>OW285194.1:7176375-9876375 GCA_935421135.1 Bugulina stolonifera
AGCCCACTCTTGCTTTGTTTCGAGAAGAACAGCTGAGTTCCAGAAGAGCAGCAGGATTCTATTGTGGTTTATGACCACATTATTAAAGTCTGTTATTGCAATCTGAAGATACCTCCAGATCTGTTTGGGGGCATTCAGTACAGTACAGTACAGTAGAGCGCTGCGCTGTCTTGGTCTGTGGTATTCAAATGTGTTGATCATAGTCAATTGATATGGAAATGTGCTGTGACAGCCCTAGGGCCTCGATGTATTCATTTCAGTTGAGCTAGAGCTTCCACAGCAATTGTAATAAAATCCGTAATGAAGCCTATGGTTTCCATATTGCCAACCAGGTCTACAATCTTGTTGCTGTAAATTGCTGTTCATGATTTATTACTGTGTTGTACATTTCACCAACTAGGCCTATAGTTTGCAGTCAGAAACTGATGAAGTAGTAGCATAGGCTATATATATATTTGCTCTTTTTGGTTGATATGGAAGCAGATTTCTTCTTGCTCCCGATTCAGTAGCTACTAATCAATCCTCTGCTACCATAAAAACCTTTATAGGCAGAATTAACAGGCACTTGGCAAAAGAATGAGGGCTGCAGGACTGCAACAGGGCAGGTATAATAATAATTCCCATGGTTCCAAACATGGCAATGGGTATTCTCCAGTGACCTGATTGATCATTCATTGATCATTAGCATTAGTTATCGGATTTACAGCAAGCATTAGTTGGAAGCAATAGCTAATAAGTAAGTTCACTAAATTTAATACCAATCAATAACAACATGAAGAAAGCATAAAGACATGATAATTATAATTAATATTAATAATTTAATACATGTGATGATGGCGAAACTTCCAATTTTGAATTTAATAAATATTTGTTCAATACATACATGTACACTATGACTATTTAGGCTTTAAGTACTATAACTACTATAGATATACTAATGAAATGTAAATAATAATTATCATACTATGATATTTTAACCAGTGAAGTTGAAATTTAAATTAATAATATTTTTAAAATATTAATAATTATAATATAATTTAATATTAATTAAATATTAATATTACATATTTTATATTATCCTATTAGGCCTACTTTTAGTGATTCAACTGATTTCTACCTGATATTCTGATCGCTTGATTTTGAAATCCTAAATTAAAATTAATTAAATTGTACTACGCTTTTCCTTCATTTTAGAGAGTAGGTCATGAGCAGAGAAGTATTTTCTAATGATGCATGTTGGATTCACTTTAACCAACAGGAACGCTATTGCATTGCAAATAACAATACTCGCTAGCTTTGATTTCTTGCCAGCTAAAATATCAATCACTAAATTAGGTAGCTGATGCAAGTTTTGTTCACATATCTAGGTGCTATCACAAAGCATCCTAAACATCAGTCTAAAATAATTTCTATGCAATGGAAACATTATGAGTTTCACTTTGCTGGGCACAAGAGAAGACAACTCCAATTGCACTGTTAAAATGATCAAGAGAAGACAATCACTGCAATAAAGGCTGACTCTTGGAAAACATCACAATTAGCCAATGAAAAAGTCACACATTGCGGCCTTCATCATTGATGAATCATGCTTCAATGATTATTAACCCAATGCCTACAGTGGTAATTCTTTTAAAATAATGCACCGCGTTGTCATTTCAGGGGACCCCCCTGAAATGACAACATAGCGTATTGACATATTTTTGCAATGCGTACTGTAGTTGTTTTTGGCCAGGGATGGGCTGGTAGTGCACATATTAAAAAAGATTAAAATGATAAAATATGATTTAATTGGTGATTAAAATTTAAGTACCTGTGTGTTTACCATTTCTTAGTTCCTCTAGCCCACTAATTTATTTTTTAAAAAAGCATTACCATCAAATGATTATTTAACCATATAGTGTGTCAAGCCATTAACCGCTAGTATCACCATGAAGCTTAGTATTAATATGCATCCATTTAGCAAATTTATATTCTCTCTTTCACAGAAAATCACCTATAAGTACTTAATCATGAGTTATAATAGATGTGGCTTAACTTGGAACACTGGCATCTTCCACCGCAAAAAAATAAACTTTCTTGATGTGATAACAGCACTTATCTCCACATCACCCTTTAACCGATTAGTTTCTTGTTACTGTGTCATCTACATGACTATATAATAATTGGTGCACTCTAGCCATTTCAACCCCCACAAATACTTTTAATTAATTATTTTTTAGAATTAAATTAAAGATTTTCATTGAGAGAGAATCAACTGCTTTTTAAGGTATGATGTGTATAAGTCATAAGAGATGGCACTGAAAGGCAATATAAATGAAATCTCAGAAATCTCCCTAATGTAATAGTGACACAATCAGCCTTTGGTCACACAGAAAATAGTTTTAAAACGTGGCATATGATTTATTTTGTAGCCGATGTCCACTTATAACCTAGGAAACTAAATAATAATCTGTTATACCGGATGCACATAACGTAGCGTTGAAGAAAACATGTCTCAGGTTAGTTAGTGAACTACACGTAAATACAGCCTGCAGGTCTCAATCAGGTTATAATAATGTTTGTGGTGCCAAACGCAAGTCTTGGATGTGGCTGCCAAATAGCAGAACTAATCGAGGGACCACCACTCAGCTCTTAGTGCTGGATAATATAGTATTCTGATATCACGCAGAGGGAACGATTTCTTTGGGACAAAAACCTTCAGGTCATTGGCAGGACTCGGACCCATGTTCTTGCAGTTAACTTGCATCGTTGCTGCAATGCCAGAGTGACTATTACTAGATGACTCCGCCACCAAAACTTCTGTAATGCCCTATTCGAAATACATACTGCGCAATCATCACCTTGGGTATCATGTTCCTATATTGACCAGCTGTTGCACTGCAGTAGCTACATTGTACAAGCAGAAATGAAATTCCACTTCCTGTCACGGGTGTTTATGACTCATCAGAATTATCATCGACACAATGAATGCTGTAGGCAATGAGCAACACAGGGTTGCATTAAAACATCAATAATAATGATTGGCCATACAGCACGATTGTCTACTTATTAAGAGTTGAGTTATTTATCACATTACCAACATTATTCAACAAAAGATAGAGGTGAAGGTCATTATGTGATTGTTATTCAGCAAGAAAACTAATACTGAAGAAAATGCTAATACTAATATTAAAACTGAAGCTTTGAGGTTTTAATATGTTGGCTTTGTGCTAATGAGCTAGTAATTCAACTATAATCTGCTATTTATGAGTAAAAACTTCATAAGGCTAACGGCTGAAACACCCTAGGAATTTCTTAGCTTTAATTTTCTGCAAAACAACAGTGTAGCGACAGGACGTTCCAGAAATTGAGCAGAAATGCCCTGTTCAGTAAAAATAAAATATTTTTAATATTTTCAGTTTCACTTAATGACGACGTTGGCATGTGATTAGCCAGCATTTTTTAATTGACCTTCCTTCCGCACAAGGCCTGTAAATAGATGTGATGGACGCATGGCTAGAGCAAGCGAAGATGTGCATATAAAAAAAATAATTGTATATCATTGTACATAGAGTCAGACTAGAGATTACTTTTTTGAAAGAAAAACTGCTAGCTTACTTTGCCCAATGGGAAAGTTTCGTCACACTGACACAGCTTGCCACTACTTAGCGTAGTAGAATTATTTGTGAATATGTGTCTACCTAAACGGGAGCAGCCGCAGCCTAGTAGTATGGGCTCTGGACTTCTACATGTTTGTGGGAGTCCCAGATTCAATTCCCCCAGGAGTCATTGGTGCAGTGTTAGATAAAGCATCTAGCCACAATTGCTCCTGTGCCTCATAGACTTTGCCATTGGTGAAGTGCCTTCTCCAGCCTAAATTAGAAAAAATGCTGTCTCCTTAAATGTTTTCTTACCTGGGATTATTAGTAGACGAATGTAAAATTGCTAAGTTTAAGCTGATAAACACATACACGTACATTGCAGATGAGGTACACACTTGTCAAAGTTTGATGAATTCTGTAATAAGCCAAGGAATGTCAAGTCATCCTTCTAAACCAATGTCATAATATAAATTTACGTAAATCTCTTTGCAGTAGAAGATTAATCACCCATCAGCTTGTATTATTACCTAAAGTACACTTATTAAAGTATCAGATATGGAGATTAGAAAGCCAATGACCTTATCTACAGTTTGAAAGTTATGCATGTAGCCTACACTTTGACCTACACTACATTTTACTGTGTTAGCTATGATATTGTAATGCTTTTGGCTAGTGTGTGTGTGTGTGTGTCGTCTGGGACGATCTACTTGCAAAAGTGTAGAACCTAGGAGTGGTGCTAGGCCTTCGTCATTGCATGAAATATCGGCAGGTACTAGTAGTCAATAGACTAACCAAGATGGCCCATGTAGTATCGAGTTAATGCTAGCTTGCTATTATACTTAGAAAGAGTATGTTCAGTCCTAGTAGATTGTTGGGGCATCAACGTCGAAGACCTTATCAGCTGGAACTGCCTGTACTACAAGAGAAGACTCTGTATAAGTAGTATAAGATCCAAGCATTAACTGAGACAATGATAGTAAAAACCATTCTTTTTATATACATGTAGTATTCTAACTTCCGGAGAATAGTTCCGGTAAAAGGCCAACGTAGCGTCGTCTGGAAATTGCACAACAAGACAGCGGCCGAAAGGCCGAGGGCCGACCCAAAATATGTCGGTCCTGACAAAAGTTGCTTAAAATCATGAGATTCATGTGTAAAATTAATTACAGCTATTTCTGAGAGGTCGGCCCTCTTTACATCTGTATAAAAAGGGTATAAATAAATGCTCAGTAATTATAACCATATAGTCAAACATGCATAACAATAGTGGTATGTGATTAATGTAGGTAAGTACAAGAGGATATGGACATAGATGAGTTGAGCAATGACAACTACAGGCACTTAAGGTACAATAATGTCCATCAGGCGAGCTGAAGCCATAAAAACAAATGTCCTGACCATTATCATAATATTTCAAATCATATTCATATGCTTTTTGTTGCAAGAAAATTGGAAATATATTATATTACAATGTACATGTACATGTATATATAAAGCAGTTGTAAAGCTTGTTAAATGCACTCTACAAAGTTTAGTAATACACGCCTTTGTGTTATTCTTCAATCAAGACAGAAGTTTGACTGAAGTATAGGAAGAAAGAAGCTAAATACAGCATGTGCATGTAAAAAGTAATGTAAATAGCTTGCCGAGTTGGTCAATATGTAGCAATTTACTCCATGTAACAATGAAATCACTGTGCAGGCGTTCTATTTGGCTACACTACCAGCACCCCACAGCAAAATATTTATTCTTTGCTATGACTGGGCTTCCATCTATGTTTCGTTGCACCTACCTGAGTTGGTGTTATAATGAGACACTTTATGTTCACTTAGCTCTCTATTATCACCTTTCAAACTTTGTTTTTTAGACTGTTTTAAGCAACACTGGCAAAGTTACTGCTGCCAATCTAGTTACACATTCCATAGCAAAAAAATGTAATGACAAATACCAACCCTGAACCTTACCTGCATAGCCCAATGCTGGTAGCAATTAATACATTAATTCTTCTAATATAAATAATATTTAATGAAGTATTATATTTAATATTGATCTGCCATGCCTGTCTATTCCAACCTGTTTCTAGCGAGGGAGTGGGGTGCAGACAACTCAAATATTGATATAATGATATGCATGCATCTTATCATAATAATAATTATAAGTATGAACTACATGATTGTATAAGTTTAGTGATTGACAGCAATAACTGTTTCCCTTTAAGCATGGAACTACAATTCCATACACATGTACATTGTACACAGAGCATACTAATGTACAGCATTGATAAAAACACAATAATGGAAATCACGTCATTACTTGTTTATGTAACATAATTACGAGGCATCATGGCATGCATTTACCTTTCAGTGAATTTACAATCCGACAATGGAATTGTATGATGGAGCTGCAGTCTATGAAATTATCAGTGTTTAGATGAAATGCTGCATAACAAGTGTATGTTATTATGGTATACAATGTTTTCGTAAACTTAGAAGTTGTCTGCACATAATTGCATTATATTGCACTGCCAATGACAAATAGCAGCTGGATTACCTACAAAAAGGCTGAAAATCATCAGAATGCAACCTACATAGTTATTGAACCACATTTTTGGTAAATTCCAATGGCCCCAAACATGGTGTCCTGCACATAATACAATGTATTGTGTTAAGAGTCTCAATGAGAACATAACTCCCAATTATCTGATGAGAGCAACTCATATGACTTGTATACTGAGAGGCCTATCAATAAAAGTTTAATTTAATTCGGCACGAATAGGCAGTCTTGTGTTTAAATATCACCCTTCAGGGGAAGACAATCACTGTGACGAAACCATCTAGTTGCGAAAATACCTACTATACAATAAGTGACGCACATCATACGGTGTAGATCAGTGAGCCGGACGTATATACATGTAGCTTTCAAATTTAGCTTAACAAAATACGGCATAGAACAGTTACTGCTGCATGTTTTCAAGTGGTGGGCTGATGCTGTTAACAAAAATTTTTTATACCACAAGAGTGTTGCATGGACAATTTTTGTTAGAATCGTCTGTCCATGTATCAAAGAGAGCGGACAACTACTAGAGTTGTACTAGTGCTACAATTATATGATGGTACCATGCTTAATATGAAACGATAGATGTCGCTTGCCAAATACAAGTATGTACACTGTTCAGGTACATACATGTACATGACTGTACATATACACGTATCTTACAGTATGTACAAATGCACATTTACTATCGTGTAAGATGAACGCGGGACAAAATGTATCTACGATGTAGTTACTGTAGTACCTGTAGTATAATGGCCAGTTGTGTTGGCACAACAGAAAGTAATCAACCTATCAACATTGTGTCTGCTACATGTGCTACGGCTACACTTTACATGTACTGCGGCTACATTGTACATGTACGTGTACTACTGCAACTGTACATGTACTACTACACTGCCATTGTACACACTGGAAGTAAGCAAAACAATACATGCGTGTCTAAGTAATAATTGTGTCAAAGTACGTAGTAAATAGATTAAATTGCTGTTTGCAGTGAAAAGATGCAGCAAAAGTTAAAAGCTTGAGCAACTAACCATTAAAATTCTACAGTCATGACCAGAAGTTTGAGACCAAAAGTGCAACGTACTGTCTAGTTGGCAAATCATATAAAGTGCACGAGTTATATATTAATATGAAACAATTTTCTGCACAAAACTCTATGATTAGAGCAAGAAAGAAATGCAAAACAATGTAATTGTTTGCCATTGTGTGAGACTGTCAACATTTAGTATGTCCATCACAGCAATCAATTACTGTTCTCAGGTGTCTTGGCATATTTTCTATTAGGTTCCTGCAGTGCATCTGACTAACTTAGATGAGCGAAGCAATTTGTAAACATGTAGCTTCGAAGTAGCTTAAAAACAAACATCCAGTGCTGTCACGAGGAATGAATGGATGCGCTTCACAGAATAATAGTAAATATAAACGTGGTAACTCGAAACTGTGATACGCTGCCCTAATAACTGACAGCATTAATGTTACATCAGCACAATCCTGCATGTACTACACTGTATGTGTTAGTTAGGTTGCGACGACATAACATGCATGTATAGTATACATGTATAGGAACAACAGTTAATTCATTTTTGGAGTTGTGAATGCCCGTACATAGCATAATATTGACTTCAATTTTCACTTGAGTTTTGTACCCCTAGAGGAACTATATTTTCATGAGAATGCAACTCTAAGCTAATATATGTTGCCAAATTACAACCCTCTAAGTCTACTGTACATACTGTTTTAGCAGTACATAACATATTATGTGTAAAATAATTGTACATCATGTAGATCTACTGAGTGCAAATACAGTGTGCATGAACACATGCATGTATGTGTATTATAGTACATGTACATGTTGTACACCTATAATACATGATTGTATATATGTGTATACATGCATAGGTGTGTATATACATGTACAATGTCATGACGTAATGGCCCCAATAGTCATCCCTACTTATCAATCGTCAGCCATGTTAATTCCCTCAAGGGAAATAAATTGGTGTATCAATTATCCTTATTATTATGGATTATAATTATAACCCATTTTATCTGCGGTTTTACTACACTACGGGCGGGGGTTTGCTAAGGTCCGGTGATGGTAACTCAGATTGAATTAAAATTTAATGAAAATAATTCATTTAAACTAAATTCCGCCAATAGCAATATATTTATGTACATGCACATGTAATTTGGACTCACCTAGTCACAAATAATGCCATTGCTGAAGACAAACCGACAAATAATAATTGTTTGTAAACAATTATTTTCTCATTGCACCAGCTGTCGGAATAGTAAATATTACAGGAGACTGACTAAAGTGTGGTGTTGTGTGGTATGGTGGCAGTGATTTACGGAATGATCAATAAATTATTAGGAAAGCAACAAGCTGTGTCTGTTTGTTATAGATCCATAGCTACCAAGTGCCACAATTGAAATGAAATCAAAGTAAGCCAGATAAAGGCAGAAGTAATAAATTAGTGGCTACTGATTTATGGACTATTCTAAGTTAGCATAAATAATGTTTCAGGCTGATTTATTAAACACCTGAAATGCAAACCTTGGAGCCCAAAGTGAAATTTTGCAATCTTAAGCCTGTTATACCTAGCATTATCGACCACATCACTTCCACTGTCAACAAGAGAAGGGCATCACATGACTATGGATAAGTAGCTAAAGTTTCTAACATGTTTAATTGGATGTATAATACTGGTTTAATCTCTAAACTACTACATGTACAATTGCAGATGTAGATGCTCAGGGTTGGAACAACCAGAAGGGGGGCATTTGCCACCCCAGATATCTGTTCACAAAACAACAATATTTGTTGGTGTTGATTCTTAAAATTGATCTTTGTATACATTGATCACAAATGTATGATCATCGTTATAATCTGAGAGACAGTATAAGCGGCCTGTGATCCCGTCTATTTGACTGGAATTTGATGGAGAACATATTAAAATACTTTTTTCCTCTTCAACCAGAAATAGTTGTTACAGCCCTGTAGATGTAGATGTAGATGTTATACTACGTCCAAAGCAGTAGATTTCTGATTCTGGATAAATGAAGTTATGGAAATTTACAGGTCACTTTATGTAATAGAGAAGTGCATCAAAGAGAAAGACCTAAGGGGATAGGAATTAGGTAACGAATAAAGCTGGAAACTATTTACGCAGTTTCAAGATGAAAGGATTAAAGCCATACTTCAAAGGGTACATGTTAAGATTAAAAATATTGCTGATAAATAATATTATTATAAATCTAATCACACCAAAGGATATTAACAACAAACATGACAAACATGACAAACATTAAACGACAAGACTTACATTGTAAAACATTTGCTAGGACTTTGCACAAAAACGTTCATTTCACTTTCAACAATAACGTATGCAGACAGAATGATGGTGTCCTTATGGGTTCCCCTTTTGGACCGGTAATCGTGGTATTTTTGTATGACAGAAGTAAAAAATGAACTACTTCTACGGATGGAAAAACATATGCTACCATGGTAGATGTATGTTAGACTAGACAATAACAGCAATAAATCCAGAACACATAGACTGTTGTCTGAATATTCTACCCACATTCTGCACCTAAATAATATTTACACATGAACTAGAAACTGACAGCAAGCTACAACTTTTAGACATTCAAATAACCCAAGCATAAGAGGATTAGAAACAACTGTATATAGAAAAGCTACAAACACCGAAACATAATTATGCAATGGAATGCATTTGCACCTTCTAGATAAAAAATAGCTATGTTGAAAACATTTATACACAGAGCAATGACTACTGTCTCAATCACAAACACCGTAAGAATGAACTTGAACATACAAAGCATTTTTGAAAATAAACACAAATACCCAAGAAACATCATAAAAAAGCAATTGAATAAGACGTATAACTAGGAATTAGTAATAACAATCAGCAACCTGATGACAAAACACCTATAGTGATATTAAACCGAACATTTAAAGGAGATAAAGGACACAACATACTGAAAGCATTGAATAGACACTGAAGAGAAATACTCAAAAACAAAATAAACACACGAATAATGTGCGCAGGCAATAAGTTATGTGAATTTTTCAAAATAAAAGATAAAACAAGTAAACAACATGATAATTATATTATTTACAGAATTACTTGCTCAGATTTTGATTGTAGAAAATAATAGACATGTATTTGGAGAAACAGCAAGAGACTTGGAAGAACACAAAAGTATAAAATCAGGACAATCAGCAGTGGCACAACATAGCATCCAAGAAAGACATGGAAACATCACGGAAGAAAATATAGCGATACTTTCTAGGCACGAGCAGATCTAAGAACAACATTTGAAGGAAAATACTAGAAGCACAAAATATCAGACATCACAAACCAAATTAAACATAAAGGGACAATCTTCTCCACTTAAACTTTATTACCACTAAGCAACTGCTCACATAGATCTTCTACACATGACTATATGTATATATATTACCAATGTTTTCAATCTTAACCACTGAAGACTACAAAGTTTAGCTTAAATCCTCTGACCTAGTAATTCTATTGTGTAAATTGTTTCCAGCTAATCCATTCTCTTGGCTTTTTCTCTTTGATGCACTTATCAATTGTATAAAGTAACCCTTAATTTTCCAAAACTTCATTTACCCTTCTTCTACATTTCACCACTATACATGCTCGGCCTGTTCTTTTGACCATAGAGAGACACCTTTGGAGTAGCTTAGTTGCACCATTTCATTTAATCCTACTGTTATCACGCTATTGTTATCCTAATGTCATAGTTTAACCTAAGTAAAAGTTTTTTAGTTTTGAAGTACGTATGTATATAATTCCCTGCAATAAATCTGTATTTAAAGTAGATGCGCCAAAATGACATCAATGATTTATTTATGGTTTTCCTACTGTATTACCTGTCCAAATGAGAATCTAGGCTTATGCAATAGTGAACAGATAAAAAATATATACACTAATGCTGTTCTTTGTTTGAGAAAAAATATTTCACTGACCACATAAAAGGTTTAAAAGATTATAGAGATCTAATTTTTATAGCTGAAAGTAACTGTCTACTATGTCTGTCATTGACCCCATAGGAGCTGTCTTACTTGAGTAATTATCCTTCAGTTGTGCCAGCCCTCACTTGGACTTAACAGTTTATGTGTACAGGCAATCTGTGTTATGCCAAACAGGGGAAGCTACACAGCTAAGGCAGGTACAAGATGCAGCTCCAGCTGTCAGCTCCCTCTGGCTGTAGAACCCAGGTAAATCTGCAGATTAGTTTAAAATCATCCCAGCAACACTACTCCAGATAAATATTGGGTATCATTGATAAATGCACAAGTATGTGGGGCATGACTGTAAATAGGAAAAAACTGGCTGAGCTCCTGATGCGTTTAGCCTCATATACATTGTAGTAAAACGTTCTGCTTGACAGAATATAACCTTCACCCTACGTTAGCAATAGTCAAGCCTGACATGGCACATGACTCTTGAAGACAATTCAATATCCCCAAAGCATGCACAATCATGTACATGAACATACATGTAAAACAATTATGGAACACCAATTAAAACTGTAACAGAAATGAGCAGTCATTGAATTAAAAACTAGCTGACAGATTTTGTATGTAGTTAGCAATGGCATGCTTCAATGGCTGTCACTGTCAAACATTATTCGCCTAAGTAATGTAGTAATAGAGCAGTACATGTGGGATTATATGCAATATTACATAAGCATAGCATGTTATACAAATGGTTTTTGCCATAGTGTTCAGTAGTTACGTGTTTTTCATCACCTCGTATCCACCTGCATGTGCATGGCTCCCAACTGGGAGTCACCTTGGCCAATTCACAGAAATTTTCAGTGAGATTGCGCTAAAGTACTTCTACACCAATGGTACATATGTAAATGCTCGTCTGCAGTTGATACAGTTCTACTCTTACACAGTGTAGGAGTAGTAAAGATAATACATGTACAAGGTACCCATAGGGACTGAAGCATAAAAAAGCTAAAATGAATGACAGCTAATAGTGCTGTAGTAGTGGTTGTAACCGCAAGTAGTGGCTCCCTATTGTGTCTCTATCCTATGACATAATAATCATGCATGGGCAAAGATACCAAGTGTAAAATTCTAAATGACTAATAACCTCAATATAATATTGTTATATCTCTGTCAACTGGCCTCCTTGAGCACATTAGAAAGAAGTATCATTAGCTAAAGAGGTGTATGATGGTTGAATTACAATTTACGCAATAAATCACTTAATATAGGCACGATTGAAGAATATTACATTAAACACTGTCATTCTTCCATAAGACAACGATGCTGGCAGTTAGGCTCACTGGGCTTATTAGATCTTACTTGACGGTTTCAGGTATGTTTTATCTATGCTGTCAGGAGGGAATAATTACAATCAGTATAAACATCTCATATACATGTACATGTAGCTATAAATAAATATTTAATTTTATATCGTCGGGTAAAATGCTCTATAGGACGTGGTATTGTCCTAGAGCTATTATAAACTATTATAACGTAGGTGGAATTGACGATTTTTAATTTATTTGATTTATTTCATTACTACGTAGTTTCATACTTCAAGTACTTACCAGGTAAAATAAATCATGCATTACGTACAACTTGATGTGAAGATTTTTTAAAAAAAAGACATTACTGTTTGCATTGTGTTAAGGATGACGTAAAGTTATAAAGTTATGTAATCTGCCCTAGCAGGTGTTTTCGGGCTTGCCTACAAGTGGATACAAGTTCGTTTCTGTTGTTTAATGTAGCCATTTTTGGTCTATAGATAATGTAGAATTTTTCCCATAAGCATAAATTGCAACGTTTGCTGTTGGTGTTGAATGCAATGGCGTGCTTGAGTATGGTCCATTTAATTTCGTATGCTATACTTTTGTCTTTTAATGCCCAGATATGTTTACTTAATTCCGTGCTATTTCTCTTGTTTGTGTCGTTAAACGATGTTTTGTGGTTTCTGTACCGAGTTTTGAAAGTATTTTCAGTAAGTCCTACATAATATGTTTGTGGCAGTTGTAATTTGTTTTTGGTGGTGATTGTAGCATGGTATATGATGCAGTTTTTCAGGCATTCATTGTCCATTGGGCAGCTTGTAGGTTCTCTGCAGTTACATATACAGTCATGTACATGTACATGTAGCTATATATTTCATTTCATAACTTGTCATGCTATCGCTTCCCAAGTACATGTATTGTTAGACTTTGTTATTGCATAGAAAAATACCCAGACACCAGAGCAGCGTGCTATACACTGGTTGTTTATTCTAGGTTTGGTCTTTCTGATCTCCTGGAAAACAGCATATGGTAAGTATAATAGTCAAAAAACCTACAATGTTATATTCATATACAAAAGTATCTGGGTTTTTGTCAAAAACTCTCACCAGGTCATACACATGTATACATGTAGCTTACACATGCATACACCAAGACATGTATGAATCAGGCAACAATTTGTGTAATACATTTGTGGTACTTTGTGAAAACGTAAATAATATCAAAAAAAACATTTAAAATAGTTAAATACATGTATTTTCTCAACACTGGGTAAAGCCCAAAGCATCCCACATTATTTAGCTCCAATACAATTTACTAGTTAGAATTGTGAGCGAGTAGTCAGTCTGTATGTTTTAGCATTTATTTAAATGTAAATGTTAACTGCATGTGGGGCGAAGTTTTCGTCACGCATAAAATGGGAATGCTGATGATCTGCTAACAAAGTCTTACTGTTGATAACTAAAATTGTCATAGGTTCGAACACAGATAGATTTATAAAGTAACCAGTGATGTTTTAGCTCAAGGGTTTCTGGTTGGTATTAACAGATGTACATGTACATGTGCTATATAAATTATGAAGAGCAGATTAGGTAAGCCATGAGATATTTTAACTGGTCAAAAGTTAGAGAGGTTGAATAAACGATCACTGACACTTTTGGCTAATCTTTTACGTCATCTGAAAACCTTAGATATAATTTCCTGCATCCTAGCTACTCTGCTTCATGGGTTTATGTGTTCTTTTTAAATAACTAATAATTTATAATTAATAATTTAATGGCATAAAATTGTAAATCTAGTAGAAATTCTGGACCACCTGTATATGATATTGATCTTCTATATACATGTGACTGGAGTATACATGAAAATACATGAAATTTACATTTACCTGACAATTGACTGAAGTACATGTAGTGTGTCCAGCTGAAAATTTACAGTGTATGCACATTCATCAAGTTATCAACCATGATTATCACTGCCATACACATCGGGAGGTATTCTTGCAAATTAAGAAGATATTGAAAAACAAGATTCAACATGATTGCTCTACCTGCATGTACACTGTACATGTACTACATGACTATATTATCCATCATTATAGGTCAACAGAGAACATGCGAAGACTTTTCAAAATGCATCCTGTATTATGAGCAACCATGTGTCAATGAACAGAGAGAAGTTTGTATCAGGTCCAATCCAATAGGAACTGACTGTTTTCTTGGGACTGTAGCCAATCAACTGGCGCATATGTGTGTATTAGAAAGACCAAATTGCAAGTTGTATCAGACTGTATAATTAATGGTAAATCTGATAGCATGTTGTGATGCTATGTCATCTTATGGTAATATGTTATGTTATTATTATGCTATACTTTGCTATGCTATGCTATGCTATGCTGCGCTGTGCTGCCTCTGTGCTGCGCTGTGGAATGCTGTACTGTGCTATGCTATGCTATGCCGCTTTGTGTAAGCTATTTGAGGGAATGTTATGATACTCTGTGCTATGTTACGTTGCGGTGTGCCATGCCAAGTTACGTTATATTACTGTTACATTATGATACAATATGCATGCTTGTTATGCTATGTACGTGTATATAAAAAGTGACGCTATGCTATAATTATTATAAACATATTATGCTATTTCACAGAATATGTTATCCTGTACCGTACAGTATGTGATGTTTGCTGCTATGATGTGTACATGTATCATGAGGGTTAACTAAAGCAATTGCAATAATTACATAATATATTCTTTCGCATTAATGTTAAACTTTATACCAAAAAGTTCTAACTACCTAGCAGATTTTTGCACATGTAATAAATTATAGCATGATTCAACTACCCTACTGGTAAAAAGTGATGACAAATACATCTACATGTACATATGCATGCAAAAATTGTAGTGTACAATATAGATGCCATAAAATTATATAATTGGAGATAGTGATAGAGAAAATTTCTGGGACTGAGGTAACTGGTGGTGAGGGGCTGTCATGTACAACTGTTAATGGAGGCGATCCTGTCGATTTTATGGTGTCTGAACCGGCCGAAAATGCAAGTAAGTTTGTACAATAGTCAGTCAGTGGTTGGCTGATATGTTGTAAAATAGGGCTGACACCTTCGAGGTGAAAGTGATTCAAAACAGTATACTTTGTGCTTGAACCTTAGGCACTTTAAAAGTAGTGAGGGGCTCAGTTATGTAATTTAACCCATGTCCTTTTATCACAGAACTAAAGCACAAGAAATTCAGAGATGAGACTGAAAATCTTGTCTCTGAACAATAATATTCACAGTGAGTGAACTTTCT
This sequence comes from Bugulina stolonifera, assembly GCA_935421135.1. NCBI lineage: Eukaryota > Metazoa > Bryozoa > Gymnolaemata > Cheilostomatida > Bugulidae > Bugulina > Bugulina stolonifera. Next base: position 7,192,134 of record OW285194.1, read on the forward strand.
GGGCCCTTGCATGTTCAAGCAACTAAATATTATTAAAAGAATTTTGTTTGAAAATTGTGTAGCACTAAAATTTTGCAATAGTATTTCTGATACTTAACAGAATGCTATGATCTACATGTAAAATATAGACACCAAATAGCTGTTTACTACTGTAAGACTTTGATATTCTTGTGTAACATACATAGTTCAGACTTTGATTGTAATCACTACACTTGCTCCAGCCTGTCATCATGTTGTGGTGAAACAGCCTGCCAAGACATAGACTGTGTTCTTGTACATATACGTATGCCTTGACATTGTTATTCATTCACATAATTATGCATTACGTTATCCATATTATCCATTCATGCATTATTGTCTTACCTTGTACATTTATTATATGCATGACTGCACTCTTATTATTATAATCAATTAATTATCATGTGCTCGATTATTGTTATCCACCAATCAGATTATTGTGATTACATTCTGGTTTTTCCCACATACTATAAGCAATTATCTTCTCTTATCTGATTGTACAAGACTGAGTCTTTGTCCATGTACTTTTGAAGGCCGATATCTTGGAATAGGCTCATATTTATATACTTTCTATTTGAGACCATTGTAAGGACCTTTTGTGCCAAGGCCGACCCTTTTTGTGGCCGACGTTGGGCAGAACCATCCATGTTGTTGCATCAGTTCCGGACCCAATACCTTATCGGCCAGGCCCAATACCTTATCGGCCCTTTTACCGGAAGTATATTTACTATATAAGATAGCACATTTCCTGCATGAAATCAGTTGTTAGTTGCGCTTGAATAAAGCAACATATCTTCTAACTCAAACATAGAGGCTTACTCTTTAGGCGGGTAGCTCCACCGGCGGATGCACAGATCCATACGGCTCGAGTTCATCTCCATCCTCGTTTAAGCATATCTCTACACCACTTCTGCGACTTAGGTCGATCCCAGGTTCTATATTAATCTAGCGCCGGGCTTAAGTTCCTAGAATATCAGATCTTTCTTTCTACACTTCCTTGGAGTATAAAGTCTACAGACCTACGTCGACCCTGGACTCTTCAATGAGTCTCAGCATCGGCCTACGTTAAGATATACATAATTACAAGAGCATCCAGTAACTGTTCACTCTTTATGTAATGTGTGGAAGGTCACTTGGTTGTCCTCTACCAACCTCCAAGCCCTTCCCATACTCGTGCCCTCGGCACCCGTATGCAAACACTAAAAAGATTACAGTATACATTGTAGGTGGCTGTAAATTCATGTGAGCCACCTTAAACAAAATATAATACATGTATTGTGGTGTTTCAGCTCATCTAGCCTGCAGACACTAACTACGTTCTATACTGCAAGGACTACACATTAATGAATGTACACTTGTTCACTACCTACTATTATCAATTAGCTGTCTGGCTCATGTGTTATTATTATCAACCAATCATGTTCATTATACTTCTATATTATTCTGCTTCTATGCATACGCATATTGTTATAACCAGCCACATTGTTATATAAATCGTTCTAAGTCTTTTTCCCTATTGTAAATAATGGCTGATGTCTTGGATCATAGCGGTTTTTCTATAATATAATCTTTCCCGCATGTTTGTAAACCCATTTTGTACATGGCCGACGTCATTTTCACTAGGGATGGTTTCGTCCAGCCAAGCAAAATCCCAAGCCAATAGCCCTTCTGACCTGGGTCAGACGGCCATCTTGTGATTTTTATTTGCGACCCGGGTCCATCCAAGGGGTCGCGAAGACACCTATCGCTTCGAGGTATGGAATAGTTCGTCAAAAGCAGGGACAAGCTCACGTCAAATAGAGGAGATAACTTTGAACGAAATCTGCTTCGTATTAGTGCAAAGCATCGAAAGCCAGTGAATACAGTATCGACCATGGAAAATGGATAACGATAGGTCGGGAAAAAAGGTCGAGGTCTGACCTAAAAAAGGTCGGCTATGTCAAAAGAAACTTGTAAACATATGAAAGATATTATACAATGTATATGTATATAAAAAAACTGGTAGGATCTAATACGTCGTCCATTATTTACAATAGGCAAAAGACTTAAGTACAATATCATCCACTTGCTATAATGATGAAGTAATGCATAGTAAACAATAGTAGGCAAGTTTAGGCATTTATGAATGGGTAATAACGATGCATAAGCCAGACAGTTAGTTTATACTATGCATATAACAATAATGCATGCAATGCAACTGTGGGCAAGTATAAAGTTAGTTATAGTGTGGCAGTCTATAAGAGACTGGACATGTCTGGCATGCCAAAACACCACATTGTTGAGACATGAAGTTCTCCCTAAGCGCTATGCAAGTGTAGTAATGTGTGATGTGCACATTTGAACTAATAATATGCAACAAAATACAAAATAACATCCAATTATTGACCTAACAATACCTGGGTTCATGTACAAACTATATAATAAGTCCAATAATTATACAGAAAGGTTTTGAACAAATGAGTGGCAACTCTAAGGCAACAGAGTCAATCTATAGAATATGTTTTTTGCATAGCTGCAATACATGTACATGTATAAAATTAGCACTTCATCTCCATCGGGTAGAATAAAGAAGGGCAAATTAGCAATAGCAACAGAGATTTAAGTATGTAACTTATGCTTAAAACAGCTAAAATTTATATAATAAACATATTCATTGTATATACTTTCACAGAATGCACTGGTATCTAGTTGCAAGGTCTAAATATTGTTGCCAATTTGGTTACTTATGGCTACCGTGTCGGATTGCCCGAGTAGAGTTGTATTTTGACATAATCATGACAAACTGTCGTTTATTGTGCGCATAACCATTGGTGGATTAGACATCATGACGGTTTCTGCATTCCTGCTTGTCTAACACCACTCTGTGTATTCATCTGTAGAATTGGAGAGAACAAGTGGAATCGCAGTTCCTACAGCGGTTGGAATTACACCTCTCGGACTTTGCGCTGTGCTAGAATAGGCTAACATTTGTCATGTCGGAGGAAACCGCGGGGCAGTTTTTGCGTTTATTGTATCATCGTGTAAGTACTAGGGTATCCTATTAATACATAATTAATTTCTGTTTCTCTTTCCTTACCTCACACATAGTCCTAGTTACTTTCTTTAATGACTATCACATTCTAAGTTCTTATATATGAACTAGTGGGATATGCATACTTTGAGTTGTGATAACGGAGTTTCTTTACTATTTACAGTATTAGGTATCATCAATTGAGAGATTGAAATGTGCTTCTAGACATTGACATACACAGATGCATTACGTTGCCTAAAGCTTTTTCTTCTCTGAGTGGCAAATTTTTTTGTTTCAGTATGTACTGCTCTCAAATGTTAAACCAATGTTATATACAAAATGTAGGTAATAAGACCTTGGGGATTCGAGTTTTACATGTAATATTAACAATAAGGGGTATATTTAAACAATCACAGGTAGACCTAACTATTCTAAGCATTTATTCAATTTTTTGTGGGTGAAATAATGGAAGGCTTCACAATGTATCCAAGCAGTTTAAAAATTCACTAAGACTAATAAATGAGATGAAACCATTTAGAATAAAAAGCTAACAATCGAAAAAACATATTTAATACGACTTTAAATATACATTATAGGTTTAGGAATAGTGTTGTTGTGCAATAAATTTGACTATCCATTCCGTTAATTACTGTATTAATAGATTGTTTCATCCGATTTGTTTAGCACAGTTTAGCGCCCCCCCCCTCGTATCGTAGCAAGATTGACATTGCTTGGTGAAATATAATGCTTTAAACGGAAATAGTTATAAAGTACACAACAACCATTGATAGGGCTAGGCTGTAACACAATCCGTTCAACTGTGTAAATACATCGCTAGTCCTACTAAATTCGGATTGCAAAACCTAAAATTTCCACAGCTCTGTCTTTACGTTGGTGCAAGATTATTCGTCAAAGTTTGACCAAATTCGAAAACTCAATTAGCCAATCACTGATGAATCCTCAAATTGGCTGTTTTTCTGTTTCTATTTGGTGACAAATTTACATGTACATGTAGGTTGTGTCAGTAGCGTGACATTGGGTAAAAGTACTGTTGTTGCAAGTCACCCTGTCAAGGCTAAGACTTATTAAACATTTTATTCAACAATATTGGGACACATTTCTTGCAGGTGACTGCGCTTGCCCTGGCTGGAGTGCGTGGAGTTCTTGCGATAGTAAGTGCACACGTACCAGAAGTCAAACCTGCACTGGTCCAGCATCACTTGGCTGCGGAGAAAAGACAGAAACTGAAGGATGTTCTGCTAATCAAGGAAACTGCCTAGATTGTAGCTGTGCAGGTTCGTGGTCGACCTGGTCATCCTGCTCTGTGACATGCTTTGGTGGCTCTAGAACCAGAACTAGAAAGTGTATAGCTTTAGCTGCAGGTGCAACGTGTTCAGATATTTCTTCAGCGGAATCTTGTGGAGATGTGAGTAAACTTAAATAATATGACGAATGAACCAGAATCGAAAACCGCTTGTTGTGAAAAATTGCATTGAACTTTTTATGCATTTTTCTTCGGACAATCCTTTTGCAGTATTATGAAATAGAAATGACTTACAACTCCATATTTTTTAACAGTAAAGGTAAACAGTTGAGTTCAAAGATGTAAAAAGTTATGTTACCACTAGAAATTTCCATGTCTTCGTTTTTGAAACAGCTGCTCTAGCTACACATACCAACTTCCCTAGTTGATCAAAATCCTGTTGTTGCACACTGGTAACACAGTTGAAACGTCTGTTGCAAAATTGATACTACATCGGGCGGCGACAAAGTTGTAATATTTCTATCAGCTTAGATGACATTTTGATCGCTAGCTCCTCTAATTATTCCATAAAAATATTTAGATGCAGTAAAACTAGTATAGAGTTACTAAATTTTATTTGAAGTAATTAGGATATGACAAGACTCTAACAGCGGTAAAGTAACTTCCTACGGTTTAAAAATATTTATTGCATAGTCCAATGTGACAAGTTGGAGAAAAACTGCAGCTTTCTTATTCACCGGGATATCTAGTCTCCGCCTTGTAGCAGTAAGCATTGAAAGCCAAAAGAAAAACATGCATTTGATCTTAGGAAGTGACAGCCATGTAACTACCCTAAATAACATATGCAGTGCAGTGAAAATATTATAGGCCTGCTTCAAAACGATAACTGCCATCAACAATAAAATGTTCTGCATCAACTAGCTATAAATAAGTTAGTCTGTTCAGCACCCTGCAATCAAATGAAATAAACCACATGGATAAGACTTTTATCTAAGCAAATTACTATTATTTTAAGTTAGCTTAAATGCTTTTTAAAAATTCAATCCCAAACTACTTTTGAATTACATGACTTGTGTGCTAACCTTTGGTACAGTTTGGTGATAATTTTAGCCGAGCTGCATAAACCTAAACAGCTTCAACTGTAACTGTGGTGGATGGGGAACATGGAGTACATGCAGTATTCCCTGCGGTTCAGGAATCACTAGCAGAACTAGAACATGCACACCAGCTCCCTCAGCTCCAGCCAACTCCTGTAACTCTGGTATCTTCCCGACAACCGAGAACAAATCATGCATGCTGGCAACGGTAAGAACACACAGACTACAACATTTACATGTACATCAGTAAATCATAGTCGGCAATGTGTGTGTACATGCACAATTGACTATATTATTATTCTATTAAAGAGTGTATATTTTAGCAAGTACCTTGTTGCCTGCATTATACAACATGTAGATATACCAAAGCTTTGATCTGACTTCATGCTGCTCAATATGCTATTTAACGCCTGTAGTGTACCACACCAGCCCCTACTACAATAGCTCCTGCTACAGCTACTATAACTACTACAGCGACTACAACGGCTACAACGACTACAACTCCTGTTCCTTGTGTATGTGACAATTGGACAAACATTGGATTCTGTACTGGTGCCTGCGATACGGGTCTACAAACAAGATTTAGAACTTGTAACAACTGTGCATCTACAACACCAACTATCTCTGATGAAGTCTGCGTTTTACCAGTAAGTCAACACTAGTTATACAATACCGTGTTTATGCACTGTGTTAACAACAACAATGCATTACTCTAGTCGTTGAATGAGCATGTTGCACATAGCTGCCTATAATTAACAAGGTTCAGGGGCTAAGTACCGAGTAAAAAGAGCGAGTCAGTAACTTCAGACACATATTCCGATGCAACATAACCTTAATAATTGCATGATGATGCACGAATAGTATTAAGACTACGTTTAAAAGAAAGATTAATGTTTCAATTCATACCAAAGCTTGGATTCAAAGTATATTGACAAATAGGCAACTTGGAAATTTTATAAACGTCTTCTCTTTTTGACGAAAGATAATAAATATACTTGCATCATCCAATTAAGTGTGAATGGCATCACATTAAATTTATTTATTGAAACATTATTTCTCTCACCAACCTTCTAACCTGTCGGATGGATCCTGCACTAGGTTAATCTATGGACCATATACTGTACATGAATAAATACACACTAGAAATAAAAATTGACTGCCTTGCCAAAAGGCCAGCCATCACTATTTCAACAGCCATACTGTATAATAGTAGATGCCCACTATTCTAACCGGCGACAATGTTATTTTATAACTTTTGCAGTCATGCGACACAATAGACCCTGGACCATGTGAATGTGGGCCCTTTACAGTGAGTGAATGTGACCGCACATGCGGCTTTGGAACCCAGACTTTTAGACGAACATGCAGTTCTACCTGTTCACCTGGAACTGTAACATTCACAACGGTTAACTGTCGGCGGCGGGTAAGCAATTCCTGTCTCAACATTCAGTGTTAATATTTTTTTTAAGCAAAACATAGCAAAGTACGACCCAATTGGGTGATGTTTTATCCTTGCTTAAGAATAAACAAACCCAGATATACATGCTTGTAGCTCAAATCTCATCGAAAGGCGTAGGTTTGCTAAAAAAACTCCTAGTTTCTGCCTAATCAAGAAATTCTAGTGTACCAGAAGAACAGTGATAGCCCAACAGCGTAATCAATATACATGTACTTCCAAAAATATAAACTTGTCACATTTGAAATTGAATAAAGCAAAAACTATTTATGTTGATTTACTGTGTCAATATTAATTCACTTGAAAACAGTAAGGGTATTTCTTGAATTGACCATATTTTAATCAGATATAATTCATGTCAAAGGCATACAAATATATATTCGTAGGCATGCCCCAGGAGATCTCTGAGGCCAAAGAGAGTAAGACCAAAACAGCCGAGAAGAAACAAAAACAGCAACAAAAAGACACAGAAAAACCGACCCAATCAATGCAAAGGGAGATCCCCAAACCGAAGGAGGAAGTGCTTTCAGAAAAAGAATAAACAGTTGCGTCAAAGATGCAGGAAAAATAGAAAACCTACTAGAAAGAGGGCTAACTAAAGCATCTAATATGTGATCCTAGATTATCAAAATCAGATATTCAATGTTGGCAGATGTTACCAGATTTTCTTGCAATTATAATTTGCTATAATAATTCATGATTTGTTATATTCATGTTTTACATATACATGTACATGTACATGTACATGTATAGTTTTACCAGTTTTTAGGCATGTGAATTTTTTAAAAGTAGAAAGACTCTGCTCATTAAATTAGGCTTTACTGCAATCCTATGGACTTCCGCATGTCTGATTCTGACAGGAAGATTCACATATTTGAATTACATACCAATCATTTAAACATTCATTTATCAAAAATAGGCCTATACATACTGTCCTTTTACTTACATTTTATCACAAAGAAGTAAATCTGTTAAATAGAAGTTTGGTTATTTCGCTTACCATCCCTGCTTGACCCACGACAGCAAAAAGTGTCGTACACATACATGCATATCATACAGCTTTGTTTGAACAATTCTCAAGATGTTATTTACACTCATGTACATTACATGTATTCAGAAGTGCTACATAACATATTGTATTATTCTTTTGCTTGTTACGAATATCACAACTTTTCCAACATGACCCCCACTTAAGAAATAAAGCACTGCATGATTAAGTTACAGTGTACATTTTTCATTTACTAGATAGTTTGATATTTATATTTGTCATTCATCACCATGTATTCTCATGCACCATGATGCAGGTGCTCGTAATAGAGTAAGCTACGTGTACAGTAGACTAAGGGAAACCCTCTACGATTCTAAATCTCCAAGTCGCTTACCCTGAAGAGCGCACAATAATGTATAATATTATGGCTCCTTTGTAATTACACTATTTTTTCATTATGGCAAGCCTCTAGTGTGGGCCCCAGAATGTCCTAATAAACTTTCGTAGTTTAATTTCTAGAGAATGTCCTCTTTTGAAGAACTTTATCTGACTTCCACTAAAACACATTAGGTCCTTGAGCTTTTCCTCGTGATGTAACAATATACCAAAACACATTCTTGTCTAAATTACGCAGGCAGAGACGAGGTGTGAGAAGTATGATTTATGAACATTGAAAAATGTAAACATCTAAATCAATGGAATATTGAGCCTAATCCCGGTTAATAGTCACCATACATCTACTGTCAGTATCACGCAGTGACCTGCCCATCATAGGCGCATGCTGCAGCATAATATTTAGTAGTAGGTGAGATGAATAGTTTATATATTTTGTGACTACAGGCTGGCCATTTATACACATACAGAATAATTCATCCCAGAAATGGGTATGCCTTTGCGTTGTACTACTGATAACTTTATAGATATAAAGACTGGTCTGTGCAAGTGAACATGTACATCATACTACTACGTTGGCAATGCCAGTCGCCTCACATACATGTAACTATCATTAGTGCAATGACTGAGGGATTAGGAGGGAAATACACGCACTTGTAGTCGAATAAAATATCTGAGTAGATAAACTAGCACCTTTTACTTGTACAAGCTTTAAATTTTTAAGCAGAGATCATGTTCATGTTGAATTATTTTTTATTTAGTGCATTCCTTCTTACACAATAACTAGACTAAGAGAAAGCTTGTGATGCGATGCATAATCTAAACTGATGCATCTTCGTTTGCATTGTGTGCTTGAATCACAGTAACCACAAGCGATGTGTAATGTAAAGTCGGCAAGTGAACACAACTCCACAAGTTGCCAACCAGTTAGTGCTAACTTGAGTAACAGGAGCTATAATGAACATGTGACTGTCACAAACACTTTAAAGCTGGTATTTATTAGTTTGTAATATCTTGATTGTGTATTATACAATTTGTACCATTCATGTTTACTTATATTATTTTGTATGATACTCTATTTAAATTACGTGTTTTCCTGGCTTGCCGATGGAATCATGCAACGTTGCTGGTATCCCACCATGGCATAGCCTGTGATATTTAGATTAGATTCGTCTTGTACATGTGCATGATTGCATAAACATTATCATTGTTGTTGATGCATGTATATGATTAGTTCAGCAGTGTTAATGTCCTACCAGCATCCATGCCAATGCCAATGCCAATGCCAATGCCAATGCCAATGGCAGTGACAATGCCAATGCCAATGCCAATGCTAATGCCAATGCCAATGCCAATGCAAATGCCAATACCAATGCCAATGCTAATGCTAATGCCTGTGCCAATGTATGACTTCTTGCCATTTAGTACGTTTGATCCATAGGTTTGCGAAGGTTACTCTATTTAGAAAAATAAAATTGTGGTAAATCAAAATTAACAAGTATAACCATTTTGGTGACAAAAAAGTTTATGAAACATATAGAGAAAGTTTTTCAAGTGGGGAAACAAAGATTGTTGACAAATTTTGAAAAGCCTATTTCTTAAAATTGATAAATTTAGAGGTTAAAGAAGTGTTTAGCTGTGTCTTTAATTATAGTTCTCGCCATCATCTGTTGCCTAATATCTTCCGAATCTGCTACCAGTAGGTGCAGGTGCTCGGTTGTGTGACCTTGATCCAACTCTGTTGTAGTGAGCTGGGTTGCTAACAGGTGCTTGGTAGTGATGTGATACTAGAAACAAAGAGAGCAACAAATGAACAGTAATTATATACATGCACATGCAAGTCAGTTGTGAATTCAAACACTTCAATTTAGGTATTACTGAAACTCGAGGTTTCACAAGGTGATGTTAATGGTACCACATTTACAGACATTGAAAGTACCTAGTAGCCAAAGTTTTGCAGCTTCACAGCTCAGCTACAATATTGTATTTGTATAAAAGATTACTTTTTCTCTTGTTGAAAAATTGGTTATGAGAACAATAACAAGTTTCTAAAATTGTGGAAGAGTCAATAGTGACATAGAAAAAAATTTGGAAAGTGTGGCAGCTGAAATGACATCTGCAAAATATTCCGTTACCTGGTGCTAGTCTGGTTTGTTGACTGTCTCCATAACAACGTGCGCCATGACATGCTGAAACTGGACGGTTGCAATATCTGGTTCTAGATTGCTGACCCACTTGTTTGTATCCTTGTTGGCCATTATGGAGGTTTGACCAGCTGGTCCATTGTCCCCAAACTCCAACTAAGCAGAATGAGAGAGAAGGCTCAGAGAGTACATTCATTCACAACTTGCCAGAATTTGGATTAAACTTGGATGAAGGGTTAGAATGCTTATGATTTGTTTGTTAAAGAGTTCAGAACTCTTCTACAACCTACTGCGTACAATCTGATTATTACTTTTCACTGGCTTTTGTTGCGATGACTAACGCTATCAAAAAATCTCATGTGCACTCGAATCAACCAATGTGTGATTGGTCAAATTTGGACATGTACAAATATGATTGGTCACAAATGGTACTGGTCATATCTGTACATGTACTTTATTGTATGTAAATGTACATGTACGTGTACAATTTACATGCACACGTCCATGTACAGTACATCATGTACATGCATTGCATAAAAAAAAGCCATCCGGGGGGAAAAAAATTTGTAAAGGTTTAATTAGAAAAGTTAAATTAGTGATTGATGGGCCAAACATCTACGTACCATTACAGCACTGAGTGTTACACTTCCTGGTTTGAACAGAATTTCCATAGCAGTTGCTTCCTTGGCCGTTTCCATAGTGATTGTTGGCTTGACCGTTTCCATAGTGATTGTTAGCTCCGCATACTCTACTTCTGGTCTGTTGTCCACCACCACAAGTAGCTGTACAGTATGACCACCGTCCCCATTGACTCCATTGACTAGACGTAGCTATATGTAATTAAATATTTAAAATATTATTATCTAACAGTGTCCTCGTACATATTATGTAAATGTGCATGAAAGGGAACATTGAACATTAGCGTGTGGTGTTACATGACATTTTGAAATCATTAGTACTAATTTTGAATAGCAGATGAGCTCGGTCATTTATCAGGACAATATTCATAATTATGTTGAATTTAATTCATGGTACTGAGCGCATGCTAGAGATATCTTCATATAATTATACTGCACACTTAAAACCAATACCATACCAAAACCAAAAAATTCTTGTTTAGAGAAAGTAGAGAAAAGAATGGGTTTAAAACATAGTGCCCAGCTTATATGATCATTCTCTTTACCTCTGTGTGTTGACAGTCCGTTAAGGTATCCTCCAGTTCCTCGGTTGAATACTCTGGTATTTCTAGGAGCGTATAGTCCTTGGGTTGCACTTACCACACCTACAAGCAGTATTACAATAGTCAGCTGTTCCACAGTATCATTATTTACATTTTATATCACTAACTATTAAATACATCTACATACACATGTGTTATCTCAGATACAAGCAGCGCAGGTCAAAACTATGTCACCTAACGTTTAAAACGAATATACTATCAGATAGGTGATAAACTTACCAATGAAGAGTGCAAGACCCACAGCAATCATCAATTTAGCATCTGCAAAATTTCCAACAGTGCTACATGTACAATGTACTTTATGTAAATGATAAATGTGTATACTGCCCCAAACCATGGAACTATTTTTCATGGAAAGCACAAATTAAAACCAGGATAATACCACATTGACAATACTAGATTTATCGACACTATTCTGTGAAACCTACATTTATATGAGTATCTGTATATGAATAGATTATATTAAAGTAATGATTAGTACAGGGATGATTTTAGCTAGCACTCACCCATGTTGTTTCTAGTCCGACAGTGTTTAGTTAACTGATACTCCTGTTCAAAATAACATTAGTTTTTATATGTTTTAAGAGCTATAATTACATGCATATTACATTTACAATAATTAATCATTCTGTCAAAGTGTTGGACCTAAAGCAATCGTGACATGGAAGTATAGATTTAAATAATTATTATGAATATTTAAAGATGTCGTTCTAATTGGTACAAGGACGTCTTTCTAGTGGGAGTAGACTCGTACCATGATGGAAGTTGATATTTAAATTTAGGGGTGAATCACTCTACAGTATCATCCCTCACTTCTTGTGAAACACATACATCTGCTTCCTTTCTATTGTGGAGGATATTAATTGTGATGATTGGCCACCGGCTGCGTGTAAAAATGGACCAAAGTCACTGCATGATATTTCACATGCATGCAATTAATATTCATTACAGTTTCCTTGCGTTGGTATGGAGAACTACCACCAAAAAAAGCTAAATTGATGCAACTTAATGGCTTGAACTTCATTCTCAATTAATGGAAGGGTTACTGGCAAACAGGCAAGGCTTTTCAAATGATTTACAATGTACATAACAAAGTAAGCTACTGTGCACTCGCAATAACTATACACTGTATTTTACATAAATCTCCCACAAATCAAAACTAATACTAATTATTATACACATGTATCACAATTTACATGACTGTAGGTTTATTATGATCCTTTCCAAATTGTATTTATACCATCTCCTTATTGCCTGTCATGAAATGATGATTTTGGTGCACTTCTTATTAGTCATTAGTGTCTGTCTAGTAGCATTTTATCCAGCTAAAAAAATAACAATAATGACACACTAATAGCCGAACCCAGTCATCCTAATGTAGATTGTAGATCTATATGGCAGCGTTACTTCCCTATAACATTACATGTATGTCTTCAAAAGCATTCTGTGCCTGGAATATTTAGTCCAGCAAATATATTGATTATCTCATTACAAAGTTATTCTTTCATCACCCACAACAACGCCATATTGTGGTAGTTATGTTCAAAACAGTTTCCAGCGAGTTACTGAATTAATCGGAATGTCAGGTACAAATAAAGAAATGAAAGTGCATCATTATAAACGCACTTCCTTGGGATAAGTTTTGAATCATCTATAATGATGACTGATAGGGAGCTGACGTGGCCTAGTGGTGAAGGCTCTGGACTCTGGAGTCCCAGGTTTGATTCCCATAAGGGTCATTGGTGGTGTTAGGAAGGGCATCCGACCTTATAATGCTCCTGTGCTACAACAGTAACTTTGCCATTGGTGAAGTGCCTTCTCCACCCCAAATTAGGAAAAATGCAGATCTCATTAGATCTTTGCTTTCTTATCTGGGATTAGTGGGAAGTAAAATTAGTATTTTTTTATAATGGTGACTGATACAATCATATACATGTACATGTAGAACAACCTTGATGCATGACATTGACTTCTGCAAGATAATATTACATATCACAACTACATAATTATATGTTTGATAAACTTTGAAACTATCAAATTATAAATTATGCACCATGTACATGTAGAATGCTTCCAGATTCTCATGACACCAAAAATGAGGTCAATTTTTAAAAGTAGCCCTTGATGCAAGAAGGGAAGGCTGCTAGCTTTTTTATAACCAATAAAACAGTACTAGTCTACTGTTTATGTACATGGAAATTAGTAAGCTTACAGTAATGTAATTTCCTCAGAAATGTATGATGTAATGTAGCTTTTATTATTAAACAGTTTTTAGGGGTATCTACAATTTTTTCACCTTGTCGGTTCAATCGATTTCACAGAGTTTGCCACTCTAGATTTTTTAATAAATTACAGAATTAAATCATGCAAAAGACACTTTAAAATACCAATCCAATCTACTACTCGTACATGTACATTCGTGTATCTGCAGCTGAAAGGGAATTTTAAGCAACAGCTGTGCTCTACTTCGCAATTCGAGGTCTGGCGGGTTTTTACCAGTGTGAGAAGCTGAAGCATTTTATTTACAAATTGTGAATTTTATTTCTTGTCTGGACTGCGGATGACACAGACCACTTCAATTATGTAAAGTAAATTAAATAGTCACAGGATTTTAGAAGCCTTAACAGATTTTCGAGCAACCAACCCCCACTGTCATTTGCATAAGTGGGTAGTTTATCACTAGTTTCATCATAGTGTAAACTTCCACCAGTCTGCCTACTGGATATTCGTTGTAGTAGTAGGCTTGAAATTATTCATTGGTAATTATTTACTAATTGATTTATTTTATGTAAACGCTTCAGTTCCACATCCACCACTAAGCAAGATTGATTGATTTATTATTATTTTAAATAAAATGTTGATTCATCAACTAATTGTATAATTTAAATGCCATATTATTGAAAACCTTCAACAAATTAATGAATAATGACAAATTTTGCTACAATCTCAGATTACTTGTAGGCAAATGAAACTTGTAACTTAACTATTCATTTATGACAATTTTATCCACTAAACAAATGGTTGATTGGTTTATTCCAATCACAGGCACACAAAACATGACAATATTACATTGTTAAGCGCTTACACTGCTGCTGATGTAAAAATACAGTGTGAATCTGTTGACAGGTTATAAAACAGCCATGTATGTCCATATTACTGTGTTGTAGGCAGTCATGGTAAATGCAGCTCAAAGACTTGTTTCCGCGAGGAGCAAGAGAGCACACAACTAAAGGGTTTCCGTGAATCCTTGTAAGTAGGCCTACATGATGCTTTTAGCAATAAGTATCGATACAGAATATGTTTCCTCAGTTCGGTTTTAGAATCCACATACAGTGTATTTGTCATGCCATACTCACAAGACAAAAGCTCAATAGTCATAATTTAAAATATAAATTGGTTGCTAATATTCACTCTGTAAAGATTAGTCAATGTAATAATAATTTTATGAAATATACATGTAGTTTGTTATCATTCACATTCATACAAATCAAACATGTTGAATGCATTCAACATGTACACAACATGTGAATGCCTATGTGTACACCTAGACCTCTAAAAGTGTAGGTTTATGTTGAAAACTAATGCGTCTTGTATTATGTGCATACAGGCTTGTTATTGGAAAATATAATATGAAAACTGCAGTAATCTCTGTAACTTAATACTCATCTCCCCATTTTGCTACACCAGGATAGGTACACTTTGAAAAATTTATTCATTGGATTTTGGTAGAAATTTCTTTCCATTACACATTACTTGCACAACGGCATGCAAGCTATCCGATAGCTACAGAAGGACACAACATCCTATCCAACTTTGACTATCACAACATGCACATATAATTTCTATTTGAACCACTCCTTTCATTCCATCTGCATGTAGCATTTGATCACCTCAAATTACATGTACATGACGTACTGTATATACCACTCGAACTATAGGTGAGCATGCTTACATTTAAATAGGCCGATGTCGTATGAATTTCATTGGTGCTATAAGCATAACATCTTGATGTTAAAACAAAACTGCAACAGAGAGTCTTTGCTCCATCATAACAGGTAAATCAAGTAGTATAAGCTATCATGTTTGACTTCTGATGATGAAAAACAAAAGACATACAATATGCGACTTCACACAATGGAGGCGTGGCTAACTCCATAATCATCAATCAAACATGATTATTTCTGTCAAACACAAGACCACATCCATACATTATCTACAATGTACATGATGGCAGTTCCCATCCATCATACATTGTGTATGATGACAAATTTCATTTATTATTACTTAGGAGTTTGTGAAACTGGTAATCCATCAGTAAATGCTAATAGGGGAAAGTCAATCAGAATATCAGCAGTAATTTTTTAAGCTGAGAATTATTCTCTCTTGCACCCCCTAGAAAATACATGAGAAGACAACTTCAGCAGTAGAAATCGAGTTAGTCATCCAACTAAGGCAATTGGGAAGAGGCAGGACATTTCGTTGTGCATTAATACTTAGCCTCAGCATCATTGAACTAACACTAAATGTACACTAGTTCGTTGACAGTTGTCTTCCCTAATTCCTGCTCGTATAAATCTACTGATACTGTATAATAAATCTTACCTTGTGTACATTGCCTCACGCTCTGTTATTATCTTATATTGTACACTTGCTTAATCTGATTGTAACTAGCCAACTACTTGCTGTCAAACCGACCTTTGAGCATTGGTAAATCGGAACGAGTATTTACCATCCATTCATTATACTATGTACATTGTTGTACGTATAGGCATTTTTTTGCTATGACCATATTTTTGCGCAATACCTATGCCAATGCTACATCATGTATAATTATCATACTTAACCAGGATTTTTACCAGAAACGCTAATACTATATAAAGTGAATGCCTTCAATATGCTAGTTAGTAATTGTTGTGTGGACTCCAAGAAATAGAAGAACTACAGAGTAGCTAAGCAGCTAGTAGCTAAACTAGTTCCAGCTCTAAGTTCTATTAGGTTTAGAAGCCCAAACTCTCTACTAAGTAAGAAAATACTCTCATACACACTGGGCAATAAGCCATCACACATACTGATTTAGTTTTCATGTAATGAGGAAGACCTAGCACCACTTCCCACACTTGTACCACTACTTGTACTCATGTGCATGTAAACTAAACAGCAAAACATTATAATATCTTAAATGGAAATTGATATTCTCATAAATAATTATATTAGGCTAAATATAAACAATTGTGCATGTTTAAGAAGGCTTTTTAATAATTATGATCTGATACAACTGATGGATATTTTTGATACTTGATTGGGTGGCGGATACGCGATTTGACTCCAGTTCCAAAATTTGAAACAAAATAAATTAGGGAGCTACCTACAGATTCAGGGAAATTTGACATGTGTGAGATCTAGTATAAACATGTTTGGAAGTGCAATGCCTTAAAATCGACTACAAAGAAGTTTTGAGATTGTGAGCTGCATACACAATGACAGAGGCCAGTTGCCACTGCTGGGCCAGTTAGTACAATACCAGCTAGACTACATGACACCATGTTTGGTTTCACCTCTGATAAAACTAGTGACTTACATCATTGTAAAGGGAGAATGCCAGATCACACACTAATGTATAAATTACAGTACAACAAACACATTTTATCTGGATTTTTATCCTTGTTATATACTAGCAATATTACACAATGAAAAACTGGGTATGCAAAAAAATTCTAAATCTTGTTCCTAGACAATAAGAATTGAAATTTGCTGCAATAACTACCAAATGATTTTTCAGTTCACATTTTGATTATTCAATATGGGCTACATGATTTACCTTGACCTTGAAGGCAATTTATTAGAAGAAGATGCCCCGCAACATGACAAAATTAATGCTGTAGCAAGATTTTACAATGTACATGCACATAAAGGTTTACAGCACATAACTTTTATGCTTTTCTTGTCTACATGACTGTACACGGATGAGTGTAGAATGACATCTGAATTACAAGGACTATGATTGTAATATACCGTAAAATTGCAAGAGTATCCGCTTCTTTAATTATGCTATCTACAATGTAGATAGCATAATTAAACAGGGAAAACGAATAAGTTTATATTCTAATATCCTAAATTGCATGTTGAACCAGCACCAAAATTGAGGACCAGCTTTGTCATTGATTTCATGTTCGAAAGAGAGTTGACACAAACAGCTAAATCTTTGACTCATCTACATGTAGAGTTACCATTGATTCGAGGTTTGTCAATATTGATGCTCCTGGTAGTAGATAGACACACGTGGGGATAGACGAGGACAGTGCCAGTGTATACTTGTAGGCCTAGCCTGTTATTCTGTACATCTAAAATGTACTGTACATGTTATGTCATGTACATGTACATTTTAGATGTACAGAATAACAGGCTAGGCCTACAAGTATACACTGGTACTGTCCTCGTCTATCCCCAAGTGTGTCTATCTGCACACCACTTGGAATGTAGACACGTGAGTAGATCTATTAATTTATGTTGTTCAACTAATCTTGACTTTAAGCATCAGCGTTCAGTCACTCAAGTAGCCAAGAATATTAATTATCTCCTAACCACTTGTCACCTCTATAGCATTGTTTTATGTATAATTATGCTGATTGACAATGCACAGCACGTGTTACCCCACTACTTTGCTTGCTATACTGACAATAATGCAAGTGCTTGGTCTAAGCATCTCTCTTAACATCACACAAGGAGAATTGATGTGAAGCATTTCAAAAGTTGAAATTGAATTAATCATTTTTTAATGTTTCAATAAGTTTTCTTGAAGGATGTTAACTAAATACATGTAAATGTCTTAGAAATAATTTATTCAAGATTGTCCATAGCTTCCACTCTTGCACGCGCTGCAACGGCAGCGGTTAGAGTTTTATGCATTTCTTTATACTTAAAATATGAGTAGGGAACAGCGCCAAGTAGACAAAAGTCACCTCTGATTCTGAAGTTTTAGTTGAATTGAATATCTTTTAAACAATTGAGATGAAATGCTAATTAATGCAACAACATTCTTATTGCTAAATTCAAGAGGTGTGTCTAAAATAACGCATGATTTGGTAACTTTTAGAGTATATAAAGTGATATCCAGTACCAAGTTATTCAGTGTTCTCCAATCTTTCGGAACCGAAGCATCAGATACTACACCATGGGTAAGCCTATCTCTATGAGTAACTTTCTAGTATTATACCAATTGAAATTAACTACAGTTGTGTACAGCTCTTTAGTACAATTAAAGGTTAAGTGGTACTGACATTGAAGTCTAACTGTAATCATCCTGAGTTAGCTACATGTACATGTAAGTCTTAGTTGATAATGGCTAGCCTTTCGTCACTAAAATAATTCTAGTACTAATGAGATTGAAGCATTAGAATGACCGTATAGCAGTTTTTGACCCGTGAATATCAAGCTAGTTATACATGCGTACATTCAGCATTTATTGTACATAAAGTGTACAATGTAATTGTATATATATACATGTGCATTAAACATTGTACAGTATTTATCCTCAGAATGCGTCTTGCTGTATTATTTATCATAAAATTACTGGCTAACGCCAACAGCTTCCAATACTATGAGGACATTGGACAAATTTACTATCAGAATTAGTAGCTTTTGTTCATCAACCCCCTATAACTCTACTATATTGCCCAGCGTAGCAAGAGATAAAATTTGTATGTGTTTAGCTTGTTCACAAGGTGATAGACAAAGTAATTAACACCAAATCAATTAAAAGAGATTGTTTACACAATCAATTAATCATCTTCATTTTATATTTTAGATATCAAAGTAGCAATGATCATCGGTTTGGCCGCGCTATTTGGTAAGTATTTAAATTTCTTTTTCAATTAATATGCAATCATTGCATTGCAGTATATAATTATAGTGAACAGTCTCCTTATAAAAGATGACATCCTTCATGTCTCACCTTGCTGCCGACAGGAAGAAAATGCTTATAATTAGGCTTTTTTATCAATATAACAACCGGTTAATGACCCAGTGTACTGCTTATTCTTAATTTCAAACAAGTGCGATGTATTTAAACCCTTTGTGTTGAAAGGCCTAACTTTGTAATTCACACTTAATATTCCTAGATGGGTTATAGACAAGTATAACTATTACGTTTGGTGTTACAGGACTGGTCAGTGCCGCATACCACACTGATGGTGATTCAGGAGAGCTCAATGGACAGAGATCAAATCCACGAAGCTACAGCCCAGTGAGCCATGGCTACCAGAGACAGCCCAGACCACAGCCATACTGTAAATAAACCACGCCTAATTAATATACCAAAACGCAACGTTTTCTAAAAATTGGAGCTAATTATTCTATATGTACATTGTATATGGCTTTGGTGGTGGCCTGTGTTCGTAATGTAATGCCAATTGGGTAGATCAACACTGAACAATGTACATGAACATGCAGCACATCTGGGTATCGTAGTGCTATTTGCTACTGTCTGTAACATCACTTGTGTAGTTTACCAACTACACAAGCTTAAGCTAGGCTAAGCTAAGGTAGCGACAGCGAGCAATACAACAACTTTGTTATTTCTATGTATTTACAGTTTAAACTTTTCCTACACAATTATTATTAATTTTTAAAACGTATAGCACAATATTGTAGGCAATGTCAGCATGCCTAATATAATGTTGCAGATTTGGAAAAGATGCACAAATACTCATGTAAATAGCAGGATTTTTCATTAAAATCTAAGTAGCTGAAGTTGTCTTCTCTTTTAAGTTTTTGCCTATACACATCATTCACAGACATTGGACATTCAAACTACGGTATAACAATATCCAGCTCTAGGAGCCGTGGTGGCGCCTTGACTAGCTCTGCTATTGGGCAGCTACGTTAAAGAATTGTGTTTAGCACCACGGATATTATTATTACGTATTGCGTGAGGTCCAATGAAAAATTTAGCTACAATGCACACAAATTGCTTAATTGAACCTTAAAAGTTCATGTGTGATTGTGTAGTATTAATTCAATTCAGATTCAATGTTTAGCACAATTAATTTTACTATTAAAGTATTTCAGAGAAAAGCTGCAGTCTATGTGTTGGGGTTCTGCTACTATACATGTACAAAGAAAAATACTGATAAAATGTAAATGTTTTATTTCCAGACAGCAGATCCTGGACACAGTGGGGATACTGGTCTCACTGCACCAGAACCTGTGGTGGTGGGTACATGAGCCGAAGCAGAACTTGCTACACAACTGTGAATTACGGCTATGGACAACAGGGAAACAGTCAGTGCTTTGGAACATCCACAGAATCTAGGGCCTGTGGCAACCAGTGCTGCGCAGGTTTGTCCAAAATATTGCTAGCCAACGTATACACGTAGTTCCAACACATTTGGCAAAAAAGAATTTTTTTGCAGAATTTGAAATAATGCAATTTTAGCATCGCTTGGTCTTCGATTTAAATATTCTGTTGTCATGCATACACTCATGCATTACACAGTATAAAGATAATCAAACGAAACGAGTGCAATGTCTTGTCTATATAATGTACCCCAGAGTTACATATACAGTAAGTTACGGTGTAAGTACATGTACATACTTTTATTGCCAGCATTGTTTAGTGAATCAAATAGCACCATTACATGTATATGCAACCCCGCCTATACAATATAATCGTTACTGAACATACAGTACACTTAGGACATGCGAAAGCTGGTCGGTTAATAAAGCCTTCCGTTTGTAGTCCAAGGAAACTGGGGTCAGTGGTCTCAATGGTCAAGCCATGGACATAGTCATCAAATCAGAAACCGACAGTGTAACAACCCAGCACCAACTTGTGGAGGAAGAATTTGCTATGGGTTTGGCAGCGAGACGCGTCTGGCACCAGGTGAGCATTACAAAAACCATGAACCCGGCTCCTTCATGTAACTTGTCAATCAATCAATCAATAGTTCACACAAGTACAATTGGTTAAATCCATCATTAAACAAATTAAAATATGTCAACCTCTGCATTAGTGACTGTAATACATGTACTTCCCACGTAACTATACTAACGTCGCATAGATGTGAAAACAAAGTACACAAGTGTGTGCCCCATTTCTTTCTTACAATCAAAATGCACAAGAAGGGAGCAGCTCAACGAGTAAACTTGATTACGTCACAGAGTTTGATTTAGACTTTTGGCTCTAGGACGTTTTTGTCAGTAGAATTTCTGTTACCTATAGCTTCTCAGCCGATGGAACTCGGTATATCTGACAGCATCAGTTTTAGTCAGGTGCCCGGCTTTGTTGTATATGAATGTACATGTATATGTTTAATGCAAATTCTGCACTTTAAATTGTAGTCATTGCTCCAAGACGCAGTCAAGCACCTGCTAATCCAAGTCACATGACTCATGGTTCAGGACAGGTGCTTCCACTTTCTCCAAAGCCTAACAGAGCAAAGCATGTCGCAAGACCTACCCGTAGTGATTATGGAAAATAAGGAATCGTGTTGCAAATTAATTTAGTTTCTCGAACTAACACGTCACCTGATCTGCGATTACATAAATACTTATATTGTTACTAACATGAGACTAAACGGTTTTAATGATGTGCATGTGGATGTAATAATTGGAAATAAAATTTAGATCATATTATATTATGTTAGTTGGGTGTCTTCTAGCAATAATATTATAATTATAGGGATAAAATCAAAACCTTGAGCACTGTTCTAAGAGAGATGATAACTTCCTTACTGCAGATTCTCACTAAAAATGACCCAGTCAACCCATTCATAAAGCGTTTCAGATAATTTCTTGCCAGTTCAAGTAAGGAAATACTGCAGAATAATTTACGTTTGCAATGTCAGCACTAGTAGCAGCAGCAATTACATAATTGTGGAAATACAAATAACTGTACATGAAGTCATCATCTCAGAAAAGATGCATGTTCAGTACATGTACATGCAAATATGGACATGTACAATGTAATTTAGTTGCTCAGAAGTATTTACTAAACCCACATTCATAGGACATAAAAATTACTTGAAAGTGGTGACTTTATAAAAAGTATTTTACCCAGTGGCTCTTGTAGATTTAAGGAGATATAGAATTGTCTTATTTTCACGAGGGATTATTATTATTTTTGCAACTGTGAAAAACAGGGAACTAAAATAATATACTTGCAGGGTTACATGGTTGAACTGCCAGTGAAGCTGATGTAAAGCTGTCAAAAGCTAAATGGACTATCATGCAAAATATTGTTGTATATGATAAAAGCAGTCATAACAATGAATTATAACAAGCACCAGCAGCCTGAAAGCAATAAAAACTAGCACCTTGCAACTGTGTCTGGTAGTTGTCAGATACCTAGCAGCTGAGAAGCGTTGAGGTAGTACCTTTTAATATTTTATCTTCACTCAGCACAAGCGCAGCAATAATCAATACAGGTAAGTCTGTCGATGGTAGTCGCATTGTTACTCACACATCTGAGCTCATAATATCACATTCATGTACGTTTGTGCAAATTTGCGCAATTCAAGTGGGTGCTAGGAATTGCCTTATCCTACTTTTTACTATTGTATGAATAAATGTCTTTTTACCTGGGCCTAGAAATTATTATACTCATGAAGCCATGTTTGCCTGCTTTCAATAAAAAAATTTTTCTATTCTAAATAAGGGTCAAATATTCAAGATGTCGAAACACCGGAAGTACCAACAGTTGGAAGAGGAGGGAGTGGAGCTAAGAGATGTTGCATCCCCCAGCAGAGCTTCCCCTAGCAGAGCTACCCCCAGCAGAACTTCCCACAGCAGGGCTACCCCCAGTAGAGCTTCCGCAAGGATAGCTTCCACGAGAGAAGCTTCCTCGAGCCAAGCTTCTACCAGCGGTTCAGGAGAGCAGGAAGAAACAGAACTCGGCCAATTGGAGGAATCTACTAACATCCTTATGTGAGTAATAGACTCTTAACATTTCAGTTTTGACACAAATTAACCTGCATACAATATCATGTAGGTTCATCAGCTATACAAAACTGCTATAATATTTAATAATATGTTTAGAATAGGCTATTAGAGAATACATCCAGTAGATAGTGTGGAATAGAATATTAGCACAATTAAACATTTTTGCATTTTTGCCAGCATTGTGTGTAAAACAATCACAAGACAAAAGTAGTGAAAGTGGCTCTCTTGTCTGAGCATATATTTTAGTGCATGACGCATAAAGAGAAATTAGCATAGCGAGTGTAGACACGGACCCAACTAAAATTATGGTGCATAATAATATATTAATACTTACACAATGGTTGCCAAAGGAAAAGCCCAATGTGAATTGTTCTGTGTTATCTCCACAGTGAAAATAGAGGACTTTTTGCCCGTTCTAATTCTATGCTGGATGTGGGGCTTTGGATAGACATTGTATTGTGTTAGAGTGATAAAGATAAATATAAGTTAGTTTTATCAAGTAGTTCTATTATAAATGGGGCCTCAAAATTTCAAGATTAATACCGCAGAGCAAGGAGAACCAACATACATGTAGCAACCGGAGCATCAGTACTGATTAAAAACACAATAAATATTGTTGATCCTGATTGTATTATAGATTGTGTTTAATCAACTTTTAAAAATATAGAATGATCTGCTTGATAAACAAACACACAGGACAACATCGTAATTAGCTATGAACAGCCAATTTCCTTAGAAACGACTTTGAGAGGTAGTAAATCTACTATATTGTAAACAACATTGCCACATAACTGTACCCAATGCATTCACACCAAAACCTAAAGTAGGAAATCGCAAACGGTGTAGGGTTCCAAGAAATTACCAGACAATTGTTTTTCAGTGTTTTGTAGAGCATAATTTTAAAAAAGCAACCGCTTCAGTTGAGCTCTGTCTGTTTTTTCACCCTCACATTGTAATTTGAAATACATGTACCTTAACGTGATAACGGTAGGTTCATTGGATGACAATCGTTTTTCTGATATACAAAATGTACTGCAGTATCTTATTTTTTTATCATTGAATGTAGTCTCTGCTGTAAATTTAAAGATAATAATTATACTCGTATCCAATGTACAATCATATTAAACAATTTTACAGTAACCAGGCCGAGGGTGAGAGTGCCGACCAGAGTTTTGAAGTTTCAATTCCGTGTAGCAAATGCAATGCAGTCGAGTGCACGTGCTCACACAACAAGAAGACGCAAGCCATGTACCGAATTCTTTTGGTGATACTATTATTCATTATTGCTGGACTAACTGTCGCACTTATTGCCAGCCGAGTGCAGCTTACGAAGTGGGTCGATGGTAAGATAAGAAGCACTTTTACCACCAAAGTGTAGATTCAAGAGCTATTAATCTACAGCCTTTTATTGTGATAAAAACAGAGTCGTTTTCTTGTTCTGCAACTAAAATTGGTCAGAAAACATTTGCAAACTTTCATTTCCTGTTTGGTGAGGTTTCTCTAAAGTTATTTGCTGCTAATCCAAACGCTCTTCTATATGACAGACACACAATCTACAATGTAGCTTGCTTATATGACACGCATTTACATCTAGTTACGCTGCTCAATATCAAAGGTTAAAAGACACAGGCCAGTTGGTGGTTTACGCAATGCTGTCCACTGCGCGAAGTATTTGGTTGCCGCAGTGCCTTGGTTTCAAACCCTGTTCATTTCTTGGACATTTCTATATATGCGGAACAAATGAGTTTCTTTAGAAGATTGTCTCAAAACAATAAAATTAAGTTTCTTTTGCCAGTGAATGCTATAAAAGACTCTTTAATTTGTGAAACTACTTTCACATGTAATGGCAGACAGATGCGGATGTGCATTACGTAGCTGCATATTATGTTAGCCATTTGACCACTGCTGTTTATGGTAGCAACCGCATTCTCCTAGCATTCTCCTATTGATCTATACAACAAAATTGTGTACTGGTCAATTAATTTTAAGGGTTGACTAAATGTGCTGTGTATCTCGCTGCAATGCAAATTCCACAATACCTACCGACTACGTTACATGTAATACATTCAGTGTGAACCGAGGCATTAATCAACATTCCTACAATTTTAATTCATTAGATATGATGTTCATGGACTCAGATGTGTGTACAACAGCTGAATGTGTCAAAACAGGTATGTTTCAAGAGTTTATAGGCGTGGTTTATGTGTGTGTTCAATTTACTCTCTAGTTGTTAGGTTTGGTGCATTTTTACTACTATAATAAGCAGAGTTATGTCCTCATGCCCACACCTGACCAGTTAATACTGTGCTATGCTACTTTGTTTATTTATCAAGAACTTTCTTGTATTCAAACGGTTTGCATGAAAAGTCAACAGTAATGAACAACTGATTTTACAGAAGTTGGTAATATAGCCTTATGGTACACTTTAAAAATTTTCTCATTTTTTCTGTGCTTTCTTTTTTTCCTTCAGGTAGTATGTAATTAGCTTCCTCTTTTCTGGCAGGTCCAGTAGTTTTTTGGCCACAATATATAAGACAGCTACATGTATATTATTTTCTACATGTATATCATGCTTGTCAGCATGTTGTGGCCCATTGTTCCAAACATTGCACAGAGGAAAAATACACAAGGTGAGCTACTCAGTACCAGCACAATACATAACCAGGGCTGTCAAACTAGAGCCCAGCTGCATGGTATAACCCAGTTAAGTTCACAGCCTAGCAACAGACCCTGGTATAATAAAAGAAATAATGACGGCCATGTCCAATACAGCCAACTAATACACCAATACCAGCAAACTGCTACGCTTTCATTGTGTGAGATGCTACTTTGCTTTACTTGAAGTGTCATTCACTATATTGCGTCTCCACATGATCTTGTACTATTCCATGACACTGTAGCGATCATTTAGACCCGCACCATCAAACAACTCTAGTTTGAAATTTAAGATGAGCTCACTGAATTTGTCATTGAATTTACAAGGAGCGAGCACACTGATGGCACTGGACATGGATGTAGAACCTTGTGAAGACTTTTACAAGTACTCATGTGGTGGCTGGGACCAAAAACATGCATCACAGAGAGCTGAACAACATTACTATACTGCTGTCACTAAAGCACTGGACGACACCAAAATATTAATAAAGGGTAAGCAGGTATCCCTGCCTTGTCTTTGTAGCCGCTGTTATAGTAGAACCTGGTTTTCCGAAGCCTTAATACACCAGAATTCAGTGAATCTTTCATTCTTGGATTTTTTTTAAGCATCATCAAAATTCTTAAACTGACACATTATGTTCTATGTACATGTATTTGGTTCATACACTGCGCGTCACTCAAAAGATGTAAGTTTTTTCATACAGGATTTAGTGTCTGCTCTATCAGGTTACCTCCTGGGGGAGGGAAAATAAAAGTTATAGTTACGCTTAGTATCTTGGATGAAAGATGCTGATGATCAAACCAAAATGACACCATGTGGTGGCTGTATGAAATAGTTGTTTAATTGTTGTTTACCAATTGACTATTGTGAAGACCAATTGGTTGGTTTACCTTTGCAGAAGCTCTGGAGGCACCGATATCATCAGTGTGGCCAATGGCTATTCACGAAGCTCAGAATGTTTACACCCGGTGCATGGGCACAGGTTAGTTAGTCTACCTAAGCTCTTGCCAACAATGCTTCTCCATATACAGTTTTTAGTTTTGAATTCTACCCCCTTCCAGCTTAAAAAATTAGTTTCAGAGTTTGTATCATTTTTGTGAAAGTAATCCGCAGAGCTTCTTTCGTGACTAATGCCGGTTGCTTGGTAGCCTTAGTTCATTGCATAATGAAGACAAGGGTCATGTCATTTTAGCCTGCTGTGTTCTTTGAGCTCAAATATTCCATGCTTCCACTGCGATACAATGCATATGCGAACAAGCATTAGCTAGACTGCTTGAATACTACAACTTGTAGCTGTGGTAAAGACATATGTTTTTATTCCAACAATTACAGACTTATTGAGAGCTCAGAAAGGTGAACCAATGGCAAAGCTAATAAGGGAAATCGCCTTCTGGCCACTTATCACACCAATATGGAGAGAGGAGATGTTTAATTTAGAAGAAACCCTCGCGAATCTGCATCTTGTTGCAGTACAAGTTTTGTTTACTTCTCAGCCTAACTTTCCTATCTCTGATGCTCCAAAGACTCTTATGGTAAAGTGTATACATTCCTTTAAAAATTGGATTTAAATATAAACTTGATTGTTTTTGAAGTGAAATACATGTATCATAAATAGTATATTACCACAATTCTAGACCTTTTGGAAACTGTTATAGCTATTATAACATTCTATTGTTGACATTTAACATTTAATATGTTTGGTGTAAGTAGATGAGATTTCCATTCCGAAAAATGATATTGAGCTTAATTTCGTCTAATAGCCTAAACAGAAACGCTTTTAAGTATTTGGGCACCATTTGAGTACTTCCATGTTTACAATTACTTGTGCAACATACAAAGTAACAAAGACCTGCAGCTACAAGGTAAATTTACAGCAACAATATGATGTTGTGTAGTTACATGTACATGTAGGTGTATGCCACACTGGTGAGGTATTCTATGCATCAAACTAATATATGCGCTCTGTAGCCAATGGAGAAGGCAGCAGCTAATTTTCAAAACAATTCAGTTTGCTCCCCACTCTTCCCCACCTACTTGTACCTTTAATCTGGGATACAAGGCGGTCTACATAATCTACATTCAGTATGGTCAAGGAAGATTGTGGTCCATACATTAATTGTTCTACTACACGTACATGCACTTCACATAACCGGTTTTGAAATACTTGCAGCTGGCAGCAAACTTTGGCTACATGCCAGGTAATCTTACCAATGATGTAGATCATTCGAACTACATAGATTTTATCTCGGAGTTGGTGTATTACCTGCATCCAATTAGACATCAAGACAGAACTAGTTTCAAAGCAGAAATCAAAGAATCTGTGGAAGATATGGTGGAGCTTGAGTCAAGACTTAATAAAGTAATGTATATGAATTGCAAATGTAAACAAATATTATTAATATTACTGTCGCTGCATGCATAGTAGAGCTCTACTCTATCATCAAAAACCGCATTGTTTGTATAATTTACCTCCTCAGGCATATACAGCTGCTTAGGGTTAGATGTATAAGGCCTGTGCTTTAAAGTTGTCTTGGTTAAACAATTGGCATTCTGAATTGGTAGCTACATGTACATACATAATATTATGCATATCATCTTTGCGTCTTACATGTATGTACTATTATGTATTGCCATGTATCACCATAATTTTAAGTGTAGTCGTTATCATTGATACATGTAATTATCATTTTCAATTTTTCTTTAGTTTTATTCGACTGCATTCTCGTCCTGGGATTTGATGACAGGCATCGCCTTTCCTGTAGATCAACTGTATACAAATGTTACCCATAAGGTAAATCACAGACAGAGAGCTTGGTCTCATGTTATGCATGGGATTATTGCTGATTCTAATGTAGTCAAAAATACTTGTACAAATAACTCATAGAATAATATAGTATCAGCCCAAAAATGCTGGTACTCTTCACAAAAGTTTAATGATTTTTAGTAGTAATAATTTGGGTTGAAACCTTTGACAGTTTTGTTAGAAGTTTGTTAGATTAGTGTTTAAATTAATCACATTGATCGATCATCATTTAGACAATGAGAAGCTGTACCTCACTCTATTATGTACATGTATTTATTGTACTTATTGCATATACTTGTATATATATGTACATGTGAACTCACTACTTGGTATATTTAATTTTTCAGTTTGACTGGAAGGTATACATCGCAGAATTGTTTTCTGGTATGGACTATAACTACATTTGGTCCAATAAACCTGTAATTCTCAGGGCAGGAAGTTCCTACTTTCCCGGGCTCATGGACATCCTAGATGAGACACCGAAAAGGACCATGGCCAACTATCTAGTCTTCAAACTGATACTGAAGTTTCTGCCATTCATCCACTTAAGCCAGGAGCTGGAACAATGCGTTGACAAGGTAGGATAAGACGTATGGAATGATACGATATCGACATGATTGTACAGTAGCTACTGAGATGACGCCTCGGTGCTTTCAGACCAGTAATCTGGTATTCTCAGTGAATACCAAATAATGGGTCGTCATAATATTCAAATATGCTCTGAAGTACAATATAGTGCTTGCTCAGGTGTTGATGGAAGAAATTAGTTTTTACATTCCACGCCAAATGCAATTCCGTATCCTCTCTCAAACATGCAACTTTTAGCAAATCTAGTCTAGCTGAATAATTATCGGATGGAGGGTTGTAATGTCATCTAATTCATAATTTTACTCAGTCACCTAATTCTACATGTACACTGTATGTACAAATTTCCATGTCCACTGGTTAGGTCGCCCCTTTACTACCAGAGCTTAGAGCAATGGTTTCTAAAAAGGAATTGCCAAGATGGAAGAGATGTGTTGAATTAACAGAAGCTATGATGCCAATGGCAGTGAGCAGACTATTTATTGACCATTACAGCAATGAAAGCAAGACTGCAGAGGTACGATATTTTCATTCGGAAATAAATTATCTGAAGTATTGTACTGCCACTGACACTCTTCACTGTCAATCACTGATCTTTCATGTGGTCCGGTTTAAGCTTGTACTTGTATTTAGTTGCATGTAAAAATGGGCCACCTTTCCTGACGTCGCTTACTAACGCATGTTGTGTACATATTGGGCCATTAGGAAAAGCTGTGTTATAGGAACATCAACATACATATTGTATAGAAATTTAGTAATGGCGAGGGTAATTGCTATACATGTTAGAAATTACTCTACCAAGAAGAAACCAGATGTAAATTTTTAGTCCCATTATTCCACTGGGCATTCTGTTGTGGAGCGAAAAAACTACCTGTGGTGCCTTTGCTGGTTCATTATACTGGTTATCATGAAGCATCAAAGGATTGATCCAATACCCGTGTTTACCATGATATCTGTATAATGCATGTAGGAAGCTAATCATACTTTAATGACTGTGGCATTACACTCTGTGTAAGATGTAAATCTCGTACCTGTAGCTTGAATATCTATCTTGCTATAGTGAAAGCTCTTTAACCTAGGACAACTCTCACAGTATCTTTACATTACCCATTTGACTGAACCGTCTTTGAAACGTAGGGAATGTGTCACTTGTTGACATGTACTTGCAGGTTGAGGATCTAGTGGATAATGTGATCAACTTCAATATGGTTTCACGCTCCGTAGAGGTAACTACGTTTTGCATCACAGAGTTATCTTCTCTCTGAAATAAGCATCTGGTGCTGTAGTGGAACACAAATCTATATCATTGAATAGTGTTATGCTAGTAAAAGACTGCTAAAGAAATCTATTGTTGAGAGAAGATGACTCAATAACTGATGTCGATATACAATGTGTGTACATGTAGACTAAAGATGTGAGAGCAACCTGCATTATGTATTAGATTTTTATTCAGGCAGCCGACTAGGTTGATGCATATAATTATGATAAACATTCACATATTCACAGCCAACATGTAGCCACAGGCAAGGTTAGTTGGTAACTGTGTGTCAAAAGACGTATACATGTAGTGTGTAAATTATCCGGGCTCTGAATGAATCGAGATTTATGTTCACATGTACATTGTACATGTACATGTACATGTACATGTAAACCCCAACACACACTGTCACAGATATAAGTACAATTTTGCAAAAATACAAAACATGTGAAGTGCAGACAACGACATTAATAATAGTGAACACTGTGCATTATTGAAAATTGCAGAAAAATGAGGTACGTAAATGGGTAGTAGGAGCACTGGATTGGATAAAAGATGATGACGCTTTGGATGAACACTACAATTTGGTATGGGCTTATCTTATTTGGCACATTTTCTTCACCAGAGACATTTGTTTCACTAGCAAACCATGGTTACTCGGGCTAGTAGCATCTAATAGTTCATTGTATAATGACTTGATAATTAACAATGTTAAGTAGGAAAAAATTAAATTTGCAACCTCATGTAATGACATTGTATACTTATGTATATCCAGCAAATGATTGATATTTCTTGTAAAAATGTTCATCTTTCTACTTTTCAGTTAGTTGTTGGAGATAAATCGACCTCCCTGTTGTGGGATGCAGTGCAAGGAACTCGCCTGTTCGCAATTCACCAATTTGATGGAGTTACTCGCTCCAGCTCAGTCAATGAGTAAGTACTACCCTCTCTATATCTACATGTATAGTATTATAGTCAGTTGCATAGTATGCTACTCTGTTCTACAAGTACACTGTAGATTGTCATTGAATGGTCTGCTATTTTAGCCTCGATAGAAAGCCATCGGAAGCTGTGTGAAGTTACATGTAGATGTGGCGTCTTGGGTTAACAACAACCTAATGTGCTAATTTGCTGAAAGTTCTTATACATGTAATACTATAAATAGTATCTACAGTACTCATTGTTTGTTTATATATTAGTATTGAGCATATGTCTTATGCTGTTTGCAGAAAGCTGGTCTCCACATCCCTAGAAGTCTGCTATGAGCCAACAAATAAGACATTGTGTAGGTATTCATGACACACTGTACCTTTAATTTCTCTTGGGAGAAAGTACTGTATAACCCGGTTTATTACATGGATGTTGCAAAATTCTCCAAAGTTGAGTATTAGCCATGAAAATTGGTTTTCTTTAACTGAAACTGGCATAACCTGCAGCCCTAGGTAGTGAAAAATAGTTTAGATGCATTGTATATACATCATCTCACCATCTACATCACTCTCATCAGGGAGATTACTAATCAAAATTTTCTAATAGTGCTATTATACACAATATTTGCATATAAGTGGACTTAATAATTGGAATATACATGTAGTTTTTATGAATTTTAATGACAAGGTTCTTGATTCTAGGGATTCCTGAGGCTATCCTGCAGCTTCCTTTTTATGACGTCAACAGACCAATGTAAGTGCTTAGCATTATAGGCAATAGTAGTATATAGTTATACTGCCCTCAAATTTTGCTTCACCTAAATGTACCTCTACACGTAGCTCAGCCAAACAGTTTTTGTCAAAGCAGTTTGTGATTTAACTGAGTAATGCATGTTTTGATATTCATACAGCTTTGTGCGTACTAACACCTTATATATTAGACAATATGATTCATTTCACTTTACACTGTTTATATGCAATTCAGGTCTATGAATCTTGGAGCTCTTGGAGCAGTTATTGGACACAAATTCTCCCACGAGGAACACACGAAAATAAGTAAGTCCTTACAACTGCCATACTTAAGAGCCAATGAGTTTGATGCCAAGGAAAATTTTTCATTAGAAGTTGTTTTCTGACGTTCTATTGTTTAAGTACAACAGGCACAGTGAGTGTTTCACCTGCCTAGTCAACATCTGCAATGCATGAGCTTTTCATGGATGTGACTTATAAAATGTTCATGTTTTCAAGCTTGTTTAACCTCAAGGCTTTGTTACAACCGTATTCAGATAATTATTTATTGTATTCAAACAATACGTGTACATGTACTTTTTGAAAATATTACTCGACGAAAATGAATGCAAAAATAGTGTTGAATGCATGGGCTTGCATCTTCTACAGAAATATTCT
This sequence comes from Bugulina stolonifera, assembly GCA_935421135.1. NCBI lineage: Eukaryota > Metazoa > Bryozoa > Gymnolaemata > Cheilostomatida > Bugulidae > Bugulina > Bugulina stolonifera. Next base: position 7,225,319 of record OW285194.1, read on the forward strand.
TTGCCATTTATTTGCATGTAAATTTGTCTGGATTCCCAGGAGTTGGTTTTGGTGAGGATCCCATTGCTGACGCCTTTGGACCATCTCCATATTGTATCTCTCCTAAGGACAATTGGTATTTAGATCCCTTTAAAGCAGCAGAATCAAAAAATGAGGTACTTGTCTAATTACTCTAATTACTAATATTATTAATTACTAATTATTCTTACCTTGTGCTTCTGAAAGTATCTTTCACCAAATCTTGTAACTTAGATTTGTAAGGTTATGCGGTGTGCTTTCTGTCTACATGTACACATATGTTCAATGCAGCCTCTCTCATTCAGGCTTGTTGCACTTTTGCTACTGTGACAAGAGTTGTGTTCTCTTATCCAGCTATCGCCTTCCTTGAGCGAGACTCTGTCAACATAACTTCATGTGTGTTTGCAATGCTCAGGTATAACCATTGGCCAACTCACATCATTTAACTTGCGGTTTCTTTCAATATCTTTAGTATCGGCTGAGTCACATATCAGGGGAAAAGCTGAAGCACCATCAGTATGGGCTAAACCGAGCACTATTGGTGGGTATATTTGCATTTTAGACAACTCTTACTTAGAAATGACAACAAAATATAATGTTTTCTAGCCTCGATTTTAACAGTGAAGAAGTTTTTAGCATCATCAACCATTACTTCAGACTGGAATAAACCCAAAAATACAATTACCTTGCGCCAAAACCAAAAAAATAAACTATTACCATGTTACAATATTGTAGATGGCAATCACACTGTCTAGAAAACACATTATGCACAGTGTTTTTTGCACAGTCTTGTAACGTAGTAGTATAATTCTGGTTCGCCATGTTTATCCTTTCCAAAATTGCATGATCAATTTTACTAGACTAATGTTATTTTTCAGCTGCTGAAAAGTTTAGGAGATTCGAAGGAATTTGATTTACCCGGCCTAGAGACATTTAATTCTGACAAGCTATTCTTTATTTCATATGCCCAGGTATGTTTCTACTTGTGCATGCTAGTATTTGAACAAAATAATCTTAGATTATCTTAACAGACCGGCTGTATTATAATCTCATTAGCATTCTTCAATGAGAAAAAACCTGTCTTGGCAATCCATAAGGATGTGCTTGGTCTTCAAGCAGCATTGTTCTTGCTCTAAACACATGCATGTACTACATGTATGTTCGTGTTTAACATACATAGTTCACGTTCTCCATCTGCATGCACAATAATGCTCTTGGTCTAAGCATAGAGTAATATCACTTGGGGGAAATACTCAGTAAATGTAAATTAATTTCAGATGTTCTGCGGCGCTCACCACCACCACCCAGACAATGATGACAAGGAGTTTGAAAGAATATACAGGTAAATGTTACTTTATTGTTGAAGAAATGAATAATTACATGTATATACATTGTAGCTAACAAAATACTTGGTAAAATGTGTGAGCTTTACAACATTTAAAATATCATCCGTGAACTCATCTTTCGAAAATTTGGACTAAACAGTTGATGTCATTATTATGATTATTAATTTACATAATATATCTGGTCATGCATATAAAACTTAGTAGATGAAAAATCCTATCAAAACACAGTTGTGGCGTTGTCATTGACAAAAATCATATTGTCAATATAAATGTAAGCACACCCACTTGCCTTAGTACATGTATGGTTTTCCTAATCAAGCAGCCCAATGCATTTCCTGTTCATAGATAGACAACCAATAGCTTTTCTGCTGTTACCTTGCAGGCGCTCTATATGCTGAGAATGCGCCTCTATATGCTAAGAATGCGCCTCTATATGCTAAGAATGCGCCTCTATATGCTAAGAATGCGCCTCTATATGCTAAGAATGTGCCTCTATATGCTAAGAATACGCCTCTATATGCTAAGAATGCGCCTCTATATGCTGAGAATGCGCCTCTATATGCTAAGAATGCGCCTCTATATGCTAAGAATGCGCCTCTATATGCTAAGAATGCGCCTCTATATGCTAAGAATGTGCCTCTATATGCTAAGAATACGCCTCTATATGCTAAGAATGCGCCTCTATATGCTAAGAATGTGCCTCTATATGCTAAGAATGTGCCTCTATATGCTAAGAATACGCCTCTATATGCTAAGAATGCGCCTCTATATGCTAAGAATGCGCCTCTATATGCTAAGAATGCGCCTCTATATGCTAAGAATGCGCCTCTATATGCTAAGAATGTGCCTCTATATGCTAAGAATGCGCCTCTATATGCTAAGAATGTGCCTCTATATGCTAAGAATGCGCCTCTATATGCTAAGAATGTGCGCATAGCTCCATAAAATATAATTATAATGCATTCCTAACATTAACAGGATTAATGAGATAGTTCAAGAGTATCCGGCATTTCATGAGGCCTTCAGCTGCTCCAATGGCACCAATAGCCAATAGCCAGCTAGCTAGCTAGCGGAAACAGAGGACACCAGACCTGGAGCATATTAAGCAATGATATGCATGTAATAATACTCCTACACTGAACTTTTTTCCCATTTTATATCTCTATTTTTTTCTGCTCCAACCTTGTCCATTCAAAAATTTTATCTAGTTTTCCTACTTCCTAGAGCATTGCCAGTGGCTTATGGTGCCTGACAATCTTGATTTATGTAATACGAAGTACAGTGCAGATTAATAAATTTCATCATTGCATACTAAAGATATAATTCAATAAGTATTTTATGTGCTGTATGCAGCAAAAGTTACAAAATACTGATAGCATATTTACATGTACAATAATGTACTTGCATGCTTCACCAGTAGTGTACAAATGTACATTGTACAATCATGCAGATGTAATATAATAATATAAAGATAGGAAGTTTAGTAGTTAGTGAATTATTCATCCTTGAATTTGAAAATTGGCACTGCAGCAAGAAATGATTATGCCAATTCTACACACCCAAATATACATGTACATTTACAGTTGCTTAATTGTAAGCAAGAATACACAATCTGTGCTTTTAGTAGCACAGATTCAGCAAATAATCTAAATATAAGAGACTGCATTGAATATCGAGGAATACATAAATGGAGAACTAAGATAATAAACTACATGCACATGATTCTAACTGTAGGCAATATACATTTGATCTGGGTGGTGTAACAAAAAATTCATTCACATTCACTAGTAAGCAGCAGTTCAAGCTATTATTCTAAAGAAAAGCGTTAATGATCAAAAGGATGTCTAGCAACAAATATTGTATTGCAGCAGCACTAACACATCTCTTTCATTGCTACATTATTGGAAATCATCTTTTGGTCATAAATGTAAGTTGATTGTGGTCAGTGAGAAAACAATTTGTAAAAAATATCAAGCAACATGTATATACAGTATTATTGCACTCATGAAGGATATCACAACTTTTTGCGTTCAAGTGTATGCTTATTGCTAAAAAAATCCATGGTAACTCATATTCTTATTTAAAAAAAAGTTGTGTAGTAAGAAAATTGTAGTTTACGTTGTTGTTTCTCTTCTACGGATGTCATCTAGTATGGCTCTAAACTGTGCGACTTCTAAAACAAACATAGAAGCAATGTACTACTAAATATGAGCAAATCTGGAACTTGCAACTATTCTACTACTAGAAGAGAAATCCCAAAAGATGCCTTCAACTTGGAGTCTACTTACAGGTGCTCATTGACAAGGCAAATACTCCATGCACAATATTTCAATATAATGTCAAGGTCCATGTATTATTTTTGAAAGGTTACATTTAAAATAAATTTACATGTATAAATGTAGCCATGCAGAGTTATTAGTAGGTTCTGGCTTTGAAAGTAAAAGTTTTTTTGGGTGCATAATTTTGGTTGACATCTATGAGACATATTTGTAGTTGTTCAATGCTGGTGACCTTTCAGTTTCCTCACTAAGACAGCAGCGACTTACTTATACAGATGGTCCTGTACCAGAACTCCCCAGCACAACAAGACTTCTTTGTGTCCGGGCAGGGCTGATCATATTGTCGATAGAAAACTGCGTTCTTGTGCCCAGTGCGCCTCCTAGACAAAGAGTAAAATTAGATGATGTTATTAGGCTTATTCGGATATTGCACCGTGCAAGCTTATAAATAGCAATATGCGGCAATAACAATATATTTTATTCAATGATATAGCGCTAGCTATAACGCAAGGCAAGGCGTGCCTGGCAATAATAATATAAAGTATATTCACTTAGTGAAGGGATTTCCCTTCAAAGCAAGCACTAGTCACGCCTGAACGCTCAAGTTGTATTCGGATAGTCAGACCAGAGCTATATGAACCAGTACAGTTTCCGAATACGCCAATTAGCTTTAAACAATAAATAATAAGCGTCTACCTGAAAAACCTCTAGAACATTCTTTACCCATAACCTCTGAAAATCAATCTGTGAGTTGTCTGGCCAAGGAAAATAATCACTTGATTTCAGTTTAAATATTTAATTTTAACATTTTGCACCATCATAATATAAATAATGTTGAAATTTATGTACCTAAGTAGCTGCCAAATTTTACACTAATATGAAATTTTTCCAAAATACGTGTACACCTAATTTAAAACATTGCCACTATTCCACTTCCAGTTATCAATTAATTGAATCAAGGAGATTGAGCTATGAATAAGTAGATTTATCGGAATTATGTTTCACACAAAGACATAATATTGTACATTTTACTTCCTACCCGGTCGTGACTTTAGTGGTGCAACACCTTCTTCCCCACCCGCAGTAGTTGTATTGACGTTGGAGATGGTACTGTATGTAAGTGTATGATTGTGGTCTGGAGTAAGATTGAACTATTGGGCTCAGCTTTACCATACAGCATCCCTTCTCTAGAACAACTCCTTTTAAATTAGCACTTCGACGCACTCTGCTTCTACAGGTTAAAAAGCAAAACATTTGTAATACAAAATGAACTATGTAATTAGCAATTGTTTAAATTAATCAACATACTGTAACTCAATTATGGTAGACCTTAATTAGTTAACCTGTGCTATTCTTTGTAGTAGTGATCGTTCTGATGGAAAGATAAATCGTTTCATTGATTCTGCCTAGTTTAGGTTTTAAATAGACTACTTACACTTCCCCATCAAACAATTCATCTACTTCTTTCTTTAGTTTTTCCTGCAACATAAGACTAGTCTTCATACTGGCAGGGTATACAGTACATTCAAGCAATTAAGTATCCACAAAAAAATCCAGTGTCCTGTTCCATGGAGAACATATTTCTTTCAGACCATTATAATTTTGTTAAATAGTAGTTATAGAGTTAGTCAGTTTAGCCAAAGAGAAATACTGTATAGCATGAATGTATTATACATTGTTTTCTAAATCGTTAGAGTGAGTTTTTTCCTGTTTATCTAGGCATTAAGAGTTTGTCAGGTTATGTAAATCGTGTGTATCAATTTGCTGTTGACAGACATTAGCAGGCATAGTTATATCAAGTGCTGGATAAAACATCAACATTTAATGTAACCTGCATTTATGAAACCCTTAAACACTCTACATGCATAAGTATATCTCAAAAAAAACAAATACATGCATGTGCGGTAGTCTATCATTGGCCTTATTTAGAGTGTTATAAGAGAAGTTGTTTACATGGATTACCTTTTCACCAACAGAAAGTTGTGGATTCTCTAGAATTCCATCTAGTTCTTTCATCATCTCATTTCCCTTGTTGATGGAATCTTGAATGTCTGTATCTGCAGGAGTCTCAATATCTGCTGCGAAGCATACCCACATAACAAATATGGATAGTTGTAGAAGAAATATTACCTTCAACATGTCTAGCTCGATGCTGCAGGTTCTGAAAGCGATAATTAAAGTTAGATGATTGAATACTATTATACCCTTTTATATCCAGTTATTTAACGGTTGAAAGGTTGCTAAGCAGTGACTAGCAGCACATTGAACCACCATTGGGTGTGACCATGAGCTGGTAAAATCATTATGGATCATGGTAAAATATTAATAATACTGATAACTTATCTATAATTATGAGAGGTTGTCAATTCATTTGCATTCATTATTTCACTGTCAAGGGAAAGGGAATTGTTTCACACACCATTTACATGGGGTTGTCTGCTTAGTACATTATACATATATTATTAGCATTACAGATTGATATGACTGAATTGATGAGAAATTAGTTGGCATTATGTTAACATGTAGATGTTTGACTCATTGAAATACATGTGGAGGATTAAAATAAATAGCTAAACATTTTCCCAGTTTGTACATTTTGTTCCTGATGGCCATTTCATACATGTATACATTATATTATACATAGCACTAGTGTTGCATTTTAGAAAACTAGGTTAAATGTGCACATGTAAAAACTGATAAAAAAACTGATATAATATGCAGCAAACCTAATTGTCTCATTCATTGAATAACAGTACGATAAAGTAAAAGAATGGTTTTTGAAAAAAGACATCAAAAACAACTATTCTAACTCTTTCAAACTTCCAATAAATCAAGTAGATGACCACACATGTATGCATGCCATGAGCAGAGATTCGAATTAAACAATCTGAAAAAATTATTTTGGAAACAATTGTGGAAAACACTGTCTATCCTATACATAGAAACATACACTATACCAATCTGAGGGTATAGAAGGAGGCAGGTTGCAATAAAATATTTTTTGTTGAATATTGATCAACGATGGGGAAGATTAGCAAGACTGTGAGCTAAACTTTTCTTTCTCACTCAGTAAAGTCCAGTTCAACCTAGTTGTAGGAGAATACACCTGGGAAACTTGATGATCTAAAAAAATAACTCCTTTGAATGAAAGTTTACTTAATGGAGAAAAGCATACATGCATCATATAATACATGTTCACAATCCACAATACTAATATATTGCTTCAGTGCAAATTGCTATAAACTATGACCTTATCTGCATTCGATTTCAACCCAAGTCTAGTAAAATTGCTTGAGAAAAGTATGGGTATAATAATTATAATACCATTCATTGGTACTTGCGTGTAATACTATTATTCTTGTGAGTTAAACGCTCAAAGTATATTTTTGCTAAATTTATTGCCAAGTTTGAAAGTTGTACTGGTGTCAAAATATTGTAAAATATAGATCAACGTGTCAGTGTGCCGAGAGGATATTGGCAGAGTAATTGCAGCAAATATTATGCAACAAATTAGTAATTATGACTTCGAATGTCATCATCTGTTAGCTGAAACTGTAGATGCTGCCTGTTTTATCAATATGAGCTCTACTAAAAATAAACTGACATGTGGATGGGAAAAATATTCTCTCCCTACTGGGTGTCACCATTAAAATAATATTTCACTGCTAGATTAAATCTTTTTAATGAAAATCATACTAGGACATTCCTACTCACAGATCACCAAACACTTGCATCCTGTAGTTTTGATAATTGGCTCAGATGATATTACCTGAGTATTCAAGCATGAGATTACAACTACACATCCAGTTTGCTAAACGCTCTAGGTATATTTTATGTGAGGATAAACCATACAGGTGTTATAGATATAATTATATACATGTATTAAGATGCTTTGTTATTTATATTCAATATTATGATGTGGGTTATTCCCTGTTAGTCTGTGACCTGTGATATTGGGACCATCTCGGCAGCCTCACTGTAGCAGTCAGTGTTACAGTTAGTGTAAGCATTCTGTTCACATGGATTATTTGGTCAAATTTTAATAAACTACGTGATGTTTTAGTATAATATGCTTAGGCTGTCCTGTAGACACAGGCCTGAGAGGTCTCATCCCGTGTACAAACATGTTCTTACAACCGTGAGTTTGAATGCAGATAAACGGAATTGTTAACAAATTGGATTATGTACATGTAAATAAGTTGCTCCCTATGTTAATAATCTTTTACATTAGATGTTGTAATATATGTAATATGTAATATGTAATGTGTAATATGTAATATGTAATATGTGATATGTGATATGTAATATGTAATATGTAATATGTAATATGTAATATGTGATATGTGATATGTAATGTGTAATGTGTAATATGTAATATGTGATATGTAATATGTAATGTGTAATGTGTAATATGTAATATGTGATATGTAATATGTAATATGTGATATGTGATATGTAATGTGTAATGTGTAATATGTAATATGTGATATGTAATGTGTAATGTGTAATATGTAATATGTAATATGTAATATGTAATATGTAATATGTAATATGTAATGTGTAATATGTAATATGTAATATGTGATATGTAATATGTAATATGTAATATGTAATATGTAATATGTGATATGTGATATGTAATGTGTAATGTGTAATATGTAATATGTGATATGTAATATGTAATGTGTAATGTGTAATATGTAATATGTGATATGTAATATGTAATATGTGATATGTGATATGTAATGTGTAATGTGTAATATGTAATATGTGATATGTAATGTGTAATGTGTAATATGTAATATGTAATATGTAATATGTAATGTGTAATATGTAATATGTAATGTGTAATGTGTAATATGTAATAATATTTAATATGTAATATGTAATGTGTAATATGTAATATGTAATATGTAATGTGTAATGTGTGATATGTGATATGTAATATGTAATATATAATATATGATATGTGATATGTAATATATGTAATATATGATATGTGATACGTAATATGTAATATGTGATATATGATATGTGATATGTAATATGTGATATGCGATATGTGATATGAAATATGAAATATGTAATATGTAATAAATGTAATACATGTATATGCAACATTAGATTAAACTAGGAGTATCTAACACATGGGAATGTTTTTGCTGCCAAAACTATGTACCCACTAATTAGGTATTATTGTATTAAAATATGTGATTGAAAACTAAAACCTGTGCTTATGAAGTTCATTGCTTCTCTCTGTGTGCATGGTAGATTTTCAGAGTTTTAGGTGAGAGGTATGTGCAGATGTTTTGAACTAAGATGGCCTCTAGACGTGAGAAAGCCTCTGCTCTCTGTTTCAATGGTATTGAAAACAGCATCTTGCATCTTGCGGGATGCATACAACTCATCCACCCATTTCATAGAAATGTATTTTAAAGGTGATTATAAATAATGTAATTGTTTGATTCCGCAATTCAAAGTTAAGAATATGAGCGGGTAACTGGTTACAAAAATATGTTCTTCGACAGCCTTGGAACATTGGTGTATAACTTGTTACTTACAAATTTATACCATCTTGTACCCAAATTATCTAGTGAAGCAAGACTAGTCTTCTTCATATCTGAATAATTTGGTTGAATTTGGTGGTACTACACCGTATGTTAAGCTCTGGTATCCAACTCTCTCCACGCTGATGCCATCTAATTACGTGTACGTGACCATAAGTAAATAATAGTAATACTTTAGTGTCTTCCTAAATCCATTAAATTAAACAGAAAACTGTTTATGAATGCACACTTTGAACTACAGAGAATTTTGAATGTGTTAAATTTTTAAAATCAAGGAACTTAGTTTTGTTTTTGAATCCATTGACATTCTGCATCAATAGTCATGCCAACAAGTGTCAGTTACACTGGCAAAGTTGACAATATAGTAATTATACTACCGTTACATGTACATGATGATAATATGAGCTTTTTGCATTTGAATATTTCCATGAAAGAAACAGGTCAGCCAGGAGTTTTGGCCACCAATCCTAACCATCTGCAGGAGCAAAGTTTAGTTCAATCTACTGGTAGAGGATTGACTTGCAGAGATGCCAATATGTATCAATATTTGACAATCATGATTACAGACTGCCCTTGATGATAGAACAACTTGAGCACTTCATTCCCCTGTATTTTTTCATGATAGGACTAAAACAATCACACAGTTCATCATGAAATATAAAACTGTCTAAAATAAATAGTGTGTCGCTGTCGTATTTCTCATCAAATGCTACTGTGGTACACTATGCAATAGACACCACTCTATTTATAAACAGAAAGTCCTCGTTGGAATACTTATTTAATCATCTCTTTAGTCCACTATTGGCGGTGCCGGAAAAACACCGAACCACCGAACAGCGGAATGGCAATCACCGAACAGATCGAGCCAGTATAAAGGCATGTCGACCTAATAATAAAATCGCCCATCTTTCATAAAATTGATCAATAATAAACAATATTAATATATCAACTGTGTTAGACAATACCAATAACCATTATCACAACAAATTAAATACCAATTAAATAAAAATACCATGTGTATTGTATATAACAATACCTACCACATTGACATTATCTTAATTTAAATTAATTTGTTTTATATCAATAGGTTCATATTCTTCTGGGCAGAAGTTCCATATGGATTTTTATGGTGTTGAAACAACAAATTAAAATAAAATAATCATTTCTTAACCTTCCAACTACAACTAATTAGTATTATGGATTTGTTCTGCTAAAATTTAAAATAAAAATTAAAGTCAATAGCTCATTTTTCATCGTTGATTGCAAATTACCATAACCACAGCACAGTTGGGAATTCCGAAAGCGAAGTCACATTTTGCCACCATCCACACAAAAGAAAAGTACCCTTTTCAGCAAACGCACATTGCGCCGCTCATCTTTATCTGATTCTCTGTTTATTTTCGGAACTGTGTAATTCTATGAAAGAAACGGCATGTTTGAACTTAGTCGAAATGTCTTGAGCTGCTATAAAAATCTCGAACTAATAAAATTTGGGATTCATTACATTCATTATTATTTCTCAGGAACACTCACTGTTCATCAATGCATTTAAGTTGCCTTTTATTGCTAAAACTCTTTGTTGTCATTGTGATTTACAACTTATTAAATAGGTTAGTAAAATATTTCTTGTATAAAATATTATGTTTATTGCCACTCAGATCAGGAACATTGTGGGCTAGATATTTGAGAGTCGAGATGTTTAGATTCTACTTGCTCATTTATTTATCGCGCGTCTGAATAAAAATTAAAAATTAATTTTTTATAATTATAAATGACTATGGTTGAATTGCGCAAGGATTTTATGAGTTCATAACAGTAAAATGCTGGTTATAATAGCCTAATGTCATGCTATAAGTGAGTCATACAAAGGAATTCTATTCTGTTAAATTCATACGCTGTTCGGTGAATTCCATTCCGCTGTTCGGTAGTTCGGTGTTTTTCCAGCACCATACTATTGGTTACTACACTGAGCTAAGCCCGACTTAATGATTGGTTTGCTAGTAAACTTCTTATTCAGAAATGTCACGATATGATAAGGTTTTAATAAAACAAAGTATAATGTTTCATCAACTCTACTATTCACATTCATATGTTGTAGGCCTATATGTTTGATAGTGATGTGTAAATACTAAGCTCACTAAAGAATGCCAGCCATAGATTTCTGTGTTTTATGACCAATTAAATATAAGTAATTTTAGCTCATTCAAGGGAGCTGCCGTGGCCTAGTGGTAAGGGCTCTGGACTTTCATGTTTGGTTCGATTCCCATAAGGGCCATTGGTGGTGTTAGGAAGGGCATACAACCTTATAATGCTCCCGTACTACTGCAGTAACTTTGCCATTGGTGAAGGGACTTCTCCACCCCAAACTAGAAAAAAATGCAGATCTCTTTAGATCTTTGCTTTATTACCTAAGATTCATAGCGGGAAGTAAAATTAGTACGTCAGCTTCATTTTCAGCTCATTCAGTTGCAATGTTCACAATTAGCAACTTACCATGCATACAGTGCATTTATATTTCTTCCTATGCTTTGTTGCTAAGTATGAAAATTATTATAATGTCAAAATGCTGTCAGCATGGTGTCAAGATTGGCAAAATAATTAAACTTCATGCAACCATCTGACAATAATGACTCAATTTGCTGTCAGTTAATGCTAAATCAACAGATGTTGCCTGTTAATATCATCATTAAAAGTCATGTGGTTCTAAATTAAACTATTTAAGGGGCAAATAGTTCTTCCCTTCTATTGGGTGTCAACTTTAAAACATTTTTTGATTGAGTTAGACTAATTGATGGCTAATGTGTCAATTGAAATTACGCCATCATGTATCTACATGTAATTCCAGAGAACTCTTACTTAGCATCATAACCGTTGCTTTAGTTTTCAAGCGCAATGTACTCATAAAGTGTTTTGCGAATGAACGAAGTAAATAAACCATATTACATGTATTATGCTCAAGCATATAAACATTTGTATAATTTTATTTACATACCGCACCCTATACTTCATGGCACTGAGCAGTATTTGAGTGCAAAGTCTGTGATGTTAAAGTTTCAGTAGTCAGTGTTTTTGAAAAATACTAAACATTCATCAAAATACTGATATGTGGGAATAAGTATGTGTATCATTATAATTACTTTACTATTTTTCAACAATAGTGACCGTGCTGCTATATACACTGTCCTTCCTCTACTATATCTGCTTCGTTATTAGAGCCATCAATATGAAACATACATTTTTTCTAGGACAAGATTAGCTGACTCTAGATCTATTATGCTGTAATTAAATTTAATGCAGCGTCAGCTGTGGGGGCCCATAATAATAAATATGTCTCAAAAGCTAACTGGTACTCAAGGCAAGTACACAATGCATATACCTGGGACTGAATTAGGTAAAGGACCTCATGTGCTAAAGAGAAGATAATTATGGGCAAATATATATTTCATGCTAACTTAGGGCACAGAGGTAGTCTTTACTCGCTGTTCTAAGAGTGGTTATAATTAACTACTTGTAAGCAGCACAGCAACCTTTAAGGAAGGGAGGTAATGACGGAGGACTAGCTAAAACTGACTTAACAATATTATACCAGTAAATTAATTTAGCATAAACATGTAAAACACTGCAATGTTGTTAGATCTGTGTATGTAGATGCATGTATCAGCAGTGTTTAGAATAAATAAATGCATAGATTGAGCCTCAAAATTTTCACGTCTCTCAACACCAAACGGTTAGTTGCATGAAAATTTTGAAAATCAATATACTAGACGACAAAAATGCCAAGTAACTAGTTACTCTATCGTTTGACTCCGAGAAAAACTTGACGCTATTTTTGTGAGATAAAAAATCAGGCTTGCTTCTGATAAAAATAGCGCAGCAGTTTTTGTGCAATATACAGTAGATTGCATTACCAGCCAGGGTATTGGTAAAATCATTATTATACTTTCTGGTCAGGCTAAGCAGCTTATCATCCATGGGCACAGTGATTCATTTGATAATAGCATTCACATTCGATGACCAGGATTGGAGCATCATCCCTCATTGACAGCTTTCCTTTCACATGCCAATCAAAGAGGCAATACATAAGCAGGTGTCTGCAAATTGCTGTAGCAAACTGACCTGAGCAACAGAGGGTGCAAATTTGATGGTGAGTAACAGCTTACGTTTTACATCTGAATTTGTGCAAATATTTATCTCAATGTTAGTGTTAAGAATTTAGCTGTCTGCAAAATGAGGAAGTTACAATTATTTATTTGAGATTGTTTTTATATTTATAAGTACGCATTCTGTAACACTATTAGATACACAGTCAAATCTTGTAGAAATGTACATAATTGTGGTCAAACGGTACATGTACATGAAGCAGTCAGAACATAATGGGTAAAAAGAACTAGATGGAACTATTTTTATTTTACTACAATGTATATTATGAGAAGCAACATAATAACACTAAATATTTTACTTTATGAGAGGCAGCTTCCCTCAAGCACCTATACATGCACATGTATTTATAAAGTACAAGGCCAGCGCTACATTATCTACAAGTAGATGAAACATCCGATGACTTTAGATTAGTATTTGATCAGCTCGTATAGGCTCCTACTCATAAAATTAATATCGTAGTGTGCAAACCATGTGCATTGTACAAACTGCATGTGCAAATAATATCCAGAATTTGATTTGGTTTTAGCAGTTAGATATGCTTTTTCTAACCTAAATTCATTACACTGCTTTTTAGATGGCTGCGAGTGTGCTCAGGATTGCAGTGTTAGCTGCTGTTTGTTGTGTAGTCCACGCCTCCTCCGACACTGGTGAAAAACGAAATGGAGAGTCTCCTCCACCACTAACTGAAGATCAGCTTCAAGAACAGACCAAAGAAATTGAGAACCCATTGGTAACAACATATTATTCTAATCTTCCATCAGTCGACTAAATGTCTAAATTATTAACTTAAACCATTATATTATGTACATGTATATACCTAAATCACATGCAATGCCATTATGGTGCCAATTTTTACATGATACCATTATCAAATTCTTTGTGAAAAAGGTACCTACTTGCCGTCACTTGATAATTTAGACACAGAAAGAAGGCATGAGTGAAAAAGATGTTCCAAGAAATGCTTCTGTGTACCGTAGCAAACGGGAGGTGACTCACAACACGCGATGGTGCTGTCGTAGGGCATACGGATACAGGATTGAACGAAAAACTGCGGTAAGAGAATAAGCGCATTTAGAAACTGTACTGGTTCATATAAGACTGCCTTTAATATCCGAAGACAGCCTAAGCGTTCAAGCATGAATAATGCTTGACCTGAAGGGAAATCCCCTTGTTAACAATAAGTATGATTAGATTGATATCATCGAATAAAACAAATTGTCTTTGCTTCACTTTTCTATTTATCAAGCTTGCACCTGCAATATCTGAATATGCCTAATATCTACCCATGTACACGTTAATGCAGTTATGTAGATAGTAGCCAAAATCATATTAACAAGATACTCTTATAATACTACATTATAAGAGTATATTATTGCCATGTATCAAAATAATATCATTGCATGCACATGTGCATGTATATCATCATGTTGCCATAACCCTCTAGATATCAGTATAATGAAAACTGCAAAAGTTAAATTTACCTTGGCAAGGAAAGATTTACTTTTACTTGCCTGACATGACCAATATTTTGCAATTATAAAATATGCAACGCTGAAATATTATGTAAAAAGAACAAGACTGAGATGATTTGAGATGATTAACAATGGTTTCTATTGATATTCTATTAGCTGGGATCAAGAATCAAGACAAAGATACTTCGATCTGGAACAGTGAGGAAGTGTGGATTTCTCTATGGATATGTCTGCAGAGACTACACAACTCGCCAGCAGTAAGTTACTATACATGTACATTGGTTTGGAACAGAGAACTAGCCGCGTATTTCAGCACTTAATTTAAAATATAGAAGTGCTGGAAGCAACTACTCTAAAATTCTCAATTTCTGAAACCATAAACATCCATTCAATTCATAGAAGCTTACATGGTTTAAAAATAAATTTCTGTTGACTTACTCTGATTACCAGCGAGTGGAAAATAAGACTTACAAATTTTCTAGTTACAGTCAATTACTGGTACTACAGGAGATAGAAGTTGCTATTAAAGTGCAACAGAGAGAACCAGATGAGTAGATAGTTGGTTTGCCACACTTCTCTATTTTATATTTTGCCAGAACATATGTAGAATACTATGTGAGAATAGTGCCAAAGCGAATACCAGACCATACCAAGAAATGTCCGGATAATGAGATCTACTGCTGCCATGGCTACACCAATTACGAAGGGAGTTGTTTAAGTAAGTAACTAAGGCTAAAATAATGTGGGAGTAACACTATTAACCATTTCAGTGACTTAAACAGCTAATTGATTTCTTCATGTGATTCAATCGACTTCCTGCATTGTCTATGTAATACTGCACTTTGTCACCCACCCACACATCAGAAATGCCACTTTTGAGGTATGGCGTTTATTTTGGATATCTGCACTGTTTGGCTGGGTATGACTCTTGCACTGTACAACTGCATTGTTTTAATATATAATATTTCAACATTAATGGTACATTGTATAATTATTATGTCCTGACTACTTTGGAGTATCTTAAAATGCCATACACTTGCTGAAAGGAAATAGGTGCTTTTGGCAACTAAAATGATAACGACAAAATTGCCCACGATGTATAATGCATGTAAATAGATAATACTATGCAGAACTTGTGCTGTAGATGTGGCACTCTCACAAGCCACATCAGGCTGTTTCTGAAGTAATTTGAAAAATTTATTCTCCTCTAAATTTTATATCTACCGTAATTAGAATATTTGTGCATTAATTATTATTAGCTAGCAGAGAACTAAATGAAGTCAGAGATCTAAAAAGGCAAAACGGGGAGAACCTGGACACATTTCAGTCAAGGCTACAGCAATACAAAGCTCAGAAAGATTTTGCGCACAGATACATTCATTGATGAATATACTCATTGCTGTGAAGAGGTTAAATTGTTTTTACAAAATATGACATTCATTTCATTATGATATTACATATTACAGTATTATATTAACTTTTTGCAAATATTATGATAAATTTATTTGTAAAATGTGCTATGTAATTTTAGACTTTCCATGCTGCTTGTAACAGTGTTTAAACATTTTGTTGTCAGTGTACAGTATTACATCTAGTAAATGCACTACATAATTATGTAGCCAATATTACTTCTTATAATGACCAAAATAATCCTAGCAGAATGCTTGCCTCTATTATCATTTGTAATAGAAAAAGTAATTATTCCATGCACATGAACTACTGGTGTTCTGTTAAAGTTTAAAACAATATGTCTGCTCAAACCTAATAAAACTCTGTGAAAATTTTTAACGCGCAACAAAATCTTTCCCTACAGATGATTTAATTGTTGCACTTCAAATAATGATTGGCCAACTGGCAATGTTAGTGGAGTTGGAATGCACCAGCAATATATTCCGGGAAAGAATGTTTGACGAAAATAGTGATAGTTACAAGAAGTGTTTTCATCAGTACGCAATCATCAGTAAATTGTGCTACAGCAAATGACTTTGTCTCAGTAATGGTTTCGGCAATAACACTATATAAATTATTATGTTGCTTGAATTAGTTAGTAAGGTAGTTCATATTAGTTAGAACAGTTTAAATGGGTAAACAGCTCCTACTTTACACAAACAAAGTACAAAAAACAGTACCTCAGTTTGGAGGCATTTACACTGTAGATAATAATACTGCGTATAAAATATTATGTTGTAATGAAGGAATCTTTCCAAGTTAGGAGTTGTTTTCTCTCTCTTTGCAAGCTTAACATGTATTTGACATGGTGCTATGCTTTGTTATATGATTCTGATTGATTAATCTCCTGGTAGCTTGAGTTCTTAACTGCAATTGAACACCAGCTATCATTAGAATGTAACACATTGAGAAAAAAGAAACACTCAGATCAAAACAAAACTCTTTAGTGCAAAATTCACGGCAATCCAGTGAGAATGTTCATTTTTATTGTAACTAATATCAATGAGTTAAAATGCCATAAAAAGGCAAGTATAGCTGGCCGCACACACTAGCAATTTATGTTTAGACATAATGTTAGAATTATTGCATATGCATAGATGCAGATTTATAAATATTGATATTCATTGTTGTCACATACCCATTTTACAGAAGCAAACACGCTGATGATATCCTTAGAGGTCATTGCCTAATATAAAAGATATACTATTAGCGCTAGGCTAAACAGTATATTTGTCCATTACACACTGAAACATGCTGGCAGAGTAGATAATACAAGTTTGACTTTGAACATTATTCAAACATGTTACAGCAGGTTGTATTGTGTGTTTTTTGAGAGTTGACAAACAGTGACTGATATATCTTCATGAGGCACAGAATATTACTGCAGATGTTTGAGCTATGTTTGTGGCAGAATATCAATCTACTTTTTTCTATCATAGAAAAAATTTTTTTATTGTCAAAAACAGTTTTCCACTGAGGTTCTTTTATGTAATAGCTTTACATGATGTACAGGCCAGTGTGCGTTTTGCCGACTCTGGCTGGCCCTTGTTAAAATCATGCCTGAAAAATCACTATTTATTGCCGTGTACATGATTTGTATGATACACGATACACTTTTCAGACTAGTGAGAATTATTTATCATCATACATCTTTTACATGAGATTGTCAGTGAAATTTTAATTAATAATATTATTGATATTTGACACTGAGATTGCTATTGGTTGATTCGTATTTTGCATACGACATGTACTGTAAAACTGAGTAAGTATAATAATGTACATGTAGGTGATTGACACATCTTTTAGCAGAATTAAATTAGATGAACATTATTTGTGGCATGATTTCTATAATCTGCATTCTATTTATCTGAGAACTGATTTCCAATTCTTAATGAGAGTTGATTACTTAAACCATGAAACTACAACCTGATGTCACTTGTTAAAACTTACAATATTAATTATACTTGTATGTAGTTTATTCTAATCTAATGTAGATCTACATGTATAATAATTATAAGCCATGAATTTATAGCAATGTACTAAATAATAATCAGACAATTTGACACTAAACACTATGAGACAGTTCTGCTGAAAAAAGAGATTGCAAGTTATTATCTTATCGATTGACTAAAGAAATTATACTTTTTATAGTGTTTATAATTCTGGGTTGTGGGAATTTAGCTGCTCCTAGCTAATTAGTACACATGAGTAAACAACTCCATAAAGCAGTAAAATGTAGTACATGTACACGTACGTGTACATGTATATGTGCGTGTTCATCAACCAGCATCCTGCATGGTACGTCTCACCATGTCATGCGTTGGTTTTTGGCATTCGTAATGGTGATGGACATGTTAACAACATGTTGGTGAGCACCATGTTTAATAAAAATTTAGTAAATTAAAAATTCAAAAGATTTTAATTTCAATTGCACCATGTTTATTAATCTGCAATTATTGAACGAGCGACAGCAACATTTTTCATCAGCAGCCATGGTAAAATAATTATTACCATAATATCCTGAGCAATAGTCAATCACTTTATTGCTCACCCATGAAAAAGGTCACATTTTAAGGTGAACACACGCAATCACGTACAAGGATAGACGATTCCAAGATGTACATGATTGTATTATTATACATGTACACCTTGGAATCCCTCTAACTTGATTCGACTGTCCAGTAAGAGTACGATGAACGCAATTGTAGCACAATGTCTTGAAATATGCAAATTCAGTTTCCAGAAGTTCTATTCTCCTTACTACAACACATCAACAATAAAAGACTCCAAAAAGCCATAATTATTGATTGACCTCTTTATATAATATATACATACATGTATATATTAACGGTTTTATGTTTTATGTTTAAAAATTATTGGTGTTCAAATAAAGATACTATATACCAATGTAGCATAATTCAAATTTAACCTAGTCTGAGATGGCCTCAAGCAGGTTTAATATTCTTCAACTAAACTTATATGCCATCTATTTTGCTATCATGTACAGCTCTATTTGTGTAATTTACAATGCAATTGGTAATATATGCTAAACTTAGCCACTGTATAAGGATGACATTTGTACATACACGTACTTTGTACTTTTGTTTAACTTTAATAGGGTGAACAAAGTAGTTTGTGTTTTTAAAGCGGCAATTTCATTATAGCTTGTAATATCTATGAGAGCAAAACTGTATTAACCAGTTATTACCACATTGTTTGTTCCGAAGTTGGCTAAAAATGTTTACTAGATCTTACTTATACCACCACAACGAAAAAGTGTCTTGATGTCTTCTATAAGTTATCAGTATTGCGTGTGTAACTATATTTTTGTACTAATCGTATTTATAGGTTAGCAATAAGTTTGATATTAGCACACGCCAATTTTCTGTAAAAATCCAACCTATGGCAAAAAGCAAAATAAGTATGAATGAAAAATAGAAATTAATACAGTTACTGCTGTCTGTTACTATGCACTATGTTTCAGAAACATTAGTCTGATGATTGAATCGGTGGACAGGTTTCCCCAAACAAAGTTTCCCCAGCACTGTTAAAAGATAGTGCATCAAAGAAGTTTGCACGTGAAACGATTGTTGGTTGCTGCAGATGGGTGCTTCCTTGGGCAAACACGCGTAGGAGGAAATTGCGTTCTAGGCGCCATCACAAGAAAAAAGAATCGCGTCCTAGGCGCCATCACAAAGAAAATAGAATCGCGTCCTAGGCGCCATCACAAAAACGATAATGGTGTCCTAGTCGCCCATGACATACAAAATATGCTTGATTTATGACTGTTGTGAAATAGTCATAGAGATAAGGCTATTGTAAAATAGTCATAGATATAAATGGCCTGGCATTGCCAGCCATTCAACCCAAGACGCTGAAAAAAGAAAAAGTATCAGCGACATACTCAGAATTGAGGATCGACCATTATCTTATCTTATTGAATGAAATCAACTCACTAGGTTTATAATTTAATCATCCAACCATCAGTTATAAAAAAATGAAAGGATGGAGTTTGCCAGAGAACAAAATAGACAGATAACAGTATCTACATGTACTTGCTGGTAGTGAGACAGGAGTATGCATAGTACAGTTGTTTGCTATTAATTTACACATCATTATTGTATGTCCCTGTCGACAATTTCAACCATTGTCTGTTAGTGCAATGCTGCTTTATGTGCCACCCGACATCAGAACAACATGATCAATGTTATTGCAAAACCGCTAAGAATAAGAGTGCGAGAAGCATCTGTAACAGAGGCTTTACTTTTCAAATGACAATTGGAACCTAGTAACAAAGAATCTGTTGTCGTTGGTGATGCTACAATTGTTGGTGACAGTGTAGTTGCTTGTGATGATGTAGATGTTGGTGTTGGTGTTGCAGTTGTTTGTGATTTGGTTGCACTTATTGGCGATGTTGTAGTTGATGCTGATGCTCTGGTTGTTAGCAACGCTGTAGTTGTTGGCGTTGCTGCAGTTGTTGGATAAACTGTAGTTGTTTGTAATGTCGTAGTTGTTGGTGATGTTTTAGTTGTTGGTAATGTTGTAGTTGTTTGCGATGTTGTAGTTGTTGGTAATGTTGTAGTTGTTGGTAATGTTGTAGTTGTTGGTGATGTATTAGTTGTTGGTAATGTTGTAGTTGTTTGCGATGTTGCAGTTGTTGGTAATGTTGTAGTTGTTTGCGATGTTGTAGTTGTTGGTAATGTTGTAGTTGTTTGCAATGTTGTAATTGTTGGTGACGTTGTAGTTGTTGGTGATGTTGTAGTTCTTGGTGATGTTTTAGTTGTTGGTAATGTTTTAGTTGTTGGTGATGCCGTAGTTGTTGGTTCTGCTGTAGTTGTTGGTAATGTTGTAGTTGTTGGTGAAGTTGTAGTTGTTTGCGATGTTGTAGTTGTTGGTAATGTTGTAGTTGTTTGTGATGTTGTAGTTGTTGGTGATGTTGTAGTTTTTGGTAATGTTGTAGTTGTTTGCGATGTTGTAGTTGTTGGTGATGTTGTAGTTGTTTGCAAAGTTGTAGTTGTTGGCAATGTTGTAGTTGTTTGCGATGTTGTAGTTGTTGGTGTTGTTGTAGTTGTTGGTGATGTTGTAGTTGTTGGTGATGTCGTAGTTGTTGGTGATGTTTTAGTTGTTGGTAATGTTGTAGTGGTTGGCACTGTTGTAGTTGTTTGCGATGGTGTAGCAGTTGGTGATGTTGTAGTTGTTGGTGATGTTGTAGGTTTGACACATTTTATTACCTTGTGACGATATCCATAGCGAGTCCATAAAAGGTCAGGATACTTAAATCTTAATCTAAAATACAATATATAGTACCTTATGACATGTCACTAGCTCGTCATGTTACTACATTTGTTAGAAAACACGCACTGGTAAATGTTAAAATCTTGTGCTATGTACTTTTCCTAATCATGGACACTAACCTGTAGTCGGTTTCACTTGAATTGATAACACTTGAGTGAGATCAAATACATTGTACAATTATGTTGCATTAAATTATTGAAAATTTTGCCTGAGCCCGCAATGTCCACCAATTCAAAAAATCTACATGAACCTTCTCAGTCTGCATTCATGAGAATATTATGATAATTGAAATTCGTTATAAATTCAATAGATTACTATTCCAATTGTATTCTGTTGGTTGCAATTTATTTCCATTGCTCCGTTTATCCAACAATTGTCTTTCACCAAACCCCAAACTCCAAACCCCAAATTAGAAAATATGCAGATCTTATTTATAGATCTTTGCAATCTTACCTGGGATTATTAGCGGGAAGCAAAATTGGTAAGTTTTCATACTTGTAAGCACCACACATCATTGAAATGTATTTGCAAAACTGATTCAGGCGTATTTACGGTAGATTACTGCATCTAGCACTGATAATGCATAATGACCACTATGCTAATGCTGTCAACTCACAAACACATATAATGCCAAAAAATTGCTGAAGTTTGAAGTTGTGCGTGGAACATCGAGACACTTCATACATGTATGTGTCTAATATGAATGGCAGTTTAATTGGCAACATGCCAGATACTCGGGACATGCACAGTTGCTTCAACTACATGTATGATCTATCTTACACAAATACAAGGTCTGTCAGGATAGGCAACTCCGCTCTAGATGGTGCTCTCCATTTTAGATTCATCCAGAGAAAATGCAGATTTCCACCGATCATTTTTATTCCCTGGAAGAGATGGATGGCATATGAGAAAATAACAATAACTCTTTGCAAAGGACCAAATTACAAAATGAGCAATTAAATGATATATAAACCAATCGTGTACAATGTGTTTCGATATTCTAGGTTTCTTTGCATTACTATAACATACAATGAACATAATGTACACTTGTATATATTTTACATGTATAGTATTACATTATGTAATGCGACATTTCCTCTTTGGTAGTAGCAACTTGAGTTGGAGATTTGCTTGTTCGCACCTTTGAAAGCATAAAATGATGAATACAAAATATTATACAACTCTACAGCAAAATGCATCTATACAGTCCATCATAAACCTGCAAAAGTTTAGCTGGGAGAACAGGTAGGTTTAACACATTACAGTATGACACCTAACATGTAATTAAACATACATGTGCATCTTTCATGTACAATTCTATAAATATTGCGTTCATAATAGTGGTATAATATTCATCATTAGCATGCATGTGCATTATAAACTGTGAATGAAAAAAATTATTACCGAATTGCCAAAAATCATATTTCACATTTGATGCACATGTATATGAAATTAAAAACATTTTACTCACCCCTCGACAGACGCTGGTCATATAGGAGGACATTATAGGATCAGCTGATTCAAATAGTCCAACATTTCCACCACTGGGATCATTTGCTTTTAATGCAAACAGAGCGAATTGCGGGATGAACTTGAAATTTAGAAAAAGGTCCACTTTAACTACAAAAACACTGCACATGGTATATATGTTATTCATGTTACATTGTTATTAAAATAGCAATTACAAAGCTGTTACCTGAAACACAATATTTTGACTTTTAACTTTGATTATCCATGGTTGTAGACAACATTTTAACAATTAGAATGTATTTATTAATAAAGGTCATAATGTAAAATATGAAATAAGAAGAATTCACACAGTCTGAACTCAAATCTTGATACACCAAAATAAAAATCTGATACACTCACATTCATCTACAGCATACTTTGTCATTGATTTTAATAGAAAACTCAGCATAACCTGCCAATATACACATGTAAATCTATTGTAACTTGTACATATTAAGTCAGAGCTGCCAAACTGTGCTGGAAGTGCTTGATCCTATGGAAGATTGAACCCATACCTTCTAGTCAGATGATTTTGACATTGAAGCCACAATAGTGAAAGCTGGCATTCAGCCACAGTTGAAAATTGTTTCACTGATGATTGGCAATAGTTTCATTCAACATTTTCTACGGATGTTTAGCTACGTGTTGGATCAAAGTTTTAGAATATAAAAATCCTGTCACAGCGCTTATTCTGTACAACATTATAAGCAATATGAACTGTGCTGAAGATTTTAGGTTCGAATCCCAATCACGGTGGTGTTAGGATAATCCATAGACAATTTTTACAATAAAAATCATAGAAATTAGGCTTATTCGGATATTGCACGGTGAAGCTTTATAAATAACAACCTGCAACAATAAAAATTTATTTTATTCAATAATATAACACTAGCTATAACGCTAGGTTAGGTGTGCCTGGTATTAATATTTATTGAAAACAAGGGGGAGCCCCTTCAAATCAAGCATTAGTCACGCCTGAACGCTTTAGCCATATTCGGATGTTTAAAGCAGTCCTACATGTATATGAACCAGCAGTTTCCAAATACGCCTACTGTTTACTAGAAGAATATAACTTCACTTACCAGAAATAATGGAGCCGTGCAAGTATGTTATGGAATCAGTAGTGATAATGTTGCTTGAGCTAGTGTAATTCATTGCTCTTTGGAAAAAATCACTGTAGCTGGATATAGGAGGATTCACTTCACCACAACCCTGTTCCGGAATCTGGGTAAAGGGAGTGGTAGTTGGCACCAAAGTCGTAGTCGGTCTAGTTATGATTTCTGGTTTGATCTCGATGCAGTAATATACAGATCTATACCCAGCACCCCAAATCCAAACTGCAAATCTAGCACTGAAAAATAATATTGCGCATAAAGGTAGAACCGTGTGATAAAACACAATTTTTGAAAACACGTGTGCATCAATTAGTTCAAGTTCGTCATGAGCATGCAGTATCAAACGAAATCTCAGAGTGCTATGAAAGGACCACATTTTCATTGTACATAATTACATGCTGCGAAATTTTTCAGGATTTTTCACTAATTCATTTTGTGCTCACATCACCATAGGAAATGCTTATGCTGATCATCTTATTTCACAGACGTTACTATGACAAATATAAGACGTGACACTCAAGCTAAACTTCATCTTAAGGAGGAAAAACTTCTAAGAATAAACATGATCTTATGTTTACGACAACAACATTTTGTGTCATGAATATGTCACACATGTGCCATGCATATGCCATGCATATGTCATGCATGTGTCATACATGTGTCATAGATGAGTCATACATGAGTCATACATGTGTCATAGATGATGTACGTGCAGTTAGTGCCTTACATAAGTAGTATATCTCCGAGTAAAGCTGTAGTTAACTCTTGCATGGACGGGGCTGTCCAGAGGAGATTCATAGAATTGAGAGACGTTGCTGCTTGTGGATTTATCTCTAAGGCCTATAAAAGTATAGCTATATGTAGGTTTGATTTGAAAAATATTTGCAGCTACAATGTACAGTGAACATTTATACGCATTAATTTTGACTTTTATATCATTTCAAGGAACCTCTTTTCTGCAAATTTGCATGGCACAGTCAACTCTTCCTACACAGTTAAAATGTGTTTAACTGCCTCTTTGGAAACATGAACAGTACACTAAAACTGCCACCACAAAATGATTAAAAAATATGCATGTTTACATGTTTGTCTACGTACATTTGCATAATACTTCGTGCAAGACGTCCAAATAACACAACGTTCCTATGTAAATAGATTTACTTTTACTGAGTATAATATGTACATTGTGATGTACTCACTCCTTGGCATACGCTTCTCACATCTGCTTCAATCTGCCCAGATGTTTGAAAAAGTCCCACGTTGCCTTTACTTGGATTGCTTACTTCAAAAGCAAACAAAGCAAACCTGCCGGATCCAAGGAGATCTCCCAACAATCTCAGCTGGACTGCAGAATTTTAGAAACAAATGACTACTTACATTTTATAGAAGTACAAAATGGTCCAAGTCTATCACAACACTATTACAATTATAATGTCGTAATTTTGTTCCAAAATTATATTTTCTTCGATTAGTCTTGGAGTTATGTTTCCTTGATCTGTGAGGTTAAAGAAATAATCAGGGTAGGCCGTCGCTTGTTTCAAAGCTCTTTCCTATCTTGCATGTACTTCGCCAGCCTGTAACTAGACCACCACAGTGGTCATTCCTCTTCTATACCCTCAGGAAAAAAGATATAATCACAGATTTTTTCTCCAAATCCAGTGAATAGAATTCATTCATTCATAAAAGAAATGACTATTAGTGAGTACATACATGTACATGTACTTAAACTTGAAATAGTACCTTGCGCATAACCCAACATCAATGTTAACAATAGAAGAAGTGGCCAGACTTTCAACCTCTTTAATCCAACCCCCTCCCCCCAATATAAGGAGTGCCTCGTGGCTGTCAATTTAGTTCACATCTACTCGTTTGCCCACCAGCGAAGCTTCCTTTTTAAGGCGGCAGAGCTGCGTTTGTGGCGATGCATTATGTACATTGTACTAGGTGATTACAATAAATATAAGTGTGCAGACATCGTGGGTTGGAACCCCGGTCAGGGCTAAGTAGATTTATTTCCATGTTTGTGAAATCAAGTTGCTGACTGCTCTATTAATAGAAAAATTGAAAATCCTTGCATACATTTATTGTGGTGTTCTAGCATACCCGTTCAGTTTCTCATGGACAGCCACACACATAACTAACTTTACATGCCCTAGTTATTATGCATGACTTTATTATATACTTATTACATACCTATCTTGTCAATAACTGTTGAGCTAATGTGTTTTATTGCTATTATTCAACCAATCAGGTCTCTGTACTTGTCTGTGGCTAATTATACTATTATTGCAAGTACACTTATTGTCTGATTACTTTCTATGTATTTTTGCCTATTGTAATAGATGGTCGATGTCTCGGATGTTTATGACAATAATACAAAATCCATTTCTCGCCATTGTAAGCAGTTTTTGTCCATGGCCGGCCCTTTTATGGTCGGACCTCGGGCATTTTCCAGCCATCTTGTTATGCAATTTGCGGGGATGATGCCTTATCGTACAGCCCGGCCCCCTGTGGGCTTTTTTGCCGGAAGTTTGAATCATAATATAAAGGCCAGCACATTTTCTATGCTAAATCAGTTGTTGATTGCGTTCTAATAAAGCAACATCTCCTATAACTCAACCTACAGAGTCTTACTCTTGCGGGCAGGCAGCTCCAGTCTTGGTCCCCTGAACCTTTAGCACTCGAGCTCGTCCTCATACTCGTATAAGTCTCCTACTACAGTCTTTGATGACTATAAACCTCGGACCTTAGTCGCTCCTTGACTCTTAAATTGTAATGGTTTCTGTGATTTGGTGCGGTCGTCCTTGGACGACTACCGATCCAGAATTGAAGTGCCTATGAGTGGTGCTAGGCCTTTGCATTACATGAAAGATCGAGCGGTCTCAGTAGCCCAATAACTACCAGAGATGACCCATCGGGTTCCAAGTCTGACCTTCAGATTATACTATGAAAGAGAGTGATCCGACCTAGTAGGCAGTTCGCTAAGCGAATGACCTGACAAAAGGAAGTGAAAGTCTCTGTATCAAGTATAGATGTGTCTTTATTGAAAGCCAAGTGAAGACTGAGACAATGAACAGTGAAACAATGCCCTTTATATAGTATAAGGACTTCCGCCCGACGTAGTGTCGGGGAAAGACGACATAAGGTCGTCCGGAAGTTGCACAACAACATGGCCGCCGGAAGCCCGACGGCCGACCCAAAATAGGTCGGGTTATACAAAAGTTGCTTATAATGGTCCAATTCATGTACAAAATGAATATCAGCCCCCTGACCGTTGGCATTATCTCTTCGAGTATGTCTAAGGATCTGCTCTGTTAGCCGTTGGTGGAGGGATATTTCGTCTTGTACGGCTTCTGTCTGCTGGACTATAGTGAGCCGGTCACGAACGTGTGAGTGAAGAAGTCTCTGCTGGAGTATATGTAATAGATGTCGGAGGCGTCCGATACGATTGCTTAAACTAGCGCACAACCGTTCTCTCTCCTTATCGAATTCTGCTGTAGGTGTGCGGGATTCGAGAGTCTTCTTTGTGTTCTTAGTATTTGGAGGGCTGGTCGGCAATGGGACGGCCTTGTCTGATCCGGTTCTGGCTTTAGGCGGCCGGGGCCGACGTTTGGGTATGTCGTAAGTATCAGTCCCTCTATGGTCCAAGGCTGGAGGGTCCATGCGAGTCTGGGGTCGCTTTGGACTGCCTAATCGCTCCCAGGGCGACTTTCTTTTGTTTGTTTTCTTTGGGGCAGGAGGAGGTGTCAGCCGCACCACTGCCGCTCTGGCTTCAGCTTCTGGAGGGGCTGGTATAGTGAAAGGTTTTGGTCCTACGTCTGCTGGGATAAATGAGCGGTAGGCGACCTCTTGTCTAGCTTCATCGCCTTGAGGAAAAGCTGGAACATGTGGGAATCCACTTCATACTGGATAGCACCGTGGCCTGTCTGGTCTTGATGCCGATAGACAGTCTCTGCATCACGGGCGCTGACTCCACAGGAACAGAAGAACTGAGTAAAGTGTTGGCGTGCGTGAGCCTTGATGGTGTTCTCCGTCCCTTCTAGCCTACATAGTCGACAATAGGAGTTCCTTCCTTTACATCGGGCTGTCCGACGTATAACACTACTGGTCCGTGGAGAGATCCAGCAAAGTTGAGACTGTGGTACTGGAGTCTCTGAAGAGGTTGTCTCTATAAGAGAAAGTGTAGATACAAGAGGTTGATCATGGTAGAGATTATCAAGATTTGCGTAGGCCGAGTCGTCCCTGTTGCCCGACTCATTAATACTTTGTACAGTATCATTGGGAGGTATATGCGTGTCCGAGGTCGTCCCGGAGGAGAGGCGGTGCATGTCCGAGTCGGTTAGGATGGCATCGTCCTGAAGTACCGAGGGTACTTCAGTATGACCCGACCCGACTGGCACGACCTCATTCCCCGAGGAGTTCCGAGATCAGCATATAGATCTTCGCCGTCCAAAAGCAACAGTACTTCGTCCAAGTCTATTGGCTCACCTGGTAAGTCCATTGGTAGGCCGACTAAGGAGGGCAACGCTCTTGCTGATGAGTCTCGAGTGGAGTGCTCTGTTGTCCGACTAGGTGCTGTCTGAGGGGTAGCGACTAGGATACTGAGGGATCCATCTGGATCCTGGCCTTTTATATGTGTGTGGACTACCCTGGTTCTCCTTGTAGTGGGCGACGTAATGTCTGCAACAGCTAACCTCTCACCATGCAGTGGGGCTTCGCTGCGGCGGAAGTGCACTCGTCTGACCCCTGTTGTTAGATATATTTTGATCTCAAAGTTGTCTGGGTCACCGGATCTGTCTGCTGAATTAGGGAGTAAACACCGGCCTGGCCGTGTCGGCCTGCGACCGGTAGTCGTCTGGGTAGTCCATTGGAGATTGGAGCATCCGGACGTAGGTGGTTCTGCCTTTTGAACCTCTGCCCCAGTCAGGCGGTGGGAATATCGGGCGTTGGAAAAAGTCGACAACACCTTCCCCGAGGTAGTTTACACCTTGTCTACGCTCTTGAATGCGCGGCCTTTTAGCCTGTCGGCCCTGGTCCTCTACTTGCCTCTTCTTCTTCGCTGTTCCTCCCTCGGCTTCTGGCCCCCCATCGGGTAGCCAGAGCGTCGGCATTGTTCATCGACGCCGTGCGGAGTTGTACTGAGCAGTAACGATTCTTTTCCTCCCTCGGCCCTGGATCCTCTGTGGGGATGTCCTTGACGTCGGCATTGATCATCGGCGTCGGGCGGAGGCGTACTAGGCTTCATCTCAGGCATCGTCCTCAATGTATAAGTGCTTCCCGTTCTATTGACACACGGCCATTGATCTCGGCTGGTGTATACCTTGGCGGTATTGCAGTTTACAGAACACTTGTGTTTAATAAGGTAGGGCATCTCTAGGACGCCGTCTTCTGGTATGGAGCCGATTAGGAACAGTTCTTGGCTGAAGGTGCGACCGACTACCATGGGTAGTCTCACCATTCCCTCGAACTTGAGAGTTGATCCATCGGCCATCTAGGTCGGGTCTATGCAGCTTCTTTAGGATGCGAGGTGATATCAGGTTGGTCGTACAGCCTGTGTCCAAGAGTAGGGTTACGTCTTGGCTACATAGTCGTCCTTGTACGTATAGGCTAGGTACGTGCGGCTTCACATAGGTCACTTGAGCTACTGTTTTAGAAGGGGGGTCGGCCTTGCCGACCGGATACTTGGGACGGTCTTCCGAGATGGAAATGTGAGAGGAGTGAGGAACTTGTAGGGCCCGAGTGTCAGCCTCTACTGCCTCAGGCCGGAACCTTTTCCCGACTCGGGTACTCTTGGCTCTGGGTGTGTGGGGAGATTGTTCCTGTTTGTCTGTTGAGGAGGGGGACCAGGCTTCTTGCTGCTCTGCCAGGAGGGTCTGTTCCGGGGTCCTGGTATTCTGGGGGCGTCTAGTAGTCCTCGGAGCTGTCTGACTTCTCGGCTGAGTGTCTGGATAGCCTCTTTTAGGTCATTGATCCAGGTCAGGTCGGACTCCACTGTATTTATTTGAGGTGTCTCCGGCTCGGGTTCCGTTACTGCCCTGATTTGGTGTGCTTTACTTCCACGGGAAGGTCCCTTGACGAGCAGGAAGTCGTTTCCGGCTCGAACGGCTGAGTCCACATCTCTGGGGTTTATCGCCAATAAGTGTCTCTGTAGGTGTCCGTCCTCAAGATAGTTGCTGAAGTTTTTCACAGCCAATACCCGGCGGTGTGCCTCGGGTAGTTCCTGGAAGGCCACATGTACAAGTTTCTTGACTAAGGTGGCATGTTCTTGTAAAGACATGTTGGGATCCTTTCTCAGCTGTATGAGCTGGAGTCTAGCTTCCTTATCTGTCAGCCCGTATCGGGCGCGTAGAGCTTCGAAGATCCCGTCTGAGATGCCGGGTCGACCACATTCTTGTGCCGGTCCCTTGAGGGCTTCTCTTAAGTGAAGGTACATGGCTGCCGGGCTCCAGTCATTTGCCTCGGCTATGGTCAGGAACTGTTCTATAAAGAACTCGACGTCTCCTTGTCCGTCAAACTGTGGTGTCTTGAAGGAGGGCTGAGGCGGGTGAGGTCGGGCTACTTCTATGGATTGTCCGATTACCTCTACTAGCCTGGCTATATCACTAGCCATTTCTGAGTATAGATTAAGCCTCCTGGTGAGTGGGACGTGTCGTCCTTGCTTTAGCAATAGTGTCTGGTAGTGACTAAATCTCTTTGGATTATTAGGCCGGGTCGGCCTGATGGTCGTACTGAGTACCGTCAATCTATTCTGGATCCGAGGTCGGTCTTTGATTGAAGATCCGGCGTAGGTCGGGCTACATCCAGCGGAACCACGAGAATTATGGGTGCACTTTAGCGTTTGTCACCTTCTCGTGAAAGGGTTCCCGGGTCCGAGTCTTTAATCGCGGTTAAAGTATTGAAGAGTGAGGTCGGTCGGGTTTCCCGAGGCCGAGGCCACTTTCCTTCGCTTAGTATCGTAAGAGTACGACCTTAGAATCCCACCGCTGCCACCAATGTAATGGTTTCTGTGATTTGGTGCGGTCGTCCTTGGACGACTACCGACCCAGAATTGAAGTGCCTATGAGGGGTGCTAGGCCTTCGCATTACATGAAAGATCGAGCGGTCTCAGTAGCCCAATAACTACCAGAGATGAGCCATCTGGTCCCAAGTCTGACCTTCAGACTATACTATGAAAGAGAGTGATCCGACCTAGTAGGCGGTTAGCTAAGCGAATGACCTGACAAAAGGAAGTGAAAGTCTCTGTATCAAGTATAGATGTGTCTTTATTGAAAGCCAAGTGAAGACTGAGACAATGAACAGTGAAACAATGCCCTTTATATAGTATAAGGACTTCCGACCGACGTGACGTCGAGAAAAGACGACGTGTGGTCCTCCGGAAGTTGCGCAACAAGATGGCCGCCGGAAGCCCAACGGCCGACCCAAAATAGGTCGGGTTATACAAAAGTTGCTTATAATGGTCCAATTCATGTACAAAATGAATATCAATGAATTCTGAGAGGCCGGGCCTCTGTACATGGGTATAAAAGGCATAAAAAGACTTAGTAATAATCATACATGAATGCACATCAGTATGTAATGGGTATAAACACATGGATACACGTATATAGACAGTAATTAAATGGTTTAACATGCAATACAATTGAATGTGAGTATAGGAGCAGCTAGTTATGAGAGTTTGAGTGTCAGCTGAGTAGCGCTGTGACAATTACTAGGCACTTAGGGTGCTGTAGGGCTTTGTCCGGTAGCTGGAGTCGTATAAAAATGTCCTGTACCATTACAAAATGAGCCTAAGCATCGGGCCTACGTCAGTAGTGAAGAATGGGTATTTGGTTCCAGTTTTGTATGTATTTTTCCTATTGACTCTTAATTTTATGAGTGCTCTAAGCACTGGTGTAGTGAGAGCAACTAGAGTGTAAAAAATTACTGCTCTCACCCTTGTTCAAAGTGAGAGCAGTTGCTATTTTAGGGAGGCCTAATTACTGACAAGTGCATAGCATAACATCAAATAATTATTCATCACTAAATTATGTGCATAGGCTAAGTTCTTATCTTGCATTAACATCTGATAAGGTGAATTAATCTGCATAATTAATGTTTCTGTAACAAGTCGACAGGAGGTGAAGTGTATGCAGTCAACCAAGAATCGATATTATTTCGGTGGTGTTACAAGCAACTGCTTTATTTATATTTTATAGAATGAACATTCATAGGAGATAACAGAAAATTTGAAAATCTTTTGTTAATAAAGTGACAAACAACATGATCTCTTTCATGTGGTGTTTCACATAACAGCATTAATTTTTTTATGTATGTTGGACGAAACCCTCTTGCACGAAGAAGTAAAAATATTAAGCAGTATTGCCCACAAACATATGATTCACCTTGAAAGGTAGTGTAATTAAAGGAAGGAGGTGACACTGATGAGGAAATAACCTTCTGCATAAGAGTTTTGGTTAAAGGCTTTACTCCAAATGGATCAAAATAATCTATTGCTCCACTATCTCCTTTGAAGACAGCTACCCAATGACTTCCAGGTTCATCTGACTCATCATAATTAAAAATAACAGCTGAAGAAGGAGGTAGAGCAGTAGACAAGTAATGATCTAGTGGTAAAACTTTGCAGTTCATCTTTGAAGCATATGGATCATCCTGAAGAATGCTCAATAGTTGAACAGTGTTCATGCTTTAGATGCTCTTGTAACCACACGTGATTTATCAATTTCGATTAGGTCATCAATCTCTGTGTATACCAGTACACTGACTGTGCTCCTAAGCGGTTCACGGAATGAAATATCAAGGGTTGAGGTGCTGTGTCGAATCAAATGAATTCCCTCTCCATGACATTGATCTGGCGTATTATCAAATGCAAACAGACAAAGACTTTCTTTGAATTCTTCGGGAGAAATGTTGTTACCTTCATCCATGAAAGTCTTATCACAAACTGACATAAGGTTGTGATATGCACGGGCATAGATGTTTTTATTAAATTCCATTTGTAGGGGATTATTCAGCACATTTCGTCCATTGACCATGAGGTTTACTGAAGAAACATTAAAGTTTTCAAATTTGAATGGGGAATGTAAGTAAGAGCCATTTTTTGCTGTGTGATCAAGAAGACCTACTATAACTATCTTCGCTTCTTGTTTATTCTGTAAAATATGAATGCGTTCGTTTTGTCGTCCAGGTGAAATAGTGAAGAATTGAGTGTCTGTCTGATTTACTGGGTATTGAACGCTCTTTCCCTGGTTCATCAATGAGATGTGGGATGCTGCTATGCTTGGATGAATGCGAACCTTTCTCACTAGAAGTTCAATTTTTGTGATGTCGATGGAATAATGCGAGTCGTCACCTTCCGTCTTTTGAAGGACGAAATTGGGGTTGTGTCGCTGTAGCTTAATGTTTATAATCAACCCAGGGATAAGATAGCGAGATTGATTAAATAGCGGACTATTCAATCTTCCAATCATGTCAACAGTTCCACTCTCTGATAATTTTTCTGCACGGGAAGCAATCTTTACTTTTTGAGCGGCACTAAAAGAAGCAGTATGATTTTCCCACATTTCATCTTCCATCCAAAGAGCAGATGTTAAATGGGATGTCTTTGCTTCTTTACCATAGTTCAATTTATTTGTAATAAATGATTTATGAGCATAGTTGGCTTCGTGTTCTATCTCCTTTCCATTGATTTGAATAGTAAGTGATTGAAATAATGTGTGAAGGAGGTTATTGCTAGGGGCAATTTTTACCTCACCCGGATCACCACTCAGTGCACTTCCATCTTGATTTTTTACCTTACATTGGACATGAATGAGAGTATTGCTTAGGTCAATATAGTGGTCAGTATTTCCATCAATTTCAAATTCAATTGGTCCACTTCCCCCTGGAGATCTAATCGGTCCAAGTTCATGTAGTTCCCCTTCTAATATGCTAGTTTTTGTTAATGGAACACTGAACAAATCAAGTTCATAAGCAGTGCTATCCTGAGAGTTTTTGCTGAGCTTGTGAAAATTCATGCTTTCACTTTCGAAGATTGTTCAAAAATGTCATGCTGTAGTCTACGGCGTTTGGTTTTAGGTTTAGTTGCTGCTGTAGATTTTGATTTGGGTCTCTTAGTCCCGCCTACTTTCGAAGGTGAGCTAAATGAATCTGTTAACCCACTAAGTAATTGTCTTCCCCCTCGACTAAAATTTTCTTTGGCTGAATCTGCAAATTTTTTTCCACTTAAAACATCCTTTGCAATGTTTGCCCCAGTGGTGATCAATTGTTTGCCAGCAGTTTTTGCAACAGTCTTAAGCACAGGTGCAATGCCTTTAAACAACTTTGAAAATACTCCACCCAACCCACTTCCGTGCTGAACTGTTCTACCTCGAAACAGAGGCATTCCGCCTCCAGCTTGGTTAACATAATAGCTTTTATAATAAGATGAAGATGAATCAATGTTATATGGCACAATCATTGTTTCTTGAAGTGGAGTGTCAACACTACCTTTCCACCTTCAAATGGAACAACATCTCCGTTATCACGTCTTATATTTATTTCGATAGTGTCTCCTTGGGTATGATTAACGGGAATATACTGAATGTGGTGAAACCTCACCCAATTAACAAACGGTTTGCGAGAAACCTTCTCGATAGGAACTACTCTAAGTAAGGGTACCATAGAGTTTCCTACTACTCTATTTTGCACGATGTCGGCATACACATACAAAGCAGAAAATCCCTCTGTTATATCAGCCGCATGTTCAACATAAACTCCACTTTCATAAAACTCCCCTTCTTTTCTCTTGAAACCTAGTATGTTTAGAACATTTTGACTAAATGATATTCCAAATCCACCTGTTCTCTCATGAACTTTCAACAACACTCGGTTTCGAATATGATCATAATGTAAGGTGATGTCTTTTTCTACATCTGCATTTTGGAGAATTTTTTGAATTTGATTAATAAGTTCATCTATAGAGCTATAAATTCCATCAAACAATTTGAATGTTATTGGACGGTGAGTATCATCAAAGCGAATAGTAACACTTCCGTTAATTATGTTTCTCCAAACAGAAGGGAATTGAATTTCGGATAATCCAACCACCCAATTTCCTTCATTGGATAACAGCGGTGAAGGAGTTTTGATTTTGAATGTGTGCTGATTATTTTCAGGAAACGCATCCATAGATGAATTTGATGGTAGCACTAAATAAAACCAAGAATCTTCCATGATGATGTTCAAGGAGAAAATGAAATTTATTTGAGAAAAGATGAAATATATACACTTCAATTCAATTGAAATTAGACTTATTGATCCATTCATTAAATTTATTTGGGTAGCCTTTGAACTTAACCAGATACTGCGTAGCTCTTCCTCTTTTTCTTTCATCTAGAATAGATTCTACAAGGAACCTGGAGTCCGGTCTAACCTTCTGTAATTCATTTTGATAGTATGTGCCATGGATTTTCTCATTGAGCTGGTCTCGGAGACGATAGGTTACTGGAATGGAAGGCACTACTTCATCAACAATAAATGTTTCTCGGGACCAGTTAATATCATACCCTTTACTGAATACATGCTTGTACTTGCTAATTCTAACCACATCATCAATCTTTAGAGTTTGTTTGGAGAGTTTTGGTGTAGCAGCATAGAGTGAAAGCCATACGTCTTCTTCATTTTCGCTATTAACATCACTCGGTCTCATTTTGATAGAAGAATGAAAAGAATTGTTGTATGAATTGACAATGTCATCTATTACTTCAATCCATTTTGTTGAGTTCGTTTTTGTGAACCACCTATATAGCTTGGTTTGAAGAGTTTTGTTGAATCGCTCTATACAAGCAGCTTTAATGTCATCATTTTCAGTAGAGAAATAATGAATGTTGTTCTTTTCTAGTAGATTTTTGACATGAATATTATAAAACTCTTTGCCTTTGTCAAATTGAATAGAACGAAATGACTTCTGGTGAACTATTTCACCCAACCTTTCTGCAACCTCTAGTCCTTTTTTTGACTTTAATGGTCTTGTCCAAGCAAATTTTGAGAACACATCTATGACACATAAGATGAATGAGTGGTTCCTATTTTCCTTCTTAAATTTCTGCATGTCAATTAGATAACATTGAAGTTGGTCATTAATTCCACTCACAAGAGTAGTTCTTCTGACAAACTTTCTAATAACTGGTCTGTGAAGAGTGTATGCTTCTTGGGATTGAAGCCATTGTAATACTTTTTTAGATGATTGGCTTTTCTTTTTTCTTTTTAAAGAATTTAAAAGTTCTTTTGCTCCACCTAAACTTCCTACCTCCTTTGGTGAATAGTAGAGCTTTGCTATCTCTTTGTTTCTATTTTTGCGTTTCTTCATCATCCGAAAGAGACACCCAGTTCTTCAGTAACTTTTTTCCAGCTTTCAAACTTGTCCTACGAGGATGAATAGACTTAGTTTGATATTTTGAGTTGAGATGTGGGGACAGTCGATTTTCGCCTGATTTAGCTTTGCCCGCTGATAAAAACTTTGAGTTTGTAGATTTATATGGGTGTGGACGTCTGCTAGGAGTATTCTTTGGAATGGTGTTACCTGTTGGATTTTCCTTTAGTTTAGCTTTAGACAGAGTTGACAATTTTGGGTTTGTAGACTTATATGACTGTGTACGATTAGCAGGGGTAGTCTTCAGATTAATGTCACCTATCGAAAATCCTTCATTAGTTAAAGCCTCGGCAAAGTGATTGAATGATGATTGACTAGAAGATATTTTCTTGTTGCGTACCACATCTCCGAGAAGCTTAGTTATATCTGAGCCTTGGATTAGTGTGTTCTTGTATTTTATTCCACCATCTTCGGTAAGCTTAAATGATTCATTGTCATTTATAAATTTTACAAGTTTTTTTGCCTTTGATCGATATGTCTGTGGAATTTCGCTAACTACATGATCTAACTTAGCTTTTGCAAAAAAGGTTTCTTCATTTTCAGGATTGATGATATTTTCATTTTTTGGCATGATGGTTGGAGAGGGAGTCGGCTTACCCAATAGAGCCTCTTTGGTAGTAGATGAAAGAGCCCCTTGAAAGTTTTTAAGGTAGGACTGGAGCTGTGTGTTATAGCGCTCCACCTTTTCAAAGTCAGATAGGTTTCCATCGTTTATTATTGTTTTCATTTTCTCATCAATTTCTCTAATTGCTTTAATGCTTGGATGAGTGAAGGCATTGCTAGGATCCTTTGATGATTGAGAGGATTTATGAATGCTTGTCAATTCGTTGTATTTGATCGGATCTATGAGATAAAACTTCTTCATTATTTACCCCCTAATCCACCTAACAGCAACTGTGCAATAGGTTTCAAGATTAAACCTAAAAACCCTCCTTGCTGAATGACTTTTCTCTTTGACTCAACAGAAGACTTTCCTGCTAGGCTTTTGAGTTGTTTATGATATTTCTTTAGTTGGTTGAACTGTTTTGTAGTAAGTGGAACATTACCCCGTACAATATTGCACGCGCATTCACAGATTGATTTTACCAAGTCATCATTTGCTGATGCAATTATCTTTTTTTTATTTTTTGCAGAAGCTCTGTACAGGTCCTTTAACGAACTCATGTTTCTACGAAAGCGAACAGACATTGTGCCTTTCCGATGTTCCAAGCGTTAATGACATTGTGAAATTACTGCATTATCTTTTGTATAACAATTCAAACTTTAGACTTTCCTCTACTCTGCTAACAACAACCACACTTATTCTGTCAACAAAGAAGCCATTGAACTTGACAGTTAAAATTTATCTTACAAGCAATGGTTATTCGGATGCATTATAAAAGAAAAAGTTTTGTGCATGAGAAAATGAAAGTTTGTAGAAGACAATATTTTTTAAAGAGTTTGTTTGTAAAATGATCTGTTTGTAAAAGAAAAGTTTATTTGTATAACAAGAATATGAATATTATAATAAATGTACAATATTGCAAGCAAAAATTTAGTTCACATTATAGTAATGAATTAAAATTGTACAAGAGCCAGAGTCAAAATTACATCATCAAAAGTCAAAATTATAACAAAAGAGTAGTGCGAACCACAAAGAAAGAATAAATGCGAAAGCAAAATATTTTAAAATATCATATTCATTTACTAGCAAATACAATCAGTAAAAATAATACAATGCATCAAATAAATTGAGAGTTTATTTACTAAGTGGAAATGTTGTGACACCATCTGAATGAACTTTTCTCTTAGCATAAAAAAAGGTAAGACCTGCTCGTGACTGGTTATAAGATAAAACTCTATTATTTTTACGCATTATACCAGTGTTTTTTCCAACAACACTCATTTTGTTTTTCAAGACATTTAAAAAATCGGTTTTTTGCAATGCATTCATTCTTTTCATAATACCTTTTGTACTTGTCTTATTTCCTGCATCCCCAAAACAAAAGTAGGTTTTCGAATTAAGTGCTACTACTCCATTACCTTTGTATTCCTGCTTGAATAATCCTGGAGTTCTTTTATGGAAATCAAAAGCAGATTTACAACAATCATTCATAACCCAATTCATATTTAAAAGCTTTGTTTTCACAAAGTCAAGTTTGTGGTTAACACAGAAAGGTGGAACAAACCATTTTTCATACTCAGAAAAAAACTGATGACGTTTACTAGGAATTACAAGTGTTTCAAATTCTCCACTCATTGCAAAGTATGCTGAATCAGTATCCATTTGAATGTACTGAAAATCAGAAGTATCAAAATATGTACACATAAGATCATAATAAAACTCCAACATTCTCAATTTTGCAAGTTGTAAAATAGCAAATCCAATAACAATCGGTGTATCAAGTTTTATTCGCTCTTTAGAAGTTTGCACTTCATATAAATCATCCCCAAGTTCATCAAGCGAAAGGAAGTGTTTGCTATTCAACAATTTACTAAGTTTACTTTCATCAGTCACATATTTCACATCTGTAAACTTTTCTTTGTTAGTAATAGTTGCACCGTAAATTACATTACCACAAAGTTTAGCAGTCTCAGCCAAAATTTTCATAGAAGTGTCTTTGTCTGCCTCCCTGCGCATGTTGCAGACTGCGTTACCAAATTGTTCAAAACATTTGTGACCTTTAAACTGAACTATTTGATAAACATTTGTTACAATCAGTCCATGTGCTAAATACCATTGCAACAACGATGAAAGAATCAAAATCTTTTTACCAAAAAAGCTTCCAATCAAGCTCTTTTGTGGTTGCCTCAATAAATCATGTTTTTCAGAATAATCACGCATTATGTTGGATAAATCAGATCTATCAATTAGAGAATGTTTAAAGATAGGTGGCATTTCTGAAAACATAGGTTTTAAGTTTTCTGGAACATGGATATCACACTCAATAAATCCATAAAACCGCTTCTGTCTAACAGCATCAAGTATTTCTGCTTCTGTCATTGGATTGTTTTCTTCCATCTCACGTGAAAGATAAGATTTTAAAAAATTTCTGCAAAATTGTGAAGATTTTTTAAACTCCTCCCACTCACACTCATAAATAACGACAAGATTGTACCCCAAAGATTTGACGTATGACTCTTTTGATTTAGTGTCATCATGAAGGTCACGGAGTGACTTATTATTGATTGGATTGAATGTCATACCTCTTGTTTTAGGACAAGGTGTTTTACCACCTTTGTGACCATGAAATAAACAGCCATGAAACTGATACACAGTATTAGTAGCTTTACAGTACCCATCAACTGGAAGTGCATGCTGCCCGATTTTCTGCTCACCTTTATTAAACTTGTGTTGAATATATTGGTCGTATATATGACTCACAAACTCTAGCCACTCCTGACTCAATCTTCCAAAATAATCAGAAAACTGTGGTCGAAAGTTATTTTCAACTTTCCGTCGAATGATAGATCCAGTTGGTAACTTTTGCATGGCGCAGTATAGATAGAGTGCATTAGCATCAAAACCATAAACTGTTTTACACAATTTTGCAGAGTTACCCAATTCAACCTTTCTCAAAAAAGTCTTATTCATTTCATGGTATCGATGAAATACAATACTTGGTCCACCAACAATGTTACTTCGGATAGTTCGATGAAGATCAGCATTTTTCCGTCCAATCAAAGGGATAGAAAATTCATTAGCATTTGATTCTAAAAACAACCACTTTGTTGCCAAAGAAGGAACACTGATTCCATCTTTAAACATGTCAATTCCTTTTGCTCTGTAAACTTTATGTTGTTTTTCAATTGCCTCCAAAAATGGAACCACATCAAGGTTGTTGTAGTAAATCAGAAAATCACGTAAAGTTTCCATATTATTCGATTTCCACACATTTTGACATTGAACATACTCCTCTGAAGAAATATTAGTGTTTGTTAAACTGCTGTAAAATTGTTCATGTGATGGCAGGCATGTCTCATCTAACTTAGCAAGTGACGTTACATACTCATAGGGAAAATGACCTTTTTCCATTTGACAGTTATAAGCTTTTATGAAATTTGCATAAGAAAACCCAGGAGCAATAAAGTTAATAATATCTAGGAACTTTAGATTACAGGTTTTAATGCACTTCATGGAGTTATTTCGTTTTATTGCAAATAGAATTTTGTCATGTTTGAGTAAGTATTTTACTAAAGGTGTACGCATACAATTTATATCATATTTTTGACTGTTAAAACCTAAAACAGGTAGCTCAGATATGTATGCTTCAAGTTGGGAAATCAAGTTTTCAATTGAATTTCTTTCATAAACTTTATCATTGGACCATTTTCTTCCTTTAAAGGGTTTCTCAAGAGAATTTTGCAAAAATTTATATAATTCGAGACCATGGAAAATGTCAGCAAATTTTTCTAAACATAGACCCTTTGCAACCTCACTCATTTCTTCTAGCTTTAAAACAAAATTTTCCACAAGTTTATCTATATCACCATCAGATACTAAGCAATTTGGAGTTGTATATCCTGGTATGTTAGAACAAAGACTGATACTCATTAAAACATGCTCTGAAGTAAATTTCAACTGTGATGAACTCAAACATGTAGAAGGTGCAAGAAAACATTCAATGTCAAATGTAGCTCGAAAGGGATAAAATCGCAGATCATGTGGTACAATAATTCCAGTTCTATTTTCTATCAGCTCAAAAATGTTTGCTTTTGGAAAAAAGCTCTCATGGGGAAAAATAAGTTTAGATTGAGATTTTGAGCAACCAGGAGTATGTCTATTTAAACGGTTTCTTAGAGTGAAGCAAGATGAACAATATCTGCACTGGTAGCACTTACTAAATGAATTAATGTC
Organism: Bugulina stolonifera; assembly: GCA_935421135.1. Classification (NCBI taxonomy): domain Eukaryota; kingdom Metazoa; phylum Bryozoa; class Gymnolaemata; order Cheilostomatida; family Bugulidae; genus Bugulina; species Bugulina stolonifera. Next base: position 7,266,776 of record OW285194.1, read on the forward strand.
TTTGATCAAGCATAAATGATTTTTGACAGCACATAAATTTAGTTCCCTGTTAAATGATCGAAATGATTGATAAAGGATTGATGCTCTTTCATCTTTGTTAAACTTATACACAGTAATTTTAATTTGAAACAAACTTTCTAATAGTGGAAAATCATGCATTGTTACCCCTTCAAATTTTTTGTTTGAGTCAATCCTGGTTGCTTTGGCAAATTTAAAAAACAATTTTTGAGTAATTGGTTTCAAGTTTCGCAAGCACATGCATCGTCTCTTACATGAACATGTCAGTCTAAGAGCCAGGGCACGAAAGAAGCAAAGATTGTCATCAAATGGTTTGTAGTGGTCAGACAGCAGTGATAGTATTGACTTATTTTTCATAATATACTCTGGCAGCTTGACAGATGCACCAAACTTTCCAAATCCAAGTTTTGTCAAATAGAATGATAAATTTGTAATCATGAGTACACCCCAGGAACTATTTGGACGTTGAGTAACAGCATGGTTGTGTAAGTCAGTCTGGTTAATTAGATCACACAGTTTCATCAAATCAGAAAGTGAACTAACTTGCTTTGGAGAACTAAATAATGCAGTGTTGTTTGATGAGCTATGGAAATACCTTCGTTCATGTGAAACTTTGTGTTGAAGAATAAATCCAATACTACACTGTAACTTGACCTGACTGTCTAATTTATTAATCCAAAGATTTGTTAGTGCTTGCTTCATTTCATGTTTTTGATTCACCATTCGAAAATTAAAAATGTCCACAACTTTTCGACATTTAAAATATGTTTTAATTGATTCCCATCTCTTTTCTATTAATTTATCAATAGAGCTAATCCCAATATTTCCTGAACTTGATTTTGCACTTTCATCTTCATTTTTGTGAGTGTGAGCAGATGAAATCGATTTTTCACTAGTTCTTCCACCACCAACTTGAACCACAAGACGTTTTTGACAATTAATCATGTGTTTTTTGACAAAAGTTTGAGTTGAAAAATAGTTCTGACACTTTTTACATTGAAATCCTTTAAAATTTTCATCATGAATAGATCTGATATGACGCTTTAAATTGAATTTGCGTGAAAACTCCTTAAAACAAATTTTACATTGAGGCATTGTTCACGTGAGAATGAGTGAAAGCTAGCAGGTAAAGTAATTTTTCTTCTTACATACGTTAGTTGCTTTGGTAATAGAGTGTGGTGCTGCTGTTGCTTCCCTTTCCTTTCTTATACTGTTCACCAGAACTGTCACGAACTTGGCTTCGGAAGTCCCAAGAGTCACTGCTCCATTCACTTGCAGACACACCGACGTGATAAGCTGTTTTTCAGTTGAAACAGATGTCGCCTCCTCAAATGTTAGCTCTCTGTCTCCATCATAGAAGCTACAATAAAGATGTTTATCAAGCATGATTCATATCAAATAAGTGGATGAACAAATATAATACCATGATAATCATTGAAGTAAATTAAACTTACGTAGTGTCACTTGACCTTGCGTTTCCTCTTATGGGAAGGTAGCAGTGTGACGAAGCTGTCCTGTTTTTCACCTGGTATCCCATTTTTTCAATCTTTGACTCAAGTTGACGTATCACCCCAACAACTCCACTTCCTGATGTCAGCCGAACTGAATATCCCACAATATCTCCTCCAAATGTTCCATCTACCCATTTTCGTTTTGGATAAACATCTTGAATAAACACAAAAAACCAATTCATTGGATAGCATCATCAAATTGACTATAGCTGGATTTTAATAGTAGTGCATATAAAATCATTATCTACTTACACCCCATCGTTATTTGTTCTCTTGCCACAATCATGATAGGACGCTTTTTTGGATCGTCCTTGTGGAATATTCTCATCCTTTCATTCTCCTTCTCCTCTTCATTAACCTACACATCACATAATTGCAATTATTCAATCTGTTCATGTAGGAATGAGCAGCCAGCGTTAATTTTTGATACAAATTTGGAATTATCTCCTCTTTTTAATTATTGTGTCGAGTAGACAACTCTGTGAAACAGGTTTATGTTATCACATCCAGTTATACTTTACAAGTAAAACATTCGTGAATAAAGTACATTACTCATGGGGACTAATAAGCTATTGATCATAACTAGAAGTTGTCCTCTCACAATTTATCTTCCTCACATAATGAAGAGGAAGAAAAATTGGGAGAGGGTAACTTCTAATTATGATCAACAGCTTATTAGTGCCCATGACGTTACTGGTTGCACACAATCACATTGTCTGCTAGCCACAGTTATAAAATATATTTCAATTTTGATACATGTATATTAACATTTTAAAAATAACAGTTGAGAATAATAACCAATTACTCTGATAAATCAATTTATGTACCTCTATTTGGATGTCTTTGACATCAGTGTCCTCTATCCTTAGCACATAAACCTCTTCTTCATCTTCCTCCTCTTTTGTTTTTGTAGGTGATGAATGAAGAACTGGTTTGAGAGGTACACGCCTTTTAGGCGTGTATAGGTGTGTTGGGGGGAGGAGAACGCATTCATCATCCTCTTCGTCAATTATCACTGTGTCTGCTGAGATAGAAAATATCATATTAAGAGCAAATAATTCCTTTCTAAAGTAAAATCCACCAAAAAGTTTTAATTTATTTGATGAAAAATAATTTTCTACTTACCATCTGATTCACATCCTTTTGAGTTTTTCTCAAGTCTGTTTTTCACGAACTTCCTGTTCCATTCCTCAAACAGTTTTCTGTTTTTCTCTATATCTTCTTTTGTCTCTTTATTGGCATGAGCTCTTTTTGCCGACACATCATCTTCGTAGTCATCCTCCTCAGGCAAAACAAGTTTTCTTTTAGCTCTGTTTGACTACAAAATTTGACCGAAAAAAAAGTTAAATGTAATCTTTCACAATTTGAGCAATAACAAAATAATTGAACACTTCTACTCAAACAATATCTGTAATTTAGTCAACTATAACTTACCTTGACAGGTGCCTTCCCCTTTCTTGATGTTGACGGCTTTGAGACCATCTCATCCCTATAGGATCCATCGCAGATAGCCTCATCGTCAATGAAGGCTTTTGCTTGCTTGGACAGTTGACTTTTCTTCATCTAAATCACAAAAAAATATAACTGTTATAATGTCATTATATTTAAAATGTAGATAAAAACTAAAAAAATTACTTTTTCTAATAAAATTTTTTTTCACAGAGCCTTGCCCTACCTTAAAATGAATATTTTAGGTGTGATTTTGTTTAAAATTCTATACATACATTTTCACCCATTTCAATACTTTCATCTGTGTCAGAATATTTTAGATCCATCCAACATGGACATTGTGCACACCCATCCCATTCCATACCACAATAACTACATTTCACCAATCCATTTGGTAAATTATATGCTGTCATCTAAAAAATAGTCCACTTAATTTTTAGATCAAGAATTATTCTCTGTCTATGCCTAGCACAACTTAAATTAATTTTGACTGGTTTGAATCAGTTTAAACAAGTCTAAATTAAAATTATTTAAAATAAATAATATTACTTACCTTCAAGTTCAGATTTCTCTGCAGCTCAAATTGATTATTTGGTTGAAACACCAGTGAATGCAAACATTGAACAACCCTGTCTCTTTTATAGACCTTGTACCTATCAATCATGTTTATCCAAATTTAATCTCCCAGGTTAATTGCTTTTTAATAATATCCCACCCATATTTCTCTACTTCATCCAATCGTTAGATTTAGAGGGAGTGGCCTTTATTTTATTAGTGTATGCTATCACTTGCAGCTTGCCTAGACAACACACACTAACCATGAGCAAAAGGTCATTGGAACAGATGCTATCATCGAAAATCTATGATGATGAAAGAAAAGCTAAGAAATTTGCAGCTAACATTTCAAAAGAGGACAGGTACAGGCTTCATATGTCCATACAATACTTTAAATATGTTCGGTTGGATAGAATGAGAGAGCAAGTAATTTTAAAAAATGCTCTACGCCGGTTACAAGAAGTGCATGGTGACCCAACACTTGGGGAGGAGAACCTTTACTTGATTTACTTTAAGACTATATATAATTAAAAAATATTTGCTGTGGAATATACCTACAGGGGACACTGCCACATTAAATAAAGGGTAATGCGCCATTATGTCTACCTCATTCAGGTGGTGTGGAAAAGACATATATGTATATTTTCAAAATTATCCCAAAGATGAACATACAAATTCACTACATAAAAATATATGCATAGTAATATATTTTATCCCTGCATATTATATGAACAATTAGTACATTCATGACGTATAACATCATACATTGAATATACTGTAATAAATCACAATATCCACCTGCTCATGAACAAGCTACAAATAGAACAATAATCCCCCCATACTCTTTACTTCTCATCAAATCTAAGTGAAATAAAAATACATATACATTTTATCTACTAATTTGAAATTTGTTGGTATCACTTATCTACATAGACAACCATTGGATCATTAAATATTTCTGAACGAAATCTATACTTGTCCTGACTATGAGGTTTCATATCGACAAATAAGTACCCATATGGCTTTGAAACAGCATCTTTGTAACACTGAGTGATAAACCGACTGTTTCCCATTTGTTTACCAAGGGTTGTTATTGTTGATGAATCTCTCACTGACTTCAATAACCAGAGGTAGTGGGTATTTAGACTGATTGTTCGAAAATATTTTCCTTTCTCAAAAAGATTCTGAATTAATATGACGACGCTATAATTGAGATGATGTGAGTATTTTGTATAAAGATCACACACTGCTTCTGAATCAGCTACAGTGTTCATAAGGTCATCAATAATTATTATTCTATGTTTGCCATCTCGTGATAGATCCTCTATTTTGGTGATCCCTTCATGAAACTGAATTGGAAATGGACATTTAATTGTCTCATACAGATTTTGCCATACACTGTAGTTAATAATACACTCCACAGGAGTTGGATGAATGAATTCAGCACTATTCTCCAGCAAAGACTTCATTAATACACTCTTTCCACTACTGGTTGGACCTGTAACAACAGTTAACTGTGGAAATGACTGTGAACATGATATTTTAAACACCAGACACATCAATATTTATGTTGATTTTGTTTTTCCATTTTTCCACACAAGTAGTAAATCTGATTAGTTATTTCTTTGAGCTTGGAGAACACATATTTTTTGTGGTCAGTTTCATTAAGTATTTTAGATATTTTTGGATAATGTATTTTATTTAATTATGAAAAGTTTAATACCTTACCCTACCCCAATGCCCTTATTTTATTCATCAAGACAGACTTGAAAGTATCATTCATTTCCTGAGGTTTGTTTCATTTCTACTTAATTATGAAAAGCTTGATGCATTGATTCCTTATACTATCCCTATACCCTTTTATCTCATGCTTACCCTGTTCCAATGTCCTTATTTTATTCCACCAAGACAGACTTGAAAGTATCATTCATTTCCTGAGGTTTGTTTCATTTCTACTTAATTATGAAAAGCTTGATGCATTGATACCTTGTACTATCCCTAAACCCTTTTATCTCATGCTTCAATGAAATTCCTTGTGGTTAAACTCTGCAGACTATACTCTTTTATAATCCCTAAACTTTAGCAACACCACATTCTTTCTACCTGGAATGAATATTAGATTATAATATATGTATATAAATATAGTTTACCACTTATGATTCCAGTAAAAGGTCCATGTAGAGTAACATCAACTTGAGGGATATCCATCTTCAATGTTAAAGTTGGTAGATGAATTTAAACTTGCAGAATTTAAAATAATTTGCCTTAAACTTTTTAATTGATCAATTGACGTATCTTCTTTAGTTAAAGAAAAAATTGTTAAAGAAACAAGAGCGGTAACACAGAATAATATTATTGATAACAAGCTTCTATGTTGTTGCAAGATTCCCCTAAAAAGTGCTTGATGTTGCATATTGAAAGGTATACAAAATACTAAATCCACTTTTGATAAATTACACCTTTTATTGCTTAGATAAAATTGAGGAAACAGATTGTAACAAAAAATTGTATTGGTCACCAATAGCGTGCCCTTCAGCATAATGTAAACATTTGCTAACCAGGTACTTTTTTCTATTTCTTGTTTTCCAAAATGACCGATTACATTTCACGTCTGACTCTGGTAGGAGAGGAAATGAACTCATAGCTTTTTTCAGTTCATTCCATTTCATGGTGTTAATACATATGTTTGCATATTTGAAGCATAATCTTTTTGCATATCCACACTCTTTCAGCAGCTGTTCATTCCAGAGAATAAGGCAGGTGTGTGATGTAAATTTATCTGGATACACACAGGCATCACAAAGAAGGTATTCCATGGAAAAAGTTTTCTTCCACAGACACTTTCCAATATAATAGAAAAGGAACTCATCAGATAATACCTTGTCTTTCAATTCATCTTTTCCGATTATGTGAGCGAATTGGTTGTATACCATAAGTCCATAATCATCCATCATATTTCTGTAAGAAAATTAATTATTAGCTTAGTCATCCACAGAAAAGATTCAAGCTAACAAAAATGTTTTAATTACATGTAGGTTACAAATTAATGAGAAATGGAGAAAATACTTAGACTGTTAATTATCGATCAAAGGCCAACCTCTATCTATCCTTCAGTCAAGAGATTCCTCTCTTTCCTCTAATGTAGAAATGAAAGAGATTGTGGTTGGGTGAATTACTTTAAGCTCTTTTCAGGTTTCAAGTCAACCTAGCCACTTTATTGGTTGCAACACAAAATTTTTCATTAGACAATTAATCTCAATCGTGATTTTCTTTGACAGCTAATGTATATATAAGCCTGTACAATTTGTACCACTTTACTTCAAACTGAAAACTGAAATGGAGCAACTCAGTCTAAACTTGAATGCAGATTTGCTAAAAAACCTCAACCAAAGAAAGGAGTTGGAGGAGAAAAGTCAGCAAGTACTGAAGGAAAAGAGGAGGATGGAGAAGGCAATAACTCAAATTGAAGCCCTCTCAAATGCAAAGGTGGCAGGATATAAAGCTCTGCAGCCGCATCTCCACCAACTGAGGCAAGCCTTGTTTCAAGAATACAAAATATTCTTACAACTGCAGAGCGATATGAGAGAGCTTGGTGCACAAGCAGTCTTAATGGACCTCATTCGTGTGGTCCATATTGATAATAACCAGGAAGATGAAGAAGAAGAGGAAGAAGAACAAGAGCACCAAGAAGATGAAGGAGTCCATGTTTAGTGGACTTTGTCAATCTACCCAAAGGTCCTTTTCAGGACCACCATATATTTCCAAAGAGACTGTTCTATACATTCACACAATGAATATAATATATATTATTACATATGCATTATTTCCTACATGAATGTTCTATGACTTACAAAACTCATTATTTTATTGAAACGTAAGCAATTAACTAAGAGCACCTAATATTGACTTCTAGCTTATGTTCATGTAAAATGATGTAATATTAGATTTTGATGAGGTGTACCACAGTTGATGATCTCTACTATTATCATTGAAAAATAATATCGATTCTTGGTTGACTGCATACACTTCACCTCCTGTCGACTTGTTACAGAAACATTAATTATGCAGATTAATTCACCTTATCAGATGTTAATGCAAGATAAGAACTTAGCCTATGCACATAATTTAGTGATGAATAATTATTTGATGTTATGCTATGCACTTGTCAGTAATTAGGCCTCCCTAAAATAGCAACTGCTCTCACTTTGAACAAGGGTGAGAGCAGTAATTTTTTACACTCTAGTTGCTCTCACTACACCAGTGCTTAGAGCACTCATAAAATTAAGAGTCAATAGGAAAAATACATACAAAACTGGAACCAAATACCCATTCTTCACTACTTACGTCCCCTCTTCAACATAGGCACTTTCTACACTCCTATGGAGTCTAAACCATCGGACCTACATCGACCCTTGGCTCTTTAATGAGTCCAAGCATCGGCCTATGCCCTCTACAATAACTACGAGAGCTTACTCAACTGTTCACTCTTTATGTAATTTGTGGAAGTTTACCTTGGCAGCCCACTACCACTACCAAGCGCTTCCCACACTTGTGCCAACATCGGCACCCGTGTGAAATCCTAAGCACAAAACATTACAATATTATCAATAATGATCAAGGTTTACTTTGAGTTAAGAAATATGAAATATACCTTGAAAAGAACAGGACACTACATGTAAGTGCTAAGATCTGAAGCACTATGAACAGACTGATTATACTAAATAAAATGCAAGGTTTAGCTTTGGGAAAATTACTTACTATGAGATTGAACGTACCTGAAATTACTGAACTTGGCAAATAAGAAAGTAAGTTGGCGGTCATGGCAAAGTAAGTGTTTGCTAAGCTGCTTTGACTCCTTGCCTCTTCAACAAACTCTCTATAGCTGGGTATTGGTGGAGACAATGCGTCACAACCTAGCATTATAGGAGACTCTGCCCCAGCAAGATTTAGGGTAGACAGCGTGAGTAGTATTCGTATGGACAATCTCCAACGCCACTGGGTAAACATGTTCGTCCTCTTTAAAACTTACATGTAAATATGAAAACTTTAGGTGCAGCTGACAGCATTGATGTTTTCAATACATCTGTGGTCTCATTAGTTATGCTGGCCATGGAAAGCACAATTTTACTAGCCAAGCGAAGCTGTTTATGTAAAACATTATAATGTAGATCAATCGCAGAGTTTTGCTGGTTGGTAATTTCTAGGGGAATTGGTCAGTTGATGTTACGTAATACTATGTATGTTTTTTTTATTACGCATAGCTAGGTCTGCAGTATATTTTATAGAGATATACCTCTTCATATAGTTGTGTGCAATGCCTCCACACCTGTACTATTGTAGTGATACACCAGTGTTTCACATCTTCCCAAAACTTTCCATGGGTACACAGCACACAGCACGCAGCACACAGAAAAACAGTACACAGAAGAACAGCACACAGTAAACAGCTCACGGCGCACAGCGCACAGCACACAGAAAAACAGTGCACAGAAAAACAGCGCACAGTAAACAGCGCACAGCGCATAGTACGCAGCACACAGTACACAGCACACAGTACACAGCACACAGTACACAGCACACAGCACACAGTACACAGCACATGTTACACAGTACACAGCACACAGCGCACTGTACACAGCACACAGTACACAGCACACAGTACACAGCACACAGTACTCAGCACACAGTACACAGTACACAGCACACAGTACTCAGCACACAGTACACAGTACACAGCACACAGTACACAGTACACAGCACACAGTACTCAGCACACAGCACACAGTACTCAGCACACAGTACACAGCACACAGTAAACAGTACACAGCACACAGCACACAGTACACAGCTCATGTTACACAGTACACAGTACACAGCGCACTGTACACAGCACACAGTACACAGCACACAGCACACAGTACACAGTACGCAGCACACAGTACTCAGCACACAGTAAACAGTACACAGCACACAGCAGACAGTACACAGCACATGCTACACAGTACACAGTACACAGCACACAGTACACAGCACACAGTACACAGTACACAGTACACAGTACACAGCACACAGTACTCAGTACACAGCACACAGCACACAGCACACAGCTGCACATAGTACACAGCACACAGCACACAGCAGACAGCGGACAGCGGACAGCGGACAGCGGACAGCACACAGCACACAGCACACAGCACACATAGCACAGCACAATCATATACCACAGTACACAGCGCACAGTACACAGCGCACAGCACACAGTACCCCCTGTCCAAAAGCTCTGTATATGTAGGTTGTTGCCATGATCTGCCAGTATACATGATGGCAAAGATAGAATGAAATGTGTTCATCATGTAGACATGTTGGAAGATTGCATAGTCTTTGTGACGCGCTTGACAAAATATGTTGGTGTTTTTCCAGATGTAAAGCTACATGTATACAGCATGTACTTTGCATGCATCTTCGAAACCAACCTACGTGTACAACTTGTATGTCAAAATTGTCTAATAACCTTTGCTTGCAAATTCCTTTAATATAATTACATATACATGTACATTGACTTTGTTGAAGAAAGATGGCGACTACTGATACAAAATTACATGTTATTCTAGTGTAGGTAACACATGTTAAGCCAGCAGTATGACTAGTCGGATCAGCATCTGTCAGTCATCTGTCAGTCATGGCCATCTGAGTAAATATGGATTTGCATTGACCCACAATGTTCTTAGCATACAATGTATGAGATTTGTGAATCTATAATCCACCACTACTGACTAAGGTGACACTGAAACACAGGTAAAACCTCTTAAGGGCTCGACATGGAGGGTTCAACACGCGCACACATTATACCACTCCCTTAGTATATGAAGTTTAGCAAATTAGTTGTTAACTATTCTGAATGGAATTTAATAGATATTCCTAAACTTGCATCATTGCTCATTGCTATAATGAGTATACATAATGGTTGCAATAACTTGAATACTTGGATTGAAGGCAGTTTCATTAGAAAATTCTCTAGAATGTAAACGTGTTCACACTCTAAGTACCATCTTGGATCACAAGTCTCCTATCGACCAATCAGCATTAAATGCTTATACATCATGGCTGAACTCTCAACCAATGACAAATGAGCATGTGACATTATAATGATGTTTCACGATCCACCTGGTGGAACGAATGCCATGATAGGGTCGTATCCATCCTTCACTTTACAACTATACCTGTCATGTACTATCACAAAATGCCTTCAACTACATGACTATGCACATGTAGTGAATTCATAATGCATGTCCATATATCAAAATATTACATTTAGACCTTTGAGCTGTGGGTGGTCAACCACATAAATGTAGAATATGCTGATAAATTTGCATGTACATTGTACATGTGTATAACATATTCACTTTGGAAAACTCTGGAACAGTGAATTAGGGTTATGAAGCTTATGAAACTGTATAGAATATGACAATGAGGATGACTGATACATTTTATTATACTGTACATGAACATGTGGCACAGCATAATAATACATGTACATATGACATATTACATGTGATATGTCATGTACAATGTAGTTGTGGTAATGGTCTTTATAGAAGGCCGTCAAAACCAGAGAATAGTAAATATCAACCTTGTTTTAATCAAGTATTTTGGTATTCAACAATTCAACCTGTGATTGGTACAAAAATGCCACTCATAATCTAAGGTGTTATGGCAATGTTGCTCAGTGCAAGTTTGGGAGGAGGATTATGAACATAAATATTTTATTCATATCTATTTACATGTAAACAATAAGAAATGAAAAATTATATCAGGGTTTAAGACTGTTTTAAATAATAGGACCACGTCAAATGAAATTCACAATTACGATGATTATATTCTTCCAGGTTAATGGCAAATTAGATCTTCAACACTTAGGAGCTCAACATTTTTTGCAGTTTCATAAAATCTTTTTTCAACCAATCACCAACGATTTCAACAATAGCAGATGATACACATTTGGATGCTTTAAATAGGCTCCACCCTCTCATAGAATTACAGACCAATCAAACACCTTCCTTTTAGTTGATAATAGATTCAATCGATTCATCTTTACAGCCAGTTTACTGGCAAGTCTCATCTATAGTACAACGGCATCAAGAAAAGTCATCTTCATACCTCAGGTAAATGCTGTATACATATATTAGTATTAATCTTGTGCTAATATAAAAATAATACTAAAATGTCAGCTATCATGGTAACTGCATGCAACAATTATATCCATACATTGAAAATATTCAGCTAAGAGCCATTATGCAGACATTACTTTAATAATAATTGTAGAATAAATTAACATGTTTACAGTATCAATTGATATCAACAAGGGAAAATGTGATCGATCAGTGTTGTGCATGAAATAACCAAGTATTTCATAATTTGTGCACTTTATTATGGTCAATTTATATTTGAATACAGCTATTCTAAGAGTGTCAACCCAATGAAATGTTTCAACATACATGATTGTACTTTTGATTTACTCTTGCTGACAATACTTTATTTGATTACTTCTATTTTTCAACCTGTGCATAGTCAATGAATAACCGAAGACCTCTCCACTAATTTTACAATCATAATTCTGCAAAACTATATTTGTACACGTTGTATGTCCATGTATGTATCTCTATTAAACTCAGCTTCCACCAAAGCTTATACATGTACATGTATATACACGTACATGTAATTATAGTGGGATATTCAGGTGAGAGGGGTTCCATTTTATGTTTGTGAATCATGGCACTTGCTGTACTATGTGTTTCTTTGTGTAGCCTGCCGGAAAGTGGTTCTGACAACTCTGACGCATCTTGAAGTGTCAGCATGACAGCAATACTTTTCCTCTTCTGTAAGTGACTAAACTTCCAATATACATGCATAAACATACATGTATATGTACTATTTGAGGCGTCCTGATACATGTACATGTAGAACACACAGCTTTCATTCTGGAAGCTGTGGGTTCCAATCTCAGCTGGGCCAGCAAAAACGTTTTCAGCAAGCTTTTCACCCTAACTTGCTGGGTCCGTTAAGATCAGGACCTAAAATACCGGAGGTCTTGTGTACCAAATTCAATTGGGCACAGAAAGGATCCATGGCACTGACCATTTCCATCTTGGTCTTGTTCACATTTCCGTTATCACACCGGATTACCCCACACATGAAATGAAGAGTGATGTTGTATAACTAGCAGAAAGCTTCAGTGCCAAAGGCTCTGCTGGCTATTTCCCAACATTCCATTGTCATTCGTGATTTAACTTTTCTTTTTTTGTTCTCCTTTAATAGAGGAAACTACATGTACATGCAAAATATACACTCATATGCATATATTCATATACATACATAAATTTTGAAAGGCTCTAATCACACAATATTGCTGATTTATGCAGATCTTTTGAGTCTTTCTGGTGAGGCACGAGGACGTAAGTGTTTACCAGAAGCTCTTACTTCTGTTCTAGAACTACTTCAATATATCATAATCTCTAGCAGTGTTTGAAGTGTGGTTATACAGGGAGTATACTGTGTGTACCCGCCTCAATTCTAGTGGTTATATGACCAGCAGGCATGTATCCTCATGTACCTTCAATAACTAGTTTACTCCATGCAATCACTGTAGATCTGATAGCGTAGTGGCAGAGTGTTTGACACTCATCTAAATAGGGTCTTGAGTTCAATCCTCAGCAGAGCATAACTTTTTTCATTTTAGTAATTCACTAATTTCTTAGCTACAATGAGATTAAGTAGATAGCTATACAATACTAATCTGTAAGATTGCATGTACCACATACATTCCATTGTTTCCATTTCAAACACTGAGCCTTAAAAAATATTCACTTCATGCACATTTCTGCCATATTATAAACCTTGGCTCTCTTCAGAAATGCGGTATACAGTAGTAGTAGACTGCAAGGTTGTTTCCTGATTTCTGTGGAAGGTTATAGAAATTAAACACATTTTATGACGGCTTGTATACTGGAATCAGTTCACACCACTAACTTGGACTACTGTCTTGAACTATGGAGCACTCATTTTATATATGCTTGTCTGTTGCAAAAACTCATTTTGTGTAGAGTATATATGGAGGAGAGTGTAGTGGATATATTTTCTTTGTCCATGAATTCTACTATATGGCTTGTCTTCCTATCACAGTAGCACAATTTAAACATTTTCATCTCATTCTACTGCTTCACATTGCACTAAACACGTCCCATGGCAGCTGGTGTTACTACATTGAACTTTGTTATGTCAAAGAAAACAACACATGGCGTTGACCAGACAATTAAATTAGAAAATTTGGAGCTGTCACACTTGTCAACCATAAAAACCAAGCAGTAAAAGTTGCAGGCTAAGATAGTGTTGAATGAAAGACTAATACGCTGAAACTAATTATAATTATGAACTTCTAACAATGTAGAAACATTACAAAACTCACTTAGTTTTAATAGCAAGAAAATTGAATCACTATACATTTTGTAGAAACCTGTGGAAGTACAGTCAACGCCTCTTCTGGAGTCTTGACATCTCCCAGCTTCCCGTCAACATACCCAAATAATATAGATTACGAAGTGTGCGTTGCCTCTCCTACTGGAAGAAAAATAATGTTGGCGTTGCCGGTAATTCAGACTGCTACTAGTGACACTTTAGCAGTAAGTATATAATTATGCTTCAACAAGGATCACCCAGTACTCACCTTTAAGCCCACATCCACACTGAGCAAAATGTTTCCTTTGACAACAGCCTGCCTGTCTATTCATAGTAGTTTAATTTTACTCAACATTCACTATTTTGTGCTCTACACGTGAGCAGATGTGTCACCTACAGAGGTGTGCAAAATAATTGGGACGCTCTACTGCAGTAGCCAAATTTCGAATATACTTTTAGTTCTGCCATTATATCAGTTGTTGCCCATCAAAAGGTATAAAATATATATCAATTGAATCCTCTCACTCCAAGGAATCCATTTAGGCTTGTTTCAATTGAGTCATCACACCTCCAGTGAAGGTACAATGCATTATACACTTTGAGTCAAGTTCTGTATACACGACCAAAACTCGCTCGCTAAGGGATTGATTTATGTCTTAGACTAAGTTCTTTGCTAGCAATGAATTTCAAAAGATTTTTAGACTTCATTCAGAGCATAAGGTCTTCAACTGTTGCATAATTTCGTATTTGCTTTTCTGCAATATTTTCTTAAAAAAATTGTTGTAAGCAGTTTAGGAAAGTTGCTGTTTTCTAAAATCTCCGAACTTCAAGACAAGATGTTTACCGGATACTCTTGCATACTGATAATATGACAATTAGAGAAAATTCTATTAATAAATTGTGCATTCCAAATTCTTCTCTGTATAACATCATCAAAAAGTGGAAGGAAACTGGTAGTGTGAAAGATCTTAGAGCTGGAAAAGTGACTTCTTGTCTTGAAACATGGCCATTTCAAGAAACAGTGATATTCCTAACTGCTTACAGCAAATTTATGCAAGTTTTGCTGATAAGTGGGCAAAGAATTATGCAAAATTTGAAGACCTTCTGCTCTGAGTAAAGTCTACAACTCTCTTGAAGTCCATTGCTAACAGAGAAAGTAGTCTAAGACATAAGGCGATCCCTTAGCAGGCGACTTTTGATCGTAAACACAAAACTTGACTCAAAGTGTATAATGCACTGTACCTTCACTGGAGGTGTGATAACTCAATTAAAACAAGCATAGATGGGTTCCTTAGAGTGAGAGGATTTAATTGATATATATTTCTACACCCTTTGATAAGCAAGAACTGATATACATGTAACAGCAGAACTAAAAGTGTATTCAAAATTTGGCTATTGCGTTAGAGCGTCCCAACTAAATTCTGTAATTTATTCTTACCGACATGACCAGAAGTCTTAGCAACCCCCATTGTTAATTACTCTAGCTATCAAATATTACTTGGTTGTACATGTATTTTTAACTGATCTTAACGCATAAAACCTACTATTTCTAATGTGATCAAAAGCTTTGCATGGAAAAAATGTTCTTTTTTTCTTATCTTGGAGAGGGTTGTGGCATACTATTTAGTTTAACTAGGAAGGTTGAAAATCTTTTATTAGTCATTATTTTCGGTTTAAAAGCTGTGAGATTTTACAACGCAAGCCGGAGCCAAATGCAGTGGTTCGATAAAAGATTCAGTTTTTATGTTTAAATTGTTTTTATCCTTTCAGGGTTTACATTTTTTGTAATGCTTGGTTTCGTGAATCTATTTTGCATTTCTTTCAATCATTGTAATTCGATGCCATCCTTGCTATGCAGACTTACATGTATCTGCAGTCATCATTAACAGTCAGTAATGACTTACTGACTTACTGTAGTCATTTCCGGTAATGGCTGGTGTTGATTACACGTGGATTCACATTTTGTCTCTTTAAATCTTTATATATGTAATTCAATGTCATCTTTAGCATGCAGGTTTATCTATATCCATCGTTGTCACCCATTGATGACTTTGGCATAGTTCAACTCAGTTCTTAGAACTCTTATACTTAATAATTTTAAAGATAATTTTCCAAATAAATAACGGATGACCACAGGACATGAATGTAAGCCATCATTACACACGAGCAAAGCCAGCAACTGATGTAGTGAGAATTGCTTCCCAGATGAAGCACAAAATGCTTGTATAGTTCAAAGTGTGAATATTGAAGTAACTAATGCTGGTAAAAATATGTATGCAGAGCCAACACAACACCACAGCCGATGGTTGTTGCGCTAAAGATCTAATTTATACTAATAATACAGTATGATACATGAAAGTCCATGGTGTGTACATCTTACAACCTCTGGGATATATGCCATACATGTGCCTACGTGAAAAGTTGCAGTTTAACTAACTAGCCTGCTTGTCTTCTGAAACTGAAGTACATCATTTTTAGTATGTACAGGTTTAAACTAGACTGAATCTACAAAAAATGGCTGTGAATTGTATATACATGTAGAGGTAGTAAAGTAAGTGTATGTATTTGTTCATTTTGTGTAGATCTATGATATGAACACAGGGGATGAAGTATTCTCTGTGTTTGGCAGATTTGCCCAAGTGATGACTGTTTCAGACCATATTCGAATAACCTTCCGTTCAGACAGCTCAGGTGGAGACAAGGGATGGAGGCTAGTCTGGGATGGTAAGTGAACACAGATTGTATCACTAAACCGTAAACCTTCAAGTACTTAATTCACATTCCGTAATCGGCTTGCGTCTCACTAGTGTTTGCTATTATTAGAACATAGATAAACAATAAATAATGACGATAGTACATAATGAACATGTACGATGGGAATGACTAAATGATTTGTTTCCACTGCCACTGGTCAATTTTGTGTTTGTAAAACAACATTACATTAGATCGTAGGCGTACTAGGACTTGCCACATTATTTATGCACGGGTAGGTTTGCAAATTTTTAGGATAACACACATACATGTACATGTAGATGAAAAGTGTACAATTGACAAAGTGTATTATTCTATAAATTTTATAGATTTTGCTAGTTTGTTAACAATCCACAGTCGCTCTCACTTGTGTTAACCTGTATTGTCTATTGCTGTCCAAACACCGACATGTAAACATAATATTGTGATAAGGCTGGCTATTTCAATATATCCTCAGCTCCACCAGTTTGACATTTATTGCACACTAGTAGGTAGTTGTCTTCCTCAACTCATCCTCGCATAATTTCTCTTGTATTTGCTCTCTCTTGTGTACATATAATGCTCATACCTACGTATTATTCATCTATATTGCGCAATTGGATATGCAGTAACTTATTCAATACTTTAACTTACCTTTACTTGTTATTATAGAGCCGAGATTCCATAATTCTTTGCAATCAGTTGAGGTTGATATATACAGTGTGCATCATCATATGCATTTTTTGTATATGTCTCGCCTTCCAGACGACACTACATCATCTTTTTAGGGGGAAATAATTTCACCGGAAATGCAATGGTATATAAACTGTGTGCTCTTTCATTCTGAATCAATAATTGACACTTTGACTGCGGTAATGGTCAGGACAATTGCCTACATGGCCTCAGCTTGCCTGATATACCTTATAGGACGCTAAGTGCCTAGTAGTTGCCGCGGCTCTGCTTATCTAGCTTCTGACATTCTGCATTCCGTTGTCTTATGACTCATATCTACACTGTTATGCATATTTTGACCATACATTTATATATTTATATCACTTATATACCCTTAATGTGCATTACTGAACAATTATGTCCTTTTTATACCCAGGTAAAAAGGGCCGACCTCTCAGAATTACCTGATGTTGATTGTGTACATGAATTGGATGATTTTAAGCATCTTTTGTTGTACCCGACCTATTTTGGGTCGGCCATTGGGCTTCCGGCCGCCATCTTGTTGCGCAATTTCCAGACGACACTACACCGTCTTTTTACGATACTACGTCAGCCTTGTTACCAGAACTTCCTCCGGAAGTTCTTATACTATATATAGCACATTGTTTTTAGTTTCATTGTCTCAGTTCCTGCTTGGATCTCAATAAAGACACATCCATACTTATATACAGAGACTTTCTCTTTGTAGATAGGTCGTTCCAGTTGAGAGAGGTCTTCGATCTTGCCTCCCACACTGCCTTCTATGTCGGACTACTGTCTTTCTCAGTATAGCAAACAAGCATCGACTTGGGACCACATGGGTCGTCTTGAGTAGTTATTTGACTACTAGTACCTGTTGATCTTTCATGTAATGAGAAGGCGTAGCACCACTCGTCGGCTCTACATCCTGGACAAGGGAGTCGTCTTAGGACAACAGCACAACTCCCCAAAAAAACCATTACATTGGTGGCAGCGGTGGGATTCTAAGGTTGTACTCTTACAGTACGAAGCAGAAGGAAGGTGACGTCGGTCTCGGACTAGGAAGCTTTAGTCACACGGGACTCGTCTAGAGTTAAATCGCATTCCCTCGTGGCTCCGCTAGATGTAGCCCGTGCCGACACCACCTTTCAATACTTCACTGACGCTAGGACTCCGACCCGTGAACCCTTTTACGAGAAGGTGACAGAAAGCTAAAGCGCACCCTTAATTCTTGTGGTTCTGCCGGACGTAGCTCGACTTACGCCGGCTCTTCAACTACAAGACTGACCACGGATCCAGAACAGATTACCAGTACTCAGTACGTCATACTAGGCCGACCCGGACTATAAACTGAAACCAAGCTCATCTACTACCATGACAGACGACACGTCTCACACCGATAGAGAGCCGAGCCCACATTTGGGCTATGGCAAATTATATTGAAAGGCTTGGAGAGGTCATCGGAAGATACATGTACCTAGACGTAGCCCGTGCCTCGCAACCTCAAACCTCCTTCAAGACTCCACAGTTCGACGGACAAGGAGATGTCGAATTCTTCATAGAACAATTCCCGATGATAGCCGAGGCCAATGATTGGAGCCCGGTAGCTACGTACCTCCATTTACGAGAAGCTCTTAAGAGATCAGCCCAAGAATACGGCCGATTCGACACTATTGAAGGAATCTTCGAAGCCCTGCGCGCCTTATTCGGGCTGACGCCTAAGGAGCCCAGGTTGCAACTCATACAACTGAAGAAAGGCCCCGGCACATCCTCACATGAGCATGCCACCCTAGTGAAGAGACTAGTACTAACATGTAGCATACCAGGAACCTACCCAAGGCAACTCACTTGAGGACGAACACTTACAGAGACACCTGCTGGCGATCAACTCCAGAAATGTGGACTCAGCCGTCCGAGCAGGAAATGACTTCCTGCTTGTCAAAGGGTCTTCCCGTGGAAGTAAAACATATCAGTTAAGGGCCGTGACCGGACCCGAGCCTGAGTTACCCCACGTCAATGCAGTGGACATCGACCTGACATGGATCCATGACCTGAAAGAGGCCATCCAGACACTTAGTCAAGAAGTCAGGCAGCTCCGTGGACTCCTAAACGCCCCCAGAGCACCAGGACAATGGAACCGACCCACCAGGTGGATCAGCAAGTAACCTGACCAGCATCCTCAGCATTCTAATAGGGGAAACCCTACCACACACACAGAGCCGGAAGTACCCGTGACGAGAAAAGGCTCGGGCCTGGAGCAGTAGAGGCTGACGCTCGGGCCCAACAAGCTCCTCACTCTTCTCAAATTCCCATCGTGGAAGGCAGTCCAAAATTTATTCTAAGAATTGACTCGCACTCTATAGATCGTATAAGTCACCTGGGACAACCCACGTATGAAAGCGGAAGAGCCTATGAGTGGTGCTAGGCCTCTGTAGTTGCATGAAAGATCGACAGGGGCTAGTAGTCAAAGGACTAACCAAGATGACCCATGTGGTGTCCAGCTAATGCTATATTGCTAAGCTGAGAAAGAATATGTTCAGTCCTAGTAGGCAGTTCGGGCACCAAGGTCGGGGACCTTGTCAGCTGTACCTACCTATACTAAGAACGAAGACTCCGTATAAGTAGTATGGAAGTGTCTCTATTGATATCCAAGCATCAACTGAGACAATGAACATAACAACAACGCGCTTTGTATATAGTATTAGAACTTCCGGTGGAAGTCACGGTAAAAATGCCGACATAGTGTGGTCTGGAAATTGCGCAACAAGATGGCAGCCGAAAGCCCGAGGCTGACCCAAAATAGGCCAGGTATAACAAAAGATGCTTAAAATCATCAGATTCATGTGCAAACTGAGTTACATGTATGACTAATGCTGAGAGATCCGCCCTCCTTTCATGGGTATAAAAGGGAAATAACTGCTCATTAATGCATACAATAAGTGAATAAAATATATGTTTTGGTATTTAAGTATAAAGTGTTCATGACAATGCAATGCGGTACGAGTGGCTAAGTCTATAAAGTTAAATTTACCACTACAGTGTTATACCGCATGTAAACTTAAATTATGTTCCAGCAGCTCAACCTGTTATATGCCCATTGATTCAGAAGTATAATGTATATTTATAGCTAATTTGTCCTTTAATTTATTGCAACAATGGAAATGGTTGTACATGTAGATCAGCCAATCAGAACGGAAGTAAATGGTACTGATGGTGTGATATCTTTCCCGGAACTTCAATCGGGATTTCCACCAAGAATATATGAAGTGGCTCTTAACTTCCCATCTGGAGTGTCCACTGCGACACTATTTAACATTAGCGTTGACTGCCAGTGGGACAACGTACTTGTAAGTATATACATGTAAATGAGTATTGACTTTACAGACTGAGTTTCACATTAGATAGTACACACAATGGGCTTTATACCAGTGTTCAAAGTGTAGTTGTGCGGGAGTATATGCCTGTACTCACCACAATTTTAATGGGTACCTATTAAAGCTTCTTTCAATAGCATTGGAGCTAATCTGATTTCAATCGCAGCCCAATTAGTACATTATCTAGTCTGCTAGTTGTTTTAGTAGGTGTAGAGGCGTTACTTACTGCAGCCAGTTAGGCCGCCTCGCTTAAAACATTGGGAGGTCGCTAACCTAGTCAATTTAATATTTTCATCTAGTGGGTTTCTAAAGTATTAATCAGTTTTAAAAAATAACAAAGGAGAAATTACTGATAAAACATGTTTGCGTGGCAAACATTCTTATATTAACAAGTACTACTGTTTACCCACAAATACATGTATATACATACGTAACATCTCAGATATTGACAAGAAAACAAGGGAGACAAATCTAAACTTCTCAAACATTTTCTGTGTGCACCATGTACCCACCCACCACTTCAAAGACTGCTTTATATGTTCTAACTACGCCTACATTGTATCTCTGTTTCAGTTTCTGAGAGGTGACATCGATACTCCATATCTAGCCTACTGTTCGTCAGCAGAGCGATTTACACACTTACAGCCTAAGAATAGAATGGTATACACATCAGGATTTAATCAATCAACTCATCGGTCCATAGCAATGAAATACCCAGCTGGTATGATGCTTGAGGACAACACAAAATATTATTGTTGATGCACTTGGCTTCATAAAAACATCCAAATGGTTCAATTAAAATTTACAGTGCTGTGGAAATGTATGGGGATGGTCAGTGATTAATGTTGGTACATGTATATTGTAAATTATGGGGAATAGTTGTTTATAAAATAAATCTTTGTTGTTCAATAAAACCTCCAACAACAATAACCATAATATATCAAGAGGGTCAAGAGAAATTAATGCCAATGAAATTAAGCTCAGTGCACCATGACGAGTAGATATATAATGTGGGAAAGAGATGTTTGTTCACTCAGAATTCTGCTGAGATATGTTTTTATCATAGCCACAAGTTCGAGCGTCACATCAAATCATGTGAGCTGCTCTGCGTAGTATACTTAGTTTTAAATTTATTAGAATTTTTTTCTCCTGAATCACCTGATTGATTCGATATAATACAGTTATTTTGAGCAACAGAGATGTACGTGTAAATTATAAACGACTATTCTCTGTAATCTATAATCACTGATCATCCTCGCCCTTTTGCGCAGCATTGTATAAATTCATTAGTCGCCCCTTAAACCTACTAAACAGTGCATTTTGGCTCACTCAGAGCTTCACTTCATTTTACAGGCTGCGTGTACATGTAGATAGCGCATTGTAGTATGCAAAGCTGCAAAACTGAAATTCATTGCATTATGTGACATTCTCATTTCACAGTAGAATTATACTGTAGCATATTATTATAGTACACCATGCGTCTTACGCGTATAAATACATCAATATCGTAATTGGGCTACAATACAATTACAAATGTGTTATATTACATGTAGATGTGTTGTATTTCAAATGATGTGAGCAGTCTACATGTAGGTTAATACAGACACACACTTGTTGACCCTGATTTTCAGCCAATCACCGCGCGGCATTCCAAATTTTGACCAATCAGTTGCTGGCAGAATACTTTGCGCATGTTGCTTCCGAAACGTCCAAAATTACATGATCTGACGGGCTAAAAACTGCATTCTCAAACTAGAATTTTCCAACTCTAACCATGTTCATGACTTAAACTATACATAGCGCTTCTGGAGCCAGGAAGTGATGAAAATAATATGAGAGCAAACTCTCTCCTGAAAAACGTTACTCTTGCACTGACGCCTATACAGATGGTAGGCCGGCAATGATGAACCAATAACGAGTCTCGATGCGATTAATTTGCAGCATTTTCCATATCGATTTATTGCTCTCAATTTTCGATTCTTGTTAAATATATACTTATTCTTGGGAATCCCAAGTTGCCACCATAGCTTGGTGGCAAAGTGCTCGCTTTACAAACATGTGGCCATGGGTTGGAATCTCAGTAAAGCACAATTTCTTTCTAGTAATTTTGTTGGCAATAAGTGGATAGCTATAAAATACATCATGTACTAAGATGTATTACTAATATAAGTCTATAATTATATAAATACCCCAAACATACAATTTGCATTTGATATTCCACACAATTAGAACGGTGTGCTTCTGGAATCTACTCATTCTACTCTTTTTGGTGATTCTAAAATGGAATTATCAACTCAATTACTACAACTGACAGTGTTCTAAAATACTGTTGCGAAGAACTACTGCAACGTAAATAGTGCCAGGGTAAATGAAGTATCGGATCGAAAAAATCGAAAAAGTTGATTGGCAGAATCGAAAAAATCGAAACAATATTTTGTGAATCGCTGCAGGCCTAACAGATGGCGATATAGATGTTCAAAATTAAAAGTGCTAAAATTGAATATGTGGATGGACAGTGACTTACACAATTAAACATGTATACAATTGTAGTTGCACATGTACATAACCGACTAGCCACACAGTTGTTTGCTGCTAGGTCATGGATATTATACAGTAACTGCTAGATTGAGGTAGGGTAAATACGTCCAAGATGCTCCATTTGTGACCACAACTACATGGTATATTCACAATATGATTTAGTAGCCAGGACGGCAGCTTCAAGTGGCTCTGTGACCATGCCTTAGACTAGTTACTTAATATTGTAATGGTTTCTGTGTTTTGGTGCGGTCGTCCTTGGACGACTATCGACCCAGAAATGAAGTGCCTATGAGTGGTAATAGGACTTCGCATTACATGAAAGATCGAGCGGTCTTAGTAGCCCAAATACTACCAAAGACGACCCATCTGATCTCAAGTCCGACCTTCAGACTATACAATGAAAGAGAGTAGTTCAACCTAGTAGGCGGTTCGCAAAGCGAATGACCTAGTAAAAGGAAGAGAAAGTCCCTGTATCAAGTATAGATGTGTCTTTATTGAAAGCCAAGCGTAGACTGAGACAATGAACAGTAAAACAGTGCCCTTTATATAGTATAAGGACTTCCGGCCGACGTGACGTCGGGAAAAGACGACGTGTGGTCGTCCGGAAGTTGCGCAACAAGATGGCCGCCGGAAGCCCGACGGCCGACCCAAAATAGGTCGGGTTCTACAAAAGTTGCTTATAATGGTCCAATTCATGTACAAAATGAATATCAATGGATTCTGAGAGGTCGGGCCTCTGTACATGGGTATAAAAGGCATTAAAAGACTTAGATATAATCATACAATCATATATAACAATATAAGAGTAAAGTACAAGCAGATATATACATGTATGCACGCAATAATGAGTGTCAGATGTAAGATACGACTGGGCGTACCATCACATAGCCCCCTCACACTAGGTCATGGGTGTCTCTAGTGTCAAGTTAAGAAGGGTACGGTACAGTGTAGATTCTCTGGATACTATATCCAAGTCTGCTTGTACGAGCTGGAGTCGTCGGGGGTGGTTTAGATGCTGGTTGGCTAGTTCGCGAAGAGCTATTTCTCGAGCATAGAGGGGTTCCAGGTGTTGGCGTAGAGTGTCCCCCACCTGTTGACGGCTGGCAAGGTAGTGAATCCGTGGCTTGAGTTCAGCAAGTTGTTGCATGAACGACGGATCCGGAGATGCAGGACGTGTGGCATTCGGCTGAGTTAGTACAGGAGATGCAGGAGGTGGGGACTGGACGGCAGGAGAGTCTGGAGTGGCTCGGAGTAGGTCCCTGGCAGGTGTATAAGGAGAGCGGTGCGGTGAGACCTCTAGTGTGGGCCTGGACTGCAGTGGCTCGATCAGTAGAGTCGGAGAAGCTGTACAAGAAGCTGCACATGAGACCTTGGGTGGAGAGCCTTCGTAGAGAGGGCCTGACTGAGGAGCAGGCATACTCTTCCTTGGAGCAGGCCTTGTCTTCCAAGAGGGTAGACGTCCGCGTCGGCCAGGGGGGCCGACACTTACTGCGGAGGTACTAGCAGGAGGTCGCCAGAGAGAAGGTCCAGCAGGAGTGGTAGGCGACGAGGAAGAGGAGGAGGTAGCATCAGAAGGTGCGGAGTCAGGGGTCTGTTCTGGAGATGGGCTGTGCCGTCTCTTGGGAGGTCGCTTCCTTGTGGAGGAGGAGCTGGGCAAATAAACTGGTTTATTTGTCCCCGACTGTCCGTCCATAGTAGGACGACATGGTAGAAATGGTGGGGGATCCTTTACGCCCCACCATTCCATGAGGGCCCCATAGCTGGGCCCGTCCGTGAGGAAGAGACGTTTCCCACAGATACTGGATCTCCGACTGAAGTGATGGCCTAGAGCATCACGGCTAACTGAGCTGCGTCCGCAGCGACAGTAGAAGCGGGCAAAGTGCTGCCAAATGTGAATGTTCAGTCTCTTGAGGGTGCCGGAGAAGCCACACTTTGCACATTTGAGGTTAGGTTGACTCCTTCTAGCCAAGTCGTCTCGGGCTTGTTGAGTGAAGGTACTAATCCATGGCTTAGTGGCTCCGGAATGCTGGGACGACTCGATGGGCAGCTTGTCAGTGAGTTTGTGCAGCTTAATTGTAGCTAACTTCAGGGTAGAGGTAACAGGAGGTGGAGTGGGTGGAGGCGTGCCGTCTGGCGTGAGCGTCTTCCGTAGAGGAGATGCATCTACAACACATAATTCATCTGATGTGTAGCCTCCGCCTTCTAACTCATGCTCTTTCCTGTGAGAATGTTCAGGGGAATTCTCCTCTGTCCCGACTGGTCTATGCCGAGTGGGGAGGGAGAGAGAATTCATGCCTGACAGTCTCACAGGTGTTGATTGTACCTCTAATTCTGATTCGGTCCTTACTGGTAACACTGAGATTTGCTTACCTTCAGCCGTGAAGACAGGCTGGTTGGAGTGATCCATACTAGGAGGAGTAGCCGTCTCGTCTGCACGAGAATGAGAAAGGATACGAGTGCTGCTATTAACTTCACCAGTGACACGAGGAGTGCAGGAGTTGCTACATGTAGGGATACATGTGCTTCGGTGAAGTGCTGGACGAGAAAGGACTACTCGTCTGTGAGCTGTCGTATTTATACTAGCCGAGGGATGAGCAATTGGCTCAATTGTAGGCAATGCCTCAGGCACATTGTCTTTGTTCGACTCGTCAAATAAGCGCGGGAACACGGCAATAGTTGCCTTCGATTGCTTCTTATCCGCTTTAGGGGACTTCGAGAGTTCGGCAATCTGTATTTTCGGCTGAAACTGTTCGGCAATGCTAGATTCCGTACAAGAGCGTTTTGCTTTGTGTACTTGAACTGCTGGCAGTATAGACTGTATCTCCGTCGTTGGGATTATGTCTTGAGGTTCGGCTACGCGACATTTCGCGTCCTCTGGATCAGGTCGGGCTGTTGAAACTTGAACATTCTTCGAGAGGTTCAGAGGTAGCTCTCTGGTTTGGTCCAGCACGGTTTGCTCCGTGTCGATCCTCAGGCCGCGGACTTGGACTGTAGTGTCTGGCAGTTCTACACACGATAAGTCGTCCGTCGGGGCATACTGAATTTGGGCGGGAATCAATTGCTGATTAGTGTCGGGTCTGGACGTGGCCAGATCCTGTTGATCCTTCTGAGTTGAGGATAGGTCGGGTTTACCTTGTGAGGTTTGGTCCGACGGGGCGGGACATATGAGTCGTCCTTTCAGCCTTGGGGGGTGATCTGTGGTCACTTCGGATGTGTCCGGCTTTGAGTGGGGTCGTTTCTTGCCTGGTGTTGGCCTAGTGGGTTTAGGTTCATCCACTGTGACGGGTGTAGGTGACGCCGTCGGCCTGGAGTGTGATGGGCTAGTTACCCGTGGGGTTTTCTGTTTGGAGTGGCTACTCTTGACTTTAGGCTTAGTGGGTATAGGTTCTTCCACTAGGACGGGTTCTGATGTGTCCGTCGGCCTCAGTAGACGACCATTGTGGTTTGGTCCACTCTTCTTGGGTTTGGCCTCAGTAGGAATGGGTTCATCTACTGGGACGGGTTCTGATGTATCCGTCGGCCTTTGTGGACGACCATTGTGGTTTGGTCCACTCTTCTTGGGTTTGGCCGCAGTAGGAATGGGTTCATCTACTGGGACGGGTTCTGATGTATCCGTCGGCCTTTGTGGACGACCAATGTGGGGTGGTCCACCTTCTCCTTGCTGGGCTCCAGTAGGAATGGGTTCGTCTACTGGGACGGGTTCTAGTGTGTCCGTCGGCCCGTCATCTGTGTCTTGACATTTCTGTAGGAGGGTATGTAGGGCTTTCCGTAGGAGGTCGGCGGGAAGCTCCTCTTGTGGCTTTGGAGGGTTGGCCTTGCCACCCTTGTTACTCTGGAAGGCTGTTCCGGTTTCCAGGGCTTCCTCCATATCATCGGGCTGTAACCATGTGTAGTACCAGCGTAGGCCGCGGTCGTGGACTGAGAGGCAGAACTTCTCTACAGCCCACTCTTCCAAAGATGCAGAGGGTGCTCCTTCAAAGGCTGTTGCCATCAGTCTGCGGATGAGAGCTGCATAGTCTCTGAGTGACGTGTGGGCTGGCTGTTCCAGGGTGGACAGCTTCCATCGGGCTTCTCTGGCAGATAGTCCATACTGTTCCCTCAGTCGGGAAAATATCTCTTCGACTGATCGGGGTCGGCCGCATTCTTGTGCGGGCCCGTGTAGGGCGGCTCTAAGCCGTATGAGGCGTGCTCTGTCATTCCAGTTGCAACGCTCTGCCATAGCGGTGAAGTCTTCTATGAAGAGTTCGACGTCCTCTTGTCCGTTGTAGCTGAGTGTTTTGAGGTCCTGCTCGGCCTGGTACATTACCTGCTGAAGCAGGTTCCTTATCCGGTCCATGTCGGTAGGGTGTCGGGTAGTGAGTAAAACTGCTTTGGTTTGTTAGGCCGTGTCGGCCTAATGGTCGTACTGAGTACCGTCAATCTGTTCTGGATCCGAGGTCGGTCTTTGATTGGAGATCCGGCGTAGGTCGGGCTACATCCAGCGGAACCACGAGAATTATGGGTGCACTTTAGCGTTTGTCACCTTCTCGTATCCAAGGTTCCCGGGTCCGAGTCCTAAATCGCCGTAGAAGTATTGAAGAATGAGGTCGGTCGGTCACCCGAGTCCGAGGTCACCTTCCTTCTCTTCGTATCGTAAGAGTACGACCTTAGAATCCCACCGCTGCCACCAATGTAATGGTTTCTGTGTTTTGGTGCGGTCGTCCTTGGACGACTATCGACCCAGAAATGAAGTGCCTATGAGTGGTAATAGGACTTCGCATTACATGAAAGATCGAGCGGTCTTAGTAGCCCAAATACTACCAAAGACGACCCATCTGATCTCAAGTCCGACCTTCAGACTATACAATGAAAGAGAGTAGTTCAACCTAGTAGGCGGTTCGCAAAGCGAATGACCTAGTAAAAGGAAGAGAAAGTCCCTGTATCAAGTATAGATGTGTCTTTATTGAAAGCCAAGCGTAGACTGAGACAATGAACAGTAAAACAGTGCCCTTTATATAGTATAAGGACTTCCGGCCGACGTGACGTCGGGAAAAGACGACGTGTGGTCGTCCGGAAGTTGCGCAACAAGGAGGCCGCCGGAAGCCCGACGGCCGACCCAAAATAGGTCGGGTTCTACAAAAGTTGCTTATAATGGTCCAATTCATGTACAAAATGAATATCAATGGATTCTGAGAGGTCGGGCCTCTGTACATGGGTATAAAAGGCATTAAAAGACTTAGATATAATCATACAATCATATATAACAATATAAGAGTAAAGTACAAGCAGATATATACATGTATGCACGCAATAATGAGTGTCAGATGTAAGATACGACTGGGCGTACCATCACAATATTATGAAAGAATAGTATTACTACAGGTACATATAATGATACTTTGGTCTAAATATGAATATTTCTGCTCCTACAACAGGTTCTGGTAAATTGTTATTTTTTTTTGCAGATACTTGCACAAGGAGTATCAATGAATCTTCTGGTGTGCTGACATCTCCAGGATTTCCATCAGACGTAGAACAGTCACTCAGCTTTACAACATGCATCAGCTCTCCAGTTGGAAACAACATTAGCATTAACTTCACATCCATGGATATTGGCTGCGGCCTTACTCAATTATATGTGAGTTTTGAATTCAGTTGCATTTTTTTCAAATGGGTTTCTCTTGAAAACGTGGAAGTTTCAATCATCAGTGAACTGTGTTAATTTTTCACACTGAAGTTAGTTAGTACTGGGGGCATGACATACGTGTACAATATAGTATGTTATACTACCCTTATGCAAGTCAGTCCATGGGGAATCAGCATCAGAGTACTTACATGTATGTACTTGTACATGTATTATCATGCTTAACATAGAGCCCCTCTTACATGATGTATCTGCACGTGTAACTACTGTTAAGAAGGAAAAAGCTGACTTAGTAAGTCTTAAGCTGAGTCCAGACTACAACGATTTTATGGACGATTCTTGGATTTGATGAAATCGTTGTTGTGTGGACGAAAAATCGGCCGATTTGTTGGCTCTAGAACGATTTCGGCCTGGTTATTTGCGTGCTGAAATATTCGCCCGATTACTTTTGCATTGACCAATCAGAAAGCGCTTTGTGTTACCACGGAAACGTCAAGTCATTAAACAACATGTCGAAGTTAAGGCAAGTGATGCGAAGTTTGGTGAGCAATTTAGAGATGTATCCAGCTATATGGGACTCCAACGATCAGGATTACATGGATAGAGACGAAAAAAGGAGCCAAATTGCAGAGCTAGCAAAGTGTTGTGGGACAGACGTGGGGGACATAGAAAAGAAATATGCTACGCTACGCACTAGATTTAGAAAGGTTAGTCGTCTTCTCATATGAACTATTTATATTTATATTATTACTTCTACATGTAACTAATTTTTAAAATAAAAATTGTCATTACTACTAATTTATTACTTAAAATAAATAAACTTACTTTATTATTATTTTTTATGTTGGCAGGAATGGAATGAAGTGAAGAAATCCGAAAAGTCAGGGAGTGGCACTAGTGATATATACATGTACGTGCCAACATGGGAGTACTATAATGAGCTGCCATTTTTAATACCAACTCTTGTAGTCAGAGAAGGGACTGACAGGCTATCCCCTCAATCATCAACAGATGAAAAACAAAGTGGTAAGTTGATTATATTATACTAGAATTGTCACACG
Source organism: Bugulina stolonifera (assembly GCA_935421135.1). Lineage (NCBI taxonomy): Eukaryota > Metazoa > Bryozoa > Gymnolaemata > Cheilostomatida > Bugulidae > Bugulina > Bugulina stolonifera. The sequence goes on from OW285194.1 coordinate 7,296,777, forward strand.
CAATAAATATTTTCAAGCCATCTCAATATTAATCATAATATTATAGTTCGAGTTCATTGTGTCTTTATTATATTTTTAGGTGATGATACTGAAAGAAAAGATAAGAAAACCAGAAGAAAACGACTTATAAAAGATGAAGAAGATAATCATATAGAGGTAGTAAAATACATGAAGAGTGCTACCCAACACTTAGAGTGTATGAAAGAAGATAAAAAACCAAGTCTCCCTTTAGATATACAAGGGTTTTTGAGGACTCTTGGATCAGACTTAAACTCAATTACAGACTCAAAAACAAGAAGAATGCTCATGTTAGACATCCAGAACATGGTGTTCCGCAAGGTTTTCCCAGAAGAGCAGGTATGTGCCAGGCCAAGCAGTGCACCTCAAATGGCATGGCATGGATACGACTCCTATTCTAATTACCAGAATCTATAATTTTTAAACTTGTTAATAATGCATTTGTTATTTTTGTACTGTTGAACAACTCATTGTTTTCGTTGATTTTATATTTATTTTCAATTAGTGCAATAAAGAATCAAATTTGAAATATATAACACAGAATTAAGCTGAAGTTTAAGATTGCTCAGATCATCTGGTGTTGCCAGTCTACAGCTCCAGGTCCATTAAAGTAGTTACAAAATATTTCTCTAGTATTGGCAGCTGCTTGAGAGTAGTTTGTGCCTCCTCGCCTGCAGCTAATCTCACCTAAACCACCGGCATCTATTGCTCTCCACGGTTCATTGTCAAACTCTCCTGTATCAGCTGCTTTATGGTGTCTGAGATAATTGTGCAACACACAAGCTGCAAGTGTTACAGATTCTGCCTTCTCAGGTTCCAAGGGAATAGGCTTTTCAAATACCTAGAAACAATCCATAGACTGTGATTGCTACATGGACAGTGATTAGTAGTATGACTACATGGACAGTGATTAGTAGTATGACTACATGGACAGTGATTAGTAGTATGACTACATGGACGGTGATTAGTAGTATGACTACATGGACAGTGATTAGTAGTATGACTACATGGACAGTAATTAGTAGTATGACTACATGAACAGTGATTAGTAGTATGACTACATGGACAGTGATTAGTAGTATGACTACATGAACGGTGATTAGTAGTATGACTACATGGACAGTGATTAGTAGTATGACTACATGGACAGTGATTAGTAGTATGACTACATGGACAGTGATTAGTAGTATGACTACATGGACAGTGATTAGTAGTATGACTACATGGACAGTGATTAGTAGTATGACTACATGGACAGTGATTAGTAGTATGACTACATGGACAGTGATTGGTAGTATGACTACATGGACAGTGATTAGTAGTATGACTACATGAACAGTGATTAGTAGTATGACTACATGGACAGTGATTAGTAGTATGACTACATGGACAGTGATTAGTAGTATGACTACATGGACAGTGATTACTAGACTACTAGTATGCTACTATCTTACTCGAAATACAGAAGCCAGGATTCCAAAAGCATTCTCTACTACTCGTCTAGCTCTTGAGAGGCGATAATTGAATATTTTGTGAGTTTCCTCAGTTAGTGTCCGTCTAGAGAAAAACATGGACCAAGAATTCTATTAATTACAGAAAATATAAGAGTAGTCATGAGCATAATAATTGATGGAAGAAATTGACAGAAGTTAGAATATTATTTTTAATTACATGAGTTTAGTACCTTGGAAATGGTTTCATTAGATATGTAGAAAGAGCGAAGGCATCGTCAGCAACTATGACGTATGGAGCTTCATGACATGTACCAGGCAAGGCTTCTCGACATGGCACTCCAAGCTGTTGTCCGCCAGCAGATTCTAGAGCAGCATACAATTTTGTTTGCTTGAAAACACCACCATCAAATACTCGGCCATTGGCTCCAACATACACATATAGAAATCTACAATAAATTATTAAAAATATTGTTATAAATTAAATTATAAAAAACCAATTGCGTTTAAAATGTACATACAAGAAATTTTGAAGTTAATGAAATATTTAATAATAGTATAATAAACTTACTTGTATGTTGCATCTGCAAGAGCCATTAGCACAATGGATTCACATCCTTTATAATTATGGTAGGCTGAACCAGCGTGGTGAGGCTTCCTCAAAACAATATGCTTTCCATCTAGTGCTCCAATACAATGAGGAAAGTTCCACCTTTCATTGAAATGGAAACTAATTCGTTTCCATTCTGCTTCTGTATTTGGTGTTTTTAAATATGTCTCTTTAAGGCAGCCAAAAATTGCAGCGCACACTTCAGGGATAATTTCAGCTATTGTGCTTTTACCAATCCTAAATTGGTAGTGTAAGCTGGTATAGCTTTCGCCTGTTGCCAAATATCTCAAAGTAACAGCCAACCGCTCACTTGGTGGCACAGCCTTTCTCCACGTAGTATCTTTTTTAGTGATGGCATGTGTAATGGACTGTAATAGCGAGTTGTAGAGATGACTGTCCATCCGTAAATAGTTTTGCCATCGTTTCGCATCACTCACTTCCAATTGTGCCATAATTGAATTAAAAGCACCATAATTCTCTCTTCTGCCAACAAAATCTGATACCCAGCAAGAGCGTGTGCTACTGCGGCGTTTTCTTGATAGTTTAGATTTGTTCAAATAATGACTTCCTATTGTTAACACTGATGCAGCCAGTTGAGCACTATCCTCTTGATTAGTGTTATCAAATAAAGAATTAAAATTAATTGTAAATAAACAGTCCTCCTGTTCGGTGTTAGCCGCCATCTTGTTTATTTTTCCGTGTTTATAAATTTCCTTCCTCTGCGATTAAAGAGTTTTGGAAAACCCATGATTGGAATTTAAAAATCGGCCTAGTGTGAACAGCCCATCGGGCCAAATTTCCAGCACGTTTTTACACGAACGATTTTCATTTGAAAATCGTTGTAGTCTGGACTCAGCTTTAGGTTCACTGGCCACCATAATTGGTTTGAATTATGCCGAGTTTGAATTATGTGTTCCCTTCATTTTGTATAACAACTTGGATGTCTACTTGACAAATAATGCTACATAATTATGTACATTGCACTAGCACATGGATGTAAATGTATGCATTGACTTCCATTTGCTTCAATTGCAAATACAATGGGGAAAGACAAGTTGTATCATGACAGAAATATATGCATCAATTTTTGTTGCACTCAGAACTACATCACTGTAAATGGGCGACAAGTTATACATCACGTGTACTGTACGTACAGGACAACAGTGTTGTAATGTAATAACAGCAAAAGAAGAACTTTACTGTTTGCTATCTTTTTTCAACTAATTACAGTACAGTATCATAATGACGCATAACACAGCTGTAAGTAGCTTAAAACACATGTACATGTAGTTCAGTGATTCTAATTATAAACAACACTATGAAAAAAAAGGCCAACAGAGTCAGTTAGACTTCCCTGCTTGTGAAAACATTCTTATTGATGTACATTGTTGCACTGTCAGCTTACAACCCATTAGAGCAGCTGGGCGGAGTAAACGATGGAACAGTCAACAACTAAACAAGTCAGTTATATTTCACTAGTTGAAAAGACGTTTTTATTGGTGCATGTTACTTGCATTAACGACTTGCAACCAATCAGAGCATCTGGGCAGCGTGACTAATATACTTGTTGTTGTACGACACTGTATAGCCTGAGGTAAACCAGCTAAGCCAAGCCGTAATATTTGAATTATACATGAAAAATACAAATTATATGTAGACATTTATAAAGTGCTCAGCAGGGACCAAGGATAATGGTTTGAACTAACCAAGTTTTCGAGTCAACCGAGGCCTAACTAACCGAGTTTCAATGTACATGAATATCTACCAGTAGGTCTATGTATCTATGGACAGTACGTACAAATCGTAAACATTTATTAATAATAATAATTACAATATGCATCACAATTCCAAAGTGTTTTCATTGCCGAAACTGAGAATTTCAACGTAAAAATAAAGTACCAATGTAGACAATCATGTACTAACATATTATACATGTACATGACTTGTACAAACGATAGTTTATAATGTAATATAATGAGCTTATATTGCGTCATGTGTATAACATTATACAGTTTATGCATGTATAGTTATTACAACTGCATGTAGATATACATGTACATTGTAAATGTGCATTACCTTTTATCTGCTATAGCCTATTGGCTTTATAGAAGAATTTTACTTGACTTGAAGATTTCTAATTTCTACCATGAATGACTATGTTTCACAACTTTCTCCTTTATTCATTTTGGCCCACTAAAATTTTATATTATAGATACAAGATAGAAGAGACCACAGCATTATCAAGTTTGGTATCTGTGGCACAACTTTGGAACATTTCAGGACAGATACCTACTCAGTTGTTATCACATTTTTCACATTTTTAGACATATCTGGACAGGGTTGGAGTTTAGTATGGGATGGTAAGTAAATCACATGTCTGAGTAGTATAATATATAGTACAGATCTAACACCGACATGCATTCATTGACCCCGGAGTTCAGCCAACCACATGCTAGTATTTCGGGTTTCAGTTAATCAGAATAACGCAAGAAAATTTTTGTGATCTACTTTGCCAAAAATAATTTGGTGAAAGTTTAATTAGGTGGAATGATTGAATAAGATTATTTAAAACTTTTGACAATATTTTATTTTGAAAATGGCATTTTCAAAATAAAATATTGTCAAAAGTTTTAAATAATCTCATTCCATCATTCCACCTAATTAAACTTTCACCAAATTATTTTTGGCAAAGTAGAATTTGTAAGACTACATTTAATGTTTATATTACAGATGGATTTATTGCGCCCACTGCTATTGTTCCTACCACTACTACTACCACTACAACTGTCATGACTACCCCAACCACTACAAATACCGCTACAATTACCTCAACCACTACAACTACCACTACGACTAACTCAGCCGCCACGACCACCGCTACCACTACTGATCATGCACCTACTACCACTTGGGATTTGCCGACAACGCCTCGAGGACCTGCTGTTTCAACTCTCTCTACCCATCGCCCAAGACCACATTCTATTTATAATGATACACGTTAGTATTTATACTTGTAAGGTTCCATGTCAAAAAAATTTAATTAATAAGCGTTTTCATATCAGTCTACCACCTTTTAAATGGATAGCCACAGAGATCGCTTTCCAAAGGTGCCCCTGAAGGTTTTCTTCTTCACCTGGCAATAATTACTTCAAATTATTTACATGTACATGTACATGGGCAACAATATTTTATTCTTATGCGTGAGGTGAGATATACTTCAATCAGTAGGAACTGAATGTGCCTATTTTCTTTATTTCATATTTTTATAAGTTATGCATGTTAACGCTCTTGTTCATTTTTATATAACACTTCATATACCTCGGGTTATAATCCTAGTAGCATATTAATAACAATGTGAAAAACTCGAACAGAGAAATGAGGAGGGGTGTTATCTGAATTCTAATCTTTAGCATTTGCAACTATTTTGATCATCTAAACTATAATATCTTGCCCCTATCACACTAATAACCTACTATGTTGCAGCATGTGAAAGGTCCCCTAAGTTCTATGGAGTCTGCCAGATGAACAACATGGAATGTACCAATGGTACTTATACTGATGGGCTGTGTAGGCGTCCCATCAACCGAGGACAGATCCACTCTAATGGTGGTGAGATCCACAGATCCTGCTGCATTGAAGGTGACACTACAGGGTATGAACCAAGACATGATGTCTACTAACGGACAGCAGCGAGTCTGTCAGGATTGATAGTGGCAGTATCAATTCATCTCTTATCACTTTCTTTTCCTCTTGCACCTTCTCTTTCAGTATAATATGACAATCTGTGATGACGTAAAAGATGCTTTTATTGGCTGCCTTTGCTGATCTGAAGATTTATTTACCATATATTTATATAATTATCTATTATCATTTTATAGTATAAGTCCACAATAAAACTGGCATGGCACAAACTCAGTGCTTACCATTAGTATTTCTTGGTATTCACAGAGATGATCTCATTATTTCAATGATAATGTAATTGCAGTTAATTGCAACATCTCTGTCATTTTTGTTTTGCCTTGCAATCGGAGCTAACAAAATACATCAGGCTATCTCCATTGGACAATCATTATGAAAATGTGTAAATGAGCAAGTAGCAGTTTTTACTTTGTGAAATCACTAATGAACTTCATCACTAAAGTTAGACCCTCTACCTTCAAATTGTTTGACTCTCAGCTCTCCATTCAGTAACCAGATATTTGACGTAAAGTCAACTGAGTGATCCAAATAAGCTATTTAATGTGATTAATAGCCGAGTACTTTGTCAGGTCCGGTAAATGATTGTGTCTGGTTTGTTGAACATAATCTTTGTCAAGATACAATTATTTTTTGTTTTCTTATGAGCCCATTCTCCTACATTATAATGCACTTTTATATTAAATAAACTTTCTTCACCTCTTTGCAAAGATCAGCGCGGTATAATATTGGTGTTACATTGTATTTCTGAGAAATTTGATGGTATTGGCCCATGCGGTCTCAGGTGTCAGATAACGACTATAGTAATTGCAAAAAGCGGTCTTAAGGCAAAATCTGAGTACTTACTGCAGATAGCTTGTTTGACCCTACGAGTACAGAGCTCCATCACCTATCTGATTAATAAACAAGATGTCTAGGAATATATATTGCTTTTCGCTAAAGTTGGATCTTTAACCATTTGTGGTGCTCAGGCCTCTACAGAGGCCTGCTCCCTAGCAGCCAAAAGTGCTCAGGCCTCTATAGAGGCGTTCATACAAGGCGCCTGACTAAACAAAATTAGCAAGGTTTCACCAACCATATTCAAACTATTTCTCACCTATTATGTCAAATAAGTGTTGAAACAACCATTTGCAAGCACAATATAGCATTGTGTAATGTAAAAGATTTGAGTTGTCAAGCAAAATAAACTCAATCATATTTTGATGATTGAGATTAATAATGGCGGACTCAACTGAATTATATTGGACTACGTTTTAGTACTGAGGATGTGTGTGACAATGAAGTGGATGATCATGTATGTAGAAAGAAGGAGAATTTGGGGCTGTTTTAAACTACTAGACCTATATGACTAGATTATATTTTGTACATTGATATGCCATGAAAACTCTAAATCAGACTAAAACTTTGATATCTATCAGTCATATCTTCATTACTGTGCTGTGTAGCTTGATGAAATAAAAAGTATTTTATAGAGCAGTCTTTCATCTTTCTATGATATATATAAGATTTGGGCACAAAAATGGTTACTCTATGACTAAAATCCATTTTTATACATTTACCTAAACTAACACACATACTGCTAGGATATGAGCACTTCAAGTGTAACAACAAATAAAGGGGAGCACTTCAAATGGTTAACATTGAATTGTGTATATAGACCACATGATTTTGCCCTCTGCACTCAGTTAAGTAATCACTTACTTGTGGTTCACAACGCAGGGAGATCCACCTCGGTTAATTTATCTGAGGGCAACCTTAGTATTCTGTCAGATGTGGTCAATATTTCTAAGTTAATTGAAAGAAAACCTTTATCAACAGAAAGTCTTATACCCTCTTCTCCTACGGGAGTTAACAAAGCTGCAATTTTTGCTTTTTCTAATTCTGTAGCTTTTAAATCATCATCATCATCATCTATGATAGCTTTAGCACCAAAGCCTATGCAAATAGTGGCAATTGAATTCCAATTTAGAAATATCTCCCATTCTTTTCTCATTTGATGGATGAATCCTGCATGTAAGTTCAGAGAAAATAATTATCTGCATCACGTTTGAATCAATGCTATTAGTTGTATATCATAAACATTCAATCACCTATGGTATCTATCAATCAATTATAACTCTCTAAACCTTCTACTGTATAAATTATAACTACAGTCACAATTCCTTCCAAATCCCTACATACATGTAGATTCAACAAAATTATTAAACCCTCTCTTTATAAAACCTTCTCTTTATTGTTTCCATCTCCATATTTTTGCTGATATTTTGACATGGTACCATTTTGTAGTGTATAAGTGTATGATTTCTCACCCTTTATTTGATATTCTTGTTCTCTTGATTTGGTAGTGAATTCTGTTGTTGCGTCTGTCTCCCACAGTTCCTGGTTTATCATTGCCGACTCTCCGTTGATCTCTTATCCTTTTTCTGGAGTTGTCACATCCTTGCTATCTTATTTCAATAGTGCATAACTCTCAATATTTTATGCTTATTGCCTTGGATTGCTAAAAGCTTGGAAATAATCCTCTCACAAGAATATAAAACAGAATCTTAGGTCAGGTTTGGCATGTATGTACAACATGTACATCTCAGAGTTGCTGCTTTTTTGAATGTCAAACAACGGTTATGTCTACATCATGTTATGTATAATTACTATGCGGTGTGGTGTGATGCTGCAATCTTTTCGCTAGTGCGTGTGGGTAGTCTGGGTCGATCTACTTGCAAAAGTAAAGAGCATATGAGTGGTGCTAGGCCTCTATCATCACATGAAAAATCAACATGTAATGGTAATCTATGCACTAACCAAGACGATCTGTGTGGTCCCGAGTTATTGCTAGATTGCTATACTGACAAAGAGTATGTTCAATCCTAGTAGGTTGTTCGGGCATCAAAGCCAAAGACCTTATCAGCTGGTCCTACCTGCACTACGAGAGAAGACTCTGTGTAAGTAGTAAAGAAGTGTCTTTATTGGGATCCAAGCATCAACAGAGACAATGATAGTAAAAACCATTTGCTTTATATAGTACTTTAACTTCCGGAAAATAGTTCCGGCACAAAGCGTGACAAAGCATTGTCCGGAAATTGCTCAACAAGATGGCGGTCGGAAGGCCGAGGGCCAACGTAAAATAAGTCGGTCATAACATAAGTTGCTCAAATTCACGAGATTTATACGCAAAATCAATTACAGCTATTTCTGAGAGGTCGGCCCTAGTTACATGGGTATAGAAAAGGTATACATTGTACATGCAAATGCTCAGTTATGCATACAATAAGTGTATAAAAAATGTTTCTGCACAGGCTATTCAACATACATAACGTAGGTATGAATTGATCATGACAATGCAATGCAGTACGAGTGGCTAGAAATTCATAGAGTTACGTTTATCACTACAATATGATGTGATGTGTCATGTGGTACATGTACATGTATGTTGAAGTGCGGTGTGGTGTAGTCCAATGTGCTGTGGTGTGATGTTGGTTATATTCTATGTATTGAGTATTATAAGTGACGTATATACATCAGGATAGACAAACTTTGTGACTGTGTAAAATTATCAGGTAGAGTTACCTCATGGATTTGTGTGTGTGGTTGCAAGACATTATTTCATAAATCATTGTCTTCCTCTATTGGTTTGCTGTTAATGCTTAGCTGGTCAACGTTTTACTGACCAAAATAATATGTTTTGTCTTATACAATGTATAGTTGCTTTCCTAAAGCTGTAATCATGTATTCACCTTTACCCCTCACCATGTCAAAACAGGTGGCATTATTGTGGGCAAATACAATGTACATGTGCGTCAAGCTATAAATTATGTCCGAACTGATTACTATGGCTGCTAGCTCACCTAGAATAAATATGTACAGTGCATGTTTTTTCAAAGAAGAAGACACCTCAAAAGTGGTCTAGTCTTCCGGAGTTGTCCTTTCGTGTTTGAGCTGAGAAATACAATTGGAAACCATTTATGGTTATTTTAGCTATTTGTATGTGTATGTGTTTTTTCCACTGTTGGGATAACCTTGGGGTATCATAATTATACAAACAGTTGGTTTAACTACATCAAACAAACAAACATTTTTTTATATAAAACTTGCAACACTATCTTGAAAAAAAGGTTTTACTCCGCTTGGCAGTGTTTGATTTAACTAAACCTCTGTCTTTCAATCGGCTGGAGTGCCAATGTTTAAGTAAGTGTCTCTCCGGTAAGTGAGTGGAGCTAGTCTCTACTGCCATTACATCTACGTCTACATCTACATGTACATGTATTTATTTCTCTTTTAACAGTTATATTGTTTTACCAAAATACTAATATAATGCATGTATATTGTGTGTGTTTTGAAAAAGACAGGAAATTAGGCTACCCACTGTCATCATTCAACCATTGAAGTTTATAGAAGATATTATGAAGAAGTTGTCTTCTCATTGGAGTACAGCATAAAATAATCAGGAATTGTATTGCTAATTGCACTTCATTGATCCTTGAAATACAGAGACAAGTGAGTGTACATGCATGTCACAAAAGAAGGATTTATACGGTGTAGAGACTAGGCTACCAGAAAAGTTATCAATTGAAAATCTTTCCATGTGCTCTATAACGAAGTTAACTTAGATGGGTTTTCCAACAATAGATGTTGACTCATTGTCACATTTACCTGGATGAATGCATGACTTTATTAGATATGTTAGTGTTTACTGGGTTGATAATACTGTAATGGTACGCACAGTCGTCTCTTACACCTGACACTCATTATTATGTGTGCTTACATGTATATACTTGCTTGCATTCTACCTTGTGTAACTTCCATATGATTGTATATACTTGTATAATTATTACGAAGTATTTTAATGCCTTTTATACCCATGTACAGAGGCCCGACCTCTCAGAATCCATTGATATTCATTTTGTACATAAATTGGACCATTATAAGCAACTTTTGTAGAACCCGACCTATTTTGGGTCGGCCGTCGGGCTTCCGGCGGCCATGTTGTTGCGCAACTTCCGGACGACTTTACGTCGTCTTTTCCCTACACTACGTCGGGCGGAAGTCCTTATACTATATAAAGGGCATTGTTTCACTGTTCATTGTCTCAGTCTTCACTTGGCTTTCAATAAAGACACATCTATACTTGATACAGAGACTTTCACTTCCTTTTGTCAGGTCATTCGCTTAGCGAACCGCCTACTAGGTCGGATCACTCTCTTTCAAAGTATAGTCTGAAGGTCAGACTTGGGACCAGATGGGTCGTCTCTGGTAGTTATTGGGCTACTGAGACCGCTCGATCTTTCATGTAATGCGAAGGCCTAGCACCACTCATAGGCACTTCAATTCTGAGTCGGTAGTCGTCCAAGGACGACCGCACCAAATCACAGAAACCATTACAATACTATTTTAAAATAAACAAAACAAGTAGATTTCAGAAATAGACAGTTTGCTGCAAAATAGGTATCCACCAATTCATCTGGATTTTACCATTCTTTCCAAAGTAGTATGTTTGAGACATACATGCATGTATATAGAATTATTAAATGCCCTAACCCACTAAAGTTGAAATTCGATGTTTCAACACTCTCCCCTCAGATGGGTAACACTGAAGCCATTATGTTAGGGGAGTGAAAGTAACATACACTACTATAAAAGTGGCAATACATTCAAGCTCCTACGCCTATAGCTCAAAACATGTACACATTAATAACACTCGCTTAATATTGTGAAGATCAATAAAGTTGTTTTTAAGTATTCTGAATGGATTCTAATAGGTAGCTCTAAACTTGCATCATTGCTCACTGTTTGAATAGATATACATAATGGCTGCAATTATAACTCTCTCATTTAGATTGTTGACAGTTTCTTGGAAAAACTCTCTAGAATGTAAACGCGTTCACACTCTAGGTGCCATCTTGGATCACAAGTCTCCGCCTAACCAATCAGCATTAAATCCGTATACATTGTGGTTGATTTTTCAACCAATTACAAATGAGCACGTAATATTACAATGGTGATATACGCTCAACCTAGTGGAACACATTTCGTGATATGATTGAATCTATCCTACACTCTATGATACACTGTAGCCATTGTGTACCATCACAAGATGCCTTCAACTACATGTATGTAGTGAATTAATAGATAGAAGAATTGTCGAATGAAGGACATGTAAATTGCTGATACATGTAGAGTTATGTGTATAAGATATCAACTTTTAAACATTGTGTTACAAAAAAGTGTATTAGGATTAGTTCCTTGCTGGAATTGAGTAGCTTGTTAAACTGAACCAGGGCCTTTTCCGTTCTATACATTATGCATCATTCATTGTACATGCATGCACTGTACGCAGTAAAGTTGTAATTTGTGTCCCAGCAATTGACTTTGCATAGTTTAACATATCCGGCTATCTATTACTATATTACTAATATATACATGTACATCATGTATGCATATGATTATGTGACTATATGGTGATATGACTGTCTGACTATATATGAATATATGACTATATTTATATAAATGGCTACATTTTATTATATCCACGGATAAACAATAGTTTATATCTACATTTGTGGAATTATTTGTTAATTTAGAGAAGGCATCTGACACGGGAGTCAGAGACCTAATTTGGTACTACTTGAGGAAAAAATCAGTCCCTGAGGCTTATGTATGTATCATACAGGACACGCATAGAGAGAGTATGGCGAGAGCAGCAACAGTGGTGAGGCAGACTGAAGACGTCAAGATAGAAGTAAGTCTACCTCGACGCTCACCTCTGAGCCCCTTCCCATTAATTTTGATCGCAGACCTCCTCACGTAGGGGATAGAAGAAGAAAGCCCATGGGCGTGTATGTCGGAGAGAGGAGGAGCAAGACATTTTAGAAGAACTTTTTATATTAGTGTTGAAGGCAAGAAAAAGATAGGTAGACCGACAAATAGATAGATACGATGAGAACAGATATGAGAATGTGGCACTTAAAAAAGGGTGAGACCAAGGATAGAGCGAGATGGAGGTGGCTGATAGAGTTAGCTACTATGCAGAATCCTTTTACCGTCAAGGATTAAAATAGCTACGGTGAAAATAGATGCATAAACTGATAAACATTGAAACATGGTTGCCTATTAGATACATGTACAGTGTGTCATACTACGTGTATGGCAAAATTAGCAAACAAACACATAGCTACATGTACATGTAGTTGTCTGATATACAGGTCTTATCTCCATCCAGAACCTAGAGAGTTTACTGCTACAGCACGGCGATTCCAGGGACCCAGTTCCAAGTTCTTAGCTCTAGCTAGAACAAACATTTGTTCCAGACTGGCCACATAGAAAGATATAAATAACTGGTTGGAGAGTCTGAGCAGCTGCCATAGTCTGAGTTTCAAACCAAGCTGATGGGTGGGGAAGGTTGAGTGCCAATTCTACTTTGGGTGGGTACTCGACTCAAGTACGGTTATTTTCAGATGACCACTTCTACGTATCTGAGAGAGTGCAATATTTGCAGATTTTTCAAAGTAAAACTAAACCCATGAAGTCAACAACACCCACCCTGGGCAGATTTTGTATGCACACCGTTTAGAAGTCAAAAGTGAAATCTAAAAAGCCATATGTACATGCACATGCAGTATTTTGAAGCTCCTGAAAAAAGCAACACTTATAAAATACATACAATTGCGGACAGTCAACCAAGGTAGTTTCTAATGCAACAAAGTCTCGTTCTCCCACTAAGTAGTGGCTCAAACTTGTTCTATTAAACATCCTCATCTACTAAAATAAAATGTCCTGTTTAAAAACTCTTTTAAATGATTTGACTAGCACTGAATTTAATCAATAGGTAAGTGGACATATTATTATACACCACTGCTTAGGTGACACAGAAACACAGGTAAAACCTCTTAAGGACTCATGCATAAAAGGTTCAACATGTGTATACATTATAACACTCCATTACTATATGAAGTTTAGTAAATTGATTGTTTTAAAACTGGCTTAGTTGAGTAACGCTGAAGTCATTCTGTTAGGGTAGTGTAAATAACACACACTACTACTAAGGTGGCAATACATTCAAGCTCCAACATGAATAGCTCAAAACATGTAGACATATAACACTCCCTTAACATCGTGAAGATCAGTAGATTTGTTTCCAAGTATTCTGAATGGATTTTAATAGATAGCTTTAAACTATCATCATTGCTCATTGCTATAATGAGTATACATAATGGCTACAATAGCTCTATTAATTACATGTAGATTGTCAACCATTTCGTAGAAAAACTTTCTAGAATGTAAACGTGTTCACACTCTAGGTGCCATCTTAGATCACAAATCTCCTATTGACCAATCAGCATCAAATGTGTATACAATTGCATCATGGCTGAACATAGTTTTTTGCATCTTCATAACCTTTCTCAACCAATCAGCAATAATTTCAACAAAAGCGGATAAAGCATGTCACTCCAATTGGCTGCTTCAAATGAGCTCCTCCCTCTTATAGAAATATAGACCAATCAAAAAACCTTCTTTTCATCTGCTAATCGATTCATTTGCAGTATCTTTACAACCAGTTTACTGGTAAATCTCATCTACATCAGCAGCAAAGAAAGTAATCTTCATACCTCAGGTAAATACTGTATGTCTATCACTACTTGTGGCATTTCAAATGCTACTAAAATATTAACTGTCGTGGGAACAACCACAACATCCATGCAGTGAAAATATTCAGCTTAGAGCTACTATGCTAACATTATTTTAATATCCATCGTAGAATAAATTTTATATTCCACAGTGTAAATTGAGAACGACTATGGCAAATACGCGTATGATTAGTCGGTATTGGGTATTAAATTACCATGCGTTTTACAATTTTTTTTATTTTGTATTTGAATAAAACACTAACCAGCGCAATTAAATGTTTTAAAATACATTTGACAACTCTTGCTGACAACACTTGGTTTGATTGTTTATATGCACAAATCAATTCAGTCTGTATACAGCCAATGAATAGCAGAATATTATTCCAGTAAATTTACAATCATAATGTTGTGAGACTATCACTGTACATGTATGCTTTCTCTAATGGACTCTTCTTTCACAAAAAGCTTATATACATGTACATGTATTTGACTATATACATGTACATGTACATGTATATGACTATATACATGTACATGTATATGACTATATACATGTACATGTATATGACTATATACATGTACATGTATATGACTATATACATGTACATGTATATGACTATATACATGTACATGTATATGACTATATACATGTACATGTATATGACTATATACATGTACATGTATATGACTATATACATGTACATGTATATGACTATATACATGTACATGTACATGTATATGACTATATACATGTACATGTACATGTATATGACTATATACATGTACATGTACATGTATATGACTATATACATGTACATGTACATGTATATGACTATATACATGTACATGTATATGACTATATACATGTACATGTATATAGTCATATACATGTACATGTATATGACTATATACATGTACATGTATATAGTCATATACATGAACATGTATATGACTATATACATGTACATGTATATGACTAAATACATGTACATGTATATGACTATATACATGTACATGTATATGACTATATACATGTACATGTATATAGTCATATACATGTACATGTATATGACTATATACATGAACATGTATATGACTATATACATGTACATGTATATGACTAAATACATGTACATGTATATGACTATATACATGTACATGTATATGACTATATACATGTACATGTATATGACTATAGTACATGTAAGTATGGTGAGAGATTCGGGTGTGAGATGTTCTATTTAATGTTTGTAAGTTGTGCCACTTGCTGTACTATCTGTTTCTCTACATAGCCTGTTGGAAACCGGTTCTGATCACGCTGACCTCTTAAAACCTGGAAAGAGTATCAACATGACAGCAATAGTGCTTCTCCTCTTCTGTAAGTGATTAAACTTTAAATATATTGTACACTTGTAAATGTATACATGCACTATTTCCTCGGTGTGTCTATAATAAAGAAAATTACATTTAAAATATACATTTAAATTCTATAGAATTTAATCCCGCAATCTTATTGATATATTATATAGATCTGTTGAGCCTTTCTGGTAGGGCACAAGGACAAGGAGGTGAGTTTTTATCAGAAACTCTAGCTTCTGTTCTAGAACTAATTCAATATATTATATAAGCCTTAAAATAACATCTACCGTATACACATTTCCACCATATGTAGACATTGGTGCTGTTTAGATATGCAGCATAATATACTGCAAGGTTGTTTCCTGATTTCTGTGGAAGGTTATAAAAATCAATCATATTCTGTGATGGCTTGTATACTGGAATCAGTTCACACCACTAACTTGGGCTAGATGAACTAGGGAGCACACGTTTCAAACAAGTGTATTTGTACATGTGCATTTATGTTGCAATAGCCCATTCTGCATATGGAAGATAGTCTAATGTATATACAAGTGTACACGTTGTTTGCCTGCCCATAACTGGTATAATAGGGCTTGTCTTCCTATCACAGTGACACACTTTAAACAGTTTTCGTTTCATCTCATTGCATTAAACCCGTGTCATGGTAGCTTATTTCATTGCATTAAACTTTGTTGGATCAAGAGTTTGAAACACACAATATTGACCAGAAAAACACTGCCTCAATGTTCAAATGTTCTAAATCACTAAAATGCCAATTTTGAAAGACACTTCTTGAAGCCTTCCAACCATAAAACTTTAAAATTTTTAATGAACAGGACAATTGGTGAATTGCACATAGAGATAAATATTGTAGATAAGAGAAAAAAAGTCACCTGCCCAGTAAACATGAGTGTGCAAATTACATGCACCAAATTGGATAAAGTTGAAGCAAAAAATCGTTTAGAACATTTGAACATTGGGGCAGCAAAATTTAAATTAGAAAATTCGGAGCTGTCACACTTGTCAACCAAAAAATTCAACAGCAAACATTGCAGGCTAACAGAGTGTTGAATGAAAAAGTAATATGGTCATACTAATTACAATTATGAACCTCTCAGAAACATAGCAAAATTCATGTAGTTTTAATAGTAAGAAAATTAAATCACCATACATATTGTAGAAATCTGTGGACGTACAGTTAACGCCTCTTCTGGAGTCTTGACATCTCCTGAGTTTCCTTCTACATACCCAAATAATACAGATTATGAAGTGTGCATTGCCTCTCCCACTGGAAAACAAATAACGTTGGCCTTGCCAGTAGTTCGGACTGCATTTAATGACACTTTGACAGTAAGTATAATTATGGTTCGACAAGGATCACCCAGTACTCACCTCTTAACCTAACGCCCCACTGAGCAACATGTCTCAATGGTCAACAGCCTGACTACTGTCTATCCACAGTAGTCTAATTTTGCTCACCAATCATTATTTGACACACTATCACCTAGATGTTATCAGCATAAATTATATGAATGGTTCTCGTTAAATAGATGTGTTCCTCTTACAGCCATGGCCAAAAGTTTTAGCAAACCCCCCCCCCCCCCCCTATTGTTGCCCTAGCCATTAAATATACAATTCACATTGATTGTGTTTTCATGAGATCTTATAGCTGAATACCTTGCTCTTTCTAAATTGATCAAACGTTTTTGCATGAAAGACATATAATTATTTTATGTTCCGTTATCGGTTTCCATCCTAACAAGATCTATCATGACACCAAGCAATGCTTACGTGAAAGCACATATGAATATAAAATCACTCTCAAGCTTGTCATTGCACAAGAGTCAAATGCCACATACATGCAGATAGTATCAATTACAATGTAGCTACGTGATTGGATTATCTACACCGTATCAGCTTTAATGATTCACTGTTCTAGAACAATTCAAACAACTAAATTAAGTAGTTAACGCTGTTGAAAGCATGCATGCACAGCCATCATATTACCACGGCCAATGAATGTAGTGGTGGAGGTTGAATGTACACTAATAGTAAGAGAGTATCCATCCCTTTCTCTAGCACCACTCATACGCTGTATATGGGCATATCCGCTCATTCCTTAGCATATCCGCTCATTCCTTAGCATATCCGCTTATTCCTTAGCATATAAGCTCATTCTGTAGCATATCCGCTCATTCCTTAGCATATCCGCTCATTCCTGAACATATCCGCTCATTTCTTAGCATATCTGCTCATTCCTTAGCATATAAGCTCATTACTTAGCATATCCGCTCATTACTTAGCATATCCGCTCAGTCCTTAGCCTATCCGCTCATTCCTTAGCATATCGGCTCATTCCTTAGCATATCTGCTCATTCCTTAGCATATCTGCTCCTTCCTTAGCATATCCGCTCATTCCTTAGCATATCTGCTCACTCCTTAGCATATCCGCTCATTCCTTAGCATATCCGCTCATTCCTTAACATATCCGCTCATTCCTTAGCATAATAGCTCATTCCTTAACATATCCGCTCATTCCTTAGCATAATAGCTCATTCCTTAACATATCCGCTCATTCCTTAGCATATAAGCTCATTCCTTAGCATATCCGCTCATTCCTTAGCATAATAGCTCATTCCTTAGCATATCCGCTCAGTCCTTAGCATATGAGCTCATTCTTTAGCATATAAGCTCATTCTGTAGCATATCCGCTCATTCCTTAGCATATCCGCTCATTCCTGAACATATCCGCTCATTTCTTAGCATATCTGCTCATTCCTTAGCATATAAGCTCATTACTTAGCATATCCGCTCATTACTTAGCATATCCGCTCAGTCCTTAGCATATCCGCTCATTCCTTAGCATATCCGCTCATTCCTTAGCATATCTGCTCATTCCTTAGCATATCCGCTCATTCCCTAGCACATCCGCTCATTCTTTAGCATATCTGCTCATTCCTTAACATATCCGCTCATTCCTTAACATATAAGCTCATTCCTTAGGATATCCGCTCATTCCTTAGCATAATAGCTCATTCCTTAACATATCCGCTCATTCCTTAGCATATCCGCTCATTCCTTAAAATATCCGCTCATTCCTTAGCATATCCGCTCATTCCTTAGCATATCCGCTCATTCCTTAGCATATCCGCTCATTCCTTAGCATATAAGCTCATTCCTTAGGATATCCGCTCATTCCTTAGCATAATAGCTCATTCCTTAACACATCCGCTCATTCCTTAACATATCCGCTCATTCCTTAGCATATAAGCTCATTCCTTAACATGTCCGCTCATTCCTTAGCATATCCGCTCATTCCTTAGCATATAAGCTCATTCCTTAGCATATCTGTGCACTTGTGTCAAAACACTGATACCTGACGGTCCATGGTGTGTGTATCTTACATACTCTGGGATATACGCTATACATGTGGCTACATGTACAGTTGCAGTCTTTCCAAATAACTCGCTTGACTTCTGAAACTGAAGTACAGCTGAACTTCATTTATTAGTATTTGAAGCTAAATAATCTAGACTGGTTCTACAAAAAATGTACATGCACATAAGGGTAAAGTAAAGTAAGTTTGTTTCCGTTTATTCTGTGCAGATCCATGATATGAACACAGGGGATGACGTATTCTTTGCGTCCGGCATATTTTCTATACTATTGACGATTTCAGACTATGTTCGAATAACCTTCCATTCAGACAGCTCAGGTGGAGACAAGGGGTGGAGGCTAGTCTGGGATGGTAAGTGAACACAAATCGCATCACTCAAATGCTACCCTTTCAATCAGTGATAAAAGTATTTAATTCAGCTTCCACCATCAGCTTGAGAAGTTGGTTGATGTTTTCAATATTTCAGCCGGAAAATATTATTACCTAACAATACTGTCAATAATGTTAGTGGAATAGCGGCTAAAAGAAACATAAATAACGTGGGTGCTAGTAACGAGGCGTATTTGGAAACTGTACCGGTTCATATAAGACTGCTCTAACTATCCAAATACAACTTGAGTGTTCAACCGTGACTAATGCATATGGCTATTTATAAGCTTGCACTGTGCAATATGTGAATATGCCTATTGTCTACCCAATATTTTATTAACTGTCAGCAATTACGCGCAATTGGCATATTGTAATGGTTTCTGTGTTTTGGTGCGGTCGTCCTTGGACGACTATCGACCCAGAAATGAAGTGTCTATGAGTGGTAATAGGACTTCGCATTACATGAAAGATCGAGCGGTCTCAGTAGCCCAAATACTACCAAAGAGACCAATCTGATCTCAAGTCCGACCTTCAGACTATACAATGAAAGAGAGTGATCCGACCTAGTAGGCAGTTCGCTATGCGAATGACCTGGCAAAAGGAAGTGAAAGTCTCTGTATCAAGTATAGATGTGTCTTTATTGAAAGCCAAGTGAAGACTGAGACAATGAACAGTAAAACAATGCCCTTTATATAGTATAAGGACTTCCGGCCGACGTGACGTCGGGAAAAGACGACGTGTGGTCGTCCGGAAGTTGCGCAACAAGATGGCCGCCGGAAGCCCGGCGGCCGACCCAAAATAGGTCGGGTTCTACAAAAGTTGCTTATAATGGTTCAATTCATGTACAAAATGAATATCAAGGAATTCTGAGAGGTCGGCCCTCTGTACATGGGTATAAAAGGCATAAAAAAAGACTTAGTAACAATCATGTAACTATATACAATAACATATAGTAAAATACATGAATAAGAAATGAGTATAAACACATGGAGACACGTACATGTATATAGACGGTACTTAAGTGGTTTGAACATGCAATGTAGTTGAAGGTAAGTATACGAACACTAATTATGAGAATGTTAGTGTCAGATGAGTAGCGCTGTAACAACTACTAGGCACTTAAGGTGCGATGGAGCTTCGTCCGGGAGTTGGAGTCGTATACAAATGTCCTGTACCATCACATAGCCCCCCGATCCTTGGCACTATCTCTTCGAGTGTGTTTAAGGATCTGCTCCGTGAGCCGTTGGTGGAGGGATATTTCGTCTTGTACGGCTTCTGTCTGCTGGCCTATAGTGAGCCGGTCTCTAATGTGTGAGTGAAGAAGTCTCTGCTGGAGTATATGTAATTGGTGCCGGAGGCGTCCGATACGATTGCTTAAAGTGGCACACAATTGTTCTCTCTCCTTCTGGAATTCTGCTGTAGGTGTGCGGGATTCAAGAGTCTTCTTTGTGTTTTTAGTATCTGGAGGGCTGGTCGACAATGGGACGGCCTTGTCTGATCCGGGTCTAGCCTTAGGCGGCCGGGGCCGACGTTTGGGTATGTCGTAAGTATCAGTCCCTCTATGGTCCAAGGCTGGAGGGTCCATGCGAGTCTGTGGTCGCTTTGGACTGCCTAGTCGCTCCCAGGGCGACTTTCTTTTACTTGTTTTCTTTGGGGCAGGAGGAGGTGTCAGTCGCACCACTGCTGCTCTGGCTTCAGCTTCTGAAGGAGCTGGTATAGCAAAAGGTTTTGGTCCTACGTCTGCTGGGATACATGAGGGGTAGGCGACCCTCTTGTCGAGCTTCATCGCCTTGAGGAAAAGCTGGAACATGTGGGAATCCACTCCATACTGGATGGCTTCGTGGCCAGTCTGGCTTTGATGCCGATAGACAGTCTCTGCATCACGGGCGCTGACTCCACAGGAACAGAAGAACTGGGTAAACTGTTGGCGTGTGTGAGCCTTGATGGTGTTCTCCGTCCCTTCTAGCCTACATAGTCGACAATAGGAGTTCCTTCCTTTACATCGGGCTGTCCAACGTATATCACTACTGGTCCGTGGAGAGATCCAGCAAAGTTGAGACTGTGGCACAGGCGTCTCTGGAGAGGTCTCTATAAGAGAAAGTGTAGATACAAGAGGTTGATCATTTAGATTATCAAGTTTTGCGTCCTCGTCACCCGACTCAGTCACACTGTGTACAATATCATTGGAATACATATGCGTGTCCGAGGTCGTCCCGGAGGGGAGGCGGTGCATGTCCGAGTCGGTTAGGACGGTATAGTCCCGAAGTACCGAAGGTACTTCAGCATGACCCGACCTGACTGGCACGACCTCATCCCTCGAGGAGTTCCCGAGATCAGCATATAAGTCGTCGTCGTCCAAAAGCAACAGTACCTCGTCCAAGTCTATTGGCTCACCTGGTAAGTCCATTAGTAGGCCGACTAGGGAGGGCACCGCCCTTGTTGATGAGTCTTGAATCCTCCTGTATGGTAGGGGTCTGTTTTCCCTAGTGTAGGGCGTAAGCATCCGGACGTAGGAGGGTCTGCCTTTTGAACCTCTGCCCCAGTCGGGCGGTGGGAATATCGGGTGCTGGAAATAGTCGACAGCACCTTCCTCGAGGCGGTTTGCACCTTGTCTACGCTCCTGGATGCGCGGCTTTTTAGCCTGTCGGCCCTGGTCCTCTACTTGCCTCTTCTTCTTCGCTGTTCCTCCCTCGGCTTCTAGCCCCCCTACCGGGTAGCCAGGGCGTCGGCATTGTTCATCGACGCCATGCGGAGTTGTACTGGGCGGTAATGATCCTTTTCCTCCCTCGGCCCTTGATCCTCTGTGGGGTGTCCTTGACGTCGGCATTGATCATCGACGTCGGGCGCAGGTGTACTAAGTGATGAGCTTCCCGTTCCTCCCTCGGCCCTGGATCTTCTGTGGGGGTGTCCTTGACGTCGGCATTGATCATCGGCGTCGGGCGCAGGTGTACTAGGTACTGAATTATCCGTTCCTCCCTCGGCCCCTGGTCCTCTGTGTGGGTGTCCAGGACGTCGGCATGGGTCATCGACGTCGGGCGGAGGCGTACTAGGCTTCATCTCAGGCATCGTCCTCAATGTATAAGGGGTTTCCGTTCTATTGACACACGGCCATTGATCTCGGCTGGTGTATACTTTAGCGGTATGGCAGTTTACAGAACACTTGTGCTTAGTCAGGTAGGGCATCCCTAGGACGCCATCTTCTGGTATGGAGCCGATGAGGAACAGTTCTTGGCTGAAGGTGCGACCGACTACCATAGGTAGCCTCACCATTCCCTCGAACTTGAGAGTCGAACTGTCGGCCATCTTGCCGTACGGCTGACTTACTGGTAGGACCTCTAGGTCGGGTCTCTGCAGCTTCTTCAGGATGCGAGGTGATATCAGGTTGGTCGTGCAGCCCGTGTCCAAGAGTAGAGTTACGTCTTGGCTACATAGTCGTCCTTGTATGTACAGGCTAGGTACATGCGGCTTCACATATGTCACTTGAGTTACTGTTTTAAAAAGGGGGTCGGCCTTGCCGACCGGATACTTGGGACGGTCTTCCGAGATGGAAATGTGAGAGGTGTGAGGAACTTGTAGGGCCCGAGTGCCAGCCTCTACTGTCTCGGGCCGGAGCCTTTTCCCGACTCGGGTACTGGCGGCTCTGGATATGTGGGGGGAGTGTTCCCATTGGTCCGTTGAGGCGGCTGAGGTCGTGCTACTTCTATGTACTGTCTGATTACCTCTACTAGCCTGTCTATATTGCTAGCCATTGATGAGTATAGATTAAGCCTCCTTAGTGAATGGGACGTGTCGTCCTCGGTTTGATGTCTGTAGGGTGTCGGGTAGTTAGTTAACTACTGTGGTTTGTTAGGCCGGGACGGCCTGATGGTCGTACTGAGTACCGTCAATCTATTCTGGATCCGAGGTCGGTCTTTGATTGAAGATTCGGCGTAGGTCGGGCTACATCCAGCGGAACCATGAGAATTATGGGTGCACTTTAGCGTTTGTCACCTTCCCGTATCCAAGGTTCCCGGGTCCGAGTCCTTAATCGCCGTTGAAGTATTGAAGAATGAGGTCGGTCGGGTTACCCGAGGCCGAGGTCACCTTCCTTCGCTTCGTATCGCAAGAGTACGACCTTAGAGTCCCACCGCTGCCACCAATGTAATGGTTTCTGTGTTTTGGTGCGGTCGTCCTTGGACGACTATCGACTCAGAAATGAAGTGCCTATGAGTGGTAATAGGACTTCGCATTACATGAAAGATCGAGCGGTCTCAGTAGCCCAAATACTACCAAAGACGACCTATCTGATCTCAAGTCCGACCTTCAGACTATACAATGAAAGAGAGTGATCAGACCTAGTAGGCAGTTCGCTATGCGAATGACCTGGCAAAAGGAAGTGAAAGTCTCTGTATCAAGTATAGATGTGTCTTTATTGAAAGCCAAGTGAAGACTGAGACAATGAACAGTAAAACAATGCCCTTTATATAGTATAAGGACTTCCGGCCGACGTGACGTCGGGAAAAGACGACGTGTGGTCGTCCGGAAGTTGCGCAACAAGATGGCCGCCGGAAGCCCGACGGCCGATCCAAAATAGGTCGGGTTCTACAAAAGTTGCTTATAATGGTCCAATTCATGTACAAAATGAATATCAGTGGATTCTGAGAGGTCGGGCCTCTGTACATGGGTATAAAAGGCATTAAAAGACTTAGTAACAATCATGTAACTATATATTACAATAACATATAGTAAAATACATGAATAAGAAATGAGTATAAACACATGGAGACACGTATATAGACGGTAATTACATGTAAGTGGTTTGAACATGCAATGTAGTTGAAGGTGAGTATACGAACACTAATTATGAGAATGTTAGTGTCAGATGAGTAGCGCTGTAACAACTACTAGGCACTTAAGGTGCGATGGAGCTTCGTCCGGGAGTTAGAGTCGTATACAAATGTCCTGTACCATCACAATATTTTAGTATTGCACCGTGAAGATTTATAAATAGCAATCTGCAGCAAAAACAAATTATTTTATTCAAATAATGTAGCGCTAGCTATAACTCTAGGTTAGGGTGCCAGGCAATAATAAATTGTAAACAAGGGGAAGCCCCTTTGAATCAAGCATTAGTCACGCCTGGACGCTTAAGCCTTGTTCGAATATTTAAAGCAATTCTATATGAACCAAAATGCCATGTCCAAAATGCATAATTAACAGGCTTCGCAACATCTACTTCATGGATGCTTTAACTACATGATTGTATGAAAAAGTAGTAAATCCAACTTGGTAAGCAATCGGCTATATGCACACATGCAGCTGAGTTTAGTAGAAACATTGTCTGGTAGTTGAGAGTAAAAGGTTTGATCCGGATGGGTTTACTCAAGATAAAGAATACATTTTGTAATTGTTGGTTTGTTCATAATCCGCAGTGACTCCCAATTGTGTTACTCAAATTGTCTATTGCCGGTCAACTACCACACCCCATCCCTGAACATAAACGTAATTTATGTTCTAGCAGTACAATGTACAATGTACATGCCCAATGGTGGGAAAGAAGATAGTACTGTTATTTATGTCTGCAATTTATTGTTGGAACTGTCGTAGATGAACCAATCAGAAAAGAAGTAACCGGTACTGATGGTGTAATGTCTTTTCCGGAACTTCCGTCTGGATTTCCACCAAGAATATATGAAGTGGTTCTTAATTTCCCAGAGGGAGTTACTACTGCAACACTGTTCAACGTTAGCATTGACTGTCAGTGGGACAACATATTACTTGTGAGTATAATATACAGTTTTATGTACACTTGTACATCTCTCACTAATGACCTGAGTAATACCAAACATTTTCCTTAAAAATAACTTTGATAACTCAAATTCATGTAAGGTATTATGATCTTGGTCGTAAAATAAGTCTTTCACCTTTACATATCTGTTTATCACAGTCATTTACATGTAACTTTTTGGTTTTCTTCTCTCAATTAATTTCAATACGTAAACCAAAACAAAATGTGGTGGTTTGAGTCAATTCGGTCTCGAGTCCAGCAATCACATCTGTTCTATCAACACGCATGCTTATTTATGATTGTGGCTAGTGTCATATGTAATGATATTGTGCATATTTTATTCTCTATAATTCAATATTATCCTAGCCGTGCAGACTTAAGTGCAAGGATAATTCTTTTCTATTTTTACAGGCTTTAAAACCCATACTATTTACACAATATGCATTTATCCATTATGCTTTTGTTCAACATATTCGACCTTAAGTTCTTGCCGTATGTTTCAACTGAAACCTCAGACTCCGCTACAATGTAGTTTTGAAACTGCAAGCAGCTTCTTTTATTTCAGTTTCCAATCAAAACCTATAGGGGGTGGATTTTAATAAAAACAGGGGATTTTCTTCTATTTCCTGAATTTACCGCTATGCGAGTAACAGGTTTCTCTACACTAGAATGGGCTGACCAAATCTTTTGGTATTTATATACACGTCATCCATCGACCAGAAGGCCCTTTGCCTACATAACATATTTTAGTAAAGGAAAAGTAAGTGGGCGGAGTTTACTAGCTTTTTATATCATAAGTTAAATTATGCAAATTTACTGCTGCTGTTTTATTATGGAGTGATGGTGAATCTACTATTGCAGCATTTTACTGAGTTACCTCTCACTTTGTAAAAGTGCATAATGTTGTAGTGTTTTAGTGTTTATTTACATGCGGGTGCCGAGGGCATGAGCATGGAAAGGGCTTGGAATTTGGTAAAGGACGACCAAGTGACCTTCCACACATTGCATAAAAGAGCGAACAGTTATTAGGTGCTCTTGTTATTATGTACCTGACGTAGGCCGATGCTGAGACTCATTAGAGAGTCCAGGGTCGGCGTAGGTCTTGTAGATTTTATACTACAGAGGAGTGCAATGAAAGATCTGATAGTCTAGGAACTTAAGCCCAACGCTAGATTCATATACGTGTAGAATCCGGGAACGACCTAAGCCGTAGAAGTGGTGTAGAGATATGCTTAAACGAGAATGGGGATGAACTCGAGCCATGTGGATCTGTGGATCCGCCGGTAGAGTTGCCCGCCTACAAGAGTAAGCCTCTATAGATTTGAGTTAGGAGATGTTGTTTTATTAGAGCGCAATCGACAACTGATTTCATACGGAAAATGTGCTACCTTATATACTACATTGTAAATATACTTCCGGTAAAATGAGGCCGATAAGGTATCGGCCGGCCAATAAAGTATCTGTTCTGCAACTGATGCAACAACATGGATGGTTCCGCTCGACGTCGGCCACAAAAAGGGTTGGCCTTGGAACAAAAGGTGCTCACAATGGTCCGAAATGGAAAGTATATAAATATGAGCCTATTCCAAGATATCGGCCTTAAGAAGTATATGGTAAAAGACTCCGTTTAGTAAAATCGAAAAAGAGAAGATAATTGCTTATAATATGTGGGAAAAACCAAGTGCAATTGCAATAATCTGATTGGTGAATAAGAATAATAGAGCACACGATAGGTAGTATTATGATAGAGTGTAAGCATGCATATGTGATAATTGTACAAGGTAAGACAATAATGCATGAGTGGATAATATGGATAAGTGTCAATGTCACTGTTTGGCTAGCCCAAGAAGGCTAGCCACTAGAATCTTCTTAGAGCCATCCAGGAGGGACAACACCCGATTAGGTATCAGGGCCTTCTTAAGGATTTCTGCATGCGTCGGCCTGGTTGTGGGGTTGGCTGGCCGTTCCATCACAATATATACAGTACATGTAAATTCCTGTGATGCTATCTACATTGGTTTGCTGAAACACTGCATTTAAAAAAATGTCAGGTGAGGTTCAAAATTATCTCACCAAATCAGAAAGTTCATTGTTTTCACATTGCCAGCCAAAATAGAAACCTGGTGTGCCATAGAAAGGTACATCATACATTTTAGTTTGATTTAAACTTGGCATTGAGGTGAGATGTAAGCAGAGACTACAGGCTAGTTTGCGTTTGCGTTTCCAAGTTGTGTACATCTTCAATATTAAGTTCGGTGAGCTGCCTTTTTGGCCATGAAGGTATATCAGTTTCAACAACTTTGCAGTCTGCATCTAACCTCATAGCAGTCTATTTGGGAATTCTTGAGATCTCAAGGACAATACTTTGGTACAACGTAGCAGATTTTGAAGCTGTGTCAGGTTTAGGTTATCTCTTCATATATTAAACTCGATGATTTTCATTGAGCAGAGTTACGCAGTGAACATGACCGCCGTGAACCATCAATCTCCATCTATTTCTGTTGGTGCTATCTTTCAATTGAAATCCCTTTATCCTTGAGGTTTCTCTTCAACGTGTTCTTCAATCCTAATTTTGGTCTACCAATGCTGCACACGCCTTCACTAAGTTAGGAGTACATGATTTGTTTAGGAAGTCTACTACCATTTATCCTGTGACCAGCACATCTCAGATCCCTTTGTATAAGAAGGTAATACATGCTGGGTAAATTTGGTTGGGCAAGAATATCAGTATTTGAGATAAACCCCTGTCATTTAATGTTTAGAGTTTGCCACAGGTACCTCATCATGTAGGTGTTGAGTTTATGAGCTACTACTTCAAAAACAGGTCATGCTTCTGAACCAGATAGCGGGGAAGAAAGAACAACAACTCTAAAGACTGGCACTTTGGTTTTGAATGTGAGATCTTCTCCTTCAGTCTGCCATAGGATGCAGAAGCTTTTGCCATTCTTTTTATTTTATTTCTTCTTACATACTGTTGTTTCCCATAACTGTAGTTGTACTGAGATATTTGAACTTATCAACATTGGCTAGCTTTTCGTTGTTGATGTAAATAGTTTCCGTATCGATTTTACTAACTGACCTCCTTCTCCGACTCCCTCTGCCATCTCCTCCAACGATTCACGAATCGTTACCACAGCATACGTAGATGTTGAACAAGATTGGTCACATCAGACATCCCTGCCTTACTTCCCTTCCAATGACTGATCCCTCAGTCCCCTCCCCCCAGCATACTTAGATGTTGAACAAGATTGGTCACATCAGACATCCCTGCCTTACTTCTCTTCCAATGACTGATCCCTCAGTCCCCCCCCCCCCAGCATACTTAGATGTTGAACAAGATTGGTCACATCAGACATCCCTGCCTTACTTCTCTTCCAATGACTGATCCCTCAGTCCCCCCCCCCCCCCAGCATACTTAGATGTTGAACAAGATTGGTCACATCAGACATCCCTGCCTTATTTCTCTTCCAATGACTGATCCCTCAGTCTCCCCCCCCCCCCCCCCGTATTTTGTTCTAATTATGGCCTCCTCTCTGACCAATCTATACAAATCTTCCTTAGAAGTTCACCCAGTTTACTTTACTCTATCAAACTTCTTTTCAACTTCTACAAAGCAGGCATACATAATATCATGATTAAATTCCATGCATCGCTGTCATTACTGCTTTTGCCGCTCGAGTACCACAGCCTCTACAAAACTTAAGCTGATCATATCCTAACCATCCATCGGCTTTCTTCTCCGATCTCATTGCAAATGACTCTTGATACAATCTTAGATGCATGTGACGTTAAGCTGTTGGTTCGATTGTCTTTACATCGAGTAGCATTCCTTTTCGTTTTCAATGGTATCAGAGTGGTCTGACTAGCAATGGTCAAAATTTGTTAACAAGAATTATTGACCAAACCGGTGAGTGAGGCCTTCCTAAACCAAGCGTTGAGTGAAAGATTGAATTCGGTTGTGTTCCAATGTTGGGAAAAACTGAGCAGTAGCAGAAAAATGTGACATTGTTCAGTATGTTTGGGATGCAGCTTAAAGCAGAATTCAAGCGCAAAATCACCAGCCGCCAATGCCTAGATAGTTTTATTCCCAGAGTTTGGTCCAAGTCGTTTTACAAGTCAACAAGTAAAGTTACTTCTAAAGTTTTGGAGGCAAGTCAAGTCCAAGTCAAGTCAATGCTGCCTCAAATCAAGTCAAATCAGCCGTCATGCAGGTCGAAATGTGAGTCAAGGGGAGACAACTCCAAAAACTTCTTATTTTCCGCAACATCACTTTTTTTCTTTTAGTAGACATTTCAATGCATGAGAAACTACGTATGTTATTATACAACTATGACAACTAGCCTATAATGATGTGTAGTAATATTGGCACTACGGTTGAGACTGGTCATGTAGTATTGTATGTTAGTAACGGTGATACAATGCTGCGTAGCATATAAACAGCATATGGTACAGCACAGAGTGTCCACTGGCCAATCGTGCAGTTCTAATCTGCAGTAATTAACTAATAATTGCACTGTACATTGTATTCACTAGTTACACTGCACTTACACTACTTACACTGCATGTACATGTACTTGTGACTGTGCACTGCGTCGTCTCACGCACACACAGTCTAGATGGTATATTATTTGATGTATATCATCATAGCCAACCTTGAGATGCTCTAAATGCTGCTCTTACACGTCGCACTGATGAAGTAAAAACGATAAATATGTGGGCAATTGAAATTTTCTTCTATGCTGGTTATACACTGTACAGAATTGTTTTCCTCTAAATTGACTTGACAGAAACAAAGTCAAAGTCGAGTCAAGTCACATTTATGTGCCAGTCAAATCAAGTCAACATACTAGGAAGTCCAAGTTAATTCAACTTGTGACTTGACTTGACTTGGCAGGTCAACTCAAGTCTATGACTTGGACCCGCCAGCTCTGCTTATTCAATTCTATTAATACACTGAATTCATGATTCAGAGGATTTCATTATACTCTCATGCGACTAATTTATCTCAATTATCTATCCACTTTGATGACAGAACATAATTATGCTGCTATTATTACATGTAGTTGTTTAATATACATGTATAATATTGTATACTGAATGCATGATTTAAGGAGTTTAAATATTTTATCCAGTTTGATATACTTTGATATACATGTACATGTACATCGTACTACTATTGTTTGATATAGACACATGTTTATTCGTTCCAACTACTGCTACATGTATTCTTGTTTCAGTTTAGGAGGGATCCTCGCATTTTTCCATTTCTGCTCTACTGTTCATCAGCAAAGCGATTTACAGAGTTCTGGCCTGGCAGCAGAATGGTGTACACGTCAGGATTTAATCAATCAACTCCTCGATCCATAGCTATGGAATACCCAGCTGGTAATAATGTTTGATAGCAACTTATATTATTATTAATATTCCTTGCTTCTTAAAAAAATCCAAATGGCTCAGTTGCTATGCTATGCTATGCTATGCTATGCTATGCTATGCTATGCTATGCTATGCTATGCTATGCTATGCTATGCTATGCTATGCTATGACATGCTATGCTATACTATGGCATGCTATACTACACTATGGGATTTACTTAATAATTATTACATGTATGAAAGAATATAAATCATACTTTAGTACGAAGATGAATTTTGCTGCTCTTACAATAACTTCTGGTAAATGGTGACATTTTTTATAGAAAGATGCACAACGAGTATCAATGAGTCATCTGGTGTACTGACATCTCCAGGATTTCCATCAGACGTAGAACATTTACTCGACTTTACAACATGCATCAGCTCTCCAGTTGGAAACAACATTAGCATTAACTTCACATTCATGGATGTTGACTGCTCCACCACTACTATACATGTAAGTTTGGAAGCGATTTGCAAAATTTTCTTTTGTCCTCATCTTTAAAATGAGGAAGTCCCAGTCATCAGCGAGTGATGAAGGCTCCAATGCCTGTTATTTTGAACAGTATGAAAAAAGTCAATATTGCTGCACATTCTCCCGCTTCGCATAGTTGGTATCTTATGTGTAGCTATGCTGAATAACTCTTCGTTTGCTCGACAAGCCAGTAGTTGTAGTAGTGTTGTCAGTGTTTACTTTGACCTGACCATTAGATGACTCTGGGAAACCCCTCCCACGTTTTATTGCAAATTCAGAATAATTACTATGCTGACTATGCCACACAGAAATCGGATAGGTCACTCGCTAACTATAATTATTTATATTCATCCTGGTCCAGTCACCAGAGGATCTGAGGAGTTACATGTACATGTATATGTACCAAGCTGGCCATGCTATCCTTCTACTATTATTGGTGCAAAAGTGCTACCTCGGTACAAGTCTTGATATACGCCATAGTTCCACCGCCCTTTTGTGTTATCACTTTTACACTCTGTACTTTACGATTTAAATATATATATATACAACTTTATTTAATGTGCAATATAATATATAGTATACAGTATGTATGAATATCAGCATCATGCTTTTGTTTTAATTAATTAGCGTTCAGGTTCTACTTAGGTACAACCCTCTTTAAAGTTTCCCTGCCTCTTTGCATTGTCCACTTCCTGCTCTGTGGATGTTCTCATGTGGTTGCTTTAAAACTGCTTTCTCTCAAAATTCACCAAGCCATTTTCAGTTTTTATCAAGTTTTATTGCATATCTCATCATCTGCGTTAATGTAGCCATCCCGTTTTGCTTCATGTAGAATTCCGAGTCCATCACACTCCGTGTTAGTGTGTCAGGTCTATGGGCATGCTTTAGTTGCACTTGTAGTATTCATACACATTACTATACAAGTCATGTACAT
Source organism: Bugulina stolonifera (assembly GCA_935421135.1). NCBI lineage: Eukaryota > Metazoa > Bryozoa > Gymnolaemata > Cheilostomatida > Bugulidae > Bugulina > Bugulina stolonifera. The sequence goes on from OW285194.1 coordinate 7,328,885, forward strand.
AAATATTATACACCAGTAACTATACATACATCTATAATTGCTCTATACATGTAATGTACATGTATCTATAATGAACAAATACTAATAATGATAATATTGTAATGTTGGGTACACGGGCACCGATGCGGGTACGAGTGCGGGATGGGTCTAGGAATGGTCGACTAGACCTGCTTCCAATTACATAAAACACTGAGCAATGATTGCGTGGTAGATTATTGAGTAGAGCTGTAGCTACGACTAATGAGGTCTGAGTTGTTTGCATGAACAGTACTTGTGAGTATGATCTATCATGCTAGTTGGGATTTTTTCCCGCCTATGACATCACAGTACAACAACCTTAGAAGTTAAAAATAGCTACGCATTTTCTGATGTGGATTCAACCGTAGCAAGGAGTGCACAGCCAAACTGACGTCATAGCATAATGTAGTTATTAACAAACAGTTACACACATGTAAAGACCATTGCGCTAGCCAAAGATAGTGTACTGCTGACAAACTAGTACAAGTCATGTAAATTAGCTAGCTCAAATTCGAGGCATGTTACTTCCATCTTACGAAGCCAATAGAAATTCCTACGTATTTTCGGAACTACGACGTCTCCTGCTCAAAGGAGCTTGCTCCTACGAAGGTCAGGAAATACATATAGCACGTATTTTCCGCCAATTCTATCCTTTGTATGATAAATATGAATTAAAATAAGAAGCAACATTTGAAGCATGGAATATCACTGAATGAAAATACACATGCTTTGTAAAGTATTGAGCTTCCAGTAAAAGTCCCAATTAGGTGCGGCGCAGAATCAGCAGTAGGTATTGCACAGCAGGATAGTGGAAAAAGGTACGAGGGCCGACCCCTTGAGGTCACTCACTCATCTATATAAAATGCATATAACAATGTAGGCATATAAATAGGAGAATTGGAACTATGTATTTAGAGGGACCCCGTCCTCATACAATCACGCATAAAGATAGGTTTGACATCAAGCAGATTATGTGAATGCAAAATACAAGTGGATTATGATGAGTATGGGCATAATGTATGTACATGCACACAGAATAGGGTAAATGCAAGAGCAATTATATGATACACATGTATGGCATAAAATACCAGTAGGAGTTAAGGAAGATAACAGAGCTGCCAAGACAATAGTGTGCATTAAATGTTAATAGAGGGAATGTCCTGCCTCACCACAATATGCGTTGTGATTTCATGGCGGAAGCTAGCAACTTCCACGCAGGAATAAAATACCAATGAAGACATGTACATGTACATGCACCTGTAGTGAATATGTAATCCAATGCGCTTGTGTATTGCGCGGACATTAATATAATTTATTTAGTTTATACATAATATACATGTATCTACATGTACATTGTACATGTACAACATGTACATTGTACATGTACATGTACATGTACATTGTATATGTACATTGTACATGTACATTGTACATGTACATTGTATCTGCTATATAACCTTAAGGCTTTGTATAAGTATTTTATTCTCATTTGAGGATTTCTTATTTCCACCATAAGACTGATTTGTAGTAGCAATAAGTATTATAATATGATATTCTAAATCCATGAATGTGTTTTACAATTTGCTCATTTCTTCAACTTGGACGACGACAATTTTAAATTATAGATTGTAGATGAACAGACCTACGCCCCTATCAAGTCCGGCATCTGTGGTACAACTTTGGAACATATCAGGACAGGTACTCCCTCAGTTTCCATTAGATTTAGGACAGATCTACAGGTGTCTGGACAGGGTTGGAGTTTGGTATGGGATGGTAGGTTATTCACATGAGTAGCATAGATCGTGCGGATCTACACCGACATGCACTCATTGGTCCTGGATTTCAACCAACCACATGCCAGTATTTCGGATTTCCATCAATTAGAAGATAGCAAGAAAATTTTTCATGCGACCATACTAAGGTCATCCAAGATCCAGCATTTGTATCGGCTGAAAAATCATTTGCACACTACGAAATTCTAATCGTGAGAATGTTAAACTTCCTAATCACCATGGCAATCGCATAGTTAACCTACTTTTTCCCTCTACTCGACTAATAAGCAAGGAAGCGGAAGTTCTGCCTCTCCTCGCAGGAGCATCCGCCTACTACTAGCTGAAACCCACCGCCCTTAAAACAACACTCACCAATCTCTCATCCCCATTCCACCCTCCGCCCACCCCTCTCCCAATCCCCTAGCTCCGCCCGATTGCGCCTCTAGTTCCCCGCTCCGCCGGCCATCTGCCTACCAGACACCTTTGCCTCTCTCTCCGCCCGTGCCCTGTCAAATGCCCCATTAAATCCCGGGCTAGTCCTTGGTGCTCACCCCCTCAAAAAAGACGCAGCGGTTTTCAGACTGTTCCATTTCAAAACTGTTCTGACACATTCCGACATCGAAATGGGTCGGCATTAGCCTGAATAACTTCATAATGGGGGACCCCAAAACCCTCAAAAAATCACAAAAAACAGATGCCTAAATATAGTACAGTGTAGTGTCATAAATTGTCATAGCATGGAAGAAAAATAAGCAAAAATTGTTACTCCATTATTTACCTACCGCTTCTAGTCAATGATTAGTCCTTGAACAGAAAAAAAACACAGAAGTTGATTCCATTGAGATTTACATGTACAATGTACTTGTTTCTTCTTCAAGAGCAAACTAAGAACAAGTAAAGAGTATGAATGCTTTTCACAGTTTTAGTGTTAGCCCCTGCCATCCATTTCTTCCTCCACACACATTTCTCTGTAATAAATTTATACCCAATCACATATTTAGTAGTTTTCTCCAATTAGTTACTTTCGCATATTTAGTACATTTGGTCACATTGTTGCTAGCATGTCAGTTGAAGTGACATGTCCATCTAGCTGTTGATATTATCAAAGCAACTTACAGTTTACACTGATGGGCTTGAGTTGAACTATTTACCAGTATTTCATATTATATTGGAGTGAACTGAAAGGCCACCATTGCCTACTCCACTGATGTGAACCGAAATGTCAGCATTCTTTATTTGGGTATTAAAATGAGGACAAAAAGTCATTTACTAGTGCAACTACAATGATCATCTATCGAATACATACCTTGTACATGCACTTTTACAGGAAGGAAAGAGTAATACTAACAGAGTTTACTTTCTTCTCACCTGCTCCCCTCTGTTCTCCCTTGTTATTTTGTGGTGTATCGCCTTACTAGAGAAAAGGGTTTTACATACCTGTCCACTGTATTTAAAGGGGTTATGACAACATGTGGTCTAAGTCTATATTCATTGCAGCACCTCTTATTTGGGTTTGTTGCATTTGTGCTACTATAAGCGGAGTTGTGTTCTCTTGCCCATGCTTGACTCATTAGCACTATTCAACGCTGCTTCAAACGCAACTTTGTTATGAAGACGCACTGCGCGATTTATGTCTTATAGAGAAAATTGTTGAATTCAAGCTGTTTGCATAGAAAGAGTACAGTAATAAACAAATAATTTCACAGCGTTTACCAATATAATAGCTGTAGGATAATGGGTGCAAGTTTTTGAATTTTTCTAGGCTTTCTATTTGCTGGCAATAACTAGCTGCCTTTATTGGTAGGTCCGGTATTTCATCTGGCCACACTATATACGGCGGCTATTATTGCGTTCTTCTATATGCCTATACAGTGTGTTGTGGTCTAGTTGTTCTAAATACAGCCTGGAAGGTACAAACAATAGGATAGTTACAGTAATAATATTTGAATTACCATAATATAACGTTAATCATGTTAGTAGTATGTAATATATCATGTAGGTGCTTTACCATAACTTCATTATCTTTATATATCATCTTTATACCAGCTGGCAAAGAACATTAATAGTGATGAAAGAGGAAAACTGACAGAGCAAAAATTGTTGAATAATTGAGGTCATTTCAAAAATGTTTGGCTGCATAAATTATAGCCACAAATGACGTTTAAATGACTATACATCATAGATGCCCATTGTGTGTAACAGTTGGCATGTAGTGAGTGGTCAGCAATGTTGGTCAGCCCAGCATATGCAGGGCTTTGCTTGAATTTATAGACACCATAGTGGTCATAAGCACCAACGTGGTCATGTGGCCCAAGGTCATAACCAATATAGCAAGAATTTTTTTCTATGCTCAAGACTGTGTTGTAGGGCACATAAAATCAGATGAAAAAGAAAAAAAAGTTTTATCTCATCTCAAACAAAAAATACATAATGTTGCACAGGTGCAACATTGGGCCACCATGACTATAACAGTAAAGTACATTGTTTCCTTTATAATGTATTTTATTCATAGTAAAGCATGATCAATAACAAGACTTTTAGCTCAAGATTAATTATAATTAGACTAAATGTATTTATAACGGTTATTTGTGGTGATATTTTCTAAAACTATTTCTGTCGTCTAGAAAACATAGGTTGACACCGCATTTTTTGCAGCTGGTGTTTGTAGTGCGTTCGCACACTTTACAGCGTCCTCTTTTTGGTTCCTTTAGTGGCCAGTGTCCAAAGTTGTCGAACCGTACATCATTGCACGGGCCTTTTCTTATTTTTCGAGGTGCTTGTGGAGTTGATGCATCACCTGCTGCAGATGGCCGGCCTCGATTGGCCGCATTCATGCCAATCAAGCTTTCTGCCACTTCGGCCTGAAACTTCCGCCGGTTGAGGATGTTTTTCGCAGGCACTCCTATCAGAGCACATTCTCGCCTGTAGATGTTCCAAGCATTTATCACACCTACCATGATGAAATGCCAAAACAGGTACAGGTACCAGCGCTTGCTTTTCATAGGGAAGCGATATTTAGCTAGGAAGGAGTCCATTAGGTCTATTCCTCCCATGTTTTGGTTGTAATGTTGCACAACAGCAGGCATGGGGAAGCTGCGAGGTTCTTTGGCAGGTTTTACCCAGCGTTGAGCTTCAGCTAATGGCTGCTCTGCCACTTCCGATGAGAGTAGAGTTACGGCACGATTATCGTACCATCTCACTGCTGAAATATTATTTACTTCCTCTACGTAACTGTCATAGGACCCTCTACCTTCCTTCTTCAACACCTTCTCTTCTTTCAATGTGCATCCAGGTAGTCTGTTAGCATGAACAGTTCCAGTATAAAATATGCCTCGCTCTGTTAGCTTGGCAATCAGAGGGAGACTAGTAAACAGGTTATCTGCAAATACCTTGTAATTGCAGTGTTCTTTCAATGTTGATGTCAACTGCAGGACAACGTCTGCACCCTGCCCAAGCTCACTGCGTCGGCCATTTCCACCCTGGTAGACATCAAAATCATACAGTAAGCTGCTCACACCTGCTCGCCCCCATATTTTGAAGCCCCACGGGTGTGGTTTGCTCTTTATATACTGGCGGCAGGGACTGGTTTTACCTGTATACTGGCACATTATCTCATCAATTGAGTTGCACTCCTCTGGTGTGAGTTTCAAACATTGTTTTCGAAACTCATCTAGCCATGGTCTTATCTTCCACAGTTTATCGCACTGGCGCTGGTTTTCTGGAACACGCAAATTGTCAACAAAGTGTAGGTTTGCTAGAAGTAGCTTGAATCGATTTCGACTCATCACGCCACATACTGGAGGAAAAGCCGTTTCATTTTCCCCAATACTGGCGTACCCCACTCATCTTCACCAGACCCATCCTGAAGAACATGCCTATTACTTGTTCAATCTCCTTCTTAGATGTGTTTACAGTTTTGCCAGTTTTCTGTTCGCTGTAGACATTCGTATTTTCTACAATGTTGGTGATCATGTCATCTGTTACAAACATTTGGAAGTATTGCAACGGTGAGCTGATAGACATATCGGCAGGTGGAGAAAGCTCGGTACCCAAAAAGGTTTTGTCCTTTGATGTGAATGCCTTCTTTCGCCACCTGTAATCCCGCTTAGAACAACTTCCATTGCGTGATGTGGGAGCTAACTCGGCTAGGGTTAAGTCGTCCTCACTATCATCGGCATCACTATCCACGTCCTGTAAATACACGATTGAGGTAGGTTTGTTCTAATATGAAGCTCAACCAAATAATATTGAAAATTGTTCAATGATAGTGATGGAATTTATAGAGGAAATATTTTATATTTTGTCCTATCATTCTTACCTGTACAGTTGGTGTAGTTTCCCAGTCGTCATCATCATCACTATCATCCTGAAAGCCTTCTAAATCACTCTCATCACCATTTATTATGTCCAACACATTCTGGGCCTCCATCCTGGTTGCTATGCGACTAGAACGAGCGCGAGTGTCCTCCGAGGTAGAGTTAGAAGCCATAATTGTAGTATATTATGTTTCAAGCTATAATTCTAAAATGCAATAAAGATCTTGTGTAAGCCTACCGGTGAAGCCTACACATACATATAACATATAAATTACGATTACACCAAGTGATAGCATAAATAATTATTGTTTGTGCAGTTGTACATATTATGGTGCTGAACAGCATTCTGTAAATATTATATTGTGAGCCAAATGAAAATGTGGTATGAATCAGTCCATTGTCCCACATGATATAGTTATTACAAGTTGCAAAGCCCAATTTTGCACTGGTGCACAGCATGTTTTAGCACTGTTATCCCCTTTCAATAAAATCCAAATTTAAAAAAATCTTTTTGAAATTAAATCTAGACCACATAGAAAATGTAGTTCAAGAAAAAAAATTGACAAACTTACCTTGTACTGGTCACAGCATGGAGTCAAATGAGGCCTCTCTGAAGACAAAGAGGTTCTTCTGGAACATGCTTTCTTGTGCCCCAAAATTGATGACATCACTAACTCTGGGTCCAATGAAATTTTGACACCAAGTAACAAAGACTGAGGATGGACTAATGACAAAGTATTAATCATGTGAGATAATTATAGTGTACAGGATAGGGGTTCAAAGTCTATGTTGCACCTGTGCAACATGGGGCCTCACAGGGGTAATACATGTAGGTAATAAGTGACCCACATGGAATTCCAAACAAGCCCATGTGAAATTGGAAAAACAGGACAAAGGCTCATCAATAACTGCTGTCATAAGCAATATAGACAAAGATGCATGTAGATGAAAAAAAATAAAGGCTAAATGCTGCTAAATAACTAGAGTTGGAAGATTGGGAGATATCACACCAGCTATATCATTATTTAGTAGTAATTCCGAGACTGTATCCATTCTTATCAAGTATCAGGGTTGTGATGTAGTGGCACTTGTGCTAAATAATTGAGACTTCCCGAATAAGCATATAAAGATCACTCACAAACAAAATATTTATGTAAAAGTAACTGATTGACAGGACTACTAACAAATGTGATCAGATATACAATCATGTAGAATTACATGTAGCATAATGTGTGTGGAGGAAGAAACGAATGGGGTGAGGGGGGAGGGGCTAAGTGAATAAGAGGAATTAGTGTCCATACTCTTCATTTTGTTCTTTGCTTGAAGAAAAAACAAGTACATGTGAGTTTCCATAGAGGGTGGAACCATATACATGTAGCATTTCGTACCATTTCTAGCCTGTCAAAACCATTCCGAACTATTCCGAAAGTTAATACTACTTCAGAATGGTGCCGAATAGTGCGGAACAGGTCGGCATCGGCTTGAACCGATAGGAAGAGATGGAAATAAGATGGTGCGGTCGGCCATAGCATGAGTGAAGCAGGAAAGGTAGGGTTTCAGCATTTGCTCAGCATTAAATGAGCATCTAACAATCTGGTGGTAAGCTATAGTGAGTGTATCTAAACACTATATATGCGAGAATGGATATGGCTTCGGATACGTCCTCCCTCAGAACCTAGAAGGCTCTCTGGTTGCTGGTTTGACAGACTCTCAGCTAGATGAAGTCATTGACTATGAAAGCTCGATCCAGAAGAGAAGTTCAGAGCTGGAGTTTGCAAAAATTTACTAATTTGCGCAAATGTAAAACGGCTTGCTTCCGAGCATTCTGAAGCGAAATGGAACAGTATTAAAACCACTCGGTCTCTCCCAAGAGGGCAATCGCTAAGGATAAGCCCAGAAATTAATGGGGATTTGGCGGAGACGCAGGCAAGAGGCAAAAGAACCTGGGGTGTGGGTGGCCAGGGGGAAGGGGTAGCGGAGAACGAATAGGCATTTCGGTTTTGAGGTCTGGGCGGAGCGACAGGGTTGGGATGGGGGTGGGTGGAGAGGATGAGGGTAAGAGGAGATGTGAGGTTTGTGGGTGTGGTTTCAAGGACATGGGTTTTGGTGAGTAGTAAGGGTTAATTTCCTAAGGGGCAGGCGTAACTGCCCCTTCCTGGATTATTAGGCGAGGAGCGGGAGAAAGTAGGTTTATTCTGCGGTTGCCATGGTTATTAGGTAGCTTGACATTTCTGCGGTTGGGATTGTCAGGTCTTCAGCCAATCGCAATAGTTTCTTCTGATTTGTTGAAATCCGGCCTGTGATTGGCTAAACTCTACGATCAATGAGTATGTATCCGTGTAGGTTTGCACTATCCATGCTACTTGCCGGCTATGCGTCAATGGGGGTATTTTTGGAAACTGTGCTGGCTCATAATGACACGGTATTTTACATTATAACCCAGTGCACGTTGAGTGTTCAGGAGTGACTGATGTTTGTTCTCAGAAAGAATTCCTCTTTTATAAAAATAATAGTATTACCAAGCATGCCTAGCGGATTACTAGGTGCCGTGCTGCGTATTACAGAGTAAATTAAATTTTACTGCTGATGTCGCTATTTTATCTGAATATCCAATTATACACAAGAAATTTATGTGTACTTTACATGTAAGTCTTTATGTCACAAAGTATCAAAAATTTGTATTTTTTCACTTTATTGATTGTTTTTTTCCCACTTGATTATTTTATTTGTACTTGAAACTTTTATTCACACTACGTAAGTTTCAATACAAGTTGTTTTCTCTTGTAAAAGGTTCAGGTCTTCCGGAGATATATGTTGTAGTAGTCTTACATAATCCACCTTGCCACAAATGATTTGTTAAAAAATTTGGTTAGGAGGAATAATTGAATCAAATTATTTATAATTTTTGAAAACGTTTTGTTCTAAAGATTAAAAGAAATTATATTGCAGATGGATTTATTGCGCCCACTACCACTACAACTGCCGCTACGACTACCTCAGCCGCTACTACTACCGCTACCACTACCGCTACCACTACTGATCATCCATCTACTACTATTTGGGATGCGCAGACAACACCTTCTGGACCTGCTATTTCTACATTCTCTACCCACCGCCCAAGACCACGCTCCATCTATAATAATACACGTTAGTATTTATATTTGTCAGATTCTACGTCAGAGGAATTTTAATAATCAACAAATGTTGTCATACCGGTATACTACTTTTTAAATGGATTGCCACAGAGATGGCTTGCCAAAACTACCCTTTAGTGTTTTCTGCTTCATTTGGCCATAATTACATATAATTAATTACTTATACATAATTATGCAACAATATGTTACCAGCGAGGATTTAAATTGCTACGATGAGAATGTTATTCCTAGCTGTGAGATGAAATCTATTTCAGTAGAGAAATAGGGAGAGTGTTATCTAAATCCTAATGTCTGGTATTTGTGTCTATTTTGATCATGTACTATATTATTATCTTGCCCCTATCACACTAACAACCTTTGATGTTGCAGCATGTGAAAGGTCCCCTAAGTTCTATGGAGTCTGTCAGATGAACAACATAGAATGTACCAATGGTACTTATACTGATGGGTTGTGTAGACGTCCCAACAACCGAGGACAGATCCTTTCTAATGGTGGTGAGATCCACAGATCTTGCTGTATTGAAGGTGACACTACTGGCTATGAACCAAGACAAGATGTATACTAATGGACGGCAGCGAGTCTGTTAGGATTAATAGCAACATTATCAATCCATCTCTTATCACTTTCTTTTCCTCTTGCACCTCCTCTTTCAGTATAATATGACAATCTGTGATGACGTAAAGGATGCTTTGATTGGCTGCCTTTGCTGAGCTGAAGATTTATTTACCCTATATTTATATGTCTATCATTATTTTATAGTACATATTTTTAAAAATATTTTATTATTCAACAGCTTGTTCAACCTTGTGAGTTCAAGTCTCATGATCAAATTGATTGATGGAAAATTTGTCAATGAATGAACTTTGTCACTAAAGTTGAATCTTCCATCATCAAATTGTTTATCTAAACTTTTTACTCTCAGTTCTCCGATCAGTAACCAGATATTTGACAGTAAAAAAACTGGGTGATCCAAATAAGTTATCTAAACCACTATAACTGTCATACCATCACATATTTGCAAATAATATCGTTCATTCCATTTCAGTAAGTTGTATGTTGTATGTTGTATGTGTTTGGTCACCTGACATGTAGCTGCTGCCAAGAAAACCCTATTTTAATAATGACTGTCATCACCAGTCTAGAGGTGTAGATACATGTCTGTTGAGAATTTTGGAAGCACTCAGACAGTTAATATAATGTAAAACTAGAGATAGCCATAGGGCCTGCAACCCATCGCATTGTTACAGTAATACAGGGTATTGATTGTAACTTGGAAAAGTTATTTATAGATTGACAGTTAGTGGTGACTCAATAATAAGATTACTTGGTTATTTGATGCTGTACCTTACCTATATTTATTGCATGTAAAAACTCTCCAAGAATAGACTTACCACAGACATAGCCATAGGAACTTAACAGGCCGCCATGCTGACTGGAGGTCATAATAGCCAATATTCAAATCAGTTTATCTTGGCTGCCGCTAGGTCTACAAAGACAAACAACATACCAATCTTAATAAAAGAAGATGAACAATATTATTTGCAATTATTGAATGATATGACAGGTATTAGTTTAACGTGATTGATGGCCCAAGTATTTTGTCCAGTCAGATTAATAGTGTGGCGTTTTGTACACTAATGAGTACAGTACCAGTAAGTTAGAACAAAACCTTTGTCAAGATACACTTATTTTTTTTTATTCTTATGATCCCATTCTTCTTACTATAATATGCACTTTTATATTAAATACACTTTCTTCACATCTTTGCAAAGATCAGCGCGGTATATTTGTATTATCTCTGAGGGTTTTTGATGGTATTGGCCCATGCTGTGCCATTAACGGCAATTGTGAAAAAAACAGTCTTGAGACAAAGCATGAACACTAAAATGGTGTGTTTGACCCTCTGAGTGCAGAGTTTCATGAGTTATCTGATTGATGGTCAAGGTGTCAGTGAATAAATATTTTTTTCACTAAAGTTGGATCTTTTAACATCAGATTGTCCATCTAGACTATAATATGTATTAACTCTCTGCACCATGTACCAGTACCATGTAGTGTATAGATATACCGCTTTTCACCTTACTTATTTTGGGTCTTCATATTGATTTAGTAGTAAACTCCCTCGTTGCGCCTGTCTCCAACGGAACCTACCATGTAGTTTATAAATCCGCTCTCTATTGTTCTCTTATTTATCTCCTGGAGTTGTCTCATTCCATCTATCCTATTTCAAGAGTGTATAACTTATCCTCAGAATATGTCACACGATCAGTTTTGCGTCTTGCAAATCGGTGTTTATTGCATTTCATAAATATTTTTAAAGTATAAAAATGTGAATATGAGTGTTGATTGGCTACAGCTAGCTTAAAACTTTTGACAAGGTGCCAGCCGTTGTATTTAGCTTCTAGAAAAATTAAGTAAAACCATAAGATAAATTAAAATCAATTTAATATTTCATTTCTGATATAATGCACTGGCCACAAAATGGACAAAAGCTGTAATAGCTATGCTGTTTAACTTAATCCAACAAAAGACCAGCAATGTTGAAGAATGTCAATCCTTATTACAAAAATAAAAATGAGAATAAAATAAGTTAACAATCATGCCATCCTCAACCATAAATTCAAGTCAAGCCTCTCAGGTGCTATTACCAGGAAACCAGAAAACATTTACGTGTAGTTGAATTTAATTTTCACCGAGCAGAAAAATTTCAACCTGAATGTTTCGATATAATATTGCTAAAATAGTGGTGGCTTTAATCAAAATGCAATAAGGAGGGACTAATTCTAAAGAGATTGAGTGTAGTGTATCACAACCCTCAATTATCATTTTGCAGGTTTACGAGCTACCTTAATTCCTTAGATTTATCAGCTCTTACCCTCATTTGCATTCATGAGCAGACAACTTTTAGTCAACCCTATGAAATATGTCTTACGTCCTCGCTTAAAAGATTGTTTTCAGGAAAGCAAATGCATTTTATTGCACATATGCATGTAGCTCTTACCTATTGAATAGAATACAGCAAATCTTAGATGCATTGCATTCCCAGCTTAGCTTAGGTGAGGGGGAATCTGTACATGCAGGTGGTTTCAACTGTAATTTATGTTTGGCATGCACTTGAGGTTTGTCATTATTGATTGATTACAAACTATATGAATATTCAAGAAGCACAAAGCTGGCACCATGGTCACCATTTCGTCCTATCCAGCTGCAAAAAACCGGTTGATACAAATTGGTCTTTTTAGAACCATTTGTGGCATGTGGATTGTTAGACTGGCTATACTGACGTTATTGTTTCCATATTTCGCAATAGGGGAGTCATTATACAGAACTAGTGTTCTATATTGTGCCACACGTCCTGCTTAGTTATACTCAATGGATAAAACAAGGTATAAAGCAATAATACAAGCAATAATTGTGTTAACTGTAAGATGTACAAGTAGCATTGCTAAAGCTTGGTTTTGAGTTAGCCGGTTTTTGACCGCCGGCTGACCGGTAGAAAAAGGCCTGTGATGTGGAAATCAAAGCCACTAGAAGACTGTAAAATCTGTAGCCGACCGCTGATAAGTTGAAAAACTTCAACTTACCGGCGGCTATCATTGACCGCAACCTGTGCCTGCGGTCACCCAACGGTGGTAAAGTAATTGAACAATAATAGCACTTTTATTGCTTCGTTTATTACATATATTGAGTGAGAACATACATGTATGTCTCCAGGTACCTTCCCAGTCTACTGCAGGTCCACTGCAGGTCCACTGCAGGTCCACTGCAGGTCCCCTGTGTAGGCATCTTGCTGTAGCTTGGAAGGCTACCTGAAGACAAAGCCTGCGAAGTGGAAACCACGTTGACTCCAGGCCACCTCTAGTCACTCTGGTCTTGCAGCAATGACGCAACTTATCTGCAAGGACATGGCTTCGAGTCCCACCAACGACCTGGATGTTTTCATCCCGAAGAAGGTTTTCCCTCCATGCCATATCGAACTATAATAATATCCAGCTCTAGGAGCCGTGGTGGCCCCTCGATTAGCTCTGCTATTGGGCAGCCACGTTAAAGAATTGTGTTTGGCACCACAGATATTATTATTGTTACCTGTAGGTAAGACCTGCTGAGTGGAAATCAACCTTTATAATCACAATCACAAGGTTGTTGCGTTTTTTGGCCGTCTGCGTGAAACGGCCGGCGTTTTGATAGAAGAATTCTTTTCAGTCAGATATTATAATATTTTCACGATGAACTGCTGCAAGCCGCCGAAAAATAATTTAAGTAGCATGAAGTTGTCCGCTTTATACTGTGACCGATTAACTCATCCACACCAACCAAGTCTGACACTGGCCTGACTTTCCAACTTTAGACGAAAACAGCGATCCAATCTGTGCGATATGTAGTGGAAATTCCCAAAACTCAGAGTGATTTTACTCATAGGGGTATATAAATATAGTCATGTACCACTTTGATTTGAAGAAAAAAATACTGTGCTAAACTTTAACTACTGCACTATAATACATTTTAAATATAATTATATTTAATAGATGCAAGTTTTTGCTATATTTCAACAGAAGATAATTAGTATATAAATTCTACTAGTTGCACATTTGCATCGGAGTTGGGTGTAGTAAAAATTAATCATAGTGAATGTACATTAATTGTGCACATCAGATGTATCAGAAAAAAACATATAATTGCAGTAATAATAACAGTATAACATTAGGGAGTGAAAAGAAAAATAACAACAATTTCAATGCTAAAAAACTATTTGACATATTCATTACTTGCTTACATTTAATAAAATAATGAATAAAAAATTTTGATTATAAATAAATAATATATTCTATTTTGCACTATCTGTAAAAAGTAAAATGCTAGTTGTGTGCCGCGTTACCTATACACATAGAGGTGGGAAAACCAAACTCTATCCCTACACATTTTATTCCGGAGTTTGTTTACTCATTCCCACAGAAACGAAAACATTATGTAGTGGCTTCGCTGATACCAATTATTAGGGGGCTATAAAGTGGATTGATACAGGTCTGATACAGGATTCGAGACTTCGGGGACACTATCTTACGGACGGCCCACTCACGGAACAAGGTTGTTCACAGCTGTCACATAATTGCAGTCTCTTGTGTGATAGACCAGTGAAGCTACATATATTTGACGTGCTCTAAATAAGCTATGTTATGGCATCTCCCAATATTCTTACACCACTTTGGCGGCCATTGAAATCATAATTATAGTAAACTGGTTTGAGTGTCTGTTTCTTAGATGAAATAATGTTGAAAAAAAATTAATGCCGTAGATGCTTCACTCAGCGCATCTACATGTATATGTATCTCTGTAGAGAGTTTAATATATTTTGCAACAGGATACAAGTTAGTAAGGCAGAATTATCTCATACACATGTATGTAGTAACCCAATGGTATGTTATCTTTTATGTAGCATAGATGCATTTTGTACTGTAGATTGCATGTAGAACGTAGGACATACAATATATTGTAGCAAGCCAGATAATTTATAAAGTCGACCTGCCTAACGCGGACCAAATCAGACCGTCCTTCAGTTTTTTTCAGGCGCTCCAACTTATGCCTGCATAAAAAAAATTTCTACACGACATTATTAACAGTAAGTATGCTGACAGGTTTATTATCCTTTACAATCAGTGATCCTCTTCATAAATATTTTTAGTTGCACAAATTATCAATAAAATATACTTATTCAAAGATAAAAAAGAACGTTTTTGAATTTGACTTGCTGAATAATTTATTGCTACTACGAAGGATATGTATTAGCACTCTCAGTGTACTGAGCTAATATTAGGTGTTTTCGCTCCGGCTTGTTGCTTGCATGTCATGGTTGATTGATATCACGTGACTGAGCAGTGGCTGAGCATCACTCATGCCAGAAGAATGGCATCCTGCTAGCAAGCAGAGGAAAGTAGACAAAGAGAATCGAACTTCTGACCCTGATTGGACTGAGCTGTTTGTCTTTGATAGTGACAGTACTGACACTAAGCCAGTGTGTCTGGTATGCTTAAACAACATTGCAGTAAACAAAACAGCTAAGGTTAAAAGGCATCATGTTGCTAAGCATGCCAAATTTGTAAATAGCTATCCACTTCGAAGCCAAGCAAGGAAAGATAAGATTGCTAAACTAAAGGAAACAGAAGGAGGCAAATGACTGGAGCAGCTCAATTCACTACAATCACAGGCATCCCACTGACTTTTTGTAGTTTTATATTTTATTGAGTTGGATACAATATGTACATTTCAAACTAAATAAAATGTTGTGAACAGAATTATATTTTCGCTTTGATTCAACATAAAACAATTACATTTGTATCTCATGTAATACAACGGTTGGTTTTGATGATATGGGCAAACGAGATAAGAACACTTCTCTATAATACTGAGCTGAACACTTGGCCCCTTGAAAATGGTGAAGAATTATTTTGGCCCTTTTACCAAAACGTTTGGGCTGTAAAGCATCCTTGTAGAGCAGTTTTATATACTCTTGCAAAGTTTGAACTCATTTCACTATTTGACCCAAGCTTTTGAAGATAGATACCATGTTCTGCATCATCGGGCGGAGGCTGCATGTTGTGGTACTGCTTTGATATTATTTATTATTCCCTTAGCGGAAAATCTTTGGTTTTAATTCCATGTACATGCAATTGAAAGTACATATAGTTGTGTATTAACTGTTAAGTAGTCCATCAATACTTCTGACTGTAAATGGAGCTGCTCTTTTACATAATCCACCACATTTTGTGAATTAGGTAGTCTAGATTCTTATCATAATGTACTATCATATGAATCACCTATAGTTATTATGATCTTCAATCTTAGCAGACATCGCTCTTAGATTTGGGCCGTACGTTCCTACTTAAAGCTAAATATTTGAAACTTTGAATGCAGTAGCTTAGGGTCCGTTACAAACATTAGACCTTAGCTAGCCCCCCCCCTCCATAGTATTCACATTTGATAGAATCTTAATCTATTGGAACTGTTTATAAGCTGTACAATGAAGGGTTCTACCGTTGCTGAGAGCAATCTACAGTGTGAATCTGGTTAATCAAGTTCTCAAGTTTGAATCATTATTAACGTTGTGCATCGGATTTTTCTTACCCAGACAGATATTGCTTATTATTTGCATATTATACTTCAGCATCTAACTGGTGTATTGGGACCTCTACTACTAACTACTCGCTGAGTGTTGGGATCTGAATAATGGCTCAATATTGTTATAGTACACTGAGAACCAATGTTATACCACAGTATTATACCTGTTATAGGCAATCGCTTGAAACATACCATTTTATCTTCAAGTAATTTTTGCATTCCAGTACTGTCTTTTATTGATTCTTCATGAGCAAACTTAACAACAGAAGTTACAAAATATAAATTATGGTCAAAATTAATTCTTTATTAGGAAGTGAGTTTATAGTATTACAAGAAATAGTCGATGAATACAGTATGTATGGCAGTTACAGTCCAGGGAACGCAGTTCAGTTACATGGGCTGCAGTAGCCATACCTACAGGAACCACATTTGCTTCCAAGTATATTGCAGTCAGTTTGGCATCTTTCAAGTTTGAAGCTTTCATCGCAATGGTACATTCCAGTCTCATGGCACAGTGTAGGTTTTCCTGGATAATTAAAACTATAATTGTGCATTAACCTAGCAACTTCTGAACTGGAGGAAAAATAATGCATGTGCACATTTGACTTTTTGACCTTGCAAAATTTTAGACCTATCTCTGCATAAAACCACCTGACCATAATCTACACTTTTAAGCTGATCTTGACTTGAATTATAGTACAAAAATGCTGGTCATTGCAATTGTTAAGATATAAATGGCTGTATCTGAAAAACGCCAACCCTGATATTGATTGCAATTTCCGACTGCTAACATCATAAGATTTAACTGATAAATTATCAAATTCAAATCTTAATTATGAATTACATTGTACATGGTGTGCTAAGTTTAGTTTTCCAGTAGCTTTTCTAGATGAGTCCAGAAGCACTTTCTATTAAAATTTTAAGTTCAAGCGTCTCAAAATTTCATAAGAAAAAGCTAGAGAAGTAAAGTGTTGGTTCTGTCAGCTTCTAAAATGAAAAATTACACATGCTGTAGTGGCATGGGTATTCCAATCTGAATAGACTGGTAATATTTCAAACTAAGCAGCAACAGTTATTCAGAGTGTTGAAAAGTGTTAATATTTTCTAGGCTATAACACATTAGAGTTCAATTACAAGTGTTGTGATTATTTTGTAGTGTTGCTCTATTCGATCGTTACAAATGACAGAATTGTTAGTACACAGTGGTATATTGATCAATAATATTATTTATTTCTGTAGTAGTTCATGAGTGCTTGAATTAGCTACCAGAGTAAATATACATGACAATAGGCCTGCAACGATTCACAAAATACTGTTTCGATTTTTTCGATTCTGCCAATTAACTTTTTCGATTTTTTCGATTCGATACTTCATTGCGCAAAATTAACAGAAAATAAACTAGTGAGGTCAATCAGACCAATAACAGTATCTCACAATTTCACTGAAATAATGTAGCTATGTAGTACAACAATAGGCAAGTGTGTTACTGTAACCCCAAGCAGGCAGTGAATGAAGACAGTGAGCACAACTATCAATGTTGCTATTTATTTGAATCGTTTACCCTGGCATCATTTACGTTGCAATAGTTCTTCGCAACAGTATTTTAGAACACTGTCAGTTGTCGTAATTGAGTTGATAATTCCATTTTAAAATCACCAAAACCAGTAGAATGAGTAGATTCCAGAAGTATACCCTTCTAATTGTGTGGAATAATATATCAAATAAAAATTGTATGTTTGGGGCATTTATCTAATTATAGACTAGCTTATATTAGTAATACATGCACATCTTATTAGCACATGATGTATTTTATAGCTATCTACTTATTGCCAACAAAATTACTAGAAAAAAATTGTGCTTCACTGAGATTTGAACCCATGACCACACGTTTGTAAAGCGAGCGCTCTGCCACCATGCTATGGTGATAACTTGGAATTCCCAAGACTAAGTATATAGTTAACAAGAATCGAAAATTGAGTGCAATGAATTGATATTGAAAATGCTGCAAATTAGTCGTATAGAGAATCGTTATCGATTCATCGTTGCAGGCCTACATGACAATGTCAATTTTTATGATAGCCTATAAACAGTGATCTTTCAATGTGTTTGTTCCGTAGTACATGTAAGTCGATGACATCAGGTACTGTGCTGAGTAATGTGGTTTCCCATGCATTCTAGAGTTGTCATGTATCATCCTAGTTTTAATCACACTAGTAAGAGTACCTCATCAACTACAATGAAAAGCAGCAAATTGGAGAATTTTCATTCCATGTAGTTTATGATCAGTTGTGGCATTGCATTAATGCATAAAACGACAAGCAGAACAGTAATATTGGCATGGCCTTTCATGGGCAAATATAAAAATGTTGAAAACAACCAGCAGTATTTATGGATAAGTCATTGCCCAATTATAGACAAAGAATAAAAATAGAATATTAATAATATGCATGAATTTGCCTATCCGACACAATAATTTTGTTGATTAAAATATTTTTTAAGCATAACACACAATAATAGGATACTTTAATATTATTAGTATGAAAATGCAATTATGCGCATTAACGACGCTACCAATTATATAAATTATTTCGGTGAACTACTTTGTGGAGTCACAAAGTATTAGTTCCATTGTTATCAATTAATAGAGTAATGAGCTTAAATTGTAATACAAATAACTGGGATGATTTACCTACTGCAGTGAGAGTTCATAAAGATGTTAACTTTTCTATTCTACCTTTTAACACCAGTCAGTGGCTTCTGTTTCACTATCGGCGTTTATGTTTACATCTGCGTAAAAAGCAAGGTTTTTTAAAAAAAACTTTTGAGAAGAAAGCAAAACTGGGAGTTGAATACTTTAATATGCAGCTAAGAAAAAGAGGAAAATCTATGGATAGACAATCACCACCAAATGAGTTACGTAAATAATGTCATCAGTCATGTTATACTGTTTATCAGTTTCAGTTCTGAGTGCAATATCTCGTATTAGTTTACTAAGTGCAGGCCCGTGGAATTATTGAAATGCCCAGGCCAGTGTTACAAACCAAAGTGTTACTGTATAACCACTTTGTTTATTTTTTATGGATAGCCAAATGATTTTAACAGGGTAAAACTGGTAATTGAAGGATTTAATGCATATTTGAAGTTGCCCTCTCTCAATATATGAGAGAGGGCAACTTCAAATCATACAATAATTATAGCTGATAAACATGTTGTCACAAATATTATACATTCTACATTACTATTGCTTCTAAATGGATAATTTTACCATAATATAAGCCACGGTAGATCGGTTCAGTCTTTATACTGGTAGATAACATCTATCCCATTATTCCTTTAGCTTGCCAATTTCCAGAAATAGCTGGTGTTGCATATTCATGCAGGCATGCATATTAGGCGTATTCGGATATTGCACCGTGCAAGCTTATAAATAGCAATCTGCGGCAATAACAATATATTTTATTCAATAATATAGCGCTAGCTATAAAGCAAGGCAAGGCGTGCCTGGCAATAATAATATAAAGTATATTCACTTAGCGAGGGGATTTCCCTTCAGAGCAAGCACTAGTCACCTGAACGCTCAAGTTGTATTCGGATAGTTAGACCACTGCTATATGAACCAGTACCAGTTTCCGAATACGCCTATTGTCCCCCTATCAAAATTCATACTCTTTCGCCATCCTTGCTATTCATATTTTGCTGAAACGCCTTTGCTATTTATTGATGTCTTGCTGCAGTTCGAATCATTGTGTCACACTTACATGTGTTATACTTATGCATGTATAATATTATTATAAATGATTTAATAACTACAACTTGTCAAATTAAACAAAAATTAGGATATTAAAAGCCAAAAGAGACGTGAGACAACTCCAAAACCTAGGTATAAAATTATTTGTGTTCACCCATTAAAGAAGCTGAGACAGCCAAACGGTAGCAGACAACTTCAGTTATCTCCAGCTTTTTTTGGAGATGCAAGAAAAAAGCTATTGTGAGTGTACATGTACATTGCAAATCAAAATTATCTAGCAATACCTTTATCCAAGGGATAATGTTGCATACATCAAACTCAGTTCCTCCCACCATCTCCATAGGGCTGGTGGGTGGGGGGGGGGTGAAAGCACCCTATCCACTACTCTTTCCAGCATCCATCTACTTCTTGTATGACCTGCTTGCAGATGTTTCTCAGGTTTCGCCATTTAGTTGAAATTTCAGTAACTACATCAGACACATTACAATAATGATCATTTTAGAAGTTATCAAAAATAGCATAATGTATTCATTTATCTATATTTACGAAAGTAGTTACCTTCCCGTTGTTGCTTTTGATGGTCAAGGAGTGACAAATCTTAATTTGAAACAGTTAGTCTGAATCCATAATACAATGTCATAATATTCACGGGCTTTTGTTGTCCTCCCATACAATGATCAACATTAAATCAGAGACAAGGCTATTCCTTGCTACAACATGTGCAGCGTTGGTAGAAATGTAACAAAATATTATAATGTGTAGAATGAATTCAGTATAGCAATATTGTACAACGAGCTGCAATTTAGGAATTTATTTGCTCATTTAGGTTCATGGTGACATTTACCCTGTTGTTGTTCTTCACAGTTCTTGAATCCTTATAGTCTGGGCAAAATCTCATCTAGAGAAGTGGTCGACATCGTACGAACTTATGAAGCACTGTACATCATATTCTCATTTACCATAGGCACATTTTAGTTTTCAAGTAATTTAATCTTACCTAAAACAACTTGAAATTGGATTGAGCAAAATTTTAGTCAATAGAATGAGAAAAGTGGGAAGATTGCCAATGCAAGCCTCAGTCAGCTGTAACCACCCTGGTCCCGGTGGGTGTATATGCATGCATAGTATGATGGACACATGACTGTATATGAGAACAAAGCTTGTAAACTATGACAACAAGGTTGACACCATTATGACAGAAAATATTCGAGATGAGCCATAGAACAATGCTGATTATGATTGCTTTGAAGAAGCATCAATTCATCGGATGAGTTTTGTTGAAAGAGATGTTTCAGGTTGGAGTTGTGCTGCACTGTCAATTAACATTGTAAAATTGTTGTGACAGTAGAAAAGTATTGGTGTGGAATTGGCTCCTTTTAGCTTCTAGATGGACCAGCAGGAGTCAAACACTGCAGACATAAAGAAGGTTTGAATGCTGGGACTTTGTACTAGTCTTGGACTGCGCTGGGAACAACCTAAGGCCAGTAACGACTGTCTAATACCCTACAGCTATAAGTAAACAGTAAGAGAGTGCATAGTTCCATTAGCAGGAGGTATTTATAGAATAACAGCCTACAGACGATTTAAGGCTCAAAACATGTCTTCTACTCACAGTGAAGCTTCCTTTTCTAAGATTGCCGAGCTGGTGTAGTGGTAATAAGTTCTGTTCACCGTGTTAGGTGATGAGGTGCTGAGGAGGCCCTGGGTTCAAACCCCGGTCAGGGACGCAAAAGTCAATAATGCACCCAATTTCTAAAGGCATTATTTCATGTAGTATGAGGTAGTAAATATTCATAAGAATATACAGTTATACCATTGAAATTTATTTAGGTAGTATATAGTATAGTATATATTAGTGTCTATATGCTGAAAGATAGTCGGTAGTCAAGATAGCCGATAGTCAACCTGTTTTCTCCATTGAAATTTATTTAGGCAGTATATAGTATAGTATATATTAGTGTCTATATGCTGAAAGATAGTCGGTAGTCAAGAAAGCCGATAGTCAACCTGTTTTCTCCATTGAAATTTATTTAGGTAGTATATAGTATAGTATATATTAGTGTCTATATGCTGAAAGGTAGTCGGTAGTCAAGATAGCCAATAGTCAACCTGCTTTCTCCATTGAAATTTATTTAGGTAGTATATAGTATAGTATATATTAGTGTCTATATGCTGGAAGGTAGTCGGTAGTCAAGATAGCCGATAGTCAATCTGCTTTCTCCATTGAAGTTTATTTAGGTAGTGTATAGTATAGTCAATATTAGTGTCTATATGCAGAAAGGTAGTCGATAGTCATGGGTAGTTGGTAGTCAACCAGCTTTCCCCATTGAGATTTATTTAGGTAGTATATAGTATAGTATATGTTAGTTTCTATATGCTCAAAGATAGTCGGTAGTCAAGATAGCCGATAGTCAACCTGTTTTCTCCATTGAAATTTATTTAGGTAGTATATAGTATAGTATATACATGTATTAGTGTCTATATGCTCAAAGATAGTCGGTAGTCAAGATAGCCGATAGTCAACCTGTTTTCTCCATTGAAATTTATTTAGGTAGTATATAGTATAGTATATATTAGTGTCTATATGCTGAAAGATAGTCGGTAGTCAAGATAGCCGATAGTCAACCTGTTTTCTCCATTGAAATTTATTTAGGTAGTATATAGTATAGTATATATTAGTGTCTATATGCTCAAAGATAGTCGGTAGTCAAGATAGCCGATAGTCAACCTGTTTTCTCCATTGAAATTTATTTAGGTAGTATATAGTATAGTATATATTAGTGTCTATATGCTCAAAGATAGTCGGTAGTCAAGATAGCCGATAGTCAACCTGTTTTCTCCATTGAAATTTATTTAGGTAGTATATAGTATAGTATATATTAGTGTCTATATGCTCAAAGATAGTCGGTAGTCAAGATAGCTGATAGTCAACCTGTTTTCTCCATTGAAATTTATTTAGGTAGTATATAGTATAGTATATATTAGTGTCTATATGCTCAAAGATAGTCGGTAGTCAAGATAGCCGATAGTCAACCTGTTTTCTCCATTGAAATTTATTTAGGTAGTATATAGTATAGTATATATTAGTGTCTATATGCTGAAAGATAGTCGGTAGTCAAGATAGCCGATAGTCAACCTGTTTTCTCCATTGAAATTATTTAGGTAGTATATAGTATAGTATATATTAGTGTCTATATGCTCAAAGATAGTCGGTAGTCAAGATAGCCGATAGTCAACCTGTTTTCTCCATTGAAATTTATTTAGGTAGTATATAGTATAGTATATATTAGTGTCTATATGCTCAAAGATAGTCGGTAGTCAAGATAGCCGATAGTCAACCTGTTTTCTCCATTGAAATTTATTTAGGTAGTATATAGTATAGTATATATTAGTGTCTATATGCTCAAAGATAGTCGGTAGTCAAGATAGCCGATAGTCAACCTATTTTCTCCATTGAAATTTATTTCGGTAGTATATAGTATAGTATATATTAGTGTCTATATGCTCAAAGATAGTCGGTAGTCAAGATAGCCGATAGTCAACCTGTTTTCTCCATTGAAATTTATTTAGGTAGTATATAGTATAGTATATATTAGTGTCTATATGCTCAAAGATAGTCGGTAGTCAAGATAGCCGATAGTCAACCTGTTTTCTCCATTGAAATTTATTTAGGTAGTATATTGTATAGTATATATTAGTGTCTATATGCTGAAAGATAGTCGGTAGTCAAGATAGCCGATAGTCAACCTGTTTTCTCCATTGAAATTTATTTAGGTAGTATATAGTATAGTATATATTAGTGTCTATATGCTGAAAGATAGTCGGTAGTCAAGATAGCCGATAGTCAACCTGTTTTCTCCATTGAAATTTATTTAGGTAGTATATAGTATAGTATATATTAGTGTCTATATGCTGAAAGATGGTCGGTAGTCAAGATAGCCGATAGTCAACCTGTTTTCTCCATTGAAATTTATTTAGGTAGTATATAGTATAGTATATATTAGTGTCTATATGCTCAAAGATAGTCGGTAGTCAAGATAGCCGATAGTCAACCTGTTTTCTCCATTGAAATTTATTTAGGTAGTATATAGTATAGTATATATTAGTGTCTATATGCTGAAAGGTAGTCGGTAGTCAAGATAGCCGATAGTCAACCTGCTTTCTCCATTGAAATTTATATAGGTAGTATATAGTATAGCATATATTAGTGTCTGTATGCTGGAAGGTAGTCGGTAGTCAAGATAGCCGATAGTCAATTTGCTTTCTCCATTGAAGTTTATTTAGGTAGTGTATAGTATAGTCAATATTAGTGTCTATATGCAGAAAGGTAGTCGATAGTCATGGGTAGTTGGTAGTCAACCAGCTTTCCCCATTGAGATTTATTTAAGTAGTATATAGTATAGTATACGTTAGTTTCTATATGCATACAGGTAGTCGATAGTCATGGGTAGTTGGTAGTCAACCAGCTTTCCCCATTGAAATTTATTTAGGTAGTATATAAGACAATATATGTTAGTGTTTATACACGTAGAGGTAGTCGGTCTTCCTTGTGTAAAGTATACAATGCTATTTTTCCGTCTGGTAACCCTTGTCTTCTTCTGTAGCCAGTTCCTTTTCCATCTTGGTCCCGGACAAATAAGGATGTACAACTTGGCGTTTGAACTTCGAAAATCTTTTCCGGGCCGTAATTGGAATCCTTTCCAGTGTAAACCTGTGGAGTACATAGGCTGAAATGTATGAATGTAGCTAATAACATCTCCACTCCTAGCACAGCTGAAATCTTGAAATATAACCATTCTGTTCATTTTCAATGTAAAAAAACTATTTTAAAGATTTCTAGCACTTGAGGTGCGGCCAAGTATTTTTTGCATGAAACTCTTGATCATACATACATATTTTGATGCAAATTTCTACACCTCACATAGTGCCAGTATTATAGTTCTTGTGGTCAATTGATTTATCGTACAAGTAAAAATAACAAACATTTGTCAGATCGCCATTGATAAGCTGGAAAATATTGGTTTAGTGTTAGTGCCCATGCGTAATGGTAAACACTGCCCAATTACAAGTGGTTGTGCTTGGGGGTTTCTATAGTAACCACAGTAACAACAGCTGCACATGGCCAAATAGCAGTTGCTAGTATTACTAGACATAACTAGTAATACTAGATAGTTATAATATTATAGTTTAGGATTGCTACTGCTATGATGCCCTAATGGCTATATGAATTGAATTGCGGAAGGTTTATAATATGTTAGACTGGGGCAATAAAACAGCTACAACAATGGATAGCTGTTTGTTTTACTGCTGCAAAAAATATCAAAGACACACCAGTTATTCTCTTCGCCATATTAAAGTGGGGAATATGTGTGAATGTGTTCTGATGTCCTGCATATAGAAAGTTGGTCTCAACATTCACTCAGGGAGAACATGTGTCACTTTTCCTAACAAGTATTCTTCAATATTAATCAACAAACCGGCTCTAGCAACTAAAAGTCATCAATACTTCATTACTCTAGGTATTTTGGTATATGTAATACACCTATATTTATATACATGTACAGTAGAATAATATACCCATGCATACATCCTTCTACTATATAACATAGGCTACTTGCATTATTAGAGAGCAATATTCAATGAATCATGCTACACGCAATGTCAACAGGGAACTAGACCAAAAAGTCCTTGGCTCTCAAATTGGCCATGTGTGTTCACAAGTAGTGTAATTTATTTATTGCTTGCTTTTAGTACTGAACATAACTAATAATGGTAGGTGAAATAAACTACATAAGAATGTTACATTTTGTTGTTAAATTGCAAACTATTGATGTTTTAAGTGAATTACATATTATTGCTACACAAGTATAATATGTGGTCGTTGCTCTATATTTAAAGTGTGATCAAATTGTCAATAGATTCGGCAAACCAAAAGAAAACATAAACTCGCCAAGTCCATCAGAAAGAGTGCATGCTGAAAGTCCTGTGTCACCTCACCATAGACAAGCATTACTTGCAAATTTGAAGACTAAATAAATTTATATAAAACGATCAGACAAAACCATAACCATGCTCACTTAGAAAGTTGCTTACAAACACTACCAGTTAAAACAAGTAGCTCACGACACTTTCTAGGGTAAGCAATTAATCAGCACATTTTTATTATGGTTAATCATGATAAAATAATACTTCGACTTTTGCTGCCAGAGGTATGATTGTAACATTACTGCCAGATTATTACACCAGGAATGCGGAACAGAATCATAGTTGTGTGCATCGTTTGTGCTACACAATGTACATCATGTACACCTAGATGTGTGTTTTGTAAAAGTGGAGTGACCTAGAGTAATATGCAAGAGTAGACTATTATATTTGTTCTATAAATACCTGGTTGGAGGCAGATACAGCGAGTTTTCCTTGAGATCCAGAGTGGTGTTAATGGCTTGTACATGTACATGTAGTTGTAGCAGAAGACTAGTTTAGCAATGAATACCAGTTATATAGACAGTACTTCCATCATGACTGACTAGGTTGTGCTCATAGTTCACTATGCCTATCTTGCAAGCCACATAATATTCTATAACACAGCTGGTTTGCTTACATGTAGTTGTACAGCTGTGTACCCTACCATTAGGTGTTGTATTTCATGTACACCCTTTGTATCTAACATATAATTAAAGGATTAGTAGTTGTTAGTGAAATACATTATTAGGTTTCCATATCTTATCAGTAAACAATCTGTATTTGTTAGACACCATGTTGTATGGAACTATTATCTCATCTGTTAACATAATATTGGTTTTGTAGCACTGATTTCAGCTATCCTTGGTCCACATACGTGTATTATGTCTTCAGTCAGGCAGAGATTCAAACATTCAAATATTCAACTATGTATCATATAGCTAAAGAGCTGTGTGTACCGTCTGTTTAAATCAGCAATTACATAAGTCTTTTTGAAAGCATCTGCTTTTCAGGTACATGGTTAATATGTTATGCCATACACATTTGTAATATCAATAAACCTTTCGTATTCACCTTGTTAAAGGTGGACTGTACTGAAAATTTCAGAATGTTTGTCACCAAATTAACTATGTTAGTATTACTTGATACCTATACAAACATATCTAAACTGTTTTAGTAGTAGTTAATAGATGCTAAACTGCAAAAAAATAACCCCAAAATTTCTAAACTAACCATAGTGATGTCAGCTTTAGGAGTTATCTCCACCTAGTTTTATGTCAATTCTCAAAACTTTTTCTTTCATTATCTCAACTCTGACACACTATATAGCTAAAATATTTAGTTGTCACGACTGCTTTAGTAGAAATACAGTGTTCATTCAATAAAAGAGATATTAGTAATTATAGTACTACATACTACAGGTTCAACACACCAGTCTAATGCATTGGCTTGTTATTCATGAAATAAACAAGTAGCCTGTATTGACTAATCAAATTGTGAACTCAAAGTCATTTGATAATTTTTTTCAACAAATTGTACTTTTTATTGTCTAGGAATATTAACTAGCATTTGTTCTACATACCCATTTTTTCGTTTTGTGATATTCCTAGTACAACAAGGAGAAAATCTCAATTAAAATTTTCGATTTATAATAATACAATGCGTGGTCTGGCATTCACTCCCTGCAATGATGTATTTCACTAGTTTTAGCAGAGCTGGGTACCATGATGACATCATATAGCCCAGCTGGTATTGTGCTAACTGGTTCAGCTGCTACTAGGCTTTCTAATGGTGTATTCAACTCATAGTATCAAAATTTCAGTACAGTCCACCTTTAAGTAGCCAAGCAGAGCTTCTTAACTACACGCAGCTCTTCCCAGCACTAACTCCCTGACTAAAGAGATAACACATGCATGTGGACCAAGGATAGCAGAAATCAGTGCTACAAAACCAATGAGATAATTTAGCTTCATACAACATGGTGTCTCACAAACACAGATTGTTTACTGATAAGAGATGGAAACCTCCCTCCCACAAAATACAGGCATATAGTTATTATCAGAAAGTAAAATGCTATGTTACAGACCTTAGGACCAAAGAATGAATTTATTGAAACCATATTACTTTGCTATTATTTATTGATAACATTTATTGAGGCTATGATGTCTTGTTTGAATCTCTGCCTTACTAAAGACATAATACATGTATGTGGACAGAAGGATAGCAGAAATCAGTGCTGCAAAGCCAATATTAGGTGAACAGATGAGATAATTTAGTGCCATACAACATGGTGTCTCACAAATACAGATTGTTTACTGATAAGAGATAGATTCTAATAATGTATTTCACTAACAACTACTAATCCTGTAATTATATGTTAGATACAAAGGGTGTACATGAAATACAACACCTAATGGTAGGGTACACAGCTGTACAACTAAGCAAACCGACTGTGTTATAGAATATTATGTGGCTTGAAAGGCGGGCATAATGAACAATGGGCACAACCTAGTCAGTCATGATGGAAGTACTGTCTGTATAACTGGTATTCATTCCAAAACTAGTCCTCTGCTACAACTGCATGTACAAGCCATGAACACCACTCTGGATCTCAAGGTAAACTTACTGTATCTGCCTCCAACCAGGTATTTATAGAACAAATATAATTGTCTACTCTTGCATATTATTCTAGGTCACTCTACTTTTACAAAACACACATCTATGTGTACATGATGTACATTGTGTAGCACAAACGATGCACACAACTATGATACTGTTCTGCATTCCTGGTGTATTAATCTGGCAGTAATGTTACAATCATACCTCTGGCAGCAAAAGTCGAAATAATATTTCATCATGATTAACCATATAGTGCTGATTAATCGCTCACCCTAGAATGTGTTGTGAGCTTGCCAATATTGGAACAAGCAGTAAAAGTCTTTGGGGAAATGAAAGTGATCAGCGAAAATATCTGTTTTTCCGCCAAACTGTCCGATTGGAGAACATCTATTTAGAAACTGTACAGATCACTCATATGATAGTACAGAAGCAACCTCTGAATATCTTGAAAAAAAAAGTAGCTGCTCTAGCAATCGAAGATGGGCCACATAAAAAAACATGTGTCTAAATCAGATTTCAAATATGACTTTTCTACACCTCCTAAAGTGCCAGTTCTAGGTGTAATGGCACATTTTAGTACAATTGTACAGATTCTATCGATTTCGAAAATTGCTATGTATAACAAGGACATCACTATCACAGACTTCTAATGTGTTTGAGAAACTCTGTTTAAATTACATAATGTAACATTCAACAAAGGAACACAATCATTTTAAAATAGCATAAAGTTAGGAATAGTTTGAAAAATATTTGTTAATAGAGGTGGAACGAGACTCGAGATTTCTCGAGTCTCGTATCGACTTGTGTGTCTCGAAAGTCGTCTCGAGATGGCAATTAGTATTCGAGACTGGAAAACAAATAGCAGCTAATAAGTTTTATTTACAATAAATTAATAATTATAATACAATTAATTGCTAATCAACAATAAATCTATCAAATAGAAAATTATTATTCAAATTATTTAGTAATACTACCTACATGTACATTCCCAGCACTGATTGCCTAGTAATAGCATCGCAGCTAACGCTGAGCTACTAGTCGATCACTACAAGTCATACAGAATTACTGACGACTGTCAATCACCACTCCCATAATGCAATGTTATATTTTTACTAAAAGTTGTCTACTCGTGAGATTATTTCATTAAAGGGAACATAACTCCATACTAGTTTGTCAAACTACGTTATTATTTTAGTACCCGTGTACATGCAATGTAATGTACATGGAATACATGTGCAATATATTTCGCAGCCTCCTGTTCACCTTTTTATTGAAATGCATAATGATAAAATACAGAGTTTACAGAGTAGCAATTGAAACTATTGGACCTCTAACATGCAGATATATAAAATTTGGCAAATTTTTTAGGAAAATTCCCTTGAATCTTAAAACCCAGTCTCGTCTCGTCTCGAATCTTTTAGAAGTAGTGTCTCGAATCTCGTCTCGAATCCAAAAATGCTGTCTCGTTCCACCTCTATTTGTTAATATCCGCTACTGAACTTGTGAGATTCCTATGAACATACAAGTCATAGGTTTCTAAACCTCTCTATCAACATTTCCTACTTGTCTACATCCCACATCAATAGGCTAGGCATGAAGAGTTGTGAGCAGCAATAATAATAATCCAGTTAATGAAAATATTGTACAAATTCAAGTGACCTCGGAGACTAAGAGGCCTTTTAGAAGTTGATAAAAACACTCAAATGCTGCCATTAGAGTTGCTTTCAGAACTTGGTAGAAATGCATTACTTCTGGTTGTATTGTAATAGACGTTGCCCGTTGTGTGCTGCCAGCAAGGCAGAGACACACAACTCTATTACTTTTGGATCCTCCTGAACGCTTGGAAATCTAACCTAGGACTCAGCCAGATGTATTGAGGCGGAGATAATTTACCAACTCTAGGGATAATGACACACCAAGGAGTGACAAGGGAACAACTAATTTCCAGATTTAGTTCTATATTTATGTAATAAATTAGGACAAAGACAATAACAATGTAGTAATAATAAGGTTAGTAAACAATAAATTAGGAATAAATTATGATACAGTTACAAGGTTAAACTCAAAGATAAATATAGTTAATAAATATATACAACCAAAACCAGTCTCTCTTGTCGGAACCCTCTCTTAGCACTGCTCATGTTCTCACAGCAGAGAGTAGCTGTCAGCTTGTAGCTATTGCTCTGGAAGCCTTGCCTTATTAATATAGCTTCTTCTGGTATTACACAAAAAGCTGTACAAAATAGCCTTCTAATACCAGCTGGAATTCCCAAAACATGTTTCCACCACATTCTCCGCCCCTAGATGCAAGGCGGGGGAAACCAAAGCCAAGCATCGATAAGGGAAACATGGTGGCATGCAGTGAGTCCAGTAAGAGGCATAATTACAAATGCAAAATCCTTGAGGTTAACCATAGCAGATAGACGAACTGCCAGACTGCTATGACCCAAGGGCACTTGAAGGACAAGGAGGGCATTGGCAGCTCTAACCCCTTCACACTACTAAAAGCTTGGAATGCACTACATCATTGTCACTCCTATCATCAAAATGCAACTATAATGTCCTTTAGTACATGTCCTGCATAATTGTTTCCGCTAAGTAGAAGAAACCTCAGTTTCTCTCTTTACAACAGGCTGTTCAATAAGTTCCCGGTCACCACATCTCACGGGTACATCTGGCCATCAACCTTCTATTTCCTGTTCACCATGCTTGATACTCTTATAATGTATATACTTCACATCCATCGTCCATAAGTAAACTGTGTCGACTCTGATACGTTGGTACCTGATACCGGATAGGTCGAGATACAGTTAAATAATTGCCACTGCATATTAAACACAGTTAGATGACAGTTCATAAATAACACATATAGTGTCCAATATGATTGTAAACTGAATAAGGAAAACCATATAAAATTAATCTGTAGTTAGAGCTACGGCCAACACCCATACTTCCATTAAAATGAGCAATGAGCAAAATTTACATTACAGTAATTCCAAAGAATTACCATGTAAACACTCATTGTATTAACCTAGAATTAACTAGACCAGCTATGTAACAGAGTGCACTAGATAGGAGGCAACCTGTCCCACAGCTTGTCACGACCTAGCATGACACGATGGTCCCAGGACCCATACCTACGTATACACCACGTAGTCATCTAATCTCTAAGGATAGTGTACTAGATAGGAGGCAACCTGTCCCACAGCGTGTCACGAGCTAGCATGATACGATGGTCCCAGGACCAATCCCTACGTAATCATCTAACCTCTTAGGATAGTGTACTAGATAGGGGGCAACCTGTCCCACAGCGTGTCACGAGCTAGCATGACACGATGGTCCCAGGACCCATCCCTACGTATACACCACGTAATCATCCAATCTCATAGGATGACGAACAGCTCTCCTGGGTCTGTCACTGAGATGACCAGCATCGAGGTCCTTCCTCAGTGGACCCAGATCAGGAACGGTCATCCGTTCTATGTCAGCAGTTGGAAATGCTGACCAGTGGGAGGGTCCGTCCTCCGGCTCAGAGTCAGCTCCATCACCTGGATCTATTGTTTGGGAAGGCTGTCCCCGAGAATCATCACAGGCATTGAAGAGTTTCAGTTGACTTTCGTGAACTGTGCCCCTGCCCTGGATCTTGTAGGTACCATTATTAAATGCCTTCTTTACCGTGAAAGGACCTTGGAACTTTGGCTGTAGCTTCGGGTTGATGCCCTTCTTCCGTCTCTTATACTGCACTAGTACCATGTCTCCCGGGCTGAACAAGGGCGCTTCCTGGTTATCCGGAGTCCTCACGAGTCTCAACTGCTGTGATCGCAGCAAGGCGTGAGCCGTATCCAGGCGCTCTTGCAGTTCGGAGGCATACAGGGTACGAGTGGTTATCGAAGTATCGCTTGTTCCTTGGACAAGCTGATCTGGTAATCGGCATTCCCTACCAAACATGAGGAAGTTGGCAGTCTCCTGGGTTTTGGAATGTGGTGTTGCACGTAGTGCTCGCATAAGATGAGGCAGCAATTTATTCCAATCATTTTGTTCGCTGCCTGTGCTGAATAACAGCGAACGAAGGGCATCGCCCAACGTTCGGTTACCTCGTTCTACAACACCATTAGACTGAGGATGATAGGGAGATGTTCGGGTTTTAGTGACTCTCCACAGCAAGCACAACTCCGACATCAGGTCCCCTTCGAACTGCGCCCCGCGGTCACTATGGATCTCCTCGGGAAGTCCGAAGTAGCAGAAGACCCTATCATCTAGTGCCTCAGCAACTACTGGTGCGGTAGCATTAGGCAGTGCTATAGCATCTTGCCATCTGGTGAAATGATCCGATAACACTAGAATCCACTGATTACCTCGAGCTGTGCAAGGCAACGGCCCAACTAGGTCGATGGCCACTTTCTGCCATGGACGACCAGCGAACAGAGGCCCACAGCTCGAGTACTGGTTTAGACCACCCTGCTTGGCTTGTTGGCAAATCTGACAGGTTCTGACTAGTCTGCGCACAGCAGAGGTCATACCTGGCCAGTACCAAAGGAGCTGTAACCGTTTGAGAGTTTTCATTATCCCAGCATGGGAAAGGATATGGGTGTTCCATATAATGTCCTTCCGCATGGTACTGGGACATACAATCACCTCTCGCGGTCGCTGGTTACCCAAAACCCGAGCCACCAGTACGCCATCCTCCCTGATCCTCAACAAGGAGAGCATGGTACTGAGCTTTTTGAGTTCTGGGCTTCCCAGGCTCACCTTTTCAGGATCCAAAGGTTGCTGAGCTAAAACAGCTTGGTAAACCGTGGCAACATCACCAGGTACTTGCTGGGCTTTTGCAAGATCATCAGATCTATGATTTTGTAGCTGATCATCAGATCCTATAGGGGTGGTGTTCCGGCTAGTGTTGCCCACGGGGCAAGCACACCCGACCTCCCACCTAGCTTCATCCCCTAAGTCATCAGGTCGGTTCAGTGGTTTGACTGCGGGGAAGCTGAACTCTCGTTCTTCGGCTTCCCAGTCAGCGATTACTTCTTCTATACTCGGCCCACCACTCCGACGAGTTATCCTCTGGCACTGCTTGCAGTCAGTGCAAGGTCGTCGAGAGAGGCCATCAGCATTGCCATGTTTGCTGCCTACTCGATGTACGATGGTAAACTTGAATTCACTGAGGACTTCCAACCACCTTGCGATCTGGTCAGAAGGCTCAGACCTCCTGAGAAGCCAAATCAACGAAGCATGGTCCGTCCTGATAGTGAATTGCCGGCCGTACAAGTAGGGTCGATAGTGGTTCACAGCCTTGACCACAGCCAGTAGCTCCCGCCGAGTAACGCAGTAATTTCTCTCGGGTGGCTGTAAAGTCTTACTGTAGTATGAGATCACCTTTTCTCGTCCTCCTTGGATTTGTGATAACACAGCACCAATTCCGACGAGGGATGCGTCTGTATCAAGAATAAATTCTTGAGATGTATCAGGATATCCTAGTACAGGAGAAGACACCATAGCCTGTTTCAGTGAGTCAAACGCGTTCTGGCACTCATCACTCCATTGAAACTTGTTGCCCTTGGCAGTGAGCTGAGAGAGCGGCTTGGCGATGGAAGCAAAGCCCTCCACATATTGACGATAGTACCCTACCGTCCCCAAGAATGCCTGCAGTTCAGAAATGTTGCTAGGTGGCAACCATTCGGCTATAGCAGAGATCTTTTCAGGGTCGGTAGCTACCCCATCCTTACTAACCACATGCCCCAAGTACCTGACCTTTTCCTGGAACAAGTGACACTTGGAGGGCTTCAGTTTCAATCCAGCTGCACGAAGTCGGCTTAATACTTCTTTAAGATGATCCCAATGATCGTCAAAATTGTTTCCAATCACAATCACATCATCCAGGTACAGCAACAAAGTTTTCCAATGGAGACCATGAAGGACCCTCTCCATCAACCTCTGGAAAGTAGCAGGTGCATTGGTAAGCCCAAATGGAAGGACTTTCCACCTCCACAAACCACTACGAGTGCAGAATGCGGACTTTTCTTTGGCGTCATCATCTAGTGGCACCTGCCAATACCCACTCAGGAGATCCAGAGTGGTAAAATATCGGCTACCGGCTAAAGCGTCCAAGCTGTCGTCTATCCTAGGCAGAGGATGAGCATATTGGGTTGTCGCATAATTGAGGCGTCTGTAGTCGATACAGAACCTCCAGCTGCCATCTTTCTTCTTCACAAGCACGACGGGGGAGCTCCAAGCTCCGTACGCCGGCTCGATCAGACCTTGCTGATGTAGTTTCTGGACCTGGTTCTCGACCTCAGCCTCCTTCTCCGCCCCTAGACGACGCGGTGCTTGCCGAATTGGTATGGTTCCGGGTGCTACCACGATAGGGTGTTTTACCAGGTTCGTTAACCCGACATCTCTTTCTCCACTAGAGAACACATCACTGTAGTTGGTCAACAGCTTAGCAATGGCTTGCTTCTGGTGTGGTTGACTACAGGTGACAGTCGCTTGTTGATAGAGTGCTTCCAGATGCTGTGGTAAGACACTGGACTCCATGTTGGAATCCGGACCTGACTCAACACCTGAAACTGAGTCCTGTTCCACTAGTTGACTCGGTTCTACACTGGTGAACGTCCCTAGGACAGTACCGGCTGGTACCGTCTTCGTTTGGTTGGACGGATTTATGACTCTGACTAATAAACTTCTGCCCTCGCCACAAGTATTAATGCTAGAAGCTAATGCAAGGTTGAACCTAGTCACAGCATTACTGTCTTCTACAATACCCATCGGCGAGCTCACAGGATTGGTAAGTCTGCATTTCACTATTTGCTCTGAACAGGGAGAAATCCTCGCTACGGAAAGTACTTGAACTTTACTCGTAAATGAGACTCCGTCTTGGTTGGTACAGGTGAGGCTTTTACCGTTCATTACTAAGGTAGACTGACTGAACTGAATGTGGCAAGTGTTGTCGCGGAGAAATGGCATCCCCAAAATGACATCTGCTTCAATTTCAGCAACCACCATATTGACTATGGCCGTCTCGGACCGGAGCCGAATAGACAGCTCAATCTGACCATGGAACGGTAAATTGGACCCATCGGCCAGCACTAAGTTTTTTTCAAATGGACCAATGGTGTCCTTGATATGCCTGGGCAACTGGTCAAAGACCCTCTTCGCCAGAAGATTCAGGGTACTGCCAGTATCGAGCATAACCATGACAGAATTACCCGAGATCTTTCCGGGAAGGTATAGAGCCGATGCAGACGTAGCCATGCTGCAGGCTTCAGCAGTTTGTTTCGAACCAGCGTCTGGAAAACTAGAGCAATTAGTCCCCGTGACATCTGGCATGTGACCACACTTCCCAGAAAGCGCAGGCTCCGGAACAGGGGTAGCAGGCAGCTTACACCACGAAAGTCGCCTATTAGACGACATGATGGGCTGGCCTGAGGCTAGATCTCCGTCCCGGGCCCCAATCTGTTTAGAGTCGGTTCTGGTCGTCTCCCGGTAAGAAGTTTTAGGTCTACTCGTTGTTCCGGGAATGGGTGGAGTAGACCTTGTTAGTTTCCCCACTGCTTATCTGCAGGTGGTTTACGCATGTTGTTCTGCCTGGGACAATCCCTCATGAAATGAGAGGGGTCCCCACAGCCGAAGCAAGCTTGCCTGGTTGTCCTGCTGCCTGGTAGCCCTGTGTCTTTAGGTCTACGTCTTTGTTCCAGGGAGGATAGACGGGCCCCTTGTTGCTTGATAAGCTTACTCTGCTCTTCAAGTAGAGACATCATATTTGTCAGCACTTTCCCCAGATCACGGTCCTTGGCTTCGTCCTTGGCAGGAGGTGAAGGAGGGCTAGCCCCAACTTGTGCTAATTTATTCGCTCGTCTGTGAGGTACTGCTGGCGCTCCACTAATTGTGTGGTAACGCTCGGCAGCCTTAATTGCTTCAGAGAGTGTTCTGGGGTGTGCCACAAGCATGTGACATCTTAGCAAAGGGTCCTCCAGGGCCCTGTCGAAGTGTTCCAGTGCCATCTGATTGGTAACCTCGGTACCGAGCGCACCATAAGCCACCCTCACCAGTCGTTCCACACGGT
This sequence comes from Bugulina stolonifera, assembly GCA_935421135.1. Lineage (NCBI taxonomy): Eukaryota > Metazoa > Bryozoa > Gymnolaemata > Cheilostomatida > Bugulidae > Bugulina > Bugulina stolonifera. The sequence continues at coordinate 7,365,647 of OW285194.1, forward strand.
TACCCAGGGAGACGTAGGTCTCATCTGGGTAACGGTGCAAGGCGTGAAGCCTTTCACGAGCTTCGGTGGGTGTCAACCCAAACATGGTTACCAATCGGACAAACACTTCTTCCGAAGAATCAGCATGACCGCACTCTCTGGCTGAACGTTCCAAGCAACCTTGGAGTTTTACTAATGTGACCTGGTCATTCCAGTGGCTTAATAGGGCCACCTGCTTGAACTGTTTCACAAACAGGTGTACGTCCCCACTGCCATCAAATCACGGGGGTTGTAATTCCCGGGAAGGGGCACCCACCCGCTCGACTGCATAAGTGAACTGGTTCACCAGCGATTGTAACAACTGATTAGTATCCAAATGGGAATCGGTTCCCACTGCACGAGTCTCCTCCTGTCCAGCAAGGGAAGGTGCAATGGGCGATTCTGCTAGCATTGGCTCAACTCCGCACCCCAAACCACCTGGTTGCGATCTTCGCGAATCGCAAAGTGGAGTGGAATGGTGCGGCACCGGTTTAACCTGTCTGGGCGCCGGAGTGGGCGTAACTCTCCGGGGAGGCACAGGTGGAGCTGATGGGTTACGACTAACCCTGTGCGCATCGTACACTTCCATAGCAGAAGCTGCCGGTTCCCCAAACACGATGGAGTTAAAAGGGGGCGCTACGCCCGGTGACGCTGGGGCCACGTGACACACAGAGCTGTTGTCCACGTATCGCCGGTAGCGGTCGTCCAAAAACTCCTCTACATCGCGGATGGCCTGACTATTTGTACAACTCACTCTATGACTAGCTATGCTGTCATCAATAAATGTTTCAACAACTTCAGGTGCTAAAAACGGGTTAGTACCTCTGGTCATAACATAAGAATCTAAAAATGGGTTAGTGTTCTGCCACCCAGCGGCCATCATCCAGTCAAATAATCACTCAACCCCAACCTAGCTAAGCAGTTAGAGCGTTCAGAAATGATCCCACCGCTGCCACCAATGTAATAGACGTTGCCCGTTGTGTGCTGCCAGCAAGGCAGAGACACACAACTCTATTACTTTTGGATCCTCCTGAACGCTTGGAAATCTAACCTAGGACTCAGCCAGATGTATTGAGGCGGAGATAATTTACCAACTCTAGGGATAATGACACACCAAGGAGTGACAAGGGAACAACTAATTTCCAGATTTAGTTCTATATTTATGTAATAAATTAGGACAAAGACAATAACAATGTAGTAATAATAAGGTTAGTAAACAATAAATTAGGAATAAATTATGATACAGTTACAAGGTTAAACTCAAAGATAAATATAGTTGATAAATATATACAACCAAAACCAGTCTCTCTTGTCGGAACCCTCTCTTAGCACTGCTCATGTTCTCACAGCAGAGAGTAGCTGTCAGCTTGTAGCTATTGCTCTGGAAGCCTTGCCTTATTAATATAGCTTCTTCTGGTATTACACAAAAAGCTGTACAAAATAGCCTTCTAATACCAGCTGGAATTCCCAAAACATGTTTCCACCACAGTATTACTAGATATGCATGCAGCTACAGATGTTGCATCAAGTATCTTAGGATGCAGCCAAAAATATCAATAGTTTGTGATTTAAGACCAAAACGTAACAGTATTATGTAGTTTATTTCACCTACCACTATTAGTTATGTTCAGTACTAAAAGCAACAAATAAATAAATTACGCTACTTATGAACATACATGGCGAATTTGAGAGCCAACGACTTTTTGGTCTACTTTCCTGTTGACATTGCATGTAGCATGATTCATTGAATATCGCTCTCTGATACTGCAAGTAGCCTATGTTATATAGTAGAAGGATGTATGAATGGGTATATTATCTACTGTATGTATATAGATATAGGTGTATTACATGTACCAAAATACCTAGAGTAATGAAGTATTTTTTTTTTGTTACTGTCGAGCCACTTAGCCATCCTATTTAACGGACCTCAGAAGTTCGAAACTTGTATGAGCGACAGGAACTGGGCTCTGAGTGGAAGAGCTCACCTTCCACAACAGGAGTGCATGGTCAGTGACCACTACATCAACCTGCCACCCCAATGTGGTTACATACCCCGCCAGAATCTGGCTTCTCTTTGCGAATCAGGGCAGAGGTGGATCTTTAACGTGACTTTTAGTTGCTAGAGCCGGTTTGTTGATCAATTTTGAAGAATACTTGTTAGGAAAAGTGACACATGTTCTCCATGAGTGAATGTTGAGACCAACTTTCTATATGCAGGCCATCAGAACACGTTCACACATATTCCCTACTTTAGGGGGTTAATATGGCGAAGAGAATAACTGGTGTGTCTTTGATATTTTTTGCAGCAGTAAAACAAACAGCTATCCATTGTTGTAGCTGTTGTATTGCCCCAGTCTAACATATTATAAACCTCCCGCAACTCAATTCATATAGCCATTAGGGCATCATAGCAGTAGCAATCCTAAACAACAATATTTATAACTATCTCGTATTACTAGTTATGTCTGGTAATACTAGTAACTGCTATTTGGCCATGTGCAGCTGTTGTTACTGTGGTTACTATAGAAAGCTGCAGGCACAACCACTTCTAATTGGGCAGTGTTTACCGAGCATGAGCACTAACACTAAACCAATCTTTTCCAGCTTATCAATGGCGATCTGACAAATGTTTGTTATTTTTACTTGTATGATAAATATATTGACCACAACAACTACACTGGCACTATGTGAGGTGTAGAAATTTGCATATCAAAATATTTATGTATGATCAAAAGTTTCATGGAAAAAATACTTGGCCGCACCTCAAAAGCTAGAAATCTTTATAAAAAGGGAGGTTGCTTCGGCACTATGAGAACAGAAATGACGTGTGATTTTTGTAATTGCATTTAAAGTTTCCTCAAGCTAACATTATTGCGAAGTCGCATTTTCTCGCTCATTGTCGCTTCATTCTGTAAAACTACCCCTCAGATGATTGAATATTTCGTGGTAAACGACAAAACCAGTTCATCTGACGAGTGTTTTTTTTACATTGAAAATGAACAGAATGGTTATATTTCAAGATTTCAGCTGTGCTAGGAGTGGAGATGTTATTAGCTACATGCATACATTTCGGCCTATGTACTCTACAGGTTTACACTGGAAAGTATTCCAATTACGGCCCGGAGAAGATTTTCGAAGTTCAAACGCCCAGTTGTACCTCCTTATTTGTTCGAAACCAAGATGGAAAATGAACTGGCGACAGAAGAAGACAAGGGTTACCAGATGGAAAAATAGCATTCTATACTTTACACAAGGGAGACCGACTACCTCTACGTGTATAAACACTAACATATATTGTCCTATATACTACCTAAATAAAGTTCAATGGGGAAAGCTGGTTGACTACCAACTACCCATGACTATCGACTACCTGTATGCTTATAGAAACTAACATATACTATACTATATACTACCTAAATAAATCTCAATTGGGAAAGCTGGTTGACTACCAACTACCCATGACTATCGACTACTTTTCTGCATATAGACACTAATATTGACTATACTATACACTACCTAAATAGACTTCAATGGAGAAAGCAGATTGACTATCGGCTATCTTGACTACCGACTACCTTCCAGCATATAGACACTAATATATACTATACTATATACTACCTAAATAAATTTCAATGGAGAAAGCAGGTTGAGTATCGGCTATCTTGACTACCGACTACCTTTCAGCATATAGACACTAATATATACTATACTATATACTACCTAAATAAATTTCAATGGAGAAAACAGGTTGACTATCGGCTATCTTGACTACCGACTATCTTTGAGCATATAGACACTAATATATACTATACTATATACTACCTAAATAAATTTCAATGGAGAAAACAGGTTGACTATCGGCTATCTTGACTACCGACTATCTTTCAGCATATAGACACTAATATATACTATACTATATACTACCTAAATAAATTTCAATGGAGAAAACAGGTTGACTATCGGCTATCTTGACTACCGACTATCTTTGAGCATATAGACACTAATATATACTATACTATATACTACCTAAATAAATTTCAATGGAGAAAACAGGTTGACTATCGGCTATCTTGACTACCGACTATCTTTCAGCATATAGACACTAATATATACTATACTATATACTACCTAAATAAATTTCAATGGAGAAAACAGGTTGACTATCGGCTATCTTGACTACCGACTATCTTTCAGCATATAGACACTAATATATACTATACTATATACTACCTAAATAAATTTCAATGGAGAAAACAGGTTGACTATCGGCTATCTTGACTACCGACTATCTTTGAGCATATAGACACTAATATATACTATACTATATACTACCTAAATAAATTTCAATGGAGAAAACAGGTTGACTATCGGCTATCTTGACTACCGACTATCTTTGAGCATATAGACACTAATATATACTATACTATATACTACCTAAATAAATTTCAATGGAGAAAACAGGTTGACTATCGGCTATCTTGACTACCGACTATCTTTGAGCATATAGACACTAATATATACTATACTATATACTACCTAAATAAATTTCAATGGAGAAAACAGGTTGACTATCGGCTATCTTGACTACCGACTATTTTTGAGCATATAGACACTAATATATACTATACTATATACTATCTAAATAAATTTCAATGGAGAAAACAGGTTGACTATCGGCTATCTTGACTACCGACTATCTTTCAGCATATAGATACTAATATATACTATACTATATACTACCTAAATAAATTTCAATGGTATAACTGTATATTCTTATGAATATTTACTACCTCATACTACATGAAATAATGCCTTTAGAAATTGGGTACATTATTGACTTTTGCGGTCAGGGACTGATATTTTTGCAGATATGAAACAGGCCTCTGGCGGTTCAAAGCATAAATTCTTTGCCTAAAAAGCTTCCTATATATAAATGTAATATCTACATGTATGCCAAATGCATAGTACATGTAGGTTTGGTATAGAACAGCACAGTGCACCAAGTTTCATACAGACTCCGCTTGAAGCCATTGGAAGTGACAAGTAGAAGTAATTTATTTTATATTCCATTTCAAAATGCAATAATATAAAAAATTAAAGGTAAAACATGATCGACAACAAAAACACTCTTAGGCAGAAATAAGATTGGAAAATACAAAATGCGTTAATTGTTGATAGCGCCACACCTACCTGTACACTGTACATGTAATTATTATGTAACACGCGTTTAATTAAACAAATGGAGAATCTGAGCAGCTTTGGGTTCCACAACTTTAACACATGCAGACCTCCAAATGAAGGTTGACTGAAAGGAACTTTGACCTGTTACCAGGATACACAAGTAATGACTTTTCAAATTTTAATATAGGTGACATAATGGAACATCCAGGGTTTGTGTTTAGTTAGTATGCAAATTATTGTGACATTCTGTCAGGATGGAATGTTGTACAGCTATCTCATTAATTATCTGGCTGGTGTCAGCTTCAATTAACATTGTTTTAGTAGGCCTACGTTGAGATTTCACAATTATTATCGTTTATTTCAACACTTTATCACTATATGCACATCTTGAAAGATGAACTCTGTGTGAAATTATCTAATTCTGGTGCTTGTCCAGAAATATTGTATTGGATCACACGGGTACAATGGTACGAGTGAGAGAAGTGCCCGTGAGTGGTGCGAGGCTTTCCTCATTACATATAAAGTGAACAGTACTTGTAGTTATGGTATTGATCGTGTATGACCCAAAGGTCCCAAGTCAATCCTTAGATCAATCTTGAGAAAGAGTCTGTTCTTACTTAGTAGGAAGTTCGGGCTTCAAAGTCCAATGGGAGCAAGAGCTGGAACTAGCCTAGCTATGAAAGAAGGCTCGGCATAGTGTAGTAATAGATGTGTCTTTATTGGAATCCAAGCATCAACTGAATCACCCTGAAAAAGCACACGCTTCATATACTATTGCGTTTCTGGTAAAAGCACGATGCAGTATCGTCTGGAAACTGTACAACAAGATGGTTGACAAACGGACGAGGTCCAACCTCTTTAAGGTCGACCTTAGATAAAATATGCTTAAAGAGATGTAAATCATATAATAAATTGGTCGCAATAAATTCTGAGACTTAGGCCCCATTACACAGGTCTAATTGAGTTACAACCAATAAACCAGGCAGTTCATAATACAAGTCAATTATACATAAGTATGAGTACATGAATACATGGCAAGGTAAGTACTAGAGTAATTATGGGAGTATGAGTTGGGAGAGTCAACTACCAGGCACTAGTGTGCTTTTAATGGCATTATAGGCTGAGGCTATAATTATAGTGAGAATAATGTCCCACTAAAATAATATATATAATGTCCACATGTCTTCATATGCTATGGCTGCTGACAATGTTATTGTAATCATAATGCAATTACAACTGCATCAACCAGTTGAACAATTCAATACTGCTTCTGATCACAATTTCATTAGCTAAAAATACCTTTCACACTTGTTGTCTTCCAGATAATTGCAAAATGTTGACCAATTTCGCGAAGCGGTTGAACGGCGTTTAAATATGTCAGCAGAAAACCTGATAAAATAACCTAAAAGCATAAATTATGATCTCCCATCTACATTGTGTTAAATACATGTAAAGTATTACAAATGCTGTACAACCATTCGCTTCAGAAAGCTTTCAACTGTCCACATCATTAGAGTTTTGTATACTGTACACAAATATAGATATACATGATTGTAACTAATATTTCTGAAAGAATCATTTCGGTTTTGATGATACAAATAATGTACATGCGCATCAATTGGGTTGACACTTACATGTACATTGCAACTTCCCTAAACTACAGCATTAATAAGAAACATAACAAGAATCTGTGAATTATTAATTGAAGTGGGTATGCCAAGCGTGCAATATTAGTCATGTGTTGTACGATCTAGTTAACTCCATGTTTATTATATGTTAACAGCTGTAAGCTCTGTCTGGTTTTTTTGGTGGACATGTGACAGTGGTCAGTGTGCATAACGGCAATCGCAATCCAATCGGAGTGTCAGTATTTGGAGCAATATTTATCCACAGCCACGCTTTAATGTAATAATGACTATGCGATAAATTTGTGATGACTTAGCAGTGTCCAATAAATACATTAGTTTAAGCCTTTTGTAAATGATATTTCAGCTCCGACTAAGGAAGATCAGTGGTGCATATTTACATGCAAATCAGTTATTGGCCTGAACCTTGTTGACTGAAGTTTCATAGTGAGTTATATTAAATAAAAGGGTTTTATATTATTTAATTTGCCTGCTTTTTTGTTCACAGTCATGCCTCTCTATGGATCTATCATTACTGAACATGGGGAGTTAATGATTTTCGTAGTTTAGCCATTTGCATATATATTTTTTAATTTTTCTAAAATTAGAACGTTTTTACTTGTTTGCATGCTACAGAATGGATAAGATTTTGAAAAAGCCTAACTTTCAGCAGAATCAATAGTTGGTGAAGTCGGTGTATCCCCAGGTAGGCAGAAGTGGGTGCAATCCATGCAAGTAGTCAAAGTGAATATTTACAGCATCACACAAAAAATCCATAGTGGGAATAAAATAATCACATTGTAAGCACTGTAACAACATAAATATATTAGTAGTATTTTTCCAGCTAACCAGTTACATGTATTTACTGGTAATTTACTAGTAATATTGTCCAGGTAGCTTTTAGTATTTCTATTCACTCTGTACATTAGGTCTGGTAAATAAACACTGATTCAGTCTTGTTGACATAAAAATGTATTCAAGCTGTATTAACACCGGAGCAATATGAATTGTGAATTGTATGTTCACTACTTTTATTTGCATAACTCTCTAGATTTCTGGTCTACAGCAACTACTATAAGACTTCACTGCGTCTAATGTCCAGTGATAAGCAGCGACCCTAGTCTACATGAACACTAAAAGAGAGGGCCAACATTGCTAGAACAGGTGGGTCAACATTGCTATAAGAAGGGGTCGAAATTGCTATAATATAGAGGGTGGACATTACTATGAGAAGGGTCAATATTGCTATTAGAGAGGATCATCTATACTATAAGAGAAGCCCGCATGGAACATATGACATGATATGCTGATGTTCTGCCTGATAAAGTTGAAAACCAGTTTAGGTATACACAAGCCATGTAATTGCAATGCATCAATAGTATTATCCTAATATTATTTTGACACTAGCAATCAATATGTTTAGAATACTACATGGAGATGTACAGGAAACTAGTTTATTTAATTAATTACATTTCACATCATGTAGGTTAATGTCAAAGCTAAGGAACCTGATGCTACTAGCAAGAAGTCAGCTTTGAATCATGTTCAGTTCTCATAAAAATCCGGGTTATACATGGGAACATTTTACAGACCAATTTGAAACTCATTGGCAATTTGTTATATCAAATCCAGCACCTTGCCATGGTGAATGACAGGTGTTATTGTCATACTCTACCATCTGTCAGGATCCAAGCAGATCATTGTCAAGTCCTTGCAGTCAACTGATTTTGCGTTATTATTATGAACAATGTTGACCATCAAAATGGTACATGTATAAATATCAAGTCCATTTTCCTTGATATGTTGAGCATTTACATTACAATGTACATGTACATGTAATACTACACACAATTTAAAAGTCAAACCTGTTTTAGAGGAAAGCACGTCAGTGAGACTAAGACCATGGGACGAAGGCGTGACATAAATGTTGAGGTATTACTGACTTCTCTTACGCACCGTGTGTACAAAACAACGATAGTCTTCATTAAACATTTCGTAAAGCTTTTTAATTGGATGTAATGAATAATGCCACATGTCGTCGATTAAAAATCAGCCAATGGTAAGTGTTTTCCAAAATCAGCTGTATATATAATTACTTGCATGTACCTGTAAATATATTAGTGCAGGTGGATTTCGAAGGAATTAAAGAGTAACATTCAGGGACATATTATTCAAAGAAATAAACATCAAGGTAAAAATCATAAATTATTACCAACGGAAAAATAATATTGTTATGTATTGCATAATATGATCTTATTGATATCATTCTCTGCTCTGACTAAAATACTGGTTTTAATAGCAATATTTTACTTTTTTTATTAACAAATTGGCAATATGTAAGTTCTGTGTATATACACTAATTATAATAGTTTCATGGTAAATGTGTTCTCCATATCATGTATATTATAATTATATATATAAATCATATTTACATCTAGACTTTAGGCATGTATGTTACACATCATGTACATGCACATATATTTATTTTAGAAGTCACTGAAGTCAACATGAGGGCAATTGTAATGATTTTCATGGTTGTGGTGTTTTCCTTAATAATCGGTAAGTTTTCATAAAACTGCTTCTAAGTTGCACGTATGTTGAGAGTGCTGCCACTAGTAAAAGTTTCATCGAAGTGTGAAAATAATGCCATTACACTTGATTTTATTATGGGAGCATAATGGCTCACACATTGCATTTTTCTTCGAGACCTACATGTACCTTTAAAGGCTAGTTGTTCCTTAAAGCAGAACTAAAATGTATGCAAGCAGTTTAGTCATACAAATACAGCTGCATGTAGTGTTTTTGAAATTTGTTATTTTTGTATAAACATAACACCCAATAGCACCGCTTTATCATCCATCTTGTTATTAGCCTCCAGTCTGTTTGACTTAGAGCTTATTTGGCCTCCAGCTTTTTAGGTTCGCAGCAATTTTGGTACAACCTAGTTCAATTGTCCTTAATAATGATAAATCTCCTTGGACATAGTACATGTATATTGTACAATGTAACACTACTAGATGGGCCATAAGATAAATTTACTGGTCTGCTACTTAGAGTTTTATAGAATTATTTCCCTCAATATTTACTGTCAAGCTTTTCGTTCAATTCAGCTAATCCAGCCAGTACCATTTCTTACTCTTTGACAGTATGAAAATATTGAGAGGGGACAACTTCTCATTATACGAAAACATGAAAACTTCTATGAATAGAAGGTAATGCACTGTTTATTCACTGTAGTCTGCTGTATTGTATATTTTAGCACCGCCTGTAATGGGCGGATTTAATATGCGGAAGATGAAAGTTCCATGCAATATGGAAGCGTGTCAGGCAGGATGTACAAGTCCACTCACATACTGCAGCATGGACTGCGATTGTGTGTACTACTAATCTCTCACCCTCGACTAGCTGGGATGGAATCCTCATGCTAACAACTTTAGCATGATCTACTAAATGCTTATAAGAACAATAAATTTAATGCACTTTTTTATAAGTTCAATAGCAACATACTAAATTTGATTAACTATGTTAAATAACGTATAATGTATGTACTCACATGTTAGTACATGTGAAATGTATATTGTAATAATAAAATAATTACTTCAAAATAAGTAATTGCCACACAATTGAAACAGGATCAAGATTGTTTTAAGTGTGTTAACTGTAGTTTTATATGTACAGGAAGCAGGCATTTGATACAAGTACAAGGGCATGAATGTCTTTTTAGTCAACTTTATGTAATGACAATGCATTGTGGAGTTGCTTTCTCATGCTACATTTAGCAAAACTAATAGGTAGGCAGAGATAGGAGCAATCCATGCAAGTAGTAAACAATGAATATTGTTTATCGTTCACACAGAAATGCAAAGTGGAAGTAATCACCATGACAATATACATGTAAATACACTGTATATTATGCAATTTTCCAGCTAACCAGTCATGCACATTTATTATTTACTGATAGCTTGCTAGTAATTTTCCAGCTAACCAATTACATGATTGTACATGTATTTACTGGTAATTTACTAGCAAATTTCCAGGTAAGCTTTCAGTATTTCTATTCATTCTGTACATTAAATCTGGCAAACATTGATTCAGTATTGTTAACATACAAATGTAATGCATTCAAGCTGTATTAACACCAGAGCAATATGAATTATGAATTGTATACTCACTACCTTTCTTCACAAGACTCTCCAGATTTCTGCTGCATCGACTAAGACTTTCCTTGTCTTGTTCTTCGGGGCGTCTAATGTCCAGTGATCAGCAGAGATCCTTTTCTACATGTGCACTAAAAGAGAGGGCCAACATTGCTATAAGAGAGGGCCAACATTGCTATAAGAGAGGGCCAACATGACTATAAGCTAGGGCCTGCATTGCTATAAGAGAAGGTCATCATTGCTATAAGCGAGGGCCTGCATTGCTATAAGAGAAGATCATCATTGCTATACCAGAGAGCCAATATTGTTAAAAAAGAGGTCAACATTGCTATCAGAAGTGGGAACATTGCTAAAAGAGAGAGCCAATATTGCTATAAGAAGAGTGTCAGCAATGCTATAAGTAAAAGCCTCCCTTTAATCACAAATGACAATGGAATGCTGGGAAATACCCAGCAGCCAGCAGAGCCTTTAGCAATGAAGGTTTCTGCGAGTTATACATTACATGCTCTTCATCTCATGTGTGGGTTAATCCGGTGGGCGTGCCCTTTTGAAATTGGTACACGAGACCTCTGGTATTTTAAGTCCTGATCTGAACAGAACCAGCAAGTTAGGATGAAAAGCTTGCTGAAGAAACAGCCCAGCTGGGATTTGAACCCACAGCCTCCAGAATAAAAGCTGTGTGCTCTACCAACTGAGCTATCTCGGCCAACATTGCTATAAGAGAAGGCAGAAGCCTGCATAGAACCTATGACATGATGGATTAATATTGTCTTCTCAGGTTGAAAACAAGTGTTAGGCACTGAAATGTATCATTAATACTATTCTAACAATATTTTGACACTATCAATAAATGTTTCTATAGAATGCTATGGGCATCTATTAACAGGAAACCAATTGATTCAGTCAATTGCATCGTGTCAAAAGCTAAAGAACCTGATGCAACTAACAATAAATCAGTTTTTAATCATAGTCAGTTTTCATAAACACCCTGGTTATACACAGAAAATACTTTGACAAGCTGGTTTGAGAATCATTAGCTAATTGCTGTATCAAATAATGAAGCACCTTGCAATGTTGAATGACAGGTGTTATTGTCATACTAATTAAAACTCTACCATCCGTCAGGATCAAGGCAAATCAGTGTCAAGTTTTTGCAGTGCACTGATATTGCATCATCATTAGCAACAATGCTGACCATTGCAATGGCTATTAGATCAAGTATGAATAATATGGCTATTTCATTTTGGGCAGACATAGACATGTACATTGTACATGCATAATAAAGCTCATGACTTGTACTCAATGTTTTAATAGAAATATCCCACATTCCTAGAGTTTCATCAGTGTGAAACGTTGTAGGCAGGACCTAAAGTGTAAAAAATGTTTTACAGGAACGCATCAACATTACATGACTTTCACTATCAAACAGGAATGCGCGGATGTTCGGCGCCCGCATATGTATATCTGGCTAAATTCAAAAAGTAGCACATCAATAAGATGTTTTTACAACAAATATTTTTTATTAACTCCCGTTCTCTGTGTGTAAACAAACATTTAATGAATACAATAGTTATATATACATTTCTGTTTAGATGAGTGGTATCGAGCCATATTCTTTGGTGAGAACTAAAGTTTCAATTGTCTGAAATGACCAACACAAATTTTTAGCGCAAACATATCATATTGGCTAAGTGGAGGACCAAAGGTAGCAATAAAGAGATTGTCATTATCAGATTCATTCCACTAAATCCTCTCTCAAACTCTGCAGTGCTTATAGGGAGAGCATCAATGTGTTGAATCCTTTCTTTAAGCAAACTTTGCCCCACTGCCAACATAATCTCTGAAAGCTTGAACTAACAGCGGGTAACTCTCTCAATGAAGTTGAGGCAGCCAGAGCTGGACTGGTTAAAGGTAGCGGTGTGGGAGGGGCGCCGAAGCTCCCTTCTGCATGAAGGGGGGTCAGGGGGCCTCCCCTGGAAAATTTTTAGAATATGCACACACAAAACTGCTATTTTGACGCATTTGACCTGTATATTTGAGCAATGCGGGATGGTACAAAAGTACAAAATGTTCTAAAGTAAACTGCAAATTAGTACACTACAGAAAAAGTGCTTCTCTCTTTGGCTTGGTCATGAAGTACCATTGTTACAGTAGTCCTTTACATGACATAGTCTACAAATGTACATGTACACACATGTATAAGAGGGGAAACAATGTGAAATTAGTTGGTGGATAGAGATAGACGTCATTAGTGGTATCCTAGGTTTCCCAAACCCCGAAGAATATGGACAATTTAGCAGATGTGATCTATATTGAGACCTTTTACTTTTACCTGTCTGCCTTGCAATTTGACATTTGTACATGCCCTCAAACATTACAAAAGATGTCTCAGTGTCTTCAAAGATAATGCTAGCCCTGTCACAACATAAATAGCATCCCACTGACAGAAGTAATTATTTTCGTTATAATAACTGGTAATAACATTTGCAAAAGTCACTCATTGTAAAGTAATTAGTATAATAGTCTATTTCCCTGGCAATAAGAATCAGAGAAAACCAGTGGGTAGGGCACTGAAATACCCTCATTATAAATTGCATAGGATGAAAACTCAGTTTCTCAGCTATCCTCATCATAATAGCATCATTTTCATCAGAGTATGTTTATATTATGCTGGGCAGGGTAGCGCAGCCTTCCAACTATGACTGAGAAAATAGCCAAATAAAAATGCAACCGAAACGTGTTCCTGTAAGAATAGCTCTAATAAATTCTTACCAGAACAGCGTTCGATAGGGTACACTTTAAGCCCTGGTTATAGGTTACAGTATATTAAATCTAGATTATTTCTATTAATAGGTGCTTGCATGCAATTCAGATGCAACCATCACCAAGGTTATTTTTATAAGTTTAAAAAAGTTGGTTTGGAGTAATGTCAGTAACAAAGCAAGTTCAGACAAAAGCCTGGAGCTAAGGTTTATTTCACCGGTTTCATTGGTTTCGTACAGGGAAATCGACGTCTCACACAGGAGTTAATGCACAATGTAATGTAGGACGGGTAGCAATAATTAGTGTTAATTTACACCTACAGGTTTGCAGGTCAAACACAAAGTAGTCAACCTCCAGCCCAAGCAGAGCAAACGCAATTTCAAATCTAATGAAGATAATTTCCAGAGATTCACATGAAGCTATTGAGCAATGGAATGATTGAGCCTGGTACTTTTGCAGAAATATTTTCCCATCTCCCACCTTGATTTAAAAGCATGACAGTCATGTTATTTTTAAAATAAAATTGATGTACAGGTGCTGGTAGCCGAGTGGTCTAGCACTAGCCACTCTGGTCTTGCAGCAATGACGCAAGTTATCTGCAAGAACGTGGGTTCGAGTGCCGCCAATGACCTGGAGGTTTTTGCCCCGAAGAAGGTTTTCCCTCTGTGCTATATCGAACTATAATAATATCTAGCTCTAGGAGCCGTGGTGGCCCCTAGACTAGCTCTGCTATTGGGCAGCCACGTTAAAAAATTGTGTCTGGCACCACGGATATTATTATACAATGTACATGTATATTACAAGGAACTACGTAGTTTAGATAGTGGCATAAGCCTTAGAGTTGGAACAGTTGGAAGGCTACACATGGATTCCTATGCAGTTTTTTGTAATTTATTTATTAGACAGACAACAATTTTTACTGCTTGTTGGTATCTATAGTCAAATGGAAATTGATCAAGTAACCTAAATGCAGGCTTTGAGTGATTTAATATTTTAACACTCTACACTAACACTCTAATAAATGTACATTCAAGTATGATATCATCTACGCTTTGCAAAATATTTCTGAATTTTTTTACATTCTACAATTGTATATGGATATATTTTTAGCAAGGAAACTATTTTTGAGCAAGCAGAGACTTGTTGCAAATTCATAAAAATACCAGTCACCAGCTCAGCAATTTTAAAAAAGGAAGCTTCACGAGTGAGCAGTAGACATGCTCTGAGCGAACTGCACACAAGGCATCCCTCTTACTATCGCCACCTTGCGCCTCATAAGAGGGGTGCCTCATGTGCAGTTCGCTCAGAGCATGTCAACTGTTCACTCGAGAAGCTTCCTTTTTTAAGGTTGCTGAGCTGGTGTAGTGGTAGCATGTTCTGTTCACTGTGCTAGGTGATTAGGTGCCGTAGAGGCCCCGGGTTCAAACCCCAGTCAGGGATTGGCATTTTCATGGATTTAAAACAAGTCTCTGACTGCTCAAAAATAATTTCCTTGCTAAAAATATATTTTTATATAAAAAATGGCCAAACCCACTAACAATTGTATATACATTTCACACTCGTCAGCATAGGAGCCTACACCTACATTGTATCTCACTACTGCAACTCCGCCATAACATGTACATGTACATGTATTTTTATTTCGAGTCTATTGACTAGACTCTCAAAAGCTGAATAAAGACCAAAATGCAGCAATCAGAAATGTACGCAATTGAGTTATCTTTAGTTCTCAATGTACTTTACATGTTTATAGCAGTTGTACATTTTACATGTACATGTATGCGCGTACATTGTATATGCAGTCAGTGAGACTCAGACCATATTATGAGGAGGTTGCACTGACATTTCTAACACACCGTGTGTACAAAATAATTATACATGTAGCATTTATTAAATATGCCGTGACACTTATGAATGATGCCATTGGCTGATAAAAAATCAGCCAATGGCCATTATTAGCAATGCTACAATATGTAACCTGTATACGAGTCATTCACAGAGTGAAAACAACTTCCAAGAACATTATGAACCAATTGGGAAAAAAGACAACTTATAATTAGATACTTAATTCAGTGAAATATGCCAGAGTATAATGTAAACAAACATTATGGTTTCTATAGAATCAATATTGTGTTGAAGATTTCTGAATTTTGTCTAAACTCAGTTTAAATCATGGACAGTCGGAAAAAGTGGCATTTTATTTTCATATTTCATTCTAGATTGTATAATTGATATACATGTAAATAATGCAATGGCACCAATAATAAAAATCAGAGGTAATAGTTATAAAGTTGGAGCAGCTGCTTTGCTTTAATTGCCGATGGTGCCACATCTACATAGTATTATGGGCTAATACTAATTTTATTGATCAGCTGAAGTATTTAAAATGTCTCCAGATTCCAAAAACAGCGTCTACTATGGAGATATCAGCAACCTTTCAGGGAAGGTCAAGAGATGGTGTTACCAGGATACACAAGTAATGATGATTTCAAATATTAATATGGGTAACAGAATGGGACTTGCAGTGTTTGTGATTTGTGTATTATGCTAATTATTGTGTCATTGTGTCACTAATGGAATGCTGTACAGCGCTACAGTATCTCATCAATTATCTGGCCGGTGCTACGCTCCATTCCATAACCTCTTGTAAGTCAGTATACATACAATTTAATATAGTGCCACATTTATTACAAGTCATGTTGGTGAAATGCTCTATTACTACTGATTGGAAAATGAACTCCATCTGTTAAATTATATAATCCTGGTAAGTGTATAATTATAGACATATGATGTGCAGACATGTATTTATGCATATAAGACAAAACTATGCAAGTAGTGACATCATTGTTATTGGGATTGGGATATGTGGCAATGCCAATTCATCCCACTAGTGAAAAAATTTAAATCGGCTGCAGGCCCCGAGCTCATTTGCCACCAAAACATTATACACATACTTCTGAGGACCGCTAATGAAGGCTACACGTAAGTATTATCAATTTTCTATTATGTGTAAATGATACTTCGGTCTCGCCGCAGAATGCACAATAATTCTACCAGAGTAATCTGAAAATGGCCAGGCTAAAGAAAGTGCTTCATTCACAAGCAATTAATCTAGATACATTCCACCGTCAACATTATTTAGAGATTAGCATACTGTATAGAGATTCTTATTTTGACTAAAACAAAATTTTTGGTTATGGTGGCATATTGTATTATAGTTTGAAACTCTACCTACGCTGACAGTTGACACGCCAAGTGTATTTGTAGGAAATACAACATAAACACCTGTGGATGAATTAAAATATTATCAGGAGGTGTAGGCATGGATGTCGTTTAATGTTATTTACCAGCACAAAGTGTATGTGATGTAATTGATTTCATGTCAACTATGTCACAACCGCATGCGGTGTCCGGTTTTTTAGGGAGGTGGACATGTGAAAGTGGCTAGTTTGCATTGCAATTACTGCCATTGCAAGTCAGCATTTATTGCAAAATTGATACCAAGACTAACAGAGTATTCAGGAATATACATGTAATATAATTATATTTATGATGTCTACATGCTCGGTTACGCGAGAGGCTATGAGCTTCAGCAGAGCGACTTTGCTGTTGTGGTCTTGATTAATATTCAACCAATAACAAAAAGTGACTTCTAATAAATTTTATAACTGGAAGCATTGTATTCAATATTATTAGTTCACAACAGTGCTATTTGGCACTGAAACTGCAGAGAACGACACATTAGTCTGTTGCTCTAAAATCAATACTACATGTAGGTATGCTGCCATAAAAAGTTTAGCGTTAATACACAGAAGTGTGGCTACAAAAAATGGTTATTATGGTAATTTACTAAAATATTGGTAGCAGGGCTTGAGCATCATTCCACATTTATATACTTTTTATGAGAATTTACATGTAATTCGAGGGCTGTAAGAAATGTTATTTCCACAAACAAAAAGTAGAAATAATAATTTACAAAATTCTGACTAGTGCTTGACCCATAGCTCTTTAGCACTTAGTGGACTAGCACAGTGAACAGACGCATTAATCTTTGCCCTACCTCGATTTTCTTAGATGGTGGTCTTGAATGTCAGGCGACATATCGTACATCTATAGATTTGGGTTATATGGTTGTATTGGCAGTTAGTAAAATGAATCCGATTAAAACAAATGCTAAAAATAAAAAAATCATATAGAAAAAGTTGAAATACAGTCATGTAGCCTAAATACATGTAGTATATACATGTATAATGAAACTAAATCAAAATCAAAAGCAATTTAAGAGAGCGACAAAATCGGAAAGTATGCCAAGCTATATTTTCTGCTGGTGCAACTCATGAACTGTATTATGAGGGAATACTAATTTCGCTAATTAGCTGAAGTATTTAAAGCGTCTCCAAATTTCAAAATCATTCTTGGATTACTACTGTTACGTCTACAGTAAAAATACTGGCAAACTTTCAGGAAAGGTTCAACAATGATTCAGTCTTTTACCAGGATATACCACTAATGACGTTTTTCAGATATTAATAATATAGGTGACAGAATGGGTCTTCCATGGTTTGTGTTTGGTTAATATGCTAATTATTATGACACACCAAAACATTTATTTGTAGGAAACATAACTATGTATGCTCCTAAATATACATGAATAAATTGGTAATGTCATAGGGTTTGGGTATATTCAAGGTATGTACAAGTAGATCTATTTGGTTACAGATTGATCATGTTAACAACTGTACGCAGTGTCCGGTTTTTTAAGGAGGTGAAAATGTGACAGTGGTCAGTGTATTTTACGGCAATTACGTGTCACTATTTGGCTCCAAAATTGATGTAAAGAGCGATGGTGATGTACATGTAGTGGTATCCACAGAATGGTTAATGTTTGCTAGATTTGGATCTCAGATCCAGGGAAGATGCATGTAGATGCCGCATATTTCAATCCTTGCAAAAACGAAGAGCTTACTAGTCATATTCCTTGAGTTCCTAGTACCCAGTTAGAAGAGAATATCTTTGCCAACACTACTATAATACACTGCCAACATTGTATCTGAGACCACCAACATTGCATATGAGACCACCAACATTGTATCTGAGACCACCAACATTGCTATTACTGAGGGTCAACTCTACTAGAGAGGGCCAAAACTGCATAGAACCGATAATTTATGACTGGCGGTTTAATGTCGCTCTCTAAGTTCGGAATACAGTATTGGGTGTGTGGTAAAAATATCATTGATGTCATCCTAATAATATTTTAACTAGAATTAATAAACTTTTTTACCTTAATAAAATTACACGTATATGAACCCAATTATTGTATCATGTGAATTAATGTCAAAACCAAAGGACCTGATGCTATTACTGTAGCAAAGTGTCAGCTCTGAACCATGTTCAGTTTACATAAACATCCTGGTTACACATGGAAAAGGTTCAAATATCACTCCTAGCATTAATTAGGAAATACAATTATCTTAACAGACTTGTTTAAACAGACATTGTTAAATGTGTCTTTCAATTAAAGCACTTTGCAAAGATGGAATTCCGGCATCAAAGTCATGCGAATTAAAACTCTACCATCTATTAAGATCAAAGAACTTTGTTGGCAAGTTCTTGTGGTCAGCGAACATTGCATCATCATTATAAAGCATGTTGACCTGTTGATTGGTTATAGATCATATTGTATAAGTAACACACTAATATTAATAGCTACACGTACATTATTTCACCTCCAGCAAATATACATGTTGTACATACAATATTTATATTGCATGTACATAGCTGTCACAGTTTATAGACTGTGATTTGGCAAAAAATTACCTACGCGTACATGTACATGTACAGTACATGCATAATGTGCTTATAATTGTTAGTGCAAAGGTAGACTAGATGTTTACGAAAGAGGAAGGCTCATAAATTGCATGCAAACACATGTACATGTAAAACTGGAGTTTGCATGTATGTTATAAAAGCAGGAAATGGGCTTGAGATAGTTGCTGAGATTAATCTGCAGTATTAATGCGACAATTTACATGACATTATATTTCAAGGTATTACATAATATATATAAATTGGCAAACCTTAGCCCATGTACTGTACATGTAGATTAGCAGAAATTTCAGCCCTTCAATAATTAAGACCCTTTTTACCAAGTAATTGAAGAACTGAGCCTGGGACTTCTGCCAAAATATTTTTTTTTTCACTAACTTTATTTTCAAATTGCACATTATTCTTTAAAAAAACATACTCGGTAACCTATAGAGATTTTATAGTATAAAATAAGTTAACATACTTCACATAGACACCAGTTCAAATTATAATATTATGCAATTGATTTTTGCACAAATACCAATACTTTCTACTTATTGGTACATGTATATAATACAAGTACATTGACTATCTACAAGTACAGTACATGCATGTGTTAATAATCGAAGCCATGAATCTTCAACTGAAGTTAACAAAGCTTAATATATATGTACATGTAAATGTCCAAAGATCCTTTGACATGCCGAAACTCTGCAGCGATCGCATAGATAACCTTCAACCCAACACTATCATAATCATCTGCATCTACATCTGTATGTTTGTCAAAATATTTATGTACACAATGTGCAATGTATAATACAGACATGAATTTGAATGTACACGGGCCTACACCTATCTCACCAAGGTCTCCACGACTATATCCCAATGTCGTCTATTAACTAACCTCGAATAAAACTGAAAGTGCATATACATGTACATTATGTATGAAAATGCATCGATCAAGAATGTACACAATTTTGACACATATAGCTTTCGATTACTTAGTACGTTTAGCGACATTGCACTTGATATGCATGGCTGTATGTGCGAGTCTATGTTTGTCAATATATGCAAATGTATATTTGTTATGTGGGGGATGAATCAGTGAAACTAAAACCCTTAGGTGAAGGTCATGTCATAAAATAAAACGTGCCTTGCAGAGAGTGACACGGGCATCTCAAACATACCGCCTGTGCAAAGTAACTATTGTCTGTATTAAAAGTTTGTAATACTCACTGATTGGATGAAATGAATAAAATAAAACGTCGCAAGTCAAAAATCAGCCAATGGCATGAGTTCTTTGTATGCAGCTATCAACGTACACATACAATGTATATACAATGTAAGTGCGAGCGAATTCCAAGGGAACATAGAGAGGAACATTCAAATGTGCATTAATATAAAAAACATACAAGCTAAAGATGTTAAAAATTGTTGCTAACGTTAAATAATAAAATGCATGGTGTAGTGTGTTGACATTTCTTTCTGTAGCAACTGAAATGTTTGTAATTTGCATAAAAAAGTTTCAGAAAAGATATTTGCGACATAATACACGTAACATATAACATGTTTAAATAAAAATGTCTGTAACTTTTTATGGACAATGTAATGCTTGTTTACTATGTAATATATGATACAACCTTTGTTTACCTGTATTATAATAGCTCCATGATAATGGTGCTCCCCGTCTCATGTGGTCTTCCATTGTGATTCTATTTACAACAGAATATGCATATTACAGAAGTAACTGAAGTCACTATGAAGGTAATTGCATTTATTTCGATGTTTGTGCTGCTTTCCTTAATGATTGGTAAGTCTTCATGTACATGTATAATATTTGGTTCTAGGGCTACATACGTATGCACTACATAATTATAATTCTGAGGACATCGTCACTAATGAAGCTTTTGTAATAATATGTTTTCAAATGTTTAAACGCTTTACCACCGCGTATCACAAGTATTAGTGAGATAATACAAAGGATTCCTTGTATAAAATTGGTACAGTGCACATCTACTGCTGACTGGAGAGGTATTTATTTTCAAGGTAGCTGAGTTGGTGTAGGGGTAATGTGTTCTGTTCACTGTGCTAGGCATTATTTGGGTGTTGTAGATGCCCCGTGTTCAACCGAGTCCCAGCCGCTGCATAGACAAATTCTAAACTCATTGATCAAAAATTAACACTATAAGGCCATTTTATTTTAATAATTACATCAATATTGCTTTCTTTTGAATGTCATCGCGCAGGGAACACGTCATTGCACAAGTAATTTTTCTTACAAGCTCACTTCCAACTTTAAGTTTGTCCCCTGTAACAGCAAAAGTAGAATGCAATGTACACTGTATATACATGCAGCTAAGTCATGCATAAAACTGTCTGTTTTTTTAACTCTTCACCAGCTGAAAATCTAAGAAAACTAGTAATGGATTGGCTGATAATAAATGTTTACTGTACTTTAACTACATTGTAAATCAACTGTCAATATTTTTCGGCCTCCAAGTTATTGGGCTTGCAGCTTGTTTGGCTGACATATTTTTTGGCCTACAGCCTGCTTGGCTCAAATTAGAACAATGCTGATTATAATGCCATGACCAAGAAATGTTTTAATTAGGGACACATTTCAATAACACTAGGTAGACGGACCACCACATAATAATGACCTCTCCCTTGCAGTTTTATGGAATGGGTTCTATCAAACTGTTCTCATCAACGTTTTGTGTAATTTAACCTAAACCAGTGAGCACCCATTTTTCCTCTTTGAAAATATCAGAACATAGAGAGGGGACAACTTCTTATTAAATACCATATTGGCTCGGTTTGTATGAAAGTTTTGATGAATATAAGGGTAGCACACTATTTATTCATTGCATCCTATTCTTTAATGTAGCACAATCAGTAATGAGTAGACTGAATATGAAGAAGATGAGCAGCTCCAACTTAGGATTTCTGTGTAACATGAATGCTTGTCAGGCGAGATGTACAAGTCCAATTACCTTCTGCAACATAGATTGTAATTGCATGTATATGTAATTGCTCGTCTTTGGCAAGCTGAGAACGAATCCTCACGGTGACAACTTTAACATGACATATAAATACCTATAAAGATAATAACACTAATGCATTTTTAAAAGTTCCAGTTAAATAACAGCACAGCACTCTGTTAAATATAATGTATTTCCTTAGCAAAATATCTAGATGTACATTAAAATAAATAATTTTCACACCATCACGAAAGAACCATAGTTGTTATAAGTGTGATACTGTTGTTTTGTTTGTTTAGGAATGAGGCATTGAATACAAAATACAAGTGCATATGGGCGTTTAGTGAACTTCATGTGATGGCATTAAATTGCAGAGTTGTTTTCTCATGTTAAATTGAACGAACCTAACATAATATTCTGGAGTTATCATACCAAAATCAAGAAGAGTCATTATTAGCAAGGCTTAGCTGTATTGTGGAGTTGTCATTTCATGTTGTCAATAATGAGTTGTGGTCTTGCCTTAAGGTAAAGCAATACTGGTACTGGGGGTAATTCTGAATTGTTGAAAAAATTCAAGTTATTTGGATGAAGATGCCCATTTTTGGCTTCAAGGCAACTCCTCTACCGCTGCCTAAAAAGGCCATGTTATCTGGACCTTTTCTCACAGAGAGTTGGCCAGCACTGGCACCTGGCAGTGCAAGCTGCTAGGGGCTGGTCACACCGAGGAGTATAAGTCGGTGATTTTTTTTATTAATTTAATGTGAATAGAAACAGCAAGAATATGTGTGAATATGTACATGTATTTGTAGACATGAGACACATCGATCATGGTACTCTGCTTAGACTACATGTACATGTATATGAGATTAATAACTATTATATGTCTAAAAATATGAATATAGTCTACCAGGCATAAATAGAATTTTGCCAATATTTTCCTAGAGTCTCATTCATATGCGCATACATCTACACACATAGTATGCAACTTGTAACAAAGAAATAATGTTAAATTTTCAGTTAACAGTCCATCCAGTTATTTGGATAGATAATATCAAGTTACAAAATTGTCACTTCATAGTCTTAGCTAGAGTTTGATCCACGTGAATGACTTGGAACGTTGGTGTACTCCAGTCAGGGTGTTCATAATATGCAATTCTAATTTTGAGATCCGTCTTTGTAACATCGGCAGAGCTCCTTGTACCAGTCAGTAGCTCCAGCCTCACTATCAGCATTTATGTTTGCCTCCACTTCCTTCATCAACAGCGGTTTACTTACCTAAAGAGTAAGTGGATATCAAAGATTTAAATGCTGGTTTCATACTATTGGAGTTAAACAAAACACAACTTCTATTTTGGAGTTACCTACACTTGACTCGCTATACAAAATGTATTTTCTTTGCATTCGCGCTCTCATGCCTGAGAAAAAATCAAGGTTTAAAGATTATAGGCACTGCCGTAATAATGAGAGGCTGATAACCAGCTCATAATAAATGCTACACTACCATATTATCATAATACAGTCATGCAGTATGTTTTTATGTAGGACACCTGCACCCACAGGTCATACCTTTCTGCCATTAGCTGTGGTCGGAAATCTATCAAAATAAAATATCCTGGCTGGCATCTGCAGACAAGTTACCTATAGAATATATGTACATGGTAACTACATTTGCTGTTCAAACTGCTAGATCTACACTGAATGCACATATAAGCACAAAATATCTACATGTAAATAGATGTTGTGTTTGCCGTGTTAGGAGTTGTCGCCACACAATTATGAGGTCATAGTTCGGTCGCTAGCGTTGTAATTAAAGACACAGTTTCACTTCACATTTCGTGTGACTGTACACTGCAAAAGTTAGTCCAGTAACACAAAAACTAAAAACTTTTCTATTTTGAGTTATTATGGAGGAAGCAGTGATAATCAGCTAAAGTATCCGCATGCATCGAAGCAACAATGATTCTTCCACAGGAAACGTAAAACCAATCGATTCAAATTTAATATTGTACTTTGCATCATAACTTTTAACAGGAATACCCAGTAAAGCATTCCATATTACCAAGTCTAACTACTGGCATAATACAGTACGGCAGCAATGTATAATTTCTAAACAGGCACTTACCCCTTGATTCTTCATATGCTCCAGAACATCTTCTTCTAAGGGCTGTTTCACACCTTCAGCTAGACTACAACAGTACAGTTCATGTACATCCAGTATGTATCTGAATACCGAACTAAGGAATATAATATTTTGGTTCCTGGTGGTGGATCAGACAGCAGCGTAGTAAGCCAAATTTTGAAAGGCAATTTTTTTCCTTTCTAATAATATTTACATCCACACAATAATAGATGCAGACATCATAGATTATGCGTAGGTTATTAATTAATGTTACTTTAATGTACATGTAGGTAAATTGCAGATGAAACTTTGTTATCGTTTGTTGTGTTTATAGTCAGACCACCAGGATGCTCTCAGCAACCCACCACTTTAGTAAAATAGCAAGAATTGACTCTTTGACCGTAATCAAATGGTCATGGAAGAGAATAATTTTTGCACCTACACCTACACACCTACACCTACACATTACATCTACATCCACATCTACATATACATGTACATCCACATCCACATCCACATCTACATCTACATCTACATCTACGTCTACATCTATGTCTACATCTACGTCTACATCTACGTCTACATCTACGTCTACATCCACATCTACATCCACATCCACATCCACATCTGTATCTACATCTACATCTACATCTACATCTATATCTACATCTACATCTACATCTACATCTACATCTACATCTATATCCATATCTACATCTACATCTATATATATATCTACATCTATATCTACATCTATATATATATCTACATCTATATCTACATCTATATATATATCTACATCTATATCTACATCTATATATATATCTACATCTATATCTACATCTATAAAACAGATAGATAAAACAGTGAGATTCTACCAAATAATATCTACATCTATATCTACATCTACAGTACATCTACATCTACATCTACATCTACATCCACATCCACATCCACATATGTATCTACATCTACATCTACATCTACATCTATATCTACATCTACATCTACATCTACATCTATATCCATATCTACATCTACATCTATATATATATCTACATCTATATCTACATCTATATATATATCTACATCTATATCTACATCTATATATATATCTACATCTATATCTACATCTATATATATATCTACATCTATATCTACATCTATAAAACAGATAGATAAAACAGTGAGATTCTACCAAATAATATCTACATCTATATCTACATCTACAGTACATCTACATCTACATCTACATCTACATCTACATCTACGTCTACATCTACACCTACATCTACATGTGGTATGTATGGGAGGCTTCAGGTGTGATACAAATGTGTGAGAATTTTCATTTAGCACACAGATTTCTGTTGAGTGAAATAATGAAGTGTTCTTACCATATGCATACCACCACCTCATCACCATAGGCGTCATTTGTCTTTCCACGGACTACCTAAAACAATATCAACAATAATCACTAAGCTGTTAGCAGATCTTGATAGTTGGTTTATATATGACTGTCTTCGAGCGGGTCACATCCTAAAGGATTTAAACTTACACGCAACATTATGCTACCGATATTATTTTCGCCACTTAGCATTAATTTACCTATCCATTAGAAGTTGCATCCTCTTGTTACTGCATAGATAAGATTATTTGTTCAATGATATCATAAACGTACGCAGATTAACAAGCACTAGAACTAAAGGTCATCCAGCATGACATGGTTAAAATTTGCCAATGGAACTAATAAAATGTAATTTTGGAATTTTTAGCTCATGGTTTCTTGTTATGGTTTTCATTACTGTTAGCGATTGCGATATGAAATTGCTCTGCTGCGGATATTTCCTGGAAGCTTTGAAAAATAGCTAAAGACGGCCAACAAACTGTTCCCAAATGGCAAGGTTTTAATATTTTTACCACACTTTTCATTTGACCCTGCCAGTTCTTGTAAACATCACACAACATGTAGATACAAAGGCGTCTCTTGTCTAGACTTTTTGCTATAGCTACTGTTTAATCAACCACAGAAATAAAATTTCTACTGTACGGTGCTAGGCCTAAATTTTCCTTCATAAGTGGTATGAATCGCTATTTTATTGATGAAAAATTCTGTACAATGTAATGAAATCTTAGGCGTATGTAAGTAGAATATATAATGTAAATTATCAGGTTAACTTACAGAGACGCTCTGAACTCCTGGATATTTTGAAACCATCTCTTCTATGGGACCAGGATAGGCCACCTTGCCCTCAACTTTGAACCTCAATGCTTCCAGACACCGACCTTTAATCTGGTAAGATCCATCAGGGCCTATGATGGCGATATCTCTGAAAGATACATGCATATACATGTATATTGTAAACTTATTCACTGATGATGGTGCAGAAACGAATGATAATCCTAATCGTAGAACAACTTGATAGCAGGCTAGGTTGATTAGAGGTGATATGCACAACTCAATTACTAAATCTATGGCAGAGTTGACCTCAACTTTATGGCTGTTACACAGTGATAACCAAGTTGAATGCAAACGTCCTGAAAATATTTACCCAGTTTTGAAAAATCCTTCTTCAGTAAAAGAGCTCTTTGTTTTTTCAGGCAAACCTTTGTAGCCATTAAACATGCTGTAAGATTTAAAGCACAGTTCACCTTCTTGTCCAATATCAACAGTGCTACCAGCTCCATCAACTAGTCTTATCTAAAATGCATATGGCAACTGAAAAGAAACGTAAACGATGCATCCTTTAAGCGGCATAAACATTGCAGAAGTAAAGGAAAGCCAATATTGCAATCTCACTGCAAGAGCTAGACAACTTAGCGACCTCAGAGTTGGGTTTCATCATCAAGCAAGCGTCCAGTCTCTGATCCCTGTGGGTAGGCAGTGTTCCAAATGGGGTATAACCCATGATCATAGCTTCAGAAGAACCATATATAGTCTACAAAGAGGTGTGACCTCACAATGACCTTGCAAACATGCAGTTGATCTGATTAATGTACTAGAGTTAATAATCATAATATTTTACAAAGCATTTGTCTGTTATTTATTCAAGAAATCTTTGTCAGGCGTGAAAGAGATAATAGGTGGTTTCAATTAATAATCCAGCCTGTGAACAAAGAGTAAACCATTATGTACATGCACATGTGCATGTGCTATGCAAAATGTACATGAACATG
Source organism: Bugulina stolonifera (assembly GCA_935421135.1). Classification (NCBI taxonomy): domain Eukaryota; kingdom Metazoa; phylum Bryozoa; class Gymnolaemata; order Cheilostomatida; family Bugulidae; genus Bugulina; species Bugulina stolonifera. The sequence continues at coordinate 7,393,473 of OW285194.1, forward strand.
TGCATGTAAATTGTACATGCTGATGAATTATGTATTCATGAATCCAAATCCGACTTACCACCCTAACCATAATACTTAGTAATCAGATAAAGCCACATGAAATGTTGTCTTACAAAGGGCATGGCTTCTAAGATTGAGGAGATGGTCTCCTTGTATTGTCGAGATGTAATCTGTCCAGAAAACATGACATACTTGAGGAGAGGTAGCTTTATGTCATGTTTCATGCAGTAGTTGGCTATCAACTGGTTATAATGTCCGACCATGCCTAATATTTCCACTCTGTAGAATAAAATGGAAATTATTACTGTCAGGGAAACAAATATACATGTACATGTATATGCAAACATATTACAATTTGAGTGAAAGGAGTGTTGGAATTTGTACTGTTTCAGAGTGAATGAAGTACATGTAAAACTAAACTAAACAGTGACCCAGGCGCTCATTTTCGGATCTCGAGCTGCATAGACCTTTTTTCCCAATACATGTATAGGCTCTCAAAGGACCCTAGGTATACAACGTACAAAATAATCTAGCAACAACTGTCAGATCAGGCTTTTAATTTAAAATCTACTCTGGAAATGGTTGCTCGCCTAAGATCCTTTGAGACCCTACAGGTATATTGAACATTAGGTCTATGCCCTGCAATATCTGAAAATGAACGCCTGGGGCACTAATTATAATAACCACTCACTTTTCAGCAGCTAACGCTTCCGTACAGACTTGGGCCATTCTACCGTAGCTCCCAGCATTAAATTCAATATTTAATACAACCTTTGTCAGCTTGCCAGCAAGACAGAGAGTTACATATGCAAAACTGGCCAACTCATCCATGCTTGGGCTTGTAGACATTGTACTCTATAAAAGTTAGTGATTTGCAGACGTACAAATGTATAAATGTATGTATGTGTGTTCGCTACTCACATGAAGAAAGGCAACTTGGCATCCTTGTTGATGCTTCATTTAATTGCAAACAGTTGTTAAACATAAAACTATTCCAAATCCTACACAGTTGTAGAGATCATAAGCTTGTCATTACTAAAGCTGCAAAACGTAATTAAAGTAGACGACCTGCTTCTTTCATTATTCAATGATGCTAGCATTACACTGCTCTCTAATCAAGTACAGCACTGAAACATCAGTAAATATCACCAGCATTGATAGCAATTTCTAATGCTAGACATTACAATTATAGTACTGATATTGGCCTGTCAATGACTTGTTGTCCAGTAAAAAGCAACAAACAACAAAATAATCGCTAAGACTATATGAATTATATTCTTTTTGGAGAACTCACTCCGTAAGTAGCACCAACGCAAAGAACTTCATTGGCCATTCCTCCATTGGATAAGGCAATACATTTGGGTACATCAGTACTTCCCTAGAAATGAACCATAATGCTGTGCTAGCTTTGTCAAAGTACATAAAGACAGTGTTGCTTGAGGTATGAATACATGTAATGGTACAGACAAAATGTACGATATCAATTAACAAAAACAGAGAATGTACAGGTGGGAGTGTATGTGCAGATAAGAGTAATGATACAGCTACAGTTGGTGGTGTACGTAGATATGCATACCGAGGAGAACAGGTATCCGAGGGTAAACTCAGGTCTGACACTTTTCTTTGCTGCATCCAGTTGCTCATCGGAGATTTCTTCACCCAACTCTATCAGCTTCTCCAGTGGCCGAAGGTATTTCTGTTCTGGAGATCTGTCTTTGTACGAGTTGTCATAGAACACATGCTTTACCAAAGGAAGGCTATATGAACATGAAAAATCACAATGATTCAAACGCCATCTACCTCTCAGGCTACATGTATTTATGCTTACATGATGATACAAACATTTGTATTTCTTTACAGATTTGCAAGGATGACTTACACTGAGGAAGTCGGTGTTTCACAATCCTCGAATAGATTGATTAATCCATTAAAAGTCTTGCCTTCATCTGCTTCTCCTATCACCACGATTCTGGCCTCCAGCTGTGGTATTGTATTTACTATGCTTGCTTCTTTTGGAGCTGTTATAAAAGGCTTCTGTATAAAGCAGAGGTAACATAGTATTTTCTTACTTTTTTTTATCAGGTGTAGATAAGTGAAGTGACCTCATAGTACATAATTGTAATCTGAAAACCAATCTCACTCAAGTGTTATCCCAAGAGCTGGTAAATACTCATTCAGGATGATCCACATATGCTAACAATACTTTCCGCCCTAGAGAGAGCTTGAGATGGGCAGAGACTGTTTATCACTGTTCATTGTTTTTGTTAAACATGTAAAGTCACACATCCCTTAGAAGGATAATAAATATGCCCATATTATCTATCCAATATGATAATGACACCTTTGCTGGCACCTGCAGCATTCAGCTATTGTTCTCTGTTTTAATGTATGTCTTATGGAATGTCATCAAATGCCTGTTACTTTATCATAGCCTCTATTTTAGTGTAGTTAGATGAAATGGGAGGACTGCTGCAACTACTATTGCAGTAGTTGTGAGCACAAATCAACATGAGAGATATATCCTAGTATTTTCTCTACAACCTGCATCTGCAAAATCGGATTGCATAGTAGCATGCACAAAATGTCAGGCAGCACCTGCTTTGCACATGCAAATGCTTGGCAGGTTTAGCTTCATACAGTGTATAGCAAGATCAGGGAATGTTAAGCAGTTAAACTAATATGCAACATAAAACATGATAGATGGGTATGTCTTGCAATTCAAGATGTAAATTCCTACAGCATTCAATAACACATATTGATACTTACAGCAAACGCTACCCCAATAGAAGAAGCTGCAGCAAACATACACGTCGTCTCAATAGCAGAACTTCCTATCATGGCAATAGAATCTTCTCCAGGAGCACAGGCTAAGGCAAGCAACCCCTTAGCATATTTGTCTCCCTACAATTTGTAGATGGGTAGGATCAGAGATGAACTTTCCTATGGCACAGAATTAAGACACATATTGCAGGCGATGTACATGTACCTGTATATTGTGTATACATGTATATGCGAGCCTACAACAACACCAATAGACACAACGCCTTCATAGACATCCATGTACATTTACAGGTACGTGCTAGTGCAGATTATTATAAATATACATCAGTGTACATTAATTGTACATGTCTATTCTGGCATATTATATACGTATATACAGCGTTAGCATCTGTATGAATTATGTGCATTCATACATGAAAGTTGTCTATCTTTTTCTCTTCATCGAAACAGTTTATCTACCGCAAAAATGTATCTAGAAAATACATGATTGTATGCTAAATGTACACGTACACGTACACCTACACCTACACGTACATGCACGCGTACATGTACACGTACATGTACATGTACATTTACATATCGTACATGTTGTGTTGTTGCATTATCCTTTGTTCAATTACTTCCTGCCAATACTGCATTTACATTTACATTATTTTGCACTTGTAGTTTAGTAGCTGCACGCTGTATGCTTATACCATATACGATGTGCATACATGTATGCATGTAATTTTGATGATGCTAGTGGGCTACATACAAATCACAATTTACTATGAGTTAATAACACTAACCTTTATTAAAATATCACTCGTTGAAACTCTCCGCCCAGTTTCAAGATCCACAATCTCACCGACGAATCCTCTATCCCGGGCTTCTTCAAACGTCTTGTACATTGTTAGGTCATTCCTCACTGGGTTGTTTGGATCATAATGCTTCAAACAACTTTTAGTCAAGGGCTCCATTATTTGGCTCCTTCAACGCTCTGTGTTTTTGAGGAAAGTTTTAACAAATTTGAATGAATACTGCATGTGGATGGTTACGAAAACCGAACAATAAAGTTATTTCTAGACTATGCGCGCAATCATTTCAGCCTTTCGAATAGCAAGCACTACACCCTGAAGCACCTGAAACACTGGATTATTGACATTGGTTATGTGATAAAATATGGCGATGTAAGTTGGTTAAGAATCAGCAACGGATCTACAAGTAGTAAGGTACTTACTGTATAGAAGTACCTCCAAGGCTTAGTGTGTGAGATGTGACCTCTAGTAAAGGGTGCTAGAATGCTACTAAAGCTTGATATGGTCTAGTGACCCCATTCTACTAGTTACTAAGATTGATAAGCATTGGCAGACAACATAATTGTCTTTTACTTTGACTATGCTCTTATAATCCTGTAGTAATGAATCAAGCATAGTTAGCAAGTTGACAGGTAATTATTAATTTATCACTGAGTTGCTTCAAACTATCTATTGTTCTTCTGCAAATTGATGGTGGAGGAAATGACTTAGAAACATGCCTAGTAAATTCTTCCAACACTCACTATGCTTTTCATTGGTTAGATCTGTTGAAAAGTAAGTATACAGCTAGAATTCACACAGTATAATACATTTAATGTAATATCAAAATATTATACAATGTACATGTATTTGTGTTTATTGTAGAAAGCTTACATTTCCAAGCCATGACAATATAGCTGATTGTTGTCTCTAACTTTTATTAAAGAGAAAATTACAGGATTAGAGTAAATTAAAAGATTGTACAACGTCATGTAGGTTGAAAAAAATTAATTAGTATGCTTTAATTGTGTAGGAGGACATATTGGGGGTTGTCCCATCTCTGCTGATTGATAGTACAACCACACAGTCACCATAATATGGTGTGTGGAGAACATAGTGGAGGTTGTTCCATCTCTGGTGATTGATAGGACAACTACACACCATATTTCATGGTGTGCAGTTGTCTTATCAATCCGCAGAGTGCACACCATAGTGGGGGTTGTCCCACATAGTGGGACAACCCCCACTATGTCCGCCTATTCAATTAATGCAGACTAATTAATATTTTTAACCTACATGTACAATCTTGTAATTTTCTCTTTGGTCAAAGTTACAGCTAAGTTAGAGACAACAATCAGCTATATTGTCATGGCTTGTAAATGTAAGCTTTCTACAATAAACACAAATACATGTACATTGTATAATATTCCGATATTACAATAAATGTATAGATGGTGCATTCTAGCTATATCCCTATTTTCCAACAGATTTAACAAATGGAAAGCATAACGAGTGTTCGAAGTTTCTAAGTTATTTCATCCATCATCAATTTGCGGGAGAACAATAGATAACACTACAAGTTTAAAGCGTCTCTGTGATAAATTAATAATTACTTGTCAACTTGCCAATTAGAGTAGATATTGACTAACCAAGCTATCAGGCTTTGACAAACAATTCCAGCCACCTTGTTATGTGTGCCTCATATTCCACCTGCACAAGTTGCCTGCACTCAGTGATGATATATGTTAGGTATTAACCAACTTTTTTCTCGAAACCATATGCAGTGGAGAGTCTCTTGAGTGAACAACAGGATCTACATTTACATTTGTAGAAGCAGGCGACACCTTGACCATGTATATGGCATCGTCTATTTAGACATCAAGTGTATGATATTATTAAACCATAGGTAGAATAAATATAATGATAACATGATAACATGAACATGATTTTGCCGATATTTTTCAAAATTTTCATTCATACACACACGTGTGTGAACATAGACCAACGCATGCAGTATACCACTTGTTAAATATTTTTCACCTCCCAGTTGCAGGTGTAATTAGATAAATAATGTTAAATTTTAAAGTTGTATTCTGTCACTGTTACACTCATAGTCAGAGTTTGAATCATGTACATGTACATACACATGTAATTAAGATACAGTGCTGCACTACTGCGGTAAGAATTCTCGTAATAATGTTGAACTTTGAGATCCGTCTTTGTAACATCGGCAGAGCTCCTTGTACCAGCCAGTGGCTCCAGCCTCACTATCGGCACTTATGTTTGCCTCCACTTCCTTCATCAACAGCGGTTTACTGACCTAAAGAGTAAATGGATATCGAAGATTTAAATGCTGGTTTCAAACTATTGGAATTTACCCAAACACAACTTACATTTCACAGTTACCTGAGAGAAGATTAAGTTTTAGCAATATTATTGATAATGGCTATAACCAGTTTAGTAACAAATTGCATACATTAATATATAATACCACCATGTGCAATTGTGGTACATATTTGTATGCCATACATTTCTGCCATTAGCTGTGGTTGGAAATTTATCAAAGTAAATTATCCTGGCTGGCCTTTGCAACCAAGTTGCCTATTAAACATAATATGGTCCAAATACACTTAGCTAGATCTACATCACAAATAACTATAGATAATGCATTTGCTGTGTGGGTGGAGACATTAAGAGTGTTAGGAGTTGTGCCCACCCAGTTAAGGTCTCATGGATCCACTGTTAGCACAGTAAGCTTAGGCAGAGCTTAACTAAACATTTCATGCTACTACACACTGTTAAAGTTAGTCCTATTCAGCTTGAGGTAACTGAGTAATGGTGTAATAAAACAGTTTCTCTATTCTGAGTTATGGTACGTCTAAACTAGTGAAGTCCACAACTTTTGTAGAAGACAAATTCCACTACCAATATAATTATGGGTTTAATCGAAGTGTTTTTTTCAAGACGAATACCCAATAAAGCATACCATATTACCAAGTCTAGCTGCTGAGTGCTGACATAATACCGTAATGCTGATTAAAAAAAATCTCATGGGTTAGATATTGACTGAAGGCTACAAATACATGTAGCTGTGCCAGTTTTGCTCTCAGCTTGTAGGCAGGTAGGAGCCCACCTGTGGCACAAAGACCCAGTAGTCGATAGACATCAGCGGGTTCAAACCCTGGACCTTCAGCGCTTTTATGCCTCAGGGCAGGCGTTCTAACCCACTGAGTCACCTCCTACTTCTCCGGCAGCAATATATAATTCTTAACTGGCACTCACCCCTTGATTCTCCATATGCTCCAGAATTTCCTTTTCTAAGAGCTGTTTCACACCTTCAGCTAGGCTACAACAGTACAAGTACATGTATGTGCAGTATAAATCTTAATATCAAACTAAGGAACAAATTTTAGGTCCTGTTGGCGGAACCAGACAATTATAGTGTTAGAAAGTCAAATTTTGATCAACACAATTTTTGAACTTTTCCGAAATTTAAATCTTTACAGTAATAAAAAAATGCACATACATAGTGGATAAATTATATCATATGCTATCAAAAATTATTTTCGCTAGATCAAACATGACACTTTGTTATTGCGCCCAAGATGCTTGAATCAACTGCGTTTTAGGAAACATGTGAGAACAGTAAAGGTATCGTTACTGTTCTCACATGTTTCCTAAAACGCAGTGAGTGAGTGATACGTATCACTCACTTCTTCCAGAATCAGCATCACGTGTGAGGTAATAACTGTGGTGCTCTAGTCAATTATTCAGTGTTTATTCAAATAGTGTTGATGTACAGATCATTTACACAAGTTGCTGTGTCAATTATTATAAAACAGGTGACAGGAATATTCACTATAAGTTGTTGTAATTGGATCATTTGCCTTCTCCATTTGGCTGTTACAAAAATCTCACGACATTCCACCAACAACCACTAGTCAGATTACCTTTTCAAAACTAAATTACATGTAAATACTGTAATCATACATGACAACTGTCCCGGTTTGGGACCCTCTCGTTTCCACAATCAATCTCCTGCAAACTCCCAAGCTCCTGCAAGCCCTCCCGGTTTGGAACTTAAGTTAATAATAATTTTTCATTTGCTATTTTGATGATTATTCAGGGGTGGCTATAAGCACCCACCCATCCTAGGCGTGTGTCCAATCAATCATGCAATACTAGCTGTGCTCTGCAAACTATTAATACTATGCTTCTCCAGGCTTCAATTCACTTTCTATTTATACTTGCTCAGGCAGTACAATCGGTGTATAGTGCTGTAATTATAATAGTAATAGTCATGTTATCTGTGTAGACTTTACCCATACATGTTCATGCTTCACACTTATCTTGTCTTAACTAGCCCAGACACGTGAAATCCATGATTTCTTGAAAATAGGCTGGTGCTGAAATTTTTCCTATATCTGCTCCTGAATTGATTATTATGAACATATAAGCTGACTAGCAAGCTAGCAGCTTGTACATTTAATGTTCATATAATTTGCTATGGAGCTATCTTGTTTTTTAATGCTATGAAAGCTTAGTCTCTCCAACTATATAAATGAAGAACTTTTGTTTGTTTCGCAATAGACAGTAAATGGGTAGAACATACATGTAGCATCTCATGGTCATACACAGTGTCAAATAGTAATTAATGTTCCTTCATGGTCTTTAATAAATCACCTCAAAACACAACAGTGACCAGATTGGTCACAAACAGTCAGTATATTATGTAATGTGAGTTATGTGACAGCCTCTAAACTAATTGCAAAAATTTAAATTATTATTCTATTGTCTTATTTTATATTATCTTCACACTTCGATAAGACATCACGGTTTCCCTACTCTGAGACCTAGCCTGTCTTCACAACTTCATGTACTAGTATTTGTAGCAACCTAGTACATGTACTTGCACTTAGACCAAGACATTTTATACCAGCTTAGTTTGTAACTACATGTAACTGAGAGCTGTGCCCACAGCAGACAGCCCATAAAGTGTGGTGCACGTTGTTAAAAGACATTTTAGCAAAGTTGGTGAGGGTTATCTCATCACGTAAAAATCTCCCTCTTTGATGTCAGCTCAACTTGTCATGTATGACTGTAATGGAATTGTGTTTAGTTAACACACGAGTGCCGATATTCGCACGGGTGCGGGAAGTGCTTGGTAGTGGCAGTGGGCTGCCAAGGTAAACTTCCACACATTACATAAAGAGTGAACAGTTAAGTAAAGCTCTTGCAGTTATTGGAGAGGACGTAGGTCGATGCTTAGACTGATTGAAGAGCCAAGGGTCGACATAAGTCCTATAGTTTATACTTCAGAGGAGTGTAGAAAGTGTCTGTGTTGATCTAGGGATGTAGACCCAATGCTACATTCATCGAAGAATCCGGGATCGGCTAAGGTCTGATGGTTTATACTCACAAGGAATGTAGAAAGTGTCTTAAACAAGTATGAGGACGAGCTCGGGCGCTGAGGTCTAAAAGACCAGGACTGGAGCTCCCTGCCTGCAAGAGTAAGACTCTGTAGGTTGAGTTAGGAGATGTTACTTTATTAGAGCGTAATCAACAACTGACTTGTTACCGCAAAATACATGTACATGTACATGTACATGTACATGTACATGTACATGTAGATATACATTTGCATGTACATGCTGCATGGTTGTTGAAGGACGCGTTCACAAGTTTCAATAACATTCAGTGACTGTATTTGTAATACATGTGTTAATAGTGTTGTATTTAGATATAAGCCAATACTACTGTGGGATCCTTTCTCGTTACAATGTACATGTAGATGGGAGCTCTGGTGCAGCTATGAACATGATGTGCATTGTTGACAGGTTTAGTTGCACACTAAATAATTTAAGACATACTACAGCTTTTAATAAATTTACTAAAGCTTACCTCAAACGCTACCCCAATAGAAGAAGCTGCTGCAAACATACATGCCATCTCGATTGCAGAACTTCCTATCATAGCAATAAAATCTCCTCCAGGAGCACAGGCTAAGGCAAGCAACCCTTTAGCATATTTTGTCTCCCTACAATTGTTAGATGGATAAGATAAAAGATGGATTTTGCTATGATACAGCATTATGGCACATAAATTGCTTAATTGCAGTAAAATGTATAGCCTAATATAATATGTGAGCCTGCAAGAATATAAATTGACACAAGGCCTTCATAGACATCCATATGCATGCTCAGGTGCAGATTACTATGAATGCGTCATGTCAGTTTACATGTCTATTCTGACCTATACATCCAATGCTAGCATCTACAGGAATGATGTGCACTTGTACATGGAAGTCATACATTTTGTAAATCTGGTTTTTCTCATTCAAGTAGTCTATCCAGACATGGCCGCTCAGTCATTTTTACTTGAATAACAAACAGCTTTTAACTGACTTTTGCTCTTGCATTGTGTGTAAGCTGGGGATTGACCTCTGCAAATCATATTGCATTCTAGGAGATTTATTGCCACAACAAGATAAATCTCCCAAGTAGATGACTAAGCCTAATCTAAAACAACTTTACTTGACTAAGGTTATGCAATAATCTGCGGTCTCCATGGAAACATACCATAACTGTTCACGATAGCTAAGCGACGAACAACAAATACATGAAGGTGCAAGTTTGAAACAGCCTTTATTCTAAACACTACTAAGTATCTTCGCGACCTCTTGGAGAGACCTGGATTAAAAATAAAAATCCCAAGATGGCCGTCCGATCTAGGCCACAAGGGCTATTAGCCTGGGATTTTTGCTTTGCTGGACGAAGCCATCTCTAGCTCATCGAAATTTTTCGTATGGAAATGAAGACTTTGCCTTCGTTGTGTTGGCGACTCTGTAACGAAGGTGTGCTAGAAACTTTTTTGCCAGTTGGCATATGCTTGAAATTTAGTTCGCAAAGACATTAGCTGTACCTGACAGTAAACAACACTTAATACTAACTGCTACCCATCGCCTGTTCACACACTTGCATACACTTTGTAAGATGATGTGTAAGATGTAACCTTTAGCAAAGAGTTCTAGAACACTAGTAACTGATGCTTGGTATGGTCTGTTGGCCCCATTCTACCCAATGTAGTTACTAGAAGTGATAAGCGTTTGATGATTACATAATATTGTACTTTACCCTAACTCTATTGTAACTACGCTCTTATAATCCAGCAATAATGAATCAAACATGCATGTGCGTACATGTAGTGGGCAAATTCATGGGTAGCTATTAATTTCTTTTTGCTTTGCCTCAAACTTGAACATATTATTGTCCGTTGGTCTTCTGCAAGTTGATGATGGAGGAAATAACTCCTTGATAATTACTTGGAAACATGCCTAGCAATATTTTTGAATAGTCATTATGCTTTAGTCTGGGGGATCTAGAATATTGTATATCCATTCCATATAGAAAGGACTGGTGTTAGAATCTTTAGTTGGAAATATTATATAAAATGCAATGCTTGTATTGTAGAAAGTTTATATTTTTAAATCGTAGCAATAAGCATTTGTTACCTCAAAGTCCTTTGTTTTTTAGCAAGGCTCAACATGTTGCAAAAAAAAAATTAATGAAAATTATTATAGCAGAAGAACAGTGGGAGTTGTCTTATCTCTACTGAATGATAGCCTACCAATCAGCTGGTAGAATGAGGATGACTTCATCCCAATTGGTAGACTTAGAGGTCAGCACCTGCAGATCCTTGCTAGGTGTGAGTGAGCACTGCCAGCGTTTTAGCATGCTGTCTTTATCCGGTTTCTACCCACCTTTCTTCTGTTCAACAATATTCTCTTACTACTTGCCTTCTTACTATGACAGAGCAACATTAAACTTCTTTTCTGGTTCAAATGGATCTGCTAAAAATATTGAATAAACCTATTTGCCACACTTGAAAATATGAACCCAGTGCTATAGGAACTGTATTGATTGATTCGTCCAAAATAAGAAGGTCTATACATGTGCTGGTAACTGAGAAGCTTATAGAAAATGGACTAGTGGTTGTGAAAAACAAAATAAAAGAGCAAATGACGTTAATACACTGCAGCACCTGTGATTCCAAATTAATTCATGTTGTGTATAGGTTCAAGTTATGAATGGGTTATATTTCATGCACCCTTCATAACTCTACATGTAGATTGTGACATTGCTTCCAGCAAACAACATCTTAAACCAATTAGTTGCAAAAATACATGTTATATCAAGAAAAGTGCATCAAATCAAGCTCAGTACAATATATCAGCTGTACATGTGAGTGTCCGATGATAATCATGTATGGTAGTGGGGTGTTTCACTGTGTACTCAAATTATTTTGTTAGTTGCAGTAGCGGAGAAATTTAGATAGCCTTAGTTCCTTGTTTGTGGTTGGGGTTTAAGGTAAGGGCGGTCTGCAACCAAAATATAGAGAAGACAACTTCTCCTGCTTCAGTTTTGGCAAAGAACAAATGCTATTTCAAATTTCTCCACTTCTGCACCTGACTCAAAGTAATAGTGCTTTACCTTGGCCACTGAACGTTTGTCTGCTGAATAAGAGTTGTGCTCTCATGTTTCATGTATTGTTAGGAATTCTTGAATGTGTCCTTGATGACATTGGTAACATCAACTGTTAATTTCTAGTCTATTTTGCTGTTGTGCTTTATACAAGTCAGAGTAGGCACAGTAATCTGGGCACACTATTAGAATTTCATGATTGTGCTTTAGTCGCTGCAAACTGGAGGCAAATAAGGCCAAATCCGCTAGAGAAATTGAGAGAAACAAGCGAGACCCTGCTGGTTTGGGCAAAATTTGCGAACTCGCTCAGATCAAACATGTTTGATATTTCTGTTTGTGGAGAGTGCGCTATTGGTCGACAACCCATTCATGACATCCTGTCGCTCGAAAATTTTAATACTCAGCTGCAAATGTTTTGCACCTAGTGTGCTTACAAATGCACAGTAAGACAATAAAGCCCCACTTGCCACATGACTGATTTTGTGTTCAGTCTGCTCCAGCCTTAACCAATCCACATGACTTGTATGGATTGAGATGAGCTATATTTGCGTGATGTAGAGTTTCAAAATCACGTTTTCATGTGTCAGAGCCCTGACCTCTACATCACACCATAATCAGTGATTGTCTATCTGTCAACTGCAGTGTGCAGGGTATTTTTATTGCCTGCTTAGATGACCAGGGCAAATTTATAGCTTTGCATTTTGACACTAACTTGATAAATTGCTATTGTTATACGTATAGGTTTGTTTGCGCTTTGATACAAAAATGATAAATCATTGTTGTTATCATTTGTTTTGCCATGAATATGTCATTGGCCTTTAGCCATGCACAGTATTTAATCGACATTGTTGCTAGTAGCCAACACAGAATGCTGTAGGCATACTACGAGTAGACACATGTACGTGTATGTAAGTGATCTCTTCATAGAATCAAAGTGTGCTTTGGTAAGTACTGCAATACAACTACAGTCATGCACTTGTAACCCAACATTCATGCTGACAAGACTTTAGTAGCAGCACTTTAGTAGTGATTTAGTAGTACATGTGCTTTAGCGGGATGCAATGATTACATAATTATCACTGTAGAATCTTAGTGAACTTCAGAAGAAAACATTAATTAAGTCACTAGTGACGCACTACATGGCTCTTTAACCTGTGTAATTTGAATATGTTTAATGCATGGGTGATGCATGTAATTATATTTGCACTGTATGGATGTTGTGTATTGTATAACATGCATGTATGTCTAATATTATAATACTGCGAACTTACTTTGTAGACCTATTGCTATTTGATGACAAGATTTAGATAAGAAGAGAAGTTGTATAACTGTAGCACCTACTTTAGTCGTGTTTGATAGCCGCATATCAATTTCAAAAGTAAGTGTGAACATGACTTTAGTTTATTCTCTATATTATTTAGTGTTGTATCATAATAATGTGTCTTACAACACACGCAGTAAAGCTAGTACTGGGCTGGGATACTTATACCTGTTGCAACCAATTACAATACTTTCTCGCTTCGATGGGCTTCAGTAATTGTGAGTACAGGGAAACTTGCTTAATTCAAACTTCAAGGGACTGCCATAATTGGTTTGAATTAGGCCTGAGTTTGAATTGCAAGATCGCTTCATTTACAACGTAATTGAATTCATTATATAGTGTTAAGCAGGGACTAAGGCTAATAGTTTTTACTAACCAATTTTTTTTAATTATCCTAGGCTAAATTAAGCAAGTTCCACAGTTTTTAGAAGATTGAGGTAGGTTTGATGCTAGACTAGCGTTCCTGTGTAAGGATAGCATATGTAATGAGTACAAGATAGTGATCTGAATATAGCAATATGTCGATCTAGACAATAATGCATACGTACTCATATGCATTCATGTCTTGTTAGCACCCGACCTAGGGGGAGGGGTTGACTTTGCGCTACCTACCCACGGTGCCCATTGCCATGTCCTAATTGTCCATCGTGGGGAATAATCATACTTATTCTATGCTACCATTGTAGTACTGATGCAGACAGTTAGTTGAACTATATCATCTCCAACAGATATTAAGTATCTTGCAACAAAATATGTATTCAGTGAGCTACAGTTAGCAAACTTAATGCAACTGATCTTCTTTCAAAAATAACTGTGCTGCACCGAGTCAAACCATGTGCAGCAAGCATTATCTGACATCCTGCCACTCGAATAAAAGAAGACATTCATATTGACCAATCCTTTTCAAGCTTTAATTTACAATGTAAACCTTACCAGCTCATAGTTTGCTACCAGCACATTGTGATACTAGATCACATGACCAGATGACACGATTGTTCAAAGTCAATGGGAATACAAAAATATGTGTACAAATAAATGCAGGTTTACTAATATACTATTTTTTACACTGGATAGTAGTAAGATATTTCCTCTCATTAGTATTCCTTTCAATAGTTGTAGCCTGGACATTGTAGAGTAGCAGCTATGGAACCTTTAACCAAGAGTTATGTCAGTAACTACGACCCGGAGAAGCCGGTCAGAGACATTACTATTTATCAAGTGTTTAAGCAAGCCAAAGATAGAGGGTTCGTTGGTGAAATTGTTAATTTGGAAACTGGAACTAATGTCCTAACAACTGATATCTTCAGAAAAGTGAGTACATGCTATAATATGTACCAGGTCTGTGGTATTTTTCTTGCAAACAATTTGTAATTTATCGTAGTTTCTATTTTACACTAACAATAACTACAGTATTAGACTTCCTGTTTACATAACGGGATAAATTAAGTTTAAATTGAATATTTTTGATATTTATCCAAACTCTAAATATATTGGTTTTGAATAGAAACAAAACTAGGAGAACTCAAGTGCCTGCATTATTTACACGTAGTATTAGTCATTCCGCCTTAGCTATACCATTCGGGGAATACTGCACTAATGCTGTTACTATATGTGCGCCTATGCCTACCATACACCAGAAGGGGGTTAACATTTTCTTGCTTGTCATATTACATTGTAAAACACTATAGCAAAGTTTGGCTAATTATGCATAACTCTAACGGTGATAAAATAAAAACATTTAGCTTGTCGGCGTTGTGATCAAAGGAAGAAATATTGGAAAGAATTTGCTCTATTGGCAATCTTAAGCTAAGGCTACCTGGCAGGGTAACCAGCCAAAATTTTTAAAAATGAGTCGAACAAATATAAAAATGAGTGGAACTTGTTGAAGGAAAATTATGCGTCTCAGTTGATCCGTGTGTATATGGGTGTCAGCTAGTGCCTGGAATCTAGAGTTTTTGAGCTTTGTTAGTATTTGGACACTTACATAAATTATCATTTCAGGCGGATCAGTACGCTAAGGGATTTCTCGCCATTGGCTTGGCTCCTGGAAAAGATGCTATAGCTTTCCTCGGAGGAAATTCCTTGGAGACCGTATCTATATACGTGGCTGCTACTTCTATCGGCATCGCATTTGCGGTCAGTTGAATATATTTTAATTAAAAATTTAATTGTCTATCATTCAGTCCTGTTCCTGATAGAAATTCATAAAACCCAATCAATTTTATTAATCATGACTTGTGATCTAAACTTTTGCTATCAGTAAAACACAGTAATGACAAAAACACCTCAAAGATGTTCTCTTCTCTCAATCAGCATTCTACTGTTCATTAGGCGACATGTATAAATGCATGTAATATTCTGTAACGTCACATATAAATTCATTTCCAAACAGAAACCATATGTCTACACACCAAAGGACAAGTGTATAGTGAATGTTCTGGAGGTACTAGAAGCAAAGGCAGTGGTGGTAGGTGAGGCAGAGCATGGTGACACCTTCTCAGCTTTTGTGAGTTTATTTGAGGATCAGGAGACTCCCACATGCAGAGAGTAAGTTTGCATTGTAAACCTCTAGTGTATATGCAATTTTATCTTAGCCAATAGGCCGAGCAGTGTATCCAATAGTCTAATAATAGCGCAGTATATTTATGAGTTTGTATAGATGACCGTATAGAAGGTAAATCACCTGAATGTAAATTAGAAATGCCCTGTATGACTAGAAATCAGTCTCATGTATGGTAGAATAGTACTAGTAATCATAATAAAATCAAATGTACAGGTCACTCAAGGTCACTCAGGGTCATTATAATTGCTATTCCGTTGCTTAATTGCACAGGTTGTATATGATAGTTGTTGCTCTCTGATTGTTGCTGTAATTTCTGGTACAGGTTGCCTCTAGTAAAGCATGTGTTCTATGACAATTCATACAAAGACAGATCTCCTCAACAGAGATTTCTACGCACACTGGACAAGTTAATAGAACTGGGTAAAAACACCTCTGATGAACAATTGGAGGCAGCCAAGAAGAGTGTCAGTCCTGATCACATACTTTCATACGTATTCTCATCAGTAAGTTTTCCTAGTCACTTGGTGGCATAACTTATTGATATCAAAGTACTGTATCATACCGAATAGTTTTCTCATCTATAGCATGTTTTGCTTACAACAGTGTTATTGATAGAAGATAGAAAGTGATGACGGTATATTATGCCACTTTGCTATTTAATACTTTATCCTGGTGTACAAGTCATCACCTTAGCCACAATTCATTGAATATACTCGCCAGTGTAAGCAACTATACATGCAAGTCATGCTGAGGGCATATCTATGTTGCCATAGGTCGAACATAGGTCAACATAATTTAAAATCTATTGTTAACAGGGAAGCACAGGAAAACCAAAATGCATTGCTCACGCCAGCAAAGGATATGCAAACGACCTGTGCTTAATACCAGACGACCACGTGAAGGTTAGTCATCATTTTAACACCTGCCTTGCATTTTCACAAATCTACTCTGCTAAGTCATTGCAAAATCTGTCAGGAGAAGTTCATGGAAGTGTTAATCCGCAGTAAAATTCTATTTTGCATTTTGATGGATCAGTATAATCTTTTATTGTTATACTAATATGTATAATGGATTGTAGGTTTCTAGCTGGTCATTGATGCAGCCTGATATCTTTAGTATGCATTTTACATGTTTGTGTTTACATCTATGTACAGCATTAACTGATCTTGCAGTATTTGTGCTCCTCTAAACTGGAATTGACAGATACATATCCCACTGTGCAGTACTGCAACTACCTAAATCTACATATTATATACACTATTGTAGCCATTGCCCTATATGTATATTTGTGCATGGATGTGAAAAATAAATTCTTTGTGGGAAGTAAGGCTGGAGATGATAGATATCTGGTTAGCTTTAGATTTTCATTCTGCTAGAAAATTTCACTCGTGGGGACAAAGCCAGTAATTGGTCATCATGCATTTCAGACATTGTGTGCAATGTCATTGGGGTAGAAATCTACTCATTTATAGTTTAAATTTCATATACTTTTATATATTTTATATATTTTCCATCATCAACAGTATTTTTTGCTTTAGTCAGCTTTAACTGTCAATCCAAGTATGGATGAAGTAACAAGCTTCGGGATGGTTACTGTTGCTCTCGCTGGCAAAATATCGAAACTTTTCCTGAGCATGGAGATTTCACCAGCAAATATTGAACAAGCAACCAATGAGTGTACAGATGTTCTTCTCAATGAGGGGTGGGTGAAAATATGTGACATTAAACATAATGCATGGTGTATTGTTGGCATGATCTTGAAAGGTTGAATATGAGCAGATGACTTGATACAAAGTAAAATGTGTGGAATGACATGCAGGTAGCTGTGCGATCAATATAGGCTATGGTCATCTACAGTATGTGTTGCACAAATATTTTTCTATACCTGTATTTGTTCTACATACATGTATATTTGTTCTAGTATTGAAATGCTTGGAATGGGAGGGCACCTGGCACAGTTGATTGCACATTATGTGAAATCTCGTGGCACCCAGGCTCCACATCTGAGGTATTTGGGCTATGGTGGACAAGTAGTAGCTCGTCAGTTCAAAGAAAATATGCGTTCTATAATGGGGAAGATACATTTTGTGAGTTTAGTAATTTTTAAGTAAATAGTTGTTAATGTGTGCAATTGAGATATAATGCAATCCCAATGCTGGAATTGCTTAGTCCAAATGTTATGCACGGTGGAACTTGCTTCATCCAGCCTCAGATAATTCAAAAACTTGGTTAATTCAAGCTACTAGCCTTAATCCCGGCTGAGCACTATAATTATGATGACTTCAATCAAGCGAAGTGATCTTACAATTCAAACTCAGACCTAATTCAAACCAACTATGGCGGTGTGTCATGGAGGAAGTCGCTGCTTGATCTCTCGTTATGACATCTCACAGAGGTTTGGCAATAGTATTACCAAACCTCTGTGAGATGTTATTTATTTAATGGGACAGACCACAGTGCTTACAAACTGCTGCAGATGTATAATGCTGCTATAAGATTACATAATGATGTTATATTTTGGGGAGCAGACTGGATACGGGTCGTCTGAAATGGGTATTGTCAGTCACACACTCTTTGCTGAAACACCAGAAGCTGAGGAGTCAAGGATGGAGGCAAAATTATACATTATGCCGAATACGGAGGTAGGCGTTAACCGTGAGATACTACTATAGGCTCAACATTTCATTGTAGGCTAACCTGTCAACTTCAAATATCTGTGGAAAAAACAAATTGGCCCGAAATTTTGTTTTCCCTTGTCTAAATATTGAAAATATACAATAATTGCAAGTGATAGGACTCATGAATGTACACCAATTAAGTGTAATTAAAAGAAATGCACCATGTTAGCTAAAATGCAAAATTTGGCATTAATAGTGTATTTACCAACAATATCATATTATCCTCTCGAAAGAATTAACAATTTCAACTACATGATTACATAATAGTAGCTATATGGATGCAAATGATTACATAATAGTAGCTATATGGATGCAAATGATTACATAATAGTAGCTATATGGATGCAAATAATTTTTTGCTGTCAGGTTGCAGCCTTTCTCTTCGTTTTGTTGCAGCCTTGTTTTAGAATAAATAAAGCAATAAATTCTACTTTTTCAGATTCGGCTGGTAAACAAGGATGACGAAATTGTAGACATTGGTGAAGATGGCGAATTGCAGTTAAAAAGTCACAGTCTGTTTAAAATGTACAAGGGGATGCCAGAGAAAACCAGAGCTGCATTCACCGACGATGGTTTTTACAAAACAGGGTAAGCTCTCATTAGGACAATACTTGAAGAACATAGAAAAATTTGTCTCCAGGTTGCTGTATATTGAGATTTACATGTAGCCACGTAATTGTAAACATTAATTATGCGTTGGTTGGAGATTTGGTTTGTAATACATGTACCTACGTAGCTATGAGATGTTATGATCACCATCTTGTAGCAGGAAAATTTGTGATGATCGTTCCTAGCTCACTATCCAGCTAGTAACACTAGCACTAACTATATACATATTTTAGTTCCATGAGTAAGACGGAAGCAGTTCCAAAACTCCTGGTATGTGAACTGTGGAACATCATAGAATATTGCAGAATGTGGCACCATCACAAAACCATGTCAAATATAACAACAAAATGCATAAATTTTCACAAATTTTCGTGAAAAAAACTCTTCCTGAGGTTTTTCACAGAAATGCTTACATCATCAAGCTAAATATTTTTATAGTTACACAATGATCACCTGGGAGCAACTGCATTGTATAGTTGCTTAGTTCCAGCTTCACCCAGAGTTAAATGAGCGCTACAGTTTATACATGTGGTAATTACTCCAAATAGTGTGCTTGTAGCAATAATACTACTGGCATGCCACTATTTACTAGATATTACCACTACTCAGTGACCCACACTTCAAAATCAATTAAAGTTCAAATAACATATATTTTATCATCACATATACATGTACCTGGCATAGCTGATCACATTATTGATGACACTATTCTTAGATAACAACAACAAGTCACAGTAAAAATGAGAAGGCAGCATGGTTGTTGCTGTGCTATACACCTTAATTAAATGCTATAAATCACAACCAATCAAAGTTGCATGGTATCATTGTACGATGACATAGCCGGTGGCATGTTTACGAAGCCCCGTTAGTAGTTACAATGTAGCAGTGAAATTCTTACCACTAATGACATACATGTACCTGCTAAATCAAGTAATACAAGTATAACAGGTTTGTTTTGCAAGAGTTGCTAAGTACAGTAGCCACTACTAATCGCTAATAAGCCATACAAACCATTATAACAATACTTTTGTGTTTATTTTGCCTGAGAAAGAATGTGACTACTAGCATTGTGTTGCAGGGACATGGCCGTGATGTACCCAGATGGTTCCCATCAAATTAATGGCCGAGCTGTGGATGCCATGAGGTTCAAAATAATGGGAAAAGTGGTATATCCGGGACCAATAGAAGAAATTATTTTAAAATACCCCGGTGTGCAAAATGCCTCGGTATGTGTTATTATGCATGCTTTCTAAAAAAACTATTCCAACCCATTCATAGGCATTTCAAGCTAAAATAAGTGTTTTATTCGTTTGAATTTAATTGCTCTTATTAAATTAAAACGGTATTTAAAAAATAAAAAGTTGTTAGTTACATAAACATTAGTTAAAGTTCAATTTGAATGATGTTACGGAAGACATAATTATTTATAATTGTTTAATATACAGTGTATATATTTTCATTCCTCTAACATGTTTCAGGTTTCTGTCGCTGGAAACAATGATGCTTATGGTGACGAAGTTACATATTGCCTAAAGTAAGTTAGATGTAAATTTATCTAACCAGTCCATTGAAAGGTGATTGCTGTAGTAAGAAAGAAATTATTGTTCTACAGCTTTTGGTAATTTAGTTTCGCTTAAGTCTCTGGTCCGTCCAAGCGTTCTTCAACAGGTAGTAATATAATTACACATGCAATTAATGAATGTTTCCACAAGAAATTAGAGTTTCTCTTTTGTTTTAGCTTGTATAAGGGAGTCAATGAACCTGTCGAAGCTGATTTGATGGCATTTCTCAAAGAGGAGAACGTAAGTCTGGCTATTTGTAGAGGAGCCTTTTAGGATTATAACAGTTATTGTTCTGTATTATACAGACTGGATTTACAATATATTTTATACCATAACTAACATCATATTGTGAGGCATATGGTTCCTACTCAAACTGCCTACCTGAGCGTATGATGGGAGACCAGGTTGTAACAATTAAAGTCAGGTCAACTGAATTCAAGTTTTACATGTAGAGGAACCAGAACAGACCAAAGGTTCCTCTCTCATCACTTGGTCATTATTAGTAGTTGCGCTGTACATATACAATTTAATAGTATCAGGTATTGTGATTGCAGTTAGTACCTGCATATATATGTATATGTGCATATATTACATTGTATTTTTTAATTAATATCAAATTATCATGAACTCATCATGGGACTGCAATAAGATTTGGTAACCTGTATTAATTTGATGCACACCATCTGCAACCCATTAAGAAATCTTATCACATTTGCAGTCACTTGTGAAAATATTATCTTGACAACAACTGCTATCAAGGCGAATGGTACATATATATTTGAACCACTTTACTGCCCGGTTCTGTTGACGCTGTGATAATACTATCTTTATATTAAGCAAATATTTGCAGATTGATAAACACCAGATGCCGGCAAGGATTTTGTATTTTGACCGACTTCCACCAACTCCCAATCATAGAAAGGTACTTGGCTAAATTGTATTTAATAAGTACATAATAATTTTCCATATTGTACGTAGATGTGGAGCTGTTATGCACAACATTGAATATTTCATTAGTATGACATATGCATACAGTGTACGCTGTATTGTATAATAGAAGTAACAGCAATAATGTCCTTGGTTCACCACTTACATACAGTAATTCATGCCAGATAGGGGTGTAGAGATTTGACTATCCAACAACCTTATCTTCTAGTCACGTTGTCTGCCTGACCTGAAGCCATTGCAGGAGAGGTGAATTGTACATGCACATTGAACTAATGCAAGAGACGCAATTATAGTACAGTGATTTAGTAGGGAGAAGACAACTTCAGATACTGGTGTCAACGCATTCAACTGGTTTTAATGCAAAATATTTAACTTTTTTCCAATCACACTGATTTCAGTAGAGCAGTGTAGGATTCCAGGTGTTCAATATTAGCAAATCCAAGGACAGTTGACTCCTCATCAATCAAACTAACAGCCCAATCCTTGAAAAAATGTGTTGTGGCTCATGTATCAACAATTTAATAGGAACTACTTTTTCTTTGTCTTCTCAGTAAAAAATGTGTACATATTGTACATGTATTCTAAAATATTATTGCATAGACTTACTACTTAAAACCAAATAATACTTCATATATCCTGCCCTCAATGACGCGCAGTGTATATTATGTTAATATAATTTTGAGCAGAAAACTGTGCATAGCACAACACCTCTGAGTTAATAAAGTGGACCAAGTGGACTGCATTACATTTACAATGTATATGCAGATAGAGACTGTATATAAGACACACATGTTTGGAATTCTAGATTAGCAGACCTGCTCTGAAAGAAGAGATACAGAGAAGAGTGAAAGCAGATCCCAATGCTGGGATAACCAACTGGTACAGAGACGTGTGTACAGCTCTAGCAGAAGGATTCACAGAGTAATTAATGTCTTCAGATAGCTTTACTGGAATCTAATATAATACTGTATAATTATAGTAGTATATGTTATCCTGTTGGTGCTTTACATGTGCGATGTACATGTATGTTTCAAGTTTCAATTTGCTTTGAAGCAGAATATTTACTTTGTGAATACAAACAAGGGCTAGCTGTAGATGTGAAGCAGATATTACCACATCATGTAAACAATGCTGGTTTTGTCATTAATCTGTCATTAGATTTATATTATATTTTTGTTATTTGGTACATACATGTACGATTTAATTATCTTTATTGCCTATTAAACTAATGAATAACTGATATTATTAGAAAAATTCAGCAAACACAGGGTGATGTATGTACATGCAGCTAAAACACTTACAGGTACAGTATGTGCAAAAATATATGTATTCATAATTTAGCGAGACACAGTCCAATATTTTATGTTATGACCTACCTTAGCAGTAGCTTTGAGAGGATAAGTTCACAGCTGGACTCTGCATCTAGTACAATTATGTAATACAGTCCCATGTGTCTCTATAGTTTGTGAGCACATCACCTGGTTTTTGTGTCTGGCCATACTAATTTTCCAGCTGTCCTGATTTTTATCACAATAAAAATGCTATCAACTTTCATAAAACACAAGAAACAACCTTAAATACAGTCATGTAAGTTATCTATGTTGAAAAAAATACATGTATTTTAAAAGTCACCAAATGTGGCACTAAAATGGATAATTTGAGGCTTATAAAAGATAATTTATATTCAAGTAATACACACCCAAAGTATGACTCCTAACTCTGGCACTTGTCCAGGGATTTTGAGCAGACTTTTGCGACTAGTTTTTTGCTTTTGCTTATTGGCAAATATGACTTTCAACTACTAAGCAGGTAATCCAGCTATTGCCTGCCATTATGCATAGTTACAAAACAACGGAGCACAAAGATAAATGCAAAGATAACCACTTCTGGAACTCTCGTTCAATTTTTATCTAGTCAAACCATGGCAAGTCCCAAATTTGTTTTTATTTTCTACAATGTATTATTCTCAGTGAATTACCTAATAAATATAATTCGCTATGGATGTTGCAGACCTCTTTTGGAGCTCAGTAAAATCACTGATTACTGATCAATTAGTTTTTTCTAGATGTTGAATGATTCAGATTATTTCATTTGCATGAATTTCACAATTTCCATAATTGAGCCTGGCAACAGAGCCTCATATTTGCTGTTAGTCACCACACCAGCTGTATTCATCTAGACTTAGGCAGGCATTGCGTACTGTAGACAATGGTGAAAAAACCTAGCCTTAATAAAAAGGAAAATCTTCACTGCAAAATCATTCAGATAATATTCGGCTATGAATTTCACAATTGTGTGTTGTAGGTTTACGTTTAATAGAAGACTGAGCATATCACGGGGTGAATGACCATTATAAACAGTATTATTACTCAGCAGGCCAGCAAGCGCTATGAACTAGATTTACACCAGATTAGCAGGTCACAGCAACAGCTCAAACTCGTAATATTTCTGAAATAGTAGACACCCACTACTAACCAGCATTCCATATACATGTATTATGTTAGCCGATTCTAACAATGTCCAAAAAGGATAATATTGGACTAGTAATTGTAATGCTTTGTGGCAGGGAACCCAAATCCAAGTACACTGCTGGGAGGACAAGGGTGGTCCATCGACCTTCTTATTACATGCATAAAGTAGAGATGTAGTAATTAGATTAGCACCTGATACTTGTTCTCATGAGATGATCCTAGGGACCGCATATATCTGTACTTGCATGGCTACGACTTAAGCTAGGCGCTCTAGCATCAGCTCCCAAAGTACGAGTGCGACCATTAGGACCGGGTCCAAGTTTCAAGAGTGTAGAAAAATGTTATCAACAACCATGATAGATCATCCTTAACACCAGAAAAAGCATTACTGATTACATAACAATGATACCAAGCACAATAACCACTACTTGGTCCTGTATATAAGGCCACCTCTTAACTGGGGCGTAAAAGTACATTAGATGATTCCATATAATATAATAAAGTAATACAATGCAATTAGCTAACAAAGTACACTGGGGTTGGCCCATGGCCTATTTACAAATATTTCAAATAGTAGAAGCAATGTATAATGTCAGTTACAATGTTTGCTATTCAATATGTACATTGTCATGAAAATTTCTGGATCACTACAGTATCAAGTGACTAGCAATCACTACCTTGCCTGCATCCATCGACATTAACATAAATCAACCCATGACAAAGACCACTTCTTCATCTCAGCTTCAGTCAAACTACAGGCCTACTACTGAACAGTTCTAAATAGGGACAGATGAAATATGATGACAAGATCCTGAGCTTTGATCCCTACTTTGATGTGACTCTGGGTGTCATATAAAACATATTTCTCTCTAAAAAGGCAACAGCTGTTTGAAATGATAGGGGCAAATATGTCTCCCCACCGTACTCCCAAGAGTAGAACAATGACCCATTAAGTCATGCATATAATTATCTAAGTCAATTTATAGGTAGTTCTAAGAAAGCTAGTTTTGCAGTAACAGTGATAGGGTAAGGTAAGGTGTAAGATGGAGCCACTAACTAAAAGCTATGTTAGTACTTACAATCCTGACAGACCTGTGAGGGATATAACTTATTACCAGACCTTTCAAGAGGCCAAAGAAAGAGGATTTGTTGGCAAGTTTGTTAACTTGGAGACTGGGACAAGTGTTCTGACTACAGAAGTTCTGCAGAAAGTAAGTGATGTAAAGTTTCAAATATGAATTGTAGCCTGCATTTGTCTGCGGAGTGGGTAAGCTACTTCAGATACTGGATAGTAAATGTATAGTTAACATTTCCTACCAAATGAGCCAGGCATGAGGATTCTCGCCGGTGTTTTGATACTAGAAATTCAGAATAATATTTGCAAATAGACCTCACTCATGATCTCATTGAAATGCTCACCAATATCATTATAATATTATGTTAGTTTGAACTTCATGTCCGCGACTTCCTGTATAGCTGTAACACACTGCATAAAGGACAGCATATTATGTGCTTATACACTATGTACTAGGCTTCACCCTTGAATAGTTATTGCATTTTAGGCAGACCTTTATGCGAAAGGATTATTAGCAATTGGATTTCAACCTGGTGAAGACTCTATTGCTTACCTTGGCGGAAGTTCATTGGAACCCATTAATGTATTTGTGGCTGCATGCTCTATTGGGCTTGGATTTGCGGTAACAGACCTAGCACATTTTACACAACTGAGTTGAATAATGAAATATGCAGAGAATTAGACATTAGCTGAATATCGTTATACACACGTCTATAAGGACAAACCCATTAAATTTAGCGTTTCTTTTATTTTCTATTGTTATATTGTAATGAACTTACATGCAGGTTGCTTGCGTTTTATGATTAATGAAAGTAATGATTAGTAGATTAGCACAGACATTTTCTAAGGCTGCAAATTTTAGCGCATCTAGCCCTAGACGACCGCTAAAAGTTGAGATTTTGATTACTAGGAATGGTACTAAATTGGATTACAGCCAACTTTTCTTGTTAAAACTACCGAAAAATAATGGTTTGAACAGGTCATTATTCATAAAAAATATAAAAATCTGACGACAATACAGAATGATGATAATATAAAATGTTTTCTAAACTTGAAGAATGGTACGCTCCATCAGCTTAGAAATCAGTTTTATCATATTCATAGCATAAAAAATAAATACACCTCTGAAAATAGGCCCATTATGTCCATGTTTCAGAAACCGTTTATTTACACACCAAAAGAAAGGTGTATAGTCAATGTCCTGACGGCACTAGAAGCAAAGTTTGTGGTGGTTGGTGAGGCAGAAGATGGAGAATCGTTCTCAGCTCTCATTGGCTTATTTGAAGATGCTGATGTGCCAATATCAGAAGGGTAAGTGTATTATCAACATATTATGATTGGAAAGTCACGTTAAGTGAAGTCCCATGGTAGTGTTGGAGGACTTTTAAAAAGTGTGTAGCTATCGAATATGGTTTGAATTAACGCCTTGAAGTCTGACAACGAGCATACTCGTTTAGAGTTGCCGCCTCTCAGTGGCTGACAGCGAGTATAATAATAATTTGTAGGTCATGGCCTCTCATGCTGGACTTTGATTGGCTTAAATAAAATACTTTCAAGCCAATAATAATATGAATTGTAATGTTTTATTCTTTTCTACTACTTGACTGCAATTGGATTATTTACAGACTGCCTCTAGTAAAGCATGTGTTCTATGACAATTCATACAAAGACAGATCTCCACAACAGAAATACCTACGTACAATTGACCAATTGATAGAGTTGGGTAGAGAGGTCTCTGATGAACAACTGGAAGCTGCTAAGAAGAAAGTTCAGCCAGATGGAACTGCTGCGTATCTGTTCTCCTCTGTAAGTGTAATATAACATTAATTTCAATTAAATTTTGAACCCTGCATTATATTGATTGTATTACAGATTCAATTTTAATTATATATACCATCTTGTTTCAATGTGATAGGGCAGCACCGGAAAACCGAAATGCATTGCTCACAGCAACAGAGGATGTGCAAATGAAATGCTACTGGTACCAACAGATAACAATGGGGTATGTTCAGAATTTCTCTACTACTAGCATGCGAGTACACATGTGATTTTATAGCTGGAATATTATTATGATGGTGCAGACCAATTTTAGGCATTTTTCTACTATTCCATTTGTTGCAAAGCACTTGTGCTACATTTTTTCCGATTCCGATTGTGATGACTTTGTTATTGTTACAAGTTTGTGTCTAGTTGTGGTTCATTGTTTGTGTTGACATTATAAGCTGTGTTGATATATAAACTTGATGATGACGCTTGAGTTAATTTGGGCTGCCTATGATTGATAGGCAGCACATAGCAGTTTCATCATGTTATTCACTTTACAATCATGTTGTTGTTTGCAAACAAGTGATGACGCATCATAGACTGAATTTAGCAGCATTTTATGATTCATATTTTGACGTAAACATATTGTAATATTTTGCTGCCTGCTATATAAGCTGGCTTTGAGAACACAATAAATCAGAAGTCAAGTGAGAATAATCAGTGTAGTAACTGGACTGAGTAAACAGAGCACAAGCTATTTCGGCAATATGTCGGTAAAGGTGTCAGATTTGGTGAAGGTTTATGAAGATGGCTCAAGTGGAGACATTGTAGAATGGTTACAGAAACTTGAGCTAGTGGCAGAGCTACAGAAGATTACAGAGTTAAAGAGCTTCCTGCCCTTGTTTCTGTCAGGATCGGCATTTGCTGTCTACAATCAACTAGCACCAGAAGTACGAGATGACTATCAGAAATTAAAGGCAGAGATTATCCAGGCGTTTGGCAATAACAGTTTCCAGTCATATGACCTGTTAGTCAGACGCAGTTACAGGCAAGGTGAGACAGTAGATGTTTACTTGGCAGAGCTTAAGAGGTTGGTGGTGCAGATAGGACAAGGTGATCCGGAACCACTACTGAGATGTGCTTTCGTGGCTGGCCTGCCTGCGGACACAGCCATACAGCTTAAGTCATTGGCGTCAGTGGAAAAGATGTCATTAAGTGACTTGGTTAGTAGAGCACGAATGATGCTCTCAGCAACAGAGGATATGTCATGTGCTGTCGGAACAAGCAGGCAAGGGCAGTGTTTCAAGTGTTTTGAGTACGGACACCATGCCAGACAGTGCAATAAAGGAAAATCAAGTGCTAAGCGGCAGATAGTTTGCTTCAAGTGCAGGCAACCTGGACACATTGCAAAGTGGTGCAAGAGTCAGGAAAACGAGGAAGGGAGCTCATCAGCGCCGGATGCGCTCCCCATCAACAAACAATAAAAAAGTCGGTGCTACCATTTATAACCATGTATGTTAACAATATCAAGGTTAAGGCTCTCGTGGACACAGGTTGTGAGCAGTCGGTGATGTTGGAAAGCTCTTGTGGACGAGCTGGACTGAAGCCTGGAGGTAGAGCGCGGATTGTTAGCATGTTGAATGGAGAGAAGACATCATGCAGTGGCACAGTGATGGCTTGCATGGACATTAATGGCAAAATACTCGAGGTGGAGTGCTTAGTGGCAAAGAGGCTAGTTAGAGATGCCCAGTTGATAGTTGGGATGGATGCTATACAACAGATGGGTGGAGTCATAGTAGGAAAGACAGTGGTCTTTGGAGTCGACAGTGAATCTTGCGTGGTTGGAGCAGGAGCTGTAGTTGACAGAATAGAGGTAGATGTGCCACAAAGGGAGAACAGCCGTTGTTTGGAACTAGATGATACAGATTTCTCAGCAAACTTCAATGGAGAGCGGTGGATTGTTAGCTGGAAGTGGAGCAAAGATGAAGCAGTACTAACAAATCAGAAGGCAATGTATGCAGTAGCGGAGGAACACAAAGAAGAATATGAATCTGAACTGGAGAGGTGGATAGCTGATGGATGGCTAATGGAGCATGATGAGCACGTTCATGGAGCTGTCAGAGGCCTAATACCACTGATGGCAGCCAGACAACCGAATAAACCAAAGAAAGTGAGACCGGTTATGGACTACAGGGAGTTAAACAGATGGCTAATCAGTAACCCAGGGGTGGACACAGCAGTATGCCAAGACAAGATTCGGAGTTGGCGAAAAGGAGGGCAAAATGCGTGTTTGTTAGACCTAAGGAAAGCCTATTTACAGATCCATATGGAGCGAGCATTGCAGAGATTTCAAGCTGTGAAGTTTAAAGGAAAGCTGTATGTGATGACAAGGATGGGATTTGGTCTGAGTGTTGCTCCAAAGATTATGTCAAAAATTTTAGACAAGGTGTTGTCCCTTGATGAGGAGATCAATGGTGGAACAGATCATTACATCGATGACATCTGGGTTAACATGGATAAAGTCTCAGCGGAGAAGGTTAAGTCGCATCTGAAGAAGTTTGGTCTGGAAACAAAAGACCCAGAACCCCTGTCAAGTGCACGTGTTCTTGGTTTAAGAGTTGAGTGTGACAATAAAGGCACCTACTGTTGGAGGAGAGATGGACTGCTGCCGGATATGGGGGAACAAGTCACAAAACGAGAGCTCTTTTCTATTTGTGGAAAACTGATTGGACACTATCCTGTTGCTGGATGGATGAGAACTGCTTGTAGCTATGTAAAGAGACTGACCCAAGCAGCTGGATGGGATGAAATGATCTCAAGTGAAGCAGAATCCATTGCTAGGGAGATAATCACTAGGGCTAAGGAGCGTGATCCTGTCAAAGGAGATTGGGTGGTCAAAGAAGAAACAAACTGTAAAGTGTGGTGTGATGCTAGCAGCCTAGCCATAGGAGCTTGCCTGGATGTAAATGGAAAAATTATCGAGGATGCAGCATGGTTGAGGAAAGAAGATGACGGAACACACATCAATGTTGCTGAATTAGAATCAGTGCTAAAGGGTGTGACGCTGGCACTCAAGTGGGGTTTCAAGCAGCTGTCTGTGATGACTGATTCAGCGACGGTTTATAGCTGGGTCAAATCAGTGTTAGAGGACACAAGGAGACCTAAAGTTAGTGGTATGAGCGAGATGATTGTGAGACGGAGGCTTGGTCTACTAAGCCAACTGGCGGAGGAGTATCAGGTGAAGATATCTATTGATTTGGTGAAGTCCCAAGATAATGAAGCTGATGTCCTTACACGAGTACCTCAGAAATGGTTAAGAAGACCAGCAGTTGCCACTGGAATGACGACAGAGTGCAATATGGAGGCTGATATTCTACAACTTCATAACAAGCACCATTTTGGGATTGATAAAACACTACACTTGGCAAAAAGGCTTATCGGGGCAGAAGTTCAGCGAGAGGAAGTGGAAAATGTGATAAAATCATGCCATTTGTGCAGATCTATTGACCCAAGTCCAATCACATGGGAACATGGTTCATTGGAAGTATCTGACGTGTGGAGCCGCCTTGCTGTGGACATAACTTACATGGATGGAAAGCCGTACCTCTCATTGATTGACTGTGGACCCAGTAGATTTGCTATCTGGAGCAGCCTGGCAAGTGAGAATGCTGAGACGGTGGTCAAGGCGCTCAAGAGAGTTTTTCTGGAGCGAGGACCTGTCAGCCAACTACTGTGTGACAATGGCCCATGCTTTGTGAGCTGGAAGATGAAGGAGTTTTTGGCAGAATGGAGAGTTGAACAAGTTTTTTGCTGTGCTTATCGACACTCTGGAAATGGGATTGTTGAACGAAATCATAGAACAATCAAAAGAGCTGTAGCTAGAACTGGCAGATCAGTAGAGGAAGCTGTTTACTGGTACAACAACAGTCCTTTGTCAAATAAAGTCGTTCCTGCTGAGACTTTGTACAGATACAGACCTAGATTATGGGGTGAGAAAACTGTTGCTGGCCAGAAGATCATTAACTCTGGCTTTAGAGAAGGTGATGTTGTATATGTGAAGCCACCAAACAGACGCTGCACATCTGTGTGGAAACCTGGCAGAGTGACTAAAATAGTGTCACATCACACTGTAGAAGTGGATGGAATAAACAGACACATAGCTGACTTGAGATATGGCTGGCAACCGGATTCTGGTGATGGAAGATTGGCAAGTGACGAAGAGCACAAGTCAAGTGGAGTAGAAGTAGAATGGCTTCAAGATATGAATGGCATTGACAACCAAATGAATGATGGTGAACCAATAGAAGACTCAGATGAGGATGAAACTAATATGCGGAGATCCACCAGAGAGATAAAGCTACCAGAACGTTATGGCACTTACTACACTCATTGACTTTGATGTGATCTTGAGATCATGGGGGAATGTGATGACTCTGTTATTGTTACAAGTTTGTGTCTAGTTGTGGTTCATTGTTTGTGTTGACATTATAAGCTGTGTTGATATATAAACTTGATGATGACGCTTGAGTTAATTTGGGCTGCCTATGATTGATAGGCAGCACATAGCAGTTTCATCATGTTATACACTTTACAATCATGTTGTTGTTTGCAAACAAGTGATGACGCATCATAGACTGAATTTAGCAGCATTTTATGATTCATATTTTGACGTAAACATATTGTAATATTTTGCTGCCTGCTATATAAGCTGGCTTTGAGAACACAATAAATCAGAAGTCAAGTGAGAATAATCAGTGTAGTAACTGGACTGAGTAAACAGAGCACATATACTTTATAGTACTCCTTGATCCGCATTTTGCCTCTCTAACCAAGATGGTAGCTACATCATCCAAACCACTTAATTTGTAATATTGCAGTCGCTCCTGACCGTGAATCCATGTATGGATGAGATGGTGAGTTTTGGAATGATTTCCTTAACTCTAGCAGGAAAAATATCTAAACTGGTTCTGAGTATGGAAATAAAACCTTCAAATATTCAAGACGCTACTAAAGCATGTGCAGAGGTTCTTCTCACAGAAAAGTGAGTTTTGTCACATTTACACAACATATAAGTTTAAGTTTAAATGTGATGCTAGCCCATTATTTTCAGGACGCATTATGTTGATGCCTATAGCCTCAATAGGAGAGGCAAACAGTTAGAGAAACTTAAACATGGGAAAAAAGCCTAAAAAGTTTGAGTCGTCCTACTGAGCATGTGGTCTAGCCGAACGTATAGAAGAAAGAGAAGTCAAGTCTCATTTTCTCAAAACTCGAAAAGCATTCGCTACATTATAACATATATGAAGCCTCTTGTCGCGTACTCAGTGGAGTTAATGCCTCGTCTAGACCACAGATGGTAAAAGTACTCTCTTTTTGCAGACTGTCAACTACTTTTGGCTCATTACGTTGACCTATATTTTTGTAGCCCAAGTGTTCGTCAACGTTCAGGCGATTTTGTTGAGAGAACCAAGACGAAAATTAATTACTATGCGCATCGTTTACTGGATAAACTTGGTATATAGGAACTTTGTCATAAGTGGACATTCCATTATGCAACTCCATCAAATTTCATTATACAATGTATTTGCATTACTACTCTATTAGTGCATATGTGAGGCTGTTTTAATACTACAGCATTGTGCTCTAACATCACAGTTACAGAACACTCCAACATTAACTTAAAATATTTTTTAGTAAGCTATAGACTTGTACTACATGTATTTCATGAACGCTAACGAAAAATATCCTTTTACAGAATTGACTCTATTTTAATGGGTGGGCACCTCACCCAGTTGATAGCTCACCATGTGAGAGATAGTGGTACTAAAGCTACACACATAAAATTTGTTGGCTATGGTGGACAGGTCACTACTAGGCAGTTTAAGGAGAATATTCAGTCCCTACTTGGAGGAACTCCTGTTGTAAGTACACGTCATTCTGTCACAAACATCGGCAGGCACACCTTTAATTCTATACTAATTCAACTTACAAAATGTGCAAAGAGTAGCAATGTAGTATAAGGATGCTAATTTTTAAAATTTTTATTTTCCAAATTTATGCAATTTTATTGATGTACCACCATATACGCTGTGTTGTGTTACGCTAAATACAGCATTTAAAACAATGCCTCACATTTTCATCGGGAATTTAAATTTGATGGAAATACATGTATGATAAGCATGACACAATTGCCAGAATGTATAAAACTCAATATTGGAAAGATATGAAGTAAAACGGTATACCAATGTAGGTAGACACTCATATAATACAATGTACATGTAAGTATTCTTACTACTAAGATATTTCCCATTAAAAGTCACTTACTCCTTCTACTGTCTACAGTTGGCACACAGTCATGTTTAGCACTGAGGGATAAATATTATTCACAATTTTTCTAAAGAGCAAAATTACAATGCACCCACTGTACATTTACAAGTATGATTTTGCACATTTTCTCGCTCACAGGACTTGTATGGGATGTCAGAACAGCTATGCATATGTCACACTAGCTTTGACGTAACTCCACGTGGGGAAAATTCAAGGATGAATGGTCATTTCTTCAACAAGTATAACACTGAGGTACACAATGCATGTCACTGTTAGTTGACACATTGCACTTTTATCTTCACAATCATGTATATAATATTTTGTCCATGTTAACGGATCAATATCAGATTCTGCTTGCTTACACATGTACAATATCAACATTACATAATGATATTTTAATTTAATTAATTACTGAAATAGCAAAGAGGAGTAGTGCCATAGTTAAACTGGAGTTGTTGTAGCACTAATATGTTGTTGTAGCAATAATATGTCATAGGCCGCCAAATCGTCTCTCATTCAGGCCTTGAAATATTCTTAAATAACATTTGATGCTAGACTTTGAAGATTCCCGATTAACGTACAGCAAATACACACACAATACATCTATCTGTGCAGTTGAAAAATGGAATTGCTATGGGTAAAATATGAAATACACTTTCTTATGAAACAATACAGAAAAAATCCCTCATTGTTCCGATGTTGGTTTACCAGGTTCGTTTAGTTGATGAAAACAACCAAGTTGTGGATATAGGCCAAGATGGTGAGCTTCAGGTCAAGAGTTTTAGTACGTTCAAGGAGTACAAGGGAATGGAGGAGAAAACTAAAGCTGCATTCACTGAGGATGGTTTCTTCAAAACAGGGTAATGTTATTGTTTCAATTAGCTGCTTTGATGATGTACTAATTTTCTGTCGGGTCTGAAATATCTAGTATCAATATCACTTAGCCTAGGCTATAGTTTTACTTTTCTGTACTAAAAGCCTCTGAGAGCTGATTTAATACATGAAACTACAGAGCAAATGCTAGATAGCGAACTGGATGCAAAATAATTGATCAGCATGTATGACTATTGCCTTGGTATGCTGTTGCCTGACCCTGTTTAATGTTTCAGAGATGTTGCTGTTATGCAAGCAGATGGCTCTATTCATATTAAAGGTAGATCAGTGGAAGCAATGAGGTTCAATATATTAGGAAAGGTCGTCTACCCTGGACCAATAGAAGAAGTTATGGCTGGATATCCAGGGGTGAAGAACATATCGGTATGATTCATTTACTTTTTTGTACTTTGTAACATCCTGTCTGTGATAGAATACTACCCAAATGCCATTATACAACGCATAACCAGCTATATTTTATTGTAAAATACATGATACTAGCAATAATTTTAGTTTTTTACATTAATAGTACGCAACTCGCAATAATACAATGACATTTCAGGTTTCTATAGCTGGAACTAATGATGCATATGGAGATGAAGTTACCTACTGTATTGTGTAAGTAC
This sequence comes from Bugulina stolonifera, assembly GCA_935421135.1. NCBI lineage: Eukaryota > Metazoa > Bryozoa > Gymnolaemata > Cheilostomatida > Bugulidae > Bugulina > Bugulina stolonifera. The sequence continues at coordinate 7,428,327 of OW285194.1, forward strand.
GCAAATAATTCAGTGAAACTAAACTTGTTTTATTTGATACGGCATTGGAAAAACCATTCACGTAAATTTATGATCAAATTGTCGACTTTCGGGCAAATGTTATTCCAAGGTGTAATTAACAGGGCCTATTTGTTAACAGAGAAAAAATTTTTCTTTTAGTTTATTCGAAGGAGTAGAGCAACCAGCTGAAGAGGATTTAGTAGAATTTCTGAAGAGCAATGGGGTGAGTAGACGTACCTCTCACACCCCACAGAAAAATCATGGGTATTTTATGGTATGGCAACGTGAGCCATTGCTAACTAGTGCAAGATCAGCTGAGACTGTGGGTGTCAAAGAATCTATGCCCTGCATGGCATAACATGCATTCCACCACAGAGTTTACAAATAAATTGTACATGTATGTCCCCAGTATACCTGAGCAAACTGAAATAGTAATAAAGAGTATTTTGAGTATGTGAGGTTTGGGCAAAATCTTGTGAAATCAAGAAAATAATATACATTGGAAATTATTGGACATACATGTGTAACCTTTGTGGAGAAAGCTGTCAATTAGTATGTAAGGTATAATATGCCAATCTCTTGTTCCAGAAACCTAAATTTATAGATTGACTAATTTTGTTCTGTCTAAGTATTATTTCATAGTTGTACTTATACTTATAAAGTAGAATACATTGACCAATAAATACATTTCTACAAGTTTATTATGAAATCTAACATTATACAGGTTGATAAGCATCAGATGCCAGCAAGAATTTTATACTTTGACAGACTTCCACCAACTCCTAACAACAGAAAGGTAAGAGTGTCTGAGTAAATTACATTCTCCAAAATATAACTTGATTTTGGAAAATGTTGGTGGGAGCACCGCAATTTAAACTGTCAAAAGAATTACTTTGGTTTCATTTGCGAACACTTCTAGTGCAAATTTTAGTATTCAACATTAGTTTCTGTGGCTTAATCGATTATAATTTCAACCTTTAGACAGCAAAATAAAAAAATATCATAATACTAGGTATTCAAAAATCTTGATCAACAAGGTTTGTTGTCAGTATGACTCTATAACACTGAGCATAGCAGGGCAAAGTAGAGGTCATCTAGCGTAGTGTTGTATTAATTTGTTGACCTCAAGTTCAGACTACACACACTCCTACAGCTGTGAACAGTAAGCTTTTAAACTTGTCATCAGCTGCTTTTGCTATGAAACAGGCATTAAGGTTATGTAACTGGGGTTCTCAAAAATAAATTCCTTTTAATACTATATAGGCATTACTACCTGGAAAGGCATCAGAAAAAAATTGGGAAGGTCTAAGAAATATTTTTCAAGTTATGGCCCATAGTAATTTTAGGGTACGTTTACTACAGCTCCAATTTTATGAATGAAATGGCTAGACAGGGAACTCCGTCGTGAAGGCATGACACAATGTTACAGATGCAGAAGAATAATCAATCTCATTGACATAGTACTACATGGTAGTAGTATAGTCAGTGCAGATCTGCACAGACACCCGGTCATTTCCGCGTCTTATTAGCCCTAGATCCAAAAACTCCCCGGGCGGACGACCACCCCACCCGTCCTCTCGCCCCCTCCCTTTCCCTAAACCTCACTCTATGTGCAAAGCCCTAGAACCTACCCCCCGATCGCGGGTGGGGTTTCAAAAACCTCATCGGCTGTTCCGTAGAACCCAGTCTAAAGAGCAAACCCCTCGCCCGGTCCCACGGCTCGGGCGAGGGGGCGCGCGCGTACGCGCGCGCCCCCCCCCCCCCCCCCCCCCCCCCCCCCCGCCCCGCGAACCCCACCCGTCCTCCCTCCACCCGTCCCCGCCCCTCCCCACCCCTCCCCACCCCAAACCCCTCCGCCTCGCCCTCCGCCTCGCGGCGGTTCTCGTTTGCGAGTCCAGCCGTGGCCCCACGCCGCCCTCCCCCCCGCCCATCCCCCGCCCCTCCCCCGCTCTCCCGCCCCAACGACCCGTCGCGGCCCTCGCGGGCGGACCGTCGGCTGGAGTAGGGTGAAGCGAAGGAAAATACGGGTTAGAGTAATGATATCCGGCTATGAAAAACGTGAGCGAGGGTAATGGTACACGAATTTGTTTTAAATTTCAATACGTTTGAGAGTAATAGTACGGTGAAGCGAAGAAAAATACGGGTTGGAGTAATGATAGGGTACGCCCGTGCGGAGTGCCCGTGCAGAGTTTACGACGCTGACTATACTACTATAAGAAACTTACCGAGTGGTGGTGGTGGTGCTTCCGGATGATTTCTTCGCCGGGGACTGTTGAGACTGAACTGGTCGGGGTGACACCGCACTCGCGCGCTCCTCCGTTCGAGCGCCCCCGGACCTCCGATGAAAGACTCGCGCCTTAACCCTCGTTTCCCCCGGACCCTCCCCTAGGGAAATCGCCCGTCCCCGTGACGAGCGGCGAGGGAAAGTGAAGGCGGTGGCTCTTTCGCGCTTCAAACCGTAGACTTCGCGAGGTGGTTCGCCGGCGACATCCTCGCTCGGAGGGGTAGAAATAGATAAATGGAATAAATGGATGGCTGTCTTCTCATCATCATCATCATCATCATCATCATCAACATCATCATCATCCTACAAATAGACCCGCCTCCACGATGATGTCGTTGACTCCCCACCAATTTCTTCGACCACCGCGTCCACTTTCCCCCGGGTAGCAAACTCCGATAGGGAGAGAGCGCATTGTGCGCGTGCGATGTCACCCCCCACCGACGAATGAAGACGATAGAAGAAATGTGAACTGATAAGGGGTGAGTATGAGTGGAAGTTGCGCTAGTACCGTCTACCCGTTTGGTTTGGCGAGGTAAATGGTTTTTAATGTATTAGCTAGTGTTTTATTGCTCGGTTTTAAGGTTACAACCGGTAAACCCTCCGTTTTGAGGACGGAGACCCCTTACAATAGAGAGTGAATGTGAAGAAAAATATACGGGTATATGTACAAGGGTTATGTTGCACTGTTCGTTTACTCTCCAATTTATCGAATGAAGTAGTCTCATCTCCGAGAAATCAGTACTAGCATTCTATAGGACTCGTACTCACCCCGTCTTCTGCAACCTTCCGCTTACCATAGAGGTAGGTGAGTCCGGTCTTTAGCTGGGTGTAGCTATACGTTTGGTTTCCTCTTCTGATAAATTTTTATCTTTTCGGATGAGCGCATCTATACTACGAGCACTCAGGGCCATGTAAGCGCTATCCGTGTCCATTTCTACGTACTCAAACTCCTCTCTGCTGACGAATCTGTGAAAATAAAATGGACGGGTTGGAGGGTGCTGACACCGAAGAATAAATAGAGAAGGATTTGATAAAATCTTTGTGTAGTCTAGTTCTACTCATCTATCCATATGTGTACACATGTTAAAATACCTTTATATAATAGTTCAAACACAATTGAATGAATAAAAGACACATATCTAAAGGAGTATGTCATAGCTATTATTAGCAAGAAAAGACTGTGTGCATGTGTTAAGTCAGCATACATAATACATTAAATAAGCTTTTCACAATAGTAGCAATAGAATAAATAAAAGGTTGTATGCATGTGTTAAGTCAGCATTATGTAATTCATTAAATAAACTTTTCACAATAGTAGCAATAGAATATATAAAAGGTTGTATGCATGTGTTAAGTCAGCATTATGTAATACATTAAATAAACTTTTTACAATACTAGCAATAGAATGAATAAATGTGTACACATGTTAAAATACCATTATATAATAGTTCAAACACAATTGAATGAATAAAAGACACATATCTAAAGGAGTATGTCATAGCTATTATTAGCAAGAAAAGACTGTGTGCATGTGTTAAGTCAGCATACATAATACAATAAATAAGCTTTTCACAATAGTAGCAATAGAATAAATAAAAGGTTGCATGCATGTGTTAAGTCAGCATTATGTAATTCATTAAATAAACTTTTCACAATAGTAGCAATAGAATATATAAAAGGTTGTATGCATGTGTTAAGTCAGCATTATGTAATACATTAAATAAACTTTTTACAATACTAGCAATAGAATGAATAAATGTGTACACATGTTAAAATACCTTTATATAATAATTTAAACACAATTGAAAGAATAGACTGTGTGCATGTGTTAAGTCAGCATATATAATAGATTAAATAAGCTTTTCACAATAGTAGCAATAGAATAAATAAAAGGTTGTGTGCATGTGTTAAGTCAGCATTATGTAATTCATTAAATAAACTTTTCACAATAGTAGCAATAGAATAAATAAAAGATTGTGTACACATGTTGAAATACCTTTATATAATAGATTAAATAAGCTTTTCACATACCTATTATTAGCAAGAAAAGGCTGTGTGCATGTGTTAAGTCAGCATATATAATAGATTAAATAAGCTTTTCACAATAGTAGCAATAGAATAAATAAAAGGTTGTGTGCATGTGTTAAGTCAGCATTATGTAATTCATTAAATAAACTTTTCACAATAGTAGCAATAGAATAAATAAAAGATTGTGTACACATGTTAAAATACCTTTATATAATAATTTAAACACAATTGAAAGAATAGGCTGTGTGCATGTGTTAAGTCAGCATATATAATAGATTAAATAAGCTTTTCAATAGTAGGTAGGTGTCACTGTTTTAGTCTCCCTATAATAAATATAAAGTAGCAGGATGTAAGTAATTTTTTAGCTTGATAGCATTATATACAATAAACACTTCACAATTGCTGCCAATTACCCTATTTAGCACTAACCTTATGTTCTACTTGTTGAAATCTCTGATCAGGTGCTGACTAGTAGGTAGCTGTCTCTGTTTTAGTCTCACTCTGTTGACTAGAGGCTGATTGTACATACTGCTAGAGTGAGAAACTCATACCTTAAATAGTAGTATTCAGTAGGCGGAGTCTAACATTTTCCCCACCCTTTGCAATACCACCCCGATGCAGCCCGATGTGAATCCGAAGCCTCCCGATGCACCCCGATGCGAATCCGAAGCCTCCCGATGCACCCCGATGTGAATCCGAAGCCTCCCGATGCACCCCGATGCGAATCCGAAGCCTCCCGATGCACCCCGATGCAAATCCGAAGCCTCCCGATGCACCCCGATGTGAATCCGAAGCTTCCCGATGCACCCCGATGCGAATCCGAAGCCTCCCGATGTGAATCCGAAGCCTCCCGATGCACCCCGATGTGAATCCGAAGCTTCCCGATGCATCCCGATGCACACCGATGTGATTTGACACATCGGGGTGCATCGGGATGCATCGGGAGGCTTCGGATTCACATCGGGGTGCATCGGGAGGCTTCGGATTCGCATCGGGGTGCATCGGGAAGCTTCGGATTCACATCGGGGTGCATCGGGAGGCTTCGGATTCGCATCGGGGTGCATCGGGAGGCTTCGGATTCACATCGGGGTGCATCGGGAGGCTTCGGATTCACATCGGGGTGCATCGGGAGGCTTCGGATTCGCATCGGGGTGCATCGGGAGGCTTCGGATTCACATCGGGGTGCATCGGGAGGCTTCGGATTCGCATCGGGGTGCATCGGGAGGCTTCGGATTCACATCGGGGTGCATCGGGAGGCTTCGGATTCACATCGGGGTGGTATTGCAAAGGGTGGGGAAATGGTTAGACTCCGCCTACTGAATACTACTATTTAAGGTATGAGTTTCTCACTCTAGCAGTATGTACAATCAGCCTCTAGTCAACAGAGTGAGACTAAAACAGAGACAGCTACCTACTAGTCAGTGCCTAATCAGAGATTTCAACAAGTAGAACATAAGGTTAGTGCTAAATAGGGTAATTGGCAGCAATTGTGAAGTGTTTATTGTATATAATGCTATCAAGCTAAAAAATTACTTACACCCTGCTACATTATATTTATTATAGGGAGACTAAAACAGTGACACCTACCTACTATTGAAAAGCTTATTTAATCTATTATATATGCTGACTTAACACATGCACACAGCCTATTCTTTCAATTGTGTTTAAATTATTATATAAAGGTATTTTAACATGTGTACACAATCTTTTATTTATTCTATTGCTACTATTGTGAAAAGCTTATTTAATCTATTATATATGCTGACTTAACACATGCACACAGCCTGTTCTTGCTAATAATAGGTATGTGAAAAGCTTATTTAATGAATTACATAATGCTGACTTAACACATGCACACAACCTTTTATTTATTCTATTGCTACTATTGTGAAAAGCTTATTTAATTTATTATATATGCTGACTTAACACATGCACACAGCCTTTTCTTGCTAATAATAGGTATGTGAAAAGCTTATTTAATCTATTATATAAAGGTATTTCAACATGTGTACACAATCTTTTATTTATTCTATTGCTACTATTGTGAAAAGTTTATTTAATGAATTACATAATGCTGACTTAACACATGCACACAACCTTTTATTTATTCTATTGCTACTATTGTGAAAAGCTTATTTAATCTATTATATATGCTGACTTAACACATGCACACAGCCTTTTCTTGCTAATAATAGGTATGTGAAAAGCTTATTTAATCTATTATATATGCTGACTTAACACATGCACACAGCCTATTCTTTCAACTGTGTTTAAATTATTATATAAAGGTATTTTATGTGAAAAGCTTATTTAATCTATTATATATGCTGGTTTAACACATGCACACAGCCTATTCTTTCAATTGTGTTTAAATTATTATATAAAGGTATTTTAACATGTGTACACACTCTTTTATTTATTCTATAGCTACTATTGTGAAAAGTTTATTTAATGAATTACATAATGCTGACTTAACACATGCACACAACCTTTTATTTATTCTATTGCTACTATTGTGAAAAGTTTATTTAATGTATTATATCTTATGCTGACTTTGTGAAAAGTTTATTTAATGTATTATATATGCTGACTTAACACATGCACACAGCCTTTTCTTGCTAATAATAGGTATGTCATACTCCTTTACATATGTGCCTTTTATTCATTCAATTGTGTTTAAATTATTATATAATGGTATTTTAACATGTGTACACAATCTTTTATTTATTCTATTGCTACTATTGTGAAAAGTTTATTTAATGAATTACATAATGCTGACTTAACACATGCACACAACCTTTTATTTATTCTATTGCTACTATTGTGAAAAGCTTATTTAATCTATTATATATGCTGACTTAACACATGCACACAGCCTTTTCTTGCTAATAATAGGTATGTCATACTCCTTTACATATGTGCCTTTTATTCATTCAATTGTGTTTAAATTATTATATAATGGTATTTTAACATGTGTACACATTTATTCATTCTATTGCTACTATTGTGAAAAGTTTATTTAATGAATTACATAATGCTGACTTAACACATGCATACAACCTTTTATATATTCTATTGCTACTATTGTGAAAAGTTTATTTGATGAATTACATAATGCTGACTTAACACATGCATACAACCTTTTATTTATTCTATTGCTACTATTGTGAAAAGCTTATTTAATGTATTATGTATGCTGACTTAACACATGCACACAGTCTTTTCTTGCTAATAATAGCTATGACATACTCCTTTAGATATGTGTCTTTTATTCATTCAATTGTGTTTGAACTATTATATAAAGGTATTTTAACATGTGTACACATATGGATAGATGAGTAGAACTAGACTACACAAAGATTTTATCAAATCCTTCTCTATTTATTCTTCGGTGTCAGCACCCTCCAACCCGTCCATTTTATTTTCACAGATTCGTCAGCAGAGAGGAGTTTGAGTACGTAGAAATGGACACGGATAGCGCTTACATGGCCCTGAGTGCTCGTAGTATAGATGCGCTCATCCGAAAAGATAAAAATTTATCAGAAGAGGAAACCAAACGTATAGCTACACCCAGCTAAAGACCGGACTCACCTACCTCTATGGTAAGCGGAAGGTTGCAGAAGACGGGGTGAGTACGAGTCCTATAGAATGCTAGTACTGATTTCTCGGAGATGAGACTACTTCATTCGATAAATTGGAGAGTAAACGAACAGTGCAACATAACCCTTGTACATATACCCGTATATTTTTCTTCACATTCACTCTCTATTGTAAGGGGTCTCCGTCCTCAAAACGGAGGGTTTACCGGTTGTAACCTTAAAACCACGCAATAAAACACTAGCTAATACATTAAAAACCATTTACCTCGCCAAACCAAAGGGGTAGACGGTACTAGCGCAACTTCCACTCATACTCACCCCTTATCAGTTCACATTTCTTCTATCGTCTTCATTCGTAGGTGGGGGGTGACATCGCACGCGCACGATGCGCTCTCTCCCTATCGGAGTTTGCTACCCGGGGGAAAGTGGACGCGGTGGTCGAAGAAATTGGTGGGGAGTCAACGACATCATCGTGGAGGCGGGTCTATTTGTAGGATGATGATGATGTTGATGATGATGATGATGATGATGATGATGAGAAGACAGCCATCCATTTATTCCATTTATCTATTTCTACCCCTCCGAGCGAGGATGTCGCCGGCGAACCATCTCGCGAAGTCTACGGTTTGAAGCGCGAAAGAGCCACCGCCTTCACTTTCCCTCGCCGCTCGTCACGGGGACGGGCGATTTCCCTAGGGGAGGGTCCGGGGGAAACGAGGGTTAAGGCGCGAGTCTTTCATCGGAGGTCCGGGGGCGCTCGAACGGAGGAGCGCGCGAGTGCGGTGTCACCCCGACCAGTTCAGTCTCAACAGTCCCCGGCGAAGAAATCATCCGGAAGCACCACCACCACCACTCGGTAAGTTTCTTATAGTAGTATAATCAGCGTCGTAAACTCTGCACGGGCACTCCGCACGGGCGTACCCTATCATTACTCCAACCCGTATTTTTCTTCGCTTCACCGTACTATTACTCTCAAACGTATTGAAATTTAAAACAAATTCGTGTACCATTACCCTCGCTCACGTTTTTCATAGCCGGATATCATTACTCTAACCCGTATTTTCCTTCGCTTCACCCTACTCCAGCCGACGGTCTGCCCGCGAGGGCCGCGACGGGTCGTTGGGGCGGGAGAGCGGGGGAGGGGCGGGGGATGGGCGGGGGAGGGCGGCGTGGGGCCACGGCTGGACTCGCAAACGAGAACCGCCGCGAGGCGGAGGGCGAGGCGGAGGGGTTTGGGGTGGGGAGGGGTGGGGAGGGGCGGGGACGGGTGGAGGGAGGACGGGTGGGGTTCGCGGGGCGGGGGGGCGCGCGCGTACGCGCGCGCCCCCCTTGCCCGAGCCGTGGGACCGGGCGAGGGGTTTGCTCTTTAGACTGGGTTCTACGGAACAGCCGATGAGGTTTTTGAAACCCCACCCGCGATCGGGGGGTAGGTTCTAGGGCTTTGCACATAGAGTGAGGTTTAGGGAAAGGGAGGGGGCGAGAGGACGGGTGGGGTGATCGTCCGCCCGGGGAGTTTTTGGATCTAGGGCTAATAAGACGCGGAAATGACCGGGTGTCTGTGCAGATCTGCACTGACTATACTACTCATGGTGTATGGCTAACATATAATGCATGTCTTAACAAGCTTAAACAAGCTTAACAAGTCTTTGTATATGTAATATCCCATGCAAAACATGTGTGTGGTGTATATTCTTATAAAATACATAATATCCACTGTTCTAGGAAAGAATAAGGGCAGTTATTCTACTAGATATGTTTGTTGAGTTGTTTAGCAGCAGCTAGTGGCAGTCTAAAAGCCAACACAAAACAAAATATGCAAAAAAAACAATGATTTGATCTTAGATCTCATATTTGAATAATTACATGTACAGTGTACAGCTCTGTGGTGGCCTAAATGGCTTGTATATGCGCAGTTTACTAGGAGTTATCCCACCTTTTGATTAAGGGAAAACCTTGCTGCTAAGCAACTGACAGGTTCCGGAAGCTCCGCCTACCTTCATTCATAAAAACAAAATGGCTATAAGAAATAGAAAAGTTGATCATTTTTAAGCCAGTTAGCAGCATTAGGATGAGTGGATGTTCAATATTTGGTAACATTGCAGTGGAATATCATTCCACCAGTACTATGAAACCTTTGAAACTGTAGAGCTTCTTTTAAATAGCTGCATGTCAAATTAAATTAGCAAATTAATATTTTATTTTCTCAAATTTTAACAAGTATTTTAAATCTACTTTATTAAGAGCTTTATTTGAATTATTAAGGATTTGTTTATAATATGTAGCCCCCATGATGAAAGCTTGCTGAAAATGAATTTGGTTAGATATCTGAGCAAATGCTGCTCTATTTCGCTGTAGTTGACGCCAAAAGTTGCTAATTTTAATTTTGATAGTGGTTCAAAAGAGGGATTTCCCAGAGTTTTTGAAGCATCCACAAAGCCAAATAACTAATCAAAGACAAGCCCGCTTCTTCATGCATCAATTGAGCTAAAACTATTAATAAATTGGCTACTACTGCAAAGTGAAGTGAGATAGTTGACGCCAAAGTAATGTGAATAACGCAACGTAAATTGGCCAAAATCAAGAGAGGATAACTTCACATGATATAAGTGCCCTGCAATCTAGTACTATCCTACGTGTTCCTAAACACTTATAGAAACACCTGCACATGCTAGTTTACCTTATGGAAAAGAATTTATTCTACAAATAAGACAAAACTTGGATAAGGTTTTACAGGCAAAAAGCCAGCATAAGAAAAAGTTCTAGGAGGCCATTATTTTATTTTATCTCTTCATAACACCAGCTTAGGTAAACATTCATGCATGTTTAACAATATTATGCAATAATTCAACTGAAAAATAAATTATTCCAGTAACAGCAGGCAAACTTCATAGCGCTGTTTTCGGTCGTTGACCCCCTGTAACGTTGCGTCATGTGACTTAATGCTAACACTGAAAGCTGTCCAGGCCCTTTCAGACATGGTTAAATATGTGGGAAAATTTTCGAAAGAAAATTCAGACCCCAGTTAAATAACCTTAAGGCTCGGATAAACAAGAGGCAGTGAGCCAATGTAGCACAAGCACCATTGTAAGGCTGTATGTTTTTCCTAATGCTACCAATGACCTTTTATGTCAGTCAACCTGGGTCTCCCACCTTTGCATCTAGAGCTCCAGCCACTAGGCCACAGCTGTTCCGTGGATATTAACTATCTACTCTACACCGTACTCATTTGGTTTGTCTATAAATTGCAGATCAGCAGACCTGCTCTGAAGGAGGAAATATGGAAAAGGGTAAAAGCAGATCCCAGTGCTGGAATTACCAAATGGTATGAGGAGCTGTGTACCACAATTAGAGGTGAATTCAAGGAATAATTGTGCTCTAGATTGGACAGGAAAGTCAAAAATTAGCATAGAGACTGAGCTAAACATTTATGGATATTCTACAGAATTGTATTCAGCATTGTACCATATATACAGGAGTAGTGTGCTCCTTCTGTGTTCTTACTGTGTAATAAATTATTATGTATCTGATCTTCCTACATGTGTTTTTTTGTGGCAAAATTATATGAATGTTCACATTATAATCACAATGATTACTTATAAGTAACAGGTCATCAATGTAAAACATGATGTACAGTTGTGAGTACAGAGTCTGTTTTAGTAGCAGTAGAGTAATGGTGAGCCAAATTTAGTAAGATTGTGGCATCGGTCTACATTATAATGCTTTCTTAAAGATTTAACAGCCACACCATTCCAAGTTGAGTTAGCCTTGTAGAGGACCTAGTATATTGTAAGCACCTCCATCACTGCTGAGACTTTACTAAAGTCACTTAAATACATGTAGTGCAGTTACTGCCAAGTTAAGGTATTGTCTGACTGAAATAGAATTTAACAGTATAACTAGATTCACCGATGATAAGAATAGAAGTGAAGCTATTCAATCCTCGGCGCTCCAGTCTCATGCAATTAATACTATTGGTTAACCTCAATCTCAAAACCCAATACATGACTGCGTTATGTACCATTGATCTCTAGACACTAAGCCCACAGTTACAAGTACATGTATGTGTCCATTGATCTTTCCAAAATAATTTATAATTCTCCAGTATAACCAAACCAAATCCCCTGCATGAGCTTACACTGAGATAGTCTAATGTCACATATAGTGCAGCTTGATTATGTAAAACATAATGATGCAAGAGCAGGCAAATCTTACATGTTTTAATCCCAAATAACTGAATACATGCGAATGCATGTGACACTATCACCAACTAAGAATTGTACATATACTACCAGGTACAATGGTACAGGTACAGCGGTACAGGTGCAATGTACTGCATGCATTTACAACATTGTGAGGAGCACTGAGTTATCTCATAATCTGCCAACCAATATTTGGAAGTGTCTAGTCAACCAAATATTTGCTATCGTAATTAATTTTGCATGTTTTCTGTGACATAATTTTAGTTAAACGAAATCTTCAACTATACGAATATGAGATAGATGCCTTATTGTGAGAACCATCTTTCTTGCCTTTCAACCACTTTTAATAACACATTGGGTCTTTGCGACCTAAATCCCAGGAGTAGGTCAATAATTTCTGCCCACTTCCAGCACACGGTTGCAAACTCACCAGCCTGAGTCAGATGAAAAATCAACATTTTGGTGTAAGAAACCTAGGTGGGCCAATGAGCTATGAGTGGATATCGCCTTGACGATGCTGCGCAAAAAATAGGCCCAATGTTTCTATACGATAATAAGCGGGAGTACTGTATATTGTAACAATACATAATACTATGCATATACATGCATCTGAATTTCTCTCTAAAAAGGCAATGGCTTGTTTGGAATGATAAGGGCAAATATCTTTCTCCAACGTATTGCCAAGATTAGAAAAATGACCCATTAAAGCATCCATATATCTAAGCCAATCCACTGGTAGATGGAGGAGAGCTAGTTTTGCAGTGACAGCGATAGGGCAAGGTAAGGTGTAAAATGGAGCCACTAACTAAAAGCTATGTTAGTACTTACAATCCTGACAGACCTGTTAGAGAGATAACATATTACCAGATCTTTCAAGAGGCCAAAGAAAGAGGATTTGTTGGCAAGTTTGTTAACTTAGAGACTGGGACAAGTGTTCTGACTACAGAAGTTCTGCAGAAAGTGAGTAACACAAAGTTTCAAAGGTTGTTTGTAGTGCGCGCGTTTCTACTGAGTGGGTATATTACTGCAGATACTGAATGATACATGTATAGTTAACATTTCCTACCAAATATGAGCCAAGCATGATGATTCTTGCCGGTGTTTTGATACGACAATTTTTGAATAACAAAAAATATGTGCAAATAGATCTCATACATGACCTCGTCGATGTTCTCACTAATGTCATTATTATGTAATGGTTTTTGGTTTCTGGTACGGTCGTCCTAAGACGACTCCCGATTCCAAAGTGAAAAGCCTATGAGTGGTGCTAGGCCCTCGCATTACATGAAAGATTGAGTGGTCTCAGTAGTCCAAGTACTACCAGAGACGACACACCTGGTCCCGAGTATTGCCTGGGTACTATACTTAGAAAGAGAATGATCCGACCTAGTAGGCAGTTCATGTTGCAAGATCGATGACCTTAACAACTAGAATGACCTATCTACGAAGTGAAAGTCTCCGTATAACAAGTATAGATGTGTCTTTATTGAGATCCAAGCAAAGACTGAGACAACAAACGTAAAAACAATGCCCTTTATATAGTATAAGAACTTCCGCCTGACTATTGGGCACCGAAGGTGGTATAAGGTCCATCAGGGTGGCTGGAGTCGTATACAAATGTCCTGAACCACTACAATAATATGTCGATTTGGACTTCATGTCTGCGACTTCCTGTATAACCGTAACACACACTGCACAGCTGTGGCATATGTGCTTGTACACTATGTACTATGCATCACCCTCCAACAATTACTATATTTTAGGCAGACCTTTATGCAAAAGGATTATTGGCAATTGGATTTGAACCTGGTGAAGACTCTATTGCTTTCCTTGGCGGAAGTTCATTGGAACCCATCAATGTTTTTGTGGCTGCGTGTTCCATTGAGCTTGGATTTGCGGTAAGCAAAGCATCTGACCTAACAAATTTTACAGAACTGAGTTGAATCATATAATATTAGTTAATTTGATTAATAGGAATGGTACCAAACTGGATCGGAACTAACTTTTCTTGTTAAACCGGACAGTAAAATGAGCAGAACAGAAAACTATTTATAAAAGATTGAAAATCTGACTACAATACATAGTGATGTTGAAAGCAAAAGTATAATGAATTTGAGAAATTGTATGCTTCATTAGCTCAGAATTAGGTTTATCATATTTATAGCATAAAAAGTAAATGCTCCTCCGTGAATAGGCCCGTTATTGTTTTTATTTAGAAACCGTTCATTTACGCTCCAAAAGAAAGGTGTATAGTCAATGTCCTGACGGCACTAGAAGCAAAGTTTGTGGTGGTTGGTGAGGCAGAAAATGGAGAATCGTTCTCAGCTCTCATTGGCTTATTCACAGATGCTGATAAGCCTATATCAGAAGAGTAAGTGTATCATTGACATATATTATGATTGGAAAGTTGCGTTAAGTGAAGTGCCACGATCAGAATAACATAAAAAATAATTATTACTTGAAAGTGAAAAATAGTATTCAAAGGTGATAAATAACATACATTGTATATTTGAAATATACAATGTGGCCCCAACAAACGATGAAACCTTCCACTACCTCATACCATGCAATTTTAAACAACAACAATGTTGGAGGACCTTTAGGCAGTGCGTAGCTATCGAGTATGGTTTAAATTAACAATGAACTGTGGTTTATTATTTCCTATTACTTGACTGTAAATGGATTATCTACAGACTGCCTCGAGTAAAGCATGTGTTCTACGATAATTCATACAAAGACAGATCGCCACAACAGAAATATCTACGTACACTTGACCAATTGATAGAGTTGGGCAGAGATGTCTCTGATGAACAACTGGATGCTGCAAAGAAGAAAGTTCGGCCAGATGGAACTGCTGCATATCTGTTCTCCTCTGTAAGAATATTATAACATTAATTTCAACCAAGTCTTTAAACCTGTATTATTGATTTTATTAGAGATTCAATATTATTTATAGCAACTTTTCTTAAAATGTGATAGGGCAGCACTGGGAAACCAAAATGCATTGCTCACAGCAACAGAGGATGTGCAAATGAAATGCTACTGGTACCAACAGATAACAATGGGGTATGTTTAGAATGTCTCTACTATTATTACAAGTATACTGTAGTATACGAGTGTGACTTTATACCTGAAATAATATGAAGTTTAAATGCAGACTACTTTTATATATTTCACTACTTTTCCATTCCTTGCAAAAACAACTTGTGCAACACTCGTTCCAATTTTACAATATGTTGCAGAATTTAGGATCAGACAGTACTCTGGTGTACATGTCATTAAACTCTGTAACATATATTATGAATTTGTGACTACTCTAAGATGTCAATTCGAAACAGAACTTTCCGAAAACATTCATTTCAAAAACTACCATTTAGAAACTCCGCACTCCAAACCTCAATTCTCAGCTTTCAACCAATTTTTGTTTTAGTGTTATATTTTTTGTTCTTGCGACTGCTACATTGTGAGTTGTAGAACGCTAAAAATAATTCATTATCATTATTCTTCTAAATGTAATCTATACGGTTTTATAATGAGTCTTTTCCAAACAAGCGTTTTCGAAGCGCCCTCTTTCTAACTGATATTTTGAAAATATTTTAGCCCAAATCCACATGTACATGTAATTGCAGTCTCTCCTGACGGTGAATCCGTGTATGGATGAGATGATAAGTTTTGGAATGATTTCCTTAACTCTAGCCGGAAAAATATCTAAACTGGTTCTGAGTATGGAAATAAAACCTTCAAATATTCAAGACGCTACTAGAGCATGTGCAGAGGTTCTTCTCTCAGAAAAGTGAGTTTAGTTTTCTTACATTTATGCAACATAGACATTTAAGTTCAATTATAGACAGCGTATGTATGCATATGTGCTCAAAGGATTGATAGCGGAATGTGAGTAGCATCATTATACCCAAGAAGAGATACCCAAACTAGACATACAGTATTGTATATCATTTTGAAGCTAAAATGTAGGCTACTCGATCTATTGTCGCAAATCACTTCAACCATGTTAATGTATTGAGTACTCAAGTCACAATATTGAAGAACACTTGTTATTTAGTACCGTTGCATGAATTTTAACTACAAATATCCTCTTACAGAATTGACTCTATTATAATGGGTGGGCACCTCACCCAGTTGATAGCTCACCATGTGAAAGATAGTGGTACTAAAGCTACACACATAAAATATGTTAACTATGGTGGACAGGTCATTACTAGACACTTTAAGGAGAATATTCAATCCATACTTGGAGGAATTCCCATAGTAAGTTGAGGTGCAAAGTGGCAATCTGGTATGTAGGCTGCTCGTGTTTTAAACCTCTTTTTTATTTATGCAGTTTTATTTTACCAGCATATACAGCATATAAGACAATGCCTAACATTTTCCTCAGAAGGCTAAGTTGGATAAAAATATGATAAACCTGACACAATTGTCAAAATGTATAAAACACAATATTAGGAAGAAATGAAGTAAAATTTATATACTACTGTACATGTACATGTAAGTAAGCACTCAAGTAACATAAATGTACATGTAAGTATTCCTACTACTGGAATGTTTTCAATTAAAAGTGACCATCGCCAGTTGACCTATTGCAGTCAGCTAGATGTCTCTTACTCCCTCTACTGCCAACAGTTGGTACACAGTGGTGTCTAGCACTGAGGGAGAAATCTTATTCACAATATTTCTAAAGAGTAGAATTACAATGCACCCACTGTACATTTACAACTATGATTTTGCACAATTTCTCCCTCACAGGAATCATATGGTATGTCAGAACAGCTATCCATATGCTACAGTAGCTTTGACGTAACTCCACGTGGAGAAAATTCAAGGATGAATGGTCATCTGTTCAACAAGAATAACACTGAGGTACACAATACATGTCACTGTTAGTTGACACATTGTACTTTCATCTTCATAATCTTGTATATAATATTTTGTCCATGTTAACGGATCAATGTCCCATTCTGCTTGCTTACACATGTACAATATCAACATTACATAATGATATTTTAATTTAATTAATTACTGAAATAAAAAAAAGAGTAGGTAATGTCTTAAGCTGAGTCCAGACTACAACGATTTTATGGACGATTCTTGGATTTGATGAAATCGTTGTTGTGTGGACGAAAAATCGGCCGATTTGTTGGCTCTAGAACGATTTCGGCCTGGTTATTTGCGTGCTGAAATATTCGCCCGATTACTTTTGCATTGACCAATCAGAAAGCGCTTCGTGTTACCACGGAAACGTCAAGTCATTAAACAACATGTCGAAGTTAAGGCAAGTGATGCGAAGTTTGGTGAGCAATTTAGAGATGTATCCAGCTATATGGGATTCCAACGATCAGGATTACATGAATAGAGACGAAAAAAGGAGCCAGATTGCAGAGCTAGCAAAGTGTTGTGGGACAGACGTGGGGGACATAGAAAAGAAATATGCTACGCTACGCACTAGATTTAGAAAGGTTAGTCGTCTTCTCATATGAACTATTTATATTTATATTATTACTTCTACATGTAACTAATTTTTAAAATAAAAATTGTCATTACTACTAATTTATTAATTAAAATAAATAAACTTACTTTATTATTATTTTTTATGTTGGCAGGAATGGAATGAAGTGAAGAAATCCGAAAAGTCAGGGAGTGGCACTAGTGATATCTACGTGCCAACATGGGAGTACTATAATGAACTGTCATTTTTAATACCAACTCTTGTAGTCAGAGAAGGGACTGACACGCTATCCCCTCAATCATCAACAGATGAAAAACAAAGTGGCAAGTTGATTATATTATACTAGAATAGTCACACGCAATAAATATTTTCAAGCCATCTCAATATTAATCATAATATTATAGTTCGAGTTCATTGTGTCTTTATTATATTTTCAGGTGATGATACTGAAAGAAAAGATAAGAAAACCAGAAAGAAACGACTTATAAAAGATGAAGAAGATAATCATATAGAGGTAGTAAAATACATGAAGAGTGCTACCCAACACTTAGAGAGTATGAAAGAAGATAGAAAACCAAGTCTCCCTTTAGATATACAAGGGTTTTTGATGACTCTTGGATCCGACTTAAACTCAATTACAGACTCAAAAACAAGAAGAATGCTCATGTTAGACATCCAGAACATGGTGTTCCGCAAGATTTTCCCAGAAGAGCAGGTATGTGCCAGGCCAAGCAGTGCACCTCAAATGGCATGGCATGGATACGACTCCTATTCTAATTACCAGAATCTATAATTTTTAAACTTGTTAATAATGCATTTGTTATTTTTGTACTGTTGAACAACTCATTGTTTTCGTTGATTTTATATTTATTTTCAATTAGTGCAATAAAGAATCAAATTTGAAATATATAACACAGAATTAAGCTGAAGTTTAAGATTGCTCAGATCATCTGGTGTTGCCAGTCTACAGCTCCAGGTCCATTAAAGTAGTTACAAAATATTTCTCTAGTATTGGCAGCTGCTTGAGAGTAGTTTGTGCCTCCTCGCCTGCAGCTAATCTCACCTAAACCACCGGCATCTATTGCTCTCCACGGTTCATTGTCAAACTCTCCTGTATCAGCTGCTTTATGGTGTCTGAGATGATTGTGCAACACACAAGCTGCAAGTGTTACAGATTCTGCCTTCTCAGGTTCCAAGGGAATAGGCTTTTCAAATACCTAGAAACAATCCATAGACTGTGATTGCTACATGGACAGTGATTAGTAGTATGACTACATGGACAGTGATTAGTAGTATGACTACATGGACAGTGATTAGTAGTATGACTACATGAACAGTGATTAGTAGTATGACTACATGGACAGTGATTAGTAGTATGACTACATGAACAGTGATTAGAAGTATTATTACAAGGACAGTGATTAGTAGTATGACTACATGGACAGTGATTAGTAGTATGACTACATGGACAGTGATTAGTAGTATGACTACGTGGACAGTGATTAGTAGTATGACTACATGGACAGTGATTAGTAGTATGACTACATGAACAGTGATTAGTAGTATGACTACATGGACAGTGATTAGTAGTATGACTACATGGACAGTGATTACTAGACTACTAGTATGCTACTATCTTACTCGAAATACAGAAGCCAGGATTCCAAAAGCATTCTCTACTACTCGTCTAGCTCTTGAGAGGCGATAATTGAATATTTTGTGAGTTTCCTCAGTTAGTGTCCGTCTAGAGAAAAACATGGACCAAGAATTCTATTAATTACAGAAAATATAAGAGTAGTCATGAGCATAATAATTGATGGAAGAAATTGACAGAAGTTAGAATATTATTTTTAATTACATGAGTTTAGTACCTTGGAAATGGTTTCATTAGATATGTAGAAAGAGCGAAGGCATCGTCAGCAACTATGACGTATGGAGCTTCATGACATGTACCAGGCAAGGCTTCTCGACATGGCACTCCAAGCTGTTGTCCGCCAGCAGATTCTAGAGCAGCATACAATTTTGTTTGCTTGAAAACACCACCATCAGATACTCGGCCATTGGCTCCAACATACACATATAGAAATCTACAATAAATTATTAAAAACATTGTTATAAATTAAATTATAAAAAACCAATTACGTTTAAAATGTACATACAAGAAATTGTGAAGTTAATGAAATATTTAATAATAGTATAATAAACTTACTTGTATGTTGCATCTGCAAGAGCCATTAGCACAATGGATTCACATCCTTTATAATTATGGTAGGCTGAACCAGCGTGGTGAGGCTTCCTCAAAACAATATGCTTTCCATCTAGTGCTCCAATACAATGAGGAAAGTTCCACCTTTCATTGAAATGGAAACTAATTCTTTTCCATTCTGCTTCTGTATTTGGTGTTTTTAAATATGTCTCTTTAAGGCAGCCAAAAATTGCAGCGCACACTTCAGGAATAATTTCAGCCATTGTGCTTTTACCAATCCTAAATTGGTAGTGTAAGCTGGTATAGCTTTCGCCTGTTGCCAAATATCTCAAAGTAACAGCCAACCGCTCACTTGGTGGCACAGCCTGTCTCCACGTAGTATCTTTTTTAGTGATGGCATGTGTAATGGACTGTAATAGCGAGTTGTAGAGATGACTGTCCATCCGTAAATAGTTTTGCCATCGTTTCGCATCACTCACTTCCAATTCTGCCATAATTGAATTAAAAGCACCATAATTCTCTCTTCTGCCAACAAAATCTGATACCCAGCAAGAGCGTGTGCTACTGCGGCGTTTTCTTGATGGTTTAGATTTGTTCAAATAATGACTTCCTATTGTTAACACTGATGCAGCCAGTTGAGCACTATCCTCTTGATTAGTGTTATCAAACAAAGAATTAAAATTAATTGTAAATAAACAGTCCTCCTGTTCGGTGTTAGCCGCCATCTTGTTTATTTTTCCGTGTTTATAAATATCCTTCCTCCACGATTAAAGAGTTTTGGAAAACCCATGATTGGAATTTAAAAATCGGCCTAGTGTGAACAGCCCATCGGGCTAAATTTCCAGCACGTTTTTACACGAACGATTTTCATTTGAAAATCGTTGTAGTCTGGACTCAGCTTTAGTGTAGCAGGAGTCGTTCTAGCAGTCACCAAGATAGTGCGCTTAGAACTTTATGTCATAGGCTCTCAAATCATCCCTTGTCCAGGCCTTGAAAATAATGTTTTTACTTAATATTTGATGCTAGACTTCAAAAATTCCTTATATACAATGTAAAGCAGATGAGAAACTTTAACTGTTATGTGTATCAATATTTCGTAAAATATAAAACGCATGCGATACATACGTACTGTATAATGTAAAACAATGTAATATTGGTTAACCAGATTCGTTTAGTTGATGAAAGCAACCATGTTGTGGACATGGCAATATAGACAAACATGGTAAAACTCCTTCCTTGTTCTTATGTTGGTTTACCAGATTCGTTTGGTTGATGGAAACAACCAAGTTGTGGATATAGGCCAAGATGGTGAGCTTCAAGTGAAGAGTTTTAGTACATTCAAGGAGTACAAGGGAATGGTGGAGAAAACTAAAGCTGCATTTACTGAGGATGGTTTCTTCAAAACAGAGTAATGTCGCTATTCCAATTTGCCATTTTGATAACGTATTAATTTTCTGCCGGGTCTGAAATGTCTAGTATCAATGTCACTTAGCCTATATTTTGTATTTTTGCTTTTCTGTACTAACATTCTCCATGAACAAACCTCATACCTACTGTAACTACAGAACAAAGGCTAAAATAATTGGCAATGTGTATGACTGTTATGTATTGGTATGCAATTGCCTGACCCTTTTTTTACGTTTTAGAGATGTTGCTGTCATGCAACCAGATGGCTCTATCCATATTAAAGGTAGATCAGTGGAAGCAATGAGGTTCAATATATTAGGAAAGGTCGTCTACCCTGGACCAATAGAAAAAGTTATGGCTGGATATCCAGGGGTGAAGAACATATCGGTAGGAATCATGTAGTATCCTGTCCGTCATCGAATACTATTCAACTGACATAATATCATCAATTTTATTTTAATGTAAAATAAATACCATGTAATGCTAACAATTACGGTTTGTTACATTAATAGTGCACAATCCACAACAATACAATGACATTTCAGGTTTCCAACTCACCGTTTCTTATTGTGGTCATTTTAATCCTTACGGTTAACAGGGTTCTGCATAGTACATAACTCTATCAGCAATCTCCATCTCGCTCTATCCCTCCTATTGTCTTTTTCTAAGTGCTACATTCTCATATCTGTTCTGATCGCATTCATCCATCTATGCATGTTTCGGTCTACCGCTTCGCTCTTGAATATAATAAGCTTTTCCTCGTTTTAGGTTTCTATAGCTGGAACTAATGATGCATATGGTGATGAAGTTACCTACTGCATTGTGTAAGTACAACGTATGTGCAGTGTACATGTAAATTGTTGGCTAGCTGGAAATAATTCAGTGAACTGACCGTGTTTTATGTGATAGGGCACTGAACAAACCATTCATGTAAATTTATCATCAAATTGCTGACTTTGAGCCAAATATTATTCCAAGGTGTAATTAACAGTTTTTGCTTTTTAACAAGCCAAACAATTTTCTTTTAGTTTATTCGAAGAATTAGAGCAACCAGCTGAGGAGGATTTAGTAGAATTTCTGAAGAGCAATGGGGTGAGTAGATGTACCTCTCACACCCCACAGAAAAATCATGGGCATTTTATGGTATGGCAACGTGAGCCATTGCTAACTAGTGCAACATCAGCCGAGACTGTAAATGCAAGGCATAATGATTATTACGTCTGCAGTATACCTGAGCAAACCTAAATAGTAGTAAAGCGTATTTTCAGCATGTGTGACTTGGCATTCTCATGTGGAATCAAGAAAACCTAATAAATTACTAAGCAAATGGCTTCGTCAATTCGGGCAAGCCAAAACCACAGTTTCTGTCACTTTATGGAGAAGACTGTCAATTAGTATGTAAGGTATATGCCAATCTCTTGTTGCAGAAACCCAAATTTAGATTGACTATTCTCCTTTTATTTTATAGTTATACTTATAAAGTAGAATACAAATTCCAATAAATACATTTCTACAAGTTGATTGTGAAATCTAACATTGTAGGTTGACAAGCACCAGATGCCAGCAAGAATTTTATACTTTGACAGACTTCCATCGACTTCTAACAACAGAAAGGTAAGCGTGTCCATTTCAACTACATTCCGCAAAATATAACTTGATTTTATTTGAAATATATACTACCATAAATTAAACAGTCAAAAGAATTACTTTGGTTTTGTTTGCGAACATTTCTAGCGCAAATCTTAGTATTCAACATTAGTTTCTGTGGCGTAATCGATTCCAATTTCAACCTTTAGACAGCACAGTTACACAATTATCATATTGTGCATTCAAATAATTATATTAATCAACAAGCTTTGTTGTCAGTGTAAATTTACAACACTGGTGCTCCGATTTGCTCAAAAACGAGGTTCTGTAGGCCGAAAAAGAGCAATCGTCTTCTTGTGTAGTCGACCCTAAAAAGATATACTTTATACAAAATTGAGGTGCATTACAAAAAACTGCCTCCAGGTGATTGCAGCAAATATTTGCGTGTAAAATAATTCTTATTCACTTCTATTACTAACACCAAATTGTTGCGAGATTTAATAAAAGGACAATGTAGCGCAAGCACCATCATAAGTTTGGATACTCTTTCTAATACTACCACTGGCCTTTTTACGTGAATCAACCTGGATCTCCCACCTTTATATCCAGAGCTCCAGTCGCTAGGCCACGGCTGCTCCATGTGTGCTAGCAGTCTACTCTACACTGTACGAGTATATTTGGTTTGTCTTTAAATTACAGATCAGCAGACCTGCTCTGAAGGAGGAAATAAGGAAAAGGGTAGAAGCAGATCCCAGTGCTGGAATTACCAAGTGGTATGAGGAGCTGTGCAACACAATTAGAGGTGAATCCAAGGAATAAATATGCTGTAGATCGGACAGGAAGGTCTAAAGATAGCATAGAGACAATGTGCTAACATAAAATATTGATGGATATTCTACTGTGCTGATTCAGCATTGTACCACATATACAGGAGTAATGTGCTCTTGGTTAGCTACCCATACCATGTTCTTGATGTATTGGACGACTATTTATCATTCTTACTTTCCTGTTATTTCCTTAAGGGAAAATTATGTGAACGTTTATATTTTGACTATATTATGACTTTTAAGAAACAGGTCATCAATGCGAAATACATGATATTTAGAGGGCAGTATCATTTATTAGCAGTGGAGTAATCATGAGCAAAATTTAGTAAAATTGCCTCATTGGATTACTTTAACTGTTTTCTTAAAGATTTAACAGCCACACCATTCCAAGTCAAGTCAGCCTTGTAGAGGACCTAGTATACCGTAGGCACCTTCATTACTGCTGAGACTATACCAAAGTTATTCAAATTGTGCCGCGACACATGTGTACATAGGTGTTTAAGTTTCCGGGCATATTCTCCTTCTCACGTGGTCAAAAACAAACCGGCCTGAGCCAACAGCAAAATCCTCATTTTTTGTGCAAGAAGCCTATTTGTGCCAACCCCAGTGAGCTAGGGATGGTTTTTTTTGACCCAGCAAAATCCCAGGTTAAAAACCCTATCTCTGAGCCAGCGCTGTTAAAGTGTTCAATACCAAAACAGTACCTCTTCTACGTCTTTAATATACATGTACATGGCGTATTCTATGCTCTGTAAAATGTTATAATGAGTTGGAAGTCAGCAATAATTTATTTAAGCTCTGTGAGAGTTTGTTTTCTACGGAGAGTTTGATGTGAGGTCTACATGTACTACACTGTAGATGGTATGGTCAGACTACGCAGGAAAACCTCTAAATAATAAATAACTGTACACTTTAGACCCAATGCCTTTCTATATTATAATACTCAGATATACATTTAAATAATGCACGTTATGCATAAATATTAGAATTTAGAATATCTAGAGTCTCAGATGCTGGTCGTGTCTAAGCTTTAAATAATTGTCTTCATATCTTTACAGTGCAGGTATATTAACCTTTGAATCCTTCTGCTAAAGTTTTACACATCTCTCTGTACCAGCTGGTAACCCCAGCATTGGGATCTGCTTCCACCCTTTTCTTTATCTCTTCTTTCACAGCAGGCTTGTTGAACTGAAATTCAATTCATAGTAAATAACAACTTCAAAAGCAATAAAAAATGACATCAGTTTGGAATTACCTCTGCTACATACACAAGTGTTGAATTTACAAAGAATTACCTTTCTGCTATTGGGAGTTGTTGGCAGCTGATCGAAGTACAATATTCTTGCTGGCATTTGATGTGCATCAACCTACAGTACATATACATGCATATATACAATCAGCATAATCATTATTGAAAACCACATTTAATCATAAATACTACAATCAAGGCACATCAAATTTGAGGGATTACCTTCACAACAGAACAACAATGATAGTAAGCTTTCTGGTATCACCCAAAGAATGGTTTATCAATCAATTTCACTGAAAACTTGCTAGGCTTACTCAATAGCAGAAACTGATTACGTGATATCAATACAAGATGTCACAACGTAACTAGTCATGTACATACCGGTGCCCAAATACCTGAACTTGGTCAATATTCAGGAAGTTCCGGATATGAATTCATATCCGACAGCTTTTATAGTACTGTTGATTTTTATTTAATTAACTACATGTACATTGTACATTCAACAGTTGAGCCAAGTAGCTCTTGAGGTCTAGCTAAATCCGATGGAGAGTCACTGAAATGGAGAGTCCTGTTTATTTAGTTCTATACTGTACAGTCAAGCTCACCTTCTTCCTGATTAGATATTCCATGATGTTTTCCTCAAATGGTTGACTAACTCCTTCATTTAAACTAAAAAGTTGACAAATCTGACATGCAATCTTACATTTTCTTTTCTGTGACTATAAAATTATAGCTAGAATTTTATTCCCATGAATGATAACTTTTCAAACCAAGTTAACTGCATGTACATGTATATATGACCAAAGGCTACTGTCTATAGTTACGAATATAATCAGCCTGGGATATAGCATATTATCAGCAATATTAACAACCATGTTTGACTTCCCTCATGATTTGGTAATTCTTTAGTGAAAATGTTCCAGATTACGTGTCTTTTACAGTAGGCATGACTCATACTGAAGGCTGGAGTACATTTAATTAAGTGCAGTAAAGTAAAGTCTAAATATTTGTCTCGTGAATTAATGAAACGACCGAAGAGAAACATTTTGGGTATGGAACAAATTGGTGCTTAACCGGCAATCAAAAATCCAAGTTTGAGCGTGTTAATACAAGTTCCAATTATCATCTTAAGGTCTTGTAATATACAATCTGTATTGTGCAACTCTAGTCAAAATTTCGACAGCTTAAGCGATACTTACACAATGCAATATGTCACTTCATCTCCATAAGCATCATTAGTTCCAGCGATTGAAACCTAAAAATGTTAAATACGCTAGTCACAACAATTAATTCAGCCTCTTGCTGCACTGCAACGCTTTATTAGCTACATTATATCAATAATTTTGAGTTTCAGGCGATGACCATATTATAATATATAAAAGTACATACTATTACATTCTTGACTCCAGAATACATTGACATTATCTCTTCTATTGGTCCAGGATAGACAACTTTACCCAAAATGTTAAATCTCATAGCATCTACTGATCTTCCCTTCAAACGGTGAGAACCATCTGGGTACATAACTGCAATATCTCTAAAAGTAATATAGGTACATGTAAAATTACTTAAATGTACCACCTAGATGCAGGTACAATATGACTGTATATTTTACCTGTACTGCATGAACCACCTATGTACTTGTGGTTATAGCTGAGCATCATCAATACATTTCTTTGGAACATGAGAAATCGAAATGATGAGATGTGGGAATGAATCTATAATGACATCATAATGACCACTGTTCTGACTGCCAGAGAGAGGCTAAGCCCTGATAGCCTCGAATATTACGCTCTGCGTTAACTAGCATGCTGCTGCTGCTCTTACTTCATACATACATGTATGTATTCAAGCTAACCACATTGCACAAAGATATGCATATAGAATGCTGCAGGTATATTGATACATGCATTTGCAAGTTCACTCTACCAATTTGGCAGCAAATAGTAGTAGAGAATTCTTTGAACTTTTGGTCACTGTCATGCATATTACATGTAGCCATCCTATTCAATGAACTATGAAGCTGAAGCAATAACTGTACATATAGATGTATGTGAGCTGCAGAGGTTCATCTTCCACTCTAGAAGTGCTTGGGGTTTAAATCTGAAATACCCAAGTCTACAAATTCACAAGCTAACCACTACACCATCCAGCCACCCTAATCTAAGCTATGTGCATTTTGCCATTTTCCTTCATTGTCTAAAATACCCTGTTCTAAAAAATCCGTCCTTGGTGAATAAGGCCTTTGTTTTCTGCTCTTCATGTTTGTATTCTTTCAATGCACTGTGTGACTTTACTTCTAGATGGCCATCTTGTCCTATGCCGACAATATGATTCCGGTCATCAACAACTCTGATCTGAAAGTGGAGCAAAATTGTGATTACTTGAAGTTATAATATGATCCACACAATGTTGTACGATATACTGTAACATAGTAATCACTTGTTTCTTCTACATGTAAATCACCCACTTCCAAATTTGGCATAGGAAAGTGTCTTCCATCCATTCTGGAATCTTCATCTGTAGACGTATCTCTCAAGCTGCTATGACTCACTATCCCAATCTCAGACATTCCGTAGACCGACTGGTGACATATAAATACATGTACATGTAGATTGTAGACCAGTGAGAAAGCTAGCTATTCCTTGGCAAATTATGATCGCATGGCATAATACACACATGTTACGTATAGATCAAGAGCATTAATAGTGAGCTACACAACCATAGTGGGCCCTGCCAACGACACTGAAATGCTGGTTCTTAAGAGTTATACACAGTTTTATTAGTTCAAATGCTCGGTTACCTTTAAATTTAAGCAGGGCATATTGTAAGTGACTAGAAGTTGTCAACAAAACAAGTAAAACTACACTGTAGTTACATGTAGTATGATCCTCTGTGTACTCACTTCTACTCATATACATATGAAAAGTTTTCTCTCTGCATTTTCAACCTATTTGAATTTATAAATAATTTACCAGTTGCACTTATCGTCATGTAATTAGCTATCTTAATACTTGCATCGTATATACACACACCGTAATAGTTAAAAAACGCTAATGATATAAGTTGGTGATATCTCAAAAAATTACCTATGCTAGTTCAAATTAACTATACCCATGCTATAGGATTAACACATGTACCAGAAATGAAATCAGGATTTAATATGTGCATAACTCGATAAACGGCTGTCAAAATTTTACTCGACATAAAGCATACACGATATTCAGTACTTAGTGTACATGTACATTTTACACTGCATATTATAGTCATCAAACATGTTTTATAGATTCTTTGACAATGTAAAGGCTACCAACTTATGTAATGCTTCTCTCCAAACACAGACTTTATGTTTTCTTTGAATTGACGTGCGACGACTTGACCTCCATAGCCAACGTACTTCAGGAGCGGCGCTTTTGCTCCACATTCTTTTACATGGTTTGCTATAAGCTGTGTTAATTTCCCACCCATCAAAGTTGTCTCAATCCTGTGTGTGCAATTAAATACTTAGAGAATTTTCACCATAAATATGATTGCGCTAGAAATAATGCACCTATAAAAGAACCTTGATAAAACATAGTTGATTATGAGACAAATAGATATTAGATGGTTAAAATGTCAGGCTTGAAAAGCCAACTGGCGATTAATGTCTGATGATGCAATCACACCGTAAGCCAAGTCATTAAATTATGTTGCAAAGTGAAGTAAGTGCAGTCATTCTTTTCATTTATAGCAAACAATTATATTTATACACACTTACTTGGGCTATATTAACTACACTGTACATTCGATGGTGTAGTAATATTTTGTTATTAATCTGTTAACCAGACAACAACATTTAAGAGATTCATCAAATAGAAAAGTTCCCATGTACAACAGAAGCAAAACATACAAATGACAATGTAATATTTCATTAGTAATAATTTGATGGTTTCAACTACCTACCCCTCCTTGATTAAAACTTCTGCCAGTGCCCTAGTTGCTTCTTCCATATTTCCTGGTCCAATTTCCATACTCAGAAACAGTTTTGAGAACTTATCAGCCAGTGTCAGCGATACCATAGCGAAGCTCACAAATTCATCGAGGCATGGGTTCACGCACATAGCAGGCTGTGAAATTGCAAAGTACAATCAATCAATCATTCAAATAATAAACAAGTCAATGGATTAATTAGTTAATTGATCAAACTGCCATTTGATCAATTACATTTATTTAGCCAATCTGTCAGTCAGTCCCTCAGGCATTCGGTAATGCTACATTCACATTGCCGTTTATAACAACTGCTAGCGGCAAGCGGCCAACGCTAACCACAACTACATTATATAGTGACATGCTACAGTGAGCGGTAGGGGTCAATGAGTTCAACATGCTGAACTTTAAACCCTGCCGCTAACTAACACGTGCCAGCTATAGTATAGTAAAGTTAACCACATTGTGGTTAGCGTTGGCCGCTCGCCGCAAGTAGTTGGTATAAACGGCAGTTTGAATGTCGCGTTAACCATCCATCCAGTTAGCCATTCAGTCAGTTAGTCAGTCAGTCAGTCAGCCTGTCAGTCAGTCAGTCAATCAGTCAGTCAGTCAGTCAGTCAGTCAGTCAGTCAGTCAGTCAGACAGTCAGTCAGTCAGTCAGTCAGTTATTCAGCCAGTTATTCAATCATTCAGACAGTTTTCCAAGTAGCCTATACTAATCAAGGAATCATAGACATGTCGAATTCTGCCTGCTCAAGTGCAAAAATATAACACTACAAAATAAAAAATGACATATATTGCATATCGACTTGTTTGGAGCAATGATAACATTTACATTTGTCACTGGGCAGACCCAGAAGTGTTCCAAACTCATTTTTTCTCCGTCTATTTTCTTGATTACGACTTACCCCAAGATTATCCACTGGTATTACAAGTATATCATTGGCCAATCCTCTGTTAATGTGTGTGATACACTTCGGTTTACCAGTACTTCCCTATTCACAGAACAAAATATGTACAATTGTTTTATTATGAAAGGGGGATTCTAAAATGGCAGAATCATGAAGGAAGGTTCCATGTCACTACGGATGTCTGCGTGCTTGGCAATGCATAATGTAAGTCATAAAGTTGAAACTATTTGAGGCATCATGATGATGACAAATCAACATAAGGACAAAATAAAATAACAATATAATATGGCATCATTTATCTAAGTTCTCAACAGAGTTTAGTCATAAACAATGCTTTTTCCATTAATTTTTAATTTTCCATACATTGTCATTTTCATAAAGTTTTTCCATACTGACCCAGAGCTAGCAGAAATGTGGATGGCTTGACTGGTATTGTCTTTAAATAGACATTAACTATGTTGTGAAGATTTGATCATGTTGCTACTTGAAGAATATTTGAGTTCTATTGACAGTTGACTTGAACTCAAATGAACAGACCTGATAATTACTACAAATCTCACGATCAGTTGTTCAGCAAAAGACTGAACCATTTCTGGCCAGAATGCCTGAATAGAAAACATTCACGTCTTAGTGTGGCAATCGTACAATAGCAGGATGTACAGCTGTGTTTGTCTCAAATGTTTTCATCACGGAATCCGCACAGTAATATGTTCCCATGTCGATGGACCTTTAATTTTACACACACCATGTTCATTAAATCATAATGCTTCTGTCATTTCTTAATATCGATTTACAGGTACTATCCCAATACAATCACATGTACATGATTTTATTTCAGCCAAGAAGAAGCACAACTAATAATTCATAACTTTGTCTGAGTGCCATTTTGTTTACTATCTAATTTGATGGAGATAATTGTGAGAAGACCACCATTGCATATAACTGTCTTGGGGCAATTCTCATTGGAAGCTCTACACTAGCATTATTTCGAAATAATGTCGGTGCAAGAACCAACAAACTACTGTCCAAATACGCTGCTGTATGATTTATGGTACTGTAGTAGTTAACTTACCGATGTAAACACGTGTGCCAATTCAGTATCAGGTGTAACCTTCTTCTTGGCTGCCTCCAGTTGTTCATCAGAGATGTCTTTACCCAGTTCTATTAACTTGTCCAGTGTGAGTAGATATTTCTGTTGAGGAGATCGGTCCTTGTATGAATTATCATAGAAGATGTGTTTCAGCTCAGGCAGCCTGCGCATAAAACATTTTTTTTTTAAGATCACAGTTGGGAAATGCCTGTTAGTCAAAACTTAATGTAACCATTCATAACTGACCCCTAGTAAAGACTTTACTTGAATGTGAACTTACACTGTTGACTTCAGACTATCACCGTCTTCAAACAAGCTCACCAGAGCTGCAAATGTGTCTCCATTTCCTGATTCACCCACAACCACAACCTTTGCACCAAGTGCTTCCAGGATATTTACTATACATGTTTCCTTAGGTGTGTATATGAATGGCTTCTGCATTGAAATAATGGATACAAATTTTTGACTTATATGACTACGTAGCTTCAACATCACAGTTAACATGTTTTCACTAATGAATTACTCCGCTTTGCCTAACAATTTTTGTTCTTGTCTTAGTTAATTTGATTTTGAATAAATATTCCAGATGGTAAAAAACACTCGCAAACATCATTCATCAACCACAGTACGTGTTAGCAAAATTAGTCGGTGTGAAACTAACACAAGATTAGTAGCAATATATAGTTGAGCCCATTTTTAAATTGATTAGCCTACAGGCAGTAAGAAAGGTGTACTACATGTAGATCTGTGACAATTTGTTGCTATATTTTGTAGTTGGCTTTGGAGTAAGGATGGACAACTTACAAAATAAAGAGAAGACAACTCATTTATATCACAATCTCACTGCATTGCTTTTCTATATGATGGATCTCATTACAGAACATGTACTAGTTTCTGGCTACCACAGAAGTGTATGTGCATGAGACGTAAATAATTTGAAATGGATTAAATGCAATGCATGCACATGTATATTTATTTGAATTATTGCAAACATAGATCTATCAAAGAAATCTTCACTTAAAATTTTACCGCGAAGCTGATTCCTATAGAACACGCTGCGACGAACAGCGGTATTGGCTCCAGAGAACTTTCACCAATCACAACAATGGTGTCTTTTCCTGGAACATATCCTATCGCTAGCAGCCCTTTGGCATAGCAATCCGCCTAAACAAAGATACTATTCCCACAGTCATACGGTTTACTAATTTAGACATTCTTTGGCAACTCATAGTTGCTTTCTACATGTAGATTTATAATAATGTTTTCAGTAGAATAATGGAAACATAGCAAAGCAAAATATAGAAAACATGGTTGATCATTATGTAAAGAGAAAAAGCTGCAATGTACATGTGTAGTAGTAGAAATCATAATTATTATTATGTAAACAAAATCATAGCTGGAATTCAACAATAGCAATAGTGGCTTTTCATGATGTATCGTTTGGTTGATAAATGCCCTGGTCACAAAGCATTGGAAAATATAATTTACATAATATACATTTACATGTACATGTAAGTTATGTAATACAAGTTATGCTATAATACAAGTTATGCATTGTATAACACATGTAATACAATGTTATGTACTGTAGATCCTACAATATAAAGTGTTATTTAATGTTGGCTATGTGATATGTGTAAGTTATGCAATATAAGTAATGTAATATGAGTTATGCAATCTAAGTTATGTAATATGAGTTATGTAATATAAGTTATGTAATATGAGTTATGTAGTATAAAGTTAATGAGTTTTGAATGAATTTTTAATGAATTTTCATGAATTTGCTTGCTCTTACCTTCTTGAAGATGTCTGGTGACAGCATGCTTGTCCCTGTTTCTAGATTCACTATCTCACATACTGAACCTCTATCTCTGGCTTCCTCAAACACCTGGTAGAACGTTAAATCTCTCACGGGATGCTCAGGGTCACATGTGTTGACATAACTCTTTGTTAGTGGCTCCATTGTGATGTGCCAAAGTCTGCAAGCATCAATATTGTAAATGTACTAATAAAACAAAAAGTACATGTATATTAACCTAACATTGGCTGTCGTCTCACCAAAATTTACATGACTTGTTATGTCATTCCTGACTGCTGTGTGAGTATTGAACCAATTATGGGACATGATGTTGGGACATGATGTTGCATTAAAGACTATGATCTGTTAGTGTTGGGCCGATTCCATGACGTAGCATATTACATGTAATTCGTCCAATATTGATTCAACATTGTAAGTGTTAGGAACTAAGTTCATGCCAAAACAGATTACCCATATTGCCTCTGGCAATATCCTTCACTTGGGCAGCAGACATTTCCGCCATCATACCAGTACATTCAGATTAGCTAAACTGCGAAACACAGTGTGAGTAGTATTACAGTCAGTGCAGATCTGCATCGACATACAGTGTGGAAGGGTTTAGACAACCTTCTTTATGCCGGTCTCAACAAACTGCATGTGCACTAACTTTATAACAGGCACAACTAGTACAAGGAAAAAAGATATTAGATGGGATATTTAGAAAACTCGCGTTTGAAAATATGTGACAAGATAACTCCTGGCTGTTAATTGAAGCACTGAAGTACAAATGACCTTCTGCCAAGTCCACTTATCAACTAGATATAGATCCCATTGGCAACAAACCTCTTACCTGTTTAATACACACAATATATTATATATATTATATAAATTATATTATACCTTTCACTCAGTAATTGGCAAACTATTTAGGTTTCAAAGCATTGTATTTTAGTCAATATATGGGTGGGCAACCAAATTTAGCTATTTTAGCATAGTATGTATTATCATGCTGGTAGAATCTGATATGATATGGTATGATACAAATCATGTAGCCCAGCTAGCATCATGTTTTAGCTTTTTATCTGTTATTGTGATTCTATAAAGTAATAGTTTTTGCTGAGATCATTGCTGGAGTGTACAATTATATATGATCATTGTTATTGGATTCCATTCACAGTTCCGGGCTGGGTGCTATTATTACTGTCACTATATTTGGTGTTGATGGAGCAGCCGTGGCTTAGGGGTTAGAATGCTGAGCTTTCATGCTGTAGGTTCCAGGTTCAAGTTCCAGTCACGGTGGTGTCAGGAAGAGCATCCAGCCACAATTGCTGCTGTGTCTCATATTAAAGTTCTTGGGGGTCATGCAAGCCAGCATGGCGTCAAGGCAACTTCTCTAGGTGTCTTCGCGACCTCTTGGACGGACCCGGGTCGCAAATAAAAATTACAAGATGGCCGTCCGACCAAGGCCAGAAGGGCTATTGGCCTAGGATTTTGCTTGGCCGGACAAAACCATCCCTAGCTCATCGGCACACCTGATTTCTACGTGCAAAAATGAGGATTTTGCTTTTGGCCCAGGCCAGTGTGATCGCGACCCTGTGACGGATGTGTGGCGGAAAATATTTTTGTAAATCGGCCTGGGTCTGAAGTCGAGGTCGCGAAGACACCTTCTACCCCTGCCAAAAAAGGCCATGTTATCTGGGCCTTTCTCACAGGGAGTTGGCCAGCACTGGCACCTGGCAGTGAGAGCTGCTAGGGGCTGGTCACTCCGAGGAGTATAAGCCGGTGAGTTTTTTTATCTTTGGTGTTGATCATCAAGACTATTAGAGACTATATAGTTAGAGATGTGAACCAGTATCCAAGTATTATTAAATATCTTAGCCTGTGATACTTTGAAACCGGGAGTTATGTGCTCATCAATGTACATCAACATCAATGTGTATCATATACAGGCAGGTAAAATACGTTGCAGGTCTGCAATACAATAAATACAGTACAAATATTATGATAGGTCCCTGCTTGAAGGTACTGCACTTGTACAGTATACATGTAAATGTAAATTTATATACAATAATACAATATGTATATGTATAATTATGTAAAATGTATATAACACAATATACAGTGTACATGTAGGTGTACATAGGTGTCAGTCAGTACATGTACATGCACATTGTAGGTTTACAAAATCGCCATATATGCAATATTTATTTACATGTTCAAATGATTGCAGGAGTACTTTACTGTTTTTACTCACAATAAAAATAGGTCAAATATATACAGTATTCACTTACTACGGTGCAAACATTCGGCTCAAACCTTAGTAACTGATCGGTTTTTTTTGCGAATTCAGTTAAATGTCCATATTATGCACATATTCGATACAGTCTAAATGATTCAGGCTAGCAGCAAATGATACAAAAGTTGTGGAGTTGTTTCCTCTTGCTCACACTAGATCACACGACACTATTGGTTGCTGGTCCAGGCACAATTTAGAAATAAGAGCATCTAATGTAGTTCTACCTACAAGTGAGCAATCAACTTGTGACTTATTCTTAGCTGTAATATATACATTCATCTAATTCTTGATCCCATCTTTATCGCTACCAATAATGGTTTTTTTAAATTGCGCTAAATAATTAATTTAAATGTTGACACATTTGGCCAATAAAGGGATACCTTTAAATAGTACTACAAAGCTACTTTCTAACTACTCAATGTGCAGAAGGAGCCATTAGTATAATAGGCTTATTGGATGCTATCGAGTAGGCAAAGAAGTCATAGAACTAATTTAAGCAAGAAATCGATAGGTAGAAAGGTAATATTTTCTACCAGTTTATACCCAATATTATATAAATATATGGTCACTTTTTGTGAAGAAACATAACATTTTTTTTGAATAATTATGATGATGCATGTCATTGTTATTCTACATTTTGTATTTCACAATACAAAGTTTGTGTAGGACATAAGTGTACGGCATTGTTAAAAATACCGCTTCGGGAAAGTTTATCTATTCATTAGTGATACATTAGATTTAAGTAGTTTTAAAATGAGGCATGCGCACCTACATGTACTTCAAAACATGTACATATTCATGACTTATTTCTAGCAAGGAATATATTTTTGAAACCTACATTATATATAGTGTACATGCACAAATTTACATGTATGTATAAAAAAATGGTCAAACCCCTTAACTACATGTACCTCAAAACCTATGCTTTTACACTGCAATTGGAATTACCTTGGAATTACATGTGAATTGTGTACCCGCCGCTGCCGCCACCGCTGCTGCCACCGCTTCTGTCACCGCTGCTGCCACCGCTGCTGCCACTGCTGCCACTGTTGCCGCCGCTACCGCCGCCACTGCTGCTACTGCTGCAGCCACTGCTACTGCTGGCGCTGCAGCTGCCACTGCCACTGCTGCCGCTGCTGCTGCCGCTACCGCCACCGCTGCCGCCGCCACTGCTGCTGCTGCTTATACAAACTGCAGTAGTGATATATTTGTTTTAACAATGAGTCTATTACAGATACATATACATGTATGTTCACCCTTCTATCAACAGACCATTTTGTCATAACATAATAATATCAGTTACTTCACATTTTATTATGACAGAAAAATCTGTCATGCTGTGAAGATGCTGGTGTATATCATGCTGAAGTAGTGCCACACAGATACCAATTATCGTATTTCACTTAAGACACTACTATTGACAATGTTTAGGTAAACATTTCATAAGGCCATTAGTGAGCAAAGAGAAGACTTAAGACATATTTTAATTACTTTCGATGCATTTGACACATATTAGCTCTAGGAATAAGTTCATCATGAATGTGAGTTTGCTTGTACTGAGTATTTTATACAATCTGTATTGTTTCAATTATATTTTAGATTTATTTGCTTTCAGTGCATTTTGCATTTGTTGCATTTTACATGTAGATACAAAGTTAAGCATACATGTATATACAATGTACATTGTAAGGGTGTTGTTTATATTACTACCTATTTAAATTATTGCATGGAATCTAAAATTAATAATCTTCATATAAACCAGCTAATAATATTATTTTACATAGTCATAGTACATGTACATTGCTGCTTTATCATCTATTTCCAATGCTAATAAATAGTGCAGACAATTGTGCACTTTCAGATCTTTAATATATAAAAGAACAGTCATGAACAATTATTACTGCGTAAATTTGGGTAAGTTATCAAAATTACCCAGAACGTAAGAATATTTTATTTAGTTGGCTGCTGTTGTCACTAGCTAAGGCTGAGCTTATATAGCAATATCAAAAAATAGTTGTGAAACAAGGCCTAGTCAAAATGTCAGAGCCTAATTACTTTACAATACATATATTTTCTGTTGAGTGCATACAGAAGTTATGATTAATGATATGTTACCACCTCATGCATTGGGCGTAAAGAAACCGTCTAACTTGAGCATCTACTGTACAATGTATTAAATTTAAACAGGTGCAGTAATACTGAAGGTTGATATTTGGACGTTCTCTTGGGCTGCACCATTTGCAAGGAATGGTATGCATATACGTATTATTATTTCAGGTGTTTGCAGTGAGTCTTTTTCTGCTAGCTATCACTGCTCTAGTTCATGGAGCAGTCATAGATGACGATGTATTTATAAAGCTCTCCAACCCAGAGCTGTCACATGATCCTAAAAGTTTTGCTACAGTAGTCGATCCTAACAGTAAGACAATACTTTGCTATGATCTTCTAATGTACTCGTATGATAAATTCTCGCATGGTAACATCTCATTACTGTAGCCTAGAATACTCATTTTCAGCAACATACACTATACTTTAAATAAAATCCAACACATTTGCAGTTTTCATTACTATGAATTATTCTAGAAAGATTAATGCTATTCCCCAATTTGTAAAAAGATTGCCTACAATGTTACACAACAAATGGATTCATATATAAAGTCTTTTGATCAATCTGACTCTAAAGAAGCCGAAATGCAACTAATGGCACTCCAACAAGACATACACTTTTAAAATTTGTGTATCATATTTGATTTATTTCATCAAAATTGGTTTTCTCTGACAGGTGTATCCCTTAGAAGTTGCATTCAAAGCTGCTTGAAAGTCAGCGATTGTGTAACGGTAATCCACAACTCAACAGAAAGCACCTGCCTGCTGTATTCCCAACAGACACTGCTATTCTACTTGCATTGGTCATGTGAGCCACCGGCAGAAATCCCCAGCGACTTAACAATGGCATACCGACTTTCCTACGTGAGTGCAAGCTTTGGGTCATCGTCATCTTTTGGCTTTCTCCATCCGCTGTGGCGCACCCATTTCTGGGTGCGCCACAGCGGATTCTACTCCTCCATTCATTCCTGTCTTCTGCCATTTCCGTGGTCACTCCAACTATTTTTATGTCCTCTTTGATTTGGATGTAGATACCTTCTTCCTGGTCTATCCCTGAGTCTTATCACTAGTATTTATAATTCAGACATCTGTTTTTCTAAATAATTCTCCTCCCTCCTCATCACATGACCAAGCCACCGTAATCTTGCCTTTCGTACTGTCTCCAAGACCTTTCCAATAGAGTAAAAGCTTAAAGTAATCTAGCAAATTACGGTAAAATGGTGCAATTAAAGACCCTAATCCATATCAAATGTGAACAATAGAATGCTATATACAAGTACATGTAAGTGGCACAATTCAAATTTGTCAGTCAACCTTATTAGTTATAGTGTGCTCTTAACAATTTGTAGTAGCACCAATTAGATTTAACAAGCGATTAAACTATGGCAATATTTGGCACTTTCTGCAAGATATCTAGGTAGCAGTACCCTTAATGTTCCCTTCTGTGTAATTATTTTCAAAAATAAACCTCTGTACAAGTGAAAAATAAAGCTAAGCTTTTTTATCCATTTCAGGTCCATGTAAAACGGATATAATTTTAAGACCCGATGGCGGGTAATATTTGTGATGTCATAGATAAATTTCTACTAGCGACCTCTGATTGGGCCCACGCTGATTTGAGCAAAATTTAGCGTGTCTTCAAGTGGCCAGTACTCAGTAATCATCGGGGCATCTTGCACAAAAATCTAAACATCAGTAAAAAAGCTACACAGCTAACACCTACCTAAAGATGAGTTGAGATATCCCCATGAATCTTTAGAATTTCTAAATATAAAACTGCATTTTTTTCTTGCGCAAGGCTTCGGGTAGAATTGTGAAACCTATTTTGATTGGCCGAATATTCTAGCACCGTTTCCATTTATTTCCACGCATAACTATTTCCTTTATTTGACTCACTTGCTTGCATGTTACTCCTCACACCTAGTTAATTCCAAAGTCTTTCCAGAGTAGATTCAGAGTGATTCCAGAGTAAGTATCAGCCTAGTATGGGTGGATTGTAATCTTGAAAGTGCTGCTGTGATTATCTGATCTTAATTGTTATCTTTCACTTATTGATAATTGATAGTAACATAGTCAAAAGATTAAAATAATAATTGAAAATAATAATTTAATAATATAAATAAATATAATATCAACCAAGGAAATATATATTTAATATTATTATAATATAAACATAATAATAATAATAAAGATATATCTATAATAATTATAATGGACAAATTCAAAAGATTGAAATTTCTTGCATATATAATATTATATAACATAAGATAATGTAATCCACATACTTATACTATTAGATATTTCGAAATTTAAATTATTTTTCTTGTTTTTATTGTATATTTAATGTAATGTAAAATTGAATAACAATGTACCCAAATGATAAAATATTAGTAAAAATAAAGTCCGGTATGGTTATAATGCCCAAATTCCATTCAAAGTACAACATTATGATGTTGTGATGCACTGCACTATGAAAAGCCAACATGCTAATAGGGACTTGCTATAAATAAATACAATGAATGTATTTATTTATAGCAAGTCCCTATTAGCATGTTGGCTTCTCATAGCTTAATTTTAGTGTAGCAAAAACATGTTTTAGTGATTCCAGCTGCATGCTTCCTGGTATTACAAGGAGGTACAAACAAATAGCTTTCTGTGCAATATCAGAGGAAGCTACATGTAAGTTAATAAACAAGGCAAGGCTTTCAGCCAGATAGCTACCAAGCTCTCATCCACTCTCTGCTGTGGATAACCATAAGCAGTTGTACAAAGAACTGCCAAGGAGGACAGTTTGCTAGCAAACCTATGTCCTCTAGTTTGGTCACTAGGTGGTGAGAACTGGTATATTACTATATTTTTATTAGTTCTATTTACTTGCTATTACTATCAGATCTGTGTTTTTAATATTGTATTTATTGGCTACTATTTATGCTATCCATGTTCTTATTAAGTTATTACACCCACAGTGAGTGTAAGCTACAGCTCAGTAAATTATAAACTTTGTAGCCTATAGGTAAGCTTGAAGCAAAATCATCACCATGTCTTTGATTACCATTTTTTAAATTCAAATCAATTAATGTTTTCTGTGTATTTCCAAGTTGTCCATGTAGGCCTATTGCAGCACTGTTTGACTATCTAATTTTCGTTACTCTTTGAGCTTGTGCTCTATTGTTCCAACCTTTCAACTAAATCTACTAAATCTATATGAATCGCAATTGTGCGATTACATGACTATTGACGCAACTAGTGCTCATGAGCATCATTGTTGATTTTTGTTGCAAACATGGTTGCTTTGATTATTATTAGTGGTATTGCTCGGTGTTCAGCACCATTTCTGTAACAATAGACATAATGGATACATGTAGTTATTTTTCGTAAAAACTATAAAATTGTAATTTTAGTAACTATTCACAATGATCATCTGTGCTGCTGGTAACTGTGATGCAACGGACCATTTATTTTCCTGGCCTAAGCAAGCTGGGCGAAATAGAGCATGGACTCGATTTGTGAGGCAGAGGCGGCTTGCCAAAGATGGAAGTGAGTGGACACCAAACAGTGGCTCCCGGCTCTGTTTTAGACATTTTTCAGAAGATAGTTCTGAGAACTTGGCAATGTACAAGACTATGGGGAGTGAAGCCATAAGGTACAGTGTATGCTTAGGAATTGTTGTTGTTAATAGATAACTATGACTGTCTATAACTGGTATGTTGTGGCAGTTAGAGATGGTGGCGAAATTACTCTTAGTTTATTCATAAGTTTGCAGATTCTGTATTGGGCATAGTAGTATTGTATAAGCTCATTGTTGTCGGTTCATATGACAGGCTAAAAT
This sequence comes from Bugulina stolonifera, assembly GCA_935421135.1. Lineage (NCBI taxonomy): Eukaryota > Metazoa > Bryozoa > Gymnolaemata > Cheilostomatida > Bugulidae > Bugulina > Bugulina stolonifera. The sequence goes on from OW285194.1 coordinate 7,469,170, forward strand.
TGACAACAACTGCTGTGCCATCTATTCAACTAGAGCCTGGCCAATTAGAAACGATGCTTTCACCAAGGAAGGCTGCTTCTGAACAACCACTTGATGTACGCGAACGACGTGGTATTATTAGAGAACTATTGTCCGAACCGGAAGTGGTCTACTTGTTCCATTTCTTGCAGTTGCAGCCAGCACAGATTCCAAATCATGTTCATTGAAGCCAATGCTAGGCAATATAATTATACCTAGATAAGGTCAACTAGTACAATAAAGTGATAACCAGTTTAGGTAATAATAGAACTGTTGGTAGGGTAGTCTAAGAAACAAAGTAGAGACAAATGTACAAAAGTAGTGAAATATATGCACACATATAATTATAGTAATAGATAGTGTACAATAATTTGCTTGTAATGCTGTTCTACAAGCAAATTATTGCACACTATCTATTACTATAATTATATGTGTGCATATACTTTACTACTTTTGTACATTTGTCTCTACTTTGTCTCTTAGACTACCCTACCAACAGTTCTATTATTACCTAAACTAGTTATCACTTTATTGTACTAGTTGACCTTATCTAGGTATAATTATACTGCCTAGCATTAGCTACTATTCTTTGTTACACTGTCTAACATGAGATTCTCTTGTTTCTGTTGTTAGAATACTGTCTAGGTATCTTATCATTAGTATACAGTACAAGCAGACATAAATTATGGTTATCTTTGTGCTACATAACATTTTTGGTGTAAAAGTATAGCCCAGGCAATGAATAATTACCTTAATATAATGTAAGTGTATACATGTATGTATGTGCAATTTTAGACCTCCAAAAGTGCCTCGTACCACCACAGTTCCTCGGATCAAGCCACCTGAGGCAATAGGAATGCCAATCTCGATCTCCTCCTCACAAACTAAAGCAGTACAAACACTGCGGAATGTCAAAGTATGCAAGGTCCGATCTAAGGCAACACAGTATAACCTGTAAGTGTATTTCTATAATTTTAATTTCTCTATGTGGTGCATATGTGTGTCTCATGGAACTGAAACGGATACCAAGCCTTGCGTTACTTTGCAATAGCGCCATAGTCATTTAGCTTAAACCATTTTATATTCAATTGTAGCAAAGACATTGAACCTGTAACTCAACAGCAGGAGAGGCTAATCTCACAAACTCTTGAAGCTGTTCAGGAGGATGTGTCTAATGAGGTGATCCAAGACGCAGTAACAAGTGCCTGCTCAGAGGCAACTACGCAGACCACTATCGAAGATACAGAGAGTGAGGTTTCTGAGTCAGAAGACGAGCTACCTGCTGTCAATGACAAGGTAGTTTGCATGAACCAGTATTGGGGTTTCCCAATTGCTCTTTTCGACTATTGGGTTGTTAGCATACATGCATCTTCTGTTATTCACTGTGTTTTGATACTGTTATTTAGTTTGCTCAGGACCCAGAGTGGTTGCCTGACAGAGACGACCAGGATGTCGCATTCGAAGAGATGGAGGAGAACCAGACACTATACAAGCAGAGGTAAGGCAAGCTATATAAATATGGTGAGGGGTCAATGAAGTTCAACATGTCGGCTTAGCTGAACAGGCCACAAAATATATAATTCATACTATGCAATGAATATAGACAATCTACTGCAACATTCGCATTAACCTGTTCTATGCACTGTTACATGCAATTAAATAGAGGAATCTTGTTTGTATACATTGCAGTCATGGCCAATGGTTTGACGAGACCAAGTATATTGTGACTCACAGCAAACTTATGGAACTCCTCTCTACTTGTGAGCACTGTAGCTCCCACAGCGATGTCGAAGTTCAGTCTCGCCAGGGGGCTTATGTCAAGTTCTGCTGCCGATGTAGTAACAAGGGGTGCAGACACGCCCGTTTCTGGGAAACCAGTGAAAAACATGAGGAGAAGCCATTAATCAACATCCTTCTCTCTGCTGTGATACTATTCAGTGGCTCGCTTCCATCCAAGTTTTTGCGAGCAATGAGTATGCTCTGTGTTGTGTGCCCATCTCCAAGCACTTTCTTTCAACACCAAAGAACATATCTGCACGGGGTAAGCTAATTGGCATTATCGATTTTTGAAGTGTGGCAATGCATTTGTATTACCTAACAAATTTTTTCCATAATGTGAATTATGGTTACTACTGTTGTATATTGTGCTAACAGCTGACTGTAATTTGAAGGTTATTAGATCAGTCTTTGCAAGAAAGATGACCGATGCACAGCAATTTCTAGCGGACCGGCCACTCAATCTGCATGGAGATGGTCGGTTTGACAGTCCAGGGCACACAGCCTTACATGGGTGCTATACTGTCATGGCTGCAGAAACCTCCTTAATTGTCTCCTGCCAGGTGATAAAGGTAAATAATTATAGTGAAACTTTACTGCATTTCAAGTAAGGAGTGTATGTACACAGTTTAGCAGTTGTACATGTGGTAGCCTGTATGTTACCTCCTGTGAATTATTTCATTTTTAGTGTACAGAGACTGGCTCATCACAGGCAATGGAGCTTGAAGGACTTATCAGATGCAGGGAGGAAGTAGAATTGGCAGCTCTCCAAGTAGTATCACTAACTACTGACCAGCACCTGTCCATAGCCAAGTACTTGCGTGAAGAGTGGAAGGTTGTACATTATTTTGACACATGGCATGTGGCCAAAGGTAACCAAGTTGTAGATAATTCTATGTAGCTTTGACTGTATACGCACCACCACCCAGTCTCTAAGTAGCACCCTACATCGTGTGTGGCTATAGCAAATAAAATGGCAAAATACACTTGATATATTTGTATAACTTGTAAATTTTATAGGCATCAAAAAGAAGCTGAACAAGCTGTTCATTAAGAGCGTATCAACAAGATGGTGTTTAAAATGGATACCATCTATTATCAACCATCTCTACAAATCTGTTTGCTCAACTGAGCGAAATACTGAGCTGAGAACGGAGATGTGGACATCTGTCATGAATCATATATGCAACATACACACTCACCAACACAGCAAGTTCTACCGGCCATGCCAGCATGAAGAACTACCTGACGTTGTGGTAGACGAAGAAGGAAATAGGTGGCGCAGAGGCTGGCTGGATCAGCGTAAGTACTTTGAAGAAAGTAAATTAATATGGCTCTTGCGCATATGTAGGTATTATGTACCTTCTGAATGACAGAATTGCCTTCTCTCATGTAGATATACATATAACTTGTAATTTGTCATAGGAACCATATTATATCAAGATGTAGCCAAGATTCTGTTGAACAACAGACTGATCAAGGCAATTGGCATGGCTGGTGAATTTGCTACATCAGAGTTGGAATCATATCACTCTGTAATGAACCGCTATGCACCCAAGATGGCAGGTTTCAGCTATCATGGTCAAGTATCTAGGTGAGGAAGATAAAGTATTGTGTGTTATTTCTTAACTACTGAATTAGCAACTTTGCAGAAACTACATTACGTGCCCACACCACAACTTGTCAATGTGTTAGATGTATTATCAAATATCAAAATAGTTTCTGGTATGTTAAACCAAGTGATAACTTTTAGGGTGCAGCTAACTGTGATGCTGCACAATGAAAACTGCCAGCGCTCTATCAAGCTGAAAAAAGATGGCACTCCACTCTATCAAGTTGCGAGGTCAAAAGCCACTGCCTTGGTTCCCAAAGCAGTGACAAGAAGAGTAGATGCTACATATAGTAAGTGTAATTTTATGATTGCAAGCATTGCTAGTCTATCTATGTAATGTGTGAAGTTGTTCAAGGGGACTCGTACCTCGATCTGTTATGCACTAGCCATTTCCACTCAGTAGAATTAAACTACAGTTAGCAAACTACTAGTTAGTAAATATAAACTGCTGTTCCTGGTTTCAGGATATGTCGATGACCTTTTCCATGAGTTAGAAGCTCACATAGTGAGCAACACCAAACCTGAATGGGATACCTGGCAGCCTCCCACCCAAGCCTCTACTGGACCAGAATACTCCAGCATTGCTGAATTAGCTGAGCAAGTTCAGACAAGGGGATGTAGGCTCAAGCCCCATTATATACCAGTCGAGGAGTACAGCTAGAAGTATCTCTCAAAACCTCCAGTATTGATCTCTTACATTGTGTTGCTTTTATTATATACTATTATTTTGCTCATCAGCCCTAAATAATCATGGGTTTATATAAATTGTGTTACATAATTTGTATTCACAAGTTACAGGTGTTAAATTGAGTCCGAAGATATATTTATTTCAGGATACACATGTACATTTGTATAATACATAATTACAATTACAATTACATATCGCCATCTACCCCTCTTTCTGTGTAGACAGTGTGGTTATAGTCCGCCCAGATGTCCTCATCCATAGAGTTGAACTGGGCTCTGACCATCAAGTATAAACATGATGGCAGAGGTTTCCTCTCACCACGCCTAAGCCTGGGGTAGGCCCAGAATACTAGTGACCTGTAGGCACATAGTCTCTGTTGGTTATTAACCAATTCGTCGATCTGCTCCTGGGTGTAGTTGTGGCCTGGTACTAGCGATTCCGCATCTGGATATACTGGTCCTAAAATTGATAATCACAAGAATGTTAAAAAAATCAATACAATTTCACTAGTTGACATTGAAATTAGGTTAGCCATGTCCATACAGCTTAGAAACTTACTGTGGTAGGCTGTGTAGTTGTGGTACATCATCCTCAATGGGGCAGGTTGGAGTAGCTGGTGAATGTTTTGGCACATAGTAATGCACTGCATGTCTCCACTACGGGTGTCCCAAATAGGATGACTTCTGCAGCAGATGTTCATGTCATTAGAAGGCCAAGCATGGCACTTCCCGCAGCTACACCATTCTTCCACTGGTGCTGGATCACAGGCCTGAAAATGTTTGTATTTCAGTAAATAAAAACTCTGAGCATGTAGATAGCAATACCAACAAGTTACAAGTTGATCTAAAGGCATCAGGTGAACATGATAATTTGGGCATACCTACTGTGGGTTGACTCAAGGCTGAACTTACCATTTCCTGTTCTATCACTTCTTCTCTCAACAAGGGTTCATCGCCCCATTCCTGAACAATGGTTTGATTATTTTTTGAACTCATCTATAAAATACGAAATATCGAAGAATAGCAGCATGAATGTTATATGCATTTCTGGGTGGCATGCAGCAATAATTAATTCAAATATAAGATTTATATGTCAGATGATGTGAAAAATTACTTTATTTGACTTCTGAAATAATTAATTGTTTTATAATTACATATACATTACATAGGCCTAGATATATAATACTTATATTATTACAAGTATATTTGAATATGTTATGCTAAAACATCTAAAAAGTTGTCCTGGCTTGGTTGTGGTATAGTATAGTAGATCTCTTTAGTAAAAATAAGCATAACTTTACTTATTAATAATAAAAATATAATTATTATATTAATATTGATATTTTATTTATTATTGATATTGTATTTACAAGCTAATCAAACTATTTTAGTTTTGCATAAAGTAATTGTTCAGTTCTTCAGTAAATTCATAGCTTTACTTCTTTAGATAATCATACTTACTGCAGGTTTAGGTTGAAGATAGCACAGAATAATACCAATGGATTTGATAACTCTTCTTTTGGGTGAAGCGTGGTGGAAATCAAGATAACCTTGGTGGCGATGGAGTCTGTATAGCGTGGGAACCTAGATAGCACTAAACATTAGTCAAGATGCATTACAGCTAGCAACAGAAAATATAAATACAGGGATTCAACACTATAATCTACCGAGCCCACAGACACATGCAGCAGCTATGCAAACAAGCATCTAATTGGTCCCTTATTTTCTTTTCCCGAAAGCTATAGCGGCTTTTCTGCAGCCTGTCTTTACAGCCTCTTATCACTTGATTGGACATAATTTAGCTGTTACACAATAGATTTTGCAATGGCGGATATTTTGCGTTTTTGGACCCCTACATAATTTATGCATCTTTTATTAACTAACAGCAGCAACTTGGAGTAAAAAACTTGTACAAAATGGAGCATTAAGGGTACTGCTACTTAAATATCTTGCAAAAAGTGCCAAATATAGGCATAGTTTAAATAAAAGTGTTATAGTATAAAGGTAACACTCCTCAATGAATGGCTGATAATATACCATGTTGAGTAGCGGTAGTGGGTATTTGGACAATAGCACAGTGTGTATGTGCATTGTACATGATTGTGGTACGTGTAGTTGTCTTCTTGCCAAATGAAGCAATCCTTTCTATTTACATCATGATTAACTTGATATATTCTTCCAATACAGGAAGTTGAGTGTGAGCCATCGATTCCTCCACTCGGACTTGTGGCACCACCGATTGAACCTGTAGGCTGATGTGACTGAGTACATTCTCGTGTATTGAATAAAGTATTGATATATCCGTAAGATAATTTTAGCACTCAAGTTATACATCATGTTGTGTTATTATCTATGTACAAATCCTTTCTCACAGAGCTTATTTAGTTACTATCGTTACTGTTGATGATGCCGATAAACAAACTTTACATGTATGTTTACTGCATGTCAATGTAGATTAACTTTCAATAGCTATCAAAGTCCACTGTATGGATTGTGGCATATTGGCAGTGCAAACAAACTTTTGTATATGGTAGAAATTACTGCTAAATCTAAAATTAGTTTCCCTCAAAATAACTTGAAATACATGTAAGCTATGGTTTATATCAAACACCACTATTTGATTTCAATATAGCATTGTTCGTTTCAGATATTTTTTATGACAATATAACAGATACCATGGCTGGCTCCCTGATAGCTATAGCATACACATTCATTATGGAACTCTATCTAGGGCGATATTCTATGCTTTTCTCATAATATTGTATAAGTGTATTTATATTTGTAGAGTAGTAAAAATTGATGAGCAATCACATAATAACATGAGAAAGATTCCTGTTATGTTGTGTTATATTATGCACAATGTTTTAGCATTTTCTATAACTTGCATGTATACAGTCATGTAATATCATTACATGCATACTTATAATGATTTATGTTTGAGTACATATTATATATTATCGGATAGGAGGTTTCAAGTCTGCGATTAACTTTCATAGTTTTCCAACTTGTTCGCATTTACATTATTTTGCTCACAACAAATATCAAGTAAACTTTCTATAGCAAGAGTAGATCGAAATAGGAACTATTGTTTATAAATATGAAGACATACACATCCAAATTTATTTCTCATAAATTATGAACACTAAAAATGTAGAAATTGTATCATTTCACAATTCACTGGAGTAAAACAAATTTTCTGTTATTGACCAAAGCCTCATAACTTTGTTGTTTTAGCAATACCAATACATCTGATATTTAAACTTGAAATAAATAATATTATAATATTATCTATTTGATACCATATTATATACATTCTATTGTTAATCAATTCATCAAACAGATCAGAGACAACTTGATAAAAAATGTATGTGTAACTTTATAGAATGCAAATAGTACCTGTTGGTGAAAATAGTATCACATTACAATTATCAACCTATTAAACAAAGAGATTCAAGCATTTAACTAATTCATCAATTGTGCGGACTACAAGTAGCATACACTTCTGGTGATCTCGGCTTTGCAGTATGTTACAGGTCAGTATTTATTAAAATTTGTCATATTTATCTTACTACAAATTTATGTAATGTCATTTTGAAACCTACCGCACTGAGTATATAATTATTTGCACTTCTTCTCTACTGAATTAATCATTTTTTAAACAAAATATGTAACAGTATGCATTATAATGCTCATAGTTAGGTTGCAATGAAACTGAATACAGAGCGAACATGTTCCCAAGTCCCAACACATTTAGATCTATAATATACCCTCAACGTGTTGGGAACATGTGTGTGTGTACGTTCTAATACACATTAAATATTTGATATTCAAATTCAATTAATACTCAACTACTTTTTACCTATTTCAGCTATTCAGCTTGTGTGGCAAGGCTTTGGTCTTCATCTTTATATTCCTGGAGCACGTAGAGTGCATGGAATATAGAAATCAGTTATATTCAATCACACCAAACCCCAGTCTACCTGCAGACTATGAATCAAGTGCGTCCCTTGTGTTGAACGCTAGTAAGTATAATATTAAGTATATACCCATTGGGCTGAGATGTTCCATAATTTTTCAGTTACATTACTATCACCGGAGTTACTTTCCATTATTAACCCCATGTAAGAAACCTAAGATAAATCTAATGTAATCAGTATGTTTTCTATTTTGGGGTGGAGTGTAGGGGACTATATGGTAGACTATGTGGTACCTGAGCACTTTAAGGCTTGATGCTGTTTGTTACACAACTAATGATCTCTACGGGAATTGAACCTGGATCTCCTACATGAAAGTTCAGAGCTCTAACCCTTTAGGCCACGACTACTTCCTAAAAAAATTTCGGTTACGTTACTAATATAATACAGGTTGTGAAAGAAATGCATATTGTTAATGTATCTCAGTAAGTGCATTGAGTATGTATTTTGTCTTTAAAAGCCGATAAAACTTGTGCATTTAAAAAACCAATTTCAAGACAGTCAAGGCGATTATTACATAATGCTTTCAGGTGCACCAGATGTATGTTCCATATCCTGTCTCTCCACTGAGGGTTGTCAAGCATTAGTGTACGATGAGAACCTACCCCAGTGCTTACTATATGAGACGACCTTCACTGAAGTGTCGTCTGTCAGCCAATCAAATAGTCTCATGTATGGGGAGATAGTTCCGGAGGTTGGTAAAATATTTCAAAGTTTTGAAACATGTAAGCATCATAACTGTCTGTCAAAAAACGCACGGAAATACATTGCAAGTGATTGGTGGCTAATAAGCCCTTTACTACGTATATGGCACAATAAAAACAATAATTAGAACATAGTAGTATTATGTTCTAATTATTGTTTTTATTCAAAATATTTTTTACCAATGAATATTTGCATGTCCTTCACATTGATTTCAAAGGTCTTTCAATATTTGCTGTTATACAAAAGTTACATGTATATAGTTAGTGAGCAATTATGTAACAATGTTTATTGCATTGTTGTCCACTAAAGTGGCTAGCCACCACACTACTATTCTGCCTCCTGGCGATATTGCAGAAACCTTCGACAGCACCTCCTTCGGCGGCATCACCTTCGACAGCCAAACCTTTAATGGGTGCAGCTCCCCTGCCTGGACATTCCAGTCGAGTAGAAGGTATCTAAATTTGTAACTGTTATATTAAGTAGACCTACAATACAGTATATCTTGAGCTATAATACTTATTGAGTTACATGTAGTACAGAACTGCAACAGTGTAGATAATAATTAAATCCTCTTGAGCTGTGGTAGTCATAGTGTAGTACCTGTTGTCCCCTGTTGATTCATTCTACACTCAGTGGATGAAGATGAACTCGAATTTTCGGTATTTATAATTTTATTCCTCATGCCGGTGGAATAAATCTACCAAATTGCACTTTTTCATGTAAAAATACAATACAAAAAATCATCCACGATATGTATGCAAAGTAGTCGTTTTATGATGTTTTTAATCTGTCCTGTTTCATGGAAAGTCTAACTGCATTGTACGCACTCATCTATGCGTGGGCTCAGTTCACATAATTATACGCATCAACCACTTTAATTACATATTATGCGGACTCTTCTAGCCGATTGTCAAGCGCACTATGAGAATGGAGAGACAACTCCAGGAGTCTACACCATACAACCAAAAAATGATACTGAAAGTTTCACAGTTTGGTGTGATTTTGATGCTGGTCATGGTTGGACTGTCATTCAGAAGAGACTAGATGGAAGTGTGGACTTCTACAAAAACTGGACAGAGTATAAGTCAGGATTTGGTAACAAGGATGGAGAATATTGGATTGGTAAGTCTATACATATACACAGACGGGTTAAAAACAACCATGTAGCTGGAAGCTGTATTGAGGGGAAAATATTCTGAGAGATATACAAGTGTACGATGTAATAAGCGTATTCAAAAAGTGTACTGGTTCATATGAGGCTGTATTTAACAACCTAATGCAATGTGAGCGTTCACACATGATTAATGCTTGCTCTGAAGAAAACTATTATTACCAGGCATGCCTAGCTAAGCGTGACAGCGGTAGCCGCTGTGTATTGCCGACTAAAAAAATTTTTATTGCTGCATATTGCTATTTTATCTAGCGTACTTGTGCAACATCCAAATAGCTTGTATGTCTGATGCTCTACGATAATGTCAAATATGTTCTTAAAGGAACAAAATTTGTGGGATAAAGCTTGAGCTGGAAGACTCATCACCGTAATTGTTGAAAATGCATGTATATAATATCTTCGTAGTCAACAATTTATATTTTCTGTTTATTTTACCAAAACAACATGCTATACTGAGAATTTACCAGATGCTGTTGCATAGAATATAATTTTATCACTATTGCATTCATCAGCATTCCAGTTTTCTAATAATGTGCAATCTTGTGATAACAGAAGCAACACTGGAAGAAACATTCGGTAATTGTTGATACTACCGCAATATTCCTTATTTTTCCTAAACATTTCAGGCTATAAGATGCCACTGTTATGATTAAAACAAATAGACAGCATACTTGTAGATGTACCTAAGTTTTATACATGACTTTATGTTATATAAACATGAACATTGGATATACAATCTAGGTAATGACAACCTGCATGCTTTGACTCAGACTAACTTTATGCTGAATGTCTTTATGAGAACTTGGGATAACAAAGAAGGTCATGCTAACTATACAACATTCACTGTGAATGACGAGGGAGATTGCTACAGACTCAATGTAAGTAAAAGTTTTAGCACAATGTACGTGTACATCCCTTAGTCACTCTTTAGACGCCTTTATCCACCTAGCCAGCCGGAACACCCAAGAGCACCTACAGTTCATTTATAAACAAACCACTCCCATTCTCATAGATAATTAGCAGCAATGCACAGTACTAACTACTGTAGTTTGAGTTATCATTTTTTTTTCTTATTACGACGCATGTAGCACCTGCTGTCAGGTGTCTAATTTGGATAGCAGGTGCTGCATAATATTCTTGTGATAGAAGTTTCTATGTTCTGTTTTGCCACATTGGTGTTCCTGTTGTGCTTATAAATTGAAAAGTTTACAAAATAAAGTGAGTATATTTGATTAATATTTTCATGTTTTCCAATATAATCCCTGTGATATCTCTGTTGTAAAATGGAACACTACAGGTAAGCGATTATTCCGGGAATGCTGGTGATGGTTTAGCAGCGGTTAATGGACACAATGGACAATGTTTCACCACCAAGGATTATGGTCCAAAGCAGTCTTGTGCAACAACATGGAAAGGTAATTTTATCGGTATTCATGCACTGAGAAGTAACAAGAATCTAAGATTATGGGCTATTGGAATGTTCAAGCAAGCATGAAACTTTGCAATCATAAATTGGTTTATTAATAGAAAGATTTGTAAATTCAATAATCAGTTTTTAGACTTAGTCAATTAGACGCTGTCAACCAAATGCTGACTTTGCATCCGTTTATTTTATTCTGATAATATTTAGGTGTTCATGGAAATAGTTTTACTAAAATATAAATTGTGATATGCTGGCTTGTACTATATTATATACATATACAAGTATACAAATTTACATGTACATGTAGTGTATATTTCTGAATGAGTTGCGAGAAAAGCTAAATCAGAACAAGGCTGGTAGATTACTACATTAACTTATTGCTAAAGATATATATTTTGCTAAAACTTCTGACTGTCTTTGTAATTTGACATTGATCTATGGTGATCGCAATAGAAAAGACATCGTGTTTTATTGCAAGATAAATTTCGTAACATACATGTACATGTGTGTTACAAACATGTTGTCACTTCACACAGGTGCTTGGTGGTACAATAGCTGCTTCCATTCTAATTTGAACTCTGTCTACACCAGTGGCAACACCATATCAAACAGTAACTGCATTTGGACTGGAGATTTCAAAAAAGCCCTACACTACATCGTCATGAGAGTTACCAGGGAACCTGATTTTGAAAAATATAAATCACTTACACTGACGACTGTGAGCCTAAACAGGTCATAAATACTGCAGTTTCTTTTGCTGCATATTCTGATAATTTCTTTAACGTTCACCGAATTCTTTCTCTTGCTTTCGCTGTAGCTTTAACCTTATACATGTATGATAAAGAATTAATGAATATTGTTAACTGATTTTCTGTTTTATGGCTTTTCATTTTGGTTATGCTAAAATGAAATAATTTTGATGGTCAAACTATTGACATACAAAAGTAGGGTATTCAATGTATACATGTATTCACGTGATTATTTTCATAAAGGTTATTATTTAATGTCATCTCAAACACTTTTCACTGTTTAAAAGATTTGATGTTGAAATAAAAAATTCATGAGAAAAGCAGCCCTCTCCAGTTACACAGCATAAACATCATAAATAAATTATGAACTAAACTGTTTGTTCCATATGCTCCAATTTCCATCTGATATTTCATTCACGTCAATAATGTGTCTGTTTGCAAATTATTCCAACCCTAGTCGATAAATAATTTAAATTTTGGATCAAATGACAGTTACATGTAGATTAATGTACGAGTGTTACAATGCATAAAAATTTCGGAACCATCAAAATTCAACACAAACATGCTCTATGTATATATACATTGTCGGTACCTAAAGTAATGCATTTATTAGCAGTTTTAGAGAGACACATGCCAAGTGTCCCTAATTTAACAGGAAATTCTAATTTTATCCTACGGTATGACGTGAAGCCACCCTACACAAAATCGATACTCCCTACCCACATATTGCTAAATCCATCTAATTTTATCATAGTTACTGAAAGACTCCGGATAACTTACCTAAAACCTCCTGCCATCTTATGTATAGAATTGACCTCAGAATTAAGAAACTTCATTTTAGTCTCCAGTCAGTTGATTGGTTTAGAAGTCAGACTCCAGTCAGTTGATTGGCTTAAAGGCCGAACATCATAATCAGTGTAATCAGCCATATTGCCACAATATCGTACTGGCTTGGATGTTTAGTTGTATTTATAAGCACAAAGGTAGATATTATGGTGATGGTAAGAGAAAAAAGGTTCTAATTAACCGAAGACTAAACAAATACTTCTCCTTATGCAAGTAAATAATAATTGCTAAGCAGTATTGGAAGAGAGCAATAAAGTACCGTCCAATAGTTGAATTTTGAAACTAAAAGTCAATTTGTCAATTTGAAGTAGATATCAGAGATAATTACCTTATAATAAATTTATGAAGTGATATCGATGAGCTATGTAACTGTTACCTGTCAATACCTTGTAAGAAACACAGTTTGCATTTAACTTCAAGATCTGCATAGACCTGGCCAGACATTGTGAGTGCCGATAAAACAACAGCATGCTGATGGTAAGTATATTAATTTACTCATTTAAAACTTCACATTTTATCCTGTTTCTAGTGGCTTTCAACTTTGCATAAAATGGCCCTAAATTGGTAGGTGAAACCACAGCAATGGAATAGATGGGAACTGCACATGGCGAAATATTTTGTAGAATGTAGAGTGCGATTGATATGAACTTTGTCAAACTATAACATTAGCACACATTATGTGGCGTGTTTTAGATTCTAAACGTATGTTGTTTTTAGCTATCGAAGCCTTTCTCCAATATGATGTTGTACACGCTATTGGTTCTCATGCAGATAGCCAAAGTGCAGGCATATAATAGTCAACTTCACTCTGTGACTCCACACCCAATTTTACCTGCAGACTATGACTCCAATGCTTTGTTCATTCGTCAGGGCTGTAAGTATCATCATTAACATGGCTTCTAAAACAATTATTGTATGTACCAAGTCTGTGTTACTACATACTTGACGACTCTCTGTGATGCTCCTTACTTCCTAGGCCTTTTATGACAATAAAAGAGATAATTATAGATGGACAGGTGGTTCCTTTGGCCAAGCACTGTCTCTTTCCTTTCTAGAATGGCAGTTCAATTATACTGAGAGTTGTGCTCCCTTGTACCTATTGGAGTAGGTCAGGCCAAACAGCGATGCAGCTTTATTACAGTTCTAAAAACACTAGAACAGACAATACACATGTACATGTAAAGTTAAAATAGCCATGCGCTATGGTAGCGACTATCCGAAACTTAGTAGAAAGATGGTGGGAATGTAATATGTGGAACATCGGGATAGCAAAATTAGGCGTATTTGGTGAGACAGTTTATTGTCAACCATCTTTCCTTGCACTATATTTGACAGTACTTTATGCGCAGCTAATCTCACTATTTGGCAGTGACACTCCTTACTTTCTATGTCTCTCTACTTGATGACGATACCTCAGACCCTCTATGTGGTAGTGATGCCTTGTGATTTTACTAGTACTGTTATAAAACATTCATTTTGAAAAAATCTGTGTGTAATGTTTTCTTCCATTTAATTTGAGCGTGCCAAACAGGTTTTTTTCATAATATTAGCACATTGTTAATAGGGAACTGTACATGATGCATTTGCGTAAATGCCCAGTAAAATACCCACCGAAAACAGCACCTGTGTTTTAGCAACTTCTTGGACTTGCCTAAGTTACAAGAATAATTCTTAAATAGCCTCTATGTAACTGCTGACTTGGATGACAACCTAGCACCTTACTAGGTTGCTAGAAACCATCCCTAGCTCATTGCTCAAAATAATTATTCTCCGTTTGACCCATCTGGCCTGTGTCTAAAAGTTAGGTTGAAAAAACACCATTATGTTTTTGTGGCTAACATGACCGCATGTACATGTATGTACGTGCCACTTACTGATGCGTCAGGCTGTTATGCATTTAGCGAACTTAGGAGCCGCAAACAAAGTGAAGGTTGAGCTACGGGCACTAGGAAGGTATTTTATATTATTATTTACGAAATGTGCTTAGTAGATTTACAAACATATCTATTGATATAATATAACTTAAAATAACATGTACACGTACATCTACCTGCAGGTAAAACGATAGCCTCTTGCTCTCAGCACTGTCTATCTACCGAAGATTGTGAATCATTTGTATACAGTGCACTACTTAGGCAGTGCACTCTCTTTGCGATGACCTTGGCCAATGTGCTACCTTCCAAGCAGCCAAATAGTCTCCATTATGGAGAGAAAGCACTAGAGGTTTGTTTTGCATGTGTAACTATTGTACATGTACTGGTTGTCTCCGAATAGTTCTCCAATTCACATTCATATTTAAATTTATTGCAAATGGCTGATACTCTTGGTAAATAACTCAATTTCTGTTAAGCTGAAATTTGATTTAGAGCAAGCTGGGAAATAGTTCGCTAACCAATCCAAAAGGAGTAACAGAGAAGACTAACATACCAGGTATCATAATGTGTTGTGCATTATAGCTCACTTTAGTCTTGTGTTGTTTGCAAGGAGAATTGCTCTTAAAGAAAAGTCATGTAATAAATTATAGAGTTGAGAGAGCTCCCTAAAACCTAAATAACTCATTCATAATGTTTAAGAGATTAAGCAGGAGGGGCAAAGCCATTTTTGTTCAGTAAACAGCCATTGTGTTAGCAAAACTTTAGAAGTTCTTAAATTATTTTATCAAAATGGATTAGGCAATGTGGCATTGCAAACAGTTATACAGTCATGTGAACTCTACATTTGTGTTTTAAAAATTCCAGTCACACCAATTTAGCGACCTTAAATTATCATCCACTACACTGTGCAATGTTTCAAATCCAACCATTTTCTCTCATTTTAACAGACATTATGTAATAAGGCTGTAGCTCCTCGCACAAATATCTTTGGACAGCCTGTGAGTTAAGGGCATGCTACATGGACGCACAACTTCTACGAATATCGCAAGTTTAAAAAACAGAAAACGTTGTTAGGTGCTACACAGAAGTCACGTTTTTATTGCAAACAAAAGAAGTTGTCTACTCATTAATTCAACTAAGGGCAAGAGTAGATAAATCAAAAGAACTAATGTAACCTGTGAATCTACAAATTATAATTTGAGGGTTGTACTACATTTACATTCGATTTCTTTAGGATTAGCCCCTCTTTATTGCAGTTTACATAAAAACCTCCACTATTTTAGCAACATATCGAAATATGCAGGTTGAAATATTTCTGATAGTTGAAAATTATGTCCAACTAAATGTTACCTATACCTAACAAGTACATCAGAGGCTTGACTTGAATTTATGGTTGAGGACGGATATATGATAGCTTGACTGTTGATTTATTTTATTATCTTAGTGTTTATAATAGGAATTGGACTTCTCCCACAGTGCTGGTCTTTTGTTGGATTAATTTAAACAACATAGCTATATAGCTTTTGCATCAATTTTGCGTCTGTGTAGCATACCCTTTAAGCCAGTTAACCTGAGTTATTAACCTTAAATAATTTTTTGCGATTTATACAGAGGATTGTGAGGCATATTATGAGAATGGGGAGAGAACGTCTGGGATCTACACTATAAGACCAAGCGGTTCTGAGAGTTTCTCTGCCTATTGTGATTTTGTGTTCGATCATGGTTGGACTGTTATCCAGAAAAGACAAGATGGAAGTGTGGACTTCTACAGAAACTGGACAGAGTATAAGACAGGATTTGGTGACAAGGATGGAGAATATTGGATTGGTTAGTATTAAAACAGTATTAGGATAATTTATTTTGCTAGTTCAAACCAAAAAATACAAAGGTTACTACTGCTGAAGTTTTGTTTACACAAAACCATAAAAGATCCCATCTCTTGCCTACAACATTATTAACATTACTGCAGGTAATGACAACCTGCATGCCCTGACCCAGACTAACTATAAGCTGAATGTCTTTATGAGAACTTGGGATAACGTAGAAGGTCATGCTAACTATGCAACATTCACTGTGAGCGATGAGGGAGATTGCTACAGACTCAACGTAAGTAGAAACTAAAATCATGATAGAACCAAGAGACACACATCACTGTATATCAACTCTGTTATTAGTGATAATACAGGTCAGTATGTGTGACGGTATTTCATTTAGAGTTGTGGAACTTCATTAATAAAAGAACTTTTCTCTTGTCATGATCGTTCTAAATTCTAAGTCATACGCATTTACCATCGGTGCAAGCATTCAGTTGTTTACAGTATGACTAATATTTGCACTTCTAGACAAACTGCATAACCACATTATAATGCATGTGCATGTACATCCCGATCATAAAGCTGTCTGTAGTAAAGTAAAGTGTACCTCCACTCATCGCACTTCCATGACCTTGACATGTCGCCAGTAATTCTTGGACTTTAGCATTCACTCGAAGAGAGTACATGTACCTGTATGTACATGCATTATCAATTAACTAAGAAATGTTCCAGTCAGTTGCAAACCATAATAATTTACCATTAGTTTGTTTAGAATCACAAGTTCATTCATCTGGGTTTAATATTCATATGTTGTTAAACTTTTCGGGAAAAATACGCATTTTCAGGAGTGTAGAAAATTGTTTAGTTATGTTACTATGAAATAAAATACAGGTAATGCTAATGTCACTTTGTACAAGGTTGAAATTATTTCTCTGTTTATGCTTTGCAATCCTTGGTGCCTCAGTGAAAATTGGCAAAACATGTTTTCATGTTTTCACTTTATTAGCTTGGGTTCTCCACATAGTGTAGCTTGAACTAACACTGCCCTCATCTACATGCACATGTGCATCATAAATTATTCTCAAATACACTTATAAATTCTGCTTCCACGACACCACTAAACATTGTCTGTGTTGACACTGTTAGTTATCACAACACCACTGATCATTTCACCCTCATCTAATAATCATGATTGTGTAGTGCTTATTCTGAAGGAGCAGCCGTGGCTTAGGGGTTAGAATGCTGAGCTTTCATGCTGAAGGTTCCAGGCTCGAATCCCGGTCACGGTGGTGTTAGGAAGAGCATCCAGCCATAATTGCTCCTGTGCCTCAATAGTCCTTGGGGTCTGGCAAAGCATGGCTTCAAAGCAACTCCTCCACCCCTGTCAAAAAAGGTCATGTCATCTGGGCCTTTTCTTATAAGGAGTTGGCCACCACGGGCACCTGGCAGTGCAAGCTGCTAGGGGCTGGTCTCGTCGAGGAGTATAAGCCGGTGAGTTTTTTTTTAGCGTACTGCTTAATCTGAACTTAGCAAACTTGCCTTTCTGCTCAAGGTGGCTGGATATTCAGGAACTACTAGTGACGGCCTTGCAGGAGGTGTTGGAACGGGCCACAATGGTAGGTGCTTTATTACCCACGATCACACTGCTGGGACACAGAACATTTTTTGCCCTATGGTATATCGAGGTAAATAACTTTATTTACTAAGATAAACAGATATTTACATATTGCCAGAATTATAGCTACAATATGAATCTATAACGAATGCATTACATTTAATCGGTTCACGCAGGGCTCAGCTGCTATTACAACGCATTATATAAGCGTAAATAATGAAATGTGCTGCATAAGTTACTCATACATGTATGATTTTGGAACTACATGTACATTGTACAATAATATTTGTCTGTAGTGCCACTTCGCTAACATGAAGCACAGAGGACATAAATCAGGGGTGCCCAAATGTTTCTCACCGTGGGCCAATATTGAATGTTTTAGAATTTTGGTGGGCCCCAAAATTTGCGCTGATATGAAGTTAAGTTGTATATGAGTATCAGAATATACATGTATATGGTTGCAATATAATAGTATTGCTGTTAGGAAGTTTGGCCATTTTTTTATATATATGATATATCTTAAGCAAGGAATTTATTTTTGAGCAGTCAGAGACTTGTTTCAAATCCATGAAAATACCAGTCCCTGACTGGGGTTTGAACGTGGGACCTCTATGGCACCTAACCACCTAGCACAGTGAACAGAACATGCTATCACTACACCAGCTCAGCGACCTTATAAAAGGAAGCTTCACCAGTGGGCAGACATGCTCTGAGCGAACTGCACACAAGGCACCCCTCTTGCGCTTTATAGGATGTTAGTTCAGGGGTTTGGCCATTTTTGTGCAGTTCGCTCAGAGCATGTCTACTGCTCACTGGTGAAGCTTCCTTTTATAAGGTTGCTAAGCTGGTGTAGTGATAGCATGTTCTGTTCACTGTGCTAGGCGATTAGGTACCGTAGAGGTCCCACGTTCAAACCCCAGTCAGGGACTGGTATTTTCATGGATTTGAAACAAGTCTCTGACTGCTCAAAAATAAAATAAACTCTTTGCTTAAAAATACATCATTAATTAGTATTGTTATATTTCACTTACTAAATTTACTTTACACAGGGAGCAATAATTAATATGGTTGATGAATTTAGAACATACATGTAGATTATATTTATTAATAATGCATGTATACAAAGAAGTCCTTTGTAAAATTCAGTCTAAGTATGTGCTACACTCCAATGTGACAAACGAAGCATGGATTTCTCAACTATGATGGCCTCGTAATTTGCGTTCAGATGTGTGCAGCTAACTTGTATAAATTGGTGGAGGTGCTGCTGACTAAGTTATGTTTTTGATGTGATTCACATTAGAAAATACTGACTCATGTGGGTATGTGGAGGCATATGTCATCGGCCAGGAACTGGCCATCCTTGCTAGTGACAAATTTCCAAATGCAAGTTATGTACAGTCTGGCAGAACTTTCACTGGTGGAAATTGGGTCATGATTAGCCAATGCTATGGTATGATTAGGGGAAGGTCTTTCAAATCTAGGAGAATTTCAGGAGCTCAGGTTAACATTTCAAGGAAAATCACAATTAGGTAAAAGTATGAAATGTTATACGCACATGTCAATTTTATAGTAATATAGAAGAACTACAACTGTAATACAAGTCATCGCTACAGAGAAATACCCTAAATAAAGCTTTCTACACCAGCCTGAAATTTTTTGCAAGTCGAAATAAGCACAAAAATACCATTTTATAGACTATGCAAGGTGGGCCACATTAAATTTGCTGGTGAGCTACATTTGGCCCACGGGCGCTATTTGGGCATCACTGACATAAATTATGTTTAACAATATATTATTATACCAACTGAACAGGAGTATATCAGATTCGTTTTGACTTCACATGAGTACGGCCCAAAATATTCTTCAAAACATTTGTGTTGTAGAGCTATATTTTGGTCTAAGCCAGCTATATGTATATTGCACATTGCACAATGTATACCAGTTAGGACGAAATGTTCAACAATCTGAAATCTTCATATGATGTTGTGTGTTTTTGATCCGATGTCACATAAATCAAAGGTGACATTGGTCAGTGTTGTGTTACTAAAGCCATATGCCTATGTTTACATATATTAGTTACACTGTATATTATATTATGGTGCGTGTAATCAGTATAACCTTGCACCACAGGTGCTTGGTGGTACCACGATTGTAAGGATTCCAACCTGAATGGTGTCTATGAAAGCGGAAACACTACAACCGCCACCAGCGCTGTCTGGAGTGGAGAGTTCGACACAGCTCTTCATTACATTGTTATGAGAGTAACAAGGATTTAACTGTTTAAAGAAGAAAAATCAACATCATTGATGAGTATGAGTTGTCTGCTCCTAGGGCATCTCTCCACATATAATATTATGATACTATAATAATGTACTTCATAAAACATTATTTGTATTTCTGTGTTATATATATCCCCCTAACTCAGGAGACAGAGGGTTACTGAAATTTTCTGGTCCTAACAGAGAGGGACTCAATGTACGTACAGCTTATGTTAGACACCGACAATACATTATGTAATCAGCAGCAGCTGTACTATTATAATATTGTGAGCAAAAGCAGGACTCCATGCTAATTTCCTATGAGTTATTTTAATCAACTTGTATTCAGCTGTTGTTAATTGTCATTCATACTAATTGAAATAGTGCAAACACAACAGCAAGCCAAACTCTCTTTGAGTTCTGCCATAATGTTTTCCGTTTTCATATTTTGTGTTAATTTGCTAATAATTTGTGTATACTTTGCTTAGGCTACTGCAGTTAGCACATAGCACATGGTATAAATATTATTATTTATGTGTCTATATCTTAATTATAGTGATAACCGGATAGATTTTCTTTCTTACTTGTGCATGTGCTTGTACATAGTATGTCTCCAATGCTTAATAAAATCTTTGCTGTTTAGTGGAGTGATGATTTCTTTTTTAATAACTTTAATTCAAGTTATTGTTCACTACTAGAAGTATGAAATAAGGTATTTATACTGCTTCTCTCTAAATTATTCTACTGCTCACTTTTATACAATATTTTGAAGCAGATCAATAAATACATGTATAATTAAAGAAGTTAGCTAATGTTGCAAATTAAACACACAGCTGCAAGCTATCTATCTCTTTCCAAGTACCTCTACTGTGATGCACAAACTGGCTATTTTAATATTATTACTTTGCACTTGAATATTTAATGAAGTTTTAAAAAGCCAATAAGTAGTTCATTTCAATTTGTGACTGTGTGCCATCAGTAGTTTCTCATAGAAGTAATTTCTAGAATTTCTTTTAATGACCCTATTAAAAATGGAGCTGTAAAATGGCAGGTATAACAATCGTATTGGTACAATTTCACAGTCTGTCTCACCTTGTAAACGCGGCCTAGTTGTGCAAAACCATGCAAAAATGAAATTCAGCTTATATTAAACTTGTTTTGTATCATGTAGAAATTAGTACAAAACCAAAAAGTACTTAGATACATGACTTGTACATGTAAAGTTTTGGCTTTCCTGGCTTTACACCAGAAAATAATGCAGAAGAGCTGGTTTCATTTTGCGTTAGTGAATGCAGTGGAATTCTTCACTGCTTCAGTCTCCAATCAAAGCATGCCTTCCACATTTGTACTGTACCTACGCTCTTAGTCGTCTTTTGATTTGTTTCCACGTTTACATTAGAAAGATATCATTTATATTGGTAGACTAAAAAGGGTTGAAAGTGCAGGTGTGAAAGGAGTTATTGGCTGACATAGCTATCATCTGCCACTTCACTCTTCCTTAGCTAGATGCGTTTTTATACTGCTGTCCTGTACATGTGATGCATAACTTGTTGCCCATCTGGAGTGTTGCAGTTTTGAGTGTACTAAGCATTACAGTCATAAAGTTCTATTAGATAGGAAGCTGTCATGTTAAAACTCATCTTTCTTCAATTGTATTCACAGTTGAAGCAAATGAAAGTTAATGCATACATGCACATTCATGTGCTACTACGCGTACACTTACATTACACATGTATATGCATGTAGTAATATTTGTAAGCATCCAAGTCATTCTACAAAATGAAGGCAACACATAATTCAAACTGGGCCTATCCCAAACCAATTATGGCTCCTTGAAGTTTGAATTATAGGTAAAATACATATATGTGTTGACTTACAATGTATTTATGCACCATTTAACTTTCAATTTAAACAGATTTCACCATCGACACCGGTAGATAACACGACACCAGAAGCGGAAGCAGTGCCAACTGAGGGAGTGGCTCAGCAGCCGTTTACATCGTCTACATCTCCGTCAACAACTACTACGCCATTTGGAAGACCTCAGGGTTGTAACTGGGGGAGTCTATAAATCAAGAGGTTGTGTTTGACAAAATACATTTATCATAACTCCACTATCTATACGGACAATGTGCTAACAAGACGTGGGATAGTAATGCTGAATATTATAACATTATAACTTTCTTATGGGTGCGCATTAATGTAATTGTCTATCTACATCTATGAACCTCTCAACTTCTATCTGTTGCTCGCTACATTCTAAATAATTTTAAATAGATCATGATTTACAAAGTACAACCTTCCACTACAAAAGGATTACCACAATTTTTTTTGCTAAATGATCTAAATAATTAATGAAAAATACAACTAAAATCTTAATTGGACAAAATTAGAGATATACAATGTACATGAAATTAAATAGAATTTTATATCAACTTAGAGGTTTGAGCATAAAGGTAAAATGCTGATTTTGGTAGGTATTTCATCCATGATTTTCATAAATACTTAATATAACATAATATTGACAATTATACATGTACTTCTAAATGACATTCATGATAACCAACTAATGGGCCTAAATGCTACAATCAATGTACATATAACTCTTTTTTCTACATTGTACGTTTGTAGTTCTTATAGACTACCCATGGTTATGGTTGTAGGCCTAATGGTACACTGATATTTGATAAACAATACACCAACTACATATTATGATGAGTCCAAACTTGCTTTAGTTTCAATTTCTAAACTGAAAACCCACTGCCTCGCTTCTATCCAATGTTGTTGAAATTTCGAAGCCATGCGTAGCGTACTGTTCAGGTACATTCTTTGTGAAAACACCAATTACAAGCAACATCTCAAATCCAGAACCTTTGGATCCAGATTTCAGTATAGCAAGCTCTAGGCCACTACTACTTTCTGCAATATCAACTTTTACAGTTGTGATATACAGCATAGCTTCAGCAATTCAGTTTCAAGAACTTTATCCTTTGGGTTGCACAAAGACGCATTCACTTTATATAATTATGAGAAGACCAGCATACTTACATTCATTATTCTGTCGGTTTACAATTTTTACAAAATGAACATTAAACAGCAAAATGTAACTTAAATTTAAGAATATTCAGACTAATTATAAGGGACTTTTATTACATTATTGTGTCTTTCAATGTATATAGCAAAAGTTTATTAGTCATTAAATATTTATATACTTATAATGGTCAATATTGATTACAATCTAATATCAGTATTTGGCTAAAGTATAATACTCGCATAATTATTCCGTCACAATTCTTTAATACTAAGAAGTCAACTGTATACACTCAAGTTGCATGAATTATTGACTATCTCAATGTCACGTAATAATTTACACATGTAGCTAACAATATTATATATGCCTGAATGGAAACGCATACTGAAACCTTTTAATATTCTGGGTAAATAGCCAGATACTTATTAGACATATTTGGGTATTGCACCGTGCAAGCTTTATAAATAGCAACCCGCAGCAATAAAAATTTATTTTATTCAGCAATACAGCCAGGTGTCTATCATGCAATTTCCCATGAGAGTGTTAATAAAATGACCTCAAACTTTACATGTATAGTAGCTAAAACACGCATGTACATGTAGTGCAGCAGACAAAGTATATAATTTCCATATTTCTGACATAATTCACTAGCCGATGGAATCTTGCAAGCGTGGCACATTTATGTTTATTTTTGTAGTTTATGAAATAGGTTTTGTTTATGACTTGAGTTTCACAACATTGTTTTACAAGCTCAATTGTCACTCAGCTTCAAAGGCTCTCATAAATAAAAGAGCCACACAAAATCTCAAAAAGCCACACCCAGCTCTAGAGCTATTTTCTAATCTCTAGCCTATGGAATAGCTAGAGTGGCTGTAATTCTTTCAAACAATAACCAACATGCAATGTAAAAGAGTGTGCCAAAATTTCTTTCATGACTTGAATGCACGTTGTAACAATTACTACTATAAATTCTAAGCCTACACTGTACTATATACATGTACTTGGTATAGTAATTATAATTAACATTGGTGATTCATATTTTAGGATAAATTGCTAGAAAAATCACCTATGACACTGCATTTTTATTCTTTTACATCAAGTTCAAAACTACTTCAAAATGACCCAAATCTAAGGGGCATGCTACATGGACACACAACTTCCACGAATATCACAAATTTAAAAAGCGGAGAACGTTGTTAGGTGCTACACATCTATTGCATCGTTCTTGAAAGCAGAAGAAGTTGTCTACTCACCAAAGGCAAGAGTAGATAAATCTGAGTAATTAACATAGCCTGTGAACCCACAAGAGATAATTGGCAGTAATGGTACATTTACATGTACATTTAATCTCTTTGGGGTTGACCTCCCTTATTATACGGCTTACAATGTAGATTAAAACCTTCACTATTTTAGCAATATATCGAAGTATGCAGGTTGAAAACTAAGTTCAACTAATTGTTCTCTATGCGTAAAATGCACCTGAGAGGTTTGATGTGAAACTAGGGTTGGATACATAGCATGACTGTTAACCTATTTTATTTCCCTGATGTTTATAATAAGGACTGAATCCTTCCCACAGTGCTGGCCTTTTGTTGGATTAATTTAAACAACATAGCTATACAGTTTCCGTCCACTTTGCTGTCAGTAGAATATGTTACAAATTAAATATTAAATTGATTTTAATTTACTTAGTGGTTTTATTTAATTATCCGAAAAGCTAAACTCAACTGCTATAGCACCTTGTCAGCATCTTAAATGAGCTGTAGCCAATCAACACTCAATTTGCATTATGTGACATTTTGTAACATTTTGTAACACCTTGTAACATCTTGTAACATTTTGTAACATTTTGTAGCATTTCGTAACATTTTGTAACGTTAAAAATTTATAACATGTAATAAACTTGCGTAAAATCGATGCAATTCACATATCTTTTACAATGAGAATATTGATGTTTTCTCAGATGGGTTGCAGACAAAATTCCTGCTGATTACACACTCTGACAAAAACCCAAATAGATGTTGACCAATCACACATTAGCTATTAGTGAATCAACTTTTACAAACGCTTAAAGACGATGTGGGCACCATTTAGTTGCTCCAGTGCAGTGCAACATGGTTGTAGATCTGCTTCAAAGTAGACTGCAATATTTCATGGTACGACTATGTTTCACTCAGTGCCCTATTTTTGAGGATAATGGGGGATTGGGAATTAGTGGTCTCAAAGGATAACTTGGGCTGACGCCTGATAACATCAAATATTGCGGCCTATGTTATATAATATAGTGTACATACACTGCAGTATTATTTAATTGGCATACAATATAATATAAGACGCATTTTGGTTAGGAAATTACAATGTATATTCCTATCTTATCAAATATACGCATCAGTAGATCAACTGGTTTGCCTTTGGACAGACGGAGTCATTTAATTAGTGCGCTCGAAAAGCTGCGTAGTCATTAACTTCTAATGTACTGGTGAGATGGAGAGGCAATTACGTCTGCATAATGTTAGAAATGTATTTATAATGTAAGTATGACAGTCAATTTAGTGACAAATAGGCAAGTCAAATAACACTCTGTACCAAGTTTATGTGACACGAATATGTTTATTGATTTAGAAATGACATCCTCAATTTTTATACATTACAGAAATACTAAGTTAATAAATTAAAAAAATTGCTAAATGCATTTAACATTCACATCAATTAAAATAATTACTTCAAGAACATGAAGATTTAAATGTAGTACTTGAAGTATTTTTTGGTCATTTGGCTAATTATTCACAACTTCTTCTTAAGCAGCATTTTAAAGGTTTAAATAATTATAGCAGCAATTTAATTCAAACAAAAAATATACTTCAAAGCGTAATAAATATTTGTCTTTAATTAACTTGAGATAACCGACATCATATCATATGACTGGAGATTTTTAAGAGCCTATTTAAGACGATGTGTTGAAATTTATAATAATTATCAAGAGATGGTTGCAGATGATTGAATCATCACAGCCGATTCTAACAGGGTGAAACTCCAATTGCTTGTCAAAGTAAGTTCTACGACACATTCTTTAATAAACTAACATCATAATAAAATGCTAATTAAAAGGTAGCAGAAAGCTTCCACCAAAACGCAGTGGCCCTTCATCAACATTGCATTTCTATTCTTTACTTTCTGTAATACATTCTGCATACATGTAGCTTCAACAAAGAGATAATTATAATATCAATATTTAGCGGCAATTTTTTTAGTTTTATCAATTTTATTATTTCTCTAATTGCGTTTCAGATGGTCAGCCTTCCCTACATCATAATTCAGGCGATATGGACGCTCGCGTCACATGTTACAGGATGGTCATTTTATCAGAGTGAACTCTTCTCCATTACCTCCAACTTTGCTCTACCTGAAACATATGAACCATCAATTATCTTCCGCTATAATGGGAGTGAGTAAATTTTTTTATTTGGAAATTCCACAGCTACCTTCGTTTTGGATGTAGACAATCGCAATGACGTGTATAACGCATTATATAGAAGTACATTGCAATAGTGTATGGTCATTGATAAAAAACATACTAGTTTTTTATAGCAGTCCCAACACCCATTTTTATAATACAGGCATCTAGTCAGTAAATATTGCGTTTATCCAAGTGGTATGATTTGGTTTGAAACGTGAGGTGTGCAAATAGGTGTTCAACTTTGAGTTGTTTCAGTTTTTTTCCTTAAATGAAAGTGATTCTGCTTGGCGATACAGTAGTTTACTGCAACTTTCTTAAAACGCTTTGTACGAACATAATCTACATAATTTAGCTCAGTTTTGAAATTTGCTACTCAGACAGCAAAATTGATTATTTTGTTTTCGCAGGCAGATCAGTTACTTCCTGCTACAAGAGATGTCTCGCTTACCAAGGCTGTGAATCATTTGTATATGATGAGATACTAAGACACTGTGTACTTTTTGAATCGTCACTCGCTGAGATACAATCTACCAAAAATTCAACTGGTCTTAAGTATGGACGGCAAAGTGTAAAGGTAGGCAAATGATTCTTGTTAAATACATTATGGTTGGTTCTTTTCTAAGGCTGGTACTAACGGTCTTCATGTGCTTAGTTCTAATCAACAGAAATACATGCACATACACTTTCATAGTTTTATCAATTTTATTATTTATCTAATTGCGTTTCAGAAATATTAAATTTTAATATACATGACTGTATCCTGTTTTGGCACTTGACATCTCAGTGATATACACTATTATACCAAAGAGCAAATAAATGTACCCTTTTCGGCAGTGCTACATAAAAGTGCTTAAAATATACTGTGTAATTGTTGAAAAACGTCAAAAAATTTCATGATTAATTGGTAAAAACATATTTATCTGGTGCTTTACATAATTTTATCCCAGTTTATGATAATTATCTAATTTGCAATAATTCATGCACTGTATGGTACTATAATAACAACTTCCTCTTTTGATAATCTTACATGTAGGTATATGTAGATAAACCACCAACCGAGTCTCCTAGACATGTAGATAAACCACTAACAGAGTCTCCTGGACTATCTACCAAAGTCCTAACAGGTACATGTATGTTTACTTATACCTTTAAAAATAATTAATGCCTCGCAGCGTCTCAGATAAAATGATGTAATGCATTATATAATATGCGTTCTCCACTCTGTCTATATTTAACAAAATAACATTAGGAGCACCAATGCAATTTATGGTCAATCCTTCCCATAATTCACAATTGAATCAAATTTAAAATTGTTGCAGTCGTATTTCTATGAATAAAACCTGTTTATGTAACACAACTCCAAAATAACCGTTGTTACTGCTTATAATAAATTACATGTGCACCTACTTAATATATTGTATAATGATTTTTGCCACTAGTATTACTATGTAAAATTCAATAATATGTGCGCATTACTTCCAAACAAATTCCAATATTGTATATATGCATGTGTGAGTAAATATCTCATCTCTTTATTAACACAGATTGTCAGGGCCATTTTAACGATGGAGAGACAACTCCAGGAGTCTACACCATACAACCGAATAATGATACTGAAAGTTTCACAGTTTGGTGTGATTTTGATGCTGGTCATGGTTGGACTGTCATCCAGAGAAGACAAGATGGAAGTGTGGACTTCTACAGAAACTGGACAGAATATAAGTCAGGATTTGGTGACAAGGATGGAGAATATTGGCTTGGTAGGTATTAAAAGTACATGTACATGTATAATACTCACATATCAAAAGTACAAAAATAGAAAAAAATATGCCCAAATAATCCAAATGGTTCTAGTAAAGTAAAAGAAAAAATGAAACTAGAAAATTCCGGTACACACAATAGAGATAAGTTAAGGGCATTGTATCAAGCCACCTTAATGTATTCGTTGTTTAACGCAGTCAGTGTCCAAAGTGTGGTTATACGGGAGTATACAGTGTGTACCCACCTCAATTTTAGTGGTTATACGGCCAGCAGGCGTGTACCCACATTTTAATAGCTAGTTTTCCCCATGCAGTTGCTGTGGACCTGATAGTGTAGTGGTAGAGGGCTTGACATTCCTCCATAAGGCTAGAGTTCAATTCCCACCAGTGCATAGCTTTTTTCATTTTAGTAATTCACTAATTTCTTAGCTATCATAAGATTAAGGGGATAGCTATACAATACTATTCTGTAAGATTGCATGTATCCATTTTAATTTCTCCACTTAGAACACTGAATGCAGTGATTATCGTTTTGATAGCAGTAACAAAGTTTGCTAACCCAAGTTAACATCACTGCAGGTAACGATAACCTACATGTTTTAACTCAGACTAACTTTATGTTGAATGTCTTTATGAGAACCTGGGATAACGTAGAAGGCCATGCTAACTATACAACATTCACTGTGAATGATGAGGGAGATTGCTACAGACTCAATGTGAGTATTACTCTATCTACATGTGCATGTATCTTATTACCAATAGATTCATTGCCAATAATGTCTTTTGCAGTGCAAAATTTCAGCGCATATTACAACACTGTCTTTTTGTAGAATAAAGGGAAACTTGCTTAATTCAAACTCCAAGGGACTGCCAAAATTGATTGGAATTAGGCCTGAGTTTGAATTGTAAGATCACTTCACTCAATTGAAGTCGTTTATATAGCACCCAGCGGGGACCAAAGTTAATAGTTTGAACTAACCAAGTTTTTGAATTATCCGAGGCTGAATTAAGCAAGTTCCACTGTATTTTATATTAATTAATCTATATGACCTATGGTGTAACTTGGTGAGTGGCGCGCTGTGTGTTTCCTGAGTATTTTCATCTCGTTAAGTTAAAGAGCACAATATCCAATTAAAGGTTCACATCCTATATTGAGTTAACAGACGCACTCTGTTGCTACAGGTGAATGGCTATTCAGGAAATGTGGCTGATTGTCTATCATCTGGTTCTATTGTACACAACCAACAATGTTTTGCCACGATAGACAATGACCCCACCAGCAACTGTCCATTAATTTATAAAGGTCAGGTTTAAACAGACATAATTGCTGAAAATTTCCAGCTTGTTACTTTCTACTGTGTTGTTACAGAGTTAAACAAGGTATATCCCAGGAAACCTGCAATAAGTCACGACTATTGACTTAGTCACACATAGCTGGATTGTAGTGTGATGTGTTACGTTGTGCTATATTTTATCATGACTTGCCGTGTTGGACTGTGTTGTGCTTTTCACCGTAACGTATTTTTTGTTTTTGTGTTGTGATGTGTCGTGCTGTGCCCCCCTCCAGTTGTATTATTATACCGGGAATTAACACGGTCCGGACTACATTGCTGTTGCATACATATACTTTATGCAGTGCTGTATGTACAATCTTGAATTTGAAACAGGTGGATACTGGTACGATGCGTGCTTTGCTTCTAATCTCAATGGTCTGTATACCAATGACTCCTCATGGTCGACACAGAACGCAGTGTGGTGTGAGAGTTTCAGAACGGCTCTTCATTTCATCGTTATGAGAGTAACTAGAGGATAACAGTACCTCACTATCAACAGTATTGTCTCCGCTCTTTGTGCCTTTCCATCTGACCACTGACCACTGTCCACTGACCACTGTCCACTGACCACTGTCCACTGACCACTGTCCACTGACCACTGACCACTGACCATTGATCACTCTACTATTTTGTTACTTTATTAGAGTAAAATATAGTTTGCCGTTCTAAAAAAATGTTTTTTATATCCTAATAAAATCATAGCAATATCATAGCACGTAATTGAGTTATGTTTCGTAATTTTTGTGGTAATTATGTACTTTTTTATTTTATTTTTTGGCTTTTCTTGTTTAAATTGATGAAATCATGTGACACATCTGTGTTCTTTACTCACTACACACCAGTGATACTTTTGTGTGATCTACATGTACATGTAATATTTACAATTTATTTTGTAACATTATATATTTTACCCTATTTTTCTCAAATTTTAGCTTTTGACTCAACAAAAAAAACATACAAGGTGGATACAGTAGAGTTCTAACATTTTTCAGACTCTTGATAGGTGTAAACCATCATGTACAGTACAAATACAAATGGTACCAATCTGTTCATTATATCAGACATTCATCTGTAAATTTTCATTCTTGTATGTTATAACAATATTAAGAATTCTAAAGGTCAAGGACTGTCACACTTTGAAATTCAATACAGTTGCTGAGCTTTTGTATTATGCCACTAAAGATGCAAAAAGTATATATTATAAAATGCTCATTTCTCCTAAAACTACATAATTTATAATCTAAATCTACTTGTAGATAAACATAGTATTATGGAGATTTGAAATCTGTTTTTGATTAAAAATAAATAATTTAATGGATATACATGTATTTTATGCTTTTGAAAATAAATATTAGTCTATCATTTAATGTACGTTATTCTCCATTCTTCTTCAGATTCAATGAGTTCACCAAATAAAATGTGATGATACTAAAAAGGTTCATGTAGGCCGTTTCAATCTCTTGGTCCCAGTCGTCATGTACAGTGTCTTTAATAGCCATAAGGAAATACTCCAAGATCACCTGAAATTCATAAAGCAATGTCACTTCAGTCGCATACATTCAATAATACAGAATCGATAGCAATACAGCTAGTGTACATGACTGCAGCCCCCTTGTTCAAATGAAGGTAATAATCAGCCCTCAATGGTATAATGTACATGTGCATGATGTCCCAGTATCTGTCAGTGTGTTCTAGTGATAAAGGGGAAGGAAACTCAGCATTTGGGTGGAGGTTTCCAATCTAGGTAGACATGTTGGGTATCACAACCTGAGTTGATGTTGGGGGAGTTTCCTGCAGGATAAGAGGGTGGGTACCTGATTGACATGTTATGTACATGTACCTGACTGTAATTATGTAGGTGCCACACAAATTTCATTGTTAGCCATTCTAAGAGTGCATTGTAAGTACATGTAAGTACATGTAAGTACATGTAAGTACATGTAAGTACATGTAAGTACATGTAAGTACATGTAAGTACATGTAAGTACATGTAAGTACATGCAAGTACATGTAAGTACATGTAAGCACATGTAAGTATGTAAGTCTGTTTGCAGTGTGACTCTACAGAATGAAAACACCCTAAATTAGGAGTCGTGTTCTCTTTACCCTTCACAATTAGGAGTTACTTTCTCGCTGCTCATTCTTATCAACTAATCAGGGATTCCACAGTGAAAACAAAGGGCATTCAATTCAAGTAGGTTAAAATTTTACAATTGAACTAATCTTAACTTAATCTAGTGATATTTTCTCATTACTGTGTAGCCAATCTCACAGCTAAAAGTCAGCAGAAGGACAAGACATCATGAAGCTATGAAACACATGTAGCTTGAGGGTCATATAAAGTGCTCATCAATTTTGTAGCAAAATAAGGTCAGGAATGAGTTAATAGTGTTTATGAAAGCCATAATCAGCTGTTTTAACAGAAAACTTTTCATTCAGAACAGCTAACCTGTCTCTCCATATAACAGTTTAGTTATTATAATCAAATCCAATTACATACTTCTAATTATATCACTAGAAGGTGTAGTCTATTTGTGTTCAAGGTTGTACGTGACTTTGTGTCGCTGCTGCCTACCCCTAGGATGATGTTGTTGATTTGCACAGGAAATTATCATTATCAAAAATAACTCAAGCCTCAAATTGTTTATGGAAATTTAATTGTCATTTTTGGCACACACTTTATTTTCTATCGGTTTATGTATTTATTTGGAAGTTTGCAAGTATTATTAGAGACCATTCGATTAAAAATCCATGTCTCCAACTTGTACAGCATTACTATGCTCAATTTCTCACTCTCAAGTCAAGTGAGCAAAGCAATATACATGTACATATTAATAGAGAGAGGACGATGGTCACAACTCCCAGCTCATTATTGACTGCCTTATTAACAAGCATACTAAATTAGATTACAGATTGAAGGGTAAAATCTGAAGCTATTATGAATTAGTCAATAATTGAATTGTTTGAGAATGATTGCAACAAATTTTAAATTACGAAAATATAAAAATCATGCTAATATCATGTACACGATTGTATATTGCCTGATAGGTTTAGAGGGACACGAGGTACTTTGAACCTTAAATATAATTAACTCAAGTGGCCATAGAGAGGGTGAGCCTGTGACTATGTAATTGATATTATATTATCATGCAGATCGTAAATTATGTCCCCTAAGGCAAGAGTGTTTGATACTCTTTTTGTAATTACATAATAATATACCAGTACACCAATTTCCAATATTTGATGCTGCGACATGAATTAATGCAAATGTATAGGCCTTCAAGCACATGTACGTGCATATTTACCTGTATAGATTATTTACCTGTATATATTTACCTGTACATATTTACCTGTATATATTTACTTGTATATATTTACCTGTATATATTTACTTGTACATATTTACCTGTATATGTTTACCTGTATATATATTTACCTGTATATATTTACCTGTATATATTTACTTGTAGATATTTACCTGTATATATTTAGGATCAAACTTGTACTCTTTGAAGTGCCTGTATCCAAGTTTGATGAGGAACGCTTTATACTCATGTGGGTCGTTGATCGATTCTATCACGGTGCCAACGGCTCGTTTCACTCGACTGCCGTGTCTGTGCAGCACCTCATTGTAGTGTTGGTCATCAACCTGTATGTCATCAAAGATACCAAAAGAGTCTTTGGCCTCTGGACTATCATTGAAAAACCTGTGATTGAAGACAAATTGAAACATGTTACACGTCACACGACCAATGTGATATCGGGCTAAAGTGTTATAAGTTATTGATGTGTATCTATGGAATTCTATGCACATCAATGTCTGATCTAAGAGCATTCAAGTCATGAATAGAACTCAAATCAATGGTGTCACGTCCTTAACTCTATTATACATGTATGTATGGACCAAATTCATGCCAATTCACACAAGCACATTAATATCAGGCCAAAGTAACTTTATAGGTCAGACAGCTTAACTAGAAGTGGCGAGGTTTGAAATTTCATCTAATTCTCTCAAACTCAGGTAAGTGCCCGCATTTGCTTCTCTTTATTGTTGGGTTATCTCTAATGCCGATAAAAATATCACAAGCTACACGCATAAAGTTTTTAGTGCTGCACATGAATCCCTAAAGTTATTGAAGTAAATGTAGTTACTTGTTGAATACTTTGCCACCGATTCCCTCGTCTTTATGCACATGATTTGACCAGGAGATCTGAAGAAGTTCTTTCTCTCTTTTACTGAGATGAACAGAAGGTTTGGTTAGTTTGCTCTCTCCAGCACCCATCACCTGTTTAATAAGTTGTAAGTATTTCCTGTCAGTATTTAACCTGGAAATCTGTGCAACATAAACTCTCAAACAGAGCATGCAGATAATACTATCTTAGAATTGGCACGAAATCACTTAAAGTATTATTTGAGATTTGTTGAAGTAGACACCACAGTTTGTATTCTGAGTTTTCCAGCCTTTAATTCTATTCTGTATTGAATAGACCATGTGCTCTGCAAAGCCGCCAGCTTAGCACAAACACTATTATACTAAATGTATTGTTACAATACATACAGTGTATTATTTTAAGGATATGCAACAATTCATCTTAAGGAGTTGTCCTCCCATGAGTTCAATAATGCAAAAATAAATACAGAGGAATCACTAATAACACTGTTTAATTTATGGCTTGATTCATACTGGTCTAGCTGCATGTACATGTAGACAGGCAATAGAAGTAGAAGGATTTCTAACACCAGTTGTTAAGGGTATGCTACATGGACGCACAACTTCTGCGAATATCGCAAGTTTAAAAAACGGAAAACGTTGTTAGGTGCTACACAGAAGTTGCGTTTTATTATAAACAAAGAAGTTGTCTACTCATTAATTCAACTAAAGGCAAGAGTAGATAAATCTAAGGAATTAATGTAGCTCCTGGACCCACAAAATGATAATTAGGGGTTGTGATACATTTACATTCAATCTCTTTAGGATTATCCCCTTCATATTGTAGCTTAAATTAAAACCTCCACTATTTTAGCAATATATCGGAACACGCAGGTTGAAATATTTCTGCTCGGTGAAAACTAAGTTCAACTAAATGTTACCTATACGTAGGGAGCACATGAGAGGCTTGACTTGAATTTATGGTTTAGGATGCACATGATAGCTTGACTGTTGATTTATTTTTATTCCCCTCGTGTTTATAATAAGGATTGAACTTCTCCCACAGTGCTGGTTTTTTGTTGGATTAATTTAAACAACATAGCTATATACAGCTTTCATCCACGGTCAGTAGAATATAGCACAAATTTAAATTAAATATTAAATTGATTTTAATTTATTTAATGGTTTTATTTTATTATCCCAAAAGCTAAACTCAACTGCTAGCACCTTGTCAAAGCTTCATAAGTTAGCTGTAGCCAATCAACACTCGATTCGCATTTTGTAACGTTAAAAATTTATAACATGCAATAAACATGCGATTTCGCAAAATTTCAACATCAGTAATCGCAAAACGCAAAATTTGTGCGATTCGCATAAATTTTGCGTCCGTGTAGCATGCCCTTTAAAGTACATTTTGTAAACTTGTATATTATATGCTCTATTAAACAGCTGAGCCAATAACAGTGCTTCATTTAATTAGGCTATAAATCAATTTCAAAATGGATGCTTATCTTTTGCTGGTGATGAGGTGACTGGTGGTAAAGTAATTGGTAATAAGGCGGTTGTTGATGAACCGGTTGGTGATTGGGTGGTTGATGGTTGGTGATAAGGTGGTTGGTGATAAGGTGGTTGTTTGTAAACGAAACTGTGCAAAAATATTCTACTGTAGCTGGTCACATTATTAGCAATGCCTTATCAG
The DNA here is from genome assembly GCA_935421135.1 of Bugulina stolonifera. Lineage (NCBI taxonomy): Eukaryota > Metazoa > Bryozoa > Gymnolaemata > Cheilostomatida > Bugulidae > Bugulina > Bugulina stolonifera. Next base: position 7,505,124 of record OW285194.1, read on the forward strand.
ATGTGTTAAAACATTACACTAATAAAAAGTCTTTTCTTTTTCAGATATGAAAGAGTTTGTTTTGGTCATCAGTCAATTTGATTTTACAACTCGCAGAATAAGACGTCTAGTTAATCTAACTTTTTGTATTCAGTGAAGTAGATCTGTGACTACATTTTATCTCTAGTCAAAGTGATCACTAATATTACTCAGGTGTGTACGTTGTACATCTGCATGCTGCAGAGTTGCTACAGTACTACAAACATATACATGGGTCCCATTGCTGTGAAAAGCTTTCAAAGTGGCCATGAGGGTATAATAAGCCTGTAGGATGCATTAGGGAATTTATTCTCTTTATTAGCACACTCCTCTACCTAAATAATTCTAGTAATATAACTATATCAGCTGTAGCTATAAAATATTGATCGCCGGCATGCATGTATCAAAACAATGGCAATACTTTGGCTTAGATTGGAAGACCAACTTTATAGCATGAGAGAAAAGGTCCTGCTAACTGAGTTGAACTTTATGTAACAGTTTGACAACTCCCGGCTCTAGATGAACTATTGAATTACGCGCTGTTGTCAGTGGGATTAATTAAGAAGATAACTGTGAAGAAATATTGATAGATTTTGCCAGTATTTTATGTTGACCTGACACTGCAAGTGCTCGAATAAAACAGCATGCAAAATTGACTACTATTAGTAGACTACATCAGGCAGATTTGGGGCAAGATAACACAACTCTGCAGCCTTCACACCAAGTGCTGGAAGCTGGAATAGGACAGGCTGCAGAGACATGCACATACATTAAAAATATCCTGCCCCAACCTTTTTGGGGAGTACCTTTCCATGCTAAAATAAGAGGTTAAAATTTAGCTTCAAATTTGACATGTTCCTACGCAACATTCTTCTTTTAGATTTGATACAATATGTCGTGACAATTCTGTCTGTATTGTTAGAGGTTATTGGATTAGTCAGTGCTGGTAACGATATCGAGGAGTATAAGACGGTGGTCTTTAGTGATTCATCTCAACATACATGTACATGCACACGCCCATTTTTCAATTGCGCAGTTAGCACTTTTTGGCAAAATTGGCAACTAGTTAACTCTTACACTAGAGCAAGCAGGTTTATGGCGAAGTGCAAGCTATTTATTTCTGAGTTTACCTTAAGATGATTTTAAATCATAAAATCAATAATTCTTTGACAAACAAACACTCTGCAGTAACACAGTTCCCACACAATTAGTTGAACAGATGGAGAGTTTAATTAGTAGCATTGAATTACAAAGATGTGTTGTACAAGAGAAAATCAATAATATTGTTGCATAACTAACTTTCCTTGAATTACCTTCTGATTTGGTATAAATTTGCGGTTGCTATCCAATGGTACATTTGAAATACTTGTCACATGAAAAGCTCAATTTTAAGGAGTATGACATTAGCGATCATTAACTTCAACATGTGTGTTCTAGGTAATCACCCGCAAACATTCAGAACAACAAAAATAATTCACATCTAGTATCAGGGTCATATCAAGGTCGTCTAAATTAAGTTCAATCTGAGCCAACATTAGACATTTCAATATTAGCAGATCCAAGATCATGACAGGCGTACAACGTACAACGTTATTAATCCAATTTGTAATGTAACTGACATGTGTATTCATCCGTTCGGTCAAGCGCTCTTTGATGAGAAACACCGTGTGTGATAACCTTTTGTTTGACCTCTTCAGCACACATACTTTTCAGACAGCAGTTAGTGTTAGCTTATCACAAACAATCATATTACTGGACAAGCCACACGTAGAAACTACCCCCATGCTAATAATATTAGCATGGGGGTAGTTCGTCCAGTAATTTGATCATCTGTGATATTATACATTTTAGTTACACGTGGAATAAACATAGGGATGCGTATTCATTCAACAATCACACAGTGCTGCTGGTGTATGTGAAACAGCAGGAAATTTTGACTTGTTGTTTCAACATTTGAATGCGTACAAACAAAAACCATAACCACATCAGTGTGTTAATAGGACTAAAACCAATAGAAGACGAGAGTACTGTCCTGGACAGTTCAAAGTGTGTATCCTGTGTTATTCTAAAGAAAATTGATTTAGTAGCCTTGCGCACGCTTTTCAACATTGAATTATTTAGCTATATGGGGATTTAAATGAAATCTGCAATATTTATTCACTGGCTAAATAAAATTATTAAGCAAATAAATATTATGTACGCATCAAAATAATAACATAATATTTCTACGGATTCCAGGTTTATTTACACTTATTGGTAGACAAATCCAATATTACTAACTCTTATAACTAAACATTTTATTGGTAGAGCAAAGAAACGAACACCCAATTTTATAATTTATGTACTTGTGTAAACAAATAGAGTCACAACATATGCCAATCATTTATCACCAACATCACATAAAATGGTGTAGCCCTAAATTTCATACATCAACTGTTGTATAGGCTTACCCAGTGGTCAAAGTCTAAGAATAGAAGTGGGGGTCTCTAGGGGGCCCTCAAGTGAAATTTTATCAAAATTAGACACCAAAATTGTGCAAAATCCAAGAACTTCAGGTTAAAATAATGGTCCAAGCAGGATCTTAATATTTTAAGAGAAAACTTTGTTGTTATGAAACAAGAAAAATAAATGGCGCTGCATTTGATTTATTATAATAGTAATCTGTAGGGGTCTATCAATCTGGGGGACCTCCTGAAATTTATTATGGGGGACTGCATCTCCCCACGACCCCTCCCCCCAACTTTGACCACTGGGCTTACCTAAAATACTATACTACACAGAGTGTACAAGTAAGAGCAGGAGTTATCATATCCTACATGTTCATGTTTTACTTTATCGATGTTCAGTGTATCAACAATTTAGGCAGTCAGTAGGAAATCTGTCGACTACAAGATGGAAATCCCAACTATGATGTGGTTGTGCAAGTAGATCAACAGCTCAACACATTTCAATAGTTGTATACTTTAATATTTTAAATAGCACATCAATCCAAATCAATGCAATGGACTATATTACACATACGCAGTATGTTATACATAAGGAAACCTCTAGAGAAATTAATGTTTTTATATGTTGAAAAATATAGTAACATCCTTGTAATATGCCTTGTGGTAAGGCTATGTGCATTTTAACACCTACGTGTATCTTTACACTCGCACTATGGATGGTTAATTAAATACCTCAACTACATGTAGCTAACATAGGACGACTCTCAACTATGCAGACTGCACATGCAGTAATGGTAGGTGACTGCACATGCTCAGTAATATTAGTTGGATAAAATATTAAATAGCATTAGTTTTTAAGTAGGTTAAAAATACAACACTTAGCCAAAGCAGAGTGGAGTAATGAGAGAAGTGGTAGGGACATAAACCTGTCATTAATACCTAATGTCTATATGCTCTCTGGCTTTATAACATAATGCTAGACTGTTCACGCTTCCCTGCATCTCCACTTTCTTATCAAATTAAAAAGGTGTAAAATGGCCTTCTCAATAGTGTAAAATGGCCTTTTCCAATGTTAACCCAATCATATTATTAAAAGTGACAAGTTTATTCAAGATACCTGAATTCTATATTCGGACTATAATTTTTGCAGCTAATTTGGTATTTGATAATAAGCTAGCGTTTCATAAACAGTTAATTTTTTTCTTTAATTTATAAAAAGTCAAAATACGCCACGAGTCAATATTTTTCTCTAAATTATATTGATTTTTTGCTGGATAAGCAAACATACCCATGTCTAGCCCTGTCTGGTTTATATAAAGTTTGCATCACACAGTATTCTGGTAAATAATATAATATTCATTGGTATCAAGTGCTTGAGAAAATAGCTCTTACGTTACGTATGAAGAACTCGACTGTCATAATAACAGCTTTCTTACAATTAAAGATCTATAAAAATTGCTTTCTTCATTGAAATAGTTTACTTTGTAAATTGATTTTATGTAAATTATCGTAAACATGTACAATGCAATGTATTCACAGCTATTATCTACTTGTACAACTGTGATTAATTATTTATGCATAATGGTGTAAACACATAAACATTGAGAAAAACAAGAGCTAGTTCACAAAAGACTGCACACTTTTGTTCACTCTTCGGAAGCAATGTCTTGTGGACATCATGTGTATTCTGGCTGTCATCACGTACACAGTGGGATCATCCCCTCTGCAATAATTTTCTAGTAGGCTGAAACAATGAAACCATTTTATTTTGATAGCTCAAGGACACTGCAAGAATATATCTGGTAAAGCTGTGAATCACAATAACTCAATTTTCTCCATGATGTTGGGCAGATATGAAACTTTCAAACTTTGCTTGTTTTCAATTGCTATGAAAATTCCAAGAAATGTAAATGCTGGCTTCAAACCTTATGTCTGAAATGAAAGCCAAGGAATATTGCAATGCTTCAAAATTAATGCTAATCACAAGGATTGAACTTGCACAAAATCTGCATTAAAATAAATCAACTAGCCTTTATTGGATTTCAACTATAATCTCCAGTATTTAGTAAGGGCTCTTCAACATACATGTATCATTACTTTATGGTTTTCATTTGTGCAGTCAGCAAATTTGCACAACACAATTATTCATGTACATAAACTATACTACATAGTCACACATTACAGTCAACTCTTTGTTAGGCATACATTGTACATACATGGTTTGTATTATAGTAAACCATGTATTAAATGTGTATACAGCAGCATGTGACCTTTCTCAGAATTGACTGTGATATATTCACGCTGCCTATTCTATGCAAATCAAACATCTACCTATCACAGTGTTGGCAATTTCACTAATAGAGAAAATCCTGTAGAAATAACCTCCGCCAGCCTCTTATTGCAGCCAGAATGGTGAAATATTATAGTGAGTCACACGATGCTTGATTTATCTCCTCACTCCATAAGTTTGTATTGTGCAAGTGGTTTTCTAGGCTATAGCCACTCAGTAGCTAGGTAGAATTTTATAATCTAATTTATTCATTGCTACAGTTACTGTTGATTAGTACTTGTTTACTTGCTGCAGCTGCAGTTTTAGATGGTAGAGCATAATTATGTACATATTATATATTTTGCTATATTATTTTGATATAAATAGGTGTAATCTAGTTACTGAGTTACAGTCAGCTGGAAAAAAAAACTTGTTAATATGCAAATTTGTTGGAAGAACCTACTCCAGGAAGAAACCAAAATATCTCTACTAGAACTACAGTATATATAAGTCAGCTGAGAGCTACAATTGTATGTATGATAGTTATTTCAAGTGCTACAGTCAAGCTACCCTGGGGGACAACACAACAACATGGCACTTAAAGTCCAGGTGTATTTGTGAAAGCATGAAGGAAACATGAAGGCATTATGTATGTATTATGTACAGTGTATAACTTCTAAATTATCAACGTCCTAACAAGGTTGTAATTAGGGAGCCACTGCTGATGGGGTATAAATAATCATATTAGACAACTAACTACAGATAATTACATAATACTGGATGTAATCATCTCTCAAGTCAGTCAATTATAAGAGTGTGGTCTATTATAGTCAGTGCATGGATTTTAGGATAATGCCATATGCCACAGATTATTATTAATAGCATAGTATGTGTCATATACATGTACATGTAGTACATCTTTTATACATGTACATGTACACTTTGGACATGTGCATCTGTATATATGCATGGAAGTGTGCATGCTTGCCTGGTATTCTAAGAATGCTGACAATGTGTATTAAAAATGCATTAATTGTCATTCATGAGAAAAGATAGTTGATAAATTAGCTGATACTACATAAGTACATACACTGTACATGACTTACAATATTGGATAACATGAAAATCAGAACAGCATTAAAATATTCAGCTAGATTTATACGCATCATACAAGTAACACTATACAGCTAGCAGCTATAGCTTTGGCGTCTAGACACAATTAAGTAAGTTTTAATAAAACCATTTTGCTACTCTATATTATTATTACTATACCTGTTACCCCTACACTGTAAGTTATCAATGTAGTGTGCCAGGCAAACCACAATGTGTTTAGCTCCAAGTTATGGCTGCTAACTGCAGTGTGTATACAGTAGCAGTTACTATACTTACTTATCTGTATAGAGTTCAATGACTGACTGCATTCAACAGAGAAACCCACTTTAATCATCGAATAGAGAGAGTACATGTAGAACTTATTTCTAGTTTATTGACATTTAACGTTACTTTCTTCATCTAAGTGCTCCCAATGAATGAAAATACAGTCTGAGTACACTCTACTATATCACATTGGATTGTTATTGATTTAAAGGTTTCTAATTGGCCAGTGTTGTGTATACGATGCGTTAGGTCTACAAGTCATAAATAATACACATGTAGTCTCCTGAGATGTCATACCTGTCCGTGTTACATTCTACATGTTTAGGTCCTCGCCTGGTAATTCTTATACTTGTAGCCTCCAGTGGACTCTGGGGCTGCCACCTCAAACCCTGATTCCCTAGACCTCTGGTCACCCACCCATGACGTAACGGGCATGTATGTTGAGCACACTCTCTTACAATTATGCAATACTGATCACTGCTCCCCATAGCTCATAGGGTAAACCTAGACTCCCGTCCTTCTGCTCTGTTGTTTTATCAGCTATTGTTATCAGCATGCTCTAGCATTGCTACACATGTAGTAACCAATATGAGTATAAACTGTATATTATAGACCTAATAGTTGAACACTGTAAGTGTGATACGCAATAGTTTTAATGATAAAACTAGTTAAACAGATGCTCTAATTATTTTAATATCTACTGTCATATTTTAATATTCTTTAAGCTTTTTGGATATGGGCATAGCATAGCCTTGATAGATATAATAATTCTATATAATTATAGTTGCTCTGCTTCAGCTATGCTCATGCAAAGACTAGCTTTAGACAATGGAATAGCAATAAGGTAGGTAGAGAATACACCAACCACACAGATAATCTGATCATTATAACACAATATAATATAGATACAGTAGCACAATATGTAAGGAGATGAAAAGGTTAGGCTGCCTTCATACTCATAACAATTATTGTTATTATATAACATCATTAATGATTATGATTTGCCACTCTATGCAGTGTTCAACGATCTATACTTGAAGGGAATTAGAATGTTATAAGGAGTAGTGAAAAATTACTTTTGTTATTTTTTATTTGTATAACAGTTCAACGGTTTACTTAACTAATATGTGCATTGTCATAATATCATTAAAATTAAATGTTATGACAATGACGTCATTCAATAGCTTTGTACATAATCTTTATGTACATGTAATTACTAGTTATAATGTGAAGACATTATTCCATACTGGTGCATGCACAGATACATGTATTCTATATAAAACACTATTATGTAGCACAATGCTAGTAAATTTATACATGTAGCATGGATGGGTATGTGTAGGTGTACACGTAGACAGTTACATACTAACATATTGATTGGCCCCATGATACCAATAACTGCTTTTCTTAGACTGGAAGCAAAGCTATGAATTGTTATATACTTTTGTAAAATCGCAAAAAATTCAAGCACGTAGCCTCTACTAAGATGCGCGACATTGCTTTGTAGACTGAGTTCAAAGGGTAAATAAGTGAAGCATTGGTGGACACATGTATTTGTACCAAACATAGCCTGGTCGTTGGTGTGCAACCCATGCTTAGCATCTGCATGTACAATGTAACTGTTGAATCAAGCTACATTAATCATTTATCATATGTCAATATTTACAATTTTATTGCAATATATGCCCACACACTACATGCACCCCATTGGCTACGGCACTTTGAGAACATTTTGGTTTGCCATCCACAGAATTTTCTTGTTGCAGCAGTTGTCTTCTCTTGAACTAAGCAAAAGGAACCTTTTTTAAACTGGTTAAAGTCTGCTAGGAGGTATTTATTTGCACTAACTATGTAATAAGGATTGTCATGTATGCTATAATGTAGCGAATACTTAAAAATCCTTACTAAAAGGGAGTTAACTTCTCTTTGTTTTGTAAGTTGTCTGCTCTTACCACAAACCCCAACCACAACATAATATAGATAATCGTATCCTAGCACATATTCGGTAGCATACTATTGTTGCAGTACGTTAGCTGGTAGCAATGCTATTGCTGCAGTCTACATGTAGTAGGTGGTAGCAATGATATTTTTACATTACGTTAGGTGGTAGCAATGCTATTTTTACAGTACATTAGGTGGTAGCAATGTTATTTTTACAGTACGTTAGGTGGAAGCAATGCTATTATTGTTAAAGTATATTTTAGCTGGTAGGAATACTATTGTTACAGTGCCTTAGTTGGTAGCATGCTAAATGTGTGAATCATAAATTACTCTGCTTTCATAATATTATAGATGTGTTATATTATCAGTCAGCAGCCTCTTCTCCAGCTGTGTCATTTACTGTACAATGTATGTAATATACATGTACATGTAGAAGCATTTTGGTGGTGGCAATTTGCCAAAATTGGCTCTGAATGTAACTTTTCAAAGGAGTTTATGGCACGGTTACTATCTTGTAGTAAAACATATAGTTGCACAAGTAAAGTACTGTGATAGTTTTTTACTTATGCTCTGAGTACTATAAAAAAGGCAGCCTAAACAACACAAAATGTTTGATGATCAAAATTTAAAAGAAGACAACTTCAAAGTGGATGAAAGAACGCCATTGCTTCAATGTATATTTACATGTAGTTGCAAATTTCAATGTTTAGTATTGCAGCTAATGTTCTCTACTGTCTACATCAGCCTACTTTCTCTAACATCAAAAGTTTTTTATGAAACTCTAATGATTATACATACCAGCTTAGCACACTAATAACTATTGTACGTCATTAAGGTTATGTAACTGGTGTCTGAATTTTCTTTCGAAAATTTTCCCACATATTTAACCATGTCTGAAAGGGCCTGGACAGCTTTCAGTGTTAGCACTAAGTCACATGACGCAACGTTACAGGGGGTCAAAGACCGAAAACAGTGCTATAAAGTTTGCCTGCTGTTACTGGAATAATTTATTTTCCAGTTAAATTATTGCATAATAGAACTTTTACTTACGCTGGCTTTTTGCCTGTAAAACCTTATCCAAGTTTTGTCTTATTTGTAGAATAAATTCTTTTCCATAAGGTAAACTAGCATGTGCAGGTGTTTCTATAAGTGTTTAGGAACAGGTAGGATAGTATTAGACTGCAGGCCACGTATCTCGTGTGAAGTTATCCCCTCTTGATTTTGGCCAATTTATGTTGCGTTATTCACATTACTTTGGCGTCAACTATCTCACTTCAGTTTGCAGTAGTAACCAATTTATTAATAGTTTTAGCTCAGTTGATGCACGAAGAAGCGGGCTTGTCTTTGATTAGTTATTTGGCTTTGTGGATGCTTCAAAAACTCTGGGAAATTCCTTTTTCGAACCACTATCAAAGTTAAAATTAGCAACTTTTGGCTTCAACTACACTGAAGTAGAGCAGCATTAGCTCAGATATCTAACCAAATTCATTTTCAGCAAGCTTTCATCATGGGGGCTACAAATAAACAAATCCTTAATAATTCAAATAAAGCTCTTAATAAAGTAGATTTAAAATACTTGTTCAAATTTGAGAAAATTAAATAATAATTTGCTAATTTAATTTGACATGCAGCTATTTAAAAGAAGCTCTACAGTTTAAAAGGTTTTCTAGTACTGGTGGACTGATATTCCATCGCAATGTTACTAAATATTGAACATCCACTCATCCTAATGCTGCTAACTGGCATAAAAACGATCAACTTTTCTATTTCTTATAGCCATTTTGTTTTTATGAATGAAGGTAGGCGGAGCTTCCGGAGCCTGTCAGTTGCTTAGCAGCAAGGTTTTCCCTTAATTAAAAGGTGGGATAACTCCCAGTAAACTGCGCGTATACAAGCCATTTAGACCACTAAACAGAGCTGCACACTGTACATGTAATTATTCAAATATGAGATCTAGGATCAAATCATTGCTTTTTTGCATATTTTGTTTTGTGTTGGCTTTTAGACTGCCACTAGCTGCTGCTAAACAACGCAACAAACATATCTAGTAGAATAACTGCCCTTATTCTTTCCTAGAATAGTGGATATATGTATTTTATAAGAATATACACCACACATATGCTTTGCATGGGATATTACATATACAAAAACAGAAAAAAGCTTGTTAAAACATGCATTATATGTTAGCCATACACCATGTAGTACTATGTCAATGAGATTGATTATTCTTCTGCATCTGTAACATTGTGTCATGCCTTCACGACGGAGTTCCCTGTCTAGCCATTTCATTCATAAAATTGGAGCTGTAGTAAACGGACCCCAAAATTACTATGGGCCATAACTTGAAAAATATTTCTTAGACCTTCCCAATTTTTTTCTTATGCCTTTCCAGGTAGTAATGCCTATATAGTGTAAAAAGGAATTTTATTTTTGAGAACCCCAGTTACATAACCTTAATGTACACTTTTGTGTTGTGCATTTCTGCATTCTGCGCTGTCTTGTTACTAGCACATGAAATCAAAACTTAATTTAATTACATGTACAAGTATGCACAAAATTTTGCAAGTTTTTCAGTACGAAATTAGTAAGTGATTACATTAAGTGACAGTTATATGTGCAATGTATGTAGCCTTTCGACTTTTGACCTTTGAAATGTTTTTCATATACATGTAAGGTGCACAATTTTGCATTCTTATTTCAGTTCCTTGTAGACAGTTGGTCATGAAAGCAAGCTTATTAATTAGACTATAAAGTCTCCTGGTGAACACCTGCTCTGATTTACATGTAACTGTGCATCAATATTATACTTGATTATAATAGTGTCTGAATTCAACAGGAATTTCATACTTATCTATCAGTGGAAAACCCAAGACATTGTTATAATAATAACATCACTGTATAATGTTTTATTATTGCATATATTACATCGTATGTTAATGTATTTGCACATGTAAATAGAGGTGAGACACATGGTGTGTGAGACACGCGCTGAGACACATGGTGAGAGACACCGTGAGGCATAATGTGGTGCATTGGCGCTGGACAAGCTGGGTTGGAGAATTTGCAATAAGTTATATAATTTTTAGATACTGAATTGCCTCTTCATTGGTGATGGGGCTTTGTAAAGTTAGCCATACAGGTTTGCTTTATTCTTGTCTATGGATACTCTAGTAGCCTTTTTGTTGGTGGTCCAGTTACTTGTGGCAGTGTCATTGGTGGTCCAGTTGTTGGTGGTCCAGTTGTTGGTGATCCAGCTGTTGGTGGTCCAGTTGTTGGCAGCTGTGAGGTTGTTGTCACACCAAAGTTATTGGACAATAACTTTATATCCAAAGTGAGCCGTTTGTTCACAGGAAAGCCAGCTACAGGTAGCACAAATACACAGAGATTAAATATTAATAGGAGATTAATAAAGCTACAATAACAATCCTACGATCCATGTTGCTTTGATTGAATTCAAGTGCTTAAATTTGTTAATTGTAGTGAAATACAATTCTACACTGGATCTACACCGGATCTACACCGGATCTAAACTGGATCTAAACTGGATCTACACCGGATCTACACCGGATCTATACTGGACCTAAACTGGATCTAAACTGGTTCTACACTGGATCTCAACTGGATCAACACTGGATCTACACCGGACCTATACTGGATCTATACTGGATCTAAACTGGATCTATACTGGACCTAAACTGGATCTAAACTGGTTCTACACTGGATCTACACTGGATCTACACTGGATCTACAATGTAGGCATGCATTTTACAGACAACTGTCAGAGTATAGCTATCATCCACGTGTACACCTAGTCTTTCTCAACACAGCATTCCGTTTATCGTCAATGTAATGTGCCAATGTTCTGCTCACCATTGTCCAAATCTGTGTCGACAAACTCTGGTGGCATAAGAATTCGCCTTCTCTCTCCAACACACATGCTGTTCACTCCCCATGTCAAACCTGTAGGGACTTCATCACGTCCGACTTGGAACCTAAATCTTCTACCACTGCAATAGAGTATACAGTAGAACTGATTGTTGTGCATGGGTTTAGGTGGCCGAGTGGTCTAATGCTAGTCACTCTGTTGATTGGCTCCAGCTGATTTAAGATGCTTTTAGCAAGTTGAATTTAATTTTTAGGATAATGAAATAAAACCCATTAATTAAATTAAAAAAAATTTATTATTTAATTTTTTAGGTTTTCTAAAAGATGTAGAGTTATGTTGACGAAATCAATCCAGCAGAAGACCAGCACTGTGGGAGAAGTTCAATCCTTATTATAAACACCAGAATAATAAAATAAACCAACAGTCAAGCTATCATATTGATAAATTCAAGTCAAGCCTTTCAGGAGCGTGTTGCATATAGGAAACATCTAGTTGAACTTAATTTTTACCAAGCAGAAATATTTCAATCTGCGTGCTTCGATATACACTGTATTGCTAAAATAAGGGATGTGTTAATCTAAGCTACAGGGGGGGGGGGGGGGCGAAGCCTAAAGAGGTTTAATGCGAATGCATCACTTCCTCCAATTATCTCCTGTAGGTTTACAGGCTATATTAATTGCATATGTACTTAGATTTATCTACTCTTGCCTGTGGTTGAATTAATGAGTAGACAACTTCTTGTTTTCAGAAAAATGCAACAGATGTGTAGCACCTAGCAACGTTTTGCGCTTTTAAGCTTGTGATATTCGTAGTAGTTGTGCATCTATGTCGCATGTCCTTTTCTTTTCCATTACTGCCTCAGGAAATTCACTTTTTGATCACTCTGTCCAACAACATGGCTAAGCTGCTATTTTTTTACTCTATCGCCTTCTTTTTCGCAGTAAGAAACTAGAGCCGCTTTATAGGCATTCTCAGGTGTGTATTTAACAGTATGATAAATAAATGGCCATTTAGGCTACTCACATGTTATTGGCTGTGTGGCCAGTGATGGATATTCCAGAATATTCGATCTCAAGAATATCATCGTTATAAGCTTGTTTCTTATTATGACAAACTGGTCCATCAATCTTGACATACTCGTGCCTGCCTTCAATAATGTCCAAAAGTTTGACTTCAAATATCAAGTCTGCATTTGGTGGTATTGTTGAACCTGCAATGAGAAACATCCATATAATATACCAGTCTTATCCACTTGCACATATACTTTGCACTTTGTTCATTTAATATGTTTATGACATGACTAAAACCGAGCTTAAAGCGTTTGTTCTAATTCTGGAAAATTTGTGTTTGAATACTATGAGCATAATACCTACAATGTACAATGTAAATTTTACAACACACATTGTATATGAATTTCTCAGCCACCCATTGGGGTACGTACAATTTGTATTCAACCGATGAGGAAGAGTGTAGACAATGTACACTTACCATCCCCTTGGTCCCCATATGCAAGCTCACTTTGTACTTTAATCTTCCTCACCTCACCGACACACATATCTAGTAGATTCATGTCTAAACCTTGTATAGCAATTCCTACACCAACTGTGGTGTTGATTGGGGAGTCGCCATATCTACATAACACACAGCCCCAAAATTTAGACTGGAAGGCCTAATGTACTGAACTTCTACTGCAAGACTCAAATGAAATATTATAACAAGCCTGCTAGGCGATTATGTGCCGTAGAGGCTCCGGGTTCAAACCTCGGTCAGGGACTGGTATTTTCATGGATTTGACATAAGTCTCTGAATGCTCAAAAATAAATTTCTTGCTAAAAATACATCATTATATAATTATATAAAATGGACAAACCCTTTAACGTATTACTATTTGCTGCGATGTTACATTTCTTTCTTACATTTTTGTCCTCTACAAGTTCTCAAAAACACGGAATAAATTCCCTTATGCGTATATACATATCTTTTAAGGAAAATGATGAGCTAGAAAACTTGCCACAAGGTGACTATTTCTTATCATATTTGTTCTAAACACACTACATATTAGACTTGTGAAGTCAGCTGATTATCAACTGATTTATGAATACAGGAAATTTTGCATGTAGGCCGACTAGAGAGTACAAAGCGTAGCTCAGTAACACATAAGTAATGACCGGATGATAGAAATTTTAAAACTGTAAAATTCAGCATATTAAGACTCTACCAGATGTATCTGCTGAATAGTTTAACTTACATTAATTTGCTACTGGGGCAAAATCCTGAGATCTTAAAGTGACTCTTGGGATCGTGTATTTTTGCTAGATAATTCGTTTTACAGTTTGTAGACGTACACGGTGTATATGATTATACATGTACATGTACTTGTATGGTAGCATTGCAGATAAACTTACGTGCTCTCGAAAGATGTACCATCCATCAGAGTGCCGTTATAATGCATAGTTACAACATCTCCTGGTGCAGTCAGTCTCTCGCAGCTAGCTGGCTTATATATAACCTCATGACCAGTAAGACCTATCTGATTTTTGAATAGAGTTACGTCAAAGATCAGCCTGGAATACGATGGTAGGTTTTTCCCTGTAATGCACATTTGCGTCATAATAATAGTATTCACATTATACGTGTGTAACATATTGCAGAGCACGTGCTCCCATTGTTATCATTGGTAATCAAAATCACTTCAAACATACACAAACACACAACACTAGTAAATGTCTTCTGCCAGAACAACTATGTTCAGTTAGCTGGTTAGTTAATTCTGAATATAAAATATCAATAGCCTGAGCACCTACACTTATCCAATCTACCATCAACCAGTGAGGGTGGGATGGTTATACGTCTCCGCTCTCCTACACACATTCCCTTCATTCCCATGTCTATTCCTTCAATGGTCTCACCAATTCCCAGAATGAAATTTTTAGTTTGTTTAGTAGCTACAGAGTATCTGTAAAATCATGCATAATCAGTAGACTATCGTTAGTAGTTTCATAAGCAGTTGAGGTAAGGGAGTTAATAATGAAGATAATCCATTGGTTTGCTATGCCTATGTAGTAATGTTATGATGATTATTTAGTCATTGCTGGCCCATGACATCTGTTATCATACGCCTAGCTGATTTAGATTACCATACCTTTCAAAGCCAGTACGAGGTGCATTATGTCAACTTTATAATTTAGGTTGGTTCATCTGTATGGACACTTATATCGTCGACAAAAGGCACCCTATATTCCATTGATGTTCAGTCTGGTGATGTCATAAAATCGTTGTATCAGTGACCAAAAGTGATAACATTGTACCAATAACTGTTAGTGAAAAAATTCTATTCAATATATAACATTTATGTGAATGTTTAGTATAAAATGTGAAAATTTCAGTGTAACTACATGTACAATATAGAGAATTTATATTAAAGCCACCCACTCACAGGAATGATTTTTTTTCCTGTTGTCGGTGCTCTTTTTCTCATAGTAAGAATCGCGGACCCTTTGATAACTTATTATTGTAGGACTAGTTACAAAATGCATGGCAATTCAAAAGACTCCTAAAGCTCACATTAATGATGTTTTGTCCTTATAATAGTTTGATTAGCCCCTTGGTAGCCGGGTACATTCAGATTGAAAGTTGAATGATAAATTTATTATTTTTTTATGAATTGCTACCTTGTGTTGGGATGACCTTGCATCTAGTATCATTAACAGCAGTTAAAATTTTCAGAGAGAACATAACTCCTAATAAATCTATGAACACCGAGTGGGCAAAAAATGTTTTTAATAATTCTAATACAGTGAATACCTTGAACCTCTGAAAGATGTAAAACTGTCAAATGTCGAACATTCAGGAGACCAGAACTATTAAATGGTGTAAAAACCACAAAATTTCTCTTGTATTGGTGACCATTATAGTAAAAACGTTGTGCCAGTGACCAATAGTAATAACCTCGTGCATGTACCATCTACCGATAGTAATAACCTCGTACATGTACCATCTACCGATAGTAATAACCTCGTACATGTACCATCTACCGATAGTAATAACCTTGTATCATCTACCGATAGTAAAAAGAAAGCACAATATCCTCCACAAGTTGATATATTCTATGAAACAAGATATGGATATACATTACCTGTCGTCAAACACGACTCCAGTCACCAGGCTGCCAGAGTAGTGCTGATACACATAGTCACCTGATTTAGCCTTAGTACCTACAGTGTCATTACAGGGTTTATGCAGCACCTCTATTTTAAAGCCAGGTCGAAACCCATACATAAAATCAATCCTGTCAATGAGGTCTAAATACTTCCATTCCTCAAATGTGCATGATGCCAGTTTAAACACTGTTGCTACCAGCAGCAATATAACTTTGGTGACTCCTTGCATGGTTATCCTGTAACAGAATGATATCATGTCTTCCTCGAAAATTTATAATTATGTGTGTAGGTGCATGCGTAGGTGTATGCGTAGATGTATGCGTAGGTGTATGCGTAGGTGTATGCGTAGATGTATGCGTAAGTGTATGCGTAAGTGCATGCGTATGTGTATGCGTAGGTGTATGCGTAGGTGTATGCGTAGGTGTATGCGTAAGTGTATGCGTAGGTGTATGCGTAGATGTATGCGTAAGTGTATGCGTAGGTGTATAGGTGTGCGTGTGTGTATTCCTCAACTGAAGTTGTACTAAATTCTATCCATAATGCATGGAGTCAACTTAAGAAGTGTGGTTACTACAACACCTTTCAGTAGACTATTATGATGGATATCTAGTCATAGACTCTGTATATAACATTAGCAATGGCTAGTAGAGTACTTACCTATTGTCTAGTCGTCTCTCTCTCCCACAGCCGTCTGTGAGCAAGTGAAGTATTGCCTTAGAATATCATGCTGTTATATCCTCTTTTACAGAAATAATCCCTAATAATATTGACCAATCATAACATTCCTCATCACCATCTTCTGGTAACGCTGTTGAACTCAGTCATAGTGTTCTATGATGCAGTTTTTTAGTACATCAGCGATAGTGGCAGTGACTGTAGCGTATAAATGGTTGTCTGTAGAAGATTGTTTATTGTTTATATTCATATTGTTACAGTTTATAGTGATATAAGTTGGTCAATAAAGCTTAATCCAACTCTTTGGTATGGTACAATCATGTAGGCCTACAAATTTACATGTGGTCTAAATTCCTCCCCCACTCCTGGTTGCTATGGTAACTGCTAGAGCTAATTGCAAGATGGCTGCTTCAGAGTAGTGCTATAATATTCCTCAAAAATGTGTAAGGCTAAGTATGCTTTGTCATCGATGCTACACCTTGTCTGTTTCCAGCAGGTTATATAGCAAAATATACATTGTACATGTAAGGAGCTACTAATATTGACCCTATTGAATATTCCATATTGCTACATTGGTATACTATGTAACATGGTATCTCGTATTGGCTGTTTGTAACATATTTGCACATGTATTTCTTTGGTTTAATGTTATTTGTTTTTGTCATATTTTGTAAGAGTCAATAGTAATTTTTTTGCATTTTTATAAGATGTTTTCACATAATAATTTTACATTCGAGCCTATACCAGGAATAGGCATACATTATTGTACTACTTGTCCAAGTCTGTACAGGTTTGTACCATGATGTGGCTCAATGCTGACGTTTGTTTAACCGCTGACAACTTTGTTAGTTATGTCGGTAAATTAGGACTTGCCGTAGTGTCATGACCCTCTACAATTTTATGAACTATCGTATCTGTTATAACTATATTGTTGTTGTCCCATGAGTTGATGCCACTATACAAACATTAGCATTTTCTACCATATCGGATTGTATTGTCATAATATGATTGCTTTGCGGTCCAAATAATAACGTATTTATTATTGACATCATTTATTATTTAGTGCGATTTTCTAGTCTGCTACTTAACTAAGGTCATGGCTATTACACCTACAATGTATGAATCATGCTAGTTATTCCTGGAACTACCTACGGTACTTTATATGAAATTATGCCTTCTGTACCGATTGTGGCTCAGATCTCTTTTGGTCCAAGATTGACTTAAAGTACTGGTAAACCTTTTGACCTTTGTCTTAAACTATTGGTAATATAATTATAAAGGGTATGATTCTGCATCCTAACTTCATTTGTCTGCAGGTCGGTGTTGAACTCATGCAGCCTTTTATTGTTGACTCCTAACAGCAGGGTATCCAGCACTCTCCTGGGCCTTGGGTTTTCCCAGACACAGTCCAATCCCTGCCCACAGTTGTAAGTATCACTTCTGCTAGCCCCTGCCTAGATGCAGAAGTTGCACCCACACACTCCAGTCTTGCGTGACTCATGGGGTTTGTACAGATACCTAATATAATAATTGGTTCATTATGAAATCATGTTTTTTTTGTATTAGTAATCAAACGTCAGTGACAATCCACAAAACATTGGTGTTCTATTTAATGGCATACATACCATAAAATAGGACACAAATGTACACAAAACATTTTTGGAGATTAGGAATGTTTTGCAATGCAATGCATAAATTAGAACAATGGAAGTGTCTCAATTGAAACTTACCCACATCATCCTATTATATCCATGTACACATAAATTAATAACTTGCATGTATAATGAAACACAATGTTGAAAAAGATATGCAGCATAGATTTAAGCCAAAGCATAAGTGGCTTAAAAGCTAAACTGCAATGCAACTGGTACGGATGTGAAAATAATCTGATTTTTACGTAGACGGATTTATGTGGATTTACACATTGATGCACTGTGAAATAGGATGCAGTCATGTGAATGCACATTTACATGTTGAGTTTCTCTGTAAATTACAAGTTGCTTTATGTATTACACATCATTCAATGTACACATGTATACATTTAACTTCTTAGTTTAATGTTTTTGCAGGGGCGTAGGTTAGAAAAATTGAGTGGGGAGGCAGAAAGTTGGGTGGGAGGGGGGTGCGGGGGGGGGGTGGGGTGCGGGCACCCTCCGCAAATGCACGCGCAGCGGAAAATTTTCAAATCTCACTCTCTGAAGTGCAAAAATTAGACATAGCGGCATGCTAGTTCTAGCATCACCACAACAAGTACTCATTACTACTTCTGCTTAATACAGTTACTACTACTTGCAACAGGAGTGAAAGTGTTACAGTACTATTACTAGCTAGTAGAATTTTATAATAACTACAATACTGCATGATTGTATTTTTTTACAAAGAGTCCATAGGTGCAAGTGTATTTTTTAAATTAAGATTTTCAAATTTTAATAGCTGATCAACAACTTACTGTTGTCATTATAAATTAATTATTTAAAATAAAATGCATTTAAAATAAGTACCTTTGCAAGAAAAGTGTGGTAGCCTATTAAAGCTAAGATAAGATAATATTAATAGTATAATTATATTATATATAAATTTAAAATTAAAATATTTAATTATAATTATTATTATATTTATTATTTTATTTTTAAATTAGTATTTTTTCTTTACAATACATATTTAGTTGTTAGTAGTGAATGTAGCAGTAGAGTAGTAGCTGTCAATGGAGTGGCAATGGCTGAAATGAATAACTAAAATGAATGCAAACACTTTTAATTACATTAAAAGAATAAATAATAAATATTTTTGAAAGAAGCCAAAATAATATTGGAATTAAATTTCATGCATCTGCTCGTAGTCAGTGACAGGGAAGGAACCACCTCATGGATAGCAGTGACTTACAAATTAATTCACCTGATTCAACTGTTCACTACTTTTACTTTCACATTTATTATTTTTCCTTTGGTATAAATAACTATCCATAAAAATATTTATTCATTCATTCACAAGACCGCAAGGTTTTAACCTTGGCATAACCATAGAGTCTTTTAGCAGAGTACACAGTTTAATAGGCCCCTTTGTGTGCCACTTGCAATGTAGTAATTATTCCAAGATTACTGGTTATTGTTATCAAGCAACACCATAGAGTTATAAGTAGAGTGATAACGCCATAGAGTTAAAACTAGAGTGATAACGCTTCGGTCGCAAACCGGAAATGAAGCAAATATTAAGGGAAACAGTGTCAATTTTTCAAAAGTAGTGTTTTTAGGCCACTTTATTTTGACAACAGGGGCGGCAGTGCCTCACTGCCGCCCCTTAAAATACGCCCCTGTTTTGCATTATTATTTCCTTTGTTACATAATTATACTGTACATACATTAGTACATGTACATGTACATAGCAAATGTACATGTACATAGCACATGTACATGTACATAGTAGATGTACATTGAGAATGCGTGAATTCATGCTATGCTTCTTTCAGTCTTTAAAATTCTATGTGATCCTTGGAATACATACTTAGCTGCAGCCATCGTTGGCACCCAGAGATGATTTACTTTAGTTTCACTCAATTTCAGTAGCTATACTTGCATATTGTTATAAATAATTAGTATTTAATAATTGCGATTTACTAAGAAAATTAAAAATGGTCGCCATTGCATTCTAAAATCAGAGTTTGACAACTCCTAAGAATGAGTATTCAGTTTTCGGTTCGATTCAGTGTTTTCTTCCTGAATTTAAATAGCTGAATTAAACCGAGGGGTAGAAGACAACTTTGGTATGATAAAGTTTTTTGCTGAAAAATCAGCATAAAAGCTGAATGCACATGCAAATCCAAACCACCCAGCACTATTAAATGCTTAATTGATGTCAAGGGGTTTAGCCATTTATACATGTATATACATGTATGTGATGTATTGTTAGCAACGAATTTATTTTTGAGCAGTCAGAGACTTGTTTTAAATCTATAAAAATACCAGTCCTTGACTGGGGTTTGAACCCGGGGCATCTGCGGATCCTGCTACCACTACACCAGCTCAGCAACCTTAAAAAGGAAGCTTCACGAGTGAGCAGTAACATGCCCTGAGCAAACTGCACAAGAGGCACCCCTCTTATTGTGGCCGCCTTGCGCCTTATATGATGTTAAGGAGTTTAGCCATTTAAATGGCTAAGCCCCTTAACATCATATATAAAGCACAAGGTTGCCACAATAAGAGGGGTGCAGTTCGCTCAGAGCATGTCTACTGCTCAAAAATAAATTCCTTGCTAACAATACATCATAATATAAATGCTTAATTGTACAACACAGCTAATCCAGTAATCTTGGTGAATAACCATAGAATCATCCCTGACTAACCTATTGAATCAACACTTTGTTTGTGTGCCATGTGGAATCACTAGGACATGTAAACAAACCAGTCTTTCAATGGGGAATGGTGCCATGCTGTTGACTCTGGCCAATAAGAAGCAGTCTCTTTTGCCCATGCTTGAGGCAGTTGACCTCTTACAATAAAAGTGGACAGTAAACAAACATTTTCTCTAATGGCATAGAGCTGTTTGATATTGCCATAACCAATGGAAGTTAGGTACTCTCATGTTCACATGCTCTCTTGTGGGTGTTTCCCTGAAAGCAATGTGGGCTCCACACACACGGCTGGACAGTTCCACCGCATCCCCCTCCACAGCAAAATTCGATTGGCAATGAAAATACCAACATACCTGTATTTTCAGTCCCGGCATTACAGAACACTCTTGGGGCTGGTGAATGTTGGATATAACGGTTCCAGTCATCACAAATCAGCTAAAAAATAATAGTCATCTCCTCTTGGTGCTAATGTGGGTAGACAGCTCCTAACCAGCAACAGTATTACAGTGTAGTACAGTTTACATTGTATAGTCATGATTATTTATACAGTTACAGACACACATGTATATATAATATTATTTTATATTGCTTTATGTCTAAATGGTTTCAACAGTTAGTTAACTCAACACACATCCAGATAATTCTACATGTAAGTATCACTGAACACTAAAAATAATAAAAATTTACATTCCTATTGTACAATTATTTCATTTATGCTTTAATTGGTGATACAAGTGTATGTACAGTGTGCAGGTATACCACTTGATTTTCTGATTTGAAATAAATGTGATTTCAATCAACTGATGGATAAATAGACAGTGTTTGTTTTCCATAATAATATACGTTTAAATATAAAATACCAAAAAATGTGAAAAAGAATTAGTCAGTAGAATTTTGCTTGAAACTAGCTTACATCATACTTGGTCAAAGAATACGTCGTATAGATGCTAGTGTAGGATATTTAATTTTGTGAACTTTGGTATCAGATGTTTGTCATGCCAGGTGTGTGAGAATATTGATGCTGGAACAGTTTATTGGTTGGCCCCAACTCTGGCTGATTCCACAGCTGGTCATTAACATTGCATTAGTAATGTTCCTTTTAAAACATTCGTTTCTGCGTTTATACAACTTTTACGGAGAATAATCACGCAGTACATGTACATGTAGTTAAAAAATATACATTTACTCAGCAACCAACAATTTGGAGTTGTTTGCCCGTAAACATGAATTATTCAAGAGACGACAACTCCTGTAAAGAAGTGTACTCTTCTAATCCCATTCTGTTGCTGCCTTAGCTGTAAATCATGTGATATATGCTAGACATTGTGTATGGAATTAAGCTAAAATATAGGTCTTTGAACTGTTTATAGAACTACATTGTACAATTACATGTACATTGTACATGACGTATATAATAATATTATTATAATAATAATATACACATTTCTTTAACTGCCCAATAGCAGAGCTACATGTAGTTGAGGGCCCACTAAGGCCTCTAGAGTTAGGTATATATAATTATTGTATAATGCATATTGCATTATTTTTATTGTAACAGGTATTATTCAAATAACAATAGCTTATGTTTACACATACAACACTGAAATATAAAACTATGGCACTATTTATTGTAGCAGCTATAGCAACTATTGATTATATTTATTCTTACGTAAAGTGATTTACATGTAGGAGCAATGTGCTGTCATTACATAAACTAGTAAATGTAGTACTTTGTCAGCAGGTGAGAAACTATGAGTATATTGTGTGCGTTCACAGTCATCTCTGTGCTATAAGAAGATCGCTTGCTTATTCCTCTTAAACTTGGAGATACAGCTGATCCAGCTGACACAACGTGAGAAGGCAACACCTTATAGACAAACTATCATAGGATATCAGAGCATTAGTAAGAATGGAGATGAACACTTACTCTAATGAAGGGGTGAAAGGTGAAGGTGATGACGGGGCTCCACCCCCTCAGCCGACGTTACCTGAACCAGTTAATATGGCCGCTATCAACTCTCTATCCGCAGCACCACCCATCAATCCAGGTACACATCACGGACACGCTACACAGCCGGGTGTTGCTCCACCACCATATTCGTCACAGCAGCATCCTCAGCAGGGGTATCCCCCACAGGGACATCTTCAGCAGGGGTATCCCCCACAAAGTCATCCTCAGCAGGGCTATCCCCCACAAGGACATCCTCAGCAGGGGTATCCCCCACAAGGTCATCCTCAGCAGAGCTATCCCCCACATGGAAATCCCTCACACGGGCATCTTCCACAGAGCTATCCTGCACAAGGGTCTTATCCACACGGGCATACTACACAAGTTCAGGTACCACCGCAAGGTCAAGCACCTGTTGGATATGCTGCACATGGGTATGGTTCACAGAGCCACTATGGTCAGCAACCGTACGGAGCGCAAAATGCACCCAATGCCCGCAACCAAGTGGCCCCGGCTTCTCAACCTATATTCGCAACGCCTGCGTCTGGAGGAGCCACATCTACTAACAAAGCTCTACCACAAGTAAGTCATAAATGATTATAAACCACATGATATAATATGTAAACTATATAATATATGTACAAAGGGCTAGGTTCATTGCATTTTATTCGCACGTTACTTTATGAATAATCATTGTACATGTACAGCTGCATATTCGCCATAGAAATATTTCCAAGCTTTCTTGTAGATCACGCTTATCAAAACAGTTAACATCACTATTTGTTGAATTAGTTACCAATTTTCATTTGCTTTGCATAGTTTGCGAACCTGCCAAGTAATCTTTTGCAATCCATCATTCCAGACAGTTATTTGGAGACAAAATGAAAATCAAATATCATGAATGGTTCACTAGCGATGTTAATTTGCTATGTACAAGTGAATAGTCCAAATTTATATGCCGCAATCAAGTATAAGTGCAAAACACCTCAAACAGGTCGCGAGGTATATTAGCACAGAGGTCGAGCCATGATAACATGACGGAAGTTATCCATGGTGGTAGTTTGTCATTGTTGTTGATGACAATCAGCTTGTTAGTGTGTAAATGTCACTTGAGCATACATGTATTTAATAAATATGTTATGATAAGTAATATAATATTATAATAAATTGTAATGAATATATTTTCTGCTCAGTATTTTATGTTTCTGTTATGATAGCATTCCTCTTAAAGAGGAGTAAATATTTTTGGCCGTCTGCTAAAATATCAATTGGCGAAAAACTGTTTAGCTGATTGGTCCATATGACTCTACCTGTGATCTGTGATGTCACGCAGATTTATATCAACTTTATGCTAAAGTTTCGAAGTTTCCATATTCACATCTGTATTTCTTCCTGCAGTTTATTCTAAGCTATTCAACACATTATAGTGCATTATATTACTCGAAAATATATTTGCAGTCAGCTCAGTCTAGCTCCACCTGCTGGCTGGTAGTTGGAATTCTGTCTGCCTTTTGTTGCTTGCCACTTGGAGTTGCCGGAGCAGTTATGGCCTATTTGTCTGGTGAAGATGCTAAGAAGGGAGATTCTGCTTCCCATAAGAAGAAACTATGTCAAGCTAAGGGGTTGATCATCACAGCTATTGTTATAGTACTGGTGGTTGCTGCTGTGGCTGGCATTGTGGTAAGTTATATATGCCATTAGTATGTAGTGATGCTGTGTAACATGTATTACTACATGATGTAGTGAAATCCTACAATGTTAAACCTGCATGTATTATGATGAGGGCATACATGTACATGTAATTTGTTTTGAGTTAGGCTTAGAAGACAACATAGTTAAACCAGTGCTATATAAACCAGTACAGTTTCCAAATACGCCTAATATGCTTACTGTATATAAAAATTAAACTGCACAAATACATGTACAATAATGTACCTCATCTTCCCCTAAAAAACTTTAGATTGGAGTGCTTGTGGGAAGGTCTCATGATAATACAGCGAGAAATGATGACAATGGAGTTCAGCAGTGGACAGGTTAGCCTATTATACAGTCATGGTACATGTAATTATTATTATATTATATTATATTATATTACGTTCCATTACATTACATTACACTACATTATATCATATTATATTATATTATATTATATTATGTTATATTATATTATATTATATTATATTATATTATGTTATATTATACTATATTATATTATATTATATTATATTATATTATATTATATTATATTATATTATATTATATTATATTATAATGTATTGTACTGCACCGCACCCACCACAGCCATCCCACCACAGCGCACTGCATTGCTTTGCATTGTATCGTATTAGTATAGTACATGATTGTACACTGTATATGTTATAATACATGTACAGTGGTGATAGAAATAAGTGGGACGCCTTTCAATTATATGGTTTCGGAGCACAGCGAGCTACTATAGCTAATATTGAACAGTTTTGTGAGCAGACTAGGCAATGTTGGTATCAAATTGAAGCTCAGGATGTATTCTATAAGTATGAATTAATGAATCTATTACAAAGTTAGACTATAAATTTATATTTGTTAAAAGTCACACCTGCATATTAAGGTACGAAATAGTATATTTATGATTATATTGCTAAGCAGTAAAATTGTCATAAATCAATGAATTTAATGATTTAGTAACAAAGTTATTCTAGAGAAAAGCCAACCAATGTTGAATAACATTAGCAGGTCAATACTTGATGTGCCATCCTCTGTTATCAGTGCAATGCTATCGACCAGTTTACTGGAGCAGGTCTGTTGATACAATCCGAAACCATGATTGAATTCTTCCCACTGTGGTTTTTTATACTACAGTAAATTGTGCTTTCATTGTTGAATAGCACATTTCTCTACTGCTCCACAATCCATTTACTATGAGTTCTTGTCCAGCTCAATGCTGTTTTTAATTTTGTAACATATTCATTAATTCATACTTATAGAATACATCCTGAGCTTCAATTTGATACCAACATTGCATTGTCTGCTCACAAAACTGTTCAATATTAGCAATAATAGCTCGCTATGCTTTGCAGCCATGTCACTGAAATGCCTCCCACTTATTTCCATCACCATTGTATATTATATTGTATTTGATATATTAGGCGTATTCCGGAAACTGGTACTGGTTCATATAGCACTGGTCTAACTATCCGAATGCAACTTGAGCGTTCAGGCGTGACTAGTGCTTGCTCTGAAGGGAAATCCCCTCGCTAAGTGAATTTACTTTATATTATTATTGCCAGGCACGGCTTGCCTTGCGTTATAGCTAGCGCTATATTATTGAATAAAATATATTGTTATTCCCGCAGATTGCTATTTATAAGCTTGCACGGTGCAATATCCGAATACGCCTATTATACAAAATATTATAATTATGCATTATACACGTACATGTATATACATGTACGTGTATATACTATATATGCATACATTATTGTATTACATATATGTATGATATAACTACATGCATATAATATATTATGCTACGTTGCATTGCATTACATTGCAATAGTCAGAGTATAGGTGTCTTCGCGACGGTGGGTCGATGGGGTCGCAAAAAAGAAAAGAAATTAATTATTTTTCGAAGGGGGTCGCAAAAAATCAATTTGCGTGTTAGCGATGAGGGTCGGAAAAAACCATCACCAGCAGTTGCGACCCCCTTATTTAACAATATTATCGCCCTATTCTCAATTGGCCTGAGAGGATCGGTCCCGCAGCTTCCCTAATCTGATTGGTTGATTAAGAGTCTCCATTTACAACGGGCCAACATGCGTGTACATTGTGGAATCATCGGAGGTGAGTTCATCTTCGCTTGTATGAAGTTTTTTTTTTATTTTAATTTGTCCATGTAGATACTCCAACACAACTTACCCCTTTGATCTGTAGCAACATACATGTCTACTAGCTGCTTAGTGCTGAAGCTTTGAGACAAATCCCCTTTTGATGCCTCTAAAATCCCTTACCTCGTGAGTGAGTGTTGGTCTCAGTCTGACTCTGAGTCTTAAGTCTAGCGTAAGTGTAACTTACTTGACCATTACGAAAAGTCAATAGACTCACACCAGATTTCACTTAGTTACTACATGTAGGTTACATAAATTAGCTATAGACAAAATATTACATCAGAAAAATTGACCTGCAAAACAGTTTTCAATTATTTGCTGTGTTTAATTTAAATTTATTTCATTTTGATTTTCGATTTTTTTTTAGTTCATTTTTGTATGCACAATCTAGGCCTTCATAACACAATTCATTCAAACATGGCATTAATATCGCTATTTTACGATGATTTCATGAATTATAGTCTTTCATTGATGATTATTATTATATTATTTCCAGCAAAGTGTCTGCTGAACCTCTCACTTCTTGGATGGAGTGATAGTGACTGACTGATTGGGTGCCAACTTTAGGTATACATGTAGCAGGAGGAGTCTGATATGAATTCACTATCGCTAGAGTGGGAGGGACTAAAACAACAAAAGAATATGTATGTATTCTATCAGTCATTAATATAAAGATTAGCCACATCAAATTTTAAATTGGTTTATAGAAAAGTCAATTGTTTCGGGTGCCTACTGTACAACAAAATTAATTTTCTGACAGTTTGTCTGAAATCCTAAATTATTTTAATGTTTCCATCTTAGTTACAAATGCTCATGTTCTCAAGCTCATCATTGGTTTCTTATAATTAACACTACAGTCATATAAATATATATGTTTCAGGTTTTCTACAACTCTGATACAGAAAATACAGGTGGAGGTAGAATGAGTCTTGGTCAGGTCCAGATGTTAATCTTGGTTGTTTGGCTATGAGCATCCACCTTCTTAAAGTAAGTAAGCAACTTGATTATGGTAGTGTACTGTGTAGTGCTGCTGTCCTGTATCTTCTGCCTCCATCTCATCTAATAGGGTCAAAGGGCTGTTAATGCACTCCCAATTTAGTCAATACTTTTGATGTTCTAGTTGGTTAAGTCCGCAGATTTGTTTGATCTTCATGTAGAGGAAAAATAATATTATATCCACAGTCTATCACTCATTTAGAGCCAACTATTTAGTACCATGCTAACTGGAGTAGTGCTGTACTTCCTACTACATGAATCTTAAAATGCTACTGCTATTATAGCTGTGTATGTAAGCCTATTATAGTCTAATCCACCTTACACAGCCAAGCTCAATTGTATAACTGAGATTGCTATGTGTTCTTTGCTTTAGTCTACAAAGGAATACAGAAGAGGAAAGTGGCTGAATTAATGTTCTCCTTAATACCACATGGCAAAGGTTTCATCAAAACAATCAGTTGGTCACTCTTATTAGAACAGGTGGGCATCTCAGAGCACAGGCAATACATGTAAAGGTCCAAAGCAGCAGAATGGCAGTGAAGCAACAGTACTGTTACGGAATCAACAATGGAATTGCTAAATTCATTAGTAATCTTAATTTCTTTTCCATAGGTCATACCAGCTTCTTTGTTTCTGCTTTTTATCCTCTGTACTAACTGTGAAATTGGGTAGTGTTTCTACAATATACTCCTTGCAATTACAGCTAGCCTATTGCATATTTTCCTCTTACTATAGTCCTCAAAGTTTCATCTGCATGTACCAAATTGCAATTTTTTCAATTGATGTTTCATGCACTAATATTATGTACTACATGTTCAATTATTACTAATAAAATTCAAATACAATGACCTATCTATGTCCTATAAAAATTTTGTTATACTGTGACATGGAAATTGGTAACAAAAAATACTTTTAGAAATTATTTAATAAATAAATAAATATATTTAAAAAAAATAATTATTAGGATGGTAAATAACTAGGTACAGGATACACTCATGAAAAGTGCGTAACTACACTTCTATACAGAACAGAAGAGCATCAATTCAACATTGTCTTGTGGCAGCGTAGAGTAGGTGAGTGAATCTTGAATCTCAGTCAGCGACTCTGACTGAGATTTTTTGGTAGAATATTGGCAGATTAGTGGTTGAAAACTAAGCAATCGTGTGCAGCAATGAATATAAATGCACCAGGATTGCTAGTTTATCACTACTAAATCCTTTAACAGTTCCAGTGGGCTCTTCATTTTAGCCAATCCTGTAAATTACTACGAATACGTTTTGATCACCTATTTAACCGAAATTCACAAAGTTTCCTGAACCGGAAATCAGCACGTAAATATTATTTTGGACTAGTCTGAAGTTTGAGCCGCACTAATTTTCCGACCCAGGGGGTCGCAACTGTTCGCGACCTACAACAGACAGGGTCTGGAATTTGGAATTATCTTTTCTTTTTTGCGACCCCATCGACCCACCGTCGCGAAGACACCTTATATCTCTATGACAATTGAAGATGTGCCAAATATTGCAGATGAAGGAATCTACCTTGGATGTTTTGATGACAGCAGTAGTTTCTTCATTAAAGATCTCAGCGGGGCATCTATAAACTTTGGATCTGATAACTCCGTTAAAAAATGTGTAAAATACTGTGCAGAGAGAGGTAAATTTTATAACAACTATGACAAATTAATAATAATACAATAATATAATACAATAATATAATACAATAACATAATGCAATAATATAATACAATAATGTAATGCAATAATATAATACAATAATATAATACAATATATAATACGATAATAATACAATGTGCAGAATAGTCCGTTTTATCCTTACTACTTCAGTTCATCACTGGCTTGTTCTGTTCGTCTTGATAGCAATGGCTATCTGGTTGCCCTCACTGTAGTTGATCAGAGGTAAAGACCCACAAAATACGACAAAGACAGAGAAATTATTGTGGAGTACTTATAATATATGTATGTGCTAGGGGAGAGAAATAGAGGGACATTATTGTGTGTTAGTACTAGGCCTGCAACGATGAACCGATAACGATTCTCGATACGATTAATTTGCAGTATTTTCAATATCGATTCATTGCGCTCAATTTTCGATTCTTGTTAAATATATACTTAGTCTTGGTAATCCCAAGTTATCACTGTAGCATGGTGGCAGAGCGCTCACTTGTGTGGTCATGAGTTCGAGTCTCAGTGAAGCACAATTTTTTTCTAGCAATTTTGTTGGCAATAAGTGGATAGCTATAAAATACATCATGTGCTAAGATGTATTACTAATATAAGTCTATAATTATATAAATGCCCCAAACATGCAATTTGTATTTGATATTCCACACAATTAGAAGGGTATGCTTCTGGAATCTACTCATTCTACTCTTTTTAGTGATTCTAAAATGGAATTATCAACTCAACTACTACAACTGACAGTGTTCTAAAATACTGTTGCGAAGAACTACTGCAACGTAAATGGTACCGAATCGAATCGAAAAAATCGAAAAAGTCAATTGGCAGAATCGAAAAAATCGAAACAGTATTTTGTGAATCGTTGCAGGCCTAGTTAGTACACTTGTACCGAAGCAAGGTTCAGGTCATGCAATATCTGTGTGAGGTGTGCTTCGCTATTGTATCATGACCCATTGTATCGTAACACAATTGTATGCAAAATCTGTTTTCCAGCTTTTAAATACGCCGGTCTACAGGATGAGTATGAATGCTACTGCGGCAACTCTTATGGTTTCTACTCCGAACTTAGCCAGAGTTCATGTAATTCAGTTTGCCCAGTAGATGGTAAAGAATGTGGCTCATCTTCTGCAAACTCAGTATACAGAACTAATTTTATAGGTCAGTATATTAGCCAATCACATTGAACATCTACATCAAATTGTTATACAGTAGATTAGTACTCAACTGTATATAATTGAAGATAAACTTTAGTATAAAATAATCATGTCCGCAAAATATTTGCCGATTATTTCGTAATCAAAAAATTTATAAATCGCTCTTGCTCGGCCACCAATTAAAGCTGACTTACAGAAAAAATTGCTTGTTTTCAGTAGAACTCTATTATTTTATGCAATTTTAGTTGAACAATATAAAAGCCATTACTAAATCTTTATTTGTCTACTTTTTTAATTTTAGGCTGCTTTCTAGACGAACCTTCAGGCCGTTCTCTGCGAGGTAATTCTTTTACGTTGGGGTATTATGACACGCCTGAGACATGCACTGCCTACTGCGAGAATGCAGGTAACATTAAAGGTGTAATAACTGTTAGATTACTCACCAGATACATGTACATGTAGACTCGGGTGTAAGAAGTGACTCTAAAGCTGCATGAACATGGCACCGAATCACTCCAGATTCATCTGATCCCGACAAACAGATTCGGTGCAGTGTACATGCAGCATAACGAGCTGCTCTTCCACTTATATACCAGTCAGTAATCCTACGCAAGCCTTGATTACGTGATTCTAAGACCTCTAATCTCCTGTGGCGATTTCTTCTTTCATAGCCCTATAGACATGATTAAGCACTGGGTAAAACCAGATACCATTATACAACAATAGGGGCGCTACAGGAAAATATCATTTTGCTGATTCCCCTTTAAATATGGTTATGATTGCACCAGACTATAAATTAACAAGCTTTGCCCTCGTGAACTTTGAACCGTAGTTTGTGTTGCAATTTAATAGCGAAGAAATAATAAATCAATAAAAACTAATCTTGTAAAGGGTATGCTACACGGACGCAAAATTTATGCGAATCGCATAAATTTTGCGTTTTGCGATTACTGATGTTGAACTTTTGTGAAATCGCATGTTTATTGCATGTTATAAATTTTTAACGTTACAAAATGCGGATCGAGTGTTGATTGGCTACAGCTAACTTAAGATGCTTTGACAAGGTGCTAGCAGTTGAGTTTAGCTTTTAGGATAATAAAATAAAACATTGAATGAATTAAAATTAATTTGATAATTTAATTTAAATTTGTGCTATATTCTACTGACCGCAAAATGGACGAAAGCTGTATAGCTATGTTGTTTAAATTAATCCAACAAAAGACCAGCATTGTGGGAGAAGTTCAATCCTTATTATAAAAACGAGGTAAATAAATTAAATCAACAGTCAAGCTATCGTGTGCATCCTAAACCATAAATTAATTCAAGTCAAGCCTCTCAGGTGCTCGTTACGTATAGGAAACATTTAGTTGAACTTAGTTTTCACCGAGCAGAAATATTTCAACCTGCGTGTTCCGATATATTGCTAAAATAGTGGAGGTTTTAATTTAAGCTACAATATAGAGGGGCTAATCCTAAAGAAATTGAATGTAAATGTATCACAACCCCCAATTATCATTTTGTAGGTTCACAGGCTACAATAATTTCTTAGATTTATCTACTCTTGCCTTCAGTTAAATTAATGAGTAGACAACTTCTTTTATTTACAATAAAAACGCAACTTCTGTGTAGCACCTAACAATGTTTTCCGTTTTTTAAACTGGCGATATTCGCAGAAGTTGTGTGTCCATGTAGCATACCCTTTAAAGTGTATAACTTCCATTTTTTGATTCAAGGATACGAATTTGCTGGTGTACAGAACAAGGATCAATGTTACTGTGGAAATGACCCTAACCGGTACGGAGAGGTATCCAACGGTTACTGTAATATTGAGTGTTACTCCGATTCAGAGCTGACGTGTGGAGGTTATCAAGGAAACTCTGTTTACAAGACAAACTGTAAGCATTTGTATTTTTATAACTTATTACTTGGTGGAGGTGTGTGTTGTTATACAGCTGTGTGCTTACTCATTTTATTCGCCAATTATCACAACGCTAAACTTGCAATATTGGTCATCGGGTAGGAGACCTCCACTTGAATTATGGGTAGATTGATAGTAAGGCACTTCTGTCACAAATCGACAAGCCGACTAGTTGGTGACGGCACCATGTGGTCACATGCCTGATGGAACATAAGAAAGCCACAAAGTGGACCTTCTAATCTTAAAACGCCGTCCAAATCCCTTATTGAACTCGTGTAGCTTTGTCAATAAATCAATCAATCATTTTCTCGACAGCGAACACTGATGTGTTTGCCCATTTGATTTTTGATTTATATGTTTAATTTACAATATTATGCATGTACATGTGTAGTTCTATAGCACAATTGCATGTTGGGGACTGCCAATTTTTAAATAACACACTATATTTGCTTAGATGTTGACAAAACTTACCACTACATTGGCTGCTATCAAGACTCATTCCTAGCAAGAGATTTGGAAATTTACATCCATCTTGGTTTCGACAATGGAATAAAACCGTGTGTGGATGCATGTGCATATAGAGGTATGTCTATCAGTGAATTTAAAACTACTTTGAAATACAATTCTCTTTTCTTAAAGCAAGCTGGTGATTAGTCAAAAATTATATCAACAATTATAAACATGCTGACCAATTAGACTAGATGGTAATTGAGTATCTTGAGGACTAAATTTACAAGTGTGTAATTCATAATTATTGTCAAGTGTATTATTTGGTCAACAGCAAAGAAGATAAACTTTAACTAACTTTTTACATATATATTTATTAACAATTAAAGTGAACTTCTGTAAAAATTGTTACAGCAGTTCAATTAAAGTGTCAATAAATATCGTATTTTTTGCAGACACTTTTTATATCTCCAGTCATTTAAAATTGAGATATCTGTGTGAATTGACCACAACTCAAATCTGTTGGCAAAAACAGAATCTTAATTATACTAAGACCTTTTCGATAGTTTTTTTAATGGTGATATCACTTCCTGTTGGTAAATCTGGTGAGCCTCGGGTCTATAATTTTGATGCCAATAAATTGGAAATAATCTGAGTTCATTTCACAGGCTACAGGTACGCAGGAGTGCAGTGGGGTTCAGAGTGCTATTGCTCACAAAGCTACGGATTATATGGATCAGTTGCAGAATCAGAGTGTGATAATCAGTGTTATGATGGGGACGGTATATGTGGGGGAATTACAGAGAACTCAGTTTACAGAACATACTACTTTGGTCAGTAATAAATCTGTCCTCCAATGAGAACAATTGAAACATTACAATGTACTTGTACATGTACATATACAATGTGCTACGAATGTACATGTAGTATGGGAATGCAGATTATGCATTTTAACACTACAATGTTCATGTACTACATCGAATAATGCCAGTGTGTACACAACAAACAATACAAGGTAACAGTATATATTGTACTTTAGGATGTTTTGATGACAATCTGTCAGGATTTGACGCTTTGAATAAAACTATCTATCTCGCTAGCTACGACGTCACTCCAACAAACTGCATTAGTAAATGCAAGAGTAGTGGTAAGTGATCACTAAAAACGTTCACTAGTTTTCCATGGGCAAACAGAAAGCAATTTCCAATTCTTGCTTTACACTAGACACGGGCAACAGACCTGGATCCAGTACTTTAGCCACTAGGTCATGGCTACTCCATTTGCACTACGAAGTTTACACCATATTAGGAATTGTCTTCTCATGACTTAGACAATAGCCAAGCCGTATGCTCTACAGCTAGCTATTATGAAGTCATAATATTGCACATTTGTCGTACAATATGTCTGCTTAGCTTGAAATAGTTCTCAAGAGATACAAAACTACTTGTATGCTTAATGCCTCTAAAATTCCAAATTCCAAGGGATGTTTATTGAAATCAAGTGAATATCATTATTGGTCTTTTATTTTTATATTGTCATGGTTACAGGGTACTTATTTGCTGGTCTCAAATATGGAGATAAATGTTACTGTGGCCAGGATGCGAACAGACACGCTCAGAATTCCGGTACCAACTGTGACACAGCGTGCTCTGGAGATACTACCGCTATATGTGGTGGTGACTATGCACTCTCCTTGTACGAGACAGGGCTCAGCTAATAACAATTTAGTTGTTGATTCCATGCTTTACTTCTGGAAATTCCTGTCACATTTCATAAAATGTTTCGTTATTTGTTCACTATAACTTTTTAGTGAGACGAACAGTAGATAAGCTGTTGTTATTCACACTGCATCACTTTTAGCTATTTAAAAATATTTACCAAATTATAATACACATGGAAGTTTGTAGTTAACAACTGGAATAGTAAAACTAATGTTTTATTAATCTAATTCTATTTTACTACACAAAAGTGTACTACGCCGTAATGTACATGTGCTACACAAAGTGTAAAATTTTAACTGACTTGGATTATAGCAATGTAACTTGAAAATTAAATGAGTAGTAATGACTAGAATGTGCTCAGTGTGCCAAGTTTATAAGGTTTAGTGGTAGACTGAACATTACAGTATGGTGTGCCTACTCACCCCATTACTATATGATTGTATCAACAGCAGTTGAAATTTTATCATTGATATAATTCTAAGCTGAAAGTCTACAACTAACATCTTTCAGCTGTTCAACAAATAAGCGTAATTGTTAGTGTGTTCTATTTTTATATTTGCATTCATAGACTTTTATTTGTTTGTATTTAACAAACGATAGTTTAGGCATGATGTTATGTTTGTTACCATGTTATATTTTTAAACAGCTAATGTAAACATGTTT
Source organism: Bugulina stolonifera (assembly GCA_935421135.1). Lineage (NCBI taxonomy): Eukaryota > Metazoa > Bryozoa > Gymnolaemata > Cheilostomatida > Bugulidae > Bugulina > Bugulina stolonifera. Next base: position 7,540,673 of record OW285194.1, read on the forward strand.
TGCTACTTTTACAATTTTTGTTGTCTATATTCCAACTTCTTTCCTACATGTAGTATTGCAATGTGTTGGGGGTTTGTGTGTGTATGTCGCCCTAAGACGAACCCTTGCCAAAAAGAAGAACCTATGAGTGGTGCTAGGTTTTCTCATAACATGAAAGATCAACAGGTACTAGTTATAGTCCAATGACTACTCAAAACGACCCATGTGGTCCCGAGTCAATGCTATCTTGCTATACTAAGAATGAGTATGTTCCGACCTAGCAGGAAGTTTAGGAGGCAAGGTAGGGGACCTTGTCAACTAAAACGACCAATACTATGAAGTGAAGACTCTGTATAAGTAGTATAGAAGTGTCTTTATTGAGATCCAAGCATCAACTGAGACAATGAACATAAAAACAGTGTGCTTTGTATACTATTAGAACTTCCGGAGGAAGTTCCGGTAAAAAGATCAACGTAGTGTCATAAACATGTCGGGTGCAACAAAAAATGCTTAAAACCATCCAAATCGTGTACAATATGAATATCAGCTAATTCTGAGAGGTCAGCCCTGTTTACATAAGTATAAAAAGAGTATAATTGCTCAGTAATGCACATTATAAGTATATAAATGATAATTTACTACAGAGACAAGTCAATATATGCAAAGACTGTTTCCAATAAGTACAATGTAGTACGGTTGGCTGAGCATAGAGTCACATTTACCATTACAGCATTTCCCGGAAATATGAAAAACAGATATTGTATTATAATAATAAAGAGCCGCTACAGCCGTTATAATAATTGGCAAGGTTTCCATTTAAGGTTAAGAACCAGGGGAAAGCCTTTAAAATCTGTTGTTGTGTTATGAACAGGTAATTAGCCATGAGGAAGCATTTATGTACATGTACATTCATCTATTGAGCTTTCGATACCATGTGTGGGATTAGTGTATAGAGATATAATTACGCTTTGTCACTTAAGCTGAAATTCCACCAACACCTTGTGGCTGTTAGAACCATACTCTATTATTACATGTGCGTTATTAATTAACAATAGTTTAACTAAGATATTTCTTGTTACTACAATTATTCTATTATTGTTGCATGCTGTGCTTTGGTTAATATTATGCGTATTTTTGTCGTCAGTTTTTTACAAATTTTATAGTTGATGACCCAATGTTTTCTTTCCACATATTTAAGTGTGTTTTAAAGTGTTTTGTTTGCCTCACTACTGTTAGTTAAGTAATTTTAATTGTGGATAAGAAACTTCAAAACTGCATTATGGGCAGGTTATGATGCTAATACATGTAATTGATTGTTGATTAAGAAAATATTTATGTGTTTTTTCAAATAGCAATATATTATTGAGCGTCAATTTTAACAGATGGTACCATGTTTAAATGCGTTGCTTCCAACTTGGGTTTGTTTGTCAAGTGCAAAATTACATAATTTTGCATATAGCAAAATATATTTTTTTGTTTTCACTAGCCCGGATTTCACAGCAGGGGTTATCAGACTAATTCAGACTTTATTTGTTGCAGATTATTTTGTATGATGTAAGAATAAAGCTGTCATTAATTTATGGAAAATAGTAATCGTCATGCCAAATTACAAAGAATGTTATTTGTTCATGAGTATGACTAGCTGTTCATTTGATATTTCAATAGCAGTGACAAAAATACTTTAACTAATATTTCTTAAAAATGCAGATACGCTGTAGGGGGAAATGTTTTGAAAATCATAATTTTGAAATCATACCACTAAATTCTAATGTATCACTATTAATAATCGTCCAATGGTATGCGCTCAAACAACAATCTACATTGTAGAACTATCTAACTCTATTTCCCAAGTCTCAGTCCGATAGCCATAGCCGGCCCGTCACCTTTTGTTGTGATCACCAGTGTTGAGTCTTTGACCCCTATCATCTGACCCACAACTTCTCCACTTTGCCCGGTGAACCAGATGCCCGTCACCGTACCATCTGGAAGAGAAAGTCAGCCGATAACAGGCAGAATAGCAATATTTATAATACCTTAAACATCTTTCTCATGGAATTACCGCTGTTTATCTACATGTATGTATTAAGGTTCCAAGTGGCAGCTATCTAATTGGAATTACCTACGGCTGATATCCAAGTTATTTGGATGATTTGGGGTAGATACTCTCATGCAATGACATGGACTGTTTGTATATGTTAACATTCACGGGTATGTATAAAAATATTGTTTGGAGAGCATAAGTTCTACATATGTCGACATTGTCATGGACCTTGACAGAATATGTGAATGCATCAATTAAAATTCTAAAGCTATTTAATAAGGTCTAAGTGAGCTGAAAGAAACAGGGCTCTGTGGCGCAATGGATAGCGCGTCGGACTTCTAAGTGTTAGATGTTATTCGGAGGTTGTGGGTTCGAGTCCCATCAGAGTCGCTTTTTTTAGTCTCTGATAGATGAACCTATATTATCTTATAGATGTGTAATAAACTAATTACCTGGCTGGACTTTGAAAGCAGCCAGATAGTTTCCAGTGTGATCAGAAAACTCTGAAGCTTGTATAGCATAAAACCCAACGACCAGAGTGACATCTTCAGGGTGGTATCCAAATACCTACAAAAATTTATTTGTATAACTTTGAATTCTAAGCTACACTTGATCTCTCATGATTAGGACATGACTGTGTTCTTAGACATATTCGAAGAAACAGATCGACTGGCACACTGTTGCCAAATAACAATCGTTGTCATACACAACTGTACTTTGATATATTCTTTTCAGAAATATTAATTCTCTGCATTTCTAATGCGGATACAGAAAAATCAAGTATAACTACTATTACATGTATACTTCGAATGAATTGAGCTTTTTAGTTCAAGAAATTGACTTACCATTATTTCTGATGTAATTCTGACACTCTTAAACTGATATATAACAGCGAGATCGAGTTTGTATTTAAACTGATCGTTCTCTCCGTAAGAGTCCCAACCGTAGATCACTCCTCCAGAATTTATCCATACGATTGGCTTCGAGTCCTGATCTCCAAATCTCCTGTAGAATACAGAACACATACCTGCACTGTATTTAGGCTCCAATATGCAATGCGTTTCATACATGCACAAGTACTACTACATGTAACTATTTCCTTTGTTTCGGCCGCTGTCCAGTTAGGACAAGAAATTTTTTACCCACTTCCAGTGAATATGCTGTGAATGCACCGACCCAAGTCAGATGTACAAAACCAAGGGTAGCCTGCATGTAACCCGCGAACATGTGTTAGAGCAGCTGGCATATAGAACTATAATAGTCATCAGTAACAAACTAAGGATTTGCTATAGGCTCTCTGACCAGTGAATGCAAACACAACATGTGCTGACAAGTGCTAGTTGGCTTCGACATTTCGGCGAACTATGCTCACAGGCTCTTCAGACAGCCAATCATCACTCACTTAGAATTACAACAGGCTTCTAGGAATGCATGGCAGAGATAAAACCGATATAGCATCTGCGAAGAAGCTTTGCTCTCCCCAAAAAAAGTGTTTAAACCACAAATGCCATCTGCAAATAAACCTTGCTTTGCCCAATACAAGTATTTACAATGTTTCAGGCTTTATGAACCTGCTGACAATACCGAGTAAGTATCATAGAGAATCACCTAGCCATGGTCATTTCACTTACACACGATTTACAAAAACCAGTATACCCCTTTTTTTCTCCACTACTACGGGTAGACAAATTTCACATTGTCAGAATTCTCTGCTGTGAAATGAACAGGCTTGCCTGTGGACTCAAGGGCCAGTCCGATCTATTTGCATTCAGGGTCGGTGTGACCTGTTACCTTCAGACTACTGCTGTTACATCGGACTGGGCCACATCATTTTCTCCTTTGGATTGCTTCTTTACATAGTGCTTTCTTTTTCCCATCACATATATATCATATTATATTATTGATAAAAATAAACAAACAAAACAAACATTACACTAACAATTATAGTACTCCAACCTACCTCCCATGGCCTGGAGGCATGTCGAAGCTGGAAAAGGAAACAGCTCTGATTGGTACACTCTGCAGCATCTGAAAACTGAAATCATAACAATAAAGTCACATGTATTTGTACCACAATATGACTCTTTAGAATCTTCAACTTCTTATTATCACTTTATGGACAACATTATTCTATCACATGGTTATTGACATTTACATCATACTTGAATATTTTTTTATTTTTTCTGTTGCTTTTACTGTGTTGAAAATACATGAACCTTGTTAATCTGAATATTGTAGTATATTGACATTTTTACCAAATATCCTACCAAATATTAATAGCATATCTATCCCGTAGACACAGTACACATTGTGTACACTATATGCGCCATACACACAGTATACTATGCTTTATCTTGCTATAAACATCATTAGTTGGGAATAAAAATAGCACCAAAGCCGAAACACAAGGAGGCTTTTAGCCGAGTGCAATGTCGGGTTTGACCAGATCTCAACACTTCCAGAATGCTTTAGCTGGTTGTACAGAAGTTCATGACCAAATCACCCACTATTGATTGGCTGGTGTAGTAATATTAAAGATATTGGTATGTTAGTTGACTAGCAGTGGATAGCATTAAGAATGTATATTTCACTTATTCATACATCGCACCGTTTCACAGTTTTCACCATTTTTCAGTACGTTTATCATGGCCACCTGCCACCAAAGCACACACTCAAAAACTCTCTCCTGCAATTCCTCCATTACAGAGGATTTACAACAGACGTACCTTTTACCCATATCCTCTATAACCAGGGTTCTGTTTGAGTCTAATCCACAGAAGAGGGTGTTTCCTCTAGCCATCATTCTAACAGCCCTAACATCTGATACATTTGTTGAGTAAGGTTCTATGTCTATGTGCCATTTCTCTAACAGATATGGAGGCTGATGGTTGAAATTCACTGCATAGATTCTATACTTCATCTAAGTTATGTAAAAATCACACAATAAATATAACTCCACTCGGAACAATATTTCTAAGCACAGAAACAGCTCAACAGTGTGATAATTAGCAAATCACACAGCATCTATTGCCAGCACTGTTTTTTAATTTATTGAGGAGCAAAGATGAATACGTTAGCATTGATATACATGAGTATATGATAGGATATGATTAGGCGACTTTGGATTGCTTATATTGTTGTAAATCATACAATGTAATGTACATAGGCCTGCATGTACAGTACATGTACAATTTGCAACTTTCATGTTGTGTACATGTGTTTTAGCTATAAACATGTACATGTGCACATGTACAAGTACATGTACATAAAAGGTTGCTGACTTTTGTACTTTAGGCTTATAGGTTCGGGTCCCGTACATTCCTGTCATGGAAGGTGAGCTCCGCCATTCATAACTCCTGTCGTTCACATACGCGTCAGCTTCTGACGTTAATAAAATAAGATGGATGAATACACAACAACAGCAACCGAAAATATGTTTTCAAAGCTTTAAGGAACTTTGTATTCACGTTACTTGACAGAATCACTATAGTAATTGTATAACATAAACTTTGAAGTTTAACAGCTATCACTGGTTGTTGGGAAGAAAACTCCAAAGAAATGCTATGATAATATTTTATGACGACTTACAGTAACATTGTTCTGTGCGATGAAGTATGTACAAGGAGGATCAACATCTGTGTTAACAACCAGTTTGTTGACTGGGACCCACACTGATACTGTTAGGTTGGTTTTGGGGTCCTTCTCATCTAGGAAATTAGACGCTACACACATTCCAGCTAAAACAGAGTCCAGGAGTAGAAATGTAGAAATGGCAGCTCATTAGCAGAACCTCAGTTTCGATTTTTTCTCAACTTTGGCAAAATCCACCTCAGCATGCATACAGTCAAAATCTCAGCTACTGTTACCTACTAATATGTGCATATACACATAACTGCTAACTATAACTAACAAAATATGAAAATGTAATTATTGGCACAAGTCATACAAACAACAAATGAATTGTAGTAGAATTCTGGGACAGCCTCCTTTATCTCGATAATGACTAATATTTTAGCCTTATTTGCAGGTGTATTTCTATTTTAACTACATGTCCAAGTTATACCAAGATTATTAAACTATTAAAGTAAACTAAAACAACATGACTGCATCCACAAATTCTGAGTGATACCAGTTTGGAAGTTGTCTGCTCTCCTAATTGCATTCATAAGTAGCATTATTAAGACTTACAAGTATCGTACATGTACATTCCTCCAGACTGGTAGGATACAAAGAAGAATATGTTTGGCTCCTCAATATAGTGAATGCTACAAAAATATTACATTACAGGTTTTGAAGTCTAGGTATCGACTGAACTCTGTGTACAGACATACATGTACTTAAATAATCTGTATGTGTACAGACAAGAGCTAGCGCTCTAAGCCGATCATATATTCCCGCTGAGATTCACTTTCTGACAGCCAATTAATTTAAGCTGATATGTTGATATTTTGCTGTAAGACCTAATAATTCTACAGTTTTATGGCAGAACTTCGAAAATTCTGAAACTTCAAACTTTTAACAAAAATAACGGCAATATAGCTACATTTTATGCATATATAGTGCATACATATATATTGCGCATTGCATGATTGATCATGCCCTTTAGTATACCTGGATATGTTGTTGATGTAGCCATAGAAATTGTTAGGCTTCCCAACTAGAGAGCCATTAGTTAGCCTCATCTCCATGTGTTTGTCGTCGACTGCTATAATGTCTCCTGCCTGGTTCATTATAGGCAGTCCACTTGCTGATGTGAGTAGAGTATCGTACCATCTGGGTTGGCCAGAGAAGTAGTCCAGTGACACATATGTTCTGAAAGCAAAATACACACGTGCACTAACAATAAATTGTGTCATCACATCCACAGTAACTGGTGAACATATGTAAGTTATGGCGTTGTGTTGCTACCAGAAGTCGCACTGCATATATTCTCAGTAGCTCTCCTCTGCTGATACTATGTGCCAGCAGTTATTGTACTTTATTTTTAGTCTCAAATATCTGTACAATTAATCCTAATCTATAAAAATATTCAATCTTTGTTACTTTAATCTTCAATATTTCAAACAAAAATAGCATTCTAGTGTATTTATTTTTCATAGCTAGAATCTACAAGCAGCCATAAACGAATTCAACATAAAAAAATTATTGATTATTACTTGAGGGGGGGTCTGAGGCATACAATAATGAAACCAAATTGAATCGCTAGAAATCGGACAAAAGCGAAATAAAAAACTATATACCTCAAATTCCCGAGCCCAAATGGACAAACAATATTAGCATCATTTCCGACACATCCAGCAGGTTGCAAGATATTTGGTTGGCGAGTTCCAAGAGATATCGCCCAGGCTACTTGAACTTTTGTTCTGTTTACCTGAAAATAAGGACTAATTAAATATTTCTATTTTATAAGGTTGCATACTAATTGATTATTACTTTTTATCATTGCAATTAATACTTATATTATTTAATTATTAAATCTAGTATCAGATTGCATATTTTACTGAATATGTGCTGGGGTGGGTGTATGCGCTGCATCGTATATGTGTTTCATGAAGACAATGCATATATACCAACTAACCATTAGTAATTACCACTAACCATTGTCGACTACCACATACCACACCAATTACCACTATCCATACCAATTACCACTATCCATACCAACTACCACTATCCATACCAATTACCACTATCCATACCAATTACCACTATCCATACCAATTACCACTATCCATACCAATTACCACTAAAAATTATCTACATGTATCACCACTAAACATTATTTACATGTGTTACCACTAAACACCATTACTTACCACTATTTGGTTTATATACTACATGCAACCCTAACTCTTTTATAGTCAGCTTACAACCTATTTTCAAGTGCCCCAATGTTAGAGGCCTAAGATAATGAAAGTAAAACAATATCCAACTACATATACCTGGAAATCAGCCTGACAGTTCAACCCTCGTGCATCACAACTCTGCTGTGGACATCCTCTCTGTGCATTCACACTCAATGAGCAGAAGATAGACAAGAGGATAGTAACCAGGGTTGCCCTTACGACCATCTTAACTTCGATTGGAACTGTGTTTGCAAAACCAGCAGAAGAAATTATTATTTGGTTTGGCCTTTTACACAACCTGCCACAAATACCAGTCAGCCTCTCTCAAGTTACGGATCTAAAGTTGTCTTCTCTACCATAACGTACCACTCAAATGAGATGAGTTTCCTAATACAATACATGTGAAGGTGTCTAGCACGCAATTCTAAAAACTAAATATATGTGCATCAACTTACCGCTTTAAAAGATTCTTAGCCTCACAGGGCAAAATTTCGCAATCGAAATTAGAAAGTTAAAATTGCGTCACATACCGTGTGTGAGAATAGGCCAAGTATCACTCCTAGTTGCTTATTTTAGTATTACAGAGATAAATTAGTATTTCACTCACCTTATCCACCTACTTGCTTGGATTAAGATTGGGTTATGCAAAGAGTTTATTCGTGCAAACAGAATTTATCCTAAGTGGGCGCAAGTATCTTATCTCGAATTTATTTACTGATAGCAAGTGATAACCTCTAAATCTATATCAACATGTATACCCTGCAAATACCCGCAATCAAATTTGCAAACCCAATTAAAGACTGTAGTCAGGTTTGACCAAAGACTTGATTTCATGATGGAGACTCCATCCTAAACTATGGTTGTTGCTTTGACTATTATTATGTCGATTAATCTATTTTAGACATAATGCTGGATCTGGCTAACACAGCCATGTAGTGTAAGTTGGCAACTATGAACTCTATAGAATGTTAGGAAGTTTAGCCATATTTCATCTAGCAATGTACTTTTAAGCAAGAGTAGAACAATTAACAATCAACAGAAAAAGAATACATGTGGAAGCAACAATCTTTATGTTAACGATAAATAAGCTGTGGACAACCTACTTAACTGTGTATGTGTATGTTACCATGGAAACCAGCCAAAGGAGGTGACAACTCTTAATTTGTGATGAAATTTTATACTAGTGAACGAACTTTGGAGAGCCACTACCCACTATTTAAAGAAGGTGGAAACATGAGCTGGTGATTAAATCTAGAAGTTGTCTTCACTTTTTCACTCAATGTCTGTGTTTCTTTGCTAATACTGTTTAGCTTATGTGCGGTAAAGGAGCATGCTTAGGATATAGGCTATAATTATGACATTGAGTAGCTTGATCTCTGATTTCACTATAAATTCTAAATGTATTTATACATGTAAAATGTGTGACAACACAGCAGCAGACTGTAAATGTGTTTACAGCTACATGTTCAGAGTTTGTTGCTGAAACAGAAATCATTGGCCTCATATGAAAAAGGAAAGCTCAAAATGCAAAGGTAACCAATATTTCAAACTGGGAACTTTGTCTACGTTTTTATAATTTATAGTTTTACAAATCTAGGTGTATAAAAATCATATTGAGGTCCTTCAAAATTACTACTTATATATTTATTTGATTCAAGCATCTGCATGTATAACAATTTGTACTTTGAACAAAATTTAAATCAGTTTGCCTATGCAATACATGTACGTAAGCTATTGGAAAAATATGTAACACTATTACTACATTATTAAGGTGATTTCATTTCACATAGAAAATAAGCAGCAGGGACTAAGGCTAATAGTTTGAACTAACCAAGTGTTTGAATTATCTGAGGTTGTATTATGCAAGTTCCACTGTATATAACACTATTAGGATGATTTCACTTCACATAGAAAATAGTTAGTCTCAACCTCACTCTCCAAGTCTTATTCCAAATGCCGAGTTCATCTTTTGGCCTATGGTGGTGAATACCAGATTTGAATCCCTCACTCCGATAACCTGACCAGTCACTTTAGAGTTTTCAGAGCCAATCAGCAAAATCCAAAGGCTGTTCACTGTTCCGTCTAAAGTGCAAAATATGTAACCAAGCTGTAATACCAGCAACAACCTTTAATGCACAAACAATGATGTACACTTGAATATATAGGTGTACATGTGTGTGTATATACATGTGTTCCTTTTGCCTGTGTACCTTTAAAAAAATATTTTTTGCATAATGCACATGCACATTATATATTCAAGTTGACTTTGGGAACATACATGTATATGTACATGTACATGCACATGCACATGTACATGTACAAGTAATCATTATGTTTTTCAATGTAGCTAGAATAAAATGTACCCGGCAGCACTTTCAAGGCTACAACATAGATTCCACTTTGCCTGATGAATCTTGAAGCTTGTATAGCATCAATTCCTACCACTAGAGTAGTTTCTTCTGGGTGGTACCCAAATACCTACCATAAGAAGGGTACAAACAGATGCACATGTGTTTACACTGTAGCTGTGATACATAAAAGACACTTAGAGTTGCTTAACTAAATAGTTTTAGTTAAAAAGGATATAAAGGTTAATGTCCTAGAAGGATAATTTAAATGTCAATGACTTTGAAGCACATTAAAGTTCAATGGTCTAGATGGGTATTAGAGGTCAATGACCTTGAAGGATGTTGAAGGTCAATCAAGCTGCCACAAAGTTTGTTTCAGTTTTACAATCTTATGAGGGAGTGATTTGACTTATGCACATTGATAGCTAATTTATCAGAATGTAGAGTGTTAAATGCATCAACAGATGGTCACAAGTATAAACTCACTCAATTACAGCCATGCAAATGGGTGAAATTAGATCACAAATTTGGCCATAGCTCTCTACTGGGTGGCCGATTTTATAAAATGCAATGCAATTCAATTACAAAGCAACAATATATTGTTGGAATATTTGTATATTAACAGTATTTTTTCACCATTATTTCTGAAGTGATTGTGACTTTCTTAAAAGTGTACATTTGGGCGAGATCAAGTTTGTATTTAAACTGATCATTCTCTCCATACGAGTCCCAGCCGTAGATTACTCCTCCAGAGTTGAACCACACGATTGGCTTCGAGTCCTGATCTCTAAATCTCCTATAGAATATACTATAGAATATCATACAGAATCATAAAGTTCTATAGAACTTATGTTCTAATATGAATACCACTGCACCTACTCGTCCATTGGTACTGCATAATCTATGACTAGTTACACAGCACTACATTATTTCAGATATACACGGATCAGTTTGGTATAATATTTTTTCCTATTGTTAAATTACTATTGTGTCAAACCTTCAGTTGTAGCTTCACAATAAAGTTACTGAGGTCATGCAACATCTTGTGTAGATTTGGTAGAATATTAAAGTTGCAATTAAAATTGTAACTTAAATTTTTCTTTTTAATTGCCACATTAAAAACAAACTCACCTTTCTGACCCTGAGGGATAGTCAAAGCTGGCAAAGGAAATAGCTCTGACTGGTACACTTTGCTTTATTTTACCACTAAAATATAGATTAATTTATACATGGTGCTTATAACTGGAAGTCAATTGTCACCATTTGATAGTTATACATTTGCTGAATTAAACTAGACTGCCAGATGATCTTACGACCGTCACATGATCTTACGACCGTCACATGATCTTACGACCGTCACATGATCTTACGACCGTCACATGATCTTACGACCGTCACATGATCTTACGACCGTCACATGATCTTACGACCGTCACATGATCTTACGACCGTCACATGATCTTACGACTGTCACATGATCTTACGACTGTCACATGATCTTACGACTGTCACATGATCTTACGACTGTCACATGATCTTACGACTGTCACATGATCTTACGACTGTCACATGATCTTAGGTCTGTCACTATAGTTCTGTCAACCGTGATGTATTACTAGCATTTTTAATGATACTAATATATTGCAATTTATCTTTAAGATGTAAAAATAAATTAATGTTTATGCAATCAAATGTTTGGGATCAAACTTGCTGGATGAATCTCAGAGAAAAATTTAAACCGATTGATGATGGATGGTTGAAGTGAGAGAACTTAAATGTATCCTGAGAGTGTCGTACAGTGCAGTCAGAAGATTTACAACAGACATACCTTTTACCCATATCCTCTATAGCCAAGGTTCTGTTTGAGTCTAATCCACAGAAGAGGGTGTTTCCTCTAGCCATCATTCTAACAGCCCTAACATCTGATACATTTGTTGAGTAAGGTTCTACATCTATGTGCCATTTCTCTAACAGATATGGAGGCTGATAGTTGAAATTCACTGCATAGATTCTATACTTCATCTAAAAATACAATGTACAGTTCCACATGCAATAAGAGCGGTCAAATATAGCTGCATAGTCATTACTGGAATATGTTGGTGCGAGCGAGTATCTTAATGATGAATAATAAGACAAGACAGATTTTTATATTTTATTGACTCCTTATATTTCGATTTATATACATACAGCATCATTTGGAGGAATGTGGCATTCCTCTGATGTTAATGTATGGATATACACTGTACATCGAAGTATAAGGAATCAATAAAAATATAAAAATGAGTCTCGTCTTATTATTCGTCATTAGCCGTTACTACGTTGCATATCATAACAATTTTAGAAGATAATGAACCTCATAAGTATAGTGTATTGTAATTATTACTATTGTAGAACAGAAATATAAATTCGTCTGCAGTTTTACAACTTTTTCATAATTTACATGTCAAGCATTTGCACTTGTATGCTGTCTGAATTTCTCCACCTTTATTTATATTGCTATAAAAACTCTTACGGTAACATTGTTCTGCGCTACGAAGTATGCGCAAGGAGGGTCAACATCTGTGTTAACGACCAGTTTGTTGACAGGAATCCATACGGACACAGATTGGTTGGTCTGGGAGCCGTTCTCAATCAGAAATTCTGTGGCTATGAGGAACCCAACTGTAAAAGAACAGTTCAGAAAATTAGAAAATCCAAATCAACACCAAATGTTCCAACAGAGAATATGCACAGTGCTTGAAGTGAGAGTGCAAGTCCTTACACAGTTAGGTTCAGTGGTCCAGTCCTAACACTTAATGTACATAACTGTTTAAATTGTAATGCTTCTCCATGTGCTACTATTTATATTCAAATGCTTTGTTTGTTGACATAATTTGGGTTTATCTTTCTTGAAGAGCAGAAGCAAGAGAAGACAACTTTGTATTATTATTAGTATTGCTTATACTAGCAGACTTTTGGTACCTAGTTCATTCTCATCGCTGTCGCAATTAAATCAGTTAATAGAAGTTTAAAAGCAATGAAAGCTGGTGTTTGTAAATTGAATGTTTTAAAATTTTCTCATACTTTTCCTATTTGTAGTTTACAAGTAGAATAGCTTCCATACTTACACGGATCATACATGTATATTCCTCCAGACTGATAGGATACAAAGCAGAACACACGTAGCTTGTCAATATACATAAGGCTGAAAATTTATAGTGGGACATTGAATTATTTAAAAATAACTAAATATTACAGTATGCTGAGGTGACGTATATGTCACATTGTACAAACTTTTGCATTATTTTTGATGTAAGAAAATTATCTAACTGGAAATATCATATACCAAAACTATGTCCTTCTACATAGTGCTTGTTTTATGTTGTCTACTCCATGGAGGAGTTTGTAAAAATAGATTTGCAATTCCAAATCACATGCACGAATTAATCAAAACGAGTGATGCATTGTAGCCCTGGCAGGCATACAATCATGTCTGCTGGTGTCCATGTGCAGATTGTCAGCGCAATGTAGCACCTAAAGAGAGATGAAAACTCCAAACAAAGTGCTTCTATTACTTGAACAGGAAGTTCCTACCTACTACAAACTAAGGCACCATATTTTTCAATTTTCAGAATGGTAAAACCTGAAATAGAACTTCATGTAGGTGCAGATAATTGCAAATTAAACTGCTGACAATTATTGAGATAGATTGAGTTCTCTTATTTTGCGCTATGCTGCTTGTTCCCCACTTATGCATAATACATGTATATATTATACACTCGATCTGCATACATAGTATTGTTTAAGTGTTTGACAACTCGTCGGTGCAGCTCAGAGATGTATCTAGGAGCACACACGCATTCATTTATTTTATAAATGTATGCGTGTGAGCGTGCATGAGTGTGAGCACATGTACATGTGATGTACATGCAGAATAATAGCACTCAATCAGTGCTTTTCTATGTTTCGAATTTTGCTTCGTATTTACATGTAGCTTCGTATTTAAAATACGAAGGATGGAATGGGCACAAAATACGTATTTCCTGACCTTTGTAGGAGCAAGCTCCTTCGACCGCGAGACTTTGTATTTCCAAAAATACGTAGGGGTTTTTATTGCTTCGTAGGATGGAAGCGCCATCCTTCGAAGCTAATGTACAAGTACTAGTTAGTAGTACACTATCTTTGGCTGGCACAATAGTATTCACGCTTGAATAACTGCTTGTTGATAACTACATTATGGTTATGACGTCAGTTTGGCTGTGCGCTCCTTGTTGCGGTTGAACTCACATTAGACAACGCATAGCTATTTTTAACTCACGAGGTTATTGTACTATGATGTCATAGGCGGGAAAACTTAAAGCGTTTGCCACAAAACAGTTGAATAATATACGAAGCATGGAATTAGACTGGAATGGAGCTTCGAAGGGTGAAACAACTCCCTTCGAAGGAAAATACGAAGCATAGAAAAGCACTGAATGAATCAAGACTCCGAACTAGATAACATAACATTTATGTATCATTAATATACAATGTACGTGTATGTGCACTCACCTGGATACGTTGCCGATTGGCTCTTTAAAGTAGGTAGGAGCGAGGGCCATTGAGCCATTGGCTAGTCTCATTACCATGTGTTGGCTATCGACGGCTACAATACCACCCGCTGGGTTTGTAACTGGCAGACCAGCTGATGTGAGTAAAGTATCATACCATACAGGCCAACCTCCACCATAATTTAATGACATGTATGTCCTAAAATAAATATAATGATTTATAAATATAACTTGCAGCAAGATCTGACATATTTTTAGGAAATGTACATGTAATTATGCAAATGTACAATGTACAATGCAGTTTCCAGGTGCCAAAGGTACCATATTGTTGTTACAATCTGAAGTCTATCAGCTTGTCAGGTCATTAGTTCTATAGAACAATTACTATCTACATATTATATTATATACCTCAGATTTCCAAGCTGAAATGGGCAAACTACAAGGGCACTCCACTCTCCTACATTATTTCCTACACATCCAGAATTTTGCAAAATATCTGGCTGAGAGGTGCCAAGGTCTGCTCTCCACACCACTGACACCTTGCTAGTGTTTACCTGTGCACATTTAAACGATTAATTAGAGTAAACCTGTGATATTGTTTATGGCAATCCGCTATGTTATATTATTAAATGGGTGATTAGTATTTTAATAGCATGTAATTTCTAGACATGACAATGTTGCGGCAGTTGGCAGCGGATCTACCGAAACTTTAAGGTGATTCTGTAGACACGGGCTTATGGCGTTACACCAGATAGTGTCGGCTGCAGCCAAGCAGCAGAGAGCACCTGTTAAGCACAATCTCAGTCCACTCTTTCGTCTGCTAATCATTTAGGTACCATGTAAGCAGGCAAGTGTCCAACCTCTACTGCTATTAGCAGGATCACTCAAGGTAGAGTAGATGTGTGCTAGGCTGTATTCACCCAAAGACTGCACTACTGTTTATGTGGGCAAAGCTTAAATAGTGTAGTGGTGCCAGAATGCAAAAAGGGGTCAGTTAGTCAGTGAATTTTATGGGTTACCCGATTACAGCACCCATAAACGAACACCAGAAAAGATAGTTGCCATTAACTACGGACAAAAGTAATTGTTGTACCGTATGCTTTAGGCTCTAGACAAGAGGGCAAGCAACTGTCTAATAATAGCAACAACGGTTGAACATAGGCACACGATAGTGATTGGATATAATCATCTGATATATAATTGTAGATGAACATGGAGTAGCTTTAGCCTCAGATACATGTAGGTACTAACAAGTACATATACATTGAATATAATGTCAGGTTACTACAAGGAGATCATTGCATAATGTACATTATATAACAATATTAGGAATAGCACCTGTAAGCTGTGTCAGCTGCAGCCATTGGTTAAATGGAGGTTGAGAGGTCAGGGGAGTCTATTTGTAGTAATACAGTGAGATCTAAAGCAGGTTGGAAAGATAGCTTGGTTACCTGGAAGTCTGTCTGACAGTTCAAACCCCGTAGGTCACAACTCTGCTGTGGACATCCCCTCTGTGCATTCACACTCAGTGAGTAGAAAATGGAGAGGAGGATAGAAATCAGGCCTGCCCTTGCGACCATCTTAACTTCAGCTGAAACTGTGTCTGCAGAGCCTGTAGCAATTAAACTTACTATTACAGTAACAACTTTATATACAAAGCATGTTACATTTTCTTGCTAATATGTTTCCTTTACATGATTCAACATTTCAAACTACAAAATCTCACAGCAATGTTATGTGACCATTTTAGTTGCTTGTGCTTCTTAATATGTAGGAATATGAACCATAATAAGTTTACTAATTAGAAATTGTCTTCTCTTCTACAACGTGTCATTTGCATAGCTGTGTATCTAATGTATTTAACTTACCTTTGTGGAAGCTGTGTAAGTTATAATGGCAAGTACCTGGTTTCACTATTTATAGAATACCTAGGGACAAAATCATACGACAAACAAAATCATGTGACAAACAAAGTCATATGACAAAATCCCCAGAATAAGATAAGATAAGGCCCTTGACCTTCCTTGTCTTTCTATCTGCTGTAATGCAGAAGAGCTACACTGGATGTATGAAATATTTATTGGTGAAACCAAATAGCCTTATCATACAAGTGATGTTGTCATAATTTGTAGCAAATAGCTACTACTGCTGCGATGTCATGGCTTCTCATTTGCCTCCCATAACATGCTAATTGATCTGTGGTGCTACATTCATCATATTTATTACTTGAAATGGTTTTACATACACCTACACTAGTTATCAGGTTGCTGTGACTACTAATTATACATTGTATATATTATAATAATATATATATATATAATATAATATATACTATTGTATACATTGTATATATTAACAACTATAAGATGCATGTCTATGATAATTTCTATTGTCATGATGCTTAGAGCAGGATCCCATTGCAGATATACACTGTAACTGTAAATGCACACATACTTTTATGCCAAATCTTGTATATGACAGAGTGTTTCCATTTATGTATTGTATAGATTGAACACTACTATACTTGTATGCATAAAACACAGTTTGATAAAGTTTCAAAGCCTAAACATCCACATTTAGCACACGCGGTTGCTGTTTATGCACCTGTACCCCTATTTTGCTCAATATGATAACTGAAGTAAAGTCTGTTGTACATTATTTTAGCAAATCATTTATTTTTACTCAAGAAATATGAAAATTTGAATTTATTAATTCACTTTGAGGAGAAAATCAATTAAAATTTGTGAAAAAAATTATCTTCCTTGAACTGCAAATAAACAGTGTCACCATGCATGTACACAGAAAACATGTATATTCACAGTTCTACGGAAGATCAAAGAAATCATTGGGGCATTCATCTCAACACTCCCATCTTTTGATTGAAGCAAAGAATCTCAAGCTACTTCTGAGTCACTGCTAGAAATTGCATGCGAATATGCAAATTCAGATAGAAAATCATTTTACCAGTAGTCCAATGCCTTCTAACAGAACATATATAAAAATACTTGGAAATGAGTTTTATACATTCAAGGGTAACATAATCTCATATCGGCGATTAGGATATCTGCTTCTATATCTAGATGCCTTCAAGACCAAAAATTCAGGATTTTCCGCAATAGAGTCTTTCAACTATATTGCAGAACTTTTTGGTCTCCAAATAAATTAGAAAATATGTGAGTACATTTATCAACTATATCCATGCCATACAGGCATATCACTATAACAATTATGTAGATAGTAAAAAATGTATTGGCACAATGCCAGACCATAAACATTGAGTATGATACATCTATTTGCAGTGATTTGTCTAAAGTGTCTATGCGATAGCCCCAAATAAA
Organism: Bugulina stolonifera; assembly: GCA_935421135.1. NCBI lineage: Eukaryota > Metazoa > Bryozoa > Gymnolaemata > Cheilostomatida > Bugulidae > Bugulina > Bugulina stolonifera. The sequence continues at coordinate 7,558,754 of OW285194.1, forward strand.
AAGTTTCCTTTTGCGTTTTGATCGTTTGAGAGGAAAAACTCGTGCCACAGTTTACTGTATGTATCCTTTGTTAGTTCAACCTTGCCATTCTAAAAATAGAAACAAAAAAGTGATCAACGATAACACGATAGTAAATAAAATTGAATATTTTACTTCATTTGTTGGGCGATTACAAAATATTTTATAATTAATTATTATAAAAACCCACCTTTTTTTGCTGTTAGAGGATTACTGTGCATTGCTACATATGCATGTAACCCATTAGTCTTGGACAAGTCCTATATAATTTGCATTATTACAAAATAACATATTCTATAAGTGTCACAGTGACATACATGTATATACTGTCGTGTATAGGTATTTAGGTGCAGACGTACTGGGGTTGTGTTAACTTACATCAGAGAACTTGTCGAAAGCCGAGTCACAAGTGTCAGCGGCCAGACCAAAGCTGGTGTAGGCGAGTCTAAACTCATCCTTGTCAATGACGTTGTCCCCTACAAGTGAGATCAACAAATATATAGCTATGCAGATGTAGTTCTATCACTACCAAAATATTGTTAACTTTTTATCCAACTATTAGGAAGAGAAAAACACAACAATATGCAGGCATTTAAAGTCATAGCTACATGTACATTGCATATGTCGTCTATTTTCAACTTTGCACTTGCTGTATTTCTGAAACTCCGAAATCACAACGAGTACATTTATACATGCAGGCCATTTGTGATTCAGTAATTACTACATGTCTACAGAAGGCACGTGCATGTAATTATTATCAAGTTATCTTTTCCCAAATATGCAATTATAATAATAAATCATTTTTTCTTTGTGAAAAACTCTTTACCTGATGTGTCGGCAGCGTCAAACATGAAACTCATGTAAGAGCTCAGCCAATAGGGGAACTCTTGCTTAGCCAAAACCTTATCAGCGCAGTCGGACCACATTTTAAACCACTCCTCCTTGCTAATCTCATCATCCTAGAGAACATAGGCTATGCCATAATTTTGCAATTCACAGATATACATGCATATCGTATGAGAACATCTGTGGCTTCTCAGTGGTTGAGATAGAGGTTAAAAGTTTTAAGATAAATAATATAAACCAATTAATGCAGAATGGTGCAATGGTTAGCTTTTTGATTAGAAAACCTTGGTGTCACCTTGTAGGGCTTGAGATTGTGTGTGGAAGCCAATATCTATTTTAAGTGCTTGGTATAAGCACTGAACATTTTTAGCGCCTCTTTAAATAATAGTGAATTAATTTGCTGTCAACACCAATTTACAGAATATTGATTTAATCTGTTGCTTTAATTTCTTCAACTACTTACTGAGTTCTCATCAGCGTAGGTCTTCAAACCTTTCCATACAAGCTCAAGGCACTCCAGAGCCTGCTTCTTCTTTGGGTTGTCATTATCCCATTTGTTTAATGCAGCAATTTTCTAAAACATTATATTATTAGGTTTCAAATAAACGATACAAGGCCATAGGAGGTACAATGTTGGTCTATGCCCCTGGAGAGGATTTTCCGGATAAGGTTTTGCTTATAATGAAGGATGCCTTACTGTAAATTATGAAATATTAAGTGGATGTACAATGTATGTATTCGTCAAATGTGCCCATACCATTCCCAATCAATAAAATGCAATTATATTAAGCCAATTTAATGAATTGATTGCATTTAAGTGGTATTTTAAACCAATATTATTGTTATATACGTCTATTCTATGTCCATAATAAATAAATAAATATCAATTTAGATGCATATCAAAATTATAATATTATCCTAGTTACTGCGCTTTAGATCTATAGATGATAACAAGAAATCATGCAAGTCACTTGTTTTCGATAATTCAGTTTTTTGTTCAGGGTAGAGTTACTGAGGTTGCATGTTTTATTCCAGTTTAGTTAGCTGTTATACACACTAATCAGCCTATTATCTTACTTCTACCTTATAACAAGGTGCTATAACCAGGTTGAAAGAATAACACCACGACTTGATAATATGGCTTATAAGCTTATGAAGTACTACTTATGTACATGCGCATCCTGTATCTCATCAATTTTAAATCAAAACTGAATTATAGTCCAAGTTGTTCAATTTTCCTTCGCAATCACTTAGTGGCCTGGGTTCTAAATTCTATGGACTAAAATTTGTGAACTCATCAGTCACTGCCTGCAATTTTAACTATTTAGTATTCCAATACAGTTTGGAGCCCAGACTAGGTAATTTGAAAGTCAATGTTCATTGTAGTTGTTAGACTGTGGGCCACATTGGTAAGATAATCCCAAGCTCAATGTGACCTAAATAGAATGTAGGTCATTTTCACTACCAACTGCTCAACCACTTAACTGTGTAGACTCCTATGGTTAAATTACCATACATATATAGATTGTATATGTGAGTATTTTTATGGTGCAGTGGCAACAGTGCTGCAGATATCATTTTGTTCCAGCTAGGGATATACTGCCACAAAGTACATGTACTATTTTTAGATATTCAGTAGATATTAGCTGTTTAAAATCCTATAGGGAATTTTTCATAGCAAATAAAGACTGTTCTTTACATCTACACAGCGTCTACTGTTTTAGTGACTATAGCAAAGTCTTAAGATAAGTTGTATCAAGGGACGAATCTGATATTTACACTGCAAAGTTAAATACGCATGAAACGGCATTTTGCAATAATTTCATTATGTTACGTTCTTAACCATGGATCTTCGATGAGCTCAACCCAGCAAGTGCAATTTATAATAATTAAACTATTAGTTTTAAAACAGTATAAAATAGAATAATATCTGTTTTCACATTTGACAGCAAACGAGTTAAGTAAATATTTGACTTCCCTACCTCCAAAGCACAAGAGAAATCTTGCCAATCGACTACACCATCGTTGTTAACATCTAAAATATACAACAAATGAAAAACTTGAGCTTAAAATAAATACATACGCATCATGTATATTATATTTTAAGTCGAAGCTAAAACACATTAATACAATAGGCAAATATAAAAAATAAACAATAGTATTGTATCAGATAAATGAAGTCAAAGTCATAGTTCTATTCTTTTAGGATTTGTTGGAGCCAAGTCTAACAATTGCTTTTACATATTTTATATTACTGGAATGTTTAGCCTCAGGTCCAAACTATCATTTATTTCTGAGCTCTCATAGTATTATTATTAAGTCAGCTCTCTAATTAGTTGTGCTACTAATCTCCTGTTACTGTTTACGCTACAGCTTAGCTTATGCAAATAATAAGTTGATCAACACAATTTTAATTGTTTTATACTATAATTGCATGTTATACAACTCAATGTAAACAGTATCTTGTAAAATTGGTTAAGATAATACAGAGTAAGCACAGTTATAAATCTCATGTGCATATCATACGAAGATTTTCAATAAATCACAATCTACAGAAACCTTTGTAAATAAATCACACAAAATTGTTCAATTTTTATGATATCTGCATGTACATACAAAAAAGGTCTTTCAATATTTCACCCATTGTACACACCTATGCAACTTAATTTAACCACTTGCATATGCACAGTCATGTTAATATTGATAGTAAAGCACTATACACAAGGTTGAACATTATGTTAGTAGTACTGAACAGGTCCTACTAATTTTGTGAAATGTACATGCATTTGCAACAAAAAGAATAGCCAGTAGACACTTGAGGGTCACTTGCTATTCATTTTACTATAACAATTTTAATAATTGTATCATGAATAGAATAAACGTAAGAAAACCTTGTGGCTAGAAAAGAAATCAAAAGAAGTATTATTGAATTCTCACCATAAAATACATGGTAGATATATCCTAACTTCTTTCTTTGGAAATCTGAGAGGGAAGCCATTGGATCTAGATTGTTTGGAGGAGTGTTCTACAATAGAAAAAAAAGTCAGATCAACCAATGGTAAGCTGCGTAAGACCACCATCGATGCAATTATCTATCAAGGTAATGTACATCTACATGTATATAGTACTTGTAGAAATGCAATTATTTACATAGCAAAAAAAGTTCAAATCCTGATGATAAAAACTGAGATAAAAAGGTTGCGATTTCTCTTTAGTTTTAGGAGAAAATTTTTGTGGCATGAAAACCATTTAATGCGTCTTACTTCTGTTTCACTTTCATGACAAGTGTTTGATTTATCGTGATTAACTGTTCCATTTTGAGCAGGTTTACTGCTGTTAGAAGTCGATATACTTTGACCGCAACCCATGTTGATTTCTCACGCAATTCACGCTAACTGTACAACATGTTTAAACTTATGAAAATTTGTTGTGAAGACAGCATGTGTTTTATTGTTCGACATCTGTTTACAGTCATTCAATTCTCTATGCATATCCATAGTAGGAAAACATACGGAATAATGCATGTATTTAATCCAACTACAATTAGCTTCATGATATTGGAAATTTTTATTTGCTCTAGGCACGAATTTAATTCAAAAATTCAATAGATTATGGATTAAAGGATTATATAACTTTAGAAGGCTTGCGCTGATGAATGCCAAATTCTTGAAGTTACGACAAAAGAATAAAAACTTGAATAGGTAAAAGCATGGACTGAACCGGCTTTGATTTATTTATTTGCACTCAAACCCGATTGCTCTAGCAGTAGTGAAATACAACAGAAATTGTCTAGTTTGTTGACTTTATGCAAAATACTATCTTGTCAGAATGTCTATAGGATATTATAGTAGATGGGTCAACTCAATAATTCTGAATACAGCATCAAATAATAGTGAATAACAAGTATGACATTTGCCATAATTAATAATCAATAATAGCTTGCTGATTTGACAGTATCTAATACATGTATACTTTCAGCGCCACTGAGTTCAGGAAAGCAAAAGTATGTTCATGGATTAGCCTAACTGCATGTAGATACAAATTTATAAATTTCTTATTTTGGAATATACACGTAAATGTGTGGAGCTTTTCTCCCAAAAATATTCCAAAATCATACTAATGACAGATCATATTAAGTGATAGAAGATTAAAAACAGAAATAAATAAATATGTAAAATATTATAATGCAAAATGAGGTTTTGTGTTTGTGACAACTATTTCATTGAAGTCACTAATTTTAAAGAAATATAAAGGGTAAAACAATTTTGTCCAATCAAAATGTTATTACAATTCAGCATACATGATTGTAAAGAGTCGCTTCGTGCCTGAACTTTTTTGCAAAAAACACACCAAAATACATTAATTTATTTTTAAATTTTAAATACAGATACAATGACTTACAGACATGATGCTGGGTAGAGTTGAAAGTTGAAAGTGTGATTTATATAGATATTAGAAATGCTCCTAGAAATAAAGTTTGTTCCACGAATTTCAAAAAGCTACGAGTTTGATGAATGGGCGAAGCTAAAACGATGAGGAGCTTACGAGAAATGAGACAGAGATCTCTTTGGCCAGACATAAATAGATCATATATTGGTAATAAAATCAAAAGCACATAACACTATAAATACAGGATCATCCTTTTTACATTAATCAATTGACCTCAAGTAATATAATGCAATAAATGTGTGGCAGCGGCAGCGTATAAACGTAAGATTATTACTGATACAAAGGAAGCAAACTACTACAAGGCGTGAAACAGCTTTAATAACCTTGCCGTTATCATCAACACATTTACTTCTAGGTTGATGCTGGTTAAATCAATTAATATTCTATCTTTCTCACTGGTGCCTATTAATTAATAATGCACTCCTACTTTATAATATATAAATATAGTAACATATAATTGTATTCTTTATATCACAATTATATTCTATATTAAAAGCAATCGCTAATGCTGCCTTTTCTAGTGTGGTTGCTGACCTAAAAATGCCTTTCAAATTAATAAATGCCGAAAAAATAATTTATAATGTTCACGCAGTGAAGTCGATCTAGATTTGATTTGTTACATACATTTATCCATTGCAGCATGCAGTATAATAATATAATACTTAATTTCAATAATTATTACAAGAATATTTTGTATGTCTAAATGTAATACTGTCATTCACTTACAATATGAGATTCTCAACGATCAGAAGTCCGTCACAACTGCACAAGCTTCAAATGTGTAGTGATGGAGAATGAGATGTCGGAGCAGAATTATATCTGGGCTTAATTTGTTGCGCTCGTATCAAATCATAGCAGTGCATACAATAGCGCACATGCGTGTGCATTATATTCATGCTTTATATATAGTCATACATGTAGTGTATAGTCCACAGAGAGCCTGCAAGCACTTGGGAGCACTTGCTCCTTATTCTAAACACACAAATACTTTAAACATTGCAGTATACTTCTGCAAGCACCTGCCTTGCATGCCCATACTTCAGCCAAAACAAGTTTCTCTAAAGTGTCTTTGCTTGCAGGTATATTAACTTCCACACAGATATACATAGTACATGCCTTGTATGTGCTTATATTATAATATTATTAAAGTGTAATAAATTATTAAAATGCACATCACATCAAATATGACATTAGAAGGATGCAGGGAGAGTAATAGTAGTGGATAAGCAGTCTGTAATTAGATGCATATCAGTATTTAAGCTGTTTATCATTATCACTGTAGCCGACATCTTAGTCCTGTTTAACACTGAACCGGTAACATTGATAGATAAATAATAATATTATGAAATAACATTATCAATTACACATAGACTTATAACTAGACAATTATACCATTCACTTTTCACGCAGATAGTCCACAAAGTTGGACGGGACTACTTAACCCCCCCCCCCCCCCCCCCTTCCATCTTTATCAGGTTTTCATGTGAAGATACTGCCAATTTTGTTTTTTTAATACAGAACCTACAATGTGAGGATGGCAGAACATGTAAGAAATATTCCAGGATGAGAATTAAGAGAATTTTCTCATATCAAACACTAGTAATACCTGTACATATAGAAACTAAGAACTAAGAGCGGATAATTCCAAGAACTTAAAGTTGGACTGTACTGAAAGTTTCAGAATGTTTTTCATCAAATTAACTATGTTGGCATTACTTGATACCTCTACAAACATATCTAAACTGTTTTAGTAGTAGCTAATAGATGCTAAACTGCAAAAAAGTAGCCCCAAAAATTCTAAAATAACCATAGTGATGTCAGCATTAGGAGTTATCACCACCTAGTTTTATGCCAATTCTCAAAACTTCTTCTATGATTATCTCAACTCTGACTCGCTATATGGCAGAAATACTGAGTTGTCACAACTGCTTTATAAGAAATACAGTGTTCATTCAATAAAACAAATACTAGCAATTATAGTACTACGTTCTACAGGTTCAACACACCAGTCTAATAAGAATGCATGTTATTCATGAGATAAACAAGTGGCCTATATTGACCAATCAAATTGCAAACTCAAAAGTCATTTGATAATTTTTTGCAACAAATTGTGCTTTTTATTGTCTAGGAATATTAACTAGCATTTGTTCTACATACCCATTTTTTCGTTTTGTGATATTCCTAGTACAACCACGATAAAAACTCAATTGAAGTTTTCTGTTTATAATAACATAATGCGTGGTCTGGCATTCACTCCCTGCAATGATGTTATTCACTAGTTTTAACAGAGCTGGGTACCATGATGACATCATGTATCCCAGCTGGTATTGTGCTAACTGGTTCAGCTGCTACTAGGCTTTCTAATGGTGTATTCAACTTATAACCCCAAAATTTCAGTACAGTCCACCTTTAAGCTTACAACATGCTTATGCATGTGTTGTGAGCTGCATTGTATCTTTCGTTCAGAGAAAGCAGCCAATGGCTACAGTGCTATAATCGGACCATAGATGTAGGTAGACAGTGCACGTACAGTAAGATGAATCTTTTAAATTAAATTTTTTTAATTTATCAGTGTGTTGAGAGGGTTTCAGAAAAAATAAAAGATCAACTTTATGACACTATTGGCCAATATTGTGATCAACCCAAAATAGCGTTATTTGGTGAATTTTCATGATCGGGTATAGCTTTGCATCGTGCTCTTCTTGGGGAATCCTGTACACTTATTAGCGCATACTACAAGTACATGCACATGTATAATGTACCGGCTTTTGGATGAGGATTTTGTATCATCATCGGAGGTCATGTAAACGAGTACGTAAGTGCGTGTATATTGGATTACAAAGCTGTACAGAGTTGTAGCAATTGATGTCATCTAGATATAGATAATATATACTGTATTCCCCACCCACAACTGCAATATTATCTACGTCTATGTTACCATATAAGGTATACTGCCACCAGTAAATCCAGCACCCGTTATGGGATCACGCATATACATGTGCGCCAATACAGAGACAATATTTGAACTGAAACCCTGTACAAATAATACAGCTATTGTAATAGATATTAGACAGTGTATAAGATGTAACACACACAATGGTTTAAGATGAATATATGCTAGTATTGCTTCTGTGCTTATGTTAATAAATTATTACTTTTTGATCAACATTTTGCCAACTGGGCAGAAGTGACGCAACTAAAATGAAATAAGTTGATCCATTATTACAGGTCAGGTCCTGCATCATACCCGCTAATTAACCTCCTCTGGTGAGAAACTGTTTCAGAATTTAGACTAAGTGGGGGTATCTAATTTAGACTAAGTGGGGTTCCTAAGTTTGTGTGCTGAAAATGGAAAATCTCCTGCGAAATGTGGAGGGGGGGGGGAACAAGTGATTGTGGCCATTTAAACTTTTATATAGATTGCTTACTACATTTATAATAATATAATATCCGTGGCGCCAAACACAATTCTTTAACATGGCTGCCCAATAGCAGAGCTAATCGAGGGGCCATCACGGCTCCTAGAGCTGGATATTATTATAGTCCGATATGGCATGGAGGGAAAACTTTCTTCGAGATAAAAACCTCCCGGTCATTGGCGGGACTCGAGCCCACGCCCTTGCGGATAACTTGCGTCATTGCTGCAGGACCAGCGTGGCTAGTGCCTACCACTAGACCACTCAGCCACCAACACCTATATAAGCAATACTGTCTCCAGGCTTTACTCCCGTGTAGCATATTGACTTTTCTAATAGAGCATAGTTACAATTTTAACCAATTACTATTTACCTTGCGTCAAAGCTTTGTATATTTTCATGATAATATGTTATTAAATTGCTGAAACTAACTTTATCATAATATTAATTAGATAATTGTTATTATTACTTCATAAGATTGGTGTGATTACACTATAATTAAAACGATTTAATTCAAAGAAAGGGGTGCCCAGTCTAAAGTACACAACGTCATTTAATTATAGTTTTTTTCTTTGAAACAGCCCAGTGGGACTTGTTTTCAATAATCTCGAGTTGTTCTAAAGCAGCACCATTTCCCTTCAAAATTGGTGTAAATCCCGAGTAAACCCTGTAGTAAATTGCAGAATGCTATTGAGATAGGATTTTGATATTGTGAACTGTTTGTATACAAGCAAGGGCTAATTTAAATATAACTAGGTTTGCTATTGGTTGAGCATATATTCTTGTGTTTAGCTAATCTTGTTAAATTGAGGGTGTTATAATTACCCACCCTACTTTATTAATTACCCAATTAATGCATTACTTACTGTTAATGTTACACCATTTAGAAACATGCAGTGATAAAATAATAGAGTTCAGTGTAGTTTGATTGGAAATTATGTCTACACCACTGTAGACACCAAGTAGTAGTCTAGGAGAAACACTCAGTGATGAAGTAGAGACTCCAAAGTATAGCATATCAAATATAATATTACACAGTATTACCTGTATGTCTAGTCTTAGATAAGAGGCTGTCTTCTACAAGAGAGATGCAATTGCCTACGATTACTTAATACAAGTGTGCATTAAATGTTTAATCAAGTAGGGTTCAATCCAACCTTAAATCTTTAGTCGGAAAAAAAACCAGTAGGAAAAATTTTATATAAATTTATGGTCATACAGGTTCTTGTAGTTTAAATACTGGTATACATGTATATTCGCCCACAGCCCGAATGTGCCAACTGGCCTGGTTCTAGACAAAAGGCCTGGCTCTAGAGAAAAGGCCTGGTTCTAGAGAAAAGGCCTGGCTCTAGAGAAAAGGCCTGGTTCTAGAGAAAAGGCCTGGTTCTAGAGAAATTGTTCAAGTGTTTAGGTAAATTAGTGATCACATTATCTATTCCACTTCTAAAATGGTGATTACTGCTAATTTACATGTTTGGCCTTTTGCCCAGTTAGCACAATAAAGAACTGGACGAACAAATTTATAATCTACATGAATATTGCCGATTCCTTCAATTTTTTGCAATGCAATGACTGCTGTGAATAAAGTGTCCAGTATGCAAGTTGTTGGATGTTTTAAAAGGGTATATAATTACATAACTCCGATATAATTAGTGCTGCTCTCACAACAGAATACAATTCCACTGTCTCTATTTTATTTGTATTATGAACATTAATGTTGTAATTCCATTATATTATTTACATCAACTCTCCCAGTGTTATACATATGAGCATATTATATAACTGATAACAATATGGAAAATTTAGGAGTTGTCCCACACCTTACACCGTACAATGTGGAATACTAATTGGTAAATATACGGCTTGAACAATGATACAATTATAGAAATATGTACAGTATATAAAATAGTTATGACGCATCGTAGTCGTCATCATTGTTAACTGTCCGTGATAAGTTGACGGCCTGTGAGCTGTTGTTTGGCAAATTGTTGGCAGGTACAGGCTGATGAAACGCTGAATTAGTATTGTATGCGGGTACATTAATATTATTTGGCTTAGATGAAAGGTCCATCGGCAAAGACGTAGGTGATAGTTTATGGTACATGGACTCAATACTTGTGTACGTAGTCCTAGAGTCTATTTTTAGCCCGATGTTGGCTTCCATAGGGTACCTAGTCATGACGACACTGCTGTGAGCCGCGGGTGACTGATAATCTTGCTTAGATAGTACAGTATTCTCAGTGGTGAATATACTGGATGGGGGTGGGCGGGTGACACTACCTTCCTCATTACTGTTACCAGTGACAAGATCTAGGCTCTGCCCAGGTTCTGTGTGTCCATTCTTCGAATTTGCCTAAAAATTAAATTAGATAAAGGGAAGTAATCATATTCTACACTGTACAAGTTTAAACTGGCCTGGAGCACTAAAGATTATTAAAAGATCGGATATTCACAAATAAAATACCTAGTTAAAACATTAGCCCAAGTATTAATTCTACTCCAGCACTAAGTAAACAATAATGTATATCCAGTTATGTCAACAGGTGGATTGAAAACGTGATGCTAGTATGCCAGACCTACCTCTTGCTTAGTCGGCTCTGATTTGATGGTGGGGATTGAGGACGAGGTAACAGTAGCTGCTGGAGATGCCAAAGTTGAGCTGCCTTTAATTTCGTCTCCGTTCACTTCCTGTTTCATCTTTGGTGGTCGGCCTCTTTTTCTGTAATAACAGAAGAAATGTAGGAATTATCTCCCCCATGAACAACGAAATCATCCTGTTTCGGCGAGAGAGAGAGCGGTTGTAGAACAGTCAACTATCAGAATGAAATAGAGTGGAAGGAAGGGGAACCCAGGCCTAGCTGTATGTTAATGGGGAAACAGAGTTTTAACATAAGCAGAGCACATATTTCCAAGTGATTGGGCCAGCCAAGAGTAGATGGTCAGATTGTTGGAGTATAACTTGCTGCTTACGCTGCCGTAGAAGCCTACTTCATCCCAGGAAACTAGTAGACTATGTAAGCATTATAATTGTGACTAAAAAAACTTCCCTTTTTCATAGCATAAACTCTAGTCATAATATTATTGCATTTGGATCATGTAAATCAACATTGTATAAATTAGAAATCTGCTATATAAATAAGTTAGCTAGGCATCCCAGGTACTCTCCAATTAGTGCTAATATAAGCAAGGTGGCTAATAATCGCAATCAGTGATTGGCCAACACGCAGGCTGATTGGTAAAGGCATCATCAACATGAGGCAGCAAAGTATTGAACCTTTAGTGGGGCTAATTTTGGAACAGAGTGTAGTATAGAGAGTCACCCCTTTAATTACCTGTAATAGGCAAAGTCCTGCAGCTATTACACTCTTTTACAAATAATTAGTTAGCCCAAATACCTACCTAAAGCCAGTATAGATGCCGGCATCATGCACCCTTAATACCAAGTAGGGAATCTATGTTAGACCAGCTCCAACATAGCTGTTACACTCCACATTGAAATACATGTAAATCTCAAGAACGTGGTTAATCCAATACAGAGCTGAGTGGGTATCACAGACCTGGTGTGGAGTAAAAGTTTGGCAAGCAGAGGTGTGTTGTAAAAGGTTAGCAAAATATTGACATTTGCCAAAAGACTATCTAAAAGTTTCAGAGAAATCTGCAATAAAGTGTGAAAGAGTCCCTAAAGGTGAATGCCACATGGGTGATGCTAGTGCACAGACCTTGAGGGCAAACTTAGTAACATAATATAATAGGCCTACTGTAATAACACCCACTCTATCTCTCTCATTTCAGTTCAAATTATATTAATAAAAATAAAACATCATAAAAACTACTATAGAAGATCTGCCAATTACTAAAACACCTCCTAGACCTGTAATCAACCTGATTATGTAATCATTTTTGTGTTTGCGTGTGTATATAATTAAAATCAGTACACAGATTACCAGGTTGACAAAGAGGTTAGCCCGTTAGCAGTTATGTATGGGTGTCCATTAGAGACGGTGAATAGTCCCAATTCATAGGCATGATCATAGACTGGTATTACACATCACATATAAATCTAGTAGTTGGGATTGTCTCCTCTTCAAGTTGCACACCTGACCAGTTTCATTGTAAGATTTCATCTCCAAGGCCTACTGACTGCAGTGTGATATGGACATTATTTTTATTAAATTAAAATTTGCAGTATGTCAGTATTATATTTAATGTAACCTAGCTATTATAGTACCCCTATATACATACATGTAGGCTATATAGCATATTTCACATCACCAACTAGTGATGGCATATTGATAGCATAGATCAGCTGGAGTGCAGCTTTCTCAATGCAGTACTTTTTCACATGTTGGCTACTGGTTACCCCTAAAGAGTTTGCAAACACTGACTTCATAAGATTAACTAAATCATGGGGGTATAATATAGGCCTATTTCTGACCAAGCCCTATTATGGGACTTACTTTACATCAACTAGTAAATATAGGATAAGAGGAATGAGTATTAGTATTAGGTTACTGATACTATAACATAAAGTAGTAATATTTACATATTTGGCCTCCTCTGATCCTAAACATTTGGATATATCCAGGGCCTCTATTTATGAAGATGAAAGAGAAAACTGCTAAATGAATGGAGGTGGAAATGATTAACAAGATAAATTACTAATAAAAATAATTATTATATAATGAGAAAATCCAATAATATTGTAATGAGTCGAAGTGAAAATAGCTGCTACACACAACTCTGATGCAGATGGAATAGCTACTAGAGTAATTACATTAAACTAAATATAAATATTTTGGTCAAGTACTATTTAATTCTTATGGCTCATAATTATGAACTATGAGAGGCTGGTTGTAGGGGTAATATCATTGTGATTTTTTTATTATTATAATATTATTATACTCACAAAAGTACAAACTAATGATTAATAATAATATTATATTAATATTGCAAGGAAACAGCATGGGAGGTTAGCATCAAACAGCTTGTTAGAAACAAGACCTGTGGGCAAGGTCAAATTTTAGAATCCCAGGTATCTGAGAGCTAAGACAAGAAGAGATGCGAGTCAGTTGGATGGAGGGGGTTGAGGGGACAACTGCTGAGATGTGAGTTGTAGCCCAGGTGACAGTGAGGGGGTGGAGTTGTGTAAGAGTTGCAGTCTAGATAAAAGTGAGGGGAAGTCGAGTTGCAGCTAAAGGTGTGACTGAGAAATAGTAGAGTAGCCAATCAGGGGGCACTGGGGCATCACTGAGATCTAAGCTAGGGAACTAAACACATAAGTATAGTCTAGCCTAGGTGTGCGTTGGGGGGAGCTAGTTTACAATACTGACTAGCAAAAACATTATTATATTAATTAGTATAACTCACTTTTTAAGAGCTTTGCCCGAGTCGCCAGGGGATTCTGTACCATCTGAGTTGGTAGTCTTTGGAATCGGCCTTGACCTCTTCTTCGCTGTAGAGTCTGCACCGGATGACGTCGCGCTGCTAGTCGAGGGCAGCGAAGTAGCGCCATCTGTTGAGTTATTTCTGTTGAGCTTATCGGTAGAAGTACCATCTCCTCCTTCAGGGTTTGTTAGATCAGGTACTAGGCTCACCTGTAGTAGACAGACAGCTTAATCATCTTCACACACACAAAGCAGCAGAGCATGTTATATAAATGTACGAATATTTAATCTAACTACACAAATAAGGTCTACAAAACACCCGGTTTCAATTAACATAGAAGTGCATCTCTCTTATGTGACATGCCAGGATTCAATGGTTTGTTTTATCAGATCAGCTTGTGTAGGCTTACAATGTAGAGTATATCAAAGAAACACGCAGCATGTAAGAGAAGAGAGCATATTAACAGAGTAATAAAGAGTTGTGTACCCTTGACTGTTTCAATGAAGGAGTAGATAACTGCTGATGGGAATGACTTCAAAAGTTACCAATGGCCCATCTTAACATATTATTACAAAAATAAAACTATACATCAGGTTGATGCAACAGATTGCCAACTAAAAGCAAACTTTATAAACAATATCCAATCCGACTGAGTAGTTGTGAGTGGTCATCGTGAGTGGTCATCATAAGCAGGGCAGTGCATGACAGGACAGTTACAAATAATGTGCAATAACAATGCGTCAAAAGCCTTACATAGCATTTGTATACGGTTGTTGGAATGTTGAATCATTCAATATAAGGTTAGGACAACTCCCAATTAGCAAAACCAGTGACACATTATAAACGCTTAGTGAACCATTTTAGTGGTATCGCTGGCTGACTGCTAGAAACAGTTCACAAATGCCAGATTTCAGACTGATAATTTTCTAAAATAATTTCAAATCTTATAGAACTGAAAGACTTGGCCATTGACGATATTGAAATTACCACTCCATTGGCCAATAACATCTCTGATAATCATAATAAAATATCCAAGAACAATGATGACTTAGTTTTGAGAGTACTGATGGCATTACCTGACTCTTCAAGAAATCAAAATTCTGGTTGGAATTGATCACCGACTTTCTAAAAATAAAAAAGCAGAAATTAATCTATGGTGTCAGGAAGTATGACTCTACATTGGCAGCTGTTAGCACAGGCAGTAATCTATTAACACTGGACAGCTAACTTACACTGTAGTATATGAGTGGACAGTACTTACAGTGTAGTATACGAGTGGACAGTATTTACATTGTAGTATACGAGTGGACAGTATTTACATTGTAGTATATGAGTGGACAGTACTTACATTGTAGTATATGAGTGGACAGTACTTACATTATAGTATATGAGTGGACAGTACTTACATTGTAGTATATGAGTGGACAGTACTTACATTGTAGTATATGAGTGGACAGTACTTACATTATAGTATATGAGTGGACAGTACTTACATTATAGTATATGAGTGGACAGTACTTACATTGTAGTATATGAGTGGACAGTACTTACATTGTAGTATATGAGTGGACAGTACTTACACTGTAGTATATGAGTAGACAGTACTTACATTGTAGTATATGAGTAGACAGTACTTACATTGTAGTATATGAGTGGACAGTACTTACATTGTAGTATATGAGTGGACAGTACTTACATTGTAGCATCTGAGTGGACAGTACTTACATTGTAGTATATGAGTGGACAGTACTTACATTGTAGTATATGAGTGGACAGTACTTACATTGTAGTATATGAGTGGACAGTACTTACATTGTAGTATATGAGTGGACAGCACTTACATTATAGTATACGAGTGGACAGTACTTACATTGTAGTATATGAGTGGACAGTACTTACATTGTAGTATATAGTGGACAGTACTTACATTGTAGTATATGAGTGGAGAGTACTTACATTGTAGTATATAAGTGGACAGTACTTACATTGTAGTATATGAGTGGGCAATACTTACATGTGACTGGAGGCCAGTGTCTTGGCATTATGCTCATCGGCAATGCTCACAGATTTAGATATCAGTGACTCCAAAAACAGCTCCAAAGCTCGAGCTGATTGTTGTGATTTAAGGATAAAATGCAGCTAAAACTTCTCAACTAACATTAAAGTAAAACAGGTTAACATCAAAATATAGCTCTCTAATCGAAACATTAATTTAGAATAGTGAACAAATCAAGCCAGAAATTTATGTAGAGGAACAGTCAACAATCCGAGTTTGTAAAACACGTCCACAATAGGATTTAAACCATGGACAACAAACATGTCGTCATTACCACATCCCCACTTTTAATGGCTCTAGCAACAACAACTAAGGATACAAATCACAACCGGAACTGGAGCTGCAATCTTTCCTATCTCCTCATCTGTCTGCATAATCTTTTTAATCCTTGCCTAGAAACAAACAGTAGAGCATGACAAACCTAACTATGAACATCTGATGCATAAGTTGAAAGTTTTTCATTCTCAGTGGTTAAGAGAAATGTAAAATCACTTACTGGTGGAAAACGAGCATTATATTTCTTCTTCTTCCCTCCCATGGCTTTCAACAATATAACTTATTCAGAGGGAAACACCGTGATGTGAAGTTGTAGAATTGCTAAAGCAGAAAATTATTTATCCCTGTCAAACTAATCATGGGAAGTGATGGTCAAATCATCACCAGTATATATAGGCCTACGCATTACATGCATCCATAGTCATCTTGCTGCCAATTTTACAATAGCCCAAGCTATATACAAACATGATATCTGTACTCCTTTCCTTAGAAGTTGATAGGCCTAGACTATGATTAGTTTTAGCATATTTCTACAAGACGCTAAACTTTCCCTTCAAACCTGAATAGCATACTAATCTTTTAAAGAATCTAACTGCCCATTTCTAGTTTCTATTGCAGTATAGCAGGTCTATCTGCACATTACGATTGTATTTTGTTGATAGTGTCGTGATGCTCCTAATTTTGAATTTATAGAATAAATAATAAATAGTTTTCTATTTAGAATTTCTCATTTTAGCCTCTGCTCAACCATATGAGATTCATCTAGGTTTAGTTTTTGATGTTTGGTTTGATCTGCCCAGGGCTCATTGTTCTGAGAATTGAGCCAAGTCCTTCACTGAGAAGTAAAAATACCAGTATTTTATCACATTGAGAGCAAGCATAGGTAGAGTACAAGTACAAATCACCATTTAAAGGTAGAAGTACAAGTGCAGTGTTGCAACTGCGAGTTATAATTACCTGCAAAAGTGTATGTCATGCACTATAATAATATTAAAGCTGTAGTATTTTCATCTATTCAGTATTTAAGAGTAGCCCCCTTAGTTTTTCTAGCATTATTAGCCTCTGATGACACTTGGACGAGTGTCAAAATATTGGAAAAAATCTTATGTTCTGTTATTATCATAAAATTACTAACCCACATCTTCCAATAACATCAGTTGTTGCTAATTTAGCACAACATTCAGTTAAGCTGTGGGCTCAATTATAGCTTAGGTAAAAGGTCCGAATTTTTATCTGGCCAAAAGAAAATCTAAATAGTATAATGCGACTGTCCCATTTTGTCTCCATATTAAAATCATCCCACAACTGTGAGAGAAGTTGCAGCAAATAGCTTACCACTTTTGGCACGAAACTGCCAAGTAGGCCTACATTCAAAATATAGGCCTACACCCTACATTGTATGTATAAGCCAACTGGAGTACATTTGTGTACAGTAGCTCTGAAAATACCCAGGCCTATAGTCTATGTAATTCATAACAATAATTAGGTTGATCATAATCATATTTTATCTTTCATTTTACAGAAAAGTACAATCACATCAAGTGATACAATGTGACTACCTAACCCACCTTCTTTTTTCTTTGCATGATAATTTTCAATACGATATTATAACATAACATAATAATAATAATTTTGAATTCAACAAATCACTTGTTCCGATTAGGCCTACTAGCCGAAAACAGATACATTAAAAATGGCACTGTCAAACTTGGACTAAACAATAAAACATATTAATGATATTCAATAATTTATTTATCAATTAATTAAGTTTGTTCAGCTCTACCAAAATTTAAAATTTTTAAACCAATGATAGCTGTAGTAAGTATCTGTATCTGTAGGGTATAGTCCAGCAAAACCTTCTAGTGGCCTGTGTCAACTTATCTACTACTAGTCACCAGAGCCCCAAGGTCCTGATGGTTTTAGGAATAAAACTGTGATGGAAAACATTTACATTACAAGTATTAGTTTTAATACAATATGAATATCCAATAGTTATAGTAAATAATTGCAATAAAAATTTATTATTTGAGTAAGCCAGGTGTGAGAGTTTCAGTTTATTTCGACAAGCTGATAAATAACATCATATAATTTAATAACAACTTTTATTTTAACTTACTTTCCTTTGAGAATTTATTTTCATTTTAATTTAATTAACTTATTAAGTATAGTAGTCAGTGATATCTTAATAAAGTATTAAATTGGGCTGCCAATTATATCGCAAATGCATGAGTGTCGAGTATATTCAATACTTTTTGTTTATATCATTTATATTTGAATAATAAATACAGAAATAGACTATATTTTATTTATTTATTAATACAGTATACACTGTACATTGTATTTGGGAACACTAAACCGGAAATTCAGATAAAAGCAGGCAAGCGCAATAAAACCCAACAATATGATGTCTGTCAGTGTTCCTTGTTTTAATAACGGTAGAGTGAAGGAGAGGTCAATTGCAGCTTTGATAGCCTTTGATTGGCTGAAACTGAAACTGAAACTCCTGGGTCTCAAAATGCATAGGCCAGTTTTTATAGAGCTTTGTCCAAATGAAATTAATGTACGTGCACATGCTATGGACCATTTTGATGGGGCTCCAAGCATTGAATTAGATTGAAATTATTCCCACTAGACTAAGACCGTTCTTTGTACTTAAAAACGTGGAAACCCAAATAAAATATAACGACACGTATTTAAATCATAAATAAAATTTATTTATAAATAAAGATAAATCTAAATACAATTTTTTAAATTTTAATTTAAAAATTTTTAATTATTTCATTTGATATAATAATTATTATTATTAAATTATATTTATTTGTTTCTATTTTATTTGTGAATTTAAATTTAGATTTAAACTAAAACTGTAAAAATAAAAATTTAAAATTAAATTTTTTTATTTCGGATGCAGCGAGTGAATTAAACATTGGCACTCTAGGTGATTGTCGTAAAATGAGCCGACACAACCTTCTTATGAGGGTCCTCTCAAAATAGGACAACCATCCTGCTCTCCTAGAGTCTTATGAGGAATTGGTGGATATAGAGACCAATGTCCAAGCCATTACCAGAGCAATTGCCAGAGGGGAACTCCCAACCATCTATGCCAGATCATCGACTTACCATAATAGTTTTCTGCCAAAAGCCATAAGAGAGATAAAAGCTAAAACCCTTGAATAAATGCTAACATAGCATGAACGATAACCACTTAATAAAATCTTGTTCTCAAAACAAGAGGCGTACCGCTTGCCACACCGGCTTTAGTACGTACTAGCAAAAAACAACAGCAACAGCATGATGATGATTTAGGTATCATATGAAAGCAAAAATAAAATTATGAAAGGTGTATTTTAGGCAGCTCAAATCAAATTTTGAAAACAGCCAAATCCAAATAAATTTCACATGGTTAGATAGGGACTGGAATGAAAAGTTCAAATCAGGTTTTTATTTTTCTCTAAGCTCAACCGTAAAAAAAGTTATGAAAAATATAAGCAAATTAAACCGGTAAAATTTGGCCAAACTTGCCATTGAAATTTGTCCCAAATTTTAAATATAGCAATATAACCCTATGCAGGTGACCCAATAGTCATATAGTGAAAAAACTATAGTTCTAAGGTATGTCAAACTATATATTTATGGAATCTGTGCACTCTGCTTGACATGAATATATCATTTTGAAGCAAAATACTAAAGAAAATAAAGCTTTCAAATGGGTACATATGCAGGGCTTTTCCCATATTTCTTAAAGAGGGAGTATTTCCAAAATTGACCAAAACCAATCAAAAGGCTGAATAGCTTGTTGAATAGTACTTGCCTAGAGCTATTCAAAAAGGTCTGCTAGTGCAACAGCAGATGATGTCATCAGCCACAAGTGTATCTCAAACAAAGGCAGTCTATGTCATCTGAGTAACCCAGTTAACCTTGTTATAAAGCACATGGAAAAGCTTTTATTCAATAACTTTTCTATTAACCAAGAGTTTATAAATTCCTTCTACACTTTTGATAACATGATACTTGACCACATATATTCACTTGTCTTTTTTTTTATTTCAAACATCAAGGAAGTGCAATTAGCAAGAAAACTTCTCATTTATTTGAGGATATACTACAATGATAAGACAACTTCTTCATATTTTCTAAAAACTCCCATGAGTGAATAGAGGTAGTGGGTGTCCGATTTTCCAATATTTTTCCAAAACACACATAACTACTTATGGTAAAACAATATTAGCACCGAAAGAGAAATAAGTAACCAAATTTAGCATAAATGGTTTCCAATTATATTTCTCTGCTCATACAAGAGGGGACAACTCAGGAAGACTACCCAATCTGTGGTGCTACTCCCACTTTAACATTTCGTAACACCTATTTTCAATTAGTCAGTGAAGCTAGCACACAGCTCAGGTTACATGGAGAGCAGTTGCAATGGCCCTCGCATTCTGTAGGCTTCTGATTGATATTAATTATTAGTCTAACTAAAAAATTCATGAAAGTACAACCAATTCAAAATTGCACGTTTTGATGCCACATACCATATACATATCCTTTCTCAGTTTGACGTTGCGTCATGCCTTATGTTTGAAGCGCCTATATTTTTTACTTTACAGTTGCTGATAACAGAAATTTTTCCTCTTTTGTATATTCCATTTAGGCATGTTTGTATTAGCACGCTGATCACTACTACTACTAGCTACACTGCTAAGGTTGCTATCATCCAAATCTCTGCTCGCATTTATTCAATACGGTATCATTACCAGTATTTGAATTATTCTATATTACTGCTGTGGATTGACTGTTCTTTAGAAAGCTGTTTATACAATAAATGTTGAGGCTATCTCAAAACGTCTTGCCAGATGGCAGATCCATCCTGATTTCTATGATATCTAGCACTGAAGGTAGTCAGGGCGCAGTACAAGAATATTGTATAAGTTTAATGCGGTGGAGATTTTACCTAAGTTCTAAACTTAAAAAACGACCCCCAGTGCTATTTTCATTGCTTTTTATAATTGGACGTGCCACACCACCTGCTCAGAAAGTGCCCACTAACTGAGATCTCATGGTTTTCCCTCCATGCTACATCGGACTATAGACTTATTCATAGCGCATTCCAATATATAGCCTACATGTAAAATGTGACCAATAATCAAAGCTCAAAGGTACAATAAACTCTTTGGTGTTCCATGAACTATCGATGTTGGTGCATGCCTACAACTAGGCATAACTTGTTGAGTCTTAAAATTGCTAAGTAAACCAATTGAATAAATGGTCTGGCATTTTTAGTATTGGCTGTGCTCTTTATGTTATAGGCTCAAAGACAGTTGGCGTTATGCCTGAACTAAGTGAGCCTCAAGAAAATCTTAGCTCGGCTACATTGTTTAATAAGGTGAGACTAGTTTACTATTTCCAGCTCTGTTAATTTAGTTGCGCTGCTATCATAATCTATCAGCCACCCATAACATGTCATTATACTGAATAATAGGCCCTAATAGGAGAAGTTAGGTGTTTCTATTGTTTTATCATTTTGCCTTCGACAGCTGTTCAACAGCTTTTGGCTTTTCTGAATATAAATAGAAACACAATTTGCAGACTATTGTGAATATTGCTTTGTGCTACTCTGAATTACTGTATCCAACACTCGCACTTAATTTAGACTTTATCCTTGATCCTTTATCCATTCTTAAAGTAGTACAAGATTAAAAATATAGGTATTTTAGTTAGTAAGTTCATATTTGGAGCTTCAAAATGATATGCAACTTGACTTGGTTGAACATGTACAGACAGCTGTATTTGAACCCCAAAAACCGTTGAAATATAGTGATTTTGTAAAAGCTCAGGAAATTTTGCCAGGAATTTCCAACTATTCATTGATGTCACTTGTCTGTTCAATATGAAAGAGCATCCACATAGTTGAACAAAGAAACAAAGACAACCAATGAGAGAGTGTTAGTTATAAATAGGTCAATTGTTACCATTGTTACTGTGGGAGTAATGTTGTTTACAATAATTATTATAGTTTAGTTTATTGTACTAGTGCACATGACTAGTTGACCTATTAAAACCAATTGTAAGCAAGCCCATGTTCATTGACAAATTTCAGCAAATCATCAGGACAAAAGTAGAATCCCCTTTACACATTAGTAGTTGAAGAATTAAGCTATGTACATGTTGCATGAATACTAAATATAGACCGGTGATTCATAGTAATTTGCATTAGAACAATCAGTGTTTGCAGCGGCTCATAGAACTAGTAGTCAACGTGCCGCTTGATCGCACTAGTGATAACCTGAACAAGTGACGTCACTTATTCACCTATTGTTGAATAGCTGAGCATTTTTGGCAATATATAAACTTTACAGTCTGATTACACTGAAGTAAATAAAGTAAATATAGTCAATTTGCATATCATCTTGAAGCTAAAAGTGTTACCTAACTGACTAGAATGGTCAAATCCTCAAAAATTGAATACTTTAATATAGCTTTTCTAACAAGTTTCATTGAGTGTAGTGACTTACAAAAGAGTAAACTAGAGACTATACTTGTGAATCAAAGAGTTGATCAATCCAATGAAGTTAAAACTTGCATTCCACAAAGCACAGCTGTAGAACTAGAACTAGTACACCTGGTTTGGAAAAGCGATTCAATCAGGTACAAGTAGTCTAGTGAGTAAATTCAGGCTCCGACCTCCACCAGGCTGTGACCCCTACCAGGCTCCGACCTCCACCAGGCTCTGACCTATACCAGGCTCCGACCTCCACCAGGCTCTGACTTCTACCAGGCTCCGACCTCCACCAGGCTCTGACCTCTACCAGGCTCCGACCTCCACCAGGCACTGACCTCTAACAGGCTCTGACCTCCACCAAGCTCTGACCTATACCAGGCTCCGACCTCCACCAGGCTCTGACTTCTACCAGGCTCCGACCTCCACCAGGCTCTGACCTCTACCAGGCTCTGACCTCTACCAGGCTCTGACTTCTACCAGGCTTCGACCTCCACCAGGCTCTGACCTATACCAGGCTCCGACCTATACCAGGCTCTGACCTCCACCAGGCTCCGACCTTTACCAGGCTCCGACCTCCACCAGGCTCTGACCTCCACCAGGCTCCGACCTATACCAGGCTCTGACCCCCACCAGGCTCCAACCTCTACCAGGCTCTGACCCCCACTAGGCTCCGACCTATACCAGGCTCTGACCCCCACCAGGCTCCGACCTCTACCAGGCTCTGACCTCTACCAGGCTCTAACCCCAAATGTAAATCATTTGCCTAAGATATCTCGGGCTCACTCTCCAAAGTGCTAAGGAACACTATGTACACCTACATTGTGTAAAATGATGCTACAGTTTCCTATGTTCATGGCTAAAATTTACCATGTACACATGTGCACTCTGCAATAATTTGCATTACAATGTTGGTTCAACAGCCTCACTATAAATACATGTAACTCTTTATTTCAGGTGTTTTCAGCATAGTCATTCGAATAATGGTTTACTGTTAACAGGTCTAATCTTATTATTGTGTTCCATACTCTAGAAAGCAGACTTTGACTATAGCCCAAGTAACTGGCCCTGTGAGTCGCGGGCAATAAAGACCAGATCAGCTGTTCTTGCGGACTACATCGCCAGATGCCAAGAAGGTATATGAGTACTACATGTATTATTTCCAAGTGATTACCACACAACCCTTCAATTTGATTGAAATAAATATGTACCAACATCAACAAATAGCCACATGGGTTAATATTAATGCTCTTCCAAACTCTTACTCGACATCTGTTGTTCATCCAATTATGTTTCATTTTCTCTGTACTACAGGGGTTGTCCTCTCATAAAGCACAAACTCTCTGCGAACACGGCCCATCCAGGCCTGCATTTTCCAGTATAGTTTTAATACGTTTACCAGAATACCACTTTACTGCACTAATGTTTTTCAACTATAGTATTTTTCCGAGGACGATTCCTATACTCTGCTTTTACTGCTTGGCTGTTATAAAGTGGCTTGTTATAAATATTCTGTTAATAGATTATATAGACATGGGTGAGTATAATTATTATTTCTTTCAGATTTATTCTATACCATAACTATGGTCTAACATGCCAATATAACAATTTTAAATAATTGCATAGCCTACAACGTAAAGGTTGGGGCTACCAGTACATGCCTGAGTTACAACTCTACTAAATGAGTGTCACTTTTGGATCTTTGGTTTCAGTTCTACCGCCATAGCGTAGGCCTAACTTAATGCTTTAATTTGTAACGTTACTAGAATGTGGTAGACCTTTAAATGTTCCAACTCTACTCTATGGGACCTGCCCTCGATGTCATACATCTTGGATTTTCTAATTTCAAGCTCCAATATGTGTTGTATTGGACATAATTTATGATGGTACAGTACGCATGCAGATAATTTTCTATACTACAGGTGCTGACGCTGCCTATGGTAGATATGCTGATTCCATCACCAGTATAGACTACGGTAGCAGAGTTTATGAGAAAATAGATATTGTGGTACCAAGTCAAGCAGAGTGCCCGGGGCCCAGCACACACCAGTCCGCTCTATTTGCATTCTTCCATGGTGGATACTGGCAAGCTGGCAGGTAAGTCACAGGTGTTTTCAGTGACATAAGAATGAATATATACACACAGTGTTTGACTACTTTCCTTTTCCCACTATTGATTTTAGTTTTGTGGGAGTTATGCTCTCTCCCACACTACCTCTAACTTGTGAGGACAACTCCTATGACCTAGATTTCCTATTATATTAGTTATTCCAAACTGACATTATCAACTTCCAATTCTCTCAATTTTCTTGACTCTTTGTTGCGCATTCTTTGTCTATTGACAGTGTTTTATGAGCTCTTTTAGCCGCTGTGGTAGAACGGTGACCTTGGCAATTTATTGCTTTAAAAATTTATTGTGAATTTCAATGTTATAGTTGAAATTTCACAATTTCTATTTTGAATGTAGCCGCCAGTGCTGTTACACCTATAATTTACATATGATATATTCTTCTGACTCAAATACAGACTATCATTATATTTCAGTTACAAGAGTGACGGTATAAGTGTGGCTCCATTTGTATGCAATGCAGGGCACTACTATGCTGCTGTTGGATATAATGATGAGGTACAGCTGACACTGGGCGACATCACTGAACAGGCTGTGTCAGCTATAAATAGATTAGCTGACTATGCTAATGAACACAACATCAAGTAAGTCAGGTAATACCCTCTGTTGGTATACATGTAGTTACTCTGTGCTAAGTTAGCTGCTTACTGCTGGCACAGGAATTCATAGGAGGAGTCTTGCTTCTAGGTGATATTACACAAAGTTGTTAGGAGTAGTTCCAGTGTATGTATCCTTTTAATTTCAGATACATTAAATATGTTATGTTCTTTGACAGTACTTATTTATATTCTACATTTTAACACCACACAGGCATTATTCTGAAAATCAAAACGTGTGCTTATCTAACAAACACAGGAGAGTTTTTGAGCGAATCGTCCAAGTGCCGACACTCAAAATGCTTGAGTTGTGTCACCAGAAGTATTGGGGCTGGTGAGATTGGCTGCTAAAAGATTTAGTAATTGTTAACAAGAAACTTGTAAAAAACTTGATTTTCAACACTGGCTAACTGTTGTACCACAATATGTACTTAGAGATTTGACTCCAGTTTCAATTATATCTAAATTATCCTGCCTTTGATTGTTACTCAACTATACCTTCATCAACTGTAACATGGTTCAGTGTATTACTAATCTATAGCAAGAGAATAAACTAGTTCAATATTCTCAATGATTTGTAGATCTGTTATTTTATCTGGACATTCTGCTGGTGCTCATCTCGTTTCCATGGCGATACTATCCTCTAAGCTAAATGGTAATGCAAGATCATTGGTTAAAGGTAGGTATACAACTTGTACTGCTTTGCACTACTGTTTGTATGTCACACAGTAAGTACATCATATTATTGAGGAATTGTAGAAATTGTCTCCCCATTATATCATGTGTGATAGGAAGATAACTCCAAGTAAGTTGCTTTTTTGCATATCTGGTCACACCTGCCATTCGCCTGATACAGTGTGGTTATACAAAGTGTGGTTATACAAAGTCTGGTTATACGAAGTGTGGTTATACGAAGGGTGGTTATACTAAGTGTGGTTATACGAAGTGTGGTTATACGAAGTGTGGTCATACGAAGTGTGGTTATACGAAGGGTGGTTATACAAGTGTGGTTATACGAAGTGTGGTTATACGAAGTGTGGTCATACGAAGTGTGGTCATACGAAGTGTGGTTATACGAAGTGTGGTTATACGGAGTGTGATTATACGGAGTGTGGTTATACGAAGTGTGGTTATACGAAGTGTGGTTATACCAAGTGTGGTTATACGGGAGTATATGGTATGTACTCACCTCAATTTTAGTGGATGCACTGCATGTACCCTCATTTTTATAACTATCATTTTTTCCACTTCAAACACTAACCTGATATAGTTTTAATATAATCATTTCACTAACAGTATATATTCTATGTGGGCCCAGGGCCATTGAGAGGCTTAATGGCTCTGTGTGGGCCTATATCTATGTTCTACATGTATATCTACAGCGTATGTTAAAAAGTGATATGCCATGTTATATACATGTACATGTGTGTATGTAATGACATTGTGACATTATATTTTATGGGTTAATCTGTAATAATAATTATATTTAAATTTCGATCTACCTCCATGTGTATTGTTTCCTGTGCACCTTGTATCAGATTTGCAGTAATAATGTGGAATGTCGATACTTGCATAGTTATTAATAACTTTGCCTGGTTTCTACTTGCAGGTGTAGTGCTATTATCAGGGGTGTATGATATACAACCCTTACACAATACATCTATAGATATCCCTGGCCTTGCTATACTGAATCAGTAAGTAATTGGTCTAACTCTTAATCTGTGGTACTGGCCTGGGTTCCAAGTCTGCTGAATAAACTAAGGCGGGGTGTCAGCAATTGCACATGAAATTGGGATACACCAAACCTGTATTCTTTCAGAGCCTTTGGACTCAGGCTAGATTGGTACAGTAGCCAACAACTAAGACTGTGAAATGCATAAAAGTTTGGAGTTGTCTTTCTATTATTTGATTTGACACTATTTTACCTGGTTAATAGTGGTATAGTTACCTATCTGCAAGTATATTAGATACATATTACTTTTAGATAGATTTGTTATCATAATGCTGCAGGTCCGTGGCTCAGGATCTTAGTCCTGCTATCCTGTTGGATACTCGGTCTATAGTAGTTGAGAACCTGGTTTTCAATGTCATTAGTTATGGGGAGGCAGAGAGTGACGCCTTCAAATCACAGTCTAAACAGTTTCACAAGGTAGGTGGTAGCTATCCATCACATTGTTTTACTTCAAATCTCAACTTCTTGAAATCACCCCGATGTTACTGTGCAGAAAATTTACAATTTTTCTCTTAGGTAATACATAGGGAATACTGTTGTGCATTGTTTATATTTGATCTTAGTGAGTAACTACAATGCTTCCAATAACGTAATGCTCACAATGGTAAATTCAGACGCATGCTAGTCGGAGTTGTCCTCCCTATGCTACTCTAGCAAGTTCAGTAGCTATTGGCTTACCGTCATTACGCAAAGTAGTACATAAGATGGATGCCCATTAACAGGCTAGGCGATAGGGAACATTCAGGATCAATATTCTGAAAATTTGGATAATTACCTTAGAAAGGGGGTTTTATAATATTGATTCAAAACCTGTTCTCCGGGAATGGTTTTCTGCTGCTTAGAGGCTTATCATGAATTTCACAAACAGTCATAAGAATCTTCCTATATTAAACTCGCCTTGAGTTTTATAACATTTACCTCTAGAATTCCTCACAAGTCACACTGAGAACACGAGAACAAAAATAAAATGCATCGCTCTCTGCAGTCAATAATATGTTAGTATCTTAATGTTATCCGTTCAGCAGATGAGGCAATATAGATGAACTATTTCTTCATCATAGCAATCTTAACTACTTACAAAATGATATGCTGATACTGATGCTTAGTGGCAGTACAGTGATATGCTAACAGAAGTATCCGTGTACCTACAGTGTACTTATTTGACTGACTGACTGACTGACTGACTGACTGACTGACTGACTGACTGACTGACTGACTGACTGACTGACTGACTGACTGACTGACTGACTGACTGACTGACTGACTATGTCCCCATATCCTCTCATCCTTACCGTGTGATTGTGCTACACATCGTGTACCTTTATACTTGTTATATCAGCAGGGGTCACAACTCCCAAGTGAGTTGTGCAATACAAGTATTTCCATGTACATGTAACATATCATATAAATTTCATTTCTGTAGCTTCTGGAGACAAGATCCGTACCAGTAACACTGTATGAATGTGTGGGTAAGGACCACTTCAACCTTATCACTGATATAACAGAGCAAGACAATCCCCTTGCTAAGGTGAGTGCTCTAAGGCTACTAGTTCAGCCATATTGTAATGGGGGAGGGGGGCAGCACAACTCCTATAACAGTAAGTGTGGGTTGAGCTCCTAGCATGCAGATTAGAATCACCTTAATTACTCTCACCTCATCCACTTCCTCTATACCCAGAATATACTACATCTCATATACATTGTAATACAGTATCATCTACCTACTTTGGCTCCATTAGTTATTGTTGGATTATACACTGTATGTCATCATCTCTATACACGTATGTATGTACATTGTTTACAAGAGCTGGCCTCTGCTATAGCTTACACATTTCTGTGATAGTAAAATATGTGCCTAGCTGTATACAGTTAAGTACCATTGTGTGATAGAGCTATAACACAATGGTATGCATATTCATAATTACAGTAAATTCTTAGGAAAGTTGGAAATAATTTATGCTAAACCCTTTTGTTATTGTTATTATTATATTCTTATATATTTTTAGACTCAAACGACTTCATTTGTGCCTCTGTACATGTATATACTTGCTGTATAGTTGCATTTAGTTGTTAATGTGGTGTATGTTTTATATATCTACAGATGATAGTGAAACTACTAAATGATTCCAGCATACAGAGTTCAACCTAAGATAGTCTTAGATATCTACCTTCCAACTGTCTACGGTGTACCAGTGGTGTCTATGTTGTAACAATGGTGTCTATGATGTAATAGTGGTGTCTATGATGTAACAGTGGTGTCTATGATGTAACAGTAGTGTCTATCCCTCCCCATGTGCCTCTAGCTGAGACCAGTTAGTGCTGCTAGCTGTAAGTTATAATTCTGTAACAGTGCTTATAGTAGTGGAGTAGCATTTCTATACTCTTATATAGGTCGAATAGAGAATAATTATTATTATGGTTTTATTTTTACTGATTTAGGAATCCAAGTTGTATTTTTATTGGAATATTAGTTTCTGTATCAATAAATTCATATTGGTGGGATTTAACTCACATTTGTACAATGTGATCCTTGTTACTGTGTACTTTTTAATGCATTGTGACGGTCAACCACTGTAATGGGGAATGGATATGGCTCTGAATATATTTTTGGTATTGGTAATTACATGTATTAGTCAATAGTTATTTATGGCAGCTAGTAAATAATATTTTCTATATTTTAGAATTATTTGCTCAACCCCCATTTAAATTGTGAGTATTTCGTACGTGAACCATACACATGTATATTTGCTCAAATAAAATAAGATGTATGAAGACTAGCAATGTGGACATTTACTAGTTGGAGTTGTTCCCTCATGGACACAATGGCTAGCATTACTTTATAAAACATAGACTAATATAGACTAACATAAACCTTGTAGTGTTTCAGTTTTCAACCTACAGTGAATATAGACTAACAGTACATTCACCAACTAATAGAGTCATCTGCCCAACATTTTGCTCATAACATTCCTATGGTACTTGGAAAGTTTCCAGACATATTGCAACTGTATTTGGCCGAAAGACTACTTGTTTACTATTGAACATGTCTCCACATTCGGTTTAGTTCAGTGGCTACTTGGAATGAAAGTCATAGTTGGAAGTTGTTTTACTTTTGAGTGAATATATTATACTATACAGTATATGGTATATTAATTTATACAGTTAGTACACGGCTCCTTCATCACAAACAGTTTGGTAAGAAATTAACACATTGAGATCTAACTGTCTCATTAGTTTGTAGTCTTAGTGACGAATACGATGTATCCTGGGCAGACCATGTTATTTGGGTGTCAAACATGATGCCTTTGAAGTTTAGTTTTGTGAAATGTCCCTTGGTATTGTAAGGCTATTTCCACATAATAGATATATGTACAGGGCTATTTCTTGGCTCTAGTGTAACAGGAAACACTATGCTACATAATCTTAAGGCCATAGAGTTTTATTTAAAAAATCATCAGATTTGGATGTAAACACAGTTGATAGTTTAAAAAGCACCACGAGTAAAGTAATAAAGATGAATAATAATATGTTATACATGTAAGATGTAACATTTTAGTTATTTTTCCTATTACTTATTATAACAATACATGGCAATTTCACTAATAACACCTGCATTGCTATATTGGGTCCATGTCCTAGATTGCGTTGTAATGCATTCCTGTGTGTATACATACACTGGTATAAAATAAAATAATACATAATGCAATTTATAATGTATAATAATATATAAATTAATAAATAACGAAAAGAAATCAACTATCATATAAAACGGTCTGGCGAGGAAAAGCTGTCTTTGTAATCCTAATTTTAAAGAGGCGAGAAATATAGTCCACAGGCTAAATCTCGGTTACTAAGCAAATACGTAATTATTATGATTGATAACCTGAGTTTATTAACAAATTCATCGATAAATAAAAACCCTTTTCTATTAGTTGGCACAGCATATGATCCAAGTGATAATGGCTACTCTCTTACCTCCTTTCGTATTATCGTCGACGCCTTCGCCCATTTCCTTTTCTTTTCGAATTCCCTTTCTTTTTGTTACTACTTGACTTTTTCTTTTTACTTTTGCTGTTGTTTTTCTTGTTTTTACTTTTATTGCTACTCTTTTTCTTTTGACTGCCCTTCGATCGACTTGACTTCTGTCTACCTTTACTTCGACTTGGCGATTTCGATTTGATGCTTCTACTCTTACTCTTACTCCGACTCTTATTTTTCAGTCTCTTTATCGAGCTGCGACTTTTCGTTCCTCTTTTGTTACTTCCTTTGTTTTTATTTCTCTTGTTTGTACTTTTATTCTTATTTTTGTTCTTTGAAGGCAGCTTCTTAATGGCTGGTTTCTTGGCTAAAATATTAACGAAAGTTATACTCTATCATAACAGTCTTTATACCATGTGATACACAATTTACAGCTTCTGCAAGAAAGATTGTAAATAAAACACATTTTATGTAGTTTCGAATCTGTTATGGTGTCTTTACACAATTATCATAGAAATCGTTGCATATTCTGAAACTACTACACACTAAAAGGCTGTTTTGTCCAAGCTGGAGCTATCGCTCTCTTTATTTGAAGTACAACTGTTGATCAGGATAGCTAGTAACCCAAAGCATTGCAATTTTTTTGAACCAATACAAAGAGAGACAACTCTAAACGCATCTGCTCTAAATATCAGTTGATACACATAAACATGTAGCTGATCCTTATTTTAGTGAGAGGTAAAATATAATGCTGTGTCATAGTTGTGTTGGTTCATTGATTATGTAATTTTGAGAGAGAGGCTGTGCCATGTAAAACAATTGATCTAGCATAGTTACACTTGAATACATTCTGATTGTAGTTATGCAGAAAGGGAACCTGTTATTTCTGTTATGGGTTTGGTAACATCTACATAGATTGCAATCAGTTATAAATAGGTATATCTTGAACTAGTTGCAACTACATGCAATTCAAGTTGGAACATAAACACAAACATTAAACCTACTGTTCAGAGTACATATTTTTAGCGGCATTGTGAAATTCAAATTTTACGGAAGGATTGAATTCTGTAACCAATATTAAATGGCCTTTGAAGTGAGTTTTCTCTTTGTAAAAATAAGTGTAATCGTATAATATAGCACAATAACTGTTTTGGATCAAATGGAAGACTACCATGGAAAACTACTCATTAGGGATTCAATGTAGGCTAAAACTTACACATTGCTGGCCAATTCCATTGCCTTATTTGGGCTTCATTAGTCATCTCTAAGTTATAGAAAAGTGTTACAATTGTTGGGGACTAGATGAGAATTTAATCGATTGTGAATTATGTGGGCTTAATGACTCTATTTAGTGCCTCAGTACAGTGCAAACTGCTTCGCCAGGTGTCAAAATAAGCTAATAGCTAATGCTAATCCCTGTTATGGTAATCAGACAGTGAAAGGGTTCCCAAATACTGATAATGATCTCTACAATGTTGAAGGAGAGATCACTATGACTATTAGTACATGTACATGTAGTTCAATCTGCCCTCAGACAGGGCTAGCTAGACCAACTGTGCTCCAAACAGGAGGCTGGTAGTGGTAGACATCACAGATATCATGCTCTGCATTTGGAGACACAATACCAAATTCACAATTTACTATTGAAAATATTATGTGGTACCGAACCTCTATGCTCTATGAGATGCATATAATAATATATAAACACATGCGGATGTGCAAGATTGATTAATTCTACTGTATGTTATATATTTAAGCTACTGTTGAATGTATGTTATTAATGAGAATGCACACTTATAAACTATAAATATTACATAAAATATAGCTTAGTCGATAACTTATCAGCAAACTGTCCCAAAATAAACCTTACATTTGCGGAAAATGCTAGAAAGACATACACCTGGGTTTCCCGCTGAACAACCATCTCCCTATTTTATTAGTATTAAGTAATTTCATATCGTATAGCATAACGTGTGTCCCAGTAATCTATACTTTCTGTTTTAACACAATCACTATTATAACTTGTATAGTTAACTTACTGGTGGCGGGTTTAGGTGGAGGGGGAGGTGGTCGTGGTGGTGGACCAGCCGGACCGTATAGTCTAGTAACAGCTCTGATGTCATCAGCTGTTAGGTGCAGCACATCTCTCTGGTATTGTCCATGCATAATGGCATTCCTCACGTTGGAGTGTGATATGCCCAGAGCATGGCCTAACTCATGCATTGCCACGGAATAGAATGACAAACCTGGTAACAGAGTAATGCACATGTATATGTGACCTACATAATAATTCCTGTTACTTTATTAGAAAGTTAATTTTCTAACTTTCTATATGATTTAAAAATAATTTATAATGTCATTTAAAAAGATATAGTTTTGTAACCGGTACAAGTACTGTGTGACGCAGGGCTTAAAGTGTAAAATTTTTTTTACAGGAACGCATCAACATTACTTTTACAGGAACGCATCAACATTACTTTTACAGGAACGCATCAACATTACTTTTACAGGAACGCATCAACATTACTTTTACAGGAACGCATCAACATTACATGACTTTCACTATCAAACAGGAAGTCCGCTTATATCTGGCTAAATTCAAAGAAGTAGCACATCGATAAGATGTTTTTACAATAAATATTTTTTCCCAACTCCTGTTCTCCGTGTTTAAACAAACATTTAATAAATATAATAGTTATATCTACATTTCTGTTTAGAAGAGTGGTATTGAGCCAGTGTTGGAAGGTGCTTGCAAAATGTTTGAGAAGTGTAGATTTGTCTCCCTTGTTTTCCTGTCCATATTCAAAATGTTATGTATTTTTGAGTAAACAGTAGTACTAATTGGATCTTCTAATACAAAAATGTTTGCCATACATATTGCTACCAAATTTTCATGTGTTAACGTGTAGGAGATATTAATATTAAAATGAAAAAGCTTTAGACACCCATTAATGACCCTATTCAATTGAGTAAGTTAGCGACCTATCAACGTTTCGAGCGAGGGCGGTCTGACTAGCTGTAGTTAGTAAGGGAGCTATACCATTCCTAAAACAACTAGTTGACTAGCTAATGTACTGAAAATGCAACCGGAACGCGTTCCTGTAAGAATAGCTCTAATAAATTCTTACCAGAACGGCGTTCCGGTGCGTTCCGGTACACTTTAAGCCCTGGTGTGACGTGTGTGACAAAACTGAGCAATAGGAAGAATAATGGAGTGCAAGCGAAAGAAAATTTCAGATCCATGCATATTGTTGATTTGTAAATCATGACATGCTGGGAAACTAGTATGGCATGCTGAGAAGTTCTACCGGTAGCCATCTTGGAATTGCAGTATAATCAAGGAAGGATTCTATAAGAGGAATACAACTGATTTCCATGATTTCAAATGAGAGCTTCAAAGCGGAATAAGAGCAAGCATGCTTTAGGAGTTGCTACTTACTTCTGTAAAGTCCTAAGTAGAAGTAAAACACATAATAAATAATAATAAGGCATTAAATTGCTAAACAATGCATATGGATGGGAAGTGGGACTATGCAAGCAGCATTCATTTAAACAACAAGCTATTTGGATTGGAATGCCGGAGGGAACCTATGCAAAGTACAATTGGAGTTGCCTGCCCCTACCTGCATGAAAACCTGTAAGCACATTATATAACAGGTGTATTAGTGAAATACAGTTAATTTATCACTGTGTGACAATAGTGGGCAAGTTCTTTCTATTACAAAAAATTACCAGTTCAGAGAGAGTACTGTATACATTTACTGTATAATAAAGTTGATTGTTGCTGATAATTTTGTACCAGCTACATGTACAAGTAAATAAACTCTAATTACATGTAGATGTTTCAAAATTATAAGCAACGAAAATCATCAGTTTCTAATGCCAAATATCCGGATCATAAGAAATTATTTTACGAATCGAAACGCCAGGCGCTGTGTAAACTCATTAGATTGAAATAGCTACATGCACTTTACTGTCAATACAAATTTTGGGATATCCCAAATAAAAGCTACATGTAATAGTTATACTAGATGAATGAGAACATTTTAGACATACATGTAGGTAGAATAGTATGATTATGAATAGTTTATCAGAGAAATGAGATACTACCAAATCTCATATCAAACACAGGTGGGTCAGTAATTGTACTGCAGTGCATACGTCTACAACTGCTGTGACGTAAATGCTATGGATAAACAAAAAATCTCTTAATGCTATGACTATAGTCTATGACCACAGTCTATCTTTTGGTAACCTGGCAACAACCAAGCAGCAAACAATAAATTACTGTTCTAGTGTCCTGACTTGTTTATTGACACTTACTGCCTGACATTGAGCCTCTGACACTGATCTTGTCTATCCAATTTTCACCATTTTCGAATTCGATCCGGCCTACTCTGGGAAACCAAGCCTTACCGAGTACACCCCAAGGTCCATCATGGTGGGTAAATCCAATCCTAATATTAGCCGTCTGGAAGTTACCTCGGACAAAGTTTAACCCCGATACTTTAGCCCAACTCTACAGAACAAAAAATCATATTGACATAAAGTGATAAATAATAAATAATAATAATAATAATAATTAATGAATAATAATAACAATAATAAATAATAAAATAATGATAACAATAATAAATAATAAAATGGTGTATTCCAGTTTCTGTTTCAACTTTTTTAGTTGCTGTATGATCTGGCAGTTTTTTTTTGTAAAGTCTGACCTTTAGAGCTTTCATAACCTGTAAGCAGATTACGAGTGACTTAGAGCAAGTTTTGGTTTCTCCTAAATGTCTACTTCCTTATCATTAAACATGAATCAGCATGAATTGAATGGGGGTGAAAAGTGACATATTAGCGATGGCTGTCAAACGTAGATTAATGGCCGCTACCACCATGACACCATTACGTTAATCCAACAGCTATAAGCAGACATGGAAACAGCTACTTTGACTCATTACTAATGCTTATCCTGCAGGTTGCTTATAGTGTTTGACGCAAGTCAAAGTCTAAGCTTAGCTCCAAGATTTGTTGAGAATCGCTTTTGCAGTAAAACGTCTACAATTATATGGTAACTGTATTTGAATGTATTTTTAGTAGCTAGGCTGAGGCTAGCAGATGCTTAAAAAGTTATTCAACCAATTGCGAAGTCTTTCTTGATTCTGTCAATTTTTGTAGCCATTTATTTATCATCAAAGATATGCCAACTGCTGTTACCTTTGCCGCTAAAAAGACTAGACTGAATGGCCTTGACTGAAACCAACGGAAAGCTTTGCCAACTGATAGCAGAATTTTCTTGTGTTGGGTGCTAAAAAATTTTTTTATGTCTGCATTAACCCAGAGCTGCTATACAATGTTATGTTAAACTTATCTGCAGGGAGCTATTGCAGTTTACTGGTAAATGGATATTTCGAAAATTTCAATTAAAAAACGGACGTTCTGAAAGCGTCCGTTTGAGACTGTGGGTTGGGATTTGAAAATTTTCGGAGCGTCCTGTTTCTAACTGAAATTTTCGAACGTTTTACTGTTGATGCCCTTCAAACCATTTCTTATTCTTACATATTTTTAAGATGCTCTACATGAATATCTCTGTTTATTAACCACAAGTAAGGTAAGATAATAATTTTTCTATTTAACTGCTT
The DNA here is from genome assembly GCA_935421135.1 of Bugulina stolonifera. NCBI lineage: Eukaryota > Metazoa > Bryozoa > Gymnolaemata > Cheilostomatida > Bugulidae > Bugulina > Bugulina stolonifera. The sequence goes on from OW285194.1 coordinate 7,595,763, forward strand.
CAAAGAGGATAATGGCTGAAAGACGACTTTAATTTTAATCCAGATAATCTTAATCTGCAGCTTACAGAATTAACACTGGTTCATTTCTATCTGGTACATGAGAAATTCACATAATAGTGTGTTTGAAACATCTTATGAACTAAATTGTTATTTTATTGCATTTTTACACATTATCAAGTTTAATTCCCACATGCTTGAGTATAATTTTGGGCTTGGTACGTCCATTATTAGAATATAGGTTGCATTGATCTGGAACAATAATCAGGGCTACATGTACTAGCAAATGGCTGCCAATATTGGCTATACACTAAATTGCAAAATACAACTATAATATAGTTGTGTTCGTAATCTATAAAGCAATCCTTCAGCACAAACCACTGTTGGAAACAAAAACTTTCTTGAAATACCAATCAATGAGCCATTCTAGCAGTCATTCATGAAACCATTAATAATGTTTTCGCTTTAATCCAGAAGTTTGACTGCATTGAATCGGGATTTTCCCGGAAAGCTTAAGTTGTAAGCATTGCAAATTTTCGTTTGGAGCCATATACAATGCACAATATAATATCTATACGTATCATACATGTTGTTAGTTGTTCTAACCTTTCTATTCTGAAATTGATTGACTATGAAAAACATAGTTTGGTGCCAAAAATACGCTTATCTGTTCGATAATTAAAACCGCCAGCAATGATGTGGCTCACGATAGTTTATCGCCAATGAAAATATATAAACCAACTACAAACTATAAGCTACAGTGTAGATATAGTTTTCATGCTCACTAGATTCTCAGCTGTGTCAAGACCAAGGTTTAAAATAATTATCAGTCCAGTTAATATTTTAAATTTTTCCCCATTAAAGCAACAACTAAATTTGGACTGTCGAGCATTAGCATGAGTTCGCCAGTGTCTGTTCGATACAGCTATTGCTACTACCAATGCAATAGCTATCACTCATATTTGTTTATGACTTGACTTACATCAGCTGCATCCATGAATGCCCTCTCCTGGGCATCCCTTCCCATAAGTCTACTGTGACTTGTGAACACAACTCGTAGAGGAAAGTCACTTCTCTGCCACTGAGAATTTCCTGCAAACACAGTTTGTGTAAATACAACACAAGCAGAAACAGGTAGAGCTTAGCCAATACTAGGTCATATACTATTCCATTTTTGTGTTCCGGGGTGGTCAATAAGCAGTCGAACAAGTTTCTCTAAGCATACCGGCTACAGGAAACAATTGTATTCAAGACTTAATCTGTGATCAATACGGATGCAACTAACAGACTAGGATCAACTAGGATAAATACCTTCTACATCTACGGTACATTAAATGAGTGACCTTAACTCGGCATAGCAAATTGTTCCTTTTGCACATTTTGGTTGAGGTCAAGTGAGGTGAATAGCAATCTTTTACAAACAGCGTAACTATGAGGGATTTTACTTGTTCTCGTAAACCACTGCGTCTTATCTCCATGGTATTGTCAACCACATATCAGGTTAGACTGGTAATATTTGAATATTTAAAAATGAAAACAATAGATACATTTGTATTTATTGGCCAGTAGTCATAACATCACATTTAAACAAAAGACTAAATTTCACTAATTAACAATATTCAATCCGTCATGTTGCCTCACAACGCTAGTGTTACTTTGAGATTAGACTTATATGCTAATAATTGTAATAATGCTAAAGAATGCCCTTTCTAGCTCTATTTATTGATCTTCGAATGGAACTTATTAATAATAATACATGGTTTAGCAATCGGTCTACCAGATAATCTGAATTATCTCCAGAGCTTTCAGTCATAAACGTAGTGTTGTCTATAATTATACAATGTTTTATAAGGATTTACATGTATAACATTTTATTTGGAATTGTGTTATTGTAGAATATAATTATTACCATAACAAGACACTATTATTATGATGGTACTTTATAATTATGCCTCCACTGCAACAGTTTTAAGCTGTACATACTAACTCTCACTGCCCTACATTGGAAATGATTCAAGTTTCAATGCTTACCAAGGATGTATCTTTTGGAACGGTCTGATTTCTCTGTAAGATAATCAGGAAACGCACATCTAGGTGTTGCCATCTCACGCTTGGTCCGATCATCTAGTTCACCTATTAAACGGACAAATTGCAGCATTTATACTTATCTTGAGAAATTTAGGGTAACATTGTAAATTTACATTGGTAGCGATTACTCTTTTAGGGGTTAGGAATGAGAATGTACTCATCGGTTAGTGGTTCCAGCTGATTTTATTATAAATTTATCTATTTCTCCATCCCTCATTAGAAAACAATAAAAAGTGCAGAGCTTAACCAATTTAGAGATGAATATACATATATACAATGTATCTGTTATATCCCCAATATTAACACCCACTAAGTGACTAAGTGGTACAACTTCCTGTTAAAATTGTTTGCTTTTATAAAACACGTTCATGATGGTAGGTTTGGGGAAGGGTCGAATAACATATAGAACAGCATCACTTGACTGGCCCACAGCCAGTTGACATTGAAAAGAGGTTATTAGCTCATACGGGATCATAGATAGTTAAACATTTTACTAAAAACAATGTCAAGTTGCCGACAAAACCGTGATTTGATTAAAAAAATAAGTTGCCTGCAAAGTGATCACGGCCAGTAATTAGTATGTTTATAAAACAGGTTTTAGTATGTGGCTCCACCACAAATGAGAATTTCCATTTTATTTGATAGCAAAATTCTTTTCAAACAAATATGTTCATAAGAACAACTAACTTTTAGTTATCATGTGTGTTAGCCACTTGCCAGCCTAATTTTCAAGTTGCACCAAAAGTTATGCTATACACAGAATATACAATATTTCAATCTGGCAAATTAGTTTAGTCACCAAGTCAACGAGTTGCCTTGTTTAGTGCAGTGTTACAATACACAGGTAGGCATCACATCTCATTAGACATGTATGTAGACTATCTCTACGTATAGACGATCACAGGGATACTGTTTTGTACACAGTGTGTAGGCAGGGTGTGGAGAGAGGAAGGGAGAAGGTGAAATATACATTATCATTAGACAGTCCATTATTTTCATCACAGATAATCAACATTTCCCTTAGTTAATGAAATGGTTTCTAGCTTTAGTTCATCTGTTATGCTGCTATATTTGCACGGTCTGATGGTTATTACACATAATCCGGTATTTTTATTTTTGAATACAACAAAGTCAGTCAGTAGTATCTTTGATAACACTAATGACTTTCAACTCTCGTTCTATCCAGTGGTAATAAATAGAGATTACATCATTCTAAACCACCAGTTTACACAAGTGTACAACGTAATGCTCGAATGAAAGACAGGATATAATATTTTTACTGGGTAAAGTCAGCATGTTTCAAGCTGCCTGGTGAAATTTGGTGTGATTACAGAAAGTTGTGACACTGTAATTGGGTGGTGGCAAAACTTGATTAGGTCGCAACCGATATGTTGATCAATAGGGTCGCAACCGACAGGTTGATTGGTATGGTCACTAAACACAACAGCATTGTGAAAGTTTGGGAAACTACAGCTGAACATACGCTGCCAGCCCCTAACGAATGGGAATACATGTTGAAAACAATTCACTCATTCTAAAGAAGATATACCCCTAACTTATGCAATTGACTGGCCTGGAACACAGGCTAGTTCAAGGTGCGAACTTGCTTAATTAAAGCTAGATATTTAGCTAACCATCCTATTATAAGCAAATCAGTTAAAATTAGCCCGTGAGGCCTATGAATGGGGCCACCTAAGCTCTCTCCATGTACCTTGTAGCTCTTAACACTAAATATGACAAGATGTGGTAAGGTACGTGGTTACAAGTATCAGCCGAATCAAGTATTTAGTAGGCTTAAGGGTATCTGAAGATGCAAAAAATATGCTAAACATTACAGTATGATCTCAAAGCCAGATGAATATAGACTAGCGTAATGCAGATGTTAATATAAATACATATGAAATAGACAAACAAAGACATTAATCCTCAGATTAACTAAAGATCGATAAGAGAACGAATACAATAGCTCATCTGCAGTGAATATTAAATTATCTATCTTTATACAATTATGTTTGACTAGATTACAAATATTTTGCAGATTTTATATTAAAAAAACACAATCAAAGGGAAGCAAAGAACTGTGCCATCAACACACTATTTACAGTAATGCAGACCTAGTAACATGCATGTTGCAGGGAAATAGGATACATGACAGCAAAGGGAGTTGCTTACTTCATTTTATGAAGAGTAGACTGCACAGAAAGGCAGCAATAGAAATATTAGGGACATGAATCTACATGCACATGTAAAGTTAATGCTACAGTGGTATACTGTAGCTAGCATATATTATTTATACTTATCCGATTTTATGCAGAGCTAATCCACACAAAGTATGTAATCCTGACCTAGTATCCCAGGTGATAAGCAGTGACCAATCTATCTAATATATGCCTATACTGTGTTATTAGGCCTACCAGAGACATGGATATTATCTTGTGCAGTGTCAGGTATAACTAACTCAGGGTTTCGCACAGAATGCGGATACATATCATGCTAAAATATGAATTTTGTCAGATTTGAATATGGCAGCATGCTGCTCCTATCTCATGGCAAACAGTTTTTATTGTTTATAATAAATTTGTTCAGCAGTTTGAATGTATTTTATTCTGTGGTTAATCTTTATGTTTTCCCTTTTCAGCTAATTAGAGCATGCTTATCACTCCCATGATGCAACATAGTTACGAAAACGTCGTCTATATGTATTTGCTACACGCACTTGTGAGAAACATGCTACATGTAGTACAGTGATATCCAATGTGCAAAATGAGAAAATCGTTAAAAAAATTTATCAATGCCATGTGATAAAATTTGTCAAATGCGAATTAGTATTCATTTCCATGATTAACAAACATTTTCCATTTGAGAAATGCGAGCATAATATTTAACACGTAAAATAACACGCAATGTGACACCCAGGGTTTCGCATTCTGCGCCATGTACACTTACCAGTTTCCGGAATTTCCATGCGTCTTTGGAAAAGTTTTAAAGCGGGAGAGAGAAACAATTCCAATCTCTTGCCAGTTAATCCTCTTCTATCACCAGTTTCATATCCAAATCTTTCTAAGTAGTCGGCAGCCTCGAGTGCCGTAATCTTAGCGGACACTTTCTGTATTCGTATATCCAAATCCTCGCCTTCAAACTGGCGGGCGTCAAACTTCTCTTCACCGAGAGCGTCTATCATCGATTGGCTCTGAATGGTATCAGTAGTAGTTGATAGATCCTTCTCTCCTAGCTTCACTTCACTTTCGGCAGCAATATTTGTGATTGTAAATAATACTGTAACACAGTATATCATGTGCATTTAGGAATGATAACAGAACATTTTTTGTATCGTAAAGTCTAATAAAAATTTGTAGCACCTGTGACATGCAGCTCATACCTGTTCACAGATCTACATGCCCATAGCCCACAGTGCAAGAATTTGTTTTCTGATCCGAAATGTATGAGAAAAATACAATCAAGACAATCTATGTGAATATTTGTTTAAAAATTATCAAATAATATTATGCAGGAAACAAAGTTCTTTGAAACTGTCTTACCTTGAATGTAGAGCAGATAGATGCCATACTTAATTGTCTTAGATGACTCCATGATGTGTAAAAGGAGAATCAGCACCAAATTGTAAAAAGTGTGAACTTTAACAGATATAAAATAAATATATTATACTGCTATAGCTTTTTGTAAATGTAAAGCATAGATACGTATAATACAAAATGTTAGATGGCCCATAGATACTAGCATCTAAGCTGCCGCTCTAGCATTGTGGAAGATTACAAATGTTATTATACTTAAATCTCACTTCACTAGACAGATAATCCTTTAATGATTATGCTTTACATCGAGCCAGTGGTGGAGCTAGAATTGTTAGGGGTTGGGCAATGAATCATGAGTTCTACCCTGCAATGGCAATCAGTTAATGTTCACAATATATATTAAATAATATAAAAAATGTAGTGTCAGGTAAATAATCAAACCTTAAAAATTATTAATGCTTGTAGTCTAATTGTTTTCTTATTTTATGCATTTTGAAAGTCAATTCTTTGCTAACTGTTTAATCCTTTGCTGTGTCTCATATTTCTCCACCACTGCAGGGATTTCACTAATCTCATTCTTATCCAGGTGCTGAGCCTGGAGATTATCTGTTCAGGTTCCCATGGCAACACCACTTTCCTATAGCTATAGCTTCTAATGTGTTAGAGCAAGAGTATCCTAGATGCTTTTACTACAAAATCTACTCCTTATTATGAAGTGGTAAATTAACACACAATCCTGTACAATAGGTGCATGAGTCATAAGGTATTACTTTCACCTTCATATCCAAAACTTTCACTTTGGAAATAAGTGAAAAAAGAGTCCTTCTGCATTTACAGAAATATGGTCAAATGTGCTACCTAAATGATTCATTTCATCTTGTCCGTCATGAACATGCATGAACAGTTGAAGGTAAACTGTTCTTGTATTTCAAGTGTTGGTACATTTACCTCACTTAATTCCTGACCTATAGCCAGTTTCCAGAACTATTGGTTTTGGAAAAAATTTAATTGAATTAGCACATATTTTTAATGGCTTGTGAATGCACCTGGCACAATTTTAGCATAACAGACGAATGACAACTCCAGTATTTTAGTGTTGGTATTTCTAAGACATGCTGCAAAGTTTGATGGTGTTACAGGGCAGATCCATGGCATACTAACACCTGTAACCCTAGTAGTTCCTGTCAGAAGCAGTTACAGCTCTAACACAGGAATAACGGATACAGTAGTTAAGTCAGTAGTTAAGTCGTGCTAAGTCATTCTAAGCTGTATCAAGAGTACTTAGATCGTATATTAAGTTACCTACATTGTATTAAGCCAACCTTGAATTAGCTATGCAAATCCTGTGGTGTTAGTAGCATTTTATCTATGTTTTATAGCTAGTCCAGATAAATTAAATTACAATGTATGTGTAAAAATTGACCACTTTAGTAATTGGTGTATGTCATGTAAAGCATTGGATGTTGTTCTCCCACATTGATAGACAAGTTTTTCTAAATTTGAAATCCCCTGTACAGGTTGTAAAACTTATGATCTGTGTGAGGCTGATTAACTAATGGGCCATGTTACAATAGTTCTTTTGTGGTAGTGCAATTAGGTTGGGGGTCGCATGATATCTAATAGTGAAGACAACTTCTTCGTTAGAGTTTTAATGAAGATTGCATAATCACGTAAGAATGTGCCGACCTTTGACCTTTCAGTTTACTTTCACCAAACTAAGAAGAGAGCCAATTCAGTTCAGATACAGCTACCGTACTGGTAGATCACTGGACAGCATCTGCATTTATTTAGTTTCATTTCTTCAGATTAATCATGAACAGTTCGGTTCCTGTCCTTCAACAGCCGTAATTATACTCATTAGTCTAACTTCCCACCACTCACAATGAGACATGGATGCAGAGGTCAGGCACACTCTCAACCAGGATGGGGTTTATTATATTAATGAATATTTGTAAATATGTTGACTCAAGCAAAACGTTATCTTCATTTTACGAGACATTGGTTTTTGCTACTTGGTTCAGGATTGCATTGTGGGAGAACTGACACATACGGAAAGAAAAGGTGTCATAAGGCTCCTTTATTAATGAACCGAAAATAATCCGGGTTTCCACCCTGTCTAAGACGAGTTTCTTTATATTTGTGAAAGTAGTCTCTTATTTTATATCTGGCACTTGTTGGTTAAGTGGTAGCCTTGGTTCCAAATTTTGCAAAATAGTGAGGCAAGTATATGCATACAGCCTTCATGCTTTAACAGGCTTAGAACACAAGCTGCATGTATCTGAGGAGTTGACAAGTGGTTATAGGCTTAGGGTGTAAATCCAGGAAATCGGTTATTATTGTTAAATGGATTAAGCTGAGCCAACTCAAGTCATTAGAGTGATGTAAAATATAATGTATGCTATGGAGAGTAATGCTTTTAAATAAAGTGTGAAGCAATGATCTTAGTGTGAAAATTAAAAGTTCGAATTGCCAATATTACCAGCGTTGATGGTGGTGTGTAGGAAAATACAGGGTGTCTGCCAAACACAACAAAATGTGTTTTTCAAAGCAATGAGTTTTACCAATATAACGTGTTGGAGAAATAGCAGTAAACAGTAATATTAAAATAGTTTCACAAATAGGTTTCCATCAGAGGTGGTCAACGGCTTGCAAATGTCAAAATAATACAGCTGAGTACCTGATCATCCTCGGTTTGCTTAATAATTTCCTATATTTTACATTTACATTTACATCCAATTTAGAATAAAGCACGGGATGTCTCCAACAAAGCCCCTCTAAACTGTGACTTTACTCTCTCTTATTATTAACTGATATTTGACAACAATGTTGCAACTGTTGCATGTCATAAAATAGGAAGAACAGCCATTGTTCAGCATTATTCTGCAGTAAAATAAATTTCTGTCAAACAGCTGAAAGTACCAACGATTCACCTCAGCTAGTTTCTTAACAAAAGGTGGTGATGCGCTCTGGCAACGCTACAGCTGACCATTTCCTGTACAGTTTACCAAGAAGTGCTGCAGTGATAAACGAGCTTTTGTAGCATTTTACGACTTTCTTTTTGTTCTAAACCAGCTTGGAACAATGTGCTGGTGATTCGCTGTATTCCATGACAAATAGAATGAGTCATACACCATAAAGAATTGATTTTGAACAATAAGAGTAATCTCCTCATTCCAGGTCATCCAGTCTCTAATTCGTGATCAGTGCTATTCTGACACGAATCCTTCAGTTGTTTTGTTGGGAAAGTTTTACAGAGATTTAGTGCTCTTTAGTGCATTATATGATTCTTTATTTCTTTTATGATTGAATGTAAATATATAAAGAGATGCATCAAAAGGTGATAATTTGGTGTTTTTATTGGTGAAAAGGTTCTGGTACTTATAACAAGAAAATAGTTGCAACAACTAAGAATCAAATGAGGATTTAAAAATTTTAGCATTTGACTTGTGAATTTTTAGAGCAATAAAACACAAATAACACAAGTCATGTGCTAATACAGGATTTTGCATACATGTACAATTGCATAATGTTATGTATTCAGGTGTAAGTAACATCCTATAATGCATTGCAATAGACTAAATATTACTTTTTATTATATGCTGTACAGGCATAATTAGACTTGTAACCCATCTTGTGTTATGATAATCATCTTACAAAATTAGTGAAGACATCAATTATTCCATACCTAAGCGTAGAACCCCCACACAAATGCCGTGATAATCATAATTAGTACAGCACCAAAGTTGACCCATCTTGACCAGCGTGGATCTTCATCTATACTCATATCGGCAGCATCAGCAGGCCTGTCGCTGTCATGTGATGATGACGTCATACTCTCCACTCCACATATCCAGTATATAGCTTTCTTGTACCACGGGAATTGAGCTGTGGAAAAGTGCAAGCAGTCTTAATTTAATATGCATGTATAATGTACATACTATGAATGTACGTATGTACATTATACATGCATCAACAATGCAAATTTCCACTATACGACAGGAGCTTAATAGGCCTAAATCATACAATTTACATTACTCAGCGACATGTCAGACAACTGAAATATCATATTCTACCATTGGTTCTATATATTGTATGTAGTGAATCAAAGAAGTGTAAAGTCAATATTTTACCATTTCGTATGATCACATCATCCTCTCCAAGTTCAACATCTGTCTTATCGGCCTCACCAGCTGAATCTGTGTTCATCTCTTTAAGGTCTATTCCTGAGGCATTCTCTTCCAAACTGTTGGAGTTGTGTTCCTCTTCTGTACAACCGAATTCTATTCTCTCACCTTCTTCAAATCGTGATGGAAAAGTCAGACGTCTCAACTATTCATAATCATTATATCAACTTTTAAACCAATTGTTACAAAAAATAGATTTGTTCATGTGTATTTTAACATTTTTGACAATGTGACAACGATCTCCTATTGCAACTGTAGAGGATGTCATCTAGATTTAGCATACATGGAACTTTATAAAACAGCAAAAATAAAATTGGCTTGAGTATGCAGCCTTTAACTGTTGAAGCTGCATGACGTTGGCATAATATTACATTAAAATGTGCACCCATTTTGTAAACAATGATTGCATCACGCTATAGGCCTACATGTAGCTACACGAAGGTAATACAAAACAGCTGACGGTGGTGCATGTGCACAAGTCATATTGCAGCATGGTAGCACAATATCATATGCATACGTCTTATTCCGATGTACAACTTTCTAACTCCGTTCACACTAAGCATAGTCTGTGGTTGCCTCCCTCATGGCTGCATATTAAGGAATAGACAACTCCAGAGTTTTAAATAAATGTTATTCACTCACATGCTTTGACGGGATTGGCTTTGATAGCAGACTTATGACAATTGTTACGACTATCACTATCACAAGTAGCATGATGCCAAAATGGAGGTAGTGAACTTTAGAGATCAAGTTGTGTCTCGTATCTTCCTCTCCACAAGGGGGCGCTGGACCGTAGCTGAATTCCCAGATGAATCGTATCATACCAATTACAAGTCCAACTATCAGACCCCAGAAGGCACCCTAAAATTAGTATAAATTGAATAATACGTCAAAAATATAGTATTGCTATTCACAAACCAGTATCCTACTTTTAAATAGAAGTTATCAGCTTACTACATCAATGATATAAAGAGAGGAAAAATCAACCACATCAACACACCAACAGTGTGTGCTTGTGAATATAGTAATTAAGGTTAGGTGCTTTTTCTAACACCACCAGTGTTAACACTCCTGTTTGAGCACTCCCTGATCAAAGCCTTAGTATATGCCAACCATTGGAAAAATTCAGGAAAAAAGCAGAACTTTCCACCATATCACAAAGAATGCATACTGACTTACATGTTCGTTAATCCTCTTCCACGTTATAGCTAATACGTAGACGGCACATATCGGAGGAGAAAGAAATGACTGAATTGTTTGTATGTAGTGAAACAATTCCGAAATATTCTGTATGATTGGAATCCAGGCTATACTAATGGCCACCACAATTAGTATGAACACCCTGTAATGACGGTACGTAGTTACATGGCATGTAATGCAAGGTGGCAGGAGTTATCTTCTCTTATGACATGTAGTTGATCTCGCTCTGGTAAAAACAGTGAGAAAAGTTCCTTTATGGTTTTAGCAAAGGAACCTTCTTAGGAACTAAAACTTTGTTGTCACTGATGGTACTTGAACATGAGCCTTTACATACTAGTAGAAACAGCAACATGTGGCATTACTGCAAGTGCTAACCAACTGAGCCATCAAGACGCATGTGTTTATATCAATCCTATATTCATGTATAATATACGTAGACCTATTTAAATGCATGCCTTTTTTATAGCTATACTGTTGTAGAGCTTTTATTGCGGGTGCTATAGAAGTACAGACCAATACAAAGTCAGTTCAGTTACCTTCCAACTACCATGAGCTCCATATCAGAAGAGTTCTTCCTGATACGTCTCCAGATATCCATAGTGAATATAGTAGAGCTACTGTTAAATATAGAGGTCAATGATGACATCAGAGCTGACATCATCACAGCCAGCATCAGCCCTAGAAAATATTTACAAGTTTTATTTTTTCTTTTAATGTTAATCTAGGAGTTGTCTGTTCTCAACTCATAGAAGTTTGCTCTCTCTTTCTCTCTCCGGGAAAACTGTTTATATGGTGCTGTAGATGGGTAGAGTTGCCCTCTCTTTTTCATACTTTTCCACCCAATAACAATAGGGCTCCAAGACATTGGTGCCAATGAGACGTGCACTTTAATCTTTCCAGAAACGATCTCTATTGATCTAAGCGGAACAAACAGACTTCTATCAGGACAGGGGTGATACGATCGATATTACACAGTGAGTCTTGAAAGAAGTCACTTATCTGGTAAGCAATTCAAGAATCTTGATAGCGAAAGAAAAAATTATTCTGGAACCCAGAATATACACTGTAGTACATGTAATAATATAATGTTCAATGAAATACTATCGTAGAAAACCTTGATCTGTGTACTCTTATCAACTGGCTCTTAGTTAGTTTAATATTATTTTTGTATAACCAGGAGTAAGCTATTCACTGTTGAGAACTTTAATCGTCTCACCTCTGGCTCCATTTGGCATGAGTTTCACAACGAGGAGAGGGTAGGCTATGTTGGTACATCCTGCAGGGTTCCCGCAAACTTCTTCACAGGTATCTGGATCTGCACAGGCTACGAGATCTATTTAAAAATTAATAATGACAATCTATGGGATAGTTATTGTGATAATATGGCATTCTCTTCCTTAGCAACATACAAATTTGACTTGAGACTTGGCTCTCTCCCTGAAAGGGGTTGAACACAAACTTAATATTATGTTGTGGAACCAAGTGATTACCAGGAAACAGAAGTCTTGAGATCATTCCAGGGAAGACCATTATAAACATGGGAAAGATCTTCAGGAAACCTGCTAGCACTGTACCAGCCTTGGCATGTGACACGTTCTTTGCAGCAAGTGCTCTTTGAACAATCACCTGCCACCATATATACATGTATGTAAATTATACTATGTATTGCAACAAGATCAATGGTCCAATAAATAGACAGATTTCTTTTCTAAGAAATGCCTTTAAAGTCCTCAGAATTTGAATCAAGAATGAGATTACAGAAATTGTACTCTTACGGGGTTACATCTGCAAGAGCTATTTCAAGATGTACGTATCATGCACAATCACACTTTTCTCAGTTGATAAAGGAGCAAGTAATAGCCTAGTGACTTTTTGTTACAACAACTACATGTAGCTGTGGCCACAAGTCTGAAGTTGTCCTCCCATTTCCATTACTATTTCTATTCATAGAAGATGAGAGGACAACTTCCAATTACATTCACTCCAACTCTAGGCATATAGTTGGAGGAATGACAACTCCAAGGTATGAAAGAGGTTGGTGTGACATATCAGACCTGGTCAGAGCACCAGTACCAGATGCTGATCACAGCCAGACCGAAGGTCACTCCTGTCCAGGGTAGACTCGGGTCAGCAGGACTTCTCATTAGGTGAAAAGCATTCTTCTTCGTTAAACCTGCTCAGCATTGACATTTAAAATATACATAGTATACAATGTATAATAATAATAATAACAATAATTTTTGCAACAGTACATCCATGTGAAATAATACATACAGCTGAATGGCACTACATTGTAACTCCCGTACTAACACATTAAATGTATGCAGCACATCACATCAGTGTATCTGAGATAATAAAAAGCTACGGTATTATTGTTAGTTGATATTGAATATTATGTACATAACTTACCACACTTAGCATACTTCTCCATCTGTTCTGTTACATTCTCTCCCATCTCTGTTAGACTCATATACTCTCTGGTCAGGTTTGGCCAAGCGCTAGAACTCAGAAACTTCTCCTCCAATCCATCATAGCCACCAATCCTTGTAAAACCTAACAAGTGTATTGCGTCAGATTTATACACGCATATATACATATATTATAACATACAAGGTACATGGTGTACATATTGTATTATGAAATTAATTATAACCTACAGGGTGATTTTAAAAAAAGGATGTTCCTTTGATTGTTGAATCCTAATGAGTTGGTGTATGTTCTAAGTGGCACTGTGTCAGCGCACCAAGCTATATGTACAGTATATACTATAATAATATACTGAAAAACAAAGGATTCTTGATCAATTTTGTCTATGCTAGCGAAAATACATGTATAATAATAAAAGAGATGATAGAAAGCTGTTAGAATTAAAAACTACTACCACTACTTAAATGTAAGTGCTACATTTTATAGTAAGGGTGTACTTACTTATTACCATTAGAACTAAGGTTATACAATGTATGTACATGTACTTATAACCATTAGAACCAAGGCTATACTTATTACCATCATAACTAAGGCTATACTCGCTTATTACCATTAGAACTAAGGCTATACTTACTTATTACCATTAGAACTAAGGCCCCAATGATCATTATGACCACTTGTACAAAGTCCGTCCATATAACAGCACTTAGACCACCTGAAGGCAGAAAATACAGCTACATTATAAGAAGTACATGTAAGTACTAACTGTATTGAAACAGGAACATAAGACTTTACTGTTCAACAACAACTACCATTCCTCCACCCAATGATATCGCCATGTCACCAGTATACAGCAGTTGGAGTTGTCTTATCTTTAGCTCAAAGTAGGTCTATCGAAGCATGACTGACTTCCCACCAGTACTATTGAAATTGTTTACTCAAGCCAGAGAACTTACAATACTTTAGATAGAATGGCTTCGCATTGGAAGAAATGCTGTCTATAGTTTTGATGTAAGTGTTGACCATAACAATTTCACATCCATGTTGCTACACACAAAGTCATATACTAATACAATAATTATATATGTTGCTTTGTACCTGCAATGGTAAATATTGTGGCTAGGACTAAGAGAGCTATCACTGATCCCCAAATATCCCATCCTATGCTCTGTTTTATAAACACACCTCCTGCGTATAAGTCCGCCTACAACAAAGATGAACGCCTACAGGTGCTACAAATAACAGACTATATTCTAATTCTTAAATCATGCATAAGATAACATAGTGTCTATCTAAATTAGCCAGTTCAGCTTATCTCTTTAGTTCTACTACATTTTCCTGTAACTAAAAGGGAGAGGATAACTTCACACTGAAATCAGCAGATAATAAGTGCTATTATATAAATCACACAAATAAACAACTACAGTCCTTCTGTGAGGCATAGTGTTCTAAATATACTAGAGAAGGGTGATAATAGCCTGTGCTCTAAGTGTGTATTTACCAAACTAAATGGATTCCAATAGCTTTAGACTTTCAATTGAACATTAGTAAGAGTAGAAACTAACCACAGGCTATTAGTATACTCACAGAAATCTTGGTAAACACGTATATGATAACAGCAAGTACGGCCAGATAGACTCTGATTCTCTCTCCGCCAAACCTCTTCTTCAAGTATTCCGGCATTGTGTAAACCTTGCATACAAATGTAGTTGTATAATGTATGGTATAATGTTTATAAATGCACACAGTGAGCATGAGTTAGCCTCAGTTCTTAACTCTCAGCAATAACTGGTTGGTATGATTCGATGTAAGGGGGAGAATATTGATGTTCTCATAGGCTACATAATTATACTCAAAGCTTGACAAGTCTTCGAACAATCGGTAACATATACCAGCACACTATTTTTGAAAACGTGGGAACCCAGGCTAATCAGTGTAGGTTTTGTACACAAGTGTATGTATACCCAATTATTATTAGGACAGCTCATTGTCACAAATGCCAGCTTTTAGCTATAATATAATAGAGTTGTCAACTCTTACCCCTGATGTGATGTAGACTGGTATAAACACCCATCCCAGCAGTAGTAAAGAAAATACAGCCTGAAAGTAAAGACAGTAAGACCAGTGGAAGTAGAGTAAGCTAATGCACAGTTGTTACATGAATTTATATAGCCATAATTATTATTGTATTGCATGTTTGGTATCCATGGCAACATTATTATGATCAATGTAAGGTGTGTACTAGCACAAGTGCTACTTGCTTACAAATGGTGGACAATGGAGTTCTGTATGTCTGTATTATAATTAATTGAGCATTATTTTATTATACTGTTGAATATTGTGCTATTGGAAAGCTAAACGAGACTATTTCTGTGAACTAAAACAGGTATCACTGAGTCAACATAATATCTTGGAGTGAACTTACACTGATTTCAAATACAGATATAGCAATACCAGAGGATGCCCCAGATCCAGCTAAACCAATGAAATGCCCACTTCCAATGTTACTAGCGAATAGAGAGGCTCCAACCTACAACATACACACTGCAAATGGTAATAGTAGGCTACACAATTTTGTCAATATTTTGTGTGCAAAATGCAGTTTTATTTATTACTCAGTTCATTCAGATATTGTTCAATTAAATATATTTTGGAATGCAGTGTAGAAAGTTGTCCCATGTGCTGGACAGTTACTAATTCAGGTAGCCAATCATGTGGATGCACTGCACATTATACTGGACACATGTTCACATAGCATATGTGCTGTATTATTGTTTAAAAGTTACTGAGTGCATAGCCTTAGGCCCAGGTATGAGAGTAAGTCTACCTGAATTCATGCATACTGTTTACTTGGTATCTCCATATAGAACTTTATATTGAAATGAGAAGCTAAGTTGAACTTATTAATAATAGGGTAGGCCTACATGCACAAATATATTATCTATAATATTCTTAGGTAAGTGGTGATTATTCCTAGATAGCATACATCTATTACTAAACCTTGGCACATTCGGATTTGCAAACAGTTATGCCCACAGTAAAGCCACAGTGTTAACATAATACCATATCTATAGGTGTCTTCGCGACCTAAATTTCAGACCCAAAAGCAAAATCCTCATTTTCACGTGAAGAAGTCAGGTGTCTGATGAGCCAGGGATCGTTTCATCCAGCCAAGCAAAATCCCAGTCCAATAGCTCTTCTAACATAGGGTGGCCGGCCATCTTGTGATTTTTATTTGCGACCCGGGTCAGTCTAAGAGGTCGCGAAGGCACCTCAAGTAGATACCTTATAGTCAGTAGGTATGTTCAGAGTCACCATTCTTGGTTTATTTACTATTATTTTTTACTACTCTAATCGGTAAGGATGGCCATAACTTTAATTATTATAACAGAATCTCAAGTTGTTTGTAAACTACTGGACATGTGGGATGTTGCAACTTGGCGTGTGCTCAGTTACAATTTGTATTATTCGTAAGCCTGTAATACGATAGCTCTAACCCTCTTGGCATGTTTGGTCAACAT
Source organism: Bugulina stolonifera (assembly GCA_935421135.1). Classification (NCBI taxonomy): domain Eukaryota; kingdom Metazoa; phylum Bryozoa; class Gymnolaemata; order Cheilostomatida; family Bugulidae; genus Bugulina; species Bugulina stolonifera. Next base: position 7,612,713 of record OW285194.1, read on the forward strand.
TATCTGAGTGACCACTGCAGCCTAGGTGTTAGTAGCTACTGTAGCAGTGTAATGCTCAGAGTAGTAAAGTTGCAAGTATGATGGTAGTCATTAGACCTATAATTATAGCTGGGGAACCAATGTTACAATGCACATGTGCACCAGTAAACTGCTATCAAGTGCACGCAAGTAATATAATATTATACAATGTAATAGTAAATACATGTATATGTATGCATACACCAACAAACAAGTTAGGCAGCCGTATTGCATATAAATTTACTTGTACATGTACCTGGATTTTTTATCATCATATACATGTAGATCCCCTTTCGACCAATAAAAGCATAGCTGTTCAGTATTTTGGGGTACAGGTACATGCACATACGTACACCTACGCGTACATACGCATGTGTACGTATAGGTGTACACGTACATGCGTACATGCACATGCGTACATACGTACATGCGTACATACGTACATGCGTACATACGTACATGTGTACATACATACATGCGTACATATGTACATGCGTACATGCGTACATGCGTACATACGTACAAACGTACATACGTACATGCGTATATGCGTGCATGCGTACATACGTGCATGCGTACATACGTGCATGCGTACATACGTGCATGCGTACATACGTGCATGCGTACATATGTACATGCGTACATACGTACATGTGTACATATGTATGTGTACATACACATGTGAATAATATTCTGTGATCTACAAACAATTTTTGAGAAAAAAATAGATGCATAATGTTGTCCAAGAACTTGGACTACTATTATAAAACAAGGAAACATGCTGCATGACACTTACCAGTACCCAGTTCATGTTCCTTCCAGCCAGGAAATACCCACCAACAGAACCTCTGTTCAGGCAGGAGGACTGGAAGAAATGAATAATGCAAACACATACATTAATATGTCCTGTAGTGATATGCATTGCTAGGTACATGAAGCATGTACATGTAGGTGTATAGTACTACAATGTATAAGGAAATAGACTAAACAATACTAGCTACAATTAATGAAATACACTGTAAATATACAATAACAATATACAATGTACATAATATACTCATACATACATACATGTACATATACATTAGTTACTTACCCATATTCCTACACCAATAACGATAACAAAGTATATGATCAGTACCACATAATCCGACCAGTGAAGCTGTGAGTTGGCAGCCAAGTCCTCTAGCACAGTCATTTTATCACCTACTGTACTCGCTCAGTGTACTGTATAATTATAATATTAGTAATAATATCTTGTGTACAAATAGGCTAAGATTCCATCTATGGGGTCATGTGATCACATATTATGTGCCCCAAGTCTAATAATACAACAATGAGTCCCGCAAGTACTAGGTGAGCAAACAGCCCTACTGTCTATAATTAAAATGTCCTTGCATGACAGATGCTAAAATAGTGTAGATTTATCACATTATGATGGTATTCATCTCTAGACTCCATGTGCTTGACATAGGGTAGGCAGTGGCTCTGAGGCTAGATAGTAGAAACAATAAGTTGATTCAACTGTCAGTCAAATTTACAAGTGGACCCTGGAGACACTGAAATGTTGGCAATATATCAGATATCACCTTTCATGGAATAATATACAGTTAAGCGATTTTGTGTTTTTCCATCACAAGAGACGAGTAGGCTAAGTTGAGAATGTTGGAAATAAATATGTCAGCCATTCCTGTTACTTGATTATTGCTATGCTTGCGATCATCTTCCATTCTTGTTCTCTTCTATCAATTGTACATACACATAAATATGTGGTCAACAATGTTATCTGTAAACTTTCAGAAAACCTCAATAAATAAACAGAAATCACAGGGGGGATAATAAAGAATTCAAATGATCTAAAGCAGGGATGGCTGAACTATAACCCGTAGGACAAGTTTCATACACTTGCCTCTTTACTTACCTTTCTGGGTTAGTTCAAACAGTGCTGCAGGGTTGTATATTCAGTCTTTTACTAGTGATCCACTAGTCAAAGATCAAACACCACTCCTGATTGGTCAGCTTACATTACAGAACTTATTTTTCGTAACATTTCAAAAAAATTTTCCTAGTATGATTTCCGTGATTTCTATACTGTCACAAGAAGTCCGCATATTGTATGAAAACAAAACATTATTTTAATACATTTACATTAGTGTACATCAGTAAACTGTATGCAGATTGGGTATTATGCTCGAAATTGGTAGCAATACCAATTTCTTGAGCACTTTACCTGGGAGATACGCTGAACTGGTAGCATTACGCAATTCTCACTGTCTCTGGCAGCTTGAGAACTTTGGTTCAGTGTATTTCACACCTTTTAAATACGCTTTGCTGTAAATATACAGTATTGCTAAGGTGTGCTTCCAGGCATAGCTCTGAGCTGCACTGATGAGGTGTTAAATGCCGAAACAGTACACTGTATGCAGATTGGGTACATTTACATATAAATTTTAGTATAATATATAGAGGTAGGGAAAACAATCAAAATTCAATAATAATATTAGTATGTGCATAGCATGTAGATGTATACAAGTAATATTATCAAAATTCGAACTTCACATGCCTGTGTGTATATGTATATGCATGTACGTGTATACATTTATCTACCTACATGCATATTAATACCCCGTATAAACCATGTTACATTAATCTTTTCTATATTATTGTAGGTGATTATTAATGGTATACGTCATAACTTGAAAGGCTAATATAAATAATGATACATGTTGCATATTGTACATGTATATAGGAACATTACATACATGTAGCATTGTCTTGACATTGATGAAATTTACTAATTTGTAACTATTTTTTTAAAACGATCTATTCTCATGATCACAATATTAACACATAGTCCTACAGTAGACTCGCATGTAAGTGCATAGACCTGTAAAGTATGTGCCATAATAATAGATGAGTAAGATATCTTTGTGCTACCCAGTAAATGACCTTTACACCCAATATTTATTTATGTCAGCACCATGCTCACTAAGCGTAGAAACCCCACATAAATGCTGCCGCAATCATAGTTACAATAGCAGCAAAGTTGACCCATCTTGACCAGCGTGGGTCTTCATCTATGTTCATATCGGCAGCGTCAGCAGGCCTGTCGCTATCATGTGATGATGACGTCATACTCTCCACTCCACATATCCAGTATATTGCTTTCTTGTACCACGGGAATTGTGCTGTGGAATAGTGGAACAATTTTTAACTTGATATTAAAAAGTTTTAATGTTTGACAATTATACTAACACATACATATGCACTACTTATTCAGGCGATCTTTAGTAACAATATATCTTGCAGAAGTATGCTCTATAACAACAATATTATGAGTCATCAAGGGATCTCTTCATGAAATGCAGTCATATTTAGACTAATAGCTCCTGAGATGCTAGCGCAAAGTTAAAGACAACTTATTATGCGTAGAGCCTGGCTCTATAAGCAAAGAGTAGTGCCAGTGCAAATTTCTGATTGATAATAAGTCCTATAACTTGTATCTAACATTAATCAATCGCAACAATGCTCCATGACGCCAGGGACTAAAAGACCACCATGTTGGCCTTTGCATAGCCGAACAGACAGCGTATTTGCTCCAGGGCGAGGCTCTGTCGGCCAACAATGAACAGTTGGCTTCTCATGTAGCTGAGCCTTATGAATGATCTCAAGTGAAAGAATTTGTTTCTGTAGTTTTAGGCAGTTAATAATAATTCAAAGTCGTCTTCTCTCAATTAGATTATTAGAAGGATGAGTCATAGTTGCAAGGAAGCAACTTTCAATTTGTATTCAATAGCATTTGAATAGTTCAGTAACAATATGAAAAGGTCGTATCTATTAGGTTCCCTGTCTCCTTCCACCCCCTCTGACTTGGGCTACACTGTACCAACACACTATTTGAAAGTTCAGCACAGGATCGCATTATATAACAATTCACAAACTTCCTGTTTAACAAATTCTCTCTCTTACGTACCATTTCTAACAGCAACATCCTCTTGAGCTTCAGGATCAGCCTCAGGGTCAGCCTCAAGTTCAGCCTCAGTCCCATCACCATTTACATGTACACCACCATCGACATCTTTTAGAGGTATCACTGATCCTTCCTCATTTATATTAGATGTAGTCGGGGTGTATTCAGCACCAATGTCTACCCTTTCTCCCTCTTCATAACGCGAGGAGAATGTCAGACGGATTAACTAAAATAAACAAGTACTTTGCAATCACCGCTATTATAATAAGTTATCCTTGATACTGCAAGTGACAAGTAATGACAAGCATGCATCTACATCAGTCACTACAGCATGTTCAATCTACTCCCATCCCTCCACACATGAAGTTACACTAATTTTATTTCAGGTAAAAATTATTTTTTAAACAATTTACTCCTGAAGTCATATCAAACTGTTACTAATCAATTAAATGCATGTAAAAATATTTTTGAGAGATCATGGCAGAATCTCAATGCGTAACACGCTAATTAAATAATGAAATACACAATTGTAAACAAAACAATAATTTTAAACAAAATTATTCACATAAAATTTTCATTTTGGAGTTCATTTTGGAGTTGTCATACACACTTATGCCATGCTTTTATACAATGTAGTAACACATTGATAACGTTACACTGCTAATGGTACATCATATATGTAGAATGTAGAGGTAGAAGAAATAAGTGCAGATCAGTTATAGTTATTCTCTGATACTCACGTGTTTGTTATCAATAGGCTTAGTCAATAGACTGATCACCACTGTCACTAGCATTACTATCACAAAGAGGATGATTCCAAAATGGAGATAGTGTACTTTAGAGATCAAGTAATGTCTCGTATCTTCCTCTCCACAAGGGGGCGCTGGACCATAACTGAACTCCCAAATGAATCTGATCATACCAACTAACAGCCCAACCATTAGTCCCCAGAAGGCACCCTACAAGACAGGAAAACTTTTACTAAAATAATAATAACACCCAGTTCCTATCATGCAAGAATAATCAAATTAAAGATTAGCATGTGCTGCATCTCTAATAAACAAGCGTCGTACGTACCTGTTCATTTATCCTCTTCCAAAGTATTGCTAACACATAAACGGCACACACTGGAGGAGCCAAGAAAGAGGTAATGCCTTGAATGTAGTGAAACAACTCCGAAATATTCTGAATTATCGGTATCCAAGCTATACTAATAGCCACAATAACCAGTACAAACACTCTACAATAAACAGCATAGATCTTTACAATATCTGTATATATTATAATATGCAGCAAGTGGAAGCACTATTGAATTGTGGTAAGGCGCAACGGCACAACACTCAGATTATCTCAGACCCACCTGATGACATCTTATTTAGGTCACTCAGGTTATATTTGGGCAGAACATAGGCTAACGACAAACCTCACCATACAGAAATTAAAATCGACACATTCATGTATCTCTGTACCAAAGGTCACAGTATTACTAGTCAAGGCATTATATTTACCTTCCAACTACCATGAGCTCCATATCAGAAGAGTTCTTCCTGATACGTCTCCAGATATCCATAGTGAATATAGTAGAACTACTGTTAAATATAGAGGTCAATGATGACATCAGAGCTGACATCATCACAGCCAGCATCAGCCCTAAAAAATATTTACAAGTTTTATTATTTCAGGAGTTATCTGCTCTCACTTATTCACTCCAAGATGGGAGTTGTGCTCACTCTATTATTATTATTGAGTTTATTGCTTATCAATAACAATAGATTATAGTAAAAGCGTATGCATGAAACGCATGTATAAGATTGCACGAAAGGGAAGCTAGATAGTCCGAGACTAGAGTCGACTATGACAACTTGTTGAGTGCCACCACTTCCTGTGATCATCAGACATGAGACACTAAGGAATAGTCTTTGTATAAGACTAAACAGGAAGTAATGCATTACACATATTGCCCATAGAATTCTATGAGATTACCTACTCATAAAATTCAAAATTAATATAAAAAATTACTAACTAGCCCACTTTTGTATTATGCTCTAGTTGCCATGGATCCATCATGTTATACATAGTAACTACAAACCAATCATTTACCCAAAACTTGGCATTGTGCCATCGGTGTGGGGATATGATGTCATTCCTAGCTGTTGTGCGAATGTTGGGCCAATGTCCTGACATAATATCAGAACTTGATAATATCATGTCATTTCTATATTAGAGTACTATTTTGATCCGTGAACTAATGCTATGCTACAATAGAATAGTCAATATTGGGGCTAAAGATATATATGTTGTGTGTCTCACCTCTGGCTCCGTTTGGCATGAGTTTCACAACAAGGAGAGGATAGGCTATGTTGGTGCATCCTGCTCGGTTCCCGCAAACTTCCTCACATGTGTCCGGATCTGCACAGGCTACTAACTCTGTGAATCAGAATAAATATCTATTTAGTAACACAGTACCACAGAAATGCAATTAATTGTACAAAGTCTCACAAATTTTCCAAATTAATTTTATTTCGTCTTTCAGTAATTCTGCTACTAAATATAATTAATATTAATCTTAGCACAGCACTGTACAATATATATTAATATAACAGTACATACATGTAGTAAGTAGCATGCTTGATTACATTTATGCAACAGGTAACACCCCCTAGAACTACCCTTACCAGGATAAAGTAGACGAGATATCATGCCAGGGAATACCATGATAAACATGGGTAGTAGTTTGAGGACACCTGCTAGCACTGTACCAGCCTTGGCATGTACTAAGTTCTTGGCAGCCAGTGCCCTTTGTACAATCACCTGCAGCAAATGCATTCATGAATAAATGAAGAAAGGGAGACAGGACAGCTTTAAGAAGAATATTGCCATGTGCTCCATGGGCTGCTGATCATAATAAGAAGTTGTCCTCTCTGACTGGTGGAAGGATAACTTCTTATTATTACCGGTAGCTTATTATTGCCCTGTTGCCACAAGCATACATACTCTAAACTACATGTACATTTGTAGCTAGGAAAACAGTAACGCTTTGAAAATTCTAGAGTACCGGTGCGGCAATGTAAGTTCTGTAGAATTGTCAAGACGACGCAGATGTAACTACCCTGGGATGGCTATGTTTAGTGTAGTGCTGCAAATTCCCAAATGATTAGTAAATTCATAAGAATGGAAAATGAGGACCTAGTGACATTGTACATACATTGTATACTATATAGGTCAGCGTCAGGCATCATGTACGAACACTCACCTGGTCAGAGCACCAGTACCAAACACTAGATATGGTAAGACCGAATATAATTCCTGGCCAGGGTAGACTACCATCATCCGCACTTCTCATCAGATGAAATGCGTTCTTATTGGTTAGACCTGTAATGTTACACAATTAGGATGATATTTATAGCAGTAAAGTGCAGGTAGGTCAATGCATTATAGCATCAGATACATGGTATATGTTATGCATATAATATGTAGGCATAATAATACAGAATCAGTTGAACTATGCAAATATTGTTCACCGTCAAAAGTTTTATTGATTACAACAAGGATGATTCTTCCTCTGTAAACCATGTGCAGCACAACGTCAATGTGGATAGAGCTCTGGGTATACTTACCACACTTTGCATACTTTGACATATTTTCTGTTACATTTTCTCCCATTTCTGTCAAGCTTAAATATTCTCTGGTAAAGTTAGGCCAGGCTCCAGAACCTAAAAATTTCTCCTCAAGTCCACTATAACCACCAATTCTTGTGAAACCTGTATAAAATACGATTAAAAGGTCCTACAGGCTACAGAGATAGTAGATTAATACCATTATATTGATCTACATGTACATGCAGTTCATATTATAGTTGTCTATCCTTTTTGGATTCAAGAGAAGACAACTTCGTCAATTAATCAGTTAATCAGAGCACTTCTGTACATGCATTTATTATATAGAGAGCTAAGGCTATACGCCTTACTTGTTACCAGTGGAACTAAGTCTACATTGACTTGCTACCAATAAGACATAGGCTACAGAAACTTGAACACTAATAAGATATTAATCATAATTTGAAGTTGTCCTCTCTCAACTTTTATTTATGATAAATAGCTTCTTAGTGCCCAAGTACAGAAGTTATACATAAAACCATCAAAACTAAGGCTATATACTTACTTATCACCATGAGAACTGAGGCTATACTTACTTATTATCGTTAGAACTAAAGCTACACTTTCTTATTATCGTTAGAACTGAGGCTATACTTACTTATCACCATGAGAACGAATGCTCCAATAATCATGATAAAGACCTGTACAAAGTCAGTCCATATGACAGCACTTAGACCACCTAAAGGGAAGAGAAGGAAGTACGAGTATAAGGGTACCTAGATGGAAGCCTCCACTCATGGATGCAAGCCAAAAGTTATATTTATGTAATGTTGTCTAGTAGCATTAGGTTTAAATTAATGGGTGTGTTAACTAAACAGCTGTCAGACACAGATGATTGCATTCTAAACCAACAACTTTCTCCTAGATCCCGGACTCACTCAAAGAAACAGCCATTAGCAGATAGGGAGTTTTCTGCTCATAACATATCACATAGAATTATTATGAATAAAAATATTTCTGTAAATGGTTGACTAGGAATAGCAATTTTAGGTTCATAATTAAAACTTATCTACACTAGTTATTAAAAACTAAAGGTAAATTAGTGTGCAATCATTGCTTATTGAGCATCGACTCAGCACTGATGTATTTTTTAACTATGCACCATACTAATAATACATTATAACAATTCAATGCTAGAACTTCCAATTAACTTGCACCTGTAAAATTTTACACTCTTTCATAATTTTGATTTCTCTGGGCTGCTCCCTATTTTTCGTTATATTGTACAATTGTACTATTGTGATGGTACGCCCAGTCGTATCTTACATCTGACACTCATTATTGCATGCATACATGTATATATCTGCTTGTACTTTACTCTTATATTGTTATATATGATTGTATGATTATTTCTAAGTCTTTTAATGCCTTTTATACCCATGTACAGAGGCCCGACCTCTCAGAATCCATTGATATTCATTTTGTACATGAATTGGACCATTATAAGCAACTTTTGTAGAACCCGACCTATTTTGGGTCGGCCGTCGGGCTTCCGGCGGCCATCTTGTTGCGCAACTTCCGGACGACCACACGTCGTCTTTTCTCGACGTCACGTCGGCCGGAAGTCCTTATACTATATAAAGGGCACTGTTTTACTGTTCATTGTCTCAGTCTACACTTGGCTTTCAATAAAGACACATCTATACTTGATACAGGGACTTTCTCTTCCTTTTACTAGGTCATTCGCTTTGCGAACCGCCTACTAGGTTGAACTACTCTCTTTCACTGTATAGTCTGAAGGTCGGACTTGAGATCAGATGGGTCGTCTTTGGTAGTATTTGGGCTACTGAGACCGCTCGATCTTTCATGTAATGCGAAGTCCTATTACCACTCATAGGCACTTCATTTCTGGGTCGATAGTCGTCCAAGGACGACCGCACCAAATCACAGAAACCATTACATTGGTGGCAGCGGTGGGATTCTAAGGTCGTACTCTTACGATACGAAGAGAAGGAAGGTGACCTCGGCCTCGGGTGACCGACCGACCTCATTCTTCAATACTTCTACGGCGATTTAGGACTCGGACCCGGGAACCTTGGATACGAGAAGGTGACAAACGCTAAAGTGCACCCATAATTCTCGTGGTTCCGCTGGATGTAGCCCGACCTACGCCGGATCTTCAATCAAAGACCGACCTCGGATCCAGAACAGATTGACGGTACTCAGTACGACCATTAGGCCGACACGGCCTAACAAACCAAAGCAGTTTTACTCACTACCCGACACCCTACCGACATGGACCGAATAAGGAACCTGCTCCAGCAGGTGATGTACCAAGCCGAGCAGGACCTCAAAACACTCAGCTACAACGGACAAGAGGACGTCGAACTCTTCATAGAAGACTTCACCGCTATGGCAGAGCGTTGCAACTGGAATGACAGAGCACGCCTCATACGGCTTAGAGCCGCCCTACACGGGCCCGCACAAGAATGCGGCCGACCCCGATCAGTCGAAGAGATATTTTCCCGACTGAGGGAGCAATATGGACTATCTGCCAAAGAAGCCCGATGGAAGCTGTCCATACTGGAACAGCCAGCCCACACGTCACTCAGAGACTATGCAGCTCTCATCCGTAGACTGATGGCAACAGCCTTTGAAGGAGCACCCCCTGCATTTTTGGACGAATGGGCTGTAGAGAAGTTCTGCCTCACAGTCCACGACCACGGCCTACGCTGGTACTATACATGGTTACAGCCCGATGATATGGAGGAAGCACTGGAAGCCGGAATGGCCTTCCGGAGTAACAAGGATGACAAGGCCAGCCCTCCAAAACCGCAAGAAGAGCTTCCCGCCGACCTCCTACGGAAAGCCCTACATACCCTCCTACAGAAATGTCAAGTCCCAGTAGACGAACCCATTCCTACTGGAGCCCAGCAAGGAGAAGGTGGACCACCCCACATTGGTCGTCCACAAAGGCCGACGGATACATCAGAACCCGTCCCAGTAGATGAACCCATTCCTACTGCGGCCAAACCCAAGAAGAGTGGACCAAACCACATTGGTCGTCCACAAAGGCCGACGGATACATCAGAACCCGTCCCAGTAGATGAACCCATTCCTACTGCGGCCAAACCCAAGAAGAGTGGACCAAACCACAATGGTCGTCCACTGAGGCCGACGGACACATCAGAACCCGTCCTAGTGGAAGAACCTATACCCACTAAGCCTAAAGTCAAGAGTAGCCACTCCAAACAGAAAACCCCACGGGTAACTAGCCCATCACACTCCAGGCCGACGGCGTCACCTACACCCGTCACAGTGGATGAACCTAAACCCACTAGGCCAACACCAGGCAAGAAACGACTCCACTCAAAGCCGGACACATCCGAAGTGACCACAGATCACCCCCCAAGGCTGAAAGGACGACTCATATGTCCCGCCCCGTCGGAACAAACCTCACAAGGTAACCCCGACCTATCCTCAACTCAGAAGGATCAACAGGATCTGGCCACGTCCAGACCCGACACTAATCAGCAATTGATTCCCGCCAAAATTCAGTATGCCCCGACGGACGACTTATCGTGTGTAGAACTGCCAGACACCACAGTCCAAGTCCGCGGCCTGAGGATCGACACGGAGCAAACCGTGCTGGACCAAACCAGAGAGCTACCTCTGAACCTCTCGAAGAATGTTCAAGTTTCAACAGCCCGACCTGATCCAGAGGACGCGAAATGTCGCGTAGCCGAACCTCAAGACATAATCCCAACGACGGAGATACAGTCTATACTGCCAGCAGTTCAAGTACACAAAGCAAAACGCTCTTGTACGGAATCTAGCATTGCCGAACAGTTTCAGCCGAAAATACAGATTGCCGAACTCTCGAAGTCCCCTAAAGCGGATAAGAAGCAATCGAAGGCAACTATTGCCGTGTTCCCGCGCTTATTTGACGAGTCGAACAAAGAAAATGTGCCTGAGGCATTGCCTACAATTGAGCCAATTGCTCATCCCTCGGCTAGTATAAATACGACAGCTCACAGACGAGTAGTCCTTTCTCGTTCAGCACTTCACCGAAGCACATGTATCCCTACATGTGGCAACTTCTGCACTCCTCGTGTCACTGGTGAAGTTAACAGCACTCGTATCCTTTCTCATTCTCGTGCAGACGAGACGGCTACTCCTTCTAGTATGGATCACTCCAACCAGCCTGTCTTCACAGCTGAAGGTAAGCAAATCTCAGTGTTACCAGTAGGGAACAAATCAGAATTAGAGGAACAATCCACACCTGTGGGACTGTCAGGCATGAATTCTCTCTCCCTCCCCACTCGGCATAGACCAGTCGGGACAGAGGAGAATTCCCCTGAACATTCTCACAGGAAAGAGCATGAGTTAGAAGGCGGAGGATACACATCAGATGGATTATGTGTTGTAGATGCATCTCCTCTACGGAAGACGCTCACGCCAGACGGCACGCCTCCACCCACTCCATCTCCTGTTACCTCTACCCTGAAGTTAGCTACCATTAAGCTGCACAAACTCACTGACAAGCTGCCCATAGAGTCGTCCCAGCATTCCGGAGCCACTAAGCCATGGATTAGTACCTTCACTCAACAAGCCCGAGACGACTTGGCTAGAAGGAGTCAACCTAACCTCAAATGTGCAAAGTGTGGCTTCTCCGGCACCCTCAAGAGACTGAACATTCACATTTGGCAGCACTTTGCCCGCTTCTACTGTCGCTGCGGACGCAGCTCAGTTAGCCGTGATGCTCTAGGCCATCACTTCAGTCGGAGATCCAGTATCTGTGGGAAACGTCTCTTCCTCACGGACGGGCCCAGCTATGGGGCCCTCATGGAATGGTGGGGCGTAAAGGATCCCCCACCATTTCTACCATGTCGTCCTACTATGGACGGACAGTCGGGGACAAATAAACCAGTCTATTTGCCTAGCTCCTCCTCCACAAGGAAGCGACCTCCCAAGAGACGGCACAGCCCATCTCCAGAACAGACCCCCGACTCCGCACCTTCTGATGCTACCTCCTCCTCTTCCTCGTCGCCTACCACTCCTGCTGGACCTTCTCCCTGGCGACCTCCTGCTAGTACCTCCGCAGTAAGTGTCGGCCCCCCTGGCCGACGCGGACGTCTACCCTCTTGGAAGACAAGGCCTGCTCCAAGGAAGAGTATGCCTGCTCCTCAGTCAGGCCCTCTCTACGAAGGCTCTCCAACCAAGGTCTCATGTGCAGCTTCTTGTACAGCTTCTCCGACTCTACTGATCGAGCCACTGCAGTCCAGGCCCACACTAGAGGTCTCACCGCACCGCTCTCCTTATACACCTGCCAGGGACCTACTCCGAGCCACTCCAGACTCTCCTGCCGTCCAGTCCCCACCTCCTGCATCTCCTGTACTAACTCAGCCGAATGCCACACGTCCTGCATCTCCGGATTCGTCGTTCATGCAACAACTTGCTGAACTCAAGCCACGGATTCACTACCTTGCCAGCCGTCAACAGGTGGGAGACACTCTACGCCAACATCTGGAACCTCTCTATGCTCGAGAAATAGCTCTTCGTGAACTAGCCAACCAGCATCTAAACCACCCCCGACAACTCCAGCTTGTACAAGCAGACTTGGATATAGTATCCAGAGAATCTACACTGTACCGTACCCTTCTTAACTTGACACTAGAGACACCCATGACCTAGTGTGAGGGGGCTATGTGATGGTACGCCCAGTCGTATCTTACATCTGACACTCATTATTGCGTGCATACATGTATATATCTGCTTGTACTTTACTCTTATATTGTTATATATGATTGTATGATTATTTCTAAGTCTTTTAATGCCTTTTATACCCATGTACAGAGGCCCGACCTCTCAGAATCCATTGATATTCATTTTGTACATGAATTGGACCATTATAAGCAACTTTTGTAGAACCCGACCTATTTTGGGTCGGCCGTCGGGCTTCCGGCGCCATCTTGTTGCGCAACTTCCGGACGACCACACGTCGTCTTTTCCCGACGTCACGTCGGCCGCAAGTCCTTATACTATATAAAGGGCACTGTTTTACTGTTCATTGTCTCAGTCTACACTTGGCTTTCAATAAAGACACATCTATACTTGATACAGGGACTTTCTCTTCCTTTTACTAGGTCATTCGCTTTGCGAACCGCCTACTAGGTTGAACTACTCTCTTTCACTGTATAGTCTGAAGGTCGGACTTGAGATCAGATGGGTCGTCTTTGGTAGTATTTGGGCTACTGAGACCGCTCGATCTTTCATGTAATGCGAAGTCCTATTACCACTCATAGGCACTTCATTTCTGGGTCGATAGTCGTCCAAGGACGACCGCACCAAATCACAGAAACCATTACACTATATAGGCTGCACACATGCCATGGTAAGGTGATCCATTGTAATGTACATGACTATAATAACACCAGTTCTTGTTACAATAAAGCAAAAGAGTACTTACTCCCAATAGCAAATGTCATAGCTAGAATAAGTAAAGCTATGAATACTTACCCCCAATAGTAAATATCATAGCTAGAATAAGTAATGCTATGATAGACCCCCAGATGTCCCAGCCTAAACTCTGCTTGATAAACACTGCACCAGCAAATAGATCAGCCTGTAATAGATGTGATAGAGATTTAGCATTCTAAACCTTTTTTCTATACACATAAGTGTATAACTTACATGCTACATATCTACAGTGTATGTACATGTACATTTCGATACAATTATTTATGCCTGTATGGTTTGCCATATTATTTCAGACAAAAATAGCACTAGCAAGCCAATAGAATCGTAAATTTGTTTTAAGTGTTCTATCAAAATAATACTGACTTAAGAAAAATTCTTTTGAGAAGACAACTCTTAACAACTGCTATGTGGAAGAGTGTGTGTATTATCCCGTCTGGCTCAAGGTTTAGTGTGTTGTTCAATAGTAACTGTGACTTACGGAAACTTTTGTGAAGACGTAAAGAATGACGGCAAGAACAGCTAGATAGACTCTGATCCTCTCTCCTCCAAACCTCTTCCTCAAATATTCTGGCATTGTGTAAACCTACAAATAATTCACGAATTTGTGAACAAATACAGCATAAAAGTAATATGTTGATAATAAAGCCGCTTTATTTTTTGTAAACCTGTACATACTTTGGTCCAGTAGTAGAAATTTGTGTGTAGTACACACGAGTGATAGATTACAGTTTATAATAGCCTATACATGAAAGCATTGCTACACTAATTTGATCTTTTTAGAAATACATATAGTTATGTGTTGTAGACTTCATTGTGACTATTCAATGTCAACAGTGCAAATAATTTCCTTGCTCGCTACATATCTTCGCGCAATTTATGCAAGTTGAGAAAATGCCTATTGGAGTTATCTGCACTTACCCCTGATGTGATGTAGACTGGTACAAACACCCATCCTAGCAGTAGTAAAATGAAGATAGCCTAAAATATACAAGAATAATATATCAGACAACGTAATCAAATAATTATCATTTTAGCAGCTTGAACCTTATTTAAGATTTGTTGGAAACACGAGAGGCCGTCAGCTTCGGCAGAGCGACTTGCTTGTCCGCTAATATGGCTCAATAAGTAAAATGTAGTGCCAGCCTGCTAGTAGCATTAATTAATATCCAGCCAATAACCAAAGCTGATTTCCAGAAAATTATATAATTTAGTTGTATCTAATATTAACCAAAAGCACTCCATGGCGCCCAGGACTGAAACGATCAAACAAACGGTGCAAAGTGTAATATGCTCTTGCATGATGCTCCGTTCAACTAAAAATGAACAATCGGCCTCTCACGTAGTCGAGGCGTTAAAGTCCTATTGACAAACAACTATGTCAAACATTTTCTGCATACATGTACTTACACTTAGCTCAAATATCGATATAGCAATACCAGAAGCTGCTCCGGATCCAGCTAAACCAATGAAATGTCCACTTCCAATATTACTAGCGAATAGGGAGGCTCCAACCTACAGTGAAAAAAATAAAGTGTAATTATAGTTTTACATGTAGGAGTATGGAGCATCATTTTGCAATCAGTACATGTAGCTAGTCCAGGTATTACAAAGTAAATATTTATCTAGGACAATGTATACTACTATAATTATGCACTCAATAATAATATTATAGTGTGCTGTGTTATTGTTTCATTTTCTATTGGCAGGAGTTGTTCCCTCTCTTTGAATTAAAACACTATAAATTCCCAACATTCCAAACTTTATATACTCATTAAGTGTATCAGTTGTCAGGGATTCTCAACCTCACTGAGCAGATGTGAGAGTGTTTTAATTAAATTGTGTTTGCCACTTTCTCTCACAAATCTACTTGTATGTACACTTTCAATTCAATCTACAGTCTGGAAGATATACAAAGTATAGCATTCTTTTGAAGTTTCCTTGACATCATGATTTACGTGACAGGTCTCATTATCAATGTCTGGTAATGAAATAATTATATGAATAGCTTGCTTCATTCTGTAAAAAATCCTTTCTCCATAAGTTTATTTCCTTGTGCAGCTTTTCAGGTGGGCGAATCTGTAGTGTGCATACATGGCTATGTTTGTAGTATCAAATAATTATTTTGACAATGTTTAGTGACTCAGTAATTAATTTACAATTATCGTTTTCGAGAAATTCATAAATGTTACTAAAATTTGCAATTATATGCTATTTCAACTGAAAACTTTGCATTATTATTGGTTTCATCATCCTGTTGAGATGTTTTAATTATTCATTGTTGTGTCCACCTGATGTTATGGTTTGTACATGTACATGTATTTTCCCAGCTGGGGCTCAGAGGAAAAACCATGTTTATGTGCAATGAATGGTGAGTATTATGGAGCTATGCCTTAGTTTTAAATCGCATAGTGAAATAATTTAGGTCACAAAGTACTAACTGTAAATATTTTACTCATTGTTTGTGTGTAAATAATTGTGCATTGAATTAGTCATTATACTTCTTTTATGTAATTGAGTTCAAAAAGTATTCAAAGTTATACTGAACTCTTTGACTTGCCCATGTGACAATGGAATGCTACACTCCCTGTGCCACAGTTACTCACCAAACATCTAACTTAGCACCCTCTGACTGTGTATATACAATCAACAATAACACCCTTATCCAATCTACACAATATACTAAATCTGATGGAAATATAATTATTCCAGTGTTGGTTATTTTCTATTTACATTCTTATTCAATTTAGTAGGTCAGTTCCCGCAATGAAATAAAAAATGTTGGTCTGAGAAAAAGAAGGTATTCTGCTGCCTTGAAAGAATGTAGACAGTTTGATTGATGTTTCCAGACCCGCTGCCACTGCTATTCCTGCTCAGGATTTTACAACTGCCAAAACTGACAGCAGCATAATTTGTTGAGACCGAATTATTTTCACTAATAGTGAAAGAACACATGTTTAAATGTACATGTATAAACTAGGATCCTAAACATTCAAAATCAGTAAAGATGGATATCGGTAATGGTAATTACTGTCCTCTCCTCGATTCACTGAGTAAGGGGAGGCTGTGGAACTCAGGCTGTTCCTTGTAATTTGTTAGAGGTCGAATAGGCATAAAGGGGACTCATATTTTCTACTGCAGGTAATTATTGTAGCTGAACTCAGTCTACCCTCCGTGACTAAGCTAAGACAACTGTAGTTGATACGAATATATTTATAAATACTTACTAGCACCCAGTTCATGTTTCTTCCAGCCAGGAAATACCCACCAACAGACCCTCTGTTCAGGCAGGAAGACTAAACGAGAATAAACAAATAATAAATAAATTTAAATTGTAATTGTGCCCTCTCATACAAGTAACGCATATAAATTAATGACGTATATAAATTAATAACGCATATAAATTAATAACGGCACATGTAATTATTTGAATAATAGTGTCATTTTAGCTGGAGAAAATTTTGATAAACCTACTTTTAAACATTTTAAAAACAGTTGAAGACTAGGAGGTTGACAGGTACCCTGGAGGTGTGTGTGCAAATAGCATTGGGAAGTTCTTGTGTTATAGTGTAGGTTCCAAGGTAATTATCCCACCAAAACTACCATGTGTTATACATACACATTCTTTACACAATGTGCACAACAAAAAGTTATACAAAGGATTATTATCTGCTTTCATTCCAAGAAAAGCAGTCAGAATATAAACACAGTGATAAAACTAGGACATGAAAATGCATCTGATTTGAAGTTGAAGTAGACTTTTTTCCAGGTGTGAAGCTGAAAGCTCTGAGCATTTTTGGGAATTGTTTACTCTTGGTAAATGGCTATAGAATATTACAGAATCATACATTTACTACAGCCCTAAATTCTCGTACATGTACCATCATGTTAGAGAATTCAGTGAAGCCCTGTAATACTCGTATGTTGCATGTTACTACATGGAACTATGTTTTAAGAGACACTGCTGGGTTGAAACCCATTTTCTGTTTTGATTCATACACACACATCTATGAAATACTACTCTGCCATACGCTACAATAATTACACTGGATAAATTTATTGCTGTACTAACACGCTATTTTGATAAGACAGCGTCACTTTCTGAAGAGGAACTGGAAACTGCTAGAAACTAAAAAAATCAATGGGTCAAGTGTGTATCTATTAGCCTGTCTTCTTAAGCACAACCCCTTTATTAACACTTCATGCCTGATGTCAGTATACATGGAACTGAGGCTACAGTTAGATACAGGTTTGTATGCGGAGTAAATTAATAACCTGAGTACCATAATACATTAATTAAACATTGCAAGGGTAGGATTACAAAATGTTTATTTGACAGAGCTTCTACTAACTGGCAGTGTGACAAGATTGTGGCAGCTAGTAAATACATGTACATGTATTATACAGAGTGTAGGATGTACATGTACATGTATTATACAGAGTGTAGGATGTACATGTAAAACCATGTAAAACCATAAGCATATACTAATTGGCCTACACTACTTCTAGGTCTACTTGCATGTACAGTTATGTATTCCTGAAAAAAAAACTTTGTCCAGTACATTGATGCATACAAGTGTTTATTTATATGGTGTATTGCGGTTGGGAGAGAATAATTACTAGACAGGAATAAATTAGAATACAACAATGAAGTTGAGCAGCCTCACATATGAATGACATTTCAAGCATACCTGCATAATTATATTATTATTAGACACCAAAATACCAGCATATAGTTTTCTAGTTCCGCTGTTGAGTTATTCCATGGGAGAGACTTGATGACATTACAGCACATGGTTTACTTGATAAGTTCTATCAATCTATGTCACTAGCTGTTCATATGACCTACTTGCAAACTTATATAGCCCTACATACAAGTCTGCTGTTCTCTTCCATATGTAGCTAACACCGAACATGTAGGACTAATTTATGTAATATTGACTCATTTAGATACAATAAATTCAACATATTCCAATTTGTTACTGTGGAACACAACTTAGCCAAATGGTTGTGAAAATTGGGATTAGATTTGATGTGTGACTGTGTGTATATAATAAAATATTACTAATTTGCTCCATTTCTGTATACTAAATTTTTAAACTATACATGCATGTACCATTATTACATGGTAAATCTACTACATCAGGCCGACTTACAAAAATAAAAATGTACAGCATCACAAAAACGTTCACCTATGACCTGTACGTAACCTAATAAGTATATGCCATACTGTGATATACATGCATGGTACTAACCAACACTAACTTTGCATAGCAAGGTAACAAAATACTTACAGCAAAACTATTCTACAAA
Organism: Bugulina stolonifera; assembly: GCA_935421135.1. Taxonomy (NCBI): domain Eukaryota; kingdom Metazoa; phylum Bryozoa; class Gymnolaemata; order Cheilostomatida; family Bugulidae; genus Bugulina; species Bugulina stolonifera. The sequence goes on from OW285194.1 coordinate 7,632,087, forward strand.
TTATAACACACATAATCATACATACACTATTAATAATATATTGTACATTAGTTACTTACCCATATTCCTACACCAATAACTATAACAAAGTATATGATCAGTACCACATAATCCGACCAGTGAAGCTGTGAGTTGGCAGCCAAGTCCTCTAGTACAGTCATTTTATCACCTACTCGCTCCTCCCTGCCTCAGGACTGTGCTAAGAAATGTGACAGATAGAATTTGCTACATGCACTCAGTACAATTGAACAGACAATGATCTACTGTTTCACCAATAAATGACTCTTTCATAAATAGTTATATAATCGGTCACATTTACTACTGCTATCAAGAAACCACCGTGAGATAATAAATAAACTAGACCTGCTTGATTTATGATCCAGATCTGCCAACTGGTCTGTAAGTGGTTGGCAATAAAAACACAAAGTCATGTAAATGCAGACCTGCCAACTCCTTACAAAGTCATTGTCATACTGCATTGTAAACATAGTACAATGATTTTATGTAGATGTGCATATATACATGCACATTATAATATTCAATTTGTAACCTAATAAAAAATTCTATTAGTTACATACAAAAATAAAAATAATGTAGTTGGTAATTGATGCACAAGTACCTTATGTGATCTAATACATGCAGCTACATTGTATGTATGCTCCCAGCTTCAAACTCCCAACTATTTCGTCACTAAACAACATTTTGCAGCAATTGTAACGAATGTGTTAAAGATTGTCATGTGTAACATAACAAGTTGAGACTACACGGAGAATTAAAATAACCAATCCCGACTAGGCATGCAGTTTTCAGCTAATGTTATCGAGGAATGTACGTGTAGTTGTACTAATAGGGACCTACTGCTACAGTATAATAATATTTCAAGTCTAAACTATGCTGTATAAACTGTTACTAAACACACAATAAATTAAGGACCATGCATGGCTATGGTCACGAACGGAACAGCCAATAAGCAATTGATTGTAATTGTGATGTTTAGTTATCTCCTCTCCTTTCTTTTTCCGCTTCTATGGAAAGAAGGAGGACAACTCCACGTTATGATTATTATCTCTACATTTACCTCGAGTATGTGTTGTGCTTTCTCTATAATATAAGTAGACTGAATATGTGAGTTGTGTTGTGGATCCAAATAATCAGTTGATGTAATGACAGGATCGGTGATGTGCCGACACAATGTTAGGCTATCCTCTCCTAGGAATCTGGCGTTGTTGTGGAGAACTTTTTCAAATACATGTATGTTGTGAGTTCCCTATGATGTGAAGATAAAATAATATATTGTTTCTCTGAATATCACCATGGCGACAGTAATCGAAATGGTGATGATAATGGGAGTGACACATTATTATAGATTGTAGACTTTTTGTTATATTGCAGTGTATATGCATGATTGATAGAAGACAACATGATGTGGTGAACCCTACGAAGTTGTTTCTCCATGTGCATAAGTTAAGTGGACCAACAGGGTATATGGCAACTCCAATCAATAATGGCTAACATGGATAACAAAACAGCAGATGGGCAGATAAGCAGGCAGGTAAATAGTGTATTCAGTGTTCATCAAATGATTGGTAACAAACAACAGACAGTGATATATATAAAGCTATATTATGCTATTATACTTATACTCTGCATCACAAGCATTCCTGTGTTTATCTGCATGAATATGAACTTTGTTGCTGTTATGCTGACCAGGTGAGGTCAGATTGCAGGCTCTGCAGTGTATGAACATGATTTAGAATTTCACTTTCAAACTGTTTTATGATATTGGATAATTAATAATGATGCGTGCAATCATGTACAAGTGAATGTAGACACGTAGCAGGGTTCCTTCCTACCTCCCAGTGTTCACATTAGGATGGTCTCTAAGCTACTCCAAAGCAAAAGCAGAACTTTGTCTATTTGTTTTCAAAGTACATGTAGATGAATAATAATGACATTATTATTCTTCAAATTGTATTTCATGGAGGAATAAAATATTTTCATAATAAATAAAGTTGAAGAAATTTAGGTTAGGGACCTGGGCTAAAATGTACCAAGATTTAAGACACATCTGCCACGATCCACACCCTAAATACTAGTACGTATGGAGTGTATGTATGGAGTGTACTCTGATGAATTATTTGTTTGACCAAATGAGACATACAATGTACTTGGTTGAACCGACAGTACGCAACCGAGAAACCAGATGATGGTTTATATGAAGTTTTCCCTGTATGTTACTGCCCTATAAGCATCTAAACAATTGTTTAATCTCTTGTGACTGAATTAATTATATAAAACAAAAAGAAACAATACTCCGCATTCTACACAAAATAATTGCAATGAGTGAATATATGAGTGGCCGCGTTTAATAAGGAAGTTATTGCATCCATATCAATAAAAATTTACCCTCACAGAAATTGCACCAACTCTTATTGTAAGTACTCATTTTCATATACAAATAGCAATTGTCTTCTCTCGGCAAGTATCAATAAAGATGAGACAACTCTAAAGATTGACATTTTGGTGCCATTAATAAGCTAGCATCAGCTTTTTCACAACTTTCAAAAGAAACATATTATATTTTATACCTGCACCTTTATTTAACAATAAAATCCAAACTCACAACATATTTACTTTTATAATGAAATATATAAATATTGGTAAACACTACACAAAGAATGGTTAATATGTAAATATACATAATACAATATTATGTGCTGACTGAGTGACAAATGACAACATTACAGGCACTAACACTGACATACAAAATAACCTTGTTAGTCCCATAACATATATAGGGACACAAGTCAGCTATAAGAATAGGTACATTCCACTTTAGTAGAATCAATTCTTGATCAGATGAAAGGCAGTTTAAGATTCGTAGCCACTGATAGGCCGAGTATTACAGCACACATGAAGGGGTTAAAGGAAAGGAAAGAGACATCATTGCACAAGTCAGACTCACATTCACAGTACTCATACATTTTATCGTTGGAATAAAACAGCTTGTTGCAGGTGTTGTTATTGGTCGGACTTGGCACTGTACACTCCCTAAAACAGAAGTTGCATGTCTAGCTGAACCATTACTATACAGAATCTAGATAACTTGTTCATTCTTATTCGTACAACAGCTGGAAATACTGGACACAGAGCAATAGTGTAAGCAAAAGTATATAATTAGTAGAGAGACAGAAGAGTATAGAATTAAATGTAAGGTAATGAAACAGCAATATGCGTGATTTTATAAATAGTGTTTTCTACACTGTATATGTAGGTCACTGTGTTTTCTGCACTGTATATGTAGGTCACTGCGTTTTGTATACTGAGAATGCACTGCTTCCAGGCCTCTTCAGTAACTGCGACACAACACAACCTAACACACTAGTATAAGCCGTTATGTCACAGTCATGACTCACCGAGTTATCTCTTTCTCTTCCATCACACCTTCACTACTGTTCTGATAGGTGATGTGTTTGTAACAAGCTGTGTTCGACTCCGCACAATCAACAATGTACTTCTACAAAGAGAAGCCTCTTTATAACGAGAAAACATTCAAATGTTTCCTAAACCATGCAAGGGCACTCTTCAGTTATTAATCATAATTAGAAGTTGTCCTCTCTGAATGTTCAGAGAGGGCAACTTCTAATTCTTTATCAGGAGATTGTGTTGAGTAAAGACTGTCAATGGATTGTGAATTGTGATAATTAATTACCATGAGGTTCTCCATCTGCCAGCAATCCAAGTTGTTGCTGTCATACTTGGCACTGCATATAATACACTTTCTAGCTTCACAGCCTGCAATGCACACACATGATATACCTGTATTCATATTTACTACACGGGTGTACAGCCAATAACATCAACAAAGTTGGGAAGCCCTGGCTTACTAGGGTAATGGTACACACTAGAATAACTAGGCTACATGCATGATCAAATAAAACTTTAGCATTCAACTATAACATCTTATACATTCACATCCACTATACAACTTTAGCTGCGTAGGATCTCTAGCATATGTAATATACTGTAACAATAGTGTTGAGACACACCACATAAGTAATAAATAATGTATTCAGTTTAATCACATATCATGTATATGTAAGTAACTTGCATACTTTTAGTCCACAGTCTATGCTCTCCCAGACACCCATTTCATGTGACAGTCCTAAACAGGTGATCATATAAAACTAAATGCACAATGTAATGAAAATGATCAAATGTCATCCAGCAATATTTTTGCCTAGTAAACTCTAGCTTGGGTTTTAAGTCTTTAGCACAATTTAAAACAAATAAATGGGCAACTTCAAACCAGTAACCTACCAACGAAGGAATATGAGCATTAGATGTTTTAGAACCTACCTCCAAAAACTGACAGCAAAAGCACTGCTGTTAGGATACAGTAGGTATGCACATCCATCATCTTAGCTGGCTTGTGACTCTCTGCTCCACGGAATTGCTACCCACTCATATCTGATACACCATCTGCAAACCTAAGGCATCATGGTGATACCAAAACTATAATAGTATAATACAATGAACACTCCATAGTTATCATTCCACATCCAACTACAGGGCACCCACTGTGCTAACAGCTGTGGTAGTAACTTATTGATTAAGGTGACATTTTAGATCTGTATGACATTTATCACAGATAGACCAGAAAGGACCACATGTTCGTCAGCCACAAGAGTAGAGCCGTTATGTATCTCATACTTGCCTTGCTACCATTATTTATCACAACAGAGAATCTCAATTCATCAGGGAAATTTAGTAGTAACATTGCCCTCCCAGCCTACTAGTACTGCCAATTAACATGTACCAGTGGGGCAGAGATAACAAGCATACAAGATATGAAGTAACAAGCAAGAACAAGCACTCTGTGAAAGAACTGGTGGCCCTGAAAAGGGCCTTTGGGTATGGAAAAACAATTAAGCTCGTTCACCACGGATTCTTCTAGCCAGCTGGATATCTTTGGGCATGATGGTAACTCTCTTGGCATGAATGGCACACAGGTTAGTGTCCTCAAACAGTCCAACCAAGTAGGCCTCACTAGACTCTTGGAGGGCCATGACAGCAGAGCTCTGGAATCTCAGGTCAGTCTTGAAATCTTGAGCAATTTCACGGACCAGTCTTTGGAATGGCAGCTTTCTGATGAGGAGTTCAGTAGATTTCTGGTATCTTCTGATCTCTCGAAGAGCAACAGTTCCTGGTCTGTATCTGTGTGGTTTCTTGACTCCACCAGTAGCTGGGGCACTTTTGCGAGCAGCCTTGGTAGCAAGCTGCTTCCTTGGTGCCTTTCCTCCAGTAGATTTACGTGCGGTTTGCTTAGTACGTGCCATTGTTAGTTTTCAAATGAATGAGTTGTTGGCGGTTCCATGTGGTTTATATAGTCAGTGATTGGAATCTTGCCGCCTTATTGGCTATCCGAGATATAGGTCAACTACACTGTTCAGCGATCTAGTGAACTGAATAGAATAGTACGCTAGCTCCAAGACGTCCGCATTTAACTATTAGTTGACTCTAAGACGTCCGCACTTAGTAAATATAATCCATTGCTTGATGAATTCTAGCCATAACAGCTTACCTGTAACAAAAGCAAAAATGTCTGGACGTGGCAAAGGAGGAAAAGGATTGGGAAAAGGAGGTGCGAAGAGGCACAGGAAAGTACTTCGTGATAACATCCAGGGTATTACCAAGCCTGCCATCCGTCGTCTTGCAAGAAGAGGTGGTGTGAAAAGAATCTCTGGGCTGATCTATGAAGAGACCAGAGGTGTGCTGAAAGTATTCCTTGAGAATGTGATCAGAGATGCTGTAACCTACACTGAGCATGCCAAGAGAAAGACTGTCACTGCTATGGATGTAGTGTATGCTCTCAAGAGACAAGGACGTACCCTCTACGGATTTGGAGGTTAATTTAACCTTCTACTACTCGACCCCAAAGGCCCTTTTCAGGGCCACCAATATTTACTCAAAGGGTTGTTCTCATGGTGTCAGTCAATAATTAATGCTCGTTTTTATTCATCATATGTGTGTAGTACCTTATGACTACCATAGTTGGCAGCACAAAATAATGCTATGCATCCCAAGTTTGGTACAACATGGTCCAATTTTGTATTATGGGACACTAGTGTCCCATGTCTTTGTTCTTCATAGTGCTTATTTCCTTGCTGCGTCCTAGCCACAAGTACAAGTGATTTTCCATTTTGATACAAGCGGTTAGCAGTCCATGCAAATTACAAATGCTATAACCATAGTTATCTCCCCTCTATGGCTATAACAGTGCAAGTCATGTAATTGTGTTGCCATGTAAGCAGAACCAGGTAGTAATCCTAGTACTTTCAAAACTGGCTGTTGGTAATTACCCAAATGTACATGAGAGCCCATAACCAAGCACAGCATAACAAGGCCATTAGTATCAACTCGAGCTTACAGTCTATACAATATGTCCTGCTAAGAAAATATCTAGGATAGACTACATAGCACTAGTAGCGTAGTTTTTTTCAGGAGGTAGTATGAATCAAGGCTATATACATGTTATGAATTCACTGCAAATCACCCAACTTCAGCCTGCACTGATGCAATGTATTATTTGTACAGTACATGTATGCACATGTCATAGGGCATGTACAGAAATAATGTAGCAAGTAACAGTAGCAAGCAAATGTAACCCAAGGACAAGAACAACTCTTTGGTTAGAAGGTGGTGGCCCTGAAAAGGGCCTTTGTGGTTGGAGGTTACATTTATGCAGCAGCCTTCTTGGTCTTGCTTGGCAGTAGAACAGCCTGGATGTTTGGCAGTACACCACCTTGAGCAATGGTGACACCGTTGAGAAGTCTGTTCAACTCTTCATCGTTTCTGATGGCCAGTTGAAGATGTCTTGGGATGATCCTGGTCTTCTTGTTATCACGAGCAGCATTTCCTGCCAACTCCAGTACCTCAGCAGCAAGGTATTCCATTACTGCAGCCAGGTAAACTGGGGCTCCAGCACCTACTCTCTCAGCATAGTTTCCTTTCCTCAGCAGACGATGGATTCTACCAACTGGGAACTGAAGTCCAGCTCTGGATGACCTGGTCTTGCTCTTTCCCTTGGCTTTGCCTCCTTTTCCTCTTCCCGACATGTTCGATTTGCTGTGTATTGCTGATCAACAATTACAACCGTTATGATACTCAAAGAGGGAGGATTGCTTTTATAGCATTTGACATGTTTAGTAATTGTCCAATCAAAACCAGGTATTGGAACAAGGAAAGTAGAGTGCGGACGTCTTAGTGCGCAATAACGGCTATTCATTGAATTCTTCTGGCGCGGAAACGCGCCCATAATTTAAAATGTAAGATGTATATTCTAATTAACCAATAGTATTACCCGAACCACCTCATTTGCATATTCAATTGTATATATAGCGTGCCATTCTTGTGTTAACCCATTCTAAAAACAACTACCAGATCATCATGCCACCTAAAGTAAGCAGTAAGGGAGCCAAGAAGGCAGGCAAAGCCAAGGCAGCCAGAACAGGAGACAAGAAAAGAAGGAAGAAGAGGAAAGAAAGCTATGGTATCTACATCTATAAGGTGTTGAAGCAAGTGCACCCAGACACTGGTGTCTCCAGCAAGGCCATGAGCATCATGAACAGCTTTGTCAATGATGTGTTTGAGAGAATTGCAGCTGAAGCATCCAGACTGGCTCACTACAACAAGAGGTCCACCATCACCAGCCGAGAGGTGCAGACTGCTGTCAGACTTATCCTCCCAGGAGAGTTGGCTAAGCATGCCGTATCTGAGGGTACCAAGGCTGTCACCAAGTACACCAGCTCTAAGTAAATTTTAGTGTCAACCCCAAAGGCCCTTTTCAGGGCCACCAATGTCTTTTCAAAGAGTTGTTCTTCTTGTATGCATAAAATAATCCACTATCCACTGCATATTTATGTAACTATTCCATTACCTTTAGTAAAATTTTGACTGGAAACTATGGTCATGGCAGTGGAAAAAACTTCTGATGATAACTGTATTATTATACCTGATTACTGTGTGTTCTGTACGCAGCAATCGTGTGTATAGTTCTCAATAACCTTTGCCCCATCTGCCTATGGCCAAACTCTAAAACAATGTCCCTATGCCATCTATGCTGTGCATTGTTTGTCTACTCGTCTACAGTACGCACCAATCAGTAAGTACAAAACTAATCTGCACTTGCTACTAGTTTGTAATACCACTAGACTAGCAGGCTTCATTTCTAGACTAATGATATATTGACGACAGTAATACGAAGTTGTTTTCTCAGTGATTACAAGTGGAAGGAGAGAGGACAACTTCATATTACTCCCTGTGATCGTTTTGAGGTTATATGCATGTGTATAATTATAGTGTACATTGAGCTATGGAATTTTCCAGCAGTCAAGTCTGTCTCAAATACTGATTAAACTCTATTTTTAGAGAGTTGAAGAATGTTAGACAAGTAGCTCACAGTATGGTTGCCACAGAGCCTGTGCTTTGAGCACAGTACATAACAGTAATAATTACATGTATGCACACTATGGGCTTTATCCCTGACAGAATACAAGCCAGAGTATATAATATACACTACATGTATGATATAAATAAACAGAATAATAATTACATGTATAATACTGTAGTACAATTGTTGTTGCTGAACGCAAGACAGCAAATGAAATGACTGTTACAATATTATAGTATAATATTAAACACCAACAGTTAGTAGTAATAATAGAGCAATATGAAATACTGTTGTACATAAATGTCTGTTTATACAGAAGCAATGAACATAATATATGCAATATAAAAAGATGAGTAATACAACACAATGTACACAGACTAAAGTTTTGAGATCCTGACCTACATACACTTATAAGTGACCTACACAATATACGTTATGTAATATGTATGTACAGTATGTATTAGCTACTATCCTGATCACAATTGAAAATCATAAAGAACAATGCAAATTACTTGCTGTTGTCATTTGCAATCAACTTACATAGCATAAATAAAAATGATAAAACTATTGCACCACCACTACAATACTTTGGTGTAACAAACATTCACGTGGGAAGACAACTACTAACCATAAATTTAACTTTATATGCTTGATTTATAAAGGCTATACCTAGCTAAGAGCCATCATGTATATTCTGTAGGTTCAAACAAAAAAATTTGAGAGAAGTTGACACAGACCTGTAGAGCATAAACTAAATTCTGTTTGGAGATTTAAATTGGTCCCATGATCATAGTAGAGTACTTTCAGATGATAAAATCGTAGGTGGTCCCATTAATGTTTGAGTAAATATAGACTAAAGTTAGAAATTAGAATTTACTTTGTTATACTGGCAGGTCAACAGTCTATGGTATGTTCTCCGGAACACGCGGTTCATTCCAGCATATATGAACACGTTCAGGCAGGAATTGGATACTGCCACAGCGAAGAATATGTGGTAAACTGCTGCGGGAACCTGACTGTGGAAATCTACAGTATAGACAGTTACTACTGGCAACCAGCAACAGAGGAAAACAAGGAATACAGTGCAGAGGTTCGTGACGACACGACGAGAAGCTCGGTTTCGTTTCGCTGTGTGGATGTGCACGGCAGAAGTGGAGTTGTTGTTACTTGGGCCAGAACTAGATAGCTCATACTCTTCGACCTTTGAACTATCCTGAGTTGTTACGTAATCTACTCCAGTAGAACTGGTCTTTGATTGGTTGCTTGAAGAGCTAGGTTTTTTCGCCGACATTTTGAGTCTGTTTTGTGTTTGACGAAAGTAGATGATAATGCTTATGTAACAAAATAAGGTGATAACCACGCAGGGCCCGACGCATACGCCGTGTAGAATAGATTGCACATAAAAGTATGTCATTTGGTCATGTGATACGAATATACACGTCCCCATCATTGCGTTATAACCAAACTTTCCAAATCCAAGCAACGCTGGCAACACAAGGATGGCTGGAATCAGCCACAGTATAGCTACACTGATGATAACTTTTCTTCTTGTATAGAGCCGAGTATAAAGCTCACTTCCTTTGACCAATAAGATGTAGCGATTAACAGCGATTGCTGTAAGTCCAAACATAGTCTTGACTAGTAGGCCAATGTTCAATGCGCCGATGAATGCACACACTTCATTTGGTACAGTCCTATGATCAACGGTAAGCAGATACGCAGAGAAAGGTGCTATGATTAAGCACACAATCAAATCTGCTATAGCTAAGTTGCCGATGTATACATTCGGTATAGATTTGAGTTTTTTGTTGATGAGTATTGAAATTATAGTCAGAATGTTACCAAAGACTCCGATGACGGATATGATACAGAATAGTGCCATCGTTATCGTAGCCGCTGTCATGTTTACAGCTGTTTGAGGCACGACGTCGTGCTCAGAGTGATATCTTGAAAACGTTGTGTTGGTCATGTCCGCAAACTAAAATAGAAACATGAAGTAATTTTTACACAGAAGTGGTGAAAGATGTATGTCTCAATGACATGTACAATGTAACTACAACTGAACAAAAGTTCAATAATATGGGACTACCTGTTTACTGTCTATACAGTCTACATAACGCTAAAACTGGTGTGAAGTGTTACTATAATATAAAGACTTGTTGATTGACAGAAATCGTGAATTGTGTACATAGGTTATGTCAGTTATAAACAGAGGGCTGTATTGTGCATGTACACCAATGATATGCATAAACTACCGCTTGCCGTTGGAGTTATCCTCTTTATTCAGTGGAATTTGGAGTTTTGCAGTTGTCCTGGTATTCTACTATCTAATTATAAATATAGATTGCCAACAGATTTTTATCTCTTTAGTTGTTACATAACTATCTTGGGCAAGAGGGAAAGTAACACAAAGATACATGTGGGTACTAAAAGTAGGCAGTTTTCTAGAAAATGACCTATAACAATTCACTGGCCTGGTATTCAGTAGTGTGATATTATAGATTGTTTATACCTAGAGATGTAGAAATGTGTAGATGTAGGTAAATTATAAACTTGCCCTCTCCCCACCCTTCCACCAAGTTGATATGCATTATAACTGATCAACCTACTATAAGATGCTCATTGCCAGGCTGCTTGATGTCTCTAGATTAAATCTTCACATGTCAATAAGCTATAAGATCAGTGTTATGATTCTCCATCCATATAGTAGATACACATTGTAGCTAGCTTTGGTTCAATGGCCATGTTAGGTCACCGCATCAAACATGTTTACCAGCATGGAGTACACACAGTCATGCCGTTAGGACAAAGAGAAGATATACAGCATTGAGGTTCATATAATAAAACCAGTGGAAGAGGATAGTATCAGCAGCGTGGGTTTTATAAAATAAATTCGTTCTGGGTGGAAATGATGTCTTGACTGTAAGCCAGTTAGACAGAGGACCAATTGGTCTACAGATAGTGTTTCGCTAGGGGTGGTTCACTTATCACCACCCACACTTGTTAGGTCTAGCTCTATAGGATATGGACCATCTATGACTAGTCTGAATAGCTACGTTCTTCTTGAAATTTCAGTGGACTTCTGTAGTCATCCAGAGACCAACAGTCGAGCGCTAATGACTTGGTAATTTTACTTGGATTCAAATACCCACATCACTTAACTGAGATCTAGAGTGACTTTTTGGAGTAGGTCACAGCTAAATAATCTGTAGTATAATGTAGTGTATGGCCCTACATGACCAAATAACTACATGTAGTAGGCCTAAAATCTTGAAGAGATCTATAGAGCTGAAAGGCCCAACTACATGTACATTGGATATTAATTAAAATACTGATCTCATTACACTAACACTAGAGTTCTACTAATTATTATCAGTCCTAATGTTTTAACTCAACTATGTAGCTGTTTTATGACTAAATAGCCCAAGTGTGTCATTAATAATATATTTTTGTGGTTGTTGGTTTATAACAACAGCATATTTTACATGTATCATAGTCAAACAGACATTTATAGCCAGATTTACTAATTAGTAGATTAATTGCTTAGTAGCAGCTTTTCTAGTCAGCAGCATTTGCAACTTCTAATTAATACTAAAATAACAAATCCATGGCAGCAGTTGCAGGCAGCTATGAGTCAGCCTGCTACTGGTGCAGCAGTTGAAGATGGAATTCAGTTTTTGATGATGGAATTCAGTTTTTCTAAGCGGTGGATAAAATCTTGATTTTCTGAAAAAATATTTAGGAGTTGTTTTCCCAAGGAGTCCCCATTCAACTGTTGGTACACAGCTCCAAGTCTTTAGCAGTTAATTTCTTTGCAGACTTATATAATAGCACTTCACAAGTCCATGTATCGAATTCTGACCCTAGTTTGGAATTTTAGTAAGAAATCTGTAATTGATACAAATATGTATAATACCAGCATAAGATGCTCAATGTGACCAGTGTAATCCATTAGTTGGATGAATCATGATTGAAATCCATCATTATGTAAAGTAGGGGCAGTTAAATATGATTATAATATAAAAACAAGAACATAATATGGTTCTACCAAGTCATTAGAATTAATGCATATTGCAGACAAAGTTCAAGTACATGTACATTTTAAACAGGGAGTTGGGTTTGTTAAACGTTTGCTCTATTTGTGACTTGTGTAATAGCTAAAAGAATATTTGGACTTTCTCTATAGCTCCATGCAGTTCAGTCAGCAAGTTACAGAATTGAAAACTGGAAGATTAATGATGTTTTATTGTGGACTGGCAGACAAAGAGGTGCAGTGGTCTTATCAGAGATAAATACATGTTCACTGTGAGGATTAGCAAGTGTAGGAGCAATCAGTGACTGATAGATATCAGTAAAAGGTGGAAGAAATAAAACTAGCCCTTAGTTTGATTCAAATCAGCTAATGGTAGTTTGATATCATCCCACATCTACATTGTGATACTATTAGATGATACTAAAGGTGCGCTCTGTTATAGGTTATGTACCCAAGCAGTGAGTATCCTGGTACCAAGTGGCTGCCGATAAGGTTGGTTCAAGTTGATCAAGAGCAGACATGATGGTGGCTGATAGGCTGTGATGAACATCAATCTTACTACATTTACTTTCCAGTTGAGAAATACTCGATCTGAGAAGACCTGTATTTTCCTTAGATCTTGTGTTAGAAAGAGGATAACATGAAAGAACACTAGCAACAACAAATTTTAAGGTACACAGGTCTTTATCTGTTAGGTGCAATTTTGCACAATTTGAAGTAGGCTTAGATCTTTGTTTCTTGGTTGAGGCAATTGGTTTGAGGACGACACCATATGTAATAGAGAAGACAACCTCTCCACCTGGAATTTCACTGAAGAACGGTGACTATGACCAGAAAACCTGAAGTTGCGCCTGCTCCGCATTTATTAGAGTTCCAATGCAATGACCTTTCTGTGCTTAATCTTACATTATGCATTTACATAAACTACTAATGTCCATTTTGTGGAAGTATGACAAGATGGAAATCACATTGGAAAGGTGACACATGAATCTGGGACTTTTTACACACCTGTGGTGACAAAGGAAGGTGGACGTATTACATGTACGTCTTATATTGAAACACCAGAAGTCATTACTTTAGTAAAACATGACCTACATTCATAAAACACTTCCCCTAATTGTAGTCACAATGTTTCGAAGTGGTTTAACATAAACTGAGGACCAATAGCAATCAGCTGAATTTGTTGAGCTGTACACTGTCTCACACTTACTGCTTTTGGTGGAAAAGTCGTGAATTTAAACTGCATTAAATTAATATTTTAAATTTTTATAGTGACCAGAGTTCTTTGTCAGCCCCTCTCCCTCATGTAAGCTCATACCATTCGCTCCCCTCCCCCCCCCCCCTCTTGGTTTCTGATAGAGAGCAGGAGCTATGGCTACAGAGACCAGTGACCAGCATTGGAAACTTGACTAGTTTTAGACCATAGATTTAGTCTAGTCTAGTGTCTATCCTGTACTAGTGTATGTATAGGCTATTAAGGGCAATTGACCAACTAGGAGTACAGTGCCAAACAGTTTTTTTACCAAACCTTACAAAAATGGTCACATGTCACTTCCATGAAACGTGGATGAACAATGAAATCCACATAATATGGTATTATCTCATGTGTAACTTCATTGGTGTAGTAGGTGTTCAATACCAGGTTTTGCTTATGAACCATAACAAAGAAGATCAGTAAACTTATTGCATTTTTCATTTGCAGGTGTTACAGCTATGCAAACAAACTCAAGAGTGCAGTACTTAAATATTATGATTGATTATCCTGGTGTATCAAAATGACAAAACAAAATAAATATTTTTGTCTGTAAGATTTTAATTCTGGTTAATACATTAATTTCATGGATCACAAAAGTAGTAAACAAAGATTTTTCAGACCTGCTTGAATGACACCAACTGTTACCAACATTGGTGTTTGTGAAAAACAATGCTTGAGCCAGATTTTCTCAGGAATGATCTTGAATATTGGCTTTTTGCCATAAAAATTCATTACCTATTTCAGTCTAAAGTGGGGGCATTACATTTAATACTCCAAGCAGCCCAGGTTAATGGGAGAGTAAACAGAATAATAAGAAAATTTGATTGCAGTGGCCATTTTTTGTGGATAAAGTTTTATAATCCAGTAATTAATGCTCGTTATGTGATGATTCCAATTTAATCCGCTACCAGTTGTTCGTCACATACACAGATTCTGCAAGGTTTCTTATACTTTAAATTCACAAAGCTTTAGTTTATGTATTAGGTACTTTAGCAGAGTATTATTTAATCAGTTTGCAATCTTGTCTTATCAATTAACAAAGAGTAGATTAGAGTTTTCTGGTTATACCCCCTCAGATCTGTATAAATATTTTAAACCAGCACCTACATGGGCCTACTGAGTCAAAAAAGTTTAATAAATATTTGGGAATATACACTGTGGATTTTACTATTGGTAGAAATTTCGTACTTGAAGTCTATCGAAATATTGGTTGAGGTTTGGGTTGTGCTACATTACGGTGCTGGGGTACCCCAGCCCCGTAATGTAGCACAACTGTTGGGGTTTGAACTCTCTAGATGGCAGTGTTGCTCCTATTGTCCAGTCACCTTTGCACGAAAATTTTACTAATAGCAAATTTCTTCGAGTATACCTTGCAATAGCTTCCTACCTTTTTCTGCTGAGACTCTTGCAAATGAATAGAATCCAATATTCAGTTATGCAAATCCAGCTTCTATAACCTTGTCACCATACCTGAATTTGTTACAGAAGACTTGCTATTATCTGCTATGACTTGTACCTATTGTCAAGTTAATTAATCAACTCCAATGTAGAAGATTAGCCAGCAGCTCTATGTATGTGTAATGCAGTCCTTACTCCTCAATGGCTGAATGCTAAGTGTGCACCCTGTATTCAGCCACATAATGTCAGAGTGATCCATCAATGTTGGCCATTGTTTTGACACATGCCTGTTGTCATAGTAACAAACTCACTGGACCAACTATACACAAATTGAATGTACTCGTTTGCTTTTTCTCACTAATTACAAAAGTTTAATGAATTCAATATTATGATTGTAAAATACAATGTTCATTGTAATATTATGAATTGATAATTGTATGCTTTTGCCTTCGACACCTTGCTTGAGGTGTCAGATGCTAGACACAAACTTGGGCGAAATAGGATTGCGTACTGTATTGTGTATTACATCATTGTATTACTCTGCATTAAATTGACAGTTCTATAAGTTATATTGGGTGTAAAAACTCTTTCATATACTGTTCTCCCCTGCACTGACCTGTAAAATCCGCTGTCACCGCCCAACTCGTAACAGGAAATCATCTTTTTACGGCACAGTGGATGGATGGCTGGTTTAGCATAGCCAAGTTAGTATAACTTTGTTACAACATTCTATATATACATTGTACACGTATACTACGCAACATTATATTACATTGCATTACATCTCTAAAACAAAACTGTTTACCATTAATGTGCCCGTGATTTTATACACATGTAGCTGGAACACACAATCACAAGTTTTGGCATAATTTGCGATAGACGAGATTCTAAACACCCATTTTTTCCTTACAATTTTTTGCCGTGGCTCACGGGCTACATCAATTGATATTGCCAACAGCATGCTCAGTGTTGTGGTGAAACTAATAAATTATACAATACAGACATGTAAATGTATATTATGTAACTATGTACTACATGATTGTAATGAAGCAGGCTATAAAACAGTGAGAAGTAAACTTACATAAACTTATAATAATTAAAATACCAAATTATGGTCTAATGAGAAATTCTTTACAACAATTTTTTAATTTTTCTGTATTTTAATATTATAATATAATAGTTACAACACACAATAAAATGCACAATACACTATTTAACTAATTGGAATTAGAGCTTTGTGTGCCACTAAAGACTGCTTTATTTATAGAGCTTTATTTATGGAGTGCCCCCAGGTGAGATAATTGCTTATAATTCATATTTAATCATAATTCATAGCACCTACAACCCACCTGCAATATAGATATTTTTTTCAAATATTCGATTTTCTCAGTCTAGGAAAGGTTATTAAGCTGCTCAGAATGTGGGACTTGGAGAGTGAGACCCGTGTCTCTAGGCGATAGGCATATGGTAGACATACCAGTAAAGTCTCTTATGAGTAAATATGCAATAACATATCAAACTTCTCCTTGGTTAACCTACAAAACAAGGAACACAAGCTATAGAATTGTAGTTGACACTAAGGCTAGTGTGTAGACTGACTGACACTGATACCTTAGTGTCACCTACCCTTTAATTATGCAGTTCTTGGAAATATAATAAAATAATATAATTACAATTTTGAAAATTAACATTATTATTGATTTGACAATTCTATGATCATAATATAATACAATTTAATATAATGCACAATAAAATATTGGTATACAGTTCTGCAGGACTTTTCATGTATGCTTTATAAAATATTGATAATTTTTTTTCTGGTGTATATTTGATCAAATGCCTAGCCCGATAGACTGGCAGTGAGATAATGGGTGCCTTAAGGGTGAGGCTGCAATTACTGCACCAGCTTTGCTCTCAGTGTGCAGGCAGGTCGGAGCACACCTGTGGTACAAAGACCTAGTAGTCAGTAGATATCAGCGGGATTTGAACCCTGGACCTTCTGCGCTTTCGTGCCTCAAAGCAGGCGGTCTAACCCACTGAGCCACTTTGCATACTAATTAGGCAAAGTTTAAAAAATTAATATTGCCAGGTCATCAGGAGTCAGCAAGATGGTGTTTACAGCACTCGAACTTCAAGCTACTCAGCACATATTGCACCCAGTTTGCAAAATATAAAAACTTGTGAAAGTCTAGCCTCTGGTTCAGAGAACCAAAAATTTATTGCGCAATGTAAACTAACAGACATGGACGCAGAGCCTGTCAACCATTCATCAAGATATTTGATAATCAAAAAGCTTGCAAATAACAGATATTGTTAAGAAATAATATATAATTAAGCTTTATGCATCTTATGATCCTAATGAGAATTAATATAATTAATAGACGCTATTTAGTACCGGTAAATAATATTTATTACAGAATTTTATCCACAGCAAGTATGACTTCAGTCAATTGAGCAGTCTCCAACATTCCTCAGATTTTATTGGAATTCAACATCAACTAACTACTCAATATTAATTTGGTCTATAATAATATATATGGAAGACCTAGCCATTGGTACTTATCTCTTCGACTTCAAAAGTCTACAATGACTACAACTAGCTCAACTGCTCCCCTCAACCATGTAAACGAAAGGACAAACAGGACATGCAAGATACAAAACTTTGTTCAGTTTTAAACGGCAATCGTCGCAGGTCTACATACATAGTACTAACGGCAAGCCAATTAGTCCCACTGTGAGGTCCCTAGAAATATGAAGCTGTGTGTAGCCAACATATAACTTGGGAATCTAACATGGATACACACATTACATATGAATCAGATGCATGGTAGTGTGCATCCAAAAAACAAATCAGTGTAGGCTGCCTGTCTGGTTCTCTAGGCGATTCGGGAGGGCATATTCATCCTACGAACTTATAAAAATGTCATACATGTAGAATTTAACTTTCAGAGAAATTCAGAATGACATTAACTAACATGGATCCTGCATTGAGTGCATTATCTAATAACATGTTATTATTATTACATAACAGGAATTTAACTTAGGTTACATAATGGGTTTGTTCTAGGGAGTTTTACCTACTGCCAGTTACTAGTGTTTTAGCAATAGGTGTGCTAACGAATATTACTTTTCAAGTGCACATTGCTAGGTATAAATGCAGTAATTTCCAATTTGGTGTTATTTTTAGTCTATGTTGAAATGACATATTGAATTACCATGGTAACCCTCTGCACTAGTACAAAGCCATCACAATGTTGGACAGACAGACAGAAACTTCCTGTTTGGCACAATGAAATTCAATGGTTATGGTTCTTGCAGCTTAGCAACCTGTAAACAAGTGTCAACAGTTGACACTTTTATAATCTAGTAGGCGAAGGAGATAGTGGAGAATCCCAAGTACCCGACAGAAGCTTTGCATGTATATGCAAGTACTTTGCGAGCACCAGTGTCATGCAACAGGTGGTTCAACCATATATATATAATGAAGCTTGGCCTACAGCTACTGAGAGTAACTATGACATAGGCACTTTTCCTTCCCACGATAAAATAAGTACTATCAACACTGCTATTTCTATAATTCAGTAATAGCCTGAGTACCAATGCTCTCCTATACTCTTATTCTGAGACTAGTATAAAAATAGAGTACGGGTACACAAATTACATGATCAAAGGACAGAGAGCCATCGAATGATAGGATCTTCCACACATGGATTAGGCCTAGCTAACAGGGAGTATAAATACAGTTTCTGCAAAGTTAAACTTTGGAGCATAGTAATTCATAGATATCATAAGATTTAGATTGATGTTCCAGATAAAAAGAGAATAACAACATTAGTCAGTGAGTAAGTGGTATAGTAGATATTTTATAGCCTGTAGTAGAGAAATATTAATTGGTTCTGTGAGTGGATAGAACCACTGACCAGTAGGCTTGGTCAAGTTGGGTTAGGCCTGTTGTTGTCAAAGTAACTCTACTTCTTGCAAAATTATGTTTCATAAATTATAATTGTAACAGCATTCCTTTGATGTCTACTATACTTCTAGCCATTAGTAACCCACCACTAGTAGATTGTCACTATAGGTTACAGATCCAGTCTAGATGGGCCCAAGTGCCAAAATAATAACCACAAATTAGTAATAGAAGTTGGTACACAAGCTATCATACCTGTAGCCAGATTTGCTAGGTTCCACTGGTGGAAATATTAATAATAATGACAATAACATCAGTAGGGCATGTTTGTTGGAATAGGTTATTATCATTGAGAGTGAACCAACTTTCTTTCCAAGTTTCAGATACTTTTTCAAAGATTGATTGGTAGACTCGTAAATTGTTGGTTGGTAAATTTGAATAAATATTTGCTATAGATGCTATGATTAATAGTCATTTAAACTGACAGTCTTTCACCTTCACAACACAATTATCAGTAGAAGATAATACAGAGATCATTATCCTCATCTTATATCATTTTCTCACTAAATGTATTTATTTTGTTATTATTTTGATTAGTAGGTTCCAGAAGAGCAAATTAAGGCATTTTCTTAGTGAATAACCGCTAGTTATTTTTACACTAAAGACTCAATAAGCCTATATTAAATACTAAATAATGTAGATGAAGGCCTCAGTCACTGCTGGCATTTATAATCATAGAAATAGACAGTTTATGAGTCATAGAGTCGAAGATTGTACAGAATACAGTACGCAACTGCATACACTTGGCAAATAGATAGCGTAAATTTTAAAGCAAGCTGTATCATTTCCGCTAATTGTGTTTATCCTGTACCTCTTGTAGTATAATAATGCACTATAATTACAATTTTTCTCTATTGGAGATTATCAAATGGGCGTCATTTAAGCACCCAACGTGGCTTGTACACTCTACACATGGAATTAGTTGTGACAAGCATCATTCACTAACATGACTAGCCATATTATGATAAACTGTAGTCGGCTCTGTTTTTTATTTGTATTACCTTTCAGATGGTTTGTTGTTAGCATGGATTATCTTGACGTAAAACGCCTATAATCATGTTCCTGCCACATAGAAAGAACGAATGTGCGACTGTTGGAAAAAGACAGTTCGAAACAGGACGTTTCGAAAGTGGACAGTTCAACACTGGACAGTTCGAAATGCCTAACCTCAAACCCCAACCACCAGATTTCGACTAATTTTTATTTGCAATGCAATTTTTTATTTAAATTAATCATTTTGAATTAACTAAAATTCATTATCTGTGAGTTTTGTTCTTCTAAATGCAATCTACCCAGTTTCGAACTATCTGGCTTAGAACTGTCCGGTTGCGAAGCGTCTTGTTTCGAACTGTCTTTTTCGAAATGTCCCTTTACCAGAAAGAACATATACATTGTAGGTGTGCTGAGTTCCAAGATTTCCTTGCTGATCAGAAAGGCATAGAAGCAGCAGCCAAGATGTTTACTGAAAGTAATCTGTGGAAACATCTGGGGCAGTATCTCTCTGAAGCTAGAAGCAGAAGCCAGAAATTCCTCAAGGTTTTAGCTGGTGAGATAAAACCAACTGTGGTTAGGACTACCTTTTAAAATAGTGGATATCTGGTTGAACAGATTTACCATCTTTACTCAATTAATAATTAAATTATTAATTCTATAAAAACTGCTATTAAAAATAAAATAATGTGGTCACACGTCAAGATATTGATCAAGGTAAAACCACAGTTAGATGTATGTGTACCTGCTTGTCTAAGGAGAGGAAACACTAGAACCTGTACTGTGGGAAACTATAGACCTAGCAGAGTCCAATAACAAGTGCAGCCAGTATCCATGTCCAAGACTTTAGCCATTACTAGCCGGACGGACGTTTGTATAATATCTATCAGCTCAGGCACTAGATTAAAGGTGTGATATTTGACTTTGCACAAAAGAGGCTCAATCTCAGCTTTTCTGCTGTTGTGACTGCAGCTGTTGCTGTTACCTGTAAGGCTTTCCTAAGTGAGAAACCTTTTTATTATCCACCTGTGCTATGAATTTTGCTCACTTAGTCTACATGCGTATGACCTCTGGTATTTGATGTGCAAGGTCAAATAGGATGCTAATCCTAGACATTTTTACCTGCCCAGGTGACAGGAAAATCTACAGCTTTTATGGCATATTTGAACAAGCGTTTGTTGGATAATCTACCTTATAGAGTGTTCCCAAAGGATATACCTATGCCTACAAAATACATAGTGCTATGGGCAACCACAAATATTTCTGGGTGTTGCAGAAATCTGATAGATATGAAGATTATGCTCCAAAATTAGATAACTAGTTAAATTAATTAACTTTATTCTTCAATTACTTGCTACTGGAATAAGGTATACAGATGTGTATTTAATTAAAGACTTAAGATTATAGTCTGCTGCAGTCCAAGATTATAACCAATCTAGGAAGGTAACTGGAAGTAGAGCCAAAC
This sequence comes from Bugulina stolonifera, assembly GCA_935421135.1. NCBI lineage: Eukaryota > Metazoa > Bryozoa > Gymnolaemata > Cheilostomatida > Bugulidae > Bugulina > Bugulina stolonifera. The sequence continues at coordinate 7,653,647 of OW285194.1, forward strand.
AGACAGATACAAGTCATGCTAGTCGGTAATCTCCCAAACCAATCATCACAACATAAATAAAAATTATATCATTTTCTGTGATTAGTGAATAACATTTGTAAGAAGAGAGGATTGTTTGAAGGGCGTACTATACCACCCCTACTTGTCAAGTGGCCTGATGCTCAGTCAGTATGATTACACATCAGGGTGCCATTTACAGGCGAAAATACAGATTGCAAAATGCAAGAACTCTGAGCTGTTTGTGGTACATGTATAACTGCTGTATGCATATGCAACTCATGAACCCATTACATGTAAACAAACTTCCAAAAGTCACACAAGTGTCTTCAGACCTACATTTTAGGCAAAGGCTAAAAAATTTGTTCCGGCCCACTAATTTACAGAACACGCCGATCTGAGCCAAAAGCAACATTCTCATTCTCTTAGGTGTGCCGATGAGTCAGGAATGCTCTCCAACCAAACCAAATTCCCGGTTAATGGGCCTAGGTCGGACGGCCATCTTTGGATTTTTATTAGCGACCCGGGTTTATTAGTGGTCCTCTGATAGATTAGCCCTTTTTTCAGGCACCTCATGTTAGCCTGAGCTCCAACAGATTCAACTTAGTACCTTTCAAAAATTTAACTTGAGCTGTGAACAAGTTCTCTTCTCTTACCCTGATTGAGTAGCTGTCACTGTTTATTTACACCACAGACTGTTGGACAAGAGTTGGTAACAAAATCAAAAAGGTGGAGATCTTTGTGGTATGTGTGTAAATGTACCTCTACAACGGTGGAGAGATTAATTGGTGAGAATCAACTGCAGAACCTATTGTAGGACTTGTAGGACTCGGGTACATGTAGGACTAGGGTACATGTAAGACTAGGGTACATGTAGGACTAGGGTAAATGTAGGACTAGGGAATTCTAAGGTGCTACTAGCCTGGTCTGACTAATTCATCATGTAACTGTACTGTAACTGTACTAATGCCGATACTATTTGACTGACTGCTTAATTAGTGCAAGAGGTTTAGTTGAGTATATTTAATATTTATTTAGAAAAAGATCCTTATCTTTGCTAACCTGTTGTCCTTGGAAGGTTTCACCACCAAATTAGACATATTTACAAGAAAACCATTAAAATCATTACTGCTGTAGGCAGACTGTATAATAGTGCAAATGTTTTACTTGGAATTATTTATTTTATAACTCCATTGCAAGATGATTAGGCTATATTACCATATACATTACTATATTACCAAATATATTACTATGTTACTATCCTATTGCTATATACATGTATATTACTGTTGCTATTATATTAGAGATAGGGTTTGGCCATACACGTATAGGCTATAATATGCATGTATATAAGACTTTTTTAGGCAGGAGATTTATCTTTTGAGCAGTCAGAGACTTGTTTCACATCCATGGGAAAATAGCATATACATTGTATATTAGAGATGTTTGCAAGTTTTATTTTGGACACTCAAGTTGTCATGGCCAACTCTTAGTTTTGACTCTTCAAGTTACAAGTCAATTCTTTTTAGCGATTAATCAATAATTTACGTGTCCCCAGACAACTACAAGTCAAGTTACTATTCAATTCTTTTCTTGTTTAGCTCAAGGTGTTTTTATAGAGGCTTGTTTAGGTCTTGGTAATATTCTTCAACTAAACAATGCCAGAAGTTCAAATTTCAAATCAAAATGTCTCTATTTCAGTGTAAAATTTCTTATAATTTCAGTAATTTTGATTGTGGTTATTTCTAATCATTGCTATTCACATTTGTCATGTATGGCGTTATGTATGGCGGTAAGTGCAGGATAGTAAGTATTGACATTGTACAGTGTATATATGGTAAGATATATTCTGCTGACAATGGTACCAGGACTAGAGTATTGAAATGTCAGGAATACAAAATCTAAAGTTGGGTCTAGCATTACTTTATATAATTTTGTTATATTACAATTACATTGTATACGGGTACCAGTTGCTATTTTAGTCTCATGTACATGCAGCCACATGCAACCACATGCAACCACATGCAGCCACATGTATGCGTAATGTTACTGGACAACCAGAGAACACAAGCTAGGCTAGGATATTTTTATTCTTTGCCAAGGCTGGAACCAAAGTTATCTCCACCTATTCTTGAGCCTCTGTTACAAACAAAGGTCTCAACTACTAGGATTCTGCACTCTAAGATATAATTATTCAAGTTGAAGTAGGTCCAAAATATATTATCTGAACATTATGATATATATTACCTCGTAGAAAGGAATATAGCTCAAGTAGGCCCAGGTTAAACTTGAGATTTGGAAGCTACAATTGTATTATTGTCTTTGTTGAACACACCAATAATTGTTTTTTGTCAGTTACAATCATCATCAAGCAGACTGGATGATTTGTCTGCTTCAAGGATCACAGGAGTGAGCCAGATTATGAGACAAATATCCTTTCATTAGACTATGCTCTCATTGCTTTGTTAGCCCTACTGAGTAGTAACCTCTTGTCATGGTGTTTTTTCTAGGAAAAGAGGCTATCGGTTTGACAATTATGATTCATAAGGAGACTGGCCTGCAGTAGGGGTTTTATCAGTAAATATGAAACTGCTTCAAAGGTTTTCTCTGTAATGTACTTGACTTTATTACCAGATGTTGCTATTTATAATGTTGTTTATTTAGTACTAAAAATAATAAAAGATATAAAGCTAATTGTGTGGCAATCATTGTTAATGAAGATGATGAGGGCCTGTGCTGTTGCAACACAGGAAGCAGACCTTTTGCCCTTATAACACCAAGTTTGCAAGCTATAAAGTCAATTCAATGTAATACACTACAACAAAACTTCCAACATTTATTAGCCGTACAATGACTGTTGGTAACAGATTCCCGTACTGTGTTAGCTCAGTCAGTGCGAGACCTCATATTTACCTTTAGTGATAGGTAGGCCTGCAACGATGAATCGATAACGATTCTCGATACGATTAATTTGCAGCATTTTCAATATCGATTCATTGTACTCAATTTTCGATTCTTGTTAAATATACACTTAGTCTTGGGAATCCCAAGTTATCACCATAGCATGGGTTCGAATCTCAGTGAAGCACAATTTTTTCTAGTAATTTTGTTGACAATAAATGGATAGCTATAAAATACATTTTGTGCGAAGATGTACATGTATTACTAATATAAGTCTATAATTATATAAATGCCCCAAACATACAATTTGCATTTGATATTCCACACAATTAGAAGGGTATGCTTCTAGAATCTACTCATTCTCCTCTTTTTGTGATTCTAAAATGGAATTATCAACTCAATTATTACAACTGACAGTGTTCTAAAATACTGTTGTGAAAAACTACTGCAACGTAAATGGTGTCAGGGTAAATGATTCAAATAAATAGCAACATTGATAGTTGTGCTCACTGTCTTCATTCACTGCTTGCTTGGGGTTACAGTAACGCACTTGCTCTATTGTTGTACTACAGTCATAGTTACATTATTTCAGTAAAATTGTGAGATACTGTTATTGGTCTGATTGACCTCACTAGTGTATTTTCTGTTAATTTTGCACAATGAAGTATCGAATCGAAAAAATCGAAAAAGTTAATTGGCAGAATCGAAAAAATCGAAACAGTATTTTGTGAATCGTTGCAGGCCTAGTGATAGGCCTCACACCTACACGTAGATACCTGTTGTAGATTTTGATAAAAAAAGCAACATCTTGTAAAAGGTACGTTGTAGAGAGTGTATAGGCAATTAATGCTGACGGAGGGCATGGACAGACGTCGTAAACTGGAATTCATGTGAAAATGATGCAAACAGCCATTTCCAATGGAATTTTCAAGAGATCACTTCTTGAAAAAAATGTGGAAAATCAGATAAAATCCGAGAGTGACTCATGAGACAGTTGGAAAGTCTTCCAGTACTTGAGATATATACTACCAGACTAGACTTTTAGTTCATGAATTTCATGATGTAGCCTACAGTACATTTCACATTGTATTAAATGAATCAATCAACAATATTGAAATAACACCTGTGGTTAGTTTCAATTACAATTACACTAAAAACTATATTGTTGACTCATTCATGTGCCAGAACTATGATTAATAGCAAACAAAAAACAATAAGCATTTACCAATTTGGTAGACAATGAATAATGTGGAGTTACAAATCATTTTGCATAATTATGAAACATGTTTCTGTAATACTAGAAAGGCAGTAGGTAGTTTAACCTTTCCCTGCAAACCTGCTAGTACTTTTGTTATACATTTTCAATGATGGTTACACATTTGTTTATATTTATTCGCTTAGACTAGATCTAGATATCTACGTGTATGTATAGAAATCTGTCACATTAATCAGACCTATCTGCAAGTGAAAAGAAGATAGAGTTCAGATTGTTTTAAACATGAAGTCAACTGAAGAGTCCAGTTGGAGTGGTTAAGTAATTAAGGAAGCTATTAATGCCTGGCATGCTTCCAAATATGTATAATGTGTGGAAAACTACAATGGAATCCTGCAACTACCCTGTTGACAGCCTGGACAGCCTCAACTAGACATCATGGTCTGGTTTATATTATGTATGTCAGCATGTCAGGATTATTTGGTGGGATTTCTGCTCAGAAGTACATGTTCATCATAGGCGACGTGACCTACGTACTTGATTGTGTAACATATATATGGATGAATTCATGTGAGGAAATGTAGTAAACCATCGAATTTTCTATTCAATTCTATGGATAAAAAAATCATCCTATTTGGCTGAGAAAAATCACTCTTCTATTTTGGCAGAGCAATTACATGTACATGTTTTGTTTCTCAAAAGCTAATTTATAGTTGGCAGTCAAAGCCTGAACATAAACTATACATAATAATTATGGAGAACTATGTCATGTACATAGAGCATTCACTATCTGCCATTTTGTAGTCAGTGTCCAATTATAGTAGTAAAGAGATGTGATCAGCTTTGTTATTTGCTTGACAGGTGACAACAGGTGATTCCATTCCATAGAATATAAATTTGTCTGGCTGTTTGTACTACCTTAGTTCCGACTAGACTATTTTCTACCAGTTAAATTTTACAGAGTAGAATGTGAGGAACTGGTAGTTTATAATGTATGCTAATAAAGTATGCTTTATAACCTAGTTAAAAGTACTAAAACTGAATCAATCAATTAGAATTATCACACTAAAGTCATGTAGTATATTTTCATATATTTTGTAATTAAGTAGGGAGGTAGAAATTAGAATATTCAACTAATCTCAATGTATCAATTAGCTATTAACCTCAGATTACAAATGTAAAATTATATTTAAGCTTATTAAAATGTAAAATTTTAATAATTAAAATTAATATTGAGCCCTTTCAAGCAGAAGTGGCCATTACTAAAACTAGCCCCATATGAGACCATTGAATTCTAATAGTGTGGATTATAACCACAAGCAAAGTAGCCTGAAATTAGACCACCTTCTTCAGTCTCAAAAGGGCATTAGACCTGTCAGCACTTATTTTGCAATATATATGAGGATTTATGCTACTTATTCTATTATCTTTTTAGCTCTCTACTGACCATCTAAAAGAGAATAAATGAGATAGCATGGGAGATTTAATTCCTTAGTTGGTCCTACTCAGTTATACATGTACATGTATAAAATGTTGTTTAGGATCAATTTATCTGGATTTACAAGTATAAACATTTTAATCCATGTTTCAATTATGATTGCAAAATGCAACAATTGCAATCATAAATACAACATGGTGGATTCAACCTGTCGCAAGTTATTATGAGGGCAATTCACTCAAAGAAAGCAGATTATATTGAGAGTTGTCCTCTCTCTCTTTATTGCTCTGGAAAATCATAAATTATTATACAGGAGACAAGAACACATCAGAGTCAATTATTCAATAGAAGACTTTGGAACTAGAAGATGCTCGGCCCAGCCTAGAGCTATGAAAAATAAATATCAACATATAACCCACACTAACGCAAATACCCATTTACAAATGTATTTTATGTGTAAAAGACCCAACTGAAAAGACTCACAGGCTTATACTCAGCATAACCAGCTCCACGCAGCTCAAACTGCCAGGTGCCAGTGCTGTCAAACTCCCGTGAGAAAGATCAAGATGTTATGGCCTTTTTTTATATATTATATGCTCTGAAAGTTATATGTTGTTTTGGAGGTATATTGAAGTTCTTGACTCTTTAGTATATATACACGATGCTGTCTAAATCGGACTATTCTGTAGAGAAGGTTACGACATCAAAGAAAGTTAGCACAGCACAGCTGACTTCACCATATATGGGCTAGTTGTATATGTAATATATACAGGCAGTTTCTTGATGACTATATTGGCTAATTATAGAAAGGGAAACACGAAGTAACCTACTGTTGAGCAGGAAATTTTGTGCCGTTTAAATTTCCTAGCCAATTTGCAATTTGAGGTGCCGATGATATTTAGGGTGCTTTCGGCAGTGCGATGCATCGTGATGCGTGATAATTATCACATTACATCATGACTCAAGCCACAACCAACAAATTTATAACTTCTCGCCGAACAGTGATTATGATGCATCACGTTTTATTATTTTAATAAATAATAATAATATCCGTGGTGATTTGTAGTTCTCCCAAATCAAGAAAACAGTGATGCATGAATATTTTTTTATTATTTTCAATTTATTTATTAAAAATATTCTGATGCTGCCGAACACCTTTGGATCACCCTAATATTTCAGGTAATGTATCGCACTGCCGAAAGCACTCTTATTTGCTAGTTGCTACTGTATACAATATACAGTACACAATGTATGGCCATATTCAAACTAAAATGCACTTTATTATTTGGTTGTCACTAGGATCTGCACCAAAGAGGTACCACCAGACGGCACCAGCTACCAGGAAGTGCCACCATCAGATAATGGTAAGGCTGTGAGCTGATGTATAGTATATTAGACCCAATAAAGGATGAATGTAATAATATATAAATATGGATTAAGAGATCATCAACTGACTCCATTCTCTAGCTTTGTTGACGCAATTAAATTGTCAATCTTATTAATAAAAAATAATTTGAAAAAAAATTGTAATAACAAAGGCTAAATATAAAAAACTAAAACTTTGCCACCTGTAGTATGGGCGGACTAGACTGTTGTACACACAGTTTGTGTCTATTAGCCAATCACCTACACAGTAATAAATCACATTATCTATTGTTGGAAAAATGTAATACTTATCATTATGCTGCGTAACAGTACAGGTTGATTAGTCTTTCCAGCTGCTAAGCGTTGTTAGTCATACATTATATGAATAATAGAATCATAATGATACCAGGAGAAAGATTGGGATAAGATAAACAAATTATGAAATTATAAGCAGATATATTAACTTTAAGTAGTTCATCCAGACAACACTCAACAGGTGTTCCCAAGTCAGTGATGCAAAATAGAGTTGCACAACACTACACCAAGGTTGGTTATTTGGAGGATTCAGACAAATCAATGTGTTGTCCAAAATAGGATTTATATCACATGTATCAGAGTCTAGTTAATGACCCTAGGGTATATAATGTGGAACAATATGTAGCATAGAACCTGGGCTAACCATGTGTATAATATAACCTAGCCTGGGTTCCACGTGTTCTAATTTGATGACTCATTGGTTGTCAACTGAAGGTGATGAAGATTAGTAGGTCATATCAACTATTTTGTCTTGTTATAAGTGAGGCTAAACCTTCTCAGTGTTTGTCACCAGGTTATGACTAATAACAGAAACATTACATTTCCTTCATCAATAATGTTTGAAATGTAGTTATTTACTGCTGTGTAATGCAACAGAGTAGTTGGATTCATGGATAGGCTTATCTAGTTACGTTTTTATATAATCGTAATGATGACTGTCCAGTTCCTGTTTCTTTCAGATTTTGGACAAAGAGGGATACAGGACACTGCTACTACCAGCCACTATAATTGTCACAAATAAATTGAATGATCCTGGGGACAGCAGGGAGGACAACGGCAGCTATTACATTTAATCCTGTGCCTTTTTGTGGTTTTAGATTTTAGCTAAACATAGACAGGACTGAATTGGGTAGACAATCAGACAGATGTAATGTGGATATACTGGGCTGCGTGGGAATTAAAAGAAAGAGTAAAAATAATAGCTGACATTCACTCTACCAGGATTCTCCAGTAAATAGATAAGCAACTCAGAGAGATCATCTGCTGGCCCTATTGGTTCTACATGTCCTGGATATATCACCAGTTGTGTATGTGTAGTTGTGTATGTATGTGTAGTTGTGTGTGTACGTGTAGTTGTGTATGTATGTGTAGTTGTGTATGTATGTGTAGTTGTGTATGTATGTGTAGTTGTGTATGTATGTGTAATTGTGTATGTATGTGTAGTTGTGTATGTATGTGTAGTTGTGTATGTATGTGTAGTAGTGTATGTGTGTGTAGTAGTGTATGTGTGTGTAGTTGTGTATGTATGTGTAGTTGTGTATGTATGTGTAGTTGTGTATGTATGTATGTATGTGTAGTTGTGTATGTATGTGTAGTAGTACATGTATGTGTAGTAGTGTATGTGTGTGTAGTTGTGTATGTATGTGTAGTTGTGTATGTATGTGTAGTAGTGCATGTATGTGTAGTAGTGCATGTGTGTGTAGTAGTGTAGGTGTCTGTGCAGTTGTGTATGTATGTGTAGTTGTGTATGTATGTGTAGTTGTGTATGTATGTGTAGTAGTGTATGTGTGTGTAGTAGTGTATGTGTGTGTAGTTGTGTATGTATGTGTAGTTGTGTATGTATGTGTAGTTGTGTATGTATGTATGTATGTGTAGTTGTGTATGTATGTGTAGTAGTACATGTATGTGTAGTAGTGTATGTGTGTGTAGTTGTGTATGTATGTGTAGTTGTGTATGTATGTGTAGTAGTGCATGTATGTGTAGTAGTGCATGTGTGTGTAGTAGTGTAGGTGTCTGTGCAGTTGTGTATGTATGTGTAGTTGTGTATGTATGTGTAGTTGTGTATGTATGTGTAGTTGTGTATGTATGTGTAGTTGTGTATGTATGTGTAGTAGTGCACGTATGTGTAGTAGTGCATGTGTGTGTAGTAGTGTAGGTGTCTGTGCAGTTGTGTATGTATGTGTAGTTGTGTATGTCTGTGCAGTTGTGTATGTATGTGTAGTTGTGTATGTATGTGTAGTTGTGTATGTATGTGTAGTTGTGTATGTATGTGTAGTTGTGTATGTATGTGTAGTTGTGTATGTATGTGTAGTAGTGTATGTGTGTGTAGTTGTGTACGTATAGTAAGTAAGTAGTAGTAGTGCAAGTTTACAAACAGGAAGGTTACTTGTACCACAGAGTGGCAGATTTTGGGGAATTCTGTTGAGTAATTGTGATTCGAAGCACCTCAAATTCATATTTTCGGTAAAATAATCATGGCTTAGAAAAATAGAATTTTATAATCATTTCAGAAAGAGAAATCACAAATCAGGGGCGTAACTTTTGAAAAATTTTTGGGGTGGCTAGAAGTTGGGAGTTTATGCAGGCCATCGGCCTGCCCGAGCGCGGAGCGCGAGAGCGGGGTGGGTGCGGGAGGGGCGCAGCGCCCTCCCGCAAGGGGGGTCCGGGGGTCTCCCCCGGAAAAAAATTAGAAAATTACTACCTAGATGTGCAATTTCGGGACGTTTAAGGTGTAAAATTACTGCTCAAAATACATGTAATTGGAAATTAGATATGTATAGTCAAGTAAATCAAAGTAGCACAAGACAGTTGAAATTTTTCACGCTGTGATACATTAAACTGACCTTTTCATAAACAGATATAGAATAAGTTTGAGCGCCGAAAAAATATAGGCTAAATTGGTTCTCTTATATGATCTCCTAAGTAATTATTCCTCACTACTAAAGCTTCACTAGAATTTAGACCTATATTATCTCAACTAGGCCACCTTAAGCACACTAGATCTGACTAGTACTGACTAGTACTGACTAGTACTGACTAGTCCACTTAAACTACTGACCAGGTTACTATCACGAAATTTGAAACAAAATAAAAATACAGAAACAAAAAAATAATATACAGATAAGTCAGCTACCACTAGCACCAAAAGGTTTTGGGTTTTCATTCTCCAGAAAAAACATTTTTTCCTACACTGACAAAAATAAGAATAGAATTATTTAATTAAATAATATTATATATAATATATATAATAATTATATTATATAAATATTAATTTATTGTTATTATATTTTATTAATATTCCTTTTAGATTTTTAATAATATCAAAATCCCACTCATGTAGCCACCAAATCTAGCAATAGGCTTTGCTCACATACATACTAACAATCTACTTGAAAGCCTATACAATGTTCATCTTTTTATTGGAGGACGGAGGTTGTAAAGAAGCAACTACAACTTAAAAAGTAGCAACAAGTTATTCGGTCTATATGGAAAATTCCAAGTTATGTAGCTTGAGATTAAAGTAATTCAAGTAGCTACAAACCTTGGGCTAATCACCCTGATTGTAAACAATGATTGGCTATTTCTAGTAATCCGATAATTTGATTGGCTTGTGTGGAAAGTAGCGTGTCGCATAAATTATATTCTATACTACATCCTTAGAAATACGTAGTAAGGAAAACTGTTTGCCGCGGTCATAGGAGAAGATAACTCTATGGCCGCCGTAGAATTGATACCCCTGAATTCAAAAACACCATTTTTGGGCCACTTTATTTTGAGATTTAGGGGCGGCCATGCCGCTCTGCCGCCCCTAAAGTTACGGCCCTGCAAATAGAACGGAATAAACCATCTTCGATTTGGGAAGAGCAGTTGATCAAATGTTGTATATAATAACACATAATATAATAATATAATATAATAATAATTATAAAAATAAAAGTAATACTGGAATAAAAGAAAATCTAACACAGTCTAATAATCATAATAGACCCACAGTTAAGTTATATTACTAAGGCTACTACGTGGGTGCCTAGCCTACTATGTGGGTACTAAGGCTACTTTGTTCTTAGCTCTACCATTATGTTAGACTGTGCAATCTCACATCAGTGTATAGGTGTATAATAGCTGGGGAGGCGACGATTAAATAGCACTGGATCAGCTCCCAGAACCTAAGACTAGCCGTCTGCTTCTAGTTCCTCCTCTTTCAAACGTCTGACAACCCCAGTGGTACCATTTAAATAGATGACATCACCTGGTGACAAACAGACAGACATACATATAGTATGAGGGTATAATATACAAGAGATAATGTAGGAGGCATACAAGATGTGACAACAACATAAATTAAAGTTTTATTCAAGTACACGATCATCAAGTGCAAGCTGTTATGTAATTATTGTATTACACAATACCTGTTCCCTACCACTAATTAATTCATATGACTATTAAGTAGTATTAAAGCTATTTATTTAGGGTGCATATTGGTGTAACAAGAGCTAGGTAATTCTCCCAGATAATGGAGTAACATGTATTGGTACTGAATACTTGCATGGTATGCAAGTATGATATGGTTATACATGTAACTAAGCTCAACAGGCAATGTATAGTATAGAGCTCCCGTTAAAAGTGTCACTATGACAAGATCAAACCTACTTTTGGCAAGGTGGCCACTAAAACTCTATGACAGGCAATAGCTATAGCAGAAACTAATTACTAGGCTACATTCTTGCAGGTTTTGGTGATATTTGGGGTGGCAGTTTCTAGGCATAATTATATTCACACCCATACCATACCATTACAGTCATATTACACAAACTTCACAAAACACTCTATTCCATGCCAGCACAATACAAAACTGGAGGGCCACATTTTGCAAGTATTTTCATTCCATTTGTCATATATAAAGAGTTGAGCCGGTAGATTTTTTTTATCAGCAAATATTTAATTCTGGTATGAGTTGTCCCAGGTCGGAATGTTAAGAGGACAGATTAACTTGTTTTTTTTTAATTTAATAACTATTAAAACCACTTCACAGGATCGCTAGTGACAGCTATCACTAGGCAGAGAGAGAGAGAGAGAGAGGCGACTCCCACCCATTACTCCTGAACAAACAGTAATATCAATTACATAATTAATTATGTGGAAATTACCAAGAATCCCCTAAAAGAGTAGTCAAGCATTTATTTTTAAATATTAGCAAATGCTTAGGAAGACAATTCCCACCAATATGTATTCACATTGGTATCGTTCACTATTTTTGGAATTAAAATATCTCCTGACAGTATGAAAGCTCGAGGTGAACAATTGCTACACTAGAATTGAATGAATTTAAGACAGACCTCACAGTAGAACTCTCTGCACAATGCAGTTCGTACACAGTACCAGAAACTACCAAAAATGGTAAACTATCAATTCATATAAACATTGACGACCTAAGACATCAAGACTTCTAGTCAATCGAATTAATCGTGTATTTAGCGAGAACGGCCAAGTTCAGTTGTACTGAAAAGACATACTTACTTGAGTTGAATACTTGTGTAGCACCCTGACAGCTAGCCACACATGGTATCCCATACTCCCTTGCCACCACAGCACCTGATAACAGGAACGGATATGTATGTTCGTAAGAGGACAGGCAGTCAGCCAATCACAGGTCAGACTGCATTATATCACTATGGGATGAGATATACAATGTATAGACACACTACCATGAGATACCACAGAATTACTAATGGTTATAAAATAAGAGCAGTCTTGGACTAGTGGTTACAGCGCTGGGCCTTCAACCCGAAACCCAAAGTTAAAATTCTAATAGTTTACTCTAATGAATATTCTTTGTAATGTTGCTAACATGTCAGAGCTCTGCTTCCCTTAAACAGAGAATAACATATTATAGATATCTTGTCTTTCTCACATGGGAGAACAACTCTTACAAGGCTCAACTTGATGATAGCTGTGCACCTAGGCCCTTGGAGTTGTTCTCTTATCAGCTAAGAGTCAGAAATTTCAAAAATTAAAGAAACTTCTCGGACATTTTGGAGTTGTTTAACTTTTGAAAGAGAGCAAACGACAACACGACCGATGACCATAAAAACTTGAACCACTTTTATTTAATCTTTGAAAGTAGATTGCTTGCTGGTAAAAAACTTGAAATAGATGACAAATTTTACTCACAGCTGAGCCTTGGGAAAGCCGTTTATGGGATAAATAACTATCAGTAGATTTATGAAAGACAGCACATTATACTAACCGTGTGAAACGAGACCACCTTGCTCTGTAACCACGCCAGTTACGATAGGGAAGTACGGAGCCCAGCCGATATCCGTAAAGTGTACTATCATTATATCATTCTTCTACAACATGCGTATTCATACATGTACATACATATACATGTACATACATATACATGTACATACATATACATGTACATACATATACATGTACATACATATACATGTACATACATATACATGTACATACACATACATGTACATACATATACATGTACATACATATACATGTATATATAAATAACAGTTTATTGGATTGATAACAGTTTAATATGTATAGTATATATGAGATTCACCAAATGGTCGCAGGCATATTGTAGTTACCATAATATATAGCCTGCGAGTCATCAGTGATAGTGCATAGCAGTAGAGTCAGAAATGGAGGAGCAATCTCTGGGAAAAAAGACTACAAACATGGCATCCTTTGCTTACCTGTATTGTGTGCGCATCAGATAGGCTCTTCACAACTCTAGCTATTCCTGTCACCTCCCCAACACTGACTGGCATACCTTTGAGCTCTGTCTCTACTTCCAATGATCTTGTCCCATCAATCACAGCCAACTGCAACGAGTATACAAACAATCAAACTTGCTGTCCCACCCAGCCGGTGGGTTTACAATATCAGAATAAGTTCATCCTGACGACTAGAAATATACATATTTAGGTGTTTGGTTTATCCTTTAGTAAACCGATTTGTTAATTTTGCTGAATATATGTTTGTGTGGCCAATCACTGCCACGGTGTCTGTATCAAAATGATACCGTAAAACAACTTTCATCAACCAGTCGGTAAACTATATTGTATGCATAAGTCAATTAATTGATTAACTGACTGACTGACTGATCGATTGATTCTCACCGGTTCTGGATAGCCTTCATTGAATCTGGGAAACTTGATGGTCTCCATCTTGGCATAAGCTCGTTGTCTTCGTTTGGCTCTATAATTATAGAATATAAGGTTATCATACAGTGCAAAGTCAGGGATGTAGTCTCGTAAAAACATGTATAAAAACTCAATTCAAAATATTTAAAATATTTCCATGTTTCTGTACATACATTAGTTTTATAGAGAATAAGATTTTCAAAACAACGATTAGTAAACTCACCTGTTAATAAGCCTGCCATTACGTGTCTTTATGACTTCCTTCAGCTCTGAGTATGTAAGGAAGAAAACAAGGTGGGGGGAAGGAAGATAACCCTGAAATATATAGCAACGCCACCACACAAATAATATCATGTGTTATGTCAACTGATAGCGGAAACGCTCTCTTTTGGATATATGAGAGAAAACATTGTAAATGGTTGCAGAAGAATCTGGAATCTAAGAGTCTCCAATTGATATGATATACACATTATGATGTGAGCTCCAACCTAGTTATATTTTCATTTATACAGACTATTTACGGTTTGGGAGCTACATTCTAACTGTTAAAGGATCAGTGTCACCGTTTTTGTTTACATTTTGAGACACCCATGTGCTCGCTAGAGCGAACGTCATGATTGGTTACTTGAACTTTATTATAATTGGCTAACTAAATCAAACGCGCATGTACACGTGTGGGAAAACCCATTGGGTGATCGATGGGAATCAGTTGGCTGTAGACAGAATTAGAATAAAATATAATATTTTGCTTTTGCCAAAATGAAATTATTGTTGCAAGATGAAAATGCTATCAAGAGATGATATGATACAAGGTATATGGCAAGCACAGCAAAAATTGCAATCATTTGATCATCATATCAAATCAATGAAAGTAAATTAACTTTGATTTTAATTTAATTTTTAATGTCAATGTGAATGTACTATGCCAGTGTAGTTGATATTAAAAAAAGTTATTTATACATGTGGATATAGCAATAATAATTATTGTTATTTACTTTTTGCTCACATTGGTACATAAGTAATTTGTTAAAATAACATACTAGGTACTTATGGCTAATTATGAATGTAGCCTACTTTACTATTTTAAACTCTACTAAAATGGATAAAATGCAAAATAAAATATTGGGATTATAATATTAACTTGATTAACTATGATTGTTGCTATCTACATATATGTAGGCCTATATACAGCACCTAATCAAAAACTTAATTTATTGAATTTCAAAATAATTGTATCGTTTGATTGCAGCCGTAAGTAAAATAAACTTTTGATGACACTATAGTCAACTCATTTGCTTTCTCTGTTGTAATAATAATACTATGATGACTAAAATGTGTGTAATAAATGCTTCTTTTTAGCAGTTTGTCAAGACTATGACCCAGGAATGTCAAGTCCCATCAATGGCAACCTCTTAAAGTCATACTTGAGTGACGAGTATTGTACCTTAGACACTGAGTTGACTTGTTGTACATAGGTATACATAAGGTAAGTGCATCATCAACTTTCAAGGTTCTGTCTAATCAAAAAATGTGAAGTGTTGACGCATCAGTACAGCAAAACCTTCGCTGTAAACACTGCTGCATGTACATATTACTTTTCTGTACTGTGGTTTTTGGAATGTAGCCTAGCAAAATTGGTATCGATTTGATTTGTATTCATCATTTTCAATCTATTACATTGTACCTAGCAGTTATATTCAGTTGCTTAGTGTGGTCTGATTTTAGGTACCATCTGTTGATGTTAATGTACTTTTAAGTGATCCAATGGTATGATAACATGTTCACATAATGTTGTAGAATAGAAACATCTATCAAGCAACATGCTTGAACTGAAGTACTTACTGACAATTCGAGCAGCCAAATCAATTGTATGGTTTGTAAAGTATTGACCAGTACCTTCAAATATTAATATTCTGCCACAATTGGAATTTTTTTCATTTTTATATGTATTAGTTGCAGTTGGCCTGATATTTCATGTATGATCTTTCAGTAAATAGAATTTCAATGAGTACAGTACATGTTGTATTTGATGCCTGTGATGGCCAATTCCATTTTGATTTTTTCTATATTGTGCAGTTACATTAGTGATCTTTTCTATTTACTAAGTCGGTTATTACTGCCCCGTTTCAAGTGACCGTAATCCACAAGCTTTAATGTTAACAAGAACTAATATTATGCACTCATGGTTGTTTGCAATTAGCCGAGTGGATTTAGTTTTGTTCCAAGATGTCATTATTTTGAATTCCAAGATTACTCATGTTTTTTGTGTTTGCAGCCATAGTAAATGGAAAATACATGCAGCTCAAAATTTATACTTTATAGACTATTATATTTGATTTTACATTTATTTTGTGCTATTTTTCTTATCTTTCTTAGGCTTTAGGGAGGATTTATTTTACTAGATGAAACTGCAATTTTCCATTTGCAAAGACATGTAAGTGCTGTAGTTATGAACATCAATTTACTGATTATTTACCAATACAGTCTCCAGACAAATTTTATTGCCCTCTCCGTTTTATGACACCGAGCTGTGATTGCAAGATTAATTTAGGCCTACTAGTATACTTTTGGCAAAGTGCTGGAGACTAAAACCAATAGCCATGGAATCACGTGCACAAGTATAGATCCGCCCAACTATGATTCATATACATTTAAACAAAAATGTTTGAAATGATTCTGGCTATTATTTGATTTGTCGTACTTTCAGAAAATGTAACCGTCATTCTAAGTTATTAATATGAGGACATCAAATGACTATTCAACTTCAATATCTTAAAACATTTATTGTTTATTTACGATATCTGTTTATAACAAAATACATCGATGAAAACAGCCGAATCCAGAGTAAAATACATGTGTAAAGTATTGAACATGAACAGAAATCATAATGAGATACACAGTCCATGTAGCGTGCCAGCAGAAGTTTGTTTTCAATCGTAATCACTCAGCTTGAATGCTGAGGCACTATAACGCTTCACCTTTTATAGAGTTACTTGTTGAAGAAACCTCTTGGAGTATGGGTGAACTGTACATTTGGAACGCTTCTTTTGCAATCCAATATGTACTATCTGCAATTCAAATTTGTAGAGCATTTTATTAAGAAAAGTGGTTGTGACCCTCGAAGAGAACACATCAATAGTTAGTGGCAATGTAGTTTTGGTTGGGTTCAACTCTCACAGCAGAATTTCCCACCCTGTTGAATAGATGATGCTGAAGTACTAGTATTGATAATCAAGTTAATGTACATAACATATTACTGCTACAACACTTACCTATGCTTTTTCCAACATTGGAGATAAAGATGATATGGTGCAAGCTGGAGAATAGATGAATTTGAATTTCCACACCAGTGTCTGGTCGCATGGAATTGGTCTAGCTTTGTTCCCGTTCGTTCATACAGCTTTAGAATCTCACTGTGCTAAATAATAATGATAATAATATAATATTCATGGCGCCAAACACAATTCTTTAATGTGGC
The DNA here is from genome assembly GCA_935421135.1 of Bugulina stolonifera. Classification (NCBI taxonomy): domain Eukaryota; kingdom Metazoa; phylum Bryozoa; class Gymnolaemata; order Cheilostomatida; family Bugulidae; genus Bugulina; species Bugulina stolonifera. The sequence continues at coordinate 7,671,244 of OW285194.1, forward strand.
TGCCCGATAGCAGAGCTAGTCGAATGGGTCTCCACGGCTCCTAGAGCTGAATATTATTATAGTTCGATATGGCACAGAAGAAAGACCTTCGGAATGAAAACCTAAATCACATGGGTTGTCAGTTTTATTAGCTAAAGCATGTGTGTTTCACATTTTGCAAGAATAAACTGATGAAATTTACCTCAATGAGTTTATAAGTTTGTGCATAAGCTAAATTCAAGAAGACGGTTTTAATGCTACCTTGTAACGAGCCTTGTCGCTACATAATAAATTATAAACACCTACCAGTAGAAAGAACTGGATGTAGAAATTGAAGTTGGCATTCGATTTACATTTTTTTCATCAAAGGTGAGTGTGTGTCTTTACCCTGCTCACCAGATCATTCCTTCTTTCCAACAAACAGTCGAGTTCAACTATGTCTTTATCAATGCCAGGAAAGTTACTTGCTGACAGTATTGGAACTAGCCTGTAATCAACACAGTGAGTACATCATAAGATACAAATACGATAAAAACATAAAATGCTTTAAAAATAAAACTTGGCTGTTTTAAACAAAAAGAAACTTTGACCATGCAAACATACATAAAAGTACACCAGGTTAGCTCAGCTGCATTAGATAGGGGTGAGTTTGTGTCTAATGAAGTTAGTATCAGTCCCACAAATCTTTTAGATTTAGCCTGGGAAAAGGGGGGGGGGGGTTGAAAGAGTGAATAAACTAAATACAGTAATTCAAATACCTTGGATAGACCAGATCAGTCAATTGATTATTTTAGAAATAAACTTTATGATGGAATTATTGTTTGCATTTTCGCAGGATACGTATATTGTAAATTCAAAATTATATTTGAATATGTATATTGTAGATGATTTAATACAACAATACAATAACTTCCCATTTTCACAAAGTTCATTGTGACCGATTGTCAAAACTAAATTTAATACTAACTGAAATTTAGTTTCACCAGTATTGTAATATAAATATAAATATATGTTAAAATCATAATGATATGATAATCATTTAGATTATTATATTAATTTATATCATAATATAACCTAATTAACATTATAATAGTATGAAATATCATAATCACATGACTTAATTTTTTGTATTATAAGTTATCTAACTCTTTTTATCATTTAAAAAATTAATATAAATATTATAATAATATTTAATTTCAAACCTAATCATTTGTTTTTTAAACAAAATAAATAAAGAAAAGAGTACACATATTAAATGCTTACTATGCTGAGTATTGTGGTAGCTGACAATCTGGCCATAAACTAAGCTCATATTCTTTAGAAAATGAAAATTCAAATTTCGAACGCCATTCTTAGCATTTCTGTGCACTATGAATTCTCAACTCAATCCATAGACATAGGCGAAGATAGATAGTATAGTACCTTGGTACTTGCAATAACTCTGTGATCAATTGTATTGTAAACAAAATACCACGTGCAGACCGCTAGCATGGTCATGTGACTTTGCTTTGTTTATAAAATTTGATGCTAGTATGATAATCCATAGTTTCGGATAAACAATGGCAGCTATAAAAATAAAACTTTTTTCGAGGGTGTAATATAAATTGAAGGATGCATGGTTGCAAGTAGTATATGCTCATGGATTATTTTTGCATTTTTCGGGCTACTTTTGAAAATATTCTCAAAAAACCAAACCTCTCTCTATACAACTTATATAAAAAAATTGCGGTTTAGGGTGTCTTCATTAAAAAAATCGTCCTAGGGCAGCACATAGCGCATCGCGCGATGCATCATGGGAAGCAGAAATATGTTGAGAGCACAACTCTGCAACTTGTAACTTTCCTGCTGCCTTCATTTTAACACAAATTTACATTTGCTGAGCAAGGTAATTAGTGACAGGGATCCTTTAAAAAACACAACAATGAGTCAATGGAGTTTGGCAAGTGCTTTGGCAGGAGAAGACAAATCTACTCCACTACTCAGTAGGTAAGATGATTGAGTACTTACCTGTTTGTGCATAAGCTCAGACAGTTTCCAGAATCCCAGTTTAGCTTTACTTACTGACTTGACCAGTATTGACTGCAACATAGAGACGACACGTTTCCAACCTCTATACAACAGTGTAGATAGAGTACATTATACCAATAAATATACCTCTATACAACCGTGTAGATAGAGTACATTATACCAATAAATATACCTCTATACAACAGTGTAGATAGAGTACATTATACCAATAAATATACCTCTATACAACAGTGTAGATAGAGTACATTATACCAATAAATATACCTCTATACAACAGTGTAGATAGAGTACATTATACCAATAAATATACCTCTATACAACAGTGTAGATAGAGTACATTATACCAATAAATATACCTCTATACAACAGTGTAGATAGAGTACATTATACCAATAAATATACCTCTATACAACAGTGTAGATAGAGTACATTATACCAATAAATATACCTCTATACAACAGTGTAGATAGAGTACATTATACCAATAAATATACCTCTACACAACAGTGTAGATAGAGTACATTATACCAATAAATATACCTCTACACAACAGTGTAGATAGAGTACATTATACCAATAAATATACCTCTATACAACAGTGTAGATAGAGTACATTATACCAATAAATATACCTCTATACAACAGTGTAGATAGAGTACATTATACCAATAAATATACCTCTATACAACAGTGTAGATAGAGTACATTATACCAATAAATATACCTCTATACAACAGTGTAGATAGAGTACATTATATCAATAAATATACCTCTATACAACAGTGTAGATAGAGTACATTATACCAATAAATATACCATTATACTATATACCACCATAATATATACTACCACAATATATACCAGCATAATATATACCACCATATTATATATTATCATGATATATACAGCCATAGTATACACTACTTACTACTATATAGTACCATTACCACCACCACCACCACCCCCATCAACATTATTAATTACTATTAATACCACTACAGATAATACTACTACTAGCTAGCTATTTTGACTGCTGCGGCGGCTACTAGCTACTTCTACTACTACTGCAGTTACTATTACCGCTATTACTACTGCTACTGCAACTACAACTGCTACTGCTACTACAACTACTACTACTGCTACTACAACTACTACTACTACTGCTACGTCTACTACTGCTACTACTACTACTACTGCTGCTACTACTACTACTACTACTGTTGCTACTACTTCTACTGCTGCTGCTGCTGCTACTACTACTACTACTTTTACTGCCACCACTGATACTAACTTTGGCTATTTCTCTGCTGTTCACAGCTCTTTTTACTGTTGGTAACATAAATTTGATAAAAATTTTCTCTCCTCCCTTCAGCTCTGTTTGTAGACTGTTGACTATCTGCTCTAGTGAACGTGAAGTTGGGTGGATATTGTGCTCTGTGGTAGAGTTCCTCACCATTATCTACAAACATACAAGTCACTAGGCTATAAAACTTCTACCCAACTCATATATTCTTAGAATCTTAGTTATGTATATTTAAAAGGACTCTGTGCATATGATTGTATATTATATAACCTCCATTGGACAGCACACGAATTGTGTAATTCAAGATTATGACATGACGTTATTACAGACTGCAATTAGTTTACAATGTACATTATTTCTACATGAGAATACAGTTCATATTAACATGACATTATACCATTATATCATTAAAGAAATTGGTTAGAGTGTCAATGGACCTACTATATTGTCTTCCAGTACAAAATTAAAGAAATGTTGAAGTTTTCCTCATACAGGACAAACCATTATATAAGGGTATTAGGAAAGATATGTGAAATGCTGAAACTACTACTAATTTTTATCATAATGATATTATAATATAATATTATTATGATATTATATTACTATAATATCATTTATACTATTAAAACATTATATTGCTATAATAGCATTATTTATATTGTTATAATATTATATTACTATAATATTATTTATACTATCATGATATAGGGTACCTGAAGAGTCTCAATGACTTCTGTTGGATCCTGACTCCAGCATTTCCTCATCAGATCCAGCTAAAACCAACCACACAGTATACATAGTCACCAAATTTATGGATAGAAATGCACCTCACTCTGGAGTTACCTCGCCTTGCTATAGCGATGCAAGAGTGGACAACTACTAAATAATACGCTCCAGTCTCCATTATACACTTATTACACATTGTTTATTAATATATTAGTAGAGATAGAGGGACTATAGATACAATAATAAACCAGTTCTACTACATGATCCATGTCAGAGAGTCCAACACTTTAGTACTGTAAACCTACATGTACAACAACTATCCTGTTGGCCACAAGGATCTGGGGTAGACTAGGGATCACAAGCTTAGATCTCAATCATGTTGCGGGTGGAACACTCGTACATCCACAACAAAACACTTATCTGTTGCATACACAGACTACAAAATGCTAAATACATGTGCTGTTGCAACTGAGACCCACAGTAAAGCATGCAGGCATCACCACACTCTATTACAGTCAGCCTCTCTCTCACCTCTAAAAGTCCTCTGTGTCCGAAGGTCTCCATGAAAAGATGATAAGCTCCCCGAACGTCATCCGGCGTGTCATCAGCTATTAGAAGGTCGTGACCTTTTACTGAGGGTATGTTCAGGAACGTGTCAGCTAAGTCAGAGTGACTGCTAATAAGTGAAGCCAGTTCCTGAAGCATAGAGCCCAGACTATCACTAAAATAGTTTACTACCCCATTACAGCATAATATACATGATTGTATGGTAGAAGGGGATTTGTATGTAACATATTGCTATGGTCAAAGTGGGAAGGCTCCACCACCAATCACCAACTTGCAATTATTCAACTTGATATCCAAATTCAAATTGTGGCAGTTTAGTAACTTCATATGTTTTAATTATTGCATGTAACCAGTTTAACCACACTAACATCTGAGTCTTTGGCATAATATATGCAGTATACTGCACATAATTCGGAGTTGTCTACTATTGAGCACATATATCAGGTGGGAGCAACTCCCAAATACATCAGCAATTTTGGGATATTTCTTTACCTACATCTATAATATAAAGTAATTACTTTCTTTTATTATGCTAGTTAAATTTAGTCTTAGGACCTGACCTACCTCCAGTCTGTTGGGTACACCTACACTAAGCACCTCACCGAGCTGACACCCCAACAGCAAAGCTAAGTCACTGTGATGCTTGGTTTCCCAAACTATAATATAAGACGGAGAATATGGTCAATTATGATCATTTTCAAGGTTAACCTTATGACCTTGAGCGGCATCTGGTGTCTGACACCTTCTGCAATGATCAGCGACCATATAAGGTAAAATTGTTCACGATACACAAAATGGTGTGTAAGGAAATGCCATCTCGTAACCGGAGGAGACAATTCTAATTATCTTAGATCGTAGAATTCATTATCTATTCCGCATAAGCTACGATTGTATGGCTAGTTTAGAGTTGTTGATCAGCCTTCTGCTTTCGGTTCAGATTAGCCCTAAAATCTCATCATACACGCACCTTCTTTGGTAATAAACCCTAGAACATAGGCTAATCGAAATTATCTTCTCTGCTTATGAGGTTGGAATTTTCCTACGCACTATTTTGGATTAAGTGAACTGTCTTACCTTATATGGTCATAGACAACAACCTCATAATAGCCTACTTTACAAAGTATACACATATGTGAGCGTTATGTCATGGGAGCATGACGTCATGTAGACGACTTACCGTGCTTCCCTTTAGTCAGTACACCCATTATTACTTGAGAAAAAGAACCAGACACCCCAGTGGCTGGCATGTAATCCTCACAGACCTAAAACAGATACAGAAGCTTATGAATGATTACATACTGTGCTTATAGTATGGTTAGGCATACGTTCCATGCACAAGTGAGGCTCATAAGGTGCTATTACATAGGTAATACGTAGTGTTTATACATTCAGGTAGGATATATCTAACAGACTGTCGGTACTTAGAGCACCTGACACTGGTGTGTCACTACGTGGAATGCCTAACACTGACAGGTGATGCCAATTCTATGTTGTAAATACCTGATGTATCATGTCTATAGTATCGTCTATGTAAGACATCATCGTAATACAGCAGTCCGTTTGAGGCACCGCCATCTTGTCCAAGAGTTGTTCATGAGCCCGACATCTGTCCACCTTTCCCCACATGCTCTGTGGAATGGAACACATATACCATCATTATTACATTGCAGACATATAAACTCATGAAAAAACAGAGAATAAATTATAAAGTTCAGTTTTAGATAATTTATTTACATAACTGATGCATCACATATTTTTAGAGAATTTAGACAATCTCCATGATTATGATCATGGCTATATATGGGTGCCAGGGCGACTTAGTTGGTAGAATGCTCAATTCTTTATCTGAAGACTGTGTGTTCGAATCCCAACTGTGCCAGCTCTGGCAAAAGGCCTTCAGCAAGCTTACCCCAAAGAATCTGTATGCATTGTAGACTCTTCTGAGGAAGCTGACCGGAGGGTGGTAGTTCTTTATAACCTCATCTGTCATGGAGTCTATCTTGTGACCAGCCAGGTTGAGTTCCATGATACGTCTGTCAGCCACCAAGTTCCTGTACCGGTTATTAATCTCGTACGCCTGAGAGAGAGAGAAGTAATCGGCTACTAAAGGAACCTAGTGAATAGCCTCCAATTGTACAATTCTCAAAATTTAAAAACAGCATAGCGGGTAGAGTTAAGGTGAGGGGTGTGTGCTATGTTTTAAATAGGAAAACACAGTTAAGGGGTGGATGAATTGTGTGTATGTGTGCATGTACATGTATGTTCTCTCGTGTGCCTATTGTATAGAACTAGGTGAACAGCAGGATTACAACTGTATGTACATGTAGATATAGTTACATGTGCCATGTGCTACTTGCTAGGACTCTAACTTGAAAGCATACACTTACATGTTCATGATCGATACTTACATGTACATGTACATAGGTGCATATACTTACATGTACATGTACACCTATGCACATAAATAAATGTAATCTAGCTTTACACAGAATTGTTTTGGATAAATTTAGGATCTAGACATTAAATATAGTGCTCTACACTAAATATAAATAATAACTATAATTATACTGTATATGGAGTATTGCATAGATAAGTACATCTTAAAATATTCATACAGCATTTATTTATTTATTTAATTCTACCTAATCAAATTACACTAATATTAGCTCCACTTGCATTAATAAATGCATGTATTTCCATTACTTACACGTATATAGTATAGTGTACTTACATGTACATTAATAAATGCATGTACATGTATATACTTACACGTATATAATATAGTACTTACATGTACGTTGATAAACACATTGTTACAGCAGATCTTAGTCAGCCTGAGCAAATTAGGGACACGATTTAGACCATTACTTGCGAACCAACCCTACAAATATATTATACATTGTACATGTCATACATAATATTGTATATTACATGATACAATAAAGTTAACAGTCTCAGAAAAATATAAACATTAAACATTTGCTATAGCTAGATAACATGTGAATGTCTGAATAACATTATGCAGAGCAATCCTTGTCAACAGCTTAGATGTATTTCAAGTGATATCAGTTTCCGTAAACCTGAGTGTGAGGTGGTTATGACAATAGGAGCGACCCCTGTTGGCTTATTATTGCATTCATCTAGTAAACTTCGGATGAGATCGGCCTGAGACCTTCCCAGATAACGATATTGATTAGAGAGAGCATATTATGTGAGGCCATCTAACAGAAGTTATGATACAGAACTTACTCACCTCCATCGCTTCATCGACGTTCTTTACGACCACAGAGAGGGTGAGAGGACAAAGGGCTCCTGGTAAAGCCTCTCTATAAGTACAGCACATAAATACAAATATAGATATATATATATATATATATAATACAAAACATATGAGCAAAGATTCAGCGAGTTGCATCTCTCTATATGGTGTAAACCAATCAATAAGTTACTCCTTAGCATATTGTAATAATTGTAGCAGAGATGAAATCTAGATAATATTGTAACTATCATTTAAATCAGCAAAAAATCACACTGTTTTAAAGTTGTCTTCTCTTGCTATTGCCTTGTATCAGAGATGACAACTCCAACATAACTGAATAGCATGACAAATAACCTAATGCAGTGTACTATTAGTATATAACTGACAAGCATACAATGCAGTAAGACGTGGAACAAATGAGGTGTATACACGAAATATTATCCCGTATACAGACACTTCATACACCGAGCAACATCAATTTATACACCTACTCTAATAATAATCATTGTAGGAAGTTTCACACACAATGCCATATTCTTAAATAGGATAAAAATAGATAATAATTACCCAATATTCATAGTTGATATGAGCTCTGAATCCATAACCAGCGCTGTGTCAAACTCGTGCAGAATCTCATATTCACTCTCTGTATTCAGTGTTGTGATTGGCCGAGACTGAACATAAAGCAATATGATTGGTTGATAGCTAATGCACAGGAGTGGTAAGAATTACTTGACGTTTTTTGATGAAACCAACAAATCTAGGACTATTCACCATTGTCGCCTTTTAACCGTGAAATATGTGTAAATGTGTAAAAGATAAGCAAGTTTGTTGAAAACATGCTATTCCCAGTAGGACAAATTAGCAACAAGGAAGAATTACCTGTAGTAAATAAATTTGACCTTGACTTATAGCCCATTCAATGTCACAAGGATGTCCAAATCGCCTTTCAAGATTTAACCCTATCTCACATAGTGAGATAATAAGGCTGTCATCCATGCAGAAGACCTGGCTGTGATTGGTCGATTGTTTGTTCACATCACCAGATTCTAGAAAACATTAAATTATTAAAATATTCTGTTGCGTTTTATCATTATAATATGAAAGACATCACATCTTATACAGACAATCACTATGCTAAGAGTAAAAGGTTGGCCATTCTAGCCCATGCATGTAGATACCTTTGACAGAAAACTGGAACCTATCAACCTGCCTGTCACCAGTACTGCAACAACGAAGTAACCACTTACCATGGAGAGCTGGGGTTAGTGAGGAACTACAACCCCTAAATTTCTCCACTAAGCAGACCACCACACAAGCACATGTCCTTACCTGTCACCAAGTACTGTACTTGTTTGCTACCCATATGCTTCTCATCAACAGTAAAAGCAGCTTCTCCATCCTCATCACATGTATAGCGGATACGGAATGTATCGGGCTCTGACTCCCCCGACACCACTGACTGAAACATAGAATGAATGGAACTCAGTCTAGGGTAAACATACATGTATGATGCCTGTGTTAGACGTTAGACTAAGAATTTCCCGGCTTCCTAGAAGCATTGGATTTCTAACTTCTAGTACTCTAGTTTCAAGATGCAATGATCCAATCGAATACAGTGTGAGTACAAAAATTTCAGAGCAACCATTGCTCATTCCTTCGATTGACTTTTTCATCAGAGACACATAAAAAGAGCTTTAATTGAAAATATATAAATAAATATAGATTACAACATGTATATTATAATCATGATCATGATCAATAATTCTCATGTAAATACTTGTTTGTAGGAATTGTGTCCTCATGCCAGCCTGCTATTATCAATGCACGCCTCTAAACCTCTAAACTATGACCATCACCAACTACAATACACATACCTCACCTACACCGTAGTTAGCGTTTATCACCATTGTAGCACAGTTTCCTGTAACTGGATCATTTGTAAACAACGCTCCAGCTACGTCTGCGTGCACCATCTCTTGTATTACTACGCCCATTCCTGTGCAGATCGGTTGTCCATGCTGTCTGTATATAGTAAACTTACAGGTGACACAAAGTATAAAGGTGGAGGCATTTTACAGTTTAAAATAAGGGAGCTCTGCACTGTATACTTACAGAATATTGTGAAATAAACAAAAGCTAGCATAAATAAAACAATTTAATCAACAAATTAGTTCCCATTTCTTCCTCTTACAAAACCACAAAGAGTTGTCAGGTAATAGTCAAAACTAAACACCCTCGAACTTAAAGGGTCGGCAACGGAAATGGCCATAACAAGCATGTTGACGAACTTCACAATAAAGGCTATGCACAGCATCTAGTAATAAATGAAAATTATTTTAATTACTAATGTACATGTAAAGCGTGAGATCTCATTCAATAGGCGCTACTACAAATAATAATTATCACAAAAGCAAATTCCCGTTAAAATAAGCGGCAATGAAGTTTGGTTACTCACGTAGCTTTCGGTTCTTGTACACAGATGTTATTGTACTAGTGAAACATCCAAATAATGTGTAAGTGAAGTTTGGTTACTCACGTAGCTTTCGGTTCTTGTACACAGATGTTATTGTACCAGTGAAACATCCAAATAATGTGTAACACGTCACCTAATGTTACTTCCACGGTACTGTATAGTTCATGTATAGCTAATATAAAACTTACTTCCTATACTGCACAGCTAGAAAGTTGAAGTGAGACGCCCAGCATTTCTTCACAGCTTTGATAATATTATCATAACCTTTGACCCCTAAGATAGTCTCCATTTGCCCAGCTGCTGACAATTCCGCCCCGTCTTCTCCTGAATCATACAAAAGATCTCAGGTTATCCAACACTTGAATATTCGGAGAAGTCACCACAAAATACTAAATTTTTTTTAATTTAATTATTAATTAGAACTTCAACTATGAACTATGAATTTAATTTCATTTTTAATTTAATTTCAAACATTTAATTACCAATATCATCAATTAATTATTAAAATCCTTGATATAGTTTTCTACTAAAAACATCTGAACTGTTGGAAATGCGAGTCATGAAATAATACAGTCCATAAGCTAAATAATATCAGAGCAAACTGACCAATAGCAGAAGAGCGTACAGCTAGGCTCGTATTCTCATTGAAGTGCTCAATATGTTGAAGATGTAGTTGTAAGGCTTCAGAGGTCTTTGTAGACATCTCGGTGGATAAGAATTTTACCTTCATCTGGTCACACAACTCCTGTAGTAACACGGTTGAAATCAAGGAATGGTATACATGTACGTCCATGCGAACCCTTGAATGTTAGTATATCACATGTACAGCAGAAAAAGTACTGTAAGGGGGGGGGGAGAATTAATATAGCTTTCTTGCTAAATCTGAATTAGTTCTTATGCCCACTAAGAATCCCATCAGCGTTGGTGAACTCAATCTAACTTATTTGACTACATTTGACCAAAGTTGGCAACTTTGAGCATTTTTGGGTACCATTCGAGTATTATTCAGGTATTACTCGTTAGAATAATTTGACCTAGTGTAGTAAAATAAACTAAGGTTAAATTCACAAAAGCAGATGGGATTCTGAGTGGGCATAAGAAAGATGTAACAGTCAGTACTCACCAGTCAATATGCTGAGATTGCACTTACAGAACTAGTTCATTCACTGATACTTACTGCTAAAAAGTGGGATATTTAATTGATATTTAGCCAATTACCTTTGAGTATACTTAGTGCATGGGAATCCATGTAGACTCAGAGCACGTCAAATGTGAGATGTGGTCAGATCGAGATCCGATATACTACCATATATGGACATATTGATACATGATATACTACCATAATATATGGACATACTGACACATGTTATACTGCCATATAAGGGCAGATTGTGATTCAGGCACAATGTATAGCTCACCTGAACTTTGGAGTGATCTGCCCCTGCCGCTTGTTGAAGTCGATGTAAGATTTCTAACAATGGTTGGGTGTTCAAGTGTAGTTTGAATGCTTTAACTGTTAGACAGGCAGCTATTGGTAGACCGCACTAAAATATAATACAGGTTTTAGAGCAAAAACAGACTTAGCGAACTGACAGTAGAATGTATTATAGCAATAATTCTCTGCTGTAAATTTTTTAGAGAACGAAAGCAGTTTAAAATTTCTGATTATAAAGCAAAGGAAGACATCAGAAAACTAAACTGATAGCATCAGTAATAAAGTCGAGTATTAAAATAATTGATTAATAGAGTACCTGTTTCTGAACGTCAGATAAATAGAGTACCTGTTTCTGAGTGTCAGATAAATAGAGTACCTGTTTCTGAGTGTCAGATAAATAGAGTACCTGTTTTAGAATGTCAGACTGATAGAGTACTGCCAGTTGACTGCCTTTACCTCCAACCAGTCTATCATTCTTACAATCTGGGTGGTCTAAGCCTACAACTAGCTTGTCATCAACAGACATCTCTTCCATAAGCGTAGACTGAGTGCTGAGCAGAGGTAGTGATTTAGAAGGGTGGTAACAGAGCACGTCCTATAAATATATCCATAAGTAGCGGTCGTTTATACTATGTATATCCTGTACAGCTTAACTCTTTGTATTAAAATGTAAGTACATGTAGTCGTATTAGCGAAGTTTTACAGATATTGTTTGGGTTGTATTCCATCTCACCTTCAATGGAATGTGGTCAACGTAGACGGATTCTGTACTGGCTGCTTGAACGTTTCTAAACATATCAAGAAGACAGACATTAAATAGTAGTTTTAGCTTCGACTAGCAAAGTCAGCAGGGTTGAAATGTAACAACGTCGTCAGCATAATATACACGCTTAAGTGTTATAAATACACGTGTATATACAAGAGCAGAGTTGGAATCATTCATACAAGGGCAACACAATGATCAGACTATTTATACAGTAGCGTTTATCATGGGGTAACCAAAGACACGCTAAACTATAACATCCAATCATTGCCCTTCATCTTTCCATTGGTCAACATTGACCACCCACAGCTGATTTCTGACTCAGGACCCACCCAAAATATTTTACATACCAGTTCATTTTAATCCGAATATACTGTTAAGTGGCCTAAGCACACAGAGAAACGTCCATACATTATTGAAATTCCCTCCCAGTACATATATGGCCCTACCATCACAAACTATAATGTCATTTTACAATCAAATTAGTAGGTGCTATTCCGTGGGTTGCAAGTAACTCTAATCATTCTAATGTGTCTAGTAAAAAAAAACTATAATTATAATACTATATCACTATAACACAAATAATGTTCTAACTACTTACACATCAGTATAAAGTATAAGCCCCGCCCCATCATCAACTGATGATATTCCAGGATGTTTGTGCTGCACTATGAGTGGTATGAGGAGACAACACCTATTACCAATCTGACTGTCTGTTAGGATATATTTGTGAGCTGTATTCACATCAGCTTTAGCCGTGGTTGTAGATTGGGTCCCTAAAAATAGATAAGCATCACATAAGAAAAAATTTCAAGACTATCCACTATGATGGCGTCATGTCATCATCATAGTCCAGGTGGAGTTATCCTACCTTCTGTTAAGCGTGTAGGCAAGACAACTCCAACTAAACCATTTCAGTGTGGAGCAATAATCAACAGCCAATAAAAAGAAAGACAACAGTTCTAGGCCATATACATCACATTGAATGCTCTTGGTGCAGTACTACTTACATCTAGCTGAAGGCAAAACAAATCTAAGTTGGTGATACATGTATATACATTATTTAGCTAAAGTGACTAGACCAGAAAAAACCGTTGAATCACCGAGTCCAAAAATATCTACAGCCTCACATTAGAAATCTTCATCGACTGCCCAAGTAGCCTTGTGAAAGCATGTGTTAAGCATTTGCAATACAAACCATGTCTATCTGTAGTTGTAACAGGGTCATTGTATGTCCACCCACTAACATAGGGATATATTAGTCTGAGATCTGCACTTTCTAGCTCACCATTGGGGCGCATTCTGATAGCACATAACTTTCTACAACAGATACTAAAGTGTGAACTAGGTCTAGACCCATTTGGTAGACCGATGAGCAGTCTAATGTTTAAGTGTTACTACGCTAATTCAATCCCTGCTCTTGCATCACCAAAAATATCTCCTGCCATAGTTACTGAAACCCTATGGCGTTTAGCGTGATTGTGTCCATCCCCCTATTGAGGTTCAGTAAGCCCTAACCAAAGTTTCTGGATGTGTGGCCATTGATTTGTTACAGAGAAAGCTCATCTGTAAATTTTTAGTGCCAATAATTTAAATTAATCAAAACATGGTATTTCATCAACCATTAATAAAGATGAGAGCACAACTCTAATTTATAATTATGAAATAAACAGGTGAGACTTGGGTGTATGTCAAGTGAATACAAACACTATTTACTTACAGTACATGTGAACACATGCTGACACTCGTTTCACAAGGGAGATGATTCCTACTGTTACTAAAACTATACTCTAGACGCTAGAAGATATGGTCACAGCAAAGGTAGTACGACTGGGAAGCTAAGTCAGAGAGAGCAGATTGAGATGGTATGGACATGTGCTACAGACAGGTGGAAATTATCTGGGGAGGAGAGTAATGGACATGGTACTACCAGGAGTAAGAAGAAGGGGAAGACCTAAGAGAAGATTTCTTGATGTGGTAAAAGAAGATATGAAAACAGTAGGTCGTAGCTGTGAGAGAGAAGGATGCTAATAACAGAATGAAATGGCCACCCTTAACGGGAAAAGCCGAAAGAGAAAGAAAAAGAATATGTGGTGACAGAAGAATCACCCCTCATTGATCTCTAACTATTGATACTACGAATACCTAAGCTCTGCGGCTGTTAGTCCTTTCTCTGTCCCTTTGCTTAGCCTGATGTAGCGATAGTCACCGTTCTATAACACATACAGGAAGTAACCTTTTATACTACACCATGTGATTAGTATATGGGTGTAATGTGTATGTGTATACATATATCATGTATTACTAAGTCTATATGTTGAGGTTGGACTAAGAACGGACAACTTACAAAAGAAAGAGAAGACAACTCTTATTTAGAGAAGATTCACTACATCATAACTTATAATACAAAGTCCCTTGTTACGTATATAGTGAATGCTAATGCCTCCCTATATACCAGATAGTCTAGTAGACTACACTTACATGTATATATTCCTTATAAGCTGTCAAGACTTGGAATAAAGCTAGCAGGTAAATGCTATGAAATATAAACAGATCAACCTCCAAAACTATTCTTACTACTAAATGATGCCATACCTTAGATACAAGCACCTGTTCGATAAGCGAGGCACCTCCATCTACCTCCTTGAGAGCACCTGTTTAGACAACATAAAAATTAAAATATAGTTCACTACATATACCAGGGATGAATTGTTACACGAATTAACAGCGATAAAGTTTATACAAAAAATTACATTGTATGGCTAACGTAATGCAATTTCCATGATCCCGCCCGCACACCTAGTACTGCAATTAAATGAGCATAATATAACAGCTACATGGGTCTCTGCCTGAGACTTTGGAGTATGTAAGTTTAGTAAACTGCAGTGTGATGTTTTTAGTAGTTTGTACAATGGATACAAACTTATACATATAATTCATAGTCAAATGACAAGTGGCCACTTAAGTGAAGAAAAAAATAAAAGCAATTGTGCTTTTACAGTAAATTATATTTACATTTTAAACCCTAAATTTTTAAACTAGTACTGTTTTACAATGGTGATTATAAATACCTATGAGATAGACACTTATACACAGTAACACATAAGCGCTGACATAGACATAGTACGTACCAGTAGATCTTCTTCTGAACCCTCTCAGTATAAGGTGGACTTTATCTTCACCAGGTATCTGGATAAAACCTGCATAACACACAATATAAAATCTCACTATCAATAACTCCGCCCCAAATGTTGTCCAGATCTCCAACTAGTTAATGAAGCCTAAGTATGGACACTCTACTCATTTTCTCCTGTTTCGTTCTACTATCATGTTACCAATAGTGTTCAGTATAGCTCAATACTGCTTGGAGATAAAGCTTAACTATATTTTTGTTCAACCTCTACGTACCATGCAGTAGTCCTGACTGCACTGTTGTCTCGTCAGGGGAATGTGTCTGTGTTGCTACATCAAGTATCTCTCCAGCCGTTACCTTTCCATCTTCATACGCTTTAGATAAGTAGTCAACTAGAGATCTCTGGGTACCCTCATTGTAGGCGGACTTAATCTTCCCAGAGAGGTTCTTCCACCTACAAGTTTATAAACAGAGCTACCGACTCCATTCAACAAGTAGGGAGTATGTTCAGCAGTAACTAACTACAAAATCAAATTATAGTTTTATTTTGGCTGCAATTACAGGTTTTTTTGTTACCTCAGCAGTTTAATGTCTAATAATAGCTACAGTGAAGTGAAAAACCATCAGGTAGAGTCACACGAGTTATTATAAAAACACCTCTTTCAACAGAAAAAAGATGTGTAGGTGAACTAAAAGACAAATTGATGTATTATGACTTATGCAAAGTATTAAGAGAAGACATACATTTTAACTATGATGGATATTCTGATACCATATTTATGGAGGCCTGTAGAAGTGCCAAAATAAGTGTAACTTACAGTAATAAAATCTCCACTTGTTTGCACTCTGTGTTTTCATCTTGAGGTGTTGCTCCGTTTCTAAAATACAAACATGATCAGTATCACATGACAGCACATTCATATTTAATTTTGTCCCAAATCATTGACACACATCAAGTCATTAACATATACCAAGTCATCAATACATATTAAGTCATTAACATACATCAAGTCACTGACACATATCTAGTCACAAACTCGTTCAGACCAACAGAAGGGAATTTTCTGCCCTCTATCCATCTTGTGATCTTCAAGTACAGAGTGAATATGTATGCGAGAAGTGATTGTAAATATATACATGCCCATGAATATAGAGATACTCTTTGTTAAATGAAGAAAATATATACTAAAAAATGCTCATTTCTAAACCACTTTGACTGTTCATATTACAGCATAGCGACCTTATGTTGCCAATAGCAAAGTTTGACACCGACAAACTTTGACAAGCTTTTACGTTTAGGTTGACTGCATTGCTATGGGACCCGACTCAGTAGCACTGGTGTTGCGTTCACATCCAACTACCGGGATTTGGTCGAATACCATCCAATATGAATGAGCTCGAACACAACCAAAGATGGTAGAAACAAACATTCTACATCAATAAGAAATATTTATGACGAGGTCTAAGTGCACTCACGATAAATAACGTCGTGAATTTACCTGAAAATAAAGAGAAAAATGTACATATATCCAACTGAGGCAAAACGTGACCGAACATCCTTTATCGTGTCTGTGGGCTTGTCAGGAACACTTTTCAGGCAAATGTATAAATCTTCCATTCTACTATGCATGCATGTACAGTAGCTAACATTATAGTACAGTACCTAGTCTGAGAGATAGGGCCAGAGTAGGAGACTTTCAGTCTCGTCCCTTCTTCCAATACTGTGATCGTCAAGCCCGCAGAACTGAAGCTATTTTTGGAGTTATTATAAGTCACAACTTGGGAAGGCAAGCTATATGTGTATACCCCTGAATATCAATAATATATTAACATTACAAGTCAGTGAAAATTAATAACCATGGCAGTAGTTTAGTCAGGTATGTTTTCAGAAAACATGTAAAGTGGACATGTGATGGAAAAAAACATGCATACAATTCATGACAGTAAGAAAAATATTGCTATTTGCAAAGAAAACATGAAGGTTTTTTCGAATCCAAATCTACGTGGAAAAGTTTAGAACCCAAAGTACTTACTATTCACTATTGGCTATCAGTCAGGAGCTGAAAATCTATATTGTTACCAGACACAGCTTGGTAACATATTTTGAAATTCCAAACTATGGTGGCTGACCGGTTATTGTTGAGATATTCTTGACACAATGACAATATGAGTACATAATACAGTCATTTTATAGTGAATACTAAAACCCGATAATCGATTATCAAGTTTTGCTAAAAAATTATCAATAAATATCTGTTACAACCTACCTTTAACACAAAGTGTGAACTTTACGTATGACTTTCTGTCACATTTACGAGTTATTTGCACATGAATGTAGGATTTTTCTGCTCCGTTGACACACATAAAGTTGATATCATCATAGACGTCTATGCACTGCACCTGCAAGCCAGGAAATCCATATCGTCGACCACGAGTACGACTGGAACATAATTCCTATTAAAAAGAGTAACATTCATGTACATCTAAATTTGTAAGTATATTATAGTGGAAGCTTTCATATATACTTTCAAACTCAATTGATACAAGACTAACAGAGAATATCCTTACATAACTATGTAATATAATAATCATATAATATAATAATTATGTAATATAATAATTATGTAATATGTAATACAATAATTATTTATCATGACTTTCCTATGATCCAGGACACAAACTAAACTTAACTTGACTGGTAACTGAATTACCTGTTTGGTGTCGAGATATAAACCTGAGGCGGGAACATCCAATAGAACTGATTTCTTCCTCCTCCAATTATCTGTCAGTCTCACCAGACATTGTATATACACAGCACTCCAGTCTGAAACACCACCATCACCATCACCATGCTGATATCAGCAGGACATTATTATTGGAGCTTGCTCGAAAAAATAAAAAATTTGCAACTACTATTGGTGACACTCTGACTAAAATTAAACAAGTTCTGACCATTAGTAAACGTGAGCAATTTTTGTGAATTTTTTCTATTTGACAATCGGAGCTCAGCCTAGGCTCATAGAGGAGCTGTTGTTTGGAAAACTACCAGAGACATACATAATAACTCAGTATATTATTCTCCACTAGTTTCAACTTATGAATAACCCTATAGCCCATGTTTGCTAAGCAATAATCACTTACATAAATAGACCAAGTTGACAGTAACTAGTACCACAGCAGATAAACCAATCACTGTGCTCCAATCTGGGTCTACAGGCCAGGGTAGCATCTGCAATAGATTTATATAGCATGCCAATAAGATAAGTGATTATGCAATGAGTTTAAACAACTTTGAGCGCTAAAATACTTTATCCTATGTAAGTATTGACATGTAAGTCTACATTGTAGGCCTCAGCAAAAGCTATCCACATTCCAGGCGAAGAAGCTATAGCATGTGTTATTTGGGATTATAATGCTGCCTTATAATCGCACACTAAATAATTGCATAAACTACCCATATTCAATAGATAGTAGACCAAAGTCAAAGTCATTAAATGGCGAAAACCTAATCCATCTGACTAGGAGAGTGAAAATTCCACCAAGAGCAAGAGGTTCAAAGTTCCAACCTCTTCAGAGTTACTGGAGGTGTTACTGGGGGTAATGGACTAAAACAGGAGCAAAGCCAGTGAACAAATGAAAGGGTGGCTATTATAGAAGGCCTAAACATATAAAAATATTATTAAGAGACTGGACTGATCATTTAACGTATTAATAAATCTTAAATTGATAAACAACTTCTTATCATAGACA
This sequence comes from Bugulina stolonifera, assembly GCA_935421135.1. NCBI lineage: Eukaryota > Metazoa > Bryozoa > Gymnolaemata > Cheilostomatida > Bugulidae > Bugulina > Bugulina stolonifera. The sequence goes on from OW285194.1 coordinate 7,690,663, forward strand.
ATTATTTTAATATATTATTTGCAATTTTTACAATCATTTTAGCTTTATTTTTATTTTGAGAACAATCCAAGATGATTATTAGTTAAATTCAAATTTAATAATTAATCAACTATTATTATTACATTCCCATTTGTAATTTGTTTTGAACTTCAACTAGTGAATTACATTTTTTGGAATTTTAACTTTGTCTAATTCATGTTCAATCTACATCCAAAATGAGGGACTATACACAAAACATAATATTGAGATATGAAAAAAAGAAGAGAAACTCGAACACTTCAACTTTAGACAGACAGAGAAGGTTAGATAAAAATATATTTAGCTCAAGAGTAAGAGTTGGAGTAACTGTCACCGTGCTGTCAAACAAACTGCATTGCATTGCCCATCATAGGGCCCACAGCACCATAAACAATCGCCATTGATTATGTTTATAATGGTTCCCTGAATTGTAATTATGGACGAAAGATCAGTGTAGTATGTAGTGTGTAGTCAACTAGTCATTATAATTATTACTTACCGTTAGCTCAGATCAAAGTTCAGATTCAATGCTCTCAGCTTATAGAAGAATTGAATAAAAACAAAATTTCCAACAAGGAGATCTGCTTGCTTGCCATTATAGTTCACAGCCAAGATGATAATAAAGATATCATTGGGATACGAGCCTTATGCCTTAGGCACACTAGCTCAATATTTACGATGTTGTCGTTGACCACACAACAATTAAATCTTTTATTCGTACTTAGGCTATCAAGCAACGTTGCTCAAAGATTAAGAGTTGTCTGCTCGTAAAGTTGTTGCACTTTTCAGAATTTCGAAAAAGGACAACTCCAAATATGGTTGTTGGGGCTGCTACAAGAGTCCTAAGAACAGAACAGCAGATGATACCAATTTAGTAGAATAGTAGAATAACAGTGTATGTGCTGTTCAGCAGGGCCTGCCCAACCCAGATTAAACAGTACAGTATCACTGTGTACTGTTTGCAATGAGCAGCCAGTACACAAATATGCCCATTTCAAAAGCATATAATCACTGTGACCAGTGCTCAAAGTGTACAGGCTCGCCCAGGCTCGGCGAGCCTGTAAGAAATCATCATGTCCGCAGCCCAACCCACCACACCCACCTCCCACCCCATCTCAGAGCCTGTAAGAACTGCCATACACTTTGAGCACTGACTGTGACAGGTAAAGTACCATTAACCTTTGACCTGCAGCACACAGCACTGATCTAGTATCTCACCAATGCAATAAAACATCACGCCACGCTACGCCATACCACACCATTTACCAAGCGATTCTATGTTATCCTATGTTATGGTTATTGTATGTTGTACTGTGCGCTGCTATGCTATAGAGGAGTAGTTTTCCAAACAGGCAGAAATAGCTTTACAGTAAAAGTTTACCTTGTTTTAAAACTTCTCATTTGATGTTCTTCAATTACATATGCACAAGCACTTGCAGGTAGATGCACAACTTCCAGCAATAAATCAGAGCATTGAATAGGACACTGAGACGATGACTATGCATTTTACTGCTAAAACAGATGAAACCCTGTCGATCAATAATCAGAATTGGTCAACTCCTTAGTCTATAGGAATGCAATCCTATTTACTATATACTTTGGTTCATTCCATTGCATAGGAGTTCAGTATCACCAATACCAGTTGAGAATTGGCTGTTCGATTTTGTCTGCCTTGCAAAAAATAGAATTTTTTCTGTGAAAGCAACTGGTGCGGCCAGGCCACACACAACACAAAAGCTAAGAAAAATAAAATGATTAGAATTGAGATAGTTTTGAGTATTTTGTGGTGACTAGAATACCATTGCCTTCAGTGATGACTCATCTTGAGTGACTGATGAGTCATCAGACTGACTGATGCCATTGTCTTCAGTGAAGACCCGTCTTAGAACATTATTTTTGTCACATTGTCCAAGGATGCTCCCAGATGCAGCAGCCAACAGATTCTGCGAATACATACAGTCAGCTGATTTTCTAATTCTCCGTAGCAAACATCAACTTTTGTTTGAAGAAACATGGGCACCAACGTTGAGAGTTTACCCTAAGTTCGCAAGCTATGAAAACATTAATAAAATATTAGCACATCAAAAAGAAACAGTACAAGTCATGCAGTAATCAATAATCATGCATAACATATGAAGATGTTTGTTCAATGTTAGACATGCCTAATCTGGTACACAATCATTATCTATTTGTACAATATTATACTTACTTATCAGTAGATAGAAGAGGATAAAAAATTTAAGGGATTATTGTCGCTTGTGGGCTTATATATGTGCTTGCAACTAAATAATAAATTTGATGGCTTTTGTCCAGAGGCAATTGCGATAGCAACGAATGGCATTTGAGAACTTGGAAAAAGATGCTGCTCTTCCTAGCAATGTTGAAATAAAAACAGCTATCTACATGTAGCTATCAAAGCTTGATATACGACTTGCAAAAAATTCACAGATATTTAGCCCATATCGTCCAGGGTTCTGTTATTAATATAGCCTGAACCGAGATTGAACTTGCGCTGTATCAGCCATGATCATAATCCCTGCATGACGTTATTTTTTCAATTAGTGAAGCCTGTAACATGGCTTATAAACGTTGACACATGAAAAAAACGTTTATAACCATAGACAATATTTTTTATTGTACAGTGAGTTGAATGTTTAGAACACAAGCGTGTACACAGATGTATCTGTGTACACGCTTGTGTTCCGAATATTCAACTATATATGCATCTGAATAAATTAATATTACATTGTATTTGACTGATCTCATTAGAAACGAAACAAAATTGAAACTAAGTTTAGTAATATTCAAATTTGGGTAGAAACCCTCATTTTTTATATACCTACTACACGTTGTGGTGCAAAATCTGTATAGGAACCATTCTAATATTTAGGTATGGATATATGCGAGAATTAGTAATGATTTGTGTCAGTCAAAACGCTAATATGCTTTCATAGCGTGCAAATATTCAGTCAAGGTTAGTGAGATGCAGTGCACGTAACGCTGAGTACATGAAGGGAATTACACTTGTCTCCCAGTGTGCACTAGATGAGCAGACAATTTCAGCTGAGACAAATGTAGTTCATAATCATTGGTTCTACTTCTACTCTAACAGTACTTACTACAACTCTTTGATGTTGTATGATTCTCTTTTGAAGTTGTCTTCTCCTGGTCTGCTTTTTTCTTTTGTATTTGACAATGTAATGGTTAATCATAGTGTAGGCTACTTGACTTTACATGTATTTACTGAGGTGTATGTAAAAACATCATAGACAATAAGTGGTTAGAGCCCTGATCTTCCATGTGAGAGAGATCCAGCTTCGAACCCGGCAAAAGGTCAACGGTGATGCTAGGAAGGTCATCCAACTTTATAATGCTTCTGTGCTACTTTGTCCCCTTCTCTACCTCAAATTAGAAAAAATACTGATCTAGCTTTACTAGATCCTAGCTTTCTTACATGGGATTAATTATTATGGGAAGTAAAACTGCTAATAACATAGACACTAGTTACCTTTGTGGCCTTTTTTTGTTTGGCAGCACAAAGTACACAAGCCATATATTTGGTATGGACAGAGAGGTTATTTTCAGTTTAATAGACCCCAATTTAGATTTTTAGAAAAAACTAGTCTTCAAGGAACTAGCCTAATATTAATCTACAATTTTATTTAGCATCATTCAGTGCTTGTGATGAAAGTAACTGTGCTTGTAGGAGGGCTATTGAGAAGCGTTTTTGTTCTGGGACATCTGCTTTCAGCAAATAGCCTGTAGTTCATATTGTGTTAGAGGGCAGAGGGGTATGATATTGACGCCCTCAAGTCCATTTCTTTTTAGTTAAACCTAAAGCTGGTAATCTGTTGACAATATAGCCTCAGTTAATGATAGCCTTGAGCCAAGTCTTGCCAAATTCCTTTAGAAATTCTACCATGTTACAAGTATTGTAGTAATACATACATATACCATGATGTCATTTAATTGCTACGTGTTAGACCCGCCCTTACCTGGTAGTATAAATAACACAGACAGACTGTACGTGATCATTTTATTTGGTGCACAACGCAGGGGCAGAAGACTTACTATACTCAAGGTAAGTCATACATTGTGACCTAAGAGAATAAACAACGTCAATATATTATTATATTTTGGGAAAATTACATATTTTTATCATGGGTAAAATATTTTATTTTTGTCAAAATAGATAAACTGCCAGAGACAGATATATATATATATTGACTTGATATATATCCGAGTCAACTGTAGCCTGTATTCTGTGGTTTCCCTGCAACGCCAAGTATTTTAGTAATAAGCCAATTAATGCTGTGCTCATTTTTAAGAAAATAATAAATTCTTGATTACAAACCGACTATTGATTGTATAGTTGAGTGATTTACGCATTGGCTCAGGTGGTGAGAACTTTGATTCTTTTGCCTCGATTGATAACAGTTATAGTCGTGTAAAAAACTAAACTATGGTATAACTTTTCACTTGTCACATTTTCTATAGCAAGCAGAAATAAAACAATATTCACAATTTTGTCCTCTTGTCTTCTTTTTAAAAGTTTTAGTTGATAACTGACAGTCACAAATTCTTACCCTAAGTATTAAGCTGTGTACTGCCCATTACATTAAGTAATTTTATTCAGTTTACATGTACATGTATATTTCTTTGTTATTTATATATTAAGATATAGACAGCATTAGAAGATGATTTGTATATGAAAGTTTGAAAGTGTAAGTCTGACTAATGTGGTTGTGAAACATGTGTTTTCGAAACTCGAGTACTACTTTTAGGCATTTTAATTTCCATCTGCTGTCTCAATACAAATAACCGTATTACTGTTTGAACTTGTTCGCCTCATTACAGCATTTCATACTCAATCCTAATTTATTCAGTAGACTAAGGTATCAGAATGTATATAGCCCTACAGTCACCTAATTGAACTTAGAAAATAGTAATATATTAAATACCAATTTAAATTAATGAAATTATAACATAACTCCACGTGGAGTGAGTTACTAGGCAATGTTTATGCTATGTTGCATCAAGGTTTATTTCGTGATGAAACCTGAAATTGTAGCTGAGCGTGGCAAATATGAATTTAAAATATTGGTAGGAGGTTGTGAAATAAAAAATGGTCACATAATACAATTTGCATTATGATTGCATTATGTAGCAATAAAAAAGATTATAGCCCCAGTTTGTTGACAAACTTCTTGTACGGGTAGTTATAATGCTCACCCCACTTTGGTCAGGTTAGAAGGCTCTCCTGACATTTCTCTGTACTCAGACCCTAATATCACTTGAGGTCTATGCGAAACTCGAAATTCTTGCTCCGACGTCTGAACAGACTGCGGTATATACTGGTGTACATAGACACACAGCTGCGTCTTTGGCATAGTATGCATATGTTTTAGAGAATGCTAATAAAATATTATCATAGCTAATTAATCAATGTAGCACCTTCAATTCATACAGCATTAGAATACCGAGCTTGGCTTACACCACCTTTTCCAAATTCCCAGAATCCGAGAAAATTTTGTTTATGATGCTATCAACAATGTTGCGCAATGCTGAGCGCTCTGTTTCTAAAGCTAAGAGCTCCACCGCTTCTGATGCTATGAAGGCAGGTTAGATGAAGTGATTCACATGTGAAATCATGGTCGTCAGGTGTTATATTGGTTATTTGACACGATTGTAAGAGGATTTAAGGCTTAGAGCTACACCTGGAGTAAAAAAATTACTAGGAACGATGCCATAGGTTAGCCTAATAAATATGAATTTAATATCCCTCTCTGATAACTATGATATAGAGTCTGATTATCTAAAGAGTACTGACAAATGCTTTCTCTGACGTCATAGGAACCAGGTTTTTTGTGTTCATCTACGAAGAGCTGAGCTTTTGTTGCCACAGTCAGTATGCACCCATACAATATAAATTTAGTTACGTCTTGGCTACATAAGAAGTCACATTAGATTTTCAATCATGTCCAATAAATTCAAAAATCTAATTGAAGGTATCGAAGTTTTGAAATATTGAACCCCACACTTACTTTCTACCATGCATTTTGCTCCCCCTCCCTCTCTCTGTAGGACAGGGCTTGTAGTCCTTTGTACTAGTTCAGCACATGTGCTTATAATATTGTTACATAACATTGCACCAACATTGTATATTATGTACATTGTTCATATGCAGTATAAGTAGTATGAATAAAAGCTGTAATTTGAGTGTTTATGTTTACTCCTAACAAAATAATCACATACAAGCATCTGGAGAGAAATAATTATAGCGTTAGGATTTGGTTCTCCTATAATTTTGAATTGTCACAATAACCATGAATAGATGCTTACTGTTTGAGATTCTTGAGCTAGCTTTCATTAGTGCAAATAAACAATTTAATTTCTAGTCTTCACTTTACAACAACATATTATTTGTTGATGATTATCTTTATTATTTTAGAAGATGGATAACAAGTATGTAACAATGATAGCAACTGGGTTAACACTCCTACTGTATTGTATGGACACCACTGGTCAGATAATGACCATTCCTGGACAGCATGTGGGTCAACAGTCAACAACTACAGCTACAATTGGTTCTGTACTCACCTCAGCTCATCTAGTTCTCTATGGTGATGGGCATGTCAACCTCTCCAGTTCTGACAATCCGTTCGCTAACAATGCCATTGATGGAAGGAACTTCCTGTTGAACGAAATGAACTTTACAATCCAAGAAATTAAGAGACAGAGAGAGGTATGGTCCACTGTAATATTGTATGTATTTTTATTATATAGACACGGTCAAGGGGGACTGTTCAAACTGATGCAATGCAATGTCATGAGATTTGCCAGTTTTTTATGTGAAAATTTATATATTGTAAGTTACATTAGGTACAGTATTATCATCAGTGGTCAAAGTTGGGGGGGTCGTGGGGGGACGGAGTCCCCCCACCATAAATTTCAGGGGGTCCCTCAGAGTGACAGACCCCCTACAGATTACTGTTATAATAAGTCAAATGCAGTGCCATTAATTTTCCTTCTTTCATAGCAACGAAGTTTTATCTTAAAATCTTAAGATCTTGGACCATATTTTAACCTGAAGTTCTTGGATTTTGCACCATTTCGGTGTCGAATTTTGATAAAGTTTTCAATTTCTGGGAAGGCGCTCAGGCGCCCCTCCCCGCCAGCGCGCCATTTGGACGGTTGTGCCCTTAAGCGATTATGTTTGCTACCCTAGAGACCCCCCACCTCTTTTCTTAGACTTTGACCACTGATTATCATAGCGTCAATAATTTGAAGAAATTATGAAAATTTAGAAAGAACTGATGTTATTTTTCCTGCCTACTAAAATTGTATTCTCAAATTAGATGACTTGCATTGTTGGTGCAGTGCTATGTAGGCCTAACAATAATACTGTACAAGTATGTACAAGTATGTACAAGTATGTACAAGTATGTACAAGTATGTACAAGTGTGTACAAGTATGTACAAGTATGTACAAGTATGTACAAGTATGTACAAGTATGTACAAGTATGTACAAGTATGTACAAGTATGTACAAGTATGTACAAGTATGTACAAGTGTGTACAAGTATGTACAAGTATGTACAAGTATGTACAAGTATGTACAAGTATGTACAAGTATGTACAAGTATGTACAAGTATGTACAAGTATGCACAAGTATGCACAAGTATGCACAAGTATACACAAGTATGCACAAGTATGCACAAGTATGTACAAGTATGCACAAGTATGTACAAGTATGTACAAGTATGTACAAGTATAAAACACTATAGCCTGTGCTCTTCAAAGAGACATAAGATTAAATGCTTGGTGCTAAATTGAACTTTAGGTTAGAACCCCAGCTAGGAATGTGGAGCAAATTTCTTGGCTGCAGAAAAGAGCATTGCATATTATTTATGTATTGCGATATTTCTCGAATTAGTGTATGTATTTGCTTATCTGTGCTTGCTAGCCTAGTGACCGCTTACATTCACTTGCACAATTTTTCTTGTGATTCTCAATTGGTGATGACACTGAACATAAATATTTAAAGACTAATCCAATACTTGTGGTCTCCAATATTCTCCTGGCATATCAAATATTCCAGTTTCGTCCAATAGTGTCGCGCAATACTAGTGTGCAGTAGGTAAGCCTGCTATCCATAGCTAAACTAATTAATGATGTAGCCTATACATATGATATACACCTAGTTATCTATTTATTTCAGTTAGCCTTAAAATTCTGGTTAGATAATTTTGGAGTAGACGGAAAGAAATTGGCGAAAGAAAGTGCCGTCAGGATCATTGAGTACCAGATAAATCCTCTGGTAAATGAAAAAGCATATCTCATCAGTACAGGGTGCTCAGCCCAGGCATCAGGTAAATAAATACATGTTTATCTGCTCAACTCTGTGATGTGCCTTACATGTACATACCCTCATTACCTAAACAGCTAAATTTCTTCTATAAAAACAAACTGTACACTTGGAACCCAAGCTAGCATTTCTTGTGTGTAGACTATCAAGTACTGGACGGAGGATTTCAGCTGCTTGTCACAGCACTAGACGGTGTGAAAGGTCGTGACCCCAAAACCAATATGAATGTGACCTTGCCACATTTCACCAATTTGGTGTTTTCCTGGTTGAAGATTAAGAACTGTCAAAGCGATGACATAGTTCTCCCGTACAGGGTAAGTATTGTCTTGGGTGTATATTTCGTCTGCCCTAAATATTTTTGGTGTTTTATATCAGATGAAAGCATCTATAAAACCTTGATGGGTTTCTTAATGTTATAAAGAAGCCGGCCCGCCCCCTAATTCAATACAGTGTCTTGTAGGGTTATCCCCTGGCCTTGGTTATTGAATTGTCTTGAAGTTGTCCTCTCTCAACTTTTGTGTTGAGAGAGGACAACTTTAAAACAATCAATAGTTTCACCTATGATAATTTGCTGACAAGGGAAACAACTCTTAAACAGTTATTTACTCACCCACCAGTGGTTAGCTTGAATCTCCCTCAAGAAAGATTCTACACCATGAAACAGTGTTGGGCTAAATTCTATGCTCTTTGATATGGTGTAGAATTTTGAGGTTTCATAATCACACTAAAGTTAGAATGTAAAATCTATAATATTTCTCACCGTCATTGGCAGACATGTTTACATGAAAATACATGGGCTCAATGCTGTGTGTAGATAAGCTGTAGAACTTGGCATATTGAAATGTTGAATTATTGCACAGATTACATGCACATGTATGAATATAAATATACCATAAATAATAATAAAATATTTATTTGTAGAGTGCCTCTATAGCTGAGCTAGTGCTGACCTCTGCTGTGTTTGAATTGAACATTACACAGCATGAAAACAATCCGTTTGGAGAAGGACACTCATTGGGGTTATCTTCCCCTGTCATTTCTGGAAATGTAATCCAGAATAGGCTTCTTAATTATATGACATTTAAGCATGCACCTACATATTAACAGTATATGAAGGCAATTTATCCATGGGTCAAAATGGTGTTAGTGTAAAAGCTATCAGCCTTACTGCAGTAAAAAATAGTTTGCTGGGCCACAACATGTACAAGTAATATTTCTAACACTAACTTATTTGTAGTTGGCTATACATGTATGTTTGGTAAATTACCCAGCAGTCATTCCACTTTTTCACCATTTAAGTTTGACCTTGTTAGTACTATCATATTATTATTAAATTAAACAAATAATCATCAATTTGGTACATACTTTATGTGCATAGAGCTTACCTTGTTGTACAGTTGCCTGTTTCACTAGGCCATCTGAGAATTGAACTACAATTACTGTCTGGGAGTTGTGCCTCCTTTCTCTAAGTATGTGGTAGAGAGAACCACAACCCCCTCCATATGTTTACTCCATTTGAACATCTTGTTAAAGTCTGCATTGTTGAGCTATATTATATAAAATAATATTAATGTTATAGTCTGTATACATGGGCACTCATAAACAATCGATTATAAGTAGAAGTTGCTTACTTCTAGTTCAATACAGAGCTATGTCATGACGTTATCTACTGGGTATGCTTTAGATATTGCATATGTTGAAGTTGTCCTCTCTCAATTTCTCTGTTGAGAGAGGACAACTTCAAAGCAATCAATAGTTGGTGGGTGTCTATAGAACATGATAGTTTAGTAGAATTTGTAGCATGAAATTTTAGCAAATAAAAAGGTGGTAACTAAAATTACCTGGGACTTTCAGATACAGCAAGTGGGTTAACTCATCCAGGGAGACTGATGTGACAGTGTAGTATGTACCTGTCAGTTGGTGGTAAACATCATGTTGTAGTGAGCCAGCCTTGCTGTACAGCACATTCTATTATTATCTGCTGAGAGGAAAACTCTCCAGTGTAGAAATTTATAATTTATGAAAAATCCGCGCCTACAAGTATTATAGATCTACATACATTGTAGATGATACTATATACCTGGATTCTATACCTTGCACGTACATGTATATAGTGTGTGTGTATGATTTATAATTAATGAATTATAATATAAAAATATGGAAAGTACTTTTAGCCAAATTAGTGTGGCAACTTCTTTACAGAGATCTACCAATCAGAAAGATTTAATAGGCTTATTCTAACCTGAGGGTATTCGTTTATCATTTACATTTGTTCGCAGAAATTTTAAAAATCTATTTTGGTTTGGCAGCAGCACTGCGTCAGCAGTAATATACCAGTATGCAGCAATCGCTTATTGGCAAGCTCTGTAGGTAGTTTTTACCTGCGTAAAGTTATTAGCCTTAGTTTTGAAATTGCTTTAGCATCACAAAGTAAAGGGTGGATAAATAATAACCCTTATCTACCTAGTATTAGTTGGGAATAGACTAATGCTGTTGTTATGATAATTAACCAAATCTGGTATTATAAAAGCTCAGCAATGCTGTAGATGAACATTATGTACCAGTAAGCATCTTTCTGTGTGGTACCGTGCAGAAGTAATACTTCAGTTCTCATTCAAGTAATACTGTTACATAATATTCATTCAGAAGAAAGACGCAGACCTTCCAAGGTAAGACTACCTTATATCTGTTTTCAAGGAAATTTATTTTTGAGCCGCTGATACCACAACTGGATAGATTTGGCTATTTTTATAACATTGAGCCAAGTCGCTGGCTGTTTACAAGTAAATTTGGAATATGACATATACATGTATGACCAAACTGCTTGGCGAATATCAACTTTTTCAAAGTAATTTAGTAGAACTAGAGTTGGTAGCATTCTGTTGCGTATGTTATAGGAATTGAAAGTTCCAACCCAAGACCTTTCCTTGCCCATAATTCCTCACTATATTATATATTTTTTGAGCCCCACCCCCCTCCCACCTGTCTGTTGGAATCAGATATCAGGAAGTTCATAAAATTGAAGTGAGGTCTATTTTAGTCAGCAAATTTGTGCTCCTTCTAACTAATTCACATAATCAAAAACTGGAAAATACTTCATAAACATATAGAACGACATGACATGTATTAATGATCACAAATTAATTCATATAAATCTTGCATAGTGCTCTTTTATATGTAGCTGTTAAAGCTGAACTTTACGAAATATTTTTGAGCCTCTCGATGCCTGATTCTGATAGCAGGTGTATTGAACTACATTGAACTACATGTACAGTGTACATTGTACATTATGTTTTGACACCTTGCAACATATTATATTACTACAATCTGTCAAAACATAATGTGTTTTGTAGTATCAATAGTCACGTACATTGTAGAAGCATAAAATCATACTTTTTATGCGTGATGCAATATTGAAAATTGCATTTGAACAATGTTATGAATTGTGAAGATTTTAGCCAAGTGTCTGCTATGAAAAGACATTCGTTAAAGAACATAGTTGCTACATTTTTAATTCATTTTTTTAGCTTTAGTGCATCGCAAAATTATCATTGTATAAATGAAAATAAATACTATATTATGACAGATGTGTGCACATCAAAGCAGAATTATTGTACAGTGTATTGTACAATGCAATTAATTTTATAGCATTATTTATACTTTTTTGGCAATATTTTACTGTAGAGTCAATTAGCCTCCCTCCCTCCCTCTTTCAATACCCCACTATGATCCTGATGGTCTTACTATATTTATCACGGCAATTAATGTTAAAAGTTGCAAAACTGTAGCACATTATTGAGAATACTTCTTTTGATATATTATTTAATAAAAATCCAACCACATATAAAACGAAAGTTTTTAGATCAAGCTAGCAAAGTTTTGCATTAAAAATATAGCACTAAACCTGAGGTGGAAAAAGTTGATAAGCTGATTTCCTGGCAGTGCCCTAGATGCTGGTGCAGACGCACTGAGTGATTGGTGCATAATATTATTGTTTCTATTATTTTCAGAAAAACATTCCAAGTTTGGAATTGCAATTGTGGTGTTTACGACATCACATTGTTTCAAGTCTAAATTATGTTTTCGAAGTGTTGTTTAAAGAAATATATAGTAAGCTAGTGATTGAGTTAATGAACTTTGTCCCCCAGTAATTATTTGTGTACAATCATCTTTGGGGTCCAGAGTCACTCTAACAGCAAGTATTGTGTTTTCAAATCGGTAGTTGTGCAATTACATGTAGCTGATCTAAAAACTCAACTGAGTGTTACTGCACATAATTTTAAAATACACACATGCAACTATTATACTATGTTAGTTAATGTTGGTATATACAAAGTTCTACGTGGATAATCCATATAATCTAACAGAGTATAATATATACATTGTATGTACACTATGTCTATATCTAGATCTTTTAATAGTCTTAGTTCTAAAATTTTCAAATACTGAGATTCATCATACAAGTTGAAATAGGATAGTGGTGAAAAGCAAGCTAGACATACATTCTACATGTACATATACATGTAGAATGCATTTTATATATACGTTGTATATGTACATATAGAATGCATTCTAGAAGCTTTTTGACATATTGATACCCAAGCCAATTTTACAGATAATAGGCGTATTCGGATATTGCACCGTGCAAGCTTATAAATAGCAATCTGCGGCAATAACAATATATTTTATTTAATAATATAGCGCTAGCTATAACGCAAGGCAAGCCCTGTGCCTGGCAATAATAATATAAAGTATATTCACTTAGCGAGGGGATTTCCCTTCAGAGCAAGCACTAGTCACGCCTGAACGCTCAAGTTGTATTCGGATAGTTAGACCAGTGCTATATGAACCAGTACCAGTTTCCGAATACGCCTAATATCTTCATAACATTGTTAAAAAAACCTTCTTGATATGTTCCAAGTTATTTTATTTTGGTGAAAGATACTTTAGATGGTTTACAATGTAATGGAACAACTACTAGTTAACCAAGTACTCGTACATGTACATGTACATAACAACCTTTGTCTATGACTATAGTACAGTGTATAATCAGATGAATGCAAATAGTTTTTCGGCTTTCCAATAGTTTTTTGTTTAAGAAGCTGTAATTCAAGATACTTCAATTCTTATTCCCACATATCTGCTACTTCTAGCGGATGACTAGAAATAAAGCTGGTACATAAAATATTTCTGTATTGTGATTATAGTCGTGATTCAATGATGTTTGCAGGTCTTTAGCCTTGACTGTGCTTATAAACAAAATAAGAATGTTATTATATTCAACATCCTATTTCTAGACTCAAGAGTCAGTGAAGTGGTAAGGAAGTAATTTAAAACATCCTGTTCTGAAATAATTTGCTTAGCTTGTGGTATTTTCGGCCTTCAAGCTGTATAACTAACTATTTGTGGTAGTTGTGACATCATTGTAACTTATTTTCTACCGAGTATATTATCTTTACCTTTCATAGAAAGAGGAAATAAAAGGTTTTTCGTAGAATTCTAATATAAACCACATGTTTGGGTGTGTGCTATCATAATTACGTTGCATAAATAAGCTATGCATTGTGATGTATTTGTTTGTGCACTTAGGCTCCATGATAATATATTATGGTTGTTGGAATGGGCCTGAAAGCTTTTTCTCTATAAGTCTGCATTCCTCTAATTATAATTCAAATTTGGCAGGACTGGTTTAGGATCTTTAATCTACATGTACTACAATTTACACGTACAAGTACATGTAAATTTATAGGTTAAATATTAAGGTTAGCATGAAAAATCAGCTAGAAAAAGAGTGTAGGGCCTATGGTCCTAACTACACATGTGTGTGTAGTTCTACTCAAGTTGCAGATAGCGCCCTTCTATATGCTTCCAATTCTGAAGACTTTGCATTGACCTTCATATTCTGGGAAAATCTGTAAAGAATCCTGCAGATAGCTACGTACCGCTTCACATGTTCACTTTGCTATATAATTGTAGTAGGTAAATGCCAAAAATTATTATTTTATCATTATTGCGGTTCCCGTAACATTACATCTACAGTATATCTTCCCAAATCTGGATAAAAACAACAAAGAACAACATTTAGTACAACAATACACATGTAAAATAATGTAGGCTTATTCTCCAATAGTTATATTTACTGTTTAGTTCAACTTGAAATAATACACCAACATTTACAGCTATGTAAACAGAGTCCTTTTATGTTTGTTTTGTAGGAATTTTATAGAAGAATGAATATGGCTATAACAACTGTAGTCACAGGGTTTACACTGCTGCTGTGTTGTATGGGAACTACTGGACATACACTGACCACAATTGGTCAGAATATGGGTCAATCATTGTCAACTACATCTACAGTCAGTATTCCACCCACTTCAGTCCACCTGTTTCTCTATGGAGACGGAGATGTCAACCTCTCCAGCTCTGACAATCCGTTCGCTAACAATGCCATCGACGGGAGGAACTTCCTGTTGAATGAAATGAACTTTACGCTAGAAGAACTAGAAATACAGAAAAAGGTGAAATTCTATATTACTATGATATAGAATGTACATATTTGATTGAACTAAACTGCTGATTTTAATTCTCTGAATCTTTTTGTTGTTCCTATGAGCACCATAATGATAGTGTACAAAGTCTTGAATTTTCACTCCTGAATAGGAAATCTACTTGGACAATACCATTACAACATGCTCCAAGCGCCTGTGAGGTGAAATAATAGAAAAAATTATTTAGCCTTTGTCCTTAGTTAGCCTTAGGTTTTTGTTAGTGATTTGTTGGGGCCTTTGTGGAGTCGCGCAAAATAAATGGAAAAGAAAACTTCTTCTGCTTGACCTATCCAACCTTTAATCAAATCACCAAATGTTGCATCTCTCTTGCTTTTACTAGAAAGACGGGAAAAGGAAGGATTATACTATGTATATGTATTTATGTGTTTTTTGTAGCTAGCACTAGATTTTTGGTCAGTGAACTTTGGGGTAGATGGAATAGAATTGGAGAGAGAAGGGGCTGCCAGAATTATTGAATACCAGATAAGTCCACTGGTGAATGAGAGGGTGTACCTCATTAGCACAGGGTGTTCAGTGAAAGCATATGGTGAGTTTAAATGGTAACAATGTTAAGCTATCTGCATTGTTTATACACAATTGCATCATCATTTTACTTGTTTATTATTTCATTATAATCTTTATCTGTAACAGGTAGAAAAAAAATCAAAATAATAATAAATATTATGATTCTACAAGTATGACTTCATCAATGTATACTGTGGGAATGCATCTGTGTTTTTCTGCAAATTAATATGTTATTTGAACTCCTGTACATAGACCATACACTTCCGTACGCTAGCTATGTGTATACTGTGTTGCATGTGAGATTTCCGATTAATAGCCAAGTAGTGACAACTGACAACCATGAGCTATTTAAAGGATTTTGAAGGTCATATTGTAATCATGTAGTCATTGCAGGAAATATGACTTCCAAGTTACCTTGCTATGTTACACCACATTGTTAATTTGTTGTTTTGTTGATTGAAGTTTTTGTACTGACTGCCCTTTCTAATAGGAGAGGTCAATAAAAAGTCACAAGCCATTATTAGAGGTCTTCTACAATTTGCGATGGCTCTTGCCATTTCTCATAAAACCGCATTTCCCAGAGACAAATCAAGCACCTTGTGGTTTGAGCATGTGGGGATGGCACGTGAAGTGGCAGATAGTACCTCAAAGCTTACACAACACAAGCCAATTATGAAAATTCACATTTATAAGTTGTCTTCTCTCTTTCTCTTTCATGTTGCTGGTGGTTTGTGACTCTACTGTACAATGTATTAAATAGATGAACATGTAGGTATGAACTACAACAACGTCCTTATTTGCATTATGTAGACTATCAGGTACTAGATGGAGGATTTCAGCTGCTTATCACAGCACCAGAAGGAGTCAAAGGTCGTGATCCAGTCACGGGACAGGAAGTCATCTTACCACACTTCACCAATCTCGTTTTCTCATGGCTTAAGATCATCGGGTGCCAGGAAAACGATTTGATCCTTCCATACAGGGTAAGGAACAGAAATTTGTTATTTGTATTTACAAAGAAATATTTATTCTTCTGAGTTTCAAGGACCATTCTACCTTGGCAGATATCCTATGCATTAATTTTACAGCCCGTACATCATATAATACTTATTCAAATTTGTCTCTCATAATAAACCCATCATTTTACTTCCCGTTAATAATCCCAGGAAAGAAAGTTAGGATCTGAAAAGATTAGCATTCTTTTCTAATATGGGGTAGAAAGGGGGAGGGGGCTATGTGGCAAATGAGCATTTAATGGTTGGATGCCCTTTCTAACACCACCAATGACCTTTACAGGAATTAAACCTGGGACTCCCAGTAGGAGTTCAAAGCTCTAGCCCCAGGCCAGTGGTGCTCTGTAGCAGGTTTAGGTTAAAATAGATTGGTCACTCTTTGTAACTCTCATGACATGTCATTAAGTTTAACTAGCAATATACTGTAATAGACATAAAGGTGAGTTTTTGGTTGCAAATGATTGAGGTGCTGACAACTTCAATTTTATATAAAACATTGATGGCGAGAGAAAGTAAATCCTAAACTATGGTTGATAGCATACACTGTTGATGGATATTAAAATTTCTAAATCTTCTGTCTTGGAGCACTTGGCATGTATGTCACACTATACCACTTTCGTATCTCGAGCACTTATATTATGTGTCATCCTGCACCACTTCTGAATTTTGGTAAAATAAGTCATGGGAATTGTTTTTAACTGCTCACCCATTCAGTGTACTTGTACATGTATGAGTATAAATGTACATGCCAATGTAAAGCATAACCACATCTTCGTAAAAACTTTAGCGAGATATCTTTAAGTATTTGGTCAGCTTCTAATGTATTATATTAACAGGTATGTTTCACTATACATGTACATTTATATATTTACCTTGTAGAGTGCTTCTATAGCCGAACTTTTGCTGACCTCTGTTATGTTTGAATTAAACATTACACAACATGAAAACAATCCGTTTGGAGAAGGACACTCATTGGGGTTATCTTCTCCTGTCATTTCTGGACACGTAATCCAGAATAGGCTCCTTAATTATATAACATTTCTACATGTATGAAATCTATTTATCCATCTCTACATTTGTATATGTTACAGCCATATGATATTATTATTTTATTGAAATGGGGAGAGTTTAATATTATGGAACATTAGATTCACCACTAATTTAAATTCTGATGATTATATATCATGTTAAACTGTATGGTTGCAATTTTGGTATTTATTGTTTATGTTTTTTACACGCATTTACATATTTGCAGACATAATGTACCTAAAGTCTTTCTTGTGTAATACATAGGCCTACTTGCACATGTTAAAGTCTGAACCTAGAGTTTATTATAGAATTATATTACGTTGTGCTACATTGTATCTTATTTATCATGCTATGTGGAGAATGTAATTTTATTGGCTGGTAACTAGATATCTACATGTATATATAACAACCAATTGTTAGTGTTGGTACTCACACTGGATACTGGCATTTGCTGCAGAAAATAAATATCATCATGCTTCCTGCCCAACATGTTGGCCCCCTTTGTGGTCGCTTCACCACAGCATGTCATATCTGTAGGTTGGTGTACAATGCTAGACAACACAACCCATTAGTCGGGTACAACCACTTATACACTAGGTCACTAGTGAATACATTTAAACACATTTATGGTAAAATTTATATTTTTTGTATTAAGGAGTGCACATTTGTATTATTTAAGTATATATCAGGTGTTTATCAGCTAGCACAATCCAGATTTTTAGTCTCTTCTAGTAGGCTTTACTTTTGTGCAGAAAATAAACTTTGTTTTCTTACAAAGTGAAATAATTTTTAGGGCAAGTTTTATGTGGAAAGAAATTTGAAATTGCTCGGCAATTGATCTTAGTCATATATAACTCCATGACTCTAAAGTCATGCAGATGCACCATTAAGTGGACATGCTACACCCACATGGATCCTGTTTGTTTTTATTTGCATGTTTACGCATTACATTACTTGGAAAGGTAAAATGCCCAAGACACACATTATAATAATGTGAAATAGGTCGGAGTTGTCAGTTCTTCGCTATGTTGTGTCAATAAAAGAGAAGACAACTTTGCAGTACACAGTGCATATTTGAATACGCGCTCTTCATTTGGAAGCTTTTTCAAATTTGAGTGGAATGCTGCTGTTTCTGCTGCTGCTGCTGCCGCCGCTGCTGCTGCTGCAGACTATATACTTTGTAGGATTGTCCAATGATGTGTTATGCATGTGCATTTTACATGTGCACGCCTATTACCACTGTTGTTGCACATTATTTTGTATTACATCTGATTGCATTCAACTGCTTTTTTGGAAGGCTGTCTATGAGTCTTACTAGGTGAGAGAGTGAAGAGGTGGTTGAATGTGCCCTAATTTACATTACCATACTGAACCTGTATTTCCATGTGCAGTTGCCCTGGATACATGTCGATGGATCTTTTAATAGTTGACAATACTATTCCTACAAGAAATGACAATAAATAGCACCCAAGTGCTGTGTGAAGCTGTATGATGCAGTATTTACTGTACATGTACATGTAGTATTAAAAATCACTCAACAGCTACCTCTCTACCAAGTACACAGCAATGTTAGGATTTTTTTCTGTTTAACTGAATTTTTATAACAAACAATAAAATGTAGGACATTATGATAATACATGTAATTGAATTCAGACTAGTAGAACATTACACTGTAATGTTTGGCCAGCAATAGTAGTCTAACAGCCTAATAGACTTGGAATGTCTTATTTATAGATATTGTGGAAGCCTTAGACTTTTACTGAAACCAAGTATGAATTAAATTAAAATAATAGACAATGTTAATCACACCCTATTGTAATCTATGGCATGTGTGCTGCAGGTAAGAAGTTTGCTTAACAAAGTGAAAAAGCAGAAAAAATATGGTGGATAAATATGTGTAAACAGCAGTGCTCAAAGTCAGCCGGTTCGGACCGGTTCGCCGAACCCCTAAGAAAATTAGCACTCTGTCTTACCGGTTCTACCGAATAGGTAAAAAATAATTATGTTGTAGAAAAAAGTTTTGCATTATTTTAATAAAATTTCAATTGATTGATCACCATGCAATGTTGTGGGGAATTCCAACAGCAAAATTGTCATCTGTTGTAAGAAAACGAGCAGAGATGAGAGATTGCAGCTCAGTTGGATGAGAGCTCAAGTAGATTTAAGGAAATGGGAAAATTTGAATAGCTAGAAGCAGGAGTTTGAAAATACTGGGATGGTGCTATTAAGCTCTCGGTAATAACTACCACACTTTTAGAACCTAGGCAATAGATTTTTTCTTCACTGAACAAGCAATCCTCTTCTGATATCAAATTATCAATTATCATATCAATTCTAATTCAACTATCACTATGTCAAAACAAAGGAGACTGGAAAGTTTTTTTTACTACTACTGCTACTACTACTGCTAGTAGTTCAGGATTAGAGTATTCTATTCACTCAATGAAGACAGCACAAAATTAAAAATATTAAAAAAATTTCCAGAATTTAATTGAATAAAAAATGGTATATTAGTATTTGAATAAATAATTAAATTGTTTTGCTTATTGTTGCTATTTTGATTCTATGTAGTTGAAAGTGATTGTATTTTGCAGATAATAGTGGATAGTGATAAAAGTGTATAAAATATTAGTTTTAATTTTAATTATTATAATAATATAATTAATAAATTATGTTTTGATCATTTATTTTTATAAACATTGAATCACATTGCTGTAACTAACATCAACAGTGAATGTGAAAGCGTACAAAGATAAAAATATCATATGATTGGTGCACAGGATTCTGGATATTAATGGTGCCCCATCATGTGTGATGGTCAGCATTCACTTAGTCCCTTTGCTCAATACTTGTTGGTATGGTCCTGTCTTTGATTTTGAGTTGTTTATCTGTTGAAACCTAGTATATTAAGACGTGTGAATACTTCTGCAATTGGTTTTTGAAGGGCTTTTAGGCACTGAAATCGCTCTTAGGGCTTCAGCGGCCGGGGCTCCGCCCCGGACCCCGTTGGGGGGCTTACAGCGCCCCCCAAACCCCCTGCTGGAGAATAGGTAAGAAAAAAATTAGACTTTGAGCACTGGTAAACAGGCACAATATATAATTCTAAGAGTAAACAGGTTCTGAGGCTAGTTTAATGGCTTGTCCAAACATGTTGTTGTTTTTCTTTAATGACCTTGAACTGGTCTTTGTATTTTTCATAGAATTACCTCCCCTAGAATGCTTACTCGTAGTCACGTGACAATATCCACTAGCGGGAGGTTCGCTAGTGTGGAACAGACGGATGAAGGTAGTTTTCTCATTGTTTACATTGGCAACCATTATAATTATATACACCACGAAAAATTTTTGGAAGGGGATTTCAATGCTTTCTCAGCTTTTTTGCCCAAATATTTTTTATAGAACATAGACTAGGTATGTTGATGTATATAAAACAGACCATAAAATTGGTTTAAAAGCTTTATGACTGTAATAAATTTGGCCACTAATTAGACTCTATTTCCATTGCTATAACCTATGTTTTATATATATTATAGTGAATCTATTGTGCCCACCCAACTCTGTTGCCATGGTTTGTGATAAGAACTTGGGCTAACAATGTCAGCACAATATTTTATTATATTGCTAAACAAAATCATAGGAATAGCACATTGGTAAATGTACCCAATCAATGAGTAAAAATAGTCAACTAATAATGGGGCAGCTGACAACCACCATTTGGTACCTTAGGTTGAATGCCAGCATGCACAGCACTACAGGATAAAGTTGTGCCATAATAGCTTATGCTATATACCACAAGAGTGTCACTGTATAGATTATAATTATAGCTGATTAGTAATATTAAGTGATACAGGTACAGATTGCATGTAGGTGCACTTATACATGTAAATGAATAAATTATTTAGCAAATATTAGTACAGTTAGGCTACATGTACACTGGCCAATATTAGAAAGGTGTACAAATTGTGATGTAAACTTAATACTTATTTGTTAGCCTGAATTAGCCTGAATTATGCATGAGTAGATTATTTATAGACATTATAGTATATCATTGTGGGATTATACAGTATATATGTGATGCAGCATAAAATTACTGGAGACCTTCATTGTATTGTAAAAGTATTGTTAATCAAAACTATAGCTGGAAGTTATGACAGGGTATATGTGGGGGAGGTTGAATCAGACAGGAGCCCTTATTCTAATACAGGTTGAATAATTAGATGAGAGACAATGATTCTGGCAATTCTCTGCTGGAAACATTAGGGAAAAGTTTATGACAAAAGCAAAACTCTTAGCTCGAGTCAGGTTCTTATCACAAACCATAACTACAAAAGTTGGGTGGGCGCAATAGATCCACTATAATATTATATAAAACATAGGTTATGACAATGGAAATAGGGTCTCTATTAGTGGTCAAATATATTACAGCCATAAAGCTTTGAAACAAATTTTATGGTCTGTTTTTAATACATTAACATACCTAGTCTATGTTCTGCAAAAAATATTTGGTCATAAAAGCTGGGAAAGTATTAAAATCCCTTCCCAAAAATTTTTCATCTTATATAAAATTATAATGGTTGCTAATGTAAACAATGAGAAAACAACCTTCATCCGGTTTCTCCTTGCAAGCGAGCGGTCACGTGATAAGTAAGCATTCTAGGGGAGGTAATTCTATGGTATTTTTAGTGGTATTATTCTTGTAAAAATATTTATCACAATTGGGAAATAGCAAATACATTGTAAGTATCCCAATTTAATAAATATAACAAGCTTAATTTAATTTACCTTTATTTTTTACAGATGGAGAATAAAGAAGCTCCATTTTGACCTACATCAAAAATGCTTGGTATACTGATAGAAAAATGTCCTACTTGTTGGGTAAATGACAGCAAACCAGTAACACGTGCTATTGGATTAATTAAAAGCACACAAATAGAATACTTGGAATATGATGTTAATTTAAAATGTGATGTTGGTTAAGAAATCGTAACATGAGAAGCATTATTGAAGAAATTATTTTTCTCTCTAAACAAGATCAACTAGCAGTAGTAAAGGCCTGGCTACACGAGAGGCCGATTGTTCTTTTTCGGCCTTCAGAGCCTCGTAATTAGCCTCAGTAAAAATTTATATGAATAATGAATTTTTAAACCAAGTATAGTCTACATTGGAAGCAGGTTTGGGATTAGACACACTATGTACTTAATATATGTACATTGTACTTATTAGCATAAGTATTATTATATTACAATCTGTATTTTGAAAGAAACAGTTTACTTGGGTTGGGGTAGTTTAGGCCTCCAAGCTTTATAACCAACTATTTGTTGTGTTTGTTACATGTATATCATTGTAACTTGTTTTCTACCTGCTAAGTAATCTTTATATTTCATAGAAAGAGGAAGTGTAAGGTTTTTCATAGAACTGTAATATAAACCACATTCAGTGTTTATTAATGCTATTATAATGATGCTACATAAATAATTTATGAGCCAGTGATGGAGTATTTGTGCTTTTAGGCTCCTTTATATTATTATGATAATATATTATGATCTGGTATACATGTAGAATTCAAAACTGTCTTCTCTATGCAACTACATGTACATACCTTTAGACATCGCAGAATTTGACTTTTATTCAGATTTCGCAAAAATAATTTAGAATCATAGATCGATCATATACAATTATTATATTATTTGTTATAATTAAAACACATTATTTTTATATAACAAGAAATATTATTGCTTAAGTTCAAGCGATAGACTGAGTTTTCTTATTGCAAAATGGAAAACTAGAATAATGGATTAAAATATAAAAAACATAAATACATGCACTGCAAAATTTGCGATAAAAGTTGAGAGGGCTACGATATATGTAATGCACATATATATTCACTGCATATAGACCATACATTGCATCATATGTGTAGGGTGCAGGCTGGTGCAGGCAGGAAATAGATGTGAGATTCTTAATTAATAGCCAAGTGACAATCATGAGCTATTTAAAGGACATTGAAGGTCATATTATTATAATCATGTAGTCATTGCAGGAAATATGACTTCCACATTAGCATGCTATGTTACACTACATTGTTATTTTGTTGTCATCGTAGGAAATATGACTTTGAAATTATCATGTTACATTATCACATTATTATTGTTCCAATTTGCTGCATAAAATGATACTAAAACATTTTTACTGACTGCCCTTTCTAATAGGGGAGGTCAATAAATACTCGCAAGTCACCATTCTTAGAGGTCTTTTACAATGTATTATGCAAGATTCTAGCCATTGCTCATAAAACCATATTTTCCCAGAGACAAACCAATCACCTTGTGGTGTGAACATGTACAGATGGCACGTGAAGTGGTAATAGCAGTACGTAATAGCGGTACGTAATAGTGGTACGAAAGCTTATACAACACTAGCCAATTCCGAAAATGCACACCTGAGTTATCTTCTCTCTTTCTCTTTCATATTGCATGTGATTTGTGACTGCTGTATTCAACAGATTACATGCATAATTACAACAATATCCCATTATGTTACATGTACATACAGCACATGTAGACTACTAAGTACTGGATGGAGGATTTTAGCTGCCTATCACAGCACCAGAAGGCGTCAAAGGTCGTGACTCAGTCACGGGACAGGAAGTCACCAATCTTGTTTTTCCATGGCTTAAGATCATCGGATGCCAGGAAAAAGTTTTTGATTTTTCCTTACGGGGTAGGCAGCAGAAAATTACTATTTCGATTTGTAAATAAACTTTTCTCTTCTTCTTACATTGTAGTTCCAAGAACTTACCTGCCTTTGCAAATATCCGATGTATGAATTTTATGCCAGGGGTATTGGTTTATCTCTCATAAAGTTATCTTTTATTATTAATATCAGGCAAGAAAGCTGGAATCTGAAGACATCCACAGGTTTTCTTGAATTTGGGTTAGAAAAAGCAGTCTAAGTGGTATAGGAGCATATTTAGGCTGGCTGCTCTTCCTAACGCCTCCAATGACCTTTACAGGAATCAAACCAGGATCTTCCACATAAAAGCCCAGAGCTCTTACTCTTAGGCCAACGGCTGCTCCCTCGTAGGTTTAGGTTAAAATAGAATGATCACTCTTTAACTCTCATATACTGTAACAAACATAATGGTGATTCTTTGGGTGCAAATGATTGGGGTGGGGACGACTCCAATCACACTGAAAAAGTTCACAGAGAGAGAGAGAGGGCAAATCCTAAACTGTCGTCGATGGTATACACTATCGTTAATAAGCTAGTACAATGTTGACAGATATTAAAACGTCTAAATTTTCTGTGTCGGGGAACTTGCGATGTGTGTCATACTATACCACTTCCGTGTCGGAGCACTTGCCATGATGTGTGTCAGCCTAGTCTATTGTTGATCCTTTACTGAAATGCATAATGATATGATACAAAGCTTTTTATGAACTATCAATATTCTACAGAATAGCGACTGAACTCATTGGAATTCTAACATGTAAATATATAGAAGTTAGCAATATGTTTAGGAACAACCACTTGAATTCTAAAACCCAATCTCGTCTCGTGTCGAATTTTTGAGAAGCAGTGTCTATAATCTCGTCTCAAATTCAAAATGCTGTCTCGTTTCACCTCTAGCTCCATACACATGGATCCTGGTTGTTTTTTATTAGCATGACGTGTATGCATCACTTGGCAAAGGTAAATAATGCTCAAGACATTATAATACAAAATATGTAGGAGTTATCAGCTCTCTGTTATACCATCACAAAGGGAGGAGGCGACTTTGAAGAGCAATAATGATTTTTGGCATTCAATGTACATTTGAATGTGCACTTTTCATTTGGAAGTTATTTAAATTTTGCTGTATGCTCCTGCTGTAGAATTGTTAAGCACATTATACTTGTAGGAATATTCCACTGATATTTTATGCATGTACACTGTTATGTGCCCATGTGTTAATACGCCTACTACCCCATGCACATGCATTATTCGTATGCACATGCATCATTCGTATGCAAATGCATCACTCGTATGCAGATGCACCGTTGCACTTTACAAATACCTCTTCTACTAACAAAGCAATTTAAAACTGAAATCAGATAGACTGTAGGGCTAATAGAAGAAAACCAAGGCTTGGAGAATGGAACCAAAGACAAGCAATTGGCTTGGCTTTCATGACAATGTACATGGCACCCTGAAATTTTACCAATTTCAATCTAAATGATTTAAATTACTGCACTGTTGATCTGCAAAAAAGTGAAAACTGTAGATTTTAGAGCGTTGCTCCGCAAGAGAGGACAACTTCAATGTTGATTTTACTTTGAAATAATCATTTTGTACCTGTTGTAATCACGTATTTGTTGCTTCATAAATCTTCCAAAATATGACGAATCTGAAAATCTGCAATATGACACGCGTATAGATGGTTTATTTTCAGGCTAACATATGGGCATAGATGCGTAGATGTTTAGACACGTACAGTGTAGATATAGACACATAGGCACATAGACATACAAGCACATAGACATAGGCATATGCAGACATACGCACATAGACATACAGTTATTTGAAGATTTTTCTCTCATTATTTTGTTAGACATTTGCATTGCATCTGAGATGCATTTCGCTGAGAGAACAGAGAGTTTAATATGCCTTACTTGACATGGCCGCATTATTTGACCTGCGTGCATGGCACAGAATAAAAGTACATGGATCCTTATAGATGATAATATTTTCCTTATCAAGTAATAACAACTAAAGTACACCTAAGTCAAGTTGGTGTCAAGAAGCTGTGCGATACAGTATTTAGTATCAAAAATCATTCAACACCTACATGTACATGTATGTATAACCTTTTTTCCAAGGACACAAAGCTATTATAATTTCTTACATTGAACTAAATTGTGACAACAAGTCAAAAAGATTGGGTGTATTCAATGCCTGTGCAAGCATATCTAGAAAATTGAAAGAAAAATTACCGTCCAAAAATGGGTCTTCCACTTGAATAAGCATTTGATTTGCCTGCCTGACTCTTCAAAGATGTATTTACCTTTCCAAGTTCTTGCCAATATTTCCAGCTATTTCTACAAAAAATTATTCCATTAAGTAGGAAACTTGGTAGCGAGGTTAAAATAATATCATTGGTTACTGATGCTCACATCATGGTGTATGGTGGTGAAACTACACCCTCCTTTTAGTAGAACTATTACACTTGTATGTATTATATGCATTTTATAAGATTTGTCTAAATTACAAAATAAAAATTTGCAACGATAGTGTATGTACATGTAGGTTACTCAAAATATATTCAATGTAGCATTAGGGACTACAACTTGTACACTTTACATGTAATACAGATACACGACTTGCACGAATAAGTAAAATATTATATAAGGATAAATGATCGAAATGCATAAAATAAATAAGTATTTGCATCTAAACATGTATAGAGATGTAATATGTACATTCATAACCACAATCACTTTCAACTGTTTAAAATGCAGGACATTGTGGTAATACTATAATTTATATTTAATTGAATTCACATTTGTAGAACATTACTGTGATGTTGGGTTAGCAAAAAATGTCTTGGTATGTCTTATTTATAAGTTGTTAGAGTCTAGCAAAGTATGAATTAAATTAAAATAATAGACAATACTAATCACACCCTATTGTAGTCTATGGCATGTCTGCCACAGACAGGAAGTCGATTTAAAAATAAAATTAGTCAAGTAGGACATCAAAACGAGAAGTAAATTGTGTCAGTTAAATAAATGAAAGCAGTCAGGCACATTCTTTTATTTAATTCTACAATTGAGCAGTTTGTAAAGTTAGTGTAATTGCTGGTCAAAACAAGCACACTATTTTTGAGAAAGTCAGGGTGGGTTTTAAGCAAGGAATAAATTTTTGAAAGCTCGGCCATCACAATTTGGAGCCTGTTTCAAGAAAAATGTACCAGCCATGCATTGACAACTGCAAGAGTGTCTTTTTTTAAATGCAACAAGATAGAGTTAAATTACATGTTGTTTTGTTTAAAATGCAAGCAAACCAACATTTCTAGTTTTTTTACAAAATAGTAAATTGTGTTCGAGATCAAAGTGGTAACTCTGTTACCATAAACCAGTATCACCAACTATATTTCTGAAAATTGAATAGTACGAGTGTGATGTACGAGGTAGTAGATCTAGGCACACAAGCAAGAAATGCGTGAGTGAGGGATGATGAACTATGCCAAGGTCACTAGCAAGTTATCGTGTCTATTGATCTTTTTAGAAGCAATGACAATTTATGTCACACTTTTTCACATGCGCTTTGTTTTGAGACAAAAAATTTACATTTTCACATCCTCATCAAACATACACTAAATGCGATAATCCAAATTAAGGTCAATCCATAAGTAAAGGGGAGTGCCCTACACGTGGAATAGTCTCGTGTGCATAGTTATTAGAATCAATACACAGCATGCAGCTCCAAGTGGATAAGAAAGTTTATAATCCATCAATGTAATAATTATATTTTGATACAGGGGATGCAATCTCAAGTCTCACCCACGCCAGCGTGTAATTTCGTCATGAATGAGGAACAATCTAAAGCAGTTTTAAATTCAACAAATGAGTTCGATTGGCTATGCTCGAGCCCACACAGTTTGCAGGCCTTTATGTGGTGGTCTTGAACCTATCCTTGTGTTTTTAATGATTTTATTCGTGTAAATATATTTATCACAGTTGGGAAATGAAAAATAATCATATAATATCTTATTTAATAGCTATAACAAGCTTCATTTAATTAGATTTTATTTTGTGCAGGTGAAGAACAGGTGATCTCCTTTTTGACCTACATGTAAATCAAAAACATGTGATAGGATGAGATAGATGCATATTAATAGAAAAATGTTCTACTTATTGGGTAAATGACTGAAAACCAGCAACGCACATTACTCTAAGCATACAAATTAAATACTTGAAATGCGATGTTAATTTAAAATGTGATGCAGGTTAAGAAATCGTCAGATGAAGACATGTGAAATTATGAAACTAATTTGATTTAGATTCCTAACATTATATGGTATAAATTAGTTTTAAAATTGGTTGGTATCACCATAGTTGTAATCAAGTACATGTGTACTTGATTATACTTGCAATTACATCTTGTACTTTCTGTACTTTCTGACTGATGTAACGTAAGCTTCCCACCTACAGGTTTTATAATACACATATGGTTCAGTTCTAAAAAAAGGGGAATTGAAGAGTTACTGTGTTGTGTATTCAGGTAATTTCTGCTAGCCGTTCTAGTGGTAACGGGATAGCAGACAGGAAATAACTGTCAAATAATCTTATTTTGTCTTTTTCGAGGACATAGGTAGGGTAGGTACTTGATATGAACACATCCCATGACAATTATCATGTGATATAATATACGTATGCTGTACTGTTGGTGGAGTAACCTTAAACAGTTTTGAAACATGTGAGTGTTAAATTCATACTAGTATTGCATGTTCTGTTCTGTTCTGTTTTGAACTGTCTTTTTCGAAGCAGAACGTTTCAAAACCGGACAGTTTAACACCGGACAGTTCAAAACCTCAAACCCCAACCATCAGATTTCAACAAACTTTTGTTTTTAATTTTTTTTATTTAATCAATTAAATTGATTAATTAAAATTAATTATCTGCGAGTTTTGGTTTTTAGATTTAATCTACATAATTTCGAGCTGTCCGGTCTCGAACTGTCTGGTTTTGAAACGTCATGTTTCGAACTGTCTTTTTCGAAATGTCCCTTTACCAGTATAGGAAGCATTATCTTCTCCATAAAGAAGATAAACTAGCAGTAGCAACACAAGTAGGACACTTAATGTATTTCACAGCAGCTACTTTGGAGATACAACACAACTAGAGCTATGTTCAGCACACTTTGGGAGGGTGGAATTATCCTCTCTCAATATTCACATTTTTTAAGAAATTAATATGTTGGAGAGCAATTCATGAGAATAACTGCTATATTGCAGGCGGATATAAGATTAAACATGAGGATACTGTTGAAGTATTATACATCTCCTATTATAGTACATTTATATTTAGAAGGGGTAAGAAGAATGCATACCTGTTATTATAAACTTGTGACTTGCCTTATCTGTAATCTAATGACATCAAGTAGTTATATTTTTAGTCTTGTATCTCAGCTGCCAGTGCTATCAGCGTGACTGTGTACTACTACTAGTACTTTAACTAGTAGTAAATAAATATTTTAGTTGGCATCTTCTACTGGGAATGAAATTGTTGCCTACCATGCAGTGTTGAATATACAAAATACTGCACCATTTATGTGTGTAGCAATATACATGGGCAAGTTCTTAGTACATAAACACTTGCAAAGCAAAATACTAAAGCTACATCTATAAGCACATGAAGGTCTCGAAAGACACTTTGTTCCTGACACCAAAGATCTTTCCATTGATTCCAGCGATGTGCCAAGTGTTAGGGTTTGAATCTGTTTTATTGGAATGAGTAGCTGCAACCACTTCATTTTTTTCATTCAGCAAATTGTGAAATAATTATTTTCTGAGACGTGGAATGGTTTATGGATACATAAATACACTGGGCAAATACGGTTATGGAACAGCCAAACTTTCTGGCAATCACTCTGAGAGGTTTATAAGATTACCTTATTTCTACTTCAACAGGTGGATAAACCATTTTCTTTAGGGCAACGCAGAATTGTGAAAACATAAATTGGTGTCTCATGTTGGATAGCCCATAGGTTCAAACAGGAATTGGGCGTTCGGCCTTGCTGTTTCACATACATAATATTACTTAGAATTTCTATTTGGACCATGAAGGTCATTTGAGTGCCATGCAATGATACTGGTAGGGTAAAATATAATTATACAATGTGGTATACTGGATAATAAAATAATAGCCCACCAAGTTTACCATTGTGCAATTTATTGCCAGCCAATAAAAGAGACTCTACAAACATTCAATCGTGCAAACAGCATTCAAGGACATTTATTAAGTGTTTCAACTGCCAACTGACAAAAAACCAGGGTGCTGGAAGTAAAAGAAACGCAGGAGACTATTTGAAATGCTATGCCAAAACAAATGTTAGGAAACTTCTTCGTCTGCAATGTAGGTGTATTGCTATCAATTTTTTCGTGATGTCTGCTGAAAAGCACACATACACATACAACACTGTTACACAGATACTAGACTCTGGTAAACTGTCACAGTGATCTGTTGTGCTGATGTGTTACTCGCTTCTGCTTCCTAAAATATTATCAAACATGGAATTTGTACTTTGTTGTCTGAATTATGTTAGACTTAGCTCCAGTCTATTACTCAGAGCCGTTCTGACCCTTCTCTGGGTAGAAATATATAATAGTGAACTAATATATGGAGGAACCTGAGCTAAGCATTGGTGTTTTTTCTTGTTTACACGTAGCTAAGTTTGTCTCTGCATACAACGGAAAGCTACAGGCAACATCTCTCACCAGGTGCCTGGTAGGTAGACAATGATTTTAAAGCTACTGGTATTAGCCAAGGTCACTTCACAGAGATTTGTACATATTTGTGACGTTTTTTTTGAGTTGCAGAAATCCTTGACATAGTTTTGCATTACTTTGTTATTTTGACAGCGGTACTGTCATCTATAAATAATTATGTTTCAAAATAGGTGGCAAGCTAAATACATTTTGCTCATTTTACCACAAACTAACAATTTAGTATTTCACCGACTACTTCTATACACTCCTTGAATGCTGTTGATGCATAGTGCTTGTTTGTTATTGGTCAATATCAATCTATACTAGAAATAGTTTAATACATAACAGAGGCGATCATAAAATTCATTGCGTCATTAGTCTTTACTGTCAATACACATGTGAAAGCTATATAAACGTGCATAAATCGGTGCGGTAGGCAGAAACACTTGTGAAATCCTTCTACCTTCTTGGAATCTGGAACAGAAATTGGAGAAAAATAGACACTTTGCCTTTCTGGTGAGCAGATATAATGTGTATATAATAGTTTTCTGAAAAGCTAATACAGGTTTGAACTTTAATATTTTACCCAAAAAGGATTATGTTGGGATAATCTGTATTGTACTTGAAAGTACACTATAGCATCAAAACCAAAGTTGCTATTACATGTAATATATTCTTTTATAGTAGCTCTATTATTTTTTCAGTGACATTTCAATTTTAATGCAGTGGATGCATGAATTTTTAAAATTGTTTTAGGTAAAGATAAAGTGCTTCTTTAGTACTATATTGGCTGTATCTACATCGTAGGATTCTCTTTATAAACATAATACCTAATACATGTAGAATGTAGAATGTAGAATTCTAATACACGTAGAATGTAGGGGCTGTACAAGCAGATATATATGCAAGGCTGAGTTTAGAACAATAAAATATTGCATGCTAAATTGGTTGCTAAAACAGAATAGAAAAGGCTTGCATGTACATCAGGGTTGGGTAAAGTTTAGCTTAGCTCAAACCACTGCTCTTTTCCGTAATTATAGTACAATCCCAATCAACTAGTCCGTTATGCTACTATTCTAGGCCAGCCTTTTGTCTTATATACATGTACCATATTCCTGATAAAATATACTACGACTACGAGGTTTTGTCGGGTCAGTCGGTCGGTTTATTTGGTCACTAGCACATAGAATGCTGTGAGATTTGAGGTTGCTAAGGCTAATGCTGGGGGTATAGAAAAATATTATAACCACAAATATATCTGACCACAACTGGATAGCCAAAACATTTAAGAAATGTCTAACAGAGCCAAAACCACGAATTATGTCTGAGGATGTCATCTCTAGAGGGAGGTGCTACCTTTGTCTTATGATTCTATAATTAATTGATAGCTGTATGAAGGGCACCTTGTTTGGCAGCTGGTAAGGTGTTACACAGGATTCTATCATTAATTGATAGCTGTATGAAGGGCACCTTGTTTGGCAGCTGGTAAGGTGTTACACAGGAATTCACCATCTTGATCTTGAGAAAGAGACCATTATATACATGTACATGTACATACAGCGCGTAATAGAGCGCTGTAATACATGAGACGAGGAAGAATGTACATGTAATTTTACGAAATTTATCACAAGAAATAATTTTTGTAACTTTTGTAATTTTTGTAAAGTTTTCAACAATATAAGTCACAATTCCATTTAACTTTTACACTTGCATGCTATAAAAAAATCATAATTCTTTGGTTACGGACATGCTTACACTTTTTTCCTAACTAAAGAAGTGTAGTTTTCCAGTCATGAAGATGTTGAAGTTAGACCCACTTTTCATGCTATCTGGACTAGCTATTACATATATAAGTAACTTGTCAACTGTCACCATTAGTACTGGACACCAGGAGAAATATGTGTACCGTATCTACTCTTAGTCCAGAATATTTACATGTAATGTTTGCAGACACTCAATTAATTTCAAAACTTTTTGTGACAGTTTCAATAATTTACTCCAATCTGTAAATGCTTATTCAAAATGTTTATATACATGTAATTTACCTGGCTGAGAAGATTTCCATGAGTGGAAAAGCCCAAAAAAGAATGAATAAATAGACCATAGTTAGAACTGCAGTGCATCAAGCTATGTATTATTTATAGTTTCATTGTAGAACCTCACTTTATTGTATTTTGTTGTTTATTTGTTGCAAAATTGTAAGCCGAAGATTTCTTCAAAAACCTTATCTTTTAACCACAAGTTGAACAAGAAGCCAAATTACCATAATATAGACTTGGGAATGTTAATCAGTTTGTGTGTACAAAGTTTTAAATTTTTTATCTTATTCAAATACATTTCCTATTTTCTGATTATTTGTTGCTATGACTACGTGTATATACATGTGCAATGCCATGTAACTGCTATAAATAATATATTTGCTTTGTTGCTTAGAAAATGGACTTTCTATGGAATTTGATGATTCTATCTCAAGTAGCTGCTATTGTGGCACAGCTACCCAACTTCAACTTTAGCCCCACCTTTCCTGATCACGTAACTGCGCATATGTTTCTGTATGGAAATGGTTCAGTTCCAATAGCCGAAGGTCCAAATCCATTTGCTAACAATGCTTTAAATGGGACGGAGTTCATGACAGTTCACCAGAACTGGGACGACGAGACTGTAGCACAACACAGACAGGTGAGCAGTTCTCTGAATAGTAGACTATCAAGGTAGTTTATGCAACTACATGTACACTTCATGGGTCAAACTGGGGTGCAACAGCTACTTTTGAGATAAAATGTATAGCAAGCTAAACGTTTTCTAGTAAATATACTAAATGTGTTTCTGACTTGCATCCTCAATGAAACCTTGGAGAGCAACCATCGTAGTGAAAAATTACGCTCTAGCAAAATTATTGTTATGATGGTCATTCAGCAAAGTCGGCAGCTGTGGTGTTATTGAGATTATCAATCAGACTATGTAGTCAAAGCTGAAATTTAGGTTGCTTTGTGAAATTTTGTAGGAAATTTAATTTATTATCAGGTGCACATGAAATATTTTGATCTTAAAATACAAATTCATTCCCGATGTGACCTCAAACTTTTTCATTTGTACCAGTAACGGCTGGTTGATAACAAGGCAGCACGGCGCCAACCGTACTGCTTCTTTGGTAGTCGTGAGAAAATATATAAAAATTGGCTATCTTTGCATTCATGGAGTAATTAAATTAAACCCTGCCGATCCTGAGACACTAGGATCGGTGTGCGCTACCATTTTTTTATGGGGAACATAACAAGCAGCAGATGCTGCCGAAATATTTTTATTCGCACAGATTCATTCTCGACAAAGTATTTGATCTTTTTATCAGTAACATTTGGACGATGACGAAGCGGTATGTGTGGCCATGTTGACAATCATCTTGCTGAACAGGAGCCAACCTGACTTCAAATTATTTCTTTCATAAATGTGTGGAATTTTGTTAAACCTGCAACTAGTGTGGATTATGAAATTGGAGTGAACCCGATGCTCCTATTCATTCTTGATTGTTTATATTAGAACATAGCTGTATCAAAGCAATAGCAAGGCTCCCTCTTACAAATATTTTTCTCACGTACTTGTGCGCTTGTCTATTTTTTTATACAGTTGATTAAATAACGGGTGGCTATAAATAGACCAGGCTATCAATCAGTCTGACGCTCTACAACTTGACCCTAAAGTGTAGTGAGACATCCACATAGCATAGTATTGTATGCATTTTATCAATCACATATGATTTGCAAGCCAGACAATGAATTGGAACCACTGCAGATGTCTTCAACACAATGAATTGGAATGCAGTGTAATACCAACGCAATAAAGTGTACCTACATGTTCATGTATGTTTTATATACCAATATGAACTACAACATACACAGTGAATTTACCTCGAGCTGATGGAGAATGTTAAATAATATATTATTACAAATTTTCTGCTACCAAACATAAAAATACTATGTATTATAATACTTCTTAATATTATAATCACCTGAAGGCCGTAGTCATTCTTCAAAGCAGTGTTGTTGTAGATTTATATAAATGTTTAATCGAGTGTGTGTTTTATTGTTGTACATGTACACTATGTATTGTTGATTGTGTTGGGCATTGCGCTGCACATATCAGAGTTGAAAATGGAAATTGAGTTGCACCTATAAGAATGCTGAATGTTTTGACATCAACACCAGAGAAATCTCGCAACTAACTACGTGCGAAGAGTTATTATTTTATTACACATAATGTTCTCTTGAAGGATGCTATTGACTTCTGGAATGAAAGATTTGGACTAGATGGTCAGCAGTTGATGGACAATGGAGCTGGCATCGTTGTCCAGTATCAGATAAGTCCAGCAGTGAATGAAAGAGCTTATCTAATGAATACACCATGTCACACACCACCAGAAGGTTAGTATGATATTTAGACATGAATATGATGGCAAACTCTAGATCAGAGAAGCGAGCATAACTGCAGCATGGCCCCCTGTTTGATGTAGCGAATGCGCAGAAAATAGCCATTCTTTTCATCAAAACCATATCTGAGGACCTTCTACTTTCAAGATATGACTAGTATCACATATTCATGTCAGAATGGCAATGTTTAGTTATGGAAGTACTTTCATTTGGATGAACGACTCGGGGATATTTTCCAACTGCATGTACATATAGTCAGTACATGTATGATTCAGATGTGATTTTGGCCGATGGAACCTTGTTCTAGGACAAAATCAAATGCTGTTAGTTCACCTAGTCAACCCTCCATCGTGGAGCCCTGTTGTAATTGGTTAATAATAAATTCAAATACAATGACTCCAATTATAAAATTTATCAAAAAATAGTTTATTAATTGAGACCACAACATATTTTGTACATTTTTAGTTTTTTCTGACTTATGAAGTACCATGCTAATTTTAGCTTCCATAGAATAGTCAATGAAAAAAAAATATATCAGTCAGTATGAATTGATCAATGTACATGTTATTGTACATGGTGTAATGTAAAACATCTTTGAATTGGAAAATACCTGTGGACTGTCAACTTAAATGGAATAGATTTGGTTTAAATTAATTTGCATGTATTACATAATTAAATTCATACACCACTTTTTAACATTTACAATTCAAACATCTGGCATCTAATGAGTTTGCAACCCAAAGGCTGTACTTAATCAATAATGCTCTACATCTGCTAACTAGCTTACATGATATTTTCTTTAAAAGACCTATATCTAATCTGACCAATAAAGTGGCTCAGTCTACTTACTCTCATATTTATACACTAAGTGTGGTCTCAGTATGTGAACAGTTATTGGTTGAATAAAGCATTCTACTTTTACATACACCATTACTGTATTTTGCCCCTTTCAAGTTAAATGAAATTAAAATAAATATAGGCTGACAAAATATTCACCAAGTTACATTCTAGCATTCACTACAGAAGTATGACATATTATATTTGTAAAGAATGTTTTTCAATGCAAAGACTACATTGCGCCGAGGTGCTGTGACCTGTGAGGTTCTTTTATAAACTATACCTGCAGCTGTACTCTTATGGAAGTATAACAACCGTAATGGGACCTTATGTGGCTTAGATTTAGATAGCAGGATAGATGTATATTCCAATACATGTTGCATATTGAAGAAATCAAAGAATTATTGGTAGGATGCAAGTAGGCCTATATATAGTTTCATGTAGTCTTGGATGGTAGTCTTAAATGGTGCATGGTGGTCTAGCGCTAGCCACTTTCGTCTTGCAGCAATGACGCAAGTTATCTGCAAGGACGTGGGTTGATTCCCACCAATGACCTGGGGGTCTCCCCTCCGCGCTAGCTCGGACTATAATAATATTCAGCTCTAGGAGCTGTGGTGGCCCCTCGACTAGCTCTGCTATTGGGCAGATACATTAAAGAATTGTGTTTGGCACCACGGATATTGCTATTATTATTTTTATACTATTTTCTTTGCCAATTAGGGTTGGGTTGTTGCCTTACATGTGTATCGGAGAAGATTTGATTCATATAAAACTTATGCAAGGTTTTACCTACATTACAACTAAGTATTAGACTGGTAGCAGTGAACGTGCACTTGTGTAGTGACCATTCTAATGACTCTCCTACAGGACATGAGGTGATAGACGGAGGATTCCAGTTGTTCGTCACACACCCAGAAGGGTTAACTGTTACTCACCCTGTCACAGGAGAAGATGTACATTATCCTTTCCAGACTAACTTGGTTTATGCATGGCTGAGGATCCATGCCAGAGATGCTGAAGATGATTGCGGAGTGGTTGAACCACCCCCAGAATGGATTGTCCTCAGATACCAGGTAAGTTTTAGCGTAATCTGAATAAAACAGTATGGGAAATTGGGTTGGTAAGAATGTTGATGACAACCAAGAGAAAAAATTTGACCTGAGACAGACTAGCGATATTCAAACAAGGTGTCACAAAATTGACTAGAAATGCCCTGTTCTTCCAAATTACACTGTACTCTCTATGACGCTGGCTTCTGATTGGCCAGCAAAGATTTTACCGAATCCATCCCAAACTTGTCCGTTTCTACCTTTAGAACACAAGTGTAAATTCAAAAAGAAATCACACAGAACAGGCCCAAAGTTTACAACACTAAGAATGTGAATAAGCAAGGCCTTTAGGGTACCTCAGGGTTGATTAATAATTATTTAAAGTTTGTATGGTAGCTAAGTTTAGGTACTTTGCATTTCATTTTAGTCTCTCGGTTTGGCTAAATGGGCTCTCAACGCCATTGTCTTCGAACTGGAATTAGTTGGAGAGAATTACTTTGGTTTTGGAAAGTCTCTCGGGGTCAGTGCTCCGATCCTTACACAGACTGACATTATCAACAGGCTACTCAACTACATCACGTTTGAGACTTCCGGGCCAGAAGTATTCTTTGATCACACCCCCCTCAACTCTCTAAATTTAACAGCAGTAACAGCGCAAGAGGAAATGACAACAGATTCAGGAAAAATAAAGGTACATTCTAGTAGTTACGTGTAGTCTACATAGGGTGAGTCTAGTATTACTTTTTAGTTAAAATCTTTTAATCAGGTAAAAATACGATCTCTCTCTCTGCATCTGTAAAACTAGCTCATGTTCTAGAATCTGGTTTAAAACTCGGTACATTTTGAGTAGTTTTGAATCGTTCAGCTTACATTTCATGCTCAGGTTCAGCCATTATGCACTTTTTATAGACATGTATTTTCTGCTGCACATATGTGCAGAATTTGCAACATAATTATATGTCGGATTTTCATGTGTATCAAACTGATGTTTAGTGTTTCGGAGAATTGCAGTGGAAGATACACTACACAGCAGTGTTACAAGTGATGGTAGCCGGGAGTACATGGTGTGTACCCACCTTTTTTACTGGGTACACTGCAAGCAAGTGTGTACACTCACCGAATTTGCGAATGTTTAAAAGTTACAGACGTTCCAAAAATGTTTGAACCCTAAACCCTAATCAGAGACAAACACTTTCGGAACGTCCTGTTTGTAACTGGCATTTTTGAAATGTCTGTTTACCATCCTCACCTTACTGCTAGTTTCACGAGTAATGAAGGCGTTCAGCTTCAAGACTGCATTAGCCACTACATAGGCTATTCAGCTTGCTCGGATCATGTGAGAAGTAGAGAAATTTGAGATGGCCTTTGTTCTTCGTCAAAACTGGAGCAGGAGAAGTTGTCTTCTCTATCTTTTGTTGGTTGACCATCTTTACCTCAAACCCCAACCACAAACAATAAACTAATGCTATCCAAGTTTCTCCACTACTCCACCTAACAGGGTCGCGTTATTTCAGAAATGTACATTTTTCATCCCAATTATTTCTGAAAAAGTCTCAGCACCTCCTAAACTCGACTCTTATGACTCAGGTGAGACTTTACTCACCTCAGCTAGGTCACTTTTAACACTGATACACAGCACATTAAATTTGTGTGAATGAAATGTACAGCACCAAAGTGCTACCGCAGTGCTAGCCACCGACATGTTAGCTAGGAAAGCGTGTTAGCTACGAAAGCGTGTTAGCTACGAAAGCGTGTTAGCTAAGACAGCGTGTTAGCTATGACAGCGTGTTAGTCACGAAAGTGTTAGATACCAAAGCCGCTAGATACTAAAGCCGCTAGCTAGCAAACCATTAGATACCAAAGCCGCTAGCTAGCAAACTGTTAGATGTTTTGTAAAATATTTCATCACACCAGGGAATCTAATTTAGTCAATTAATAATTGTAAATTGTGATTGCAAATGTAAAAATACCATGTAAAAATACATGTAAAAGCAATCACAGTCATACAACCAATTGGTTGCATGACTGTGATTGCTTTTACATGTATTTTGTCTTTTGTACATGTAGGTCGAGGTTGAAGAAAAGGTAGTGGAGGGAAACCTAAAGAAGCAATTATATATAGCTAAAGGAAAGGAGGGAAAGAAGGCTGACTAAGAGGTGATAAGCAAAACATGTGTTTAAGCTCCTTGCGATATCATGTGATAAAATTTGATTTGTCCCAGTTCTACGTTTTATCAAACATTTTTTTACAGCAATCAGAACTGTAACAAACGAGTATATTAACAGTTTCTACAAAATATCATTCTTCATATTTATATTGTCAACAGAGTAAATTTCCGAGGAAGAAGAATATGAGAAAATAATTTCTCTTACTTTGTAACACTTTACAGCGAATCTGCCTTTTTATATTATGTATATACGTGTGGATGCACTAACGATATTGCACAATATAAGGCTACAATGGTATGAGAATTTGCAAGAATAGTTGCTTTCTTTACTGATACATTACATAACAGGTTGTATTATATTACGATACATACTGTATTTCATATTATTCGTGTACTTTGTAAGCTATACAGAGTGACTGTAGAGCATAAACCCGCTTTTCCATTTTGAAATAACTTTAGATTTTAGTTTTATAGATCACATAACCTTTTGATGGTATTCAATTAATCAACTCTACTCTGTTGCGAGTCTTACCCTGCATGCGTTGAATAGTGCAAATATTTTTTACAGGAAGCTCAGAATATTTTATGGTAATAATGTTTCTGCTCTATTCGTCTGCGCACATGTGATAGTATTTTTAATCCTACATCCTTTAATGCAGTGCACTGTATGGGTGCTTTCGGCACCGTCGCATTATATTCATTTAATGGATTATAATGGATTATACGATGGATTATACGATAGCGTTCGGTAATGGATCGCATTGTAATAAAAAATGCGATGGCGTTCGGTAATGGATCGCATAATAATAAAAAATGCGATGGCGTTCGGGAATGCATCGAATAAATTATTAAAATAATAATATTTTATTATTATTTTTATTAAATTTATTATTTTCCTCAATGCGACGATCCTTCGCATTTGGAGTCAAGAAAATATTTAATATAAATTCGCCCAGTCTGCTGTGTCTGTTATGCCATCAGTTGTCAATAGAAACCTACTACAGCTATTGTACATACCTTGTCTGCAAATACAGACTACTGCTGTTCTCTTCATTCAATGAAAATAAAAGAGTCTACATGTTACTTATTGTACCCGTCTTTGTTATCGGTGTACTAACTCAACTGTCTTTGTTATCAATAACCAATGCTGAAAGCAATTGGGACCAGTATCATTGCTTTCTTCAGCCTATTACATAATGATCTGATCGATCAATAGAATTACAGATGTCAATGTGGTTAATGCACAATACTGTGCAGGTAAATTCGTTTGCATGAAGATCCCTCGATTTGACTGCTGTATACAAAT
Source organism: Bugulina stolonifera (assembly GCA_935421135.1). Classification (NCBI taxonomy): domain Eukaryota; kingdom Metazoa; phylum Bryozoa; class Gymnolaemata; order Cheilostomatida; family Bugulidae; genus Bugulina; species Bugulina stolonifera. The sequence goes on from OW285194.1 coordinate 7,731,417, forward strand.
GTGCACTATTTACATGTGGACTGAATGTTACGACTTGTAGATCAAAGATTAATTTTGATACCAAGTGAACCAACAACCAACAAGCTGCAGATATTTTTGTAACATTCAAATATAATTTTAAAATGCTGAGTAGTGAGCTATGTAGTATTATTTGTAATGTTTGTTCTCTAACTGATGGTAATCTAAAGTAATCTGACTGACTTAATTATTTGAGCTCATTTGGAAATTCCCAGCCTAGCCTTTCTCATAATTAAGAGGTGTTCGGCAATAATACGTGAAAAATAGCAACATCCATCGCATTAATGCGTGACTTTTATTTAAATTAATGCGATGAAAATACGATGAATATTCAATAATGCGATATTATTTTTATTATTTTTTTATTATTATTTCCATCGCATTATTGGAAAATCTATTCCATCGTATTTCATCGTATTATTTGCTCTTCCATCGCATTGATGCCGAAAGCACCCTATATGTCACATTAAACCATGAATGTACATGTATGTATTTTCTATATACTGTTCACTTTGACTTGGGACATCTATATACTCACATACATCATTTTCTATGAACATGCAATACAATATTATTATCAAGATTAAAGAGCTATTGTGAACAGTCCAGCTTGCCAGTCTTGTAGCAGGTGTTTACTGGGAAATGGTGTTTCAAGGAAAGCAATAAAGCTGACCAGGAAGGAAGGTACTGTGCCAGAAATCGCAAACCAGGGTTGGAGATACACAAATAATACACATGAAAATAATGTGTACTAACATTCTTGTCTTGCTGCAATATTATGGCTACAGGAAGTCAAGTTCTGTGAAATGGACAAATGTTAACTAAACAAGCAATAGCCATGTTCAGCTAGCAGAAGTATTTGATGATTTCCCTAAAACTAAGCTACATCCAGGGAAAGATTGGCGAGTGAATTGTACTGACAGCTGGCTAACTGTGTAATATACATTTCTTTTTTGTGTTTTGCTAATGATGAGGTCATCAGTTTCCAAGAAATCAGTATTATTATTGTTATGGTCAGAGAGAATGTATACAAACCAAGTATTGAGCTAAATTGCACCAACACTTGATAATCATGAGAATGACATACAATGCAGTTCAATAATAATAACCACATGTTCTGATATAAATTTTTACTATACATAGCAACAAGGTTTTAGGCCAAATATCAGGTATTCCGTTGAAGCATAGCATCATTGTTCCCAATACAGTATTAATATGGTAGAATGCACAACTCCAATATCACACCAGGACATTTATCCTAACATTTAAACAGCACTATCTAGCATAATTATGGTATCATGCCAAACATGTCCCGATAAGGAGGCATTAACATCTACTATATACGTTCAATCGCAAACTTAGTATCTGTTATAATGTAGTAAATACTTGGCGAATTTTCAAAAAACAAGAGTTGTCTTCTCATCAGGTAGTAAGTTGTCCGCTCTTGCCCCAATGCTCCTTATCACCTATTTAGTAACTGTTAACTCTTACAATAAAAGACCAACACTCACACAACACTGCAGTAGTTAGGAATGACATCACATCCTAATATCAGTGACATGACACTCACTAAATACTCGTATCTATCAGTTTGCAGCTTTGGAACAAAAACAATAGACATTACTACAATTCTTATTATAAATCCATTTACCCTTCCACGCCATCAATTATATTTGACTGGTGTTTGATAAATTCTTATTAGGCTTACGTAGATAACAATATTTTCCCAGTTGAATTTAACATGATGTATTCTAGCCCTAGTATCTAAAAAAATTGCGGAATAGTTTATTAATAAAACAGCAAAGTTGTCCTCTCTTAGTTTTTTCTCCTCTAAAAGTGCAATATTGTAGGAGAGGCTAACTTTTCCCTACAGTCAAACATGGCTCCTGCTGACACAAAAGTGACAGAACTTGTGAAATGGTATTGAGTTAAGACTGTTATAATATTACACTGAGATGAAACTTCAACTAAGTGTCAGCCCCCACCCCACTCCACTCCACCCCCCACTCCACCCCCACTCCACCCCCCACTCCACTCCACTCCACTCCACTCCACTCCACTCCACTCCACTCCACTCCACTCCACTCCACTCCACTCTACTCTACTCCACTCCACCCCACTCCACTCCACCCCCCACTCCACCCCCTACTCCACCCCCCACTCCACTCCACTCCACTCCACTCCACTCCACTCCACTCCACTCCACTCCACTCCACTCCACTCCACCCCACCCCACTCCACTCCACCCCCCACTCCACCCCACTCCACCCCACTCCACTCCACTCCACTCCACTCCACCCCCCCCTTTCACTCCACTCCTGCAGTTTGAATTCTGTATGTACATTATTAACCTTGGGTATGATTGTCTTTGAATGTTTAATTTAGATGTAGTATGTTCAGAGCTTCTACAACGTTTCTCCTCATGTCATTCTTTTAGTATATGAGAATAGACCCTTAGGTTTCCTACCATTCAATATAAGGAATAGAATCAAAGTGTATTTCCATCATTTTAATCAATATATGTAAATATATTTTTATTACACGAAACTAGTAGTAATAAAAGACATAACATACTAAGATCCTATCAAACATTATATTTCTATTATATAAAATCAGCTACAGGTAAGAATCAAATTGTATCTGTATTTTGTGTGGAATTCCATGGTCAGTAGTCCGACTCTCTATCCTAAAATATAAATATTTGTTTATACTGTATGTACACGATTTGAAAAAGTCATTGCCTTATGATGCGTACATGTATTTGGTTATTCTACAAATCATGTATGCGGTTATTCTAGCTTTGACTGAATACTACATCATCAAAAATAATTTAATAGAGTAGCAATCTTCATAAACGTATAAAGCTTTAAATATTGGTTCCCCTCCCTCCCCCCCCCCCCACCCACCGCCCATGAGCTGTTATTTTTGTTATTAGAGCGAAAAAATACATAGAAATAATGTATTGCCTAGTCACATCATATAGTGTATTATTTTCTAACTTAGTTTCAATAAAAGAGATCATGCAGGGTGGACAATATGTACCCCTATAGTGAAAGTGAACGCCATCTTTTCAATCTGTTAGAGAGGACCTTAGTCTATCCATTGTTGCTTTGAGCTTATCTTCTTCGCATATAATACATGTTTGTAATAATAGTAATATTATATGCAAACAATATAAGGATGGAATTTCAGTGATATATGTGGATTTGCTACCACTATTGCATACCAAATTATAACTAGAGTATACAGTGTAGTTTGATGACTTCAATATTCGTGCCTAGACAATATAGTAATCTGCTTGGGCTGGACTCGAAACTCAAATGATTATGAAACGCAACTTTGGCCTATGACTAAAAACTAACCACAACTCATGTCAAGCTTGCTATATTCCGCTGATAAAAATCAAGACGATTCAGCATTTGTATTGGAATGTCTCTTTTGGATGAGGCCGATACTGAAGTGTGTTGAAAGCCAGGGAGTCTCCTGCAGAGCCAGGGTAAGCCTGTTCTGCACACTTCTAGATAATCATGAAACCAAAAGACAAAAATGTATCTATGCTGAATTATGTTCTCTAGCAAATGCGAATCATAATAAATGAGTTGGAACTTGAAAGTGCTGTGATTTTCAATTCTACATGTAAACTCACGAAACTCAAAATTGATTGCTTTACTTGCTGCCTGCAGACTTCTAGCTCTTGACACATATTATAAATATAACGCAATACTATTCTTTGGAATTATACCTGCAATTAAAATTCTCCACGTCCACGTCTTGCAGAATTCCACCTTCCGTCTCCTGTACGTCGTGATCCATCGTACATTGCCGCTACACTAGAAGCCATTGCCAACAGTGTGGCCGTAAGAATTAAAAATACTTTCAGCTTCATATTCAGGATATCTACAATGCACATAACGCAACTTGAACCAACCATTCGTTTCTTCTTAGATAGCTGTAACTGTCAGAAACCATGTGGATTATAACGCCTAACAAAATTTCACTCATCATTGAGATGAAACAAGGTAGAAGGATGGTGTAGTGGTTAACTCTTTGTCCTGTAGACCTCAGGGTCACAGGTTCCCATCCCTCACATTCTTGTTATGGAAGGTGAACTCTTCCACTCAGAGTCTAGCTTTTGTTACATAGATAATTCAGTTTCTAAGGTTCATTGAATAGGATAGCTAAGTGCCGTGACAATAAAAAAACAACAATATACCAATAGTCCACACGTTTGCTTAATGCATGACACTGCAGTAATTGCACCTCCAGAATACCAGACTATAATTATTTACATTCTACATAATTTTACACATTACCTCACATGCACAGAGTAGAAGCTAATGTAGAATCCCTTCTAGTCTGTTCTTTCTGCAAATACTGCGGAGTGTCTTTATAATAGCCTACTTGCAGCTCTAATAAAGTATGTACATGGGTGGCTACTTAACATACCAGGTTATTGTTGTGTTACCCATTTATTCTTTTCAACTATTTATTCTTTTCACTCAGGCGTAGATATGTTACTGAAATCTGTGTTGTTAGTGTTTTTAGATGCAAACAAAGCATCTTTTGTATATCCTCTTATAATGCCGAGGGAATATAAACTATGGTGGACGTTGATAGAGTAATGAAAGAATTGATTTACATTATTTTTACAATATACAATGTAGCTGCATGGTCCGGGTGTTAGCACTCACAACTTATGAACAAGTGCATACAGGATGCTACAAATATTGTGGTGAAGTGGACATTTCATAGCTGACATTGTATATACATGTACAATGTACATGTACATTGACATTTTTACTTTACTTTTTCTATGGAAACAATTGAAATTCAAAAAACAAACAGTTGCGATCTTGTTATCTCATAAATATTCCACAACAACTTACCAAAGCGGGGAGGGTGCAGGGGCACCCTAAAAATGTCTATGGCCTCAGTCTTATCAGTTACATGAATCTAAGCCTTAGGATACAGTTAAATGCTCTGCTATGAGCTGTTTGTAATGAGACACTGTCTAACTGCTCTACACGTGTACATGGTACATTCTGTCCCAGTTTGGTCTGTCAATAACTGGTTTTACATTCATGTAAGTAATAATCTATAATGTCACTTCTATATCACTCTACACTGGGGTTATATATTATATACTTTTATGGTTTTTGAGTATTTTCATTATGGACATCTTCTCTATCATACTGGTGGCATGTCTAGTTGTAAATGTGACCCTTCTGTCAGAATAAGACATCTGAAGGTTTATAAAATTGCAGAGAGACCTATTTTAATCAACAGAATTTTTTCTACTTTTAACTAAACTAATTCGCATGCTTAAAAATTGGAATATGCGTCATGATTATTTCCAGTAAGTCTTGTGTGACTTTTGGTTAGCTGTTATAGCCAAACTACATAAAATATTCGACCCTCTCCATATCTGATAGGAGGGGTCACAAATGCTGCTGCTGGCCGTGACTTGCTGTAATAATTTCATAGATTATGGATTACACAGTATTATATTATAACACACATGTAGTATATCACATTATATTATATTTTATTACTATCATGATATTAATTGTACAACCACCCTCAACCAGTGAACACTTAAAAGTTAAAAAAATTGAATAATTATGCGAACTTATTGCTCTCTATCATTAACACAGATTCTATTAAAACTTTATGTTTGCTTAGCACAATACTACCTATATCCCATGTTTTATACTACGCATGTCAGATTCAGTAATGCTATTCAGACTTTACTGTATTTAATTCGAAAGATGTGTGATGAAGATATAAACACAGCCATGATATATTTTACATCTAAAGTATATTATAATGTCAATAAAGAGACGAAAGGTCAGCAGGTTATACCTGCCCATACAGAGTATATGATTGTAATCAAGCATTTGCATTTGCTTCTTTACTAGCTCGGCTGCGTCGAAGTCGTTTAATATTCCATCGTCCGTCTCCCGTACGTCTTGATCCATCCCATGACTGACTTACTGCGCTAGAAGCCAGAGCCAAGAGTACAACTAGTAAAACCATGAGCCAATTGAGATTCATGTTTAGAATATCTAAAGAGAAGGATAAATAGAATAATTAATCACATTCGAGTCCTTACACTTCGTCAGCTGTCAATTTTCCTTGACTTTAGACAAAATTTTTAAATCAGTGTGTTATTCCTCATTTTAACATAGAGCATCAATTTTAATGACATACATGTAGTTATGAAATTCTATGTTAGCTTTGATCAAAATAGACCAATTTCGAGAAAGTCATTGAAGCCTTAAAACATACTTCTAGAGTGAAAACTGATTTTAAATCTTGCATTTTTTACACATCCATATATGGATGTTACCGAATTTAACACTTACCTCAGTTTTAGAACTATAAATGTATAGTATAGAGAATGATGATCAATCTATTTAACAGGGTGTCTGCTGTGTAGAAGACAGATTCATGAGCTGAATGTAGTACTGCAGTCCACCACACCTTTTATATATATGGTAACATGTTATATTGTACACATTTATTATGTAATGCATTGTGCAGACAAAATAAAATATTTTGATTCTTGTTCAAATATTGTTAGCAAGAAACAAACTGCTCTGAAGTACATTTCAGGGTCGATTTGAAAGGTATCCAGGTATTTCATACTTCAGATTCAAGAAGAATTATAACAGATGTTACATAATATTCCTATACACAACAAAGTTGTGACAGTCTAGAGAGAAATCCTTAAATTCCGTCATCCAACTGTCTTTTCTTTTACATACCCAAAGCTGTAAAGCAAATATTTACGTTCATGTAAATATTTATGTTTATTTCTCTATGAAACCTGCACATACAATTGTAAATGCACATTGTATAAGCTTGTGTACATAGTATATTATCAGAAATTGCTTTTATTGCAGAATATCTCTAGAATAGAGCAGAAGTTCATTATCTGTTAGTTTAAATCTTAATAATATTGTTATGTAATCTTAAGGTTTCTAGAGTTTCAGAAATTCAAATAAAAACAACTGATAGAAATATATAAAATACTGTAATTGTCACGTACAGCCTCCTGACTACATGACATTATTTATATATACTTACATGTACATTGCATTACATTTGCTTGTACCACTTGTCTATGTAGTAGAATGTTACTTGTACACCTCTTATATGCATTACTGAGCAATTATGTCCTTTTTATACCCATGTAAAAAGAATTGGCTGATATTGATTTTGCATGTGATCTAGATGATTTTAAGCATCTTTTGTCAAACCCGACCTATTTTGGGTCGACCCTCGGGCTTCCGGCGCCATATTTTTGCACAATTTCCAGACGACCCTACGTCGTCTTTTTACGACACTACGCTGGCCTTTTTACCGTCTAATACTACATAAAGCACATTGTTTTTATGTTTGTTGTTTCATTTCATGCTGGGATCTCAATAAAGACACATCTATACTTACATATAGAGACTTTCACTTCGTAGTTAGGTCATTCCAGTTGTTAAGGTCTTTGGCCTTGCAACCCGAACTTCGTACTAAGTCGGATCACTCTCTTTCTCAGTATAGCATACAAGCATTGACTCGGGACCAGATGGGTCGTCTTTGGTAGTTATTTGACTACTCGTACCTGTTAACCTTTCATGTATTGAGAAGACCTAACACCACTCATAGGCTCTTCATTTTGGACACAGGAGTCGTTTTAGGACGACCATACCAAAACCCAAAAACCATTACAATACGGTCATTATTATACAGTGGATAATAAACACTGCCTTGGTGCCAGAGTACGACTATGTTGACCAATCACCTGATAGATAATATTTAGCTGGAGATATTGCTCTACTTGGTAGCATGCGTTTTAAATATCTTGGTAACAGTGGAAATTGTGGCACTATTTGCTATTTTGAAGACTTTGTAATGAGTGATTAGTAAGGTTCCAGCTTCATCATGGGTGTTCTCAATTATGTACGCACATGTACTATACCATCTAGTAGAGGTCTAGTCTTCAAGTTAACTACACGCAGCTACTGGTGCTGATTGTAAGTAGATTCTGGAATCAGACAAACTATACTGAAATGTTCTAGTCCCAGCATACTTTCAGGGGAAAATTTCATTACATAATGTCATCTCAGCTTTGGTTCCATAGACAAATTATTGCACTTAACTTTCATCACATGTCATAAAGAAAATAACAGAAATCAGTTTCTGCTCAGCGCTTAAACAGTGTTGCATTTATAGACCCAGCTCAGTAGTTTACTCATATTTCAGCCAAAACATTACTAGCCTGACTAATGGAGGCAAACAGGAGTTATCAACCCTTGACATACTGCACTGACTTTATTTGAAAAACCCCCGAGGGTGCCATATACAATGTATATAGCTTGAACGTTAATATTATATGTGCAATACAGGAAATATTATAGTGAAAACAGTTACATAAGGTTAGTAATATACATGTACATGTAGTAGAGAAAATATTATTATAAATGAAAATAATTTGATGAGGATGACTAGATTAAATTGAGCAAATATATAATTAATTGCATTGACTGTTCATTGCATCAAATTACTTCTATAGATTATAGAGCATTGCCATTCTTTGTATAACATGAAACTGAGAGTTATTTTCTCTTTGTCTCGGCAACATCAAAAGGAAGATAACTCTAAATTATTAGATGTGAACATTAAATCGACAGGTTTGAAAAACATTTACACTGTAAAAATATAAATAAATAGTAGACATCATTAGCCACGAGTATTTTGACGCTTAAGTACCCTATTATACAGGAAATTCTTTGGTCTACATCCATCCATAGAACTGGAATGTACGAATTTCCCCAGTTTGTGAAAGTAGTATCAGTAGTAGTTACTATCAAACCTTGCGCTTGCCCCTGTTTATCGAAATAGCCATCCTGGGAGGTATCTTTTGGAATCTAGCTTTCCATCTGTCGATTGTTTTATTTAATTTACGGTAGAACCACAATCTAAGCCGTCGATATCGAGCATCAAAGAAGTACTTCTCCTATAGTAATATGGATGAATATCAAAAATATTTAGCAAGCAAACTAATAGTAATAGTTAACTAGAAATTTTAATATCTCTCACCCAGCCGACTGTGATCCTGTAATCTTGATAAACCTGATATAATTATATCAGTTAAAAATTAACGGGTTTTTTATTGTCAAAATTATAAGCATATGATGCATGCAGAAGATATTTTCAAATCGATTAAAAATAAATCCATAATTATTATACAATTACAAGTCTAAGCACATTACCTTTATGGCGATCCCGTAGCCAGCTAATAATATACCTAGTATTCTACCAAAGAATCCACCATAGAATGATCCAAACATGGCACCAATGGCAGGAAGTGGAACAAACAGCTGACCAAACATGGCACCCAGAGTGGTGAAGACGAGTGAGAACACGCTACCAGTAATAGCTTTATCCTGTAATGAGAAATAGTACAACATCTAAATAGTACAATAATGAATATTGTACTCAGCTCTACTTGTATTACAATCACTATAAAATTATATTGCACCATGCCATAAGTAGGGAATGTACATGTGCATTGGCTGATCTAGAAAGCAGCTCACACAAAGTAATGGCTGCCGTTTGTAGCAATGGATAGGCCTATGCTGGCCAAATACGGAATACCAGAATTGTAAGAGAATCTTAGCTCACATTCGCAAATCATTGTCATACATGCACCCAACCACTATTTTGAAACCATTGGAGCCAAGATTACAAGAGGATATATACAGTACAAGTACATAAATACATCAGATCCTTAGCTATTATTACTTTGGCATTGTTGTAGTCTCTTGTACTCATGGTACCCTTAGACTTGTGGTACTTCCAATCTAGAATACGGAATGTGAGGAACGCTGCTTCTACTGGAGACGTCCAACCTAAAACGAGAAAATAAAACCTTGGGCTATACATCTAGTGGCCAAGTATAAATTGTTAACTATAATATTATGCATTAAAAATATTGTTCTTTTTATCCAGAACACAGAGCGGGGACAGTTCAATTTCACTTGATTAGTGAGAATAATTTTGATTAGTTACACTAAATCCCGAGTCAGATAGAGAAGATATCATGTTATTGGAAGACTTATGACGCCAGAAGTAACAGTGCGTTGGCCATTGTATAAGAGGGCTGCTATCAAATATAGTCATTAGCGAGACACTTCCTGTTGACCTACACACTTACCGAGGGTGGCTGCTCCAGTGCTGAGTATACTAGCTATGCTGGCAGATGCTGTGTGCTGTATCAGCCTGGCAGAGTTTTGTAGAACCAACTGTTCTACTCCCATAGTTATAGCATAAAGAACCTCCTTGAATATCTTCATGGACATCCTACATGCACATAGACATGGGCTTCAATAATATCAAGAATACAAACAAGTACACTTACATGTACAAGTACATTATATTCAGTTGGGTTGACCGACCAAGAGCTGCTGTTAGAGAAATAACTTTCCCACCACGAGGCTCCGATGGTTAACTTGCTGATTTGTAGACCTTAGTGTCACAGGTTTGTGTCCCATACACCCCTGTCATAGAAGACAATTTCTTCCACATAAAGCCCAACTTTTGTCATTCAAGCAAGCTTCAGCTTCCAGGATGCGTCTAATACAACCAGCAGCCAAAAGCAACTGACCAATTAATACAGATATCAACTTTGATTAGTTAATCCAGAAAAGTGGCAACCAGTTTATTACTCCACCAAAGTTAACAAACCTTATTATTAGCAGCAATTAACTCCTAGCACCTAGCTATGGATAAGTATCAGTACAGCTACATGCACTAACCTGGCTCCAATATTGGGTAGCTCATCTACCATAGCAGCCACTACCTTCTCAGACACGTTAGCTGTGTCATACTGCTGACAATAAGGGGTGCCAGTCAAAGCCCATCTACAGCAAACCAGAACATAACTAAACAATGGCATACATATATCAGCACCTAAACTGGTAGTAATAAATATAAATAATTATTGTAAAATACAGTAAAGCATTTAATTTATATTTGACTATCTGGTTATAGCAAAGGCAAAGTTTCAAAGTTGAAGCTTATTACTTATAGAAAGTTGTCTTCCCATGAAGAAAGTATGCAATGAGAAGACAACTTCTAAATGTACGTGTACCTGCACTGACTATTTCTAGCTCAATCACAGTATAGAAATACAATGACAGTATATTCTAGTTATGTTTAACCACAGATTCGCAGCACAAATGTAAAGATGACCATGTTTTTAATAAATATAATTAGATCTGGTAAATAACTGTATTAATTGCCAGCATAGAAACAACATACTATGTGAACATTCAACCTCTGATGCTATTATAAGATGAAAATACAGATAACAGATACAATGAAGCATGTGGCATGAATTTTGTGTACAGATTAGGTACATGTATAATCACAATCTCACATCCTTGTGCTAATATATTGTACTCCAGGTGACCTTTTGCAATTGGCGTTCACATCAAACAGTCATAGATACAGCAATTAAACATGCACCAGCATGGCTATTTTTAGAGCTCAAAACTATATAATGTAAGTGGTTGTAAGATGAATACGCTTGGCTCATTGCCAATGAGTGCATAAGACATGGTAACACAAATCATAAAGTCCATAGATCGCTGCTAACACATAAGGTCACTAGAGTAGTGGTTTTATTAAAATATCTAAACCAAAACTATAAGGTTGAAATACATATGAAGCAGCAAATTCAATCAACACAAAAGAAGCGTATGCAACAACGAAAGCAACTGAATTATGGGAAGCCTCATACAAAGGGTACCATATAAGCTATTGATTATAACTAGAATGAAAATAGTTACCCAAAGGCCAGTAAATGCACAGAAAACTAAAAACACAGATAAAGTGTAACATGCATTGAATAAAGAAAAGCAAGTGAGAAGGTATACCCGACTGATGTTAATATTATAATGGGCTAGATTATTATATGGAGTTATTCTCCCAGCAAGGCAAATACTACAGTAGTGTGTGGCACTATTCTTTAGAGTTTAGAGCAAGCCATCAACCCTGGGAGTAAAATGGTTTAGTATGGTTTTAAAAGTGATCAGTAAGAATTTTTAATTAATTGAAGTTGCAAATTAATGCTGATAATGAAGTCACAGCATATTATTTATACTAATCTACTTTATTTTTAAGGCCAATTTGCCGATTTTTAGGAGTTATCTTTAAAATTAAACCATTTAGAACTGCATCCAGTTGAAAAAATCCTTACATAAGACTAATGCTTATTAAAATTTAAACTCCTTGTACATTAAGTATAAAACTGATTCCTATGTAGGTAAAATAGGTCCAGTCGCAGGTAAGCAAATTCATAGTTTGTTCATAAACCGCTACTTGAAATGGATTACGGCAAGCACTTCTTGCTTTTCACAAAAATACCCACAATGCAAGGAATAACACGTAACATATAACAGGTAACACGGAATAGCCTACTATCTTTGAAGAATTTTGTTGCAGCAAAATTACTTTCAAATTTTCCATTCCTAAACTCTCCAGCAAACATATCTGCTTTTAGAGTATTTGCAAGAAACCTATGTTAAATGTACGAACAAGATAACGTCAGAACAACTCCAAAAAGTGCAAAGAATATTAGCAGGATTGTTGACCACCACATTATATGTGGTAATACAACATGACATAGTCATGCATGTACTGCGTATGTACATGTATTATATTAATAGCCTGAGGTGTACCACATAGTTACAATAGCCCGAGGCCTACCTTACAAAGTGCTCACAGTTGTTATATGTGATGCCGTAGCGATTCTCCCCAATACGCTGCCTTGCTCTCTGTACCACATCTGCCAGTACAGTATCCTCCCTTGGATAGAGAGGGTCAGCTACATAGTATAGATTGTGTGGAATATCAAAGTACTGAGGGTCAGACAACTCCACCATCTCTTCAAACACCTTCAAAACCAAAACAGTGTTAACTTCACACTGCATTATTATATTACACCATAGCGTTGCATTATAATTATTGTAGCTCAGTGCAATGACAAATCAAAGAAGCTGTAGTATAATACTATGCTATATCTATTCAGATTCGTCATTGTGCTGATAGGGAAAGGAGGCGACAACATATTATGGGCACGCATGTCGGAGAAATGCAGAGTAAAATATTAAGAAAATTAACAGTGTCAGGGTTGAGAGTAGAAAGGAGGGAGACCAAAAGATGGATGGGCACAGTCAGGTTAGATATGAGAATGTGGGACTTGAGGTCGAAGTATCTGGTATAGAGGACACTGGCTGGGTTGGATGTGTAGTAGAACCCTGTTACCCACAAGGACTAGAACAGTTACGGTGAGAAATTTATGTCTTGTCTTCATTTATTTATTGGCAAATAGAGAAGACAACTTTAAAATTGTTGTGACCCCAACTAAATCAGATAGAACTTTTTTGTACATGTAGCAAATAAAAAAATTTATTTGGGGGTTATCCACATGGAACCAGGAAAACACAACTCCAAATGTAAAAGAATGGCGAAGGTGTACTCACATGACCAAATATTTTAGAACCACTTCTTAGAAAGACTCCAGCCTCACCATTATAATGAATAATGTAAACACCTTCTTTGTTGATGTCTATAAATAAACATTATTTTATCAGTCTAGTTTTTAATGAATAGTACCAACGTACAAAGCAGATAGTGTTACTGTTATAAGACCATCTCACATATGTGCTTATATTGTGAGGTACCGAATCTCCATTCACACAACCAACTCAACAACGCAGGTCAGATAAAACATATCAAGTTGACCTACATGTATTTTTATTTTTGTAATAATTACACAATACGATAATTACATGCTGTATATACATTGGTAATAAGTAGGGCCAGTAGGCTGATTACATTGCATGTTATAATACTAGTAGTAACTGCTAACTAACATGGATACTAGCAATATAGAATACCTTGTTATGTGTTTATCATTTCATATACAGCAAAGAATGTTGATCACAATATGGAAAGTACTATTAGACTGGTAATGGGTGCAAAGTTCAAATCCATCAGATTGACACCAATAATGAAGGCATAATAATATTGTTATTGATTACTTATACATTTCTATATAATTGTCTGTACTGAATAACAGGACGTCATAGGCTTACACTATTGATCATAAGATGTCTACCTCAGAGAAACTAACTTGTATACTGCAATTTTCGTTATTTAAATTATGGCCTTACATGTACGAGTATATACAGATATACATATAAAATACTTACAAAATATATTTAGGATACACAAAAGACTCACGTTGACACATAGCAGTGTTAACTAACCAATACATAATAAACGGCGGATATGAGCCGCTGATTATCTATACAACATGTGTTAAATTTCTTAGACTAAAATCTACGTAACGCAACTAGTCTACAACAACAACAACCCAGAGAGTCAAGTTGAGATGATAATGCAGTAGAAGTGTGAAATAGGTGTTAGCCAATCAAAACCTGCAGCTAACTGACCTATATAGTTTACTATACTAAGGTACCAACCTGACCTATATAGTTTACTATACTAAGATACCAACCTGAGATGAGAAAGTGGTGAAACAAAGCGTAGCCAAGGTATTCCCGTCTTATAGCATAATGCTGACCTACTTTCAGTTGAGATTTAAATTCCTCTCTATTTGATACTTTAGAGGAATGCTTTGGTTTCCGTACAGTATCCTACAAGACCACACCCATATTAACTGCTTGACAGGAAATAGCAGACATTACAATATGCTCCAATAATTAAGAGCCGTTTCACTTCCAAGTAAAACATTTACAACTTAACTTCTTCTTCATTGAAGAAAACGCAACTATTAAATAATGCCCAGACTAGTAGCATACTAAACAGATATGAATGTACTTACAATAAGATCACATGGCAGGCCATCTTTAACCTTGTCTTTAATTCTTGGTACTTTACTCTTGCTAGGAACAGCATATTTCTTGACTGATTTTCGATAAACCCTAACGTTAAGAAAACGGTAAAACTAAGCTATAAAGCATAACACTCTGTCATATGCTTACATGTTGTAGTTATGCAGGCCACAGGGTTTTACGAATTATATAACATAAATTATAGTTGGTACACTAGCCAAGGATTGCAAAGATATGACCGTGGATCAAACGGAATTTCAATCCCTCTGCAACGTGCAAAAACAGCTCTTCAATTGTCTGTAGCAATATAAAATACATATGCAACTATGTATATACTACCTAAATACATTTCAAAAGAGAAAGTATATATTGTGATAACGAACATGTTACCTAAGACAGAACTCTTATTGGTGCATAATATCAATGTTTGCTCCCACAAGGCTGTCTATTGTAATATTACACATATTTATAAATTTACATATCAAAATAAATCTTTGACATATCAGTGATTAGAGTAACATCATTTTTTAATAATTCACCAAAACCATAAAAAGTGCTCTGGGAATACATCACAAGTATAAAAACAATTAAGAGAACTCACCTAAATTTCCAAATAGCAGAAAAGAATTTTCCAATCAACATAATAGCTATAAACACTAAGATGTTCCATACGATCTCATCTTTCACAACGGCACGTTCCAACTCGATAGAAGGCCAGTGTCCCTTCATGGTGAGAACAGTTGCTGTAAGTACCCAACACGACAACGATGAAACAACGGGCCTAGAGAAGCAACTAAGACTTTTCTCTAGTTTATCGTAGTCCACTTTACATTGGTATATGCAGCATACTTCCCTGTTTTTAATAGACCTGAAATTAAACTTTACAATTGACCAAAAATTAAATAAGCAAGTCAAATTGAGATATAAAAATCTAGGCAATCATTCATGATGTTAATAAAGCTACGAATTATTTGCAGCATAAGTGTATTTTTACAATTACGTGAATGCTGCCTATGCCCTCTAAACCAAATTCCATAGCTTCATTAAAAGTTTTCCTGATTATCTTCTCAAGTAAAAGACACTATACATTATGATATAGGTAGACAATACATTAGCAGAGATTGCACAAAGCTTGCAAAAAGCATGCATGCCAAGGATGTGGTACTTAGGTAAAGAAAATCTAGAATTCTTGTAAAATACCATGATATAATAAAAATAAAACCAACAAAAATAAAGAAATTGATCAGAATTGCATAGGCCTAATGATTATTACAATCGCTCATTTGTTGATTTGAATGTAGGTTGATATCTAGTTTTCCGAATCTATTCAGCTTATAACTCATGACGCCCCAAACATTGTCAAGTTTCAACATTGACTGATGCGCTACCCCAACATCAGGTATCAATATTGGCTCAAGACTCACACAATTCAAATGTCAGAAATGAAATAACATATAATTTTAATTTACAATATAATTACATTTCACATCGCAATATGAATATTCATGACACAACACATAACTATGGTTCAATATTAGTTTATTGCTTGGGGATCTTTCCCTCCACCTTTACTATCTTTATCATGGGTGTCAAAAATTGTCTGAGTTACATTTCAACAGTGTGTTCTCCCATGCTCAGTCTCGGGGAATTTTCCCGCACTAAGTGGCCAAAGTAGAGACTCAACTGATTATTCTATCAATTTTATTGGCGACCTTCCAGTTGGTAGATTCTAAATACCATACATCAGGCTGCAACTACTGGTAAATCGGGAGTTCTTTTACATGAATTAATAAATATACAATCATTTAAACCCGGTTTTAGGCATTATGTCCCCTAGACCCTATTTAATAAATATCTTTCTGGACCCTATGCTGTAGTCTTTTCCTGTCTTTCTCATTGGCATAGTGGGCAATCTCTTTATTCTTTCTTTCTGGTCACCCTTTCAGTTCTCAGTCTTTCTACGCTGACACCTGTCTCTAATCCACTGCCACTATATACATATTATTGATGATTACTATAATATGCTTATTATAATATTGGCTCTGATCAGTAACAAATATGCTAGTCCTTTTTTTTTACTGTATATGCATGCATATATATTACCATTTTGCATTAATATAGCACCCATCTCGCTATTTTGCCCTTTTCTCTCTCCTATTATTATATGCACATTTGGTCATTATACATGTACACTAATGTAGCACCAATCCTATCTCTCCTTTTTACCTGAACTCCTATAATCTACTATCACTTGTACATACTTTTAATGCTTGTTATCTATCTGTTATCAAATTATATTTTATTATATTATAATTATATTATTTGCTCTTGTCATAAGCAATGATGTTTGCCTCCATTTTTTTGTTCTCTTTGTTTATTTATTTATTCTCTCCTATGAGTTGTATATAACACATATTTATTTATTTGTAGTCAACAAGTTACCTTTAACAAAATAATGTTATCTGTGAACTTTTCGAAAACCCAATAAATGTAAATGTAAATGTTTTTATGTGGTATAGAATCAAAACAGATAATTTATGTGAATCAGAGAAAGTGACGGTAGGCTAAGTCTAGATCCGATTTCCTGTGTTAATAACGGCATGTTCTCTTTTGCCCCGATATCTACTTAGAAACAGTCTATGGGCAATGTCCGCGAGTACACCTAAAGCGTTTGTTAAAATTACAAAATTGTTACACATAAGCTGATTCGAGATACTAAGTTTGCTAGAGCAATAGGAACATTTTTTACAAATACCTCTAGAAATCGAACTTGAATCGCTGAAATGTAAAAATATCAACAAGTCCATCATTACCTCCACGATTATTATTAAATTTCTGCACGTGTGATAAAGTTTTAAAATTATCCATTTTATGCAGTAGTAATACAAACTATTTAAATACAAATATACGTATTTTTCAGAAAATCTGATTTCTATAGAACAATGCTAAAAACTAATAAAAATAAAAATAATGTCTAACAGCGGTAATGCTGAAACACCTGGCCAAACCAAATGCACACTGTTACATTAATTGTTGTATTCTTCTAACAGTTTATTTAATGTCTTATGTTACTGCTCAATCTCAACTCTGACTTTACCATATAGCAGAAGTGTTTATATACCCAAAAATATATCTAACATCTTACAGCTATAAGCTATTCTAGCCAAAAGCTAGCTTTGCACATAATATGACAGGAAGCGATGACTCCAACAAAACACAACAGTAATTATTGTCATATATTATAATGTCTCAACATTAATGAGGCACTCTGCTTACGCCGCCGGCGGTCAAGAGTGTCCTATCTCATCAGAGGTAATTCAGAGAAGTAATTCTGTACCTAAAAAGCATAAGCTGAACTCGAACTGAAAGTTCAATCTTCTTTACATACATTACATGTCCACAGAGACAGAACTCAAGTTTGTTCAAGTTTTCAAGACCAACTGCGCGTAAAGTTACAATTAAACTACTTTCTTTTTGTTATTTATAGTTATTTGACTATTATATTATTCCAGTTTTGGGGAAATATTGTAATTCAACGGTGACAGGGGTTCAAATATTAAAGCAGAATGAGAATATCAACTGTTTCAGGGTAACATCTGTTATAATTATATTATGAATAACTCCACTAATTGTGATTGTCTGTGCATATTTCTTTTTTTTTTTAATTTAGAGCATGTCAGTGAAAATTCAAGTTAATGAATATTCAACATTACGAGTTAAGAATCTTTGGTCATAGCCATTAGATGAGATAACTAAATCGCATTTCAATCTACAAGCCTATTAAAGTCATGAGTCATTTTAATTTTCTGCAAAATAACTCAAATAAGAGTCGTTAACTCGGGTCTGGAATTTCTGATAAGTATCACAACTATGATAAATTATTTATAATAATTAGGCCTACTAATTATCATATTATATTTTCAGGCATTAGACCACAATAAATACTATGAGTATACCATAGAGGCAGGTAATATCACAATGACATCTAATAATGAGAAGTAATACAAGATGGTGGATGGGTTGGTTCAGTGCACTGCTTATCGTTGGTTTCTTCCTCAACCTCACCATGTTTAATATGCTCTGTTACTCAACGTCAAGGAATGATGAAGGTATACCGTATGTCTATGTTGTACTGTTAACTTGAGCGTAACATAACTTAGACCTCTATTCTACATGAGTAACTCTCCCACTTCAGTAGTAGCCTCTCTCTTACAGCAGTAGTTTGCTAGCTACGCCCCTGTGCCACATGAGTAAATAGATTTATGCCTCTTTTTATCCCTGGATCTAAATAAACTTCTGCTCTGGATAATTATTTCATTTCAGGACCAATAACAGAGCAGGAACTGGGTGACCATAAGCTGCTGGTAATACTGGTAATGACAGCTCCAACCAACTATGGTAAACCATAAGTATCGTACAATATACAATTATAGTGTCTGTGTAGCCTGTGAAATCAAAGTTATTCCTCAGCCACCATTAGCTTTCAAGATGATGTACATGTACAACATATTATTACGATGGTACATTGGCTGTATACATTAGAGTTGTCCTCTCTCTTCTCTCACACTATTTTGATTTGAAAGTAATGTGAAATTTCATTATCTGGCGCTGAGAGTTTTTCAGCATGGCCTGCTTCTTGTTACCTCTCATTTCCTGTTACAGAGAGACGAAAAGTTATCCGAGACACGTGGTTATCCAAGTTACCTTCACAGCTAACAAAAGTCTACTTTGTGCTAGGTTCTAAGAACTTGGACAGTGACATGTACAAAGATGTCTTGAAAGAACGAGACAAACACAGAGATCTGATGATATTAGAATCTATAGAGGTCAGTTAGTTATTCATGACAAATTAAATGGTTATAGACCCAAACCTTGATAGGTTACAATGATAGGTTATGCTATTTGATTGGTCTAGGACTCGTACTTCAAGTTGACAGAGAAAGTCGTTCATGGATTGGCTGTATCTAAGAGAGAACACAACTCCACATATATAATGAAATGTGACGATGATACATTTATTGATAGTCTCAGATTACTAGAACGATTAAAGACTCTACCTGCATCCAGACTATACTGGGGCTATTTCACAGGTAACGGTAGTCGGTACAAATGCATTACTGTAATTATATCCCTAGATAGTTAAACCTTTATTCAACACTCAGTGTAAGACGCATCTGAGGTTGGCAGCACACCTTTGTTTTATTGCCCAAGTGGATTTCCATGCTCCTGTTTCATCGCAAAAATAGTCACAACTTGATTCACTTCATAATAATATTCTTTCTAAGTAATAGATAATTGTGACATCCCTTGAGGCGCAGAGTAGAAATAGAGAGAAGGCAACTTCAAGATGTTTACTAATATACGTATACATTTATGTTCTCTCCTCATTTTAATAAACTATCAACTAGACTCTAGTAACTAGAGTGTAAGCAGCAAGTTGTAGTGGTAATCGCCTCTACATCTGTGTGACCATTTTAATTCGAACAAAAAATTAAATAACATAGATTACGGAGGTCATATTGTATTCTGCTCTTCACTTGGCTAGAGCATCTTCAACATTGTACTGTTCATTTTGAACAATATGCATGTAACTTGCTGCTAAAGATGTTGTTACATTGTTGTATAAATTTTAGTATGCATATGTGAATGTAGGGGCTGCGCGAGTGAAGACTCAAGGTCAGTGGGCGGAGCCTAACTACTACTTGTGTGATAGATATCTACCATATGCCAGAGGTGGGGGCTATCTACTAACTCATGATATAGTGGAGTATATCCTCAGAAACAGAGATATTTTACAGATATACAACAGTGAAGACGTGACCATTGGTGAGCAGGCATACTATTCCATGTTTGAGATTAACCTAGCATATATTTTGTCCTCCAATTCAGTTAGCTGTTCTATAAAACAGTCGCCTTTCATTCCATTGTTTATTACTCAATTTTTCGGTTCATTTTTAGCATGTTCTATCAAGTGTCAGTTTTTCTCTTTTATGCATTACATGGAATGACTAGGCTACATGGGCAGCATTTTATTAGACCTCAGCATTGGTTAATTCCCCAGTTGGTGTCAGCTCCACCACCCTGATGACTATTCTGTGTACACATGGCATATGTCACCGTGACTACCCCGTCTGCCATAACACATGTGTGCATTAGCTGCAATTTTGTGGGAAAACTAATAGCTGTTTTAACAACATCGTGGCTTGACTTTTTAAGGGATATGGTTGGCGCCCCTGAATATCACCCGACTTCATGAGACGGGATTTGACACTGAGGCTACTTCTAGAGGTTGCCTCAATCACCATATAGTCAGCCACAAGCAGTCGATTAGCGACATGATCTCTAAACAGGCCTCACTGGAGAAGTCAGGCAAACTGTGCTCTCAGGAAATAAGACATAGAAAAGAGTATATATACAACTGGAAGGTTCCACCCAGTCAGTGCTGTGTTATGTAGATCATTGGGAAACAGAGATGTTTCCTTTTTTAACTCTGGCTGCACATGTATAAGGCAGGCAGATGGGTCACATTTTGTTTTGCTTAGTTTATCGATAAAAAAAATGTTGTGAAATTAGGTACGGTATAAATTGAACTAAGAATATATATATTATCTGTTAATGGGTTTATTGTATAAATTAAAATGGACATTGTATGGAATCAAGTTATCAACATAGGTCACCCGACTGATGAGGATAATAATATTTATTTGTTTATTTTATTTCTATAATTATCATCTGGTGCTGTCAGTTTGTAATGCAATTTTGATGATTTTCTAGAAAATACAAAAGTGTCAATTGATAAAACTGTTTATTCTTCATTACATCTTTCATGATGGTTTCATCCTCGCTTCCCATTGTTCTGATTCGTCTTAAACAGATGTTGGTTCGTAATTGAAATTAGACAAATTACTTTGGCTTCGCCTCATTTGATAATTAGCATACGTATAGCATCTTGTACAAACGATTACATATATAATTACGTGTATGCTTGGTCCAACGTTGCTACTGACAACATAGCTCTTATAATAGTAGTATATGCAACGTATGGGCATCTATCTGTATATCATTGGTAATGGTAATGTAAAGTTTAAAAAGGGAGAACAACTCTGCTAATAGCAACCAAAAATGGTAGGTTCTTCCCCTTTCAGCATCATTAACTAATATAGTACACTGTATTGTCACTTGAGCTCGCTCTAGCTGAGTACACATGTATGTAATGAATAAACTTAATCTTTGGTGGCCTGCTTCACAATCACAGGAAACAATGCATGTATTCACAGGAAGGTGCCAATGGCTTCATTCCCTCAAGATGGGCATTCAAATGTCTATATCATCCATGTTTTAGTGTTATATACATGGCGTCCATCTTGGGAATACCTTATGTTAACACCTACAATAAATTATTCATCCCATGTGCGGCAATTCCAAGAACAAATGTACCATGTATATTCATTCAGTGGAGTAGCGATGCCAACTAACAAATTTTTTATGCAACGTATACTTTTTTTCCCGCTTGGCAAACAAATTTCATCTCACAAAAGTTTAACCATCTTTTAAAAATTAGTTTAGTGGTGCAAAGGTCACAGCCAATTCAAGATTTATTTTAAGAGCAATTTTATACACAAAAATTACTTTTTAAATATTTTTACATACTTCCAAAACATCTTGTTGCTACATGTACAAAGATCATGCACAAGTGGCAATCAGTTTTCAAATTAAAAGCAATTCGTAAAACTTCTTGGGTGTATTTTATGTATTCTGCTCAATTTACTTTATCTCTTCATGCAATGATGTCAATTTATCTTACCCTATAGATTAGAACCTGAATGGCTGAACCCTGCGTACTAGATGTCTAAGTATAATATTTCTATTGTTATTCAAGAACCTACCATAATATGTATCCCTTTGGAATTGTGGCTATAGAGATGATCATACATAAATACTTGCAAATAATACATGTATGTAGGTGTACATGTACATCTATTATTTATTTGTATATAATTATAAAGTGAGTTGACATTGGTGTACTTATACACAGGGCTGTAACAACTATTTTTGGCTGAGGGGGCAAAAATTCCAGTGTATCGGGCTGCCCAGACTGATACTAAAAGTAGCTTAAAATGTTCTCTATCAAATTCAAGTAGATATGCAGAATCACAGGCCGCTTACACTGTCTTTCAGACAATAATACTGGCTCTAAATTTGTGACCAATGTACTCAAAGTTCCATTTTGAGATTTGACACCAACAAATATTATGTGTTTTTGGACAGATTTCTGGGGTGGCAAATGCCCACCTTGCCCCCCTGGTTGTTACAGCCCTGCTTATACATAACTCTTGAAGTCGATGGTATGATGAACTGAAGTTATTCTATCTCTTCACTTGATAGGTAAGGAGAGAAAAACTTCAAATTATTTGTCAAAATAATATTATTAATTTGTTGCTACATACATACTATAGATAATATCACACAATATCGTTGAAGTTAAATTAAAAGTCAATTAAAATTTATCTATTCAAAATAATATAAACGCATGATAGTAACATGAATAATGTAATATAGACTTCATCTTTTCTAATTAATATCGGTTACGGCAACTCTTGTAAAAGTGTATATGAAAAACACGTTTTGTCTAGTGGTCTATCAATTTTTCTTCTGCTTCTGCTAACTACGCATGAGTCAAATATTTAGTAAGTAAGTGGAGATAACTACGGACTCAAGAACTGGGCAAAGTCCAGACAATCTGAAAAGTCTTGCATTCTCTCCTTATCAGTTATACTTGAGTCTTTGAGGGATTCCTTAAACTTGTCTCTACAAAGTTGTATGAACTGCAAAACAAATGAGATCTATTAAATTGTTATTACGTTCAGTCGTTCACCAATAAATACTTGTTAAGCCGATTATAATTACTCGTACTTGGTGTCTACGGTAATTAATATGGATTAATTATTTTAAAAATACACCGAAGCACTAACATGTACATATACATGCACAAGTACATGTACATACTACACACAATGTTCATTTTATAATACAAGCTTATTTTTATTTCTTCAGTTACATCCAGCATGTCCCAGTTTAATTTTTTACTAAATTCAACTTTTGTTTGCAGTTCATTCACCTTTTAACACTATTTGAATACGTAGTATTCACAATCAATGCATGCATATTGTCTCGCACTGCATATCATCACAGTCAAACTGTTAAAGTAACATGAAACCTGGTTTAGTTAAATATGACTAATTCAAGTTTTATGATACAACACAACAGTACTGAAGATAATTGCAGTACACTGTGGCACTATGCTAATCTACTCGCATTCATCAACATATTACATTGTACTCTTTGTATTTTATTTATCCATGTTCTCCGGCTAACGACTAACCTCGTGCTCAGCTGTTCCTGGCGCATCGTGATCGTCTGAAAGTCGTTTGTGTAAGAAACTTCTAAATGTCTGAACAGGCTGCGGAATACTTTGTACAGCGTGTAAACACAGTCCCACAATGCAGAAAAAAAGCACCAAGTCTCTAGACATCTTGTAGAGAGATGTTTCTGTGCATTCAAATAAAACTGAAGATGCAGTGAAGTACTCTTTCATTGCGCCTTCTTATATACCCTGTTTTGCCACACAATATCTTTACACTGATTGGCTAGTAGTATTTGTCCCTTCTGAAGGAAAATCAATTATATTACATGAGTCCTCCATAAATATTCTACTGACATATCATCTCGTCGCACGTCACTAATATGTAAACCGCATACACCATAATTATTTATGAAATGCCGTCAACAGTCCAAGTGTAACATAATAATATTGTGAGTTTGCTCCAAAGTGTGATTTTATTTACATGAATGAGAAAGTTCCTTAATCATTATTATGGGAAGTTAGGTCTACTGTGATGATTGGTATTTCACATAACATTTGCAAAACATGGCTAGAGTTATGTGTTTCTTTAGCATGGAGTGAAGTTTCCATGCCATGACATCACTATTATGTTCCCATTCCTTGTATATAGAATGTGATATTTCTTGTTATATTATTTGATAGACACTGACACCTTCATCTAATCAGTAAGCAAGTAGAACTATATAGACTTATCATAAATTTGAGTCGGGATGACAATTGGATGCCAGTGAGTTTTTACCAATATATGCTTGTTGATGTTAGTAATTTTGTAACTTTTCTATAAACTAGTATTCTTGTAGCCTGTTTAACACTGTATAATATAAATGCACATACACAAGGATGAATATTGTAATGGTTTCTGTGATTTGGTGCGGTCGTCCTTGGACGACTATCGACCCAGAAATGAAGTGCCTATGAGTGGTAATAGGACTTCGCATTACATGAAAGATCGAGCGGTCTCAGTAGCCCAATAACTACCAGAGACGACCCATCTGGTCCCAAGTCTGACCTTCAGACTATACGTTGAAAGAGAGTGATCCGACCTAGTAGGCGGTTCGCTAAGCGAATGACCTGACAAAAGGAAGTGAAAGTCTCTGTATCAAGTATAGATGTGTCTTTATTGAAAGCCAAGTGAAGACTGAGACAATGAACAGTAAAACAGTGCCCTTTGTATAGTATAAGGACTTCCGGCCGACGTAAGGTCGGGAAAAGACGACGTGAGGTCGTCCGGAAGTTGCGCAACAACATGGCCGCCGGAAGCCCGACGGCCGACCCAAAATAGGTCGGGTTATACAAAAGTTGCTTATAATGGTCCAATTCATGTACAAAATGAATATCAATGGATTCTGAGAGGTCGGGCCTCTGTACATGGGTATAAAAGGCATCAAAAGACTTAGTAATAATCATACAAGTATATACGATAACATATAGTAATTTGCAAGCAGATATATACGTGTATATGCACACAATAATGAGTGTCAGGTGTAGGAGACGACTGTGCGTACCATTACAATATTATATATTAGCTCCTGGTAAACGGGCAAGCAAATGCATTGCTATTATTTCTGTCTTTTTATTACGTGCTGTTATACACATCAAATAGTATGGCTACCTGATCCTCATCAGTGTGTAGATAGTTGGAAATAAGGATCAAAATATCCTCATAATATTCAACATGGTGTTGGTCTGAAATTACAAATTGTGAAGCACTAGTCTGCTGAGAAAAATACATTTTGCCAGTAGTTATATCCAATAACCATTTATTGTTTGCTACTGCTATGGCATTACCATGTTCAAATTGGAATATTTGTAATTTTAATTATGTATTTGTAAGTGTTTGCATGTTATATTGCAGTGCATTTTAGATTTCCATCGATTAATGTACATGTACATGTATGTAAAACAAAGTGGCAATCTGTTTGGACCGTTAGTACGCTATTGGGAAAAGTGCTACAATACAATAAGAGAGTCATTTGTTAGAATATAGCCTGAGTACTTATGATTATACAAAAGTTTTCCCAGGGCATCTCAGTCTAGCCAGCACATCTGGAAAAAATTGTAAACGTTGTTGTATATGTGTAAATAATTTACACTACAATTCACATGATAAAACTACCAATCTATTCAGATACATTATTTGCCAGGAGTCATTCACCTGTCTTGGGCTACAATCACAAAACTATATTATTCAAGCGGATGTTGTTTACGTAGAGAATTTGTGACCCAGGCGCTCATTTTTGGACATCGTAGTTCTCAGATTTGGAGGGCTCCTAGCAGTACAGGGGAAGAAGTAGAGCCAGAGCAATAATTTCCAGTATAGGCTTTGTGTGGAATCTGTCTAATCTGAAAATCTGAAAACTCTGATGTCCGAAAATGAGCGCCTGGGTCACATTTGGCTATTCAAGTTATTTGACCACACAATTCATGTAGAAAAGTACTATGTAATAGTGGTTTGGTATACTAATCAGCTGCAGTGTGATTAAAAACTTACAATATTTGTAACTAACAGAGTTAATTATTGATTGATCTGCCCTGATCTACTTTATAATGAGCTTAAATTGTGTTTTCTACGGGCATGTAGGTGGCATGTGGAACTGCTATTGTTGTATTCATTATAATAGCAGCCAGTATACCCATTCCCCCAGAGCTTAAATGGAATCATTACACAGAATTCGCACTGCGGTAATATTGGTGCATAACACGTATTGTTTTTCTTCTTATTCTGGGTTATTCCTCGGAGAGAAGCCACCAAGTAAATAAGTATTACGTATGGAATAAGCAAAACAAACAAGTCAGAAATATTCCCTGGAAATGTTCCAAGTGTTAACAGAAGTTCATTATTTGTTTATTTTAAAAATAATTTTCAAATTAAACAGATGTTGTAATCATTGAATTATAATAATAAGACTTTATTACATAAAAATTTAGATGGCCGTTAACATAATTTTTTTTCGATAGAAATTCATACCAATATTATGATAAAATAGCTCACAAATTTGGAAAAATAGTAAATACTCATCAGAAAGTGGTGAGATTTAATTAAGGCTATTTACAGTCAGTTCTTTACTGGGATCCGACCTCTACACGGCAGTTCTCTTTTTAGCTTGTAGTGAGAGTTCGCGTTCCCTCTCTCTGTTGGTATGGAGTATCTGGTATATACAGTACTCAGCCTCAGTACCACATTCTGTTAGCCTCAGGTCTATATGGGTAATTGTTTTATTCTCTTCCATATTCTGTTGGAGTTGCTTACCTCCATCCTGAAATTTAAAGATGACCAAAACTACAGTATATTTATCAACTTGCTTTGCTACTGAAGTATCTGCATTGGCAATAATACAGGAGATCCTAACAAGGCTAATCAAGCATCTAAATAAATAATAATGTACATGTATAATTTAATTATGTGATGTAACAATGTAATTATTGTGTAATGTAATGTACGTAATGCTTGTAATAAAATAGTTACAGATAATAGGTGGATTAAGCCAGAAACACTACTTATCAACTCCTATGATATGCTGTCATTAGATGGTATACATATCTATATTAGTATCAGGAATACTAAATAGTGTAAACATATATTATTCATATTTTTTACCATTTTATGCTAAACCAATCTACTATCTCTGCAAATTGTTTATACCTGTGTTTATTGAAATTGATCAAATTCAGTAGACCTATTCAATACTTACCACTCCGATCCTGTTGCATGAGATGTCTATATTCCTGAGCACACAGTTACTAGCAATCACCTGTGCTAAGATGTTAGCTGTCGGCTCACTCAAGTCATTACTACCTAAATTCAGCTGCTGCAATGTGGCATTCTTGACAAGTGCCCTTAAAATAAAAAAACAACAAAATAATACAAGTCTCCTTATTTACATCTACATAATGTTGAGCCAGTTGGAGTAGATGCATGAACGAATTCTGTTTTTCTGGCACCCTTCATACATGTCTTGTCTCTCAGCATGCCTCATTCATATCAGTAGTATAGGCCTAGACAGTGCAGATCTGCACCGATTATACTACTCATATCTTGTATTACTTTAGAAACTCGTTTTCTGATAAACAGCATTTTGTTCCGGTCATTGATTAGGAGCTAATATGAAGCTGTATGATCTGAGACAGTCAGTTTCCAGAACAACGGGTCAATAGCTTACAGTTTATTAATACTGGTCTCTTGGCCACACCACTCAAACACTTGCGTCATTCCGAGATGGACAGCTCTTTGATATACAGATGAATTCTATTCTATTAGCAGTTGAAAGACAATATTTACATATAGTTTGTTATTATACACATCAGGGAATACCTGCAGATAGCTTGACCACCCTCATCTCCAATTTTATTTAGCCTTAGATTTAGAACCTGTAGAGTAGTATTCCTCGTCAGTGAGTGGGCTATGGCTGACGCTCCTATAAATAATTTGAAATTGTGAGGAACAATTTTGCAGAAATATTGCTCAAAGCATTTTTGATGCATAATCTTGTGTAAAGGGATATAAAGCGTAGGGCGGCGTAAATGTATTTGCATACACTTTGCATGCATTTAACTAATAGAGCATTGAACTTGACGCCAAATTAAAACTCGGTGAGCTAACCATAATTGTACCTGCAAAGCATTTGCTATACTTTTCATGTATGTCATAGCTTAAAATAAATTATGTTGAAATATTGTTATTTTTAAATAACAAGGTTTAGTGCCATATTTTACAAAGTCAGCCCTGCATTACTCTACCTGCTGCCCGGATATTGTTGTCGCATATATTGAGTTTAACCAGTTGGCTGTGACCGTTCAGAAACTTTCCAATTGCCCTAGCGCCTCGGTCACCAATCAGATTGTTCGATACATCTAGTTCAACCAATCCTGGGTGATCTAGTATGTGACTAATCATCACACGAATCTTTTCATCATCCACCTGAAATAAGCATTATGATGTAATAATCCTAAATGGAATGAGCTCAGTGACCTGTTCCAAGGAATGGAACTAACCAAAAGTTTCCGTGTACATTTACAATGTGGGTATGGTACTGTTGAGCCTACGTTTGCATGAAAAAATCTTAGAGCTTAGTCTAAAGCATGCTCTCGATCAATGAATGGTTTATTTCGCTTCAGAAAACAACGAGAGATTTAGCACGAGTTTCATAACGTGATGACGATCTAACTAGGTCTCCTCTGAATAATATACCTTTACCAATGTCAGGTTTAAATAAATAATAAGACGCCATGCAGTTCAAGGAACAATGTGACAAAACTATCAAGAGATATAACCTTTAGGTAAAAAAGTACTCCAAACCTCAGATGA
Source organism: Bugulina stolonifera (assembly GCA_935421135.1). Lineage (NCBI taxonomy): Eukaryota > Metazoa > Bryozoa > Gymnolaemata > Cheilostomatida > Bugulidae > Bugulina > Bugulina stolonifera. The sequence goes on from OW285194.1 coordinate 7,761,064, forward strand.
ATTGGGTACTGGTACTGTTCCAAAGGGGCTCCTATTTTTAAACACTCTTCAACAGGATTACATGACCTACGTGAAAGTCTTCAAAAGTATAATACATCAGTGCTTACTTAGGAGTTGTCACCCTAAAGAAACTCAATTTGAAACATTATTTTCTCCAAGTTTTGAATGTTATCCTTCCTAATTTGTGCTGGTCAGTTAAACATATATATGCAACTACAAATGTAAGTACTCGGTGTTCTTAAAATGTACTTGAAAGTATACTCAAATACACTTGTATACAACAACTGTGTTAAAACATCCATGTGAAGTATAGTTCTCAGAAAAAACATTCATTGACACAGATCTATGGTCCAAGCATTGACATGATCAATTTTTTTTGCCACACCCTTGTTTTCTGATAGGTAAATACTAATAAAGGCATAGCTAACCTACCTTGCTTCGGGTGATGGTGAATGAAGTAAGGTGTTTAGTCGTAGCGATACACTTTGCTAATTGTAGACAGTCTCGGGCTGTAAACTGAAACAAGTTCCATTCAAAATTCATACCACAGTCTCTTACACCATACGCCACTCTGAAGTCTCTCAGCTCAGGCAAGTCCTTGAAGATGTCGTTGAAATCAAAGTGATCTGTCTCCACCTCCTCACCTATAGAATAAATATCATATCATAATTGGTAGATAATTGTAAATAAACGTGACACTATTTATATTTCAATTGTAGTCCGATATGCAGAAGAAGAAAACTGGTGAAAACTGGAAAATTCGTAATACATTGTATGTCCAATAACAATGCTGTATAACCATGACTACAGAAATACATGTATAAAAACACATCTGATCTCATAATTTTGTTGTGTAAAAATTCTTAAATAGCTGCCACACATGAAACGAACAACCTACTTGTGATATGGCTTTGTGTATGTGTTACATACATAATATTACATACTTGTATCAGGTGTCACACTTACAGGAAGTCAACCTCAATACGAGAAATTTCGTGCATTTTTTCATCATTTTTTATCCCAGACTTCTGTTCTTTGTAACTAGTAAACATACACTACATATGGATATATACCACGTTATTTATTATTAATAGCAGCAATGAATTGTGCTTTTGCTATTAAAATATTTTCCTATAATAGCCACTGTTGATGGTTGCTATACTAGAGGTGTAGATATAGAATGATAAATCTCAGGAGGCAACTTTTTATTTCTAAGTACTATCACAAGAAGATGTAATCCCTGAGGGGAGTTATTATTGCGTCGCCTCCGGTGTTGATTGGGAGTCTGATCAGATTATTGATCAAATACTGTCAGCACTTTACGTCGTGATTACTTGATAAGCTAGTTGAAACGCAGGACTAAAGCCTGTTGGGCTATTAGTTGCGGAATGGATAAGTAGCCCAGCCCGAGTTCACATTTAGCCCGGCACTAATGCTACGTGATGAATCAAGGCTTTGTTTTTCATAATGGTGTTTTTTGCAACATTTCACCCTGTTCCCCAGTGCTATATAACTGGGAGAATACTGTATAAACACACTCAGCAGTATTGTGACTTACGCTACTCCAGCTCAGGAATTGAAATGGATATTATGAAAATAATGTACATGTACTATTGTTCAGGTTTTTGGGTTACAATAGGCTATTCTTCAATTCATGTGAACCATTTGATTGGTAGTTATCCAATAGGGACTGACAACTCTAATCTAAAGACTTACATAGTTTGAACTAAGTAATACACTCACATTAATTTGCTGCGAATATTACATGTAAAAAATGCTACAGCGTGTACATTCAGTTTGTTGCTAGACTTTAAAGCACCATACACCTCTACTCTCTTTTAATACATAGCACTCAAAGACTGGTCTATGACCCCTTCTCCGGGAATTTAGATATTAATTTTATTAATACAATAACATGAATAAATAATTTGTTTCAGCTGCTATAACATGATGTGATGACATGTATTTTTATTGGTAGATTTACTAAAAGCAGGAAACTCAATCTTATAGAACAAACTCCAATGCCTACCGTTTTTCCACTCACTCTCTAGATGAAATAAACTTGTTTTAACTAGTTTTTAGATGTGCCTTCAGCAAATACCCCTATTATTTGCCTCAGCTTATATACATGTACAACTGTTAACTCACCAGCATCTGAGGCTCCATCATCATCATCAAGTTGGAAGGGTTTGGGGGCCTCCCTAACTGGCGGTAACAGCTGGCGTACGTCTAACTTGGTGATGTAGTTTTTAGAAAGTAGAATAGTGTTTTGTAGGTCATCAAGGGGATTTCCTGGAACAAAGTGCTCTATCTTCTCCTGTAGGTTACTAAAACATTATAAATACATTGCCATTTATGTATGTACAATGTATGTATGTGTTTTATTCAACAAAAATATCGCCCCATATGGAGTGATAACACTAGGTTTTTACAAAAAGTTATTTTTACAATGGTACATGAAAAAAGTGAAAAAACTACTCTTTCGCTTCTCAGTTCTGCATCTGGCTGGTCTAAATTTGACAGGCCTTCGAGAGAATGTTTCAAAATTATTAAAACTGATCCTACTATAAGAGAGTGGCTCTGGTCCCCAGCAATCTTATTAAAATAGTTTTGGGCTGTCATAGTGTTAGTATGATTAATTGTATCAATTCACAGTTTTGAAGATTCAAATTCCAAGTTCCTTGCAATCAAGCGCAATACATTCTAGCCAATTAAAATGGAGTTATCATCTCCCATAAAGAGAAATAGTAAGTGAGAGGACGATTCCGAGTTGAGAAATTTATTTTATGTTGCAGTTTCTATTTCAAAAACCTAGGACTCTCACAGTTTACTAAGCTCTCGTAAATTGAGAATTTTCCAGAATCAGTCGGCTCATTGTAATGCATTCTAAAATATCGGCGCATGTAACTGTGTTAACTGCGTATAATGGTTAAGAAGAAACAACACCAACCGTTCAAAGAACATCCTCTTCCAGCTGCCGCCATATTGGACCACATCACAAATTTCCCATCTGGATTTGCAGCATCTCTTCCAGTACCCTTCGTCGTGTATCAGATTAGCTGTGACATGCAGCGGTAGACGCTCGGATATCCTCTCCAATACCTTGGCCTTGAATTTTGGTGGTAGCTTATCAATTATCCTGGAGTTAACTAAAACAAAGTTTCAATTGGTTATTTAGGCTTATATTAATATGCTTGGTGTGCATTTGGTTGAACTGAACACACTATACTTGTGCTATCATCGTCTACTTCTACTGCTACCTAGGTAGATGTGTGCTGTTCTCACAATCATGTGTTTCATCAAGAACTAGCATAGACGGCTGGGCCACAGTCTAAGAGAATAGTAAAAGACTAGTCCGAATCAACCCAAGCTTTGCCAAAGTTGCAAGTGTGGGATTGGATGCATGCGCGTTAAAGAAGAAGTCGCTTGCAACCAAAATTATATGCTTCTACAATTTGACACATTCACTCATGTACTCGGAACTTTTTTACAAATATTTCAGAATCTTGCCAAGCATAAAAAGTATCACAATTAGTAAAGCCTAGGTTTAAATGATTGTTTAATATATACTATCAGACCAAAAGCACAATAGCCAGAAGTTCAATTAGGAAAGTCGACCAACAAAAAAAGGTGTGCCAACAAGAAAAGACAATTCCAACTTACTCTCAAAGTTATGTACAATGTGACGTATACAGAGGTCTGTTAGCAGAGGGACTGTTGCCAATGACCATTCAGGATCTTCTGCTATTATCCTTCGCATATTTCGGAGATCGGAGGCGGGGTTATCATGGGCCGAGTCATTATTTGGCTCCACCTTACCACTTTTCCTGCTTGCTGTCAAATATTAAATGCTCTATGCATGTATATAGCATAAGTAAAACAAATTACATGAATTACATAACGGTAGTACGAAAATACTCCGCAGTTCAAATTTATTTTCGTTAGTACAAATACAGATGACAGACATACATTGAACATTGAGTTTTATGCGTACGTACATATATGATGTCGTGGCATTGGGGATATATCAACAATTTTATTTCTTATCATATGACAACACGACTTTTGCCATATTTAATATATATATTTAATATTTTAATATCCTTTCAAATAAACAGCTACATGTATGTCAAAGAGCAAGCAGCAACAAACAATTAAAGAAATTAAATACTTTGCTCAAGCTCAACTTAAATATCTAACTTGAACTTGCCTGAGAACGGAAACATGCTCGCTGACTTTGATCGATATTAGTGATCTAAACATTGGAACCAACAATGCAACTTTGAATGCTGCTTTGTTGAAATAAATTGTGAATATAACATTGTTTCAATTGTCTGCTCAACGTAATGCTTTTTGCATCAATCTCACACAGCTTTACTACAGTGCAAACTACAAAGCCTATTTACTAGTTAGTAGTTTATATATTAAAAACTATATAATTAATTCTTATGAATAGTAAGTTTGCAAGCCATTATACATGCAACTGTACTAAATGCACATTTCATTTTTAACATCACCTAAAAACATTTCAGCCGGAGAACATTCTAGTACGCAAAATGACTCAATGGGATTAGATTGTTGACAAAACATACACTTTGATCAACATCATATGTAATCTAGCAAAAGAGCACTATGTTGTATATATACCACTTGACTCTTTTCTTTCTGGAGTTGGAGGTTTTGTTTCTTCTAGACCTTCTTGAGCTACAGGTTCTTGCTCTGCTGTCATTGTTGCTGATTCTGCTGTTAATTGATACAGACAAATATATTTGTGTGCAACATCATTCAATATTACAATATTTTACAATCTACATAGTCTTCAGTTTTAGTGACACCATAAAAATAATAAAAGACAAGTTCTACCAATTTTTTCTGAAGAACTCTACATGCAGCATTGGCTATTCCCAATAACACTGTAATAAGCATCATGATATTTATGTGGAATATCAATGTGTGCTTGTGTTGGTTTTAAACTAACAATATGCTACTTCTGTAACTATAATGAAGTTGCCCTATCTTATATCATTTTCATAGTGGAATATCCATAGCTACAAAGCTTTAGCACGGCTTTTCCTAAGCTTAATTCTATTTCATAAATCTCGCAAATATCAGTCTAGTTTCAACAATATATTTACTGCTGCCAAATAACACCAATTAATACTCTCTGTATCATCAGCCACACAATGGCTGCCAGCTCAACAGTTGGGTAATATTCAGAATATCACCCAAGTACACACGACTAACGGTTTACATTCAGTTTAAAACTGAGTTTTACTTGACTACATATTCTTCTATACTTTATGCAAGTTAAACAATTTATGACAACCTTAAGGATGCCATGATCACACAAAATAGTTTATATACCTCTTGATAATTTATATAAATCACTGCTGATGCTGATATTAGTATATTGCGAATTTAATATAATAATATAGTATTAAATCAACAACACCAAGTTTTCCAGTGAATTATTAGTAATTTGTGGTACTATCTCTATGGATACGCGCAGGCGCGTGCTCAATGACCTTGACCCATGCAATGATGTCTGATGTAATTTGCAATTTCACGTATATTGGATTGGAGTCAGATATGGGACCGCCCACTGGCAACGTATGCCGATTTCCGCTTTTAGTATTGCGATCATTGAGCTAGTCTCTGTATACTAGAAGAAGCTGTAATACTTGTTTAATTTTTATTACCTTTAGGCTGCAACTTTAGTGTTATTCACTTGTTAGAGTCAGTTGGTGTGAAGTACTGCGACCTTTTAATTTGTTTGCCAAAAAATGTTAGAATAATATGGTCATAGAGACCATAGCCTGACACACCACGGGCACTCGAACTCAACCGTCAGTGTTAGTAGACTGTGAGAGACTAGAGTTCAGCCATCTGATCGTCATGATTGAGGGCTACATGGCATATCTACAGTTTGATGATAATGCATATCCATGGTGGTAGATCAGGCATATTTAAATGTGTAGGCCTGTTTTACACTTCACATTTAGGCCTGCTTGTGGTGTTAGAGAAATTTCAAAAGTTGTTTCAAGCATTTTCATTTCAACTTTTGATAGATTAAAAGTACAATGTCAATGTATTCTACAGCTTCATACATGAAATTAAAAATTCTATGTCATAATTAGCAATATTTAAAATTATAATTTTATTAAATTATATTAATTTGTTGAGTACTTTTCTACTTATCTCTTTAGATTTAGTATTTAGACCATCTCCAATAACGCTTTTGCTATAGGGCATAGGCCTATAATGGTCAAGCCTTGACCTCAACCTTTTTCTTAGTCATGAGAAGTATATTTTTTGGATCTATGCTATGCAATTTGAATTTTGAGTTCTTCGTACAATCTATAAGCTATATATTACCTTATCATGTCATATTGTTGTATTTCTTCAATTGGCACAGCATAGGTAAAATTTTCTATATTTGTTTCTCAGAAAATAACAGATATTTCACTTGGCCTAGTACTATAGCTAAAGGATTACTGTTAGGAGGCCAACTTGGTAAGAGCTCTGACCTTAGATCTGGTTAATATAATAACTTTATGATTTTTGCAAAAAGTGAAACTAGCACCATGCTTATTCATATATTATGATTATTTTAGCTTAAACTTCATTCAATACACCAGTTTTTGTTATTCTAAATAGTCACTTGCTTTCCACGCGATTACAATCTGGCATGAGCTGTTACAAGTTTCTGCTAGGTGATGCCACATTCTCTTTTTTGTTGCTAGTTTGAGATTCTAGGTGGATAAATTGGTAGTCGCAATTTAGCGTACCTGGTGAGACTAGTAGGTCAATATTACTCAATCCTATTTTGGTTCCTCATTACAGTATAGTCCTATTTGAAAACGGGTGTTTGGGTTTTACACTGGCAAATGGTTGTTGTCTTTTTTTATAACTGATAGATGATAACACAAAGCTCGTTATAGTGTCTTATATCTTAGTCTCGCAGCCCAAACTAATCTCCTTTGTGTGATAGCAATACTTATATTGACTAGAAGATGCATTCATTTTATCGTTGTGAGTCTTGCAGTTCCAGATGCATGACCTACTATAATTTGTGTTACTATTGTAATGCAGGAAAATATCTTTCTGGTTTGGTGAGGAAATCTAAGTTGTCCGTTACATCACTAATGTTTAGTCAAGGTCAGTGTAAATGTTGTGCCTAATGAACTTTTGGATATCTCGATCCACATTGTAATTGGCTTGAATAAAAGCTTTAGGGGATGTTATGTTATTTTACTCCATATCCATGTAGTCATCGAAGATGTAGGCTAATACACAACATATCCATAAGTACTCCGTCAGTAATTATTTCATATTATTTTTACTGATTGTAAAATATTTGCACCTCGGTGTAGATATCAGGCTATACTGTGTAGATATTAGGCTATACGTTAATTTTCATAGCAAAGTGTTTGGATGTTGGCCTTTTTAATAGGCTCCACATATCGCAACTAGGTTACTAATTTAGTCGGATATGTACTACCCTCTATTATCACATATTCTCCTTCCTTTAAATTGAAACTATTATAGTATTAATGTATTATCATCACGTAATGCCTGTAGTGTTAGTATAATGTAGTGGCTTGAGCTATACTAATGTAATACTACTTAGACGAATATGAATGATTATAGGCTAATGCATTAATTAAAATAATCGATGATTAGCATACAAATTTGAATAATGCGTCCCATAAGTAAAATATTGATGTTATTCACTCATCATAGTCTGACTCAGCTTTACACCTGATTGGTTATGACTAGAAAAAGGAAATGATGGTTATTATGGAGTCGAACAGGTTATGCAGTGAGTGGTAAATGCTTTCATTCTCATGGCATGCAGCATGATGCTATCTCCCCGGTTACTGGTGGACATAGCATTCCCATTAGGGTTGCAAATCTAAGCCGTAAGAGGTTTTCTTAGACCCTTGAGCCTTATCTGTCTGGTATTTTGATCACAAGAGGTGTTTGTATGTGATGTAATCATTCTAAGGGAGTTTAGTTGATTGTCATATTAGAGGTTCTTGTACTGAGCTCTTCTGCTATTAGTGATGAATATTATGCTTCAGTGTTCATTTTTATTATGAAATATTTTAAATGCAAAATGCTATCATTTTGTTCTGTACACACGCTGGGAGCACGAATGGAGCTTAAAATATGTTAGTTTACATTTTCTGATCAGTATAAGTCTATAGATTGTTTAGGGACATGTGATAATTGGTCAAGGCCTGTTGACTCACAATATTATCACCAATTTTATCTATCTTGTCTGTGTTACTACACGCTGATGGGTGGTGGGTCTCAGATAAGGAGCATACATTGTGACTTAATAACCTCAATCTACACCTGGCCTTTCTATTAACTATCACTTACATCTGGTAGTTACCGTTTACCAACTTGCCACATTTGATGGTATGTGATTTATTACTAGGCTTATGTGCTTCAACCAATAGCTACCAAGCTGTAGTAGGAGGTTCGGTCTAGTAATAGTGTTACCACCGCTATATGCCAACCTTGTTTGAGAGGATTTTAAATAAGATTACAGTTAATCAGCTAGATTGGGATCATGAAAGGTATAACATTGCACAGTAGGTATTGTCGAAAGTACAGGAGAAGTCAAGAGCTTTAGTTCTATCTCAGCGTTTTCTCAAGTAGTTGTGATAAAGCAGTTAAAGTACTACGGGCTCAAACTTGGCTGTTATGGTCACACTGCATGTAAACTATTCCAGATATGATGCTGGTGCAAACATTGAATACTATCTGAACACTTATCTGTTACTATAGCAGTAGATTGGTACATGTACATGTAGGTAGGAACTCTGGTATAATAGCTGCAAAGTCACACTCACTAGGGTAAAGTAAAGTAAGGTTTTGTCCTGGTTTTAGTTGTCATTAGCAGGCATATATACATGTAGGTTATTATTTTGTTACAAAATGTATTAAAACTATTATTATCTTATTATCTTTGTTATTATAATATTATATTACATAATATTATCGAAATCGTATAGGCCTATTATTATTTTGTGTTTGCATTATTTGTGATTAATATCTTCTGGAAACACTCAAATTCACATGTATAGGTTGTCTAGGCGTATATAGTTTTGGATCCTCATAAAATGTATTCATTTTCAATTTACAAACCTGCGTGATTGCTGATTACAATATATTTCTAATGTCACCATCAGTCACCTATTTTTAATTCACACTCACACTTGGAACGAAAAGGAATACATTATGCTGGTATATTGAGTAATTATTATTTTGACATACATGTAGTATACAAACATGGAGTGAGTGTAATGAATTGCAGCGCAATGCGTACTCAGTCACCTCAACTATTTTACTGCGTTAATATGATATTATGGTTTGTAAACAACACAAGCTTTAATAGTTTGTAAAAAACTGTGTTGGTAATTTAAATGATTTAATTAAAACCAAGATTGTAGGCAGAAGTTTATTTCTATGAACTGATAGCAAGGCAGCTATTTTGGAGCGAATCATCTCATATGTTTTCTCGTAATCCTTCGTGAGATGCCGTTGGCAACTGTAATCAGTATTAATATGGATGCATGTATTTTTATTTTAGTTTGGGAAGTGCTAATCCAGCCTTATCTGATCAAGTCTTGTTTTACTGCATCTCTACAGGAAGAAATACAACAAGTGTTAGTGGAAATGATTTTTTCTAGTTGACATCTTTGAAGTAGAAGGATATTAGTCACCATGATCTCGGATGAGCTGTATTGTAAGGTGGGCGTGTTACCAGTGATCTATAATTATAAGACTGTGACATGATGTAACAGGCTATGTCCATTTATGTTCAATCATGTAGTGTCCAGTGAGTCACAAGGCGAAATAGACGTAACTCTCCAGTCTATTATACTCCCATAGAACCAATTAGATTTGATACGAAATAAACTTTGGCTTCTGTCTGCTTCTGTTATCTTTGAAATTTTTGGCAAAAGTGCCCAGCTCATTCACATCATCACAACAGAAGTATAGACCTAGGCCTACTTGGGTTCTCTAACTGTGGTGTGGGCGGCGTACTCAATTGCCCTTTCTCATAATATGGACTTATTAGTGTGTCTAATGTCATTAATTCTGTCATTGAAATTCATTTGGTGGTTTTTTACTGAAATTGTTTACTCCAGGGAGCTCGGGTATGGATCCCCGACCCAGAAGAGGTATGGATTGGTGCTATCCTCACAGAGAACTGGAAACCAGGACAGACGACTCTTGCTCTAGAATTGGAGGATTCCCTGGAGGTACCCTACTAATCCTGTCACTCACCTCTACTATCATCTGATAGGGCCACTGACCTCTGCTATCGTCTGATAGTGTCACTGACCTTATATTCTATTTTATTACCTCTTTCCTGAAGCTACGCCATACTGTTTACCAGTATGTTCTGTACATCTTGTGTACTTTGGTGGTCGCTAGATAACTTTATTTGGGAGACATATAAATTTTTTTTTAATAATTTATGAATAGCTAGTATAACTTAAGTAGTCGGTAGCTGATTGTAGTAGGTTTGTAAATGCCCATGCTGTTGTTCTGTTACACAGGCGAGGCAAGTCAAGGTACCGTCCAAGGACAAACTGCCACCGCTAAGAAATCCAGACATTCTGATTGGGGAAAATGATCTTACCTCTATGAGCTATTTGAATGAGCCCGAAGGTACGTAGACCTGTGATTATACACCATCTATTTACGTATGTATAAAATATACTTACACATTTGCTACATTTATTATATACTCACTAATTTGACATGCATTCACTAGTCTACCCATTCGGGCCTAAGCTATGCTATCTAGGCACATACATTGTATACATACAATGTATTTGCCTAGATAGCACAGCACAATGTTATCAAATACAATAGTCAGCTGATGGGGCTTACATAGGTAGGAATAGACTAAACATAAAATGTTTTTATATTCACTGAGGTTATTGTGATTTGCTCAAGTATTAAGCATACTAGATGTAGATGAAAGAAAGACTGCTAATGCACCTTGTATATACACCAAGTGGTCATTATATAACTTAACTCTAACATAATGGTAGATGTTCAGGGCATTTACCCCTAGATGTATGACAGTAAGCCATGACAATGCTCTATAATTACACTTAGTTATACCAGCACTTTGCATGTACTAATATGCATATGCACCCCCCTAGTGATCGCTACTGAGAAATCGACGACCCTGTTCTGTGAAATGTACTCTAAAGGGAACTAGTCATAGTCAACGTAAATTAGCATCTGCTCAAGCGTACCCATTTTCTAAAGCAGTATGGAGAATGTTAGTCCATTTTAATAGAATTATATTGTGTCTGTATCACTGCACAGTACTCTTTATACATCTTAGACTTGCAGTTTAGCATTTGGGGTTTGAAGTTATGGGTTCCAGAGTTTAGAAACAGTCAACTTTCAAGTGAGATTTTAAAAAAAGTTGCAGATGTGCTTGGATCGTGTTTGTAACTTGTCTGATGATAGAACAGCTAACAACTTTAAAATGCCACTTGGAAAATTACTGCTTCTAAACCTCGAATCCCGATGTTACCGAAACCAAATGCTACACCATAGCTACATTGTATCGGTAGGAGTGTTGTGTCAGTAAAACTGAACTGCAAGTAGAATATGTATTTAAGCATATGATATGCAGTGCTGATAGTCACGTAGGTAGTGGGTTTATTTTTGTGGTAATGGGACATAAAACCAATTATTAACAGTAATCCCTGCTGTATATAGTGCAACTATTTGGTATATATTTATACTGTTAGTTATGTACATAATACACATGGGTTTGTTGGTAGAGTGGAGTGTTTATTATCCATATTAATAATATTGAACATAATATTACAATATATAAGTGGCATACATGTGTGAGAACTGTAGGCCTACTGTTAGTACTACCTACTACTACCTACTAGTACTAGTACTAGCTACTATTATACCTACTAGTACTATTACTAGTCAGGTGACCTGTAAATACTATTAGTGATAACAATAATAACTTAATTCATTTCATAAAAATACTTCAATGTTTAGTTTACTGTACAATCTTGTGCTGGTTGGAAATCAATTTTGCAATAAGGTGATTGATTCAGAATAATCATACAGTCATGTAACCTTATATAGGCTACCTTAATATACATCTGAGTTAGCATTGGATCTCCTATACCAGCGTCCCCACTTCAACCATCTACACTAGAATCATAGGATGTGTGATTTTAATGTAATCCACTGGCTAAGTCAATTAGGCTTATATAAAGTTGCACTTGTGTGGATGACTGTGTGTGATTTTGCTGTATATTGTCATATCTTATACTATTGTAATGGATAACTACAACTGATCTAGGTACCAGACAAACAGTAATGGCCTACATGTATGATTAAGTGAAGCAGGAAAATTTGCAGTACCCATCCCCTGTCCCCTTTCCACCCATAGAATGAACCTGCGCTGACTAATATACATGCTAAAGTTTAGTTGCCAAGGAGTGCTATATTATAATTATATCATTGTACTTTACACATATCAGTATCCAACATGGCTTTGTGTAAGGTAGTGTAAGGTGATGTGAGGTAGACAGTTAGGTAACTGACTAAGTATTATGTAACAAACACATCATGTACATGACTCAAGATGTTTGTACACAGTCTGTATTATTACATCATCATTAGTCTATGTAGATAATCACTATTTACATATCCACTAGGTTCATGTTGTTTGAAAATACAGTGTAATAGACTAATTGTCCACTCCTAACACTCACACACTACATACACTGTTACTAATACTAACATTAGGTCTGCGCTGACTACTGGAGTATGACATTAGTTCCATGTTTGATGTGAGTCACAAGTATTTTTAAACATAACCGAGAACTTGATTTCAAGTTTTAATTACCTAGATGTACAGGTTACCTACTACTACATTGATATAATTACCACTTTCCCATAATATGTGTCAAGAATAAATCTATTTAACAATGCTCGTATGACTCATATAACAATGAAGCTGTAATAGATTACCTCTGCGGTAGTTTGATAATGTAGTTACATGTATATATGTATATTATGTTATCATTGTATGATCAGCATAATGTGTCACGCTTTGACAGCAGAGCTGGTGTTCAGCTTCCTGTTTTATATACATGTACATAATAAAATCAGTATAATATGTGTTTCATTGTAGGCCTATAATAATACATAGCTTGTAATGAACATGTATGATGCATACACAGTGTTAAGACATATTATTCTACAATCTACATGATTGTGATCAGAATGATAATATTATGGTTATTAGTTATTGTTACTAATACATGACAAGCTTGTGAATCTATAATTCATTTAGAATTGCTATTGTGTTTGTTGTATATGAGTATGTTCTATAATTCATGTGGAATGGTATTGTATTGTATGTGGGTATGTTCTATAATTCATGTGGAAATGCTATTGTACTGTATAGGGGTATGTTCTATAATTCATGTGGAATGGTATTGTATTGTATATGGATATGTTCTATAATTCATGTGGAAATGCTATTGTACTGTATATGGATATGTTCTATAATTCATGTTGGAATGGTATTGTACTGTATATGTGTATGTTCTATATTTTGTAGTTCTGTACAATCTACAAGTTCGGTTTGCAGACAGGAATTGTATCTATACTTATTGTGGTAAGTAGAAATACAAACAGACCCTAGGCAGTCTTCATTTCCACCAACCTAATTATGCTGTGTTGGTGCAATTTGGTCTACTACTTGGGAGTTACTTTCCCCTTGACTTGATTCAGAATAGTGTCAGCACAAGATATTTCAGTATTCCAGTTATATCCACAGCATGGACATAGGACATAAATGTGACTACACTCTATCGTTATCTGATGTGAAAATGTCTGGAAATCATACAGTAGCTGGAACAAGCTTCGTGTAGTCAAAATTAATTCCATGCTTACTTTATGGTGCATATGCACACCTATGATGTATATCATGGCAGCCTGCCAGTTAGTAATTAATATACACTTCAGATCTAATTGTCACCTCTGTCACACTCTGCCATACTCTGTCATAGATGTGAAAGTTGATGGATAGGTTGTCCCTGTATCAAACCAATCCATTACTCAATTTACCAATTTATGTATTCTTGTAGTCTATATTTATAATAGATCATGCCTTGACCAAGTGATATATTTAGGTAATTTATTATGATGGAAACCGTATGATGACCTGTAATATATAATTCTAAATAATTTGGAGATCAAAGGTGAACCTAGCCTGTGCTCACTATGGGAATTAGGTAGAGCTCATGCTAACCTATTTGTGGCCTATCGATCAGTGGGGTTTGAAAGTGCAATCATGCTGTACCAAAGGATAAGGTTCACGAATTTATGTAGCTGGAGGCTCGATAAAATTTATCGATTTTTTTTTCTAAGTTTAATTTTTCTAAGTTGAGACTACGGACTAGTATTCTGATCCGAAGTGATCCAAATAGGTAAGGTACTGGATAGGATAAACCTACTGATGTATGTATGTCGTTGGCCATACTCATTCTAGTGTCTGTAGCCATGGACAGTTGCTTTTGTAAAGTCAAAAATCCCCCAAAACGTACTCGGATGTTTCCATTGGTCTCTGGTCTCGAAAGAGAGGATTTGAGTTATGACATACATGTCTCTACTTATACTATATATAATATACCCTGATTACAGGTATTGTGCTGGTTGCTATCAACCCTTACGATGACTTGCCCATATATGGTAATGAGATTGTACAGGCTTACAATGGCCAGGACTCCAATAACCTTGACCCCCACATATATGCTGTGGCAGAGGAGGCATTCAAACAAATGTCCAGGTAGGTGGCACAAGTATATTTGATCGCACACAATTATATTTATGCTGTCCCTGGCGCCCCGCTAAGATCTCGGTAGCCTGTTTATATTAGGCTAATGTCGCCAAGAGCTGTGATGCTACATCCTGTGCCATAGCATGACCAAATCACCGGGAATTATAAGTCGCAAAAATTTTTTTATCATTATTATTGTTAAAGTATTATTGCAAACATAGATGAAAATCTTGAAATAGAACAAATTATAACAAAAATGAAATATGAAACAGTCTAGTCTGATTGACTCAAAGCCATTAAGACACCGAGAGAGTATCTTCGATGTTACTTTCTCTGTGGGTATAGGTTAAGGAGTAGGAATGGCAATAACTTAAGCTTAGGCCACACTGACGCGAATTTTTTTGCGAATAGCGAATTTTGGCCAAAGGCGAATTCGCGAATTATAATCGAGCGTGCCACACTGCAAAAGCTATAAGCGAATTCGCATTGATTTCACCCAATGAGGGATCAAAAATTATTATCCCCGGTCACGTTTCTCATTCACTTCAGAACTAGAACTCCGAAAAATGTAAAATAAAAATATAATTAAAATAGAATAATTATTTTATTCTTACTTTCATTCGTTTTACACAATTCTTGCAAACGGAAGTAGTCATTTTATTCATCAGTTAAAATAAATATTTTAATATTATAATTTAAACTCATGATTGATTGAAAATCCGTGACTCTGAACACGTGACAGTAACGTGACAAGTAAAAATTGGCCAATCACAAATTAGCGATTTGCGAATTAGCTGATTGAGATCAGCGAGTGCGAAATCGCTAATTTTGCGCGAATTCGCACAAATTTGCGATTTGCGAATTCGCCTTTGGCCAAAATTCGCTATTCGCACAAAAAATCGCGTCAGTGTGGCCCTAGCATTAGTTGGTATCATCTACATAGAGTTGTCTCCCCTTTATTCGGTTTGACTTGCTATTATTTAGATTAGCGTTTCGATGTGGTGCTACTGAAGGATTTCTGTATGCAGTGTATACTATGTATTTTAGATTTGAGCAGAATCAGTCTATCATAGTCTCAGGGGAGAGTGGCGCAGGTAAAACTGTCTCAGCCAAGTATGCCATGAGGTACTTTGCTATAGTAGGTGGATCATCACATGATGAGACTCAGGTTTGTACTTCGTAGTATATTAACGTGTTGGTGTTCGCGTGTACTGATTATGTTGTTATATCACATAGTAGGTTTAAATACTGTGCTATATTATATGTTTCATGTATTAACATTTGTATTATTGAAGTGTCGCATTATCAAATGATTTGAATTATTAGTGTAATATTCTGTATCACAAGTACTAGTAGGCCCTATTATTGATACACATTAACACATGATGAAATATTATGTCTGCCTGCTACTAATTTGCAGAAGGAGAAAGTTTCACTGGTGAGTGTACTGACTACATGGCCCATATGGACTACATGGTCCACGTGGACAGCATGGTCCATGTGGGCAGCATCGCCCATATGGACTACATGGTCCACATAGTCCACATGGACTGTTAAACTGTTCCTGTGTTACTTTCCTGTTGCTCTCTGACTCTGTCAGCATGCTGTAATAATAATATTATACTTGGAGTTATCTTCACTCTGTATTAGTATCTGATATGGAGTTATCTACACTCTGTATTAGTATCTGATATGGAGTTATCTCCACTCTGTATTAGTATCTGATATGGAGTTATCTCCACATAAATGTATGCATGATATTGGGGGAATAACTATGTATGTAATATAATGTAGCTATAATGCATCTCATAATCTTAAACCACTTTAATATCCTACCAACATTTTCTGAACAAAGTTCAATATTTTTATTTATTTGTATTTTGACTATCCAATGATTGGATTTCATCTTATTGACATTGATCCCTTGTGTCCATTAACTAATCCACATTGACCTCTCCATCCCAGAGTTTCTCCTTTCAAGTTGAATATTTCCACAACATTTATTATAACAGTACCTATGTGATATACTATATACAATGTAGATAGCCCTTGCATATTGAACCAAATGTTCCAAGTAGAACAGCTATTTTCAGGGCACACTGACTTGAGTCTAACTTTGTAGGCCTACTTCATCCTATTTTAATATAGTGCCAATTAAAAAATAACATTTAGTTTGAAATTGTTGACTGCATACGATCAGGTAGAGTTGCATATTCCCTCTGCCTCACATATGAGGGTTTTGGTCCTAGTCCTGGTTATCTGATCTATCATATCATATTTTGTACATTCGACCAGATAATGGGCTTAACTTTAGTGACAGGCATGTTGCTGGTTGGTACATGGCCTACTGGTGTAAGACTAGTAACGGATGCATGCAGGTGTATGGTTAGATGGTAGCTAGTGCTCTAGTCTAGTTATAGTCCCGTAGGTAAGGTCAGACACAGTTGTGGAACTATAGACACAACTCTGCTGTCTTTACCAGTGCTAACGCAGGTTGAGCTTCACTTTAAGTATGCATGTGTGCAGGAGACATGCTATACCCTGGGTTCCAGTCCCAAGTTTCCATACACTCACTCACTTGTAGCCCTGGTGGGTTTGGAACCCACTCTACATTGTTTACTTATCCAAGGGCTGAAACGCTTTCTTGGCCTAAAAACTAAGCATTTGCATCCAACATGTTGAGGGCGGTTACATATACATGTATATTATAGCCTGAGTGTTATACCTACATGTAGGTGGAGAAGAAGGTACTTGCCTCCAACCCTATCATGGAATCCATCGGAAATGCTAAAACCACAAGGAATGATAACTCCAGTAGGTTTGGGAAATACATTGAAATTGATTTCAAGAAGGACTTGACCATTATTGGAGCTCAAATGAGAACATATTTGCTGGAAAAGTCAAGGTATTCCTATCTTTATTGCCACCTAATAATTCTAAATGTATTGCAATATGTTAAAACCTAAACCATCTTAGGAAACATGTGCATATGTATGTAGCTGTATGGAATTGTGGGCTACCTACAATCTATGTTTTTGATTGTTTATAATATCCACACTTATGTACAAATATACAGATGAAGTTGCCTGCTCAATATATTTTTAAATTGGAATTTATAAACATTTTCCAGGGTGGTATTCCAAGCTCCGGAGGAGAGAAACTACCATATATTCTATCAGCTGTGCTCGATGAGAGACGATGACGAGTTTTCCCACCTTAACCTGAGTTCCCCTGAAGACTTTATATACCTGAATCATGGGGAGTGTACTGAAATAGACGGGGTGGACGACTCCAGAGAGTTTGGTTTTACCCAGAAAGCTTTAGATACATTAGGTATGCCTGTGATATAAATGGGGGTTTGATATAGTTCCCTTCCTCGTCTGGAAGGTTTTATGAAAACATCTCAAGAGTATAGTGTGATGTAGATTTAGTATTATCTAGTATCAACTGTAGGGAAGTCAACACCCACGTGTTGAAGGTTTGTTTGGTGAATCCGATGCTCGCATGTTTATGTTTGAAAACTAAGTTTCAAAACTGTTAGAGTTCTCATGACTCTATGGATTGTTCTAGTAGTACAACTAATTGGTTAAGTATTACACATGCATTTATGCTGTTTCAGGATTAAACCAAATGACGCAGCAGGAAATGTTCAAAATATTTGCTGCTGTCCTACACTTGGGCAATGTGACACTTACTGAGAGAACCGGTGATTCCAGTAAAATACCTGTAAGTTTACTATCAGATAGATAAGTGTATAGTAGATACTCAAGATGTCACACTGTATTGATGGTGTACATGCAGAGATATTTGAGTAGATGCAAACGTATACTGTATCTCTGTTTGTTCAATCTCGTTCGTTTCATGTATTTTTGTGGTAAAGGTTGTTAGTTTTGAGCTAAGTTTTTGATTTATTTAAACAATTATAGGCTTAATGAGCCATAGAGAAAGTTGATACGAAATTTTAGGTTGCCGCCAATGGCACCCTTTAGCTTACCACTTCAGTTCCATATACTTTCCAATTTTAATTGCAACTCTTAAAATGTTATATTGAAAGCCAACACTACTCCTGTGTGAATTGTAGTTCAGTACTTCATTTAAAATTAATTTGTCACATGACATCATTCAATATGGCCGACTGTTGTAGTCTGACTCAGCAGGGTGTGATGTAAGTAAAGCGGAGTGTACCAACCATTTGCTGGAGTATTTGATTTGACCGTTTAGACACTAATATGCCCATCATATGCGTTCTATGTTGTTTCACTCATTCAGCAGTGTGCGGTTTCTACCAACATGTTTCTTCACTTAGCTAAGTTCTGTAGGCGTGCTACCGATCACTTACTTCCCATCACTTGTAGCCTTAGCTCCCCGTGGTTTAAATAGATGTTACAGGTCGTCTGCAAAGATCTCCCCATGCTATAATAGAACCCTTTTATAGACCTTTTATAGATAAAAATTTCATGCCCACCCCTCCCTCTTTATTCTCTAGAATATTCTTTGAGAGTCTCAGTTGGTGGTATTTCTAACTTGCAGATTTGTTTGCAAATATTTAACACTCGGGTTGCAGTTATATTTTAATAACATAATTTTTTTGAGTCCAGTTGGGGGTCAAAATTGAGCTAAAAGTTTGAGTTGATGAAATGTAGACATGCCATTAGTGTTGTTTCTAGTTTGTATAAAAATAATTGGAACTTTATTAAAAACAGTGCTTGTTAATTTCACTATTGTCCATCTGTTGATAGTGCTGATAACTGTGCTATTATAAACTAATTTCTATGCATATTTATTTACAATATAGTTATCCGTTATGTAATTGTATAATCTACATGTATATGCACTCTCCCATCTGCAGGCACGCATCAATGTAAGTGTACAAATGGATGTCATGATATGCTTTCTATGTAGCTCTGATTGACTGTTACGAATGCAGTGTACTCTGAACTTAAAGTCTCAACCCTGGTTTATACTTGAGCTTCAAGTCATACTTGAAACTCAAGTTTCACTTGATTTTCAAGTTTGTCTTGATTTTGAAGTCCCAACTAGAGTTTGAGGTTAGACCTGACTTCTATGATTAACCGACTGTCATGTTAGACTTGACATTTACTACGTGAAACTTGACTTTTAGGTTCGACTTGACTTTTAGGTTTGACTTGACTTTTTGGTTTAACTTGACTTTCAGACTTGACTTGACTTTCAGGTTTAACTTGACTTTTATGTTAGACCTAACCTGTATTAAACTTGACTAACATCTACACTATCTGAATGGTAACTGGTAACTAACTTTTACTCCAACTGGAGTTAAAATAGTTGACAATTTTTGGAGTTATCTTCTATTTACCTGTAACCTCGATGACAATGATATGTAACGGTGAATGCATATGGGTTTTTTATTTGTATTCCAACTTTACTGTCAATTAAATAAACAATTACAGTGGAGGCCACTAACATGGGAACTTATAACATAATTGGGTAAAAGTTTTATGCAAGATGAACGTATGTTGATAACTAACATGGTGCTGCTCTAAGGCTGAATGTGGTAGTTGTAATACTAACCAATATGAATCATGGTAGATGTTGGTTTCACAGACACATTGGCATGGTTGATTGAAGCATGTGACATAATTATATTTTCTTCTATAATTATATACCATATTTGGAAATCTACGTTACTGGAATATTATATACCATGTTTGGAAATCTACGTTACCTGAATGTTGTCATAGCCATGGTTCTTTCCTTGAGGATACTGATTCATGCTGTTTGCGATTGTAGTCAAATGATGTGGGACTCAAAGCGTTTTGCACATTGCTTGGTATTGATGAGGAGCAGACGAACAAATGGTTATGTAACAGACAGATACAGACAGTTGGAGAGACACTGACGAAACCATTGACTGTAGCTCAGGTATCTTATGCAGAAGTTAATCTGTAATTTGACATTTGGAGTGTTTTCATTTGGTGTGTCCCCTACATATTAATTAGTACAAAAATGCATCTCAAATTTTGTTTAGAGTTGTCTCCTTTTTACGTAATAGATTTAGTGAAATGACAACTCCCATTCCTTGCATCTATCGCCTATGATGATATTCATGTCTTTAATAAAACTTGTAGGCGTCTTTCTCAAGAGATGCCTTAGCTAAACACATCTATGCAGAGTTATTCCAGTACATAGTCACTCAGATCAACAAATCTCTAGCTTGCCGTGACAAGTCAAATTCATTCATTGGCGTCCTCGATATCTACGGGTAAGTTACGCAGTTGTTTCTGTCATTAATGGGGGGCTTAGTTCTTTATTCGAGCATGGGCTAATAGATGCAGCTGTACAATATATGTTTTATGTCATAACACTAGTACATTATAAGCATCTAGCTGTTGGGATTCAGAGCTCTGCTCCCTAATGGGTTGAATATTTATTCTCATAATTTCTTTAATTCAACATAGTAATAGCCAGTCAGGTGCTGGTAATATTACTTCGGTGCTCAATATAGTTTCTTGTTGTAGTACCACTACCAGTATCATTTTTGTGCAATAATTACTCTTTACTTTGTAGATTTGAGACGTTTGAAATCAACAGTTTTGAACAGTTCTGTATCAACTATGCTAATGAGAAATTACAGCAACAGTTTAATCTGGTAGGTAATTTATGTACAACGTACTGTGTATGCATGCATTATACAAGCCCAACTAGGATCCATTTTTCTGTAGTTATACCATAAAACTCCCATGGCTCTGGTTCTAGTGTAGTTATACCATATGTTATCTTTCATGTTAGGCTGTGCAATTTCTCTTCCATGTTCAAACTGTTTATAGTACATGTTCAAGCAGTTTTAGTACGTTAGCACATATTTAAACTGTTTGTAGCACGTGTTCAAACTGGAACAAGAAGAATATGTGAAGGAACAGATAGAATGGTCTATGATAGACTTCTATGACAATCAGCCCTGCATAGACCTGATAGAAGCCAAACTAGGAATCCTAGATCTATTGGATGAGGAGTGCAAAGTAAGTCAGTCAGTCAGTTAGTCAACTAGTCGGTCAGTCAGCTAGTCAGTCAGCAAGTCAGTCAGCTAGTCAGTCAGCTAGTCAGTCAGTAAGTCAGTCGATCAATCAATGAATTACTGTTTCAATACTTTTGCCACCATATTAGGATATGTATATCAGTGCACCTCTAGTTAGTCGCCATATTAGGATATGTACATGCATATCAGTGCACCTCTAGTTAGTCACACAGGGTGCTAACCAATCAGGTCATCAGATTACTGAACACATGCTGTTTCTCCTCTCACATCTATACCATTTCTATTCCAGGTACCAAATGGCTCTGATGCTAACTGGTGCACCAAGATGTATGATCGGCTACCCAAACACAAACACTTTGGAAAACCAAAGACTTCCCGCACTGCTTTCATCATAGATCATTTTGCTGACAAGGTGCAGTATGAGACCGATGGATTTCTGGATAAAAACCGAGACGCAGTGTTGGAGACCCAACTAAAAATACTCCGAGCTAGTACTGTAAGTTTTAGAAATCACAATAACATTAATACGGTTTCCACATATTCCACAAAGTATGTTTTCATATTCTCAACAGAGTTGGGAAATTTTCAGGTTTACCCATGTGGTGAAATTTAGTTAGCAAGGTGTCACTGTGGTAATTTTGCTCCTGTGGGCATCCATGGCTACGAATCAACACGTCATATTGTCAGTGATGTGCTGTCTCACCTGTTTCAGAAATGAGTGAATTAACCAACTCTGCATCAGATGAAGCAAAGATGCTCTTTATTCTGTATTCATGTAATATATTTTAATATTTTAGAGTGAGTTTGTGGCAGACTTGTTTGTAGAGAAGACAGACTCCGCTCCAACTGGCGCAGCAGCTAAAAAGAAAGGGACAGTCCAGGTACGGCCCGGGCAGAAGCAACCAAAAGCCATGAGCAAATCATCTAAGCAAACTGTTGGTAAGCTGAGAATATGATGTGCCTTGATTTACCTTTCAACTAATATTTAACTTAACTGATGTATTCTGTTATGGAGATTGGTAGATTGAATGTAGGATCTACAAAAATACAGATCTTTATTACATCACCGGAAAGGTGCTCTGCAGGACATAATTAGCAGCCAACATCAATAGGACCTGTACATCAAGAGAAATGTTCAATTGCGAAATTTTGTCTAGCATTTTGTATGCATTTCACTGAGTGTCGTTATCCTTGTATGTTTACAGGAAGTCAGTTTCGCGAGTCATTGAGGAGCCTAATGACTACGCTCTTCTCTACCACACCTCATTATGTTCGCTGTATCAAACCTAACGATGAGAAGGCAGCCTTCACGTGAGTCTAATACTCGTATATATGATAATATCGACAAGCCGTACTATTCTACCAGTTTACTGTAACACTTTTACATATACATATGTACATATACGATATACATATTTTGATTATAATTTTAATTGCAAAATTTCGTCATATTTCTGCATTACCTTGTTGAGAATATAATAATATGTATCACCGTTTACGATTCCCAAGCTAATGTTTTAGCAAGTATGGGCCCACAAGTTGATTTATTTATTCAGCTCAATATTAACGTACTATATTTTCATTAGTTTCAGTCGGTATTACGTTATGATTATATATAGATCCAAATTCCATTTAGTTGGTTTCTTTGAAGTGGGAGGAGCTACGTGACCAAATATACGTGTAAATATACATAATCTGTAGAGGCTTCATATTCGCAGATGTTCATTACACACTGTCTGTTGAATAGGTTCGACTCAAAGAGAGCGGTACAGCAGTTAAGAGCGTGTGGTGTATTGGAGACGATACGCATATCCGCAGCAGGATATCCTTCCCGGTGGACATACCCAGAATTCTTTCAGAGATACAGGGTGCTTTGTAAACATCAACAAATCAAACGTAATGATCTAAGGCTAACATGTGAGAAGGTTCTAGACTCCCTGATCAATGTAAGATATTAAATACTACATCATAGAATGATAGTAACGTTCATTAGCAGACGTAGCAATGTCACTGTTAAACACGCCCACCTACTTCAGTCAATCGATTATTTATTGTTCCTTCAATGTTGTTACATTGATCATCATCATATTTGATCTACTGAAAAAGTAGCCTAGTATTAGTATTCTTACTTATGACTACTGATTGTGTCGCGCCATGGCTTAACGGCATCAAGATATTAAGGCTAATTGAGCTAAATATGTATATAGACACTTTATGTAATGTATATAATATAAGTACATGTTTCATGTTCCATCAGGACCCAGACAAATACCAATTTGGAAAAACGAAGATATTTTTCCGAGCCGGTCAAGTGGCGTACCTGGAGAAGTTACGTAGCGACAAGCTGCAGGCTTGTGGTATCATGATACAGAAGCATGTTAAGGGTTGGATTTATAAGAAGAAATACTTGGCTATTAGAAAGTCTACTCTGCTTCTACAGATGTACGCTAGAGGTAAGTACTGTGCTTCTACAGATGTATGCTAGGGGTAAGTACTGTGCTTCTCCAGATATACGCTAGAGATAGGTCTGTGCTGTCACCCAGCCAAACAGAAGTTATGTGCATAGACATCTATGTTGTGATTCGGACAACAGTCTTGTGATCTTTCCTTGTGCAACGAAGGATGATATATAAAAGAAATGGCCAAACTCCATTAACAATAGTCTTGTTTTCCAAAATGGTTGTGCAGATGTGAAATCACTTTTCCATACTGATATCTACGATAATCGGTTGGTCGTTAAACATTAATTTTCATATTAAGCTGGCTACAAAACAATGTCTAGACCAAATAATGTTCTCTGTCCCTGATAGGTCATAATCTCATAGAGTTCTATATTGGTCTACTATCAGTACCATCTCTGTGCAAACCCACTGGTTGTGCACAATACTGTTGTCAAGTAACACATCTCTCTGATCCTCTGTAGTTATGGGTGTTTAATATCTCTATATGTTCTTCCAGGCTACTTGGCCAGGAAACATGCCCAGTACCTGAGAGAGACGAAGGCAGCAACCAAGATACAAAAGGTGTTCAGAGGATTCAACTGCCGTAAATCTTACCATAAACATAGAAACGCTGTCATCACCATTCAGGTAAACATACAACCACTACACATGTCTATGGCTTGGTGCTTTCAGGCTTTTTGATCTCTCTGATTGTGAATGAGAATTCCGGATTCTCATCTCAAAGTTTTGTACACAAATGATAAATCTCTCGAACCTGGACCAATAGGAAGCAGGTGTTTTGAAAGTCTATTGTCGTAACATGACATGGCTGTTTTCAGCTGACCGATAAACGTCAAGTGATAATCTCATTTTCAAATGTAGAAATGTTTCAATATTGATATTTGACCTGTACCCAACAATATCGATGTTGTAGCAAAACTAGTTTGCCAGCATCCACATATACCTCTACCTCATGAACTGTCGTTTCTTGTGTAGGAATTTATCTGAAGTTGTCAACAATAGAAATAATATCATCCGTATTGCAAGTTTGATATTGTAATTTGTATAGTGTGGGAGCAGTACCCATACTTACAAGCTAGGTAATGTTTTTATTCTCTAACCTAGGCATTGGCACGAGGTGTTCTGGCCAGAAGGCGTTACACTGAGTTGTTACGTAACGCCAAGGCTATAGTGATACAGAAGCATGTGAGAAGATGGCTACAAGTGAGAAAGTACAAGAGGGTACTGAGAGGTATCGTACTTATACAGAGTCACTTCAGGAGACGCAAGGCTAGACTACTCTTTAAAGTGCTCAAGGTTAGCCAATGTTCCATGCGAATATGCCTTTCATCAGGGTCTTGGGTAGTGAATAACCTTAATTTTTCTGTTATGCTGTACTGGTGCTGAGGCTAAAACACAAATTGGTTTATCTCTATTTTAATGGCGGTTGATTTCATGCATTGATAACTCTATTGATGCATTGATAATTGATTTCAAACATTGATAAATGAAGATTTAGTCAAGCCCCTCATCAGGATATTTTACATTCAAACTTTCTACTCTCGAAAATTCACTTCCTTGTTTGAAATGTGAATGACATGTATAAATTCCTATACATGTGACACTGTAGCAGTCCTGTGCTTTAACATTAAGATGAGGTTTTAGTGAAGTGAAGTTCAAACCATCACAAAAAGTTATTTTGATTAAAACTAGATATTGGCTTCAATTTCTGCTAAAGCTCGGGAGTTTTCTTCTCATGTTATTGCACATGTGCAGTACAGCATAATACACAGCTGAGGGCCACGATAACGCTGTGTAATGGGAATGAATATCCAGTCAATATAACCATGAGATGTCAATTATGGTAGTCAGTCAGCTGACCCATTGACCTCTCAAGTGCTGCAACATGCCTTAGATGCAGCTGTTGTACCTCTAGAACTCAATGTGCCATATTATGCACTTTAGATTGAAGCCAAGTCTGTTGATCACATCAAGAAGGTTAACAAGGGGCTCGAGAATAAGATAATAGAGTTGCAGCAGAAGATTGAAGAAATGGTTAGTATTAGTACATTATTACTTGGCTAATGAGTTGGTTAGGGTGGGTTAGATAGCACCCTTGATCCATGAGTGGCTGTACGTTAGAACTTGAATGATCTTGGTCTATTTCAATTCTATCAATTTTATATCTGTCTGCACAATACACGTGACTGTCAATGAAAACACAATATGCACATTAATATAGTCAGTTTTAGTTAGTCTTTAAACATCTTTGTAAAGTGTGATGAAATTTTCATTTTCTCATTTATGCCCTCTTTAGCATTATTTAATTTGTGGGAGTTGTCGGTTTGTAAATTCAAAATTTCCAGTGGCAAAGTTCGTTATTTATTTATTGCCTTTTTTAGGATCCAAACTATTCTGATAAAATTGTAATAGCATAACATTTTTGTTGCACATTTGTACAGAAGAGTTCTGCATCTAAGACGGTACAAGTTTACTTGCAATTAATTTTGGCTGAAAGAATAAGTACATGGTGCATTGGAATGATGTGATCTGCTCACATAACGTTGCGATCCATTGCCTTGGTACATACGATAGAACTAGCCAACAAGTTGTTATGTTTTAGTCATTTTAGTCTGTGTTTGGATTGTGTACTTATATTTCCAACCAGCATTTTTGATATAAATAGAACTGATTTCATGACGTATTGCAATTATATATTTTCCTGTGCTGATAGAAAAAAGTTCAAAAAGACTTTGAAAGCGATAGAATCAAGCTGGAGGTTTCACAGAAAGAGATCGAGAAACTGAAAGGTTCAGAAGGAAGCTTGAAAACAGCTAGTAATAAAATAGTAAGTTAATGTGCTCTAGCTACTGAGCTCAACTGTTTCAGTATACTAGAAATATCAGGATTGTCTCCCCTTAGTATCTGTAAAATGTTATTCATGGTTTAAATTTTGTCTTTGTTTGGTAACGTTATTTGAGGTGAGTTTTAAATCGAAATATTTAAAAGTGTGAAATTTCAAGTCTTCCACTCCTTCTATATTTCATCTCTGTTCTGTACGTCTGTATGGTATGTATGGACGTCTGTATGGTATGTATGTATGTCTGTATGGTATGTACATACGTCTGTATGGTATGTACGTAGTCTGTATGGTAAGTACGTATGTCTGTGTGGTATGTACGTACGTCTGTATGGCATGT
This sequence comes from Bugulina stolonifera, assembly GCA_935421135.1. NCBI lineage: Eukaryota > Metazoa > Bryozoa > Gymnolaemata > Cheilostomatida > Bugulidae > Bugulina > Bugulina stolonifera. The sequence goes on from OW285194.1 coordinate 7,788,586, forward strand.
ACATATGTATGCATGGTATGTATGTATGTATTTCTGTACATCTCACTTTAGACTGATTTGGAGGAGACTATTGCCAGACTAACTGCTGAGCTGGAGAAGGAAAGGGAGGAGAAACAAGATCTCATCTCCGAGAAGAGTCTGCTCGTGAGCTCAGCAGATCAGGTACTGGTGGTACCATAGTCAGGTCTAGTAGTAGCTGTAGTAGCAGTAGTACTAGTACTAGCAGTAGTAGTGCTAGCAGTTGCAGTGGTACTAGGAGTAACTGTAGTAGCAGTGGTAGTAGTAGTTTCAGTAGCAGCAGCAGGAGTAGCAGTGTAGCCAGTACTAATAGTAACAGTACGAGTAGTGGTAGTGGTAAATTCTCTTCTAGTAACAGTGTACTAATCTTAGTAGTGGTACTAGTACTACTAATTAGCAGTGGTATTAGTATTAGTACTAGCAGTAATGCAGTAATTTATTTATGCTATGAAGTTTGCTAATAACTTCAGAGCAGCCATGCACTGTCCGCCCTCTGTGTTATAGAAACAGCAAGAGCTGGAAGAAGCTAACCAGTCGCAGAAAGAGGAAATACTCAAAATGGAACAGGAAATGGCAGAGATGAAATCTAAGATGCAAGGTAACCCATTCCCTTAGTTCTGATTGACGCTTGTTGACATGTGTGTGTTTTGATGACACCTGAGGATATTTATGTTTTGAGTGACACCTGACACCTGATGATATAGTTGTGTAGGTTCTGACTGACGCCTTGTGACACATGCAAGTTCTTGCTGACACTTAATGATACAAAATGCATAATTTTACTGACACCTGATGGCATGAGTCTGTTCCGATCGACACCTTATGACACGTCTTGGTTCCTACTGACACCTTATGGCATGTTGTATTTTACTAGCTGAATTGAATATGAGGCTAGACCAGGAGAGGAAGCAGGTCATACAAGAGATGGCAGTGGAAAGAGAGCACCATCAGAGACTTGTCAAAGACCATGGCAGGTTGCAGCAGAGAATGGAGAATCTTCTAGAAGAGCGCAACGCCAAAAGTATGCAATTAGTTACATTATATGATAAAGTAGAGACACACCACGATGACGTGTCGCATACTATACATGAACAGTACCAACAGGTGTCCGTTCGTCATTGGCATACAGAAGTATGTGCCCTATTGGTAGGCATGTTTGCACGTGTCATAGGTAGTAGGGTGGTTAATTGGGCTGCGTACATACTCAACCCAACATTGTCTAATCCACCATTTACATTGAAGTTGGACTTTAACATACGATTTAGACTCAGTACTAGCTAGTCAACAGGTAATGGGAGGCTTGGTACTCCTGATCTATTCAACTGCATGATATTATCAAGAATCTCTTGATTATAACTCATTTTGCAAGTATTTTGGTATAATTCTGGTCTCCATTATAATGGACATGTATTTATTTCTAAGAGCTATTCTCTTCAACACTGATGTTATGTTTGCAGATCTCTGATGTTGTCAGCATTAAATGCTGGTATATAACTTATTAGTATTATAAATTATTCTATTTTTTTTCTATTTTTGCATGCAATGCAAATAAAATTAACTCCCATTTTAAGGGATGTAAATGAACAGAAGCATTGATTAGATTGAACTCTACTTGCAGCTCTTGTCTGCTTCACTAACTCACCCACATTTGGTCTGAACTACCTGTAGCACTTTTTTCTCTATACCTTGAGTCACTTATAAATAGGTAATCAAGCAAAAAAATTAATTGGATCAGATTTTGACAAAGAAAAGGCATTCATTAGATGAGATCTATTCAGCATAGTGCAGTGTGTGACTGAGCTTGAACCTGTCTTTTGCTGGGTAGCCTGAGCTACCAACCTTTGTTGTAACACCTGACATTTCTATAACACCACACGCATGCTGAACAATTGAAGCACAGTCTAAATATGGTGATATGTGCTAACATCGGTGGTGGTGAAGTGTTTAAATTAATGCTATGTATGGCTTCACTGTTTTAGTGTCAGGGCATGCTAGGCACCCGAGTGACGTGAGTTCCATCAGCCTCGATTCTAGTGTACCAGATTCTGGTATCAACTTTCCCGATGAGATGCGACAGAATAATGTAAGTTCTATGTTTCTCGTCTGTTGTAAAATTCATTCACTCAGCACTAGAAAATATTGTTATTTATTATAATTTGGTAATTCCGTATTATCCAAACTAGGTTTGCAATCCAATCCAAAGTTGTCTTCTATGGCATGAAAAATGGAAGATTTTAGATGTTCAATTCTGTTTCATTGTTATTATTCATATGTTTAGTTCATGTAGAATATAAATAGTACTAATGTTGGTGCTTTGTATACCCCAAGTTCTCATTACAGGAAGCAGATTTTGATAGCCTGAGAAGACGTCGAAAGTTTGAGAGCACAGAGTCCCCCCTCGTAGCTGATTCACATGTGAAGAAGGAACCTGAGGCTAACACTGATAATGGGGTTGAAAAAGAGGCTAATGATGCAGAAGATAACAAGATGGATGATAGAGAGACGATAGCAGATGACAGATCCACCATCTTAGGAGGCGGAGAGACTAGTGAGATGAGAGATGCTGATGTAGAAGAGAGTAAGCCTGCTCCACTTGATCTTGGTAAGTCAACGCGGAGTTCTCATCTGCCATCTTGGAAAAGATGGTGGATTATGCACATAACTCCAGTATGCGGTTGAAACACCACACATACTATGAATAGTTCAGTACCTAAAATAGATTATCGCCGTTCGTTCTTTTCGATAACTTATTCGCACACTTGGCTGTATTTTTACTGACATCATCTCTGTTCTAATTGGCTATACTAGTGCTGTATTTATTCTAGTTGACTAAACTTTCACTATCTATATTCTGATTGGTTATACTAGCATTATCTGGAATTTCATTGGTTATTTTAGTACCGTCTGAATTCTGATTAGTTATCCTAGCAGTATCTTTACTCCTACTGGGTATCTCTCTAGGTATGATGTTGAAGCTACAGACCAGAATCAGAGATTTGGAGAAAGAGAGAAACCAGCTGATAAAAGATAAGGAGAATGCAGAGAAGAGACCCCGTTCAGAATCACAGTACTCTGGTCAGTGGAGTTTGTTTGCTGGTTTTGGCTTGTCTTTCAAAAGAGTAAATTCATGGTGAAACTGTAACATAGACGTTTCCTGTGTTACAGAAGTTAGATTGGATTACAGTACTCTGAAATCTGCATTGAATTTGTTTGTGCAGACGTAGCTGCCGACCACCAGAAGCTGATAGAGTTAGAGATGGAGAATGCCAGACTGAAGGAGAGTTTGGAGAGGTTACAGAAGGCGGTGGCCTCAGGGGAAGGTGGCAATGTAGAACTAACAAGTAAGAACATTTTATTGTATGTGGTCTCTGTTTATGCAAGAAATTTTTTGAATTTGTCACCGAGCAGCCAAGGACTTGATCTAACATCCATGGAAATAACCCATGGCCTCTATGGCACCTAGTCGCCTAGCATAGTGGACAGAACACGCTAATACAACTACATTAATTGCATAGCAATAAAGATAACAACTGGAAGATTTGTATATCGATATCAACTTTCTTTCCAAACAGACTTTAATGCAGAATTTCATATAAATTTTAAGAGACTAGTGACTTGAAGCTTTTACCCAATCAAAACCCGAGTGGGAACAATCTACTCTCTGTCGTTGTTAGGTCAATTCAGTGCTGTAAACGATGAGTTGGAACGTCGTCGTGAAGAGTGCATACAACTCAAGTCTCTCTTAGCTAGTCGGACTAAGGACTCAGTTGAGACCGCTAAACAGTCTTACGGTGGAAACGCTGAGATACTCAACGAGGTATGTTATCTGTCCTATACTGTATCAGAGTTATTCCTGCAGTCTCCGGCTATTAAAGAAGGCTCTCTTGCCAACCTTTCTTATACATAAAATAAGGAACTTCTCTGCAAACCGCTATGTATAGGCTTACTGTTTGCAAATTAAATTTTGAACATGCTGATGGTCCCTGTTTGCAGCCAAATCGGGAATCCCATATTGTGGATGTTGAAGTCATACTTTCACAGACATACTAAAGCTTTATATTTTATAATCAAAATTATTACTTCTGGCGCCTCCTCTCATTTGGGATGCTATTCTCCTCCACCTCCTCCTCATCAATTGACTTTATTTGAGTATTTGAGTATACGGAATGGATGAGAGCCTTTAATAAATGATGTTGTTTACATCATGTGTCAATTTTATACACATTCAGTACACACAGTTTATTTATAAATACTTGTATAAAACCAAAGTGGCATAAAGTAAGGTAAATTAAACATAAAATGTGTTTGATGAGTCACATGGTTTGCCTTCTTGACATCTGGAACACAGCTTACTTAGGTGGGCTGTTGTTTCATCTGCATAGCCTTCCCCAGGTGCTGGTCGTTTCAGTGCTTTGGTCTCGTATGGTAGGGTCATTACGTCGCATTTAACACAGGCCTGCTTAGATATTGGCTGGAAAGAAAATGGTATCCAATTTTAGCCAAGTCGGCATGCTACATATTATTTCTACAGTTTACAGTGAAAGTATGCTGATTTATAGGCCATTGAATCACTCACTATATGAACAAAATGCTGAATTAACAAATTCAGTGAATACCAGTATTTTATATACTTGATTCTATCTGCTTATATATGCCTCAAGTTGAGAGGTGGGTCATCACTTTTAGGCTGTTAGGGAAAAAATGCTACAGTAAATAATTCCATAATACTGCTAGTTTTAAATAAATACAAACACTGCTCTGGATAAGAGTTTTATTCACAACGTTCAAGCAATTCCTGAAATCATGAATATAGTTGTTATTCGAAATCTGCACAGGCAATTTTATAGCATGCTCAACAAAGGTTTTCGTTGCATGTACATGTGCAACATTTTTAAGATTGTGGCCACTTCTGGCCTACAGGCAACATCTTGCCCACCCATTCCTATGTTGACGAAGATGTGGATATGATATGGTATATGACAAGATCTGCAGAATCATGTCATAACTGATCCCTGTGGTGTTGAGGTTAGACTCGCAGTACTTCAGATAAATCGATAAAATGGAAGCACAGCTTGTATTCAAAGATAATTTCGTACACAGGCTCTTGTGCTAGATATAGAAATGTTTATGCAGAAATTTAATGTTTATTAATAATACTGTACAGTGTAAACTCTACTCTACTTACCATTGGTATGTCCGTAAGCATTTTACTTACCGTAAAATTGTCGACACCCTTGTATATGCAGTGTGCTCGACCGCTCTCCCACATCTTACTGCATATTGGGCACTCAAAGTAACCGTATCGTCTAACTTCATCTCCAATTTTGGGGATCTTAGGCACCTTGGGTGTGAATCTCCTGGATGTGAATCTTTTAACTGTATACTTAGGCATGTTAAAGATTGTTTGATTGACTAATATAATAGTCCTGTATGTATACACAACTAGTCACTGTTCTTATCAGCTTTCAAATGGCCCATTACTGGCTGCCGGCATAGCTAAAGTACATGATTGTAAAAGCTCAAAATACCCTTCTGGGTTTTCCTGTGTAGGGGTAGATTCTTTTTCTGGGCTATTATTCACTAAATATATCATTGATTATACTGTGCGGAATCGATTCAATTCAGTGGAAAGAAATTTATTCATTTAATAACAAGTAGTATATTCATTAATCATTTGTTTTCTATTGTTTAGACTAGAGGACAGCTAAAATGTAAGCAGTGTTAGTTGCAGCATACACCTAGGTCTAAATACTGGTGAAAATAAACTGAAAATCTTGTCAAATTTCTTTTTGCCCATAAGCTAGCTGTTTAGAATCTGGCCCCACTGCTACAGTGCTGGCCACTACGGCATCTGGAGCACAAATCACTTCTGTGGGCTTTGTTCTCATCTACATGCCGTACTTCATCAAATGATGGTCGCTCCAGTGGTTTAGTTGTGTGTGGCAGGGTCATGATATCACACCTCTTACAAGCCTGGGTTGACGTCGGCTGAAAAGTTAGTGTAATTAACATAATATTTTATTAAACCAATCATGGCAACAAATAGTATCCCAGATTAGCATTCATATTCGTCTAAACTTCATGGAATCCAGAACAATGAACCAATGTTAAGTGATGGGTCTCAAAAAGCTGTAGAAAATGGGTTAGTCCGGTAGCCCACTCATCTGTGAGCACACAATTTCTAAAGACTCCTGTAAAAAAAGTTTCTCCAATTATGCTATTTCATAGTATTGATCCAATTATTGATCCTTTGGTTTCTTACCTCGAAAGTGAGTCCACCCTTGAATTGACAGTAAGTCCGACCACTTTCCCAACCGTTGCCACATTGTGGGCATCTAAAGTAGCCGTATCTTCTAACTTCTTGTCCAATGTTTAGCATGTATCTAGACATATCAGCGGTTATACTAATCTGCTTATATACGTGCAACTAGTTACCTCTGCTCATACTCAACAAATGCCAGAGCAGCGATAGTTTAGTCAGGCATCAGCATTGTTTCACAGGGAAACCCCTACACTGATGGGAAGCTCCCTCTATCGGTATGATGTGTGGGAATCCCAATGTTTATAATTGTATCTGCCATCTGCTATATATGTTATTGTTGGTCAAGTTAGGTCAAGTTCTTCAGTTGTTCGTCAGGAATTTGTGACTGTTCGAAAATGTCAGTTCGAAACAAGACGTTCTGAAAACTTCAAAACGCCAAACCCGAATTTCTAACCCTAATTCCAAGCCCCAATAGCCGGAATAGCCTATGACCATGAATGCATAGATTCAAACTGGATCACTCACTGGGCTTGAGGGCGGTTTTTGTCTACTGTTATCTAAAAATTCTCAAGTTGGTAAGTCAGTCGGATTTTTTATCCTGAAAATGCATAGGGCCTACAATTATTCATCTATATTCTATATGTACATGTTTTCGTCTCATTGTCATTTCGAATATTAACCTACCATTCTCATAGTACTATTAGCAATTAATAGTGTGAGGGTGTTGTTGGGTGGAAGAATCTCTACTCATAGTTGTCCTCTCCTTAATCGGCGGCACGTAAAGAGATTACACTGACCAACCAATGATACAAAATACTGTGGTTGCAAGTGTAGTTGATGAACTTGTTTTTTCTATCAGGTGTGTCTCGGCAAATGATGTTTTCTTGGTGAACTTTTTTTTCAGACTTACATTTTGAAAGCTTTCCTCTAGCATATCTTCTTGATTACATTCTGGTTCTTCTCTCTCTTCTGCAGAACGAGCATCAGGAGAAAATCTCTCTGTTTTACCAGAAAATAATAAACCACTGATAGTTTTTTGTTTTTGCAGTTCCCCTCCCGGCATTTCCATGAGTGTTTGGGCTTCAATATAATTGAGGACGTGTGTGATGATAGCCTTATGTTCTATTTATTATTTCTTTTAGGATGGAGAGCTGGCCTCAGCGTATCAAACCCTGAAAGATGTTAACAGAGTTCTACAGAGAGATCTTGAGCTAGAAAAAGATGGCCATAAGAAGAGAGAAGCTGAACTCAGGAGTACGATAGAGGAACTGAAGAGGGATAATGACAGGCAGCAGGATCTGATTGGACAGGTAAGCAGTAGTTGGTCTCTATCTGAGTGGCCACGGTGCTACTGTAGTTAAGTTATAGTAGTAATAGTAGTTATAATAGTAATAGTAGTTATAATAGTAGTTATAGTAGTAATATAGTAGTAATAGTAGTTATAGTAGTAATAGTAGTTATAGTAGTAATATAGTAGTAATAGTAGTTATAGTAGTAATAGTAGTTATAATAGTAGTAATAGTAGTTATAGTAGTAATATAGTAGTTATAGTAGTAATATAGTAGTAATAGTAGTAATAGTAGTTATAGTAGTAATAGTAGTTATAATAGTAGTAATAGTAGTAATAGTAGTTATAGTAGTAGTAATAGTAGTTATAGTAGTAATAGTAGTTATAGTAGTAGTAATAGTAGTTATAGTAGTAATAGTAGTAATAGTTGCTTACTAGTAGTGAATAATAACATCTTATGGTAACTACATGTAGGTATGGCTACTAGATAAATCAAATTATAATTGTATTAATCCTGTTAGGTGTAGTGTGTGTAGTTATTTTCACTTGTGATGTTAGGCCAATCAAAGCCTTCTTACATTTTGTTAATGCAGCGCCTATTGCTGTTGTTCCATATCAGTCTGATATATTTTAGTGTTTTACAAATTAAAAATAGCTATGTAATATAGGTTACGTAATATAGGTTGCGTAATATAGGTGTTTTAGCCTGTCCTTGTAGATATGTTTTGCTTTGACACTAACAGCCTTTTCTGCACACTAATGTGAGTTGAATGATATTTCTGTCTTGTAGCTGAACAAAGTAGCGAGTGTAGGTATTTGTACGGGTAGAGAACAAACATATCCTTATACGGTCATGGAAGTATATCCCTATATGGTCATGGCCGCACACACTCTGTTCTGTATCATTCATATTAACTTTGCTTTGCCTAGTTAGTCAACAGGCTGCCTGTGGTAGAGATGTCCTAGTAATCATTAGCAAAGGGTATACTGGCTACTATTCAGTTTCTTGGATTTGCCTTCTCATTTAAATTAAAGGGAAGTGGAATACTATTTGGGAAATTGTTTACAGGAAAAGACAACTCTGAATATCAAAAGTTCTTAATGCTGTTATGAAGGGATTTGTAATCAATTTTTGCACTTTTGCAACTCTATATCAGTCTGTGACTACGTTCAGAGTTTTGTCTCTACAAATGGGAAGGCAAATCCAAATCTAGGAATTTATGACTTGAATAGTTGCCTGTATAACTTTAAGTACTGCTGCTATTTATTTTGCACGCCATTCGGTTTAGTCTGCTCTAGTTGGTGTCATGATTCACTAGCAATCTTTTCTTGTCACCGCGTCTTCTAAGTTACCTTTAAAAGTGGAAAGTCATATACCAAGTGTTTTTAATTATTGGAATTCATCAAGTCTTGAGACACCACATGCTTAGATGGCGGAGTGTACTGTTAAGTCTGTCGTCTAGGATAGAAATGGTGAAATTACTGTTTTGGTTTTCAAACTCAAGATCGGCAAGGCATGTGGCATGTAGCATGTGGAATATTGTCTAGTAGGAAATAAATAACCAAATACCAACCATAATGTTTACATAACAATGTTAAGGTTATCTAATATGAAAGCTCTACCATGTGACACTGGGCAGCAGTGAAGGAATAGTGTTCTGTGATTGGTTAATGTCTTGACCACTCAAGTGGGATGCAACTGCATAGTCAAACGAGACTGGCTGTGCAGTTGGTCATTTCCTGTAAGATATGTCGACAGGAAATAAGTTGTGGTCATGTTTAGAGTTGTCTTCTGGTGCACCAACCAGTTTTCTAACATGAAGATAAATAAACTTGTTTGGATTGCAACCTAAATTGTTTCACAACTGTTGAATTGCTCATAGCTGATTTGGAAATAATCTTTCAGTTACATGAAATCGTCCGATGTAGGATTAATTGATATAACGGCAAATAATATGTAATCATATTACTAATGAAAAACAGCTCTATCAAGGTTCGGTCGGAAATTGAACACCAGTCGAAGTAAACAACTCTGAATACGACACGTGGGTTTCCTGTCCTCTATGGTAGCATCGTGTATATCACTAGTGTGTTTCACTATGTCTAATATTGTGGTAATTGTAATGTATAGATGTCTCAGGCTGTGGCTATCCCATCGGGTACAGCCGATGATGATGATCAGCAGGTATTTATATTCCTTTCTCCACATGGTTTGGTCCCCATAATACAATCCAAGTAGTGTCGGTTGTGTTCAACTGTACGACGAGTACTTCAGCCGTTCGAAATAGGAGTTCCTCAAAATTGATTACCGAAAATTACAGGCTCTTCCTCGTTAATCTAGTTCTCTAGGATTGGACGCAGAATAGATACACTGCTCTAGAGTTAAAATGGATGGCAAAGGGACGGGAGACATTGCCATGCCATGTGTTAACTGTTAACTGAACTTTGAGCTTTCAGTAATGTTACTGTGACCAATTTCAAACCAGTTGACCCTATATTGACTTATGCAGCTGTACCCTTGGAGTAACGAACACCACAGGGTTTGCTAACCCAGCAGGTGGGTTAGTAATTCCGAGGGCAACCAACTGGTAGATAGAATCGCAGGCACACATTCCTTCTTTTTTGTTGGAGATTTACTAGCACTGTTGTCAAAACTTGTGAATTTCTTTAATAGGCCTAAACTACCAATTTAGAAGAATTATTTTGAATTAAATATCCTTATTAAATTCAAATAAGATTTATATTGACACGTACAGGAGTTGAGCACAGCCACCCTACCCTTTCTTCAACTATTTGTACATAGTCATTCACAAAACACTATTACTGCTGAGCCTAGGATTTTATGTTAAACTAACAAGATTTGCTACTATTCACACGGTCTACATTGATATCTACTTATTGTATTAGGACCTGGTGTACGGGGCTTTCTAATCGTCAGTCGGACTAAAAATCTTACGCATGCACTGGTTGATGACTACTAACGTATAACCTGGAGGAATTCTGAACTAATCATTCACTCGTTGAGCATCTAATTAGTGTTTCCTGTTTCTTTTGTAATCTGTTAACCGAAATTGGATAGTCTAATAGCTCGAACTTTGTTATCCAGGTGTTGATATTTTCAGTATCAGCAAGTTTAATCTATTTATTGTGTTTAATTACATATCTCCATGGGTATGGATGATTTATCTGTTGGTTGATGCTTGTAGAATCTATCGATGTCACCAGAGCAGGCCATGCAGAACGCACTGCAGTACGAGATACAGAGGCTAATGTCAGAGAACTTGGTATGCGCTCATTATTTTAGTAGTTATCCCTCCTGTATCAGTTGTAGTTGCTATGGATGTGACTGCACACAATTATGCTGTAGGTTTATGTGATGTATTTTCCCTCTAGACTTATGTTCTGTAGTGATTATGATTGTACCCTTGCTCATTGTGTATGTGTATAAAAATTACCTCCCCTGTATAATTATAGTAGTTATCTCCCCTGTAATCTAATATTACAGGATATGAGAGAGAAATGTGATCAACTGGAAGAGAAAGTGAGAAAACTAAAGAAGGCTGTTAAGATATACGCAGCTCGACTGAAAGAATCTGGAACCTCCGACGGTAAGTGTTATGAACAAAATGGAATCAACATAATTATTATGGTATATATGAAAATATCAATATATAACCGTTGTCACCGATTTGGAGTTATCTACACCACATCTTCATTGATTTTATGTTCTCCACCATGTTTGGTGAGATGCTGTGGGAGTAAACAGTAGGCACACATCTAAGAAATAAATTTGCCACAAAATTTAAACATTGGAACATGCATAATCATAAGTTACAGTAAGTAATAGGCGGTGCATTAGCCTGGACTGGACTGAACCAAAGGGATGTACTAAACATGATTTTCAGAATTGTAATTAGTTAGCATGGAAATGGAATAAGTTAGAAATTGGAAAGTCTAAGCATTGGTGGGTCTCACCGTGTGGTAGGATTGTAACAGTCTTTGTACATCTCTACACATGCTTTCCTCTGTCTAACGGAACTATACACGCTATCACACTCGTGTACTTGATGTCTATCATATATTTCTAGGTGGTAAGATTAAGACAGAGGAAGCTCTTGATGAAGAGGATGAGGAAGATATGGGCGGTAAGATTCGGTACCAGCCAACCAAGAGCTACATGGGTATGCTGGAGTACAAGAAGGAGGAGGAGTACGTGTTAGTGAAGAACCTGGTTACTGGTAGGTTATATGATTTATATAGTACCTGCTTATAGTAGGTTATATACTCTATATAGTACCTGCAAGTTATAGGTTATATACTTTATGTTATATATTATATTGTGTAGACTTGAAGCCGAGGGTCGCGATCACCCTGATACCGACTCTACCTGCGTACATCCTGTTCATGTGTCTCAGACATACAGACCACCTGAATGAAGACTCAAGGTGTAAAACTCTCCTCACAAACGTCATAAACGGCATCAAGAAAGTGTCAAAGGTCAGCAGACTCTCTTTTCATCTCGACCATCCAATACTCTAGTCACGTCTTATCAATAGTGGCATAATCATTCACGTTTACAATACTGTCTGCGGTCATGTATTCATGTTTCATTCATACTTGGCATGCTTGGGAGATTCAGTGTTGGGAGGGGGTTGGAGGTGCAACGTGAATGCAGTAAAAAATCGGACAGTCTTCAGATGACTCCGGGGGCATTGACATGTATATTTGATTTCTTTTAATAAATGCCTCCCATAAACTAATGAGGCATAATATGGTGTCTATTAAATCAAGCTCATGGCCAGCTAAACTTTGTTTAGGTTTTATTAACAGAATTTGGGTAGGCTAGTTTGTCGCAAGGCACACACCACCCATACACAGTAGGTATGAGATGGTTGTTTTACCTAACTAGTTGCTTATTTTCTCATGTCAAGGATTTAGCCAGTGGTTGCCGTAGAGTATGTTGTTATTGTGTGTGTACCATGCTGGTTATGCGATGACTTATACATATTCATTTACAGGCACACCAAGATGACCTTGAGATACTGATACTATGGCTCTCCAACACCTGTAGGTTCCTTCATCTTCTCAAACAGTACAGTGGAGAGAAAGCATTCCAGGTAATTATCTCACCATTCACTGGATGATTAGTAGCCAATCAATTCTAATAGTCCTCCCAAACAGATCTTGCTTTTAAATTTGGCCAATCACGACATGCCACCCTGTTCAGAAGGCCTACGTGTTGGTCCTAGCACACATAGCTCTATTTGGTGTTCAGATTAATTCATCATGGCCTATCAGTTTAACCAATCATTTGATAGTATTCCAGTTAGTATCCCAACACTTAGGCCAAGTAAATTTATGCTGCAGGTTGAGAATACAGAGATGCAGAATAGTCACAGTCTGCGAAACTTTGACCTGAGTGAATATAGGGCTATACTCAATGACCTTGCTGTCTGGTTGTATCAAGGTGTAGTGAAGACAGCTAAGGAACTAATACACCCTCTAATAGGTAGGTAGGGGCCTTTCAACCACGCCCCCTTATTTTGTATAATTTACAACAATCATGCTTTACTTTGTTGGTTACATATTATCATGGGTTTGAATGAAATTGCTAAATTATTATTGTTTCGGTATTGAATGTACATGCAGGATATCACTGCCATTTGCAACATACTTACATCAAAGACTGTAAATTGTGTGCTATATGTACATGTATATACCCACTTACATGTATATAATATACACCTACACATCGACATTGAAATAAGTTAAACATTTAGCAGAAGGTCATATGACTGACTGCCACGCTCCATTTGTGACAGCGCTCTGTTGATTGTAAATATAAATGAAAGTTTACTTTACTTTTAGTTGGTGCATTACTGGAGTATGAAGGTATTCAGGGACTCTCCAGCAAGCCTTCCATGTCTAGACAAAGAGCATCTAGCCACTCGGACGTGCTGGAGACGCCCGCATCACCTGAAATATGCTTTGAGAATCTAGTCAAAACAGTATGTTATACAAATTACAAAGTGTACAGTAGATGTAGATAGCCCAGCACACCATGTATGATATAGGAGTAGTCATAGGGGTGTAACTTGGAGCAGTATCGCTGGTACTGATAACCTGAAACCTGATACAAACACTTTGTCTCAACACGTCTTAGTATTGATAGTTTGCCTACGATCTAGGCTGAGAATCCCACTTAGAGCTTATACCATTCTGGTTCAAAGTTTGAGGCGTAAATAAAGTATCTGTATGCCGTATGTATGAGCTAAGCCTATATTGTACTATACTGTAGCAATTAGAACTGAAGTTGTTTATCCAGCGTTCTGCTTTCTGTGTGATATCTTATCGTCGGTAGAATGTGATTGGTTAAATGAGATGTACTATTACAGCTCACTTCGTGGGTAAACCTGATGAGGACTCATGGTTTCGATACTCCAGTGGTAAATCAGTTGTTTAAACAGATATTCTACTTTATCGTGGCTACAGCTACTAACAACCTCCTACTCAGGAAAGACATGTGCAACTGGAGTAAGGGAATGCAGATTAGGTATGTGTTATATAATATGTGATAATATGATACAGTGTAGCTTGGACGACATGGTATAGTACACTGAATACTTGGAAGCTCTGAATTGCTACTTAAATTATGATTAGTCTTATCAATTCATGCCTTGTAATTGTTTTATTTTGTTTCTCTTTTAGTTTTAAATTGATCATAACAACAAACCTTTGTTTCACACTTTGCGTATAAGTATAGTCATTATTATAACTCTCCCCTGTTCATGTGATTAAATATTATCCTATTCTGTAGGTATAATCTCACTAACTTAGAGCAATGGCTGAGAGACAACCGACTCCATGAGTGTGGAGCTGTGGAGGCCATGGAGCCCCTTATTCAAGTAAGTCCTCAGGCTATGTAGGCAAGGTAACTCAGTCTAAATCTACACCGAGTAATCATATACATATATAAGTACATATAGCACTATGCTTGATACCATTATGTATATGTACATGTAGTCAATATTTGTTGTTACAGGCATCCCAGCTGTTGCAAGCCAGGAAGTCTGTAGAAGACGTAGACTCGATATGTGACGTCTGCAGTCAGCTGTCGGTAGCTCAGATTATAAAGATACTCAACCTCTATACCCCAGTAGATGAGTACGAGGAGCGGGTACCTATCTCATTCATTCGGAAGATACAGCACACACTCAAGGTACGCTACGATAGCTACTGAGTGATATATTAGCTTTCTATTAACACGTCATCACCATTGGAGTTGTCTCATCTTACATAGTATGTGTTGAATTATGTATAATTTGTCAAGGAAGGCAGTCCAATTCACTTTATTTAGACTGGGTTCCAAATGTGCGTCTCGCTAACTTGAGTTTATATTGTAGGAGAAAAGGAAGGCAGACCAGTCCAACCCGCAGAGCTTGTTGATCGACACAAAGCATATCTTCCCTGTCACCTTCCCATTCTGTCCGTCTTCTATAGGATTGGAAAGTGTAGACATACCGTCTGTGCTGAAACTCAGTTTCCTCGTGCGACTTTAGCTTTATGTAGCCTCTGCTCCCGCTGGTGTATACCACGTTGTTATGGGTGGTGTAGTACAGGTACCTGAAGTGTAGGACTATTATCTGTACATAGTAACTTAGAAAATATTGTGTGCCAATTTTATTATAGATAATTATGGTTTTATTTTGAATTACACAATATTTGAGGAACTTAATTATTTGCTACTTTGACTCATATAATAGAATGTAAAGTTCCATTTTAATCAAATGATTGTGTAGTAGTCAATGTAGCCGATGTTTGATTGAATGAACTTCAACACCAGGAGTTATGCTCTCTCTGATTCCTTCCCATCTGCAAATGTTAACTTACAAACATCTATTTTAGAAGATTGCTTATTATTATATTATATGTCCAGCTATGCCCCTATTTCAGTATGCAAAGCTTTTGCCTCATACGCTACATTCCCTTTTTTGTTATTATTCCTATTATTGTTCCAGAATCTAATTTACCTAATAGCCAGATTTTGCTTGCTGGCATATATTTTGATTCTGCTCTGTTTTTTATATCTGATACAAATTAATGTGAAAACCTTTTTGTATGAAAATTTTTTTGACGAATTATTTATAAATCGAAAAAAATAGGGCATGCGTTATTATAGATGTGACAGGTTTGTATTATAAATAGGGATTATCTATAAAATATTTCATTCAAGGAGGTTTCTAGGTTACACTACAATAAGTACAGAAATAAGAGTTAATCTGTCACACCTCATAGACATTCAAAGCTACTGGTAGACACGTATTTGCATAACATGGTTATATCCTATGATATTATTTAGACCTACACCAGTCCTGTACCACTCTATTCTAGTCAGGGATACTAGACTTTTGTAGAGTTCATCTCAATTATAGGCAAATAAAATTTATTTATTTTACCAACAAGCAACGTTTCTGTAAATTTACAATACTGACAATTGATTTTTATGACATTTATGTTATACTGCACCTAATAATGACTTGTACATGTACATGTATATGTTTGATATGAGACCTGTTTGATAAACAATATAGTAGTAATAATAATATCCGTGGTGCCAAACACGAATTTTTTAATGTGGCTGCCCAATAGCAGAGCTAGTTGAGGGGCCACCATAGCTCCTACTCAACGATGTTAACATCAATGAGTAGAGCTGGATATTATTATAGTCTGATATGGCATGGAGGGAAAACCTCCAGGTCATTGGCAGGACGCTAACCCATGTCCTTGCAGATAACTTGCGTCATTGATGTCAGACCAGTGCTAGACCTCTCGACCACCAACACCAGTAGCAGTAAATTACTAAAAATGGAGTGATGGTCAACTCTTGTGAAGTTGATATTCCCTGTGGTGGCAGGAGACAGCAATTCCAAGAATAGGGTGACTTGATTTGAGGTACAAATGCATGCAGGGCTGTAACAACCAGGGGGGCAAGGTGGGCATTTGCCACCCCAAAAATCTGTCCAAATACAAAATTTTGTTGGAGTAAATTCTCCAAAGGTGACCTTTGTACACATTGATCACACAGTTATGGGCAGTGTTATAGTCTAGAAGACAGTATAAGCAGCTTGTGATCCTGGATATTTGACTGGAATTTGTTAGAGAACATTTTAAGTTATTTTTAGTATCTGTCTGGGCAGCCCGATACTCCGGCCTGGGCTTGTTGCCCCCTCAGCCAAAAATAGTTGTTACAGCCCTGAATGCATGTCCTTGCAGATAACTTGCGTCATTGATGTCAGACGAGTGACTAGCGCTAGACCACTCGACCACCAACACCAGTAGCAGTAAATTACTAAAAATGGAGTGATGGTCAACTCTTGTGAAGTTGATATTCCCTGTGGTGGCAGGGGACAGCAATTCCAAGAATAGGGTGACTTGATTTGAGGTGCAAATGCATGTGACATTGAATTCTGTATGCAGTGATAACATAATAATAATTGAGTCATTTACAAGGTACTGTACGTTCGGGTGTATATGTACACGTATAATATGTATATTGTAAATGGCCAGATATGGCCCCAACTTTGCAATAATATCTGTGGTTTATAATAATGGCAGACCGTCATTTCTGAGTATGTCGGTGGTATTTTATTATACCACAGCTAGGTGTGTCTTGTTTTTATAGTGGTGTGTGAGCGGACCAAGTTCTCACCACCACTCTTCAGTCACTGCCTGTTATGAACCTTTCCCCGCCATGATGTGGTTGCTCTTGTATCGAAGAGGGCAGAGGTGGGTATTTATCATGCATGCATAGTCTATAACAATAGTGCCATGCCATCACTGTAAACCATTGTAAAATGCTGTAAGAAATAAGAATATTCGAAGAATTTTGAGTTATATGAGAAACAACAATGCCACAGGATTTATGTGCTGTTGTGCCATTGTTTCATTGCAATCTACTGTCTGACACTTGATTGGTTTAGCTGATTGACAAAACTATTATTTTGTAACCACGTTCCGATGAATTAATGCCTCCTAAGTCGAAGTCTGCAAAGAAGAAACAAAAGCCTGTTGCTCGGAAAAAGAAAGCTGTACAAGGCAATGACTCAGAGTCTGAGAGTGAGTCACCAGTTAAAAGCGCTGTCTTAGCAGCTAATAGTGATGAAGAAAATGAAATATCCTTATCGGAGAGCGATAGCACAGCCCATATTGGACCAAGACAGAAAAAAGCTCCAGCAAGCAGAAAGTCGACCACACAGTATTGTACAAATGGAAAGTTGGATATCAATAACTGTACTATAACTGCACTTAAAAAGGTAATACAATATACTATACGACTGAGCTCCATGAGTTGAAATTTTATATCAATTGCTGCCAAATCAATATATTTTTATTGTTATTATAAATACATGCATGTATTTAATTTGCATAGAAAGGAATCCCACTTGGCATAGCTCAGAAGATAGTGAGGTACAGGAAAAAGCATAAGTGCTTTGTTCACATAAATGAATTGATGAGGGTGCAAGGAGTGAAAGGTGAAGTGTTCACCTTACTTACTAGACTGACCTCTGTTGGTTCTAATGCTAACGAGATAAATTCTCTGCTCAAGAAGTAAGTGTGCATGTGGAAGATTGTGAGTCCGAATTAATGCAAGTGTTTTTTGTAAGTTGACAGTCAGGGAACATACCACTAGCACACGGGAGCGTTTTGGGGCGAGCGTTTTCTGAGCAAGCGTCAAACGCTATGACCTTGAACGAAGAGCGCGCCGATTTAACCATTAGCCAATGACATGCCGGTATGTATTCACTCCACAATAATTCACGTGCTTATGTTCACTAACTCTGTTTACCAGCCAATCAGCGTCGAGCGAATCGCCTCAATACCTCGGCTGGCTCAGCTCGAGCGTTATGAGAGCGTTGGCACTCTAGTGATTCACGAGCATCAAATTTGCCCCAAAACACTCCCGTGTGTTTGCACCTTTACTTGGAAGACGTGTTCATAAACTCATATTTGTCGGCTCCAGTTATAGTGATAGCAATGCTCCCCGTTACAGTACAATTATAGATTATAAGTAGATGTCAGATGTTCTAATATCTGTGGTTTGTACATGTTAGATAGCAGTAGTCATTTCTTGTGTGTACAGTCTAGGTCAGAAATGCATTATCTTTATCTATACCAATTTTTACTATGTCAGTTATTCGAGTCACATTACTGAATATGAACATGGGAGCATCAGACACAAAATAGTTGTACTTCATTCCTATTATTTAGGCGGAAACCTGCCCTTGCTAAATCAAAAGTTAAGGCAAGTAAAAGCAAAGCCCACACTCCAACAACTAATAAATCTAGAGCTCCAAAACGACATTCACGACCTGCTGCTGCTGAGCCTAGGAGGACGAGGTCACTGAGTTCAATTGATGAGGATAGGGGGGAGCATAACCGACACACCATGGTAATTTTGTAGCGCATGGTTCAATACTATTATGAACAAAAGCCAAAGTGGAGTTATCCTCACTTTAAAAAGAGAGGACAATTCTCACCAAAGCATCATTGGCCAAGACTTGTAATTATAATTATTGTATATTTTTGTAGGTAGACAGGTGGCCAAGAGGAAGTGCTTCTCTAAGCAGTGTGCTCACCATATCTCCTAAAGTTCATAGATCAAGGTCACGCCATCGAGGGAGGGACATGTATACAACTTATCCTAGTAGGAGTCATGGTAGGTTATACCACTATAATTATTGTCAAGTCATACAATTCCCTCTATCAGTACTGTATGATATAATAGCCAGAAGTACCATGGCTGGAGTAGTTGCCCACCTTCAACTGTTACTGCTGTGTGTTGTATATACAGGTATATCTATGATGAATCGTTTTTGAAGGGTACATGAAATATGATGAAAGAATACCAAAACCTTATACAAAATCTCCCAACAAAGCTGCAAGTGGTAGTTATCAAGGATTGTATTTTGATGATGGAGGTCCTCAAGAAGGCAAAAGCAAACCATACAGAAATTACTCACCAGACATGATCAGAAGCAGACACACTGGGGATGCCCTCCTGGATCAAAGACCTAGAATAGTACGTAATGCAAAGCCATTTATTGTGAAAACGGCTCTGATGCAGTGCAAAGATAGTAGACTATCATAAGATAATGCCTCATAATTGATTATTATTCATCAGTAGTAGAGGGGTCGTCAGAAACAAGTCATGGTATAGCAATACATATTTTCCGTCACAGCAAAGAAGTAAATTATAGTACTGATCCAATATTTGTAGGTTGGAGTGGAAGGGAACAAAGTATCCACAGATGACGGGAGCATGGTGGTATGCACAATTCTGTGAACACTGAATCAATGTGGGCCAGAGATTATAACCTCAATAGACTAGTATTAGCAAAAAACAGGGTTTAATTGTTGTTACTAATGTTAATGTAGTACAAGCTAGCCTAAAAATATAACAACCTGCAAAGCAATGCAGGCAAGTGTGTATATAAACTATGTGAAGAACAACTCTTTGAGAAGATATTGGTGGCCCTGAAAAGGGCCTTTGGGGTTGATTGGCAACTCTAAAATTACTTAGAGCTGGTGTACTTGGTGACAGCCTTGGTTCCCTCAGATACGGCATGCTTGGCCAACTCTCCTGGGAGGATAAGTCTGACCGCAGTCTGCACCTCTCGGCTGGTGATGGTGGACCTCTTGTTGTAGTGAGCCAGTCTGGATGCTTCAGCTGCAATTCTCTCAAACACATCATTGACAAAGCTGTTCATGATGCTCATGGCCTTGCTGGAAACACCAGTGTCTGGGTGCACTTGCTTCAACACCTTATAGATGTAGATACCATAGCTTTCTTTCCTCTTCTTCCTTCTCTTCTTGTCTCCTGTTCTGGCTGCTTTGGCTTTGCCTGCCTTCTTGGCTCCCTTACTGCTTACTTTTGGTGGCATGATGCTTTGCTAGAAAATATCAGAATGCTTCCTTTATAGAACTGTACAATTTATATAGAATTGAATATGCAAATTAGGTAGTTTAGTAAGTTCTATTGGTCAGTCCTAAATAAATCAGTAATTGTGTCTTTAGCGCACTAAGACGCCCGCCTTTATTTAACTATTCACTAAGCACTAAGACGTCCGCATTAACTGCTAAAACATCATAAGTGTTTGTGATTGGACAACTGTTAAACATCTAAACTACTATAAATGTATTTGCATAATTTCGATCATGCCATATCAATTGAAACTTTTGATCTATACTCGCAAACATGTCAGGAAGAGGAAAAGGAGGCAAAGCCAAGGGAAAGAGCAAGACCAGGTCATCCAGAGCTGGACTGCAGTTCCCAGTTGGTAGAATCCATCGTCTGCTGAGGAAGGGAAACTATGCCGAGAGAGTTGGTGCTGGAGCCCCAGTTTACCTGGCTGCAGTGATGGAATACCTTGCTGCTGAGGTGTTGGAGTTGGCAGGAAATGCTGCTCGTGATAATAAGAAGACCAGGATCATCCCAAGACATCTTCAGCTGGCCATCAGAAACGATGAAGAGTTGAACAGACTTCTCAACGGTGTCACCATTGCTCAGGGTGGTGTACTGCCAAACATCCAGGCTGTCCTACTGCCAAGCAAGACCAAGAAGGCTGCTGCATAAATGTAACTACCTCTAACCACAAAGGCCCTTTTCAGGGCCACCACATTTTAACCAAAGAGTTGTTCTTCTTGGCCTTAGGGGCTACATTTGATTGTTATTAGGTAATACGTGGTATCGGCATAGACTGATGTCCAGTGATTTGCAATCAATTGATACCACTCAATCCCATGAAAATAGCAGTCCCTGACTGGTCCTTGCTTAAAAATCTATCGCTATATAAAAAGTGGCCAAACCCCCTAACATGATTGTAGGTGTAATACATACATACACAATAGGTTGTGGTGTTCTATAAAGAGACATTAAAGAGGGAGTATTTCCAAAATTGACCAAAACCAATCAAAAGGCTGAATAGCTTGTTGAATAGTACTTGCTTAGAGCTATTCAAAATGGTCTGCCAGTGCAACAGCAGATGATGTCATCTACCACAAATGGATCTCAAACAAAGGCAGTCTATGTCATCTGAGTAACCCAGTTAACCTTGTTATAAAGCACATGGAAAAGCTTTTATTCAATAACTTTTCTATTAACCAAGAGTTTATAAATTCCTTCTACACTTTTGATAACATGATACTTGGCCACCTATACAAACTTGTCTTTTTGATTTTAAACATCAAGAAAGTGCAATTAGCAAGAAAACCTTTCATTTATTTGAGGTGTACTACAATGATAAGACAACTTCTTCATATTTTCTAAAAACTCCCATGAGTGAATAGAGGTAGTGGGTGTCCTATTTTCCAGTATTTTTCCAAAATACACATAACTACTTGTGGTAAAACAATATTAGCGCTGAAAGATAAATAAAGAACTAAATTTAGCATAAATGATTTCCAATTATATTTCTCTGCTCATACAAGAGGGGACAACTCAGGAAGACTACCCAGTCTTTGGTGCTACTCCCACTTTAATTCATTTGGATAGAACATCATTGGATGGCTGTAAGTATCATGGTGAATGAAACCAGGACTCCCAGATGTATAATATCAGCTCAACCAGTACAGCACTGTAGTGCTGTGCAGTGTTCGGTTGCATTCGCTATACTGTACAGGAAGCATGCCTAGATTTTGAAAGTCAGTGACTTTGTTGTACCACCTAGTTCTACTCACTCATTGGCATGGACACTGTACTAGATACAACCAATAGCCATTCTCTACCAAACTTGGAACAAATAGTATACTAGCTGTAAGACACTACACACTAAAGCAGTAGGCTAACATTTTAATGACATCACAAAAACAACTGGTCTATCTGGATACAAATGTTATGGCAGTGGGACTATTTAAAGCAACAGTTTACTCATCATTGAATGGCTGTAACCATCATGGTGCATCAAAAACATTTACTTCCAATGCAAATGATTTATTGTAGGTTTATTCTTGTATTTTATGAAGTTTGGTAGCATTTTCACCAGATGAAACTTAGGATACGTGGCAAGGATGGCTGCAAGGTACTACATACATGGTAAAAGCATTATGCTAACACATTTTGATGATGAGATCACAAGAACAACTCTTTGAGTAAATATTGGTGGCCCTGAAAAGGGCCTTTGGGGTTGGGTAGTAGAAGGTTAAATTAACCTCCAAATCCGTAGAGGGTACGTCCTTGTCTCTTGAGGGCATACACTACATCCATAGCAGTGACAGTCTTTCTCTTGGCATGCTCAGTGTAGGTTACAGCATCTCTGATGACATTCTCAAGGAATACCTTCAGCACACCTCTGGTCTCTTCATAGATCAGTCCAGAGATTCTCTTCACACCACCTCTTCTTGCAAGACGACGGATGGCAGGTTTAGTTATACCCTGGATGTTATCACGAAGTACCTTCCTGTGCCTCTTTGCACCTCCTTTTCCCAGTCCTTTTCCTCCTTTGCCACGTCCAGACATGTTTACTTGTATTATTGTGAAACTGTTATGCCTTGTATACATCGAGCAATGAACTATATCCATTAAGTGCGGACGTCTTAGAGTTAACTAACAGGCTAATGCGGACGTCTTAGAGCTACCTTAATGCACTATGATACAATTCAATTCACTTGATTGACAAACACTGTAGTTGACCTATATACATGATAGCCAATAAGATAACCAGATGTAAATCAGTGACTATATAAGTAGCGTGGGCGCGCTAGCAAATCATTCATTTGAAAACTAACAATGGCGCGTACTAAGCAAACCGCACGTAAGTCTACTGGAGGAAAGGCACCAAGGAAGCAACTTGCTACCAAGGCTGCCCGTAAGAGTGCTCCAGCCACTGGTGGAGTCAAGAAACCACACAGATACAGACCAGGAACTGTTGCTCTTCGTGAGATCAGAAGATACCAGAAATCTACTGAGCTTCTTATCAGAAAACTGCCTTTCCAGAGATTGGTCCGTGAGATTGCTCAAGATTTCAAGACTGACCTAAGATTCCAGAGCTCTGCTGTTATGGCCCTCCAAGAGTCTAGCGAGGCCTACTTGGTTGGTCTGTTTGAAGACACCAACCTGTGCGCCATTCATGCTAAGAGAGTTACCATCATGCCTAAAGATATCCAACTGGCTAGAAGAATCCGTGGTGAAAGAGCATAAGATGTTTGTCTACAGCTAACATACCCCAAAGGCCCTTTTCAGGGCCACCATTTCATTTCAAAGAGTCTGTTCTTGTCATTGTACTATTGATGTGAATATTATTGTTTGTACCTTCAGCTTTCCTGGCAATGTAGATTTTGTCCCATACACCCATTTCTTGAGTGGTTTTGATAAAGCACAATGGTTGAACCGGTGATGTTCTTAGCTAAATAAAGGGGTGCATTGTATGGCACAAGAGGCTGGGACCTCAATATAGATTATCCCTTTGCACTTGACAGGAAGGTTGCTGAATAGTGCCTCTAATTTTCATTTACTTCCTGTAGTGTGGTCAGGTTCATACAAAGGGGTATATACCACTTTGGGTTCATAGAGGTAACATACATACATGTAACTCAATGGTCAGGTTGATGCATAGAGTTACCTCTATGGGTTGATGCAATGTGGATCTGTGTAAGCAAAGGTTGGCGACATATGTTACAAAATTGTCTATTGCTCAGGTTCAGTCGACTAGTTTGCCCCCCCCCCCCTTGCCTATTGAGTGTTTAGGTACTTGTGAGCGCTTGGTCATATTCAGAAGTTGTCCTCTCCTGATTGAAAGAAGACAACTTCTAACTGTTTCATGTAGCCTGTCTGAGTACCATGTCCCTAGTAACCTTCAAAAAACTCAAACTAACTACATTACTGTTTTATATTACTTATAGTAAAAAGAAAATGGAACAGCACTATAAACGTACTAATTATGATAGTGATTGTCATATTATTAGTTAACAGTATTCTTGTAGCTCTGCAGTACTGCATCTATGAACACAGCATTCACATGCCAAGCCTTGGTTCATTCCAGCATCCATCTGAGAACCTGAGGTTAGAAAAGCATTGGCTTCTTCTTCAGAGTACGATATACTTCTTAAGTCATTTCCGAGGTCAATTCCTCTTACTAGAAAAAATATTCATTACGTTACATGGGGGCAAATGTACAAAATATTATTTTATTACATCATTTATACATGCACCCAGTGTTCGAAGTGTGGTTACTACATTTATATACGTATATACTCAGGGTAAACACTGTAGGGTAAATAAATGCATTCTATAATTTACCAGTCCATATTTGAGATGGGACCAACATAATTATACTTTATAAAATACATGCACATGTCCCATCCCAAATATATGTACATGTACATTTTACATCGTAAATAATGTAGAATGCATTTATCTACTCTATAGTGTTCATTTGTAGTCATGCATGTGTGTATACCAAAGCATTGCTATGCAGTGTGTAGAAACCAATATGTACATTCATTTGAGTATAACGTTTTGTATTATATTTGATGCTACAGCTCTTACCGTAAACAGATAAACATGTTTGGTGTAAAGAAGCAATTAGTCTGTCTGCACACTCTGCCTGTGAGTCCACTTGAGCATTGGTACACGTATGGTTAAACCCTGCATTAGCTGATGGCATCTTGGTCATATACAGGAGAATACAAATCCATGAAACATGTCTGAAATAACAAAATCTGTGATAAAGTATTGAAAAAGTTGCAAGCTGTAGCTATGTTAGACCATACTGTGCACTTCTATAAAATAAGTTGATATAAATATAGACATTTCTTTACACAAAAATGTGTGAGAGAACAACTCCAAACTGGGAATGTATAGTGAGTGTGCAAATATTGCTTTTGGTGGTTCTATTTGTTTGAGTCTTTCTAAATCACTTTGCTAGACTTTGCGACTGCTTATCAAACCATAGGAGTCAGACCAGGCTACCTATATTAGAATAATATATAAAAATAATGCAACAGAATATTAAGAACAATTATGCAAAAACAGTTTGCCGTTCCATAACACTCATGCAAATGCACTATATACATGTACTATACTGCATATTATTTATAATTCCACAACTTCCCCCTGTATAAAATATGCATGTATCCAATTAAAACATGGAATTTATCAATAATGGATTGAAGTGTGAAAACTCAACTAAAATTATATACACGTACATATACAATGTACATTATAATATTATGTTCATGGTCAGAACTAGCATATGGCCTGTGGTGTAGCATAAAGTATCGCATAACGACATGATAGTGATTATATAAATATTTTAGTAATTTTACCTGATGGTTCCTCTTGCTTTCATCTTCAAATTGATCGAGTCCTCGATCATGCAGTAAGCGGTACACAGTCATGGATCATCCTAAGAACTCATATTTATATACAGAATAGTCCTGACCAATAATGATCCCAGTGATATAACAACTCTATTGTTAGTTTATTAACTAATTCCTCCACTAATGACTATTTAACAGAATTCAAAGGCTAAACAGTTAGTTATGGAGTAGGTAGTTGCTGACACAAACTAACATAAATTAGGATACTTGAATCTGACACTATTGTTCCATAGTCCGACTAATTTGTATTTTCTATAATTAGAAATTATCATAGCAGTTGTAGCACGTAGCCAAGTATACAGGATCCAAAATTATTCATTCTATATTAATATAAACTATTCCAAACATATTTGCTATTAATGTAATACGCAAAATCTATGTTATTCCACCATTTCCACACACTTTCAATTCATTGTCCATACGCTGATCATTGGCACTCATAAACTAATAATCATGAATTGAAGTTGTCCTCTCTAAATTTTAGAAACAGCAGCTGGGAGAGCACCACTTTTTGTTAGGGGTGGCCTACCCCATAATAGGGAAGGCCTTTGATCTATGGGCACTCATAAGTTATTAATTATAATTAGAAGTTGTCCTCTCTCAAGAGAAGTTGAGAAAAAACAACTTCTAATTACAATTAGTAGCTTAGGAGTGCCCATACTTTTATCACCAAGATAGGCATGGCCCATAACTACGACAAAGAGAGTAATATGCTACAATTTGCTTGCATAGTGTATACTGCATTACATCTAATGGTATGGCCACTTATAACCAAAGGGGTATATTTATACCAATATACCCCTTTGCTGATCACTAGTCAGTTGCTATTATTTGCCACAAGAAGTTTCAGGTGCCAAAACTGATCATAGAGAAGATAACTCTATGGCTCCTGTGTCTATCATGGTGTTGGTGGACCAGCCAGCCAGATCGACTTTTTGAAATATGATATACATGTATGTACAGGTATGTGGACTGCAGTGTGTGTGGAAAGTGGAAACCATTGCTTTCTAGACAGATCTCACCAGACATCTAATAGTTGATGTGTAACTGATTTGGTATGCAGTTTGGGCAACATGCTTAGGGCAGAGCCATTGAGTAGATGGCTCTGGCTTAGGGTATACGGTGACTAGATTTGGGATTGAGGTACATAATTCCAATATTTGTTGTGGCACAGGATACAATTACTACAGCAGTTAGTATTAGAGCTACATACAGGCAAGGGTGTATGAATTATGGAAAAAACAGAAAGAACAACTCTCTGAGAAGTATTGGTGGCCCTGAAAAGGGCCTTTGGGGTGGACATTAAAATTTACTTGGAGCTGGTGTACTTGGTGACAGCCTTGGTTCCCTCAGATACAGCATGCTTGGCCAACTCTCCTGGGAGGATAAGTCTGACCGCAGTCTGCACCTCTCGGCTGGTGATGGTGGACCTCTTGTTGTAGTGAGCCAGTCTGGATGCTTCAGCTGCAATCCTCTCAAACACATCATTGACAAAGCTGTTCATGATGCTCATTGCCTTGCTGGAAACACCAGTGTCTGGGTGCACTTGCTTCAACACCTTATAGATGTAGATACCATAGCTTTCTTTCCTCTTCTTCCTTCTCTTCTTGTCTCCTGTTCTGGCTGCTTTGGCTTTGCCTGCCTTCTTGGCTCCCTTACTGCTTACTTTTGGTGGCATGATGCTCTAGTAGTTTGATTGCGAATACCAGCATCAGTGGAATTGTTAAAGGTATATACGATCAGATATGCAAATGAGGCAGTTTGATGAGTGTGATTGGTCAAATCCAAATACACACGCTGTGAACAATGTTTGCGCAGAGCGCACTAAGGCGCCCGCTTGCAACTACAAATTATTTGCAACGCACTAGGACGTCCGCATCAACTTGTGAGATAAGTGTTTGTGATTGGATGACTGTTAAACATCTGAACTACTATAAATACAGATGTACAACTTCAATCACACCATATTAGCTGTAACTAATTGAACTACACGCTCCAACATGTCAGGACGAGGAAAAGGAGGCAAAGCCAAGGGAAAGAGCAAGACCAGGTCATCCAGAGCTGGACTGCAGTTCCCAGTTGGTAGAATCCATCGTCTGCTGAGGAAGGGAAACTATGCCGAGAGAGTTGGTGCTGGAGCCCCAGTTTACCTGGCTGCAGTGATGGAATACCTTGCTGCTGAGGTGTTGGAGTTGGCAGGAAATGCTGCTCGTGATAATAAGAAGACCAGGATCATCCCAAGACATCTTCAGCTGGCCATCAGAAACGACGAAGAGTTGAACAGACTTCTCAATGGTGTCACCATTGCTCAGGGTGGTGTACTGCCAAACATCCAGGCTGTCCTACTGCCAAGCAAGACCAAGAAGGCTGCTGCATAAATGTAACCACCTCTAACCACAAAGGCCCTTTTCAGGGCCACCACATTCTAACCAAAGAGTTGTTCTTGACCTTAAGTTACATTTGCATGCTACATTATTTCTGTACATGCCCTATGACATGTGCATACATGTGCTGTACATATAATACATTGCACCAGTGCAGGCTGATGTTGGGTGATTTGCAGTGAATTTATAACATGTATATAGCCTTAATTCATACTACCTTTTGAAACAACCACGCTACTAGTGCTACAATGTATGTGCTTTGTAGTCTAGCCTAGGTATTTTCTCAGCAGGACATATTCATTGTATTGACTAAACATAAGCTGTGCTTGTGCTGCTCGAGTTGATACTAATGGCCTTGTTATGCTGTGCTTTTACCAACAACCAGTTTGAAAGTACTAGGATTACTACCTGGTTCTGCTTACATGGCAACACTGTTATAGCCGGAGGGGAGATAACTCTACGGTTATAGCATTTGTAATTTGCGTGGGCTGCTATTATCCGCTTGTACCAAAATGTGGAAACTCACTTATAACTTGTGGCTAGAATGCAGCAAGGAAACAAGCACCAGGAAGAACAAAGACATGGAACACTAGGGTCCAATAATACAAAATGGGACCATGTTGTACCAAACTTGGGATGCATAGCATTATTTTGTGCTGCCAACCATGGTAGCCATAAGGTACTACACATATGATGAACACAACAGTATTATATGACTGACACTATGAGAACAACTCTTTGAGTAAATATTGGTGGCCCTGAAAAGGGCCTTTGGGGTTGGATAGTAGAAGGTTAAATTAACCTCCAAATCCGTAGAGGGTACGTCCTTGTCTCTTGAGAGCATACACTACATCCATAGCAGTGACAGTCTTCCTCTTGGCATGCTCAGTGTAGGTTACAGCATCTCTGATGACATTCTCAAGGAATACCTTCAGCACACCTCTGGTCTCTTCATAGATCAGCCCAGAGATTCTCTTTACACCACCTCTTCTTGCAAGACGACGGATGGCAGGTTTGGTGATACCCTGGATGTTATCACGAAGTACCTTTCTGTGCCTCTTTGCACCTCCTTTTCCCAATCCTTTTCCTCCTTTGCCACGTCCAGACATGTTTAGTTTGTTATTGTCAGTAACAATAATTTTACAGACCAAAGAGCGGTTTATATAGGCTGAATGCGGGCGTCTTAGAGCTAACATAATGCATTCTAATGTTGTGATTGGATAAACTCAATATGTTAGTTGGCCTATATAATATGCGCGCCTACATTCAAAATTGATCTGTACTAAATGAATGAATGAATGAATTAGTGTAACAACAACCAACAAAACACACATCTTATAATTATGTACAGTGTATGCAGTACTCAAGTCTAAAATGCCAGTCGATTGAACCTAACAGCCTTCAGATGTTGAATTTTTGTAAATCAAACTGGCAAGTCCTCACTGGACTGTGCATATATTTTCATGCAAACCTACTGCGATGTAATACTGAGTAATACAAATATTTCATGTAGCCTTTGTTCAACCTTCAGACGTTTATTTTTAAAAATTACATGCCATGCTCAAGACACCAGTAGTCGGTTGAGGTTGAGCCGCTCATTAGGAAACTGTCATTCAAGATTTAACCTGTGAGACCCGTTGCACTCCATGATGGCAGTCTATTTGAGGTTCTGATCTCTGTGCTATCCATGGAGCGAGAATTACTACCGTAGCTGACTAGATTAAGCCGTTGAGAGAGTTCTTCCATAACACAGAGGCCCTCTTCAGGGCCACCACTTCTACCAAAGAGTTATTTTGTTCTTCTGTTACCATTATTATTATTAAATCTCTGATTCCTCTTTCTGTAAAATGTTGAATGCTTGTAGCAGTGTGTATGGAGGACCATATTATTATTCTATACTTTCAATACACAAATAGATAACGATTACAGACACCATGAAGCTGTTCCAAAGTTGTGTATTTTCTGCTGCTTGGGTTTAAGGGCTAATTTGTGACTGTGGACATTTTTCCTTGTCTTCTTCCACACAGATGTACAATATGGCATCCCATTATTTTGAGGTCTTGAAGCTTAGTTATACTGCGGAGTTGTCCTCTTTCTTTACATCGATAATATTTTACAGGACAAAGAAGACAACTTCATATTACATTTAATAGCTTTATGGAATGCCCTACATGGGTGCTATATACAGCTGCAGTTGCAGGTATGCTACGATATCTACTATGAACAGTATATTGAATACGTCATAATGTAAATTACCATACACACTTGTACATTGTATAACGCACAAGATTAAGATGCTGTAGTGTATTAACACAGTCATATGTTTTTAAAAATCAATAGCATACTGACTCCAATGCGTAAGGAAAAGTGTTAGTATAGTTCTGAATAACCTGGAAATCGGCAGCACCTATGGCTTCTCCACAGTCTACTGGGATAGGTTCATTGTTTACTTCATTCGTCGTCTCAATATGCTTCACATACAACATACCCAAACTAGTCCAAATTCGATCTAAATTTATTGGACCTCTTGATAAAATCATCCAACTTTTGATTGTCATCTATTTTGTTTGCTACGTTTTTGTTATAAAAAAAGGATATCAATATGTCGATACTAATGGAGTTAGCAGTGTTACTACACAACTACAAGGTGTCGCCTATACAAATGCAGCTGATCAAACTGTTGGGCGGATGGTGTGGGATATTGCGGATTTAATTGTTCCCCCAGAAGAGAATGGAGCTTTTTTCGTCACTACAAATGTCAAGGTTACTCGGGGGCAGAGTCAAGGTGAGTGTACAGATTTAGAAGGTCAGAGCAGATGTGTGGAAGACAAAGACTGCTCAGAAGTTATTTCGACCAACTATAAATACACGGGAAAATGTAACCATACGTCGGCGGCTTGTCTTGTGATTGGCTGGTGCCCATTAGAAGGAAATGATAACTTTGAACTTTATAGGGATAAGGATGATTCGGTGTTGATCGATCACGTGACCGGTTTGACGGTATTTATAACAAATCATGTGTACTTCCCGTTCTACAATAGATCCCGTAGTAATGTCCTTGAGACAATGAATCAATCATATGTGGAGAGTTGTCGGTACCACCATGTTGAAGATCCACACTGTCCAGTGTTTCGTTTAGCTGATATAGTTAGTATTGCGTCTGCAAGATCTTTATCCGACGTTGAATACAGTGACGTATGGTTTGCCGATCTAGCAGTGAAGGGAGGGGTGGTTTCGATCGAGATTGACTGGAATTGTAACTTTGATCTCAAGGACTCAGAATGCAGACCTAGCTATAGATTCATTCGACTAGATACTGACACAGCTACTATATCACCGGGTTACAATTTCCAATATCCTATTCACTACCTTGAAAATGGCATTCGCAAAAGAGATCTAGTCAATGCTCATGGGATTCTATTTAAAGTAAACACACACGCTGAAGCAAGAGCCTTTAACATTATTAAATTTGTTCAAAATATTGGCTCATGCCTTGGCTTGTTAGGAGTTACCACTATTATCTGTGATGCTGTTCTTCTGTATGCTCATCGGCGGAAGACGTTCTTCAGGGACTACATAATTAGTCCAATCGAAATTGATCAGAGTGATATTGCGTTGTGATTGGTACAATTTGAAATGCAATGTAAAGTACCTAAGGCTGTACAAGGGACTGTTTAAAATGTAATGAGGCAAGGTACATAGGCAACGTGCTGTTATACTTTTTGCTTCTTGCAATGTATGTTATTACTACTCGATGATTCCCAAGTTTTTGACACTCTCATTGAATTTATATGTTGCCGATAATAATTATGATCAGCCTGTACGCTGGACTGTGACTATTAGCCAAGGTGCACAGGAGTAAATGAACATTTTTGTTATAATCAGTTCCATTTAATAACAGAAATATAGTTGTATTTACCAGTTCTTGTGTGTTATGGTATGCTAATATGTCAGATTTGCATGAGTAAAGTACATATACATGTACACACAACCATGAGAGCCAGCAGGGAATTGCAGCAATATGAATATGGTAATATAGCATAAAATATTAATTTCCTCTTGGATGCAGTTGTAGACTAAATGACTACATTTCTGTTTGACCTTTAAATACTGTAGTTTACTGGTCGATATTATATTATACAGCACTTCGATTTACTTATTGGAAATGAAGTTGTCTCCACTATAGTTTGGTGAGTAGAGAAAAGACAACTCCAAACTTTATAGTCAATATTATCAACACAGCAAAATATTTTAAAAATGAATCAAACAAAGGAGAGTACATGTAAGATAAGAGATGAATGGATTTATGCAATGACAATATTCTTTATTAAGTATTCATCTTTAGTGAGTCATCTTAACTAGAATTGAGCAGAAATAAATAATAAAACTTTACACACAATTATAGTTCTGCACAATATTATAAAGTTATTGCATAGCCCAAATAGGTATGAGCATTCAACAGGCACTCATTAAAATGTTAAAGCCTGTGTAGCTTTATGATGGCAAGCTCAACTTATGTCATAATGTTTTGGTTAAATTGAGATTGACTATGAATTCACTAGAATTAATAATTGCAATCATCAAGCAAATATAAGTCTTTATACACCATTATCTAAGAATATACACATAAATACAAGTTTGGTATAAAAAAATAATATTTTTTATTACTTAGAGGTAACATTAACTTTCTCAACTCAAAAGTTTACTCGGTAAAGATAGTTTTCACACCTAATTAAATTATGCATTATACAGAGTTTGGAATCGCCTCTACAAAGTTTGGAATCGGACACCAGAGTGTTAAAGTTCTCACTAGCTTCGAATTAACTAACAAGGCACTAAATGTTACAAAAAGACTCTAATTCACTGAATAATTTGCAGAATTGTACAATTTAACCAAAGTTCTACCTAGGCTTTGTGATCAACAGAATCTTGTTTTTGAAATGCTTAGAACCCAGGCTAACAGAAACGAAACTTGTAACTATATACTAGTGTTGTAAAGAGTTATACAAAAATATTTGTCTATAATAAGAATAAAATAATTAATTTCTGATTTAGACTAGACTATAAATTGAAAATGATTGGAGGAATATAACTTGTTTCACAACCGGCACACTCAATGTCTAGTTTAGTACAACTCACTGCAAAGCTGTGGGACGGTTGACTCGGTAGCCACTTGTATCAAGTACCATTGTATTCAGGCTCATGAAAGGCCCTGGAACTAGAATGAGGTCGAGATAGCTTTGGATCATACTTATGCACCCGCCCTATAGGACTTCCTGCTCTTGAACCTGGGCTACTGTTGATTGCCCCATAGTTAGTGAATCGACTGAAACAATAACAATAATGCATCAATATGATGTTCTAGGGTGGGTGAGACAAGAAGCACTCCTATGACATACACCTAATTCCAAGAATAACTTATCGAATATTTTTCTACCAGTCTTTGTCGCTGAGCTTTAATCGTGCGCAGCTGAAAGTGTAAATCGTGGGGGTACAGTCAGGTCTGTTTGTTAATCCGAGTAGCAAATACATTCAGCACTACTAGCACTCACCTGCTACCGACTGACACATACATGTACACACTACTAGCACTCACCTGCTACCGACTGACACATACATGTACACACTACTAGCACTCACCTGCTACCGACTGACACATACATGTACACACTACTAGCACTCACCTGCTACCGACTGACACATACATGTACACACTACTAGCACTCACCTGCTACCGACTGACATATACATGTACACACTACCAGCACTCACCTGCTACCGACTGACATATACATGTACACGCTACTAGCACTCACCTGCTACCGACTGACACATACATGTACAGACTACTAGCACTCACCTGCTACCGACTGACACATACATGTACACACTACTAGCACTCACCTGCTACCGACTGACACATACACACTACTAGCACTCACCTGCTACCGACTGACATATACATATGGAGAACCTGCACTCACCTGCTACCACTAAATGAATTGGAGGCATATCTTGTAGTCAAATCCTCCTCACTGTCGTACCTGCGAGGGTTGTCAAAGAAATACTGCTGCCGATAACTAATAGCGTCCAGATTAGCCTAAAACCATAAAGTAACATGTTAGGAGTCTCAGGCTAGGGTATCGTTATATTCTACTGTGGTGGTTGTACGACTAGATTGGTATAAAGTATGGACACTGAATATAGTGGAGATAATCAATGTGTGGACAACTCTTAGCACTCTAGTGAGTGTAGACAAACTACATAATACAAACCTCATCAATACTAGAAGGTTTCTGCACTCTAAAGAAGATAGTAACTATAATAGTGGGTAGAATCTCCCAGATGAATAGAGCTACCAAATAGACTGCATAATAGTAGCTCTGGCTGAGGTCCACCAAATCTGCCTGCAACATAAATGGCCTTTAGATTATGTTAAATATTTATTTAGTCTAATGACTCAAGGGCGATACTGAACTATTGATCAAGGGAGACAACACTCATATTTAAGGCGATAGGAAATAGCTGAGCAAATGCACTTTTTAGCATGACGCACCTACTGCTATAATATACTTTAAACATACTAGCCATGTACGTGCATGACACAAGCATTGTCATGGCGGAGGGGAGCATGAACACTTTGATTAGCAAATGCTGTATGTACACACACAATATTTATCAACCGATAAGATAGAAGAGTATCAACATAATATGTACAATGTATAATAGTATAGGTCTGTACGAACACTATAGGATCATTCTAGTGCCGTTTTGTAGATAAAACCAATGAGATAAGAGATGAGGGCATAGCCCAAAGTCCTCATCAACAATAACATAATCTGTACAGGAGATTTCCCAAGGGCGCCGCAACAGTACATCATCATAGCCTAGGTTCATTTATGTTATATAATATTGGCAGTGTAATAAATTTCACGTTTAATCTTAGCTCTACTGACGTTAAATTTAAGTTGTATTTGTAAATATATTATTAGATGATACATTAGACTTAGACTTGTTATCTACCAGTCACACTACCAAACAAAATCACATGTTATAAAGTTACTACTCAGGTTAGAATTTAGTACTCATCGATGTTCTACCAATATACATGTATAAGGCCACGATTCAATCCAATGCTAGGAATTGCAGATCATAGACTATTCTTTACTGCTATGTATGCATGCATGTTATTGTTGTTTGTTTAACCATACCTCAACAAAACAAGCTACTTTATTGCATGATGTACACGTAGAAAGGTGATAGTGAATAGTGCAAGGCTTGATCACAAATATTTGAAAATTTAGTATAAGTGAGTGAAACTGTTACATAATATGCTGCTGCTT
The DNA here is from genome assembly GCA_935421135.1 of Bugulina stolonifera. NCBI lineage: Eukaryota > Metazoa > Bryozoa > Gymnolaemata > Cheilostomatida > Bugulidae > Bugulina > Bugulina stolonifera. The sequence goes on from OW285194.1 coordinate 7,824,256, forward strand.
ATAGCTGGCTATTGGTGACCATCATATTGTGATGCACTTTTACAATGATGCAAGCATTTGGTGTTATATAATAGTATATAGTATAGTATACATTACATATAAATATATATGGCAGTGATTTAGTGAATAATTAGATCATTTTATTTACTGGAATGTCTGCCCAGGTTCAGACTTGGATGCCTTTCACATACATTTGGCTTATTATGTAACAACTCTTACTCATACCTATCTACTACAACACCAGGAGACTATGACATTACTATTGTCCATTGATTCAGTCAGCTGTGTGTAAATGATGACCCTACTGTTATACACTTATATACGAGCTATACATATGCTATGACCGCCCCTTCCCTGCCCAGAATGTATATGGTCAGTAGACATACCTGGTCAGTGATATTTATCCAACCGTATCCAAAGTTAGGCAGCTGATTTGTGTTTAAAAAGAGAGGCAGCACTAGTGCCAGCACGTTGTATAGAGCCCGGGAAGCGTATATAAACACTATGAAGATACACGTCGTCCACGACTGGCATAAGTTCGTCCCCTGCACAACGTATCATAGAACATCAACATAAATTTGCCAAGTCAGCTAACAGAGAGAAGCTAACAACAAAACAAGTTATACCAGGGTACCTCTAGACTTGCTGTAAGATATAATTACTTAACTGAACAATAAAGCATGGGCATGCTATCCCTAACGGCCTTCATAAAATGAGGAAGTTAAACAGGGCACTCTCTAGCTATGCAGGAGCAAACAAGTTATACCAGGGTACCTCTAGACTTGCAGTAAGATATGATATAATATACAATAAAGCATGGGCCTGCTATCCTAATTACTTAACGGCCTTCATAAAATGAGTAAGTTAAACAGGGCACTCCCTAGCTATGCAGTGAGTAAATGAAAGCATTTACACACACATACATGTTTTATGTATCTACAAATAATGTATGCCAGGATGTATGTCCTGTATTGTTTCCTTCAGGAACTGATCTAGTGAACCCACTCCTCATGGAGGCATTGGCTATCCCCACACTCACCCTTGATTCCAGTAGTGTACGAGCATTAGCTATTTTGTTCAAAGTAAATATCCAATAAGAGAGAGCTATACCATGGGCCACGAACAGGGAGCCGTTGATGGCCACACGAATCTACAATGATAAGTAGATATGGGCTAACTGATGACAACTACTAATACACGTAGACGTACATACATCTTTCAGTATGCATGACTCATGTACCTTCACAATAATGTTAACAAATATTTTGGAATTACAACACGAATATTTAATATACATGGAATCTATACTTACGTAACATTCAAAACTTACCATAACAGAAATTTATTTGGAAGGTGAAAATATTTACTGACTTGCATTGCTTTATTCACTAGGCTACAAATCCCTCCCAATGTTTACAATTTGATACAATGGTATCAGTTCCAGCTGATGAGTTTGAATTAAATTTTCTACCCATGAGGAAATGAGTGTTTACATAGATAATATTTATTTTATCAACTTAAGAAATGTTAATTCTATGGTTACAAAGTAGGTTTGAACCCAAGTTATTAATATATAGGGTTGACAGTAGACGGAAGCAAAATTAGATCAATAGTATTACAATCGTAGACCATTTAATCAAAAATAATTTCAATTTTTTTCAATGTAAAGTCAACGGTTGAAATTTCAATTTGTTCCCAAACCAATTCTCAGCCTCAGAGTGAAACGTTGCATTTCAAATGTCCTGATAGTCTGCTAAAAAATATCTAAAATTAAATTGACCTCTTTCAACACTGTAATGACATGTCTTTATCAGCTACTGAAGAACTAATGTTGAACAAGGAACTTGAGATGTTCAATCCAATCAACTTTGGAAATATACAACTACTTTAGCACATTTTACTGCATTAAAAAATAGTCAGACATTTTTATTATAAGTATGAGTCATACTCACCACGACTGCATTGTATGATGTGGGACATTCATTTGATTTGTACATTTGAGCGATGACTCCACAAACAATATTAACCGTCGTGAAGACAAACACTGACAGCGCACATGTAACTCTGACTCTATTTCTAACAAATAATAAATACATTATTACACATCAAATCACAAAGTATGCATGCATAATAATACAGCTTTGCCCTACATTCACTATAATAGTACTAATGGCTTGGACAGACATGATAGTAGCTTCTGTTATTTAAATTCTGAGCTGAAATCTAAAGAATCGAAAGATAAACCTGCATGCAAAATAGGCAGGTGCATTAGCACTGAGCAGGTGCAATGGCACTGAGCAGGTATAATGGTATCTCAGCCAACAGACAAATATATATATAATGAAGGATGAGAAAGTTGATCCATGTTCAGCAATCAGAAGAAGCATCAATAACTACAGTCATATCATGTTGAGCGTAGGTTTACAGTACAAAGTCACTTACCTGTATATTTTTGCTGACTGTGAATATTTTGCTTTAATAACAACCTGTTAACAGATATGTTACATTGGTTAGCATGGCATTATAGATGCCGGCTACAAAATTTAACTGCAATATCAGCGTGTTATGTGTAGCTTAAAAAGAACTGCAATTAATTGCATACATTTAGATGAATAAATATTCGTTAAAATATAACATTCATGTAGTATTATATGGAGCTATATCATCTATATAAAAATTTAACTATATTGGTATTTAAATAATTAATCCATAAATAAAGCACTTCCTTACCTGAGAGAAGAAAGAGACCAGGAGTACTAGTGTAGTGAACTGTAATACTACTGGCATAGAATAGAGAAGCCAGTTACTAAATGGTTCCAGGTTATTAGCCAATGCGATGGTCTCATCGGTGAAATAAAATGAGAATAGAGTAACCCGAAGCCCCGCCCAAACCAGACATAGGAACAAGAACACAGTTTGATAACTTCGCTTTCGATGTCGATAGTATAGGATCATCCATAGCTGGACATAAACGAATATAAACAGCAAGCTGAATATGACGATGCATGTAACTGTCAAACCCAGGTGGGTTGCGTAAGGAATGGAGGGTCGAAGAGTGGCACTTGGGCCATGTAGAGTAGGCATGGTGCACCTCTTGAATGTATGCCAAAGAAAAATATCACAGATAACGCCTCCAGAGGTCAAATGAAAATGAACCAACAGGAAATTATGACTAAGTATCAAAAATGGTTTCGAGTAGAATCACTGCAGCTCGGCTTTCTTCAAACCACAAGCCCCATCCACCCATCCATTTCTCCACGAAAGTAGGCAATTAAAGCAAAATCTATAGGTGTGCTGTTGACACTTTTTCTTTCCTCTTGCATCCACTAAAACTCTACAACAAAGCAATTGTTTTTATTACCACTAGACAGCAGGCTCCAGGTAACACAATATTTTATAAATCACTTTATCTTACCAGAGAATTACAATATTGGGTAGGAAGGAATAATTCAAGGTTAAACTAAACTGTTGCTAGAGTTTTCATTTTGTTACTTTTGTTTCAGATTACGCAAAACTTGTGTAAATTAATCAATTTTCCTTCTATAAAGCGGATTTGAAGTTTTTACTTTCTCAAAACGTTCTGGTTTTACACACAAGTGGATCTGTGACAACACTGGCCCAAAGAAATATCGTTGATCAAACACTGATTTTTCTAATTCAAATTTATCTCTAAACCATCAGTACATAATACGGAGGCATTGTGTGGAGGGAATTATACATTTCCCAAATATAAACTTTATAGTTTGTAGCAATTTACCACCATTAATATAAATAAGCCAACTAGGCTATTATGAATTACCCAATATGAACACAAAAGGCCATTATTGGACTTCTTTTGTTAATTTTAACTGAGCATAAAAGACAGTCAAGCTAAAACTGACCTGAAGGGATATAAAATTAAGCATTGGTTAGCTTTCTTTACTGATTTGGATAGCACCCCTTCTATGGCAATGGGTTTGGTATATTACTTGAACGACAATACAGATGTACATTCAGGTGTAAATCTCTGAGCATTTGAGACCGCACAATATTTTCAAGTTTCTTATCCTTACCTGGACAATGTAGCATAAAAATTCATAATTGTACTAAGAATCTAATGTGGGGCCAATGGCCAATTTAATACTCGGTGTTAACAAATGGGTTTTGACCACTTTTGTAATATTTTACCGATATAAAGATCCTTAAGTTGATATGAAGATCTTCAAGTCATACGTAGCTATTACATGCAAAAGGTACAGCACTTTCTGTGCCACTTCAGTCTTAATTTAGCTGGCAATAAAAACACATGTTTCTTATACACTCGGTCATCGTGATAAGCAAAGACTTGGACAGTCTAAGAGTCTGCCAGTCTAGTTTCCCAGTTAAACTGATGACCAGAAAATCTAGTGCAATCCCCAACACTTATACACACATTGTACTTGGAACAGGATCGCCCTACTGTATGTCGTGTCGACTCTGCGCTACCCATGTACAGAAATTAAAATTCAAACTAGACAATTTGCATATAATTTTGATGCCAATGTATGTTCTACACGTCTGGTGTAGCCTAGAGAAGTACTGTACTAGTTTAGAGATTAAAACAAGCCAGAGTGAGAGTCAAAGTAAAATTTAAAACACAACACTATTACTATAATTATTATTATTATTCTAACGATAATAATCGCATGAATTATTGCTACACTCATCAAATAAAATAACCGAAGCAAAAATTTATTAAATTTCTGATTTATTAATTTATTATTGTAATTGTATTATTTTATATTAAAAATTAAGATAAATTTTATTTTTTAATTTCAACTTTAAATAATTTTAGCATTAAACATAGTAATAGTTATAGTAGTATAATACTACTGGAGGTATAGTTATAGTAATAGTTATAGTAGGAGTAGTGTTTGTGTATAGCTGTAATAAATATCAATATTCATATTGAATATAAATATTACATTAATATTAAATTTAATATAAAATAAAAATATATCAATACTTTTTACTTAATACTAAGTATTAATTATTGATATATTTTTATTTTGCATTAAATTTAATATTAAATATAATTATATAATATTACAGCTAGCTATATACAAACACTGAAACAGTTAGTTAGTACTCTTAGTCTTACTATTACTATAACTATAACTAACTCCTTGCTATAACTAATAACTATATATATAAAAATAATAATACTATAATATAATATTTTTATCCCTTCAATTGCAATCGTATATTTCAAAAAAATATTCTAAGACAGATTATTACTACATGTACATTAGTTAGTAGTTACTACATGTTTGTTGAAATTGACACTCCGACTATTTGATTAGTTTTGATCCAAGCTGTTAACTAGCAGCCTGTGGACCTTAGTACGATATTTATCTAAAGGTCAATAATAACCACAACTCTATTTACCAGTTCGCTGAGGAGCCCAGGCAATTGCACCAAAGTCCCGATTCAGGGATATTACCCAATAAGTTATTGGGGCCTCGACTAGGTTCCAATTAAGGAAGCTACAAGATAACGGGGGCATATATTTTGCACCCGAGGTATAAACTGTATGACCATCTCGACTATATTCGACCTCGTTGCGTAAACAATCCCTTGCTCAAGGTCAATTGTAACCTTGTTAGATTTTTAATTTGTTTCATCTTTGAATGCTGCTGTGCAGCTTCATAGTGAATGAGCAACTTGTCAACCATGTACTATGGAGCAATTCAGATATGCGGAGAAAGAGTGGGTACTTCGGAAGCAAAGGAGTTTTGTGAAGCGCTGGACGCGCACAAAATAAAAATGTTATCCCTGCGAGAGTGTGGGGTTTCCACCAAAAACTTCAAAAAGCTCATGGATTCTATGGGTTACTGCAAATCCATCCTGCACATGAACTTGAATTTATGTGGTATTCATTGCCAAGATAGAGTGGACATGTTGGCTGCAGCATTGAACATGAATCGGTCTTTAACTGCGCTTTTGTAAGTTCCACTCAAAGTCAATAGAACTAAGAATATGTTATATTCAATATTGTAATGGTTTTTGGGGGGTTGTGCTGTCGTCCTAAGAGTAAGACGACTCCCTTGTCTAAAATGAAGAGCCTATAAGTGGTGCTAGGTCTTCTCATTACATGAAAGATCAACAGGTACTAGTAGTCAGATAACTACTCAAGACGACCCATGTGGTCCCTAGTCGATACTTGTTTACTATACTGAGAAAGAAAGTGATCCGACCTAGAAGGCGGTTTGGGAGGCAAGGCCGAAGACCTTGACAACTATAGCAACCTATCTACGAAATGAAGGTCTCTGTATATAAGTATAGATGTGTCTTTATTGAGATCCAAGCATGAACTGAGACAATGAACAGAAAACAGTGTGCTTTATATAGTATAAGAACTTCCGGTAAAAAGGCCGACGTAGTGCCGTAAAAAGACGACATAGTGTCATCCGGATATTGCAGAACAATATGGCGGCCGGAAGCCCGATGGCCGGCCCAAAATAGGTCGGGTACAACAAAAGCTGCTTAAAATCATCCAAGTCATGTACAAAATCAATATCAGGCAATTCTGAGAGGTCGGCCCTTTTTACATGGGTATAAAAAGAACATAATTGCCCAGTAATGCACATTATAAGTATATAAGTGATATGTAATTACAAATGTATGGTCAAAACATCCAGAACAATGTAGGTATGGGTCAATAGGTGACTAAGTGCAGAATGCCAGAGGCTAGACAAGTAGAGCTGTGACAACTACTAGGCACTTAAGGTGCTATAAGGTCCATCAGGTGAGCTGAGGTCTTATAGGCAAATATCCTGACCATTACAATATACATAAACAATCGGTGTCAAACGAAATCTTTGACCATGGCAAATTGTTTTTGAGTCTGCTATAAAATTGGTGGCCCAATTGCCCTAACCACTAATCAAGAAACCAATATTATTTCAAGTTCCATATCGAAAGGCCAGAAATTCTGCAGTGTCAAAATTTCAGCCAGAAATTTTGCAGTGTCAAAATTTCGCTTGACCCCGGCGCTATGGCTTGGCCACACAGGTGCAATTCGCAGTAAAGTTCATTGCGTTTTGGTAAACTTATAGCAAGATGAGTGGTTGTGTAACTACCTGTGGCAAAAACACTGGCGTTTAATATTTTGATTTTTAACATGCACAATGTAAAATGAAACAAAATGTAAAATGAAACTCTAAACTCAGCCTCCTCACTTTATGGTACTTGTTATAAACATTCATTGCGTTAACTTGCCTGTGTTAACTTGTCTGTGTAGTAAACTGTTCTTATACTCTATAAAGCACATTGTTTTTATGTTCATTGTCTCAGTTGATGCTTGGATCTCAATAAAGACACATCTTACTTATACAGAGTCTTCACTTTGTAGTGTTGGTCGCTCCAGTCGTCAAGGTCTTCGACCTTGCTTCCCGAGCTTCCTGCTAGGTTGGAACATACTCTTTCCCAGTATAGTAAACAAGCATTGACTCGGGACCACATGGGTCGTCTTGAGTAGTCATTGGACTACTAGTACCTGTTGATCTTTCATGTAATGCGAAGACCTAGCACCACTCATAAGCTCTTCATTTTGGACAAGGAGTCGTCTCAGGACGACAGCACAACCCCCCAAAAACCATTACAACATATTACATGATTTTTTAGGCAAGAAATTTATCCTTTGAGCAGTCAGAGACTTGTTTAATTTTTAACATGTACAACACACCAGATGCCTTAGCCAGCAATTGGCTGGTAATCTCCTGCCCTTTACATTACTGTTGGTATCTGGAAAATTTCAACTTTAGCTGAGCCTGTGGGTGTGCAGTACATCAGCATTGAACTAATTCAATTTTAAATCTATCTCACACGGTATTTTGAGCACTGATTTGCTAGAAAAACTTTTCCTATGCAGCTTTTTCCATTTGAATTCAATGTGATCCACAGGCTAAGCTATTTCTATAAGAATATACTTTCTACTATGATAAAATAAAAAGATACCCCTTTTGCTAATGATATAAATATATTCGGGTGTTAACTTCACACCCCAATTAAACTGCAATAATTATTATTTGTCTCTAATTTTGATAGTGATATGTTGCCTGGATAGTCTAACAACTTGGCAAAGTTTTAGAAATTTAGCTCAGTTATAGGTTAAAAGAGATTATAGGTTGTATTCTTTTGTATATAACGTGTGATTCAAAAGCTGTCTGACTCCCAAACAACAGTCGGTAGACCTACTCCACTGTATAAAATGTGGCAACGGCAGTTATGTAATTTTAGGTTGCATGGGAACCACTTTGGTACAGAAGGTGTTCTAAAGATTGTCCGTCCTTTGATATTGCATCCAACTATCACATGTTTAGATGTGGGTGACTGCGATCTCAGTGACAGAGGTCTGAAGAGCATTTGTGAGTTGTTACCCCCTGATGGCGATAAACCAGGTAATCTATCAAGGAACTCTGGATATTTCAGTTTTCACCAGTGATGTTCCCACTGATCATTGCCATATCCATATTCGATGTCACCCACGGCTGGACATTTTCCATGTATTATACTACGGCATTATGTTATTGGTAGTGTGATCGTGTTACAGCCTCTGTAGCTATTCATGGGACTCAAACTCGAGTTCTTTGCTTGTATCACTGCTGCAAGCACTAACTGCATCACCAAAATGTTCAAATTTAATATGTTTGAACTCCGGTCAGGGACTGGCATTTTCATCGATTTGAAACAAGTCTCTGGCTGCTCAAAACACATGTTCCTTGCTTAAAAATACATCACTATATAAAAAAATGGCCAAACCAACTATAATAAGAAAATTATAGTTGGGAGAGAAAGTTGGCACAAAGACTTCTAAATTCAAAGCACTAAAATAGCTGTATTCTTCTATGATGTCAATATTCAGCTAATGTTATTTGCTTGTACATTATGGCTTTACAATATAACTAGAATTGCTGCCACATTAGGCCTCCTTCATGTTATATTAGAGACAATCTGATTACTTAATGTTATTTGCAGGACTACAAGAGCTAGTACTAAGTGGTAATCCAAAGATAACGCCTCGTGCATGGGAGAAGTTTTCTGTGGCACTGGCAGCGTGCTCCACGCTTCGTTCTCTCTACGTAGATTTTAACAACGTTGGCGAGGCAGCTGGAAAGATGTTGATAGTTGTAGCTGCAGGACACAGATCTCTAAGTGTGCTAGATATGGAGGCATGCGATCTAACAGAATGTGTGGCTAGAGTGAGCATGTTTTAATTTAATTTAATTTATTTAATTTTTTCATTAGTTTGTTAGTGTGAAAAATACATGTTCCTTGTAGGCTTGTTTTACATGAAATTCTTTTCTACAAGTATTTGGACCGACTGTATATGTACAGCATTGATTGGAGTTGAAATATGTTCGGTGTTTGAACCGTGTGTTGAGTAGCTCAATTTTTTCTGAAAATAGTCGCTGTCTTTTATGCTCAAAAATTCACAGTTTGTCTATTTTTTCATTTTCAGTTCTTTTAAATTTGTTGTATGCTATCAATAGTTGCTGCTTTACCTCCTGCATCATTACCCCACATCTCTGAGTCACGTACTACTGGAAGAGAATGATATATGTGATGAGACCAAATATGGTATCAGGATCGCACTTGGTGAATCCGAGAGTGACGTCTCTTCATCGGATGATGGTGCATGTGAAGCTAAGTAAGTGTTGGTACACATGCTAAGTATTTATTAAAGCAGAGGCTAGGAATTATTACATAGTGTACATATGAAATATGACTTGAACCAGCATAAGCCTCTAGTGTAATGTATTGCTGAGTGTAAATATAACTTGCCTTAAGTCACTTAAATAACTTATTAACTTTTCAAGGTCATTGACACAGCTGAATATAAGCGTTTAAGAGTGTCATAGGTCTAAGTCTGCTCAAATATTTTTATTGATTTATGCAACATGAATTGAATAAGTAGTGGATTTTAAATGTATTAGTTGATCAAATACTTTGTCTATAAATTTAGAATAATTGTGAAACTGCTGACCTGGGAATCTGAATAAGATAAATATTACATGTAATTTATGCTATTCTTTTTAAAATATTATTTAATGCACTTTTAAATCGTCCTATGTTACAGACAACCTAAATGCAAGAAAGAAAATAAAACACGTCGTACAAGAAAACCAGAGATATGTAGTTCAGATGAAGAAGACATGGTTTGTGTGACAACTAAACAGGTAGGCATATTCGTATATTGTGCTGATTCATATGAGACAGTGTTTAATAACCGAATGTAATGTGAGCACTATATATGTACAATGTATATAATTATATTATAATGTATTATCATGATAGTATAGTATATTAGAATATTATGACAATATACAATAATATTATTGTAATAACATCTAATATAATACCATGATAATATACAATATACTATGTTAATATAAATGTAATATCTTATTACAATAATATATTATAATAATTTGTAACAAACTACGAAAGTTGTATAGTTTATATAATGTAGTAATACACCCTACACTTGTTTCAGAAGGTGACAATTCCGGCCTGTGAAGATAACCAGTATGTTATCAAGAAGAAATGCATTGTACCCACAGAAAAAAGATGCATCACTAAGCCTAATGATACATGTGGTAAGGTTTGGAGTTCTCCCTCTTGCTTTGTACCCAAATTAGAGATAACCTTGGTCCTTCATCGCAGTTGTATTTGCTTCTGCTTGAGTAACCTCAATTTAATTCCCCAATTACAAATGAATAGCAATTTAAAATAGCCTAACACTCTAATCGCTAGCCTGTGGCTCCTTAACAATTGAATGATGTCGTGCGTTTGTTGACTCTTTGGTCCTTTCTTGCTTCACTAGAGTATAGCACACCTTTTGAATACTACTACTGCTACTGCAGCTACTACTACTACCACTACTGCTACTACTACTACTACTACTACTACTACTACTACTACTACTACTACTACTACTACTACTACTACTACTACCACTACTACTACTACTACTACTACTACTACTACTACTACTACTACTACTACTACCACGTATTACTGCTACTACTACTACTACTACTACTACTACTACTACTACTACTACTACTACTACTACTACGTCTACTACGACTACTACTACTACGTATTACTACTACTACTACTACGTCTTACTGTTACTACTACTACTACCAGCAAGTAAAACATCAAATCTATGTAACATTTTTAGTCATCTCAGGTGCGGTAACGTCTTGGGTAAAAAATGTTGAGCAAGACTGGCCCAGGGCAAAGAGCTCCTGGACATACATGTAATTGTATGTCTGCAGTGTATGTGTATGTGTATTTCTATGTAGTTGTCAAGAAACGCCGTAGCTCCCTAAAGTCATCCAAAACATGCACAGACTCATCAGAGGTTGAAGAAACTGTGGCTAAGTTGAAGGTAGACAACCACTAAGTTACCTTTATTCATCACTTTTACCTTTAATGTTCCTTGTTGAAAGTTTGGAAAAATTGCGTCTAAAGCGTGGATTTTTCCTACATTGAGTGTTCATGAATTTGATTAGCTAATCAGTAGTATGTGATTTTTCATTGGTACTCGTACAATTTTCAAGCTGCGTTATTGTCTGTGATACGTGATACATGTATTGCAACATAAATTATAAATGATTTTTTTTTCCTACTTTGTGCTGCTATATCATTCATGTTGGTCATGTTATCATAGATACAGTTAGAAGAAGCATCAGACTCCAGTGACTGTGAAGTCTTAGAAGAGAAGAGTAACCTGGATGTAATGTACGAGTTTAAAGCAGACGACATCAGGTTTGACTTTCCTCAACAGTCCGTTAACTCTAGTCATAATCCTGTGTTTGCTGATCCAGAATTAGAACGGGAATATCAAACCCTTATAGCTGACTCAGATAATGACCTTGACATTGGGACACTGTCTGACAGTGTCGATAGTGACTCACAGATTATGATCCCACGAGAGAATAGTCCAGAGTTGTTTAGGGGTTCTTCTCGTAGTTTCATCAGAACGAAGAGCGATAGCGAAGAGTCACTCTCTGATTTAGATTTGACTAAAAAGAGAGCGACGAATATTTTTGGAAGGCGTAGTATATATTAATTTTTCTTGATTTCAATCTATCTTGTCTCATTATGCAAACACTCCTATCTTTGCGACCAGTGGTCAGAATTATTTATGCATTTCATACCTGTCCCTTGTTTATCTTCTTTAACTTACCGAATCTTTTTAGGTAAGTGCTAATTTGAAAATAATTTTTGTCAAGTAGATATAGGGTTAAAATTTGCAGTTCACAAGTTATAGCATGTGCTGCCGCAAATGTAATTTAGCTTTTTACAAGTTTTTAAATTTTTGAAATTGCTTTATCTACTTCACATGGCACGTTGAAGGAGTGATTCTCAGTGTGCTCAACTATTTCAAGGAGTTTTCTGCTAGTTTTATATTAATTACATTGAAGTTCAAATTTTCTTCTGGTCTAAGAGAAACTTTTGCGGTCAAATCCATTGTTTAGAAGCTATTGAAGGCAATGACTCTCTTTAGCATTTTCAAGTGGTAGGAAAAACTGAAGAAAGCCAATTCTTCTTTTGACTGTTATTTATTCATTTATATTAAAATTCTCTAAATCATTAGGTATTCGTATCCCACAGAGTCACTAATTGATTGCGAGTGGATTCATGTCAGTATTGAAGTAAAGCCTTCCCTGTATCCCAATGTATTTAGTGCATAAGCACCTATATCTAATTAGCTACAAGTTACAATTTGAAGTTGTCCTCTCCAAAGTTGGAAACCGGTCAGGAGTGGACAACTTTGAGATTTTATCAGTAGTCTATGATTTAGTGCCCTATATTTCTGACACTGTTAGTTATTACTAAATTTGGGTATTTTAATTTATCTTTACACCCAGTATATAAGTCCAGTTGTTGTTCCAGGTCCTTAGGTTTTATTATATAAATCATGCAAACAATAATATGCAAAATATCCAGCTAGAACTAAAGCAATCTGCAAGTCAAAACAAAGTCACATGTAATGAATCTCTGATCCATAAACACTCCCTCCTTTGATTATTGTATAAATTATGAATTATATTTTATATAAAATTATTTACAATGTATATGGTGAAAATATTATCAAGTTGGGTCTCATTTATTCTATTATGTATAACTGTGCCTAGAAGCCCAGTTATATTTGAACCGCCTATTTGTTTTGTGTATTTATATTTTTCATTCTATGTTGCCAAATACAGATTAAGTTCAAGTTATTAAGAGATCAGTTGTGTACAAACAGGTGACGGTGATGCTTCTCTAGTCAAATATCTGCCTCTTGCGGCTTCTTCAAGCCAAAGAATTGCCTTTTTTGTGTGCATTTCTGTACCCACATACCTACTTCCTAACCTCTAAGTTCACTATTCATTCGGTCAATACACATTTACACTTGCTTGGCTCAATTGATAATTCCTCCAGACTGAACTTTACAGACTTTTACCGCCACCACTCTTCATTATACTGCTCCTACTATAAATATAAACACCATCATCTTCTTTGCTATCATGTCTTCTGAGCGTTCTCACTCTTCCTCCATCTCCCCTCTTTCTTTCCTCTTAGTCAAGGGAGTTCATGTAGACCAAGCTGTCAGATGAGACAGGAAGTGGTACAGAGAGATGGCAAAGATTATCTACACATACATGGTGATTGTGAGGGTGGTACTGTTAAAGTCCGACTCAGGAGTAGAAGTCGAGAACCTCAGCAATGTGAATCTACAAAAGTTAAATGGTAAGATATCCTGTAGCAATAGAAGTCATTTGTTATTTGCTTCCTTCCGAATGTTCTGGCAGAACTGTCACACCGCTATACTTAACGTCTGCGAGTGTTCCTACTTTCTGTCTAATCAATACTTTTATTCAAGTGACAATTAAACTGGGAGCTAGTGTTTGACAATTGGTTGTCTATCTACATAACATTGTATTTGCATTTGTTAAATAAAAGTAGTACTTTCCTACGCATATTTGACATGTCTCTCTGTAGTTGTGAGAAGTCAGACTCCAAGAGGTCAAGGAGCAAATCCGAGTCTGTAGACTGCACTCCAACGTGTACCACTACAGATACGGCAACCGGTGATGAGTGTGTAACTGTGTGTCGCCGTCCCGTGGACAAAGGCGAGAGATACCGCATGTCCAATAAGAGTAGAAGTCGAAGTCGGGGAACGAGGCACCCTTCAAGGACCTCTAGACACCGTGGCTCTCTTGGTATGATATCAATGTACTGTACCTTTAGTTCTGTTCAACATAAAATTTAATTTGTGATTTATAGAGACATTGAATAATCGTTAGTATTTGAATGAAAATAGGGTATCTGGACAAGTTTATATTGTTATTAACAATCTGGCTGGTCAAGCAGTTTTAGTTACACATTACAAGGTGAATTCTTGCTACTGAAGTAGTTTGCCTTTCTTTAAGTACGTTTTAAATGTCAGCATTTACTGAAGTAGTCAATTAATTTTCTAATTTTCATTCATTGCTGTCTTCAGGACTGCAGAATGCTTCTCTCTGGAGCGATGAAGAAGAAGCAGATGATGCTTGTAAGAAGGAAGACCTAGCTAAATGTGGGCGGAGCCCATGGTGTGGTAAAGGCGTAGTCTCTCAACCACTCCGTCCTTTACAGAGACTTGCTTATCCCAGCGATAGCAAACCAGTACCACCGCCAAGAGCTTCAACTCTTGGCAGAAGATCCACTACATCTAAACCAGTAGGTAAACTCTTACACTTTACTAGAACATTCTGTGGTGTAGGGAGAAGAACTTTATTGTTATCGTGAAGTGTCTTAATGCTGTTATCCTTCGACCGTCTGCACATTCTAATCCTTCCCATAATTCCTTTGCTTCAGGACAATAACAATGTCGAGCTGACGGACACCAATGTCAGTGAAATTAAAACTGATCCAATAAATAGTAATAATAACAAAAGACGTTCTACAACCTCCATCAGGAGTAGACAACCCTCAATTAATGCAGGTGTGTATATATACTGTAACTAACAGTGTTTACATTGTCTCTATGGAAAAGCAGACCGCTGCTGTAACTACAAGTACTTCCTGCTTCTTGTTAAGAGTGCAAGGTGTTTGAATGTTTATGTCAATTATTTATACTCTCCGTGTCTTCATGTGGCTATTGACATGTTGGTGTAGAAATATTCACCTGGTATGTATTGAAAATTACATCTTGAACCGAATGTCGCCGAAAACTTCATCATAATAGATCATAGAATGGTTATTCTAAGTTATTCAATATAACATTGTTATACCATATTGAGCTATTCACCTCTATTATTATGATGTCGGATCGGCTTTAATCACAATAAATATATAAAATATAGGAGTGATTTTTACTAATACTAATCCTAGTATACTACTGCTAATCGAAGCATCTAGTAAAATTAGCCCAAATTATCTTGTGTCAGTACGGTGTCTATGTCCTACCTTACAGGTCAACCCAATTACACACCAAGAATGTCTCGTATCTCAGAAAACAATATAATCCCCACAGTTACTGTCAATCGAAGCAGAAGAGTGAGTGAAGCTATACCAAGCAAATATACCCAAAGGTTGGTCTACATTGTGATATTATATATTATTGGTACATGTAGTTGGTATAGTGTTCATTAGTATACATGTCTAATAGATATATTTATCCAAAGATAATTTAAAATCACTGAAGGGACATTTTACATAAAAAGAAAGAACAATTCAGTAAAATACTAATTGCATCAAGACAGACTAAATATACATGTGGTACATGCATGTATGGTGATATTAAAGTAAATGGTACGTAAAATGTATACATACCTGTATATTGGCAGCTGTAATGGATACTTGTCTAACTGTATTGGTGTAAGTGTAATGCTGTGTATATACAATTATAATATCACTTATTTCATGCTATGATTTACTTTAGAGATGAGCAGAGTGAGAATAATATATTAAGTGCTATCAGTATACTAGAGGAGGAGGCAAGAATGTCTGAAGAGAGGTACTCATATATAATATTATAGTGTATGCACTGAGTCTGACCTCCGCATATATACAGTTGTTTAGATTGCTGTAATGGTGGTAAAATAATACTAATAGACAGCAAATACGCACTTTGATTCGTCATGTACATATAGCGGGTTGGTTTGGTTTAAATTATCTAATACTAGTCTTATTGACATGATTCAATGGACCGATTTTAAGCACAATCATCCACTCTATCAATCACAGGTGATCCTACACTCACTGACTGATTCAATCATGTCGTTTAACCTATAGCTTAGAGTTATGCTCTCCTACTTATTAATGTGTCGAGGGTAGACAACTCATAAATATGCAAATATGCAATGTAAATACCAGTTTAGCTTTGCTTTGTATTACCCTGCAATTCTGTATTCACCGTATGTCGCACTTAAATTTGGTTCTAAAGTATTTCCAATGTGTTCAAATGAATAGGGTCAAGTATACAAGTGTTCCCGAACTATTTTTAGAAGAGAAAGTCGGAGAGGGGACGGTGAGGGAGGTGAACGTGGTAGTCGTTCACGCAAGCAAAGTAGAGCTCCTAGCCGGAGGTCAACCATTAAAAGAAGTGCAGACAGGAAATCTGGAGATTATGACAGGAAGTCAAAAGAGTATGGCAGAAGGTCAAAGGACTACAACAGGAGGTCAAGGGACTACAACAGGAAGTCTTCTGCCGGCAGAAGAAGGTCATCTCGTAGATCATACTCAAGGTCAAAAAGTCGAGATGAGAGTGCCAGAAGCAGAAGAGGAAGCTCAAGACGGGGCAGCAGAAGTTCGAGAGATCGTTTTGACCAGCAAGATGAATCTAGACTGAGAGCACCATCAGTTGGCAATAATGCGAACAATGGTAGCACACCCCGTACGTCCAGAGCCAAGTCATTCTTAACAAGTGTAAGTATTAACTGTTGATTAATTATATACATGTATGTTTAGTGTTTATATCCCAGTTTGTTATGAGAATATGCAACTACATTGGTAGATAATGGTCCAATTACTAAAAAGAAACATTAGATGATGCATGTAGATGGGACCATCGTGAATACTTACTGGTTTGACCACATGTTCACCCCCATGGAATCTTAATTCAATTTGAAGTTATTTTTATTCGTCATTTATAATACACACATAATATACAGTAAGTAGTTCTTTGTTAGTTCAGATTCTGTGTAGAGCTGTAGACCGTACTGCAAAACTCCCAGGTTAATACATAAAAAGTGAGAAGTGTGGCGGTTACCTACCCTTGATTATCCATTATCCAATAAGAGGCGGTAACTAGCAGTACATGTAACCATATGGACGGTGTTATAACATACAGTATATTGTATTGACTGTTTTCTATAGCTGAAAAATCTCTTCACTGGGGCAGATGTTGTGGAGCAGAAAGCCTGGGACAACGATGCAGGGTATCAAAGTCCAATATCTAGTAGGTAAGAGCCGCTCATACCCGTATATGACTACCATGTTTGACTTATGACACTTGAGCATTCAATCGTTACAGTATAAATAATAATATACACTCAGTGGATGCTTTGACTAGAGGTAGTTAGAATATGGTGATCAGGCGATAAACTCTCATGAGGGTTAAAATTACATGTGCATGACTTGTAATGTAGGTTGTGTGATGTAATATTCATCTTAGAAGTTGTGCTCTCCTTGATAATATTGTTCAAGAGAAGACAACTATTGAATGTTCACACTTTCTGCATTGAATAGTCTTTACTGCATTATTTTTAAGCGTAGACCCAATGTAAGGAATTAATTTAACCAACTACAGCCTCCTTATTTTGTACTACTTTATGGTACGTTCTACACCCTATAATTTATATATGATTATATAATGTATGTTATAGGGTAATATGTGCATGTTTGTTTTAGTCAGGCAGCCAGAAGTCGACATACAAGTCGTGGGAGATAATGAAACTGGTTTAGACCTCTTCATTGGGTGAGTTGCTGGCTCTATTATTTCATTGGTTGGCTACAATTTTCCTATAAGATCATTCGGTTAGACTTGTCGTAATGTAACCAATAGTTTAGCGGTGTGATAGAAGTTAGAATGGCATAATAGTGAATGTTTTTTAATAGCTTCCTGTCATATTACCACTTAGTCTTAGCGCATTTTCCTGTGTTTCCCTGTAAGGTAAAATTATGGTTTTCTAAAAGTTTTGTTATATTTTAGAAACACTGCGAAGAAATCTAATGACAACTTTGACATTTATGTTGGAATATCGAATAATCTCGTCGTCAATGGGAACGCTGTTAACCAGCCACCTCCTGTCTTATTTAATCAACAAAATGTGATATTAAATCTACAAGCTGAACCAATCAATGCAAAAGACGCTATCTTACCATCCAATGAGGCGCCATGTAACATAAATTCACCTCATGCAGAATTGGTGTCAGTGCGTACATCATGTAGCTGGAATAGCTTGTGTACGTCAGCTGTTGATGTTAGAAACCGTACAATGTCAAAGGTCAAGGTCAGTAATGTACCAGTGGTTGTCTCCCACGTGTTGTCTGATGTCTCCATACCAGAGAGAGAAGGCTCAAATCACCAAGTATCAAATGACTCAGTTGTCGAGGGCTTTGGTTGTACGACACACATTATTTCCAAGTCAATGACTAAAGAACTAGACGATAACTCAGGCGAAACGCTTGGAACAAGCAAAAATCGATCCACTACCATAACTCTTTCTAGGTCAACTTCACCGTCCAATACATTTCCTGCTGCCTCTTTACCAAAAGTTCAATCATTGACTGCTACTAATATCAAGCCTGGACTAGCACATCTATCACCCAAGGAACCAGGCTCTCTGGAACATTCCGTGTCCACACTAGTGCCATCTGCATCTGAACGTAAAAGACCACTTGTATCCATCATAGATCCTCCACTACCATCCAAATTCAAGTCTGGAGGACAGAACCTGAATTTTGGGAAGAGAAGACAATTCAAATCATTCAACCAATCAGCAGTTTCTGGTACATATAAATATATGTTATTTCATAATAATGATTTGTTAACTAGTTGAATGTCTGTTTTGTGCTACATGTATCTTACCACATTAATGCATTTTCTAATCTGCTTGATTGATAACGTAATAGTGTGAACAACGTAGATGTAGTTTTAATATTTCGTGCAATAATGTAAACTTTTACAGTAGACCTATCTATGTATATTTGGAAGCAATTTGGCAAAATTATAAAGCTGTTATGTTAGAATAACTCACTGTATATGATTTTTCTATCACAGGTTGTGCAAAGTGTGACAGTTTATCCATCATATCGAACTCGGCTACACCAGGGAACCCTAGCAACTCTCTACCTAGGCCTGCTATTAGTGCGCCACTTACTACAATACAGGAAGTAGAGGATGCACAGGTATGATTATGATTGCCTGCCGCTGGCTATAAACTAGGTCACTAGATCAAGTCTAGTATCACCTATAGTAAATATTTTGGGTAGTGCCTAAAGTGACGGAATAGAATACTACGTCTATTCGTAAAACTATAGGAGTCTATTTACTTCATTTCTCTGTCATCCTAATCCACTCCTTCAGTTGGCAATGGTGGTATGATGGTGTAGTGGTTATTCTGTTGGTCTAAAGGTCACAGGGTCAAGTCTCACTCGCTCCTGCTGTAGATGTTGAACTTTTCTACTTGGATTCAATTTTATTATGTATCAAAAATTAAGCGGTATTTACAAAAACTTCCATGATGAATACCTTGTAAGTTTTAACAGAAAATGACTGTGTTACTGAAAGGAATGGTGTTATACTAAATAGCAGTTGTCAGTTTTCCTTTCCTTCCTTGGGCAATTTATCAAAGTTGTCATGAAAATAACAATTTAAGGATTAAAACCGAACACTCGGATGGGGAGGTGACAGCTATGAATTAGGGGCATCTGGAATAGCCTGTGGTTCTGTTCTACATGTATTATAGTATAAACTGATGGTCATAGCGTAGTATTGTACCCAGTTATTGAATATTTTGTATTTTAGAGTCCTGATTTATCTCGTCTTGTTACTGATGCTCCTGCTCTACCATTGGCTACAGGTTAGTAGATGATGCTGTGTGTTATTTATGCACCTATAGTTTATCTCATCATGTATGCAGTCATATTGCTGATTCTAATCTGGACAATCTGGTTTTTAGAAATCAAACCCAGTCTCGCTAACAAAATTGGCTTAATGCAAACAACAGAACACATGTTTTAAAATCGGCTTTAGTTCATTTCAAAACTACACGACTGTGTGTTGTACTTCTTGTATAATACAATGTCTATATATGGAAATTATATGTTCGACAAGCAGTTGTGTTTGAGAGATTTGTCAGCAGTAGATTGGTGGAACAAGCTCTAGTGCGTTTGCACTGTTGTAGTATCTTTACTGGCTAATATTTCATTACTTATATACTGTTATAATATCACTTTACTACTTAGCAGATGCAGACGATAAAGGTCAAAGTGTCATGGACAATGTTGCTCGTTCTTTTACATCCGGGTTAGATCTGTTAAGGTGCAGTTACAGCAACTCAGTTGAAGGTTAGTACATTACGTCCAGCGTACTAACATAGTGAGTTACAATATATTTAACTGTAATATCAATTGCGATAATGAGCACTTGGAATGATTTTATATTATTGTAGATGAAAGTGAGTCCGAAAGGTATTATGAGAAAGATAACACAGAATATGGCCGTGCATCTGATTGTCAGTGTGTATCTTCTGTGTGTGTACACCAACTGGTAGATGATCCTAGTAGCACGCAAGACGAGTGTGAGGTGGGCGCTACCTTACTTCTCCCTCAACACTTTAATGATGGACTAGTAGAGTTCACGAGGTTAGTGCAGTAATCAAGTACTCTTTGGTAGTCACTCAGTAAGTCAGTCAGTCAGTCAGTCAGTCAGTCAGTCAGTCAGTCAGTTAGTCAGTTAGTCAGTTAGTCAGTTAGTCAGTTAGTCATTTAGTTTAGCAGCCAAACTTGTAGAATAAATAACCGGACTTTCAAAGTGAGGCTGCATCTTCTGAATATTTGGATGTAGAAATCTGGCTCAGAGTAATTAATAAACTTCCTATCTGACCTGTCATATATTAGAGACGTCTGTGGTAGTTGGTGTGGCGGTCGAGGTTGTGTACCTTTTCAGCACAAGATTTGATTTTCTTATATGATTATACATTGGATTGGTGTAGTGTCACTAAACTCGAATCTTCTTATTTGACTGTGAGTAAATGACAGTTTGAAAAAACTCATTGGGTAAAAGTACAACTGAAAAATAACTTTGAAATCCTCAATGTGCATGCCTCAGTCTTCATGTCAGCTATGGAAATGTCTAGTTACCAACCGTTATCTGTGAAGTAGCTATCTACATCCATGTTGAATACTACTATGTGCTTGTCCCACAATCCCATTCTACTTTCACAGACAATAATGTAAGTTGGTCGCACTGCTTAGAGTCATAGCCTATACTTTTATTTCAGCTATGTTGAAGCTACTCATGAGCAGACAACTCTATCTGTAAACATGGAGTGTGTAGAGACTTATAAACCTGATAACAATCCTGGTGTCCCTGCTTCAACTAGAGGTATGATATGGCATAGTTCCGAGTGACTGGTTTTTACTATTAATAAAGATTATAATTGGTAGTATTATGCTCTTTGCCAGTCGTCTGGTCTCATATGGTTTTCATGTCATATTCAACAGTTTGATGATATACATGTTGTTATATTCTTTACTTACAGATTTGGACTGGGTAGACTGTTTTGGTGTGTGAATAGGCTGAGATCTATCTGTTTTCCTCTACTCACTGCTAAGGGAGCTCCTCTCCCCTCTCCCTACTTTCTCACCATATTTAACGTTGCAGTTTATTGGATTATATCATAATTATGCTCTCTACTAAATTCTATTTTGCCTTTAAAACTGTAAGATTGGAAGATCAACCTCAGACTGGTGGACATGACGTTGTGTTATATTGTTTTCTTTTGCACATTGCTGTGTCTTTTAAACTATTTATTCATGTATGAATATACCACATTTGAATACAAAATATTATCTGTTTCTTCATTATTAGTTCTCAGTGGAAATTTTCCACTGATGTGGTCCGCAAACTAAATTAATACTCATATATTTCAACATACAGCTTACAGAGAAGATGTGCCTGCAATGTAAACAATAATAAGTTGCTAGCATCACATATTATAATTATAAACATCTTGCTCTGGTCTCTTACTGTATAATTACATGGACATACATGTATATGCCGCCCACAAGGGCTATGCAAAATTCCTTTACACATATAAAATGTATGTAAGTCGATATTATGTTAACGGTAGCTTATGAGTGCCCATGATAGGTAAAGATATTAGTCTATGGTTATGAAGCTACTTGACTATACAGTGTTATCTATAATGTACTTAATTACACCAAGTCTAGTGAGTAATTAGTGTAAGTGAAGATGTACAGAATCAACAGCCTGTCAGTACAATGGTGTCTGAGAGCTTTACTAACATATATGTTCATTAAAATATATTATATTTATAATTATAGTATTATATAATAACATTGCTCAGGGTTCACCTTAGGTGTATAATTAAAGATATCTAGGTTCATATTATATATCCCACACAAATACTCCAGTCCTCCCTATAAATCACAATGTCCGATATGTTGAAAAACATTGTCTCAATGTAGGCCTACAGCTTGTGTATGATGTTCAGATGTAGCTATTGTCGACATGTACAACTGCACTTTCAATCAACTTTCATTTCAATGCAGAACTTACTATAAATTTCTATATAGAAGGGGTTCTCGGTCGTTCGGCCTAAAAGCCCAATCAAACCTGTTGGAAAGTTGCAAAAGTCCATTTGAGATTCAGATCTGCAGCATGCTTTGCATTTAGTTAATTTTATTTACTTACCCTGGTGCTGATAGTGCTTGCAAAACCGTGGTAATATTTTGTTGCATTTGCAATGAAGCACTCAATATACCAGGATTGTAGCCACATTCGAAAGAGTCAGGCTGGGGGTCGAGGCATTCAATATACAACAGAATATGCAAAATTATAAAAATATTCAGAAGCAGCTTTAACCAGTAATTGTTGTATTTTAAATACTATTTACGGACGCACTGTGATTGGCCAAATCTTATGTAAATCAATATAAATCTACATATTTGTATTTTATATCATAAGATATAAATTATTGTTCATAAACCAACAGTTTCACAGTGGAGAGTAGACTTCTAGAGTTTCAAGGATTTTACCAACTCTGGGAGCTGGAAGTAAAAGTAAGTAGAACAGCAAGATACTCTATATATACGCAAAACTGTCATTAGCATCCGATACGTGGTACACGACAACCATCAGACAAGCGAACATGGATAACGAAACTTTGGACCAATTGGAAATACCGTTGTGTGATGGCATTGAAGCTCTCTGTTCTGGTGAAGATTGGTTCACCTACTCTCTTAACACAATCAATGGATTCTTAATAATCCTGAACATGTTTCACATCGCAATTATTTACAAGTTATCCGCTAAAAGTCAAGGACTGTACCACAAGATAATCTTGGCCATGGGATTCATTGACATCATCGTAGCTGTCAAGGTGATTATGGTTCACAACTGTAGTCTCCGAGAGGTGACAGCTAATAGTAGAGCTCTTGCTATAATCTTAGCCAGTTTCTATGAAGGTGTATCCTACAGCAGATTTGCAATTCTAGCTCTTGCCTTCTATGACAGATGGTACGCCATTGCTAAGCCTTTCCAATACGCCACCAGCATATTCTTTAACAATTTTCGATACTGTGCAACTCTACCTTTTGTTATTATAATAGTGTTTGCTATTAGCAAAAACGCTGTAAACTGGAAAAATTCATGCTTCAGTGATATAGATGGTTTGAATTACTGCAACGGGATTATTTCTATGATAGTTGTATGCTCCTGGTTTTACACCGTAAACCTAGTTATTGACACGACGTTCGTCATTGTTATACTTTGGCATCTACGGCAGATGAGCAAGAGAAACGTCGTTACAGAAGAGGATAAAATGGTTAGAAATGCCACAAAAACAATTCTCGCTATTGTGCTGCTATACTATGGCTGTTTTATCCTTCAACCAATATCAATGATGTTACGATCTTCGACTACGATTAATCCCGCAACGATTAGATTTGTCTCCCTCTTTCAGTACTTACCCAATAGTATGTATGGAATACTTAATGTCGTTGTGTATGGAGTGATGACCAAAGGCTACCGGAATATGATCAGAAGGCTATTCAATAAGACAGCTCGTGTTAGTCCTTGTGACAGTTGAATCCATTTTGGAGGGAAATATATTTCACACAATGTCATGTTGTACCTGATTGAGAACATACAGTAACATTCATTTAGGTTCTTTAGTACACTGCGCAATATTGTACGATTGAAATTATAGTATTGTAATTTTATATTGTGAAAAGGTGTAATTATGAAGTATGGGCATGATTTTTGTTTTAAGTGTTACCTCAATGTGCTCAATCTTGGGCTAAATGTTACAATATGATTATTGCAGTCATGTAGAGCTATATATAGGCCTACTGTGTGTTTTTGATCTTATAATTGGAGTCAATTGCTGTCTACGTAGAATTAGTTAAATATAAATATGTAGTACATAATATGTATGTAGTATGTAAACTATATAATATGTATGTAATAAAGGAGTTGTGTTTTCTTGGATATAATTCTTACCTAAATATAGATAGTTCTCATCATAGTTTCTCTATATCTAGAGACTGTGTCTATGCAGCATAATATAGCAATGTGACAGATTAAATTTTTGAATTGCAGAAACATTGTGATGAATGCAAAATAAAATCATACAATGCACGTGTAGTCATTAGCAGTTAGCCAAATTCTACCAATTATAAAATTTAATCGCATATTGATGCTAATTCAGATATGATAGTATAATATGTGGATGTTGGCAGAAGAAACTTAGTGGAAGCAAGTTTGGTGATGATGTACAGGTGCAGCCACGTTTCATACCAAATATTTTCTGCATGTTACATAAATATACAATGTACATGTACATGTACATGTACATGTACATGTACATGTACATGTACATGATGACGGACCTTCATGTATCTACTATATATGGTAACTACACCGTCTGTCACCAATCTCATCTTATACACAAGGCTTCAACTTCAAGTGCTCAAGACACCAGCAAAAAAGACCTAATAGGCACAAAATCATCTTGTAGTTAATAGAAAGACTAGAGCAGGTGCTTTGGAGAATTCATTACTCATAAATGTCTTCATTACATTTGCATAATGATGATGCTCCCGCTATTTAATCCCAGGTAAGAAAGCATTGATCTAAAGTGATCTAAATTGTAACTAAATATCTAAGGCTAACTCCAGAGCTACTCAGCCATCAGGGTTTTATGTTAGCTGTTAGAAAATATGCATAAAACTCAAAGCTATAACTCCGGGAAGCATGGTGGAAGGCCATATACGTTATATATGTTCTCAAGTAATCCCGACCCTATTGAAAAGAAAGGAGCCTCAATTTCTAGCGTTTTACTGTAAGTCAATATAAAGCAAAATGTACTTCCATCTGCACTTTACATACCTTTAGAATTAAATTGGAGACTTGGAACATGTGTTAGATGACAAAACTTTGGATAATTGAATCTTTTGACTTAAATAAAACACTGAAATATTATTGGTTTTCTGTGTATGTAAACAACTCCATGTTGGTCCCAGAGCATTCAAGAACCAGACAATGCTTCATGATCTACATGTAAAAATAACATGAACTCTCACAAGTCATCAAGCTTCCTATATCCTGAACTATTATTTACTAATTACCATATTAACGCCAAAGTTTGTTTGCAAGTTCCCGACTTCAACATGGTGAGCCGGCGACCCATATATTAGTGTGTCAGGTGAGAAGTTGTAAAAAATAACTAGCAGTCAATTCAACAATTCAAGTGCTCACTAGAAACTTTGGACAGTGCTGGTTGGTTTATCAAGTCAGGTTTTCTGGCGATTCCATTGGCTTAGACTTTTTGACTGGAATATTATATTTAGAGCATTGGTAACACTACGTAGTACTATGTATGAGAGAGCCAGTCCTATATATAACCATATGTACTATGTGTGCTTACATGTATTTGCACCAACTTCTTTCTTTGCATTTAATCCAGTGTGCTAGACAGGCTGAGTCAAAATATTAATCAATATTATTTTAAAATATATTGTTGTTAATAACTAGGTTTGTACAACATATTAATTATTTTAATTACATTGAAGTCAGCCTCCTCTTGTGTGACTTCTTATATTAATCATTATAGCAATAAGTCCCCAAGGTAGCGTAATGGCATCTATAATGTGCGAGTGTTACTATTCTAATACCACCAGTGTGCCAGATATAATACTATGCAACATCCATGTTTTAAAATAAATAAGATTTTGTTATAAATTTACCATTAGCTACATTTTCAAACTCAGTGCCCTATATTATCCTATTACCTGCACCAGTTCAACTATCGCTGTGTTATTATAATATTATACAGCTTACTCTTCTCTTATTGGATATCTGAACTTGGCTTCCTGTTTATTGCTACTCATTTTCTACATGATTAGAAGTTATTCTCCCTTAATTTATCTTCCTCTCATCAGAAAATAACTAAGGGAGGACAACTTCTAATTGTTATCAATAGCTTTGAGTGCCCATTGTCATAACTAATGCCAGCTACAAGTATAACATGAGAGAACGAAACTGAGAGACTCTGTTCAATCTTTAAAGAACAATATGTAATGGTAAGCCTAAGACGACCTCTCTGTTGGAATATGCAAACTTAACTACATTGTGTGTGGTTAGTTTTCAAAGATAAATATTTGACGTTGACAAGATATGTATATTACATTACATTTCTGTAGGCCTAGAGCCATATGTGATGAGTACACTATGTCTAGGAAAAGCTAAAAATATTGATACCTACACGCTGTTAAGACAGCAAACATATTTATTATTTACTATTAACTACATGTCCGTATTTACTCCAGTTGAATGTCTGGAAAATATCTTTTGGTTATTAACGTTGGCCGTTATTATAGTATATACATTATGCATGTAGTTGTTTGACCATCTTACTACATATATGTTGGGTAGCTTAGTTAAAATTGAATTATCCCAGATACTGTGTTGACTTCTTCTAGTGGTTTGTTTTATAAAAAAAAACATGCTATGTCCGCACTTGACCAAAGTCATGGCACATAAACAAACTGCATGGAGACCTCATGTGAACGTTTTACTAATATTCTTCCTGAGTGCTACGGCTGTCGCAAATTTCCACTTTATTGGACTTTGCAGTTTATGTAATGCCACTTGTAACAGTAAATTTATTAATTTAATTAGTTCTATTTTTTGAGTAGGTCCTCCAAAGCTGTCTTAGTGTTTTGTATGAGCTTTTGAAACATAGGAGAAGCTGTTCCCCACTGCCCTGGGCCTATGTGTGACCTTTTCACTGACACATGATGTAATTTAATAAGTTAATATGGCTTCCTCTCAAAGTACATGTGCTTGTAGTTGTAGGTGAATGACTTCAGTGCATACATGTACATGTAGTTACGTATCATTATAGTGCACAGGCTACATACATGTAAATTATAGATGACTTGGTTGTGAAAACAGCTAACCATATTATCGCTGTTGTCCCAAGATGGCATAACAACATCTACAATATGTTACTATAGCACCAGTGTGCTAGATATAATACTATGCTACATTGATATTCCGAAAATAGATTAGATTTAATTATAAATTACAATTAGTCACATTTTCAAGCTCAGCGGCCTATATGCTACTACTTACAGCACCTGTTCAACTATCCATACATTACTATACAGTTTACTCTTCTCTTATTGGATGGCTGAACCTTGCTTCCTGTTTATTGTTACTCTTCTTCTGCATTATAACCATGGGCTCTTGTTGCTACTGATCATAATTAGAAGTTGTCTTTCCTCAATTTATCTTCCTCTCACTTAGTAGATGAAATAACGAAGGACAACTTCTAATTATGATCAATTATAGCTTACAAGTGCTCATGATCATAACTGGCGTCAGCTACAAGTAAAATATAGGTGTAACTTGGATTATGAAGCTACAGCCTACATCTACATCAAATAAAATTATCATCTGCAATATACATTAATTACACTAAGTATAGAGAGTAATTAGTGTAACTGAAGATGAACAGAGTCAAGAACAATAGTGTCTGAGAACTTCACAAACACATTTTCATTAAATATGTATATTTAACATGATTAAAGCACCCATAGTACATGTATTATGTTATATATGTACATGTATATAGAATAATACTTGCTTCATACATCCATTTCAACTAAATAACTACCTTTTAGTGGTTCATAAATCCTTTTGAGCTAGTGGCATCAAATAACAATAGTGCAGCATTATTTATATTCACCACACCAAAACATCGTTTAGAAAATTGGATTTTGTAGACGATATACGATTTCTATGGTAACGAGTAATAACGTTATGAGTACCTAATGCCACCATTACATTCGTTGCCAATAGAAATCTAAATTCTCAGCCAATGTTTATTTTGTGAACTGTGTTAATTCTATCACATGCTGTACTGTGTTTGTAACCACATCCTATATAAAATTAATTTGCAAGACACTTGTGTGGGGAAAAATGTTCGCTTTCTTCTGCTGATAAGGGTACTGGCTACTAGGTAGTTATCAAAATACAAAGAAAATAATCGCAAAAAAAGAATATATTGGTTTTCTTTTCACTGCGACTGTAGGTTATCATAGACACATGTATTAGCAATGGCCCTATATGACTACAAGTATGGAAAACGCACAGCGAATAACGACATGTATATTCCAACAGGATGTGAATGTTCTCTATTTGCAGGTAACTGACGATAAAATGGTTGTAGGTTCGTACTGTTCATGATATATTATTGCACAGTTTAGGCGTCTAACTAAAGAAATTCCTTTCTGCTACAATACTTATTTTCTAACTGCTACTGAGAAACATTGTCTCAATACAAGTCATACCACCAAATCGTGACTGTAAGGTATACATGTGATTGTGTAGTTATTTAACACTCGCATTGTAAAACCTATCTTCATATGCAAGGCCACAATCAAACGTGTTATGAAGTTACAAGAGGCATTTATTTTGAAATTAGTTTTCACAGCATCAGTAACATTTGTCAGTTTTTGTTTACTTTACCAGGTACATGTGTACCGTCAGTGTTCGCAAAATAATATTAATATTTTTAGTGTTTGCAGTTCAGCACTCAATACGATTGCATTTAAAACTTGAACATTCAGAAAGAACTTTATTCAGTAATTATTGTATTTTAAATAATTATGATTCACACAGGCTCTTTAATTGGTCGAATCTTATTAAAATCAATATAAATCTACACATTTGCATAACTAATAATGTTCACAAATCAGCCATTTCATTGGGAAGAGGACTTTGAGGCTTTCAAAGATTTTACCAGCACGATATTGCTGGGAATATGTAAAGTATTGAGATACTCTATAATATATACACTAAACTGTTATTAGTATCCAATACGTAGTGCACGGCAACCATCAGGCAAGCGAGCATGGATAACGAAACTTCAGACAAATTAGAAATACCGTTGTGCGATGGCATTGAAGCTCTATGTTCTGGTGAAGCTTGGTTCACCTACTCTCTTAACACAATCAATGGATTCTTAATAATCCTGAACATGTTTCACATCGCAATTATTTACAAGTTATCCGCTAAAAGTCGAGGACTGTACCACAAGATAATCTTGGCCATGGGATTCATTGACATCATCGTAGCTGTCAAGGTGATTATGGTTCACAACTGTAGTCTCCGAGAGGTGACAGCTAATAGTAGAGCTCTTGCTATAATCTTAGCCAGTTTCTATGAAGGTGTATCCTACAGTAGATTTGCAATTCTAGCTCTTGCCTTCTATGACAGATGGTACGCCATTGCTAAGCCTTTCCAATACGCCACCAGCATATTCTTTAACTATTTCCGATACTGTGCAACTCTACCTTTTGTTATCATAATAGTGTTTGCTATTAGCAAAAACGCTGTAAACTGGAAAAATTCATGCTTCAGTGATATAGATGGTTTGAATTACTGCAACGGGATTATTTCTATGATAGTTGTATGCTCCTGGTTTTACACCGTAAACCTAGTTATTGACACAACGTTCATCATTGTTATACTTTGGCATCTACGGCAGATGAGCAAGAGAAACGTCGTTACAGAAGAGGATAAAATGGTTAGAAATGCCACAAAAACAATTCTCGCTATTGTGCTGCTATACTATGGCTGTTTTATCCTTCAACCAATATCAATGATGCTACGATCTTCGACTACGATTAATCCCGCAACGATTAGATTTGTCTCCCTCTTTCAGTACTTACCCAATAGTATGTATGGAATACTTAATGTCGTTGTGTATGGAGTAATGACCAAAGGCTACCGGAATATGATCAGAAGGCTATTCAATAAGACAGCTCGTGTTAGTCCTTGTGACAGTTGAATCCATTTTGGAGGGAAATATATTTCACACAATGTCATATTGTACATACAGTAACATTCATTTATATTCTTTAGTACACTGCGCAATATTGTACCATTAAAATTATAGTATTGTAATTTTATATTGTGGAAAGGTGTAATTATGACGTATGGGCATGATTTTCGTTTTAAGTGTTACCTCAGTGTACTCAATCTTGGGCTAAATGTTACAATATGATTATTGTAGTCATGTAGAGCTATATATAGGCCTACTGTGTATTTTTGATCTTATAATTGGAGTCAATTGCTGTCTACGTAAAATTAATTAAATATAAATATGTTATGTAGTACATATGTATGTAGTATGTAAACTATATAATAATTTATGTATGTAATAAAGGAGTTGTGTTTTCTTGGATATAATTCTTACCTAAATATAGATAGTTCTCATCAAAGATTCTCTATATCTAGAGACTGTGTCTACTCAGCATAATATATAATATAGCAATGTGACAGATTAAATTTTTGAATTGCAGAAAAATTGTGATGAATGCAAAATAAAATCATACAATGCACGTGTAGTTATTAGCAGTTAGCCCAATTCTACCAATTATAAAATTTAATCGCATATTGATGCTAATTCAGATATGATAGTATAATATGTGGATGTTGGCAGAGGAAACTTAGTGGAAGCAAGTTTGGTGATGATGTACAGGTGCAGCCAAGTTTCATACCAAATATTTTCTGCATGTTACATAAATATACAATGTACATGTACATGTACATGTACATGATGACGGACCTTCATGTATCTACTTTATATGGTAACTAAACCGTCTGTCACCAATCTCATCTTATACACAAGGCTTGAACTTCAAGTGCTCAAGACACCAGCAAAAAAGACCTAATGGGCACAAAATCATCTTGTAGTTAATAGAAAGACTAGAGCAGGTGCTTTGGAGAATTCATTACTCATAAATGTCTTCATTACATTTGCATAATGATGATGCTCCCGCTATTTAATCCCAGGTAAGAAAGCATTGATCTAAAGTGATCTAAATTGTAACTAAATATCTAAGGCTAACTCCAGAGCTACTCAGCCATCAGGGTTTTATGTTAGCTGTTAGAAAATATGCATAAAACTCAAAGCTATAACTCCGGGAAGCATGGTGGAAGGCCATATACGTTATATATGTTCTCAAGTAATCCCGACCCTATTGAAAAGAAAGGAGCCTCAATTTCTAGCGTTTTACTGTAAGTCAATATAAAGCAAAATGTACTTCCATCTGCACTTTACATACCTTTAGAATTAAATTGGAGACTTGGAACATGTGTTAGATGACAAAACTTTGGATAATTGAATCTTTTGACTTAAATAAAACACTGAAATATTATTGGTTTTCTGTGTATGTAAACAACTCCATGTTGGTCCCAGAGCATTCAAGAACCAGACAATGCTTCATGATCTACATGTAAAAATAACATGAACTCTCACAAGTCATCAAGCTTCCTATATCCTGAACTATTATTTACTAATTACCATATTAACGCCAAAGTTTGTTTGCAAGTTTCCCGACTTCAACATGGTGAGCCGGCGACCCATATATTAGTGTGTCAGGTGAGAAGTTGTAAAAAATAACTAGCAGTCAATTCAACAATTCAAGTGCTCACTAGAAACTTTGGACAGTGCTGGTTAGTTTATCAAGTCAGGTTTTCTGGCGATTCCATTGGCTTAGACTTTTTGACTGGAATATTATATTTAGAGCATTGGTAACACTACATAGTACTATGTATGAGAGAGCCAGTCCTATATATAACCATGGTATGTACTATGTGTGCTTACATGTATTTGCATCAACTTCTTTCTTTGCATTTAATCCAGTGTGCTAGACAGGTTGAGTCAAAATATTAATCAATATTATTTTAAAATATATTGTTGTTAATAACTAGGTTTGTACAACATATTAATTATTTTAATTACATTGAAGTCAGCCTTCTCTTGTGTGACTTTTTATATTAATCATTATAGTAATAAGTCCCCAAGGTAGCGTAATGGCATCTGTAATGTGCGAGTGTTACTATTCTAATACCACCAGTGTGCTAGATATAATACTATGCAACATCCATGTTTTGAAATAGATAAGATTTTGTTATAAATTTACCATTAGCTACATTTTCAAACTCAGTGCCCTATATTATCCTATTACCTGCACCAGTTCAACTATCGCTGTGTTATTATAATATTATACAGCTTACTCTCCTGTTATTGGATAGCTGAACTTGGCTTCATTCTCTACATGATTAGAAGTTATTCTCCCTTAATTTATCTTCCTCTTATCAGAAAATAACTAAGGGAGGACAACTTCTAATTGTTATCAATAGCTTTGCGTGCCCATGATCATAACTAATGCCAGCTACAAGTATAACATGAGAGAACGAAACTGAGAGACTCTGTTCAATCTTTAAAGAACAATATGTAATGGTAAGCCTAAGACGACCTCTCTGTTGGAATATGCAAACTTAACTACATTGTAAGTGTGGTTAGTTTTCAAAGATAAATATTTGACGTTGACAAGATATGTATATTACATTACATTTCTGTAGGCCTAGAGCCATATGTGATGAGTACACTATGTCTAGGAAAAGCTAAAAATATTGATACCTACACGCTGTTAAGACAGCAAACATATTTATTATTTACTATTAACTACATGTCCGTATTTACTCCAGTTGAATGTCTGGAAAATATCTTTTGGTTTCTTCACGTTGGCCGTTATTATAGTGTATACATTATACATGTAGTTGTTTGACCATCTTACTACATATATGTTGGGTAGCTTAGTTAAAATTGAATTATCCCAGATATTGTGTTGACTTCTTCTAGTGGTTTGTTTTATAAAAAAAACATGCTTATGTCCGCACTTGACCAAAGTCATGGCACATAAACAAACTGCATGGAGACCTCATGTGAACGTTTTACTAATATTCTTCCTGAGTGCTACGGCTGTCGCAAATTTCCACTTTATTGGACTTTGCAGTTTATGTAATGCTACATGTAACAGTAAATTTATTAATTTAATTAGTTCTATTTTTTGAGTAGGTCCTCCAAAGCTGTCTTAGTGTTTTGTATGAGCTTTTGAAACATAGGAGAAGCTGTTCCCCACTGCCCTGGGCCTATGTGTGACCTTTTCACTGACACATGATGTAATTTAATAAGTTAATATGGCTTCCTCTCAAAGTACATGTGCTTGTAGTTGTAGGTGAATGAATTCAGTGCATACATGTACATGTAGTTACGTATCATTATAGTGCACAGGCTACATACATGTAAATTTTAGATGACTTGGTTGTGAAAACGACTAACCATATTATGATGATGATAATTATTGTAACACATTTCTTGCAATGTAACAACAAGAAGTGTCAATGTTATACTAGAACTACTGTCATTTGAGATAGAGTGTCAACACAGGACGCAACAATGCTACAGCACTAAAAATAATAATTGCTGACGATCTTCAGCTCACGTTCTGATAAGCTAAAACTCAATTCAGAATCTTTTTCTGGTTCGATTAAAATAAAATTTTTTGGGGTTGTCTTCGCAACAAAATACAGCGTTAGTATTATAAGATGGAACACAACAGAATTGAAGTGAGAAGCTGTGGCCTAGTGGTTAGAGCCTAGACCTTCATGTGTGAGATCCAGGTTTGATTCTAGAAAAGGTCACATTTCATGTAATGCAGAAGGCCTAGCATCACTCATAGGCTTTTCACCTGTGAAAGTAGGTCGTCCCTCGACCATATACAATACGTAAGACATTACAATATTATATTAAGAGCATTGTTAACACTGCATAATACTATTTATAAGAGAAAGCCAGCTAAATTTATGATAACTATGGTATGCACTGTAATGGTTTTTCGGGGGTTGTGCTGTTGTCCTAGACGACTCTCTTGTCCAAAATGAAGAACCTATGAGTGGGGCTAGGCCTTCTCATTACATAAAAGATCAACAGGGTACTAGTAGTCCAATAACTACTCAAGATGACCCATGTGGTCCCGAGTCGATGCTTTTTTACTGTACTGAGAAAGAGAGTGATTCGACCTAGAAGGCGGTTCGGGAGGCAAGGTCGAAGACCTTGACAATGGGAACGACCTATCTACGAAGAGAAAGTCTCTGTATATGAGTATAGGTGTGTCTTTATTAAGATCCAAGCAGGAACTGAGACAATAAGCATGAAAACAATGTACTTTATATAGTATAAGGACTTCAGGAGAAAGTTCCGGTAAAAAGGCCAACGTAGTGTCATAAAAAGATGACGTAGTGTCGTCCGGAACAAGATGGCGGCCGGAAGCCCGATGGCCGACCCAAAATAGGTCGGGTACAACAAAAGATGCTTAAAATCATCTAAACCATGTACAGAATCATAATCAAGTAATTCTGAGAGGTCTGTCCTCTTTACATAGGTATAAAAAGGACATAAGTGCTCAGTAATGCTCATTATAAGTGTATAAGTGACAATTTACTACAATAGAAAATTAATACAAGCAAATGTTATGCAATGTAAGTATATAATAACTTATAAGTGTCATGTAGTCGGGAGGCTGGGTTAGAGTTACATTTACCATTACAGTACTACATGGATGTACATGTATATTGGCTTATTTGCACCAATGTTTTCTTGGCATCTAATTTGGTGTGCTAGACAGGCTGAGTCAAAAATTAATACTAATCTATATTATGTAAAAATATAACTACATGTAGGTTTGTGAAGCATTAATTATCTTAATTAGATTAAAGGAAGCCTCTACTTGTGTGACTTGTTACATTATTAATTAACCATTAAAGTAAGGAGTCCCAAGATGGCATAATAACATCTACAATATGTTACTATAGCACCAGTGTGCTAGATATAATGCTATGCTACATTGATATTCCAAAAATAGATTAGATTTAATTATAAATTACAATTAGTCACATTTTCAAGCTCAGCGGCCTATATGCTACTACTTACAGCACCTGTTCAACTATCCATACATTACTATACAGTTTACTCTTCTCTTATTGGATGGCTGAACCTTGCTTCCTGTTTATTGTTACTCTTCTTCTGCATTATAACCATGGGCTCTTGTTGCTATTGATCATAATTAGAAGTTGTCTTTCCTCAATTTATCTTCCTCTCACTTAGTAGATAAAATAACGAAGGACAACTTCTACTTATGATCAATTATAGCTTACAAGTGCTCATGATCATAACTGGCGTCAGCTACAAGTAAAATATAGGTGTAACTTGGATTATGAAGCTACAGCCTACATCTACATCAAATAAAATTATCATCTGCAATATAATTACACTAAGTATAGAGAGTAATTAGTGTAACTGAAGATGAACAGAGTAAAGAACAATAGTGTCTGAGAACTTCACAAACACATTTTCATTAAATATGTATATTTAACATGATTAAAGCACCCATAGTACATGTATTATGTTATATAATTGTGCATGTATATAGAATAATACTTGCTTCATACATCCATTTCAACTAAATAACTACCTTTTGGTGGTACATAAATCCTTTTGAACCAGTGGCATCAAATAACAACAGTGCAGCATTCTTTATATTCACCACACCAAAACATCGTTTAGAAAATTGGACTTTGTAGACGATATACGATTTCTATGGTAACGAGTAATAACGTTATGAGTACCTAATGCCACCATTACATTCGTTGCCAATAGAAATCTAAATTCTCAGCCAATGTTTATTTTGTGAACTGTGTTAATTCTATCACATGCTGTACTGTGTTTGTAACCACATCCTATATAATATTAATTTGCAAGACACTTGTGTGGGGAAAAAAATGTTCGCTTTCTTCTGCTGATAAGGGTACTGGCTACTAGGTAGTTATCAAAATACAAAGAAAATAATCGCAAAAAAAGAATATTGGTTTTCTTTTCACTGCGACTGTAGGTTATCATAGACACATGTACTAGCAATGGCCCTATATGACTACAAGTATGGAAAACGCACAGCGAATAACAACATGTAAATTCCAACAGGATGTGAATGTTCTCTATTTGCAGGCAACCGACGATAAAATGGTTATAGGTTCACACTGTTCATAATATATTATTGTACAGTGTAGGCGTCTAACTAAAAAAATTTCTTTCTGCTACAATACTTATTTTCTAACTACTACTGAGAAACATTGCCTCAATACAAGTCATACCACCAAATCATGACTGTAAGGTATACATGTGATTGTGTAGTTATTTAACACTCGCATTGTAAAACCTATCTTCATATGCAAAGCCACAATCAAACGTGTTTTGAAGTTACAAGAGGCATTTATTTTGAAATTAGTATTCACAGCACCTTCAACATTTGTCGGCTTTTGTTTAATTTACCAGGTACATGTGCCATCAGCGTTCGCAAAATAATATTAATATTTTTTTGTGTTAGCAGTTCAGCACTCAATACGATAGCATTTAAGACTTGAACATTCAGAAAGAACTTTATTCAGTAATTATTGTATTTTAAATAATTATGATTCACACAGGCTCTGTAATTGGTCGAATCTTGTTAAAATCAATATAAATCTACACATTTGCATAATTAATAATGATCACAAATCAGCCATTTCATTGGGAAGAGTAGACTTCGAGGCTTTCAAAGATTTTACCAATTCGATACTGCTGGAAGTATGTAAAGTGTTGAGATACTGTATAATATATACACCAAACTGTTATTAGTATCCAATACGTGGTACACGGCAACCGTCAGGCAAGCAAGCATGGATAACGAAACTTCAGACAAATTAGAAATACCGTTGTGCGATGGCATTGAAGCTCTCTGTTCTGGTGAAGCTTGGTTCACCTACTCCCTTAACACGATCAATGGATTCTTGATTATCCTGAACATGTTTCACATCGCCATCATATACAAGTTATCCGCCAAAAGTGAAGGACTGTACCACAAGATTATCTTGACCATGGGGTTCATTGACATCATTGTAGCTGTGAAGATGATTATGGTTCACGACTGTAACCTCCGGGAGGTGACCGCTAATAGCAGAGCTCTTGCTATAGTCGTAGCAAGTTTCTACGAAGCTGTATCCTACAGTAGATTTGCTATCCTAGCTCTTGCTTTTTTTGACAGATGGTATGCTATTGCTAAGCCTTTCCAATACAATGTCAGTATATTCTTTAATTATTTCCGATACTGTGCAACTCTACCTTTTGCTATTATAATAGTGTTTGCTATTAGCAAAAACGCTGCAAACTGGAAGAATCTATGCTTTAGTGACATAGATGGTTTGAATTACTGCAATGGGATTGTGTCTATGATAGTTGTCTGCTCCTGGTTTGACACTGTGAACCTAGTTATCGACATGACCTTCATCGTTCTTATCCTCTGGCACCTACGACAAATGAGTAAGAGAAATGTTGTTACAGTGGAGGATAAAATGGTTAGAAATGCCACAAAAACAATTCTGGCAACAGTGCTACTCTACTATGGCTGTTTTATCCTTCAACCAATATCAATGATGCTACAACCTTCAAAAACAGTGACTCCCGCAACGATTAGATTTGTCTCCCTCTTTCAGTACTTACCCAATAGTATGTATGGAATACTTAATGTCGTTGTGTATGGAGTGATGACCAAAGGCTACCGGAATATGGTCAGAATGCTATTCAATAAGGCCCGTGTTGATTTTCGTGACAGTTGAATCAATTTTGGAGGGAAATTTCTTTCGTACGACACCATATTGCACCTGATCGAGAAAATATAGCAACATACAGTTAGATTTATTAATATACTTCATAATATTGTACCAGTATCATTATTATTGTAGTTTTGTATTATGAAAAAGTATAATTATGAAGTATGGGCAAGAGTTTTGTTTTAACGTCACCTCAGCCTGCTCAACATTGTGTCATTGCAGTCATATATGGCTTCGTATAGGTCTACCGCGTATTTTTTCTATTATTGTGATTAGACCTCGTTGCTCTCTATGGACATGTACACGTACATTGTAGAATAAATTAAATAGAAACAGGCTGATCATATATGTATGTTCTCACTCAATATACAGCACAATGTACTTCCATCTATAAACTTCACATGCTTTTATAGTTAAACTGAAGACTTGGACACATTTTATGTAACAGAATTTGAATAATTGTGTTTTTGACCCA
This sequence comes from Bugulina stolonifera, assembly GCA_935421135.1. NCBI lineage: Eukaryota > Metazoa > Bryozoa > Gymnolaemata > Cheilostomatida > Bugulidae > Bugulina > Bugulina stolonifera. The sequence goes on from OW285194.1 coordinate 7,863,048, forward strand.
AATTAATTCCTGAAATGTTATTGCTTTTTTGTGCGCGCAAAAAGTCTATGTCATCCCAGAGAATTAAAGAACATAAAGTCTTTCAAGTTATCAATTCTCTCTATTCAACGCTTCATAGTACCATTTGCTAATATCGTAGTAACATCAAAGTTTTTTGCAAGTTTTCTGACTTCACTGGTGACGTACATACTTATCTATGTGTCCTATTTTCTTAGACAGGTCAGAAGATGTATGCGAATAGCTTGCTTGTGAATTTAGCTAATCAAGTGCATATTTGCAACAATAATATTTGGGACACTTTGGTAAAGTGACGTAATATTCTCAATAAGAGAGAGCCTGATAACTATGATAATAATAATTTTGTCATTAATAACTAGGTCTGTACTAAACATATTATTGAATATTGAAGTATTGAAGTCAGCCTCTTGTGTGACTACTTATACCATGCTATATTAGTTATCAGAGTAATGATTTCCAAGGCAGCATAATACTTATAATAATATATTACTATATACAGGTCTGCTAGAGATAATTCTACACTACATCGATATTATAGAATAAATTTAATTATACATTTACTATTAGTTACATTTACAAGCACAGCGACCTATTTACATGGACCATACTTGCAGCTGTTCAATTACTGGTGTATCATGATACAGCTTACTCTTCTATTATTTGATGGCTGAACTTTGTTTCCTGTTTATTGTTACTCATCTTCTGCATCAAAACCAGTTGTCCTCCCTTACAATATACCTTCCATAGACAAACTATATATAGACCTTACTATATAGAAGTTAGGATTTTTGCTAAAACTAATTATTTTTATCCTCCTAATATTGTTGTTGTAGACGACGATTATTGTAATGAAAACTTTGGAGTAAGAGCATTGCAGCATGTCAAAATTAGCGTATTATTTGCATTGTAATATTGTTTCTGTATCAAAGTTGATGCGGACTTGAAAGTTTACATGCCAGGTGAAACTTTCAGCATAAAAGCAAAAATTGCTAATGATCTTCAGATTCACAGCCTGTCAGGCTAAACCCCATTTGAAGATATTACTTGTGATCCCGGGCCAAGAAATATTGTTTGGAGTTGTGTTCCCAACACGTTATGAGATGGAGCATAACTCCAGAATCACCAGTATTTTATAAGGGCAACTTAGTACAGGAGAGGACTCCCAGAAGCCAAATATGCTGCCTTTGGGTCAACATACTGAAAACGCTTTACCACCTGAAACTAAGATATTGTGACCAGATATTCAAGAGGCAGTGACTAACAACATTGGACGCCAATTAACTAAAAAATTAAACAAAAATAGGGGGTGTTAGCTTATAAAAGGAGCTTTTCTATAGAGCTTTCAGAAGTTCACTTTTACATTAATGAAAATACCCGACTGGGGTTTGAACCCGAGGCCTCTACAGCACTCAATTGCCTAGTATAGCGGGCAGAACACATCACCACTAAACCAGCTTGGAAGCTTCACCAATGAGCAGTAGATATGCACTGAACCAACTGCAATAAAAGTTGTAATCTTTTTATGTAGACGGCAATCGTGAAAAATGCATTGCAAAAACTGATGATGTAACACATTAGTTATCTAACATTAATTTAACAGGATTATTAAAGCCAATGGCAGCAGTAAATAAGAGTAGAAAATCTCGGACAGCGACTGGTGAGAATTAAACAGTTTCTCTAGAAATTGACAGTGCAAATTAACACACATTTTTGTGAGAATTAAACCAAGTAAATATTTTCTAGAGAGACAGCTACTAAACAAAGGCAATGCTGCAAAAGCAAAAAAACTAAAAATTAGAAACCAATTAAGACAACAGAAGCAGACTAGTCGAAGCAGTCAGTCGACTTGTAAGACATTAGGACAAGCACGTCGAACCCGAACATCCTCCAGAACCAGCAGAAGAAAACACAAGAAAACCAATCAGAGAAGGTGAATATTGCTGCCACCTTGCAAAACGCTGCTGCATGCAATATTATGATATTCTCTTGCACTGATCTTTTTGAATGAGTAGACAGGGTCACCAAATTTATGGCGATTATTAGTTACTTTGTTGCCTTGTTTCTAAAATATTTCACAGCTATCGGTAAAAGATTACTACTGTGGGATACTTGAAGTTGTATTTCCTAGTTTGTCAGATTTATAATTGATGCACTCTTGGTATGGTAACTGCTTTTATTTTTTTGTCCTTCCATTTAACCGATCTCAGAAGTAGCAGAGAAACAAGGACTGGGATGTAACTGGAAGAGCTCACTTTTAGCTACATGGGATATTGGACTTGAACCTGTGACCCCAAGGTCTACAGACTAGCAATTTAACTACTACTCTATCCTTTTATTCTAATACACATACATGTTACATGTACATACAGTCTCTTAAATTTTAATGGCATAACTTCAACACTTTTTCAGAAGCCGACCCAGAAGAGCAAGCAGATGTCGAAGGCGTTCGAAGAGAAGTAAAGGTAGCACTCGAAAATGCTAATCCTATAATTCTTATACATTAACTGTCTAAATGTAGGCATATTAAATGATTAAATCAATTGTAACCATTTATAAAATGCTAGTGGATATATTTTACAGTTTTTGATACTAAGTTGGCAATTTTTGTTAGAAAATTCGTCATCATCATTGTACATGTACATTACACATGACAATATTTGAATAACCGAAGATCTAATCTGGAATTTGACAAATTTTATTATGGAAAAATAAGCAGCAAACGACATAAATCACCAATATTTGAAGTTGGACAATGTTTTGTCTATGGTCTGAAAGGATGAGGGTTCATCAAACCTCCAAAATGGTTTTTCCAGGCTTCCAGTTTCTTACGCTGATTTTCAAGCCAGCTGTGGATCTACAATATAGTGGCACAGCCGAGTAAAAATTATTCCCCAACAGATGCTTAATGGGGACAACATTGAAATGTTTCTTGTAAAATGCAATTACTAGTTCCTCTATAGTTAAAGGAGACAGATGGCCTACTAAGTATACAAGTGTTGCTCTTTATGAAGCTGTATTGCTGTCAACCATGACGGTGCTGTAACAATTACTTACTGGATCATAACCGGCACCAGGGAAGGCAGGACGGCCAGTTGGTCTCATGTTATTGTGATTGAAATCGGGAAAGTTGGGTATTACTGGGCGTCCAGTAGGTCTTTGTTGATGGTGAATAGGAAATGATGGAAATCTGGGGAAGTATGGTCGTTGAGGTGCAGCTGGACGTCCAGTTGGTCTGCTCCACATTCCAGCGAGAGCATCCCGAGCGTCTTGCCACCAGTAAGGTTTATGGGACTCAGATATTACATGTCTTCTTACTGCTCAAGGGCAAACAATTTACAATAAACATACATGTGAACGTGCATATATATACAACTATAACATCAACCTACAGTGACATACACAAAAAAGCTAAAAAGCATAATTAGTATAATATAGTACAATATATAATAACTAAGATAACTGCCACTTGCTAATATACATGTAGATGTATAATATAATATTAAGATCTCTAAACCCAAGGGATCAACCCCAAACCCCAGACTGCTTACTCACCTTTACTGCATGTAGCTACTGCAAAAGCCTGCAACAATAATATTACAAGTCTTAAAAAAAATCACATCTATGCAAAAAACAAATTACTCTAAAACTTTCTACAGGCCTTTGATAGACTTGACAATTTTAAATTAATGTATGCATGATGACAACATACATGTAAGAGAGGACTACTCCACGTGGCGATGAACAACGAACTGTTATGTGAATTACTAAACTGTTGTTATTTACTACACAAGTAATAGCAATATGATATGATATATGCAAATACATTAAATGTGCTCCTACACCTGAGTAGAGAACCACACAAGGTTTGACAGATGTGATGCTCCTCAAATATGTTCATTGATATCTATTAAATGGAAACAAACTCAAGTTGCACAATCTTTTAGGAATTAGTTCTGAACTTACAGCAACAACCAAGAGGATAGAAGAATGGAGCTTCATATTGAACTACCAATGCCGACGATTGCAAAACCAGAAGTGAAATTGAGCTGATAGGATTTTTAGGCTAGCTGCTAGACTAAAAATCCTATCAGCTCGATCAATTTTACTCTAGCATATGTGTTCGTTACCACGAGTGTATATAATAGCAGAGATGAAATATGGAAGAGGTGAACAGTATCATGAAACCATAAACTGCTGACTTGCTTCAAGCATGTTGCAGTGTGTTATACATGCTATGAAGCTACCGGTGTTATTTGCGAGCAAATTATTAAACAAATTAAATTGAGACAGTTGACTGGAACAGTGTAACTGTGGAGAATGACAACAGAAAAAGCAGGTAGAATATTTTCTCCGCTCCTGGGAGGTAAATGTTTTCAAGGTCAAAGAGATACATTACATGTGTAGTGTTTGATGTGAATTGGCATCTGGGTTTCAGAAGAACATGAGCTGATTGAGTGATAAAAGTATGAGACCAGTGAGATGGTAGACATGTGTGCAAATAGGTGGATAGGTGCATGATATGTTCACAGAATAAATTATCAAATGCTCAGACACAAGTAGTGTAATATATGCGATGCAAGTATATCATAGTGATCAGGGTGACTTGAATTTATGGTGACAAGTGTATGGAAAGCGTGTGTGTTGAATGCACAGTGACAGCCGACTTCAGTATATAGATTTGAATGCTTTGAGAGTCCACAGAAAGTACTGTACTGTCAAACAACTTTAAAAGCAAAGTACATGGTGCTTACTTCGTACTTGCTCTTAGACCACAAGCTGTGGGGGGTCGCTTGGGGCCGGTGGAGGCTGCATGTCCCTGCCAGGGCCGGTGGAGGCTGCATGTCCCTGCCAGGGCCGGTGGAGGCTGCATGTCCCTGCCAGGGCCGGTGGAGGCTGCATGTCCCTGCCAGGGCCGGTGGAGGCTGCATGTCCCTGCCAGGGCCGGTGGAGGCTGCATGTCCCTGCCAGGGCCGGTGGAGGCTGCATGTCCCTGCCAGGGCCGGTGGAGGCTGCATGTCCCTGCCAGGGCCGGTGGAGGCTGCATGTCCCTGCCGTCCTTGCGTGGGGTGGTTCTGCGCGGTGAAGAGCTTTTTAGTTGGGCAGCCTTTTCTCTAGCTTCAGGCTATCTGGTTTGTCCCTTTGCTTTTTCATATATGTCTTTTTAATACCTTTTATATCTTTCAAAAATAGCAATAAACGCACACAAAAAAGACCATGTGTAGCCATATTTACCACAAAGATGCTGTATTTGTAGACACAAAATTACACAAAAGTTGTGTTAAGGCAAATTCTATACAAAAAATATATTATTCATTAAAATTAGCAATTTATAAAATTGTTAGATTCTGTACTAACTATCAAATTAGCTGATACATTTAGGATCTTTGACCTTTGAGGAGCAGATTAATAAAATTTGTTACATCATAGTAAAGTATACCGTTAATATTATTTACACAATAGAAATGGATGCAATAAAATTACAAAATAATAATAATCTAGCTACCACGTGTTATACAATCGGCATTAGGTAGTCCAGTAAAAATTATATAACAATAATTATAATAGGTTCTTGTATATGAACATTAGGCTGTATGGTGACAGCCCTATCTCAATTTGTTCTTTTAGAGTGTAGTTTAAGTCTATCAGTAAATAATGTTAGTTAGATTTCCACGGATCCATTGTAAGCAAGGTCAGATGACTCCCAGCACATATTTCCAACCAATCAATGTGTGGGTAGTTTATTGACTTCGCTGTCGGCCATGATTAGGAATTCTATATGTCTTAGGGGGTAGTTGAGGAGTGCCGGGTGTCACTCCATTCATGTTGACGTGATCCCCTGAATTACGTCTGCTATTGTATCTGTTATCTGATTGGCCAGGCATACTCCCACTCCTACAACCAATAGAAGACGCCATGCTATACCAAAATCAGGTAGATGAAACAGTCATAGATGAATTGATATTCCAGTCGGGTCATTATCTGAAAGATCGAGATGCTAAAGAGAATGAGCTGGACGAGTTGTCAGCCCCTACATAGAGCCTAATAGATGATAGTTACACACTACCATAATACAAAAGTCACATCAACAGTTAGGCCTACTATATCTATTTCAAATTGATCAATTCAATTTTTAGAAGGACACAAGCAAAATAAATGTAACCAAATAAATACAGAGACAACAGCAGGCAACTAAACCATGCACTGAAGAGCAGAGAGCAAATTGATTGGTCCATCTGCTTAGAGAACAGCAGGATGGCAATCCACCACTACATACATTTCTGTTATACTATGGCTAATTTAGCTTCTCAATGTTTATGATGAGATTTTAGTTGAATTCTCTTTGCTTAACAAACAATGTCTACTGGATTACCATCTTGTTGGTTAAAGGAATAAAACCCAGTCCCACAAATCAATCAGACTGATGCAGATACCAGACTATGCTGATCTGAGCATTGGTCCTCAGTCTAAGTCTGCTTTATGTACATGTATATGCCAGGGAGGCTACCAGTTTGTACTGAGCATTAATCTCAATGCTTGGCGACCTAAATCTCAGGCACCCAAGTGTGCTGAGAAACCCAGGTGTGGCGATGAGCCAAGGATGGTTTTCTCCGACCAAACTAAATCCCGGGCCAATAGCCGTTTGGGTCTAAAGTCAGCCATTGATAACTCAGGCTACTATTTCTGTGAACTTGAGATGCTCTGGTAAATTGTTGCCATACAATACTGACTACTAAAATGGGTTTGCCAACTGAAAATTTAATAAACTAGCAGAGGGAAAGATAGAATTTCCAAGACCATCAATCTATTCACCACACCAACTACAATCATTGCTAGCAGTAATCGAACACGACCCTTATCTACATATGCGTAACCACACCAACAACAGTGTTACTATAACAATTACGTCACCTACGTGTACGTCAGCTACTTTTTGCTGAAACTTCCCCTGAAAGTTTAAAGAAGAAAGACGATAAATGAATACACACCATGTTTAGAACGTGGTGTGCGTGGTTCAGCATTCACCGACTAGTGTTACAAGTGATTGCTAATATATACATGAAGCTTTCAGTTTGGTCACATTTGTGGAATAGAGGATGTGCACAAAGGTTCCACCCCTTTAACGGCTAGCTGTGCATTTGGCCCACCCCTTTAACGGCTAGCTGTGCATTTGGCCCAGATTTCTGCATTAAAACCTGAGCATCCTGGATTTTTTGTAAACTTGTTAATTAAAAAAACGTATGATTGTGAACAGACTGGAAACATAGACTACATATTTCAAACGGGAAGAGTTCTCACTGCATATTAATACGCCATAACGCAATGTACTAACCTTTCGATGCCTCGTGTTCGAGTGGGTCGTGGAGGTAGTCGAGGTGGTAGGTCTGTATCACTGGATGTAGGTATAAGAGGTATGTTGTGAATACTAGCCCGAGATGGTAACTTTGGTGGTAATTCAGGTGGGGCTTCTTTAAACACATCTCTACTACTAGCTATTGGTAGGTCTGTCCTACTAGCTGTTGGCAGATCTGTTCTAAATGGATGGTCTAAAGAGTCTCTTCCAGTAGCAGAGAGAAGGCTATGACTACTTGCAGCATTGTGCATCCTATTTAAAACTTCATGTCTGTGTACATTGTCCTTGGTGAGTTGCCCAGTTTCGTATAGAGTACCGGTGGAACAGGCAGGGTGAAGGTCGCTTACTGAGTGTGCTGTACTAACTCGTCTTGGTGGAAGAGGCGGAGCTTTTAGATCATATTTTTCCATATCACAATCACCTTCTAAAAGTGAAAGAGAAAACATATTTCGGTAATAAAACCTGGTAGATTAATGAAATGTAATGGAGTCAATTAATGATGGCTACTACGATGAGTATGAATATAATTAGCATTAGTATCAGTGTGAGTACGAGTATTAGTATCAGTGTGAGTACGAGTATTAGTATCAGTGTGAGTACGAGTATTAGTATCAGTGTGAGTACGAGTATTAGTATCAGTGTGAGTACGAGTATTAGTATCAGTGTGAGTACGAGTATTAGTATCAGTGTGAGTACAAGTATTAGTATCAGTGTGAGTACGAGTATTAGTATCAGTGTGAGTACGAGTATTAGTATCAGTGTGAGTACGAGTATTAGTATCAGTGTGAGTACGACTATTAGTATCAGTGTGAGTACGAGTATTAGTATCAGTGAGAGTACGAGTATCAGTATCAGTGTGAGTACGAGTATTAGGATCAGTGTGAGTATGAGAATTAGTATCAGTGTGAGTACGAGTATTAGTATCAGTGAGAGTACGAGTATCAGTATCAGTGTGAGTACGAGTATTAGGATCAGTGTGAGTATGAGAATTAGTATCAGTGTGAGTACGAGTATTAGTATCAGTTCAAGTATCAGTGTTAGTACGAGTATTAGTATCAGTTCTAGTATTAGTGTGAGTATGAGTATTAGTATCAGTTACTTACCAAACACAGGATCAGTTAAAGTAGCAGTACTTGCAGCGGAGAACTGTGAGTTGAGACTAAACTGGCTCTGACGTACAGTGCTGGTTTCCGAAAGCAGACTACACTGACTTTCTCCTGCATACAGATATACATGTACATGTAAAGCATTAATGCTGTAATAAATCGTATATTACTTCCAGATGCTAGGTATATACACAGGTTAGAAGTAGCAGTAGGTTGGATATTGGTAGTGGGGGGGGGGGGGGGGGTCGTAGTATTACATGTAGTATATATACTCTAATCTGATATGACCAAATATACAGTCACCAAGGTGTTACATTCTGATCAATATTCAAAGCACCAAGTAGGTCTATAGAAACTTGGAAAAGCAAGATTTCCAAAGGAGATGCTTGTAAAAACTTCCAGGCATCACAAACACTTGATCTTTTCCTGAAGATACAAACTAACATTCAGTTACATGGTGGGTGGTCAGACGAGAGTCGAGCTATACATACCGAGAAAGGACCTGGAAGTGAAGTGTGGTGGTGTACGAGGTGGAGTGTTTTTATTGGGCGGTGGAGTTCTGGGAGGCGGAGTTAGTTGAGTATGTGGCTGGGGTGGTGGAGTCTTGGGCGTACTTGGAGTGTGGGGTGGTGTGCTAGATATAGTACTACGCCCATCTTCATCATCCTAAAAGAAGTAAAGATCTCTCTCTATACTTTTCCTAGTAATATGCCACACTCGACTGAAGGATCAAAAGTATATTCGAAGCGGCTACATATTTATAGAACTGAATACCCTGTAGCACTGTGTGTATGATGAAAGAAGAATAGAAATAAAAAACAATGACCAAACATGCAATAAATAATATTTGATATTGATGAACCTGAAACTAAACAGGGATTGATAAGTGACCAGTGACCCTTTATTAATCTATACCATCTATCGTAGGTATAACTTTACGTATCTGCATTGTATATCGCAGGTAAATAATTTAATCTATATTGCATAGCATAGTGCAAATTCTACTATTTTTTAGGTGCTAGGAATTGATATGGTCACTGAGACGTACCGTCACAGATGCCTTTGAGCTTGGAAAAGGAAATCGACTATCTGAAGAACCAATAAAAGCGGGCAGGTGACTCCGAAGGGTAGCCGATATAGTTGTCTGTTTATTTAATGCTTTGGTTCCAGGAGATTTTAGAACTGTCGGGTCAAACTTTCTTGGCTGAAAATACATGTCATTGTAGATTCCATACAACATACGGTTGGATGTATTGTGATTATATGTATGAACTAGAAGCAGTGTAGTGTATTACTGGCACATCTAACGGGCAAAACAACAGTATAAATCACTCATGATCACAGCTTGCTTCAACTATCATAATGGAAATTCCAAATGAAATAAACAACTGTACACTGGCTCAACTGTGCACCGGTACAAGACAGTGCATTCGTATAACACTGCACTTGTACAACACTGCACTTGTATAACACTGCACTTATATAACACTGCACTTGTATAACACTGCACTTGTATAACACTGCACTTATATAACACTGCACTTATATAACACTGCACTTATATAACAATGCACTCATACAACAGTGCACTTATATAACACTGCACTTGTATAACACTGCACTTGTATAACACTGCACTTATACAACACTGCACTTGTATAACACTGCACTTATATAACACTGCACTTGTATAACACTGCACTTGTATAACACTGCACTTGTATAACACTGCACTTATATAACACTGCACTTATATAACACTGCACTTATATAACAATGCACTCATACAACAGTGCACTTATATAACACTGCACTTGTATAACACTGCACTTATACAACACTGCACTTATATAACACTGCACTTATATAACACTGCACTTATACAACACTGCACTTGTACAACACTGCACTTGTATAACACTGCACTTATATAACACTGCACTTGTACAACACTGCACTTGTATAACACTGCACTTGTATAACACTGCACTTGTACAACACTGCACTTGTATAACACTGCACTTGTATAACACTGCACTTATATAACACTGCACTTATACAACACTGCACTTATATAACACTGCACTTATATAACACTGCACTTATATAACACTGCACTTATATAACACTGCACTTATATAACACTGCACTTATATAACACTGCACTTATATAACACTGCACCGGCTAATAATGCTCTACAACTTTTAGGTAAATACTCACAAATTTGGGAGGAGGTTTGACGTTACGAGGTTCAATGGCTAATGACAGCTCATACAGGTGCTCGTCGAGCTCGTTGCCATCCTTTCCCTCCCATGGGTCAAGGTTTTCGAGAAAATCCTGTTAAATATGACGGCTTTAGATTATATACGGATGGCTTTGAAGTCATATTGGGTGTTATCAAATGCTGAAGAGATCAAGAATTGCAACAAACATGATGAATGTCGTGGAGTGCAGGCTAACCCAGGCATAACCTGCAGTAAGACGCCAAGAGTTTGTTAGCCTGTGTACTAACCTGTATGGTATAGACGGCTGTGAGATTGTAAGGTTGATTCTGATACTGTTGGATCTCTGCCGTGATATCGGCAACTTTTCGACGCTTAGTAAAATTGATGAGATCTGTATTGGGGAGGCAGTCTGGGTTTCCTTCTTCTAGCTTGAGAATGTGTGTCATATATACACCTACAATGTGAAGATAACTCCAATATAATATTTGCACCGAAAATGTGAAGATAACTTCGATATAATATACACCTACAATGTGAAGACAACTCCAATATAATACATAAACCTATAATGTGAAGATAACTCCAATGTGTTATGAACGTACCAATCACCATAATGGGCAGACAATTCCAATATAACATACACACACGTTTTATAGATAAGCCCTATCATATAGTACACACACCAACAACTAATGTAGGCCCACATACGATTCCAATAATATAACACTCACACCTACTAACAATGTGCAGACAATTCCAAAATAGCACTCACACCTACTAATAATGTGCAGACAATTCCAAAATAGTATGTGCACCTACTAGCAATATGCAGATAACTCCAATATAGCACTCACACATACTAACAATGTGTAGATAACCCCAATTGATACTCACCGAAGAAGGGCACACACGGTGGATTGATACGTCGGAGGGTTTCAAAGTATTTCTTATAGTTATTGGAAAGCAGTTCTTTAGCCTCATCTAAACTCCTTCGATAGGAAATCTTTAGTTGCTGTAAAATTCAGGATACCAAATAAATATTTATATCAACAATAATATGATATTATTAAACAGAATAATAAAACAACTCACATAAAAGAACAACACCTGTTCCCCGTTTTGATACGCTACCATAAGACAGGCTATTGGATAATTTCTAGGGAACATGGGGCAGACATGGCCTAGTGGTTAAGGCTTAGAACTTTCATGTGGAGAATCCAGGTTCAATTCCCGTAAAGGTCATTGTTGGTGTTAGGAATTCTCCTGCACTGCTATAGTAAATTGGGCATTGGCAAAGTGCTTTTTGAAGACTTCTTTAGATCACTGTTTTCTTACCTGGGATTAATAGTGGGAGGAAGTAAAGCCGGTGAGTTTTGTATAATTTATAGTCGGTAAACTTCAACCCAATAATTCCCTTAAAGAAACTCATCAACTCAATAAAAACCAAGTATAATATGAAGGCTAGGTGATGTGATGTCATAATATAGATAACAAACCTCTAATGTGTTTTGTAGTCTGTGGATAGGGGCGGAGTTAAGGGCACTAACTACGCAGAGCACTCCGTTGAGGTTGTTGAGCCGAGTGAACACTCCCATGATCTCTATAATCCTGCTGACTACTGCCACCCTCTCTTCCAGATTCTGGGTACTTATGATGGTCTCTTCGAGCCAGTAAGTAAACTGTAATAAAGTACTAGAGCTTGTAGTCCAACTCAGCTGATTGGTCTACTCTACTATAATAGTATGACTCAGCTTAAAGGGGTTACTGGTGACTGTTATTAAAGGGGTACTAGTGACTGTTATTAAAGGGGTACTAGTGACTGTTTTATTAAAGGGATACTAGTGACTGTTATTAAAGGGGTACTAGTGACTGTTATAAAAGGGGCACTGGTGACTGTTATTAAAGGGGTACTAGTGACTGTTATTAAAGGGGTACTAGTGACTGTTATTAAAGGGGTACTAGTGACTGTTATTAATGGGGTACTAGTGACTGTTATTAAAGGGGTACTAGTGACTGTTATTAAAGGGGTACTGGTGGTCATAAGCTTTTTCTGAATCAATTTATTATTATCATTCAGAATCACAGAAGGTTTGGTGTATTTAATCTTGACTTATCTGACTGCACCAGGTCAAAATTAGCAATTTTAAGCATTTTTGGGTATCATTGGATATTATTCAGGTGTCATTTGGTGAAATTGTTGACTTCGATCTAAAGTAGTTAAAAAGTTAAATTTCATCAAGGTTTATGTGATTCTGAACAAGCATAACAAACAACTAATTCAGACTGAGCAATAAAAAATAGCTGTCAGTGCCTCTTTAATGGTCTACTTCGCTTTTAGCATATACTATACATGTATAATAGTACAGTTCATGACATTAGTCCACTAGAAGATAGAACAAGACAGGTTATTTGTTAACTTGTGTTGAAATAAATAGTAAAACTCAGCTTATTGGGCACACAAATGTAGATTTTGGAGTTCTTATTCAGGACTATATTAGGGCTCATCTTATTGGTTTAGAATATAGTATCACCTACCCTATTGGTCTGATGTATCAGCTGCATCAGATTTGGACTCTGAATGGCTTTGTCCTTTTTAGTGAATACACTGCCAACTAGTTCAGACGGTTTCACAGCTTTGTACAGTTTGAACTCTATCAGAGTTTCTTGCCGAGCGATTTCTATGGGGTGGAGCTACAATCAATAGTCTTATCTTTAGTATTGGGTAAATGTAACAGATTATAGTTGATTTAAATTTCAATCATAAAGCAGGGCGATACTTAACCAGCAAAGCTCTCCAAAAACATCACTGCATGCATACAAGTTTACAGTAGTTATAAACTAATATTGTGTACATGTACATCATGTAGTTGGATAACAGAGCTCCAGAGCGTACCCAAAAGGCATGCCTTAGCTTGATTACTTCAGTTTTGTGGACTTGAGTTGTTATGGAAAAATGTAATACAAAACACAATTAAAATTACCTTTTTTGATAAAACCTGAAAACACAATATATTGAGACAAGGATAACTCACACATAAAATGTTAAACTTGTGCGGTTCGTCTTGCACTGGCATAAACCACTCGACTGCGGGAGGCTCGTCCTTGAACAGGGATTGTGGTCGCAGGTGTGACAGACTCGACTCCCATGAGATTCCTTTAAAGTTGACAGATGATTCTACTTTTCTCTGAATGATCTTCAGTATCGAGTCGACCCATTTTCTCATCACCTTGCCCTGTAGACATCAATGTAGACATTAATGTCTACATTAGTAATAAACTGCCAACTATTAAAAGCATTTCCCAGCAACTAATAAAGCTATATACATGTACTTCCTATTATTAAAGGTACATACATTTACCCCAGTTTATAAAGTTCAATACTGCCAGCTATTAAAGGTATTTACCTCTAGATTATAAAGTTCTACACCATCAGTGTACTGACAAGTCCCAATCAAAACTGAGAGTTCTTCAAAATCGACCAACACACATCGGGGTATGGATACAGGCAGTAATGGTACATGTACATTGACAAGTTTATGGTGAGGGAGCTGGAGCAAGTTGTATTTTCGGATATACAGAATTAGAATTAAAAAGTAAACATACTAGACACTTGCATTGGGATTGTAAATCAAGGTTTTACAGTTTTTAATATGACAGCCAGCTAACCTTGATTTTATAGAGAAAATCCTCTAATTCCTGTAGCACCTTGTTCTCCCTTTCAAAGTCATAAAAGTGATGCTCAGTCCACAATCTGATGACGTTAAGTACTCTGAAGAAACAGTAAGACACAAACATGTAAACAACACAGACATACATCGTAGAGATCGAGTACTAGGGTAGTAATAGTAGACATTAGCTCACAGCCACAAGCAGACAGTGTAAGATGTATTGGAGCAAGCTATGATGGAGGACCATCTCTATCTCTATAGAGGTTTGTACTCGCTCATAGCCTGGCTATTCACAATGATTACAAAATACACATCAGGTTACAAGTTGTCTTCTCTCGGCAATACTGCATACAGGGACTGCTATTCCAACATCGTGAACACAATCTTTCATTCATTTCAATGACAGAAAGCAAAAACTCTTTGCATGACTCAGTTTAGTGGCGACAAGTTGTAATAATTCCCACAATTTCTCACAATTTTAATCCCTAAGGGTAACGTTTTAATCCTTATGGGTAATGGGCACAATTTGTAATAATATTCTAATCACAAAAAACGCTTGGAGTTGTTTGCTCAGCAATCTATAGCTTGTCCGCTACTCCAAAATCAGAAACTGTCTTGAGATAGAAATGCCACAAGAGCCGATTGACGATTACTGCAAAAAGTTGATCTTCTTCCATCACTACTACTATGATTGTCACTACTACTACGACTGCTGCTGCTACTACTGCTGCTACTACTGCTGCTGCTACTGCTGCTACTACTGCTGCTGTTACTGCTGCTACTACTGCTACTACTACTGCTGCTGCTGCTACTACTACTACTACTACTACCACCACAACTGCTACCACTACTGCCGCTACAACTGCTGCAGCTACTACTACCTGACAGAAAGCTTACCTAAACTGCACAGGTTTGACATATTCCTTTTTAAACCTTGTAAAGGCCCCCCTCTCCTCCTCAAAGATTTCATCATTCTCTGGTATGTGGAATCGTTTGACTAGAAGCTCTAGCAGCTCGGAAGGACTGCAGAACGACCGGTATGTGGTGAGGAAACACTTGACAAAGTTGGGGTCAGCGTACATGTGATAGGTAAGCCTCTCTATCAACTTGTGGAGGGAGGCACCCTACAACGCAACACGAGTCATTACAAAGGAGGAGATTTACATCATGGTACATCAAGGTCACAGATCAGAATAAATACTATACATTTATCTAGCATGTAGCATATCATATCACTTAATATCAATTAATAAACCAATCAATAACAGGACAAAGATGAATAGCATGGAGGACTCTAATCTACAAGGGGAGGCGATCGCATTAGTCATCTACAAGTACAACATCTACATAACTGTCAGCTTGTAAAATGGGAAAATGTTTTGATGAGAGATTGATTTCAATGCAATTAGCATACAGTAGGTCATGGAGCCAGGATTTGCTAGGTGGTGGTGTACATGTAAAAGGGCTATGTGCGCTAAGTAGGGGATACTTGTATAAGGGGTGGTTGTTGGATTAGTAAGGGGGGGGGTACCTGTATAAGGGGCGGCTCCCCCAATGTTTGTGACTCCTCAAGGACTATGTTATCTTCACTATCTTCCTCAGAGAAAGGGTAGATCTCTACTGGAGGGAGTATAAGTGCATGTGCACTCTTCTCTTCCTTCTGTTTTGAGTCTAACATGCGGTCCAAGTTTGACCTGTCAAAGTAGGAGTAGCTCATGATGTACCACCAGTGGTAAACAGTACAGCAATAGAATTATTTAGTCATTTGTGTACACTTTTCCTTGTCAGAAAAACAAACAAACAGAGCCTGAGAACCTCATACCTAAATAGAAGAGAGAGGAAAGCGGACATCCACGCCTCTTTCTCATTCGTTGTCTTGACTCTAAGCACCATGGTCTGAGCATTTCGTTCTTGTATTTCAAATGCATTCTTCAGTTCTACAGAATCAAACTATACAAGTTACACAGACATCAACCACTAACTTGGTTCTAACAGCAGACACTTATAAGCCGGCAGGTGAATTACAGTTTCTGCTCTACAGAGGGCACCTGCTGGTAAAGTATTCTACACAATCATGTGCTCAAACAGAATAAAAACATGGTTCGCTGTATGTACATACACTGTAAATATAATGCAATATAACATGCAGGATATATGCGAGACACAACATATACCATATCACACAATAAACTATATTACATCATATTATCATATACATATAAATATTACAAAAAATGCTAATTTACAATGATATTGCAGATTTTATTATAGTATGTATAGCAATAGATTGAATCGTCAAATGACTGACTACCTTCTGTGTCCTCGATATCTGTGACATCAATATGTTTAATCAGTAGTTTCTCTTTGAATCTGTACTCATGTGCTGATTGGTTGTTCTTACGCTGGCCTATTGGCTTACACAGTATCAGCATGTTATCAAATAGGAATGCATGTCTCTCTCTATCTTTCTTTGCCTTTTCATATATGATAAGCGTGCCTTCTGCAACACACAGTAAACAACCAATAGGAGAAACCGATCCAATTAAATAAATATACATCTAAGATGGATGTTAGTGTGGCACACACATAAACCAGCTGCTCAAATGCTGTAATAATGCTCAAGTCATGCTGAATCAGACAAACTGGAATCCTGTTTATAAACAACCATTGACAGAAACACATGACTGTAACTGGTTTATGGAGTAACAGTACACGTCCCTGTTTCAGTTGCAGAATGTCTATTAACCAGGTTATGATACAAGACAAGCAACTAGCTACAACTGTGTTGCATGGTAGAAAAATACATGACAGTGTGGGAAGATTCATATGCACAAACCTAACAGGAAGTCATAGCACTGTTTGTTGATATCTTTCTCTTCCCAGTTCTCTATAGACCTCTGAATGTCATTCATGAGGGCAGACGTCGAGACTCGATCAGTTTGATGCAAAGAACCACTGAAATACATTGTGTAACACATTACAATATACATGTAATATGTTATTCCAATCACTACCAATACAACTACAACTACTGGTAGCACTACAACTACATGTACTAGTAATACTACTACTACTACTACTACTACGACTGCTAGTACTACTACTACAACTATTAGTACTAATACTACAACTGCTAGTACTACTACTACCACTGCTAGTACTACTACTACCACTAATATTACTGTTACTACTACTGCTATTACTGCTACTACTATCATTACCACAACCACCACTAAGACTACCACTACTACCGCTAATACCGCTAATACCACTACTACTACTACTACTACTACTACTATTACTACCACTATTACTAGGAGTACCACTCACAAGTTATTCCGTCTAATGATGGTTCCTGAACAGTTATTGGTAGCAAGCTGGGCCAGTTTTTTCTCTACGTCAATCTTGAGTACAATAAGAAGACTGAGCGCCTGGTTAAAGCTCTCCTTGTCCTCTTCTGTTGCCTGACCAGAGTCACTTAATTTCTGAAGAGACAGGAAATCTACGTAACACTTGGGAATCTACGTAACACTTGGGAATATTGTCAGATGGAATGTATGATGAAATGACCCACTTATATCTTGGTCGTTAAATTAGCTGCTTTTTCATCAATTTAGTAAAAACTTGAATTTTGTCTTTATCTAATTCTAGACCCAAAGACCCATTAGCAGGTGCTTCTCATACTCCCGACCAGCAGAAAATAACTCGGATATAACCATGACCTTTTCCTAACAGAAGAGTTTCAAGGCTCAGATATAAACTAAAATCATAGACAAATGCAATCATCAGAAAGTAGCAGTATATTATATCAAATGTAATAACAATAGCTCCACATAATGATTCTAGTTCTACTTACATCCAGGACACTGAAAACAAACTTGAGATGGTGTATGGGGCCTTCTAACAGTCTAGGTAATAAGTACTTGACCACATCCTTAAAGCCCTGATCGTACCCATTGAGCTTGTTTGTGAGATCTTCACGCTTGAGTAGCGCGTACAGGCGATCCTGTAACTTTTTGTTCATGACATCACTCATGTACTTTTCATAAACGTCAAACTCGGCACCCTGAAAAAACCAAAAGGGCACGCATGTAATATGCTAATCAGCATAAATTAGTGAGTCTCCTTAAAAGTCAGTAAGTCCATTTGGGAAACGAGTAAAGAAATAACTTAAATACAAGTCCAGGTTGAACAAGTTTACTACTAGAGGTGATCAGTTTCATTAACACAATGCCTATTTAGCACAAGGTCAGGTCTCTGATAGACTTTGTGAAGGTATATGTAGTACAAAACATACAGTATGTAGTAGTACCCGTACTTATACGTAGACAAAATATATTCAAGCCAAAACAATACAAACGGTAACAATATAACAAACTGACTGGATTACTATGGCCGCTACTTTGTGTGCCATGCTGTGTCAGTACATGACGTACACTATACTGTCAACCTACCTCAAGTAACTCTTCAAAACAGCCCCCTATAAGAGGGATCTGGTCCTGCTCTGTCATCTCCACTGTATCTTCTAACATACTGAGGAAACGCAGACTGAAGGAGTGTACATCCAGTATATTACTAAATATCACATCTATGTCCTACAACACACCGGTATCCATTGGCAACAGTCACCCTTAGCAACAGCACTACTTGGAATAGGTGGTCATACTTGCATACTGTGTATGCCTTGGTAACAGTTCCCTTAGCAACAGTGTCCCTTGGTAACATTACTCCTTAGCAACAGCACTACTTGAAAGAGGTGGTCATACTTGCATACTCTGTATGCCTTGGTAACAGTTCCCTTAGCAACAGTATCCCTTGGTAACATTACCCCTTAGTAACAGTGCTACTTAGAAGAGATGGGAACCTTTTGTGGCCATACTTGCATACCGTGTTTACCCAGAAAAAAGTGTCTAGAACTTAAACAATGCCATCACCCTCAGCGTTTTGAAATCACTAAGGACACATATAAATCTAAAAGTTAAATTATAGTTACTTCAGGCGTCAGCCCAAGATACACAATTTCAGTTTTCACAAAGATAAACAGATGCACAGAACACTATTGAAACACACGCTAACTATGGTGCAATGACAAGTCCAGATTGGTACTTGACCAAAAAGTTACACCAACGAATGCTAGATATTTTTTATTATCATAGCGGCAATCAATTTGGCCATGCATGGAATCGTCACAATAGTATAATAACTAGGCCTATATTGAAGCAAAGGAAAGTAAAATGTATATATACCTTGCTGTTGGGAAATAACTCTACAAACGGAGGTCTGAAGACTTGAATAATAAGTTGTAGCTCTCGGATGTTCTGTTGTTCACTGAGTATAAGATCCTGTAGGACAAGCATTGTCATGTACAGTGAGTGCACAGTGTATAAATTCTAACTAGGCTACACATGTCAGTATAATCTACTAAATAGCCAACAACTGTTTACTAAATAAAATGCTATTGATTGCTGGCCTAATGTACCAATTAAAGTAGGCCTTCAGCTATACTTCTTGAGAGTCATTAGAAGAAATATAAATTATTGACCCGCTATCAAATATAAAGTACATGTTGATAATGAGCATCTACTAATTGACACACACAGAGAGTACACAACTTCTGAGATCTATAGTTGGGCATACAGAGGGTACACAACTTCTGAGATCTATAGTTGGGCATACAGAGGGTACACAACTTCTGAGATTAGAAACACATGATGATCTCCTTGGCAGCTAGTTAGTTACAGATTGATCTAACCACTAGCTGTAAACAAATGAGTCGGATGATCCTAATCACAGATTACTGAACAGTTTTCCACCTGCTCACAACATAAAAAGAAGACAACTCCACAATTGAAGCATGTACTAGTCTTAGTCGACACATTGACTGATTCATGTTTTAGAGGCAAGCTCACTCAGTCGGCATGAGACATAATCATGCCGACTGTTAAATCCAGTTTTATTTACTACGATGTCATGCTTTAATCATGTAAAGAACTAATTCCATTGATTTAATAATGAATTTATACAATTTTAGATAATTAATATAAAATAATATTTTAGTTTTGCAGTTCGCATCAACCACTTCCCCCTACAGTGCCTGCTCATTTAGAACAACAGGTGAGGCCTAAATGGACGGTGTGCATGAGTTATTCTCCGTACTATGTAAAACCAGTAATAAAGTAAGTTATCCTTACTACAGGATAATATTGTACCATGTCATATTGTACTATTTCCTTACTTTCACCAGATCTTCATAGTTCTGGGTGAGCTCCTGAGCAAGTCTGCCAGACATTAAGGGACGTTCATCTCTCCGCCCCAGTGATGCTCCGGAAGCATCCGAACCTCCGTCAGAGTCGTTGGAGAAGAACATGTTGTTCAGCACCTGCAGAAGACGTGACATGCAGTAATTATAGTAGTTAATACCCAGTCGGTTATGTAGATATATAGTGTGTACACATGTAGAAGTAGGCCTATAGCATGAACAGATGTACTTGTAGATACATGTAGATAGTGTGTACACATTCAATCTGCATACAGTGTACTGTTGAACAGTGTTTAACACCTCATCAGTGCAGCTCAGAGATATACCTAGGAGCACACCTTAGTAATACTGTATACTTAAAGCAAAGCATATTTAAAAGATGTGAAATACACTGAACCAGAGTTCTCAAGCTGCCAGAGACAGTGAGAATTGCACGAGGCACATGTAGATATATAGCACGTACATATATAGATATATAGCACGTACATAGGCCTATGTAGATACATAGCATGTAGACATACAGATATATAGCAGGTATACACACAGACATACATAGGCCCTACATACATATGACATACCTTGTCTGCACACATAGACACACGTACATCTTCCTCTGTTATCTCGGCAGCATGTATGTGCTTGACATAGTTTCCAACTAACTTGAGTATATCTGCAGCTACATACTCCAATACTGCCACTATGCATAGTGTTACCTGTTGGTCTGGTCTATAGCCAAGTAATTCCTGTATACACAATCATATAATTCAATTCATTAACACTTTTATAGCAGCATTCAAATGCTAGCGTACAAAGATAATTTTTAGCAGCGAGACACTGTGACTTTTATCTATGGCAACTAAAAAAACAATTTTCATAAAAACCAAAGTAGGGAAAACCATTTGATTATTAATAGTTCTGTAGTCTGTAAAAACACTCTTCAAATAACAAAACAGTAAAAATTTCATGTTAGGGGGGTTTAGCCATTTTTTTATATAATGATGTAGGACCTATTCATTGCTTAAAAATATCAGCAAAAATTTCAGTTTGAATAACCTTAATTTAACAATCTATAACAATGTCACACAGCAGAAGTCTGGGTTCGATATGTGCATGCATTTCCATCACTGCTCTGGACACTTGAAAACAAGATGCGTATTTTCTCATGAAACTATTAGAAGACAATGAATACGATTTATACAACATTATATTTATTGGGTGAGCGGGTAGTCACAGATAAATTGATAAATAAAACAGACTATAAATATAGACTACTACACTTTCCCAAACAATATATACCGCATACATGTACATGTACAGTATGTACACATACATGTAGGTATTAATATCATATGCTTGTACCAGTGTAAACAACAAGTAGGTTGGTGTGGGTAGCTCAAGTGAATCCCACACAATGACTTGTATATTAGAGACACTACTTGAGTATAATATAGTGAGATCACATGCTGATGAATCAAACCTTGCTACCACTACATAGTATAAACCTACACAGAACAGTGTAAATATAACAAGGGGGCTGCTTCTTAGAATAATATAAAAATAGGAGCCTGTGCTAATAATGGCATACCAGCAAATTAGTAGCAATGGAAACTTGACTGAAAAACAGTGCGAGTTGAAGTTTAGTAAAAATGAAAGAGTGGACATGAAATATGCAAATATTTCACTCATCGCGATGAATGTTTAGCCTGCTAGTTAGCATAACAACTTTGCCTGCAGTAATAAATAAAGAGATATTAGTGGTGGTCATTTTTTGACAATCTGAAAAACACCAGGTTTCTGTTGTGAGAAGACAAATCCGATTTCAAACACAACTATGAAGAAGAAAGGCACAAAAAGATACTCTGGCCACAAGCTATTTAAAATTGATATTTATATGTAACACATGACTGAGTGTTCTTGAATAAATCGGCATGAGTCAAGGACAACTGCTGCTAATTTTTCTGAAGAAACATGTTCGAGGGAGGACAACTTCAACAACCTACACTCCTAAATGTGATGATTTCATTAGAAAAAAATTAAAAGACTATCTTTAATTGGCTTATGGAAGGGCCATGCTCGCCACTCTTCATTTGAAAACAGCGCCGCAGCATATCGGCCGAGGTAACCTGTTGCTGGTCTATAAAATCTACAGTAGGCGTAGCAGTTATTAGTTGTATATGCATAGCGTAGGCTCGCCCCATGTGGATGATTGCTAAAATACAAGACCAAGAGATGAGTTAACTGGTTAATAAGAACAGGAAAGAGTTCTCTGCTGGGGATGGTAGAACATGCTTCATCACTTACTCTAAGTAGAGGGTGCACCTTCTCCACTGGCAAAGTAACACTCTTCTCCCCCTTCTTGTGCTTCTTCTTATCAAGGGCTATGTTTGCGTCTTGTATGGCCCACCTGTCGATAGGCTTTGGGAACGTCTTTCCTACCTGTAACATTTTACAACTCACAATTTTAAAAAGCAAAGTATTAATCAAAATCGGATATTGCAATGAATGATATAAAAAATGAAAAATGACTTTCAGATGATATAAATACTGAATGAATACGTGTGTCCTAGAATGTTTTGGTAGAATTCATATTCCATAATTTGGCACATCACTTTAGTAGTTGTTTTTATCAAATTACAACAGGACAGTTTTTGGCATATTGCTGAGAGGCAGTCATCATATGGTAACCTATTGCCAGTGTTATCTTTACATTTAATAAAAATGTTTATAGTCTGTCCACTTGTCACAACAATATTATGCTAGTTGTGAGTAAAGACTAGTAACTCATATGCCTGTATGGCTACCACAACATAAGCCTAGTCTTGATATTATTAAAAACCCTTCTAGCAAAATTATGTCTGCATTATTTACTAATCAGGCTAAATAGTCGTCTCATTTGCACCAGTCTCATGTACTATAGATTATTAATAGCGTTACTTTCCGTAACATAGTATTCCAAGAAAAGCTTTCAACACATAGGGCTATCAACACTAACAGCCACGCTGAACAAGTGTTGAAAAGGGAATGCCCAGGGTATTGTTATATTAGTCCTGTCTACTTGCTTTATATCATTCCTTTCGATTGAATTTAATCAAAACAAAGTAAAAGGTGAAGTCAAGCCTGGGGGAATCAACCAATATAGCAAAAGTAGTGAGGGGGGAGATATGATGCCATATCCCTCGGTCTCCACCCACCAACAGGGCCAAACATTCTGTGATACAGTTTCCCCGCCATTCCACTCCCGTGGTTTGGCAAGCTACTATTATAGAACATATTTCTTCTCGCTACTGTATGTTGGCCTGTAAGCGGTTCAGGTAACATAGTATTTAGGGAGTTCTATCAATAACATTTCTTTCTCTGATTAAAAGTTGACCCCACCTCCCAAAAAACCGACACCCTGTTAACGAATATGCGAGGGAGATTTATATCCCCCCTCACTACATTTCATTATAGACTGCAGAAATAAAACAGATCTGCTAAATAAAGTACAATAGTCTACTCTATTATTGTTTTATATCTACTTCAATCACTAGGCTGCAGGAATTAATGTAACATGGTGGCATTGGTGTCTTGTCAAAGTGGGTGTCACATGGTGCATGAAAACTTTCCCGGGAGCAATATATACCATTATTGGTCAATTCTAATACGCTTGCTCCTCCCATTGGCTACACCCTTATGTGAGAGAGTTTTCCCACATGATTCTGAAGGATAAGCCCAAAGCTAGCAACATTTCAAACCAAGACGAGACAAATCCAAATTGATGGATCTATATCGGCTAACTGAGGCACACACTAGTAGCTTACACTAGATTTAAACTTGTATTGGCCCCGATAACACTGGTCTCCACTCTGGTCGTGGTTTAGCTTTTTTACAAAACTGAATCTAGAGCCACTTTTATGCAAATGGTGCAATTTAATTCAATTAAGCTAAGTTGTTGCTAGAAAAAGTGTGTAATTCCAGGAAAAAATTCCCCTTCGTCCTCGTAGTCAAGTACAGAAGGACTAAGTACAGGCTAGTCTAATTATAGTTTTTTACTGGTATTTGGTCAAAGATAGTGTTTTCCTGATCTGTATAACTAATTGTATAATGTTTTAATTTACACCATTTATAGAGAAGGAAATGGCTTAGCCTACTAGTCTACTAATTAGAAAGCAATTTTATGAGTCTGGAACAACCACCCGCCCACAAAATGCTAATGGTAATTGCTGACTTAGAAATCGCGGCTAACCTATGAGTAGCACACAACTTTACAGAAGTAAGTAAACAGAAATTATGGCAACCTCTATCAGATGTGTGATTCATAGCAAATTGAGCGGCGATTTGAATTAAAACGCTTTTCATTTTTCAATATTAAAATTCTAAAATTTTTAGTTAGGTTTATGAAATGTTATCACTTGATTTTTATAGATGGCCTTACCTGATCTATAACATCTTGAGCAGTTTGTGGTTTGCTGCTGCACATGGTGTGAACCAAGTCTATAATAAGTTTCTCTATATACTGTAGGGCTTCCATCTTTACCTCTAAGTTTGGATGTACTTGTACCTGCACCTATAAATAAATATGAGCTTCTGCAAGAACCAAGACTACATATAAGTAGGTCATAAACCCGCATAGGCTACAATTCTAAAATTTGTGAATTAAGTTTGAATACAAAGAACAGTTCTTTAATAATGTTACATAGTTGCAAAAAACATAAACCAATTCAAGTCCCCCATTCAATGTTAGCATTGAAGAACAATGATTGCCTCTCTCAGTTTATCTGCACTGCCCACATTCATTCAGAAGTAGCACTTGTAACTTGATATCTATCACATAGCAGACAGCCTATACTCCACCATTTAAATTTAGCGCAAATAATCCAAACATACATTCAGTGTTACTACATTGTTAGCATAGCTAAATGATGAATCACTGCAGATAAGTAGGCTAGTCTATAATAGAGCAGCTACTACTGCTGGAGTGAAGTATTATATTAATTGATAGTTGATACATACACCATCTACTAGCAATAAGTCACAACCATTGGAATGTTAATGTTTGCTAAAATTGACTTTCACAGGAACTTAGAACTGGGATGAACAGGGAAGTGGGAGGGACTTATCACTCCTATTCAAACTGATAGTGGAGGGGAGGGTAGTCGATGTGAAACTACTCAAACATGAATGCATATTATCTGTAGCTAACCCCTAGTGGCATAGACATACACTCATCTAAAATCACTTCACCTCAAATAAAACTCTTGTGTTTTGAATTCTTGCTCTAAATTCAATAATCTTTCTTCCAAAGTGAAAATTAAATTTTTATCTAGAACTTTAGATTCATGCTAATTCATACAGGCCCTTATAGGGTTTGCTATGTTCAAGCTCTTTTAAAACATTTCCTGGACTTGCAATCTGCTTACCCAGTTGAACCTGTCTTAGCAGTAATTGGTCAGTAATATTTATGAGGAATGTTGCAACAGAAAGGAAATGTCATGTAGACAAAACTCTGCCAAGAATAGTGATTACATAGCATTTGCATAGCTGACAAAGAATGGCTGGATGAAGCCAGACTCTCAATACACAGACTAGTCTGAAACTGTGTCAGCTAATAATATTTTACAACCATCAAACAATCTGCAAACATCCTAGAGCTAAAACATGGTAAATTCTCGTTAGGTACTGTTTTTTGTTTGGGGTTTGCTTTAGGGATGGTCAACCAACAAAAATTAGAGAAAAAAACTTCCCCTGCTTCGGTTTTGACAAAGAACAAAGGCTATCCAATTTTTTCCCTTTCTGCACCAATTTTGTGAAGTCTGATATATAACAAATAAGCATAGCCAAATTAATAGATGAGAGTACGTTACGTTACCAGCATTTTCTAATTTTATTAGGAAACCTTTGGCTCACTTGTAGCTTACTAACAGCTTATTACAAATATCCATAAGCCTGCAATTCAAGTTTAAACACCAACCTTTCGTAGGGAATCGCAGAATATCTTCCATTTATCATCGTCTGTCCGCAAATCTTGACTCGCCATCCCTGAGAATGTTCTCTAACATTTGGGAGTCAAAACTGTTAAATAATTCACATCATCGACAATAAGTCTCTAAAAGTTTACAAAACAGCATTTGAGTAAACAGCACAGTTACTTCCAACTTATTTCTTGATTGTCTGGACCCTTGAATAGACGAGCACCCAAAAGAGAACAAGCCTTAGAAAGTTCTTCAGAAATTGGCCTCAACTTCCAAGATTATGGCATGACAATACACAGGCCTGAGGTTTGAATAACGTTTAGGGAAAGCAGATAAAATGCTACGAGAATCTAAATTTTTAACAGATAATTTAGGCTTACAACTCCGAATTAGTATGGTCTACAATGATATTACCACCAAAAATGCGATTATTCTAGATATTTTACACAAAGTGATTTAAGATAATTTCAACATTTAAAGATAGACCTGGTCTAGAGATAATTATATACGTGGAATGTGAGTGTTAGTGCAGGCCTGCTTACTTTGCTAAGGGCCACACTTATGTGTTAGCTGTGTCAGGCTGACTACACACACATATAGAGCCCACTGACACAATGC
This sequence comes from Bugulina stolonifera, assembly GCA_935421135.1. Classification (NCBI taxonomy): domain Eukaryota; kingdom Metazoa; phylum Bryozoa; class Gymnolaemata; order Cheilostomatida; family Bugulidae; genus Bugulina; species Bugulina stolonifera. The sequence goes on from OW285194.1 coordinate 7,890,245, forward strand.
TTCAGCAATATGTACAAAGCCATCACGACACCACCAGATGTAGCATAACTCGGCACTATGGCAAGGATGTATTATTAATGATCAGTAAGTTTCATAGGCCTTCTAAAACTGTTGACTGGCAAATTAAACGGTTTTTGCTTAGGGTAGTAAGAAAACTTAAAGTACAGCCCTTATTAATCATATTGCCATGAAAATAGAAAGCGGAAAAATACACTGAACAGCTTCATCCCCTTTAGTCTTGAATTATGATCATGTTTTAAATATTCTTATTTTAGGTCTAGATATGCTTATATTGATTGTCAGATTTCAACTCTATAATTTAGTCTACTAGGCCCTTGAACAGAATGTTAAAAAAAGCTACTAGTGACTAGTCTAATACTAGAAATGAGTAGCCTATGTAATAACATAAAAGCTAAAATAAAAATAAGTATTCTACTTAATACATCCACCTTTGAACTCAAATCCACTGCACTCGTACTCTTCCTTATCTTTAACTGCCTAGTACCCTCCATCCTTGTTACAATACAAATAGCTAAAGACATCAAAAGGCTATAAACCACTATCGAATGGGCTAGCCTACATCACAACTTTTACCAGAACTCTAATCGTCAATTGATGGAGACATGTAGAACGGTTGCTAGTTATGGTATTGCACGGATAACACTAACAAAGAATGAGTGGAAGAATGGTTGGGTAGTGGTAATTATTATTATTATTCATCAGATCATTATGATTATAATAATAATTATGATTATGAGTATCAGTATGTGACCTATAGTTAATTAAGTGTAGACAACAAAGTAAGTTGATGCTACTATTTTTCAACAATTAAAATACGTAAAATACTATTAGTGACAATACAAAAAAACTTTAAATTTATAGTATAGTTGAAGTAAAAGTTTCAAATTGAAATTCAATTTTAATTTTTATTTAAAATAAAAATTCAATCCAAAGGACACCCTATTTGTATCGACAGTCCAATTCCGGATACAACAATTGCACCAGCTACAGTTAATCTTTTGCTAGTTGGGTTACCTGTAATAGACTAAAAGAACACCATAATCACAATTATTTCTCAGTATTTGTGTCAGAACAGTCGTTTGTTAGAAGCCCTATAAAAGGTGCAAACACACGGGAGCGTTTTGGGGCGAGCGTTTTCTGAGCAAGCGTCGAACGCTATGCCCTCGATAAACACACGGGGCGAACGAAGAGCACGGCGATTTAACCATTAGCCAATGACATGCCGGTATGTATTCACTCCGCGATAGTCCACGTGTTTATGTTTACTAACTCCGTTTACCAGCCAATCAGCGCCGAGCGAATCGTCTCAATACTTCGGCAGGCTGAGCTTGAGCGTTTTGAGAGCGTTGGCACTCTGGCGATTCGCGAGCGTCAAATTCGCCCCAAAACGCTCCCGTGTGTTTGCACCTAAACAGTTCCAGGAGCCGGAAACTATTAAAGCTTTTAATTTCCAACGCAAGCGCATAACTGCTTAGTCAAAAGGCCACTGCTTTTATTATGTTCCGGGACGCTCTGATAGGTCCCACCGACTAATTGCTACATTTGGAAGGAGCGCAACCTGCCGATTCCAATTGAAAGCACAACTCCTTGTTTGTAAAGTTGACCTAATCACATCAAAGCAAAACTCATCAAGGAAAGAAAAAACAACTCCATGTACTGAAACGCTGAACAGAGATACTCATCTACTGGCCACCATCCATGCTAAATAGGCCATAATTTTCATATGTGATATTTTTCATTTTACATAAATTATACAGTGTATATAAATGTATACATATAATATACAATGTACATGTATGTTGTATATTATAATACATGTTATGTGTACATAATGTAACATCGCTTCTTCCATATGCACATGTACTTGCGAAACTTTCTAGATATATTATACACTCAATCTACATACAGTGTATTGTTCAGGTGTTTGAAGCCCCATCAGGGTAATTAAGAGATAATTATATCTAGGACTAGGAGCACACCTTAGCTGCTATGCTGTACATATGTTGTGGATGTGTCCCAGACGGCCCTACTAGGGCCGCCCTAGGTCTGTACACAACCAGAGACGACTTGTAGGTGCAGATGCAAAGGACGGCTACCTAGCGAAGCAACCTCTTAAACCAGCATATGTAACATGTAGTGTGCAAGTATTTAGTTTATCAATACACCAACATAACTCATAGAATATTATAGGTGTATGCATGATGTATTGAGTGAACTAGACAGCATGAATGCATAGTACAAGAGACTGCGATGAGTACAATAATCATGCCCCTTTTATAGGTAAAAAATGCAAAGAAACTAATTACTACTTCCGACGGGTTCCAGTCATTAATAAGAAGAGAGCCGTCCTTGAACATAGACAATATAATGAATGCTATCACTTATAATCAGTGGTCAAAGTCTAAGAAAAGAGGCGGGGGAGGGGTCTCTAGGGTAGCAGGCATAATCACTTGAGGGCGTGAAGCAAGCCGGCTGGAAGGGTCTGGAAGCAGCGCCTGAGTGCCCTCCCGGAAATTGGTAACTTTATCAAAATTAGACACCGAAATGGTGCAAAATCCAAGAACTTCAGGTTAAAATATGGTCCAAGATCTTAAGGTAAAATATAGTCCAACTAGTATTATTATTATAACAGTAATCTGCAGGAGGTCTATCAGTCTGAGAGACCCCCTGAAATTTTTGGTGGGTGGACTGTGTCCCCCCACGACCCCCCCCCCAACTTTGACCACTGCTTATAATATGCTATTAAGTGTATAATAAAGACGACTATACTATCAGACTAATATATAATATAATATAGTGCTCGATGACCTTAAGGGTTGTCGGCTAGCAGACGGACTGGGGATCGTCCAGAACACAGAAATTTATAGGAGAGTATGTGTATAAAAGTATAACAACTACTGAACCAGAGTTCTCAAGCTATCCTTTTTATATTAGGCCCTATATTTATACATGAATTGCAATATTACCTTATTATCACATAGGCCTATCTGTATATGTAACATAATATAGTATAATATAATATATACATGTACATGTACAATTACATAATTATAGTACACTGTACAAAAACTGCATATAGTGTACTGTTTGAGTATATGACATCTCATTAGTGCAGCTCAGAGATATGCCCAGGAGCACACCCGCAGCAGTAAAAGAAGTGAGGGTGACGTGAGAATAAATCGGCGTGAGAGGAAAGAAAGACAACTCTAACTAAGGTTACTAATGCTAGAAATCAAACTCTTGTTTACCCCAACCCCCCACCAAATGCTTTATTTCTGTCTAGCTCCTCTTTTTTTATAGGTATTTGAACGCTAGTTGAAGTCGTCTTCACGCTCTCACATCATTTATCTTTCATGTCACGTTCACGTCTTTTACCACTACCCGAGCACACCTTGGCAATATTGTATATTTACAGCAAGCGTATTTAAAAGTATGAAATATACTGAACCAGAGTTTTCAATTTGTCTGAAACAGATAGAAATATGATATTACATCATAGTAAAGCATTGTAAATAATGCAACTACCACGTTAGTTGGCAAATTAAATTTGAAAAATTGTCAATAATCTACGCCTGTATGGTCCATTATGTTCATTATTATAATTGTCTTTTGTGCAAGATAGTTTACTGTACACAGACAGCAATGAGAGGCAAGAGTTGTCTTCTCTGTAATTGTACATGTACTAAAGTTGTCTTCTCCCGAATTGGGCATGTACTAAAGTTGTCTTTTCTCTAATTGTACATGTACTAAAGTTATTTCTCTCTAATAATTGTACATGTACTAAAGTTATCTTCTCTCTAATAACTGTACGTGTACTAAAGTTGTCTTCTCTCTAATTGTACATTGACTAAAGTTGTCTTCTCTCTAATTGTACATTTACAAAGTTGTCTTCTCTCTAATTGTACATTTACAAAGTGGTCTTCTCTCTAATAACTGTACATGTACTAAAGTGGTCTTCTCTCTAATAACTGTACATGTACTAAAGTTGTCTTCTCTCTAATTGTACATCTACTAAAGTTGTCTTCTCTCTAGTTGTACTTAGGTTGGGTGCAAATTGAGGCATTTTTATTTCTCACCGTTTCTTTTTACTGTCAGGACATGTAGCCAGTAACAGAAACTAAGCTCTGAGTGAAAGAGCTCACCTTCCTTCCTGAATTGAATTTGCGACTGCTCGAAAAGACAGTTCAAAATAGGACGTTTCGAAACCAGACAGTTTGAAACCCCAACCCCCAAATTTTAACTAATTTTTACTTTTGTATTTATTATTGTTTCATTTTGATGTTTTTTGTTTTACTACAACTAACTTATACATGTAGAACACCAAAAAAATTAATTGCCTGTGAGTTGTGTTCTTCTAAATGTAATCTACACAGTTTCAAACTGTCCGTTTCAAACGGTCCGTTTTTGAACGGTTCAGTTTCGAAACGTCTTGTTTTGAACTGTCTTTTGCGAAATGCCCTTTTACCTCCTGAAACTGTCCTCATAAAAACTACAAAGCAGCAAGCTAACAATTATTTCTTCCGATAGGGCCTAACTGTTATTTGCAGCAATACTGTCTTGATTGGATGCTTATTTAAATTTTTGCATCTCATGCTGATATTGTGCAGTCTTATATTTTTACATCATTGACTGTAGTCCTTGTATTGTTTAGATAGTGTACACATGCCCTATTAAGACTTTTTGCATTTATTGTTATAACATGTTACACGTGCCATTTCATATCAGGGTCTGCCCAGATTCGGTCCCAATATTGAATCAAACCCCCAGTTTTCGCTATTCCTTTTCAGTTGCTTATTGGCTTTTAATAAAATAACCATATAATGAAGTCTTATTTCTTTTACTGTGTAGACTGCACACCTATCACATGAATATACACGAATGACAAGTTTTTCCCACTACTAGCCAGTACATATATCAGCCTGGTCACGAACGCTAGGCCGTCTACCCCTTAGCGTTTAAAATGGAATCAGTACAGTATTCAGCAGGCCTCGTTGGCATCACAACTGTGCTGGAATTTCTCCTCCCGGTACAAATTATGCGGCTACACCGTTGCTACCTAACTGGACACAACAGTATAGCATGAACATGCGCATACACAGGAACAGAACATGAAATAATTTTGTCGAGGTTATGGAACACCCAACATTGTCTCAAATTAGAATTTTTACCAACAAAGGGTTTGGTTGGAATGAGTTCCATTCAGCAGGTCCAAACAGTATCAAGTACATGTATATATGTATACCAGGAAATGACAATTTAGATTTAAAGTAATTTTGTTAGTCTGGCATATATTTACAGTAGATATAAGTGCTTAGATTTTCTTTAATTGATGTGATTGCTGATAGCAGCAAATAAATAAGGTCTGGTCTTGGACAGCTCTACATTTGCGAACTACTTTTTATAGAGATAGATTGTACAACCTATTATTAGAGATAGTTCTAACGGTTTTGTTCAAGAGTTTTTGATAAATATCATATTATTATTTTGGATATATTATGCTATAATGTTTAAGAAAGTGATAATTTAAAACATTTATTTATATTTGTCTGAGTGAATATCGAATATTATATACATTGTATATGGTCAATATCAAGCATATGCATATGTATGATATTGTTAATTATAATCATCAAAACTTCTAGTAGAATAGTTATAGTAGAGATGAAAATATGTTGTTGCACATGTATATTGTTGCAACATAAAGACATTTAATTCTATCATAGTAACAAACAATCATAATAACCTATTTTCAACACAGGCAAAAATAACGTTACGTCCAACAATAGGAATTGCTGAAAAAGAGTCAGCCATTTTGTCACTGTGATTTTTGATTGCTTGGAATACAGTTTATATTTACAACTACATGTATATTTTATTCGTTGATCATGATGTCAATACGTTCGTCAGATATGCCAAGTAAGATACAATATGTTATACGAATAGTATTTGACACATTCATAGAATTGCATGTACACTGTATATAAATATATGAACTAAGCGGATAGAGTTTACATTGCAACTAAACTCCCAGCTGATGGAAGTTACTTTCATCAATACCACATGGTCACTGGAAACAAATGAATTTATATAAGTTGTTTTGATTTTCCTATTGCTTTATGCATTGTGCTTGATTGTTGTACCTGTCAGTAATGACTAACGACCTGGCCTGAAACAACCATTATTTATGCATAGAGAGAAGACAACTTCTGCGGTAGCTCAGTTGATGTTTATCTGATCCATTCCACCAGTAAACTGAGTTTATTGTTTTAGATTACGTAAAACCAACCATTTTCATAAAATTTGCATTATTTTTGTAGAATTGATAAGAAATGGAGCCAACAGAAGCTTGTTTAAGAGGTAAAATAACTACAATCAAGTCAAATTTATGCAAGAAACCAGCATTTGCGTTGTGTTGGACATATACAGTGTTCTAAAGGCAAATATGATCTTATACACACATGTATAATATGCAGATGTATATTATGGAAACAACAATTGTATATAGAGAGAAGACAACTACTGTATAATGCGTAGTATACATTACTACTTGTTGTTTTAGCTTCATTCCTGTCAGGGACTACTCTGTCTCAAACTTTGCTGAGCTTAGAAATCCCAGCTCGATCGCTCCTGTCAAGATAGGGCTTAAGAAGTAAGTTCTCTCTATTATCTTTAGTATGACAAATAATTTTATAAATAATTAATGACACAGAACAATTGAATGCCAGAAATAGAAATCGCTGTGCCGCTCAATTGAAGTCAATGTATCATTGGGCTTTATTTAGCACGTAGGAACTTATATACCTGCATATGCATGGTATATTATATAGGTTCAGAGGCTAAACTATGATACCATAAGACAGTGGTTCGCCACTTCATGTTATTTTATACGTAGCTTTTTATGGAATAGTATGATACAGTTGTATGTATCTCAACATAAGACGCCATGTGCACTCTTTTAGTGAACCAAAAGTAACAAAGCCTGCTGCTTTTACACCGAAACCACCTAAAATCGCTAAACCAGAGTGCTTAAGAAGATCAAAAGTGCTAAAACTTCCACCCATAGTGAGACCCCAAGAGAAGCAGCAGCCGGATTCCAGCACGTCATCTCGTCGTCCAAATATACCAGGGTATGTACCACTTAGATTACTGGAGCGGATGCAGCACCACTATTAGTAACTTGGCATGGCTGTGAGGCGTATTAATTGGTTAGCCAAAAGAAATAAATTGACATTTGTCCGGTAAAATAAATCTACCGCTATGATTTCGTGCAGTTAGACACAAACAATATTCTGTAACAGAGAACGTATTTTTATTACCTTTCCCACATTCAAATAAAAGTAAGATTTTGGTGATTTGATTCCAGTTATAGGGTCAGTGACTAACAAACAATTACTATTCGTTATATCATGTATATATCAGCATTCTACTAGCTGAAAACCAGCATGGAAAAAAGTACATAATTCTACCACACTCAACTCAATGATCTTATCAGTACCCGATAGTAAAGAGGGATTTCACCCTCTGGTAGTCCTAGCTCCCTTGTATTATCTGTTTCTTTTTGTAAGAGTGTAGTCTGATATTCCAGCCGGGCCTTAGTTGAGCATCTTGTAAGTTTAGTTCTACCGAAGATTCTCTTAAAGACAGTGGCATATTGTGTTTGAGTTGGTTCCAGACTCGTGTTTTTATCACCTTTCTCTCTGCTGAAGTAACACAAGTTATATGTAGACATTGCCATGTAAAATTACTTTCAGTGGGCTAAAATCTGAAGCACCTCGATCTGCTGGAAATACACCAAAGCCTCCAAAAGAGCTGAAACCACAGTCTCTAAAGTCACCAAAAATACAACGACTTCCAAGTTTAGCCAAACTAACAAGAGAGCTGAAACCAGAGTTTACCACTATTGCTCATCCAGATATATCTGTGCCAAAGTATGTATTGCCATAATATATTAAACAAAGTCTAAATTTGGTAGGCTACTATGATTTATGTTCTATTTGCTAGAAGTAGCCAGGTTATCAATCGCATGGTTTTCAACTTGTATATTTTCTTTACTACCTATCTAATGCAGGTGCATTGTAGTAGCTGTAATATACCTCTCCATAAATGCGCTGTTTATAGGAATGATAGAATATGCGGGGGGCTTTATGTCAGGAAGGAAAGGTTGCCCCCTATGAGAAATATTGTGGCACAAAAGTAAGTCATACTATTTGTTCAGTTCAGTTCCAGTACATATTATTTACCATATTTGCATTTTGTTGCGTGAAAGTTAATTAGAGAGCCAACTGCAAATTGAATCTCTGAGAAATTAAATACAGTGTTGTCATACATGTATTTGTGGTTCTAGTTAACGGTAGTACAGATCTACACAGCTGATCCTACAGTACTTTCAACAAGAGGCAGGCCTGCCTGTGTCCTTGTTAAATGGTGCTAACATGCTAACAGTATTGATTATAAAAAATCAATTCTTTATAATAAAATTTTGATACTATTTGATATATTATTAGCATTGATACTAATTCATTACAATTCTGTTTACTCAGTGAAGATGACATTTATGTGCACAAGCCAAGAGATCCCTGGCATAGAAAGATAATGGAAGAGGCACGAGCAAGGGACGGAATGAGCAAGGAAAGTATACAGGTAGTTTCGCTTACAAAGCTACCAGATATCAGGAAACAAGTTTTCTGAACTCACAGTATGGCTATTGCCTCAACATGCTATTTTCATATAAAACGGGATTTATCTTCTCTCTGCGACAGGGTGTTAGAGATAAGACAATTTCAATCAACATATTTGATTTCAGTTTACTTGTACATTGTATCTTTCACAATCATAGAGTATGTGCTACTAAATAGCTGTTCACGCATTGTTCTGCTCCCACATACTAGATTATATAGTGCATATGTAGTACTGCTTCTTTAATGGTTCCTGAGATATGCACATAAAGTAGTTCATCATGCAGCTGAGGCGGAAAAGGGCTCAGACAAATTTAATGTTGCACGCTATTTGTGTATATTGATTTATTTCATATATTAATGTTTTACTTTTTGCTTTTGTTTTTGTGCATTATTTCTGCACACTAATGTACTATAAGGTGGTGCATTCTTTTGAGAAAAGATAGAAAGTGTTGTCCACTCTATTGTATATACATGTACACCTACCTATTATTATGTATTATAGACTATTTACATCTATAAATACAACATTACGTGTATCAACCTGTACATGCTACTTGTGCAATGTATTATTTGGTGTTCACAATAAAAAATTTAAAAACAAATAATATGCTCAGCTATTTTAAGGAATGTGAGACTGTTGTAGTAAAGTATTGGTAACTGGATGGTGGACCTATTAATACATGCTTAATATTTTTCTTCGGCCAGAGTTGGATAAAACTGAGATTTCTAGGAGTATAAAAAGGCAGATTTTCACATTGTTGTTCTGATATACATATGTATTTGTGAAAGTAGGTCATTGACACACTATAAGATAGAATGACAAACTCTTTGAAGATAATCTAAGTTGATAACGGGCTAAGGATGAACATACATGTAAGTAAAGAATGATTCTGCAGTGTTTAAAATACTGAATAGTACAAGTAAAGGTGGGGAATAGAACCCATAAACACGCAGTATTTATATATAATGGCAAGTTGAGTTAAATTGGTGCCAGTGTACTAATTTAAAATACACGTGCAGCAAGATTGTAATATAATTTATTACAAAGCTTGACTTTACACCTCACTAATTTCAGGAATATAGTAACGTTGTTTACAACAATATAAGAATTAATGGGCCGCTGTACCTGTGGGTGGGTGGGGGAGGGGTGCCAGAGAACCTACAGTGCATGCTAGAGTAACAAGAGAGAAATATTGAGGCCAACCAGACAGGCGCTAGACTGATACATCCTGTTTGGGGCCAGCCAGGGCAGCAATGCCCACATAGAAGGAGGAGGATGACTCCTATGTCAGATTCAGTTTGCCTGGAAAGGTGAAAGGTCCACCTGCAATGGGACGGAAGCCGTAGAAGTGGGGTGGCTCAAGCCATATCATGGGAGCTCAGGTTCAGGTCACAACAGTAAAATAAAAAAATGTGCATGTAAGGTGCTCACATCATGCATGTATTGAGAAAGAAAGTAAATGAATATGCAAATTGGTTTACAAAAAATGCATGAAGGTGCTTTGCAGCCTTCCAAAGTAGTTGCGAATTCTAGAAGGGCCTTGTCAACAGACCATGTATTTTGAACAGCTCCTTGAGAAACCAGAAAGCCCGTACAACAACGTTACTGTCTACAGACGATAGTACAACTGTATATGTTCAATTCAACCAACTCCATCATTCAACATACCTGCGATAATAATGAACTTAAAATGACTGGCTCGTTGTTACAAAGCAGAAGTTGTCTTTCCTCGTTTAAATTTCGACATATATTCGCAGCTGAGAGCTTCAGTTCCCAAACACCACATCCACATTGGCAGTTAATCTATATATTTATAGCAGGGATTAGTAGCGGTTCTGCTCATGTACTGCAATGTTTAGGCTAAGTGTAAAAAGCCTAAAAAGATGGCGAAGTTGATAAGAAATAATAATTAAAAATTTAAATAATACTGTAACAATTACCAACCAATGTAATGCTAACATAAAAATTACTCTTCTTTGTTAGTTGACTGAGACAAGCTTTTAATCTAACGTCTATATTTTCACGGTGTAGGCTTACTTGCTGGAAAATCACGTGTAATAATTTAAAACAATAATATTTATTTTATAATTTATAATAATTATAATAATAAATATTCAAATATAATTTATTAATATAAAGTAATATAAAATATTTATATTAATATAATTAATATTCATGTTTATCCATAATATTGTAGGCCTATATCATATGAGGCATGAGCACTAAATGTAATATTAATATAATTAATAAATGCTGCACTCGGACTTGTTCTGCGCTTTGACTTTGACTTTACTGTTCTGTTCGCATGTCTTGCATACTTACCAAGGAGCAAGGGCAAAAAATCTGGACATAGTTTGTGTTTATATAATATTAATATAATTATTCTATTTGAATAAAAATATATCGCTAAAAGTATCAAGCTATCAATTTAATAGGGGCAGACATAAAAAATAAAAAGGTAAAAGGATTATTTTGAGAAAGACAATTCTAAACAGGATGTTTCAAAAACGGACAGTTCGAAACAGGACAGTCTGAAACTGTGTAGATTACATTTAGAAGAACACAACTCAAAGATAATTAATTTTAAATGATTAATTTAATTATTTGAATGAAAAAAGTGACATTAAAAATAAAAATTAGTTGAAATCTGGCAGTTGGGGTTAGGGGTTTCGAACTGTCCAGTTCCGAAACGTTCTTTTCGAACTGTCTTTCGAACAGTCACAAATTCACATAAGAACTAGGGGGTGTTCCGACAAAATATGGACTCTTGGCAAGTCTGGTGTTTGATACTGTTACTCAGAGGTGAAATCACACTGGATAGTGTTTTGAGTGCGAGTCCAGTTACTACAGTATCATATTGTAGGCCTACTCACACTCGATGAAACATATATAATCTATAGGCTATGTAACATTTTTGAACCTGCAAAATGGAAATTAGATGCCTTAACTTAAAAATGCAAAATATAAAATGTAAGATCACTTATTATTATACGTAAAGCAAAGAAGCGTGTAAGGCTACTGATTTTTTTATTATCAGCTTCCAAATTAATAATGGCCTACAGGTGAAATGGGTCAACAACGTTTTCAAGTGTTGTTCCAAATTTGGATCATCAGTTATCGCAACAGTTTATTCTGACTGGCATTGCAATCGAATGAAGGTACAATGTAAATATCAAAATAACTTATAGGCCTATTCACAGCAAAATTGCACAACAGTTATTTGCATTTAGGTTTTATTTGGTTACTGTAGATAGCACGGTGCTGCTGTACACAATTATAAAAGATGGTGAAGATATTCATAGGGAATATACCGGATGGAGCCAGGAGCAGTGAATTACAACCACTGTTTGAAAAATACGGGCGAGTTAGCGAATGTGATATTCTTACCAATTTTGGTTTTGTGGTAAGTAAACACTTTTAATATTCCAAAGGAGTTATTAACAATATACTTTTGTCAAATATAGGCCTAATACCCTGGTGACCTTATGTAATCACTCGCACAAAGTATTTGCTATTCATGGCACTGGCTTTTGATATTAGCAGAATGTTTATTAGGCAAACCTGTTTGGCTAATTGCCAGTGTGTCTGCATGATTTATCCGCTTTTGCTAGTACTAAAGACAATGGATCACTGGCAACACTTTGCCAAAACTGAAGTTAAAGTCCGCTATTGCAAAAGTCACCAGGGTATTTGTAGTAATTTTGCTCCTTGTTCCACACTAACTAAATAATTGTCGAGTAATTGGAAAGTAGGCTAATTGTTTTTTTGCGTCTAATTTGAGAATAAGCTGCATGTATCTTTGTAACAATGTCATTTGAGAGAGGATAGAAACAAAGAGCAAGTTGTTATGCTCTATCAGTTGGAAATTGTTGCAACCATGAAAAGGAAATGTGATCAATCAATTTAGCACATGGATGATGAAGAGGAGGCAGAAACTGCAGTCAAAGGTCTAGATGGTGCATTCTTTGCTGGCGCTACGATCAAAGTGGAAGTGAGTTAGTTAGCCTATTATTATGATTACTACATGACTTGTTATGTTGATCATTGACATTCCCCTCTTGTCTTTTGATGACGTCACGTCACCTTAGACATTATGAAACTATTTGAAAAGGACAACTACAAATGTACATACTATTGGTGTTATCTACAGGGCCTACTGTAGAAACGATAGTTGACTGGTAATAAACAATAGTATTAATAGTCTACGGTAGGTAATGATGCTTCATGATGGAGGAATAGTACAAATCTAAGAACTATGGTTTGTAATGGAACTGTTAATGCAGTATTTATTGCTTGGTATATATCTTTAGTTGTCTCATGGAAAGCCATCTCGCGGCAGAGGTGGAGGAAGAGGTGGTAGAGGAGGCGGCGGCGGAAGAGGGAGTAGATCTGGTGGTGGAGGTGGATATAGAGATCGAGACAGACGAGACAGATATGATGACTATCCACCACCGTAAGTATTCTCATTTTTCCAATCAGTAGACTTGACGTACTCTGATATGATGACTTGGTGTACTCTGATATGATTACTTGACGTACACTGATATGATGACTTGATGTACATGTACTATGATATGATGACTTGACGTACATGTACTTTGATATGATGTCTTGAAGTACTTCGATATGAAATGGCAATTCGAGGTTGTTTAGTACTCATGCATAATACATAGTATTTAAGATGCTGTCTTACTGTTTTAAAGGAGAAGAAGCAGGGACTACTATGATCGGCCTGATCCGTATGCAAGGGACCCGTATGCGAGGGACCCCTATGCTAGAGATCCATATGCCCGAGATCCGTATGCCAGGGATCTGTATGAGAGGAGAGCTCCTCCCAGGTTAGCCTCTAAACTAATTCATGTTGTAGTTATGGATTGTCTTACTTTCTTACTAGTTTGCTTTATAAACTAGGTATTAAAATGTATAACTCGTCAGGGGTTGTCTTCTCCCGATACAATGTGTGCCAGGTCTAGGTGTGCTCAAGCTTTGCAATATTTATGAGCATCAGCTTCAGAGTGGGTGTCTGTTGTACCTTGTAATATCTGCTGCATGTTATATAGGCCTACACATGTGATGCACTATTTGTATAGAGATTTCTATGAAAGAGAGAGACGACCCATTCCTAGAGACCCATATTCTCGTGACCCGTTTGCAGCCAGGGATCCATACGCTAGATCCGTTGACCCTTACGCTAGAGACAGAAGTCCTGTTAGAAGGTCCAGGCCGGATAGATGGTAATTTAGTATACTAAATAATATGTATTTACATGTACTTGAGCCATCTACTGGTGAGCTGAAGGAGCTCATGGTGATAAAACTCTGGGATATCTTAGACAGTTAGGCTGTAGTGGTGAGCTTTCTAACATGTCAACACAGAAGTGCTGGCTGTAGGCATACCCAACAGTCACATGGTATTGTGAAAGACATGGCTAGTGTTGATAAGTAATACCATGATTAAGATTGTACTAATACTGACTAGCTCTACACTGAACTATGACTATGAGCTCTGCTGCAGTTCTGACTGCAAATTTTTTGATTAGACCCCCCTCTATGTGTGTGTGGATAAGTGTACTCAAGGACCTACGTGTATCTGAACTTTATTTACTTGTGTAATATTTGAGGGGATATTATTTGTAGGTCAGGCTATGATGTGGGAAGTGGATATGATATGGGGTAAGTTATCCTATGCATTGGTTACGTTATGCATTTCCGAAGAACATATTTGTTCCGAGTTGTCAATTGTGAGAAATTTTGACAGCTAACAGTTAATGGCTCCTGTGATTAGTCTGGTGTATGTATGACCCATATCAATTACATTCTAACTGAGAGGTCCAATTACATCATTGTAATAGTTTTTTCAATTTATATTTTGCTTGTAGGCTCAATATACTTTTTTCATGATTTAGGTCATTTATAATGGTTTTTATTGTGCTGGGGTAAATGCACTTTTACTTGAACAATTCTGCAATTTGTATGCTTTTCTCATAAAAATTTCGATAAACTACTTCGAAGTTTAAATTTTGACGATATTATTTTATGCTGACTTTGTTAACTAGTGATCAACGAGGAATTGTACATCGTTACACACTCAACTATTGTCCTTCATTTTACTGAAATTGTCAGAGGCACCTTTATCTATGTTCATTACATCTTTTAGACGTCTTTGATGTGGATTCTACAATCGACGCCGACACAACATCCCGCTGCCTGCTCCGCCTTCTACACAATATCCTTATGTCGTCGATATCTAAATATTCTTATCGACCAACGTTCGCCATTTATTGGTTGATCATCCAAGACGTTATTCAATCTATGTACATACTGCACATCTTTAGTACTTTTATACCGATGCCGTTTGTGATTAAAACGCACGGACTTCTCTCTGAATAGAGTTTTTCTATTGTAAATATGATAACCAATTTGTTACAATAAATGTGTATTAAGCTAATTAAGTTGGTAGCGAATGGCCTTTTCGTGTAACTTTGCAAATTTTTCATTCTTTTATGGTAGTTACAGCAGGTATTAATCGATAGTCTTCGAGTTTTATCATAGTTACTTGGAGCATAAAAGTCTTGTTTATTAATTCACAATCCGCTGCATACATGTAATTATATACTGATTTATCACGATGGACATCTAATACGTAGCATATGTCCTACACACCTGGTGTGCCGTCAGTTCTATACATCGGTAGTCACAGTGTCTTTAGATAGAGAACGACCAGTCGCATCTACAACCCTTTCGTTGCTTTAAAGGTAATGTGTCTTGTAACCTCTAACAAGGATTTAATTATGACGATTCACCGCAAGTTACGCTTTTATTATTCGATAGGTTGTTATACCATGTAACTGAGTCAGATTCGATCAAACGAGCTCCAGTTAAACACTCACTTGTAACAGACGATCTTTTTCACTGATTAAATCTAAATTAAGCAGCTATGTAGACGGTCACTGTATGTATTGTAACAGCATATGGTTTACTTTCGTGTTTATATTACCCAGTTAGTACTCCTCTGATAATAGTAATCTTGTGTTGTAGGTGATCTGACTCGATGCTACTCTTGAGCGATGTTGATAGTGTTGTTCATTGGACTGGGACTTGCTGTACTCGATGTACTCTGTAGCTGGTACGTTTGTTTCACATTGTCTAATAGGTCAAGGAATGGAACATAATGCGTTTGAGAACGGAGTTTTACTGTGTTGTTTGGCGAAAGGTGCCAGGAATTGGGTGCATGTCAAGGACAAAAGTTCCGTGATGTTGTTTTAGGTGGAGGCATGAGTTTTTGGACAAGCGAATGAGGAATCATCCTAAAATAAAGATGGCTGCTCCTTACTATTGGCACCAGCAGACGTAACCAATCATGATTGACATGAGCTCTTTCCTCAATGATGTAGGCACAGAGATAACCCTCTCCAGGTTCTGACAGGTTGTTGATTTGTTAGAAGAAATCACAGTGGACATTGGGGACATATTTATCTATTTTAGATAGTTAAGCAGAAGATGCTTGTGCTGGGATTGCAGCTTGTTATTTGGATTGATTGAGGGCAGAAATTAATTCCTGAATCTTTTGGTGTAATAGATCATGGATTCACAACGTGTAGTACTTGTCTGTCCTTTTATGAATGTAAAATTACACTATGATAGGCCAATAATGGAAGCAGTCCTATTGCTGTATAACACAGACTTAGTTACTGTAATATATACATGTATTAATGATCTGTAAATGCTATTCTTTATTCTAATATAATATTATATACAATAGTATTAACAGACAACATTGTATCTACACTGTTCATTGACAGCACCATTCCAATATATACAATGTACATGTATGTATGTGTTGTTACCATTCAATAGCAGGGTATTGTAAATTAAAATAGGAACATTATGTACATAGTAATATACATAAGCATAGTTTGCTAGCTCAACCAGGTGACTGCTGAGATGGGCCAAGATTGCATTCCACCAGAGGGTGATCTATTTATAGAACAGGTACATGACTAGACATTAAATAGTGGACTTCATAAGAGATGTATGTTTCTTCTCTCTGAATGACTTCACCATTACCTCTGCAGTACAGCCAATATTCCAGTGTATATCGTTACAGTCGACCATGTTACAAGCTATCTTTACAGTGTGCAATCCTGGCTGTGGGAATGAGAGAAGAAAGTCTGTACAGAAGTATTCATTTACAACTTTCACTGTACTCTCTAAATCTTTTTCCTTCTGCTGGTAACTCTACAAGCATACACCAGTATACGTTACAATAATACATACATTGACAATGATCCTGTTTGTCAAATAAATAAGGTATTAGTGTGTCAAATATCACTTTGTTATCATTGATCATTAAGTGGATACAAAGTTACTGGGGTGGCATCATTCTATATACAGTATATAGTATCCAATATAGGTTCTAGGAGTTGTTTACCCCTGAACCAATTATAGAACATGAGCAGACAAATCTCATTCAAACCAGTTGATCATAGAGTAGTACTATTATCAATAGGCATTTTGGTACAAAGGTAATGTGATAAAACCTCCCTAATGACAGACACATTTAGTACTGGAAAGAACAACCAATTCACTTTTGCACAATATATACATGTACAATATTGTACGACGTAGATGTAATTAGTATAAGGAATGGAGGACTTCCTATTAAATAATATTCGGTTAAATCTCCATTTTAGGTTTCGAAGTGAACAATCTTTCACTGAAACTATCAATATTGCACGGGTATTAGATGTGCATGTACACACACTAACCTTATCCCCGGCAGCAATGGGGTTACCGGTTATCCCATTAGACTGCTGTCTCCTACTAGATAACGTGACGCTGACTCTCTTTACCTTCTTGTGCCTATCAGCATGGGAATAGCTGACAATCCCCTCCACAGTGAGGGTCAGGTAAGACTGACTGTGGATGAGAACAAATTCTCCTGCTTTCTGATGTGGTCTCACATTAATCTGCAAGTAATAGAATGGTAAAATAGCTACATATAAAGTACGGCATTCGTTTAGCCTCCATTTTAAGGTACCTGGAATCATAGGTGGTTACGACACGTTGGCAGCTGACCCCGGAGATTGAGCAGGCTATTAGTGTATATTTTCAGCTGCTCCCTACTCACAAAATAGATAGAGTCAGTCGGGAGGGCTTGTAATAGAGGTAAAGAATGTAGTGCAAATCATGAGGGTGGCAAATGGGGGCCATGATAGTTGGATATTTGTACTTTATAAATGGGCAAATGATGATCAGGATTATTGAATGGCCACAGAGTAAGTGAAATTAACATGATTCATTACATTACTGTCTAATTCAGACAAAGAATTTATTACAGATATAATTAGTATTATGCTCAGGGAGACCACAACTTACAGTGGCTGTTGTAGTCTGGAGTCTCTGGAAGAAGTACCTGGGTAGAGGAAGTCTGCTCTCCGTCAGCAGACGTTGTGACACAGCCTTTAGAGATTCCATAAGCTAATAACAACAACAGACCATCATCTTATTATACAATGCCTTGCTTATTATATACAGTAATGTGCTGACGCTTCAACCAGCAGTGTAGTTATACTGAATTCAAAATGGCTGATGCCACAAGTAGGTGTTTGCTACCTCCACCTCATTTAAACAGTTCCGACGCCATTTTGATGGTATATAAAAGCTGCCCACAACAATAACATATACCTACAAGAGACATCAATTATTTTGAATGTTTTCATTTACACCCCATTAACCCATCACGCTTCAGCTTTAGTGACGTTTATACATTAATATCTTTTTATGAAGCCGGCACAAACCTGAGAAGAAATTACAATCTCATCAGTATCAGAGAGACTTGCAGATGGCGGCCACTCTCTTTTGATGGAGTCCAGGAAGACGGTGTTACTGTTATTACCGAATTGATCAGAACTCTTTGTGACAGGAAGTGGGAATTGTCTTTCACCGGTTAATAAAGTATCCAACAGCTGAGACATCAGGAACACCCTCTCCATTAATCTATAAATAAACGGGTCGGCTTATCACATAGTATAAAAGCTAATGTCAAATGAGCACTTTATATCAATCATGAAAGATAGAGTAAAATGTGTCTAATATCGATTATAATTATTCTATAATATTTTAATGGTAGGACTGCAGTGATAATCTTCCATCGGACTATCAATACATTAGGCTAGTTTCATATGCAATGTATATGTACATGTAAATAGTATATCATAGTTAGACTATAAGACTTGGCTCTATGGAAAGGTGGAGGATATCACTTCTAACATAACATGCAAGTGAAACATTATGTACTAGTTTGCCAGTAGCATATGAAAGGGCAGAAGAAAACAACTCTAATACTCACATTTTCACATGATTATGAGTTTCCTCGTCAGCGTCCAGTAAGGTCTGCTGGAGACTAGAATACTGGTTATGAAGATCGTGGAAGTCAGCTGAACACTTTCTCAGCTCCTCCGTTATTCTCCCGTACCTGTGGACAAAGAGTGTCTAAGAATCAAATACACTCGTGTCTTGTACAATAGACTAACCATTTTAAATTATAGAATAAAATTTAATTACTTTATAATAGTTCTATACAAAAAAATTCCATGACCTCAAAACTAAACTTGACAGCAGCCAATATTTATTAGTTAATGCATACAACACTCTAATGACAACTCGTACATTATCATATTTATGATGACCCACCTGATGAGATCGTCACCAGTTTTAGCGCCCTCTATCTTGCCGATAGCCGGTGGAGGGCACATCCAGTACATGTTAGACACACACTGGACCTTTCTGTGATGTATGAGTTCTGTGAGCAGAAGGTCCAAGTACTTACAGTGGAAGGCGAACAGCCCTCCAGTCTTACTAGTCGTCTGCATAGAAAAATTACAGAGGATTATACAATGGTAGCCAGTCCTCAATTTCTCACCACGTTATGCAGTTTGTGTTCGCAAGCTTAATGCTAGTTACTATGACTAACTGTAAAGATATGAGAGTATAATGTAGCACGTAGAGTAAAATAATTTAATAAAAATTCCAAATAAAAATTCTGAAATAACTGACCAATATGGTCCCACTGATTCATGTGTTGCTGCATTTGCAACCTTGAACCAATATAGCGTTTCATTTACTCATGCACAGTACTGTTATAGGAGACTAATTAGTGTTTTACAAACATTGACCAGACTCTACTATTCCGCTAATGTTGTGTGGTGACAATGCGCTATTCTATGTTTATTAGAGTGAGTACAGCAAACAATAAACAAAAGTGCTCTAAAATAAATTGCACATTTTTAAAATATAGTATATAATATGAAACTTCAAACAGAGCAGTGTGCCTCAGAAATTTTTCTTATATTATCAAGACAATATTGCTAATCACACCGCTTGTTTGCAATGCTCGAGTACTAGTGTCATACTTAATATCGTGATAATCATACATAGTGTATACCTCAATTGATCTGATAGCCTTAGTGAGTGAGAGAATGCTGGAGTCTAATCGGGGGAGATTCACCCCTTCAATCTCATCATCACATAGAGTTTTCAAAGCACTCTGGCTAGAGGCAAACAATGTTAGACAGGACATAAAGCAGAGAGAACTGTCTGAAGTCACCTATAGAACAAAACACATGTAAATAGTTACAACAAAGTTCAACATGGATAACGCAAAGTAATTTCAAAATCGTTCATTCAACGATAAGCCGAACACTCACATCGGGTAGTCCTAAATTGCAATAAAGTTGTGGACTGTGCAATGTTTAATTAAAAACTGTGACACTCTAAGTTTGAATGAAACCTGGAATTTAACTTTTAAATTAACAATTTGGAATTTAACGAAAAAATTAAAAAATAATGTATGAAAGTAGAACAACTAGTCTGATTTGAAATGTTGGAGTGTTGTTTGGAGGAAGATACACAGGTGTGACATATATTCCTGATCCCGGCAGGAGAACAATCTTAGACCGAGAGTATAACTGCAGCTCACCTGGTTGTTGAGAGTATCCAGTAACCTCCCCGCTAGCTGGTACTGCCCAAACCTTAGAGCCTGTCTAGTCACTCTGTAGATAGACCAGTAATCCTGAGTCAGTAACACCTCACACAGCGTGGACAGTGTACTCTCCCCCATACTGACTTGTGACATGGACGTGTGCAGTATTACGGAGCACAGCATAACCTGTGTGATATGCGGAGATTTCGTTCACAAACAAGGAGAGAGATAGGCCACATAAACATCACCTTACCCTGTTGCTGTGCAAATAAAATCTCAATGTTTAAAGGCCAAGTCTAATGATAGTATGCTAAATTAAAAAGACCAAATTCGGGTGCAGAGAATGTGTGCTATACATGTCAAGGTCAATTAATATGAGATTCCCATCCTTTCATCTTCAACAGAGTATATACAACCAATGATGGGATTTTAAGCAAGCATAAAATAACACCCGACTTACAACGAGTTTACTGTTAGCATTGCTCCATCCTTTTAGTACATCCAACAGGTCGTGGAATACGATATGAGGAGGTAACTCCAGCACCATGAAAGCTTCACATATAACCAGTCGGCAGTCATCTGTATAACCATACAGTAAAAGTTTGATGACATCTGAAGAGTGTTATAGCCGACAAGTCACACTACCTCAAGGATATAATGTCACCAAACAAGATTTGTCAACACACACTGAAAGCAGAGTCCTAGCCTCAACGACCCGGGTTTTGGCCACACGTCGCTCTCCGACTTCAGACTAAACAAAGTATGTACATTGTGTGAACAAAACACCATATTATCAGTCTACTACACCAAAATAAAAACTTTACGCTGTTAGAGATGTGATCAATAGGATATATGCGAGTTAGTTAAATAAATATAAACAGTCAATAGACATAATCAATATGTGACTGATATTCCAGACATACCATCATCAGCAGAGGTGAGAGCTGTAAGCAACACATCCATAAAGTTACTGTTGTCCACTTTACCGGCCAGTAGCTTCACACAAATCAGAGAGTCCTAGCAAATTGATTATGGTATCCATGTACATTTATGCACTACTACTACTTGTGTACAGTCGAGGGTTCTATGTGTAAATACAGTGCAGATAGGAGACTTGTACAGAAAGAAAATAATTACAGAATTAATTTATTGACGTCATGTAAATGTTTGCATTTGACAGCATCCCATATGCAGAGGTCCTGAAACAAAATAATATGGGCTCCCCATGTGCACATGACTGCCATAACTAATCAAGGCAACTCAGACAATTTGACTAACTGACTAAAATAGATAACAACAATGGTGATTGCAGTGAAGATGCTAGTCCATTCTTCTTGAGTTTATCAACTAAATTTCCCATAGTGTACATATTTCAACATCGTTTTTGCAAAATATTCTCCTTTAATTCAAATCTGAGCTTTCTTCAAAGACTAACTGATTTACATTCAGTTATTAATCAACTAACTGATTCACTGATAGTTTAACTGACAGGTAACTCACTTTAAGTGCTTGAAGGTCTGACTGAGTTACAGACGTGAGGATGAGAGACTGTATAGCGGTTACAATTGGTTCACTCCATCTGGTCATGTGATCAGCTGGTAGAGTCAGGAGTAGCTTAGAACAGAGCTTGAGACAACATCCGGCCACCTGAATACCAGAGGAACATCTGCATTAAATTATCTGCTCAAAATGGTAGTGTTGTCCTCCTTACTGCTAACCAACCAAACACTCAGTCTCCCACTGAATACTGTACTTCACACCATGAGAAAGGCAAGTCAGGAAGAGCGAAGCAATGCTACACTGATACAGAAATTTTAAAGCTTTGGGTGGTAATAAACCAAAAGCTCTTTTAAGATACATGCAGTTCACTTTCACTAAAGTGATTTACTAAAAGCATTTACCAATGATTGGTTGTAGAATCAGCAGACTACATTTAATTTCATAAAGGGATAACATCAGGTAAGGAATCAAAGTTGTTATTCGGTTATTAGAACTGCACCAGCCAAATGAGGATGATGTCAACCCCAAACGCTCAGAAGCGATGATGCATCGCTACCAATATATGTACCTACGTAGGAAGAGTTAGTGAATAAACCAACCAGAGAGTTAGTTATTAAAGTTGAATAGAATTGTCTTGTATGAGAAATTCTCGACATGGTCATTGAGCAAATAACGTTATCAGAATCTACCTGCAAGTTAATATCAAAGCAGAATGAGTTGATCAGAGTGTCAAGTACAGTCAACTCCTTGTCCTGCATATAACTGTAAGATGTAAGAGGGTTTACTGTAACTGCTAATATCTGCAGCACCAACAACCTGCAGTTTACATCTTCTGTACGTTCTGCATAATCCAAAAGTTTCTACAACATATACATGCCTGTGCGAAATCACGTTGATTTCTGGATTCAAATTGCACGTAATTCATGTAATTATTACTATCAAGGCATCAAACTGAATCGCTTACAGTACCTGGATGTGATCAGAAGTGAGCTGGTGTGGAGATGTCTCGAGAAGTAGCTTTAGATTCTTTAAGATACACAGTTGTACAGATAGCCTGTGGTCACTAGTTAGCCATGAGAAAAGTTGCTCCAACTAAAATTAAATTTCACAGATGGAGATTGTACATGTATTTGTGTAACTACAAATGGAGGTGGAATAATGCAATACCCTCAACAGTTACATATACATGTACAACATCCATAGTGCAGATACAATAGAGGCACAAATCTTATTATGCCTGTAGCGAAAACCATCATATAAAACAACTGCATTTAGATTTCCAAGAGGAAAATTAACATGTACCAATAGATATCACATCAAGCTAGAATAAGGTTTTAGTGGTTTTAGTGAACAAGCAGTACTCACCTGCAGTGAGATGCCAGAGAGAGACCTACAGCATAGCTTAGTGAGAGTGGTTAGTGCGGTGACAACCATGTCATGTGCCACGTAGTTGTTTAGCAGTTCTTCACAGATAGCCTTGGCTTTCAGCGTCATGGCCTGCGATGCATCCATATACTGCAAGGTGGGGATAAGCTCCAGTTTCATTGGAACAGAGGCTATCTAAATATTGAGTAACAGAAACCTTTGTGAGAATAAATAACCACCATAGCAATTCATGATTATGAAATTTATGAAAGATATTACATTCACGTGTGTGTCTATTTAAAAATGTCATTTTGTAGCTAGTATATTCAGCAGTGCAGTAATCCATTTACTAATGCAGGCACAATGATGAGAAGAATAGAGTTAAGAGACAGAAATAGATAGACTGATGACGCGTCACAAAATTCCTCGTATTTAAAAGTTGTCTGCCCATGAAAATTTAAAACATGAGAAAGCAATTTCTGTGGTTATACAAATAATGCATAAATAAAGGTAAATTTGACCGTATAATAATACAACATTCCTTCATCTCGTATTGCAGGTTTGATAATAGGCCTACATAATAATATTTAAACAGTCAATAAGGATTACAGAACAACATAATATTTTACCTATAACTGCATTGCTTGAAATAACGTGATACATGATACTATACCAAGTATAGGACAGAAACAGTTGTAAAGCCACTGGAGTTGTTGCTCCTTACCTGAATCTTCTGAGCTATAGTATCTAAAGAGCCTTTATTGAATACTTGTGATACTTTAGCAAACTCTGAGACAGCATATATAGATGCCTGAACTTCTACCTCATCGTTTGAATTGAGGGCTTCCAGCACAGCGTGGTGCACATTCTTACGTTTTGTTAGTATGGGAGCACAGGCTGCTAGACACCTACAGGAAACGGAGGAGAGGAGACGTTATGCAGTGAGTGTCTATCTACAGGTTTGCAACATGAAATAAATATCAAGATTTACCCAAAAGAATCACGCTTTGGTTTGGTTAGTGAGTGCTAAATCCCGGAGCAAGTACTTACCTGATAGTTACGGCCCTGGCTACAGGATCATTGCTATGTACAACTTGGAATATTCTAGCTACAAATTCATCTACATTGTGTATTTTATCTAGATGTCTGTGACTCTCTTCAAACACCCTCACAATGCAGAGGCGGACAAAGTTGTTGCTGGAAAAGAATAAATTATTTATATTACTTATAAAACAATATTTTATGCTCACTCAGTCAAATACAAGAGCCAAAAGTTGTCTTCTCTTGAAAATGCAGAGCCCCCATAAAGGCCTATCATAAAAACAGTTTAAAAATGAGTTAAACAATTTTGAACTTTTTGCAAGTCCTTTTTTGTGAAAGGCTCCCACCACAAAAACTTCCAATTTTGAAGCTACATGTTGTATCCTTCTCTTTTATAAATATTAGTGTCAGGGGGACAATTCAAGCAATTTTACAATCATGTGTTATTTTGAATGCTTCCTCTCAGTTTTAAGATAAAGTAACATTTTATACACCATATCAACCACATTAACTTGAAGTAGAGACTTTCATTCAAGTAAAAGGGTGCTCACAGTGTAGCATATGAAGTTACTCAAAATAATAAATGGAAGATACTTAGCATTAAACATACCATACATTTTGCAGGACTAGTTTACTTTTACTAATGCTACTACCAATGCCATACATACCTAATATTGAAACAGTCGGAGAGTTTCAAGCACGCAGAGTTTATGAACATCGGGAAAGGATGCTTGTCGAAGACTTTAGAAAGTGTGATAACCGATTCCACTTGGTCTCCTTTGTTACCCGACCTTAAACCTACAGTAAATACCAGTGAAATGTTAAAATGAGGCTACAAAATATCACCAGCATGAATAAAATTATATATACATTTGATCTGTCTATTACACTTAATTAATTTATTTGCATCGTGTAACAGACTGAGAGGTTATCAAGCTATTAGCTATGGAGGTTTCTAATCAGACTTAAGTTTATATATATGCAATAGGATGACAATTTCACTGCATGCAGTAGATTATGTGCCTAATTTGCAGGACAGCTAACACGATGTCATCATTTACCTTTATCCAGTTCAACCAACGCCTGGTTGGCATCTCTCTCACTATCATCAGACATGCCTATTATAATAGATAAGGATATGAATTAACATAAAATTAATACAGACCACTACTAGCCACGACAGTAGGCTACTAGCGAAGGCCTAAATAATCCTGGATGCACTGATTAAAACCAGTAGCTTCTAGAACTTGCTAGATTTTACTGTTATGAAAAATGCACAAGCTCAATTACGGTAGCAAATGTATATCAATATGTAACTATGACATACAATGTACATTCAGGTCTACCAGTAGGCCTACTGCTTTCTTCATGACAGGTAATAATTACTGCAACATTCCTCTAGGGGCTAGAATACGTCTTGTCAATGTGCAAGTGCTAATAGATTTGGTTGAGGGCACACTAAAGATACTGGCATGATAAAAGACGGAGATATTTCTGGATATAGCCTACATGTAGTCTAAGCAAAGAAGGATAAAGGCCCAGTCAATCTGCAGCTACAACTGTACTATGTAATAGCGGTTGTCAGAATTAGGATTGCCACAGAACGAACTGCTTGCTACAGACCATCCCATCTATTTGCTAGAGTTTCAAGTTATAAAGCTGTCGCTGTCTGTAGTGCTATACCAGTCATGTACACCTATGGGGCGGTTGGTTAGTCTAATAGGTAGAGCACATTTTGGTTACTCTCAAGCTAATTCGATAGTGAGTGTAGACGTTTCGATGAGCCTGGTTTGGTGAAAAAAGTAATAGATAGATGCATGCAGACCTCTAAAGCAGTTTTCATACAAAATCACATTTAGATTTAGAGTTGCTCTTGGGGAGTTCTAGTTAACCACCTGATCTTACTAATCCATGATTATGATGACCAACTCCACACCACACAGATACATGGCCTTTCATTGTCTTGAATGAATGAATAATTTGATAAATATATAATTATAAATAATCAGGATCATAATGATAATCGATAATTATGAGAGATTGAAGCAAAGTGACAAGTCAAGTAAGCTCGCATTCTTTGCAGTAGAATTATTATTAAATTATATTATTATTATAAATAATAATTAATAATTATTATTATTATAAATTTTAATTTACATTTTTATCAGCCTGTAAATAGAGGCTTTATTAGCTAGAAAATTATCTTGCAAAAATAGATAATCACATGTAAATTTTGCCACCCATCATTAATTATTTGAATAATACAAATATATAATATTAATTATATTTAAATATTATTATTATATTCAATGGAATTAGAGTTGCAGAGAAAATATTGTGCAAAGGCAATGTTTCTTTTATATTGAGCGTCCAGAGGAAATAACATACCTATGTTTAAATTTTAATTTGACCAATAGGAGTAGTATACCTGACCAATCAAATCCGACCATCGTAATTCTACAGAATACGCATGCGCATAGGATACAAACTAAACCCATGGAAACAATCAAATAGTAGAGTCCACTATTAATCCTGTAATATTAATATTTATATTATCATTATATTATCATGTTTTTCTTGATTTATCCCTTTTTGTTTTATGTTTTATAATCATTAGCATTTTCTATTTTAATGTTGAATACATCACAATTATGAGATTATCTCAGGTGTTCTTGCTCAGATCCTTGTTAACTTTAACTTAATCTCAATCTAACAACACAATTAACAAACAGATAAATATTATTAATATAATAAAATATAAATAAAATGAAAATTTTAATTTGTAAATTTAAATTTAACCCTAATCTGAGACTAGACTGGACTGATTAATGAAATACCATGACATAAGATTAAATATTAGTTTAAAGTGGGAGTAGCACCAAAGACTGGGTAGTCTTCCTGAGTTGTCCCCTCTTGTATGAGCAGAGAAATATAATTGGAAACCATTTATGCTAAATTTAGTTATTTGTTTCTCTTTCACCGCTAATATTGTTTTACCACAAGTAGTTATGTGTATTTTGGAAAAATACTGGAAAATAGAACACCCACTACCTCTATACACTCATGGGAGTTTTTAGAAAATATGAAGAAGTTGTCTTATCATTGTAGTATACCCTCAAATAAATAAGAAGTTTTCTTGCTAATTGCACTTCCTTGATGTTTGAAATAAAAAAGACACGTGAATATAGGTGGCCAAGTATCATGTTATCAAAAGTGTAGAAGGAATTTATAAACTCTTGGTTAATAGAAAAGTTATTGAATAAAAGCCTCTCCGTGTGCTTTATAACAAGGTTAACTGGATTACTCAGATGACATAGACTGCCTTTGTTTGAGATCCATTTGTGGTAGATGACATCATCTGCTGTTGCACTGGCAGACCATTTTGAATTGCTCTAAGCAAGTACTATTCAACAAGCTATTCAGCCTTTTGATTGGCTTTGGTCAATTTTGGAAATACTCCCTCTTTAATGCGATACGTTAACTGTGCTAATTGTAAAATAAAAATTACTTCAATAAATATCGAATATGAAATAAGGAATAAATAGGTCCTATTTAATATTTGTATTATCTAATACAATATTATTTTATTATTAGTTTTAGCTAGTCTTGAATTATTCTTGTTGTGCAATGCTCCTTACTTTATTCTTAATTATGATATTATAAGTTTAGTTATGTGGCAATAATAAATATTATCAATAGACTATAACTACATGTACATTATATTTTATATTTCTGTCAGAAGAACTAAGTTTTGCTTTAACGTTGTGCAACCTCAAACATATTCATCCCTAGCGCACTCAGTTTTTCTTTAGTTTCCTAACCTAACTCATGCAAACTTGAAATTATTCTATACCAAAGAACAAGTATCAACAAAAAGAGCCTAGCGTTGTGTTGTTGTTGGTCAACCAGATGGATTGGTAAACTTATATCAGCAATAATTGTAGCACAACCGAACTTGTGCTACAGGTGCGGTGTACAAGTTCGGTTGTGCTACAATTATTTGGGTTAGGTTAGGGGTTTGAAGTGCTCTAAAGTCAAGCAAAATCCGTGGTTTTTTTCGAGGCCATGAAAGTGGTTAATGAAAAGGCAAATTTGCTACAAATGCAATATTGCTGAAATACATGGTATGTCGGCTATTATTTAAATCTCTCATATTATAATCTTTTAGCTTGGAAATCACAATGGTTCCCTAGGTGTCGCTTTTTTAAAGCTCAATGGAGCCTGTCAATGTAAGTATATTATGCATGCAGATTTTATATACTGTGTGTCTTATTTTATGCGCCATTGTATTGCTACACATCTAGGCCTAATGTATATTTGCCCAAATAATTTTGTTTGGTTTTAAAATTGTCTTCCAGAATTTTATTAATAGCATAGAATATGCTTTAAGATTTTGAATGAAATATATAATAATAATAACAATAATAATACTTGCATGCATATTCTCAAGCTAAACTGAAAATTGATCCTTGCTATAGCTGTAGCGCTATCTGTTCTATAGTTTAGAGTTATTTCAATTTCTTGGTCAAAACAGACATTCGTGTTATAATTTCCATATACCTGCTTAAGAAATCAGTTGACCTTTACCTGCAACTATAGTCCTATTCATTAAAACATTGCCATGCTCTTCATTTGTTCGGAAGTTGGGACACATCCAATTTTCTGTTACTACTACTAATATTGTTACCATAGAAATTGTACTCAGGAGTGTTTGTAGAATGCACATGGTGATGGGGCGGAGCCTGCCGTTGTCAAGGATATGACTTCAGATGACGATTCCAGTGCAAGTAGTAGTGAAAGTGACACGCAGTGTGAAGAGCATGACGAGTTGGCATCCGTGTCCACCACAGACGTTCTTGATCAGAAGTCTAAGGTGACTTATGATATTCTGTTTGTTTATGCTTTTACTCAAGCATGAAGTAATGCTTTGTAACAATTTTATCCTAAAGTTTTATGAGTCATAGAGACACATCTTAGACCCCTTTATTTCGCTCATTGCTCATTCATCCAAGTTGGCCATTGTGTCAACGGATCGTTCATGAACATCACTGCTCTTTGACAAAATTTGTCTTTGCTGAAGCTATAAATAGTATTTTTCTCACTGTAGGGTTTAGGAATGTTTCAAACTCTACGATTTTCAGATTGCGAGCTCAAGCATTATCATCGGCCATATTCAATACATAAGATGTAGTAATTGACAGTTTTGACCGTTAATGAAGAATTGGGTTACTTTTACATTTCACGATTACATTATAATTAATGTAAAAACTCTTTGTTAAAATACATCTGCACTACTGTTATGTAGGAACCCAAGGGCTACTTGACAACGATACTAAAATATTACATAGTGGAATGTAATTACCATGTTTATTAGAGGAAATTGTTTTCTGTTAGTACAATACTCTGTGATGTCAGTGATATTATATTATTGTACTCATTATTGATCAGCTACACTATAGGAACACAAGACAGCGTTGTAGTTAGGATTGCTTTACATAGCCTATATTATTACATGTCTCCCAACATACTTGAATATTGAACTCTACTTCCCTAGGGACGTAACTACTTACATGTCCAATATACACATCTATTAGTGAATAGCCTATGGTAATATGATAGCCTTAGTTTAACCCAATAAATATTGTATGACTTGTGAGGGTTGGGTACACATTCCTGAGGAAGTTTACTATGTTGAATGTAGTGTAGGGCTAGGATAGTAGAATACCGATTTCTCTCTTTTAGCTGGTTTCAGTAATTTTGCGTGTTTAGAATAACGGTTTTATATGAGATTCTATTGTGTCTATATGCTAGTAGCATGGGTTATGGGCATCACAGATAGTAATTTCTAACTAATAACACAAGTGGGAACGATGCCAAATTAATACAGACTATAGTATTTTTGTGAGTGTTGGAGGTTGTCTCCACTTGTCATCCATTATCCGGTTTCTCCTTTTCAGACTGCTAGTAAGCTGAAAATAAATAAGATGGTACAATGGACAGGATATAACAAGAGACAAGCTATACTCCTCTTTAAACCTGATGGAATTATCAACAAGTCTAGTGAACATAGAGCTTTGGGAGGTAAAATTCCACCGATTCTTTCCCATCCTAGTTGAAAGTTGCCTAATAGTGTTCAGTTTCCCTGTTCTGAGTTTCTGAGATGTCCTAATCAGAAAACTTCAAAAATTGATATTAGTGCTAGAGTTGAAAAAATTTGGAGAGTTAAAAAATTTTAATCATTAAATGTCATGCAGTTTAATCTTGTAAAGATTGGGATGAAGAGGTTTATTAGCGAGTATGTTATGAAACAAATTGATGCTAGAAGACTGGTACCTGTTTTCTGCTCTATATATCTTTATAATAAAATATGTATACTCCATGTTATATTAATAGTGAAAGCGTCTGCATTCTCATTATATTATAATGATGATCAAAACACCTGTGAAATGTGTTTTCTACATGCCATTATACCCCAATAAAGCTGTTAACCTTTATATATTTTAGATAAATATCACATGTCCTTTAAAATATATAAAACTGAGTGTAAGCTGGTGAGAAATACATTGACTAGTCATGGATTCCATGAGGTAAGTTAGAGAATGTGTAGGGCGCCCCTACTACATGTCCCACACTTTGTTTAGAGTATTGATTTACAGTTTAGTTTGATATAGCCGCTCCACAGGCATGAAGCTGCTATGCTATAAATAGTATAGGTTTGTATATACAGTGACGTATTTGAGACCACTCTGTGTTCACTCTGTAGTCAATTTACTACTATTTGGATTGTGTTGGAAATAATATAAATCAATTGTTTCTTATAGGAGCATTAACATAGCTATCTATATTCTAAACTGTGTGTTATTTGATAGATTACTTTTTATTATAAACATAGACTAAAGTGACAACTATGATGCGGCTGTAAATATAAGATGTAAAATGCCGAGAGGAATTTGCTACATTGTAATTGGTCCACATTTTGTCAACATCATCTGTTCAATCTAGAGAAAACTGGCGGTTTGTTATTGGCTAATAATTATATATACATGTATATGATATATTATATATATATTATAATTATATATATAATATATAGGCACACCCCAACAGTAACGAGTTTAACCTGCTGTGGACTGGTTCTCATCTTAAACCGTACGTTCTGAGGGGACTCTCAGAGTTTCAGAAAGTCAATCATTTTCCCAGATCTTATGAGATTACTCGCAAAGACCGGCTCTATAGGAATGTACAGAGAATGCAGCAGATCAAGGTAAATACCAATATACAGTAATAACCTTGTAGTTGGACTGACAAGCTTGCATTTCAGGGTTGGGGATGGCGTAGCCAAGAGAACTTGTCATGTTTATAATCATTACTAGTCTTGTCTCTACAGACATTGGTTATAGGTTGAAAGTCATGCTATATTATTTAGCTGAAGGGGTTCTCTTTTCATTAGTGTTTAAAGGATTTTGTTAATTGGATCGGCGGGTTTAGTATTCAGTGTAAATGAAGACTAGTAACTTACCAGTGGTATTAGATTTGATATCTAATAGTATTTGTGTCTAATGTGTACCACACACTCTAAACTGATTATACACTTAATAGGCTCTAAATCCTTGAACTGCTTTCTTCGCCCTCTGCTAATGCCGTTGATTGGCTTTGCCTTCTGCTACTACATGTACCTTGTCTTTTATGTCTTTGTAGGTTGCAATATTGACATAATATTAGTCTATAAATGTTATTTATTTGGCTTTCACAACTTGCACAGCATGTAGTTCACTAACTCAAACTCTACATTGGCTTGTAGGGGTTCAAGCACTTTGACTTTGTACCACTTAGCTTCGTCTGTCCGGCAGAGTTTCAAGACTTCTGCAGTAAGTATATATTTATATCTGTAATATATTATCAATTAGAGGTTTGTGCTAAGGTAGATAAATACAGTTACGTAATGCCAGTTTCATAACTAGCTAAGACGTTGTGTCCTGGTTATAGTTTATCCAATGTTGACAGAATGTGAAACTTGCTAGTCATCAAAATCCGATTACTTGTTGGGTTAAAATGAAAATATTTCTCTTTTGTGGGAAATAATTAAATCAGGTATGAACATTAATTGGTCCGAGGAGTCACGAAAAGACGGTAAAATCCTTAACATGGTTTGGCTGGTAAAATTCACCCAGATGATGCAGAACCTCCTTGGTATTCAATATAAATACACGCACACACATCCTTAGTCCCATGTCAATTTGCTTTGCTAACATGTAATGTAAAAGACGTGCCTCTATTAGCAGTAGTAAAATATGTCTAGTAGTAGCTATGGATTATGTTATGGAAGTTGTCTTCTCTGGTTGTAATACAAGTTGGGAGAACACAACTACTATATTGGGGTCAACTTCATGTTAAATTGCTTCATTTGTTGATTTGTACATGTAAACAACTTTATTCTACATTTTACTATTTGGTGATGGTGGTATAAGAATTTGATTTTTGGTAATGTTCAATTGTATTTAGAACATTTAGGCTATATCGGTTTTCAAATAATATGATTTTTCATTAAATTTCATAAATACAAATAATTACATAATACATTATTGTCAGTTTGCTTATCTGGACTTTGATATAATAAGCGCATTGTGTTATATTTGTGTAGGTGCTTATCTCAGAGAGAAGGGTACATGGATAGTTAAACCTGTCGCATCCTCTAGAGGCCGTGGGATATTCCTAATCAATAGTGTGAGTAGCTATTACCTATAGTCTTACACTGTCTGCAAGCAAGGTTAATCAAAGGTCATATGTTTACATATTGATTAATCTAGAGCCTGCTAATGCTATGAGGTTTGTGACTCGTCATTTCATGGCTCTCTGATCAACTGAGTGTTTGCTATTTATTTTTAGCCTGATCAAGTTCCCCTAGATGAAACCTACATTGTGTGTAGATACATTCCTAAACCCCTCCTGGTAGATGGTATGTATATCAGTCTAGTATTATTCTACATAGTTTGGTCTCATCTACACTGTTTTGTACATTGTACATCCTACAGTTGATAAACTCAACTGAGAATACAACATGTCCTAAATCCAAATATTCTGATAATGATAATTATTGGTGTTTTATATAATTCTATTTTACTCACAAAAACTTGGTGAAATAGCTTTTTTGTACATGTATGCTTAATTTGATTTGCTTAAGCACTATTTCTGTCATCTATGACTATTCTAGTAAATTCTATAAAACCGGGTCAACTAATGGTACTTAATGAATAGCTCTTCACTTCATACAATTTAACTTTTGTATTTAGCATTTAGGTGGAATTACATGTCGTTATGTCGTACGAGTCATACCTATAATATGTTAGCGTCATTGTCTCATTTATTTATACATCTGCAGGGTTCAAATTTGACTTACGGCTGTATGTTGCCGTTACTTCCTACGACCCTCTTGTTGTTTACCTGTACGAGGAAGGTCTGTCCAGGTTTGCGACGGTTCGCTATGACCAGAAAGTTACAAAGAACATTAAGAATCATTGCATGCATCTAACCAACTACAGTGTGAACAAGAAGAGTGGAGACTTTGTACAGTTAGTATTATACAATGTATTTATTTAATAATATGAAAATTTATTTTGTGACCTCTTTACCAGAAGGCTGTTACTAATTAACATATTTGTTGATCATCTTAGAAATGAGGACCCTGAAGTCGAAGACTTTGGGAATAAGTGGTCTCTTGGTGCTTTGCTTAGATGTCTGAGGGCAGAAGGGCACGACTCCACAGGTATGTAATGTACTAACACTGGTTGTGGTTGTGTCTCTTCAGTATATACCTATACATACAAGAGGTAGTAGTGTAATATTTGACATCCTCTTGCTATTACGAATGTTATCATGGGGTGGTTGCTAATGATTGCATCGAGTGTTTACAATGTAGCCGAGTCTAGTAAGGTCAGTGTTATCATTGTCCTTTCAATGCAAGGGTACATTTATCAATTAATGTAGATATATACATCTGCAGCAATAATGAACGTATACCTGCAGCAATAATGAATGTGAATGTATATCTACAGCACTAATGAATGTATATCTGCAGCAGTAATGAATGTATATCTGTAGCAATAATGAATGTGTATCTGCAGCAGTAATGAACGTATATCTGCAGCAATAAGGAATGTGAATGTATATCTACAGCAATAATGAATGTATATCTGCAGCAGTAATGAATGTATATCTGCAGCAATAATGAATGTATATCTGTAGCAGTAATGAATGTATATCTACAGCAATAATGATGCGAATTGAAGATGCAATTATCAAGACTTTAATATCAGTGGAAACCCCGATTGCTACAGCCTGTAAGATGTTTATGCCTCATAAAGGAAACTGCTTTGGTAAGTGTTAAAAGTATATCAAGAATAATGCCCTCAGTGCTACCTACTTATCTATATACATGTACTTGTTTGCCAAATTACTCACTTGCATATATATATATGTGAGTAGTATCGTTTATCACTCAATGTAGTATATCCATCTACATTTACGGGCATATTATGCCAAAGACTAGCGAGTGTCTACATGTGCATATTATAACTGCTGTGTCATCTCACTTGATTACAGAAATTATTGACATAGTTCTGGTTGACTAGAAATATAATTTTGTCGGTTTAATAGTTCCTTTATTTTTTTGTACATAGTTATTTTTCTTTACTCTAGAGCTGTATGGATTTGATGTTTTAATTGACTCCGCCCTAAGGCCTTGGGTTCTGGAGGTGAACCTGTCTCCGTCCTTAGCTTGTGATTCTCCAATTGATCTGAAGATAAAATCTCACCTTGTAGCTGACCTCTTCAGCCTTACTGGTAAGATAGATTGAGTTTATTTTTAGACATCGTTGACTTAGTATTTTGGCCTAAAGATTTCATGTACTCATAGTGTTAGATAACACTAGCCGTGATTGCGCAATAAAAGGACAATTATTTCTAGTTTGTCGCTGAAACTGGACACTTGTTTTACTCAAGAATAATTTTGGAAATGTTCATGAAAGTCAGTTATGTTTTTCAGCATCACAAAAAATTTTTTCAATCCTGATATTTATTTCACATCATTTATTGTGAGCAAAAATGGTTTTAATTAAATATTTGATGTGATATGTTTTGTACTGGGTTTGGTTGTATATTTACCAATGCTGTAGAAGGCCATGCCTACTCCACAATGCTGTTCCGCTTTTATCTTTACATAATTTATTTCAATACACATGTACACATGTCCTTGCAGGTTTTGTCTTGCATGACCCAATGCTGAGAACTCAATCAAAACGTAACCAAGACTTGGCAGCTAAAAACCCTATTAGGCAGCAGGTGAGTTGCTATATGAATACATATTGTATATTCTACTAGTTCTTAATAGATATTCACAGTAAATATACTATATTGTGTGGGTTTTACTATGTCTGTCTCACCTGAAGTGTCACGACTTTCGCATTCTCTTTTCTACCATCTACGATGCTGTCAGTATATTATAGAGAGGGTCTTGCTTGTCATCATATATCACAATACGCACATATACTATACGGACACTAATATGCGGCCCAAATTTATCAACCTGTTGGAGGTTAACAGATGCTATAATTTTATGCTTGATGGAATTTCATATGAATAAGCAAAAAAATATCATAGATACTGGCAGTACTCGGCATCTGCAACCATCCGTCCTTCTACTCCAGCTTTTTTTATTTCTAGATTTGGATTTAAAAATAAATCCCATGCTAATGTTAGTCTGACATTTCTCTGTCAACATTTTTATTCAGCCTCCAGAAACCACCAACAACAATAATGCCTGTGCAAACTTGAACCAAGCAGCTAGTACTTGCTGCCAACATGGTGCCAGTCCTTCATGTCAACCTAACAATACCTCTCAACCATCTGTCAATACCTCTCAACCACCTGTCAATCATTGTCAGCACAACATCCGCTCCTTCCAGCCACCCATTCATAAATCTGTTTCTTCTCCATCTTCTCTCAAACCACCTGGACCTCAGATCACTCAGCTCTTCTCACAATCTAATCAACAAATAGTTGATAATGCTAATGAAGGGGGTAACTCCCCCGCGCTTCCAACGTCAGCGAATACTAAACTGTGTGCGAATACCCGATTCAATATTAAACTACCTGGTAATACTCAGCTCCATGTATATGGTGGACGACAGCCTTCAGGGAACACCAAAGTTGCAAGGAAGCACCAACCAGCTGGGCATAAACAATTGTTACAGAGCACTCCAGCAGCTGGAAGTAAGGAACCACTAGGTAATAGGCAACCACTAGTAAATGTACAACCATTAGGAAACGAGCAACCAGTAGTAAATGCACAACCATTAGGAAACGAGCAACCACTAGTAAATGCACAACCATTAGGAAACGGGCAAGTACTAGGAAATATACAAACAGTAGAAAACACCCAAACAGTGGTAAATAACCAACCAATGAGAAACCCCCAACCTTCACAGGACTCCCACCCATTATTGAACCACGAAGTTTTAGAAATTACTAAACAGAAGGAGGAATATAGACCAATTAATCACGTTACATCGGTTTCTGAAGCTCAAAAAAGATTAGCGATCATATTTGACAAAAATAAACCATCAGGAACAAGTAGCTTGAAATCATCAAATCCGGTGTCCACAGCTGAACCTAGTTATAAGGTACGGTTGTTTACATGTACACATAATTTATAATTAAATTATTGATATAATTCATTATTAACTTTAGACCTCCAATATTCATACCAATGGTAACCAGGGCAAACCAGTCTGCTCTCTGATCTTTTCCCAAGTTTTAATGGGAGAGGTCCTGGTATTTTCCTTTTAAAGACACAAGAAGGTCTGGGTTTTTCCCTTAGTAACCATCTATCTGCTCAATTTTGTCTTTTCTGTCTCGAATCTATCTCACTATTCATTCTCCTATATCTACCCTGCGGCACCTTCTCTTGTATACTTGTAGTTAGTCTTATTAGAAATTGTTGTACGAACAGTGGTTTTAGTATAATATTGGGTATTCTGTTGTTATAGAAGGTAACTTACAATACAGTGGTTATCCTCGTGTGTATATATACATGTGTGTTGACCCAAGAGAAACATGAATACTATTGGTTATTGACTGTAGAAATTGCTAACATTCTTACAGTGTGTTTGAACCCCAAACTTGATGTGCTGGATGTAATACGAGCTTGTATTGTGTTAAATGCTTTGCATTCTCTTTCTATTTCTCTTTATCATAGAAAATTAGACCAGGTTCTGCTTCATCAAGTAGAGCGGGTAGTAGCATGTCTTTTGTGGCACGTGCCCAATCCGCTGGTTCAAGGGTAAGACAGAATTGTGCTATTCACCACCTCAAACGGTTTGTGCTAATCACCAGCTTGTAGTCTTGTAGACCCCGCTCTATCCTCTCCTGCTAACGGAAGGAACTGAGGCTATTCCACAGTTTCTTTATAAAGTATAGAAATTGCTCCACTTTATATTTCTGGTTGTGTTAAGGAAGTTTGTACTTCTGGCTCTATTCTATTGGATGTTGTAGGAGTAAGCATTAGGTTTGAAATATGTCCAAACTAGTGAATTGTCAACGCAGGTAAAGCCTGTGGTTGAGGTTGGATTTCTCCACTTTTACCATTTCTTCCGAATTTCTGAATTTCAATAACCATATTTACTTAGAAACATAGGCACTAACAACCGTCTACAAAGGGAACACCTACTTGCTCTATTCTGTGTTACAGCATGGCTTGACTATTTTATAATTCGTGAAAGACGACGATTTAACTCTTTTAATTCTCATATACTTGTATTGCAATGAAGTTTTATCTATACATGATTTCGGTACGCATTACTAAGCAAGGAAAAACACAGGTCACATTTCAAATCTATCAAAATATTTACTGGCAATTATTCAAGTTTTGTATAATGGATAAATTTGACGAATGATTTTTACTGATGTTTTTGATAAACTTTAGCTACCGTTGTTTGAATAACTGTCAGTTCTTATGAGCGAACTATGTAAAATACATTTTCTTTTCTCATTTAAGGTGGTCGACGCTTTGGTAAACGCTAAAAATTATTTAGAGGGAAGAATTTATTTTGTTATTCATATTGTTGTCTTAGATGTATTATGCATGTAATAGTGGTAGTGAATATCACCAAACTTTATGTTGGCACAAATTAGTAGTAGTACTTGAACATGATATGGCTTTCGACTACATTATTTGCGAGCTTAGAATTGGTTTATCCCATACTGACAGTTATTCAACATATATGAATTTTGAATAAAAATGTCATATGATTTCTGGAGAACTTTGATTTGAAAAAATTACTGTTCTATCAATTTAAATCTTTATAATGAGATGAAAAATGATCCCTTTTTAAAGTATGGCCATAGAGACCTAGGTGAATGTTTTTGCTTGACAACGATAATGGTTATCAAGTGTGAAACCATTGAATAACTGTCGGTGCAATCTTAGTGTAGTCATTACTAAGGTCTGCCATGTAAAGTTAATGGTTTCAAGTATTCGTTTATGGTGCTATTCAAGTTTATGTTAAATGACAGAATATTATCTGTAGAACTGTGTAGTCCGATTTTCAAATTGGATATGTTCTGGTTTTCCTATTATTAGTCGTTTTCTGACAAAGTTCTTCACTTCACCTTTCTGTTTGTCCTGCACTGCTCTTAATGTTTGAATGATGGTGAGCTACTGGTTTGTTAATCACTAGCTACTGACTACTAGCTACTGACTACTAGCTACTGACTATTAGCTACTGACTACTAGCTACTGACTACTAGCTACTGACTACTAGCTACTGACTACTAGCTACTGACTACTAGCTACTGACTACTAGCTACTGACCACTAGCTACTGACTACTAGCTACTGATTGCTAGCTACTGATTGCTAGCTACTGACTACTAGCTGCTGACTACTAGTTACTGACTACTAGCTACTGACTACTAGCTACTGAATACTAGCTACTGACTACTAGCTACTGACTGCTAGCTACTGACGGCTAGCTACTGACTACTAGCTGCTGACTACTAGCTACTGACTACTAGCTACTGACTACTAGCTACTGAATACTAGCTACTGACTACTAGCTACTGACTGCTAGCTACTGACTGCTAGCTACTGACTACTAGATACTAACTGCTAGCTACTATCTACTGACTACTAGCTACCTACTATCAGATACTGACTGCTAGCGACTGACTACTAGCTACTTACTACTAGCTACCGACTACTAGCTACTGACTACTAGCTACTGACTACTAGCTACTGACTACTGGCTACTGACTACTAACTACTGCTTACTGGCCTTACTACTGGCTACTGACTGCTTGCTACTGACTACTAGCTGTAAACTGCTAACTGCTGGCTCTTAGTCGGCATCTGACTAACAGTTACTGACTACTGATTGCCGACAGGAAGTTTTCAAATACTGAATGCAACAGCTAGTTAATAGACCACATACTACACAATATGATTGGTATATGTATCTGCAAACAGGCATGCTGCATGAAAAGTTGTGAGTTTAGTTATTGGCTGGATTTTGTATTGTCATGGTCATACATTGTACAGTTAGTGGTGTAGAAGCCGCACTCAGTTGATGCAAAGTTGTGATTATGCAATATGCATGTACATGTACAGAGAGAAACTATTTGTATATGGACTTCGATCAGTAAATTTTTGAAATATGTTTATGGGTACAGCGTGCCGAAAAGTAACATAATGTACGTTATAACATAACAATACAATGATTAGCATTCATCCATCGTTGGCCTATGAGTTTAGGTAGTTGCTAGTATTATACTTTGAAAAGCGAATTTTTTTCGAAACTTGCTCTGGCACAAGTACTTTTAACTGCATTTAAATGATATCGTAAACTTGGCAGATATGGTTTCTTTGACGTGTTAACAGATAGTGTTAGCTACAGTTCTCTTACATTTAGATTTAACTATCAATCTTTTAGTTGACCTTTCTATGACCTCTTACAGAAACAAATCCGACCCGGTTCTAGTCGACTGAGGAGCACT
This sequence comes from Bugulina stolonifera, assembly GCA_935421135.1. Lineage (NCBI taxonomy): Eukaryota > Metazoa > Bryozoa > Gymnolaemata > Cheilostomatida > Bugulidae > Bugulina > Bugulina stolonifera. The sequence goes on from OW285194.1 coordinate 7,930,879, forward strand.
TCCTCCTCGTCTACAAAGAATGTGGGTGCAGACGGTGTCATACCGCTCTCTGCAGAAGAGACGAGGATGATACGCAGAGTGAAGGAAGAGTACGCAAGGAGAGGAGGCTGGGTGAGAATATTTCCTACTCCGGAGTCTTGGGACCTGTACAGGTAAGTCTATGGTTACATTACATTAATTAATATGTTAGTCGTATGTTGTTAGGTGATGGATTTAGTCACAAGAGCGTTATATCTTCTAAACTATTTTTTTGGTGGAGTAGAACAGGTACATGTGGTCGTTACATTCTGTTCAAGCTAGAAGATTCAGAAGGAAATTAGAATTGAATAATTTCTGGCAAACAACTGCTTATCAGTGATTTTGTGTTATGTAACCTTTCCTGGCTGTGCTGATGCTGATACTAATACTACAATGTATGTATTATGTATTGTGTTACAGTCAATTCCTACAGTACCCATCTTCTAGCAATCAAATATTGCACCAGAGGCTATTTCCTGACAGATATACACAATATACCAACAGTAGGGGCGTTGCCACCTCCAACCCTTCTACTGCTAATAAACTCAGGTGAACAGAGTCAACAAGATTTTTTAAACTGTCTTTTAAGTATTTATTTTGTAAAAATGATGTTGAGTAACCTTTGTTAGACTTTTGTAACACATTTAGAAATCAACTTTGCAGAAATGAAAGGAAAAGTTTAATTTGTACGTAGCTATTTATAGCTTCATAGGCTATAGGGAAACAAGTGGATGCTTATTAACAAACAAGAACATTTAGCTCTTACATATATATGTACTCAGTGTGCAATATTATTTTACAAGAGTATATACACTGGATATGCATATATTTGTAGATTGAATGTTCATACAATGCCAAGTCATGCTTTCGTCTCAAACGGATCCCTGGAGGTAAGTGAGTCACCCTGACCTTTCAATGACCCTGTAGATTGGATATGTACATTAGCCTCACTCCACGCTGTAATGATATAAGCCAGTTTAAAACATCTTCAGAGTCTATCTTGTCCCAGCAACTTGAATCCCATTCACCCTACTCTCTCTCTTACTTAATATTTGGCATGGAATTATCTTCTCTCAATGGGAAGTTTGACATGGTGTAATAACTGCCTTATGGGATCAGAATACAATACAAAATGGGTAGATTTTGTTCATATAAACAGAGAATTATAATGGAATTATGCATGTAATATAATATAATATAATATGATGTAGTCTAATAGATCTCACTCTTTCATTTTGCCCTGTTATTAGCCACACATATTCGTTACGTACACTATGGCACAATGTTGTCTCTACAGGGTCGTATGACTGTGTCACCATTGGCTAAACCTAGGATAAAGGTTTGCTGGTTCCTATGATGTATTTAAACATACCTGTTACTGCTCATTCCCAGACTATTTACATGTATTTATACACTCAGCCACTCTCACACCGTCATCATACTCGTAGCAAAATAACCCAATTAAAATGTTAATCATTGAAAATTCAACTAAATAAGAGTGAATTTTATCTAAATTACAAAACTTTAATAATGAATTGTTATTCAGTGTTATAGTAGGAAATTTACAATTTCGGTTCATTATCCCAGTGATATAGTGTGTAGTGTCTGGGTTGTATGTTATGCATGTGCATCTAAACTTCTTGTTCATTTCCACCTAACCCCTGCTGGTTGCCCTAATTCAATAGCCTGTTACTGCTGAATATCAACATTTGATGTTGGGTTACTAAGCTTAGCCTGCTAGTTTGGACAAAAATTTTGTTGCACAAGGACATTCATCTCAGAACACTGCTGGTATAGTCGTCATGCTAGTTTATTGTCAATTTTAGCATATAACATTTTAAAATTAAATGGCAAGAATGTTTTTGTTCTCCAATTTTTACAGATTTACACTCCATAATGTGTTCAGTAAAACATGGCCTGACTGCATATTAATGGTGTTGTGTCGTGGACACAAGTCCTTTACACCTTCACTATCTTCGCATTGCAAATCCAAAGCTTTCATTACGTTGCCGCTGGTATATTGTGATATCTGATGTTGTCTGAGCACTACCTACATCACCTCTGCAACACATTCTATTCTGGCTCTACAAAAGAACCCAAAGATTTGAACCCCTTGCTACACCTTTTATGATAGCAAGTTGCGTTAGAGCCAAAAAAATCTTTAAGTGATTAAAAATGAAATTTAAACCAATAGGCCTACTGCATTATTTAGTATCTCACCAAGTAGTTAGGCTACATTGACCTCTCTACTTTATGTATTTCATTAGATGGAGAAGTTTATCACTAGTGGTATTCAGAGGTCAATGCTGTACGAGAGGAAATTAGGTCATCCAATGATATCTAGAAGGCGTAAGCGAGCGACTGCTAGTCAAAAGCTCAAAGAAGCGGAAGAATCTGGTAACTAACTACTCGTTATAATATTTATAATGATTTACGAAAACGTGCATATTTCAGCCCGGCGACTCTTTTGATTTGTGTGGTTAAAATTCTTTACTATGCCACCTCCAACCACGGGTAACTCCACTCGTGACCGAATTAAACAGTGATTCCTTTCTGTTCCAAATTAGTTGAATTGGACAGCAGATTGGCCTCATTTGAATTTGGTAGAACAGTGCTTATTCCTGTAGGTATTGGTGACCGTGTGTGTAAATCTGATATTGTTACTGTATATATGTAACCATTTAATCATTTAATCACGCGGCTATGATATTGTTACTGTGTGTATGTGGCCGTGATATTAAAATGATGTTTTACCAGACAAAATGATTATTTTAGATTCAGACATAGAGAAAGAGATTCGTGGTTCTGGTTCGTTACCTCAGGGTATTGCGGAAGGGGACACGGACCCCCAACCATCAACTAGTGAGATAATTCAGAAACATGGCACCCAGCTACCAAATCAAAACAGTATTACACCAGATAACAGACCCATAGCTATGGTCGAACCGGTGCAGCAACAGCAACGAGACGAGGACAAACATGGTCCAGATACCACAGAGCCAAACAGTAGAGAGTCTGAACAGAAGGAGCCGAAAGCTAAACCAAAGCTGGATATAGTAGCAGAACTAAAGAGAGGCTGCTTACTGACGTGAGTCTCGGCTCAGTACCCTTTGTATTGATATAGATATCAGTAGAACAAGTAGTCGGGCTAACTTGAACATTTTCAGGTTACTCAAGCTCTACCTTGCTATACTTGGAGCGTTGTTAGAGTTCACACTGTCTGTAAAATATGGTATCACAAAATTTGCTTGGAAAATTCATTAACAAATACAGTGGATTTCTTAACGAATTATGAACTACAGCACAAAATAAAAGTACTGTAGACAAGCAATGTTTTTGTATAAAATTTAAGAATCTTTGACGAAGATTCCTAATATGTAGTGCTACTTTGGCAGAACTACTTAATATTACAATGGCCAACTGCAAGAATAAAAAATGTTAATATTTTTTATTATAATTTTAATTAGACTGTGGTTAGCTTGTGTTTTATATCTTTACTATAATGTTGATTAGGAAAGCACAGGCTAGGCTTACCTTTGCTACATACCTTACCAGAGTGCAATACAGACTAATGTCAGAGACGTCCAAAAATATAGGTCAGGAGGACTTAGAAGTAGCCAATGACCAAATGGTTTGTATAGTTCTACATCATACTCGTTATCATTATCAACTACCAATTTACGCAAATGTGAAATGAAATGATGATGTTATTATCCGTTACCCAAGTGAAGTGTCAGATGCGGATGCTTGTAACATTTCTTTGCACTATGAAATTTTGTAGATGAAGTCGGGATTTCATATTCATGTAGGTGTATGGTATGTGGCATGTGTTGAGAGAATGCACGTAATGATGTCATATTCCTGCTAGGTGTAGATCTAATAGCTAATACCGAGTCGTGTTGTATTGTGTCATTATTCATTATACACTCTATTTCACTTCAGATTATCTGTTAGAATAGCTAGTCATATTTCTGAAGTTCCAGGAGAGATAGCATTATTGAGAAGGTTATATACATTACTACTTTGTATTCAGGACTTGGTGCTTCGCTTCCTAAAAAGAGCTGCAGTTAATCTAAATCAGCCATTTAAAGTGGTTGTTCCAGCTAGACGACTACCTCTTAATGACAGAAGACGTATTCTAGCTAAACAGGTGAATGTGTATTACATCAATGTATAGTTGACTGTGCGTTTTATACATGCCTCTTCTTACAAAAGTCACAACACTCAATTATTACCACAGTCTGCACCAAGTTTGAATCGAGTTCTCGCTCATCGTTATGTCAATATGACGCAATGTCGAGACAATCACAATCTTCTGATTCTTGTGTTTAGATTGTCATATTAGGAAAACTTCAAAAAGGCATGTTGCTCTCATATTAAAATGGCCGACTGTCGGTGGTGTAATATGACTGCACAATAATGTTTTAGTTGGGAGACTTTGTGCACATATACAGCAAGGAGACTGATACTTTGCATGCATCGAGTAGTAGGCGGGACTTTTTAGCAATAGCCAATGACAGAAGAATTAGCCAAAATAGACTGGAGGACTTTATAAGCTCTGCCTCGTGAGTATTTAGCCTTAGTGTGTTGGAGTAGTAGAATCATTGCTATGTGCTGCTATATTTAGGTTGAGTAGACTTGAGTGTTAAATCTATCAGTAGCTTGCTTCGGTGACGCAATAATCTCCGGTTACTTTGTACTACGCTATTATCATCATGCAACACTGTTTAGACTACCAAACTGTTCCCAAGGCATAAATTTCAAGTTTAACTTTTGAATTTGATGTTTCTTCATCATCCAAACCACAATCTGTTGTATTGTGTGCATTGTGGTTCCTGATCAACCCTGATAACTCAAATCTCACCAACTGACCGTGCTATATTTGATATTTACATCTACAGAGAAATAGAGTTGGAACAAGTTCTCACAACCTATACGAAGATAAACAAGTCAGCATCAATATTCCTCGGCAGCAGGAAATCAGAAGAGACTGCATCAAGTTCAAGGTCATCTGTAGGTCAAAGTCGACCAACAACCAATCACAGACAGTCGAATAACATGCATGGAGTCATAGTCAATGGCACTGAAGGTGAGTGACATGAAATAGAGAAAGATAAGTCTGTATACTAGGTCTATGACTATTCACTCGTGACTAGTAAACAGTTACTAGTATATAGTCACTAGTAAATAGTCACTAGGATATAGTCACTAGTATATAGTCACTGTCCTGACTCATGAGCTATTGGGTATGCTGTTATAGTAACAGCCTAGATATAGCAACTGCACTGGGCGTATTATGTGTAGTGAATCCATGTTAGCTACTTTGTATTACTGTATCTATCACTGCTTACTATTACCCATATACATGTAAATAAAACATTGTCAACAACAGCCTAGTGCATAGGCACTAATGTGATGAAATAATTAATCAGACATCCAAAATAAACAGTTTGCATCAGCTACATAGTGTGAATCAGGGTTTGCTGAATGCGCTTGCGAAAGTATGGAGAATTGCAGGGGGAAAGGTCTGATGGTGCAATTTCGGTGGCCAGTGGGAGCTGGAACACATCATTTTTGTTTCCTGTTGTGTATTTTTGGTAGAAAGCGCTGATCATCCAAGTCAGTTAAAATTATTAGATTGAGAGAGCAAGATGTGCTCTCAACATAACATACTGCTAGATATTGAATAATTTTGCCATCAGAAAACCTGAATTTATCAAGCTATCAGAAGAGCTAAGGTTTGTTTGCTATTAATTTTCTACAACATTTTTACTGCTGAATTCCTTACTGGTATTGATAATGCTATTATATTAAAATGATCGTTTATATTAACCTGTTATTATTGGCAAGCACTACATGTCATGTCAGCATGTCAAGATCAAGTATTGTCATTTTATTCTATTTCTAAATAACTATTTAACCATATTTTACATGTGCATGCACACTATTGTTGTTTTAACCAAATTATCCTCAATGCAGTTGTGTACACATGTAGTAATATTTTACACATATTATTTCAGACTTCACGGTGTTGATTTGTGAGTAAAAGTGTTAATCCTGTGGAAGTTAATAAAGATACACAATTAACTACACTCACAAGGCATCAGTTGAATTCCACGTTCCTAAACCTGATAGGCTTGAGGGTACTAGCAGCCCAATTAAAACTGCTATATTATGTGTGTGCCAACACAGACCTTATCGTCTGTTAGTATTGTGACCTAGTAAAAGGAGAATATACTCTTACATCGTTACCTTACTCCAGAGTCAAACGAAAATCATATCCCTTCTCACAGATGCTAATATAGATGGTAATCAACAGCATAATGTAGCCTACCATCCATTGTGTAGTGTTGAGAATGCTTTAAATGTCTTTTAGTTTGTTTGGTTGTCAATCAAGACTCGCTATGGGGTTAATCTGTTTTTGTTTTCAGCGTTCATTCAAATCAGGTCATGTCAAATTTAGACTATAATGGATAGAATTCGGACGTCTTGGATAGTTTCACATGACAAGTTTATGACTTGGCAAATTTCAAATTCAACTCAGTGTCAAGTTTTACTAAACAGGAAGTAGTCCTACATGATTTACTCCCACACAAGAATAAGTAGCTTGATCTCTTCAGTATAAAATATTTGTTTTCAGAGAAAAGAAAACAACTACTTAGAATATACTTGCCACATATTTTTACTGGCGTAGGGGTAAAACCCGCTATATATCACGTGAGGTCACGGCACAAGGGTAATTTTATGTTAGTTGTTAACACATTGCTTTAATACTAACCGTACTGACTCGGGATTATTTCAAATTTTGTTCTAGATATTCTTGTTGTCGTTGCAGTTTATCACTAAGCCATTATACTATGTTTAGTAAGACATCATACGCAGTGATAAACTGTGGTGTAAGGAGAATACACTGAATATCGCACTCGGTTTTCTGTTGTTTTGGGTTTATACATACTAATGGCATCCATTTCCTGTCTTGTCGTCTACCAAGAAATATTTTCGTTTTGTGATGAATGAACTTATGACGTTGTGTGAAAGTTTGAAATACATGTCAAATTCCTGAAAATACGGGAACAGAAACTAAAAATAAACGAAACGAAGGATGGGCACCAAAACGGATAACAATTATAATTTGTACAAATATATTTGTTTAATTGCTTATCGCTACGCTGGATAGTTTTAGTTATTTTTTATTCAGTTATGTTAGTGTCATTCTGGTATAGATGATCAATTATGTGTTTACTCTAAGACTACCTTTTATTTAATGCAGGCACCGCTACTTGGCGAGACGATTTCGCTACTAGCCCTAGAATCCAACAGCCTGCGCCTGCTGAAACTTCAAATGCTATTGGACAGAAGAGTAAAGATCCCTCTTCTTCGGCTGTAGCAAAATCTAGCTTTCAGAATGCGGTTTATATTTACTCAGGAAAGATGGCTGGTACTCAGTCTAGACAAAGGCCATCGTCTGCTGTGTCATCTAACAGAACTAGTGAGTCCAATTACCTGTCTGTAGTTGATGAGGGGACAATTATTGAAGATCTTGGTGGATGAGTGATCGATGTTCTTCAACTTTAGTTATTCTAAGTTTGAAGTTTAGGTGTTGCGGTTCATGAAACATTCTGTATTATTGTGTATGTTAGGCTAGAACTGGGATCTTTACTAATGAGTAATACCTTTGGTTGCTTCTTCATTGAGGTCTTTAATTGAAAACGTTGAAAATATAGCCCATGTTTATTTCTGTAGTTCTCTTCATTATGGGTGATGTAGTTGATAGCTAAATGGATGTAACGTCGTGACTAAACGAGAGGCTGTGAGCTTTGACAAGCTGGCTTCTTTGCTTGTCGGCCTGGCACTATGGGATAGGTTCAGTGCCAGTCCATTGGTGGCGTCGATTACTGTTTAACTCATAATGGAGGTTTATTTGCAGTCAGTTGAGGGGATGTGCATTCTATAATACTAGTTATCCTTTACGAACGTGTTTTATTGTTACTGACTAGCATACTTGCCTTACCTTATAGAACCGTACGTATTTGAGAGTTATCCACTCCAATAATCTGGTAACAGGAGTGATGGTTTGGCTGTTAACTATTGTATCATACGTGTATGTCCTGTCACGTGTGTTGCCGTCCAACTATGGAAGAATGCAAGAACAATAAATATAATAAAATTATAATAATTTATAATTGTTTGTAAATTTATAACATAGAAGTTTAGCTTGATACTGCCGCTTCCTTAGATGTTGGAAAACTTGGAAATCATTAGCCTACTTGTATCTGGACCAACTGGATTTTTTCATGCTTTTCTCTTGATTAGGCGATATTGTAAATAAAGCAGACTAACAGCTACTTTTCATGTGCAAAGGACTTCTGCAATTTATGTAGCCAGACGTTGCTAAAGTTTTATATGATGGTGTAAAATATAATTCCAACCTATGTTTTACCTGAATGTTTTATTTTAGGGTCAGGGTTGTCATGAGAACTCTGACCTTGGCAGCATGTTACCGAGTTTTATAATCATTGCGTTGTATTTTATTTATATGTGTGTGTACACTCGTATTCTCACTCATATACTCATGATTGGACCGAGATTGCATGATACTATTTGACAGTGTCCTATTTGATATTACTAACACTATTTTGTGTAATATATCTGCATTAGGCCTATATCACATTATCTCAAGGGTGGATTACATGCTCATTATATTATAATCTCACCATTACGATGTATGTTATATTACTTAATATTTTATTCAATAATGTTTCATTTATTATGTTATAGCAAGCAACACATCCGTCAGGAACAGACCTTCTTCTGCTAGTCTAAATCGACCTCAACAGATGCCCGATACAGTAGCTAGATCAGGTGAGATGTGTTTGAGTGTAGAGATACTAGATAAATTTGAGATTGATTTGCCTTAAATTTTGGGTAAAATCTTTAGTGGTCTCAAGAAGGTATCTAGTCGTTGGCCCTGACTTTGTCTTTGGAATTGTGTGCTTCTAATTAAAATGAGACAACTCCAAGTTTCTAGGAGTGAAGCTGGTGACACTGTCATCATATAGGAAGAGCCATTACTATTATTGTGTGGAGATAGGCCGGGTCGACTTTGTGATGGACTAGATGTCAAGGATGGATGCTATATACATTGTATCCTTTACATGTAGACCCACTGCATTGAAATTGTGTGTAGTGAATCTCACATACACATACATATGTATATATAGACTGTCTAGTCCTACACGATGTCATGTTATACTTTGTAGCGTTTGAAGACACCATGGAGGATGTCAACCAAGCACTACATGAACTAACAACTAGACAGCAAGAAAGGAACTATTATACCTCCAATGTACCAAGAGCAGCTAGACTATACACATCTGACAAGCCCAAACAGACCTCAACTTATAATGGTATGTATATAACAGTAGGCCAGTGTTCTACTCAATCCTCCTACATCTATATGAATACTTTAATTTTATGTGTTGTTTACACTCCATAATATTTTTGTACAAAAATAATTAAATAATTGAGAATAATTATTATTTTATAAGAATTTATAATTAATAATCTAATAATAGTTAATAATCTATGGAAAGTAGCATAGGACAACGATGGGAATGTTTCTTGATTTTTCGAAACTGTAATATTACGTTCTGTAGATAGCCGTTGTTTTATGTAATTTCTTATTAGTGGGCATTATGTTTTACCAGCTTCTTTCTCATCTTTCTGTCTCCTTACAGATACTGATAAACACAATAGGCATTCATCTGCTAGAAATAAAGTAACCGAATTGGAAGAACAAACCAGACTGTGAGTATTATTCTATCTGGATGACAGGTCTCTATTAGTCTATATTAGCAAATACAAACTTGATACTCCACAATATACCTTTAATATCAGTCAGTAAGCCTTTAATATCTGCCAGTATATCTTCGATATCTGTCAAAACTGACTTACCAATTCTACTTCCCGCTATTAAGCCCAGGTAAGAAAGCATTGATCTAAAGAGATCTGCTTTTTTCTGTCAGATATACCTTTAATACGTGTAAGTATACACCTTTAATGCCTATTAGTATACCTAACACTGTAGTAACTTGGACTATTTTCTCTTCAGTTACAGACAATCTAGAAGGCATTCAGCTGCTGATCCATCTGATTCACTGAATGGAGCGGGAGACCATACCACCTCCCCATTCCATAGTGACTTAGCTGCTGACGCTTACTCTAAGGTTACTGGAGTGCCTCCTAGTGGACAGTTTAAACCAAGTAGGCAAAGCGCTCAGTTTGCCATGCTGAAGCAAAGGGAGTTTGATAAACAGGAACAGCTGATGCAGCAGAGCAAGGGTGAGCAACTCCTGAATTCAAGTCTTTTAATCGGTTTCCATTCACAGTTCATAGTGAGCCTCATTACTTCCATAGATGCAATGAGAGTGCAGCGCAGTTGTTAGTAGACAAATATTTTAATTTGTAATATAACGGAGAAAGTCTTCAATATTGGGATAAAATGAAGACCAAGTTGAACAGTTGATTTTAATTTAAATGTGTCAAGCTACAATATAGATGCATTATAAGAAACCGAGTGCTTGGTTTGCATGTAGTTTTACCAGAACACTCCACCCTTCCATGCCATGATTAAGACTAGCAGTGACTATGAATTTTTGTGTGAACATAAACCACAAATTTGTTACATAGGTCTTACGTACATTGTTGTATAATTTAGCTTTACTAGAGGCGAGCAAGGCTAAGCATCAGGCAATGGTGGCTCAGGCTCATGCTGCTACAAAGAAGGTTCAAGGAGCTGATGAAGGAGGTGTGTCATACGCCCCGCATCCACCTCGATCTCCTCCTACTAAACCAATGACAGCTCATCCACATAGGGGCTCTTCAAGGTACGTACAAATGTATATATACATATACTAACTACCCTTGCAATACCTCTCATCTGTATCTCTTTTCAATGTCATGTGACACAAGTTATATATGAACATATCTTAAAAGCATGCTAACGACGGCAGAAGGTTAGCCCCTCTACTAAGATTTCTCAGCCCCATCCTCAATCTTTCCTTATTCATCTTAACCATAATCATTTCTGAATTCCACCTTTCACGCTGGCATATGCAGCCACGTGTCAAATTAGGTTCTCATTAAGTATCTACATTCCTTTCTGGTTTGTCATGACTTCTGCAATCTTTCTAGAGTCTTCTGCTATCACAATTCACAACCAATCAGAGATCCCCATCTCAGTGACTTCCTCTAATATCTCTAGCACAATAAACTCATTCTACATGTATCTAGGTATGTTATCTAATAACTAGCTATATTCTATATCTCACTGATATTGTCCTACAAGGGGCTCTAGAAATCTTCATACTGAGGTGAAGATAACCTCTCAAGGTCGACGTTTGAAAAAATCTGTCCGGGCGCACTCCTAAGGTATTTTCTGTTGCTGACTCTGAAGCAGGTTGGCAATGGTTTCAACGGTGATTCCCAATTTTATTAAACCATAAAATCAAAATGACAAGATGTGTGTACAATGTTTACAATTTCGTGACATCGACCAGAGTTTGGCAATTCAGAAATGCTGAATTTTTCTTAAATTTACCCGTCAACCTTGACATGGTGAATAATGGTGAGACATAAAGTAAAGTTTGGTTAGCTAATTTTGTGATAATTCTAGTCATTAGTGAAACATTTCAAAGTATTCCTCTTAGTTTCTTGTTGTACATAGTTCTATAAAGAAACCAGGGCTGATAACTTCTCCTCGAAGACACCAGCATGTTGAATCGGCTGCTGACTGTGAAAATAGTGCACCGACTAAGTGTAATCCAGTCAAAAAGGAAGACGTTCTCAGTCACAACCCAACTCCACGATCGGCTCATGCCGACTTAAATAATGACAAGTTTTCTACAACAATTCGGGAAAGTAGCATCCAGCCTCTTAGCCATTCGCTGCCAGTTCAGGAATTGAAGAGTAAGGTTATGTACTTACAACATCTGAGAGAGCAGATGAGTCATAACACTGTGACGCAAAGTGAAGATCAACAACGCCCTCCAGTTGATGAACGTCAAGAATCGAAACAAGACAAGCTGGTCATTAATCTTCCCAGTGAAAGTACAAACGATGGCAATATTAGGAAATCTTTGAATTGTTCTGACTGTGAGACAGTGAAATCCCCCAGTCAGGAAGCTACTGAAGCAAAGAAGGTGATGAGTCGCTCCCGGCATACACGTTCTCTGTCTCGGAAAGAGTCCTACAAACTTAGTAGATCAATGATTGATCTCTCTAAGCAGGTCAAAGGAGCTCCCAAGTGTAATTTGGCTACAGTCGCTGATCCACAGAATACAGATGTTTCGGGTAATTTTAATGAGGAGTGTCAGAATAGACAGCCACCTGTGGACCCACAACAGAAAATCTGCCAGCGATCTGCGAAGCCGTCTGGGAGAAATTCGTCCAAGAACTCCAATCCAGCAAAGATATGGTGATTAAATGCACCCGTTTTATCATTTTTCACAGCACCAACTCTTTCCATGTGGGATTTTTGGGAGTGAATGGATTGGTGTGTACAGGAACAGTAATTGAAGTCCGCTATTGCTTCTTTTCATCATCTGTAGCGTTCTTGTTCAGTGACCATTCGCTGCTACTAGTCCCCACATATTTCCTGCACAGATGTCGTGCTACTCCCATTTTTTATAGTCAGGATTTTTAATTTCCTTGTCTTATTATTTTCCTTTCTCCAGTAAGGTGAGGTTACCAGCTAGTGATGCTGGACATTGTGGTATTAATGTAAGTAGTCATAGTATTGGAAGGCACTCATTGACCAGATTTCTAACTATACTTTAGAATTTTTGCTAGAACATTAGTTATAATTGAAGTGGTGTTTGTTACATTGATGAGCTATGTATTACATATTGTATAGATGTATGGTTATAGGGTGTAGCCGAGTTATTGGTTAGTAGAGCTCTGGGTATCTCGCTGTTGTACTAGCTGTTTGTTGTACCTTGTTTTTTCTACTAGTTATCAGGTGGTTGTATTATCTAAATCTAAGTTGTTTTACAAGAAATGTGCCCATCTTCAATTGAATTAGAGTTCTAATCATATTCTTGCCCAGATTTCTGGCATTCAAAATAGAAGGGAGGAGGGTAGACCTCAGTGTCTGTTGTATAGTTAGTTATGCTAGGGCCACACTGACGCGATTTTTTGTGCGAATAGCGAATTTTGGCCAAAGGCGAATTCGCAAATTATAATCGAACGTGCCACACTGCAAAAGCTATAAGCGAATTCGCATTGATTTCACCCAATGAGGGATCAGAAGTTATTATCCCCGGTCACGTTTCTCATTCACTGCAGAACTAGAACTCCGAAAAATGTAAAATAAAATTATAATTAAAATAGAATAAAATAAAATAATTATTTTATTCTTACTTTCATTTGTTTTACACAATTCTTGCAAACGGAAGTAGTCATTTTATTCATCAGTTAAAATAAATATTTTAATATAATAATTTAAACTCATGATTTATTAAAAATCCGTGGCTCTGAACACGTGACAGTAACGTGACAAGTAAAAATTGGCCAATCACAAATTAGCGAGCTGCAAATTAGCTGATTTAGATCAGCGAGTGCGAAATCGCTAATTTGGCGCGAATTCGCAAAAAATTTGCGATTTGCGAATTCGCCTTTGGCCAAAATTCGCTATTCGCACAAAAAATCGCGTCAGTGTGGCCCTAGCATTACCTGGAAACTATCCAGTGGGAAGACAACTCCATATTCTATATCATTTGTCACGCTTTCACTCTTTCCACAAACCTTTCTGCACACGTTGCACATAATATTATTACTTGTATTATATGTTATATTATTTCCCCAATTTCCTTTGCAGCCTTTGTTAGCCACTCTGTATAATACTGTGTTATTACAGTTTTGATGTGTTGGCAAGTGTAAACCAAAGATGTCTCTCATAAGAATTAAAATTGTTGGTCATCATTGAACTTGTGTTATGGTTATGTTTTTTGCACTTATATAATGTTTCAGTACTCTTGTTCTTATAGGTACCCTTCTGCAGTAATGAGACGTAGTCACAGTCATGATGATCTCTCACTCGACTTCTACTCCAATGTTCGCTACGACACGGCAACTGGTAAAGCTAAACTGATGAAACCTCCTTCATGACTAGAATAACAGTAACGGGATTCCCACTCTGTGCTAGAGTTACAGCAGGCTGTATGATGTTTTATATAGTGATAAACTCAACTGTACTGTACAAAATGATTAATAACGTTACGCTTTCATAACATTGTACAGCGAAGGTAATTGGCCATGGTTGCAGACTGTTATACAATGTAAGACTTCCTTAGTAAGAACTATTTGAGTGAAATCTATTTATCTTTCTTCCTCATGTTTAGTGATGAAAAATTGAATAATAAATTGTACATATTTATTATAGTATGGATACATTAGATGTGCAGATGTGCGTGCAGGAAAGACAATGCTAAGCTATAGTTGGTATTTTTATTAGCAATGTTTCTGTTAGTGCAGGGAAATATTTTCAATTTAAAAATATTGAGATATAATTATGTATATTATTTTGTACAATTAAGAACATGGCAGAATTGCAGTAAAGTCTTTTCTGCTGCTTTTTAATTTACTTTGTTGAATGTTCCATAACAGCTTTAATCTCACATTTTTGTGATGCCGTCCACAATAAAAACTGCCAAAACTACTACTTCATTCTCTACACTTCCAAACCCCACCACATTTACAATTCCTAGAAAATACAACACTCTGTGCACCAGTTTTCAAAGCTGAGGTGGCATATTGAAGTTATCTCTCAAAATTTTTTCAAAGAGGGAATAACTTCATATTGGCAGAGCTTACTCGGTCAGCTCACCGTGCCTGCTCCAGGAATCAACAGTTACTAAATACATACATGTACTTCTAATCCTAAGATGTGTCAATATTCTGCAGTTTGGGTAAGAGCAGACATCTTACAAAATAACGAGAAGACAACTCCTTTGTAATACAAATTCGCTACTTTATACAATGTGACATATATGACAGTTCTTGTTGCGTATTTAGTGCAGCAAAATGCCTCAACTTTGGTAGGTCTTTTTACTCCTTGTGTAAATAAACTGGATTCATTTTAATACTAATACTTTGACCATTTATTATCATAAACAAAAATCATGACTGTAAAAGCAATAGTGGAAAAATGAGTGCACAAAACGGAGTTATAAACATTGGTATAATATGTATAGAGAGACAGTTTCAATCAGCTGACAAACTTAGTTTAATCTGAATTGCATATATAAAGCATAACATGCATAGGAAAAAAGTTGCGGTATATGTACAATGAGCGTGAGAAAATGAACCAAGTGTCTTCTACCTGCATACTATTTACATTATTTGTTACAAGTTTATACATCTGACTTAAATAATACTATATTATTTGGTGTCAAAGTTAAAAATATCAAACTCAAAGGCTGAGATCAAGCCGCCCTCTTACTCCTAGATCTACTTTGCAATAATAACATGTTACATCAAAATGAGGAAATCAACCGTAAGAAAGAATAAAATATGCATATTGTATGAAACCACAGCCTTTGATCAGTCAAAAAGGTTTGTAAAATGAGCACCAGTAATATTACCCAACTAAGAATGTTAATTTCTATAGTTAGAAAAAAATACCAGTCAGGAATAAAAATTAGTGAGTATTTAAGAGGGAATGTGGACGCATGTTTCAGTTGCCTTATTCACGGAATGTTATATGGAAGTATCGCTTTCATACATCATTTCCGCAATAGGACTGAGTCGGCTGTATGGTGCTTCATATCTCATGGAACTATCCGACTCCAGAAGGGAACTGGATGGTGTGACTTGCTCCATCTCATCTAGTTCTAACTGTTCTTCCGACTCCTCAGCCACTGGAGCGAGCTGTGACTGAGACGATGTTGTTGGAAGAGATTGGGTGACTTCAGAAGAGTGTTCATCAGAGTAGGTAGTTTTGTCCATATGTTTATCTTTTGTCTCAAGACTTCTATGGTTTGATTTACTGCAGAGATCAAAGTTGAGCTGTAGAAACGACCCTACGGGACCGATGTGTACCAGTAGAGCAGGCATGAAGAACATAGAATAGAGCCAAGAGTATAAAATAACTAAAGCCAGAAATGTACCAAGTTTAGTGTATGCAACGACTTGCGCAGGAAGCATGCAAATGCCAGCAACTAACGTCGTGCACATGGCAGCTGTTAAACTTCCACTAACATGGCGTAGACTCATGACAATTCTTCGTTTCTTGTTTAGTGTGGATGAAGCTATTCTATAAGCTACTACAATGTGAAGAGGGAAGTCCATGGAGAGACCAACAGCCAATGAAACGATGACTGATTCAAGGATGTTTAGCTCCCAACCAATCAGAGCAAGTGTTCCCAATGTCGTAAGCAGAGAACAGGATATGGTTATGAGAGCAGCGAGTGTCAACAGAACGTTTAGAGTTGTCAGAAATATAATGATACAGGACGCGGACAATACCACTATTAACGACATCGGCAGTGAGTCGAGTAGTGTAGATTGAATGTCGTAAAACAACAAACCCCCAGTGGCTGTAAAAATTGGAGTAAAATGCTCACAACTAGATTCTGGGCAAACAGTAACCTTTTCAAGAAACTCGGTAATATTTTGATAAAAGGTTTGCATCGCATTAAAGTTGTACTCAAACTTTACATTTGATAGGAAGCTGATGATAACAGCCGAGAGCTTCCCATCTTTGTAACGCATCCCTGGATTGGCCACATTGGGTTGGTAGATATTAGATATCCGCGCAAATTTATCGAGGCAATACGAGAATTCGGACTGATTGTAAGGAAAGACGAGATCTCGACAACAGATATCATCATCACATGATCTAAACATGGTCCACGAACGAAGCTCTTCTATGAAGCAACCATTCGGTTGAGAATCGTCAAAGAAAGGCTGCTGCCGAAGCTCCCAGCAGAAGTTCGAGAACCACAGTTGAGTTTCAGGGAGAGAGAGGTCTGGTAACGGTTTGAGTGTGAGAAACCCGTGTGATGAGATATCAAAGTAGCCTCCATTAAACTTATTGCTCACACCAAACACAAAAGTCAAGGGAAGATAGTCGTGGGCAGATGTAAATTTAAAGTGTTTCTTCACATCTCTATCAAATATTTCGAATGGATGTTTCGCAGAAAGCATCTGGAACATATCTGATGATGGTGGAGCTAGCTTAGGCCAGACAAATAAAGCAAGAGCACCACCAAGACTTATAACAAGAAATATAGGCAGCCAAATATAAGATAAAGTAGAAAGTAGCGACTGCCGATCGCAAAGGAACCTTGCGAGCTTGGTGGAGTAGGAGTGAAAAATATGTAGATATTTACAAACTTTGCTTTCCTTCCCGTATGTATGGCAGACAGTGAGGGCGTACTTTTCATATACAACCACACATGCAGGTAGCCATGTAATAACGAGAAGGTAATGCACGAGTACACATGTACCTGCATAGATACAGAAACAACGGATGGCAACCACGTCGGTGTAGGTGCATGCATAGAAAGCAGTCGCAGTACTTGCGCTGGTTACAAACATGGCCGCCGAGGCATGTCGGAAGGTGTGTGTAACAATCCTTTCTAGTATACTAGCATTTCGGCTATGCTTTATAGCCATCCAAGTCTTCCAATAGATAAATAAATCGTCAGAGCCAATACCAATGACCACCACAGCAGAAAGAAGGTTTAAAAAAGGAAAATAACTAATACGGAATACAAATTGATAGAGGGTATAGCTGAGTATAATGGTAAACATCATTGAGGTGCAAACCATAAAAGTGATAAAAATGGATTCGGTATAAAGCCAGATTATAAGTATGACAACGATTAGGGCCAGACTTATCCAGCAAGTGTCAGATTTCAGTGACTGTTCAAATTCGTATTCCTTGAGGCCAAAATTCATAGCCAGAAGTCGGACGTTATTCCGTTTACCAGCCTCTATGCGATCAAGTAGATCTTCATACAACGAATGAGAGTGTTTACCTTGTGCCACGTGCATAAATGTTAAAGTCAGTGGTTCCTCTTCACTGATGATATAATGAAACAACTCAAATATGGCCTCATTGGCACACTTAGCGCTGACGTTACACCTGCTAGTATGGAACATCCTGCCATCGTACCAACAGTCAATATGTAGTGTATCGTAATACGGCCTACACATTTCAACTAAATGTAAAAATGAATCTAAATTAGACTGAGTTATGTCTTGACATGATTTTTGACCTGTCAAATAGGTCACATAATTGACGAATGAAAAGCTACGACACATACAGTCCGACTGGCAGACTGGTTCATAGTACTTTGATGATTCTGCGACTGTCTGAAGTTTACATAGCTGTGTGAACGTGTCTAAATCCATCTGCTTGAGATCCTTTCCTGTTGATATTGCTAGCTGGGCGTAACCTTTACCTAGAATATAAACAACCAGTTTATAATATTATTATGCTAGCTAAATAATTAATTATTAATAATATACATTGAGGCTGTAGCGAGTCCCACGGGATGTTTATATACATTAATAATTAAAGATTCCATTTAGGATTTGCATGTTTATCTACATGTATTCTGAGCCTGGTAACACTATCTTCTATCATTGCATGTGAAAACCTTTGCCGAGAATGAAATTTTCCAGAGCATATCTATGGCAAGACTTGATCCCAAACATGTTTAAGCTTGAACTCTGCAGCCTGTAGACATAACATAGGCCTACACTAAATACACCACCTATAGACAAAGCATAGACATAACACTAAGTCGATGTATATGACTAAATGTTACATGACAAACAAAAATATTAGAAAATCATAACAAAACATCAAAGCATGTCAAACTAGATTATTTAAACCTTGAGCGGCTGATAAGAGTTTGTTACAATCCTTATTAGACAAAAGTTAATAACAAGTGTACATGCACAGCACTATGGGTACGTGCACAGCACTATGGGTACATGCACAGCACTATGGGTACATGCACAGCACTATGGGTACATGCACAGCACTATGGGTACATGCACAGCACTATGGGCACATGCACAGCACTATGGGTACGTGCACAGCACTATGGGTACATGCACAGCACTATGGGCACGTGCACAGCACTATGGGCACATGCACAGCACTATGGGCACATGCACAGCACTATGGGCACATGCACAGCACTATGGGCACATGCACAGCACTATGGGCACATGCACAGCACTATGGGCACATGCACAGCACTATGGGTACATGCACAGCACTATGGGTACATGCACAGCACCATGAAATGACTGTGTCTATCACCTACGTGGTTTAGAGTCGCAGAAGAACTCTTCCTTTTCCGACAGCACCCTGCTAAATGATGTAGACACGCTGTCTGTAAGGTGGCCAGAGGTAGTAGTGACATCATCAGCTCCTTTCCGGATGTCATACTGTGATTGCGTGATGTCATCAGAGTTGTTGTTCAGCTGTTTGAGTATTAGTGGAGAGCGGAACTCTCCGACCTGATTTCCTATGAGATATGCAGTAATTAGAATTGCATATTTATGACTTTAATTAGCATAAAATATTGTATAATATGAAATGATACACTGACACCTGTCATATGTCAGCTCATCGTGTCACATTATATAATATGGCGTAGTGAGCAGATACCCCATTTATTTACTACAAGCTAGAGGAATTCCTGCAGCTGGCAATCTCCAACACTCAGGAGATAGATAATAATGAATACGCACCATATTAGTTAACAGCCGATACCCCTGGATATGCGGCCTCAAATGTACCTTACAACCGTCAGTCCTAAAACCCCGATTAATATGTAGCCTATCTTCCTCAGGCTAAGTTCTACCCACTGTGCATGAGAAGATAACTTACTACGTAATCTGCTGTAGGTAGGAGTGGTTGAGATATTCCATTCACCGGTTGGAGTTGTCTGCTCAGTGTTAGGGTATAAAGTAAGCAACTGCCTTGACCCTGTACCAATAGCCGTGTTCTCTACTAAACTCCTCCATGCCCTGTATGAACTGTGTATGTCTGTATGTCTCGGTACGAAACCCTACAAGTTCACAAATATGATATTGCACTCAGAGAAATTGTGGTTCTAGGTGAAGAATGGAAACTACACAGAAATATCATTGCTCTGTGCCTCTGTCGCTAGTAACATTTTTACAGTTGATAACCAGAGTGAACTATGACTGCTGCCGATTGCAGCGGACCCCCGACTGTCTGAGCTGAATCAACAGAGTCACAAGCAGAGAAGCTGATGACTAAGCAATATTTATCACACTCTCTGATCATATTATTATGGGCCTATTATACCTAGTATATGTAAAGATTCAGTTATAGGCTACTGATGCTCTAAGCTCTAACATTACATTGTAAGTACATGTAGGATTTAGTTAATCTCCCATGATCAAGTGGTGATGGATAAATCAATACCAGACAAGTTATAATTATGTCTACAATATATAACTAATTGAACATATAAACATAAAT
Organism: Bugulina stolonifera; assembly: GCA_935421135.1. NCBI lineage: Eukaryota > Metazoa > Bryozoa > Gymnolaemata > Cheilostomatida > Bugulidae > Bugulina > Bugulina stolonifera. The sequence continues at coordinate 7,951,430 of OW285194.1, forward strand.
TTATGTGTCTACATGTCTATATTTCCCATAGCAGTTTAATTAGTGCGATATAGAATATTTATATTATATATATGAAAACATACTATTTGTTAATTAGACCTACATGTACAACACTAACAGAAATGTGATGACTCTATGATACAATGGTTTAGTCAACTACGAAGCTGCTAGTTGAACCACCAGCTTCCTTGGCCTGGGTACCACGTCTACTAGACATACGCTTGATTGTGACTATGCCAAACTCTCTCAACTGACTAGTTGACCTGGTACTCTATGCTATAGACTATACACCACACTATCAATGTAGTAGAGAGCGAGTTATAATACATGAAAACATACCTGAAGAGGGTTGGAGAAGTCAGGGGGTTTAGCTACGAGTATGCTAAGAAGAGTACACGAGCACACAACTACTAATATGATTGCTAATATTGGTACAGGGTAGTGCGCCAATAGCTCAGCATACCTACAATGGGAACACGGATACTGTAATTATACCAGAAGGCACTGTATACAGTGTAGGTTAGAGACTATCAATCAACATACTTAATTTATATGATAAAAGCACTTCCAAATATCAAGAAAGGAGTCCGAAAATCAGTTTAGTCTAAATGTAGCACTCTAAAAATCATAGTCACAATATGTTACATGCTTGAATACAGGGATGGTAGGCTCTGGCTGAAGGTGAACAACTGACTGGGATGTGGTCCATTTAAACATCTTAATTATAAAGTGGACAAGTCACCATTGCCACTAGATGGAGCACAGTAATGGCTAGATGAAATCCATTAATTTATTAATTACTAGTTAACCACATTAAGTCCTTCCAATATTAATTGCAAAACTATAACCAGGATGCTGTGGCCTCCGGATAAGTAACTGTATATATTATGACAAGTGCATACATTTACATTAACTAAAGGAATTACTTCATCTGTAGCTATCAATGCAGTACTAGTAAACACTACTGGTGAAAATATGTACTAGTATATAATATTATACACTACTTTCGAATAGATGCAATTATTCCAGTCACCATGGTTAGCATGTCACCATGGTGATAACACTGTCACCATACATCAGCTTGCATTAGAGGGCCCAGCTTATTATACAAGACCATATTATGGGTGAAACTTACCTAGACTTTCCCATCAGATAGTTTTTCAACTGTTCAAGGAGTCTGTCAAAAGAGGAGATAATTCCTATACATGCCTCCAAACTCAGTGTAGATAAAGGTAGTAGTTGAAGGGTGCAGCTGTCAGTGTAACAACGTCATGGGAGAGAAGACCTAAATAATTAGTACTTACATGTATTTATAGCTAATCTTTATCTAAACTGTTGATATGACAGTAATTAGCTGAATATTAGCATGTAGCCCATTACTAGCTACATGTGCCCTTACACATGCACCCAGTCATCCCTATTGAGATAGGGACATGTGAAAAACAACACTCACTATTCCTCTCTGGCATTGAAAATATTACACTATTGAGGTACAACACTGTATCCCTTTTACCACATTATGAGAATGATATTTACATAATATTAGTTGATCACCATTATAATTTGTAATGCACAAAGTTTGTTGGCACAGACAGAAAGCTGTATTTACTATTGAATCTTGAACACTTTGCTACAAGCATAGCTATTGCTACTTTACTTCACAATAGTCCTTTCAAAAAGGGAACAAAGTATCAATTGTTCTACTATTATGACAGCTGTTGGACTAGCTCACTAATTATTGATGATATTAAGTAAAGTATCGGTACAGCACATGACAGACTGCAGTCCTAGCTGTACAGTGAGTAACTGTTTGCCTGATGATATATATTTAACTTGATAGGCCTACTTGAACAATATATATTCCTCACTTATTCCCCAAGCACAGGCATATATTATATTTGCAATATTTTTACATAAACCACATGTATAAACACAATGCTACAGTGTAGTAAATAATGTTATAGAGCTGTGTAATACTAATATACTTGTATATTAAGGGGCTTAGCCAGTTTATCTCATATTGTATGAGTTGCTCAATTGAAAAATTCCTTACATAAACAACATGAATCTACCTGTGCGTTCTATAGTAAGTAGGCTACTAGTGAGTTACCCATGATTGATTACAAGCTTTTCAATTTTTCAAGTTTTTAACATAAATTTAAGGTACTTACAGCATGGCTTTGGATACATGCATAATTATACATATATTGAATAGCCTATAAAAATCTAAATGCATGGTTTGTATAAATAGGAAGAGACAGCAGCAGTCTAGATGAACAGATGCTGCTGTTGCTTAGGCTATGTTATCTGTAAAGAGACAGCTTTGGGGACGTTATTGATAGAATAAGATTTTATGAATAAGGTTGGGCAGTGGAGTATAATACTCAAAAATAAATAGAAAAACAATCATCTTGCTTTAATTTCAGCAAAGAACTAAGTCAAAAGTAAACTTCACCATTTCTGCTACTAGCTCAAGCCATTACACATACATAATAATACTGTGTTTTGGGCTATTCATTTTACTGGCCAGTGGACCTAGAGATTCCAGCTAGCCTATAATTGAAAATGCATTATATCATAATTTCCCCATTTGAGGGCAGGGTTAAATGCTTTATACATAATATTATTAAGTATTAACAACCCCAGAAGTGGGTGTAAGCCTACAATTTGTAATGCATGCGTGTAGGCCTATATAAATAACATATACACCTACTATCTGCCCCGCTAAATTGAAATTACTTTATCTTAATAACACAATGTCATTTATACATGTATATACTATTATTTATAAATACTATTGTTATCCTATCAAAATGTACAATCAATTAATACAGCGTAAAATGTCTAATAATATAACAATAATAAAGTTAAGTTGGGATCCCAAAAGAAATGATTTCAAAACAAATATCAAGATCACTGGGTTTTTGAGCCCCGAGCACTTGTTTATGTTTTCTGTGCCCACTGCAACAATAAATTTGTGTGCATTAGAAAAAGGTATATTATTGGGTAAACTGAGCTATAATATACATGTAACATAGGCTACATGTACAATATATCATCATTTGTAAAGTGGTATGAAAATAGACAATCACTACAATGCATACTTGGTAAAACAGTAAAAAATGTTTCTATTCCTGTAGTTCAGCTCAGAATATTTGAGAACGCCCCATACACTTAGCGATAAATTTTAACTTACTCATCTGGCAAAATAAAAGGTGAATTTCTAAAATTTCCTATAGGCCTATTGTTTTCTAAAATGTTAGAAAGAATTTAAAGGAACATCCCATTCTCAAAATTTCTAATGAATTCCATTTAGGCCTAATGTACAGTATATTTTGTGTTTCGCGTCTGTCCGGTGCAAAATATAGCCTACAGTTCTTAACCTGCTTTTAGAAGGCAAAGAATATCGTTATTAGAAAAATACCATATTTCAAACTTAGTAGTAATGCTAGACTTAATGTTAATTCGATAAATAGTATCTACATGGAGCTATAATGATCATCATCCAAGTTTGGGCTTGTCCATCAAATGACAAAGTAGGTATTATCACAGATAGTCGGAAGGTTACTACATTCTAGGTGACAACTTGGTAACAAAAATTAGCTACTTTGCAAATATTGGAAACTATTCAGTGGGACCCAATATTTAGAACAGCTACAAGAACATATTTCAATGTTAGGCTATATCAACTAATATGACAAATATCAATAGCATTGAATCCTTTCCAGTTTGGTTATGCTACTTTTACTTGACTTTAGCCAGCAAAAAGTTTCAGTTTTAATTAGGGCCTACATTGCATTGTTATGTGGTTTAGCCAATTCATATGCTAACTTTATTAAGAATAGACCTCACAGTCTTCCATCAGCGTGTCAGGCAGCATATCTCGTTATGACAGGTAGGCTAATAAACAGTATTGGAGAAAGTACACAATAACATTTGTCATCATGGAAATTAAATAGTAGGCTTCATAGTTTATTTAACAATCTAAATTATTACTATTCTTATATCATCATCAATAATTATAATTATTGTTATAATCACTATAAGTTTACTAAATATTAAATATATGGGCCCTATATTAATTATATTCACTATATTATATTCACTATTATATTGTTTGTAGCCTATCCCTATAATAAATAACACAAATCAAAATATTATAATTCTTATATATTCATATTGAGAAATTGAAAATCCTTGCACAATAAAATATAACATCACAGATTATATAAGATAAGTAAGCCTATAGCCTAATATTATCATTTATTATATCTGCTAACCAAAACAATAACACAACATCATGAACATAGCAATAGAATAAAATTATTTTTTAAAATATAAAAATATTTCTGAGAAGCACTGATGAGGTGTTAAACACCGAAACAGTACACTGTTTGCAGATTCAATATTTCTAATATAAATATATAATTAAGAAAAGTAAAAGTTAGATATTTAGTAAGTACTGTAGGCCTACTAAGTAGCTTGATTGATAGCAGTATGAGTAGACTTATTTAAAACTGTTTTAAATGACCTCGGCATAAAATGATTGCCATGGCCATTCGATCACACGGCTAAATTTTATATTGGGCTAAAACCTACCTTCATTAGCCTGTCACCGAGTAACAGTTGATAAAAACCATGAGCATAAGAAAACTAAGTTGCAAGATGAAATTCAATGGATTGATCAAATTTATTCTGAATTTTCAAGCCAGCCTATGCTTACCCAATTAAACATCTTCTTCCTAGAAGCCACCAATGCCGACAGCTTATACAAAACAGTGATAGATATCCGTTCCATTTGTAACCCATGTATTTCTGCATCCGGAAACTACCAACCTGTAAACCAGGAGAGAGTAACTTCTACTACTGCTTGAATGTGTCGCCCCCCCCCCCCAGCAGAACAACATGTACATGTAGTTGTAGAAACAAAATTTTCTTTACTGATAGCAATAAAACAATGTCGCAGCATTTTCACTATTAATACCAATAGATGTCGTGTTACTGCAATTTTTAACTTGATGCGCTGCTCCTTTTGACTCTTGTGTAGGCTGCTATGGCGATGTACTGCTTGTTCAAACTCTGTTCTGGGACCCATGTGGGCTGGTCAATAGAATGTAGAACACATCAACACACAAAATATATATTGGGGAGTTGGCCACACTTTTTACATGAGAAAGGAGAAAACTCAGTAGAATGAAAATATCACAAATATTTATTCTCCAATTATAAAACATGAATATGGTAGAAACTGTAAAAGAATTGATACTATTGTAACATGATGGTAAAAAGCAAATGAAATACATGTACATACATGTACACTAGTATTTATGAGTTGTCTCCACGCTCTCACGTCATGTATCTCTCATGTCACGCTCAAGTCTTTTACCACTACCCAACAGCAAGTCATTTGCATCTAGGATAAAATGTATTGGCATTATTTTCCTAACACTGCTTCAGTGAGTATGTATTGACATACGAACTAAATTTTATCTAATATTCCCTTAACACAACGACGTTTCCAAGAAGTATGTTTTCGCATGTGCCTTGAAAGGTCACCTATATACGAGCACCTGAACTCGCACTGTGGACACTTGTGAGGCTTGTCTTGGACGTGTGATGTCATATGTATGGATAGGCTACTACTTTCGCAGCATGTAAAGTCACACTGTGTGCACTTGTGAAGCTTTTCGGCTGCTGCAAGATATGTACAACAACAATACAGTATGATGTGGAAGATATCTGAAGATTGCGCAGGATTACGGTATGTTTTAAGCAATGCCAGCTTATCTTACAACAGTGCTGACCTGTGGTCAATGTAGTAGAAGTTCTAATCGCTTCAGCTTCTGTGTCAACATCTTCAACCCCAGTTGGAGCACGGTCTACCTTGACCTCTGCATCAATAAAACACAATAAGTTACTACAACCTTTGTGAAACTGATACACATGCAGGAGGTCTTTAAATTTTAAGAAACAAGTAGAAATAACTGACTAGACTCTATGTATAAATGACCTTGAGGAAATGTGTGGGCCTTGTTTATGTAGGTAGATCCGCGTACACACGATATCTAATAACTTCATGCAATCAAGTAACGAAATTTCTCAGAAACTGAACAAGCAACTTCAAATCACAGATAATCCAAGACATGAGTTGTGGACATGGTTTACAGGGTGTTTTAACTCATCAGTTGGCAGCAACCATTTCACTATAAATCATCTGTAGATAACCATTTCACTATAAATCATCTGCAGATAACCATTTCACTATAAATCATCTGCAGATAACCATTTCACTATAAAACCTCGGCAGATCACAATTTTACGATAAATCCTCTGCAGATAACTTTAATTCTTTAAATCAAATATAGGCAAAGGAATGATAGGCAAAACCGTTTGGCTTGAAAGATAATGATAGCTCACTTTTTTTCAACGTCTTCTTAGGCTGGGTATTCTTTCTAGTACGTCTTATTGGACCACTGCGACTAGTACTGTATTCACGTTGTTTATATTTGAATCGTTTTGTGACAGTATGTTCTGCCATGTGATTTATCAGATCATGTTCATATGTGGTTTGAAAGTTGCACTGTGGACAATGATGCAGTCTATTGCTAGCGTACCCGCACATATGGCTTTTTAGTTGATGAATGGATGCAGTAGTGAATTCACAACACAGGCACGAGAAGAGATCTGTCTTATTATGCAACATCAGAAAAGACTTTGGTTCAGTTCCATCTCCTGCAACAGAATTAAGCAAAGAGTAAATTCAGGAATTAAGCAAGCAAGTACAGGGAAGGAGGAGGAGATACAGGTAAGTATGATGTCAGACACCTACCAAAGTTATATTACTGCTAAATAACAGGGAACTCTTGAACTTAAGAATTAGGCTGCAAAACATTGTTATATTTTGGTTACATATCAAACGTCGTGGTTATGATAAACACAGTGAGTGTAGAGCAGTGTGATGAGACAGACAGCAGGTTCTATTCACCACAGGTTTCCTCATGTCTATCATAATACGTTGTGATCGTTTATGGGCTAATCACTGCTGAGCGAGTCACCCCAAAATCTCAGCAAATATAGCTCATCCATTTTGTAGTTTTGTAGTATTCAGCCCAACAACCACCATATCAATGACACTAACTTGTGGGCAAAGTCTTTGAAGTTCTACTAGAGCCCACTTCTCTCTCAATTGGAGCACAGTCTATCTCGACATCTAGATCTATAAAATTTACCAGCTATTATATACATGTACTCTCCAAACTGTTGTATTTAGCAAAACAGAAGCTATCAGATGGAAGTCATTGAAAACGTAAGCGCTGTGTTTTTAAATAAAAAAATAAAAGCATGCACATACATTATACAAAGTGCTATATTATCCACTCACACTGTTGAGATGTAGTCACAGTGTATCCGATCTTGTCAGCATCTTCATCAGGAGATTTCATTTCGTTATCATCCGATTCATCTCTCTCCTCATCTGTATAATAATAATTATATATAATACACACAGACAATGATAGCTTGTAAGCAGTTCGACGTGCATGTATAAATAGACAGGCAGTTGAAAACTAAGAGTTGTCTGACCTTGGTCAAATGGAAACCTTCAACCAGAGATTAGTTTCCAATAACACATTTTGCATATTATACATGTACGCTTTGCAAATGCACTATATAATATTTATTTAACTACCTTTATAGCCCAGGATACCATGAGAATTGTCATCAGGGTCAGGGTCCTTATAAAAGTGTTCACGTCTAACAATATTATCATCTGAAACAACCAGGAAACATACAAATGTAGATCCGCATTCAAACAGTGGATTTTTAAAACATGCTGGCAGAGTAGAACAATATCCAGAATCAAAATGTTGTTCTATTAAATTTCTTGAATTCAATTTGAAGTAATTGAGATCAGTTTTGTGTTACATAACACAGCTATTGTATTTCTTATGACTTGCTAAATATTGTTGGTCATGTCTGGTAGTATGTATAGTGTTTACCAGACAACAAAAAAACACTGTTGTTTCAATGTTTGATTAAATAGTATAAACAACTTGTAATTAGTCAGAGAGGTCAATAAGGCTAAAAGGTCATACACTATGGAATTACCTCCTCCAAGATTTATTTTAAAATATCGTTTTTTAAAAATCATTCTACCAATAGCAATAGTTTCTCACCAGTATGTAACTCCACATGGTCCATAAGACTACTTTCTTCTTCAGTTTTATAGTCACAAAGTAGACAGCACTTCAGTTTGTTATCAGTATGTATCTTAATGTGGCTTGAGAGAAGTTGTCTACTCGTGCATCTGTATCCACATTTTCCACATTGGTATGATATCTTCTCGGATTTATGGGAAGCCATATGGTAGGCTAAACTAGACTTGCGTGTACATTTATATTTGCAATGTATACAACTATACAGTGTCTTCATAGTGTGTTTTACTACGTGTTTGGATAGTCTACTTTGGAACCCAGAACTATAGTCACAATGAGTGCAACTGAACCGCTTTGCACCATCGTGTTTCACTATGTGCTTCATCAGATCACTTGCATATGCGGCTTCAAATTCACACTCTGAACAACGATATGGTTTCTCACCAATGTGTTTGTTTAAATGATCTGTTAATTCATTCATTATTATCGACGTAAATTCACAATGTGGGCAGGAGAGAAGAACATTAGAGCCGTGAGTTATCAGATGTGAGTTTAATAAACGTCTTCGATAAGTTTCAAAGTCACACTCTGCGCACTTGTAAGGTTGTTGAACTCCTGCAATATAATAAGACTAAGTATAAGCACAGGAAGTAAGCAACCAGATAAAAAACTGAAGGTATACATAAGTGATGGAAGACAGTAATAATATCCGTGGTGCCAAACACGATTCCTTAACGTGGCTGCCCAACAGCAGAGCTGGTCGATGGGCCACCACAGCTCCTAGAACTGAATATTTATTTTAGTTAGATGTGCCACGGAGGCAAAACCTTCTTTGGAACGAAAACCTCCAGGTCATCGTTATTACTGCAAAACCAGAGTGAGTAGTGCTAGGCCACTCGGCCATCAACACCAACAATGTGATGTCTGTACAGTATAATAGAGAACCTCTGAAGTGACCTTCACCTTTATAAAATTGACAACACTAAAATAACCTTTATTACCACTATGTCAAAAATTTCATGGTCAAAGTAAGGTCACGATGAGGTCATGGTCAAGATGTACTAAAATTCTATAGAATATATGTTTACTAATGTGTCAATAACACCGACCTGTGGCTGTTTCTGATGTGTGTGGAGTTTTATTAGAGACAACTGCTGTATTAGCATGCTCTATCTCAGTTGGAGCACAGTCTACATCGATCTCTATATCTACATAACATACATGTAAAAACTGAAAAGACATTAGCCATATGTAGGAATACCTTTCTTTCATTCCTTACACTAAGGGAAGAGGTATATTCGGTGTCAGTAAACTACAGGTTAGATAAATTTATTACATAAGCTTACATATATACATTACATAGAAATTCATGGATAATAATTGATATAATAGAAATTTATAATTTACCATTGGGTACATCAAGCTCCTCCCAGTCCTTCAGCAAAGGTTCAAGTTTTACTATTTTATTTAAAATAGACAAAGTTAAGATATTACAATGTACAGTTATATCAAATATTCTGGTTTGTGCAGGTAATACTTGCTTACCTGCACAAGTCGGTTACCTGCATATACTTGGTTAACACAGGTTGAGATATTCAATAACGTAGACAAAGTAAATTTTTGTAATCTCACCTTAGCCAAGTGATTATCGTTTTATTATAAAAGTTATTTCATACAAACTCACCTTTAGTGTCAGTCTTAGCAGCCTGTCTACCATTACCAGCTTCTCCGTCAATGCATACAGTAGTGGTTGGCTCTTCTCTCTCTGTATCTGTATAATAATAAATGTAAACACATTTAAACACATATGATTGACACCGAATTCTATTATGCCTTCTATTACCCAACATTAATATACAGTTTAAAGTTCGCACAACGGTAGTGTTTCCTTCAAATGCTTTGCTAGTCCAATAATAGAGGCAGATATGAATTCATGATGTGGACACGAGAGAATAGAATCAAAACCATGAGTTCTCTTGAGTTCAGCTAAAAAACATATTACTGAGTAAATCCATGAATTCAGCAAGCAGCTATGAAGAAAGTGTTTCAGCCAATCAAATATTAGATTTACTGTCATGTCACTCAACTAAGACATGGGTTCAAGTGTTCTAATGAACAATGGTCAAAATTGGAAAAAATGTCTTATAGAGGCATTCAATGGATTTATCTTCTCTTGTCCACTTGATACCTCAATACAGACCAGATACAGACAGAATACTGACTGACTATAGAGACTCCATCATACACACCTGATGTAGATGTAGATGTGGCCTCATACTCTGTGTTAATATTGTCTATGCTAGTCATTACATAGTCCACCTCATCCTCTATTTCTATAAATCACACAAGAGATCCATGTTACTTAGCAGGTAGATAATGAACTACATGCAGACATCACCGTTCTCTTACCGACTACACTCAGGGTTAGGTGTGAACTGTAGAACCAGCTGTGTCATCCACCTGACTAAACATAGCTAAGACATGGCGCAGAGAATGGCTCGTGGCAGCACCTGTTGGTTCATGGTAGTACCTGCTGGCTCGTGTCATTTTTCGAGTGAGCTAGCGTACCGCACCAAACCCATAGTTATTCTAGATAATACTCGAAATGAGGGCCAGTGCATATTAATTGTTTCAAATGCTCTAATTAGTAAAAATTACTTTAAGCCTAGAAATTAATTTGTATGACTCTTCACAAAATGATAATAGCATCTTGTTTCAAATTATACAGAATCTGGTTATTAGGCACGAGCCAGCTGAGAATGTCGAATCATGCTGACCCATGTCTCTTTAGCACGCACTCATTCTCGGTGCCATGTATATAACTTGCAATACATAGTGTGAACCCATTCTCGGTGCCATGTATATAACTTGTAATAAAAAGTGTGAACCCATTCTCGGTGCCATGTATATAACTTGCAATACATAGTGTGAACCCATTCTCGGTGCCATGTATATAACTAGTAATAAACAAAACTACACTCACCTTTCATGGATGAAATATACCAGTTATGATCAGCATCAACTAGTTTTGTTACACGGATCTCCATTCCTGCATCTGCAATAACCAATTTGCATATTATGTATATTAATGTAAACATGAAAAAATGGGCAATATAAAACTCAAGTACTGATCAGCATATGGATAAATAGAGTAGCCTACGTAAAATTTATATTCTATTACAATCCAGTGATCAAAAACCAACTTCAGAAAAATACTAACTTTATAAAGTCAATAAAAAGTTATTTTTAACACTTGCATTGTGTTAGACTGTTGGCGGAGATTACTAGAAATCGTATAGAATATGCATAATATATAATATGGAGTTTTAGCTTAACACCAAGGGAGAGCAAGTCAATACATATACATGTAGTCTGTTAGATTTCAGGTAGCCTAATGCTTCTATATGCATTAAAAGGAGGCTATCACAAGTGATCGAGAGAGAGAGAGAGACCTACATGTAGCATAAAAATATCAAGTAGTATCTACGGCTCTTTTCTTAATTTGGTTTTACAAATATATTATTTAACTGGATATATCGCATAATAAGACATTTACAATTAGACGTGGGTTCGTCTTTAACAGTTTCATCCAAAAATACAAATTGAAATGAATATTATGTTTTATAGCAATGTTGACTTTCGACATAAAACATGCATTTACTAACAGTGCCATACACTTTGGTTGAAAAAAAAACAGTATTTTAATAAGCGACACCAAATAGAACTAAACACCATAATATATAGCTAGATAATAAAAACATAAAATTGTTCTCTCGTGAATAGCTTAGAGAAAAGAGGATAAACTCAATTTCAAATAAAGTAGCCTGTAGTCCTAAACTGAAGGTTTCATGTTAGATCTTCTCATAGGCTATCTTTATTTAGCTAGATAATTTAACCTATAACTTACCACCAGACGCCCCCATAATATATATCTCTGGGTGCAGAAGAGGACCAAGGATACACAACCCAAAATATAAACAGACAATAGTGATATCTGCAACACATCAATGGCTAATTACAGTACAAAACACAAAAATAAGAGATTATTGTAAAATTGTAGAATTTTGTCAATTTAGAACTCAGTTCAGTTGAAACAAAAATATAATTTCATACAATTTGATATTGTCTCGTATAGCAAATTTGTATTTAGATCTTTTGAAAAATAAACTGTGCACTTCAAACATATACCCTACCTTCACCGATAATTGGCAGTTGTAATTTTTTTTAATCTATTCACAACATGAGCAAACATCATTTTACTGTTAATAGCCTAATTGAATTAGAGTAGAGTAAATAAATTCAAGATTGTTTTTAAGAGTTATTAAAAGAAAATCCTTAGCAGTACATATATGTATTGTATTATAGGGTATATACATGCATATATATATATATATTCCAGGAGAGACTGGACCAGAAAAATATTAATGTAGCCAACAGATCATAACTGCTGTGAACAACAGATATTTTATTGCCTTAAACTAATATAAATTTCAAAAGTTCATGTAGGTTTGATAGTGATTGGGACTATAACTCAACTAACTAATTTATAATAGGCCTATAGCAATAAAACAGTTCCTTATTATCATAATATTTCAATGAAATAATAAAAAATACTCATTAATCGACAATAATTATTACTATAACTATTACTATAACTACATGCACTACACTTATATTCATATTGGAAAATGTTCAGTTGTGGGCGAGTATTTTTTATACAGAAATAGCAAAACAAGACGCATTTATATGTTTTGATTTGGTCTTAATATTTTGATGCTCATTCAAGAATTTAAATGATAACTGATGATGATGCTGCTTGGATAAGCATCGAATTGTTAGGATAAGGATTAAATAAAAAAAATGGTCTTATCTTCTTATTCATTATAAGTACACTGTAGCTTATAGTGCATGTAGTTATAGTGATCAATGTAAATATATGAGTTTGGTAGTATTTATTTCACATAGAAATGTTGATAAAAACCTAATCTGGGGAGCATAAATGCAGTTTTGAGCAAAAACTTTATCAAAGTTCTTGATAATCCATTTAGATTGGATCTGTAGGAAATGACAAATAAAGGATATAGATTGAGCAGATAATAATTGTTGTTATGCGCCGGAAACAATTCGTATCAATTAAATTTAGTAACAATGCCGATCCGATATGAATAGGGCAGCACTCCTAACAATACAGGTTCGATTTCTCATAAGTTTCTTATCAAATACAACAAAAGACAACTCCGTACCAAAAGTGCTATTCGTCCAGATGCCTCCATGCCTTATAATTTAATCTGTTACCTGCAGGCTGCAGTTTTAATTCTTTTGTCCAATAAGCAAATTGGGATGAGACTAGGACTATGCACACATTTTGCAGCTTTATCAGTTTTCTATTAGCTGAAGGTAAATTTTTGGAACTTAGGTTGGCAAATAATAATTCTATTGAATTGTACATGTACGTTTGAAGCAAGCAATTATTTTTATATTAGATAAAAACAACATTTAATGGTGGTAGAACTCACAGTGTTATTTCATATGTATACTGTGTCTAATCGGCCATGTTTGTGTTTGTGTTGGTGACCACTTTATGTTTGTTTCAAACTCTAAACTGTATACATGTAGTTAATGGCAGCCGTTTAATAATGCATCACTCAGTTAAAATAATATTTTCTTCTTTCATCTACAATTTACATGAACATTTAGAGCTAAAGCTATATAGGCAAGTAGAACACCCAAGTACTTAATTCACCAAAACAAATTATTGAAGTTTTCCACTGACTAGACTAAGGTAAAATAACATAATAAAACATAAATTGATTTACAGAATTCTAAAAATGCCAGCTATAAGCTTTAAAAGGCTTTGCTACCAGGAGTTCAGTGAGCTACTACAATGCACCACATAGCCACACTGGCTACTATACTCTATGCTTGTTGAACATGTATATATAAACAGATAAATGGAGCAATCCAGCAGAAGGCAAAGGTTGTGGTTAGATCAGAGCAGAGGTGGATTGGAAACACGGGGATGTCTATAGCTAAGCTGGTAAGTTTTCTAGAGGCTAAGATCATTTGGCAAGAAAGTCATTGGAATTGAAACTTGTCACTCTGAAGATTGTCCTGCGTAAATAATATATTGCTCACTATATAGAAATTATCAATTTATTTCCCTGTTTTTAATTTACTCAATAATAAAACGTTAACTCTGTGGTTTACTAGAAAGATGGATTTTCCAACAACTAGAAGATCTCAGGTAGAGGGACATTTCCCATGTTCAGAATTTGCGATTTACTTATGCCGATGTTGGTAGAAAAAATACAGCAGAGCTGCCTTTCAATAAAGACACAAGTAAAGCACAACTTTTCTGAAGAAAGCCAAAGAGAAAGAGGTGGTGTATCAGCCAGTTGCTACAACTGCTGGTTTGTGTTTAAAAACTGTACTGGATCCCTGAGTTTGTTGCTTCTATGCTAAATATTCACATGTATGTACAGGTGACATAAGCATGTATTGTATAAGTTTTCAAACTCACTCAAAGTGCCAAAATTCTGGTACGTTTTTGTGCTAGATATAATAGTTTTATACATTCTTTGCACATAGATTAGTATTGTCAACTTTACTATGTTGGATACTGTAAATGTAAGAAATTTGATTTTGATATTTTATATACTAGTTGCATTTTACACGTAATCCTTCATGTTATTTTTGTACAATACTTTGCTTAGTTTTGCATTGGAAAGAGAACCAATTTGTAATGTAATACCCAATATTTGTGTGATAGTGGAAATTCCTTTCCAAAAGTCTATGACGTCTGTACATGGTCGGCTGAAGGCTGACAGCTGCATGTCTGCCTGTACAGAGGTCAGGGTCCGGTAGACTGTGCCATCATATAAATATTGTAAGTAGTGTGAAAAGGTTTTTTCACTGCGGTGGTACTTACATGAGCAACATGGTTAGGTTTGCTGTTTTGTAGAGTCTATGGGCACCGACATGTATAATACAAAAGAATGGTTTTTTCTCTCTATTGGCTAGTTTCTGACGATCAATAAACTGTACCATCAACAAGCTCTGCGGGTTCTCGCAGGTATTCTATTTACAATGTATACATATACATGTATATATTTACTTGTATGCAGCCTCATACTCGACATATAAAACTAAAAATTACTAATAGCCAGAAAGAAAATAATGTACACCCTAAAAGTTATTTATAACCATCCTTTAGTTCATTGTGTGTTTATATGATAAATAATTCTGTGCAAATTTAAGAACAAGGGCTATATCCTACTAGATAGTAGAATTCTTTTGATATTAGGTGTCCTAGCTACCTAAACTTCAGACTCAGGCCAATTTGCAAAAATATTTTTAGCACACATCTGTGGGAACACACCGGCCTGAGCCAAAAGCAAAATCCTCATTTTCTTGTGGAGAAGTCAAGTGTGCCGATGAGCTGGTTTCGTTCGGCCGCGCTTGGGTCGGACGGTCATCTTGTGACTATTATTTGTGACCAGGGTCCATCGAGAAGACATCTACAATATACACAATATTATTAGCTTGAGCCTGGCAACTTCTCAATTGACAATGTAGTTGTCTCCCCTTCAAGAAGTGAACCAATAGCTCCCAATTACCCCTTTACCTGTTTAGAGATCAGTGAGTGTGAATGCAACTACCTGAAGGTTATATCAAAGACCTCCTACAGCGTAGCAACATGGAAGCAGTCGCGCAATATTTGTTAATAATTACAAGTTGTCTTTTCTTGTTCAGTCCAAATTATGAACAGATGAGAAAGCTATTCCAAACAAGAATCAATGGATGATATCGGCTGTGAGCTGCAAATCTGAATTCTATGATTTTGTAAGCAGTACAACATAATAAGAATGCCAACACATAAAATATAGAGGAACAATCAAACCATGAAACAACTTTTTTTAATGTAACAGTCTGAAATGGCTCGATAATGATGTAGGGCTACAAAATAAATATATGTCATCGCGTGGTAAACAATCCTATCTGCAACTACATGATTAGATTTAGTGCATGGCCCATTGCTTGTTGACCGTAGATGATAAAATTTTGGTGTAGTAGTCTAATAACAGAACTAGTGATTGTACTGGTGATGCAAGAGAATAATGTTATGTTTTGGGCTGTAGAGTGATCAGCTGCATACTGGTACCCATACATAGATACTGAAGCAGTACCGTGTGGTAGATTATTGAGTAGAGCTGTAGGTACGACCCATAAGGTCTGAGTTATTACCTAGTGTGTATGAGAGTATGTTCTTACTTAGTAGGAAGTTTGAGCCTCTAAGTCCAATATAGGGCTTAGAGCTGGAACTAGCTTAGCTAGGAAACTAGACTCTGTAGATCTGTGTTTAGATGTGTCTTTTATTGAACAACTCACTAGCATATAAAAAGCATTCGCTTTATGCAGTATTAGTACCTCCGGTAAAGGTCCCGATATATGATCGGCACAGGTATTATGCGACAATATGGAGGCAAAAAGTACGAGAGCTGACCTCTTAGGATTGGTATTAGGCTCTCACACTTTTTGTCTCCATATTGTCGCATAATACCTGTGCCGATAATATGAGTAGAATTTAGGGAAGACAACTGCCAAGGCACTAGTGTGCATTTAGTGTCAGTTCAATGGAGGCTGAGGCTAAGTATTAATGTACAATAAAATTTCCTGCCTCACCACAATAAGAAATAGGGTCTTTGGTCAAACACCATAACAATATTATGTACAAGGGACATTTGACAGTCAACATAATGTAGATTTGTCTAATAGCTTTTGTCAATTTCTCCAAAGGCTACTTCACCATCAGCATGAGAGGTTTCATAGTGTAGTGGCTATCACGTCTGCTTCACACGCAGAAGGTCCTGGGTTCGAACCCCAGTGAAACCACATTTTTATTACCCATTAGCATTATTGACTTACTCAGTCCCAGCTATGAGCATTGTGTGCTTTGCCTTGAGTAACAGACACATTTTTAAAAAATTATGAGTGATATTTATTATAGGCCTACTCTATCTTAACAGCTCGTGCTGGATTAAATTTAATTAGAGATCTAGAGTCAGCCCTCATAATATTTAGATTTGTCTAATGGCTTTTGTAAATTTATACAAAGGCTACTTCACCATCAGCATGAGAGGTTTCATAGTGTAGTGGCTATCACGTCTGCTTCACACGCAGAAGGTCCTGGGTTCGAACCCCAGTGAAACCACATTTTTATTACCCATTGGCATTTCAGCTTTCAGTATAATACAATGTAGTTACAAAATACAATATACATGTACTGTAGATAAATATTACACTATAATTTACTTCTTATAATGTTGTAGTGTGATATCTAACAGCAAACATTTAATTAATAGTGGGTTTATGGTGAATGGTGATACAAATGTCATTGCCACCTCAAATACATTATTTCAGTAGGGGCAATCACTCACCTATGGAGTTTTTTATTGGAGTTGTCTGTTCAGTAGCTTTGGACTTGGTCATAATTACATGAAAGTCAAATATTTATACTGGAACCATCAGATGCCATAGAATGTCATAATTGCATGCAAGCATGCAATACCATGTTTACTTATTTTTAGGCAATAATAGTTTTTGCTCTACAAATTTAAAACTAGGCTTTCTTTATAGTTTGCAACTTAGAAATTAAAATTGGGTATGTAAATTGCATAATAATTGATGCTATTTTTAATTATCAAACATCTTTATTTGACATGAGATTAGTAAACAACACAAATGGAACAGAAATTTTAATAATTTTAATAAATAGTGATTTCCACAGTTATCCTAATACGAAGCAATGAGAACTAACATCTCTATGGTAAGACAATGAACACATAGGTATAATTACTAGTTGTTCTAGATGATCACTCCTTGAACGGTTTAAAGTCCATTTGTACTATCTCACTGCAGTCTACTGTTGGGTTACTACAATAGAATGTCAAGAAATATTACATACATGTAAATAGCCATTCTAAAAGAATTGTATCAAATATACAAAGCTACATGTACGTGTATTTAGTTTGTAAACCCAAAACTATTTTTCTAATAATTTGAGGAACTGGCACAAGACTTCCACTGTTTAGCAAGTGGTGTTTGTTTGTCTCAAATGTTGTAGAGTATCCAGTTGCCCCAGATTTTAGTGAATTGAAGATGTTAAAAATTTTGCAACACAGTTTAGCAAACAATTAGAGTGATGTGTAGCGCATTGACCCCCCCCCCCCCCACCCACAGTTACTTGAAAATACTGTGTATATCGAAATTCAGGTACACATGAGGAATGTAAATACTCAAACAGTATGTCTGTTACACTTTAGTAATTGTTAGCTTTGTCAAAGGTCAAGGATCTACTTGATAGCCTTAGTTAAATACTTACTCATTCGACTCTGCTAACAATAGGTATTTTCTCACTGAAGGATTCTCCACATTAGCACAGAATATTGCTGCAAGTGATGCCTTTCGTATTTCTTCCAATTGATCTAGAGGAATAAAATAAATTGTTTAGTTTAGTTTGATTGACTCATAAGAGTAGATGTTAACTCTAATTAGATTGGTTCATAATAGTAGTAGATGTTAACTCTAGTTTGATTAGCTCATAATAGTACATGTTAATTCTAGTTTGATTAGCTCACAATAGTAGATGTTATCTCTAGTTTGATTTGTTCACAATAGACCCCAAAATGCATAGTAGCAGTGAAGGCTCTTACCATTGGTAAACTTAACCACTTTGTCATCTGTCTCATGCCAAAATCTGTCTCCAAACTTAAGTCTTTTAAATTGCTCCCCGATGATATGGGCAAACGTCTCACCAACCAACCCGCCATTCACAGGAATCTCTGACATACCTGAAGGAATTACAGTTTGTATCAATCTCACCATTTATTGTGTCAAACTATTAACTCCACAATATTCAACTTACCTTTGCTAAAGGGCTTATTAAATAATACTCAATGTCAGTCCAATAAGTATGAAAATGCTTTGCACTTGATGTCAATGCAATACATGTGAATATGGAAACGTCTGTAACAGCTGTATACACTGTAATTAAACATTTGGACATACCATATGGGGGACAATATTATCATTTTTCACTTATAGACTAATCCTAGACAATGTGACGTGGTACATAAATCAATCAACCAATAGCGTGCCATTATTTCAGCTGCTATAATTACCTCCTGGAAAGATTTCAATATCTGCTACTTGTGGGTAGACTTCCTTTAAAGCGTCCGCACTATCTTTGAAATGAGTTACATCTACTAAATCTTCAAATTCCTTAAATCTGTTTAGTCCCAGTCTTCGTCTAAAAGTAACCATGGAATCTCTAAGAATACCCAAAATGCAATTTTAATTCTCAGAATCTTCAATGGTCTTTCACCCTGTAGAAGTGAGATACATGGAAGTTTGCAATTTGTAGAATTATATAACTTTTGTTTACCTAATTGAGTTGTAGCTGTCTATTCCATGGTCTCTTCCTCTCTGAATATTGAAGGCTGGAAGATCCATCTCTTCTCCAAACAAGTTGTCCCTCAGCTGTTAACAGACAGCACTAAGTTATCAAGGATGTTCCCACGTTTGGGCCACTAAGCTTCTTTTTGTGCAGTGAAACTTATGATAGAAAAGAATATTGTTGAGCACCGTTCTGACAGCATAGAAGTGCCACACTGACTAATACTCACAGTTTATCAGCCGCCTCCTTTTTACGATAACCATACAGACAGCATACTCAAATCTATATGTAGGCCTAATATCATCACATTACCGATATAAATACTACAGTATTTATAGATTTTATAAAATCAATGTATGTGATAAATGCTAATAAAGAAAAATAAAACAGATTAAAATATTCAACTCACTCCCGTGGTTATAAATCTATCGTTGCCTTCAACATTGACATTTGCAAGGCCGTTTAGCAGCCGATCACTTCCTGTATAAATTAACAAGACAACAATAATAGCAACGGCAGTGATTTCCTTCATTTAAATTAATGAAATGTGAAGCAATTTACATTTTCATACTTCACATAGTAGGTAATACATTCTACCTCAAACTGGTCTTGATAATAATATACAACAGGCCTACTAGGGATAATAAATTACAAGTCACTTGAAGTCAAGTACATATTACATGCCATGCAGTATTATTATTTTTATATTGAGTGCTTACCAATATTTTCTGTTACCAGAAAGGCCTCAAATACTTCTTCAATTTCGATCAGACCTGGCGATGTGCCAAAAGTCTCTCTGATTAAAGAATGACCGAATCGGAATGCCGCTGATGAGAACTCCATTCTAGAAAGGTGCAGAAACTATGTCACGTAACATTTTAAATTTGTCACTTGTTAGTACAAAAAATATTTTAGAAAGACCTATAGGCTACTTGTCAACTGTAATATCTGCAGATATAAACATAATGTTCTGTTGATGCTTATCAATATTACTTACACTGTATAAACAATGAGACATTTTGTGCAACATAACAAAATAGAGTACTTACACAATTGATGGGTCTACTGTGGGATCATAGCCTGTGAATCTTCCCTTCGTTAGCAGCCTTAATTTAAACTTGTCCATAACCTCTGGTCCAACTACTTCTGGTAGAAACTCTCCATATGTAATCACCTGTGATACAGCTCCAAGTATCTTTCTCGTTACCTAAATAAAATGTGTCGTTGAAAACGCGTTATTTCATCAGCTTCAATACTAAGGTGTCAGAGAAAATTTTCTGAGACTTTGTGATGTGATGAGGCAGCTGAACTAAATTAAAGCAGCAATATTTACATGATACATGTCAGAGGTTGCCAAAACAAAATACTTCTCTAAATATTCAGCTGTACTATTTATAAACCAAAAGAGTATAATGACCCCGGTCAGGGAGTATAGCATTTTCATGAATTAGAAATAAGTCTCTGACTGGTCAATAACATAAATCCCTGCGTAAAAACATGAAGTACAATGGAAGTTATGGTGGAATATGAATTATTACATTGATAATGTAACGGGTGACTATCTAGTGCACGACAATGAAGTAGCTACTTGTATGTATGTAATAAGAAGTTGCCCTCTCTTGAACGAGTAATACCTATGCAGATGCTGGATTTGACTGAGACTTCTTTAAATGGACTTTCAGAATAATTTTGCTGTATTGTGATAATATTAACCTGATATATTCTCTCATCATCCCAGTCACGGTTGAGCCTTCCCAGAATTCTTGCCACTCTGTTGTGTTCTCGTAAAAATAGTGTGTGCAGACTAGTTAGAGCAGCTAAAACACCAAGTTATTATTATGCTATACACTGTATTGTTAAAACATTTAGAACGTTGCAAGATCAACTCTTTATTGGTTTACAGTGAATAAATAACTCATAGCATATAGGCCCACCTTGCTCGCTGTTTCTGATGTCCCCAGCCTCAAATCTACACTCTTCTTCAGTAGACTCACAGTTGTCTGGGTTTTTAGGGTCCTCTGGTAACCTTACCTCTCCATCTACCCCGCTCTGCAATACATAACGCCGTTGAGATACAAGGCTATACCCATGTACATGTACAATAAATCAAACTTTAATTATATGAATATTTATTGTAGCTATTATTAATTGTTACATAATCATACATGTGCATATAAACTTTTAATTCTCTGCTCAGCAATAATCACTTTTACAGTAATGTCTGTAAAGAGCGCCGTAGAAGAGGAAATAATTTACTCGTCTCATATAATGTCATGTATTGAACTACAGAAGTTTTAGCAATATTATTCTAAAGATGAAGCTATGATCTAGCCCATACTATACACAGCTGACTGCAACAACTAACTGACAATAGAATAGGTTCCTTACACTTGTTTTAAGCAATCCGTTAGAGAATGTGCGAAGAGATGCAGCTCTGATGTTTGTGGAACCGTATATATGAGATGCGTCCACGTAAGACGTCAAGTCATTCAGCTGAAATCTGACTGTAAAATAGAATTAAAGTACCTCATAATCAAATGCGTATTTCGGTTTGACAAAGTATATTCATTTTAGTGTATATACGGTTAACAAGGTACTCTTGGAGGGAGTTATTTTCTCTTTAGAATTCAAAATCAGCTTTGCATGCTTAGATTAGTCATCATAGTGGAATATGATTGGTAAGAATAACAATGATATTTTTATTAGCTAAAACAATGTAACAATGCAATGAAATAATTAATAACAATCTAGGATTAGCATAAATATAAACATCTTCATAGTTAGATAATAATACTAACTTTTTTTACTGCCTGGCAAGCCTGGTACAGGAGATGACCGCAGGAACTCGATGCAGCGTGTGGTGAATATAGGATCTGAGCTGACCCTTATAGGCAAGCACTCTCTTAGCCTGCCACTCAGCTCAAACTCCTTTACTTCACAACACTCTTCCCTGTAGAGATAAACAGAATAATATAAAATGCGAGTCACTGTATTGGTGAATTTTGGGTTAACCTAGGCGTAATTGCAGAGAGTGACAACCTGAAAATCTGGCAAACCATGATGAAAAACAGAGCTGCATGGAAAAAGGCAACCAAACTCTAGACCATTATAATAGTCTTAGAATTTCAGGTGACAGCAAAATAGTAGTCGAATATAGAATGCAGATGAGGTAACAAATCCACACTGTAATAGTAGTAGTTCATATCTAGCATCAAGCTATTTGTACTAATACAATGATTATATGATAGAGCCTTACTTTGGACTTTCTACGCCACCTTCGCCGAATGCCTCTGGAGTTAGTGAAAGGTCATGGTCAATAAATTGTCCGATATTCATGAGCATATGGCTATGGACTTTACTGATATTAGACACAATTCCATGTACTGCCAGTGAAATAACGCGGGCACTCGGTAGGTCTCCCTCAGTGAGGAAATATGTTAGTCGAGGAGCATTCACACCTGCAACAAAAAGACTGTCATATTGCAGTATTGCCAAAACAGTTTGAATAAAACTAGTGCATTTAAATTTATTTTATTAGTTATAAATACTAATAATGTAGTTTCAAGCATTACACAAATATCGAGGTTAAGGCATAGGCAGGCAGTTTGTAGAATTCAATTTAGCCTTTCAGTAGACATCATTTAATTGACTTGAATACTGCAAGTAATAGATTTATTTATGCTAATGTGCAATTATTACTGAATACTACACTATTTGTGATTTGTTAAGCTTTATCACACCATGCATGTCCGATGATCGAATTGATATGTTTTTACAAAACGTTACAAAACCATGTAAGGTGGTAGGATCATAATAGAGATTACCGTCTTCATATCGTACTCCGGCGAACCGACCTAACGGAGTCTTGGCAGCTCCAAGGAAAGGTACCTTGAAATTATTACAAGTCCCATTTATTCTTCTGAATTCTGAACGTTTATCTCGCTTGCATTTCTGGTTTATCTTGAATGGGTTTCGAGCCCCTAAAATATCAGATACATGAAAAATAATCAAATGAATAATGGGCAAAAATTAATTGTTTTGGGCAAACAGCTACAATATACCTTTATTTATAAGCTGGAAAATCTATACAAAACCATGCTCCACGCGTGCCTTTTGCTGAAAATTAGAATAAGTTCAGATAATGAGAGAATTTCCAACTTACTTCCTGTTCTGACAGAGTTTCTCATAAACCTGGTTAGTAACTCTCGACCTAAGCCAGATTTTCTAAATTTCTTTCTACAAAATAAGCAATTAGTATGCAAAGTGTAATTATAGCAATGCAGTACAAATTGAAAATAGGCAAAAATACTTGTACTAAAGAAATGCGAGCTTATTTTGAGTTATTTTGCGCCTTTTCCAATAATATTATATGACACGACTGCGAATGTATGTAATAAGTGTTCATACCCACACTGATGAAAATATGGTGCAGTAGAGTGTTGAGAATAGTTTTTATCATCATATGATAATAAACAGAGAGCAGCTCCAAATTTTAAAACATCTAAGAGATTTGCAAATTTATAACATGAAGAGAAACTACAACTACAACAGCATTACCATAAAATTATAATTTAGCATTTGCCACAAAAAGTATAGTTCAAATCTATGGTAGCACAGCAAAAATATTCGAAGCATTATCAAAAATTTTAACCCTCCAATAGCTTATTATACATCCTGTGCTAGCCTACAAGTAGGTCTAATAGGTGTTGCTAGCACATAGCATTTGAACATCTATACTTACTGAACTTTAGCTAACTGCTTGTCAGATATCTTAGCCAGGTTGCTCAACGAGAATCTTTCATCGTCTGGTTCAGCTACTGTGTTGACCAGTCTATGCCTGTCTTTAATTAGACTCGACCTAAAAATACCCAACATAGAATAATTATAATGGCTATCTACAAGCAGATTTGCATAATTGGTCAGGCTATTAGATGTTTTAATGTATTGTAGCTAGAAGAAATTATATCTTTCCTATGTGTAATTCACAAACCATCTAATCTGAGTGAGTACACATGCATAACTGCTAAACACCTGTGAGTTGAACTTTTGATAGTGCAAGCATCAATATAACACCTAGTGTATATGTATGAATAAATAACTTGCATATTTAATTCATTTATCGTATTGCTAGCAACATTCAATAGTTACATGTATAACATAACCAAGAAAAAATATTGCCAATAATGCATTGCATGGAACTAAAGTCTTTGTGTATAGGTTTCACTGCCACAATATATATTTTATCACTTTCCTTCATGATGCTTCAATGTTTTATTTTGAATATATTGAATGTCATGTGACAAGAGTATGTAGGTTATTTACTCACCGTGCATTCAGAACTAGTATTAGAACTAGTACGCTGTATAGGAGCACTCTAGAGCACTTGCTATCACATGCCATTTTTCTTCTTCCTTTTTACACAATCAAATTATATTTAATTATTTATCCTAATGTAGATCTTCTGCGTGTAAACTTACTCTGTTCTCTCTCTCTGGATCTCTGTGTGACATTGCTGGTAGTTCAGCAGTTTATATAGTTTGGGTTCCCCGGACCTGGCAGTAATTGAATTGTCGTATTGTCTTTCGATTCTTCCTGTTTTGGGCTTAACTTGGTAATCCTGTCATAAAAGAGTATTGTTGCACCATTGAAGTTTGTCTAATCCACTAAATTCTCCTGATTGTGTTAACAAAATAATCAGAGGAGGCAAATAACATCTTATTTTGGGTTAAGCTCACTACTTTCTGCTTCCTGTTGGACTTTTGTCTGTTTGTAGATTATTTTGATGAGATAACCTTGGTTCTTGTCTCTTATGAGTTAATAGCCTGACTTTCTACAACTACTTTTTAGAGGGCTTTGAGCTCAGACTAGGCAATACTATATTACTAGAATCAATCAGAGGAAGTGAGACAATGCAAAAACTGAAATGATTCCCACACAAACAGTTAAAATAAAAACTGCTAATCGTCAAATTTCCTGTGACAGCTGTATTTCACTATTTATATTTCATCGCTGTGTTATATGTTATATACAAGTATATGATAAATTATAAACATGAAGTTGGTATCATTACACTTCATCCACTGTTTGAGCAGAAAAAAGGAAGATGATTGAACCTTGAATGGATGAATGAAGAATTAAGAGCGAGAATATGGACACAACTGGAGTCCCGGAACCGAGGAAACCAAGAGCCTTGATCATAATTAATGTTATCACTCAAGGAAGTCACAGACAAATAATATTGTGATAATAGGTGTGCTACCATAGAATAACTGTCTACATGATTTTCTCCTACTGTGCATAATATACAAGGTGTAAAAAAAGACAAATCTGTTCACGCTGGAAATTAACTGCGTTCCATTCGTTCAATTGGTACTTTACTGAATTATATATCTGCAAGTCCAAGCTGATGTGGAAGTTCTGTCAAAATGACTAAAGCGACTAAGACAATACATGTAGTAATCCCCAACAAACCTTGATGCCTTTAAATTTTGCGTTTGTCTACGGATAATCTTTATTGGTGACAACAAAAAACTCCCAAAAATAATTTATTCAGCTGTGCCAACCAAATTAAGCAGATTAACTAGTAGAAGCTTTGCTTTTAATGTGAAAATAGGTGGGTTGTGGGTTTCTCACCATTGTGTCTTATGCTTAAATTTTGCATGTTTGTATGTTTGTGTGGTTTTCAAAGGGAAGGCTACATGTATATCTCTTGCAATTTTGAAGCAAGTTTGTAGTTGTGCTAGATTTCTATCTTAGCAAGGTTATGGTATTATTTAATATAATTTGTATTCACAATTCACAAGTCTTAAAACTCATTATAATTGTAATACTATTCAAAAATGCACGACTCAAGCTTACCTTGGTTTAAATTTGTATATCTACATGTACATTGTATTTGACTGCTTCTAGTGCTGGTATTTTAAGGTAGCAACAGATTTGAGCTTATATTTATTTAAGGTTGGTTAGCACACTAGACTGCAAAATCTACATGACATTATGTCATAGGTGTAAACAAATAACAATGCCACAGAAATAGTGATCCCAGTATTGATCCTTTCGTGAAAGTTACAGCTTATATAAAACATTGTTGTCATACTGTTCACACTCGCTGCTAATATAGAGTTGGTTGTGTGACATTGTTTGAAAACAGCATTGCTATGATGGTGTACAGAGCAGTTCTCCTAGTCTTTTTGCAGGGTGTCATCTGGTGGATGGTGAGTGACTGAGGTGCATTAGCTAGCTAACAAAAATGCAAAAAAATTTTTCATTTTTATTAAATGCCAACGGACATACTATAATAAATATTTGACAGTTCCAATTTTATTTATAGTTGCTGGATATCACCCATCTCTTACATTGTAACGGCTTGGTTCACCAGGTGAAAGCAAGATTGATGGTGCTGTGACAAACAGCTTGTTCTACATTATACATGTACAATATGATATAATATGTAAATAATTATTATGTTTCAATTATTAGAGTTAGGTAGACAGAATGGATGATGTTATTTTAATTCATGTTTTGTAAATACAACACTGATGTTACAGTAGTTTACCAGTGATAAGTTATTTGTACTGGGGTAAAACTGTAATAGATAGCAATGGATGACTAATATTTATTTTTTATGGGGAATTCCAAATGTCTAATTGTGATAACCGATTACACGCATAAATGCAGACAGCTGTGAGCTGTAATATGAAGCTCCTCTTTGTATAGATGTAAACCTGTATCTACATGTACATGTCTTTTTGGTATTATAATTGTTTTAGAATATCTCGTCTATATTCAGTGCTATTTTTTAAATGCGGAAGTTAGAGTAAAGTGAATAGATGCCAAAATATGTAATTTATGTAAAATTATATCAACGGCTAATTTTATTTAAGGTGAAAGGGTCATATGTCTACTCGAATGCTGTTTATGAGAAGACCAGTTACAGTTTATCTCCTGAGAGCATACTGAGAGAGCTGCAGATTGGGTCACCTGCCAAGTGTTCCATAGAATGTCTGGAGGAGAGTTTCTGTGTTTCTTTCTCCTATAGTGGGACAACATGGACATGTGTGCTGGCTGGACTGCAGTCTCAGTATGGCGAAATACCTTTACCCGATGGCACATTAGTGTATGACCAAGGTAACTACGTTGTGTGTGTAAATATTTCTAAGTTTACTTTATAAAATACTTGTAGGACTTTTAAACAAGAGTAGTAAAACAACTTGAGGATCCATTTTTGCTCTAAATGACTAGGCAGGTTATTGTAACATTGTAATTTTGTAAAAAATTATTTAAAATGAAATAGCTTTTTCAAATCATCAACTCCATTTAAATATAGACTATTTTGAGCTGATATAGGCTAATGCCATACGGTGTGCGTTATTTTCTATGGAACAAAATATTGATTGATCTTTTTGAGAATCTTGTGAAATTATTGGGATATGCTATGCTTATCCTACAGGATACACATGCATTTAGGAAGTAAATACAACAATCCCCCATAAAACCACAATTAACCCTAAAGTAAGTGGGGTATTGCTTGACTATTTCCATGTTTTTCATAAAACCATTAGGATTTACTATGAATTATTTCAAGCCGTGATTTTGAACTGCCTGCAATACAGTAACATGATAGTGTGGATAGTATTACATTTTAAAATCGCGGGTCTCACATCCTCTGACTGCACACAATGCTAGAGCCCTACTGCTTATCCAAATTTATTTCATGTAAGAATGCGTGGAAGTATTTTTGTGCTAAAATATTATATAGTTGAAAACGGTGGCATCATGTTACTTTAAATAGGACTAGATTATTGGAAAAGAAGTCAAAGTGTAGTGCAAATAGATTTACAATATTGACCTATGACATGGCAAAAAAAGAGCAAATAATGTACAAGCACATGTCTATTAAGACAAAAGCATAAAGTAAAATTGTAATACAATGGGATACTCTATCGTAAATAATATATATTACGTATACCATTACAGGTGTTAAAATAGGTACAATGGGATGATGCTAAGTAATTTATATCGATAGATTGTCACAATAGCATAGGGTGTAGGAATATGGGATACAAATATTTGCTTATGCTCTAAAACAATGAAATATTGCTTAGAATATCTTTATACAAAACACAAGCGTACAACAGATTGGTGGTAAATGGCTCATCAATTATTAATGCCTAAACAGATAAATTCACACGTTGATTAAGCATAATTATTTTTATAAAATAATATACTTAGCTGAAAAATGCATACATGGTTTGATTTTAGAGCTTGATAGCTTTATGGTGTGTTGGCTATTTTTTTCCCAACTTTAATACTTTTTGAATTGTTTTAACTTTGCAGCAGTATTTCTAACGATGTAAACTATTACTATTGGTTTTCACCCTGGATTCTCAATGCAAAAGAACAATCAGGATTCATTGTACATGTAGATGCACAATATTGTATATGTAAATAATATGTGCCAGTTAGGTGATCAACAATTTATTTAATAAATTTCTTTTCCATTAAAACAATAATGTATGTACCTACATGCAAATAACATTCAAAATATAATTAGCACATTTTCGCTAATGCAACCAGTTATGGATTACAGCAATGGTGGCACTACCTTACAAAATACGTTGTTTTCCAATTAGAAAACATTGGTTCATTTGTTAGCAAGTTAATTGGAGAATTATAATGCAATATAGATGGACATTGTACATATCATCCAGTATACACACATATCTAGTAAATAGCAATTTCCTGTCAAACCATGATTAGTCTACCTCAAACAAGGTTTTATTCAACCATTGCTATTTTTATATAAAAATCATTAGGATTTACGATGACTTCTTCTAAACTATATTTTTGAAATTCAAACAAAGCAGAAACCTGATAGCATTGATAGTATAAAATTGTGATCTCAGATAAATTCAAATTTTTAACAAACTCACTTGACAAACATGGTAATCATCATAACTCCCTTTTTTGCTTTTTTGATCTGTTAAAAAATAAATATTTGCATTGTGCATTAATTATTTAATATAGTAGTAAAGTGTGGCTAAATCTGTTTTATCTTGGATAATCATAGAGTTTCAAATATAAACTGATATATCGCCATGTTGAAGCTGTCATGTTGCAAGTAAACTGCGGCCATTGTGCCATGAAGAGGATAATCTAAGAATATTGTTTCCTCTAAGTCTAGTGGTTTGTTCATGGCGCAGTTAACAGCTGCAGTGTGGCTTTACTTCAACCGGTACACTAAACTGGTTGAACTTTTGAACCTCATTGATCATTAGAGTGTGCCTGTATGCAGTGTTCGAAGTGGAACAAATGAGGTGGGTATGCTGTGCATGCAATCTTAGGGCATTCTCTATTTAATAGTTGAATGTAAAAGTACACATACAGTAATCCTATCTTACAGATTAGTATTGTATAGCTATCCACTTAATCTTATAGTAGCTAACAAATTAGTGAATTGCTAAAATGAAACTAATCAAGGTTTGGTCAGATTCGAACACATGTCACGCCTATGAATGATAATCGAGCATTCTACTGTTAGACTATCAGGCCAACAGTGACTTTACTGTGAAAACTAGCCATTAAATTGAGGGTACACGCCCTGCTAGCAGTATAACCACTAAAACTGAGGTGGGCACACACCGCATAACCACACTTCCAACACTGCCTGTATGTATATACTGTGATTAGCTGCGTAGCTGATAGCAGTGATGTGAATAAAGCATAGAGTTTAACGAAGTTGGGAAACAAATGAAGTGATTGTTGTTGTATGAAATTGCCCTTCAAATGGGTTTATAAACATCCTCTGGCTATAAATAATAGAAGTATGTTCCTACACATCAGATTAACATAGCCTGTATTTCTACATTATCTCTCTTCAGTGTGAGACGGAAAGACAACACTCAGTCCAAAATCTAATTGTGATTTGCATTCGAAAATATGTCATGTTTCCATAATATCTATGTTGTGCATTTAATAAACAATTATCTCAGCCATTAATAAAGACAAGATAGACCTGCTTGTAGAAAGACCTATGTATTTGTGTACAAGGAACTAGTACAATAGGGACAATAGCATGCTTTATATTCTAGTGATGGGATGCGAGGAGGGGTGGATTGCTAACCCACACCGTCACACATGTTTGAAGCTAGTAACTGCCACTGCTACAGCTCTGGTTGCGAGAGATAAATGTGCAGAAATGGGTGCCGCTTTAGCCATATTTGACAACGAGGCTGCGTATCATTGGTTCAAGAACATGAGAACACAACATCCAGGTACTTTTTAGCCGTAATTATACAACATAGATTTATTTATTACGTAATCATGTAAATTGTACATTATATTGTTCTAGGTATTTACCAAGTGTAGTAGAACTGGATTTAATAATAGTAATAAATATTTTTTGTAAATACTAGTCTACAATGCTTTCTAGATTATGCTCATCCTGGAGTCTAAGTAGTAGAAAATATGTTTGTTTGATATACATGTAGGATGTGTACAAATATAATAGTAGTAATATGTTATTTTCTTTTTTTCATTATGACATCTAATTAACTATGCTGTTGACACCATTGATGAGCCATACCTGGCAAGTAGATAAAAATTAAAAACATTATCAGCACTATTTTTCAAGGCCTCTCCATTAAAACATTGTTCCTGTTAATTTCTCTGGCAGTTCAAAATCAAGCAAAAAAACTATAATATTTCAACACATTATTTCAAATTGAAATAGACATGTATCGGTGTATTTACATGTACATGTAGATAGCTTCAATCTCCAAGGTACCCTTAAATCTAAGTTTGGAACTCCAAGTAAAATCTGGAGACTTGACAGGCATGGAGAGGACATGAACATTGAATATTAATATAATAATACATGTACATGTAATATTGTCTGTTACTAACAGTAAGTCTATATTATCACTAAAATTTACACCCTCTAGATGTGATAGTTACATACAGACTTGAGGTGTACCTGGTGATTGTAACTTATATGGTTGCGCAACATCCGTGGCGCTAAACACAATTTTTTTTTTAACGTGGCTGCCCAATAGCAGAGCTAGTTGAGGGGCCACCACGGCTCCTAGAGCTGGATATTATTATAGTTCGATATGGCACAGAGGGAAAACCTTCTTCGGGACAAAAACCTCCAGGTCGTTGGCGGGACTCGAACCCACCTCCTTGCAGATAACTTGCGTCATTGCTGCAAGACCAGAGTGACTAGCGCTAGACCACTCAGCCACCAACACCTACCACATATGACGGGCCTGTATTTTAATAATCTACATTATTTTCAAGGAATATATGCAAATATAATTCTCCAAAATAAAAAGCAAATTCTGGATCCAAATTGTGTTTACATGATGCTATGCCAGCATTATGTTACTGTGCATAATGTAATTTTAGATGCTTTGTTAGCCGTATGTCTTTTTACACATGTGTCTATATTGATCTTGACCAGAGCAAACATACCAATACCACCATGTACCGTAATATTTTAACCATGTATTTATATTTTAGTTTGGAAAGAAATGTATGTTGTGATAGTTGGTGGAAGCCAAAACAACGCTACTAAAGTCTGGACGTGGGATAACGGCAGCACTGATCAGCTGACAGATAACTTTGCAGACGGAAGTCCTAACGACTTAGATATAGAGGCCCACTGTCTAGATCATATGGGTAATGGATGGGGTCCAGGATTGGATGATCTCGATTGTCTGGGAGTCCCTCTACCTTACATTTGTGAGAAGTCTGCTAATTAACACATCGATGAGAGCAGACAACTACCACAATGACAGGGGCAGACAACACTAACACAATGACACAATAACTGTTCATTTTGTCAGCAGTTATAACCTACTACTCATACTGTATATGAATAAAATGTGATTTAATGTTCAATATTCTGTTAGTATGACATTTTGTGCAGCATTATGCAGCAATATACTACATCTTGATACACAATTGAAATCTGGAGACAATAGGTATTGTATTAAGGATTATCTATAGGCTGAGTTCTACTACTGACATTCTACACTATTGGGTGGGCACTAGTACTCCAATCAATAGTTAGCGTACCTCACTAAGAACTCATGCTAGGTTATCTTGCAAAGCAGGAAGACACTATAATATATCATATTGCTGTGAAACCTCTAATCTAATGTAAATGCATGTAGTAACAGCTGTCAATAATCATTAATTTCTTCAAAAAGTTGTTTTGCATATCAAATCTTATTCCACTGTATGATTTTTGTCAATATAATTATTACAAAACTCGACAATGTATTCTGTTGAACCAGCAAAAATACATACAGTACTGACACACCTGACAGACAGTTGAGAACCCAGGAGCCAATAGACATTTAGCCAAAGTGCTACGTCAAATAACTTTATTATATTCGTCTCTGAATTAACATGGTTACAATACAATTCATGTAATATTTTAAAAACATCAATTTGCATATCTATTTATGTATAGAACCGATTGTGGACCAAACGATGCAGTCGTGTTAAATTAATTTTTGCATGTATATAATGTATATATATATACTCAATCTGCATACAGTGTACTGTTTCGGTGTTTAACACCCCATCAGTGCAGCTCAGAGATATGCCTGGGAGAACACCTTAGCAATACTGTATATTTACAGCAAAGGATATTTAAAAGGTGTGAAATCCACTGAACCAAAGTTCTCAAGCTGCCAGAGACAGCGAGAATTGCGTAATGCCACCAGTTCAGTGTATCTCCCAGGTGAAGTGCTCAAGAAATTGGTATTGCTATATACATATATATGAAGCCTTCTAAAGGTACTTTCTGTTAGATTGTACTCTTTCTTCTGAAGCCATTTTTTTTCTTGAGTTATCTTCTTTGTGGAATTATCTGATTTCTGAAATTATCTTCTTTCTGGAGTTATCTTCAAAATACATCTAAGTTCATAATATATACATTCTGGTATTGCTATTGTGATAGTTTGATTTTGTTCACAATTATAACAAATAAAAAATATGATGCGCATTGTATACCTAATAATATGTAGCTAGACCTGCAAAAAGCCAGTATAAGAAGTAATTACAAAGATTTTTTATTTTATTTCAGTTCTTTATAATACACAGTTTTTTTAGTTAAAATTCATGGATGTTGAACAACATTAGGCGTATTTGGATATTGCACCGTGCAAGCTTATAAATAGCAATCTGCGGCAATAACAATATATTTTATTCAATAATATAGCTCTAGCTATAACGCAAGGCAAGGCGTGCCTGGCAATAATAATATAAAGTATATTCACTTAGCGAGGGGATGTCCCTTCAGAGCAAGCACTAGTCACGCCTGAACGCTCAAGTTGTATTCGGATAGTTAGACCAGTGCTATATGAACCAGTACAGTTTCCAAATGCACCTATTATGTAATATTATAACTAGAAAAAAATTATTCCAGTAGCAAGAAGCAGATCTTCAATCCCCTGAGCAGTGTTCGAAGAGTGGTTATACGGGAGTATATGGTGTGTACCCACCTCAATTTTAGTGGTTATATGGCCAGCAGGTGTGTATTCTCATTTGAATTTCTGGCTTTCCCCATACAGTCACTGTGGACCTGAGAGTGTAATGGTAAAGTGCTTGATTGTCATTCATAGAGTTCTAATTTCAATAACTAGTTTTCCTTATATAGTCACATGGACCTGATAGTGTGGTAGCAGAGTGCTTGACACTCATCCATGGTCTTAAGTTCAATTCTCACCAGAGTATAATTATTTTCATTTTAGTAATTCACTAATTTCTTAGCTAGATTAAGTGGATAAGTATACAGTACTAATCTGTAAGATTACATGCACCGTGCACTTCATGTGACTTTATGTTAAGACTAAAAGTTGTTCAGGTCCTGTCAGATATTTTTGACAAAGAATCAAACCCTGGTTACATAACCTCAACAAAACAATATGAGAAAGTAAACAAAATTATCAATTGTCTTGTAAATATAGCTGAGGTTCTTATCCAACAAAAGATTCCAGGTTATTTACTTAGTTAATAGATAGCTCACTAAGCTGTTATGTTGATCGAAAAATCAGTAATAACTTTTATGTCTCACGTGGAGACAAATGGCGATACCATAGCAATAATACTTGTTCCAATATTGATGCATAATTAATGGCGATTACGGCTTATATAAAATATTTTTGTCATACTGTTCCCACTTGCTGCTAATATAGAGTTGGTTGTGTGGCATTGTTTGAAGACAGCATTACTATGATGGTGTGCCGAGCAGTTCTCCTAGTCTTTTTGCAGGGTGTCGTCTGGTGGAAGGTGAGTAATTGGCCTGCACTAGCAGATTAGCAAAATGCCACAATGATGAACTTTTATTCTTGTTTAAATACAAACTAGAAAACTAGAAAAAATAGCTGAAACCTTGCAGAGTTTATTCATACTTATACAAACTGAATATTACATGGCTCAGAATACTATAATAGCTTAGCTCACCATGTAGAGGCAATTTAATGGTGCGGTGAGAAAGGGATTATTCTAAGTTATACAATGCATATTGTTATGTAAATGTGAGTAATATTAAATTGCAATGCACTGTGTCAGTTATCAGAGTTAGCAAGGCAAAATAGACATTCTGTAAACTTTTGTTTTGTAAAAGTAACGGATGTAATTACAACTGATGAGATATTTGAACTGGAGTAAAACTTTAGCAGATAGCAATGTACGACTAATCCAATTGGTTAATGGGGAGTTCCAATTGTCCAATTGTGATAACTGACAATGGACACGA
The DNA here is from genome assembly GCA_935421135.1 of Bugulina stolonifera. Taxonomy (NCBI): domain Eukaryota; kingdom Metazoa; phylum Bryozoa; class Gymnolaemata; order Cheilostomatida; family Bugulidae; genus Bugulina; species Bugulina stolonifera. The sequence continues at coordinate 7,986,807 of OW285194.1, forward strand.
ATTATGCAGGCAGTCAATAAAGGTTCTCTTTGTACAGATGTAAATCTATATTTAAATGTCTTTTTGGTACTATAATCCTTTTTGACTTTCTTTTATGTTCAGTGCTGATTTTTAAACATTATGGAAATCAGTGAAGTAATGTCAATTGATGCAAAAGTTATATATAATCTATTTGAAATAATATCAACTGCTAAAATTATTTTCAGGTGAAAGGGTTATATGTCTACTTGAATGCTGTTTATGAGAAGACAAGCTACAGTTTCTTCAACCAAAGCGTGCTGAGAGTGACGCCACTTGGTTCACCTGCCAAATGTTCCATAGAATGCCTGAAAGAGGGTTACTGCGTTTCTTTTGCCTTTAGAAAGACAACGTCGACATGTGCTCTGGTGGGATTACAGTCTCAGTATAGTGAAATACCTGCAACAGCTGAGGTACTGGTGTATGACCAAGGTAAGTAACCCTCTTAAACAGCTGCGTTCTAGGCGCTGGCGCCTCTCCAAAAACAGACCAGGAGTTGTAATACTAGTCAACAGCATAAGTTTGCTTTATAAGTAGCACTTTCAAGGAGTCAGCAATAGACATGGACACCTTTACAACAGTAGACACTCAATAGTGCAGAAAATAATAACAAGATGACTTTGGAAGTTTTGATATGAAATAGTCAAGCGTGTTGCTGTAATTCAGTAAAATTTAAATGTACTTTGTAAAAATTGAATAACACTTTTAAACCCTGAAACTTATTGAAACGTAAAATATTTTAGCCGACATTATTGGCTAAAGTATACTGACAATGTGCATTCTAGTAAGTCTAATATTGTAATAATGGCAGTGTCAAAGACAATGTTATCCAGGGATCTGCTAAATTATTCCTACCAAACCTACTTGCAATCAGCTATGTTATTCTTATGTCTTGCACTTTGCCTAATCTTGCGTAGTCCATTTCTGCCTTTGGTCTGTTGTACGTATTAGACAGGATTCAGCTCAGCTTCTCATAAATATTTTTCTACTTAGCTAGTGCTACATCTGATGTGACAGTTCCTAATCTGTGTTCTTATTTATCTTCCTTGCACATCAAAGATCTAGTAGCAATATCATGCAACCCTGATACTATTCTGATATTCTAAAGCTACATGTGCGTAGTACTGATTGGATTGCATGTATTCTGCAAGGAAGTAGGGTATTACTATAGCAACGCCTTCCAGCTCTGTAATAATTTGGTTTAATATTTTAATTTCAAAATCAAACTGAAAATTTAGTAAGATCTGCTGAATCAAGCTGTTTTAACTTGCATTAATATAGCAAACCTAACGAGTGTGTTGATTGGGCCAAAAACTTGCAAAACAGTTCAAACCTATTGCTTATGCAAATTGAAGAAAGAGCTTCACACCTATTCGCTGGTGTCAAGGTAGCAAACAGCGCAAATGAATTGCGTTTCCACCACGGTAGTCCCAACTCAACCCTAAAATAAATTGAATTATAGACTTCAAGTCCGACTTTAACCTAGCTCTAGCTAAAAGAGGTACAGTAAGACAATACCAAGTAATTATTCTATTGGAAAATTGTCACAATAGTAGAAAATTAGAATATGAGAAACAAATATTTGCTTATGGTTGAGGACAATGAACAAAAAACCTTTAAGGGAAACATAAATGTTGTCATTAGAGTGTGCTAACAAAAATTCAAGAGTTAGGTGGTAGAAGCCTCATCATTTATTAATGTCTAAACAGATCAATTTACATGTTTTAACACATGTTTAGCCCTATGGTAAATATGGCATTGTTCTTTTACATAGAAGTTCTTAGACATGGTCTTCAATCTCTTTAAGCTGCATGTCTGAGCTGCAAGCAAAGAGGAATACTGACACTCTAGAGAGAATTATATTGTAGTCTGAGAACGGTTGAACAACACTATAACTTGTCATTTTAATAACCATTAATTAACATGTATATGTATATGAGCCACCAGGGCTTATGTAAGCTTTGAGTGAAGCCGAGCTATGTGCCGTAGATATCCTCTATTTGATTATAGCATGTGCTATTATACTTGTATTCTAGTGATTGGATGCGAGGAGGGGTGGGTTGCTAACCCACACCGTCACACATGTTTAAAGCTAGTAACTGTTTTGGCTACTGCTCTGGTTGCAAGAGACAGATGCGCAGAAATGGGTGCCGCTTTAGCCATCTTTGATAACGAGGCTGCGTATCACTGGTTCAAAAACATGAGAGCACAACATCCAGGTATTTTGTAACCATCATGTTTTGTAACTAGTTTATTTGCTATTAATCTACACTTACACGTAAATCGTAGGTCTTTACAAGGGCACCTTTCAATAAATACTTTGTCAAACAAAATTAATAATTAATAATATTTTCATAAATTCAGCTCTACATGTAAGTTTCTTTTTAAATTGTGCTTGTCCTAGCAGTAGAATACAAGTTTGTTTCATATGCGATGTTTAAGTACATGTTTATAATTATAATACACCATCTAATTGATCGTGCTGTGGCCACCACAGTATGTAAATTAGATGAGAAATGCTTCCACTATCATGCATGTAGACTATATTATGCTGTTCTCACAGTTCTTTGAGCATGTAGGATTTATTATGTGTACTGTATTTAATTATAAGTTATTTTGAAACTTCTTACATAAATCTAACTAATTACGAATAAAAAACAGAGATAGTAGAATTTGCATCCCGTTTGCAAATATTACCAACACCAGTACATGCTGTGAGATCTTCACTATCTATTTACATGTTTTAGTTTGGAAAGAGCCGTATTTTGTGATAAGTCGGTGGAAACCCTATATTTGATAGCCTATGTATTTATTTTATTTTGAATGAATACGTCATGTAAATAAAATTTTTAAAAAAATAGAGTAAATTCAGGATTCAAATTGTGTTTACATGACACTATGCCAGCATTATATCGCTGTGTATAATACAATTTTAGATGCTTTGTTAGTTGTATGCTTTTACACATGTGTCTATAATATTGTGTCTATCGTGCTTGACTTTTAACCAGAGGACCCATACCAATACCACCATGGACTGTAATATTTTAACCATCTATTTATATTTTAGTTTGGAAAGAAGTGTCTTTTGTGATGCTTGGTGGAAGTCAAAACAATGCTACTAAAGTCTGGACGTGGGATAACGGCAGCACTGATCAGCTGACAGATAACTTTGCAGCAGGAAGTCCTAATGACTTGCATATTGAGGCCTACTGCCTGGGTCATATGGGTAATGGATGGGCTCCAGGGTTGGATGATATAGATTGTGTGTATGTCCATGTACCTTACATTTGTGAGAAGTCTGCTAATTAACGCAATGACAGGAGCAGAAAACTAACACAATTAGTAAGGAAAGACAACTACCACAATGATATGAGTAGATAACTCTTCATATGTCAGCATATACAGTAACTTACATGTATGTGTATGAGTAAATTGTTGTTTATTATTTACATGTAATATCTTGTTGCAATGCTACACCATGTTTAGTATGGCATTTTGTGTATGCAAAGCTTTATAAATTAGTCTCCTTGAAACCTAAATTTTAGGCACATTTTCATGGATTGTTACGTCCTACTTCCATCAGAGGGCCGCGAGCGCACCAGCTTGAATCAAGCATGAAATCTATTTCTAGTGTGAGAAACCTAGGGGTGCCGATGAGCTAGAAATGGTCGGCTCTAACCAAGCTAAATCTCAAGTTAAAGCCCTTTCAGCCTACGTCAGACGGCCATCTTGGGGGCTTGCAATTGCGAGCCTGACGAAGACACCATATATCGTATAATATTCTTATCTTCTTATCTTATGATGTACTGTACAAGTGTACTGTACATCAAGATAAAGCAATATCGTTATGACCTGTACTTATATAATTGCATTACCATTTACATTAAAATATATTATTGGATATTGATTGCTTAGACATGTTGGTTACACGTATGGTATTGACATTGGTGTCCCAATGCCGACAAATATCACAGATTTTCCACAAAATAACACCATAACACAAAAAAATAATGCTTTTTGCCTTGATTTAGCATTAAATTCAATTATTTTTGTTTGTTGTGTTTTCAAAACTGAATAAAACCGAAGATAGTTAAAAGCAGAGTATGACAACTCTCAATAGAGAACATGAAATTAGAAATTCAATTTTCTCGCCAAAATCCAATACAACTGAACAGAAGCAGGTCCACTTCTGCTCAAATTGATTTGGTAATTTAGTATCTTCTATTGGGAGTTGTCACACTCTGCTGTTAACTATGCGGCCTATATAATGAATTCATTTAATAAATTATAGTCATTCAATGCTACTGTAACCACACATATTTTAATAATATGCATGTAGACGCATGATATAAGTATAACAATCATGTTAATTAAGACTGAAACAAGTCATTACTGAATGTCAACAATGGTTGTAGCAAAATATGAATGGCAAGAATCACTCAGGAAAGATGAAAACACCAGCTATTACCAGAAATGGGCAAGCTAAGCAAAATGTCCTTTAATGGCCATTTAACTACATGAAAATCACATTGAATCACATTCTGGTCAAAGGGCCGAAGTGCGCATGTTTTGCATCACATTTGTACACATAGCCTAGGTTTCACACACACCACCACTTCTCTAAATTAAAAATACCATGCAGCCGGCAACAGATCTAAATGGAATATGTCAAGACACCCAAGTCTGAGAACCATCTGCTTCTCGAATATTAAGACAGGTGGAACTCTCCTGCTTATTTAACACTATCAAATGTATAACTTCTATAAATTCTTCGCTTAAAAAGTACATCACTGTATAACTAAATGTAAGTAACTGAAATCAAAAATATGTACTACTCTACTACTACACAGTGCTACACAATGTTTGATATAATTTGTTTTCTCGGAAATTATTCGCTCTCAATTCAAAATCAAAAACCGAGATGCAATATTGGGAAATAACCTCTATCCCATAATTCGTTTAGCCTGACAATTCCCGGCAATAACTGGTGTTTTCATCTTATCTGAGTGATTCTAACTATTCGTATTTTGCTACAATAATTATTGCCATCCAATAAAGACTTGTTTCAGTTTTAATCAACTTTTTATATTTGTGTGTGCTATTATACAAGTATATACATGTAGTTAGTATTAAATTATTATAATCATTATATAGACTGCATAGTTAACAGCAGATTATGACAATTCCAAATAGAAGACATTAAATTATCAATTCAATTTTTTCGCCAAAAATCAAGACAGCTGAGCAGAAGCAGAGCTACTTCTGCTCAGTTGTCTTGGCTTTTGGCAAAAAATTCAATCATTGATTTTATGTTCTCAATAGGGAGTTGTCACACTCTGCTTTTAACTATCTTAGGTTTTCTTCGGTTTTTAAAACACAGCAAACAACAATCGAATTGAAAGGTAAATCAAAGCAAAAAGCATTATTTTTGGTGTTTTGGTGTTATTTTGTTAAAAATTTGTGATAATTGTTGGCATTGTGACGTTTGTCGTTGAGCCTTTGTGACGTTTGTCGGTGTTGTGACGTTTGTCGAAAAATTGTTGTGACGTTTGTCGGTGTTATGACAGTTGTGACGTTTGTCGTCACTACAAACCATATTCTGAATCGCTGCCTGCAGTTGTCGAGGCATGCTTTCCACAAAATTTCTGCCATGCTCTAGGAAAATTTGAGTCACCCACACTATTATTTATTGCTTCTTGCATCAGAAAAACAAACTTGAATTTGAAACAAGACTGCTGACAAGTCTTGAGTTGTCCAATGACAGTGTCTTTTGGTGAAATCAAGTCGTTTCTTTTTCACCGCCGGGGTGAGTCGAGGCTTTTTGGCAGGTTTGTACAATTTCAACCCAAACCCATTGCTCAGTCTTCTTGAGATGGTCATTTGAGATACACTAGATCTATTAGGTATGGCAGAAGCCAGAAAACTTTTTATTGAGCTGATTGGTGAATGCATGGCAGCACAGCTGATCATGGAACCATCTCTGACACTCGTAACTCTTGGTCGTCCAGGTCGCATACTGTCATTGAAGGTGCTGTGGATGTCGCAATGGACAATTGCCTGATAGACAGCTGTCTTGCCACAGCTGAACCCTTGTCATAAGTGTCTTTCTGAATATTCTTCTTCATGCAGTGCCACTATTTGTGCTCTCGTTGTAGCTGGAAGACACGCTTTTCATCTAATTTTCACATATTTTTTGAGCTTAATAAAGAGGTACGTTGAGCAGTGAGCTACCTATTCTGGTCTGATTTATAACATTACGGAAAACATGATGTTAGTAAATAAAGTCACAAAACTTATAATTAATAAAAAACACAACAGAAATAATCACACAACCATAATTTAGCAGCATGCTACAATACGAACAATTAGGATCGACAAATGTGAGGTGGTCTTAAACTTTTGGTAAGCACTGTACATGTACACATACATGTATATACATGTATTTGGTATATAATTCATATTTTTCTTGTATATTGTATATGCTTTCTTCTTTCCATGTTTTCAAGAGCAGAAACACCAAAGAGTAGTCGTAACTATAAGGTTCAGTAAGCTCAACTCTTTCTGGAGTTATCTCCTCTAATACATGTAAATTAGATATACAACTGACATTGTTGCTGTTGCGAGTCCACAAACAATGAGAATAGTAATAGTGTCTCACTGTGTGAGTGACTTGTTTCGGCTTCCCATAGTGAAACCAATGTTATTCTACTGGCACATTATTCCATATTGGGCAGACAACTCCCTAAGATAGAGTACCAAGTCAAGTAGAATACTCTACACAGAGTACAACAATGGAGTATAGTATGTTCCATTACGATCAATGTGATCCTAAGACAACAAAGGCAAGTTGTGCATTGTTTAGACTGAAAATTCTTGTTGTTTCGCCAAAACAGGCTGAAAGGAAGACTCAAATGATACTATTATGTAAGTACTATTATAATGTGATCACACAGACTTGAATGTATTAACAATGTTCATGAATTCATGTAGAGGTGGAACAGGACAGCATCTTGAATTTGAGACGCTACTTCATAGAAGTTGGAGACGAGGCTGGGTTTTAGGATTCAAGTGATTTTTTCTAACCATTTTGGCAACTTTTGTATTTGCATATATTTTCAATCACTACTCCGTAAATTAGTTATGCTGTAGTTCTTGTGCTTGTTTTGTTATGCATTTCAATAAAGAATGAGTAGAAGACTAGTGACTAGTCACTCTGGTCTTGCAGCAATGATGCAAGTTATCTGCAAGGACATGGGTTCGAGTCCTGCCAATGACCTGGAGGTTTACGTCCCAAAGAAGGTTTTCCCTTTGTGCCATGTCAAACTATAATAATATCCAGCTCTAGGAGCCGTGGTGGCCCCTCAACTAGCTCTGCTATTGGGCAGCCACGTTAAAAAATTGTGTTTGGCACCACGGATATTATTATTACTATTATTATTTAATATTTATATAGAATAGAAGGTGATGATAGTGAAAAGATAAAATCTGTAAATGACAAATCTAACAACAGAACATAAAAGTTACTTGTAAATTCTCCCACACCCTTTAATGCTACTATAATATATTTAGACTTAAGGTTTCACCATCGAAGATGAGATGAAAGCATCTGATGTCTTACTGGGACTCCTCGGGCTGATGAGATATCAAGGTACATATACTAAAGTTTACATGGCTGTGAAACACTGTAGCCTGTAACATGTAGTTAATTCAGACCGCCCAGATACTAAAGGTTTATTCAGCAACTCTATGGCCACCTTGCAGTTTTAGGAGGTACTTGTCAGATTCTAGAGGTGGGAAAGTGATTATAACAACGTCAAACAAATTACGTTCTTTTGCAGCCATCGAGTCGCAACTTGATTGTGTGTGGAAAGAAGGCCGTGGGCAACTAATATCTGCTCTAGAGGATAATCTAGAAAAGTTATCTGCACCCGATGCTGAAACTTGTCAACGGAAATGTCTCCGGCAGACGACCTTCATATGCACTGGCTATAACTACATGTATCGTCCACCAAATAACGCAAGTGGAATAGCCCAAAATACAAGTTGTGAGTTGCTGGCAGAGAATAGAGATAGAGTGAGAGTTGTACAAGTACCAAACTTTACCTACGGTCTCCGACCCTTATGCAGTGGTGACTATAACCTCTACCGATATTATTTCTTGTGCTTTATTAACAGAATATGTTGGATTTGTTAATAAAGTTCTGGTTTCTTTTATCATTTTGTATGAAAAAAGACACGATGTTTCAATTGAATGCCTAGTGTTTAAAGAGGTTTACCCTACAAAGCTAGGTCAATATAATTGGTCAATTGGCTTAATATCATATTTCCTTTTTATACACTCAGGTATTTGGCTGCCCTGGCTGGAGAGGAGAGGTTTCAGATCTGGTCTTTTAGCTCGATATGATAACAACTCTTTAGCTAAATGCAAAAGAAAGTGTCACAGATATAGTGAAAATGGAAGAATATGCAGATTAATTGAACGGATGAAAGATAAAGTAGTCTGTAATCTGTATGAAACTAGACTTGAGTACGGGTCGTTTACTTCACAAGATGACACAATCTACTTTGAAAGACCTGCTTGGTACTTAGGTAGGAGACTAGCTCATGGATGTGAATTCACACAGAATTGCATCAATGAGTTAGTCAGTTGAATGCTATTGACTTTAAATACATGTGTAATATAAAAGGGCATGGGTAAGCTGGAATCACACTAATGACAGGTGCTTGTCAGGTGCTCACAAATCTTAGTATCATGTCTCACAACTTCCACTGAATATTGTTGAATCAAATATCAGTATACCAATTATAATATTTCTGACAAAGAGTAAAACAGCTGGTTGAAGGGCACTTATTTAAAGTTATCAAAGTGATTACCAGTAAGTTGTTGATATGTGATCCATTTGTTAGAAAATTGGTTTGAAACGGTGACTTCTTTATGTAGTTTGCTATTGACTGGGGGGGGGGGGGGAGAGAAGGAGTGTAAGATGGTTGGATTTGTGTTTGCAATAAACAATCCTTTTTACTTGCACTGGCTGACAATAATAATAATCTGGATGTACCCCTTAAATATACAATGTACATGTATAAATTCCATTTTATTAGCCTAAAACAGCAGCTGCTGTTCTCTAATTTATGTACATGTACAATACGTATAACGTTTGTAAATTTATTATTGTTATGTAAATTTATTATTATTAAGTAAAAGTTAAAATGCATAACACTACTAAGATATTACTGAGCATTTACAGTTTTTGTTCAGTTCAGGCTTTGAGACAATTATCAGGCAGTATTTACTAAATACATACATTAATATACACATATTTGTCATGTATAGTGTTGAGACGTGAAACAGCGAAACCACACACTGTAGGCTATTCTAATTGGGTATATGATTGTATTACTACAGATTCCTCTACAGCTATAACAAAACAGAGCGAAAGGCTATATTGGAGGCACATCGAGATAAATAATATAAAGCATAGATTTCACAAAACGGAGGTTGTGGTCAGTGGTTACCTCGTAGGGTGGAAATTCCTTGGGAATCAATTGGAAAATTCTAAATTCTGTGAGACGAAGCTAACAGTAGTAAGGGAGATTACTCCAAACAACTACACAATTATAGCTGAACACATGTTGAAAGGCGGATACAAATACAAAAGGCAGAGGTATGACTTATAAAATCTTTAGGTTGCTAATAAATGTGAACTGTTTTATGTAGCTTTCCATCTATAGTATGCATTAGATTCCATTTACATAGAAACAATGTGCATTACAACTCAGGCTAGTGAAACTGAAGTGCAATTATTTATCAAAGAACCAAAATAAAATAATTTTTTGATTTTATTGAGTATCATGCATCTAAATTTAGACCGACTCAAGTCGAGTTGATACACTCAGATAAAGAATATATTAGATTAAAAAAGGGCGACATGCTGACTTCAATGGCAATTCGGAGGACAAGACGTACAAACTGTGCAGAGCTAATAAAAGATGAGCTTGTACCTGAATTGGTTTTGATTGCATTTGTATCAGGTAAATATCTAATGCTAACTGTATTGCCTATATTTCATTCATACTGAGAAGTTCCACATAAAAATGTAGTTGCGACAGGGTCGGAGAGTGGTCTATCGGCCCTCAACTTTACATGCATTAAGTGATAGTTAGGACTTTGACCGTGGGTCCGAGCTGTTTTTTTATACTTGTACCTTCATACATGTACATGTATGTACGATCCTAAGCTAGTTGCTATGAATTTCAAATCTTCGAAGATTAACTTAGACTAAGAGATTCCTAGTTTAAAGAACCATAAGGTTGTGCATGTATATTGTTTTCTAAGGAACAACTAACTACATGTAATACAGCAAAGTCATCTCACTTATATGGAACATGAAAATACATTATTTTGCAATTGCTTCCGGTGGAAGGCCGACCAGGGGGCCAACAAGGGGTCGGTCCTATGCAAAATTATTCATGATCCCAAAAGTACAAATAAGTTCTACTAGAAATCATAATAAATCAGGTGACTCGTAGGAAAAACACCATAAACTTGCCATGACTATATTTAATACAACTACTGCCTTTTGGGCCTGTACAATACTCAGTGTTCGATGGGTCATCAGGAAAGATGACTCATGCATAGTGGCACATCTGAAGGTATGATATTAAAGTGTCAGCTCCGCATAAGATGGGTGAAGGCTAAAAGACATAAGACGAGTGTACACATGGTCGGCCTTCGGTCTCGGCACATAATGCGCTACGACTTGTAATATAAACGAAGGCACACATTACTAAGCACAAGATAATGGCTCATCACCACAGTGTGTCACAGAATAACAACTCCTAAATATTGCATGTACTCCCATCGATGAAGATTTTTCTACTATTTGTTTTGTAGAATATTTGTCTTTGGAATCACCTCCCCTGGTTTATTACAATAGTTCACTAAACAGGAGCCAAGCATGGCTAACTATACCTGCCCCACCAGCAAGAGATGATAACTCTGTTATCTATGGGTATAAGATCATATGTGCAGAAGATCGCGAACTGTTAAAGAGATTCAGTTGTAACTTGTATGATGAGGTGGTGCCAGTTACGCAAAAACAAGTTTTGCTCACGTTTTCCAAAGAAATTGGTACGATATACATATCCCTTCAAGTTTGTCGAAACTTCAAAGGCAAAGAACTACTTGACCATGCATTTTCTCCAGTTACCATGTTTTGTCCCAGTAAGTAAAAGTGTTTACTAGCTGAAACTGATAATAATTGAAAAATATCAACTAAATGAAATTTATTTTTTTATTTCGCAAAGTAGAACAAGCTGTTGGATAGCTAACTATTAATCAGGAGTTATAAACATGTATCAAGTATCAAATAGATCTGTATTGTGCTCAGATTTGTTTTTTTGGTATTCAGTAAATCAACGTACATGTACTTGCCAGAAAATTAAAAAGAAAGTTAGCCAAAAGAAAAATCCTCCTGTATGACTGAAAAATAATTGTGATTTACGAAAAATGTTTTAATCGTATTTAGCGAGTCTGAAGTTACATGAAATTTTATTTTCTGCGATAAACTACTGTCCTCATTTGGGATTTAGATTCTGCAACCTAGCATGTACATGGATATACAAGTTCTGTCACTAGCCTTTGTAGAAGCAGCTTTAACATTTTAGGCAATGCCGAATTTCAGTGCATTTATTACAATAGTATCACACAATGACTGTATAATATAAACCATTGAGGGTAAGTATATTTTGGAGTCTGACTCTACAATTACTTGATTTGCAGATATATCAGTAGATATTCGCCAATTAAGCATTGAAGAGATATCTCGTACTAACAAGAAAGTCAATTTATCTGTTGAATTCTCTCTACATTTAAAAGTGAGTAAGATGTACCCGCTACAGATATTAATGCACTTCTACATGCATGACTTATGCATTGTGATAAATACCTGGGGAGTTATCTTCTCTTAGGGTTGTTTTCCATATAAAGAAAATATCCATGAACGTGAAATTGAAATATAATAGAACATAATTTGTCTGTGTTGTCTGTGTGATAATAGGGCATGTTTATTGTCTGAACATTTAACATTTACATATCTTTACATTATTACATTTCAACACGACATGGTGCTATTTTTAGCCTGAGAATGTGATTGGTTTAGTCTATTAAATTATGTCTTTATGTTTGAGAATGGGCGTGTTTTTTGGCATAAAATGTGCAAAATAATAAAATTTCACGTTTAATGTAGAATGGAAAGGCATGTGTAGAAGGAATAAAGCTAAATGTTACTGGGTTTGAAGGAAAGTAAATAGCAGCAAATTCAACTAAATACACATACAGTCTAGCGCTTAGTCAAGGAGCAACCTATACTTTTCTAGTTTATGCCAAAAGGAATGATGGGCTAGAGATCAGAGCTCATAGCTTTAAATTTAGCGTCTCAGAAGGTTCGTGAGTAGAAACTAAGCTAAACAATCAATGATGGAAATGCATCACAAACATGGCCTATATTTGGTATTGCCAAGTCTCTTGCTAGAACTTGATTGGACCTCCCTCCTTTCTCTAGTATTCCTGCTGGGATTCAATGATTTTACCAGTAAAGAATAACGGGAGGATGTTCAAGTGTTCAACTGCAGTAATTTCGATAATTGCTGTTTGATTCTAAAACAATTTTGATTAATTAAAAACGTTTGGTCTTTTACAGTACATTGTATCAATGTTTCTTCATAGAACGTCAGCCTCTCCATATGACAATCTTAACACAATCTTCATAAAATGTCAAACATGCTGCTAGGTTTTTATAATACATGTACAACATAGATGGGATCTCTGCGCTATACAAGTCAAAATCTGGTTCTGCATGTACATATTCTAACCAGGTCTCAGCTAACTTTTTCCATTATGTTTGGCTTGTATAAGTAAGAATCTCCAAACATGTCCGATTAATGAGACCCTCCCTGAGTGAGCAGTAGGCCAGACAGCGGTTTGAAGATACTCCAAGATGGCTAACAGCGTGTATATAATGAAAAATTTATTATTAATTGTTTGATTTGAATGTTTGAATATTAGTATTATGTTTATTGTTTGGATAATTGTGAGAATGCTTGACCACAGGCTAAATCAATAATAATGCATGTCCAGCTAATAGCCTGAGTTTCCTTGTAGGAATTATTGACAGTTTTCTGTGGGGAGCGGCAATAGGAATATTCATGGCTTTACTCATAATATTAATAGCTACTAGTTTGATACGCTCTGCGCTTAGGAATCCACCTCGACCTCCTAGGTAAGAAATATGATTTTTTTCTTGAAAAAATAGGGCGTGGATATGACATGTCCGTCCCCTAGATGGCTGGCATAATTCTTCCAAACATACACTTTCAAATGAATTACATGCTCATGAACTGAAGCTTCAAATTCTATAATCTTCGTAAAATTTCTATATACAAAAATTGCTAACGATGTTTGACATGGCTAAGTAGATTAAGTGTGAAGTACCATGTTATAAATTCACGATCAAAATTAATAAAATGTAAATAGTTTGATTTACATGTATTATTCACCTTCACCTTCAGTCACAAAGCCCTACACTCCAACACCCTGTCAACACCCTGTCATGCTCTGGAAGCTTATGCTTGATGTTTTGCTCAAAAATTTGCTTTCATTGCATTTCGACTGAAGCCTACTACATTCTACACATATAAAATCGAAGAGCATAAATACGCAGCAAATACATCTATAGGTTTACACTATTATTAAGTTTGTTCTCAACTGTCTGGCAAACACACAAATGAATGCATATACATGTACATGTCTATGTATGCGTATACGCATTAGCAGTACTAACAGTGAGTTGCATTCTACACTTTCACGTTTTAAACTTATTACACGTACTGTACCTGCATCACTTACAATATACATGTACCTACTACTAGTCTTCTGATTGTCCATCCTGTGCAATTTACTTACATAATTATACATGTACTATTTACTTTTATTGCTTGCTTACATGTATACTAAGTTTTCACTCATGAAATTATGTATATGCTACAGTACCAGGCACAGGGCAAGACTCTGTTGTGATCATTAACAAACTGTTATTACATAGTATGTATAACTTCATGCCAGTCATACACATCCAAGAGGAATCCTACACTTTGTAACTTCATGCTGTGTAACTGCTAGCGGAGAGAAGAGGGAAGAGCAGAAAAGTGAAAGTATAGCTACTAGTTGGAGATGAATACCTATAGAGAGCACTCTAATTCTGTTGATGTATGGGTGTGGTTCTGGACATACTACAAGCTGGTTCCCACAAAATTGACTTAAGCTATTATGTGTATGAGTACTAGTGTGTTAAATCGGTACTGTAATTTAAGTTGAATTTGTGAATTATTTCTGTTTGAGTGGAACAATACAAAAAGATATGTGTGAAACACTGCAAACAAGAAGAAAATATTTTAGGAGTACTAGATGAATGTATGTGGGATATTCTATGATATAAAGGTGGCTTTACTACCTTCACATATTTGACAAAACCTGTTACCAGTTGGGTAAATGTCTTCACTTATGCTGAACTGAACTGTTCTCACAGCAGAGGTTGGATAAGGGAAGGACTGGTGAAACTTTGCAAGATCTAATTTTATGATTTTCTGGCTGTGCCCAGGTCCGCAGTATCTACTGCTAGCAGATGTCTCAGAGGTGAGATGGAATTGAACGATTCTCCAAGGCCAGTCAGCATTTATCTGTACCTGGGTGACAATTACAGTTCATCAATTGCTAGATTTGAAAGGGGTGGCTCATGAGTCCAACCGTAGGCTCCTTCCTGAAATTAGGTCTGACAGGCTATTACTTCATGCCTGACCTCCAGAGCCCATCCACATCACCAGGTTACTTGCACTAGTGCTCAGGTGTGCCTAAACCTCCTCAACACATTTACCTGCAGTGTGGAGCTGAATTGCTCTAACAATGTATTCCACAGCTCCTGCCCATTAGGGTGCGGAATTTTAAACACCCTACGCTCTCTCATCAGCTTTTCTTCTGAGGCTGCGTATCACTATTCAACTCTAACAAACTGACAACAGGTAATTGCAGTTGTCTCCACCCTACATTTGTGTTGAACAGACTTTTACCCATATTAACCATAGAACAAGCTACAAGACTGCATACTATATAGAGTGTGCATAAGAGGTAGTAGTGCCAAGCTGCATTTTGGTACTGAGATCTAGAGAAACTGAGAAACATCCAGGTTCTTTCATGTGTTCACTCTGAGCGCCATTCTGTTCTGATTAAGACATCTTATAATTCGGAGTTTGTCCTAATACTTTATATAATAACAATAAATCTACAGCAGAACACATTCTCATTTCAGGGGTGGAATAGTAAGATAAGAATCACAAGAAGCTTGTGTCATTTGATAAAAATCTAAGATGTGAAATCGTGTTCAATATTCAAGGAGCAGTTTGTAATCCTGATATCAGGCACCTGACCTAAAAGTTCAGTCCTTTACAATCAATTATATGCTATTAGTTCTTATAAATAAAATATGTCTTAGATTATGTGCATCCTTCTGGAGTTACAAGAGTTACCTCCTAGGATATCTGTGAATTAGTGTACATCTGACATCATTGCATCGTGAGGTCATAAAAGAAAAATTAAGTATCTATTTCACCATCAAACTAATGGTTTCCTACTGGCACATTGTTCCATATTAGGTAGACAACAGAGTACAACAATGGAGTATAAAAGTATTTATTGCAGTTAATTATAGGCTCATACACTAAGACAAAAAAAGAAAACTTTTTTGCATTGTTTTACTCAAAGTTATTGTTGTTTTACCTAGACAGGCTAGAAATCTCAATATCATAATGTAAGTATTATTATAATTTTCTCACACAAACTTGTATAAACATTCATGTAAGCCAACATGTGAATCTTAGCTTATCAGCAATAGCAGGTGCAAAACAGTGCACTGCTGCACCAGGAAACCAGTGGGCATCAGAACATTTTAATATGAACAATGCAGAGGTCGGACTACCAAAATTGACATTATCATTCTTTGTACTGGTATTTAGTGTCTGACTACCTACGCATTGGTCATGTAGAAAAAATTATTGCATTTCAGCTAGCAGCTTTGCAGGTGTTTTTATATCATAAGGATGTCTTAACATGCATGTAGGTAAGTAACTAAGTGTACATGTACAGGACTTATATTTTCTTGAGACACACAAATGAGATACCGATGATTCAATACATAGCTTCATAGCACAATATGTACATGATTATAAAGAGAGTGACGGATTGTCTTCGGTCAAAATGCTTTTATCACAGAAATCAGTTAATTCTTTGAAGTCGATCATTAGAATAGCACATTAGTCTGTGATATTTCAAATCTGAGACTACTGACTCCAGATACCGGATCATGTGAATGAGGCGTGTGAGGTATTTCAAGCGTCTGCAGAAGTAGATTCCTAGCCAGCTTTTGCAGATAATCGGTGAAGCAACTCCTATTTTTTCTAATTTGTGCTAGTGTTTCCATAACCTCTGACAAGATAAGACAATTACGACCAGTTATAACTTATTAAGACATTACATTGATGCAATATTGATGCAATATTGATGCAATATTGATGCAATATTGATGCAATATTGATGCAATATTGATGCAATATTGATGCAATATTGATGCAATATTGATGCAATATTGATGCAATATTGATGCAATATTGATGCAATATTGATGCAATATTGATGCAATATTGATGCAATATTGATGCGATATACTATTTTAATGTAAATAAAAGAATTACATGTACAAGTGTATAAGAGTATATTATTGTGCTCAGCAATTTTCTATGAAAAAGCAGTACAATCTAATAAACAGCTTGCAAAATCTTTCTGAGATCAAATTTCAAGATAATATGCTAAAATCAAAAGTTTAATTTATTTTGCCCAGAGTCGAAGTTTGACCATCAAAGAGAATATGGGAGGATACGATGTGTTTTTGAGACTTCTCTTTCTCTTTCTGATGAAATATCAAGGTACTAGCTACTACATGGTTGTGTAGTACTGTTATACATAACTACATACTAAGCTGTACTGTCCCTGTGAAAGTTCAGTTACTATATTAATATCTATATGTAGCAGTGTACATGTTGTACAATAGTTGTATGTAATAGTTGGGTAGAGTAGGAGAGAGTAGAAGTGTACTATCATGTAGTAAATACAGGCAGCTGAGATGATGAAGATTTATTCAATAACACCATGGCCACTTTGGAATGTTTCAAGCATATCTGCCAAGGAGCAAGAGCAAATGATCCAAACTAGTTTGATCAAAATCCCTGTAGCAGTGCTACATGTACATTTAGCTACTTTGGGAATTGTTTGAGTGTACACTGTACTATATTATTCAATTAAAACTTATTTCTCAACAAGTTTTAAATTATTCATTTTAGTGCTACTTAGTGGCTTCGAAAATTTTTTCTTCTATGTAAATTATTTATTTTGGTTGTTTAAGGTATTTTATGAGGTTTGATAGCATTTTCATCATAGATAAAAATCAAGATGGATAGAAAATTAATAGGAAAAAACACAAAATAAGGGGATCCTGACAAAATATGGACACTTGGCAATGTGATTTTGAGACTTTTATCCGATTCTAAAGATGTATATTCTTTAGCTGTAGTTGAGACACGACTTAACTGTTGGTGGAAAATAGGTCAAGGGCAACTGATATCTGTTCTGAAAGATCATGTGGGAGATACATATGTACCAGCACCAGATGACTATGCTTGTGAACAGGAATATCTCCGGCAGACATCTTTTATATGCACTGGCTACAATTATCGCCCTCCATTTGACATAATGGGGATATCCCAAGAAGGCGTATGTGAGTTACTGGCAGAACATAGAGATGGACTGAGAGTCATAAATGTGCCATACTTCTCCCACAGGCTGCGACCCCTATGCAGTGGTGATTATGAACTCTATATTTTATGTGTTATTACCAGAACATATTGACACCATTCTGACGTTTTTTTGTCATTTTATGACAAGACAAGTGCTTGCCTGTTGAACACTGCTCCATGTCAACCAATGCTATTTCGAAGAGGTCTAACGCTTCAATTAGATGTTTGGTGTTTAGAAACATCTGTTTCCTAAATGGAATAAATTCCACGTTGGCTTGATATTACTCAATTTTTATGACTCAGGTATTTGGCTGCCTTGGCTTCAAAGTAGAGGCTTTGGATCTGGACTTTTGGCTCAACGCGGTGAAAGCCCATTGAAAAAGTGCAAAGAGTGGTGTTACAGATACTACAGTGAACAAGGAAAAACTTGCAGATTAATTGAACGGATGAAAGATAAAGCAGTCTGCAATCTGTATGAAACTAGACTTGAGTACGGGTCATCTAGCTCACGTAACAACAGAGTCTATTTTGAAAGACCTAGTTGGTACTTAGGTATGAGACTTGTTGACTCTACAGATCATTTAGCCATCAGCTATCTACCAAAATCAATGTTCATGAGACAGACTAGTGATATAAATAATGTCAATTCCATTAGCTTTTCTCTCTGCAGTCATGTACAATAGCAAAATTTGGTGTTTTCGCAGCCTAAATTTCAGGCACAGGCCAATTCTTGCAAAAATATCTTCTGGCGCACATCAATCACAAAGTCGCGAACACACTGGCCCATGCCAAAAGCAAAATCCCCATTTTAATTTGAAAAACCCAGCTGTGCCGATGAGCTAGTCAAGCAATATCCCAGGCAAATAGTCATTTGGGCCTAGGCCGGACGGTCACCTGTGAACCTTTGTTTGAGACCCCGGTCGGTCCAGGAGGTCACGAAGACACCGAAATTTACATGCCTACTAAAATTTAAAAGTTAATATGAATAAAGCTACGTCTAGACTACATGACTGCATGACCGATTTTTTACCGCTACTGTTCAGCTTCATGATTTAGGAAAATTGTCAGCCAGTATGTACTATACAATGTTACATGCATTAATACACATACTTATTATTTATTGCCGAGAAATAAAACAGGGAAACAGTACACTGTATGTTAATTGAATATAATCTTACATTATTTCAGATTCCTCAACAGCTGTAACAAGACAGAAGGAAAGGCAAAATTTGACATACATCGAGATAAATAATGTAAAGCATAAATTTCACAAAACAGAGATTGTGGTCAGTGGCTACCTAGTCGGGTGGAAGTTTTATAGAAATCAATTGAAAACTTCTAAATACTGTGACACAACGTTAGCAGTAGTAAGGGAGATTACTCCGAACAACTACACAGTTATAGCTGAACATATGTTGGAGGGCAACTACCAGTTTAATCAGCATATGTAAGACCTTTAAGATGTAAAATCTAAAAATAATTGTGGAATGCTTGATACAATGTCCTACCTAAAGTCAGACAGCTATGCTAGAGACTTATGCTAATTACAATGCACATGTACTCGCATGTTATAAACGTGGGCTGATAGAGTTGAAGTGCAGTCAGTTACAATGTACATTTCAATAACCTCTTTATTACACCAAAGAATTGTTGGTTTCTATGTATATAAACATACCATGTATTGCTGTACAAAGTGAGACCAAAATATTGCCAGGGATGTTAAACTTCGAGTCATGTTTAGCATTTTTGCAGCAAGATATAAGGTTTTTCACTACATCCATACCCCTGATGTTTCTAGCAATTACATGTAGAAGCTGACAAGAAGGCTTCAAATTGCAGTTAGTTATGACTGAACCAATAGCTGCAGCTTACTAATTGCTAATTGCGCCTGTAATTTTAGACCTGCTATAGTAGAGCTGATAACTCCAGATGGAGATCATGCCAGATTAAAGAAGGGAGACATGCTGACTTCAGTAACCAGTCGAACACCAGATGTAAACTGTACCGAATTGATACGGAATGAGCTTGTGTCAGAATCAGTTTTTACGAATATACCCTCTTTAATAGCGTTTGTATCAGGTAGAGATGAAATGGTGTCTATTGGTTGCTGTTTACATGCATGTACATATTATAATGTCTATCTAGTGAAACGTTACAGAATATATGTATTCTTCCCGTTGTCACATGTACATGTACATCGTACATCCATGTCTCACAATATCTCCATATGAATCAATTCCTTTTTGTAGAATATTTGTCTTTGGAATCACCTCCCCTGGTTTATTACAATAGTTCACTAAACAGGAGCCAAGCATGGCTAACTATACCCGCCCCACCAGCAAGAGATGATAACTCTGTTATTTATGGGTATAAGATCATATGTGCAGAAGATCGCGAACTGGTAAAAAGATTCAATTGTAACTTGTATGATGAGGTGGTGTCTGTCTCGCAAAAACAAGTTTTGCTCACATTAGGGGAAGAAATTGGTACGATATTCATATCCCTTCAAGTATGTCGAAACTTCAAAGGCAAAGAGCTACTTGACCATGCATTCTCTCCAGTTACCAGGTTTTGTCCCAGTAAGTAACGTTATTCACTAGTCAAACCTGATTATAATTGGAAAAAATTAACCTTGTCTGCACTAATTTGTTGTTTTGGTATTAATTTGATAAATGATAGCACTCCCCAGTAGTTTACCAGTGAAAAGTAAATGCTTTCACTTAGTAAAGATGAATAACCACCTAGATAACTGAAAAATAATTGTGATTTATCAAGAATCTTTAATTACAGTGTAAATTCAAGAAGTATTGTACCATTAAAAGGAGATTTGTTTCGATTTGGCAAAGTAGAAAACTTCAATGGATGGTTAAAAATTATTAATCAGGAGGTAGAAACATGTTATGCACATGACTTGTGTGATACTATTTCATATTTTGATGCACTACATGATATTTTACTTGGCTGTGATTTTTGTTGCTGTATATTGCTACTTATCTAATACACGTTTGAATATGCCTGTTGTATAATTATCTTATCTAATACATGTTTGAATATGCCTGTTGTATAATTATTTGAATTGCAGATAAAACTGTGACTATTCGCCGTGTAATTGTAAAGGAGCAATCCCGTACCAGTTTTAAAGTGAGCACATCCATCACCTTCTCTCTACATGTTCAAGTAAGTAAAATCAATAAAGTCAAAAATTGCTATAGATGCTATAGATACCATAGATGCTATAGATTTTATAGATGCTATAGATGTTATAGATGCTATAAATGCTATAGATGCTATAGATGCTATAGATGCTATATTTGCTATAGATGTTATAGATGCCATAGATGCTATAGATGTTATAGATGTTATAGATGTTATAGATGCTATAGATGCTATAGATGCTATAGATGTTATAGATGCTATAGATGTTATAGATGTTATAGATGCTATAGATGCTATAGTTGCTATAGATGCCATAGATGCTATAGATGATAGATGATATAGATGCTATAGATGCTATAGATGCTACTTAACTGTGGTGGCTATCTGGGTAGTTATCCCATCATGGTGTGCCTACATCACGGACACGGACATATATATTATATAGCGATAAAATATATATGTATATGTGTTTCTTAGTTGACCATGACATCATAAAAAGGACGTACTAGGTGCATAAGTCTTCAAATATAGCATAACATAGCACTACTTTGACTTTCAAAGTATGGCTGGCTGAGTTTAAATATATTTACACCTTTTAATGCTTTAGAATGCACATATTTTTACCATAATTTGTGCAAAATGATAAAATATTAGGTTTGTTTCAGAAGGGAGAAGTATGTCTTGAAGGAATAAAGATCAATGTTACTGGGTTCGAAGGAGAGTATCTAGCAGCAAATGCAACTAAATATACATACAGTCTATTCCTTAGGCAAGGAAAAACTTACGATTTTCATGTGTATGTCAAAATTATGGATGGACGAGAGATTAGGGTTAAAACTATCAGAGTCAAAGTTCCAGGAGGTGAGTGAGTAAAATCTAAACTATCAATTCTATGGTGGCAGCGTATCTAACTATGTTGCATGTCAGGTACTTTTAGACTTTATGCTTCCATTTGAAAATTTAAAAATAATGAAAAAGATATTAAAATCTGTAGCACAACGACATACACTATACAACTATTCAATCTAGAATTAAATCAGAATCCCGTGAGCTCAATTTACAGCTTCCATTTAAAAATTTGGATGATTATATAATGGAAAAGTTATGAAAACCTGCAGCACAACGACATACACTATACAACTACACTATTCAATCTAGAATTAAATCAATTTACAATTTCAAATCAGCTCCACTAGTAGTGGTGAGTTTCTACAGAATAATTTGGCATGGCCAGGTAGTACCAACTCACTGGTGGACTCCATTAATATCCAGCTAATAAACCTGGCTAATTACTAATAAATAATATATTAATGGAATCACTACATCTGATACCAACGTTCTACAACAGCACTCGGTGATACAATGTATGTAGGTTAGCCTTTAGGTTTGCAACAGTGAAAATTGCTAAACAAGCCCAAGCTTCCTGGGTAAACAGTGGGCCAATCAGCAGGTTGAACGTATTCTATGTTGTGGTAAGCCGGCAGCATACATTTTGCATGTAAATACATATCGAATAAATAACCATTTGTTTCCATACTTGGATGTTACCCAAAATGCATGTCAGACTAATGGATTGAGTTTCTCTGTAGGTGTTCGTGATATTTTTCTGGTGGGGGCAGCAATAGGACTATTGGCTGCATTACTAGTTATAACTATAACGATTGCTGTCGCACAATATGCACACAAACATCGACCTCGGCGGCCCAGGTAAGAACTGCAATCTCAATTAGTGGGGCATGGTTGTGAAATCTCCACACCTTCCAACAGTTTGCATTTGGTTGCAAAATTCTAGAAGCTTCTCAACCCATAGCAATAAAAAAACCTGATACAGCAGATATTGTTATTGATGAGTTTGCTCCATTTTTTTTTTGTAAAAGTTCACACATGCATGTACATGTACATTAAGGCTGTGACAAATCCACGAATCCGGATCCGATTCCGAATCCTTAGGCACGGTTCCGAATCTCGGTTCCAAAATGCTCAGGTTCGAATCCAACATTGTAAAGTTTTTGTTATTTTTTGTAGCAATTATTTATAAAATTATTTAATTATTAATAAAAAATGTTGAACAAAATGTCCTCATCTACAAACTAACAGTGAATAGCAGATGAAATATGCTTATACAGTTTGATTACATGGTTTATTTGGTGACAAAAGATATTGAATTTGTTAAAACGAGTAATTACACCCGGAATCGTTTAGGAATCGGAATCGAGAATCTGCATGGTGTCAGGAATCGGAATCGTCAGATTCGAAAATTTTTGAATTTGTTCCAGCCCTAATGTACATATACATGTATATGTACATGTGCATGTACATGTATATGTACATGTACATGTACATATACATGAGTCGGCAAGTTTCATCATTATTCTTTGAACAATGGGAAATTGGTTAGCAGACAGTAATGTACTATAATGTAGTGTAAGTAATGTACTAGTAATGTACTTTGAGAGGAAACTGGTGTAGGAACAAGAAGTTAAATGACGCTGGAGGCGTCCATCTGTGACTACCTGTGATATGTCTGTGATGTAAGTTGGTGTGATGTCTGGATGGTTGCTATTTCAAATCCTACAGCAATATTTTAGTTAGTTGTGCGATAAAATAATGAAGTTTATTTTGTGATTGTATGATAATTTAGGAAACGACACTCATAGTTCTGGAAATATGAAGCTACACCGGTGTGACAAATTAAAAATATTTTGCGAAAACTGCTACAAAGAGTTTTGCGATATTCACAATGGCCAATTGTAAAATCTAGAAAACCGGGTGAAATTTCTATTCATGTATGCTACATTTCAACGTATGAAGATATTCATTATTTGGCAGGCAGCAGACGACACCGAGCTCTGAAGAGCAGGAGACTGCCTATTGGGAATCTACCTACAGTTACAATTGATAGCAGGTGCCCTCACAATTTGCAGCTTCATAACACTATACTTTGTAACTGTTGACATGAAGGAGAAGACAAATCTGACAGAGGATAGAACAGCTACATTGTAGGTCATCACCATGTCAACTTGGGTGCCCTAAGGTTGTTATTGTACCAGATGAATAGAGTTTTGGGAAGATTTCAAACTTATTCTTGAATATGTGTTTCTGGGGTTGTTAATTAGAATTCATGGATATTTTTTCACTTTATTGGAACAATAAACAATAAATTTCATGCATGTGTTAGTTTTCCAACATGACACTTATCGACAGGTATCTGCAAGTAAAATACAGAAAACAAGAAGAAAGTGCTTCAGCATAGCTGGATTGCGTGTACATGTACATGTACATGTACATGTACATGTACATGTACATGTACATGTACATGTACATGGGGTATCCTCTTGAGATCTTTTGACAGTGTATGTGGGAGTTTGGAATGTCTTAATCTGATTTATGCTATGCATACAAAGGTACCTGCTGACCAGTTTATTTGCAAAACATCCTCTTGTGATACGTAAAATGTACATGTACACTACAATGCATTCACATACATTGTACATGTCATGTATATTTGCACATGTAGTTAAATATTAATAGGTGCATGTAATGTTCGCTTTTATTGGCCATACTAGGAGGAGCTCTATGTAAACATATTCCAAAGCATGTTGACAATGTTATATTATTCAACTTGCTGTTGATATGATGCATAACTTGATCTCAGCAAATAGCATAGGCACAGGTTTTTCATGACCTGGCTACCAGTACTAACTGGAATGTTTGTGGCTGAGGCAATGAATCTGTGGTTACTCAAAATCTAGAGAGAAGACAACACCAGCAAACCTACAATATAAATCAGACTCTAACTCGGCTGCAAATTCCAATAGGCAACTGGTAATGCAATAGATTCTCATGCATGCAGAAAGCTTATTTCAAATTCGAATAAGCCTACAGAAGCATGATAGTATATTGTAAGATGAAAAAATATGTTCTGTACTTGTCGTGGTGCATTAGTGCTGTACAAATTCATCAAAACACTCTTTGTGGAATTTGTTACATAGAAAATTTATTGCTAAGCTGTATAGAGCCAAACACTAACACAATAATATTATATGAAGTGGCAATGAAAGATTTACAGCTATCTTTTGAAGTGCATCATGCAGTATTATCAACAGTACTAAAAAGTTGTAAAACAAAACCAAATATCAGATTGCAATAACCCTAGATTTTGTTTTAATTTGATTATTGCCGCTTTTAACGAGGAATACAGCGCATACAGAATAACGGAAAGAGTAGAAATGTGGCGATAATGAATATAAGTTCAGTTAATAAAAGTTTTGCTACATCCTCATCTTCTTGCCGATTCTTTTCACCACAATAGGAAGGATGATTGTACATGATAGAATACCACAACATCCAATAAATATGAGGCCGTATCTCTCTCCAGCTATCTTAGACAAGTACGCTGCAATTACGAAATTGTGAAATGATAATTATCAATTTGATATTGATTAACAAAACTATTGGGGTTAATTATTATTGAATACATATGCAGGCATTCCAATGCATACATGACTTTGTGATGTATTAATATCATATTAATATAATTAACTATAACAATTATACTATAATACTAAATAATGCTGTACAGTAACTATATTAGTGTATAATACTATGACAATGATGTGATACTATAATACTAATCACATTATACTGCAATACTGCCAGACAGAAATACGGCTATGCAGTAGTACTGTGATACTGCAATACTAAATGACGTGTGATACAATCACATACTAAAGTAGCAATTCAATGTTCTGGCATATCCACTAACTAGAATAGTCTACTTAAGATTGGAACTACAGTGTATAAAGCACAATGTCTTACCTGCCAATGGTACAAAGGTCAACCCTAGTCCGGCTAGAAAAATGGCCAGTCCAAATAGGATTGGCTGTTGGCCACCGTCATTAATGTCATGGAGGAACGCTTGGATGTTTGTAAGCATCGCACTTTGACCAAAACCCCAGCAGGCCGACAACCCATAGTACATAACCTAA
Organism: Bugulina stolonifera; assembly: GCA_935421135.1. Taxonomy (NCBI): domain Eukaryota; kingdom Metazoa; phylum Bryozoa; class Gymnolaemata; order Cheilostomatida; family Bugulidae; genus Bugulina; species Bugulina stolonifera. Next base: position 8,012,867 of record OW285194.1, read on the forward strand.
AATACACAATACAAATTAACATTGTGCATAGCCGAAAATAATGAATAAAGATCACCACGATAGAAAGATGGAACCTAAGCTTTTCAGCATATTTTGTTCGCATAACTTTAGCTACTTTTCAACCCGCTATTGGAACTACTGTTTCTCGGTGCTTAGTGTGCTTGCATCATATACAAATTGTGAAACTGTGTTCAAATAACTAATAGGACAATGGACCATACCCTATTTATTATAATACAAAAATGTAATCTCTTTACTCCTTTTTCTGTTTTGGATTGTTCGTTTTATTTTTTATAAAAGGTTAATATTTCTCTTTCTCATTTATTAAATTTACAACAGCATATTATAACCATGAATTGTGATTCAAGTCAAGCTTATATGAATACTTACTCTTACTAGCTTATAATTTTAGTTTATTGGAGTTATGTGCTCTCTGTACCCTACACAACTTCTTATTTAAATTGCCTCTTAGTTTCTTCCTTCATTTTGTTTTGCATATGAAGTTTGAATAGCTAAAATATATTTATGGCATAAACCGTTGGTGGCTAAGTTTACATCATAGAGTGGCTTTGTGACCACTTGGACCAACAAATCAAAATCTCAAGATGGCTTTCCCTCTTAGGGCAAAAGGTTTATTGACCTGGAAGTTTGCCTGGTCGGAGAAAACCATCTCGGGGTCATCAGCATGCCTAGGTTTTGCACACAACAATAAGGATTTCACCTTTGGCCCAGGCCTGGGTGTTAGCGGCCCTGTTATAGCAGTGAACCAGTAAAGTCTTTAGCAACTTTGCCTGTGCCTGGAAAGCACTAATCATTCTTGCATGTTATAGGGGACAAAGCTGCAGGCCTCTGTATGTGCTTACAGCTTTAATAAAAAATGATTTTACCTATCAAACAGACTGAGGATCTATGCCAAAAACGAAAAGAGAAGGAACATTTGAGTCATAGGGGAGAAAATAAATGACATATTATGGCATTTGTTTTCTCCCTCATCTCTCAAATACAATACGATAAAAATATAATACAATAGGATACAACTAAGTACTATACAATAATGAATAATTGGTTTTCATTACAATAATATAAATACATGTATATGTTGATATTGTTCATTATTCATTATTGTATAGTGTATCAGCAATTATACCAGTGCTAACCTGTGCATACATGTGGGCCCACTCTTCTATTCATAAATACAGCTAGAGAGAGGTGGGTGCCAATAAAATGCTCACTTGAGGGTGAACCAATCAGAATACTCCATTAGTTGAATGCACCTCACAGGGTAAAAGTTCCAAGTGTTTGTGATAAGTAGCAAATTTATACAAATATGACTGCTATAATCTTTGCACATTTTTTCAAGCAGTCTAGTATGTTATAGAGAAAGACATACCTTACTTGTCACGAAGGCTGAAGCTATTGCAGTAACACTAAACCAAAGTATCGCCACCAGATGGAGCGCCACGCGGTCATATTTTAAAGTGCTCGTAGCCACAACAGCCAACCATCCAACCATTGAAGCACAACCTGGAAAGGGACATGGCATAAATGTGTATAATAGCTTTTCACCAAAAGACCAAGGACCAGAAACCTAGTCTAGTCTCTAGTGTGTAAAAATTTTTCTAATAATTGATGTTTCTACATTTCTCATTTAAATAAAACTGCCTAGTACATGCATGTATGTGCTTGGAGCATCTTTATGGTAACAATCAAAATTATAAGTAGTGATCAATCATCTTCACCATACTAAGCCTTGTGTTGCAATATTTCTGAGTCACCAAGTACATTGGTTGCCAATAGACACGAACGTGATAAAACCCAGTAATGTATGAAGACTGTATTCTTGCCAATTATTGTTACCAGCTGCGCAGGTCCAACAAACATGTACACGTAAATCATTATGAATATTCTACATGAATGGCAGAGCTATAATTACATGTATAATGCTGTAGATGGTCAGTAAGCAGTAACTAGGGACATAAGAGGTTCACTCTTGTTCTAGAATGTTAGAACTGATTGCTTACAGAAGTGGAGTGTCCCCCGTTTAAAAGTTGGTGGGGCCAATACGGATGGGAGAGGAGAGGGACAAGGTAACGGAGGGACAGGGTAACCAAAACATAATCGTGCATGTAACTAGTTTTACCTAGAATAGTTGTCCCTACTGCAGCTTCAGCAGCATTCATTTCGGTGTTGATGACGATGTAGTCATTGATAAGTATTTTAAACCCGGCAGAACTAACATTCCATAGCAGGCAATTGAACATCATCATCCATATCTGTGTGAATAATCCATTTCTAATTATGCGGCCATATAGTAACACGCGGAAAATAATACATGTACTATCATTGCTCAACAACCTTGTCAAGAAATATTACACAGAACACTTTCTGTTTTCTTTAGCTAAAAGTGGTACGAATACAGTCGTTCTTGGCATACTGAACTTGAACATGTGGAGTTTGAGGAGTAGTGTTGAATGTAGCCAATAAATCATTTGGTTGAATTTCTGCCAATCCAATTGTCAAACTATTCAGAATTTTCTAAAGCATATAATGGACATAAATTTTCTGCTTGTGTATGTGAACTTTAGTTAGTTACATGATTGTATGTACAGCAAGTTGTACATTGGAAATACTTTCCTTTGGTTTTCTCAACAAAATTGAATATTCCTCTCGGAGACTGGTTTGGTTGGTGGTATCATTTTTCTCAGTATGTTCCATTTCACCAATTTTAGTCTCAATCGCCTGAAATACATGTAGGTGTGCCATGCTTAGCAAAAAATATACAACGAGAATCCCTGTAGCTGCAACTTTGACCATTTCGATTTGAAAACTAAAACACACTGTTATGCTATTAACTGCAATATTTGGTCTGTATCCACAGTACCTCCAGATTCAATAGTGACCGCATTGCTAATGGGTACAGTGTTAAAAACACTTCACTGGCTTATGCGCCAGGGCAAGATCGGCCCCTTGAGAAAGGCCCAGGTGGTATGGCCGTTTTGGCAAGATGGGGGTAGAGGAGTTGCCTTGAAGCCATGCTGGCTTGCATGACCTCAAGGACTTTGTTGAGGCACAGGAGCAGCTGTGGCTGGGTGCTCTTCCTAACACCACTGTGACCGGGGTTCTAACCTGGTACCTTCAGCATGAAAGTTCAGCATTCCAAGCACTCTACCACTACTCCAGAGTACAGTATTCACAAGTTTTATAAAAAACAACTTGCTAAGCTGGATAGAGTTTAATGCTTTAAAAACTAAAGAAAGGAAATACACGAACCTAAAAAGGCAAAAGGGTCTAGAAGCCATACTCCCAAGACTGCATGGAGTAAATATATAGAAATCTGTTACCTCATCTATCTCGAAAGTGAGATTATCTGTGCCACCATCTTGTATCTCATTACCACCTGGCTCACTTCCTCCACTATCAATTCGACTCACTTTGTCTACACTTTTCTCATCTGTTAAAAATTACTGGAAGAACATCTAGCACATACCTACATGTAGGTCTGACATCACATAAGATGTACTCACTGAGAAACAATGAGTACATCTTATGTAATCGATATTATTTAACCTGAAACGTCGATAGAAATTATACGACATGCTTTCATACTATCACTGTGCTTACACTTTTGAATACGATCGATGCAGTAGATGCACCCTGCACTAGTTGTAGGATGCACCTACTGTATGACGTTGACCTAATACCTACCTTTCGGTGTGGTAGATGGATCACGTGAATGTGGAGGGGTAACATATGTTATTCCAGATAGGATGTGAACGACATGTGCACATGCCATGATTCTTATTGCCTTGGAGTATCCATACTTGTCCAACAGAAACTGGGAAACTACTGGCCAAGCCACTGAAGCCGAACCAGTGCCAAACACTGCGGTGGCAAATGCCAAGTACTTATACTTGTTAAAGTGAAGATGCAGGACTTGAGAACTGGCTGTATAACAACTTGATACTCCGACTCCTATGAGAATATAAACCAATCATACTTAGATTTCTTGAAAAAATGTTTTGTAAATGTGCTGTAAATAAACACTTATATATATAAATTTTAAGTTCCATTTGCCTTACTGATTCTAAAGTTTAGTAGTCGTATTAAAGGTAGAGGCAATTCAACAATGGTCAGTTTGTGTCCCAATATTACTCCAAGTTCCAGGAGAGTGTGACATATTACATGTATGTGTATTGTAGTAAAGACAAGCAGTATAAAAACATCACTTTATTTACTAGAAATTGTGACAAAGAGAGGTTTCCAACAATGATACATGTAGATTACTGCCTATGTTGCTATATAACATATTATCATGACTAGGATATACAATATTTAGGCAGCATTTATCAAGTGTGTACATTTACTGTGTTTGAAACCTCATTTGTGAAGCTCAGAGATAGCTCTAGAGGCATGAACACCTTGGCAATACATTTACAGTATATAGCTGCATGCATCATATTGTGTTACATATTGTAGACAAAATATGTTACGTTTTCGTTTCACTGCTGGATGAACTCATCACCCCCTCCCCTTCTAGTAATGAACCTTAGGTTGACTTTTAAGCTGGAAGTTTTAGGAACAGCACGGTTAGGGTTAAAAGGAGAGCCCAACATGTTTATTTCAGTGTACGATAATAGATTTTTATTGTATTATTTAAGAATATACAGAGAAGAATTACACGTAGGCCTACCTGTGAGCATGCTGAACAACATAAACCCATGCCAAACTTCGGTAGAGATTGAAGACAAACCTAGCCCTAGGATCAAACAACATCCTCCGAATATCTGTGTTACTCTGCAACCCAATTTCTTTACCATAGCAGAGGCTACCAGTCCTGGAAACATTACAGTCTATGTATTAATATACACCCACATTACTATGTGTATGAGCGATGTAAGAGTTACAATTATAATTTCTAATTAATAAAACTTATAGACAATATTTTGTTGTCTAGATTTTATTGAAATTAGATGTAAAATCACAAACTAATGAGTAATGTATGCTTTGTTGGACTCTTAACTCCCTCCAGCGTAATGCACAGTAATTCTGGCCCTGTTTTGCCATTTCAAGTTAATATCCGGCAAAGAAATTAGTCATATTTCCCCATGTTGACGATGCAAATTTTACTTGCTAGCTGCATACCATTGTTCTAGGTGGAGCAAATGAGGTGGGTGGGTACACTGTGCATGCAATTTTCGGGGGTTCCCTCTAGTTGAATGTAGAATTACACATGCATTAATCCTGTCTTACAGATTAGTATTGTATAGCTATCCGCTTAATCTTATACTAGCTAACAAATTAGCAAATTGCTAAAATGATAACCAATGGTGCTTTGGTGGGATTCGAACCCAAGTCCCTATGAAGGATATTCAATGGGAAAACTAGCAATTAACATGAGGGTAACCACCTACTGGCTGTGTACCCACTAAAATTAAGGTGGGTACACACCGTATACTCTCGTATAACCAAACTTTAAACACTGATTACACACTTACCAAAAGTAAAGGCTATACCAATCTGTAGAGACCCCATAATGCTGCTGACCTCTAGGTTAATGTTGAAGTATTGCTGGTGAGCGATTGTGAGGTTTCCAGTTATTCCAAACATAAAACCCATATGGAGTAAGTGGGAGATGGTGGACATAAACAGTACAAACCAGCTGTAACCTCTGTCCTTCTCTAGCTGGCGTCTGCCACGCAAAGTATTAGCCATGACATTGCCTCCTGCAAATGTATTTTACTTCAGATAAATAGGATATATATACATGTAATGATAATGCTGTAGTGGGAAAATGTGACTCTAACTCAGACTACATAACACTTTTTATATGCATTCATTGCATTAATCTGCCTGTGATAGCTTGTCTGTGTAATAAACTGTCACTTATATACGTGTACTTAAAATGTGCATTACTGAGCAATTATGTCCTTTTTATACTCTGTAAAGATGGCCGACCTCTCAGAATTACTTGATATTCATTTTGTACATGAATTGGATGATTTTAAGCATCTTTTGTTGTACCCGACATGTTTTAGGTCGGCCATCGAGTTTCCGGCCGCCATCTTGTTGTGCAATTTCCGGACAACACTACGTCGCCTTTTTACGACACTACGTCGGCCTGTTACCGTGACTTCCTCCTGAAGTTCTTATAGTATATAAAGCACACTGTTTTTATGTTCATTGTTTCAGTTGATGCTCGGATCTTTATACTACTTATACAGAGCCTTCACTTCGTAGTATTGGTCACTCCAGTCATCAAGGTCTTCGACCTTGCTTCCCGAGCTTCCTGCTAGGTCGGAACATACTCTTTCTTAGTATAGCAAACAAGCATTGACTTGGGACCACGTGGGCTGTCTTGAGTAGTCATTGGACTACTAGTACCTGTTGATCTTTCATGTAATGAGAAGGCCTAGCACCACCCATAGGTTCTTCATTTTGTACAAGGGGTCGTTTAAGGACAACCCCCAAAAATCCTTACAATGTTAAATGTTTATATGAATTCATCATGCATCCAGTCTTATATATCCAACATCTCCAGACACTTACCTCGACATCCTGTCATGTTTCCGTTTGGGCTGGACAGTATCACTGAACTAGCATTCACTGCTCACATAGATTAGGCCACCTTCACTATGTGAGACTTCAAACTGTTTTACATAAAGTAAATAGTGGGGTTCGGTTTAATCAATCAACTGGATCATCTGTAGAATAAATTATGTTTGCGATGACATTACAGTGAGTGCCAAAACTTTACAATTTTAACTGATGTGTTTATGTAGGACCAGCCAGTATATAAAATGGTTGAGACACCTGAGATAGCCTTTGATCCAATGAAATAAGAGAAGTTGTCTTCTTCAATTACATTTGACTACTGTGAATAGGGCACAGACTTTACAAGTCATGAATGTCAGTATTTACTTAACAATTGCATCCTAAGTTATGTTAAAGCTGGATTTTATTGCAATGCATATTTTTGACGTAAACTCAAATTTCATTTTGCAACACAGTCATAAAGTCTGATCAATGTTGAACACTTTTACAGATTGTATAGTCTGTGAATCAGCGATAAAATCAACTGATACATGTAGTTGTGTCTCTCACTACACAATCACATTGAGTCTACTCTGTGTATCTATGGCAATTAGTACTGTTTTAAGCCAGTAATATGGAGTCATCTTCACAATTGAAAATAGTGGACAACTCCAAGAAACTATTTTCACTGTTTTGGTCATGACAATACTTAGAATCTTATTTAGATTTCACTGATATATAGCTTGTATAAATCCAATAAGGTATCATCCAAGTGTAAATCCTATATATTAACATGTACATGTATTATATATACAATGTACTTTGTGTATATAGTTATGTACTTAAGGCTGCATCTCAGCACTAGTACTGCATGTCGTGAAACTGTACCACATATCATACAAATTGTAGCAGTGGCCATTTGCACTGAGATATATATTGTAAAATATAAGAAGGTATTAATAATTACTCCCTGCATAACAACAGTTGTGTTATATTGTAGAAAATTTCTACTACAAGGAAGTTGCCTTCTCTTTATCTTGTAAGTTGTCTGCACTTAGCTTGAATAATGTAGCAAGGTATCATCCAAGTGTAAATCCCATATATTAACATGTACATGTACATGTATATATACAATGTATAATGTTTAATGCTTTAAAAACCACACGTTTACCCTAAAATCCAATCACAATATATTTAGTGACTGTTAAAGGCTTGGCTACGCGAGAGGTCGATTGTTCTTTTTCGGCCTTCGGAGCCTCGTTTTAAACCAAACTGGCACGCCGTTTGTTCACCTATGCAAAGACTAAAATGTCGGTCTTCTCATGCCATGGCATAACGGAGAGCTGTTGTGATTGGTTAATATCAGATACAACGACTCCAATTATATAATCTATTAAAATAAGTTTTGGTGATTGACTGGATATTAGCCAAGGCCATTAGTAGACTGGTGCCACGTATTGCCTATAAAGCCACGAAGAAGATATAATTAATGCTGATCTAGGGCTTACTGAGGTACTACAATATTGTGATGTTTGTGCTAGTTTAACTGTTCATACACACGAGTACTGATAGCGATACAAGTGTGGGAAGAACCTATGAGTGGTGCTAGATCTTCCTCATTACATAAAGACTGAAGCAGTATGTGAGACGGATTATTGCTGTGAGCTGTAGGTACGACCCATAAGTCGTATTGAGTTATTGCCTACAGTGTATGACAGTATGTTCTTACTTAGTAGGAAGTTCGGGTTTCTAGGTCCGAAAGGAACTAGAGCTGGAACTAGCTTAGCTAGGAAAAGGACTCTGTAGATTTGTATAGATGTGTCTATATTGAAGTCCTGTAAATTACTGTCTCTCAACTTATTGGATCAATAATTTATGACCCTAATTCTTGCTCAATTCTTATTGACTAATTTGCTGGGTGTAAAATGCAGCATCTTCCATGCGGTTTTCTTTTTTCATTCATCTATTGCTTTTAAAAACTACCTGACTGGCCGTGTTCTATATTTATAAGTGCAATCTGCTGTAGCAAATTGAGTTTTTTTTTATAAGAGCCCCATTTGTATAAGAAAAATAATCTACGGAGCAGTGAACACCACAAAATGATTGGTTTAGCCAGGCTGTCAACAAATGCCTTAAAGTCAAATGATTTCTTATAGTAATTTAGAGTTATTCCCTCTTGCCTAAGATATTATGATACTGTAGGTTTTAATTAAGAGTTGTCTACTCTTTCTCTTTTCCAAATCCTAAATCTCATTGCTTTATTGATCAAATTTCTCCCTGTATACAACTTCAACTTTATAATGGTAAATAGCTCTAATTAACGCATTCAGGTATAAAATGTGTGTACTTTGCGTTCCATTACAGCTATGCTATTAGCATGTCATTGTCTTACAGTACATATTGAGTTCCATTAAAGCTATGCTATTAGCATGACTGTCTTATATATTGAGTTCCATTAAAGCTATGCTATTAGATTGTCTCATATTATTACAGTTTAATGATTTTATAACAATGAAGTTATAATGGTAAATGTAATAGTATTGTTTTTGTATGCCACAATGAAGTACATAAGTTTAGAAAATAATATAGTATAAAAGCTATTGTAACAGTAAGGAAACCAAAAAGGGTAGCCTAGGTTCTACGTGAAGGTGAATAGCATTTCTAATAGGCCTCATTCTATCAAAGACTCTTGGAAAATACTGCAGTGTAGATGCATGTAGCTATTATTTGATTACTATAATACCATTCCTTCCTCTACTACGGATAAGCTTTGGTACTCTGTGAGGGCATCAGTGCCGGTTGTATAATATTAACATGTCATTATTGTATCTTACAATTGACATGTACAATGTATTTAGGTCTACCAGTATGTATAATATTTACAGTTCAATGGTCAATACCAAAGGAATATAGCCTATATTATACATTATTAATACATTTTATAATTAATTTTTATTCTATTGTGGGACGACACTTCAGACGCCCACTCTGAGCTATTGGTTTCAAACCCGCAATCTTGGAGAGATTGAAACTAATATATGCATATTAGTAGCTAGTGTAAATTTAGAGAATACAAGATGCTCACATCCTGTCTGAAGTACCTGCTCTATGTTGGCAGATGTCTCTGCTGGCAGGAATCTCAAACTAGGTGCTAATATACATTGATCTGGTAGGCAGTGCTATGAACACTCACCCCTAGGCTGAATTCAAACTTATTGACCTTTCAATGAACTTATGCTGCACAAATCCATACTCAAACCAACAATCAGCATGGCAAATCTTAACGATTCATCTGTAATCAGACAACTTAATTCACTGTCCTCCTACATAACATTTAAACAATTTCAAGTAAATCATGATGCCTATCTAGTATGCATATTATATCTATGTTTTACAGTGCACTACCTAACAATGTTGATTTATATAACATAGCCATATTTAAATCTACTGAACTATCATTTTCTCTTCTCCAGATATCAAAAAACAAAGAAGTGCTTGAAGTGGAAGAACAATGGCATCTTGTTTAATTGGACTGTCAGTGCAATGCCATTGTGCCTCAACTTCAGTTTTCTGACAGTTTAAATAAGCACAACAGTTGCAATTAGAAGTTGTATGACCCTTCACCTTTTCCATGTGTACATTACAATAATGCCAAGTTTTACTTCATTGGCAAGAAATGTGGCATTGCTCATCAAATTAATATCTGATAGAATTAGTTTATATATACGTTTATATGGGTATGTTTGTATCAGCTTGTATTGTATCTGCAACAGGTTTTTGTTCCAACAAAACAACGGCAAACATACATGTAACACAAGGGGTGGTGCATTATTTAATGTTGGCCTAATTAATACAATGTACACTTATCCTAATAACATACACATGTACATTGTACATGCAAATCTGTTATCACATTGTTAATGCGTGCGTTGACCTTGGATAGAAAGGTCTCAAATAAGTGATGTTAATAACTAGGGTATTTACATGTACACTGTAATTAAAACAACCTTTAATTGTCTAATTATGCAATCTGGGTGTTACACAACAAATAATAATGATTTGCCATCCTTTCCAGGAATGATTGATGATCGACAAGTAGGTGTGTGAGTGACTCACCATTATCACCTCCTACATTCATACCTACTCGTTACACCATAACACTGTAGGTTGTGAAGAGTACTGTGTATAACATGAATAAATTTAATACATGGCAAATAAATTATCATAATCAGTTACTACTGGGTCTGATGTGCCAATAATACACCATTGTTATATATGCCATGGTTCCTGTTTTTTGGAAACAGTTTATGTTTTGATTTCCAAGGAGAAGACCGCTGGCATGGAGCATCCTGAACCGAACAAACTGCTCATTGCTTATGTTGATAAGAAATGGGCAAGGAATAGAGTACTGCTGTCTATTGTCACTGTACTCAGTGTACTGGTTATTGGACTCACTATATCTGTTATTCTCTTCTTCTGTCTACCTTCTGTCTACTGGAGATCAAAGGACATGTACAACTATGGCGTAAGTAAGAGCTTCTGCATTATCACATTAGCAATCTGAAGTCCAAGTAAACATCACATGGATGCGCACGAACAGTAAGCGTGTTACCAGTTACGATCGTCATTGAATTTTGCAACACATAATGCTTGCACATTGATATTTTGGTGTAAATTTTAGATGGAAGAAGTCAATGGAACCAGAATTGGAATAAGAAGTGACTCACACATGGAACAACAGTCTGGAGACAGATATATTCGAGCGGTGAAATCATGGAGGCCACCACGATATAGACCTGCGGGACATATACCTAGACTGAGACCTGACAGCCATCGGTATCGACCTTCACCTTGGAGACCAAATCAAGATGTAGTCATGACGACTCAAATGATGCCTGATATCTCAACCCATACACCAGTAAGTGAACATGTATAACACCACACATCGCTCACTAGTTGTCATCATTGTCATGCACCAACTCTGCCTACACCTACATGTATGTATATGTGTATGTATAAAAGTATGGGCGGCTGTACTCGCATTTCAGATTCATCTAAACAATAAGTTAAATTAAGTTAAAAGTGAAATGAGTGCAACAAAACTTGATAAACCTTGCTGAGTGACAGAGAGGCATTAAATTATTATTATTATGTTTCGTCTATTTCATATTTTGGCCTACAGTTCGAATAATCTAAAAGTATTGTGCATATATTTATTCTGATAGCACATCTTTCTACCCAGTTTTTACAATCTCAATGGTTCAAAAACCCGCCTAAATTGCAAATTGTTACTACAAATGATGTTGAAGACCATTATTTCTGTGCCAACAGAATGGAACAGAAGTGTTATGTGAAGATACAAGCCCAACAGGACCTACCGACGGGAGACCTGGCTCACGATCATGTATTGTAATATACATCACTGTGTGCAGAAGAAGGAAGAGAGCTTTAAGATATGGTTATAGTCGACCTTCTGTCAGCAGTAGTGGAAGGGGAGGTGTTCGTGGGGCCCCAAGTCCTCTCTTCACTGGAAGATCAGGTCCAAGCCCAGGTCCTAGACCTAGTGCAGGAAGGACACCTGGTCGGGTTCCAGGTGGACGTACAGGGACACCAGGAGCACCAGGAACACCAGGGGCACCAGGAGCACCATCATCATCACCTCGTACGTCACAATGTTCAAATGGAATCTGCATCCTACCAGATGGGCTTAGGTGTGATATTCGTCACATTGTACTTCTCCCCTCACCAGTAACGACCACTCCAGAACCTGATTTTGGTACTGACCCTATCAACCCCGGGCAGCCTGGAGCTGGTGGTGGATGCATTTCTGTCCCTGAGGTGCGCTGCTAGTACAAGGAGTAGTGAATTTACTATTAAGGTGATTGTTCGAATGAAATTTCTGGACAAGTTATGGCTGATGACTTAAATTTTTAACTGGTTGTTCTTAATCTAAATTACTTATGACACAAATGATATCATGCAGCTTTTTTGTCGTTATCAGATTCTTAGGGTTACAAGCAATAAACCTATTTTAACACACTATACAACCATGTGCATTGTACATGTGGACATGGCTGTCTCTGATCTGATAACTGCCACTGGCAGTTTCTACAATGTAAGTGTATGTTTTTTGCAAGAATAAATGCAGTGATAGCATTCTTAAATCAATTTGCAATGTTATAATAAGCATGTGCTGTGTTATTTTTTTTAAATATTTCGCATTGAATGTATGTTGCCACATGAAAATATAATCCCAGATGCAGATGATTTGTTCATAACGATGACTAAGCATGCATAAATTATCAAAAATTATATGCTCCATCTACAATGTTGTATAATAATTCTATCATATTCTAGAAGACATAACTAGCTAGTATTTTCTGTCAATGTCACATGGTCGAAATGGTAGGAACCTATCCTTGCTTTATTCGATATGTAGTACACCGCATGAAACATTAGAGAAGTTATAACCGTCAACGAATGAAATTACAGCAGGTGCTTTTTATACTTGATGTAATCTATTATATAATCTATTATGTAATCTATTATATAATCTATTACATAATATATTATATAATCTATTATGTAATATATTATATAATCTATTATGTAATCTATTATATAATCTATTGTGTAATCTATTATTAAGTCACTCAACTTAAAATCCGTCTAAGAGTTTAGCCAAACCTTTACAGCTCAATAATAATTGCACATTCCAATGAAAATACTACTAATGCTGGGAGTGCATATTCTTCCAACATTTACATTGGTAATTAGAGTTCAATCTGCCAGTATTGAATGTTGAACAGCTCAATATTAGTAAGCGTATTACCCAATGGTATTGGATATTGGAAGTCTTAGAATAGGTTAGCATAGTGAATCATTTTTCCCAGTATGGTCTTAAGCCAGTATGGTCCCAAGCTAGTGTGGTTCCAAGCCAGTATGGTTCCAAGCAAGTATGGTCCCAAGCCAATATGGTCCCAAGCCAATATGGTCTCAAGCCAGTATGGTCCCAAGCCTGATTGATGTATTCAGGGAAACCAGACTGTCAGCTGAGTATATTCAATATACCTGTAAGTAGACTATCTGACCAATCACCTTAAGAGACTCTTCACACTGGTTTTTCCTTCTCCAACATGTAAGGTTAACGCTGGTTACTGGTAGCTGTGTTGTAGCCATTCTTTCTAGGACAAAAATAAACTTTGCGTCTTCACACATCAACCACTACAAGCGCTGAACTGCACCTGCAGTAAGTTTGCAAGACGTATGCCAATGTGCAATACCTGTTAGTAGACATCTCTTTATATTTAGATTTAACAGAGGTATTGGTGCAAGTTCAAGATGCTTCACTAGTTATAAGACAATACAATGTAGTTGACCAATGATTGTTGATAAACCTAGTGAAATGCTAATAGTTCCTGGAACCATCCATCAACTCATGTCTGGTGAATCATTTCCTTAAAAGTATTTTTAGGTACGTTTTTCTAAAATATAGACATAGTAATTTGATAAATACATGTAATTAATCTAAATTTGGGAGAACAGAGAGATGGACATGAATATACATCAGCCTAAAAGACCAGCTGTATCATTTCTATAGCATATAATAACCAAATGTCCAGTGATACATAAACCTGGTGACTCTTTGGCGACAATGAAAACGTGACAAGCAGCTGAGTGGCCACCTTTGGAAACGATGCTGGTGTTCAGCATGATGATCTTTGACATGTGTAATGCATCATAATGCAACCTGTGATTGTAATGGCTGATGATATTTTGTTTTTGACATAAGGATTTACCCCTGGGAAACTCCAACTTTAGCTGAGCTTTAGGGAGTGGAAAATGCTGACATTGAATAATTTCAATTGTAGAAGGGTGTCGCCCATTGCAAACACATGTTGTGTCTGTTGGCACACGACTCGACTCTCCTCTCTATGTGTGATTATGTGATCGAGCTAACAGTATGATAATAGATGATGTGAGTGTTTAATGACTATCTACTGAACAGACATGAAGTGTGTTATAAATTTATGATGGCAGTTCCACTTCCCTTCTTAAACAAACTGGTGACAGTTGACAGACAACCAACTGACAAGTATTTCAAAGTGCTTCACAAGTACTTAGAGGTGCTAGGCAAAGACTGATAACTACACCTACAGTACTTCTACATAATATTATACTTGTATGCATAACAGCATTACTTTTTGCTAGATTGAGTGGCTAGATACGGCATGTCAAGTCCAGGTATAATACATGTAAGATAAACAAGATCTCACAAGCCCAGGGAAAAATTTCTAGAGTTGGCTCAACTGTTTGCACAGTCATATATCCCCATAAATGTATGTACATGTATATTATTTAGAACTAGATATACATGTACTTTGAAATTATATCTGTATGCCTGCAAGAATTGAGAAAATGTGTGACCAAATCAATAACAAACCTACCGAAAAATCCTCAGACAACTTGGTGCATGTACATGTAAGTTGTTACTGAGAGTTCCTGCATGGAGGGAAATTGCTTCATAAAAAATGTGTCATTTAAGTAAATGAGTCTAAGCATTGCCATAGCGTTGAATAAGCATTTCAAAATTTGTAATAACTTATACATTCATGTCAACTCTGCCACGTTTCCTTCACTGCTAAATTTCCTTAATTTTGATCTAAACTTTGGCACCACGTTAGAGCTTCACTCTTCCATCCAAATGTTAAAATTCTACTGCAGGAACCAAACATTTTTATACACAACATTGTTTACAGGATGGTGAGTCATTTCTTGTTTGGGTATTGAAATTAGGCTTTGCAGTAAGCCAATCGGTAGATGAGTCGGTCATGACGTAAAGTCTACTTTATGTTGCACCCCTCAGGTGTTTTATATGTTATAGTCATACACCACTCAACGATGTATCAGTTTGGAAAGTTTTTGAGTTAAATTAACTAATTGGACATTAATTAATAGCCGAATGGAGCCAGTTTTATATAAAATGTGCTACCATTTTAGCTAGTTAAAACCAAGCATGGATGAAAGACAGGACATCTGTGAATATGATTGGTGAATTTACCCCTAAATATAATTTGCCGTAAAATGGATTTCATTGCTTGGCGGATACAAGATACATTCAGTATCTATTAGTTGTATTGTTTTCAAAACACTGCTTGAGGATGTCTTATCTTGAGATTTGTCAAGCTGTGTATAACAAAGCAAGTGTACAATCAATAGCTAGCTAATCAAAGTTGTATGCTCTTGATTAATAAGAGAAGACAACTTCCTCACTTTTGTTCACTGAAAAATAGAGTTGATATTCTACATCACTGGCATTGGGCTGACTGTAGCAATGTTCTGTGAAGACGACAAAGGACTTATCTATTTTGAGCTTACAATTAGAGTGGAGGTTGGAAGTTCTGTCATCTTGTAATGTTGTAGCACAGATTGATTTTTCCTCCCCAGGAATAATAAAGTTAGGTTGCAAAGACACTGATATTTTTACGTAGTGCAAGTATGTGTTACCATGATAGAAAGCATGAGAATCCTTTCTCCAAGTTCAGTAAAATACTACTTGCTTCACATATAAAAATTGTGGTCTTGTGTTACATTGTCCGTTATTGTATGCCAATTGAATGCTTATTTTACACACAAATGTCTCAAAACCTTGCAATGTGGATATAGAACATCTTTGTCTTAGACTATTTTTAGATCTGTAGACAGTCAAGCGTTCACTTTTCGAGATCTTTATGCTTATTCCGATTTCATTTTGCCAGAATTCTTTCACAGTGTGTTAGACTTCATGAATATGCTCTACATATGGTGCACTTTCACTGAAATAAGACTAGACTAGTTCTATGACCGGTTAATGTACACATGTATGTAACATATGTAGACAATTATGTAATGCCATTCGCTGTTTATTTAGTTGCTCTAGTCCTTTGTTCCCTGTTTGTGATTTTATTTCCAAGGAGAAGATCTTAGTTATGGAGCACCCTGAACGCAACAAACTGCTCATTGCTTATGTTGATAAGAAATGGGCAAGGAATAAAGTACTACTCTCTATTGTCACTGTACTCAGTCTGCTGGTGATTGGACTCACCATATCTGTTATTCTCTTCTTCTGTCTACCTTCTGGCTGCCGGAGACCAAAGGACGTGTACAACTATGCTACACACGTAAGTGGAAAATTTATAATAATGATTTAACAAAGCACGATTTTAATACGTACTATGAGGTAAAATATGATAGTGCACTCCTGAAATACATGAGAGTGTATAATGTGAATACTTCTCCCTGCTGCTATCAAGAACTCAAAGTGCAATACTATAGAATTTGCTGGAAATTGATTCATAAAAGAATGTCTATAGCCTAGCTCTACTAACATCAAAATGCCGATAATTCCTTAAGCCTTTAAAACCTTTAGAAATATATTATTAGTAATGAATATTGTATGTTACCATAAATGAAATAGGCAAACATTGTATATTTAACTTTGTCTCCATTGCACTGTAATTTTATCAATATTCACAGTATGTCAACAACCATATTACAGTCATGTATGTGCCTAACTGGCCATTGCCGCAACCAGGGTTATCATACAGTAAATAACCGCACACAAATTTTAGAACCCAGAACCAAGTAGGACTGGAATGCTATTAGCTGAGAACATGGGCATACAGATACTATCAACAGAGAGTCATACCCGAGTGGCTAGAGCTAAGCAACGGTCACAGTATCATCATTCATGGTTCAAACACAGACAAGGACGTGGACGAAAGCGTAATGATCAGAAGATCCACAGGTTACCATAGAAACAACGATGGGATCATCGTTCTAAGTTCCATCATTCTGATTTTCATCAACCTGAATTTCACCATCCCAGATTTCATCACATTAAATTCCACCATCTTGGATTCCATCATACCGGTTCTTATTCAAGACTCAAGCACAGTCCTAAAAAGCATGATGGGCGATACCAGTCCTCAAGATTGAGACCAAAATCTAGACCTGCACCTAGTAGTACACATATGATGCTTACGAATGTTGAACACCATTTAACAACAAAACATAATCCTGATAGGTATGGTAATCAACTCCAGTCCACTCGATGGAGACCAAATATATCATTTGTAACTACTACCACTTTTCCGATGCCTACACATCCTAAATTCCACTTTGGACCAAAACTTAGTTCTGGAAACCATGGTAAGCAACACAAACCTTCACAACTGAAATCCAGCACTGCACCTGTGATCAGTACTGTTTATATGACGCCAGATAATTCAGCTCCGGCACAGGTAACTACAATGTAGACGGTCATACATGTAGGCTTATCTATTATCAATGAAACCGGATCTTCAATGCCATATTAGCACACCCAGACATTCTAAAGTTGACAGCCATAATACTAATAAAACTTAGTTAAAACCTTGACCTTTGGCTCTTAAAATATTTTATTAATCTGTTATCATATGCATATTTTACAGAGTGATGAGTCACACGTGACATGTGAAAGTACCGGAGGGGCAACTTGTACTTTGGTGTTCAGATATCGATGTGGACCGAGGATATCTACACCACCCAACAATACTACTCCAGCTACAAGTACTCAAGCAACAGTGCCAGTTTCCAGGTCTTTACGTAGTAATGTAGGCCCAGTTCCAGGACTAGGTGTTGGTCCACAGAACACTGGAACTACTATAAGTATTCCAATGGGGGGGGGGGGAGTTTTGTGACCTCACTTCCTGTGCACGGTATGAGGCTTCAAAGAGCTGTCACTACAATTATTGCACCTGGTAAAGTCTATTGTAAAATTACTGTCTCTACTACACCAGCACCAACGGTTACGGAGAAAGCTTTGTCATCGTCAACAGACCGTTTTGTTGGTGGCAGTTGCATGGCTTTCCCATTTGTTCTTTGCTAAAGTGCAATTTTCAGTAAATATGCTATACTACAAGTCATTGTAATGTTTTATGAAAATGCAGTTTATATATTTTTTTCAATTTAAGCTATAAAATGCTGAAAATCACCATGGGCTAGTAACTCCTCTTAACTACTGTATACTGTAAGACGAATCTTCTCTAGATGTTTGTCAAATTTGCTAAGAACACGTCTGATTGGACGGAACTGGTATTCATTTTCTGTTCAAAAATATTAAGAGTTAAGTTGGTAAATCATTCAATTGGTTTAATTTGTTAACACATGGCAGGTGCATGGCTTTCCCATTTATTAATTTTTAAAGTGTAGTTTCCAGTAACTATGCTATTTATAGGCCTACTATCTTTTATGTACTGTACAATGTAGGTGCAGTTTACGTATAATACGCATGCGCATACAACATAATATATCTAATACAAGCAGTGATAGCTACATTCACCCCTGACGCGCTGCAAAAATTTTAGCGAAATCGAAATAATTCATACTTACGTAAAAAATAATAATCAAGTGATTATAGTCCCACAACAGAATGTGAAGCGCAATCTGCTGAAGAAAACAACTTCACAACCCAGCAAGAAATGCACTGAACACAAGAGTAATTAATTGTATTGTGAATTTGTCTTCTCTAGTCACTTTTCTCTCACTAATAAAGGAAGACAACTCCGAATTATAACCGAAAACCTACAGTGTCTGCAGTACATAATAATGGATGCTAAGAATTTACACACAAGGATGTTCATTTGCATGCAATAGATATTAATCATGCATTGATGGCACCAATCATAGGTGAAAAATTTTGGCTAACATAAACCATGTAACTTAATAATTCACTAGTATGAGAATGTGATAGTCAAACTTGTCCACCGACAGTTTGTTGAGCCAGATTACCTACACACACTAAGGTGACTAGATCCATTGATCAGTGATTACATAGGTGACTGTCTGGTCAACTGTTATATTATAATGGAGAAGACAATCTACAAGAAGAAGGGCATAGCTATCGCTCTCTTGGCTATATTTATAGTTATTACCATTGGATTGATTTCTCTTATTGTAATAAAAATCACCTTTCTTAGCATTGATGATGACAATAAATTCTACCGGAGAGTAGAGGATAAAGCCAGCAAACCACAAACAGTAAGTCTACAATAAAATACATCTACATGTATGAAGACACTATTCTATCTTTACATACATGTAGAACAGATGCATGTACATGTACAAGTGTACATGTACATGTACAGGTGTACATGAACATGTACAGGTGTACATGTACATGTACATGTACAAGTGTACATGTACATGTACACTTGCACATGACATTGGAAGAATCATGTTGTGACTTACACTGTATATTACTTACTGCAAGTATACAGCTTGCATGATCTAGTAATTTTAAAACAAGTATTATTATTATTACATACATGTACATGTAGTACGAGTATTATTTAACGCAATGAATTGCTTAAGCAGCACCTCTTTACCTATTTCTGAAGATACAAAGCATACACGTTTGTCTTTTTTTTGGCCAGTTCTTTGTAGATACATATAGTGTAAAATGTATCCTGTAACCATTATAGACGTTAACCTCTTCAAAATCGCACCTTGAATCCAAATCTGAAACACATCTCCCGCTTGAGCCAAAAGTAAGTGAAAAGACAACTTCACCACCTGGTGATAGTATCACAGGAAAACTTTTCTACAGATATACAGAGACTACGCAGATGGTAAATGCAAATCACTTGTATACATTGAACTCTTGTCTTTTTATAAGTTGCAACTTTATTTTCTTAGATATTGACACAAAATTTTTTTTGCAAAACTGAGTGTATAACTTTACTTTGTCCATCATTGCAACATTGAACTCTTTATGTATGGTTTTTACCAATAAACACTCTGAATATTTTCTATGGACTTGAAAATATTAATTGTTTTGTCATAAGGAATTATAATCTTGCACTCCAATTTGAACAACATCTGTTTAATTCCGATTATATGCATATTATGATATGAGGCTAGTGATAAAATAAGTTTTGCTTTGTTACATACAATGAGCTACACTCTTTAAAGGGCGCCTCATTAATACATTGCCGCTATACACCAAATCACCATTATCATTACAGGTCGGGTATGTGCAGTGTACAGATAACAGGCCAGCTCTGGCTAGTAGAGACCATGAGACAAATAGACCTAACAACAAAGTAAATGAAGTACATGCTAGAAGACAGGGAATGATTGGTGGTGGTGCAGACTTTACTAAGGAAAGACAACCAGGAGTTAGTGGGTCTGCTGGACAATCAGGAGATATCCGACCAGCTCAACACTCAACTTACAAGGGTCGGTCCTTATCACAGCAGTCTCAACAAGGAGCCAAACTCAAAAGATGCGACATTGTTTCTCGGAGAGTCTGCAAGCAAAGAGTGCGGGATGTGCCAAATGTAAAGCAGGGCAAACTGAGTGCATTGCAAACAGTGAGGTCAACTCGAAGCAACCGAAATGGCACCCGTCCTACTCTTAGCGAAATTAGCATCACTAAAACAAAGGTGAATCATAATTCAGGGAGCCATCGTTCACGGCGTTCCGTAATAAACAAGTCTACCATCACCTCTAATTTGGAGCACCTGCTTACTGTTGTTCCATTAGGTGTGACATGCAATGCAGGTGACATCATGTACTACGGTTCTAGACAGAACATACATGTACATGTAGGAGTATCAGGTGACCCAGATAAATGTAGGTCAGTGCTCAGTATTCACTGTGAGTAATTGAACTGTCGTTTTTCGAGACAAATTACTACAATGTTAGGGACTTGTCTGTGGTTGATTACAAAGTAGTACTGTTAACATCCATTTTACATATCTTAAATGGAACTAAGTATGTATATCAATCTGATAGAATTTCAGAACTAGATTTGTGACAAAATGAAAATAAAATAATGCTTAATGTATATATACATTGTATAATATTATGCATGTTGGCTTTAAAGCTCACTGGAGGTGCTGCTAGATGGCATCAGACATGGAAGCACAAAATTTACAAAAACTATTCTTGGTGTTGTACATTGACAGGTAAACCATACAATGGAAATTATTGCAGGTTGCCTGGGATTACAATTTAATACTCTGTGTCAGAGTAACCATCTTTTCAATATAAGGAGAACTGCTTTTGCAACTTCTTATTAATGTGGTAGTGTTAGTAATGCAAAATGAATGAATGTTTCAAAGTCATGATGATTTTCAAAAATTTTATTAAACAAACTGAAGAAACTGATCTTAACTAACCAAGAGAGAAAGAACCATTCTTGTAAAAGAATTACACATCTACCAGACCAACTTGTTCACATTTAAGTACCACAGCCAAGGAAACAATCCATGCTGCTTGCAATATTTATATGGCAATACAGTCTACCAAGATAATGACCTCTGTAGGGACACGCTGTACACGCTGACTTTGTACAGATTTCAGACTCTTGGAGGAGAGTTTCCACCATTACAAATATTGGGCATCATGTAGCAATTTGGTCCCTTTTTAAAAACAAACTTTCCAAAGTATTGTACAAAATAACATGGAGGATCACACCAGGCAAATATAAAAATCAACTTCTTACATTTCAGTGTCCAGCATAGTAAGATCTACAATACTAGTCTTTGCTTCAATGTATAAAACTATTCTAGCACACTCTAACTATGTGCAGGTATAATGGCACTTGTGAATCCGGTACTTGCGCAATACAAAAATAAATATTACTATGTACATAAATATTTAAAGCAGCAAACTCAGGAAGGGAGAGAGGGAAGAGTCCGATACATATTTCAAACACGCATACACTCCAGAAAACTGGTGAGACACCACTTCTTCCTGCTTGGCACTCTTCAGGTTGGGGTTTACTTGTAGATTTACTGAAGGCAGTTCTAAAATGTCATTCTACCAAACTCGGCCTGTATGAACCCTGAACTCTGAACACAGGAAACACTTTTTTACATTAGCTCTTCTAGTAACTTCTTCTGTTGGAGCTCATTCTTACAGTAAACCACAGAGCTATCTCCCAATGTACATGTAAATCTCTGTGGAAACCGCATTTTGCTCAACTGAATACAGAGGAACAAAATGTGAAAAGACTCGACTAGCCTTTATGGGTACTCAAAACCTAACCAGATCATTGTGTGGGTGATGCAACATGAGAGCACAACTTCAGCAGTAAGATCAGACTAAGGAAATAACAACGCCATGCCAATGCTGAACTCCATGACAGTGCTACGTCAAGTAGAGAAATTCAATGGCAGAAATTCACATTAACATGAATAACCAATATAAGCACATGGTAGGAGACTTACCAGCTCAGCTATAGACATCCCTGTGCTACCAATCCATCTCTGTTCTGGTCTAAACACAACCTTTGCCTTCTGCTAGATTCCATTAGACGTCTGTTTATATACTACATGTCCATCAAGCCAGTTACAGTTGCTATAGTCATAGTGGCTATGTGGTGCATTGTATTAGCTCACTGAACTCCTTGTGGAAAAGCTTTGAAAAGCTTACATACAAGTAAATAATTATCACTAACATCAACTAACACCCTCAAATACAAGCTAGATGTATATACTGTCCATATATACATCCATATGTTAGCTTCTGGTTGTTGAATGTTAAAGTTCGGTTGTACTACAGACTGATCTTTCATAATGCGTACATATAGCTCACCTGCAAGTTATTGAGGGAGCAGTGATGATTAGAAGGGATAATACAATGTACATACACCTGATGCTTTTATAAGTCTCATGAAGCAGAAAATACACATAAAAATGAGAATCAAGTGCTCCAAATAAGCTAATAACATGTTAATATTTGCCAGCTTGGGCCCAGAATGAGCTTCCTCTAGTCATGACAAGCCTAGAAGAATAATGATTAATACACAGGTTTTAAGTCTGCTCTACATTGCGACATTGGCACATGGTTGAGCATATAAGATGTACATGCAAGGTTTCATAGTGTAGTGGCTATCACGTCTGCTTCACACGCAGAAGGTCCTGGGTTCGAACCCCAGTGAAACCACACTTTTGGAGACAGGTTCTATATAAGGACC
Source organism: Bugulina stolonifera (assembly GCA_935421135.1). Taxonomy (NCBI): domain Eukaryota; kingdom Metazoa; phylum Bryozoa; class Gymnolaemata; order Cheilostomatida; family Bugulidae; genus Bugulina; species Bugulina stolonifera. Next base: position 8,036,403 of record OW285194.1, read on the forward strand.
CTATGCCAAAGGTTGGCTATTATGATATTGTGACAATGAATAACTGTCATGGTGATTGCGGTAGAGATACATGTTTTAAGATAAGCCATAATATGGGCACTTACAAATAATAATAAGAAGAAGTTGTGTCCCCTTTCAACACTTTTCTCATGGGAGAGGACAACCCCTTACTATGATCAACCACCTTTGAGCATATTATTATAAGTAAAAAACTTATATATCTGTCTCTTCATTATAGAAGTTTTGTTCTTGGCAGCAAAGTTAACATTTATGAATAAATACTACAGGTTAACAGCAGAGGAAATTTGAATCTAGCAACGAAAACTACTGAGTTTTAACACACGTATTGTTTCTAGCTGTTGAGCAGGTTATACTAAGTCAGCAGTTACTATCTGTCACTATAAGCACAAAACATCAAATAAGGTAGATGCAAGTCATGTATATGTACATGTAAATTTAAGGTGATTATCAAACTTTCATTCATTTCACAACTCACTAAACAATGGTAAGTCGTAAAAGGATTCATGATTATTGTTATTGATAGTTAATGTCTTAATAAGAACAAGACGCTATGCTTCACAGCAGTTACTGAGACAGCAAGAAATAATAACAAGTTTTCTAGTGTAATTACCCAAAATTTGATATGTTCATAATATGACCATTAATAAAGATTTTAAAGGGCTTAGTGCAATGCACAGAACTGGTGATACACATGTACGTGTACATGTACATGTGCACGGGAAGAGATCAGTTCCAGGTTTGTGCTATTCTCTCTAATTATGCATGTATGCAGGTCAAGAATGTTAAGTTCTCTAAGAAAAACATTCTCAGACCTTGGCAATGTTAGCAGGGGTGTGTTTTGTAACAAACCATGTAGAACAAAACCTGTTCTATTTCTTACAACCCTTGGTTGTGTAACTGCTAAATCATCAAAAGCTACAGTATAACAGAAGTATCACAATACTGTTATCATGAGAACAGGATGAACAAAATGCAAAAAATAAAGGCATAAAGTTTATGTTGATTCAATTATTTTATTCGTTGGATTAGTAGAATAATATTTATGAATGTGTTCTGTCACCACAACACAATGATAAACAACACTGGTATGCATTGTTATTGTGATCAACATGTGCAACTAGTTCATGGATGGGCTGAGCCTAAGGCAAGTTTTAAATGATAATTTCACAAAAGGCCACCATCACCTACCTACAACTTTTAATACCAAAAAATATTTACCTCTCTATATCACCGTTTGTCTGAATTTTAATGATTATGACATGACTCTTCATAATATGTTACTTCAAATCAATATTTCATAAATTGAATATTTATAAAACTTTGAAAAACTCAACTTCGTACAGTTATTGCAATAGTTATTTAAATTTACCAATAATTATCCTCAAATGCAAATAAACGTTAAAAATTTTAAATACATACAATCTTTCTTATTTTTCTAACAACCAAAGGGCCACATCAAATAGGGAAAAAGGCTGCAGGAGCCCAATAGGTAGATCTGGTTAACTCAAACAATTTATTGGAAAAATCCATAATCTGCACAATAATATGTAATAGCTACCAATGCTGTAACTTATTATAGTTGACCAAAGGCTATACATTGTAACTTACCATAGTCAATCAAGGCTGTAACTTATTCTAGTTGACCAAAGGCTATACATTGTAACTTACCATAGTCAATCAAGGCTGTAACTTATTCTAGTTGACCAAAGGCTATACATTGTAACTTACCATAGTCAATCAAGGCTGTAACTTATTCTAGTTGACCAAAGGCTATAACTTAGCATAGTTGAGCAAAGTAAAATCATTTAGCAACAGGATTTTGGGTTAAATTAAAATTCAACTAATTGCTGTTCCATTCTACATGCTGCCTCAAAAAATATCCTTTTTTATTTTTCTAATATCAACACTTTGCTTGTTCTACTACTTGTTCTACCATTTCTGTTATTTTTTCTAACTTATACCATTAATGAGTTGTTTGAATGTTTTATCTACTGATAACACCTGCATGTTATCTTTCTGTGGCAGACACTGTTTGTTATATCTTATGTCTAATCACATTTATGGTATGAGCATTATATTATTGTAAACTGCAGCAAAAACATGTTTGCAGTAGTAGAAATCTTGATGCAATTTGTGATGTAAAACAGTTGTAGCTGTGTAATAATGAAGATAAGTATATGGGTTGTACCTTCAAAGCAATACTCATTTACCTCAACAAATTGCTACAAATTGGAAATACTGTTGTATAATTATTGCATGTACACTATCGTATTCTTTCTCATGAAGAAGTCTTCTCAAAAGGTCAGAAGAAACTTACCAATTTTACTTTTCACTAGCAATCCCAGGTAAGAAAGCATTGCTCTAAAGAGATCTAATTTGGGGTGGAAAAAGCACTTCACCAATGGCAAAGGATGTAGTACAGGAGCATAATAAGGTTAGATGCCTTATGGGAATCAAAACTGGGAATCCCACATGGAAGTCCAGAGCCCTTACCACTAGGCCACGACTGCTCCTCAAAAGGTCAGTACTTCTTGATAAATGCTTACATGTACAGTCATGTAGATAGAAAAAAGTCTTCTATTTTTTTGTATAGCGATAGCATTTATCTGAGCAAATTTTGTAAATATACACTAACGATGGTGCTATATTACTGTCACATTACAACAATTTTCCCTCATCTGTCTTATGGTGAATGAACTGGTATTTGTTCCTTTACCTAGCGGTATATCAGTTGCTCTGTCAGTGGTCATTTCTTCATGCACATTTAAGTGCACATATCTCTACGGCAAGATAATAACAAGCTTCACCATGATGACTACAGAAAAATGGGTTTAACAAAATCCAGTATTTAATAGTCTGGAGAATAATTGAATGACATAATATATAATATATTTAACTATAAACGCTCATGGTCTCATACGTTTTAGGCTGTGTAATTAATCCTGCCATGCATCACATTATTTTGTAAACCGCTGATAATCTGATAATCATATCTTGGTTAATCCGAGACATCTGCCAGAGTTGCCATTTATTATTTAGTGTATTGAATAGTAATAGAATTATTTGTCTGCATAACAGCCAAAAGGCAATAAGCAATCAGGACCCTTTAATAGCATTCTACTGAGGACTGTATGTTTTTTTCTATAATTGTTTCAAGTATGATGCAAGCTCTTAAATAAAAACTATACACTGGTGAAGAATATAATTTTTTACAGCCACGTTAGGCAAAGATTATCTATTTCAACAGTATTATAGCCTGCAATTATATGGAATTATGCAAGCAGTAATAATATGTGAAATTACCAGTTTGACGTAAACTTGACCATAACTATATTATACTATTATAATATTTATTCATGTCAACAGGGTCAAGGATCATATATAAGTGAACTCAATGCAGATTGGTCACATTATCAGCTACAACCTTCAGACTTGAGTGTTGTACTTATCTTAATTTTAGAAGCTACGATTGGCTAAAGATGTTGCTGTTTCTCATATTGCTCGGTAAGTCGAACTGCATATGTTAACTGTTTCAATTCAATTTATGTCATTCTACCTTCAGTTGAAACTTATTACTCCTGTCAAGACATAGGAGCCTCACAAGTAGTACACTGAGCTACTTTATGACTTTGTAAGCCATGTCTCTCTACAAGCATGTGCATAAATCACCAAATTGTAAGTCTATGCTGGCTACTTCTGTTATATTCAACCTAAAACATACAAGTAGTCTCAAAGCTATAATGTTGTTTAATTGTACATTTTAGCGTCGAGCTTCCTTGAAACTGAAGGTATGTTTTAAACTTTCTTATTCTACAACTACTAAAGGCAAAATAGGCTGCCGACTCCTCCACTTTGAAATTTATAATGTTATAGGCCTACATCTTTACCTCAAATTATCTAGGTTTCTAGTAAAATCGCAGGCCGCACACGCATACAGTATGCACAATTAGTTCTCTTTACTCTGCCTTTTGTATAGAACTAACTTATTAGTTTAAAGGAATTCTAAAGTCAAATGTACAATGGAAAACTGTATATACATGCAATATGGAAATTTAATAGTCAATATAATGGATATGCTAACATTCAAACGGTTGTTATTGTTGACAATGTAGTTTAAAACCAGAATACTTATTTATTACTCTATTGTTCTTTATCTGTATATTTTTTAGGACTAACAAGGGTAAACTCAACTGGTAAGTGCCATTTAGTACGTGTAAATTTAGCTAAGAGTGTAGCTAACCACTTGGTTCTTGGAATCATATTTGGTGGCATTTGGTGAATGGTCTTATAAAGACCCATAACTACTGTTTCTGTACAATTCCATTATGTATAATTGCATTATATGAATTGCTGTACTCTTCTCATTGTTTTGCTTATTGATTTATATTATACTTGGGGATGCAAGTGATTTTTTTCATATTCAACTAGTAAATATAATCTATCAACCAAGTCAGTAATTGTTCATAGGCTACCAGTAAGATATAAGACTTATGCATTAGTTCGAAAATAGTGCTCTAAGTTTAACAACTTGGCAGATTATTAAATATGTGTTTGGATAAAATCAATGTTTATTGCTGTAACAAATTATAGGTTACTAATATATGTGGATTATTTAGAATAACATATTGGTGTCAAGTGTACCACAATATTATTATTCTCTTTATGTTACTTGTAATCTGCGAAGATTGCATTTAGTTTCTATTTACTCATAAATATTAAAATTGTTTTATTTAGGTGCCGACAGCTCCTTGTCTTACCAGGGCTACAGCTCCCTCTATGCTGCTGATGGAGACTATGCAGATGGGAGACCAGAGAAAGTGTTTTGTACTAATGGACAGGTTAGCATTATTTTACCAGTGGTCAATGCATTTGGTAGCTTTAAACTTTTGATTGATTGATTGTTTGATTGATTGATCAATCGATCGATCGATCGATCGATTAATCGATTGGTTGATTGATTGATTGATTGATTGATTGATTGATTGATTGATTGATTGATTGATTGATTGATTGATTGATTGACTGACTGAGCTTAGGAGAAGTCTGAATTTTATGAATTTAAGTTTAATACCATCTACATAGTTTACATTCACACTGGGCACCAGGGGGCGGCTACTATAGGCACCCACGCCACCATCCTAGATGTGTGTTCAATCAAGCATCAATACTAGCTGAGCTCTGTAAATTATCAATACTATGCATGTCTAGGCTTCAATTCATTTTCTATTTACTTGCTCAGGCAGTATAGTCATTGTATAGTGCTGTAATAGTCATGTTATATGTGTACACTGTACCCATGCATGTTCATGTTCCACACTTATCTTGTATTAACTCACTCAGACACGTGAAATCCATGACTTCTTGAAAATGTGCTGGTGTTGAAACTTTTCCTATATCCGCCCCTGCTGGGCACTACATGTACACTATCTATACAGGGTTCGGGGGGCATGAGGTATTATTTCTTCAATCTTGGTGCTACCTACAATGTGACAGAAGTGAGAATATGGAGTCGAGACGGCACAGACCCCACCTATGGTCAGTAGTACAATGTAGTTTAGGTACCTTGGCTAAAATTTTTAACATGGCAAATGAGGACCACAACCACTTACTTTAACTAACTGCTTGATATACATGTAGCTATTGATTCTGCTGCAAGTCTAATCTTGGTGATGAAGCTACATGTACATAAACAGCCTACGTGACCAAATGTTTTAGCTGAGCAGTTCAAGAATATACGAGTAACCTTGGCGGATGAATACACTCTTGGCTTTGAGGATGAAAGTCACAAACTGTGTGTAGAGCGAGCAGGCTCACCTCCAGCAGGATCAACCAGACCAGAGGTTTTCAAATGTAGTAGCCCGATGGAAGCACAGAATGTCCAGGTGTCTATGGTCAATGTGACAAACCCAGATGATTTGCTCTGTATTGCTGAGATAGAGGTTTATGTAGAACCATAGGACCATTACTCGCATTTGGATGCGCATGTATGATTTGTGTACAGTAAATAAAGCTAACATATCATACCAGTACCAAATCAGTTCGGTGATATCTATGTATATATTTACAAGTTATGATCTAATACTTGCGACAAAGTAGTGCAGAGTCATGTAGATGAATAGTTTTCATCAAAAACTATCTGCATATACCCACATGAATGTTTCTACCTCCTGCTTGTAGCGAGCCAGCATAGAACTTGCATAGTTATGTAGCCTACTTTGGATCTGACAACAAAAATGTTTGACTCTGTGCAATAAAAAAGTCTGTATTTTTTACTGATAGCAGCTGAAATTTCGAAAGAATTTTATTAATTTCAAGGAAGCTCTATTTCGCATTCTTTCTTTCCTACAACTGTCATCAATGAATTCACACTTGGTACCATTCAGTGAGGACTGTTAGGAAAAGAAAATGAAACAAGCATACATGTACATTGTTTACTTTACACGAGCCTAGCATGCTAAATATTGGTATGCAACGAGACGTCATATTTATCATAATCAAAGCATCAGACATGCATATATGAATTGGTTACTCCTCTCTGTAATAGATTAATATTGTCTACATGTACACACTTACAGTAAATACTAGCAAGGTATGCAGTAATTCTAATTATCAAAATAACAGAAAACCTATTGCGATTTAATTCCACATAAAAATATCTTAGCTTTTACCTACAGACTACCATCTCAGCTAATATTAGTTCATTCATGTGAATTGTTTACTTGGAGTCACTCCCTCCTGTTCAAACATAGGGCCACATGAGTATATACTGGATAAAGACAGCAGTATAAATGCTAACATTTTTTTGTAAAATAGTCAAATTATGTTCATTTAGGCTTACAACCATTTCTTTTCTGCAAACAATTCAATGTTTCTACTTGCTCCATGAACATGTGTATTGTTTTGTTATAATAATAAGAAAGCAAATACTATTTTGGAGAATATTTCATTTTACTCAAAATGTATTACAATACAATCCTGTAAATTTACAATCGTATGGTAATGCTATTTATTTTCTTTATGAGAAGAAATTATATTGTTTCTGGCACATCTCCAGCATTGCAGAGGCTCTGGTGGCAGTAACAGACAGCTCCCTCAGCATCATACATGATCTCAGACCTGTCAAAATTCACACAGGTTTCTGGTCAATAACTTAGTGATTCACATGATTTCATTTGAATGGTAAATCCTGAAAATTTAGGTTTGCTTTAATAGCAGTCATGTGACAAAGTACATTGTATATACACGTATCTACTCAGTGCTAGATTAGACTATATAATAGCTCAAACCTTATCTTTAAATAGTAACTACCAGACTACATGCATATTGTATATTGCATGTAGTCTACATGATTGTAGCAGTCTACCATTGCATAATTAATTGATTAATTATTTACTTAATCAAGACAATGGTTGAAAAGTGTCTTTGCATAGAAACTGTAGCGCTTTGGTTGCTAAAATTCAGTTCTGGACATTGAATCAAAAATACTTTCATTGCGTTGTAATTCTATTCATAAATTTTATACATCTACAAGAATAAACTTGCTTACCAAACATTTTTATTAAGTACTTTGCGCAACTGGTGATCCCTTCATCACACTGTGTGGACTTGGAGCAGTCTTCAAAAGGTTCACATGTGTGACATTCCAGAGATGTGGCCACAAGGACTAGGCCTGAAGTAAAGAGGGTATTTTATAAAACTAGGGCGAGATCTCTTGAGGACTCTAGACTATTGATTATATAATGTAAAGCTGTTCTCTCCAAACTACGTTTATCTCTCTTGTAAAAATCTAAATTGGGAGAGGACAACTTTTTTATTATTATTAATTAATAGTTATGCTTTTCTACATTTTTATAATAAGGTTTTATTTCTCCATGGAGACTGTTTTATATGATACCTCAAGGTTATCTTAACAGTGGCACAATTACATATACATACATACAAAGCCTTACAGGATAGACCAGCTTTCTAAAACTTTGGGATACTTCTGCTTTTAATTCTACAATTATTACTTTATAATGCAAGTTGACTTTCCTGTCCCATTTAACTTTACGATACCAATTAAGGCTACAATTTGTAACTAACTTTTCTCACCTATATTATAGTCTTAGTCATGCAACAAACCATAATTGTTGAGCTATACCTGAACTAATACCAATATTATATAATCAGACATTGCATATTATTTTTCATTTTTCAAGTTTACCCTTTGATGTATAATAGCTCTATTGCATTCATCAACATAAGTTTCAATTGTGCATGTACATCTTTTAGCTTTATTATTATTATCTTCATCTATCATTTTAATCCTAATAGATATTTCTCTTTGAAGCTCAAGTTGCACGATAGCCTCTTCATCTATCCAGTATATAATTTTTAGCATCATTTTTTGTCTCTGATGATCACAATATGACTAGTGTCGAAATATAAGGAATGAATCATAAATCTCATAATTCATGTTTATGTTAAAATTACCAACCCACACCAACATCTTCTATTATAAAATCATTAGATCACAATTGTATTATGGTTGTAATGTATTACTTGGAATTATCCTCTCCTGTTTGCACAATTAGTGTCAAATATAATATGCACTAAATACAGGAACACCGACATTTTTTTTTGAAATAACCATAATATGTTAATTTACATGTACGTTTTGGTGGCAATTCTCCTTAATGGAAATTTTCATATGTTTATACTTGCTCCACATATCTTGGGCTATCATAATGATAGAAAATCAAACATATTACTGTATTGAATAATTACTTTATTAAATACTTTATTCTACCCAAAATGTTTTACAATGCAATCTTGTAAATGTATTAATTGTATAGTAATGCTGTTTTCTTTATGAGAAGAAATTATATTGTTTCTGACACATCTCCAGCATTGCAGAGAGTCTGGTGGCAGTAACAGACAGTTCCCTCAGCATCCTTTGAGTACTCAGACATGTCATAACATTCTTCTGGTACGTCAGCTGGTGGTCCACATGATTTAGTCTTAATTGTAAGTCCTAAAATATAAATTTATCACAGTCCCAGTCATGTGGCAATGATCTATATTTAGGCCTACTCCGTGTTAGTTTAGACTAAATGATAGCTCAAACAATATCTCTAAATAGTGACTATGCTTATATTACATGAAGGCTGCATGTAACAGTCCACAATTGCATAATTTATTATTTGATTATTTAATTAATTAAATAATGATTAATTAATCAATTAATTGTTTAAATAACACCATGACTAAAAAGTGTCTTTGTATAGAAACCATAGCACTTTGGCTGCTAAATTTCAATTTTCAACACAGCATGAAAAACACTTTCCTTGTGTTGCCGTTCCATTCACAAGCTATAAACTACATAATGTGTATGTGCATTAATTAAACTTGCTTACCTAACATCTTTGTTACTGAGTTTGAGCAACTTGTGACCCTTTCATCACACTGTGTGGTCTTGGAGCAGTCTTCAAAAGGTTCACACGTGTGACATTCCAGAGATGTGGCCACAAAGACTAGCCCTGAAATAAAGAGGGTATTTCTAAGACAAGGGTGTGATCTCTTGAGGAACCTAGGCTATTGACTACAATGTGAAATTGTTCTCTCCTTATTACATTTATCTATTTTGTTAAAACCTAAATTGGGAGAAGACAATTTCATCGCATTACCATTAGCTCATAAAATTTTACACGGTTACACATTTTATAGGTATAAGAAGGCAAAGTTGTGCCTTAAGAATTAATTGTAGTTATCATTCTATAAAATAATTTGAATATATAAAATGAGTTGCTAGAAATGGTACATTATTTTGAAAGATAGATTTGGTTGTGGTAGTAATTACAGCATGAAATTAAATTATTTTCTAATATCACTTACCAGCGGCAACAACAGCGAATAGTAGTAGTTTGTACATTTCTAAAGATGATTTCAGTAAACTGTTTATAACAACACTGAACCAATGAAGGTATTAGATGAGATGGCCAAGTAATATCACAGCACTCCATTTATATACTCTAGAAACTACCCCTACTCTATAGTTGACGCTGATCTATATTGAAAAACAACCAGCATATCTGGAGAGTACAGAGAGACACAGATTGTTTATCAAACAGCATTCACTACCAGTAGAGAGATAGAACAACGCCACCAATCAAACATAATATTTGGTCAATGTAACAGACTGATACATAGTACTCATTACATCATCAAAGAGTGGATACATGCATCATGGGTGTCTTTATTATCTTTGTGCATTGGGCATTGCAGTATATGGGAAAAGAAAAGACGGTAGACAGCTAATTTATAGTTTGTCAATTAGGTGTTATAGGCTGTTCTCAAACACCAATCAAAGCCATGATTAAAGTGCATTGCATGTTATGCTCAAGTTATTTCTCTTCCTTAACTCACAAAAATTTACTGTCGGGACAATTCCTAATTACAAGTCACTACACCGAGCTCAGAACTACATGTACAAATGTATATACAGTCAGAACTACATGTACAAATGTATATACAGTCAGAACTACATGTACAAATGTATATACAGTCATCGTCAAAAGTTTAAGTTCACCTTCATTATTTCAAGGGAATAGAGTTTTGCATGATTAACATGAATATTTTTTGTTTAACCACAGATAATTTGTAAAATTTTATTTAGGTAAAGCATTACAACATCTCTGCATCCATTTATGTTCATGTGCTGCTGACTGCTTTGGAGTTATACCTCCTTCCTTATTCATTGGAACAATTTCATTGTAATGATAGATAACTGATGCTAAAGCTTATGCATGTACTTGTAATATATATTATATGGTTGACATTCAGTTAATAGCTCAGGCTCTATATAATACTTGCAGCATAGAAGTGGGATACACACGAGAGTAAACGTGAGGGTAAATGCGAGGGTACACGCGAGGGTACACGCGAGGGTGCACGTGAGGGTACACGCGAGGGTACACAAAGATATACTACTGTAATAGACTAATATACATTACCCTGAAATTACAGGCACAGTGTACCAACCTAATCCGTTCCACTCGCATCATTGCATTGATGTGTTTCTAAGTTTTCTGCTTCATTTTTTATCGAATTTAAAATTTGAACAATTTCCTTTTTTTCAATCATCTGGTGAACAAGGTAGAGAAAAGACAACTCCTGATAAAGTTCTGTGAGTTGGATAAAATAGCATGAAATGACTAAATAGTATTTTATGAGTACCAAGTAGAAGGATATATGTACAAGAACATAATCAATGTACAACTTCTTTGTACAGTAATACGGTAATACAATAATACAGTAGTCCAACAATGTACATAGTAATACAATAGCACAGTGTGCGGTAATATTGCATGTATTATTAGCCATCATTAGCATAAAAGCTTGCCAGCACAGTGTTTGAACGAACTTTGCTTTTTCAAGCATTGCATTACTTGAACATAATACCTTATCCACAGTGTTATGTAATAACAGGCTGGGAGGCAGATAATACCCTTATTTTTGCCGAAAATAAGGGTATTTTAGATAACAAAAAATCCGTAGTGGTTGGTTTCATAATAATAGTATTCTTCAAACAAGATGAATCGAAACAATGGTGGTACCAGGAATGCATAGCTAGTATTATTACATAACAATGTAGATCTTAAAAGACTAGCTTATCAGAAGAGAACTCCTGCAGGCTAGTTTCTGGTGGCCCATGAACAATATGCTGGTATAATGTGAACTTCAAACATACAAAGCCAGCAACCCCAGCAGCCATAGCATACACGGTGATGGCAGAGCAAATTGTACTTCTAATGAGTAATAAATTTGTGTTGACTGAAATACAACAATTCATAGTATGTGTCTGACTAGAATTATTACAGTATGTTCATCAAATATGTAAAGTGTGAGTGAATAGGTGGGATAAAGTTTCAAGAGTTATCTACACTTAGTTTTATTGTAAATATATAAGCATTAGAAACTGCAAACAAAATAAAGCTAACTATTATGTGGACTCACACATACAAGTAATTAGTATGTATGTTCGCGATCAAATTTTCCTGCGCATACCAATTAGCTCAAGAGTTTACAGGCCAACCTTCCTCACAGGGTCACAAACACACCGGCCTGGGCCAAAAGCTTGGAGATCTTCACAGGATCAATATCTCAGGTAAAATAGACATGTACATGCACTCTTGTTTACTATTACTTGGCCAGTAGGGTAGAGAGTACAGGTGGAACAATGATAAAAATATAATAGACCGGTTTGTGCAAAAGGATGAGCTGTTGAGGTAACACACTCTGATTGCTTGGTTTTCACGGCGCTAATAAAAGACATTGGTTCATTTTTGACAAACCAAGGAATAGCGCAAGATAAATGCGGCGAGAGAAATGAGGGTACACCTTTAAAATAAAATTCAATAGTGGACATTGGAATATAGAAAACAAATTAAAATTGCTGTGTGCCCACCGAGTTTATTCATTCGATATTTTAATAATAAAACTTCCTGTGTACCTGCTAATACAAACTGTACCAACTGGTAACACCATTGATTAGCACTTACACCTATTTTAGTGTTAGTCGTCTGCAAGTTCTTACCAATGATCACAGTAGCTACGTCACAGAAAAGGTTTTCGTTTCAACTTTACCACTAACACCTGTGCCATTATCCATGCTACCCTGTAGATATTGAATACCATGTCTCAATGTAAAAGCTCTACACATAAATTTATGGAAGGTAGCAGGAGTACTGATCATACTGCATCGTAAGTTGGGTATGTATGTATGTACATGTACATATGATACTACCTTTACATTGTATCTATATTACATGTTCATATGGTTATAGATGGATTATGCGCTATATCCTATGAATCCACCAGCCTAAGTAGTGGGCACTGTACAGCGGAGTGGACACTGTACAGCGGAGTGGACACTGTACAGCGGAGTGGACACTGTACAGCGGAGTGGACACTGTACAGCGGAGTGGACACTGTACAGCGGAGTGGACAATGCACATTTGAGTGGACACTGTACATCTGAGTACAGATAGTCAGACAATCATAACTCCAAGCATGACTGATTCGGTGAAATATTTAAATGGATTCGTACCTGCCACTACCACCAGCTTCACTGTACGGAGACAAAACAATGCTTCATGGTTGCCAGGAATATTATAAATAATTATGCAAATGTATCATAATATTATGTATTTGAAATACAGGTAGACATGTCAAAACTGTCACTCTATTATTAGATTTAGAAAAATGAAAGAATCCACATTTACATGAACAGTGTCCATCCGCGGACAGTGTCCATCCATGTAGCGTGTCCAGTGTACTTAAACATAGCTTAGGCTTGACTCACACTGTATAACATTTCAATTTGCCAGGAGAAAACTTTTTGAATTTGCGGTAAATGTTAGCTTTCTCATTACCCATAATTTTATATGACAACAGTACTAAATTAGCCTAAATATCTATTGTCCGGTGTGTTAGTCATTGCCAGTTAGCCTGTTGCACGCAAGACATTTGATATACATGTACATGTACATGTACATGTAGCTCTGTTACAGAATATACACTGTACACATTCTAAATCTATTGCAGAAATAGCTAGCCCATGTGTGTAATTTATGTAAATGTGAGCTCAGTCAATATAACAAACACTGTACATGTAAGAACTGAGCTAGTAACGAAATGCACTTTGTTCGTACGAATTTCATACAGGGGCTAAATGACGCACGTGAACTGTAGTTTAAAAGAACAATATAATGGAAACAGAATATTCATACCACGGCAAGTTATGTAATTTTTATTATGTTTGTATGTCGTAGATGTAATTTATAATTAGAAATAAAAGAAAACTTCATGGTAAAGAAGTTAGAATTTACAGACCTAATTCCAACTTAGTTATCATGAAGTTTTGGTTTTATTTCCAATTACGTGTAAATTATATTTGTGACATACAGACATAGTAGGAATACCTGTGGATATGGATTTGGGTGTACTATAAGTAAAGGTGTGTTTATATTTACCAACGAAGTTCCTGAAGCAGTGTAGCAATGTATAAACTCAACAAGGTGTTGGTGGTGATTCTGACAATGGAAGTAGAAATGTGTGGAATCAAACACAATCGAATTATTTGAAACTGATGCATTGTTGATCTAAAAGTAATTATAATAACATTAAACAGCACTGAATTTATTCTCATAGTTAAGTAGTGCTCAATAATATTATAACAGTACAAATGAATGCTATTATACAGCACTAGAACTTGGTGGCATCCTAAAGTAGGGCTCAATAGCACCTGCGATTACCTACAAGTACCTGCAAGTACACCTAAACGTCCTGCAATCACAGGCTAAAGTTTATAAAAACCTCATTTGCATATCCCATGGAAATCATCCATCAGGTTAATCATACCCAATACACTGCATACCAGTGTCACTAAAAGCTTTGGTAAATTGTGTGTATTGAATAATATTATGATTACCTCCTTCCTAGTATATATCGCAATACCCCCTGCTCTGTATCCTGCACCATTTTCCATAAATATTTATGCTAATTAACGTTAAAATGTTGTGTAGTACTGAAAATTATACCACAGAACATTATTTGATGTTGGATCCAAGCTTTACACGGGTTATGCATAAATTACTGTCTAGCTTCCACTTTTCATATCAATGTACTTCCATAACATGTGCACAATTATAATATATTTGGGTAATTAATAACACATTTTTCCTGTTCCAACTGATGAAATCCTCATTTGAATTTTTTGTTTGCTCGCTTGCCAAATTATGTCTGTTTATCTCATTCGTCATTCTAATACAGTTTACCTCTTAAATGTTTGAATGTTTTTCAAAACAAACCAGTTGATCTTTGAAAAGCAAACTGTTAGGATGGAAGAAGAGAAGAAAACACCAGACAAAGGCCGATTCAACGTCTACGTTGCTTTAATAGGAGCACTTTTATTCACTCTGATATTAGTTGTGGTAGTATTTTTTCTTGTACATTATTTCAACAAAGACATTGTGTTTGTACTACATAAAGGTCAAATACAGAAAACCCCAGACGTAAGTTATTTTTAACTTTCATATGTTTAGCAGCGCAAATAACCTACATACGGCAGGCTACATCGATGTGTTGGCTTTCTCTGATGCTGTCTTGCTAATAATAATTATCAACCTTAGTATCACACATCTCAACTGTCAAAATAAATTAAATTGTTGACATTGTTTTAGTTATTTGTGTATCAGCTACAATGTACAGGTATCTTGTTGATTGGAATTCCAATCATTCGAAATATATCTCTATATTGACACTCATAGAATACCTTCAAGACCTTCATTATATGCTGTGAAAGTTATTTACTACTTCAATTTGAAATATTTTTTATAATTGTTTTGTGTTCCAGTCGAATTGTTAGATTAAAATGTGAAATTGGAAATTAAACTAAGAGAGAACAACTTCGAATTATATCATATAATAACAGTATTGTCAACAGCTTATGAGTGTCCATGTATTATTCCACATGACTATAGCATGTACCCTACATACGTAACATACATGTACATGCAGCTGTACAGCATGCTTTCTCTATACCGTTATGTTACCATAATTATTATACATGTAACTATGCTCCAACTAATTGAGAGTTGTTTCCCCTTTTCTGTGTTAGATAAAAATAATAGACTGATAAATGCAATCATGTACTATTATGCAGGTAGTGTAATAGTGTTATTCCATGTATAGAAACTGACACTAATCTTACAACATTGTTATCACACTTGTATAAATGCGATGCCGCTGTTTTTTAGCCTTATAACCTGACGGGCCTCGACGACAACCTTGACCCAATAGTTCGAGAAAAGCGTTCATTCTACCAAAGTAGAGGGCATCATAATAGTTATCACAGACAACAACACAGACCAAGAAATAGCCCTAGATCCTGGGGTTCTACTGGAAGTGGGGTCTCAAGGGTGCAGCCCCTTGTTGAGGTTCAAGTTCTAGAGGTATGAGCATTGTTTCAATACTAGTACTGAGCAGTGAGTCTGGCACCTGGTTACCCGTGTGTATCTCCTTATTAGTTAGATTATATACAGTGAACAGTGTTGGGCTCATAGATTCGCTGCCAATAGCCACTATAGAGGTGCACTTAACTCGATCCAAAATATTATTCTAATGATGTGGGCGTCCATAATCAAAGACTTGTTGACACGTGGCCAGCTTGATGGCTGATATATCACAGTACTGTAAAAATTTATACAAAAATAGTAAATTTGAGAGTAAACTGACAATTATGCAGTTCTGCATTGACACATACTATGGGTAACTACACGAGCCAACAAATATCATTTAAGCATTATAATTATTTTGCTTTTGTTTGGCTATGATTGCAGGTTGGTCCAGTTTCCTGCAGTAACGGTGGGTTCGCAGGTAGAGCTTCATGCATTGTTGTGATGCGTATCCTGTGTGATTCCGGACGATATTCCAGAGGCCAGAGAATCGCAGTATCAATACTTTCTAGACGCAGAGATTATTGCCCCAAGTTACGAAGTCACCAGTTTCCTAGTCTACCTGAGGGTGTGACTTGTGACCTAACTGGTATCGTTTTCCCACAATATCGCACTCCTAATGGATGCATTGCCATTCCAGATATAATATGTTAATTATACTGTTGCAGACGAAAATATTTGCATGGAACTTACAACTTGTAGGTTTGTTCTGCAATATATTAACCAATTGACGCAAAAAACTATTTCAAGAGATGAAATTTGATCTTTTATTATAATTATATGTATTATTAACATTTACATGCATAAAAATAATTTGTGACGACAGTTATACATAGTATACCTTGCCTATGTATATATGAAATCTTGTGAATGACGACAATTGTAAAGATTCAAAAGGGATCGCCTTAACCAATGCAATATGTTTACTCTGTGCTTTTTGTATTTTGAAAGAAATAAATGTTTCATTAACCCTAAATATTACTGTTACTACTGCATCTCACTGTAACTATTTAGGCCAAGAGCTGATTTAACCTACACAAGTCATGACATGTAACAATATCATTTACATGTATAAAGTCCATTTATGTTTCAACTCATTCTACCTATTTTTATCTACATGTATTTCACATAGTCATACTCATCATAATGTAAGAGGGCTTTACACAGAAATCCTGTATTGGCAAAATTATTTAGCAAAACATAATTTTGGGAATATGCTGAAACAGCCTCTACCGCGTGTGCTTGCTCTGCATGTTTCCTACTTAGAAAAATGAATGACATAAATCCATGGCAGCATATTACTATTATAATACATAAATAAGGGAAGACGACTCTTTCTAAGATTTGAAGATGTCAAGAAGAAAAGGGATTAACAGGCACTGTTTGTCTGTCATAAAAACATAGCTAGCCAGAGAGCTGTCGGTTCTGGAAGTAGCCTTAGGGGTACCGTTCTGTCCACTACAATAGCGCCTTATCACAAAGGTCACCAGCAATAGTTTTGAACTCATTTAGGACTAGTCATTGTTTGACTAGTTACAATATGGATAGAAGTCCCATAAATTTGTATTTAACATTAATTTTTGTGCTTATAATGGCAGACATAATAGCTTGAGTAATAAAATTAACTCACTAGCTGAAAACCAACACATTACAATCCGGCAAATAATATTAATACTGTTGGATCTATTGTATGCAGATTGAGCATGTTTATAACATACATGTATCAGTATATGATTATATGCATAGCATATTCCATTGGACAGCTTACAGGCAAATCTATGATGGCAGATTACAATGGGCACTCTTACCTTTTAATTATATAATTCTAGCAAACATTCCTTCAGTTCATACTTAATTATAAGCCACAAAGTTCTATTAATAGATACACACATTTTGAATTTGCTCATTAGTTGGCAAACCGAGCCTCTTTCTATCTTTTGATTGGACAGATTAAGTCTTGTTCCTTACCAACACTCTATACAGATGTTGTAGATCACGACTCAAGAGACATTTGGTAGATTAATATTTTATATGTGGCACTAATGATGTAATTGTGGTCTGTTTAAGGAACTATTACCAGTACCATACATTTTTCTTTTCCTGTCAATGTATTTTTAAACCAACCTGAGTTATTTAGTTCCTCAATAAACATCAATTACTTGACTGATCCATTATTTATAGCAAACACACGTGCATATAGAAGCAAATTCATCATTATGCTGCATTTCATTATGCGACAACACAGCACGACAATACGACACGACAACGAGTAACATGGCCAAGATACAGCAGAAACAGGAAGTTAAAGATAGAAGAATAATTGTTCTATTCTTCAGTATTACAACCATTCTACTCATTGTAATATTGGCAGCAGTCACTGGGCTGGTTGTGTTTCAGTATCTACATCGAGGTGCTCTTTACAACTGTCAATCAAAAAGTGCAAAGGAATTAATGGCTAGTTTCAGATTTATTAAATAATACGAAAGCTAATTTTATTTCTATTTTAATTTAAATTTTAAGACCAGCATGTACTGGGAACTTGTACATAGATCAAACTTGATTTGAAGCAACTTGTGCCTATGTTTGGACATACATTTTGTTGTAGGTTGAAAATCATAATAACCATGATGAACCACTTGCCCTTGAAACGATCCTCCAGCTCAAGATTCCCCCCACTTGTTGAAGTGAGAGTTGAACAGGTAGGCATAGATGCAACTTGGAGTATAATTGGAAAGATAAACATTAACCAGATTGCACAGTATTACCTGCGATATTACCTGCGATATTTTAATGGTTTTTTGGGGGTTTGTGCTGTCGTCCTAAGACGACTCTCGTGTCCAAAATGAAGAGCCTATGAGTGGTGCTAGGTCTTCTCATTACATGAAAGATCAACAGGTACTAGTAGTCTGATAACTACCAAAGACGACTCATATGGTCCCGAGTCAATGCTTGTTTACTATACTGAGAAAGAGAGTGATCTGACCTAGTAGGAAGTTCAGGTTGCAAGGTCGAAGACCCTAACAACTGGAATGACCTATCTACGGAGTGAAAGTCTCTGTATATAAGTATAGATGTGTCTTTATTGAGACCCAAGCATGAACTGAGACCACAAACATAAAAACCATGTGCTTTATATAGTATAAGAACTTCCGGAAGAAGTTCCGGTAAAAAGGCCGGCGTAGTGTCGTAAAAGGATGACGTAAGTGTCGTCCAGAAATTGTGCAACAACATGACGGCCGGAAGCCCGAGGGCCGACCCAAAATAGGTCGAGTTTGATAAAAGATCATATACAAAATCAATATCTGGCAACTCTGAGAGGTCGGGCCTTTTTACATGGGTATAAAAAGGACGTAATTGCTCAGTAATGCATATAGGAGGTATATACATGTAAGTAACATTCTACTACATAGACAGTAGGTACAAGTAAGTGTAATGCAAGATAAGTGTATATTATAATTAGTGTCATGTAGTCGGGAGGCTAGATCAAAGTTATACGTGACCATAACAATATTACTTGCTACCTGTGAAAAATTCCCTTAGAATAAAAATTAGGTACTTACGCCTTCAATTAAGTAATTGCTAATAATTATTTAATTAAATAGCTACAAGTGATTGTGAAAGTCTACACTGCAACACAATACTAGAAATTGCCAAAAATTTTTTGTGTCTATAAATTGTAATAGACTTAACAACCACTTAGATGTATACTATCACCAAAAAATTCAGTGACTGTTTGAGTTCATTAGCTGGGTGCCATAAGCCAATTTCAGCACATGATTATGTTCATCTGACTAATTCAACTGTTGCAGGGGCTATTTTTTATGGTTTAGAAAACATAAAGGCAAATAACCATTATTTATTGTCACATTTATTCCAAACCAGAATACCTACTAAATCTTAGCATAATAATTCTTTAAATGACTGATAATTAATTCTTCAATCTTTCATTTAACATAGTGACTACATGTAGATGCCACATGGTAATATGCATGGCAATGTGCATGGCAATGTGCATGGCAATGTGCATGGCAATGTGCATGGCAATGTGCATGGCAATGTGCATGGCAATGTGCATGGCAATGTGCATGGCAATGTGCATGGCAATGTGCATGGCAATGTGCATGGCAATGTGCATGGCAATGTGCATGTAAAATATTAAGTTTTTTGCAAAAGGTGGCTGGTTGAATTGCAGTAAAGTCTCCCTATTTCAATTGCATTATTTGTATTCAGAAGGGACAGTGCGCTGTGTCGACAACAGAAGACCTGGTAACAGTGGCAGGATTGGTCCAATACAGTGTACAGTAATTGTTGGAATAGTCTGCAGCGAGAGTGTCTCAGAAAATTCAATTGAGAAAAGATCGCTAGCATCTCAATGAAGAAGATCTTTCTTGAATCGAAGGAGACCTCGCTCACGGCTGACTACGACAAGTCAACCAAATACCAATTACCAATCCCAGAGTTGTCTTCCCTCGTTGGTTACTCGCTATCCTAGCATACCTGAAGGTATCACATGTTCAACCCTGTCATTTCCAAGAGGTCCAGGTGGACCTGATGGCTGCGTTGCTGTTCCAGATATCGTCTGTTAGTTACAACATTCATTTTGCTATGACCATCCTAGCATCTGTTCCAATGCTCTCAGTTGATAGTGCATTTCAATCATCTATCTACATGTGTTGTTTTCTTCAAGTAATGCCGTTATTTTGATTTCCCAAAACTAAAAGAGAAATCAGATGCAAACTTATTTTTGTCTGTTCAATGTGATATGCATATATTATGTGAAGCTGGGAACCCAGTTACTATCTGCATCTCGATCATAGTGTTTATGTGACTGGCTCACTTTGACACCTATAGTCACACATCATTGCATTATCCGTAGTACTATGGAAATGCATTTCAATTTGTTATACTTATGCTACATACCATAATATGTAGTAGACTCGGGTGAAGACTACATGTATATTGTTATCTTGAGTCTGTACTACCTATCAGGAATTTAACTTACACAGTAATAAAAATAGTAATAAATAATATTTCGTTTGAAAAGGTGCCACATTTAAGGAGCTGGGGTTTTAAAGCAGCCAAAGTCACACAAGTCATCATGAGACAGTTTTTGTGACAGCCTTATACATTACTTTAAACTCCTTGCAAAAAGAAATATTACATCATGTACTGCGTATTCATCCATGGTAGCAATGTAATAGTAATAGATGCATATAACCTACCTAAGCATTACACTGGTGAATACTGAGGCTAGCCCATCAGAATAATATGGCATACCAGATAAACCAGCACTTCCTTTATTAAGTTTCAGTAACTACTGGGCAATAAACCATGAGCTCTGTAGAAGTTTATGGATCACACTTCAAGATATTTTATCACTTGAAAATATGCACATTTAAAAGGATTGACAAATTTAATCACCTAAACACTATAATTAGACATACAATATAACTAAAGGTATCGGGTAAACATCAAGTTATCCGCTCATCATACATGTAACTTACTTTGACAGAACTCAGTGATAGTTCTAGTATAACAATCAATACATGTATAGTGGAGTAATAATTCAGCTTGAGTCCACAGGAGATCCCTGATTTTCAACTCAAACTTTGGCACCCTACCCCATCAAAAATGGACACTCCCAACCCAATGCTGAATCTCTCAGATTTTTGTCAGTGGAACTTCAAAGTCTGTAATAAATAAAATATCATAAACTTTGATTAGCATAGCTTCGCATGGTTTAGTTGATAAAAGAGGGAATTGGGAGAATAATTCCTCACCAATCAAATAGGGAAAGTGTGGTGGTATCTTGGAAAACATTTCCTATCTCAAAATAATATTTTGAAGTAGTTGCTTATTTCAGAGTCACCCTCCCTTGCCTAGGAAGCACTATACAAGTGATTGGGCAGATAACTCCTAATTGTTTTGTGTTAACCCGTTATCAAGGCCCCTTTTGTCCTTCTATCACATTATAGCCTTACTGTGCATATCCGAAAATGAATAATTTCTACATATAGGGTATTTAGTGTTCAATAATAATGTAGCCATAAACAGTCAAGTCCTCTTATGTTATCTAAATTAGGACTGGACAAGAGTCACTTGTGTTGTTTTTATCTAACATGTTGAATTTGGCTGCTAACTTACGAGCAAGTAACACATGTGTATAACATACTGCTTACTTAACGTCCTAGTAGCACGAGTACTAACGCCCATCTTGTGTTCATGACCAGTGGTTATCCCACAGTTCAGTGTTATAGATGCTCCATTCAGGCTAGATTGAAAGGCAACTTGAACAGTTTAAAAATGTAAGTGTAATAAAATATATAATTTTAAACCTACACTTATTGTAGGACAAGGAAAATAGCAGGGGTTTTAATTGGGTAATATAATGTACGTGGTAAAAACTAAATGGATTCTTGTATTATTCTGTTATGTGTTCAAAGTCATATTTCATCTTTTGTATGCTCTTACAGTGTCAACATAATTATTTGTTTTGTTAAAAAAATACTCTTGCAGAGAGATACAAGTAGCTCGGGTAACAAAAGGTCTCTGGTATTAACGATTAGCATCAAGTGAGATCAACAGGTATTTGTGAATGTAGATTATTCTAGCAATCTTGGACGAGATGCGTAGGCGGACTATCTTCACGTATCTCAGAGTAGCTCTTGGAGTCATCATTGTATTGGGCATTGCAGTCGACATTTCTATTAACTTCAGAAGACAGAACTGGTTGGTAATTAAAGTTGTACTTACATCAAGCTTTGCTCTCTAAAATATAATATTATCAGACATCCTAGACATCAGCAGTTGACAGTGTATAATATGTGCACTGTATATACAGAGCATCATCTACGTATTTTGAAATTTGCAATAACAAGGTTGAACCATGAAAGTGAAGAATTGTGAGATTTACTGTATAATGTCAACTACCTGAAAAAGACTGAATGTAATCTTGGCATGTATGGATAAAAAAAGTTGGAAAAGGTGTAAATAAATTATTTAAAGCGATTTTTATTATTATTTTGTATTATTTTTTACTTCTCCACTGACATCTCTAGCCTCGACAATGATGTTAAAGATATACAGAGATCTCTTAGACCTATCTCCACTCTCACAGATCGTTCTAATAAATTAACTAGTATACCGATTGATGAGAAGAAATGCAGAGAAATTCTATCCCAACCGCAGAAAGGAGTTTTTCCAGCAGATTACAACATACAGCTGCTTGCGGCAGCCCCAGGTTCAGGAAGTGACTGGAGTGCACTGACAATATCACTTCTAACAGGTAAGTAATTTGGTCCATCTATAGACATTATTTTGATTGGGCCCCTCTCTCCCCTATTTCATTTCTTCACATAATTAATAAAGATACATGTCGTTTTAATATTACGATAATATTATTACAAAATACCACAGATTAGTAACTGATATAGCTTCCCTACGCCCATTATGCCAAAAATATAGCAAATATTATTAATTAACAAAAACCATTTTGTCGAGTTGAAAATTGCAAATAATTCAGTCACACATTTATAGATAGCAGGTTGGTATATGGATCTTTATTTTTCTATGAGGACTGTTATTTCACATTCAAATTTAAGTCATTATTTTGAATGTGCAAACATATTTCTGTTATCAATGAATTTGTAGGCTGCATTAGTTGATGACTGAATAGAGAATGTTCACAGAGATTTCATTCCCAAGCAGTGTTGGTAGTAGTTGATTGTGATGTAATTAACATCTGCACAAACCACAAATATTGCACATGTATAATAACCTAAACTTTTGGTGTGATGTGTCTGTAAACAATATTTTATGTGCAGAATTGGCAAAATTTGAAGTAACTTCTGCTTTTCACCAGAAGTAAAACAGGAGAAGTTACCTTGCTTGCCTTTACCTGAAACTTAGAAAGTAGCTAAGGCTATCAAAATTTCTCCATTGCAGTGGTAGACCTACATGATTGTACTGTTTGCACAGCAAAAAGATAGCTCTATTGAGCTAGTACAACTTTCATAAACATCTAGCAGGCTTTTCACTTACGTGTACATATTATTTTGTCTACGCTTTCCTAATGATTCTATTGAAGGACATTCTCATAATACAATAGTTTCTAGCAAAATGCAAACAGAAAGAGAATATTGTAATGGATTCTGGTATTTCGTGCGGCCTATGAGTGGTCCTAGGCCTTCTCATTACATGAAAGATCGAGCGGTCTCAGTAGTCAAGGTACTGCCAGAGACGACCCATCTGGTCCAAAGTCTGACCTTCAGACTATATACTTTGAAAGAGAGTGATCCGACCTAGTAGGCGGTTCGCTAATGCGAATGACCTGGCAAAAGGAAGTGAAAATCTCTGTATCAAGTATAGATGTGTCTTTATTGAAAGCCAAGCAAAGACTGAGACGACGAACGATAAAACATGGCCCTTTATATAGTATAAGAACTTCCGCCCGACGTAGTGTCGGGAAAAGACGACATAGGGTCGTCCGGAAGTTGCGCAACAAGATGGCCGCCGGAAGTCCGACGGCCGACCCAATATAGGTCGGGTTATACAAAAGTTGCTTATAATCATCCAATTCATGTACAAAATGAATATCAAGTGATTCTGAGAGGTCGGGCCTCTTTACATGGATATAAAAGGTACCAAAAGACTCAGTAATTGCCATACATGAATGTATATTGGTATATAGTTAAGTAGTACAGAATGCAAGCAGGTATATACATGTAAGCACACATAATAATGAGTGTCAGGTGATAAGAGACCACAATATTAAAGTGAATCTGTGACAATGAATTTAATGCAAACATCAATGTTTGCCATAAAATCATTCTTAAGAAATTTTCTTTGTCAACTTTGTTAGCACAAATTGAAACATAATTACCAGCAATCAGAGCATCAAAATATCTATCAACATTTTTGTTTATTAATACAACTAGCCAGTGAATGACATTGGACTTTATCACACTAAGAATGTAAGAATGTTTATTTTAGGTTTGGAAGTCTCCTCTGTATATAATTACCCACGTCCTAACATCAAAACAACTCAGCAGTTACCGAATACCTCATTCTATTATAAAACTCATTACCCATTTATGAGAGGTGAACCTCCAATACGAACGTTTATCAACACAAATGCTAAGAAGGTTGTCCTGCTAGTCCGGAACCCTTTAGATGCTGCATTCTCTGAATATGTGAGGTGAGACATTCCTAGTAGAGTGGAGAATAATCGCCCAACTGGTGAGGGCTTACTGGACAGCTGGTCATGACAAGATCAAACAGTGAACAGGTTTCACAAAAAAGAGATGTTGACATTATTGTTATAGCGCATCATGATTGTGGGGGTTTATTGTTTCCTAGTTTGCAATAATAGAGCAAAGAGTTAACTTATTTACTATTCGTGTATGTATAAATAATTGGAACTAACAAAAGATAAAATTGTAGTTTATATTGTCATTAAGTTTACCTTACACTATAATAATACTAATATATTTTGTATTATATAAAACATAACACACTATGTTACTTTAATGTAATATTATTATACTCATGATTGCAATATACGTACCTATTAATAGATGTAGTTTGTATTTTACAGGAGAAGAACTGTAAGACAGCGGACAGGAAATAAGTATGGCAACGTTGATAAAATATTCAACCAATCAGATTTTCTTGTTTTCAACTCATCTCAAACTGATCAGCTGGATATTGAACCAAGTAAGTGAGTGACTCACAGCTACCTAACTTATTTATTATTTTTATGTTGAAATAAGCTTCGTTGGTAGAATCTTGTCTCTACAAAATAATGCCACTGCAGATTTTTTGTAGATCCAAAATTATAGATTATATGAGGAATTAACTGCATATTCATGGAACTATGCCAAACTGTCAAATTGCTCTTGTACATTGTGTTAGGCCACAATATGTGGTGTATGTAGGCTACATGTATCCGCATGAAAGCTGTCACTAAGAAAAAACTAAGTGCTAGAGTTTGACTATAAATTCTAAGATAAAATTGTGATTTTACTTCTAGACATGGATAAATGATTCTTCGCGCTATGCCATTCTCAAGCCCATTTTTACCAAAATTTTTATTTTTTAAACGCGTGCTGAAAACCCAGAGCACAGCAGATAATGTCAAGCACTCTATTGATGCACTGATATGAAAGCTTCTAATCAACTCTACAGATTAAAAACTGTTAACTAATGGAGAGACCATGGTAATGCTGTAATCCTGACTCAGCCATAACTTCTTACAGTTCTGACTCAAGGAATATAATATGCATTATAATTATGTACATGTAGATATTACACGGCGCACCATTTTATATGATTCGATATTATGCATGTGTATTGATTGCTCAAGACGACGAGGGTATTTTGGGTGGTATTCGGACACTATGTTGATGAGAGCTCTTACAATGTAGTAGTATTGATCTCCAGATACTAGAGGGACGTCTTGGGGATGGAAAGCTGACTTATATACATGACTTGTGTAGATGAAGTCACACATTCTAATCCAAGTAATATATACGTTGTATACTGTAATATACATGGACATGGATTATAGTATGCATATACATATAAATGTTGTTAATTAAAAAAAATGTTGATTAAAATCCCAAGGGTTAGTCACGCGCCTAGCCTGAAGACTGCAATGGCTGTGCCAGTTTTGCTCTCAGTTTGCAGGCAGGTCGGAGCACACCTGTGGCATAATAAAGACCCTGTAGTCAGTAGACACCAGCGGGATTCGAACCCTGAACCTTCAGCGCTTTTGTGCTTCAGCGCAGGCGCTCAAACCCACTGAGCTACCTGGAAGACAGGATATCTTCATTGAGCTATTCAGTGGAAAAGAAGGAATATACATGAGCTATAGTCTCTTAGTCACAGTCTATTGTAGTTTGTTGGCAAATAGAGAGTATTAAAATTAATATTTCTAGTTTCACTTTAGATACTCAACACCGATGGACCTCCTAAACTATCTGCTCAATAATAACTACAACTGTATGTGCCACCAGATTTTAGACCTATACCGTGTAACAAGTGTAGTCATTGAGTGTCAAAATTGCAGTAAAAATACTATATAATTCTTTAGAGTTGCAAAATCTTCAGTTTGATAATTTTAAGATCATTGTCACTCTTTACCGAGTCACTCAACTATTGTACACCTAATATTATTCCAAACTAGCTAATATTTTCCTTTTTCTAGACCTCAAGAAGCACTTTATTAAGTATTTTGGAGATTGGACTCTGCTACATAATCATTGGTTGACCAAATACGACGGTCCACTGAAGGTATTTAGATATAAGGATCTGGCTCAAAACATTGATCTCTTTGGTGAAATTCTCGAGTTCTTTGGATACAACAAAGATTTGACAGAAGAAAGGTATCGTAGGTGTATCATGTGTGTACCGCTATGTCTGATAATAATCATAAAAATTCTTGCAAAGAAAATAAAGGAACCTATAAATTGGAATTTTGATATTAAATGTAGCCTACATGTAAATATATTAAAGCAGCATTACTCCCAAAATCCAATGTGCACCAACGAGTGTTTAAATTGTACGTGGACAAGATGTAGTATGTGTGAACATGATCAATGGGATTTTTAACAATGTTGGTATGATGCGTTAAAATATTCCTTATACATGTACATGTATGTACATGTATACGAGGATATCCTTATTTTATAAACTTGACCCAGAGCTACTTGTATCTATGACTTATAACGCTTTGAACAATTTGTACATGTACATCACTATTATGATATTATGCGTTCATGATGTAAATAACCCTCTACAACTTATACATACAGTAGTGTTGTAAATACTAATATTTGTAGGCAAATGAGGTTTGATTGTGTGACACATAGCACAGCATCAACTGAGAGAAAGAAACGGCCAAAAGTACCGGTGGTAGACGAATCCAGAGAAAAAATTCGACTTCTATATGAACGTGAGACCAAAGCCGCGACTTCCTCAATAGAACAATTATATAGAGAAAAATACAAGACTGAATTCAGCATTGATTAAATAGCAGAGTTTGAACCGTAGTATTGCAACCTTGGAACTTAGATAATATCAACTGTGAGTTGGCATAATTTAATACACAATTATGTCAACTCACATTTGAAACAAAATATAACTGCTTTATATTAGATTAGCGTGCCTATTATAGTACATACACATTGTACAATATTGTATGAAGGAGAGAGGGTTGATTGCAAGTGAAGTTTTCTCCTCTTACTATATTGATGACAAGGTATGACAACTGTCAAAGGTCAAGATTATCACCAGTAAATTAAATTGATTAAATCAAATGGTAGTCTGAAGAAACTTAAAGTTTGTATCCAGTGTGAAGAATATTACCTATTACCTGTTGACAAAGGCTAACATTAATAGAAAATATAAAAATAATGGAATTTATAATATTTAGGCCTATTATTGTACAGAATAAAGTAACAATAATACTAATTATAGGCATGTGGCCTACAATGTACATGTATTTGTGGTGATGTGTACGTTGGCAGACCTCATTTTACTTTATAATTTCTGCCTCAAAGAGATAAACTAAGGGCAATATGTGCAAATAAAGTTGGCTGTACATTGGCTACCAAATATCCATTGAAACCAATATTACTAATCTAGTAATGGTGCGGTAACTCCAAAATTGAGACTGGAACTGTTACACTCCAATAATCGTAACTTATTGGTGTACAGGTAACTTATTGGTGTACAGAACCGACCAAATTCTACCTAAACAGATAAGAGTAGAAAAATAAAATAGTTATATAATAATATGTACAAATAGATAGATTTACTATATACATACAAGTGTATATTGTACAAGGTACTTAAAGTCTATGACATGAATTGTTATGGCAGTGTCAATTGTGGCACAGGGTTCTCAGGTCATTCACCTGAGTTCATTCACCTTTGACAGATCGGTGTAGAGAATTATATTCAGCATTCTATTATCCATGCCTCTAGTGTACATATAATATTATTATCTTATTTAAAAACATGAGAACTCTTTGATCAGAATTGTCACACCCTGTGAGTGAGGAAATGACAACTCCAAGGTTCACATGAGATTCGTTGTCAATAACAAGTATTGAATTTAATAGACATATTATACCAAATCTGTACAAAAATTTCTAAGTAGGTTTGACATTGAATAGTTACGTGTTAGCTTTACCGAAGGCAACTATCATCGGTCTGCCATTGAGTCTGTACGTATGGCACTCGGTTACTGCTGCCTGGGCGGCATCAATACTAGGCAGAGTGACAAAAGCTTGACCTTTCATGCGACCTTCAGTCATGTGACGAATATTGAATATGTCAGCATCACTCTCACTGTTCCAGTCAACATATCTGTTAATGACAGAAAAGTCATATGAAATATATTATACATTAGCACAGTATTGTAATGCATCTATTCCGATTCCACTATCTGTCTAGTTACAGTAGTTGCTGAGGAAGAGTCTCATCCATCTCATTCATCTAGAGACACATGTTGCAGTACGATTGGTCAGCAAACAAATACAGGTACATTTATGAATGCCGTGTAAAAGTACTGCATTACAGATACATGCATGCACAATAATCCAGATGTAATCAAAATATAATAGAGAGAAGACGACTCCAAAATGTCACCAATTCAACAATAGACTCAAATTACAAATAAGACAAACAGTGAGTCAGTCTACATTTGGGTATATCTAATACACGCACCCAGAAGTCTGCCACACAATACAGTGAGAACATAAATATTCATCTGAGTTAGTAGATGCAAAGCAATCAGTGTAAGTATCGTAAACTAAATGAAATATTGGCACGCTATTATAATGACACACCAACCTTCCGAATATGTACTTCAACTCCTCTAATGTCGTTTGCTTGGCCAAATTTTTAATATAGAGCCGAGAAGTTGGGTCCCCTGGTGAATATTTCTTCAACAACGGGTGGTCATTGAGCTCCTCCTTGGGTAATAACCCATTCCTCAGTTCCCTGGTACAGCAGACAAGAGAGTTACACCATATACAAACTGTGATTGTAGAAAAATTAAACTGGTTCATATGAAAAAATTGATGGAAACTGAGAAAAAAAACATCCAATACTCGTACTTGATACTATAAGTACACTTTGACTGACTCGGTGAAATATAAAGATTATACATTCCTGCATAAAAATGAAAACAAGAAATTGATAGTTTGGAGTTATCTGCTCATTGTAACACGAGTAAAGAGCACACAACTATCAACAGTATAAATCATTTTACAGATTAGACATGACTCTAATGTAGGACCACTACATGCCAGTAGCCATGTGATAAACTGTACACCAACAGCATACATAGCATATCTGTGCAGACAATTACAATATTTTGCTGTGTATCAATATTACTTAGATTACTATGGACATTTCAATTGATGCAAACTTCAAAATAATTTATTACGACTTCAGTAACTTCATAGCACTTCGGTGTAGATCAGAGCAGTCCATTACACAGCTGGCCCTAAAGTCTAGTCACTCTCTAAGGGCAACGATGACCAACAGAGTGGAAGACAGCACTTCATGAATTGGTCATATAATAGGTCTACTCACTTCGATGTAATATACGGTGTCGTGGTGCTGAGTGGTTCTTTGCTCTCAATAACCTCAACGACAGCAGAAACACTTTCCACAATCTCTTGTACTTGACTAGATTTCTTTGGCTTTGTTATCTTACCAAATGAGTCATGCATTTCTGAACTGGATAATCCTTCAGGAGGCTAAACAATTGCAATAAATAACATAGGCTATATATATTCATAACGCTGTAGAATAAGAGGTAATGGTGACAATAAACTAATTAACCCTAAAGTTCATAAGAATCATTCAGGTACTTACTGTTGCTGATGGCATATCCAACGATTGAGTAGAAAGGCTGATTTGAACCTGCTTGGCTTGTTCTCGGGCAACTTCAAATACATCTTGAATAGCAACAGCTTTCGGTTTGTTTGAAGGTGCTGAAAGGAAGAATATAATGTTAACACAATGCTTCAGTCAACGACCGCTTCTGGTAAACTTATGACCCATTTTAATGTGAAAGAATGCTTGTAGCCCTACAGGCCCTACTTTGTAGAGCAGCGAAGACTGACCAGCCGTTTATGTGATTCGAAGCTCCAAGCGGGTTGCAGATATAGTTGCATACAATGTAGAAAACAGAATCGATGGAACAAATAAAATTTACAAGCAAATGTTCATAAGCAAAGATCGATAGCATTTCGTTTACCAAGTGACTGTGATGAACTGTGTTGAGGTAGATTAAGCTGAGACCTTAAGCGTTTAGCATAGAGCTCTGTGCCAGTAACTGGGCGTGTCCTCTTTCTACCCACAGGATGATCTGAAACAATTGACATTTTTGGAATCACACGCTAACGTCCCATAAAAAGTGTGCACCTATCTATAAACTGACTGTGGAGATTTAGTTACAAAGGAGATACATGTACATATTAGTCCACAAAGAATTGCAAAACTGATACAAATCATCCTAACCTTTTTTAGACTTTGAGACTGGTTTATCATCTTCGTTGTTGTCTGAACTCTCCATTTCAGATTCTTCTGAACTTGTAACAGTAGTGCATTCTTTTTCATCAGATTTGCAAACAGGTGGTTTTGTTGTTAGCTCACCAAATGGGGGAGGCAAACTCATCTTATTCATCAAATGTAAAACTTGAACGTAAAACTTGGGTACTGAAGCCATGCAGTGAACTATATTCTGGAGAGTTGTATCAGTTGGTATAGGATAGGAGTAGTAAGTCTGATTATCAATGTCATATGGTATATTCCAAGCAGCAGAAATATAATTTAGCTTTGATTTAAGTGGTAGTGGCTTCTCATCATGACTCGCTATATGTGATTTTTTTGATTGCTGATGTTTGTTAATAGTGGAGTCAGCATCGCATCTATTTGAAACTGGTGCCAAGGTTGCCAATTTTGTGCTGGCATATTCAACACGGAGCATGTGACCTAGTATAGAGAGTTGATGCAACTGGATTAAGCCCTGCTTGGCCAACGCAGGGGATGCAAATGTGGCAAATGCTGAGTGCTTCATCTTTCCTGTCTCACCAAGATATCGAACTGATTTGGCACCATAGAGAGTACACAGCTCCTTCACTCGTACACTTGAAAGCTGTGGAGGCAAATTTTTGATTAACAATGTACAGGCATCTATATTTGGCCCCATCATCCGATGAAAGGATTTGCTAACGTATTATTTTTTATTTTTATTTATTAAAAATTGTTCGGTCAAGCTATGATTTGTTATTACGGATTGCCTACTACTAAATGAAAGACGTTGTTTAACATTGTGACTCACTGAAAATAAAATTAAACGAGCGTGAGATTTGAAAATATTGGCAAATCTCTTTTCCGTTGATCTCTCCAAAACACTGCCTTCGAGCTTATGGTACTTAGCCTCCACACTCCTATTCGTTGACCTGGTAAACAGCGGCTTATTATTGGATAATATGTTGCCTAAACTCCTTAACATATTGTCAGCGGTTCGAATCCGCACATTTATTCTCTAGCCTGTGCCTTCAATCCCCTACACAGGCTTATCTAATATGTAGTTTAGCCGCTCAGAAGCGTTTATCAGTAGCAAGAATCCGAGGCTATAAGAAACAAGTGTTTATAGAGAGGTCCGTTGGAGCCCACATCCGCTTTGGAAATATTTTTATTCCTGAAAATCATTCTTCAGCGTATATATTGATGTAATCTACTTCAATTTATACTAAAAAAATAATATAATGATCACTTTGGCTAAATTTTTGTTTTATAACGGGTTAAACCAAAGAGTCTGTCAGTGGGTCCGAAGGTCAAAATTGATGTAGCGACATACCTGCATTTTTATTCAATTCTATCATTCTTTCTCATGAGATGAATCTTCATCTTGGTCATGACCTAAAGTAAAAATAAAAGTTTTACTTATAGTAATCATAATGCAATTTAAGGCTTATAATTTTACGCTATGCTTGACAAATTTAATTACGCTTTTTTCATAATTTATTGTTATTCACCCACTTGTCTATCATGATTTTCAACTGAATTTGAACCATTATGATCACCATAACCATTGCTATATGAATATTGAATAGTAATTGGAGTTAGGACGATCATCAACTTTTCATTCATGTAGAGCTTTATATATATGAAGTAACTAGTAATTTAATGTAATTAATAGAATACAATAATAATGCGAAATATTTTATTATTTATTATTATTTTATCATTTATAAATGAAATGAGAATTGAAGTGTCGTTCAATAAGAATAAGAAGAAATACGCAGCAATAAGCTTTAGTAGAGCGATCCCCATTGCCTCATATTATTTTACCTATATTCGGTTGCAAACTGGGTGTCACATGCCATGCTTAGCCAGAAATCAACAAATAACTGAAGAGTAGCAATTCAGTCAACAGATCTAAGATTTGATCCATAGGCAGAAATAGGCCTATGTTAATCCCGAAGGGAAAGAGACTCTGAGGGATCAAAGGTTCGATGAGCCATGCTCGAAAAGAAGCAACATATCTGGCATAGGCCTATATTGGTCTGTGCAGATCTATAGGCTACTATAGAATCGTACCACTTGTACTATAGAATATGCAAATGTGGTATGAGACCTTTCAACTACGGGGAAGGTCCATCATATAAAACTGGTCTAGAACAGTGCCACATGGATTGTAGCCAACCTAAAAGGAAGCACTGATAATTTTATGAATTTTTTACTTATTCACCAATATCAGCTGAATTTTGTAATTTTTAAAAATCAACCATTGGGAAAAGAGTTATTGACCGATGCAGTTAACATTTACCAATTAGTTTGATGCAAATAAGACACGATTGGCAAACAAGTACTATCTTGTAATCAGATGCGTACTGTCAACAATCAAAATACAAAGCGCTATGGTGATTATATCACCACTCAAAGTAGTTTCGCTTTGCGTTATATAATTGTTGGTATTGTTTTTTAATATATTTTTATGTTTAATCAACTAAAAATAAGTTCAGTAGAAAATAAAGCATCACCGTATTGGGTAGTAGTTGCAGTTAGGACGATCATCAACATTTCATTCATGTGGAAAATCATTAATTGACTGATTGAGTAAAAGAGAGTCTTCAACAATGTAAACTAAATGATCTACTTTCCGTTTAGCGGCAATTTAATGAAACCGTCGATAACTTCACGAAAGTCAAGCCAGCATTGGTATCGTGTGAAATGTCTCTTTGGCCGATCGACTTACTCTGACATGTGGTCCATTTTTGGCTATCAAAAATTGGATTGTGAGAGCCACTTATTGTAACTAAGGTGAGAAATCATTGGAGACCAGGTCCTTAGAAGACCGGAGGTTAAGCCATCATCGCTGTCTACTGATATTGTTGGGTTAGAATAACTGCTAACGGTGGCTACTAGAGTAGCAACTTGAAAGTAAACCACTTCTAAGACAGTACCTGCCGCAATTCCATTTATTAAAGGAGAGAATCCAGCCATCAATCCTAAATAAAGACAAGCTGTAAAATTGTAGGCCCTGGCCAAATATTGTTGAAAATGTGGCTGACCTTATTGATTTAGCTATCCATTGTTGAGGAAATTCTACTTCAACAGAGGTATATACATAGAACCTTTAATGCTGCAGAGTGCTCTATCAAGAGCTTTTGCCACAGTCTTCGTATCCGTGTGCCAGTTATCAGTCACAA
Organism: Bugulina stolonifera; assembly: GCA_935421135.1. NCBI lineage: Eukaryota > Metazoa > Bryozoa > Gymnolaemata > Cheilostomatida > Bugulidae > Bugulina > Bugulina stolonifera. The sequence goes on from OW285194.1 coordinate 8,071,156, forward strand.
TACTAACTAATTTCTATTGTAAAAGAGAATAAGTGTCTTGGTGTTACAATCCAGTAAATCTAAAATCCGTATCTTATTTCCGTGCAGCTATTGCTAAAACCAAAAGATGGCAGAATGTATCTTACCTTGATAGTGCTAGTGGCTGAACCCTTTGGTATTGTGAGAAGATATTTGTAATAAAGGCTAAAGCATTTATTTTTAAGGGGAAAAGTGACAGCAAGAGAATATAATAATGTGGATATTCAGGAAGTGCTCTCTCAGAGGTTTTGCAACAGCAATCTCAACAGCTCTCTTGTTCACCATGCTCCTCAGCACTCAGCTAAATTCTCCAGAAGGTAAAGCTAAATCCTATAAATTTAGAACGTGTTACTAAGCTAGTAAAATTGTGTATCATTCAGCAGTAACTAGAGATTGTCTACCAGAAGAGATGTGTTGCATGTATATAGCCTATTTAGTTGAAGTAGACCTCAGTGAACAACCATCTGGTGCATGACAGTTTCTTATTTGTAGCTTTTATCTATTTCTAGGCCATTCAACCAGCAGCATGCGTGTGATTAGCTAAACCATACAGTTGAAGCTAATTATCAGTTACATAATTAATTAAATAGTAAACTATATGAATGTACATATTATAAAGTGGCAGCTTGAGAACTCTGGTTCAGTGTATTCCACACCTTTTAAATATTCACTTTGCTGTACGTATACAATATTGCCAAGGTTTGCCCCTAAACATATCTCTGAGCTGCACTGATCAGGTGTCAAACACTGAAACAGTACACTGTATGCAGATTGAATGTATATCAGTCTATGCCAAGTGATGTCCTGGAACCTTTTCGTGCTCAAATGAATTATTGTATTCTGTATAATAAAGTATATGCTTATGTGCGTAGGTTGGAGATTGTCTTTAGACTATAATTTGTTAAATAGTGATGGAACATACAGAAGAGCGCAACACTTTAGCCAAGGTGTTTAGACAGAAGGAGGTATCAGGTTTACCTATGAGCATGTTTGAATGGCCACTTAATGTATCTGGTAAACGGATAGTTCGTGAGTACAAGCGAGGAACCCTCCGCATTCGACCAATCACAGTTGATCATACTAAGATCACCCAACTTCCTGTCGAGAATCTTTGTCAAGGTAATCTATATCCACAGTATATGCTATATGTCGAGTGGGTACAATTATGTTACTAGTTTGTAAAATTATTGGAATAACTCATACATGTATATGCAGTTCGAACTACATAGACCTACAGCATTGTTACTTTCAGGTGCAAAGAATCTATTTGTTGAGTAGACAATTTTTTTTCGGATCAAGTATTATATTCCGTAGGCTAAATGTTGATTCCACTTGTATGCTCAATGTTATGACTTTAAATTGTACATGTGTATAGCAGTTATATTGGTAGCCTAAATTCTTTGAAATAGCCTGTGTACCATGAGTTATTATTATGTATACTTATTTTACAGAGTAGATGGGTAAGTAGTCCATGCTTAAGCTAATGATTGAAGGATTGATGTTACATCATCAGCTTTGCTTTGCTTTGCACATCTATCAGCTTTATTGCTTTTTCTAACTGGCTGGCTTATAGTTTGGATAAGAAATAATAGCCCTATTACCTTAGTGCTCTTCATTAGCCCAAGTTCCAAACAACCATGAGGCTGTAATCGACTTCATCCCCATTTCATATCTGATGTGTGCTGCCCTTATTATTCTATGTAATTGATGCAATAGCTAAATGTGTTTCCAAAGCTTGTATCAATTATCCTGGACTCTAGTTAGCAGAACCTCTGGTGTATTGACCAGAACTTGTAGTGTCACCATTATAAAAGCTACTTTGTCATGATATGGAATAAGCTGTGAGTATGCCTCCCCCATTACTCTCGTGTACCTATACTCTAGTTTAACTATCTGCTTTTGGAATTTGGAGGAACATTGAGCCTCCTCTTGACTATTTTCTCTGTATGCAAACTCGATTTGAAGAAGTTCTGCTGCTTCTTCCGCTCACAATAATTGTGCTATAAATACACAGGGTGGGAATTTTGCCTTTCTACTAGTACAGTTTCTGATCTTGGATCAGGTGAATGTTCCTAGACTGTTGCTAGTTCATCATTTTGATTTCCAGTAATCTAAATGTAGTGTGACCTCATAACATTGCTCCTCACCCTCGTATTTTTATGGATACGAACCCCGTGCCATTAATGACAAAAGTCTCTACTCTATTATAGCATAACTTTCGTTTCAACAAATTTAGATTCCTTAAATCAGATATAGGCCTTGTGTCTTGTTTCATGAATTTATCTTCCACTACGAACTTTAATGTATTATAGTATAGTGTTACTGTGGATTGATTCCTGCTGTAACCAAGTAGTTGTGATTTTCATCAATGGAATGTGTGCAAGCTACGATGGGCTACACTGCTGCCTTCTACTCGCCGTTTTACTGATGTTTTAGAGAAGACTCTGCTCACTGTGCTGATTAAAACAAGAGTAGAGGACAGATACAACAGAGATATTCTTAGACGAACCTGGGTTGAAGATCTGCAGAACTATAATCTGCAGCATAGTTTCCTAATCGGTGAGTCGACTGTTTGGTGTGCAATATGGTAGATAGTTAACCATGTTATTTGTATTACTATTACCAGTTGATGTGTGCTTGCTCAGTCCCAGATTAGGCACATCGATTAAGCATTTGTGCCGATATTGCTCAAATATGTAGCTTACAGTAGAAACAGTAAATACTGTAGAGTAAAATATTGATATCCCGGGGATGTTAGTTCATGCAAGGAATTGAAAATTCCAAAAATAAATCTCCAACCATTCAACTAAGCTTTTTAGCAAAAACTATGGTTGTTGGTCATAAATTGGCATGTTGCGCAATTATTAGGTAGTGCATCCTTTTTATGTATGATATTAAATATCTATGTCCTGTAATGTATTTTAAATGTTCACAGTTAGTTCTAATGCTATATTTTAGTAACAATGAAGTATAGGTTCCTAGACTACTTGTTGATCGATTTAGGCCGATTGTAAGAACTTCTGGAATTACTTCCTCTTGGTACTTATAATATAATGAGCAGACAATTTCTAATCACAATGACTTTTGGTATAGATGTACACTTGGCTTGCGAGCTCGGAGAGATGGTATTAAATATTAGCATAAATTTTCAAGATTATGATTTTATTGTTTTTCTATGCTTAACATTGGATTTAGTAAAAATACATGATATGATTAGTGCCCAGCAAATTTTTAATATGCTACATTGCACATTATATGCTAACGAATTACAAATATCATTTGACAGGTCTGTGCAAATCGCTATCTTGCCAGAGAAATCTCAAGCTAGAGAAAAGAGTCCATAAAGATATAATACAAGGAGACTTTGTAGATAAGTACCACAACAACACGCTCAAGTTTACCATGGGACTTAAATACATAATGAACTATTGTAACAGGACTGACTATGTGCTTGTTATAGATGGTGACTACAGCCTTAATGTTAAAAGGTAAGCATAGTGAGCATCTAAGATGGATATTTCAATGATGTTTATGTTGGGTTTTTATTTACAGCAATAGTAGTGGTGGTAGTATGGTAGTGATAGTACAGTAACTCATAGTACAGTAATTGTAGTAGTAGCAGCAGCAGCAGTAGTAGTAGCAGCAGTAGTAGTAGCAGTAGTAGTAGCAGCAGCAGTAGTAGTAGCAGCAGTAGTAGCAGCAGTAGCTGTAGCCGTTGGAGGAGTAGCGGCAGCAGTAATAGCAGCAGTAGCAGTTGGAGGGGTAACGGCAGCAGTAGTAGTGGTAGTAGTAGTAGTGGTAGTAGTAGTAGTGGTAGTAGTAGTAGTGGTAGTAGTAGTAGCAGTAGTAGTAGTAGCAGTAGTAGTAATAGTAGTAGTAGTGGTGGTAGTAGTAGTGGTAGTAGTAGTAGTAGTGTAGTAGTGGTAGTAGTGGTAGTAGTAGTAGTAGTAGTAGTAGTAGTAGTAGTGTAGTAGTGGTAGTGGTAGTAGTGGTGGTGGTAGTAGTAGTAGTAGTGGTAGTAGTAGTGGGATCAGCAGTAGTTGCAGCGAGTAATATGTTTTATTGAAGTTAGAGTGCCTTTTCCATGAATTTTATAAATTTTAACATCGCTTATAGCTATTGCACAGTGTTACACTCTATTGTAGGTTATTGGAATACCTAATGGAGACCGAGTACCCTAAAACCTTGTATGCGGGTAGAGTGTGGCCTTCCTCACCACCCTTCAGAGAACCTGGTCACCCTCAGTACCTCAGCTATCACTTCTATCCGTTCAAATATCTACCTCCATTTATAGCTGCTGGGGCAAGTTTACTCTCTACCGAGCTGGTTGAGCCCCTTCTTATCGTATCACAGTTCACCAAGTTTGTTCCATTTGATGATGTATTTTATGGTAAGTTCATTAAACCGACTCATTCGCTTGGTATTTTATTTGATGACTGTGAGTAGCTAAAGGACTGCCAAAATGTTCTCTAGCTATTGAGCATATAATATTGACTTTGTTACATTATGTAACAGCTCACTCTGTACACCTAATACAGCAACACTTCCATCGCAATGCCTTGATAATTTGGAGTTATCAGCACACTGTACTGCAGACAAGCAGATTGCACTGCATTGCTTCATCTGTACTGTCTGTGCTTTTGATCACAGTTTGGTTAGTATTTACTAGTGCTGTGTTGTGTTTCAGTTTTACTGAAAACTGAGCAAAGAAACTGAATGCAAGTCCAAATCAAAACCGGCCAACATTAGTATTTACTGGTGTACACTAACCACTAAGTTGGATTATACATGTAGGGTTGTCTTCCCCCTAGTTCTATTACAGGGTGATGAGGCAACAATTCAGTATATTCAGCTTTGGTATTATGGTACTGCACTGTTTGATATAACTGTGTTATATACATTACTTCCAGGTCTGGTGGCCCAGAAACTAGAGATCTCATTGGTTGATGCAACTCATCTACTTCCTTCGTACTTCCCTCCTCCTCTTGCTAACACTTCTGCTCACAGAAATATTATTGGCTCTCACAGATACGGTAATTTAACAGAAGTATATCTAATACATAAAATAATACATGGGACTGAAAACTTTAAAGATAAAAAATAACAATCTAGTTTTTGCTTACTTTTGTTATTTTGTACATGTCCCATAAGCTGTTGTGAAGTTGTCCTCTCTCTTTTCAGCTCAGTACTATAATTATACCTGTTACTATAATGTAGCCTATGAATGGTATGTAGATCACTGGGTTTCAAATTATATTACTATAATTGAAAACCTAGGCTAGATCACATGCTACATGTATCTGTTTTATTGGTTTATTGTTATCATCTAAGCTTCGGCATCTAGCCATGCATCATGTACAACATCATGTCGATTTTTTGAGGTATTTTCTCTCAGTATAATTTTGATAATATTATCATTATTATTGGGCTCAACTAGTAGTGTAAAAACATTATAACTTTGGTATTTGTTTTGCAAATTTAGTTTAGAGATGATATGAATTTCATTGTACATTATATATTTTGCTTATATTTATATACTTTAAGTATATAATATTACTGGCTTTCCTTCATCTAACTTTTGTTGTTCATACGATTATGCTATGTGATATGGTATTTATTTTTCTACTGAAGTAAATCAAAACAATGGCTCAATTCTTGCTTTTAAATGTGGATATTCTGACAATGGTTGTGGTAACTAGCATTACTTATTAAATATATTATGGTACTCATTAATTAATTGTAGTGTGTAATTGTCTCCTCCAGTAATAAAAATAAACATCAAGAATTTTGTTTCATAATAATAGAAACATGCAATACTTTATTTTATACTTGTAGAACATCATTGCAGGATAAAAATAACTTTGTGGCAAGGGGAGATAACTTGAGTTTTTCCAGTAACAATTAGTTCTATTCTTACAACACACGTATTCCCAAATGTAGTGCAAGTGAATGTAACCAACTTCAAGCGCTCGTAATTATACTACAATGAACAGGTAAAACCCACACATTTATTGCACTGATCTACGTACATGATTGTACATGGATATAGCACAGAACGTTAAATAAGAAGGCATGTCCATTTCCATTGTTCATTAAAGACGGAATGTCATTGTTCAACATAACTCTACATGTACATGTAGTACGGACAGAAAAACTATAGCATAATAATTTACAGTATTTGCAATTAATCACTCTTGACTTCGATAATGGTGAGCAGGCATTCAACTTTCAGTTATTTTTTATTTTCCCGTTTTTCATGCACTGCATGTACATTGTTCTATGTACATGTAGATATCTCCAAAGATTTACCTCTCCAATGCACACAATATTATAAAAATGTTGTGTGCCATATCATTGAACTTGAGCCTGTATGAAAGAAATATGCATGATGTATAACTTACACATTATTTTTCAAATGAGTTGAAATAAAATTTGATGGGTTTATGGGTTTTGGCCTACTACAATATAGCCTCGTGAAAATGAGCTCAATTAACTATGTGTTTAAATTCAGCGTCACATGATGGGCAGGAGTCGTGAAAACTAGATGTAAATGCATGTACAATCCAGTAAATACATGTACATGTACAACCAGGCCTAACTATTAGTTAATATAACTTGCCTATGGTGATATTTTATTAGTATGATAACGTGATCAGGGAGTTGACTAAGAAGGAAGTGGACAGTATTAACCCAGTGTTCAGCATCGGCAGCATCTCAGCCATGATACAGGCAGCGGAAACGGAGACTCCAGGATTTGGCATGAGACTTGGTATGGTTAGAAATAACTATATGATTACAATAACTGTATGTACGTCAAAAACTACTTAGGAAAAGTATCTTTATTTTCCCGAGTTCATATGTATTATTCAATCTCTCCTGTCTTACAATTTTGCACTGTTTTGTACACTACCCTTCTATATACAGCTATGTACTTGGGAGTGCCTAGCCTTGTAATATTTCAACTGAAAGAAGTGAATGAAGAGAAATTAGCTACTAGAGAAATAACAGAGTATTCACTTGGGGAGATATATTTTAGAAATTGGTTCAACTTCAAGAGGAAGGCCGGTAAGTTGGCACTGAGTAGCATTACCATGGACACCCATAAGCTATTGGTGATAATTGAAAGCCGTCCTCTCTCAACTTCTGTTTTTTGCAGAAATCAAGAAGAAGAGAAATCAAGAGAGGGCAACTTCAATAGCTTATGAAGACCCACATGTTGCCGCAAACATCCTTCTGCTGCCCTAGATCCTCATAATAAAAACTGTAACAAAGTAATTCCATACACAAGCTCGCTAAATGAATGCAAGCTGAGTTATTCCATGGCTTGACTTGAGCTTAAACTGCACTGGGTTTGAGCCATGGAAACTCGATGAATTACACATACCGGCCAAAGTGGCAAGCAAACAATGAAAATTCTTTGAAACAAACAAAAGTGCTTTGAAACCTTGATCAGCAACAAAAAAGCTGTACAAAAAAGAATGTTAATATAACAAGTTGGGCAAATGATAATGATAGGAATACAGATTTCATGTTGGCCAATTTCTCACCCAAGACTGGATCGAATTATTAATTAATTAATAAATGATGCATTGCACATGTAACGACAAGTTGTCTTCTCTATCTTTACTGGCTATCAATAACTAGAAAGATGCAGCCGTCAAGGACCATGAATTATGTTTACTTTCATCTCTTGTTCCTGTAGGCAGAAGTACAGATAGATACAGAGATGTCTACGCTGCACTAAGTGGTTTAGGTAAACCCTTATTTGGAGAGATTTTCCAACAAAGATATCTCGATGAGGTCGCCATGAAATTTGAAGATTTTGCTTCAGTTTTACAGGAGAATAAGCTAAAATTGAGTTAATGTTTCTGATCAAGAGTCTCACCAATGCGTACATGTATATTATATATATCTGCATGTTGTTTATTTCTTGAATGCATCTACATGTATTCTAAATACAGAAACATAGTTTATATCGGGTAGACAAAATATTAGAAATGTCATTTACACAGTTTTGTGACTTTAATTAATGCACTCGTGGATAATACATAACTGAATATTTATTTTATACTTCTTCTACTATTTAGTTGACTATCTAAACTTTCACTCTCTTGTACTATGCTATAATTAATTACTTGTGCCAGTGAATGAGAGTTACTAGAAGCTGTGTACATATATGCCATAAGAGTGCATCGGTAGTAGTGTTCCACTGTATTTAGCTACAACTGCAATGCAATGATATTTACTGTATACATTTCATGGAACTACTTCATGATACATGTAGGCCTACATGTACTATTTTTAAACATTAGTTCCCCTTTACACCAAAGCAAACTACATGTATATAATTACATGATTGCTTTGCAAATGCAAATTAAACGCACAACATACCTGTAAACTTATAATCTGTTAACAAAGGAAGGATTTGTTGGCTTGTGTAGTGTTCAATTTTAGCCTGGTACCAAAATCTGGTGTAAATCTGGTAGTCCCTGCCTAATGAAAGAGATTTGATAATAGCATGAAATTATTATGATTCCTATATTCCATAGATAAGCCATCCAATGAAAATTTTATAATCACAATCAAGTATTTTACTTTATCCTTTTCCCACACATGAGACATTGACCAAGGCTTAGGATGTCTTATGGATACAACTCATGTTTGGAGTTGTGCAACAATGCACTATATCAATAAGCTAAAAGTTTTCTCCCCTTACAAACAGCTCAAGGACAAGGGAGGATAACTCTTGACTGGATAAGCTTGCATAGATCAGTACATATGATTACAGCTATTCTCTGTATTGAAGTAGGGTTAATGTATACAAAAACTCATCGATGCTGGCACTGGGGAGGATAGTAGCAGTAGGCTAGCAAAAACACACCCTGTCCAATGCTATCAGAGCATTGTCGAGTTGAGTTGTTTATCGCAGTTGCTGTGGTTATCGGAAGTCAAATAGATCAATGCACGTACCTGTATTTAAAACATGGTTAAGCAATATAATCTTAGGTTATTTAATTAAAATAAAAATATGTATTTAATCTACATATTATTTTTAAGTAAAACTAAATAAACAACTAATTCTTGCAATAATTTGTAAAATCTCTTATTGCGTTTTAATTTCCGTTTGTGAGTAACGCGTCCCGTACAATGCAACTCTTGGGCAAAATAACTGTTGTTTGCGTTCACATCAAATGATCAATGCAATATTGACAGCAGTTAATTAGCCTCCTGGATTAGCTATTAAACAAACGTGGAACAGTATCAGATATGAATTGTGTTGAGATAGAATTAATTATTTTAAACTGTAAATAGCGCAATACGAAGTAGTTAATTTCAAAATTTATGCTTTTTATTTATTTTAATTTTGGAACACATTTCATTACATTCAATTTTAAAATTTTTATAAACAAAGTAAAAGTTTATTTTAGTTTTGTTTCTCAATTTTATTTCTATTTCTACTTGATTTTAATGTAGTTTAAGTCTTTCTTGCTTTGACTAACTAATGCTTAATGATTTAGGTACCCTTTATTATTTTGCTGAGGACCAAAATTAACTTACAACTTTTTATTTATAGGACGTGCTCTGCAACTTGTACTTTACAGACTTGAGTTAATCGAATTGCAATCCTTGCCACTGAAACTTTACTTTGTGCGTAAAACATGGTAGCTCTAATATTTCAATAAATCATAAAAACTGGTATGCGAAAAATTTATTTATGACTGACTCAGTTTAAGTTTTGTATAGTTTTATTATTTTAACGACTTGCTATAATCGTTAGTATTTCCATACAATGTTAAATGGCTAGTGAATTACTTAGACAGAGCATATTAACTATTAAAATTATAGCTGGATACATTATCAATAAATAGGCCTAATGTGTAGGGTTAGATAAGTAAATTTATTTTGATTATTCTCGGCCTATAAATAAGTTCAATAATCAGTGTTGCCATTAGTGTATTTAACTGACTGTGCTATTTTATTACTTAAAGTACATTGTTTCCATATCTAGACTGATGGTTAAGGTTTAATCAAATGTTTAATTTAGCATCATGATTTGAATTTTGCTTTGTTTCTTTTTTAATTTAGGCCTATTTATATTCCTCAGTAATTTGGCTGGCAACTCTAAAATTTGTATGATAATAATGATAGTATTTGGCCTATGAAGGTGCAACCCTCCTATCTTTATCACATTTCCCACGCTCATTTTGATGTTTACATGCTGTGTAATAGTTTATATTTTAGAAGGTTTACATGTGCCTAGATTTCTTAGTTTTTATTGGTAGTAATAATGACAGTAATGCTGCAGGCCTATTTTTATCTACTATTATTAACAGTGATGTTAGTAGACCCTATTCTACTCAAAGTCAAATGCGAATAGTAGGCTATATATAGTTGGAGCTATATTACATTTTTTGGAAAATTAGGGCTACGCATTATTTTTAGGGCTACTTTTACTTTACAGGACTTTTTGGGTGGTCGTGCAGGACCAAGCAATAAAGGAAATGGAACTTGTAAGAATTGGAACAAAACATGTCTTTTCTGTTTAATTTTGTGTAGTCTACCAACCCAATTGCTCCAACATTAAATTTGAGTCACAGTCTATCAAAATAGTGCACAGTACTGCGATGGGCATCACTGACGTAAAAATTAGTATTGAGTTTAATATTTACCAATTTCGGTTCAATTTTTGCATATTATGTGTTAAAATGGCTTTCCTATCCCTGAATATGGCTCTTAGTTTGTTAGCTTTTACTAGCTGGCATAACAGTTTTCTCTAGGCCTACCTTGGTAACAGTTTTAGTCCAGGCAATCGATATATATTAAATATTACTCCCACTCATCTTTGTAATATCTTATAGTTTTTTGATATCTAAACCCTTGTTTCTTTTATGAGGGCACTGTTTGTGTAAAAGTGTATTTTGCTTAAAGACACAGGGAATGGCATTTAGGCTAATCCATGGAAGTTGGAAATATTCCATTCTGTAATTTCTACCCAGTTATGATCGTGATCACTTAGTTAATTAAACTGTTGCCACGACTAATGCTGGACAGCACCTTTCTCTTAAGAGAGCTATTTGTATAAAAATATCTCTTGTGTGTGTTTTCTACCAGCTTTTTTAAATCTATGCAACATGCAAAAACACACCAAAGTTCTTTAATGGATGTGGCCGTATATTTCATCATAAATTAGGGCTAGTAGTTGGAGTCACTCATAGGCTACTTGTTAACACTCGGGGATGAAAAATCACTGGATTTCTATATTCTATATAAATTTCGCGTAGAGAATGGTTTTGCAGCGAGTTCATCACAAAATAGTTATTAGAAAGAACAGAATTAAGCCAGTAAACCTCGTTGATGCAGCCTTGTACTAATCTGCTCCTGCTGCTCCTGACCTATGCAATATACACTGCAGATTTTCTCAAAACATTTGATTAGCAATATTAGTAATCATCCTATAGACTAACCGAGAAGTATTTCCTTTCTTCACTTATTTTTGGCTCCAAAACATTATTTTAACAATTTGAAAAATCCCTTTTCTGGTTTGTTCTGATTAAGCAAGCGTTAAGAGTTATCCACTTCTGCTTTGGTTCCGCTCAACTACAAAATGCCCTTCCATAACCTCACCTTCCCATCTTCTGCAGCCATGCTCAGTACATAATATTGTATCATTGCATCAATTTATACTACAGTGTAGTTGTCTTTGGTACTTTACCAGTGTTTACCATAGGCAGAGTGTCTTGGTGTGAACTCACCTCTGTTTTCTCGGGTTTTTCTATGCAATTACTTTAACCAATAGCCTACATCTGCACTATGCTATCTTAGACCTGGTCCACACTGAGCTGGGTATTAACTACACTGTCACTGTGTTGCTTTCTCACCTTCAGATATATCAGGACATTTGTGAACGGGAATTCCAGCCATATCTACCGACCTTGTTCCCTCTAGTCAAACACTGAGTACTTAGCATGGAGAAGTATGAGAAGCTGATGAAAATAGGAGAAGGTTCTTATGGTGTTGTGTTTAAATGCCGAAATAAAGATACTGGACAGATGGTGGCGATCAAGAAGTTTGTAGAATCTGAAGACGACCCTTTAATCAAAAAGATAGCCATGAGAGAGATTCGTATGCTCAAGGTAAGCAACACTCTTCTATAGCATGAGTTTATTATGTTCCAGTTTTACCAGTATATTCATCTATACCTGCTGTGCTGAGATACACATGTAAACTGTACTCACATAGCCTGTGTTACTTCTTGATTTTAGCCTGAGATTATTAGGTTTTAGCAATGTCTCATATCGTTATAATTTTGCCCGGTCTTTTTACGGTTTCCTTATTTGAAATTTGTGTTGTGTGTGTAAACGTGGTTATGATGTCATAATTTATTATCATTTGCATTCTATTATAGCATTATTTTTATACCATGTAGCAACTCAAGCACCCCAACCTAGTGAACCTTCTGGAGGTATTTAAAAGGAAAAAAAGACTCCATCTTGTATTTGAATATGTAGATCACACGGTGCTCAACGAACTGGACAGAAATCCTCAAGGGTAAGCACCTGCTCTATCATCTTGATTATCTTACTTGATAATATAGAGGGGCACCTATTCTTACTTGATAATATAGAGGGGACACTTGTTTTTACTTGATAATATAGAGGGGCACCTATTCTTACTTGATAGTATAAAGGGGACACTTGTTTTTACTTGATAATGTAGAGGGGACACTTGTTCGGTTCAACGTATAAACCAATCTCCGACTTTATTCTAGATAGGCCCTACATCTTTTCTATACTTTGCCAATTATATTAGGGATTTGTCCATTGAAAGTTATTACTGAAATTTCGTTTCGTGCTTCGAGTCTTGTCTAGACATGAGAGCGTGGGTAGTAAGTATCTAATCTCCCTGGCTGGTCGAAACAAACAATCACAGGTGACAAACATACTCCAAGATTTGTATTTTGGCTCATATAATTTCATTTAGAAGTTTTATTTGAAAGTTACAAATCGATAACGATGATTTATAATTAGCCTAAGTTATTCTGATTAGATCTCATGCAAAGTAGCTAAGATCACATGTACCATTAAGAGATAGGAAAACATCTGATGTTGCTATTCAATAACGACAATAGCACGATCGATAGGTGATAGTTTACTGTATTACTTGCGTCTCACAGAATGTGTAGTATATTGTCATTTCTGTTAATTATAAATTGGATAGTGTAAAGGATGTGTCAGGTATTGCCCATGGGAAATGAAGAGTTCAGGCTTTATGATTACTGCAGTCTTGATGAATGTGTAATCACGCTGTCAGCTTTATTAATTAGTGTTTACTTGTTGCATAGCAGCAAAACTGACAAATTTAATTAGATTAAAGTCTCTGTGTGCATGCTTTTACTGAAGTCTTCTTATTTTTGCATTGCAGAGGTTGTATTCTAAAATTGTATTCTAAATGTATTTCATAGGGTTCCTGAGTCTTTAACCAAGACTATCATTTGGCAAACACTGCAAGCAGTTAACTTCTGTCACCAGCACAATGTAAGTAACATCCAACCTTGTACGTACTTGTACTTGATTGATTTGTATGTACTTGAGGTACTTATATATACTCGAGGAACTTGTATGTACTTGAGGGACTTGTATGTACATGGTCGAATGAACTGGCATACCAAAAGACCGTCTGCTGTCAAGTCACTATTTTCACTCTTACTTTCTTCATTGTTAAGAAATTTACTTAGCTTTGAGATAAAAGCAGACTACTTTTTCTCAGTCTCATTAGGAGCCTGTAGAACCCGGATGATCTTTTGTGATCATTTGTGACCCCCACCTCATCTATTATAGGAAGGTTAAGTCGCTGAACCAATCATTAAGTGGCCATGGTTTAGCATTAGTGGATTGTAAACAGAAGACTTTGAAAGACAGGCTGCGCAAATCATTGGTATAGTTATTTAGGCGGAAATTGATCTCCGTTAGTATTTTACACAAGGGCGGTGTTATAAAGCTATTTGGTATTTTTTTACCATTATCCAAAATTATGTGTAAGCAATTAGTGATGACGTCTTTGGTATAGTTTAGTTTTTATTTCATTACATGCATTTTATCATTTAATCCTAGTTCAACAGTCAAGGCAGGGATGAGCATGTTTTTCTTACTATATAATTAATTGGCTTATTGATTGAAGAAACCTGCCACTCCGAGGTTGTTAGTTGTAAACAATGCCCACTTCCGAATGACAAACTGTGAATTAACTAAATACAAGAGTTTCGTTAAGCAATAATTATGTCAACCAGACTTGCGCATACACATTTAGCTTCTGTTGCCACCACATAGTGTCACACTTACTTGACCCCCAGTTACCTTAACCTGACCTATAAATGCATATTTATTACTAATACGTAGGTTTGCGGTGCAGTGGCATCCATTGATCGTTATTGTTGGTGTTGTATTGGAAAACCTTGTCCATGGAATTGATACCATGAGAATATTGTTGAATTAGTGAAAGTTAAAAGAGGTTTTAGATGCACTATGGAGACATGGATATTGTTTAGACTGATAGCATGGTTGGCACGACAGACTTGCGCCTAATTAAAAATTGAAAACTTTGGATTTCCGACTCTGTGGTGTTCATAATTTAGTTCGAAATAAAGCATCAAGCATGTCTTTTTGTATTACCCTGTGTAAACTGGTACATGTATAATATACTGTAGTTTATTCAGTCTTAGTTTTCAGTTGACAGAGTGATAGCAAGATTGAGTATGATCTCTAAGCTTGTTCTGGATAGTAAGCATGATTTCTGGTATGGTGGCAGGATAGAGATCACTTTGAGTTAGCATATTCAAATTTCATTTCCTATTCCGCATCGTTCTAATAATAGAATGGATCGTCATCACGTTTAGTCTATGGGACGATGTGACAATGGAAATTGATAATGGAGGCCATATATTTATCGTCTGCTAAGATATTTTAACTACAGAATTTTATGTACAATATGTGATGTGTTATGTTTATAATCTCTCTTACCAGTGTATCCACAGAGATGTGAAGCCTGAGAACATACTGATTACAAAGTCGGGGAAAGTAAAGCTCTGTGACTTTGGTTTCGCACGTCTTTTAAGTAAGTTGACCTATTTGTTTGCTTTACTTAGATTTAGTTGTGCCTGACACATTATCGTGAATTATAATTTCTTATGCAGTTAGTTTTTATGTCTTATCCAACACTTTAAGTAAAATTATGTTAGTAACTGAAAGATCTGAGCTGTAAACTTATAGGCATTTTCTGCTCACTATTTGTTTGCCACTCCTTGAAAATTAAAAGTTTTGCTCTTTAAATTAAAGCCGTATTCTTACAAGACGAGGCTGATCGTTCCCCAGTGAATGACTTGATGTCAGGGTCCAACACATTTGTCATTGGTGCCATTACTACTTTTAAATTAGGGCTGAATACTTTTAGTTTTGTTTGAAAAGCTTGCAGAAAATTTTGATAGTGTTTTCAAACTTCATACAGAAATATCTTAATATACACGTACTAGTACTTGTCAAAGGAAATTCCAAGTCTTTATATCATATAATCACTGCAGAGCTTGGCGTTGTGACCTTTTATAATTTGAACTTTAATGCGGAGTGTGAAAGGTGATCAAGTTCATTGCTTTTGTCACCAGTTTATACCCCTCTATGTGTGAATACGTTTGCATAGGCTCTTTAACCTGCTGCTGTTTTTAATTCTCTCTCTACAACTTTGCCTCTGGGTTTTCAAATGATTAATCAACCATTCCTGTTTTTCAATTGATCTATTTTCTGTTGCTATTGTGAGTAAAAAATAATAACACATTGCAGTTCTCAATCACAGCTGTTTACATAAGGCCCATTATTGCTATCTTTGCATTCTTAATTACAATTGTTTGCAAAGAATAAGAGCGCAGTGCTCAGCTTTGGGCTCAATAAATACCTACACAACCCACAATTCTTTGACACATTGTTACAAGTAAATATATGTAAATATATTTTACGTACTGGCCGTTGGTTATTTACTGAGTAAGTTTTGGATCAATTGCATTGACATTGTAGCTGATTTAGCAGCAATTGTTCGCGCAGTTAACCAATAATAACCTGCCAGAGAGTGATCAATGGCCAATTAAACGCTTTTGTTTTTGAGAATTCAATCGTGAGTAGCACATTTTTAGGCCTGTTAAAAAATCCATAAGTTGGCTGGTGAGCAATCGATTTCTGACACTTATATGACCCAGCCTTATGTACTATATTTTATCCTGTGAGCTTTTATTGACTATATCATATGAACTCAATCTTCCATATGAGCACAATCTTCAGGGAAATAATTATCTGAGAAAATAGAACAATATTATTGATACGAATCTGTAAAAATCCTACTAGCCAGAGCTTGGTCTAAAACTTATTGGTGGAGATGTTTGTTTCTCATGTAAATATAACAGCGACTCTGTGGGGACAAGTACATGTATGTCCACCTTAAACCACCTACATGTACTTGTTTATTTTCTGACTTATGAGTTGAATTTGACCTCTGGCTTATTAACTGTTGACATAGAAAGAAATATCAATAGGTTTGCTCATGTCTTGGCTTGAACTAGCTCTAAAGAAAATATGTAAAACTGGAAAACTTTGAATAGTTATACAGTGCAAGGCCTACAACTATATTGTGAATGCAGGTCTATTAATACATAGATACTGTTGAGTACCTCTTCAGGAAAATTTCACCTAGTCTAGATTTGAACTAGATAAGCTTAGATTGGTGAAGTAAGTCTCATTTGATCTCTACCAACGAGAAAGTAATGTTCTTGAATTATGTTTGACAGTAAATTGTGGCCTCGCTATGACAAACATCTGCCACATTGAAAATTTTGCAGTTTCACATTCGACTAGAGGGCTAACGCCCATAAATTTGGCTTTAGGTTTTATTGTAATTGCTTTCAAGTTTCTTTCTGATTTAGTTTTATGTTCGCTGTATTCCCGTTTTAGCTAACCTTTTATTCCTATGTCTTTTTATTGGCTTCATATTTTTTAAACTCGCCTAAGCTATTTCAGTTTCATATGTGGATTTTTAGCTTTACATGTTTCAGAATTTTGTTCTGTTTAAGCTGCATTTAGTTTTCCATCGTATGGCATAAAAATCTACGGTAGGCTATATATTCTCTTTAAGCCGTTTTTCTTTTTTAACAAATAAGTACATCTATATGCTCCGCTAACTCAAGTGTTATCTAGGATATTTGTTTGCCAGTGTTCTTGAAAAAGAAAGCAGATTGAAATTCAGCTCAATATTGATCTTTGCATATTTTAAATTTTGTGCTCAACTTCGCACCTAATATTATTAGTCACGATTTCTAGTCCGATTGTGTAAACTTAATTAGATTTGAAGCAACTATAGATTATTTTATAATAACTATTTGTTACCTGGCAACATCATGCTTATGGTGAGGTAGGAAGTTGGCTAGAAATGGTGTGACCATCACAGACAGCGGTATCATTGTAGTCATCATTGAAAATATTCATTATTAATGAATAATTGAGATGCATTGCACTTGTCCTTCAATAGAGTGTGTTTGTACGTAGTCTGACGTTTAAACACACACTATACCTGAACAGCCGACAAATCAATGTTCCTCTTCAGATGATTCTAAACTTTAAGCCATCCCATTTTTGGTACTTCATCACGCTACTTTAGCAAATTCTTTTTAATATGTATTATGAGTACATTCTGGCAAAAGTTTTAAAAAACTTATTCTCGTACTTTGTATATTATTTGATTAAGGTTATCATCATAAGCCTAGCAGGTGGAAGAATGAAAATTGGGTAAAGCCATTCAGGAAGATGACATTAGTTTCTGTGGTGTTACATTATTACAGTTGGAAATATTCTAAAGTAGCGTGTCCAATTATATTAACGACGTTGTGTCATGACATGTGTTGGCGTTTGTAGCTGGACCAGATGATGACTATACAGACTATGTAGCTACTAGATGGTACCGTAGCCCTGAACTACTAGTAGGGGACACCCAGTATGGGCCCCCTGTAGATATCTGGGCCATAGGCTGCGTTTTCTATGAACTAATCACAGGGCAGCCGCTATGGCCAGGACGATCTGATGTTGACCAACTCTACCTAATACGTAAAACTTTAGGTAAGCATAGCATTACACCAGTAATTATCAGACCGTCTATTATTGGCAGCTGCAAAATTCATTTTGAAGATTGAATAGAACTAACAACATAACTAACTCGAGAAAATTTTAACTTTAAAGTTTTCTCGAATTAGTTATGTTGGAATTTTCTTTAAACTGTTGAGTTAGGTAGGCCATAATTATAACCATTTAAGGTATCACACCCTGTCTAGATTCAGAAACGGGTGGTAGATAGTAGAAATAGACTATAAAAATAGACTATAATATGGTTGACTATAGGGGGTTTAGTTGACTTGTTTTGGCTATTAAGAATCACTATACAGTTATCGGCATTCTTTTTACGTACCCACATATCATTGGTCATGTAATTGTTATTTTTTTATGATGCCTTAGTTTTTTCAGTGAAAGGTTGGAACTGGTATACATAAACAAATTTTATGCTACCAAAAGATGATGGCACACTCAGCTTTGACTCTTTTCACTCGTTCAAACTTATTTTGTTGTATTCAGGCGATCTGTTGCCCAGACACATGCAGGTGTTCAGCACAAATTCCTTCTTTAATGGGATGACTATTCCAACGCCTGACAGGATGGAGCCCCTAGAACAGAAAGTCCCCAACATCAGCTCACAGGCTATGAGCTTGTTAAAGGTATGTTTATGTGTGGACTTTAGGCTATGTCACACTAGTATATAGACAATAGTATAGATAGATAGTTGACCTGCTGTGATTTGGTCTTGTCTGGGTCACATGTGTAGACTGTGGCAGCAAGATTCTGTCTTATTTGCGGTTAAGGAGCATAGGAATATGCATTGATGACATACGCTGGTAGCACTGTTATTTCATGAATGACGAGCTTTGACTGGGCTATTGTCTAACTAGATATGTGTGAGAGTTTCGCCTATCGCCCCTTCTTGCCATCTGTACTTGACTTTTATTCTTTAATAGATTTAGTTAAATCACAAGAATAGTAAATATTTAAAATACAGATTAAATAATTCCCATCATTAATCAATTCTCATTCTTCTAATGAAATGGTGAAAATATTTGCTTTTTGAATTTTCCATCAAAGATATTGTGTTTCAGTGTATACAAGGGACGATAATCCGCTTGCGTTATATAAACATATTATCCTATCGTTTAAAGTTAAAGATGTGTTTTATAATAAATAATAGTCTTATTGCACGTACTTGTGTAGCAACGGGTTATAGAAAATAGGAGGTGTGCGGAATTAGACTATTTGCATTAGTGTGTAGTATAGATGCGAGTCCTATATATTGACATAGTTAGAGTAGTACTGGTCGGTATGTACAATGGTATGTAACTGTCATTGTAGGGATGCTTTGCCATGGATCCATCACAAAGGCTAACTTGTGAGGAGTTACTGAGCCACCCCTACTTCGATAGATATGATATTTACAACTCTGATAGCAAGAAGACAAACAGACAGAGTCAACGTGTAAGTATAACTGCATCCTTTGTTATTTATAGAATGTGCAGATATAACTGGACCATACGATTTGCTGGTAGCTTGTTAAACAATGATTTTACATGTAATTCTAAATAAAAATTCAGGCAAAGGCTTGGAGTCTCAGTTGTTTTTATACTAAATGGCCTTTGTTAGCTGATCTGAATTAGCCTCAGATCCTACCAATGATAATTGATGCTCTTGGTTGTTTAGAAAATGACGTGCGTTGTAGCATTGTTGCCGCCTATGATAGATTGATCTTGATTCATGTATTGCTAATGGGCAGCAGAACTTAGCTCAAGTTCCACTGCCCATGAAGTTTTTGTGAAGGACTTGGAACTCAGGCTTTTGCATGTAGCATAATTTGCACACTATGTCGCATCTTCCCATATGGTCTATATGTAGGTCTAACTCTAGCATACTCTTATTTTCCTGTTGCTATTCTAAATTGTTATTTGTGTTTCATTCTTAGAATTTGCCGAACATAGCGTACCCCCAACAATCTAAATCACCAGTACTAAATCCAAAACAGCCTCAGAACAAAGAAACTCACCACAAAACAAAGGTACATCTCCTTACCCATCCAACCTTTACTGTTTCTACCCTAATGATCGCTGGTTATGTACGAGTATATTATATGGTTCATTTATACTCTGTGGGCATAATAAGGCTACCTTTAGTCTATATTATTTTTATCTTATCATATCACCAGCAGGTCTGTATGAATGACAAACGTCATAATTTCCAGCATTGTACTGACTGTAACTAACAATGCTGTAACTAACATAAAGATTATAGTGCAAGATAGGCTGTTTAGTATTTGGATTTGTCTGTCCTTTGCACATGTTCAGCATTAAGGAAACAACTCCAAATTTGCCACTGATACTTTACAAGAATAGGTTGTTCAATCATCATTATGCATGTGGTTGATATATTTTGAGTTTATTTATATTAGTTGAAATTTGTGAGTAGCAATTTTAAATCAACTATCTTAAAACAATATAATATAATAATATTATTGTAACAGACTAACGGGCTAAATGACCTATTTTGTTACAACATTGACTTTTTCCTGCGATTAATGTTCTACCAGCAACCATTGATGTTTTTGGTTCATTAGAAAGTTTATAGAAAGTGGTAAAAGTATCGTTCCCACCATTTGCTGTACACTAAACAACTTAGTACTTACTTGTAATTATTGACTCATTGCATGTCAACTATTTATTATAGAGAGGGGGAATAACTCCGAATTTTCAATGCTATGTTGTTTATATTGCTAGGTGACCGACCTGTACAGTTTCATAGCTTTGTGTTCAAACTTTTGTGAGAATAGACTGGGAATTAGAATATATTTTCTGTCTTGCAGGGTTTGGGGGGTACTACCCACCTACCAAACATATGACTGTTTGGTCAAGGACTCTGATGCTAGGATTTGCTTTGATGTTCGTTTCTTCCTTCAATCACAGAGAGCAATATGTAAATCCTATCAGTCAGAATCTGGAGGCCTACCAACTGCGGCATATCTGGAGACTACAAATATCTTGAGAACTAAGGCTACAGCTACATAGCCATGCGGGTGTGCTTAACTCCCTTCCACATTACCATATGTTAGGATTCAGGGCTAGTATTTAGTACTATCAGTGTAACGCTGGATATTTTTCTTTCATTTAAAATAAGCATTAGTTGTCATTGTTATGTAATTAATATTGAGGTTCACTGTTTTAAAATTGTCTTATTTGTATTCAATTCTATTGGGAAGCCACCCCAAAGATGTTGCTGTGATGTCACATGGCCTTCTGTCGTAGAGCTACCCACCATTGCGACACAGTACAATGTAACGCTAAGTTTACATGTAGAATGAATTGTATCATGTATAACATGTATACTTATCTATTTATTACTTTCTACTACGCAGTTTATAGCAAATATTTCTCCTTTACTATTCTTCTTATATTAGAAATTACCTAGTAGCATAGGATATGTATATGCTAGTTAGCCTGTAGTCCCAGTATGTAACGCAGTAGGTATAACTACTATTCTACATCTGATAGCCCAAGTTCCACACATATCCGCCCAATTCCTTGAACATTGATTTCAGAAATTCACCTCAAGACTATTATTTTATGTAAAATAACATAATTATTAATATTATTATGTTGAACACATCATTTGTGGTTGATTTGTTATTTCACTTACACTACCTACCAGGTTGATGCATTCACCTACAGGAAATTATATACAATATTATAATATTTTAAATAGCGCACCGTTATTATTATTTAATTAAGGTTCCTTTCTGTATATGGTAGTAGGTTTACAAAGTAATTTAAAATTCTTTTATTATTATTTTTGTTAGCACAGTGCAACAGTAGCCATGTATTGTTTTCAATTCCATCAATGAAATATTCTTTTCTATTTATTATATATTATTAATTTATTCAATTGTTTATATTTACAGGGATTAATGATATTAAAATGGATGTTTGAAAAATGAATGCCCTAATATATATAAATATTGCATTGGAGCTTTTCTACCTTTATAATAATACTAGTGCTACTCATTTCTTCTAAATAAACTTGTTGTGTCTATCACTGGACTATATTATTATAATAATTACTTTGCTTTACACATAACTATTTTATTACCAGCACATAAATTACAAGTGATTGTTCCTGTAGTTGTGAGCCACTGAAAGTGCATTCTTTATCACTAATTAATTAGACTGACATAAAAAAAGGATTGAAGAAGCAGCTCTTGCATTCATTAATTGCCATCATGTGGTGCTAGTGAAATTGCCTTCTCCTACCTGGCAGATGAGCGAGAGGATAACTTTAAAAATGCCGTGGAGTCAAAATAGTTTAATTTTTTGCACGTTGCATTTATTTTTGTACATTGTGATATTCTGATTGTGACTGTAGACTATAATATGACCTTAATTGTTGCAGTAATACCACCTATATTCTTGGCCATGAGACTCGGCCATTATTATTTTGTTATTATTATTAATGTTTGCAGTGTACATGTATGTACTAAAGTAACCAACACAGTATTTATATATCATAATATTTATATAATATGCAACCAAGACAATACACTATATAAAACTGCTATTTTAGAGGCAAAAAGAGTTCTAAATAATTATCTGATACAAGCTTTCATTATTTATCAGTGTACAATTCCCATAAGATGTCAGAGCCAATGCTCATTGTAGATCTATTTTAATTGATAATGAGTGTGAACTAATAAACAGAGCACTGGCCTGCGTTACCATCATCAACTAGTAATCATAAAATATGTATGTGTGTATATAATAATTCACATGGGTATTATACATTGTACAATTTACAATCTACACACAAACACTGCAAGGAGATGAATTTTTATATCACTGTAGCACAGAGTTTGGTCATAGACAAACTGTTGGAAGAATAGATAGTGTACAAAAAGTCAACCATGGTTTGGAGTAGTTTGACGATTTTCAACTTGGGACTTCTTCCCATCATTTGTCTGGGTATGTCTTAATTTTTTTTGTAGCCGGTGGACTGCTTAACGTTCACATACGTATAAGTTAGGTGCAGTATTATTTTGCCTGGCTGGGTAGCTAAGGTGCAACTGTACAACATACAGGCCAGAGTGCAGGGAGTCAGCACCAGCTGACCAACCAAGTTAATATTATTTCTCGATGATCTACAGTTATGGTAGAGGCAGATGAATTCATGATAAAATGTATAAACTACACTTACATGAATCTACAGCACCACAGATTGAAAATATGTGACATGACATTCCTTTCCTATTCCCCATTCTCCATGTAGATATAGCATATGAAATCGTCAATGGAAATTAATATAAAGTGACTGGTTACTATGCACTACAGGTATGAATGGAGGAGAGCTGTATAAATATATTGGATGTTACAAAGATGGTCCAAGTAGAACACTTGATGGTGGATATACGACATCAAATGGAATGACTGTTCAACTATGTCAGTCTACATGCTACAGTGATGGTATGTTTGGCAGATTCAATCATGATTCATATAATATGTAGTAGACACAGCTATTACTCTGTAGTTTAAAATTGCCAGGGATGTAACATGGGCGGGATCCTGTTGACTATTTAGGGTGCTTCCAGTCACCTCTCCTACGCTTCTATACCACATGTTCTACAATATGTAGAAGTATTGAAACAGCATCATTATACAACATTTACTATTAAATTACGAGTATAGAACATAGTAGTTCACAAGAACATTGTGACTCTACAATGTATAATATTGTACATAAGACATCAGCTAGAGAGCTGTTGCCAATTCTAACACTATTTTCGTTGTGGTTTTGTTGAGTATGTGAATTTATTTCTCAAAAATTGCAACGCCATGACTGGAAAACAATAGAGTGCGAGATGCAGGTTCGACTCCTGTAAATGTCATTGGTGATGCTGAGAAAAAATTTCAACACTTATAGCTCTCATTTGGCACTTTGCCAGTGAAGTGCATTCTTCACCACAAAACTAGAAGCGATCCCCTTAGAGATTGAACGAAATAGTTCCATAAGTAAATGAGTGGAAATATGTGTCTTTGGGATTTACATTGTATCTCCCTTTTTAGCAACTCGGAGGGAGCAGCCTTGGCTTAGTGGCTAGAATGCTGAATCTTCATGCTGAAGGTCCCAGGTTCGAATCCTGGTCACGGTGGTGTTAGGAAGAGCATCTAGCCACTATTGCTTCTGTGTCTTATATAAGTCCTAGGGGTCATGCAAGTAGCATGACTATAAGGGAACACTTTTACCCCTGCCAAAAAAGGCCATGTTATTTGGGCCTTTTCTCACAGAGAGTTGGCCAGCACTGGCACCTGGCAGTGCGAGCTGCAGGGGGCTGGTCAAGCCAAGGATTGAGTTTTTTTTAGCAAATATCTATTTATATAACATGTTTTAGGGTACAGGATCGCTGGCACGCAAGCGAGAATAGAATGCTTCTGTGGAAATCATATTTTATCTAGAAATGGAGGGATTACTATGGAGAATGAGTGTTCTTATTCCTGTCCGGGTAACAATTCACAGAAGTGTGGTGGGTCCTGGAAGCTCTCAACGTACGAGTTACAGACAGGTGCATATACGTGCATATACACTGTAGATGCAGTCTCTGAACATGAAACAGAACTCTCACTGATTGCATGGTGTCAATATTTTGATACACTTTGTATCTACTGTATCAAGGAATCAAATTGATTTTTTATTGCCATAAACTGTCCCTAGGTAGTAAAATTACTATGTCGCTAAACAACATTCTGGTGTCTTCAATTTATATTTATTTGTATTTTAACAGATCGTTACCCTCTGAATCTTCCCAATGTCTTCTTTATTATAATCGCTGCTGAAGCGGCTTGACAAAATCATTCTGTAGGTCTCTCTGTGATTCTCCAAAGAGTGTTTTTTGATTGGGTCAAAAAGAGTAATGGCTGCAACTAACCACATGATAATTCTTTTCAGCATTTCTCAGTGATTTACTGTGGACAGCAAGTTCTGTTCTCTTGAAGAATCATGACTGTGATTAATTCTTTTGTTACAGGCCTAAGTAATCCCAATGCAGTCAAATTCTCAGAACAAGTAGACGTCTCATATCTGGGACCACTGACAAGCCAATCAGCAAGGACTAAAGTAGATTGCGCCGCACAGTGCCTGAATGACATCTTCTGCGTTGGGTTTACGTTTTTGAAGTTTGGCCAAGTATGCACTACTTTCCGTAGAGACTGCTCTTCCCCGCTACACCGTGGGGTTGTTATGATTTGTACAAAACGTTACAGTTTTGGATTCTGTGATTGATTTAGTGAGTGAATGAAGGATCAATTGAATTGCTTATGCATTTTATGTTGTTCTTATTTCTTTGTTGTTGTCTACTCTGACACTGAAATGAATAGTGAAACAGTATCTAATGAGCCTGTTAAACAGCACATGAATTTTGATTATTGCTATTTCTATGCTGTGCAGATATAGTATAACCTGGAATATTTTTTATCGGTTTCCATTGTTGCACTTTACAACAATTAGCCGCGGGCAGTTCTCTCAATGGTGACTGTGCATGTGTAACCAGTTTGTGCTAAATTGAGGTTGTCCAGCTCTCACTTGATGGTAAGCAATCATTTTAAAATCTATACGGAAATTATTCAAATTTTCTGTCATCTGTAGTTTTATTTATTTGCATGTAAAGCTTCGAATTCTAGCAAACTGAGATTCGGCCACTACTATACTTAAATTGGTCTACTTTGTGTGCGTTTTAAACTAATGCATCTGGTTCAACTAGAAAACTCACTCTGAATAAACCTTATTGTAAGTTTCCTAGTAATGATTATTCATAAAGTAGCAGAAGAATATTTTCATGTACATTTATTTATATGTGCATATAACCACCGGTATGGTCTTCATGTACATTTAGTTATATGTGCATATAACCACTGGTATGGTCTTCATGTACACCTAGTTATATGTGCATATAGCCACTGATATGGTCTTCATGTACACCTACATGTAGTTATATGTGCACATAGCCACTGGTATGGTCTTCATATACACCTAGTTAGGGGAAGGTGGGGTAAGTTGTGCCATGGGGTAAGTTGTGCCAGTGCCCTTTAGACCCTATAATTACATGTCAGTGAGTTGTTCTCACTTACATGCAACAAACAAAGAGTATCAGCCATCTTGCCTGGAAATCTAAAGTTTTCATCCACATGGAAAGCAGCCATTGGATATTTACTGAATTTTCAACCAAAAGTAAATTTCTAACCCCAAGTTTAGACTTGAATGTTTTTATTACCAACTGGTATGTAACACTTAGCATCAGCACATGATTTGGTACATAGATAGTGGTCATTTTTAGTTCTAAATTATTATAATCAGAGTAAAGTTTTTTTCTTTCTGTCAAATTTTTTTTAAAAGCATCATTTGGGGCAAGTTGTGCCAGGGTCATGGGTTAAGTTGTGCCATGGCACAACTTAACCCATGTACCAAAATTCGAATCCCAGCAAACTGAGATTCAGCTACTACTATACTTAGATTGGTCTACTTTGTGTGCGTTTTAAACTAGTGCATCTGATCCAAATAGAAAACTCACTCTGAACAGACCTTATTGTAAGTTTCCTAGTAATGATTATTTATAAAGTAGCAGAAGAATATTTTCACGTACATGTACATTTAGTTATATGTGCATATAACCACTAGTATGGTCTTCCGGTTTTGTTGCCACTTAGACTGAAGGTTTACAAGGAAACTTATGTTGCCCCTAATGTAGTTTCACAGTTTCCAAAGCGACTTTTCATACTGGCAGAGGTGTACATTTACTCTATTCTGCATTTTAATAAACTCATGTCTATCACTGATCTGTATTATTATAATGATTACCTTGCTATGATAATTTTACTGCATGTGTAAAAACTCTGAGTGGCTGTTGCTGTAGTTGTGAATAGCTGAAAAATGCATCATTAATTACTAATTAATTAGAATGATGTAAAACAGGGTTGAAGAAGCACCTCTTGTAGTCATTAGTTATTACCATGAAGTACTAATGAAATTGTCCTCTCCTACCCGATGGATAAAGAGAAAACAACTCTAAAATATAGCAGTACCAGGGTATTATTATATTCACACGTAATGTATTTATAGATGTAACATTCTGTGTGTGACCAAATAGTATGTGACCTAAATGTAGTTGTTTAGGCGATCATATTTTAATCAATTTCTCGTTGTTATGGTCACAGCAACAATGCACACTCAGTATACACAGCGGTGTCAACAATAAAATATAGCATAGTATATAATCCCAATACATCATGTCAAACGTAAGGTTGAGTAAACAAGCAACGCTTCTAATTGAGCCTTCACTCATCACAGTTCACGATTTCTATTATGTAGACATTGAACATAAATCAGTTATGAAAGGTAAATAAGCTAGTGCTGCACGGTGTTTCGGTTATCATTCAGCGTTTCAGTTTTTTCTCTCTTTTGGTTCAAAAACTGTGAAATTTTGAAATGCAAGCCAAAATCGAACGCAGTGGTTCAGTACGATTCACACAGTTTTAAAGTTCAAACCACGCTCGACCCCTTAGTACACCCATTTCCGATAAGGGCTAGTGTCATGAACGCTTGAATTTATGTTATGCTTCTTTCAATCTTTATAATTCGATGTTATCCTTGGCATACAGACTTAGCTGCAGCCATCATTGTCCCACAGTGATGATTTACTGTAGTTTCACCCAATCCTAGTTGCTATACTTGCATATTATTGTACATAAACGATTAGTATTTAATAATTACAACTCATTAAACAAAATAAAAAGTGGCTGCCATCACAATTAAAACAGAGTGTAACAACTCCCAAAATTGAGTATTAAATGTTTAGTTTGATTTGTTTTTTTCCTGAATTTAAAATACTGAGAGGCAAAAGATAACTTTGGCATCATTCAGTTTTTTAGAAAAATCAGCAAAGAAACTGAATGCAAGTGCAAATCAAATTCTCCCAGCATTAAAACAAACTTGTACCATGGTGCTCTTTCAGTAATTTCTGCACGATATAAAACCCCGTAGATTGTGGGTTCTACTCATGTATATTGTAAAAAATGTGTATCAGTGATGACCTTTCCCATCTGTAATGCAATGGAAAGCTGTTCTTTACAGCAAAATAGCCTCCAAGTTGCGGTAAATTCACCGAAGTTATGAGATGCAGAATGATCATCAGAAGGTGATGCCGACTGTGCAGAAAAAATAACTGTCGGTATCTTTTGAAGCACAAACATGTACAGTGTATGTGAAATAGCTGTGGTCTGCCTCCAGCTGTGGCGTCTTCAGCGGTGGTCTGCCTCCAACGGTGGTGATTCCAGCTGTGGTCTGCCTCCAACGGTGGCGTCTCCAGCGGTGGCGGTTCCAGCTGTGACGTTTCCAGCTGTAGCGTCTCTGGTGGTGGCATCTCCAGTGGTGGTCTGCCTCTGGCGGTGGCGTCTCCAAGTCAATGAAGTGAGTCTGAATTTATCAGCAGAGGAAATGCAAGTAAAGAGTGTATATCAGTGCTGTATTGTAGCAATAACTACACTGCAGTTGAACTGATACCTAATGAGCTAGTCTGGTGAACTGCTACGATAAAGTTGGAGGACAAGCTCTAAGGCTGCCCTAATGTACTCATATATGTTTAGCTACACATCTTGGCAATCAACATACATTAATATATACTATTGCGATATCAATACCTTTATATTTAAATTAGGGCAAGGACCCTTTTAATTCTAGCTGTCCTTACCATTACCTGCTAGTCGTCCGGGCCTGCCAGAAATTCCAGATTGTTGAGTTTTACCTATAACAGTGCAGAATATTTTTATACAATCATGTAATACTAGTGCTGGGCGGTGTTTCGGTGTCATTCAGTTTTTCGGTTTTTTTTCTTTCGGTTCAAAAACCGCCAAAATTTAAAATGTGAACCGACACCGAATGCGGCGTTGCGATTTTATTTGGTTTTAAAAGTCAAATCGCGCTTGGCCTCTTAGCGCACCCACTTTCAATAATGGCTGGTGTTGAAAACACGTGAATTCATGTTATGCTACTTTCAATCCTTATAATTCAATGCCATCCTAGGAATACAGACTTAGCTGCAGCCATAATATTATCACCCAGTGGTTATTTATTGTAGTTTCACTCCATTAAAGCAGTTACAATTGCATATTATTAAAAATAATAAATATTTAATAATTGTTAACTATTAAGCTAAATGAAAATGGCTGCCACTTTAGTGCTTCTTTTAATCCTTATAATTCGATGCCATCCTTGGAATACAGACTTAGCTGCAGCCATCAATGTCACCCAGTAAGGGTTTGCTGTAGTCTCCATTTAATTCTAGTAGTCAAACTTGCATGTTGTTATAAATAATTAATATTTAATTATTGCAAATTGTTGAACAAAATAAAAATGGCGGCCATTTCCGGTAATGGCTGAAACTTCAAACGCGTGAATTTATGTTATGCATCTTTCAATCTTTATAATTCGATGTCATCCTTTGAATAAAGACTTAGCTACAGCCATCATTGTCACCCAGAGATGATTTACTTTAGTTTCACTGAATTCCAGTTGTTATACTTTCATATTATTATAGATAATTGGCATTTAATAATTGCAATTTATTAGAGAAAATTAAAAATGGCCGCCATTACAGCTTAAAAGCAGGGCTTGACAACTCCCAATATTGAGTATTTCATTTCCGGTTCGGTTCAGTGTTTTTTCATGAATTAAAAAAACTGAACTAAACCGAGGGTGAGAAGACAACTTCAGTTTCATTCAGTCTTATAGAAAAATCAGCAAAACACTGAATGCACATGCAAATCAAAACCGCCCAGCGCTATGTAATACTCACTCATCTTGATGCTTTTGATGAGTACAAATCTTATTAAATATACGTAATTACCACTAGATCTACTAGACTGATTCTGATTGGCTGAATACATGGTAGGTAGCCAACTGGTACATCTGTTTGGGCTGTTGAGTGGTTGTATCAGTGAAAGTTGTAGCCCTCACCCATTACACTAGTATAGTAAAAGCTCTGCCTGCTGAACATACTGTCGGACTGGTGAGTTGTGTTAACCATAATATTGGTCTGCATGGTGTACGTCTACTAAAAGTGACATAGCTTCCAAGAAAATTCTCACATATAAGTTATATAAAGGATGATTGCAGTGAAAATTGCATAGAACAACTAACAGTAAGGTTTAATTAGCTGACAGACTGTCGTATAGAGGTAGATATTGGTGTGAGCGAGTATATGAATAATAAGAAAAGACGTATTTTTATATTTTTATCGACTCCTTATATTTCGATGTACACGTATATCCACACATCTTCATCAGAGGAATGAAGTTTCAGGAAATTAAATGCTACATGTACTTTATATACTAGATAAATACATCAAAGAGAAAAAGCTAAGAGAGTGTATTAGGTTAAGAAAGAAAGGTGGGAAAGCTGGGCTAAACAGGCGGTGACTGATAAGTGTTGGTGAGAACTTGGTAAGCTCATACGCCACGGCTATAAATAGGACACACCTAGCTGTGATATATAAAAATAATACCATTGACATTCTTGGTCACGAGACTCTGCCATTATAATTGTTAATGTTATTGCAGTGTATATAAGTGTGTAACCAACACAGTGTTTAGATTTACATGTACATGTACATATATATATTATATTATTTATATATGCAACCAAAAAAATACACTATATAAAACTGCTATAGAAGCAAGAATATTTCTGAATAATTATCTGGTACAAGCTTTTATAATTTCTCAGTGTCTAATTCCCATAAGATATCAGAGCCAATGCTCATTGTCAATCTAATTAGACTGATAACGAGTGTTAACTGATAAACAGAACGCTGGCCTGCTTTACCATCATCAACTAATAATCATAAAATATGTATGTATGCAATGATTTGCATGCATATATACATGTACATATACATATACAAAAACACAATTTAAGCACAATTATCCTGCAAGGAGGTGAATTTTCATTTTACTGTGGCACAGAGTTTGATCGTAGACAGTAAGCAAGCTGTTGGACGAACAAATAGCGTAGAAGGAAACAACCATGATGGTTTGGAGTGTTTCAACGACTCTCAACTTGGGACTTCTTCTCATCATTTTTCTGGGTATGTGCTAAATTTTTATTTGCAACTAGTGGACTTCTTAATGTTTATACACGCATTAGTTACAATTATAGGTGCAGTATTATTTTGCCCAGCTGGGCAGCTAAGGTGCAACCGTACAACATACAGACCAGAGTGCAGAGAGAGGAAGTCAGAAACAGCTGACCAACCAAGCTAGTATTATTTCTCGCTGGCCTATGGTTATGGTAAAGGCCGATGATGTCATGATGAAATGTATAAACCACCTTTATCTACAGTATGTGCACACATTACAGATTGAAAGGATGTGACATCACAGTTCTTTATTATTCCTCATACTCTCTATATAATTACGTGAATTGATTGGTTACTTTACATTACAGGTATGAATAGAGGAGAGTTGTATAAATATATTGGATGTTATACAGATGGTCCAAACAGAACACTTGATGGTAAATCTACATTAACAACGGAAATGAGTGTGGAGCTATGCCAGTCTACATGCTACAGTGATGGTAATATGTTTAGTACATTCACCCATGATTCATAATTCCGTAGTTTGAAATTGCAGGGATGCAACATGAGCAGAATATTGTTGACTATGTAGGGTGCTTCCAGCCACTACTTCTATGCTTCTATACCACATCATGTTCTAAAAGTACTAAAACAGCATGTTGTTATAATGTATATAGCATTTACTATTCAATGAAGGGTATAGATAGATCACAGGTCTTTCACAATGTTTTCTGTCTTCATACATTGTATATTAATTGTAGCCGCAGGTCAAAATCTTCAAGAGAGCTGTTACCAAATCTAACGCTATTTTTGTTTCGGTTTTATTCCTTTGTAACAGCATGTGATTGGAAACCAATCTTACTGAAATAGGATGAACTATATTATTTGCAAATATTGAATAGTGCGGCAGTAGTGATTTAACCTGGGATTAGAATAGTGTGAAGTAAGACAGCTAAGCAATCCCTCTTAAAGATTGAAAGAAGTAACTCCATAAATAGATGAATGGAAATATGTGCCGTTGGGATCTATCTCCCTTAAATTTAAACTTGTTACAACTATCTATCTATATAACGTGTTTTAGGTTACAGATTTGCGGGCATGCAAGCAGGAATAGAATGCTGGTGTGGAAATAACAATTTATGTGGAAACGGAGGAATTGCGATGGATAATAGGTGTGGATGGTCCTGTCGGGGTAATAATTCCCAGAAGTGTGGTGGGCCCTATCGACTCTCAATGTATGAGTTGCAGACAGGTACATGTACATGCATATACAATGTACACTATAGATACAGTCTCGGAACATGAAACAGGACATTCACTGATTGCATGGTACCAAAGTCTCGATATTTTGATATACATTGTATTTATCAAGGAATTACATGTAAGTCAAATTTCTATTGCCATAAACTGTCCTCGGGTAGTAAAGTTATCAGCAATAACTGGTCTGTTCAATTTACATTTATTTGTATCCTAACAAACTCTATGAACCTTTCCAGTATCGTCGTTGCTACAATTGTACTGAGACAGCTCGGCAACATCATTCTGTAGATATATCTGTGATTCATCTACAGAAGCGATGGCAGCAACTAACCACATGACAATTTTGTCTGGATTACTCAGTGCATATCTGTAGTTAGTATAAGTTCTATTCTCTTAGAGAATCATGACTGGGATCATCATGTTTTGTTGCAGACCTAAATAGTACCACTGAAGCCAAATTCTCAGAACAACATGACATTGCATATGTTGGAGCACTGGCTAACCAATCAGCAAGAACCGAAGTAGAATGTGCTCTACAGTGCCAGGGTAACAAGACCTTCTGTGTCGGGTTTGAGTTTTTCGAGTCTATTCGAGTATGTGCCACATATAGAAGAGATTGTTTGTCTCCAGTCCATGGTGGAGACCGTATGATTTACGAGAGAGTTCCATGGTCGCTTTAGCAAGTGAGTGAAAGCTCGAATCACCTAGTGACTGATTTTATATTTTGCTTCTTATTTTTTCATTATTATTGCATTAAGAGTACTGTTGTCAAATTATACACTGAAAATATTGGTGGATTGCAATTAATCGGTTTTGATTATTGTCACTTATTCCTTATTCAACTATATCAAAATTGCTTTCTGTTTTTCTACTTCACAACAACTCACTCAAATAGTAGGAGCGCGTGTGCACCCAGCTTGTCCAAATTGGCGTTTTTCAGCCCCATTTTGTGGTAAACAATAATTTAAAAATTCACAATGCGAATTATTCAACTTTTTTATAATTTTATTTATTTGGATGTTCGACTTCAACTCAGAGCATACAGAGATAAGTAGAACTGATCAAGTTAGAGTAAGTTTTAAACTGCTCGTCCCAAGTAGCAAACAACAAAACAAAAGAACTCAATCCAAGTTGGTGATTCAGTATACCTACATTGAGTAGTAATAGTAGAGTCATCATTATCTTTATGTAAATAGCAGCATTATCTATAAAAATTCAGAATTATTCATGTTATGATTCGTGTATTATATTGTGTTCTGTTATTATCTCATTGTAATTTCTTCCATGCTATAAAACTGATCTACAAAGCAGCAGACATTCATGCATGTATGTCTGTGTATTACCACTCATTTAGACTTCTTGCTCTGTTGGCATGTGTTTATGTTTTGTAGCATACTGATGTTTTACCTAGGTTGTTCCACTGTTGAAAAGTTTTTTTTTTCAAGTAAACTGACTGGTGTATTTACTGAATTCTTCACTTTAATAAACTTGTTGTGTCTATATCACTGGTCTATATCATAATAATCATTACTTTGCTATAACTAATTTGCCACAAGTATAAACATTTTACTTGACTCTTGCGGAAGTTGTGAGAAGTTAAAAAGTGCATTCATCATTGCTAGTTGATCGGGCAGGATGATGCTGAGCTGTTGTTAGTGCAGTGGTAATGTATTCTGACAATTGTACTAGGGTAGTGGTAACGTATTCTGACAATTGTACTAGTGTAGTGGTAACGTATTCTGACAATTGTACTAGGTGACTAAGTGCCGTTAGAGGTCTCTGGTTGAAACCCCAGTTGAGGATGAGCTATTTTTGGAGACGCGAACCGAGTCTCGGCTCAGGCAAAAACTTTTTGCAGCAGAAAACATTTTGTAATGCTTTATATTATTTTGTTACATGTAACATTCTGCTTGTGACTAAGTAGTATGTGACCTTGGTTTAAGCATTCAAATTTTAACAAATCTCTTATTGTTATGGTCATAGCAACAATGGAATAGATACTAATGTTATGTGTACACTCAATACTCATTAGTATTAGCAATCGTATGTATAACATAGTAATAATGTCAATACATAGCGTCATACGCAAGGTAGAGTCAAACAGTAACACTTCTGATTGATATTTCACTCATTACAGTATATAACTTCTACTCGATTCATGTGGACATTGAACTATACTTAGCTATGAGAGGTAAATAAACTGTACCATGTGCTAACTGTTTCAGTATTTTCTGCATGATTCTACATTATTGTGCACTAATAAACTATTAATCATAATTGGAAGTTGTCTTCTCTCAATTTATCTTGGGAGAGGACAACTTCTAACTATAAACAACAGCTAAGATTAGAGAGTTCATTTATAATAATTATGGGTTAACAGGTATGTTTGACAATATTTTAAAATTAACCATCCTAAAAGCCATATATAATAATAATACGCAGGTGGTAGCAAGTGTCTGTTGTAACTTGTATGATATATCAGGAGACAACAGTTCCTTAGCAGGTTAAGACAGTGAAGAGTTTTTAGTGCAGGTAGGTACTCATATCAGCTGGTCTCCTGGTCTTATGCTGGAGAGAGGCGATTACACTAACTTGGGTCTAGTGGTCACAGCGTAGTCAGCATTTGTATGACACAACTCAAACTGTGGCTTCCCTACTTAGTTCTCCAGGTCATTAAAGTGAGTAGGAAGTCATTAGTAGGAAACGCAAGGAGTGCATATTGATGTTGTAGTGTACGTAGAAATATTCTTATAATATGCTTATTAAATATGAGTAATTAGCACTAGAACTACAGTAACTAGACTGATTCTGATTGGCTAGGATAAATATCAGCCACACCTATTGAACTAGTATACTAAAAGGTCTGCCTGCCTGAACATGCTGTCGGACTGGCGAGAGGTGTTAACCATAATGTTACTCTGCCTGGTGTACGTCTATTAGAAATGGCATCACATTCATGAAATGTCTCACACATAAGCCATATAATGAACAATTGCTGTAATAATTACAAAGAACAACTAACAGCAAGCTGTGATTAGCTGACTGACTGTCGTACAGAGGTAGACATCATTGGTTGATGGCTATATGACTGTTTGTCTCATAGGAGTAAAATCAATGATTTAGTAATGTCAGCAATATACATACAAGTGTATATGCATATCAATATCCATATACTACATGGATAAATATTATATTGGCGGGACAAATATTTATGTTTATATGTATTTTACACGTATTCTATATAATTATATAATTATATATTTTACAATATAAAATACGATTGCAACAATAGGTACATTCGCCGGGTGACAGACGTCTATAAGTAGTAACAAACTAGACGCCTACGCTAATGTATGTAGGGCGAATGCGTTCACACTCGTGTTGACATAAAAACCATTATTCATAAATATAGACGACCAAGTTCGAGTAACACCATAGACATGCGCAGAATTGACATCGAATAGTAAGCTTTGTAGCGCAGCGTCAAGGTGGCAGACGGTTGCTAGGTGACATGTTAATAAGAGATCGCGGCTGCTGCAACTACTAAACTGCTGTAGTAACTAACACTAGTTCTGATGGCTAACAGACATACATTCACTGTTCCCTTTTTACATGATAGTAAGTCATACACTGGTGAGTATACTTAAATCATCTATGTGAATTTCTTCGCTACTCTAACATTTAACAATAAATGTTAATCAATCGCCCACTTGTTCGATATTAAATTACCCACTCACTGACTTAATCAGTCACTCATTCACTTGATCATCACTCATTCATTATTTCATTGTTGAAAAAATGATCAATGTGACTAACCAACCTATCAGTTATTTAATCGATCTTTTTTCGTGACTCTATCACTAGTTATTATTATTTAGAAATTCAGTAAACTTATCACTAATTCATTCACGAACGAATAGTCATAATAATTATATTTCGGTCAATAATAATAATTATTATTATAGTACATTAACCTAAGTAGCTCACTAACAGACCCAATAACTTATTTTGTTCCTAATTTTTTTCACAAATTACACACTCATTTCGTCAATCACTCGACCAACTTGTCCAATTAATTAATCAATCAATCACTCACTCTCTTTATTGACTTTGACAGTAAAGGGAAATTTCGAAAATGTTAGTTAGAAACAGGGCATTCTGCAAACATAATTTTGTTTAGAAAAAACTTATTTCCAAACTGTAGTTTACATTAAGAAGAAAAAACTTACAGATAGTAAATTATTTTTAGTAGTAGTAGTAAAAGCGAAAAAATATGATATTGGAAATAAAAACTAATAGAAAGCTAAGGTTTGGGGCTTATATTTTCTAAATGGTTGTTTCTAACTGACATTTGTGAACAGTCATGAATTTGACTTTCACTCTAACTGGTCTCAGAATTAATAAAATCTAGAAATAAAAGTAGAAAGTAGATTCTGTTTTATTTACAGAACTGAATGATGTTCAAGAGCAACGTACCGATGTCTTCCAAACCTGGCGCAGTGATGCACATGGTAAGTGTTATTATTGTATAGGTAGCTACTAATATGAGTCTAATGACATTTAAATAGTACACATTTCTCATTGACTCTTGTCTAAATAGTTGTGTGACTGGTTTTTAGAATGTAGTACTTCCACAAGGTAAGCTTTATTAAAATTTTGTTTATTTCATTGTTCACTTGTGTGTTTAATGTTTGCATTGTTTTATATATTATGAAGTGTAAGGCATCGATTTTATTATACTAATTTTATATTTCCAGTTTGATAAACGTCACAGAAAAAAAGAGAGCAGGGAGACCAAAGGGTTGCAAGGATAGTCAACCGAGAAAATCAAGAGGTACTAGCAAATCAATACATTTTCTAGATCAAGCCTCCATGTCTTAATAATATCGTTTACTTCATGTTTTCTTTGGTACCATGCATGTAGCTATTATGCTGCAGTCCTTTTATCAGTGCCAATATATTATTTTTAGCCATGAAACGTAGTAGCAGTGAAGCTGATCTAGATGTGACACCTAAGAAAATCACAGTGAGTGCTTCATCTACTGAAGTATCAGAGGCCAATAGCCCAAGTACATCTGGCAGCACACCTAGCAGCTCTAACACTGAGCTGAGCAAAAACAAATTTGAAGAGGATTACATCCCCGATGGTGAGTTAATTTTCTTTAGTAGATTTCGCTGGTGATACATGTATTATTTATATTCTGCTTGTAGAGCTAAATACTTTGTAAGTGTTAATAGAACACTGATATTTTCTCTTAAGGTGAAGAAATTGATGACAGTGAAGTGGATACTGATGGCTGGAGTGCAGATGCCATTAAAGCTCTTTGCAACCTTCACATACCAAAGCTAACTTCATATAATAGCGGTGATATGGCAGGTAAACGCAAATACTGGAAGAACCTTTGCAATGAGTTGAAAGGACAAGGGTTTAAGAGTGAAGTGTTTTCATCCAGTGAAAAAGTGTCAAGAAAGTGGAGGTACATCTTTGGACAATATAACAAGGTCAAAGACAACAACGGGAAAACGGGCCGCAGTAGGTTAAAATTCAAACATTATGACATTATGCATGAAGTATTTTGTGATACAAACGCAAATAATTTGGTAACTGAGCCAAAGTTTGTTGAGCCTAACCAAGAAGTTGGATTTGCTCGCAGACAGAGAGCTAAAGGCAAAAGTGAAAAGTCTCATCAGGAATTAATGAGAGAAATAGCTGAAAACTACAACAGAGAGTCACTTAAGCTACAGCAGCAGGCATTAGATTTAGAGCGAGAGAAAGTTGAACTGTTAAGGGCTCTGTTGAATAAATAATTTTAGTTACAACATTGCGATACCTAGTTTTATACCCTCCTTGTGTATGCTCATGTATAGATTTGGGATAGCGTAATATTTACATTGTTCTTCTCATATTATGTATTATGTTTGTTAGAATAAAATAGTTGTTATTGGCATGCATGAAATTTCTATTTATTTATTAGAACTAGAACATACAATTGTAAGCGATAACATCAAAATTTAAGTCAAATATATTATGCTACTTAATATTAGTCAGAATTAAAATAAATCGAATTAATTATGCAAGTAAACAGTAAGTTGAGTAGAACTACTGTAATAACAAGGCAATAGTCCCTCTTCGCTGTTCTTTGTCAACAGGAAGTGAAACACACGCTGCCTTATCCACTACTATTTCATTACCAGCTACTTCATTATCAATGATAAAATTATGTAGAAGCATGCATGATGTTATAATTAAAACAGCACGCTCCCAAGATGCGACTTTCAGTGGGCTACCAATACGTCTAAATTTCGCTTTCAGTAACCCAAATGTGTGCTCCACTACCATCCTGTTAACGCTATGTTTATAATTAAAAGTTTTTTGGCACACTGTTAACGATCCATTGTCTTTGAATGGCACAACCATTCGGCTTGACAGCTTGTAGGCACTGTCGCCGATCAGATGGTATTGTGGCGGTACTTCTTCTAGCAGTTCTTCAATTCCACTAAGTCTATAAACCCTCTGATCGTGGAATGATCCTGGGCACCCAACTGAATAATGTAGGAAGCGCCTATCGCAGTTGGCAATAGCAGCTACCGCAATGCTATGGTGACCCTTCCTATCAATCCATATATCAGGATCAGAGGTGGGTTTCATGATTCTGATGTGTGTACCATCAACAGCACCAATGATTCCTGGAAACCCATTTTTGGTATAGAACTGCGAAGCATTCTTGCCACACTCCGCTTCTGTCTTTGGAAAGTTTATTTGGGGCTTTAACTCACGCTGTATGGCACCTAATACTATATCAACAGATTCGTGAATGACCGATTCTGTGGTGCCAAACCTTGCTGCCAACTGTCGATAGCTTTCCTCTGTGGCTACAAACCATAGCACAACTTGTAGTCTCTCACTGGGTGGCAACACGCTCTGACCCATACCATCAAACGGCTTTGGTAAATGATGCTCAATTTTATCTGTAATCACATTGAAATTGCATTGCATTTGTGTAGATAAACATAAAGATAAATATCATAGTAAGATGACGGCATGGAATTCAATGTTATACATGGTAGAGCAAATTGATCATACATCTTTGCAATGTGATTGTTACAAACATGTATGCGTATTTAAGAGTTTGTGACTGTTTGATAAAGACAGTTTTAATCAGTTCAACACCGGACAATTTGAAACCCCAAACACCAACCACCAGATTTCAACTAATTTCCATTACTATTCTAATGTTCAATTAATTAAATAAATTAATTAAAAATTCTGAAGTGTCTGGTAAATTCCTCCTCATCCATGGCTGGAATTGTACTCTGGCGAAACTCTTTACTTTTTTCTATTTTTCTCTCACTTTCTTCATAGAGACTGCAGAACAAAGAATTAGCTCTTTCATCATGTATCCTTGTCAGCTTACTACAATATTTAAAAACTTTATTTAATATATACCTTGAAACATGTTAATTTATAATGTTATGTATGATATTTGGTAAATAATTCAAAATAATAATATCTGCATTCAGAAACACAGTTTTAAATTTTAATCAGCATTTTTCTACTCTCCGTATTGTAATGTCCAACGCTACACGTGACCTCGCTGTAATTATAACTTATTGCTAATTTAAATATCAAATTTAATTTGTGATTTGGCTTACGGGTCAGTTTTATTCACGTACATAACACTAATTCAATACTGAGACAAAGAAGACTACTACAATAGTTTACATTTAGTATGTTAGTAGAAGTGAATTACTTTTTTAAAATTCAAATGAATACTTATAAAAATATAATATATAATAAAAATTAAATTGCCATCGAACGAGTAATTAGAATGTATTTTCTTCACATGTACACAATTAACGCATCTTAAAGTTTTTGCATACCTTAAACAAGGCTCATCTCGAAGCAAAAATGTGGCAAGCTTTGGATCCATAATAACCGAAATTTAAATTAAAATATCTTAATTAATACTGAGTCACTGGGTGATTCACTGCAAAACACGGAAGCAACAGGTAAACAACTGTGGCCTTGACACGATATCCTTCTGCAAGACGTTTCTAAGTAACAATTTACTGCGGACCTATTTTGCATATTAGACGCTTAGTCCAAGACGCATTCGCCCAGTCCAGGCGCCTAAATAACAAGCACGAACATGAAAACTCAAACGGACCAGTCAGACGACCAAACATATTATGAACGCCTTGACCAAAAAATTAGTTTAAAATTCGGCTAAAATTAATAGTTATAGACGTCTGTCACCCGGCGAATGTATGTTGTAGTGTACGTAGAAATATTCTTATAATATGCTTATTAAATATGAGTAATTAGCACTAGAACTACAGTAACTAGACTGATTCTGATTGGCTAGGATAAATATCAGCCACACCTATTGAACTAGTATACTAAAAGGTCTGCCTGCCTGAACATGCTGTCGGACTGGCGAGAGGTGTTAACCATAATGTTACTCTGCCTGGTGTACGTCTATTAGAAATGGCATCACATTCATGAAATGTCTCACACATAAGCCATGTAATGAACAATTGCTGTAATAATTACAAAGAACAACTAACAGCAAGCTGTGATTAGCTGACTGACTGTCGTACAGAGGTAGACATCATTGGTTGATGGCTATATGACTGTTTGTCTCATAGGAGTAAAAT
This sequence comes from Bugulina stolonifera, assembly GCA_935421135.1. Lineage (NCBI taxonomy): Eukaryota > Metazoa > Bryozoa > Gymnolaemata > Cheilostomatida > Bugulidae > Bugulina > Bugulina stolonifera. The sequence continues at coordinate 8,112,373 of OW285194.1, forward strand.
CAATGATTTAGTAATGTCAGCAATATACATACAAGTGTATATGCATATCAATATCCATATACTACATGGATAAATATTATATTGGCGGGACAAATATTTATGTTTATATGTATTTTACACGTATTCTATATAATTATATAATTATATATTTTACAATATAAAATACGATTGCAACAATGGCAGAAGTGCTCAGTAAAACACGTTTAGAGCTAAAATATCACAATAAAACCAAAGTGTTAAAAACAATTTTATTATTATTGGTTTTGTGTTAAAACACTCATCGGATAAACAATGGTTTAGAGTAGTGGAGAATATGTCATGTACATGCATTGTTTTCAACACTTTGGCTTTATTTTGATATACAGTACAGTATTGCTAAGGTGTTCTCCCAGGCATATCTCTGAGCTGCACTGATGAGGTGTTAAACACCGAAACAGTACACTGTATGCAGATTGAGTATATATGATATATATATGTATATCATATATATATCATATATGATATAGATATATATGATATACGTATATAAAAAACTCACCAGGATCCAACAGAAGTCATTGCGACTCTTCAGGTACCCTAATTATAGTAATATAATAAAATACTCACCAGGCATAATTATACTCCTCGGCGTGACCAGCCCTTGCAGCTTGCACTGCCAGGTGCCAGTGCTGGCCAACTCCCTGTGGGAAAAGGCCCAGATGACATGGCCTTTTTTGGTAGGGGTAGAAGAGTTGCCTTGACGCCATGCTCTTGCATGACCCCAAGGCACAGGGGTAATTATGGCTGGATGCTCTTCCTAACACGTACCGTGACTGAGATTCGAACCTGAAACCTTCAGCACGAAGGGTCAGCATTCTAACCCCTAAGCCACGGCTGTTCCCATATATATATTTATATATTCATATTTTGTATTTTATGTTTACATGTGTTACCACCAGTGACAACCCTTTCAGGCTTCAGCTGACCACACAGTCTCTGCAAATATGAACTTTAAATAATGGAGGCACCCTGTATGTATTTCACCTGCATGCAAAATAAAGATCCACCTCTGCCCTCTTCGATACAAGAACAGCCACATCCTTGGCAGAGCAAGCGAAATCTACCGCATCAGCACTGTCCGTTCCGGCCTTGTAGCACAATGGTTCATGCTGGGCTAAACAGGCAGTGACAGAAAAGTGGTGGTGAGAACTTGGTAAGCTCATAAGCCTCGGCTATAAATAGGACACACCTAGCTGTGATATATAAATATAATACTATTGATATTCTTGGTCACTAGATTCTGCCACTATTATTTAGTTATTAATATTTGCTGTGTATCTAAGTATGTAACCAACACAGTATATTATTATTATTGAGTAATATTGCAACCTTCGCCCAACAATCTAGCTAGGTAGGAGGGAAACAGGTACATGTGCCATGGCGCCTGTGGGGGTAGGCTTAGATCAATTTGGAAATTTGTTGCACCCCAACACCTCTCACCGCGCCGCCCAATCACTGGAGAGGTTAAGGCCACGGCAGTCAAGTGCAGATTGGCCATGACACTCTCTCGATACTCACTAGCCAAGCTAGTATCTGCACTGTCAATGTGGTTCACTGCGCGATGCTAGCCAGCCAATCAAGGCAGGCTACTGTGACCTCAGATCAGAACACTGCCTCCTTGGTACAGAGCAGCACCCTTTACTGAGAGCACATGACATCCCTCTCCACATTGCCTCAGGACCATACGCTTGAGCCTTAACGCATGAAATGCTTTTGGCATAACTAGTTATTTGATCTCGTCCTTGTTTGTGTTACCATTGTTATTTTCATTGAGAGTACACACAACATATCGTTAAGCTCGTTTAAGTTTCTTTGAGTTCCCGGGTTATCGTTATTATTATTGTCATTATTAAACAAAACAATATACTATAAATTATTAGAAGACTGTCATAGGGGCAAAAGGATTTCCAAACAATTATCTTGTTATAAGCTTTTATTATTTCTCAGTGTTCAATTCCCATAAGATATCAGAGCTGTAGTTCATTATCGATCTACTGTAACTGTGAAACAGAGCACTGTACTGTGTCACCTTCATTGACTAACAATCATGAAATATGTATGTACATGACATGTACATGTATAACCAGATAATTGTTTGGAAATCCTTTTGCCCCTATGAATTTCTTGCACATTTACGAGTATGTGTATATAATACAACTGTATATACATGCACACTACACAATTGAAACGCAGTCATACTACAAGGGAATGAATTTTTATATTACTGTAGCACAGAGTTTGGTCATAGACAAGCTGTTGGAAGAACAAATAGTGTAGAGGGAAGCAACCATGGTTTGGAGTAGTTTGACGACTCTGAACTTGGGACTCATTCTCATTATTTGTCTGGGTATGTCTTACTTTTTTATTCGTAACTTGTGGCTTCTTAATGTTCATGCACCCATCGACTAGGTGCTGTATTATTGTGTCCAGCTGGGGAGCTGAGATGCAACCGTACAGTACAACATACACGCCAGAGTACAAGGGAGTCAAAACTAGCTGACCAAGCACGTTAATATTATTTCTCGCTGATCTATGGTTATGGTAAAGGCTGCTGATTTCATGGTAAAATATATAAACCACCTTTATCTACAGTATGCGCATGCATTACAGATTGAAAGGATGTGACATCACAGTCTTTTACTATTCCCATACTCCATGTACATGTAGGTATATATAAAATTGTCAACAGAAATTGTTAGAAAATGATTGGCTACTACTCATTACAGGTATGAATAGAGGAGAGTTGTATAAATATATTGGATGTTATAAAGATGGTCCAAACAGAACACTTGATGGTGGAGTTACAAGATCATATTATGGAACGACTGTGGAGCTATGCCAGTCTAGATGCTACAGTGAGGGTATGTTTAGTACATTCACCCATGATCTATGATATGTAGCAGCAACAGCTGCTAGTTTAAAATCGCCAGGGGTGTAACGTGGGTCGAAGATTGTCAACTATTTAGGGTACTTCAAGCCACCTCTTCTATGCTTCTATACGGTATGTCCTAGAAGTATTGAACCAGCTTATTATCTAACAATAATTACTATTAAATTATATGTATGCAGTAGACAGATGGTTCACAGGTCTATTCACAATGTTTTCATTCTTCACATATTTGTAGCTGCATGTCTATTAACAAGTGTAATAAGGGAAGTTATTCATCTATCATTACATAATTACAGGCGTGACCGAATCTAATACTATTTTTATTGTGTCTTTTTTCATTCAAAGTGTTTCTCAACGTATGTGGTGACATTATGATTGTAAATATGTCTCCCTCAGAGAATTAAAGAATAACTCCAGTAATATACCAGTGGAAATATAATATGCCTTGAGAGATTGTTTCTTGTTAAAACTTGTTAGCAACTATCTATTTAACTAACACGCTTTAGGTTACAAGTTTGTTGGCGTTGAATACGGAAGAGAATGCTGGTGTGAAAATAGTAATTTATGTAAAAATGGAGGGATTGCTATGGAGGATGAGTGTGACTCTCCATGCTCTGGGAACCACTCACAAATGTGTGGTGGGAGCTATAGAATGTCAATTTATGAGTTACAAACAGGTACATGCATATACACTGTAGGCAAAATCTCTAAGCTAAAACACAGAACTTTCACTGATGGCATGCTACCAAAGTCTTTATCTTTTGACATACAGATTGTATTTAACAAGTGACTAAATTGAATTTCAATTGCCATAAGCAGCTCTCGGGCAGTAAAGTAGCCATGTTATTATTAAATCGGTCTCTTCAATTTACATTTATTTGTACAATGTATTTTATTAAACCATTTGAATATCTCTAGTATCGTCTTTGTCCCTGAGACGGCTCAACAGTATCATTCTGTGATTCGTCTAAAGAGTTGTTTTTAATCTACTAGTCAAAAGAAGTGATGGCAGCAACTAACGGCATGTCAATTTTTTCGGCATTTCTCAGTGATTATCTGTGGGTAGTAAGTTCTATTCTCTTGAAGAATCGTGACCAAGATTGTTATGTTTTGTTGCAGACCTAAATAGTACCAATCAAGCCAAATTCTCAGAACAACGTGACCTCGCATATATTGGAGCACTGGCTAACCAATCAGCAAGAACCAAAGTAGAATGTACTCTACAGTGCCAGAGTAACAAGACCTTCTGTGTCGGGTTTGAGTACTTTGAGTCTACTCGAGTATGTTCCACATATAGAAGAGATTGTTCATCGCCAGTCTATGTTGGAGACCGTATGATTTACGAGAGAGCACCATAATCGCGCTAGCAAGTGAATGAAGGCTGGAATCATTTGATGATGGATTTTGCATTTTGCATATTTTTCCATTGTTGTCACATTCATAAATGGTGAATTGCAATTTATCTGTTACACAACATCTCTGTCTTGATTATTGTCATTTATTTCCTATCCAACTATATTTATTGCTTCTGGTCTTTCTACTTCACAACAACTCTCTCATCGGCAACAGCACATGTGCACCAAGCTTCTGCTAACTTGGTGTTTTTCAGCTCGCACTTTTATGGTAAATAATAATTTCAAAACCCATAATGCAAATTATTCAAATTTTCTTGTACTTTTATTCATTATAATATTTGACTTCAACTCAGAGTATACAGAGATAAGTAGAACTGATTAAGTTAGAGTAAGTTTTAAACTGCTCACCCCAAATAGCAAACAACAGAACAAGAGAACTCAATCCAAGTTGGTGATACATTATACCCTCATTGAGTAGTTGTGGGAGAGTCATTATTATCTTTATGTAAATAGCAGCATTATCTATAAAAATTCAGAATAATAGTTACAATGTTATGATTTGTGTATTATATTGTGTTCTGTTATTATCTCATTATTATTGCTTCCATGCTATAAAGATTATCTACTGAGTAGCAGACGTTCATCTATGTATGTCTGTGTATTACCACTGATTCAGTCTTCTAGTTCTGTTGGCATGTGTTTATGTTTATAAGCATACTAATGCTTTACCAACATACATGTATTTTAGCTGTTTGCAAAGTTTTTTTTTTAAAATAGACTGACTGTTGTATTTACTCAATTTTTCAATTTAATAAACTTGTTGTGTATATATCACTGGTTTATATTATAACAATAATTTTCTTGCAGTAACTAATTTACCAAAAGTGTAAACATCTTAATTGACACTTGCAGAAGTTGTGAGAAGTTAGAAAGTGCATTGTTGATTGCTAGTCCATTCGGCAGGATGATACTGAGCTGTTGTTAGTAGCGGTATTGTATTCAGACAATTGTACTAGTGCAGTGGTAATGTATTCAGACAATTCTGCAGTCATCTGGCAAAACGCAATAACTCAAAATTTTTCAATTTTCAGATTTTTCACTTTTCTTGCCATTCATGGTGCTAGGATTACTGTGTAACATTTTTTTTTGGGAAATGTTTTTAGAAATGCACTTTTTTGGGTGGGCATAACGTTCTAACTGCATCACTGTAGCGTGATTCATCTGGCATAACACAATAACTCCAGTTATGTTGTTTTGATTGATGAAATTGCAGCCCTAAGAGACAATTAGTGTGTTATGCATGGACTTCCTGAGGTTCTTGGTACATGTATAAATGGGAGTTTCTCTGTATCTGCAAACATAATAACAGTGAAATTCTTAGAGGCAGGCCACACCTTTATGTCAGCGGATAGTATTCATGCTGATGTGGAAAAAAGGATGAAGTCTATGAAGGACATTTACGATTTCAACGACTTTGTAGCCTGTTTCCCACCCAAAGAGTGTGGTTAAGTCACTCCTGTACTCTGAGTCTTTTAACTTACAGAGCATAAAGTCAATAACACAGGTACAAAAATCGCTGACATACACGTTGTTATGTTTTGCCGTGACACTCGTACCATGGCATACAATTACCGGCATACCGATAGTAGCTTCAACCATTTTGACTTCCTGTTTAGGAAATGCAGTATCCCATATGGAGTGTGTGATCAGGGAATCCCAACAGGAAAAAATAATGAGATTGTAAAAAATCTATTTTCCCTTGTGCCACCTACAAGAGCTTCATTCTGGCGTGATATTGCGACATGTTACCGGTCAGCCAATCATAACTAATGATGATCACGGAGAGCATGACAGTCAAACGTCCAAGCATTTATTCTTCGTAACTCATATCTTAGTCAAAGATGTTATATCACTTTATAATATTATGCTTGACCAGAGGATCAAAATACAAGCAATATATATGTTTATGTACTTATTAGTTCATGTATTATATAATTATGAATGAATTGCAAAGCCTTCAGGTTCTTATCTACCATTAATTCCTTCCTTCCTGCCTAAATACCATCATAATTTTATTAATTAGTTTGTTTTGCCAGATGAATACTAAGTGACAGCAGTGAATTATTCATCAGGTAAACTGCTATAACAGGACTTAGTGTGTTATGCCAGATGATTTAGGCAGGAAGTGCGAAGCTGCTCTCATCAGGCAGAACAAAATAATTAGCTTAAAATTCAACTTATGCACAAATTTTGAAAAAATATTTGTTTCCCCATTGAAAGTATTACATAATGTTATAATTCCAAAAGATTATGTTGTTTCAAAGATTTTCATGACCCTGGCAGCAATACAAACTTAAAAGCCTTCTCCTGAACAATTTGCAATAATGGAGTTATTGTGTTTTGCCAGATGACTGCAGAATTGTACTAGTGCAGTGGTAACGTATTCTGACAATTGTGCTAGGCGACTAAGTGCCGTAGAGGTCTCTGGTTCAAACCCCAGTTGAAGATCAGCATTACAGATGTGAAACCGAGTCTCGGCTCAGGAAAAAACTCTTTGCAGCAGAAAACATTTTGTAATACTTTATATTTTATACATGCAACATTCTGCTCGTGACTAAATAGTATGTGACCTTGGTTTAGGCATGCATATTTTATCAAATCTCTTATGGCCATAGCAACAATGAAATAGAACGATGCTAATATTATGTGTACACTCAATACTCATTAGTATCAACAATCGTATATATAACATAGTAATAATGCCAATACATCAAGTTAAACGCAAGGTAGAGTCAAACAGTAACACAACTGATCGATATTTCACTCATTGCAGTACATAACTTCTACTCGAACCATGTGGACATTGAACTATACTTAGCTATGAGGGGTAAATAAACTGTACCATGTGCTAACTGTTTCAGTATTTTCTGCATGATTCTACATTATTGTGCATTAAAAAGCTATTGATCATAATTAGAAGTTGTCTTCTCCCAATTTCTCCTGGGAGAGGACAACTTCTACCTATGAACCATAGCTAAAATTATAGAGTTAATTTATGATAATCATGGGTTAACAGGTATGTTTAACAATATTTTAAAATCAACTGTCTTAAAAGCAATATATAATAGCAACGTGGTCCATGCATTGGTAGCCCATGTATTGGTAGCCCATGCATTAGTAGTTCACGCATTTTTAGTCCATGCATTGGTAGTCCACGCATTGGTAGTCTACGCATTGGTAGTTCAGGCATTGGTAGTCCACGCATTGGTAGTCCACGCATTGGTAGTCCACACATTGGTAGTCCAGGCATTCGTAGTCCACGCATTGGTAGTCCACGCATTGGTAGTCCAGGCATTGGTAGTCCACGCATTGGTAGTCCATGCACTGGTAGTCCATGCATTGGTAGTTCACGCATTGGTAGTCCACGCATTGGTAGTCCATGCATTCGTAGTCCACGCATTAGTAGTCCACGCATTGGTAGTCCACGCATTGGTAGTCTACGCATTGGTAGTCCACGCATTGGTAGTCCACGCATTGGTAGTCCACGCATTGGTAGTCCACGCATTTGTAGCCCAGGCATTGGTAGTCCACGCATTAGTAGTCCACGCATTGGTAGTCCAGGCATTGGTAGTCCACGCATTGGCAGTCCACGCATTGGTAGTCCACGCATTGGTAGTCCACGCATTGTTAGTCCACACATTGGTAGTTCAGGCATTGGTAGTCCACGCATTGGTAGTCCACGCATTCGTAGTCCACGCATTGGTAGTCCACGCATTCGTAGTCCATGCATTGGTAGTCTAGGCATTGGTAGTCCACGCATTGATAGTCCATGCATTGGTAGTCCAGGCATTGGCAGTCCATGCATTGGTAGTCCACGCATTGGTAGTCCATGCATTGGTAGTTCATGCATTGGTAGTCCACGCATTGGAAGTCCACGCATTGGTAGTGTGGGCATTGAGCTACACTGTATGACTCGGTTATGAAAGTTAATTAAACTGTACCATGTGCCAACTGTTTCAGTATTTTCTACATAATGTACAGTGCAATGTAGAATGCTGCGGATTGCCAGTTTTAAAACTGTATAAATATCTGATCTAATATGCACATAGATGGGAAGTTGTTGGTTCACAGCAAAGTATTATCATACCTCCCCCTTAATGCTTTTCACTATTTTCTTTGTGTGCAGGAGCCGTAGATGTTGTGAGATTACTCTCGCCTATAACACAACAAAGGAAATGTGCAACATCTACCAAACCCCCTATAAGCTAAAAGATCACTCACCAAACCCCCCATAAGCTATACGATCATTTAGTACATACAGGTCAGAGCACATGGAAGATGGAATCAGAACCGGCTGATCTAGCAAGTGGGAGCTAGTGCTAGAGAGAGTGAGCAGGTGCAGTTCAGGTGCGGCACAACTCCAGCCGGCTTTTCTCTCTACAACGTGGGTAGGGGAGTGTGGAATTATTAGCAAAAGAATCGTGGAGTATGTAGTACTGCATCCGAAAAAGTGGGTTTCGGCTTGCATAGTAAAAGCTCTGCCTGCTGGAGCATGAGGTCAGCCCAGTGTTGGGAGCTGCTGTTTTTATTGCCGCTCATTGCTAGTGACTATCGACCTGTGACTGTCCTCTGGAGGTCAATGCGCTTGATTAATTTCAAGATTGCTAATTTTCACATGAGAATAGTACAATTGTAGTAATCGATTGGCAATAACAGTGGTAGTACTGAACAGATAATAAGCGCACTGAAATAATGTACATGGTACATGCAAGCATTCACTAGATTTACTGCACGGTGTGCATATTATTACAATAAAAAATTATATTAAATACACAAGAATATGTGCAATTCACGGATGACATGATTGATCAACATTTCTGTAAAGTTTAACCAAGAGAAACTTATTTCCAGACAGATATCTAGTGCAAGCTTTCATTTATTTATAAGTTTTCATTTCCCATGAGATATGAAATCTAGAGTTCATTATTCATGACCTACATGTGCATGTAAAACAGGAACCTACTTTGCTTTGGCACCAGACTGACCAGCATTATATTATTACATATGCATTTATGCTCATTGTGCTATAAGCTTGTGAAATTTTAAATTATTTTAGCAGAGACCTTGACTGTAGACAAGCTGTTAGAAGGATAAATAGCATAGAAGAAAGCAACTATGGCTTGGAGTAATTTGACCTTCCTAAATTTGGGACTTCTTCTCATTATTTGTCTGGGTATGTTCTTAATTTTTGGGTGCCCTCACAACAGGGCTTCTTAAATGTGATATTATACCATTATGCCCATCTGGGTGTAATATTACATAATTTCACCTAATCTTAGGTAATTGCAGTTGGAGCGTTTGGCTTGAGGGTGATACTACATGTATACCATATATATAATGAAAAAGATTGATACTCTATCTAGGTCTAGGCTGAAGAACCTAGGCTACCTGAAAATCACACCTACATGTACATGTAGTTGTTATGAGGCATCACAACCTGTAAAGAGTGTCACAAGATGCTGCTATTTGTTATACTACAGAATGCTTTAGGAACAGCTAACATAGTTCGCTTAGAGCTTGATCTCTCATTTGTGCTTCATTGCAATAGAAAATACAGTTAACTTTGACCTTTATCAACAGAAATTTTTATAAAATGATTGGCTACCACTCATTACAGGCATGAATAGAGGAGAGTTGTATAAATATATTGAATGTTATAAAGATGGTCCAAACAGAACACTTGATGTTGCCTATTATACCTTTCCAAGTGGAGTGACGGAAGAGCTATGCCAGGATAAATGTTACAGCGAAGGTATGTTCACTACTGTAGTCAACCATATTCTATAATATTTTCATGTATAGTAGATACAGCTATTTCACTCATGTAGTTAAAACTTGCCAGGTACGGAAAATATTCACTGACTTTCTATGGTTATGTTCTGTGCTTACTGCGAAGCATGGAAAAGTGCACTTTGGATAGAGTAAATAGCTATGCACAAAATCTGCTTCGTAGTAGCACGGAGAATCGAAGGCCACAGTGAATGTGTATAATATTGTCCAGCTGCCTCTACTATGCCACATATTCTAGAAGTATTGAAACATCTATGATGTCACTCAGAGACTATCGGTAGCTCATTGGTACACGCTGTCACCAGTCAGATTAATGCTATTTTTGTTTTGGCTCCATCTAGTCTAGCGATCTCTCAACATGCAGTATGTGTGATGGTATTATGATAACCTACAACCTCTCTTTGGGTTTGAACACAACTCCAAAAATATAATTATATGTGAAAATATTGCTTCACGCTTATTTATCTAACAAACTTTAGGTTACAAGTTAGCTGGTACCCAAAGCGGAGCAGAATGTTGGTGTGGAGATCATACATGTGATTTAGGTAAAAATGGAGGGATTGCTGCAGAGAATGAGTGTTCTGTTCCTTGTGCCGGCAACCACTCACAGATATGTTGAGGGCCCCATAGACTCTCAATTTACGAGTTACAGACAGGTATGAAAATAGACACAGTCTCTGGATTAAAGAATTACAGCACCTTCAATGGTGGCACACTCACCAGAGCTATAAACTTTTGCATGTATTTATAAATGAATTAGATTTCAATTTTTTATGTCTTGAATTAAATGGTCTATTAATTTGCACTTACGTATATTTCATCAATCCTTCTGATTATCCGTGTTGTTTTTACCGCAATATTTACCGGATGGTTTGGCGACACTAATCTGTATGCATATTTGTGACAAGCCCAACAAGTTATTTTTTAGTCTAGTCAGATTATTTATGAAATTTAAGTTTACTGCATACTTTGTAACAATATTTTGACAAATCATTTCAGAGAAGAGTTTTCACTCGATTATGACTGGGTCTACTATACAACATTTTTGTTGCAGAACTAAGCTCTAACCAAGTCAAATTCTCGAAACAACATGGCGCCTCATCTATTGAGCCACTGGGTAGCCAATCAGCAAGAACAAAAGTGGAATGTGCTGTACAGTGCCTTAACAACGGCTTCTGTGTTGGATTTGCTTTCTTGGAGTCTACTCTAGTATGCGTCACTTATCGCAAAAACTGTTCTTCCCTTATCTATGATGGAGCTCATACGATATACCAGAGAGATTCGTGATTTCACTTATCTGGTGATCAAAGGATGGAATGGTTTGGTGAAGGACGCTAAATTATTCATATTTTTATATTGTTATCATCTTTGTGGCCATCAACTTAGACACTGAAATGGATCGTGAATTCCACCTTACCCACTACACTACGCTTGTCTTAGTTATCACTATTTTTGTGTCGTTCAGCTGCCTTAAAAGTTATCATATTTTTTTTTATTATTTTGTTTTTATTTATGCATTCTCAATTTTACAACAATTTGCCTGAGACAGTTCTATTAAGGTTAACTACATATGCTTACCCATTTGCCGCCAATTTGGAATTTTCAATAGCAATAGTTTCGGAATCTATAATGCAAATCATTCCATTTTCCGTAGTTTTATTTATTTGCATATTCAACTTCGAATCAGAGTAGAACAATTGATATGGCCAACCACTGTAAGTAATTTAGTCAAGGCTGAGCCTGTTTTAAATTACTCATTTTGAATTGAAAGCAAGGAAGGTCCATCCAAGTGGTAATGCATTGTACCATTTTGAGTAGTTTTGGGAAAGTCATTATTATAGATATTATATCATTAGATATTATATTATAGATTATATATTATATAGATTTATATATTATTATAGATTATTGAATAGTAAGACGAGACGCATTTTTTAATATTTTTATTGACTCCTAGTATTTCGATGTATGTCCATACATAATCATCATCTGGTGATGATGTATGGGCATACATGTACATCGAAATGTTAGGAGTCAATAAAAATATTAAAAAATGCGTGTCATCTTACTATTCTATACTTGCTCACACCAACATTTTCTATTATAGATTATTATATTATAGATTATATATTATCTAGATATATATTATATAGATTATTTATATTATATTATATTATTATCATTAGATATTATAGATAATATTATTATCTAAATATAGAAAGATTATCTACAATTAATGCTCATAATAATACATCTATGTTTGTAATACACTCACTTTACTCACTCAGTTAGTTTGTTCTGCTAAGACATTTAGAACTTGGCTGCAATTTACAAGCACATATTACCTCTACCTTGGCAGTTGAACAAATAATATCTATTTTAAACATACATGTACAAGTAAACAGTATAAGCAATGAACATACAATGTGCATGATTCATCTACAAAGCACCAACTCTTCATATTGCAGAACTTGCAATTTCTTGTCTACTTTGAAAGATGCTTTTACTTTATAAATGTAGTACCATCAAACCTACAATAATTATGGTGCGGGATAGTAGCATTAGGGTCGAGTTTGGACCAGAGCAATGCAACACTAGCACTGGCTTTCGATGCTTCGCACTACTACGAAGCTAGATTTCGTTCGAAGTTATCCACTCCATTCGACGTGAGCATGTCCATGCTTTGCAGTACATGCAGTAGACACTGGAGTTGTCTGTTCAATAGCATTATCCACTCTGTAGTCATGTTTTATTTTGTTTTGTAGTTGTCTACTCCTGCTGTATGTTGCTTATAAGCATTTTACATGTGCATGTTATTGATAAATGATAAGTAAATATTATAATTCAGATCAAGTAATTTTGTTTATTAGATCATAATCAATATAATGCACACATCTGAATTAAAATACTACAATTAAGCATTAATATGTTATAATATCACAAACAAGAGGTAAGTTAGTAGCAATAATCTAGAATTATTTTCCTTGATTAGCTTGGAAGTTAGCTTTCCTTGATCTGTGATGATGAGGAAACTGTAGGGCAGGCTGCGGCTTGTTTGAAGGCTATTTTGCCAGCTTACATAAATTTGGCTAGCGCACAACTAAACCACCCAGTGGCCATTCCACCTCTACGCCAGCAGGAAGAAGGATATCATCACTTTCACAAAATCATGAAATATTCATAAATGTAAAGAAGAAGCAAACATAGAAATAAAGAAAAGAAAACGAAACACTTCAACAATTAGTCAATACCAGGCACAGTATACCTAGCACTAGCATTCTTAACCACAATAGATGATAGGAGAGTTGTGAAAGATTGTTGTGAAGAAGCATGCAAGTAGACAGATATTGTATTAAAAGAGGGCTGAGGACAAGACTGTGGAGTAAAAGATGGTTGTTAGAAAGGTGCACGTGGAGTGTTATAATGTGCTGATGGTGTTGGATATACAAAATAAGTAGCCTAGATGGTGTGTATGTATGATATTGATCGTGTGGAGTAGAAGGTGATTGCAGAGTAGCTGGCTTCTCTGTAATGTTGGAAGATTGGCTGACAAATAATTTACACATCACAGAAGAGAAGCCTTCCGTCATGACCCTGTTTGACTATGAATTATCCTGCTAAAGGCTTCCATATTGACTGTTCGCAGCACTCCATTTCTTGGCAGAGTTGAGTTGAGAGTGATCTATGTCTGTAAACAGAAGAGAAAGCAGTCATCCAGCGTTTCATAATATTTCATGCTGATATCAAGCAATAAAAGCTAAATTTGATGATCTGAAGCTGTGGAAATTCATTAGCAACAGATTAATGTGACAGATTATTGTGCGAATCTCTTCTGTTGTTGGTTTTGCAAACTTGTGAGAGTATGACTTCTCAACATAACAAAAACAGTCACATCAAAGGGAGCCTGCAAGAGAGATTATTAGCTGAGTAAAGTAGAGTAGGATAGGATTCATAGGAAGCATAGAGCAGTTATTCATTAGAATGTAAAATTACTAAAATGACAGTAGTTTAACCAAGCATGCAGTGTGGATAGGTTACAGGTCATTCTACTCGCACCAAAGGTAGAAGACAGCACATAAATACATGTATACTTATTTGAATTTTTAACGCGCAGAATATCCTGGAATATATATTCATATAGATATAAAATATTTTTTAACATGATTGTATTGTAAAGCACAAATTACCAAAATTAAATACACTATATTTTCTCCAATAAATAATATAAAATTTATAATTATAATACTAGTAAGTAAGCAAATCAATCTATTTACCGTTGCAATAAATTTATAATAAATTCGATTTTATTATAAATTTATTGTAATGGAATGACCAGGGTTAATTGATCGATTTACTTATTATTAGAAAAATATGTGCCCGGTCTTCTTCTCCCAAGCAGTAGTACGATTTTCATTTACAATGTTGTTAGAGTTAGACCAACTAACCTAAACTAAAACTTAACTTAAACTTTAGCTGACAAATTTAGAAATTAATCTTTTCGTGTTGGATTGGCACCTTTCAACAATATTTCTGAAAGATTTCGTTTCTTTTACCAAAGCTTGAAATATTAATATTTCATCGTCTTCTACGACGCAACCATGACATCTAACGGTTTTGAAAAGAGAATTAAAATTAGATTTATGCTACTCAACAATTCATAAAAACCTCCAACGGAAACGAGCACTTGCAGTCGACCTTTTTGAACCCACAATGGATTCTTTCCCAAACGACCGCTTCGAATGAACCATACTTCGAAGCGATGACTCGCATGGCTTCGTAGCCGTCATTCAACAAAAAAATCATACGAAGTCATTCGAAGTATCCCATTCCATGCTTTGCAGGGGCAGACAATTCGAAGTACTTCGAAGCACCGAAAGCCAGTGATTGTAGCAACTTGGAGTAGCATAGCATAGCATGGCATAGCATAGCGTAGCACAGCATAGCGTAGCAAAACATGGCATAATATGGCATGGCATGGCGTAGTGCAAAATAGCATAGTAATCTTTACGTCAGTACAAGGAGTCACATTACGCAAGCCTTGTTCAGAATCTTCAAGTTTTATCTGTGTATAAAATATTCGCAATACACACATCTTTGATAATGATTCTAACCTACCACCTTCTGCAAGCACAGAGAATACCAATCTCATCAAAAATGATTGGATCAATACTCTCAAGCTCTGCACTGAAAACTAAACTTTGTTATCTAGTCCCATTAAAAATTCATAGCAGTATAATAATACATTCATCTGTTAACTGGTGCACTAGAATATAAGGTATAATACATGTACATGTATATTGACATTGACATACAAATACAGTTCATGCTTAGGTCAAATAGCTTGGGATCTATATAAAGTTACAAAAGAAGGCTTCGGCTGGTAATAGGAGTTCCACTCAATGTAATATTTAGTAGATATCATAATTATTCTGGACTGAATAATTCTGATGGATAAATTGTATAGCAACCAGAAATAATATCATTGCTTATATTGACTAAAACAAGCAGAAAAACCCAGTATGCATGCATGCTAATAGGCCTGTTACTGCCTTCATATACAATGCTATTGGAGAGCAAATGGTACATTATTTTATGCTTGGATACTAAGGTGGTAATTTCGCAATACCACAAATTAGCAGAAAGAATTTTTGTTTGAAAATTCGTACCTCATGTATTGTGCCAATTGAATTACAAGTACAGTTATACCAGTAAATTTGCCAAGAGTATATTACTCTGTTGAATGGTTAGGTAGCAATGATTGTTTGCAAGTTTTAATAACCCATCTATAAATTGATCATGTGATCAGTCACTAAAAATTAACCTACTAGCCTACTAACCTACGTTTTGAGCAATGACCAAAAACTTGTATGCAGCTGTTTAGAAGGAATAGGCGGACATCCAAAACGAGATACTTACTATAATAATACTAACATGTATGTTTTGTGCTAATTTATTTACAATGGATAATAGTTGATAGCATAATAAAGAAACACCATAAATGTAAATTAAGTGATGAATATCAATGACAGCCTAGCTTTGTGAAAGCTATTTCCCACTGAGAATCAGTAGTTGCACAAAGTTAGTAATTGCAAGAGAGCATAATTCCCAGTCAAATTGTTCACGGATCTCTTTTCTGAAGAATAGGAACAGCTGTGACAGTGATGTCTCAGTCTGTGAATACACACTGTACGCATAACCAAGACAGGAATCACTACAAAGCATATATAAGAAATGTTTCTCTTTAATAGAAAGTTCTTGGGCTCTGTTCTTCCGTGTAGTTCATTTGTAAACCAAATTTTAATGAAAACCGACATACTCATGGAATTGATTTCAGGCTAATATATGTGACGTTAGGTCCTTAAGCATCACAGTCTATTGGAGGTCCAGCATCGCACACCTTCACTGAGTCTACTCGGAGTTCATCAACAAAGAAATGGACCGAACTTGGTATACCTGCTCCGACAGAAGAACTAGGGAACGACATTCCTGGACAAGGTTTAACAGAATAGGTGAGAATATGAGCTCCTGTTGGAATTGAATGACATACTCCACTAACTGCAAAAGATACATGTACATAATACATGCAGGAGTATAATCACACAATGGTATTAAATGTGAGATGTAGATGTAGTCCTGTAGCCTCAGACCCTTAATGCAGTTTAGGAAATTTGTACAACGCGAAACACCTTAGGGGGGGGGGGAATAATTACTGTACCCTACTTTTGCTATCAATTTTAAGAATTTTGGGGGGCTAATTGCCAAGCACTAAGATAAAAAAGTATGGGCAGGCAATACAGCAGCTTTCTGTGAAAAATCTAGAGTTATCATCTCAGCAAATCATAAATTAAAGGGAAGGCGACTCCAATACTGAAATTTATTTGCAAGAATTTCTAGAATGAAGAAGCACAGGAGAGTGATAGTGATAGTAGGGGATGGTGGTAGTGAATTTAAACCCATATTTTTGCAGCAATTCCAAAATCAAATGGCCTCATAGCTTTATAAAATAAAAAGAACAGCAGCTGCCTGCCTAGCCATCTACGCTTTTTGCCCAGCTTGCGCAAGAGGTTACAGAGATTTAGGCCACCAATATTATTAAGCATAATTATTTCCTTATTAGTTGAACAGGCGAACACAACTCCAAGACTAAACAAAGAGAACAGAAAAGCTTCCATATTTGAAAGATGAGCTTGCACGTTATAATTTATGTTTCGTCTTATTAAATGTGAAAGCAAGAGTTTGATACAAATTGGACAGTTTTTCATGTAAGAAATTGTCAATTTTGCATCAAATTCTTCATATCTTTCACCAATTGTAGTGGTTTATACAAGATGTAGTGCATGTTTGAATATTTTATTGACATACATGTAGTTGCATAGCTCTTTACAGGCTAGAGGTGCACATGTTTTTTATTATTGTGGGATGTTGGTAGGACATTTCTCAATCTACATAAACATGGTCTGTGTTTTGGTTTTGTTTGCGCTCTTTGTACTAGAACTCCTTGATCTTACATGCACCCAAAGTAGTGTCTATCGACTCTAACACAATGCGTTTGGTTTTGCTACCGTAAAAAGCTTACCCTGCACTGGTAGATGTATACTAGCCTTGTACTCTACCGACAACATTCCATTTATAGGTCCAGGATTTGTACATTCTGCTCCGTCTATGGTGAAATACCTACAAAAGTGAGACATACAATAGTCCATGTACAAGCACATGCAAATATGTATTAATATAGTACATTGCGCATGTAAATAGGATTACACATATAATTAGAAATACACATACATGCAATGCAGGCTACATACAGTAGGCTGCATGCATGTCTAAAGGGCCAGCATACAGATGAACAAATAAGTAAAACAGTTAATGTTTTGTAGTATTTTAGGGCTAAACAATTTTTAGAGTTTCACTGAAGTACATGTAGGCCTACATGTATCATTAATTCAAGTTCTGCAATGCAATGCCAGTACACTTCAACTGAGTTCTGTTGAGGTGTCACACATATACTATGCCTATTATGTGCAAGTTTAATGCCTACTTATTATATTTTGTGCAGAGAAATTATTTCTTGAGTATCTCTAAATATCCCCAACCTTACTCGCCCATCTTGACCTTGTCCTATCACAAAAATTATTTGAAACTATCAAGGTTTTTCTACTACTAACTAGTAACAACTAATGTCATACCACAACGCGCAGCCACCTCCAAACGATGTCAATTTGTGTGATGTGTTGATAGTAAGTCTTAGCGCTGTGCTTGAATACTTCTTTATATACGCCGTGTTAAAGACATCTGATGGTTCGGTTATCTTTCTTAAGCTTGGCCATGACCAGCTACTTACATGCCCTGTTAAACTCTGATGCATCTTTCCTTCCTGACTATCCAACCCTAAATAAATGCCATAGAACATAAGGAGCTCAAAAAAGTGGAGCAAGGATTAAACATGCTGCCTGGATCAAATAGCAATACGTGTCCCATCACCGTACAGTTCATTTACAGACACAAGCAATTCGATGAGCAGCGTAAGTGAGATCATAATATGTCACACTGTACATGTACATGTATTTCTCGAATATGCTTATGGAGGATCAGAACCCTATCACATGCATTATTATAATAGGGGAGGGCGTGACCTCCAACCTAATTTGCCGAATCACAGACAAAAACCTAAGGCTATTGTCACAACTACTCATCATAGAATGTCCATCTACAGTTTCAGGGTACGCTTATGAAATGCCACTTACATAGACTTGATGGCGTCTCTTTTAGCACTTCTTTCACATGTAGTCTAGATGGTGTTGAGTATCCACCAGTGTAGAATGTAGTTGGCTGAATGGCTGTTGTGGTAAACTTGCAACTTCCAAGGAGAACTTTGATAGAGTAGTCTCCAGCTGGGAGAGAATTTGTACAGATTGCCTCAGCTGCAGAAATATTCAAAATAAATTCCTGTTTTACAAACTCAAATGAAATTTGAGACTAGGACAAAATATTTTGTGGTTTGACCACCGGGAATCAAAATTACATTTAAAGAAGCAACTCTGTTAGTGCATCATGGTGTTCAACTATTCTGATTTTATATAGACCTGGAGTTACAAATAATACTCCTATAACACGTACAGCAAGCAGAAACTATGGCAAGACGTAACCCTTTTGTGTTTTATCAACTTAAACTTTAAATCGTCAAATATTAATAACTTGGACCAAAAACTATCCATAAAAATCATTTCTAATTATATGCACTAATATTGGCGTAATTATTATGTACATATACATTGTACTAATATAATATAAAGTGTACATATATTACGTCAGTATTAGAATATAATATTCTATATCATTATAGTATTAAATGTGACTATGAGTGAAATAGCAGTCAGAAAGTTTGGTAAATATATTACAGACTTATACCATTCTAGTGATGTAATATCTATGCTTAATTATACTACGTAACTACACAAACCATCTTTTCAAGTGAAACAAAGTATCACTTACCAATGCTAACTTTCAAAAACTTCTCATAGTACACATTTTGTGATGGAATTGTGGCTAGCACTACAGCATCAGCTGGCTGTGGCAAGCATTCTTGGTCATTAATAGTAATATACCTGCAAGTATAAAATACTTTCTGGGTAAAAATTTGTGCATTGTAAAATAAACGGTTTCCTTTAGCCTAAGCTCTTTACATTACAAAACTGTGTTGGTCTAAACAGAGTAAGTGACCCTTCATGGCAATGTTCAATGTATCGTATTTAGCAAACACCTTATAAGTAGTGGGGATAGTGTTCATTACTACAACTCATACTGAAATTCTTATTAATTGAGCTAAATTTATCATTAAACCAAACAACACTGACAATTTATTTAAACTTCTCCACAGTAAAGCAACAATAATTGTAATTACAGTGTGTGGCAACAGAAACTTTTTGTAAATTGATCAGAATAGTACATTTTCGCAAAAATGACTACTTTTCACACGTACCATCTACCGCAGTGAACGTCTGTCGTTAAAATTCTTAGACCAAACATAGCACTGTATTTTATGTGCAATGTAGACTCATCCAATAACTTCTTGT
This sequence comes from Bugulina stolonifera, assembly GCA_935421135.1. Taxonomy (NCBI): domain Eukaryota; kingdom Metazoa; phylum Bryozoa; class Gymnolaemata; order Cheilostomatida; family Bugulidae; genus Bugulina; species Bugulina stolonifera. The sequence goes on from OW285194.1 coordinate 8,132,580, forward strand.
ATTGAACTTCCTGCAGTCAGACAAAAACACGAATACAGTAGATTATGTCTGGATGCATCAACTGTTACATTTACTCTACATGGTAAACGCTGCTTTTAGGAATGAGCATTGTGGTTTACAGTGAGAGGTCACTAATGTGCACCTCGATTTCTAGCACCGAAATTGTATATATTCATTGAATACTATCCAATTTAAATTACACTGCACAAATTTTGTTGACTTGCAGTGAATATTTTATACAATCATGTACACAGTACACTGTCAATATTTCTAACTTATATCTTAGTATTATCGCAAATAACCAGGGACCCATTACAAATGGTGGAGACTCACGTGAAGCAGCCTGCTTTGCTCATTGCTGGTATCAAATGTCTCTTTTTGCGCCTCGGTCCACGTATAATATTGGTAGTTAAATGCTAAGGCAGAGCTGCAAGGTGGTAACTCTGCCAAATACACACAGAAGCTACATGTAACTGTCATAGTAAACACACTGATTGTGCAGTCAATGCAAGGGTCTAAACCATGAACTGAGAGGGAGTAGTGAGTTGGTAAATTCAAAGTAAGTTTTCATTTCAGAGAATAAGAGATAATGAATGAAATAAAACTTTGAACATCTGAATATTGAACCTTAATATCTAATTTGGAGTAATGGTGATGATTATTTCAAAATTTGCATGCAATAAACTCGAGTTTCCTTCATGATGCATTTTTAATTAGGGATGGCTGTGCTACTCTATTTCTAACCATTGATGTTGTGTTGGTTGACCTCCATAATCAAAAGCGTCATGGCCACTGAATATCCAGTGCTGACGCTGTCTGTTAACATATGCCCATCACATGACCCTGTCTTCAGATTAATTAGAATGTCTTCAGCTGACAAGCCATAGCAAGTACCATCAACTAAAAATAGTGCCATGATATTATTGGTTACAAGGCATATCTACATGTACATAGTTTTTGTACAGACGAGCAAATGTTTAAGTGAAATTATTTTAGAAGAATATTGTAAATTTCCCATATGGCAGCCAATTGAGCAACCAGACAGTTATAAAAAAATAATGCAACTGAACCTAATACGAATAAAAGTCAGTTATTGGCCAATTTAGCTAATTTTTACAGGGCTTTATAACAACGCCAGGTGCTTAAAAATCAAGCTATACAGTACTTACTTGTAGAAGGGATGGGAAAGGATTTTACATCTGCCTTAGAGTATTGTGTGTACTCTATAGCAGCAGGGTCAGTGCACTCCTCTCCATTAAAAGTGAAATACCATCTGACACAACTTTCGCTGTCTATTATGTTGGTAGCCATTGTTGTTATCTGCAGTGTCACTCGGAGAGCAGAACTTGTTTCTTCTTTCGGGTAAGTTACTCTCTAAATTTTAAATATTTATCATATTATACACGTACATAAATTAATCATTGAGTATATTTGTTCATTACAGCATAGCAAAAAATAAACAGCTTGCTGTTTTATAATCTGTAATAATGTTACTTTAAAATTGATAAAATGTGTGCATGTAACTTTGTATGTCATTATCATTCTTATATGTTGTGTACGACATACTTGAGTGCAGTGCACTGTATATCTCTTTATGATGGCTGTTACTTCAATCTACTTGAATTGATTAAAAGGAAACTGATGCTTTCAGACAGTTCACATTATTCAAAAGCCACTGATGACAAGGAAAATGTGAGAACTTAAAATTTAGTGACCAAAATAAAAAGAATTAATAGTTCAAAGCACAAGTAAACCTGAAGCTACCTAGAGTGACCTTGATTTTCATGCTCTAGATTAAACGGAACATTTGAAAAAACATCTTATCACATCAAACAAGAGCAATTACATTCAATGTCTATGCGTGTTTAAGTGAATAGAATATTACATATAGTGCACTATCGTTGTCTATCCAAATGCCATATTGTAAATATCGGTCCCCTCAATAATCTACATGGATTTACAATATACAATCATGTAATTAAGGAGTTGACTGTACTACATTTACTGTGAAAATTGCAAAGTAAACTGTTAGCATAATTCTTACCAAAATAACTCCGGATTTGGTTGTGTCTTCGGTAGTTTCTGACCAATAGTGGCGAAGGTTAGAAAATTCATCAACGTCCTTACAGTTTTTATTTTTCGGTGCTAAAGTAATGGTCAACAAACTGGGAATGAATAGCAAGAATGCGGCATCACAGCTTTCCAAAAGTATTTGGACATTTTCACATCATTTATGTGACAGCATATTCTTATATCTAATGTATCTATAATGTGTAGGGTTTGACATAGCGATGCAGGCGTAATACACCTTCTAATTCTCTATATCCATGTACATGTGATACCAGTATGATATTACAGTTGTGTCTACATGTATGTCAGACAACTATGACATTATAATATAAACAAAGTGATGATTATTTTGTATTAAATAACATTCCTCAAGGCTAACTCACAATATAATTACAATATTATTGGGTGCCAAAGGCTACTGGCAGCATGCCAACTTGAAGTACCAAGATTATAATATATCTAGTATACATGTATATATTTCAACAACATAATTGTTAGATTTTATTTACCAATCATTTTAATTTCCTTCTTACTTGGTAAAATGTGATTTTGCTAGTTTAAAACCCGGTTATTTACTCATATAGTTTAATGTGATGTAGTTATACAATGGAATCACAGTTCCCCCCACACTACAATACTATTATAGCCTGGGGACTATTGTAATGGTTAGCAATGTTGTCATTGATATGCTGTAGCAAATGCCAATACTGCTTCATTAATAATTATTATGCACAGAATCAATTCTAGCGCGGCTTTTTTCAAACACATTTCTAAATGTGACAAATAATTTCATCAAGCTGACGTTGCATTATTAATAATTTTACATGTATTTTTAGTTCACCAATCAAAGTTTCAAGGTCAGAACTTACGGAGGCAATATATTTCAGATGAATTTCGACACCAACTCAGACAGCTATGGTTCTCCGAACAGTACTCTTCATTGCACGTGTCACTCTGGAAAAATGATAGAAAAGCAACATTTTGAAAATGAAACGTTTAAGTAAACTGGGGTTCTAAGCTATTCTCTTCTAGTGATATTCCAAAAACCTCCATTTCAAATTAATTAATGCCTATAAACTGTAAATAATTACATATTGCATAGCACAAATTTGAAAATTGTGATGTCACAAAATGCCAAACACATTCCTAGTGAGGCAACCATTAATGTGAGTTTGTTAAAATGCCAAAGCCCAAATAAACTTAAAATTTTAAATCTAAGTGTTATCAGATAATCAGACCAAAGCTTGAGAATGTTGCAATAGAGTTTTATATATATAGCAAAGTATCCTGTGACAATTGACCCAATGACTCTACAAAGAGAATACTTTCATCAAACACTAAATGCATACAGGCCGTCAACCTTCTCAATAAGCAGATGTGAGAGTTTCAGTTTCAATATCATGTACAAAGTTCTGAAGGTATCAGTAAATTAATATATCGGCAGCATGGAGAGATTAATATTTATCGGCAGCATGGCGAAATTAAATATATCAGCAGCATGGAGAGATTAATATATCGGCAGCATGGAGAGATTAATATATCGGCAGCATGAAGAGATTAATACATCGGCAGCATGGATAGATGTGAATTCTAAGTAGTTAGAATTAATGAAAGTAATTTTCTTGTGAAACTAAATACTGAAATAAAGTGGACAGCATTAAATAAATGTGGCTGCAAGATTGAAGAATAAACATGGCTATAGGTAAAGCTAGTTTATGCAAGGTAATCAGTTGTCAATGTAAGGCACTGTGTTGATCAATAATAATAGTATAACTATAGAATACTGGTCAAGTTTTATTGTAAACTACATTGTCCTGTTCACTGTGCTAGATGATTAGGTGCAGTAGAGGCCCTGAGTTCAAACCCCTGTCAGGGAGTGGTATTTTCATAGATTTGAAACAAGTCTCTGACGGCTAAAAAAGAAATTCCTTGCCTAAAAATACATCATGAAAATGATTCTGCATGAGTAATAATGTTCAAGCACTTACCGATGATCTATCTACGGGAGAGAGTAATGGGCTGAAGAGGGTCCCAGCGTTTGACACATCTGCTGGTTGCAGAGAGGTTTTGTAGTTTGGTACACTGTACTCATTGCACTGACCTGTCATAAAGCATAATAGTATATGGGTACAAGTCATGTACTTTAACATTAGGTCTAAATGACTCGGCCCAGTTTACTGATATTTAAGTGGCCTGGTTAAACTAGACAAAAATTGCTAAAAATAATTGCAATGCTCCGCTACAGATCTCGAAGAATGGTCACAGTGTTGCGGTAAGGCAGAATAATTTCTTTGTTGGCGTTTGCCAAAATTTAACATAAATATGGTGTGTTGCAGTTAGAATTGAATACATGTGGTTAATCTAAGGTGTAAAGATTGATCAGCTAACATATACAGCGTACTATTACATACATGTACATACATGTACATACATGTACATACATGTACGTATATTATGCATAATATACATGTACATGTACACCTATATACACGTATACCATATACATATACATGCAAACATAATTGTATACATATAAACATGTACATGTATATAAAATCAGTGCCTGCGAAGTTTCATTATACAATTTTGAACTAAATTTCAACTGGTTCTATAATGGACAACTAGTACTATTACAGAAAATTATCCATCAACGGACTACCACTACTAATACCTGAATCTTGCGAGTAATAGACACTTTCACAAGTTATGTCACTATTTCTGCAGTTCACCAAACATTCCACGTCAGTCCGGGCAGTTGAAACTCGAGTGACGTGCTCTCTTGTGAAGGAGGTATCCACGCTTTTGTCGGCATTGTAGATATTGCATGGTGACATATCTGTCATATGAATAAATTGCATAATGGTTGACTGTGCCTATTCACATAATGTAATTGATATATACCCACTGCCGTAGTGCTAGTAAACAATAAGGCAGCTTGTCAACTTCAAAAAAATAGTTATCAAAGTAGTGTACTAAAAATTTTATTCAAATAATTTATAATCAAAACTAGTCTAGCAAGCACACACTTACTTAGAAGTTTTCCAGATGCTGACTGGAAAACGAGTATAACAAGTAGAGCAAGCAGCATAGTTACTTTTTGGTGAATTGACAACTTTTATCTAACCATTATACTGCAACAGCACATGACTACAGACTAGAACATTTTATTTTTGAATTCTTATGAGTCTATTGATTCATGGTAATGAATGTTTATATCATAATTCTTCTAGTATGTACATAGTATGTTATATATTACACATTATTCTTTGTATTGTTATTGACATATAAATGTTAAGTTATTAGCACTTAGGATATCATGTGTTGTAAACATCTATCCTTTAATTACAATATTGATTGCTTTAAAACATTAAGTTACTGATGGAATTGAACTAAAAATTATTAGGTTGATTTAAATTTTAAATCAATGAGATATTCTTTCTAACATTTAACCTTTTGACAGGCTCTTAATCCTTCCCTACTTTATCCCCTTTGTTTGCATTTGTCAAAAAACCTTCTCAAACAATTAAAATACTTGAAATTTGTTTTTGCATTTACTATTATTGAAATAATAATATAGAAATGAATACCTTTTGTGTTGCTGTATAATGAAGGACTATAAATAGGAATTATATATTTACATATATACAGTGTACAAGTATGTGTATAATTATAATATATTGAACAGCCTGAAGGCGTTTCCTTTCGAAAAGATTATATTATTACTTTTGGGTGTCATATTAAGGGCATAGCAATACATGTACACCCCCTCCTAGTCCCTATATACATGTACAGTGTAAGAACACAGGCACTTAACTACTATTGGTTGTATCTGAACAGGAACATTATACCACTTTGAGACAACTCCACAAAATGAGTACCGGGTACGAGTGGGTAGTATCAATAAAGTGCTGATGAAAGCAAAATTTGTTAGACAGAAAGATGACGCTTGTAAAGGACATACTTTGATACTTTATGCTACAGCATCTCCACTGCAGCTGTTTATTATGTTATACTGTACATCCAGTTATATTGGGAAGATAACTCTCAACAACCATTGCGTAGATAAATTCGTATCGAACCACCATAATATTATTGCGAGTGTATGTACATGTATTAGATCTACAGTTTCATAAACATACGAACTGCCAAAATAGAAGTCAATTCAACAATTTCTGGGCTGTCAAGCATTGCAATGTTGTTGGAATCACATATAGCAGGTTTGCTCATTTCAATGTACTGTACAATGTGTCATCTTGATGTTTAAATATTAAATAAATGAACAAATGTAAATAATACAAACAGGTACGACAGAAATATCCTTCCCTACTTTATATGTATTTTGGTAAAAAAAACTTCTGTTTTTGCATTTAAAATATTATTGAAATAATATGGAAATGGATTCCAATTGTGTTGCTGTATAATGAAGGACCATAAATAGGAAGCATATATTTACATTATATATATATAATATTGGACAGCCCGAAGGCATTTCCTTTAGAAAAAGAGTAGATTATTTTCTGATGAGATATTAAAGGCATGACAATACATAACCCTCTCCACCCCCAACCCCATAATATACAGTGTAGGAACACAGGCAATTAAATGGTATCGATTGTTTCTAAACAGGGATATTGTACTTGCTTTGGGACAAATCCACAATGATGAGTATTGGATGATGAAATCAAAATCAGTTAGACAGAAAGACAATGTTTGTAAAGGACATATTTTGATCATTTTTGCCGCAACACCATATTATTATATTATTCTTGTAGCCTATTACATGTAGATCTGCATGTTAATAATTATCTGAGCTGCCAAACTAAAATTTAATTCAGCATTTTCTGGGCTGTCTGACATTACAACATTCTTGGAACCATGTAGCATGTTTGCCTATTTCAATATACTGTACAGTATGTCATCATGATGTCTGAATATTAAATAAAAAAAAATGTAAATAATGCAAGCAGGTATGAGATAAATATATAAAAAAATCATCCTACAATCATATTCATGAAAGTCTCTATAATTATGCTTACCTTTAACAACAAAATGTGGGTATATTTCCCACTGATTACACATTTATTGTGAAGTCCCTGGTGATACTATTTCAGTAATTTAATTGTTTACTAATTTACAAACTCAAGGCTATGCATGACTATATTATGTCCGTGTAGACTTTAAGGTCAGAATCAGACACTAGGTGGTCCACAAATTATTTAGAGAGATGTACGTTGATCGGGAACATATAAAAAGATTTATTCAAACCGAACAATTTTACAATAATTTTATAGAGAAGAAAACCTTGTGCATGATTCAACTTTTTAAACATATACATGTGGATCAATTGTAGACCAAAATTCTCGATTAACGCCTTTCACTCATGATTATTACAATATGTGATGTACAATAAAAGTTTGATTATACATGCACCCTACACACAGAAAAAGTTATGTTGTGACTGTTTTATATACAATTTTATACATTGGTATTTACAGAGTTACATGTATATTTACAATCTTATGTGTAATTAGGCCAACACCTCTTTGTTATCATCTTAATGCTTTCCTTTTTACATCAACTAAACTTTGGTTAGTTACTGGAAAGGCCTGCACACTGATTTCTTTCTGTTGACCAGCTTTGAACATGGGTTTAGCAAGGTTCTGTGACGGTAAATTTGGCAAATATATGTCTGTCAATGAGTTACAGTAGAACTGAACTCTCTTTATTCTTGTTCTTGTTCCATAGTTCATGGCCATTTCTCTTTTCTTTCGTCTCTCTTCATATTGTGCTAACAGTACTGTTGTAATTTCAGGCTTTTTCTTTTTTGGTTTGGAAGGATATATCTTAGGTAGCTTATGGAATTCCTTGATTAGTTCACTCACATCTCGGGCACCATCAAGGTTCGGTTTTGTTGATACAGTTGGTAACTTCAGCTGGCCTTCCTTGTTCCGCCTGATGTTGGATAAAATGGCACCAAAACCTTTCTTTTTCCCGATAAGGTTCACAACATTAGTAGCTTTATTTACTTCAGGTTGTTGCTTTTGTCCTGTTAGTAGTTCCAGCTTAGCATCATTGGCTTGGATTTCTTTTAGCAATGTTTGTTTATGTTTTTCAAGATCTGCCATTATGGCTGAAATAGAATTAAGTGTACATGATTTCCTTATTAATTTGCTTGGCTTTGTAAACAATTAAAAAATTAAATATTTACAGACCATAACAAAGATTGGTGTACCTTTTTTATTTCCTGTTCTGCCAGTCTGTGGGTGTTTGATTGTGGCACGTATTTTTGCCAGCTCTGCATACTTTACCTTCTGCTGTTCCTTGAGCGTTGTTGATATTTTGTTCACAGTGTCCATTAGGTTGTTTGTTTTAGATTGTATATCCTAGAATAAAAGACTACATGGTCAGCAGATTGACATCTTGCATCGTCTTACCCAAAGTACTCATAGAAAGGAGAACTGTGCTTCATTGATGGAAGATCGGGTCTCGTATACTGGAAAATCACATAATTTAGGCTAATTTTTCATGACATGCTAAATTAAAAATTGCATCACAATCTCAACATGAATAAAAATAAATAAATAAAATAATACTTTGATGGGTTTTAGTAATTACGGGTGTTTAGGATATTGAGAACAGGCGCCTTATATTAGATTTTTGGTTGCTATGTGAGGATAGCATGGGTAATGGGTGTCATGAATAGTGATCTTAATATAACAACACGGAAACTTTACAGGATCTTTACAGACCGGAGTACTTGTAACTAATATACTTTATAACAGCTAAGCGACTGAAACAGTTTAAAGCTATTATAATATATCTGGTATTAAAGCATGTCATGTACAAGTTTGAGCTATTAGCTACATTGTTGGTCTTCTATTAGAAGAATCTATTCACCACTACAGCCAAAACCTCTGCTGTACACATGCTGAACATTCCACAGAAATCGTTGGAACACACAAAGTCTGGAACCTTCTCATGCAATATCTTCTCTTGTGTAGTTACTTGTATACACATGGTTGCCACAGAGAACTGGGTACAACAAATATCTCAATATATTGACCGTAGTGATATCTAATACAGCAGATGATAATTTTCGTTACTCAGTAGCAATATTATTGTATGATAGGTGGTAGATAAAAGCAGTATTGCTCATTGTGTGTATTGATAATTGTTATTGGAGAAATACTAGAAAGCAGTTATTGAGTAGCTCAAGTATTGGAACTACTTGAGATCCAATTTATTTGTACCGACAATTTTCTTTGATGATTGTTGTTTGATATTGGAAAAAGAGGATCAATTCTGATTACTTAATGTTAAAGGCACTGCAGTTAGCAGTTACTTAAAGAGGTACAAATTTGAAACACAGGAGCATGCTGTGAAGTTTGTAGCAGCCGATAACCATTGGAAAAAAGCAATATAGCGGCTCACCATTAGTCCTGCTTTAATCTGGGCTCTTTCCAGTTCGATATTATTTACCATAACTTTGCTTTCCTTAGCATATAGGTTCAGCCTCTTTTCCAGTTCCTTCTTCTGCCTCACAGTCTTGTTGTAGTTCTCCATTATATTCAGTGTCTCTGCAGCGGCTGTTTTACCGTCAACATCTGTGAACAGAAACACAGAACTTCTATGGCCCATCCTCTCCCCCATTTTCTTATTCGCTTAGCTTTAAGTAACACCTTGTCTCTTTAAGTAACACCTTTTCTCTATTGGAATGCACTACTGAAGCTAAAATACCTTACTATATTGTTTATCTTGGTTAAAAAAGAGGGCATGATGTTTAATTTACACTGTACAGTGAAATAATGCCTTATTTATACAGGTCTATTACAAATATACAATGTGGGTATATATTATTTTTGTAATTCCATCAGTGATGAAGATTCTCCAGGGAGTTTGCAATTATTGGATACTTAATGCTTGTCATGTTATAGCATTAGTAACTTTACTTGTTCATCTCCCAGAATGTCATAAAGTGACCACCTTTTAGTCATAAGCATTTAGCCAAATTGGAGGTTTTAGAAATGCAATAATATATTATATAAATTATAATAATAATTCTACATGAGTGTTGTATTCACCTGTGTCAATACAATGCATTGTAGACCTACATGTACATCAGTTTCACTAAAGCTACAATCTGGAATATCAGTCAGAGGGTGGCCTAAAACCTTCAGTAATTATGATGTGATGAATATGTTCTGGTAGAAATTGCAATCCCAGGGTGTTTTATGTCTACAGAGACTAGAACACTACTGCTACTGATACTGTTACTGATACTGCTACTGATACTGGTACTGGTACTGGTACTGGTACTGGTACTGGTACTGCTACTGCTACTGCTACTGCTACTGCTACTGCTACTGCTACTGCTACTGCTACTGCTACTGCTACTGCTACTGCTACTACTACCACCATAACCATTACTATGAAGGTAGCCTAATAAAATGCCTAATTGGCAAAAGCTATATTTTTAATTGATAGACAATTAATAAAGTTTAAAAGAACTGTGCCCTTGTAACAGTCATACTGACACAATCTACAGTTAAATACATGGCTATAGATAACATAATATTATACTTACATATAAATGTAATGCTTTGTTTACCTCATCTCCATAACTTGTCAGTAGCTATGGAATATATCTATTTATCTTCTCTTCTTGTTTTTTGAAATGAGCACTAAATAATTATACATGTATATTGTTTCTTCTAGTCTGAATTTTATAGTATACACATGTGCATATATGTGTATTTCATTGGACCATTAGCATTGAGTTGCTAACAAATAATATTGTGTTATCATACCGTAGTGCCATCAGTGTAATCCACAGCATTATACAAACATGGAAACAATGGTAGCTATGGATGACAATACAGCTATCTATGTATAATCTATAACACTGTTTACTGTATCATCAACAGTGTCAATAACTCCCATTACTTTGGACAATATATGAATGGGATTATTGATAATCTATGGTCCCAAATCAGTGCATTTCAGTTAGTAGAGCTGCCTTGAATCACACTATGGAGGTCTTGAATGTACAATGCATGCAAGTAACATTGCAGGGATTGAAGGAGTAGCAGGCCTACCAGTGTAGAGATAACTCCAAGTTGAGAAATCAAGAACTAACAGGCTAATAGTCTGAAGTTCTCCTGGTGGCTGTGATAGTAAACTGAAACCTGACACTTTGATGCAGATACTTCTAGGATTTATGCCACTGCATAGGTCCACTTTCAGGTCCGATTCGTAGCAACATTTTGGAATTATCCACCCATTATATTATTATCAGTAGTGCGTTATTATTCTATTCTACTGTTTTATTTAAAGTTATTGATGTCATTGTTGGGTATGATTAACTTACTTTGCTTGTTTAATGTAGACAGTTAACGACAGTTAGATATGTATTAGGTGAATCACAGATGGGAGCAAGGATTTTAATTTTTTTGCAGTGTGAACACAATGCACCTTTTCAGCAAAGAATTGTGACATGCTTCTGTAAAAATTAATATAATGTTACATTGTATTATGCTACTTGTGTTTTCTTGTAATAATGTGTTTTGAATATAATCCTGAACAGGTGCCAATGACTTCTCGCTTTATACAAAAACGAAGCATGGTCACCATATTCAAGGTGTTGGTAGCCACCAACACTTTGATTGGTCTAACGCTAGTCACTCTGGTCTTGCAGCAATGATGTAAGCTATCTGCAAGGGCATGGGTTCGAGTCCCGCTAATGAACTGGAGGTTTTGTCCCGGAAAAGGTTATCCCTCTGGGCCATATCGAACTATAATAATATCCAGCTCTAGGAGCCGTGGTGGCCCCTCAACTAGCTCTGCTATTGGGCAGCCACATTAAAGAATTATGTTTGGTGCCACGGATATTATTACTATTATTATTATTATTATTATTATTATTATTATTATGTATATTGGCTCCGAACTTTATATATTGCGAGCAGTGCAAAAAAAATACGGCTTTTGAATAGACACAATTAAAGTATTAGGTTAGTAAAAATCACTCACAAGGCAAACTGTTGTTTTATGCAACATGTGTATGTGTTTTATTCTATACAGAAGAAATCAGTGAATTATAACGCCTCTGGCTCGTGCAACAGATGTTACGCTAATTAACTTTCGCAGTGTCATGATCACCCTCGACGTGCTTAGCGATAACTGCCGGAGAACGTGCAAACTTATCACAGGAAAGGCAAATATACATTCTGCAGCCTTGACATTTAGTTCTCAGTTCAGGAATTTGGAATCCAATGGTGTATGTACCAGTGGTAGCGCAGCTTTTGCAGGTTTTCTGGATAACTTGGATCGGTTTTCCAACATTCGGAACGTCAAATCGTGTGAAGTGTTTCAATTCTATTTGATGGGTTGCTCCTTTTGCCTTATTAATTTTCTCACCCAGGACTAGAATCGATTTCTAAAATAATTGAGCAAAACTCAAAATCAATAACTTAAACTGTCCATGCCACGGATAAAGGTAAATACAAATTATAAGGTAATTTGATATGAACCTTTCACATGTCCAATAACAACGTTCGTAGCCGAAGCAAAACTATGCACAGTGATTGAATAGTAAAACCTATTGATTATCTTGTCGTAAAACAGTAGTATTATTTATTTCTATATTCTATTTCATGCACAGGTTTACACTAATTATTGGTCATGTGAAAGGAGGTTTCTAATTGCCACCTCCTGCAAAATAATCCACTTCTGATTGGACAGTGGGAATTTTTAAAAACTGCTCCAAAAATGTGTTTGCAAGTTGTATTTCTTATTTTTAGTGACAAATTTGAAAGGTTCATATCAAATTACCTTATAAATTGTATTTAGCTTTGTTCGTGGCATGGGAATGTCACAAGATCCTATTTTATACATGTTTGCATGATTATGTTCATAAAATTTCTATATAGCAGTGTACAGTCATATAGTATTTACCTTATAATTTTACTGGTTTTGTAGGTACCGCTGACCTGATTAAGAAGTTTTGGAAAAGCACGAATTATTATTGTAGTAGGTGCTTATAAAAACTAAAAACAGGAAATAAACTGTTTATTGATATAAACTTACTACACCACCATTAGCTGTAATCCATTTGTTAATTGTGCCGTTCCAGTTATGCCACTGATATTCACAATAGTGCAGGTACTTGTCAAATGCCCTTTTGTATACCAGTGGGACGCCATGGTTAATACATTCCCCTGTCAGCTCGGCTGTTATAACCAAATACTGAAACAATAAATTATTATAATTATTCAGAACCAAAATGTTCTTTTTTCTGATAACATAATAAAACTGAATTCTAATTAGTTATAATTGGCACAAGTTATAATTCACGCATGACAACTGTATATTGATCAAAATAGTGATGTATATGAGAAGGATTGTGGAATGCCAAAAATGACACAATAAAAATAATACTATACAATAATAAAATGTCTATTATCTATTTGATAATAATGCTATACAATATGCATCACTCATATGCACAATTTCACCAATATCTGTGTTTCAAGTTGAATCTCAGAAATATTTTGCTAAATACAGTGTATACCATGGACCTTGTTGTGGATGGGAGAGAGAGGACTGTAGGGCTGGAGGGGTACTGACAATTTCAGTAGAATGCAAAACAGGTTTTCTAAACAAAAGGCCCAAATGAGTTGATGGGCTATATGAATACAAGTAGTTTGCTAAGACACTGTCTGGTAGCATTGTGGGTGGACCAAGCTGCAGCGAAGACACCTACTACATGTATGTACATATCTGTAAAATACAAGTACATGGAAAAATCATAAAAAGCATAAAATCATAAAGTTAATAATATATAAATACAGTATAATTATCTGGGACTATAATCATATGCTTTGGGAAGTCAACCTGACAATTTTCTTACTAGTATTCTAGTGCATTATGGGAACTGCATTAATCATTTTTCTTATGATGTCATCATACTATCCAATTTACCAACAGAATTTTCTTCAGGTCAATACCGCTGTGTAGTTTATCTGCTGAAAATATCTTCAGCGCACTTTCCTGCATAACTTCATCGATAAGCTCTAGATGTTCATTGGTGCTGTAGTTAGGTGTGTACACAGGTGTTGGAACCTGCTCTCTGTAGTTAGTAGCATTTGCATGTAGATGAAGTCGATAGTGCCATTTGCATTGATACGCTAAAGACACATGTATCAAATAATTATTTGCGCTGATCATAATTTAAAGGTTTTCGATTTTTCTTGAACCTATAAAGATCAATCATATCACATGTGGACAATATTTTTTTAATGGCGCCAAAATATATATCGTTGATTGATGACAAATTTCCCTACTCAACCACTATATTTGATGCTTGGTCTCGGCCACAACTATCCAAATCCTTACCAGCATCAACCATGTTGCTATCTCGACTAATTTTATTATTTAAATCAAATGAAATCAAATTATTATTATAAAATTATCACGTTCTACTCTAGTATTTTATTCTTTCAATGCTTCGAAAAGAGCCATGTTTTACAGATTGTATACGGATGCAGGCCATCAGTTGACAGGCTATTGAAAATTAAATTGAGTGCTACTAGTCTTGTTGAAATGTTCAAAGTAAAAAAATACAATTTTAGGCAAATTTATTATTCTAGTGTGTTACTGAAAGTAAAGAAAGTGCTGTATATTCACCTACGATGATTGTCAGCAAATAATATAAATTATTGCTTAATCGGGCTTATGAAAATAATAATAATTGTCCATGGTGCCAAAAATTCTTTAGCTTGGCTGCCCAATAGCAGAACTAATCGAGGAGCCACCACGGCTCCTAGTGTTGGATATTATCATAGTCAGATAATATGGCAAGGAGGGAAAACCTTCTTGGGGACGATAACCTTTAAGGCCATTGGCGAGACTTGAATCCACGATCTTGCAGATAACATGCATCGTTGCTACAAAATCAGAGTGACTAGTGCTAGACCACTCGGCCATCTACACCTTAGTTGTGCAAACAATAAAGGATGCAGCATAAAATATCCTGTACATAATGAGATGGACATATTTGCTTACCAACACGCTCCACAGCATCGGCATAGGGCGCTAATAGCCTCTTATCCAGTGTTATCCCCTTTTCCAAATGGGAACTTATTGTAGGAGCTACTTGGGAATATGAAGATTGGTAGTTTGGATCTTGCTCTAACCTTTAAAAGAGTCAAAATGGTAGTCAGGTACACCAAACCTACACATTTGGAGAAAGAGGAAGCTACAGCCCACACTAGCCATTCTACTTGTGACGATATGGTAGTTATGGTAACTAATCAACATGATAAAGCCAGGAGTAATTGTTTCAAAGTGTTAAAATCAGTGGAATCGGCAAATATTACGACTTTGTTGATTTCCAACCATTGTGATGGCACCCCTTACCTCTACATGTACCAATGAGACTTCAATACTTGAGTTTCCACTGAATGCAGGTATGACGTATAATCTATGTTCTCGGTGACAATGTCAATAATTCTAAAGGTGACAGCCATCCAGTCATCTAGTATCATACACTTTTTGTAAATTGAGTTTCTAATTAAAAAGTGGTATTTTATGCACATTGGAGTATCTCACAACTTGTTATAAAGTCATATTTTTCAGGTTTTACACGTAATGGCGATTCTACATATAGGCCTATTAAGGCTGATGTACTCATGCAAAATATCTGAGTTTTCGCAACACTGTTCTAAAGAGCAATTGGTTTAGTCGCAAGACATTTGCACATTGATAATGTTTTGTTTAAAGTGAATGCTGGCTGGCTGTCTAGTAAAAATCTTTGCTTTCACTGCAAAATTGTATAATATTTAGTGCAGAGAAATTTAGAAGTGGGATAATTCCGACTACACCACTGAAAAGTGACATCTTGAAATTGTTGTATACAATTAGTCTTGGAAAAATCGGTGAGCAAAGTTACTTGCTAGTCACCTGCTTTTCTGAAGGCCTCCCATCATGTTATTGTGCAAAAAAACAATTACTGTCAAAAGTTTTAGTATTGACTCAAATTGCATTTACTGTTATGATTATATTATTATGCACAGTTTACATGTATAGGCTATAATTGTAACCTTCTGTATATATAGGCCAAAGCGACTTCTTTTAATGTCGCACTGTCATAAAGGACATCTGAAGGTGCAACTGCTGCCTCTCCTGCTGCTGCTGTCATTGTTTGCTTATCCTGCCTGGCAGCTATTCCACTATTAAAACAGCCTGCTGCTTTATTCAAAGTGTACTTTCATTATTCCAGGAATAACTAAATAATTTGAACTAGTTTTTTTATCAAAAGTCATGTTATTGAACATAATTGGAATAAGTTTTTAATTATTGGAATTCCAATAAAAAACAACATTTTATATCATTATCATTTTGATCTACTACAGCTGCTATAAATTTAGTGTACAATGTACAATTGCATGTACTTACCACCAAGATATTAACTTTATAGCTATACTCACTAGCGCATTGGAGGGATTCAAAATTAAAAATTATGAATGCATATTTATCATCCTTTTAGCATTAGTCATTCCTCACAACAAATTCTGAGAAAAATCGATGTTCAAAAACTTACATTATTTTGCAACCTGATTTATCATGGTTTAGGATTGAGCATTGGGTTAGGGTTCAGTGTTATAACGTTGCCAACGTTACCCATCAATGCAAGTTACCATTGGGTAATAGATGTAGTAAAGTACATGTGTGATATGGTAAGACAACTCTAGGTGGTAAAATATGGCGAGAGGTAATAACACCTCCAATATTTTACTGCTATTACTACAATCTACTTAAACTGTCATACACTGTATACTGCACATTGTATAGTGTATCAGGGTTGAAGTGCAAGCTCAGTTTTGACACTTTCAGATATTTTATAATAAATATAATGGAAATACAAGCATATTATGCGAGTTAGCAATCCCAGTACATCTTAGCAGCTTTTAGAGGCCCACTTAAGCATTGTGCTGGTAACATAGTTATTATTATCTGGATTGTATTAGTATTATAGTGTGTTGGTGTTTTGGTATATTGTTTGGTGTATAGTTTCCATAATCATTCGGTGGGGTTACTTATCATTACCCTGTGATAATTGTCTGAGTAATTGTGCTGTTCTGTTTGTTTTGTGAGTGAAGTATAATGGATTCAGTTGGCTCAAATCAGTGAAGGCTAAAGCAAGCAGTTGATACCACAAAACTCAAGCTTGCATTAAACTGGATCTGAAACAGTTACCCAGCTAATGGATGGTCTAGAAACTAGTGTTTGAGCTGTAAATTATAGTTATAGGATTTAAAGCAATAGGCCTACTGTCCCACTGTCAGTTTCTAACAATATAATTATTAATCCAGTAAAAAACTAGGATGTGATTGTGAAAGGATCATTTTCTGTGCCTCCTTACCCAGTCTCCATCATGCTGGGAACACACAGGGACATTTAAGTGAGGTACGGTGCGTTTCATCTACATGTAGGATAAAGATCCACCTCTGCCCTCTTCGACACAAGAGCAGCCACATCACAGAGGGACAGGTGAAAACGGCAGCACCAGCACTGTCTGTTCCAGCCTTGTAGCAGTGCTTCACGCTGGGTTCATAACAGGGAGTGACTGAAGAATGGTGGTGGGAACCTGGCTGGCTCACACCCTACTATAAAATAAGACTCACCTAGTTGTGGTATATATACAATGCTTACTATGTATAAAAAATACCACCAACATACTCAAGAAAATAAGGGTCTGAGATTATTATATTATTATTATCTGTTTTGTAATCTGTACAGCTTCATAGCGCATGTTTTCTAACTGACATTTTCAAAATGTTCCTTTCCTTCAGGTACCTAAAAACTTGAACTACAGCTCAACAGTGCAGTTTACAAACATTCAGTTTCGGAATCTTTCTCTTCTACACTTACTGAAATTTTCTAAAAGTCACACTTTTGCTCACACCTTTCTGTCTAGCCGGCCTCCCAGCCACAAGTGACAATGTGTTATTTGGTACAAAGTCCATGACTTGACAGCTGAGTGAAGCTGCGACAAGGGAGCCTAATCCACAACAACAATAATTGCATTATTGTTAGGAAGTTATGTAAAGTATTATGTAACCAGTAGCTAATGTATAAGTTTCTTATAGCTATTAGGGAGCTTTTATTCAAATTAACAAAGCTTCTTGGGGAGATTATTGAAGGCAATGTAATTATAACCTTTCTGAGAGCTAACAAAGAGAGAGGAACAGTATTTAGTCCAACACACAAGCTGCCATCAAGCAGTTAGTAAGCTCACACTCATCTCATCTTGTAGCAGTGTATATACAGGTAAGTGTACATTTTATGAAGTTAAGAAGATACAATCATGTACTACTATTGTTGGACGATAACAGTGTGAACTGCTCCTTTTACTGCCTCTGAGATCTTTCAATAATTTATTTTCAATTTATATTAATTGTATTACTGAAACACGCGTCTATATGTCTCATGTAGCTATAGTTTTTACTGTTATCCAGTGTTAGCGTTCATTGGCTATCATAAATATATCTTAGTCAAATGATTTAGACTCACTAATGTTCCATGACCAGTTAGCACTACGTAGGCTGTAGAAATTTAGTGAAATTTAGTTATCATTTTCCACAAAAGTACATGTACAAAGTTCTAGAATTTTCCATCAAATTTGTCATACTTTGACCAAAGGAAGCGCTAGTGTTGCCGCATGGGTGATTCATTCCAGTGATGTTTTCAACTAGTGTAACTAGGATAAAATTGGGCCTAGCAGATGTAGGCCTACTTGTGTGAGATTATATAATAGTAAGTTTTCCATTTTTCATAATGATGGTCCGTAAAAAATTCTTAATTTTGTTAGCCAAAAGCAGAGATGAGTCACTTTTTAACATGAATTTTAAGTAATTATTTTTCACAAATTTGGAATACAGCTAAATAATGCACATAACACTAGATTTAGACTTATACTTTCCAATCTACATGTTGTGAAACCTTTGTGTCGAGTAAATAGCCTACTGCATGCAAGAGGTAAAAAAACTATATTAGCATTGGCTGTCTTGTGCAGTTGTCACTTGGTGACTAACCACATTTGAAACAGAAAGAGTGAACATAGCCTACACATGTAGCAACCAAGAAGATTGCAAAGACAGTCTTTATTGAATTCCTGGTTTTAAGTTACTATATATGATCTTTACCATAATACCGTCACTTTGGGCAATATGCCCATAGGTTGAAGACTAAACTGAACAGAGCAGGATTTTATTAGATGAGGTTGACCAGGTTATACTATAATATGACTTGTCAGTCAAAATTCTATGGTGTATATTTTTCAGACTTGTCCAGCAAAGAAATCAAGAATGGGC
Organism: Bugulina stolonifera; assembly: GCA_935421135.1. Taxonomy (NCBI): domain Eukaryota; kingdom Metazoa; phylum Bryozoa; class Gymnolaemata; order Cheilostomatida; family Bugulidae; genus Bugulina; species Bugulina stolonifera. The sequence goes on from OW285194.1 coordinate 8,152,022, forward strand.
GGTGCTCCAGCTCCCGAAACAGTTGATGGCTCAGTTGAGCTCATAATGGATCTAATAGAGTACTGTAAATATGGTAAGTGGGTGTATTTTTCTTAAGGTGGTTATTATTCGCTATATATAGTCCTTTGATGGTCTAACGGATTGTAACTGTATATTTAGTGAATCGTAGCACATAGCACCTACAGAGTTAGTATCTAAAAATTCAGACTAACATTACAATGTATTTCAGAAAATAAAGGTAACTAAGGAGGGTAGGGGCCACAGGTTACCAAACTGAGAAGGTCTTCAGAAGGCTGTAAATCCTATGATATACAAAAGGTCCTGATAAGAAAGTAGAAAAATTAAGTTAATAATTGTGTGAATGTAGAAGTACATTCATGATAAAGCGATAAAAATATACAGTTACAACAGCATAAATTAATTTGCCCTTACCCAGTGTATAAATCTCAGCTAGCAGTATAGATAGATAAACTTCCATGAGAAATTTGTAAATGTCTGAGGTTTAACAATAGTTACATTTACAACCACCAGCTGCTGCTAAATTAGGATGTATGTTGTCTTGAAGCTTGTTTGTACTGCTTCATTTAAAGAAGGTGAGGACGAATGGAAGCAACTCCCATAATACTAACACAGTGTAGTGCACTATGCAACAATAGCATAGCATAAGTTGATACATCATGTAGGCTAGATGCGTATTTACAACAAATCATTGCCGAGTGCAAAGTAATTTCTGATTGACTTCATTTGATCAAGGGAGCGATCTATGCCTTTCCGTTTGGTTCCTAAACCTCTTTCCTTTCTTATAATAGAGATTTCCTCTTCTGGTTTTAATAGTTATTCAAATTCCTTGTCAAAAAATACATCACTGTTCAAATTTAGCGCTCAGTATCACAAGATATGAATCTTTCTTTAGTTTTACAGAAGGATTGTTGCAAATACCACGTAGACGAAGCTAAATATGGCCTACAGATTCATAGGGTAAGTATAGGCCTACTACTTTCTTGTGCAAAGCAAATCCATCCATTCCATGTTTTATCTGAGAAAAACAAAAAAATTCACCTCAATACAAATGTGAAAAAAAACTATGTATGTTATGGTGGCATGAGGACTTGTACTAGGTGCTAGCTGCCTCTACTCAAAACCTGTGATTGGTTAGATGTTCTAGCTATTTTGTATTCCCTCTATTTTCCTGAAACATTAAAATAAAATGGCATTTTCCTAATTCCCCCTACAGCCAATATGGAAAATTATATATCATATTGGAATACTGTTTTTGGTGTTGTAACAAACATCTGAATGTTTTCCAGATGCTGCTGAAGAATAGACTAAAGAAAGAGAAATCTGTGAGTCCAGAAGTAGCTGCAGAACTTATACAAGCCGCTGAATAACATAAGGAGGGCATGTTTGCTTACTCAGGACTGAACTAATGTAACACTCGTGTATCTCTGACTGTACATAATAAGCTTATGTTATTAAATCAGTAACCCAGAGGTTTTACTTGCTTGTTTGCTTTAAATGTATATCTGGTATCCGATTAACACATAAACCGAGTAGGCCTATGCATAGATAGGACAACTAAAGAAAAACTATACATTGTATACACAATAATATACTGCAAATTGTATATGCAATGCAGTTAGCAGCCAACACTATAACTGCATTCACTGATTGGCTTATACCAATGCCATTCAACACCTGAGATGAAACACTCCAAAAATAGTGTACCTATTTCCAATAGACTTAAAAGATAAATAGGTGTGTGCTATTTCTCGTCTAGTCAATCTTGGTGAGAGATTTGTGTATCTCATAATTGAAAACAAATGCCAGTTTACCAACCAAACTGTGGGTGCCATCCTGGCTAACAGACTGTAGCTATTTTATTGTACTAATGTCCTGTACTTAATACTTATTCAAAGCAGAGTTTGTTTTCTCTGCTTCTTATTCTGCTAAACCCAACCCAGTTCCACCACCAAACACCTAAATTACATTCTACTAGAACTACAGTGCAAAGTGCCACTGGACATCTCAGAGATGATGAACATAGCCTTGATCAGGCTGGAAGCAAATATCTGAGAGACTGCAATCAGTGTAATGGCGATATTGGTGGGTGACCAAAGTCAAGATTTAAATGAGTGTCAAAGCCAGTCATTACTATCCTCTTTGTAACTAATATTTTAATGGACAATAATAATAAGGTTGCAAAGAACCACAAGGAATAAGCTCAACTGCAAATATATAAATTATACTGGTTGTATCAAAGTGCATTTACACTACACCAACTCTATCCTCCAACTATGTGTTTACACTATGCCAACTAGATGTTGACCACACAATCAATTAACCACCAGCATTCCCAACAACAAAGCATGCCTGTTGCACAAGTGTATTATGTGCTTCAGTTATAGTAAATAAGCACTAAAGCTTTATAGATTTATCATCTATGATCAGCAGCCAATTCTAGAGTTGTAGAATAGCCGGTAGTGATAACTTTAGCTATCATAAATTATATTTCAAATTACAATTTTGTAATTTGCAGTCTAATTTCTGGCGCCAACTCCGACTTTTTGTGTTTACACTTTACCAACTTTGCCTGAGTTGGGCAAAAAAGTCGAAGGTGGGGTTGGAGTTGGTGTAAATGCACATTAAAAGACAAGAGACTAATTACACTGAATGAAATGGGGTTCAATCATAGTAATTTCAAGACTGCATCTTTTCTCAGCACAAATGTTAGATGTACCAGATTATTCAGTTTATCCCCTGTAACATAGTCCTACTCAGCCATGAAAGTTTCTCGCAATGTTTTTTGAGTCCAACTGGATGTCTGTGGCCCAGCATGCAATATGCCAGTGGCCAGAGCAAACAGGAAGAGAGAGTAGGCTGAAAAAGCAGTAGATAGGAGGCTGTGTTGAGCCCCCCCCCCCCCCTCCCCAACACTGATCCCTCAATACTGTCAAGGTCAGTCACCCAAGACTGGATAGTGTGGGCGAGTATTATTGCTGCATTACTGTGGAGTTTTTATGGAGCAACAGTCTACAAACAATTTGAAGTAAGAATACAAAATTGTGCTCCTTATACATGAAACTCCTTTCTGGACTTCTGGTAAAAACTTTAATAAGTAGTACATTATGGTCTTTCTCTGAACAGAAAGGGTCCAAATTATAAGATGTACATGTAGGCCTACATTGTATATACAAATGGTCTAGGATTGCAAGAATAAAAAGGCACAACTGCACATACGGCCCATGAGAGCTATTATTACATGACCGAAATAGGCTGCATAGTGATCAAAGCATGTGATAACAACCAGAACATCGTGTATGTTAGCAAAGGTGTAAGCAGCAAGTTATACCCAATGGGGACATATTACTTAGATTATATAATTCACACTGCAATGCATTCTGTTCCCAAAGAGGTATTGTACATGTACATGTACTACACTGCATATAATATGTTACATTATAGTCAATAGGGTGACAGTGTTAGCTCAGGGCACAGCAGTAGAACACAAAGGAGGAGCTCTAAATTTATATTTAATGATTTATGATACATCACAAAGAGTTGCCTGTTTACTTTTAGTTTTCTGTGAAAGTGTGTCTTGTAGACAACCGTGCCTTTATTTCCAAATAATACACTATTGAATGTTTCCATTTTCCCATGAGATGACAAACAAATAGAGCAACAGAGATTTTTTGGGTCTGTTAATATTCAGTTGCTAAGGCCACATGCTCATCAACACACAAAGTGACTGGCGCAGAGTTGCTGATGCTCTTCTGCAGGAGAAATATTGGGTTTAAACATGAGGATGTTGGTAAAACTCTATCATTTCTGTTGTATTATGAAGCTGCTAATTGTACTTCAGGCCCATGAAGGCGACCAGTCAGCGCCTCAGAGACGGCAACTCTACAAAGTCAGAGACAATATCCAACTTAGGAGCAGCTCATCTCCTTTGAGAACCATAACAAGTAAGTTTTATAAAGTATTTAAATTAGGGTGCAAAGGGCTTCAACTTTTTGCCTTTTATTATGACTGTGTGGTTCAGACTCTCTGTGTGAAAGTACACCAAATAGATATTAGTTTGCAATGGTAGTCTTTAACAAAGTCAGTAGTAAAGAACTTTACATATTGTATTTCAATCATTTGCTCTAGATGTTAGAAGGATCATCAACTGCATGTCTTTGTGTGATTCTGCTGGGGATATGTGTTTCTCTGGAATCTTCAATCAAGTAGAACGCACATGCCAGCTCTATGGTGACAGCCAAGATATGTCTGGTTCAGATTCCAGTGAAATGTCTTACTTTGAGAAAACTTGTGAAAAACACAGGAACAAAACTAACACTCACCTGGCAACAGAACTTCTGAATGTAGAATATTCAGACCATCAAAGCTCTCCAGAGTGCTGTGTGCACAGCTGTCTCACCAACCAATCATGTGCTGCCATTTCTTATCATAACGACTCATTCACCTGTCATTTCTCTACTGAACCTAGTCTGGTCAACTCTACTACAGGAGATCAGCAGCAAACTGTGGTCAAACAGTCTTTTTCAGCAAACTTGAAAGTCTATCGGTTCTCTAAGATGATTGCAAGAGGTAAGGGCACCCTGACTTGAAATCTAACCAGTGTCTAATTTTATAGGAATCAACAAAATAATAATATATTATAAATTGTAATTACCCTAACTTCACTGTAGGTATGAAATATAAAATAGCCTTAGGATGATATAGCTTCAGGTTTTTGCTATCAGTACACTTACTGGTAAAACTATTTATTGTTGTCTATAATTGCAAGTATGGTTTCCCTTGGAATTCCCCTGAAAAGTGGCATTGGCAGTATGTCTTTGCTCAAACTTAATCAATTTTGTGCTCATTCAGACTAACATAGCGTAACGTAGCATGCATAGCATAGCATAGCATAACATACATGTACATGTAACGTAACTTATTCACAGTTATGCATATTTTAGTACTTGATTCAATACCTAGTCATACTAATGTTATGTCATGACTTGTTATGCTACATGTAGTTACTTCTGATCTCTCTTTACATTGTATAAGCCTACACTAACACTCACATATAATCACTCACTCACATGTGTACAGACGCCGACATGATATCAAATCTGTCTGATTTGGCTGATACTTTTATAAAAAATAGACGATAGTTTTGGTTCCTTTACTACTAAATGAGATCTACATGTACAATGTAGCAGAACTATGACAATGTTTAGCTACAAATCCTTTGAAGCACATCAAGGCTTGAAGTGAAATTATCTTTAACAACTGATACATTGCACAGAAAAATGCTCTGTCACGGTTTGATGTAGTGCATTCTAACCTACATGTAGGCTTACATCGGATGCATTTATTGTTTGCATCAAATTTATTTTAAAGGTATTAGATTGTCCAGTATAGCAATTGAAGTCAAAATAATAACAAAGCCTGCACTGGGTCACAATTACAGGGGCCAATGTTGAACTATTAACACGGAGATGTCAGAGGGAGGAAAGCTGTGGACGGAATATATGTTCCTACAACTGATGAGAAAACCAATGTTGCTCACACAAAGAGGGAAATGTCTCCATGGTTGCAAGTTGACCTTCTGATAGAAATTTACATATCTGCTGTCGAAATCTGGGATCGTTCTCTCGTTCCGAGTAAGTATTAATATTTCTGCTCACATCCCTACTGATTAGCCGAATAAGACTTCTTTGTTCAGACTGTCTCACATGAAGAAGAAACCTTGAAAAATTAAAAAAATAATGTTAAGCACTTTAAAGACGTGGGATCGTTCTCTCCATTCGAGTAAGCATAAAGATTACCGCTCATCTTTTTACTCATCAATTACACTACATTGGAACTATAAAATTTTTGTTTTAATTCTTTCCCTCAAGCAAACCAAAAATGTTGATACATGTATATGAAAGACCTCAAAAATGTTGACGTTAGACATGTACATGCAAGTTCCATGTAGCAACGTAAAAATCTTTTGGTATTTTAGGACAAGACGTCAATGATAGATTAGCAAACGTGAGAGTAACAGTTGGTCAGAGCTATGCTAAGTTTGATGATCCTACAGAAGATGAGATCTGTAACTATCTTCATGGACAACCACCAGCAGACCAGTTCCTAGTTACTTGTCGTACTAGAATGTATGGTAGATATGGATTAGTAGAGATGGATGTATAAAGTGGTATTGCTTAAATATTACATAATCTAATGAATGATGCATACTGTTATCATTATATAGGTGACAGATATGAACATACACAGACGGAATCTTGTAAACAAATAGTTGAAGTTTTCGGCACTATTGATTTTTTTAAAGTGTTGAAGATCAGTGTATGGCATTCAATATTAACAGTTAATGACATTGTTAGTGTTCCAATTGCATAGACCATGTCATATGGGTAGCTATTAGCATATTATGCCATCTACATGTACATGTAAACGGTAGTGTACACAATTGACCTATACATGTCTATATACATGTAGGCCTACATGATTGTGAATACTCAACATATGTGTCAGGTACCTACTTTATCTAGGCATTAATATGTAATCTATATTTCTGTCAAGTTGTGCAGACAGACTAACAGACATACTCATATTTAATGTACATTATTTATTACTGTTTGTTCTCTTCCACACCATATTGTGCAGTAGTTAGCAGTTTGTTGTAGTTAGTTTCAGTAGATTCAACATTGATGCAGATATCATAGTAGTAGTGGAGTCGTCACAGTGTAAGCCCAATCTAATCTTCTCAGGTGCGTGTTACGTATAGGAATCATCTAGTTGAACTTTATTTTCACCGGGCAGAAATAGTGGGGCTAAAATAGTGGAGGCAGCAGCAAATAGTGGGGCTAATTTAAGCTACAATTGTACAATAAGGAGGGGGCTAATCCTAAAGAGATTGAATGTAAATGTATCAAAACCCCAATGATCATTTTGTAGATTCACAGACTACATTAATTCCTTAGATTTATCTACACGTACTCTTGTCTTTAGTTGAATTAATGAGTAGATAACATCAATTCTTCTGTTTACAATAAAAACGCCACTTCTGTGTAGCACCTAACAATGTTTTCCGTTTTTTTTAAACTTGCGATATATTCGTAGAAGTTGTGTGTCCATGTAGCATGCCCTTTAAGGTTGTTAGTCAGTAGGGCTAAATGTCCTAACGGTCAGTATTTCGGAACAAATCCAGAATATTGTCCAATTTTTGTATTACGCAAAGGATCATTATAGTCTTTTTCTTCCAGTCACCCGTCTTACCTACTGCTTTTTTTCAAATTTAATGATCTGTATTCACATATAATATACATTTTATATCTTGTTTTGTATGTTAACATAGTATTCCCAAACCAAAGATAGTATCATTATTGAGATGTCATCTCATAGACAATTTAAAATACAAAAAGTATACAACCACATACATACGTAGGAATTCAGTCTTTCAGCTAGTTCATCCTTCTGTTGAATGTGTCATAAAATACAGTGAATCATACTATTACTTAGTACTTGAGCTCAATAACCTGCAAATAGCCATAACTAATATAGCAATGTTACTATCAATGTAACTAAATTATTTTAAAAAGGGTTCATATGTTGCACACTGTGCATGAACAAAATAATAAATAGTTTTCATTAAATACAATTCTACCTTCAACACCCCCAAGCTTTCTATTCCATTTACACTAAACGTCTAGAATACATGCTCTAGTTGACAATATTCACACTGTTGTACAAATGCTATTATTGGTTTTGCCTGCATCTCATTTTTGCAGAGCTGAATAGACAGCACGGAGCTGGTCTTTACTTTTAGTCAGACAACAACATTAGCTACAATCTCCTTCGGTCGCGAATAGACTTATAGAGAATTGTACTGATGAAAAATTGGTAATTTCTGTGTCATTTTAAAAAGATATATTTTTGTCCAATCATCACTCTTCTAGTATTTATGTAGGATTTCCAGTTTACAGTTCATTGTTGAAGTAGATGTAAGCTTACAGCTCCAGCTATAGAAAGCTGGTTGGGATACCTCAGCTTGTAGTTGAATGGCAAGCTATCGGTATTGCTACATGTATATGCTAAGGTACAGAGACTTGGTGTGGGAATGTTCAGGGTGGAATGGAGAGTGTGCTGGAAATTTGAAGGTTAGCATAATGAGACACATATACTTTATTCTTGTCTGTACCTTTGATTAAGATAATTAAACTGGTTGCCTCAATAAAATAGGGCTGAAAGATTATTAAATTTTCTTTGTACGAACAATTTGATTTTGTCTTGTAACTACTGGCAGTTTGAATTAAAAGTCATGGCTTAAATCCTATAATGCCCCAGAGAAACTGAAATTGTATTTGAGACTACTACAAATCATGTATGTCAGCTTCAGATATTTGTAATCAAACTTCTAGCGGTTACAATAGCTCTTACAACTGAGTTACCAAAAGTTTTTCTGCAAATAATCATAATGATGAACACATCCAAGCATAGCTAGGGAACCTATTTAGATTGGAAGTTTTGTCACAGTTTGAAGGGAGCTAAAAATATGGTTTCGTAGGGCATACCATAATGTTGTTTGCAATATATAAAATTGTATGCTAAAACTGTACATATACCTATGTAGTTACTTTTTGCAGCCCAACACTTCACAGTATTAAAGAGAATGTGTTCTGGGGAATTTCTCAACATCGAAGATTTAAAAGCCCTGTTTCTTCAGTGTTGCTTTGGTAAGCGAATAGCTATTATATTAGACCGATTAACAGCCACCGATTGTGTCCTACCTTAGAACTGTAGACAATGGTGATAGGCATAGGTTTACATTTGCCCATCAGCAAGCTGAATTAAATCTAGTATTTATGCACAGCATACAGTTACTATTGATCTTTTTTTCTTATGAGTATGTGTACGTCAAGACTTTAGGCTTACTCTACAATATTTATTTTGCATCTTTTGAGCTTCTAAACTCTAAAAGTCTAAACTCTCTGTTATTCTCAAGTGTACCTTACGAATCAGTTAAAGTTTCAACAACTACACAAGTTCCAGACGTGTTGCAGGGCCTATTCGGTGCAGTACTGTGCACTATATTGATAGAATGAGATTCTGGTTTGTAATTGGGAATTACGAACAACAAAATAGAGAGGACAACTACTGTTCCTACTTCAAATTTACCCAGGGAAAAAACCTGCTTGCTTTTGATAGTCAATTATCTAGCCTATAAATTTCCAATGATCTCCCTGAGAATCCCTCTGATGTCTACAAGATACAAAACTGAAATCATAATATTTTATATTTTTATGTGTGAGCAAGTTAACTCAATTTTTTACAGTTCTGACGAATCCGCCTTGCTGTGAGCTGCATACAGAATTAGTAATATTTGGATTGAAGCTGTTTCAAGTAAGTAGGTCTGCATTTTACCTACCACTTGCTCTAAATGTATTTGCACATCTGCAAAAGTACAAAAGAAGGAATATTGACTTTAAATAATGATAGCTCGGACATAAGTCATTTATATGCCAGATACTTTTTTGCAAGAAAATAGCTGTTGCTATTATAAGAGCGCACACTCTGTGTACAGATAGCACTCAATATATTCATCGTATGAAGCTTATTTACTTTAAAACATTGTGTTTATTGACAACATTGTATTATTATGTCAATTGCTGGAGACGTTAAAATGTATAATTAATGAGGAAAGTCAGCAAGATAATGATATAGTTAATATCTCTGGAGGAAACATGTCTGCAGTAGGAGAGTGTCCTTATGTGATTGCTTTATTCTAGTCTCTGCTGGACAACAGATGTAACAAAGTGTTAGAAGAGGAACCAGCACCAAAAAAATCAAAACGAGTACTAGTGGAAGCATTTGGTGACTAACAGCACCTCTGAACTCAACAGCTACATGTATCATGATAATTATGTAATACATTGGCTAGCTAATTTTGAGTTTATATATGCAAAATGCTACTACATTGTGTACACGTTTCAACAACAGCATTACATTTTTAAACATACATGCGTACAATTTTATCTTTTTCTTCAGTTCACTTCCAAACTTGGGCTGAAATTCTAATAGTTATAGTGTTATCTCACCACACTAGGCAGATATAGAGGTTAAGACCCTTGTCTCTCTTATCATGCACATCTGTTTTATGGACATTATTTTTAAATGAACTATTATTTAGATTAGCAGCCTTAACAAAATTTTAGTATTTCACTATTCAATTTATATCTAATGTTAAAATAATATTTAAATATTTATAACTTTTAATTTCATGGTTAACAACAAGATGCTGTTAGCTATCTAAATTTATATCCTTTTAAGTGTACAGCACAACGCTGCATAAAACATAAATCTCTAGGAAATATCTAAATGACATCTACTTTGCATATTATATTATAAAGAATTCGATGACTTGAGAAACTTTTTGAGTGACATGTCATCACACAATGCAAATTGTGAACTTAACGAATGTGTCGCATCGCAATGACAAACGAATATAACAAACAACAAATTTTAAATCCTAACACATAAAGCTTCCATAGGTCATGCAAGGTACACATCTACCCTTCACTTGATATCTTAGATTTCAACATAATATACACAGTTTCATGTGCACGGTATAGATTAAACTCTAAGCATTATTATAGATTCCACTTCTGCTAACGACATTCAAAGTAATACAAGTTCAAGTACATGATGTAACACCTATATTACGAGACCCTTTTATTGTAGTACATAGTGACTACATGTAGAGCTACGTGTTGATTGGTTAAAATTATTTCTTATGCATTGCATTGTTATGCTTTGTACTTTTTTTATGTGTACAGCAATTTGTATTTGGTATTGCACTGTTACCTCCAGCAGTGTTAGTACGTAGTACTGTTAGTACTTTACATAATACTAAATGAAAATATCTGGAGATAAGGAGCATACGTGTAAACTGCTTAGAATAAATAAAATAGAACATCCAATCTTGGAAGCCACCAAAACCTTACTTTCATGTGGTGAATGGCACAGTTAAGTTGCCTCCCTTTCTCATATTGCGCATCGTGTTGTTTTCTTTGAAGTTATCCAACTCAATTTAGGAGAACACAACTTCTAATATATGCAAGCATATTATTATGCAGTACTTAGTTGGATCTCTCTAACAAAATATAGCCTGACACAACAGTATATTACATAAATCCTGAATCAGACAAACTCCTTGCCACTTGTCATGTAACCAATCATAAGAGGAGCAAACCTCTGAGGGGTGGAGATTCCCTCAGCTACACGTGTACTCAAACCATGCTGGTATAAGGTCAAAGCCTGTCACACCAATATATATTTATTAGACATTATTTGATCATACAAAGAGACAGAAGGATGGAGCCATTAACACTGAGTTGTATCAATACACACAATCCACTGCATCCTGTGGATGCCAAAGCTACACTATATCAGCTGTTTGTTGATGCAAGAGATAGAGGTCATGTTGGGGAGATCGTTAATCTTGAAACTAATACTAGAATGACAACCAATGAAATCCTAATGGAGGTACGTCTTTCACCATGATTAGCGTCTTTCACCATGATTAGCAGTATTTATTTTGCTTTTCAATTAAATGCCAAATTTCCATACTTTTAGGCTGTAAATTATCTACATGAAGTCATGGATGTCAAAGGTCGACAGTTAACAAATCTTGAACATATAGCTTATGCTCAACTTTGAAAGATATACTAGTGAATCTAATTATTCAATTACCAGTATTTGTTTCTCTATATTTATCTTCACCGATATACAATAATTCCTAAATAGAATACTCATATTGTTAATTAAAAGTATCCTAAAGATGAAGAGCATGGCTGATTAACCCTTGTGGTTTTGGGAATCGTTGGCAGTAACGGTTTTTAATCATCAATGGAATAATCGAGACATTTAATGAACTAAAAACAGAAAGATATTTCCTGTTACATGGTGGTTCATATAAGTACTCGTATGTACTTTTGCCTCTAAAAACCATATTATATGAATCTGTTTTAGGCAGACAGGTTTGCTAAAGGTCTGCTCTCTCTTGGCTGTGTACCTGGTGAAGATACTATATTGATTCTCTCATGCTCTTCGATGAAATCAATATGTCTATTTGTGGCTGCATGCTCTGTAGGAGTTAGTTATGCTGTGAGTCCACATCTTTAGTAATTACAATGCTCCTTGTTATTCCAATTAAACAACACCAGTCAATTTCCATTGATAAATCAAGACAGCATTCAGTTCGTATATGCATTTACATTTCACTCTCTATCAAATAATGTACTTTCCTGAAGTTGGTCTTCCAACAGCTGAAATAACTACTCTCATTCGCTTTTTAGTCCACAGAACAATGAATATATAATATGTATATTCCAAATTTCCATGTACTCGCTCCGAACATTTTGCTACCACAATTTCCCTGTTTGTTTGCAAACTAAGAGGTTACCTAGACTGGGCAAAGGTCTAGCCAGATTGGGAGGCATTGATATTCACTAAACACACGATAAGAAACTTTGTATAATGTTATAATGTTGCAAATACGGCGTTTCAATGCTGGTTGATAATTGTGTCATCATTATCATCTGATCATCTACATAACCCAAATGCTGGTACTCCACCCCATGAAATTTTAAGTGTACCTCAAATTAAATTGTTTGTCTCTGTGATTTCCACCAGTATAATAACTCTTGGCAAGCCTGAGTAGGCGCTGTTAATCCAGGTGATCTATTGCCAACAGACAGGTGAACTGACACTAATAAAATACTACAGACTTAAATAGATAGTATCTTTAGCTCAATTTAAATATGATATTCAACTCTTTGTTCAAATAAACCTTAGGAATTCAACAGCAACATTATGATTGCTATAAATAACCAAGTCTTCATTTTAAGACAGATCAATGTGTGCTTAAAAGGGAATGAAATTCAAGCTAGCTCCAGGGGAAACCTGTGTAGTCATTTGATCTGTGTATAACACTGAACTTACATTTCAGCAACCTTATTTATATGAACCAAAGAAAAGAAACTTGAGTCTGATCCTATCTCAATTACAAACAAAAGTAGTGGTCATCGGTGATTTAGAAGACAGAGGAACTTTTGATGCTATGAGCGCTATACTCACAGACGAAAAGTATGATAAACAGTAAAATATTGCACAAATTATGCATTTATATGAGGGAAAAAGTGCTGTTGGCATAATTTAGTAGTCTCATATTTGGTAGTATTAGGGTTATGTAACAGTATTTCAGTTCAATTCTTATCTACAGATGCTCGCTGCTGAATCATGTGTTCTATGATGATTCTAACAAAAGAATACCAACTCAACAAAAGGATATTGAATTTTTGGACAAGTTGATAGAGCGAGGAGAGCCGGTTTGTGAGGAAGAACTAAAAAGAGCAAAACAACAAGTTAAACCAGAGCATACTGCTTATCATTTCTTTACATCAGTGAGCATACTCATAACATGATCGAACCAAATCTTATTGAGCCTACCCAAAATATTTTATTTGTTTTTGATTAATTAGTCTAATTGAGTGAAATGTCATGCTACATTCCAAGGGAAATAGCTTTTCGGGAGCTCTTTGCACTTGCAGTTTTGAACTTGTCGGCCTATACCTATATTAGATCTAACCAGACTGCACGTCAAAATTACATTTCACAACAACAAACAAGCATTTTGCTGGTAGTTGCAGTTATTGTTTTTGCAAAGCTGTGTGTGTGTCAAGGTGTTGATCATAATCTTTCTGTTAGTGCAACAGGAAGCATCAGCTAATCATTCTGCTGGTATAGATTATGGTGCATACAATATCAGTGCTGCGCCTGTACAACAATATGTAGCCTGTACGTTACTTGAACTCTGTCTCATATATTGTAATGATCACATATAACTCTAACCCAGCCTCTTGACTACATGGCACTGATTGTATATAATTAGGCCTACATTGCATTACACTTGCTTGTACTAATTGTCTATGTAGTAGATTGTCACTTACATACCTACATGTACAATGTGCATTACTGAGCAATTATGTCCTTTTTATATCCATGTAAAGAAGGCCGACCTCTCAGAATTACCTGATATTGATTTTGTGCATCTTTTGTTGCACCCGACCTATTTTGGGTTGGCCATCGGGTTTCCGGCTGCCATCTTGTTGCGCAATTTCCGGACGACACTACATCGTCTTTTTACGATACTACGTCGGCCTTTTTACTGGAACTTCCTCCGGAAGTTCTTATACTATATAAAGCACATTGTATTTATGTTCATTGTCCCAGTTCATGCTTAGATCTCAATAAAAACACATCTATTATACTTATATACAGGGACTTTCACTTCACAGATACTAGATAGGTCGTTCCAGTTGTCAAGGTCTTCGACCTTGCCTCCCGAACTGCCTTTTAGGTTGGGTCTCTCTCCTCAGTATAGCAGACAAGCATCGACTCGGGACAACATGGGTCGTCTTGAGTAGTTATTTGACTACTAGTATCTGTTGATCTTTTATGTAATGAGAAGGCCTAGCATCACTCATAGGCTCTTCATTTTGGACAAGGAAGTCGTCTTAGGACGACAGCACCCTCCCCCCCAAAAAAAACCTTTGCAATATTACCCAGAAAGTCAATTTTATTAATGTTACCAATCTGTTTTATACATCACACATGTAGGTGCTATATCACAAGGTACTTGTGTAGCGACAACAAATGTCACAACTGCCACATCACCGACAAACGTGACAGCAATGTAGACGTTATATAACCTGTACTAGATGCCTGTTTTGCTAATATGTTAGTCTGATTCTCCAAGAAGTTAATGGTCTAACATGTTTTTGCAGGGCAGCACAGGCAACCCAAAATGTGTTGTTCACAGAAATGGGGTGCTGGCCAATTGCATCATCACGCTGGAGGACATTAATCATGGGGTTGGTGAAAATAAAAATTTATACTAGTGAACATGTGATCATGTGATTACTCTGCCTCATGTGTAGTTCTACCTTTGGTTATAAGCTCTTCACTGTGTTAGGTCTATTTGGACTTTAGATTCAGTGAAGAGTTTTTTGATCCAGATCACAGAGTACACGTGTCCTTATACGAATTGAATTTCCTCTGCCAACTGACACTTGTAGAATTGCCTGGTTCCAAACACCAACATAGATGACACATTTGCCTATAAGGCTGTCTCGCTTACTATGGCTGGGAGGTTGGGTAAAACAGTTCTGACTCCTGCAGTAGTGGAATCAGCTAGTAGCCAGACAGTCTGCCACTGTGTGAATGCCATAATAAATGAGCAGTAAGTTTCACTATCTGCATATTCACTGATATAGGAAGATGTGGATAGACATGGTTGCTAGCAACTGGAATGGTAGATTGAACATAACAGCTATAATTACAGAACTAAAGTTGGCAGAGATTCAAGTTCAAGTTTTCCATACTTGGTCGATTCAACCATCAAAAATGATCATAATGTGCCTGTGCCAGGTGAATGACATAAAGTAAATTGTGTTTTGCATTCTTTTCCTTCTAGAGCTCTGCTCTGATTGCTATTTATAATTTGCACTTTTAATTGCAGGATTGACATCCTTGGCACTATGGGAGCAATTAATCACTCACTTGTTCAGCATGTCAAAGTGAATGATATATCACTTCCTCCTATGAAGTACGTACTTTACTGTGGACAGAGTAATACCAGGCAGTTTAAAGAAAAACACCAGTCTATCCTTGGAGGTATGCCAGTGGTGAGTTTTCAGAGCATTTTAAAAGTACGTTTTTGCATAATTAAAATAAAATATGTGTTGAGAGATAGCAAACCACAATGCCTTAGAGACTGACTCTAATCTGAATATCAGATAACATACCATGTACATATTCATAAGAGTTGTATTACCATGTTTGTTTTACCAAAACACTACTATACTTTGGAGTTGCATTCACTATGCCTATGAGCAGATAACTCTGTATTTTTGTTTATAGCTCTGTATATGTGTTTTATTCGAAACTAAATTTTTCTACAGCTCTGTTCTTTTCTACTTCCTGAAAATTCTGGTGAATTAAACTGCCGAAATAAATCTGCCAAACATTTATCCAATGTCATCATCCACATCCTCAACAGGTTATGGGCCCAGTGGCCACAGAAACAGGCTCTACTACAATGGGAATCCAACCAATTACACCATCTGGGAAACAAGGTTCTTAAACTACATTTATACACAAGACAAAAAGGTACACAAGGCCATACTCCCAAAGCCTGAAAGTGGTGAAGATGACGCAGGTTTTGCAGAGCAAAACCGAATGGCTTTTGCAGAACTAGTTCAGGTTCTAGATGAGAAGTCACTACTGCTGATTCTTAATGATGCTGCAGATGATGGCAGAAAGGCATTAAAGAGACTGAGGCAGCATTTTGCAAGCACAGAAAAGCCAAGAGTCCTCACTCTCTATGAGAAACTCACCACAATTCATATGATGGAACATGAAGATGTAACAGATTATATGATTAGAGGTGAGAGAGCTGCCACAGGACTGAGAACTGCAGGTGAGCAGATTACAGATAATCTCATTATAGCCATGCTTCTCAAAGGCCTACCAGAGTCTTTCAAGCCATTTGTGGTGGTACACACTCAACTAGACAGAGTCAAAACATTGGCAGAATTCAAGTCTTTGCTTCACAACTACGCCAGTACAGAGGCTATGAGGAGTCAGAGAGAGATGTCAACTGCTATGTCTGCCCAATCACAACCACAATCAAAGCCAAACAAGACTCAATGTACAGCCTGTGCAAAATATGGCCATGCCTACCGAGAATGTCCAATCAAAGCCACTCTTACATGCAGCTATTGTAATAAAGGCTGGCATGTAGAGGCGGTATGTCGAGCTAAGAAGAGAAGGAAAGCTGATACGCAGAATAAACACAAACAGAATACTGCTAATTTGAGCTCATTCTCTTTCTATATAAACACCCATGCTGGGAATGTGTCCGGTCCCAAACCAACACTAAATGATAAACTTCTGGTAGACTGTGGAGCAACCTCACACATTGTCAATCGTCCAGAGCGTTTCACAGCCTATGATCAAAAGTTCAACCCAAAAGAACATTCCCTAGAGCTAGCTGATGGCACCAGGAGTAATGATCTAGTGAAAGCAAAAGGAGATGCTGTTTTCCACATACTTGACGCTGATGGGCAAACAAGGGAGATAACTCTGGAGAATTCCCTGCTTGCACCAAGTTTCCCTACAAACCTATTCTCAGTGAGATCAGCTGTAGAATCGGGAGCTCAAGTAACATTCTCAAAAGACAGCAACACACTCAAAGCAGGCAGCACAGACTTTAATATTGTGAAAGAAGGTCAACTCTACTTTCTCCAAGCACAGTCTGACTCAGCTTGCACCGCCAAGACACTAGAGCAGTGGCATAAGGATCTGGGACACATGAACTACCCTGACATAAAGAACTTGCCAGGTGTCACAAAGGGGATGGACATAAAAGACAAGTCTAATCCAGGAACATGCACCACCTGCACTGAGAATAAGATGACAGTGCAGCCCAAATCCAAAGATGAACCCCCAATCCATGCTAAAAGACCACTAGAACGCATACACACTGATTTCGCCGGTCCTATCACACCTACAAGTAGAGAGGGACACAATTACATCATTAACTTTGTAGATGAATACAGCAGCATGATATTTGTCTACTTCCTCCGAGCCAAGAGTGAGTCGCATACAGCACTGAAGAGATTTCTAAGTGATGTAGCACCAATCGGTCAAGTCTTGGAGATCCATGCTGACAACGGAGGGGAGTTCACAGGACAAAAGTTCCAAGATGTACTGTTGGAGAACAGAATAAAGTTCACAACTACTGCCCCACACTCAGCTTACCAGAATGGTAAAGCCGAGCGTTCCTGGAGAAGTTTACTCGAGATGTCCAGATGCCTACTCACAGATTCTCAACTACCAAAGTTTCTGTGGAGTTATGCTGTTCGTCATGCATCATACCTGCGTAACAGAAGTTACCAAAGGCGAACAGAGAAGACAGCCTATGAGCTCTTCACAGGTTCTAAACCAGACATGAGGAAGATAAACACCTTCGGAGCAACCTGCACCTACTTCAATGAAGTTTACAAACGCAAACTCGATGCTCGAGGCTTACCTGGCCACTATCTAGGTGTGAATACCTCAAGTCAAAACAGCTACTATGTACTGAATCAAGGCAGAAACCAAGTTCTCTCTACCAGAAACGTCACTGTCCACAGTGACAAATTCACCGATGATTTTCAGGAAGACCAATGGTTCCCGCCCAGAGCTGACCAAGCTAGATGCTCTGAGTCTGTGGGTGATGGTGGTCTGCCGCCAGATCCTACACCTGTTTCTCATCCCGCTATACATGATGAGTCACAACCCGAGTCAGCTAAAACTGACAGTGTCACAACTGAATCTGATACAGACACTGAAACAGCTGACAAATCTGGTTTGGCTAAACCAGAAGGCAGATCTAAGAGAGAACGCAAACCAAACAAGAAGTTTGATGATTATTATGTCTACAAAACTATTGACTATGCCTATGCAGCTACCCTATCAATACCCCAAACATATGAGGAAGCCATGTCCAGTGATGATTCTACCGAGTGGAAAGAAGCTATGGACAAAGAGGTAATTCTCTTGTGCAGAATGACACTTGGGAGATAAAACCTCTACCAAACGACAGATCGTTGACCAAAGGCAGATGGGTGTATGCTCTGAAGCAAGGCAAGGATGTAGACCAACTTCAGTACAAAGCACGATACGTTGCTAAAGGATACTCACAGGTTTTCGGAGTTGATTACTTCGATACCTACTCACCAACTACCAGGTTCACATCAATACGGTCTCTACTGCAGATCGCCACCAATGAGGACCTGATGATACACCAGCTTGATGTGAAGGGAGCATATCTGAATGCACCAATAGACACAGATATATACCTTGAGCAGCCTGCTGGATACCAACAAACCGATGAAGGAACTACACTAGCGTGTCACCTCAAGAAATCCATCTATGGTCTCAAACAGAGTGGACGTAACTGGCATGTCACACTTACCGACTTTCTCAAATCTGAAGGCTATGAAGCTAACCAGAACGACCCGTGCGTCTATACCTCTACAAACAAAGGAGAGACAATCTATATTCTCTTCTGGGTTGATGACATCCTCATTGCCGCCAAAACTGAGCAGTCCATCAACCAATTGAAGAAGAAGTTACAGGAGAGGTTCAACATGGATGACAGAGGTGATCTCCGATGGTTCTTGGGGATCGATTTCAGTCGACTACCCAATGGAAGTTACCAGATGTCTCAAGAGAGATACACTGATGAGCTGTTGAAGAAATTCAACATGACCGACTGTAATCCAACGAAGACCCCAGCAGACAAGTCAGCCAACCTGCAAAAAGCAACTGAAGAGGAACACCAGAAAGCTCAGGAACAAAACTATCCATACCGACAAGCTGTCGGGAGCTTGATGTACCTGTCAACTGCAACCCGGCCAGATATAAGCTGGATTGTATCGAAACTGTCCCAATTTCTGGATACCCCTGGTCCTCAACATATCACAGCAGCTAAGAGAGTATTCAGATACCTCAAAGGCACCAAGTCCCATGCTCTTACATTCAAACAAACTGATGGAGTTCTAGTTGGATACTGTGATGCTGACTGGGGGGGGGGGGGGGGAGACACTGATGACAGACGTTCCACCACTGGCTATGTATTTACACTAGGAAATGGTGGAGCCCCCATAAGCTGGAAAACCAGGAAGCAGCCAACAGTTGCCCTTTCTTCCTGTGAAGCTGAATATATGGCCCTGGCTGAAGCTGTAAAAGAAATGATCTACCTACGATCTTTCTGTAACCAGATGAATACCCTGTAACCTGATACCAGTATACTCTACACCGACAATCAAGGAGCCATTGCTTGACCAAAGGTGATACTGTCTCACACACTCGCACCAAACACATAGATGTACGCTACCACTTCCTGCGAGAGCAGCAGAGTGTTCAGTACCAGTATGTCTGCAGTAACGAGAACCTCGCAGACTGTATGACTAAGGCGCTAGCCCGTGTTCAACATACCGATGCCATCGCCCGCTTCGGCATGTGGATTGAGGGGGTGTGTTGAGAGATAGCAAACCACAATGCCTTAGAGACTGACTCTAATCTGAATATCAGATAACATACCATGTACATATTCATAAGAGTTGTATTACCATGTTTGTTTTACCAAAACACTACTATACTTTGGAGTTGCATTCACTATGCCTATGAGCAGATAACTCTGTATTTTTGTTTATAGCTCTGTATATGTGTTTTATTCGAAACTAAATTTTTCTACAGCTCTGTTCTTTTCTACTTCCTGAAAATTCTGGTGAATTAAACTGCCGAAATAAATCTGCCAAACATTTATCCAATGTCATCATCCACATCCTCAACAATATGTACCCATAGAAGAATGTCTGGTTCAGTGCGCAAGTATGTTCTGTTCTGCACAACAAGGCTTCCCTTTTTTAAGGATGCTGAGCTGGTGCAGTGAGAAGTTAATCTGCTTATTGTACCATAGGCCTAGGGTTCAAACCCCAGTAAAGAATAGTTTTTTTAGAGATATGGAATCGAGTCCCTGAAATAAACTCTTTGCACCAAAAATATTACAATCTAAAAAACATGGTCCATTATATTGCTATAGCCTAGATATTACATGTAGGGTAGAAAGGTAGTGCTTTTTGTTCCCTGGGAAAACATTGTTCATGTTTCCTTTCGTGCCTATCTCTTAGGAACTTAGGACTTTGGCTAACTCTGTTGATATCACAATATAATGCAACATGTAGATTCATACTATTTATGTTTCAGACAATGTATGGAATGTCCGAAACACACATGATTGGTGTATCATCATTCGGGTCAACCTTGGAAGATGAGGAGTCAAGGCTAGATGCTAAACTTTATTTTGGAGCAAACATGGAGGTAACCAACTGTAGGCCCACTAGTTGAATGCCATCTAATATCTCACACAACAACTAGGCATGATATCAGATCATAATATCCGTGGCAAGACACCATCTTACCAATTTAGCAGCTTGTCATTTAGGCTATGATTTTAATAGCATATACAGACACAGTACAAATCTATCCATATATGTAACCGTTACTTAGTGGATGATCTCATAGTCAGTCATACAAACATGTAGCGGGCAGTCTATTAAGATTCGTATCATGTAAAATGCTTGCGTGACACGGCAAGCTACTATCATCTTACAGGTACGTCTTGTTAATGATAATGGTGAGGTAGTCGATATTGGGAAAGAAGGAGAAATCCAGATCAAAACCCACAGTATATTCAAGGAGTATAAAGGTTTCAACGAGGAAACAAAAGGTGTCTTCACCAATGATGGATATTTTAAAACAGGGTAAGGAAGTGATCAAATAGAGAACTCAATTACTTCAATTGCTAGTGTGAGAAGTATTTTAGATTAAATTTCACGTTGTCACTCGTTGAAGGGATATGGCAGTGATGTTCCCTGACAGTTCCTTTCAAGTTTTGGGAAGGAAGTTGGATGCGATCAGGTTTAAAATATGTACGGATGTCGTCTACCCAGGAGTTGTGGAGACGGCGCTGTCAAAACTCCCGGGAATACAAGACTGCTGTGTAAGTTGATTTAAATCAAATTTCTTGGTGGCTAGAAACTTTTAAAAAATTAAGGAAATAGTGATACTGTCAGATAGTCAGCGTGTGTTAGTGATCCTAGAACTTGAGTATGCGTATACTGTAATGTAAATATGTATATGCGGTAGAGATAAATTTTGAAGTTTTCTTCCATATGTATACACCAATCATATAGCAAAAGAGAAGAAAGTATTACAGAAATTTTTCAGCAGTCTGTCTCCAATAATGAATTAAACTCAGCCCGAGACCTTTAGTTCACATGTCATTAGGCTTAAATCCAACAGATAAGGAGAAATATTCTGACTACATTAATAAAATCGGTGAATTTTAGATACTTAGTTACTTAATGCCTAATTGCAATGTATTCTGATCTATTAAAGGTGGACCACCCGTTGATGTACTCATGTTATTTTAGGTTACTGCAGTTATTGTAAACGATATTTGGGGTGATGAAATAACTTATTGCATCAGGTAGGTTTACTAAATTCTAGATTTCATGTTTTCCCAGTTATTCCAATCTTTGAAAAAAACCACAATTTCTACAAGTATATAATATGCAAGTATGAAAACTACAAAACTATAACACCTCATTACTGGATGACAAATACATTTATGAATGGCAATGATGACATCGAATATACAAATTGAAATAGGCCGCATTCGCACTTGTACTACACCGGCCATTACCAAAAATACTTATAGGCATGCTAAAAGGATGGTGTGGTGGATACAATTGGCTA
This sequence comes from Bugulina stolonifera, assembly GCA_935421135.1. NCBI lineage: Eukaryota > Metazoa > Bryozoa > Gymnolaemata > Cheilostomatida > Bugulidae > Bugulina > Bugulina stolonifera. The sequence continues at coordinate 8,174,444 of OW285194.1, forward strand.
AAGTAAAAACTGAATTGAATAGCGCCGCAGTTGTCAATTGGTTTTCTATTTAGTAATTTGATTGTTTTGAACTGAGAGAGGATAATTCCCAAAAATCTGAATGATATCGGAATGCTTGCACTTAGTTTATAATCTTTAAATTTCAGTTCCACCTTTCTAACTGCAGGTTAGAGGTGAATGCTTCAAGACCAGATGAAGATGAAATAATTGAACACATGATCAGACATGGTGTAAGTTGTCAAATTTATCCTACAACACTTGCTATTAATGACTGCACCTGTTAATAGACTCAAACAATTAATATTTCACACAACGCAATAATGTTCTTGTCTTGTGTTAACGTAATGAAAGGCTAATTAATACTCATTAGTTGTACGTGCTAAAACATACCACACTCTATATTGTACTTTGTTGTAGTCATTTAAATTCTATGTTTTGTCTTCACATAGCTTTGTTGGTTTTGCCTTTTCGTGGATGGTTAAGACGATTTTCGATAATTTGCATATACATGTACGTTACATTATGTTGATTGTCTTAAACCTGCGTTTGCTTGCATGCGAAGTTCTTCACTGTTAGTGACATTCGGGCAGGTATCCAATATACATTATTACATAGTTAGCACAAACATCTACACTAGTAAATAATTTGTGTTTCGGTAGATAAGAGTGTTTGACCATTTGTTTACACTTTTAGGCAAATGAACTTTGGTTACCAGCTAGAATCCTGTATTTCAACTCTCTGCCAATAGCACAAAATAACAGAAAGGTACATGTAATGATGGATATGCTAGTACAGTATTTGTATCATATTTACTTGTATAATTTAGCTGTCAGTACATCTAATAGGTGTTACTTGATATTTTGATTCTATACATACATGTACAAATAGTTGATAATGAAACTGTGCATTGGCTGATGTTATGAAGTAGAAAAATCACGATAATGTTTAGTGAGGCTAGTACTAAAGGTTAATTATTTAGAGTACTACCAAAAATCTTTTAATAAAAATGGACAATAAATGTACGTGCATTTACATGTAATGATGAGTTATACAGATAATTATACGCAATTGAGTAAATACTCTGTAGTATCTGAAAAGGTATTTTGTGTCCAGGTCACATCTGTTTCACCAGACTCATTCCTGATTCGTACCAGAACTCAATTTGTTTTATAAAAAATGGGTAGTAGAAGTACTACAGTGTATTCCTTGCAGCTGAACAAAGTGGAACTAAAGAGAATGGTGAAAGCAAAAGTAGAAGAGGACCCAGATGCTGGAATTACTTCCTGGTATAGAAGATCTCCGATAGCCTAAGCCAAAGGAATGCAGAAGGCTAAGCCAGGCAGACATTGAATGTAGACAAATTATGCTGTAGAATGTAGATAAATCTCCTCTGCCAATGTTATGCATTATTCACTCTAATTGAACATATTTAAGTATGCAAGCGCCGGCTTAAGGAAATCAGTCATCCATTTTAGCTACTCTCACTTCATAGACAGTATGTAAGCGGCTAACATTGGAGAGAGTTCATGTGTTCCTATTTATCACTTAAATTCTTTTTTTAGGCGACATTATTTATATTATTATATTTATATATTATCTTTAGCTACAGTGTATTAGTCTCTTAGAAACTTACTGCCTTACTTTCCAAGTTATTATTGTTATTATGGGTAGGTTGTACATGTATATGAGGGTAAAGGTGCAAACACACGGCATCAAGCCGTGTGTTTATTCAAGGCTATTCAACGAAATTTCAGTACGTATTCACTCCGCTATAACTCACGTGTTTTTGTTTACTAACTCTGTTCTTCAGCCAATCAGCATCGAGTGAATCGCTTCACTATTTCAGCTGGTTCAGTTCGAGCGTTTTGAGAGAGTTGGCACTATTATGTGATTATAAGAAATGAGTTAATTACTTTATGTCAAGTGGATGTATATGTATATGCTACAGTGTGGAAAATAATACAAACCACTATGCACATGTACACAGTATATAGAAGCAATAGTAAAATAATAACTATAATTGTATTGTAGGTATGTTTATGTTATGCTTATGGGAAATATTTTATTTGTCATTTACTGTATAAAAATACACTATGACTGGTTGAGATTCATCAACAATAATCCCAATAAACTATTAAAAACTTGAATATTCAAACGTCTTGATGAAGCTCTGAATTACCTTTCATTATTTTAATTCACATTGAGAGCGTATAACAGAATTATTGGACAACTCAGGGCTTTAATTCCTATCCCAGGTTCCCACACTAACTTGATAAAATTTGGTGATGCATAAATTTCATCCAGGAATTATACAATATTTATAAAAGCATTAAGAGTATATACCAGCACAATCGCTATGTCCACTGCATCTACTAAGATAAAGCAGATGGCCAGACTCATTTTATATTGGATGGAGTTGCTTACACTTGCAACTAGTGATTATGGTGTGGAATTGTCTCCTCTCTTTCTCTTGTATTTTCCTAAAGATTGTTTTATTATACTATTGAAATATTGCTACAGCTGATGGTAGCTATCTGCCTTTGCTGTTGGCTACACAAGAGTTGTCCCGACTTGGATCACTGACTGACTAGCAACACAAGTAAGTTACCATCTCACTGCCTGCCGGCTGTGGTTACATTGGACATCCCCTTAACACTCCGAGTTTCTGTGCAGTATGCATCATTCTGTGCTGCACAGCTCCAGATAGTTATTCCTTTCAGCAATAGTGCCCAGGTAAGTTGGTAAGTAGGCTAGAAGTTTGAGTTTCAGTAAGTATGAGAACATCCTGCTCTCTTAAAAAGCTGATATACCCATTATTAGTTCTGCTTCTCACTTCACAATGCTAGACATGGTTACAGCTTCCCTGCAATTATATTATGACAGAATATAATTGACCACTCTTATTATCTGTTATGTAAAGATTATAAAACTGACATGAACATGATTGTCACATAGATATTGTAATGGTGAAATAATTGCCATCTGGTTTGTCACTAGAACAATAATACAAGCAAGAACACAGCAAACCAGCAAGAACACAGCAAATATCACATATATTTGCAGTCCTACTGATTGCCATAGCAACCTCTCAGTCGGAGGAGTTATTACCAAGAATGTTTCTAGCACTAGACCACTGGGGTGACAATAATGTTCCATTTTTATACAATAAAAAGTGAAAGAATGGACAGATCTTGCTCTATTGTAACAATGGTAAAGTGGGGATAATTTCAAATATAGACTGTAGTATTTTGCAACATATTTGTTCAACTGAAGCAGTTCTATGCAGTGGCACAAGCACCAATATCTTGGGTAGGCATTAGTTATTTTGACAGTTGAGAATCATGATATCAATAGCAAACACTAGCTGTGTTGTTTAATCATATATCCCAGTAATCGCATTGATAATCAAAGTGGAAGTTGACAGAAGCTAACTATGTAAATAACAACAACTACTGATAACAGATCCGCCTACCAAGATTAGTGCTATGGGTTGACCTATTCACTGAACCATATGAATTATATCCTTCATAATATACTGGTCACTGGATTGGTTCAAAACTTATTGGTAAGCCTGTTGCTCCACCAGTAACTTTTGATTAGTCATGGTTAGTAGCTCATTTGCAAATCTATAGGCTATAGAGCAGATATAACTCAGCAGGTTAGTGCAATATATAACCCATCCTCTAAAATGTTTATATCTCTAATTTGGGCCATTTGTAAACATCTGATTGAATTTGCTTTTCAGGAGCAGTTTTACCAGTTTCTTCCTGATACATGTACATGCAGGCAATGCTTCCATAATTCTTACTAACAACTGCACAGACTATTCCTGTTCAACAGAAATTATTATATTTCCTACATGTACATTATATCTATGTCTGAATTTATAAATAGTTAACATTGCTGCTGCTTTTCAATTAATCGATGTCGTAGGCCTAATGAGATTATTAAAGCACCTTCTAGTAGCACATGCACTTGTCGAATGCTGTTGGGAAGAACGTTTAAGGTTATGTAACTGGGATCTGAATTTTCTTTCGAAATTTTTCCCACATATTAAACCATGTTTGAAAGGGCCTGGACAGCTTTCAGTGTTAGCATTAAGTCACATGACGCAACGTTACAGGGGGTCAAAGACCGAAAACAGCGCTATGAAGTTTGCCTGCTGTTACTGGAATAATTTATTTTTCAGTTAAATTACTGCATAATATTGTTTAAAATGCATGAATGTTTACCTAAGCTGGTGTTAAGAAGAGATAAAATAAAATAATGGCCTCCTGGAACTTTTTCTTATACTGGCTTTTTGCCTGTAAAACCTTGTCCGAGTTTAGTCTTATTTGTAGAATAAATTCTTTTCCATAAGGTAAACTAGAATGTGCAGGTGTTTCTATAAGTGTTTAGGAACAGGTAGGATAGTATTAGACTGCAGGGAACGTATATCATGTGAAGTTATCCCCTCTTGATTTTGGTCAATTTACGTTGCGTTATTCACATTACTTTGGCGTCAGCTATCTCACTTCACTTTGCAGTAGTAGCCAATTTATTAATAGTTTTAGCTCAATTGAAGCGTGAAGAAGGGCTTGTCTTTGATTAGTTATTTGGCTTTGTGGATGCTTCAAAAACTCTGGAAAATCCCTTTTTTGAACCACTTTCAAAATTAAAATTTGCAACTTTTGGCGTCAACTACAGCAAAATAGAGCAGCATTTGCTCAGATATCTAACCAAATTCATTTTCAGCAAGCTTTCATCATGGGGGCTACATATAAACAAATCCTTAATAATTCAAATAAAGCTCTTAATAAAGTAGATTTAAAACACTTGTTCAAATTTGAGAAAATAAAATAATAATTTGCTAATTTAATTTAACATGCAGCTATTGAAAAGAAGCTCTACAGTTTAAAAGGTTTTATAGTACTGCTGGAATGATACTCCATTGCAATGTTACTAAATATTGAACATCCACTCATCCTAATGCTGCTAACTGGCTTAAAAACGATCAACTTTTCTATTTCTTATAGCCATTTTGTTTTTATGAATGAAGGTAGGCGGAGCTTCCGGAACCTGTCAGTTGCTTAGCAGCAAGGTTTTCCCTTAATTAAAAGGTGGGATAACTCCTAGTAAACTGCGCATATACAAGCCATTTAGACCACCACAGAGCTGCACACTGTACATGTAATTATTCAAATATGAGATCTAGGATCAAATCATTGTTTTTTTGCACATTTTGTTTTGTGTTGGTTTCTAGACTGCCACTAGCTGCTGCTAAACAACCCAACAAACATATCTAGTAGAATAACTGCCCTTATTCTTTCCTAGAACAGTGGATATCTGTATTTTATAAGAATATACACCAGATATGTTTTGTATGGGATATTACATATACAAAAACAGAAAAAAGCTTGTTAAAACATGCATTATATGTTAGCCATACACCATGTAGTACTATGTCAATGATATTGAGTATTCTTCTGTATCTGCAACATTGTGTCATGCCTTCACGACGGAGTTCCCTGTCTAGCCATTTCATTCATAAAATTGGAGCTGTAGTAAACGGACCTCAAAATTACTATGGGCCATAACTTGAAAAATATTTTTTAGACCTTCCCAATTTTTTCCTTATGCCTTTCCAAGTAGTAATGCCTATGTAGTGTTAAAAGGAATTTTATTTTTGAGAACCCCAGTTACATAACCTTAAGCTAGTCTTTGAGAAAGATCATCTCAATGTTTTCTCATAAGGAATATTGTGACTCCTGTAGACCTACTCTGCTCTTTTTTCAACTGCTTCTTGGTAGTGTGCTACCCTATTTCTCAATACTTCCATTTCACTTTGTTTCAAAAAAGATATGGAACCATTAACCAAAAGCTATGTCAACAGATGTGATCCACTGAACCCAGTTGATGAAAATGCTACACTTTACCAGCTGTTTATTGATGCAAGAGACCGAGGTCATGTTGGAGAAATTGTTAACCTTGAAACCAATACTAGAATGACAACCAATGAAATTCTACTGAAGGTTAGGAAAATTCTAAGCTACCAGCGGTTCTATTCGATACGATACTAAATGTTGTTGAGCTATATTATCTTTATACACTTCTAGTTAGAATACCATCACTTACTTTACATTTTCATGCCATAAATATGTCTTCTTGCCAGGCAGAAAAGTATGCTAAAGGACTACTGGCTATTGGATGTATACCTGGTGAAGATACACTCGCTGTAGTATCCTGCTCGTCCCTAGAGCCGATATGTTTATATGTGGCAGCATGTTCTATAGGTATTGGCTACGCAGTAAGTTTGCATTGCATGTATTTAATACACACACATAGAATATAATATCAAGTAATTTTATAAATTAGTTTGCTTATACGGGCCACTAAAGAAAGAAATTGGGAGAGAGAAGCCAGTTCAAATGAAATTGTGCTTTTTTGGCAGCAACCATACATATACCATCCAAAGGAGACAAACTTTTCTTATATCCTCCACCAAATGCAAACTAAGACTGTGATAATTGGTGATTCAGAAGGTGGAGAGACTTTGGATGTCTTTGTATCTATGTTTGAAGATGAGGAGCCGTGCAATTCACAACAGTAGGTGGAATCTATAATTGTGTAGCTGTTATGCTCCATATGAGAGGCTCTACATCTACGTACATGCAATAGAAACTATATGATGTATATTATGGACAACAATACTGCATATTCTATTACACTGAGTTATTTTACAGCTATACATGGTCTCTCTTTAGGCTTCCATTTGTGAAACATGTTTTCCATGATAACTCTCGGAATGAAATGTCACATCAAAAGAAGTTTATCAAAGGTTTAGACAAGTTAGTAGAGCTTGGTGAGTCAGTCAGTACAGAACAGCTGGAGGCTGCCAAGAAACAAGTCAAACCAGAGCACACAGCGTTCCACTTGTTCACCTCAGTAAGTACCAAACAAAAACTTGGTAGACCATAGTTGGGCCAAATGGTTAGACAATTCACACTAATCTCCATAGCCTTCAACGGGTGTAACCTTGGCTATTAGATTTAAAGGAAAAACTCTGGCTACCTATAGCCTGGTGCAAGGGCTGCTACCTCTTTTCAACCAAAAAAAGTCGAAAAGAGTCAGTCAGTCAGTAAGTCAGTCACGCAGGCTGTCAGTCAGTCAGCTAGCCGACCGGCCGGCGGCCGGTCGGTCGGTCGGTCAGTCGGCTCATTATTAGCAAAGCAAAAAAACATATACCTCAATTTACTGGCAAAGATGAATCAAATGTCATTATCATTGAATAATTATAGATCGACATAAAATACAAAAAACTAGTGCTGGGCGGTTTTGATTTGCATGTGCATTCAGTTTTTTGCTGATTTTTCTAAATAAACTGAATGAAACCAAAGTTGTCTTCTCACCCTCGGTTGAATTCAGTTTTTTTAATTCATAAAAGAACACCGAACCGGAAATTAGATACTCAATTTTGGGAGTTGTCACACCCTGCTTTGAAGCTGTAGTGGCGGCCATTTTTAATTTTCTCCAATAAATTGCAATTATTAAATGCCAATTATCTATAATAATATGGAATTATAACAACTGGAACTCAGTGAAACTAAAGGAAATCATCTCTGGGTGACAATGATGGCTGGCTGTAGCTAAGTCTTTACTCAAAGGCTGACATCGAATTATAAAGATTGAAAGGTGCATAACATAAATTCACGTGTTCGGAGTTTCAGCCATTACCGGAAATGGCTGCCATTTTTATTTTGTTCAATAACTTGTAATAATTAAATATTAATTATTTATAACAATATGCAAGTTTGACTACTAGAATCAAATGAAAACTACAGTAAACCCTTTCTAGGTGACATTGACGGCTGCATCTAAGTCTGTATTCCAAGGATGGCATTGAATTATAAGGATTAAAAGAAGCACTAAAATGGCAGCCATTTTCATTTAGTCTAACAGTTAACAATTATTAAATATTTATTATATATAATAATACGTAATCGTAACTGCTATAACGGAGTGAAACTACAATAAAGAACCACTGGGTGATAATATTATGGCTGCAGCTAAGTCTAAATTCCAAGGATGGCATCGAATTATAAAGATTGAGCGAAGCATAGCATGAATTCATGTGTTTTCAACGCCAGCCATTATTAAAAGTGGGTGCGCTACGAGGCCAGGCGCGGTTTGACTTTTAAAACCAAATAAAACCGCACCGCCGCATTCAGTGTCGGTTCACATTTTGAATTTGGCGGTTTTTGAACCGAAAGAAAAACAAACCAAAAAACTGAATGACACCGAAACACCGCCCAGCACTACAAGAAACTGTGTTGCATATATCTGCTATGTATGATTCCCGTTTTCTCATATCAGACAGTTCACCAGGGCTCTATTGTGTTCATACTAAACAGCTTTTGCATTTTGCAACATTAAAATTTGTATCAAAGATAATCTACAAAGTTCTTTATATTCCCATGCACTGCATGAAGGTAGCCCTGTTGGCACATACATGTACATGTAGCAGTCTGGATGACAAGACCGTGATTACTTTTATACACATTTTGTTCCCAAGTTCACTTAAGTGGTTCTCACTCAATGTCGGGTAGCTGCTGACAGCACCCACCAATGCCTTCCACATGTAAATAGATTATGGATGTTTCTATGTTATAGGGAAGTACAGGCAAACCAAAATGTGTGGCACACAGCAATAAAGCATTAGCTAATGGAATCTTGATGGTAGGAAACTACAACCTTGGGGTACGTCAGTTACATTTTGTTGCACTGTTCCTTGACATAGACATACGTCATGACTTTGTAGTAGTTGCCCTTACCTTAACCTTTGTCCATCACTCTGCAGTGGATTCTGCTAATCTGAATTATAGATTGAGCCTATGATATACATGTATATTGTGTGACATGCTTCATGCCAAAAGCTTCTGTTTTTTCTCCATGGACATGGTAAATATTGCTGTAGACTGATAGACATCAAAAGGAAATATCTAGTATTCACCACGCCTAAGTCACCTCTTCTGCCAGCATCATGGCCATCAATGTGTACATAATTATTATATTAATATTATATTAATATTATATTAATATTATATTAATATAATATTAATATTATATTAATATTATATTAATATTATATTAATATTATATTAATATAATATTAATATTATATTAATATTATATTAATATTATATTAATATTATATTAATATTTCCTGGAACCGTAGTAAGCAGTGTAAGTGTCAAAAGTTATTGCAACCTGAGTTTGATTGCTTCCCCACAGAATTGTTTGATAGCGAATGTGGCAATAGATGACACCTTTAGCTATACTGCTAGCTCCTTTGCCCTGGCTGGAAGATTGGGTAAAGTGGTCCTCATACCCCTGTTTGACCAACACACACTGGACAGGATGATTGAGCCCAGCATTAAGGCAATAACAGAGGAAAAGTGAGTATAGCCATTAATTAGAATTAGTACTGAAAATATATTTTTGAACTTCAAATTACCAAATGAATCCAACTCAGTTGGCACTAGTTCATAAAAAGGCGACAGTAAGCAAATTAACTTGCTCTCAAACTTTCTGTCCTGTTGTGTTGTATTACTGCACATGGATGCAGGACACAAAAGTAAATGATCGAATGCTATCTTATGTATACATGTACATTACATGTAGTTGTGAAAGATCGTTACTACCTTTTGGTAATCCCTCGGTAAACAAGTGTATTTGTCTGATCCACTCGTAGTTTCATCCAATATTTCATTGCTAATGCACTTGGTGACAATAATGTATATAACTGTGGGCATTGATCTTTTGCTGTTTGACAGAATCGACATTCTCGGTACTCTGGCAGCTATTAATCAGCTACTTGTTCAGCACATCAAGACGAACAACCTCTCGCTTCCACCCATGAAGTATGTATTATACAGTGGACAGGTCAACACCAGAGAGTTTAAACAAAAACATCAAGCTGTCTTTGGAGGTCTGCCGATTGTAAGCAGTATATAATACATTACATAGTCATAACGTTCTGTCATACTTGAGAAAACTTCCAGATGGATTCATTTGTCTGATAAACACCTTTGCACCTAGGAGCATCGCAAGTCATTTGAAATATACCTTTTTATTGATTTTGCCATCAATAAGTAACTGGCTACTTGTTTGCATTGTGTATTACATATTATTAAAACTAACTGAATATTATAATAGCACTTCCTTATTATTGTAGACCATGTATGGAATGTCTGAAGCACATACTATGGCTGTTTCGTCTGTTGGAAACTTAATGGAAGATGAGGAATCAAGACTAGATTCCAAGTTATATATTAGAACAAACATGGAGGTATCAACCTACATATTATACATGTATATGCATTTATTATTCATGCCATGTGTATTTAGATCCAGTTTCGTTTTGGGAGATATAAATTTTCTATGCAGTCCTTATTTGGTCATGTACATGTAGATTCGCATAGCTGATGAAAGCGATGAGATATTAGCTATCGGAAAGGAAGGAGAGTTCCAGATCAGAAGCTACAGTTTATTCAAGGAATACAAGGGAATGGCTGACAAAACAAGGGAAGCTTATACAAAAGATGGCTTCCTAAAAACTGGGTAAAGAGAATAACAAACTGACACCAGTATTGTCAGTGACAGCAGTTGTTGGGTATATCTTCCCTATAATAATAACCAAAATACTATATGTACATGTACCTTGCCACCCATATACATGTACATGTCTTACACATTTGTCTAGATTGTATAAATATGTTCTATATATTGCATATATATTGTATTCTTAATGTGGAGTTGCCTGTCCTCTACTAACCTAAGCACATTGATGTTTCACTCAACAATTGTTCACATCACGTATAAATCACAGGGCTACAGCAAAAAATGTAAAAGGCAGATGTTCTTAGCAATGCATCGATTGATGTGCTCACACATTATCATGGTAAATCCACATTACCATGGTAAATTCGTGTGAAGGTTAGGTGCAAGTGAACATGTGAGAGATACACAGCTATTTATCTGCTGATAGCAGCATATTATAATTCACAGCAATAACATGTACGCCAAATTATTGTACATTTACCTCTAACAACAAAGGTACACTGATCAACACTAGATTTGGACATGTTCCAAAAAATTCGTGAAAAAAAATTGCAGCTATTTAATAAATCTTTCTGTGCAGTATCAAACACTTCTAATAATGTTTTGAATCACTTGAACCTGTAGAGATGTGGCTGTGATGTACCCTGACAGCTCCTTTCAAATCAGAGGAAGGACGGCAGACAGTATCAGGTTTAAAGTTCTCGCAGATGTCGTCTATCCTGGACCTCTAGAAACGGCAATGGCTAAATTCCCAGGAGTAAAAAACGTTGCAGTGAGTATTCATGATTCTGCTAAGAAATTTTGGTAATAAAGAAATGATGAATATTTATGGCTCAATTGTTTGAATGATGCCCTTTTCTTTTATAATTTAGTTAAAGTGCACAACGCCCACCTTCTCTACAATTTGCTTTAGAAGAATTACTTACAAGAGATTTCTTGTAAGAACTCTCTAACTTGATATACATGTATACTATATGACAGTAAAAACTTGGCCTTCACCTTAACCGGATTATGCTTTGTGCATAGAGTTATAAAGTTGATTCCCTTAATTCAGGTAGTAACTGCAGGAGTCAATGATGCATGGGGAGACGAGATTAGTTTCTGTATTTGGTAAGTATATACATCGTATATATTATATGCAACTCAATGAACCTATAAATAGATTAAAGCTGAGCATATTGTTTAGAATACCGCATGGAAAACAGAGATTTTGTCAAACTCAAAGACCTGAACCAAAATGGCCGCCTAAAGATGGCATATTATTGTACAGTTTTTCAACAGCTGATAGAATTGCATGTTGTACACTACATGTTCTGAATAGACTTACACTACACTTGTCGGTCCTAATTTATTTATCTTTATACAAGTCATGTACGTGTAGGTCAAAGAATCACTTGTTGCCACAGCAAAAATCTGGACTGTAATGTAGTTTAGTTGTCGCTAGTTCATTTCAAACAATGTCACTGATATTTTTTCCATATCCCGAAGTATTTTCTACTTTGTAGCGGCAATGAAGGAATGTTTTCAAAAATTTAAAATTCATGCAAATGTTATTAAGTCCCTAATGGCGCAGTAATTGCAGCCTCGCCCTAAGGAACCTACTGTCTCGCTGTCAATTCATCAGGCTAGGCGTATGATCAATATTCACCAAAAAAAAACACACATGTCATTAGTGTTTACATACTATCATTAGGGTACAATATGCTGATATTTTAGTTTGGAAAAAGATATACCAGAATTGAAACAGGACGAAGTCATGGAGCATATGATGGAAAATGGAGTAAGTAGCCTACATTTTTTTATGAGAGTTGTGGAACAATCATGTTAACTCTATAGAGTTATTTATGTGGAGCCTACAGAGTTGCTTTTATTACACTGTTAGAATCTAGCACAGTTTTCGAAACAAAATCAAAATTATATAATTATACTAATAAACTCTACGCATGTAGGAATAAGCATACGCAGTTCCTTGGCTTATTTTCAATAGAATTACATGTATGTACAATGTACATGGCGTGGTAAGGGTCTGCATTGTTCTAATATCACACTTTGGGCTGTATAAGTAGAAATCATTTGTCAGTATAAATGGAATATTATTATCTGAAAATAATTCTCAGTAATTATGGATTTTAGAGTCATCTTCCCTTACCAAATATTCTTACAACTTTATTAAAGGTAAAAAAGATCCACAGTCACATTATTTTTGTGATGACATGCTCGTGCATGTATTATCGCTTTTGTAGGCTACTTCCCACAGTTTTACAAGGGAGCAGCCTAAAAGGCGAAAAACTACAATAGATGTACTCCAACGATTTCTGCTTTCACATTACATTGTCAATACAACATTATTATACCAAAAGAGTTTCATTATCATTACAATGTATTTCTTGTACTTTAGTATTGCTTGTATTGAGAATAATATATACAATGTACTTGTACTCACAGGTATAAGTCATGATAGACTAATACATTGTAGGCACATGAATTCTGTTTACCAGCAAGAATTCTCTACTTTGACAAGTTACCTATGACTGCAAATGCTAGAAAGGTAATCAAACTATCCGTATATGTAACTGGAGTAGCAAAGCCTACATTGAAAACTACCGTTTCCAGCAAAATTAAAAATTAGTAGGACAACATTGAAAAATTTAAGATAATATGTAGACATCCCCATTTACCGCTGCTATTTACTCAGCAACACTGATTACTCAGGTTGGATAAGAAGGCCTGATATGTATGGAGAGCTGTGCCTTCAATACACTATGATGAACAATATTTCACAAGTCGCACAATAACTTTTTCTGTGGCAGATAAAATATGCATGTATGTGTTTACACAGTGCAATGAGCTGTCATCTTCATTGTTAGAAATCGAAATGAAGAAATGAAAATAACCAAGACGCCATATGAGCACATTATTTGACTGGTTGTCTTCATTATACATGTAGATGAACAGAGCAGAACTGAGGAGACAGGTGAAAGCAAGAGTGGAGGCGGATCCAGATGCTGGACTGACATCCTGGTTTAAGAAGATGGTTACTGATATGATTAGCTAATTTTGCTTTCATATTACAGTATGAAAACGTATCTTAGAGTACAATTGTGCACTTTTGTTGGTGAAACTGGAATTCGTACCTTATGTGCTGGAATCTATAATTTATATATTTAATAATTTAAATTTTTGTTGATACATGTATGATATTAACTGCCAACCCACTTTACATTTGTGTAATCAATATTTTTATATCTGTAAAAATACCTAGTATGTACATGTAATGAATAGAATGCTAAATTGAACTACAGTGTTGGCCATAAACTCTCTTCATAGAAGTTAATGGAGATGTTATCCTATTCTACTTTGATAGACACATCTGTTGATCACATACCTAAGTATGAACGCACATAGCTAGCAGCAATATCTAGCCTATAGCTTTAAGATTAGGCCTACTGATAGTGCAGCATTATTCACTTTGTGATTATTTTATGAAGCTACTTTGCAATGCAAGCTACAAACCGGTAAGGGGAGTGATGGGTTTAGTAGCTAGGTATAGCTACTTTGTGGGCATGTGTTTAACAGAAAATTGGTAGCCCACATTCCCGAGACAGACATGCTAGATATGATTGTGTGTTAGACAAGACAAGAATGCAATCTACCAAGCCTATCAAACATTCAGCACAGTCAATAACTAGAGCCTACCAACAAATGACCAAATGCAGTAGAGAAAAATGGTATGTGTTCTGTAAGTTATATGGGCATGCAGCACTAGCATGTTACATGTAGATAAGTTGAATGTGTAAATAATATGCCAAGCTTTGATAAAGAAGCCACCTCCAAAGATTCCCACGATGTCCTATTCACTCAACTGTAAAGTTCAATACTGACATGATAAGTCAGAGCTAATGTTCAATATATTACATTGTAGTTACTGTTAAACTCTTTCAGAGCTAACTTGCTAGGATTTATAGCAGCTAGATATCCATTGGTAAGCTTAGTTTTACAACAATTGTTATGTTAATCAATAAAACAACATACCAAGGTTTGCTTGTCAAGGTGAAAGTTATTTGACAGCAAATAAGTCTATTTTCTGATTGGAACTACGAAGATATTGCAGGGAGTACTATTCTAAAACAAAACATCATTCTAGTGGATAAGTTGCTTGCTACAAATTGTAATATGCAGTAGAACTTGCCTAATTCAAACGTCGACAGCCAGAATTGGTTTGAATTAGGCACGAGTTTGAGTTGTGTGATCACTTCATTTTGTATATTAACTTGGGTACCTGCTTTACAAAATAATACTGTAAATGTAGTTGCATGTGAATGTGCACGTATGCATTAATCTTGGATTGTTTCAACTGTGAATGTATTTAAGGGAAAACAAGTTTTAACATGACAGCTTCCTATCTAATAGAACTTTATGGAATGTTTAGTACACTCAAAACTGCAACTCTGCAGATGGGCAACAAGTTAAGCGTCACATGTACAGGACAACAGTATAAAAATGCAACAGTAAAGCTATCAGTGGGTTTTCCCTGCTTAGCTTGAGCAGAAACATGGCTGCACTAGTGTGGATTGGCAGAGTATTGTAGTAATAGTATTATCACCAGTAATAGTGCAAGCCTAAGCCGGAAGTATGAAGTGGACATAGCAAATTCGAATTGGTTGAAGCCATTTACATAGTACTCAGCAGGGACCAAGGCTAATAGTTTGAACTAGCCAAATATTCGAATTAGCCAATGTTAAATTAGCTGAGTTGCACTGTATATTAATTAGTGGATTCCAACTAATGTTACTGACTTGTTTAAATTAACAGTTATAGTTTTATCATTTAAAAGATTAGATAACCACTGCTTTTCGAAACATGAAAGGGAGAAAGTTGAGACAGCAATCACCAGTGAGATCTACCAACTATTAGGTCTATGCGTTTATATACATGTAGAATTATGCCACACAGCAGGGATAATACACTCAAAATTAATTTGCTCATTAGCATATATTCCAAAGAAAATATGGAACCTTTAACCAGAAGCTATGTCAACAGATGTGAGCCACTGCACCCAGTTGATGAAAATGCTACACTTTATCAACTGTTTGTTGACGCAAGAGATAGAGGTCACGTTGGAGAGATTGTTAACCTTGAAACTAATACTAGAATGACAACCAATGAAATTCTACTCAAGGTAAGAGAAATTCTAACAAACCAACAATTTCATTCAAGTAAATAAATGCGGAAATAAAAGCGGTTGCACTCTATTATCTTTACCAATCAGTTGAAAATCACAGCATGTACAAGCTACTAGTTAGAATACCATCGCTTACTGCACATTACATTACCACATTGAAAATATTTCTTCCTGCCAGGCAGACAAGTATGCCAAAGGACTACTGGCTATTGGATGTTTACCTGGGGAAGATACACTCGCTGTCGTATCTTGTTCGTCTCTAGAACCTATATGTCTATATGTGGCAGCATGTTCTATAGGCATTGGCTATGCAGTGAGTTAACATAATTAACCTAAACATCATGCTTATCGGGTATCTCACATATTCTACTTCCTATTGTCTTCTTTTTCTCTTCGTCCTTTTTTCTTTCTTCACCTGGTTTGTTTTTCTATCTCAAAACATACCTGTGCACATACATGGCCTCATTGGACACGTTCCGTAACTGATCTAGCGGCATGAAAAGGAAAGGAGAGCATTCATTTGACACCTACATGTAAATCTAGAAGTGTATCTTCTAGAAATCAATGGTATAGTTTAACCGGATTTAGAAGCCCAAACCCTTAAATTTTAGCAACCATACATATACCACCCAAAGGAAGAAAATTTCTCACATATTCTTCCGATAATGGAAGCTCAAACAGTGGTTATTGGTGATTCAGAAAGTGGGGAAACTTTAGATGCCTTTGTCTCCATGTTTGAAGATGAAGAGGAAGTAAATTCGAAAAGGTAAGCAAGGCAAGTGCAGCGGTCATGGCCTGAAGTACTATATTTACACAATCTTGAAGCATAGAATGGGCTTTTCAACATTTAAGAGAATACAACGAATTTTAACAACTTGATCTCTATAAAATTTATAATTCACAATTTTATCGGTAATACTTCAGAGGCATTTAGGCAGAATGTCAAATTAAAATTTGGTCTCTCTTTAGGCTTCCACTCGTGAAACGCGTCTTCTACGACAATTCCCGGAATGAGATGCTAGATCAACACAAGTTTATCAAAGGTTTGAGCAAGTTGATAGAGCTGGGGGAGTCAGTCAGTGAGGAACAACTAAAGGATGCCAGGAGACAAGTCAAACCCGAATACACTGCGTTTCATGTGTTTACCTCAGTAAGTAAAGTAAAGTAAAATTAAATAAATCAGTTTCTTGTTGTACTAGTCAAAACTTCCTGTTTGTCAAAATTTACCTTTATTCTATTGACTACAAACTACGTAAAAAGTTTAACAGGGCATGGCATTGTGTTGCTAAGTTCGTGATAAAAATGCTAATAGGTTGAGGTGCAAGTGAAAAAAAATGATCCATGTATGTTGGACTATCCTTGCGTAGAACTTATCCTAGGAAAAAGTTGTTTGAGTCAAATAAGGCTAAGCATGAATATTCACAATTGATAAAACGTCATGTGCATGCACGCACAAGTTATCAGATGAGACACGCGAAGTCCAAATTGAGATCTTAACAAATAAATAATGCTTTGCACTACATTAGAAGTAAAAGACAGTCCTAGCTTCCACATTCAAGTGAAAAAAATGGAAAGCTGTAGCTCTGAGTTAACTTGAGTGAAGTAAAATCATTGGTGTGCCCTTGTATGAAAAATAGAGATTTAGTGTATTTCATACCCATGCATCTAATATGAGTCATACCCATGCATCTAATATGAGTCATACCCATGCATCTAATATGAGTCATACCCATGCATCTAATATGAATCATACCCATGCATCTAATATGAGTCATATGTGTCTATGAATTGCAGGGGAGTACTGGAATGCCTAAATGCATTGCTGTTAGTAACAACACATTGGCAAATTGCATGTTGACAGTGGAAAACATTAACCATGGGGTAAGTTTGATATGCCCTTGTTGTTTATTTTCTCCACTCAATTGTTCCATACGAGAAGGAATTTTCCATCTATTTTTCACAGAATTGCTTAATTGCTAATGTGGCAATAGATGATACCTTCAGTTATTCTGCCAGCTCATTGGCCCTGGCAGGGAGATTGGGTAAAGTTGTGCTCATTCCCTTATTTGATCAACACACAGTGGACAGGATGACGGGACCAAGTATTAAGGCTATAATAGAAGAAAAGTAAGCATAGCCACTAACTAGTACCTAATAAAAGCTTACCAACTTTACTTCCCACTATTAATCCCAGGTAAGAAAGCAATGATTTGAATTTTTTCTAGTGGAAAGTTACTAATGTAACACAGTAGCAATATAAGGTTGGATGCTCTCCCTAAGACAACCAATGACCTTTACGGGAATCAAATCTGGATTCACCACATGAAAGCCCAGAGCTCGAACTACTAGGCCACTGCTGCTCCTGTCACAACATGTAGTACGTAATGTCTTAGTAAAATTCAAGAAATTTGACAAACCACTTTAAGGAATAATAATTGGTACATGGGGTTCATACAAGAACAATGAGTTTTATTGTACAAAAATTACTCATGCGAAACTTCCTTTACTTCCAAAATTTTTGAACACTGCATCTTGAGAAAAGACTTTCTATCAGTCAGCCCACTACCTTGTTGAGCATTTTCAGTCCTGTCGGATTGAATCTTCACCATCTCTGCCCTTAGCCCTAGTCCCTCTTCTTTGGTCAGTCGGTTCTACATAACGTCCCCTCCTGTGTACTCTGACCTGTATGTTGTACAGTTGTGAGTAGTATAGTCAGTGCACTTCTAGACAGACACGCACTCATTGACCCCTGTTTTCAACCAATCACAAGCCGGTATTTCCGATTTCAACCAATCACAGAAGAGCACAAAAATTTTGCACACGACCTTGCCAAGGTCACCCCAAAATCCCCCCTTCTGATTGGTCGAAAAAACATTTGCACACTTGACCCCGAACCCGGCCACGACCCCTTCCCTCCCTCCTTCCCGCCCCCCTCCCCCTCCCCCACCACCCACTCCTTCCCCACTCCCCGCCACCGCCCTCGTCCCGTCCGCGCCACCGCCGTCGCCGCCGCCGCCACCGCCGCCCTCACCGCTGCCACCGCCGCCGCCACCACCGCCCTCACCACCGCCGCCGCCACCGCCGCCACCACCGCCACCGCCGCCACCGCCGCCACCGCCGCCACCACCACCACCGCCGCCGCCGCCACCGCCGCCGCCGCCATCACCGTCATCACCGCCACCCCTCCTCCACCGCCGCCCACCCTCCCCCCGCAACCCCCACTCACCCGAACGACCAATCGTTTGAGGCGGTCAAGCCGCGTCCGCCCACGTTGCGTGCGGCGCCGACCGTACACGTGGAGGCGACGCCGGTGCCCCGTATCCACCGGGCCAAGCGACTAGGCAGCGGCCCGCCGCTTCTCCTGCGCCCTCCACTCGAAAAGCTTGTGATCTAAACGAGCGAATTCGGCTGCGCTTCGCCTACAGCTCTCATTAGCGATATACATTGTATTGACAATAAAGAACCATGTACATGTGTTAAGTCAGCATATATAATACATTAAATAAACTTTTCGCAATGGTGACAATAGAATGGATAAAAGATTGTGTACACGTGTTAAAACACAATTGAAAGAATAAAAGACACATATTTAAAAGAGTATGTCATATCTATTATACATTAGATAAACTTTTCACAATAGTAGCAATAGAATAAATAAAAGGTTGTGTGCATGTGTTAAGTCAGCATTATGTAATATATTAAATTGTTTAGCCTCCCTATAAAAATATATAGTAGTAGGGTGTGAGTTATTTTTTAGCTTGATAGCATTTTATACAATAAACACTTCACAATTGCTGCCAATTACTCCATTTAACACTAACCTTATGTTCTACTTGTTGACATCTCTGATCAGGCACTGACTAGTAGGTAGCTGTCTCTGTTTACTCTCACTCTGTTGACTAGAGGCTGATTGTTCATACTGCTAGAGTGAGAAACTCATACCTTAAATAGTAGTATTCAGTGGGCGGAGTCTAACCATTTCCCCACCCCGATGTGAATCCGAAGCCTCCCGATGTGAATCCGAAGCCTCCCGATGCACCCCGATGTGAATCCGAAGCCTCCCGATGCACCCCGATGTGAATCCGAAGCCTCCCGATGCACCCCGATGTGAATCCGAAGCCTCCCGATGCACCCCGATGTGAATCCGAAGCCTCCCGATGCACCCCGATGTGAATCCGAAGCCTCCCGATGCATCCCGATGTGAATCCGAAGCTTCCCGATGCATCCCGATGTGATTCCGAAGCTTCCCGGTGCATCCCGATGTGAATCCGAAGCTTCCCGGTGCATCCCGATGTGAATCCGAAGCTTCCCGATGCATCCCGATGTGAATCCGAAGCTTCCCGATGCATCCCGATGTGATTCCGAAGCTTCCCGATGCATCCCGATGTGATTCCGAAGCTTCCCGATGCATCCCGATGTGATTCCGAAGCTTCCCGATGCATCCCGAAGCTTCCCGATGCATCCCGATGTGTCAATTCACATCGGGAGGCTTCGGAATCACATCGGGATGCATCGGGAAGCTTCGGATTCACATCGGGATGCATCGGGAAGCTTCGGAATCACATCGGGATGCATCGGGAAGCTTCGGAATCACATCGGGATGCATCGGGAAGCTTCGGAATCACATCGGGATGCATCGGGAAGCTTCGGATTCACATTGGGATGCATCGGGAAGCTTCGGAATCACATCGGGATGCATCGGAAGGCTTCGGATTCACATCGGGATGCATCGGGAGGCTTCGGATTCACATCGGGAGGCTTCGGATTCACATCGGGAGGCTTCGGATTCACATCGGGGTGCATCGGGTCACATTGGGATTGGATAAAAAAAGGGAGGAGTCAAGAAATGAGCAGTTGTATAAAGGGAGAGTGGGATCACAGTCTCAGCATTCAAAGTTCAGCACACTACTACAATAGTACATTATCGATGGATACTGACAACATAGTCCAAAACCAAGAAGAGTTATTTGCGGGCTTAACGGACTCACAAATGGATGGAATTATTGAAGAAGAAGAGTGCAGTCAGAAGAGGAAAGAAGAGGTGGATGCGTTAAAAGAGGCACGGAAGAAGGGGAAAATAATAGGAGTGGGGAGTCTTGCCCGAAAGGATCTTTCTAACATGGCGGACTCTCCATCCTCCCCGGAGCGGGCCTCGGATAGGGGCGAGACCACAACAACCCATGGATGAGTATTATTCCAAGATAGAAAAGATGCAGCTTTCTTCAGTAGTATTGTTTTATTACGAAGATAAATAGAGAAAAAATAAAAGAATCAAGAATCAAGCAGAAATCTAAAAAGCAAAGAAAAAAAAGAATGCAGGTAAGATAAAAACTATTGGTCTCTTTTTTTAGTTATAGTAGTATAAAAACGAATTATAAGTAAGGTGAAGTATTTCTCTCTAGTCAAAGTGAAAAGGTGAAAAAAGCATAATATTGTTTACATGCGTTGTGAGTGGGAAAGTATTATTTCTTTTATTATAGTATAAACGTTGTAATAGAGCTCTTATAGAATGATCTCGAACTCTTCCTTCTACTCTGCTTAGCCGTGTAATTATTCCCTCCATACTCCACCCTCGAGCTCGAAGGAGACAGAACAAGATGCAGTAGTCTCCACACACGTTAGTACTCTCTTCTCGTAGACACTCTCCATTCCATACTATTGGTATTCCCCATTGTTGTAACATCTTACCCACATCAGGATAAATAGAAGGGGGGAGTCCATAGGAGTCGAAATACTCTATTTCTTTTCCATTCGAAAAAACAGAGATCCAATGCTCGCCACTTTTCTCACTTGTTTGAGTGTTGAAAACAAAAGATCCAGATGGGGAGAAGGAGTCTAAGAAGTGATCCCTTGGCATAACCCCTCTAAAGGAGGTTGATGAGAGTTTATCATCAGATAGAATATTCGAGATTGAGAATGTATCCATTCTTTTTACATCATCCCGGCTACCATAGATACTTCGTGATTTGCATTCAAGTAGATAATGTCATCTTTTTCTTCGTATACAAACAGTCCAAGTGTATTTTGAGTTTGATTAGCAAATGCTAGATTAATAGATAGACTCCCATTTGATAACAAGTGAAAGTTGTCATCACACAAATCTCCTGAAATGTCAAAGGCGTAGAGAGCAGCGCAGGACTTGTATTTGCTAGGGGAGATCTCATTCCCTGTGTCAGCATCGGATGTATTTGTGACAGTGAACAAATTCATGAATTCACGAGCAAACTTTCCACTTGCAAAGTTTGGTTCATATCTTCGGGTCACCGGTGTTCCATCAATTAGTAGTTCTAATGAACTTAGATTGTTATGTCCAAATTTGAAGGGATTTTGCTTATACGTTCCACTCTTTGCAGTATGGTTGACTAGTCCGACAAAGACTCTGTTTGGCTTCTGTCCCGCTTGATCAAAGTTTACTCTCACTGACTGGTGTCCAGCAGGGATGACATGGAAATGAGTTTTTATTCGGTCAATTGGTAGTTTTATAGACTCTTGTTGCACAACCCAAACATCCATTTGTGCTTTTTGTAAGGCCGGATTGGCTTGTACACGTCGAATCCACAATTCTGTCTTAGTTATAGAAATCTTCGCCCCTCCTGCAGGGTTGTCTGTTTCTGCTAAGAGGGCCATTTGTGGAATAGCACGTTGTAGAGTAAGGCGAGAGCGAACTCCTGGTGGAATAAGTCTTCCTTGAGAAAACATACTCAACCTAGGTCTCCCATAGAAGCTCATCTCTTTACTTGTGGCTATAAGTTTCTTTCTTTTTTCAACCACTTCGGGAGGTATAGCATCATAGTCTTCTCCAGTTCCTTCATCCTCCATCCACCCACTCCCAACTTTCATATATGTGCTCTTAGCATCTTTACCATAGTTTAGGAGATTCTCGACATAAGCTCTATGTCCATAGTTTGGTTCATACTCAACATCTTGCCCAGCCAGTTGAACAGTGGCAGAAGAAAAGAGACTGTGCATAAAATTGTCCCCTGGAACAACCTTTAGTTGTTCTTCCGCAGGTAGTACGCTTCCATCAGCCTTGCTCACCTTTACTGTGGTGTGTAAGTAAGACCTTGATAGATCTGTGTAGAGTTCGTCTGCGGGCGGGATGTTAAATTCAATAGTGCCATCAGGGGAGTCCGTAACAGGAGCCAAAGGTACCCACTCACCTCTGAGCACGCTAGTATGAGTTGGCGGAGTGGCAAATAAGTCAAAACTGGAGTCAACCGTGTCTGGAGAGTCTTCAGAAACCTTGGAGAGAGAGATGGCTCGATGTGTGACGGACATGTTCGATAGTGTGAGAGTTGTTCCATCTAGTACTTGCTCCTACAGTCGCTTGTCTAAGAGTGGGGAGTGGTGAGTCTAGGTGCGGATTATATATTTATCTTTCATTTAGTCAAAAACTGTTTTTCTTCCTTTACGCTTTTTCTTTGTAGACTTTTGACTAACTCGTGCACGTTTGGCAGGTGGTTCACGTAATTCATCTTCTACATCACCTAGAAGATCCCCACCAGCTTCACGAAAACGTTTTGCTGCAGAGGATTTGAAGTTCTCTCCCTTGATTACATCTCCCAGAACCGAAGCTCCAGTAGTCAATAGCTTTTTCCCAATAGTTTTGGCACCATTCTTTAGCATGGGAAGGACCCCTCGGGCCAGCCCAGAAAAGAGTGAGCCGATCCCATTACCTGTCATAATAGGTTTTCCCCTGTACACACTCATTCCCTCTCCCACCTGGTTTGCATAATAGTCTTCATACATCTCACCTGACTCATCAGGAAAATATGGAACTATGCGAGGGGCCATGTTATTTCTCTCCACGCGGTCTGAAACGAACCGTCAGCACAACCTTTCCACTGCGAAATGAGACCCTTTCTCCATCATCACGTCTTATATCTACCTCGATGAGGTCTGTGCTTGTATTAGACACTGGAGAGTATTGGACATTCGAAAACTCAAAGAAAACGGTGCTATTTCTTTCACTCTCTGTTATAGGAACTGTGCGAAGTAGGGGGACTAGACTATCTCCAACATGTCTTGGTGAGACTACGGAGGAGTAGACATAGAGGGATGTGAAACCAGCATTGATGTCTGGAGGGTTTTGACTCCTGTTGATTTCCGCAGCATATTCTACATCAGGTTCGAATCCCAACACCCACGCAACATCACGTGACATCATGACAGAGTGTTCCTGTTCTCTCAACATGAGGAAGGTTTCATTCCGTAGACTATCATAGTAAAAGCTCACTACTTTTTCTAAGTCGTAGTTTATTAGTATTCTATTGATCTCACTCAAAAGTTCACCCATGGAAGCATACCTTCCACTCCTGATTTCACATTTTCGTTTGACTCCATCTTTTGTATTCGTAACCACTACATAGCCATCTTCCACATTTCTCCAGGATGCGGGGTACTGAATGTCAAGTAACCCAACCTCCCACTGTGATGAGTGAAGCTTCAATGTCTTGGCTAGCTTCGTAATGAAGTGAGCATTGGTGTTTGTGTCACTCCCACCGATGCGTACATTTGAGGTAAGTGTGACATTGAAGGCCATCTTTGAGAGTGAGCAAAACTGAACTTACATATCGAATTTATACTACCTTTGATTTTACACAAACTGACTAGAATCTATCCAACTATTAAATGAAGAGGGATAACCACTCCATTTCACGAAACTCTCTTCTTTTCCTCTCCTTCTCCGTTTACGTATGACTTTCTCAACTCTAAAGATTTCAGGTAGGTTAACATGTTGCAATTCTTGTGCATAGAATGTTCCATCTACTCCTTCTTTGTTTAGGTCTTCCAGTGTATAGACAGGAGGTGAGGTATGTGCCTTGACTGCTTTTATGGTGAATATCTCGGTTGACCAGTTTGGTGTGAACCCTCGCTCAAAGCTACTACGAGCCATCGAAATCCGAACATGATCACCTGGTGAGTATTTTACTCTTGTTTTCTTTAACCATCGTTTAGGTGAGAACTCATTTAACCGAACCCAAACCTCTTCTTGATTATCGTAATCAACCTCAATAGGTTTCATTCCAATTGACCTATTAAAACTGTTGTTATATCCTTGGACTAGGTCTTCTACATCTTCTAAGTAGCGTCCATCTCCTCTATAAGTGAGTAGACGATGAATTTTCCCTCTCAATGTTCTATTAAAGCGTTCAACAAGAGCAGCCTTGATGATCTCATTCTCAGAGGTGAAATGGCTAACTCCGTACTTCTTTAGCACTTCACTCACCCTTCTGTTTAGGAACTCCTTACCTTTATCAGTTTGTATTTGTCTAAAGCTTTCATTTTCGAATAGAGAGATGAGTGCATTGGACACTTCCAGACCAGACTTGGAATGAAGAGGAAAGACCCATGCTTTCCGTGAGAAGGCATCTATGCAGGTGAGCAAAAATGTTACTCCATCATTTGAGTCCTTGTGCGCACGCACATCCACGAGATCTGCCTGGAGTTGTTCACCAATCCCACTCACAAACGTTTTTCTCCTTGTAAACTTCATTCTAATCGGGCGATGAAGAGTGTATGCGTCTTGACTTCTCAACCACTTCTCAACATCATTCTCATTAATACCAGGAGGAGAAGCTAAAACTAACTTTCTCTTTCCTCCAAAAGATGGTGGTTGAGGAGGGGAGAAGTAAATATCGCGTAGACCTTCATCTATATCATCCATCTTTCTGTTTTACTATCGCTTGCAAGAGGGGTTTTAGGAAGCTTTCGCCTAGACCTAGTTTTGATAGGACTTCTATTATCACCCTTCCCACTCCAACGTGCGCCAGCTTCTGACCTCTCTGGTTTTGTTTCTCTCCTATATGGATGTGGTAGTGGTGACCTTGAGCCACTTCGCCTCTTTTCATCATCTCTTTTTTTCTCTCGCCCTCGCTCTTGTGCTTCTTCTTCTCTTTGTCTCCATGTATGCATTTCATTAAACCTAGTGTTAATTCCCTCTAATGTATTATACAACTCCTGCTGCGGATGGCGTGATCTCTCCAACTCTTTTAGGAACTTATTCATTTTATGAGCATGTTGCTCTAGCTGAGAGTAGATGTCTGTATCAGAGTTTTTGAGGTTAGATATTACATCTTTTCTGCTTTTTTCTGCCAGGAGTAGATCCCCATTTGTAGAGAGTGAGGGTAGATGCTCTCCTTCTTTTTTGTTGTTTCTACTATTCATTGATTCATATGTATGTTTATCCATAAGAAGATACTTTTTAGAAAACTTGAGACTCATTTCACCTTCGTCCACCACCTAATCCGCCAAGCACACCTCCGAGTAAACTTGCCAATGGCTTCAAAAGAAGACCTAAAAATCCGCCACGTTGTAGGATTAACTTTTTCTGCCTCACACTAGTACGAGAGTTGGTGAGATCCTCAATGGCCCTTCTATGTCGACGTAGAGAGTTCAACTGAGCGGTAGTTAGATGAATATTACCTAATAATACATTTCTAGCACACTCAACAAGAGCGAGTATAAGGTCTTTGTTAGCCTCAGCAATGGTTGAATCTCTGATGGTTGCAGATGCTTTCGTCAGTGCATATATACTCAAGGCATTCCTCCTCAACCTTGGAGAATACTCGGGTGAATTAATGTATCTCATGCTTGATGATGGATGCGCTCTCTTCGAGTCCAAGACAGTTTATGGAGAGAGTAGAGATGTGAATGCTACTTATATTCCAGGGTATTCGGGATATATACAGTCATGGGAGAGTGCTCAGAAGCAAAATTACCGATCAGTCTAGCCCACTCCGGGGTTTCCTGGCGAAGATTCAAGAATAGAAAAGAGTGTGGCTTACGTGTAGCATCACTAAAAGCTTCTTGAACAGCTCTTGTACTCTGAGGAAAAGCCTGCTTTGCAAGATTGGTAACAGACATTCCGTCTCTGGGGTTCTTGAACAAGAAAAAGTACTGCGAGTTTATTGACACTGTTCTATTATCTTTCGGGAAAAGGTTCTGTAGTAAGAAAAAGACGCTTATGTTCAGGTGGTGACTGAACTTTGTAAAGATTGCATTAGTAGTCTCTTTCCCCCCGACTTCACCCATCAAGTCATCAATGATGAGCCAGCGATTCTTCCCATCACGCTCTATATCCATTTCTACATCAATGAGTCCTGAATGAAACCTTACTTTATCCTTGTAATCCTCAAAGCGGCGTTGCCAAACTCCATAGCAGTAAATGATTTCAACAGGAGTGGGTGAAGCAATTTCATCAACTCTCTTAATAAGACTAAATAGTAGTTCCGTTTTTCCACTCCCTGTTGGACCACAGACTAGAGCTGTGAAGGGACTCTGCAAGCGAAGATCGATTTCTTGGTGTGGACGCATGCTGATCCAGTTGAGTAGCTAATAGAGTTGTGTTTGTTTTTAAAAAGTGTCCTTGCCTAAGTACTCCTTTGTCTTTGCCATTGGGTGGTTCCCTATCACTTAGATATGTGTAAACTGATGGGGATAAAGATGAGCAAGAAAGTATAAATAGTATTATGATTATGTAGAATGTGAACTTCTTTCTTTTGTTGCTTCTCTCTCCTATTTGCTCCCTTCCCTCTTCAGCAGAGATAGCTACTACTTCATCTAAGAGACCATCAGCCACATCTTCATAATTCTCATTTCTACATACTACCTCTTGCTTTGACATCTTGCCCTTGTTTGAGAGAACGATTGGAATCTATACACTTTTATTCATCATTACTTTCTCCTGTTGGAACCCACTGTGGCAGTTTACTATCTTCCCCTTCTGCTTTTGCATCATTATCATCTAGTTTGTTAGCCAGGTGGGGAATTATGTGATCAATAATTGATACACTATCCATTTTTTCTTCTTCTTCTTCTTCTTTTTGCAAACGCTCGATTTCCATCATTAACCTCTCTTTTTCCATTCTTTCCTCTGTTAACTTTTTTTCTAAGAAGGCAATGCGATTTGTTCTTCTCTCTTTTCTTGCATCAATTCTCTGTTGCATCTCTAGTGCTTCTTTCCACCCCAGTGCTCCTGCCAATTCCACTTTCTTTAGTGCCAATTCTTGTTCTATCTTTCTAATCTCTTGTTCCCTTTTGTCACACATTTCAACCTCTTCTTTAGTTTCTACATGAGTTTGCTCTTCTATCATAATCCGGTTATTCTCTCCTGTAGAAGTCTCTCTCACTTCCACCCTAGCTTCTCCTGGTGAAGGGCTTCTTATCTCCTCTAACCCGTTTTTGGATGAATCTACTTCTCCAATGTCACACATTTCAACCTCTTCTATCATAACCTGGTTAGTCTCTCCTGTAGAAGTCTCTCTCACCTCTAATCTAGCATCTCCTGGTGAAGGGCTTCTTATCACCTCTAACCCATTTTTGGATGGATCTAGTTCTCCAAACAATCGCCCTGCATATAGCGTATTACCTCTACTAAGAATTAAACCAGGGATGCTTTCTTCATTGTAACTCCTCTTCGCTCGCGATTTCTCCTTCCCATCCTCAAAGCGACATCTTCTTGCCCCATCCTTTAATATGTTCAATACTCTATGATAGAGTTCATTCTTTGAACCTTCCCCACCAGGTTCATTATCCAGATATAGTAAGAAGTGAGTGTTAAAAGTGGCCTCCGCTCCCACACCAGTTTCATCCCAGTTTCTATCTTCAATAATCTTCTCAACCTCCACTCTACACCAGGTTGACAACTCCGCATTCCTAAGAAGGAGTAAGGGAGAAGAAACGGATGCGTTTTTTGTTTCTACCATAGATGAAAATCTTGACCTAGCTCCTGTTAAGTCTTCATAACAAAGTGCCATTTTCCTCAACTTTTCCTCTCCTATCTTAAAAGGGATATTCATAGAGAGTGAAAGTGTTCTAAAATAGATGGCAAGCTCTACCACTAAGGAATTATGAGCGAGTCTGTCAACCCAATACCACATCCATGGACTATTCGTTTCTTCGATATTACTTTTGATCATATAATCCCATACAGACTTCGGGAGGACTTCCTTTAAAAGTACATATCTCCCCGCCGCTCCTTTGGTGAGAAGAGACATGTTTGCTATGACTAAGTCTTCTTTGTATTAATACTATCATCAGTCAAACTTATCTTTTATAGTCCCACCCCAGTGGAACTCGGAATGGGCGGCGGGCCGCTGCCTAGTCGCTTGGCCCGGTGGATACGGGGCACCGGCGTCGCCTCCACGTGTACGGTCGGCGCCGCACGCAACGTGGGCGGACGCGGCTTGACCGCCTCAAACGATCGGTCGTTCGGGTGAGTGGGGGTTGCGGGGGGAGGGTGGGCGGCGGTGGAGGAGGGGTGGCGGTGATGACGGTGATGGCGGCGGCGGCGGCGGCGGTGGCGGTGGCGGTGGCGGCGGCGGCGGTGGTGGTGGTGGCGGCGGTGGCGGCGGTGGCGGCGGTGGCGGCGGTGGCGGCGGTGGCGGCGGTGGCGGTGGTGGCGGCGGTGGCGGCGGCGGTGGTGAGGGCGGTGGTGGCGGCGGCCGTGGCGGCGGTGAGGGCGGCGGTGGCGGCGGCGGCGACGGCGGTGGCGCGGACGGGACGAGGGCGGTGGCGGGGAGTGGGGGAGGAGTGGGAGGTGGGGGAGGGGGAGGGGGGCGGGAAGGAGGGAGGGAAGGGGTCGTGGCCGGGTTCGGGGTCAAGTGTGCAAATGTTTTTTCGACCAATCAGAAGGGGGGATTTTGGGGTGACCTTGGCAAGGTCGTGTGCAAAATTTTTGTGCTCTTCTGTGATTGGTTGAAATCGGAAATACCGGCTTGTGATTGGTTGAAAACAGGGGTCAATGAGTGCGTGTCTGTCTAGAAGTGCACTGACTATACTACTGTTGTGACACAGCTACATGTATTTAGATCGACACAAAAATACTGTTCACCCTTGTTCACTACAAGTGGGTGCTCATGAAAATGAAGATAACTTGTGTTTGTCACCAGAGATTATTCATAAACTTTCCTTTTATTTGCCAGGATCGACATTCTCGGTACTCTGGGAGCCATCAATCAGCTACTAGTTCAACACATCAAAGAGAACAGCACATCCCTTCCACCTATGAAGTACGTAATATACTGTGGTCAAGTCACTACTAGAGAGTTTAAACAAAAACATCAATCTGTCTTTGGAGGCATACCACTAGTAAGTAGTTCAAGACTGTGTGAAAATACTGTGGTCAACATTGTTAAAATTTTTACATACAAATGTTGTGCATAAGATAATGCAGAATATTCTCTATGTTCCATCCAAAAAAATCCACATCTAAAGCTTCCATTATTTGTAATTCTGATCAAAACAGGCCCAGCATGCTTAGATAAAACTTGGTGAAATTGTATTTTTCAAAAATAACTCCCAAGTAGCCCGAACAAAGTTCTTAGCTATACTTACTGGGTCATCCCAACACATCAACAGTCAATATTATTGCGTAAGACAGAAATATATGCCGACTCTTCTAGAACCTCTATGGAATGTCTGAGATACAAACTGCAGCCTTTTCATCTGTTGGGGACTCAGTGGAAGATGAAGAATCAAGGCTAGAATCCAAATTGTTCATTAGAATAAATATGGAGGTAAAAAATAATTTCCATTTATCATTATATTTGACAGCAACTGACTTTGTGTTGCTGTAATTAAATGAATGATATTTCATACAACCTAATTTAGGCTCATATAGACAACTTGAAGGAAGAGTAACGGAAAGGCAATGGATAAGCCTGTGAAAGTTGGTCCTTTTAAGTGCACCAGGCTGATAATTTCTGTTGTATTCTTATAACAGTTTGTATATGTATTGTATTACCGCTCAATCTCATCTGACTTCACCATGTTGAACAGAAGTGTTTATATACAAAGAATATATCTACTAGCTTACCAGCTATAAGCTACTCTAGCCAAAAGCTATTAGCTACTAGCTGCTAGCTTTACACATACAATATGATAGGAGGTGATGACTCCAAGAAACATAATAGTAATGTCATATTATAATGTCTCAACAATTTCTAATCAGAGATGCTACATTAGTGACATATTCACCTGAACAAAGTTTAATTTTTGTTTCTGTTTTTCAGATTCGCATAGCTGGTGAAAATGATGAAACACTAGACATTGGAAAGGAGGGAGAGCTTCAAATAAAAAGTTACAGCTTACTCAAGGAATACAGGGGAATGCCTGACAAAACAAGAGAGGCTTATACCAGAGATGGGTTCTTTAAAACAGGGTTAGAAAATGCAGGCTTGCAAGCTATCAGTTGGTACAAGGGGTTAATTGCGAATATTTGTAAATACTACGGGAGAGATCGGATTAAAAACTTTTCACATTTTTACTATACCAAAAAAGCAGCACTATTCTGCTAGTATTACAGTGTACAAGCTTTTATCATCACTACCCGTTTTCCTAAGTTCCGTCTTGTCTGCATTAATAATTTATTTTCATTTTATGCTCTCTTTCCTCCTATGACGTTATGTTTGCGAATAGATAATAAATATTTTATCTTATCCAATTGGCTCATTGTTGTTAGCCAGTGATCTAAAAATGTTTCAATTCATGTATAGAGATGTGGCAGTGATGCACCCTGACAGCTCATTTCAAATCAGAGGAAGGACATCGGATGGCATTAGATTTAAAATACTCTCAGATGTCGTCTATCCTGGACCACTAGAAACAGGAATGGCAAAATTTGCAGGAGTAAAAAATGTTGCTGTGAGTATAATTATATAATTTAGTTAGAAATGTTGTGTAATAAAACAGAGAGAATGATAAGCCTACTGGGTGCACTGTAGTTTGAAGGAAATTTACAAAAAATAATTTCCACTCTCAAAATATTGCACCTATGTTTTGTTTTCATTACAAACATCGCCATTGTAAGATGTAAAATATTGCTTTGAGTTCAGCAATTAGTTGGTTCTGTTTTAATTGAATAGTTTTCTTGTCCTGATATTTGAGCATCAAAATTATTTGCAGCTAAAGATCGTCTTGAGCTGCTTAAGTCAGGTTGAGTTTTCCCTGACAACATGCTATAGTCAGAAAGAGATCTAATTACGTATAATTAAGCACCCTTCCTATATCATACAAATAGCTAATACATCTCAAGCCTCAAGATACACCCTAAACTCATTAACCGTTGAAAAAATTCAATACTTGGAGCATGTTATACCCATACATAGGCTTCTTACAATATAATGCTGAGATTTACGTATGAATTCAAGTATGTTTGCATAATGTTTTTGCAC
This sequence comes from Bugulina stolonifera, assembly GCA_935421135.1. NCBI lineage: Eukaryota > Metazoa > Bryozoa > Gymnolaemata > Cheilostomatida > Bugulidae > Bugulina > Bugulina stolonifera. The sequence continues at coordinate 8,206,400 of OW285194.1, forward strand.
ATCTGTTTTAGGTGGTGACCGCTGGGGTCAATGATGCCTGGGGAGATGAGATCACCTTCTGTGTCTGGTAAGAATAATTATATATTTTAGACAAACTTCAATTAATAAAATATTCTGTGCATAGTTCGATGGAGCTGTAAATAGATTGAAATGTGTAGGGCAGTCAAGGAAGACCCAGCTGTAAATTTACATGTATGAAGTAAAGCTGTTTAATGTTTTTTTTTTTGAGTCATAATGTTTAGAACTGTATAGTTATTGTTGTTCAGGCCTCATAATTTCGGAACACACTATATAAGTATTTTGTCAGCTTGTTTCTGAGCCTCACATCAACAACAAGCATTACACGTGTATTTATTTAATTTCTATCTCATAGAATTTAATATTGCATCAATATAAAAAATATAAATATTGTTCAGCGTATTATAACGTTATAGTCTAGAACAAGATGTGCCTGAACTGGATCATGAAGCAGTCATGGAGCATATGATGGAAAACGGAGTAAGTTATTAATTAGTAATTTATGTGTTGATAGCAAGGGAATTTATTTATGGGCAGCCAGGTACATTGCTCATATCTGCAGAAAAGCTCATTCGTGGCCAGGAAATAAATCCAAAATTCTATGGTGCTGAGTTGCCTAACACAGTGGACAAACCGGCAAATAACTACATCAGCTCGGTTTCCTTCACATACTTTTTATATCTGATTTTTTCACGCGATCAAACATGTCTCTATATTTTTAAATATTTGTAGGCGATGAGCGAGTTTAGACTGAAAACATATCCATACGGACATATCAATCCTCTTAGCTTAGACTGCATGTTTGTAGAAATATAGTAGGACCGAAATACGACTAGTTTGGTTTTAAGCAGCATATTAACGATGACGCACTGATATTTTGACAGTATGAAGATGATCATCATGTAGGAGAAAGGCATATGGTTTCAATTTAAAAGTCTTATCAGACAGCCTACTAGTTAATCTCTAAAATTAGAAGTAGGGTTGTAAAAATAAAAAAAAGAGGATAGACATCAATCGGTTTCGGAGTTATCGTTTGTTGTCCTGCAGTTTTTATTAATTACATCAAGGGAGAAAAATCCATGTAGCTTTGAGACAAGAGTTACTACAACTTACAATCAATCAGCCTAAGTAATTCTGAAAGATATTTATACATGTATATACCTAGTCACTACATGTAAATGTTGTTTTTACCTCATATTCCTAATGAAAAGTTAATTTGTTTCATAATATGTTATTGTTGTTTGCCAACTTCTTTGCATTTTTACATTATCATGTAGTTGTGTTTGGAAAAAAGGCATAATATAAGAAATACAGTAGTTACATTGTATTTATGAGTCATAACGCTTTGTACATTGCAGGCACATGAATTCTGTTTACCAGCAAGGATTCTCTACTTGGACAAGTTACCTATGACTGCAAATGCTAGAAAGGTAATTAAACTAGATGCATCTTCAAGCTGTTACTTTAGTTTGGTGTAACAACAAACAGTTTATCATCATTTTACCGTAATATATTGTGTTGTACTAATCTGAGTGCTTTCTGTAAGAAATGTAAACTCTGCCCATAAACGATAGCAATGAAGCGATTATCTAGCATAATTATGACTTTATAGTATTTGATGATGGTAATAATATTTTACAACTCATAGTTTGTTGGGTTAGAATAATTACTGGGAATCATGGTAGGCCAAAGTTGGTCAATGTCAGCACTGCCGCAAAACACAAATTAAAGTGGCATGATCAACTCCCATAAAGTTCATGCTTATTGATTGTGGCGTGTGTGTGTGTTTTCAGGGTTTCCTTGGTGGTCATAATAGTTTTGGTCTCAGTCACTCGCTAGACAGAGTGGCAGAGGTCGGTAGAGACCACATAGCTCCCAGAAAAATATCCACACAATTATTACAGATCATTAACCTACACTTGTAGAAATACAACATTTGATATTTGATTAATTGTCTTTATTCCAGATGAACAGAGCAGAACTCAGACGACAGGTAAAGGCAAGAGTGGAAAAAGATCCAGATGCTGGACTAACATCCTGGTTTAAGAAGATGCTATCTGATATGAATGGATAAATTTGATTACTAGTCTTGGACTGACAAGGCATAGTTATTTTTCAAATTACATGTATTTGTAGGCCTAGACTAAATGCTGAATTTATCTAATAGCAAAAATAGTTTGATCAACAATTTAGCAATAAAATTGAAAGCTAAAACGCTTTACATTGTATGCGAAAGAATACACATTTGCTTACAGTGTAAATATAGTCATTCATGAAAAATCACAAAGAAATAACTTCAGCACCAGAAGCAGTGTCTTGTTTCTTAGTTTGCATTTTGGTAGCCAACGCCGCAAGAAGAAAATGATTAAATCTCAGCCCATCGCAATACATGTAAATTTCAGGCTAACATTATTGCAACAGATAGACCGCATCTGCTATCATTAATGTGAAGGACATCATACATCATGCTTGACCACTTATATTCGCTTGTCTATTTTATTTCAAACATCAAGGAAGTGCAATTAGCAAGAAAGCTTCTCATTTATTTCAGGGTATACTACAATGATAAGACAATTTCTTCATATTTTCTAAAAACCCCCATGAGTGAATAGAGGTAGTGGTTGTCCGATTTTCCAGTATTTTTCCAAAATACACATAACTACTTATGGTAAAACAATATTAGTGCCGCGAGAGAAATGAATAACCAAATTTAGTATAAATGGTTTCCAATTATATTTTTCTGCTCATACAAGAGGGGAAAACTCAGGAAGACTACCCAGTCTTTGGTGCTACTCCCACTTTAATATCTCCTACAAATTAGAGAATATGAGAATTAGGTAATAATGTAATGTTTTTGAGTGCTATTGCATACGAGAGCCGAGGGCTACAAGTATGGGAAGGGCTTGGACGGTGGTAGAGGCCGACCAAGTGTACCTTCTGCTCATTACATAAAAGAGTGAACAGTTATGGGTGCTCTTTGTAGTGTAGATTATATCAGACGTAGGCCGATGCCGAGACACATTGGAGCTCAGGACTGACGTAGGTCATGTAGAGTTTATACTCCAAGGGAGTGCAGAGAAAGAATGTCTAACCTCGAGAGCCTAAGATCGACGCTAGGTTCATTAGAACCCGGAATCGGCCTAAGTCTAAGGGGTGGATAAAGATGTGCTTAGCCTAGGATGAGGTGAGCTCGAGCCGTACTGAATCCGAAGGATTCTCAGGTGGAGTTACCCGCCTAAAGAGTAAGCCTCTGTAGGTTGAGTTAGGAGATGTTGCTTTATTCAAGCGCAATCAACAACTGAATTACAACACAAAATGCACTGCCTTTTATACATAACAAAATTCCGGCCAAAAGAGCCCGACATGGTATCGGCTCCGACATGGGGTCGGTTCCGAAACTGATGCAACAATATGGCTGGTTCCGCCCGACTCGGCCACATAAAAGGTCGGCCTTGGCACAAAATGTGCTTACAATAAGGAGAAACATGTTGTATATAATTATGAGCTTAATCTATAAGGTCGGCCATGAAGTTAAAATGGCAAAAAGACTCTAACAATTCACAATCAAGCAAGAGTAGACAATTATTAAATAGGTATATAAATGTGAGAAATTAAACCAAGTTGCAATAGAACGTAATCCCAAAGCTTGATTGCTAGTACATATATATATATATATAAGACACGCAGTATATAAGATAATAATGAATGCATGGATGAATATAGATAATAATGTCATGCATGGATAAGAGTATGTATAGTAATTTAATGTCAGCTATCATAATGTCTGTGCATGGCTGGCCTAGGTGCCATAACCACGGAGGCTGTTTCACCATAATAATATGTGTGACAAACATTTTTATATTAGAACCACTGTTTACCCAAAAATACATAACATTTTAGATATTGACAGAGAAATCAGGGAGACAAATAGAAATTTCTCAAACATTTTCTGCAAGCACCGTGTAGTACACAACATTTAATAAATTTAATAATGTAGTTATATCTACATTTCTGTTTAGATCAGTGGATCAGTGGAACAAATGAGGTGGGTACACGGCGTGTACCCACCTCATTTGTTCCACTTCGAACACTGGCTCAATACCACTGATCTAAATAGAAATGTAGATAACTACTACATTTATTAAATGTTTGTTTATACACAGAGAACAGGATTAGGAGTTAATAAAAAATATTTGTTGTACAAACATCCTATCGATGTGCTACTTCTTTGAATATAGCCCTGGATAGGGGTAAAAGCTGTGTCATAAGTATCCATACCATATTACTTGCACATGTATTTACAGTATTGCAGATTGCCATAGCAACCTCTGGTAACTGGTAATGCTATAATTAACAAACACTGGCTGGTGCTAATCTCTTCCCCATTAATCATATGGATATCACGAAAACGTGGCTGATAGAAATTTTTTATGAAAAAGTTTCTACTGCTAGCTATTAGGAGCTGGTCACTCAAGCATAAATATTATTGAAGTATCGACTATCAGATCTATGAAAGACTTACTGGTATGCCAGTTACTTCAATAGTAACTTTCAACAGTCCCAGTTGGTAGCATATTTACAGAGGTAGGGACGACAACCTAGCAGGTTAGTGTAATCTTACTCTCTATCTGTTGTGTACTGTATATGACATACAGTCATACGCAAAGTGTGCACTTGGTAAAAACTCCTTGAATTTGCTTGTACTGCCGACAAAGATCAGCTAGCCATCTACTTGACAAATTTTACAAATCTTTTCCTGATACATGCGACCCATCCATACTTCCTACTATCAACCTGACCACTATGTCTGCTCAACAGAAACCATAATACACGTAGTTCCCGAATGTATGGGCGTAGTTCCTGAATGTATGGGCGTAGTTCCTGAATGTATGGGCGTAGTTCCTGAATGTATGGGCGTAGTTCCTGAATGTATGGGCGTAGTTCCTGAATGTATGGGAGTAGTTCCTGAATGTATGGGCGTAGTTCCTGAATGTATGGGCGTAGTTCCTGAATGTATGGGCGTAGTTCCTGAATGTATGAGCGTAGTTCCTGAATGTATGGGCGTCTGAATTTACATGCACAAGTAGTTAGAATTGCTACTATTTCTTAATTAATTGGAACAGTAGGGTAGGCTAAATGAGATTAATATAACACCTTATAATTGTGCATGCACATTGGCAGGCTGTTAGGAAAGGGTTTAAACTAGTCTTTGAGCAAAGCATTCAAAGGCTTTCTCAAAGGGAATAATATGACTCCTACAGGGCTTCTCCATAGCCTAAAGTTGGTTATTTATTGTCTACCATGTTTTTCCAATACTCTCATTTTAGTGTATTCCAGAGAAGATATGGAACCTTTAACCAAAAGCTATGTCAACAGATGTGATTCGCTGAACCCAGTTGATGAAAATGCTACACTTTATCAGCTGTTTGTTGATGCAAGAGATAGAGGTCATGTTGGAGAGATTGTTAACCTTGAAACCAATACTAGGATGACAACTAATGAAATTCTACTGAAGGTAAGGGAAAGTCTAGGCCACCAGCATTTTCACTCAAGCGAATCAATATGAAACTAAAAGTGGCTACACTCTATATTATCTTTACCCAGCGATTAAATATAATTGTATTTATACACTACTATTTGGAATACCATCACTTACGGCACATGTTCATACCGTAAATATTTCTTCCTGCCAGGGGGAAAAGTATGCTAAAGGACTGCTGGCTATTGGATGCGTACCTGGTGCAGATACACTCGCTGTCGTATCCTGTTCATCCCTAGAGCCGATATGTTTATATGTGGCAGCCTGTTCCATAGGCATTGGCTATGCAGTAAGCTTGCATGCTATATACATGTATATGCACACATAGAATATAAAGACAAGTAAGTTTATGGATTAGTTTTGCTGATGCTGTCCAAAGAAGAAATAATATAGCCTAAAGATAAGGGATGCCATTTCAAATGAAATTGTTTTCTTTCAGCAACCGTACATATACCATCCAAAGGAGACAAGCCTCTCTCATATCCTCCCACAAATGGAAGCTAAAACTGTGATTATTGGTGATTCAGAAGGTGGGGAGACTTTGGATGTCTTCATGTCCATGTTTGAAGATGAGGAACAGTGCAATTCACAACAGTAGGTGCAATCCATAGCTGAGTAGCTGTTAATATTGTAGTGGGCGATGCCATCACAACAGGCTCTCTGTAATTATGACTGTACATTTCTTCATATTTATTTGTTTATTTTTTTATATTTGTAATCATTCATTTGGTATGATGTTATAGACAATCGCAACTTACTCTAAATAAGTATATAACAGTGCATCAGAGTTTATTGCAGAGCAATTTGTATTCATTAGTGTCCACGACGTAATGTGTATATTCTCAAAGTCTTGTGCCGTCTGGACTTTCAGTGGTTTCATGACTCTATTTTCTACTAGTTGCCTATTGACCCTAATGGAAGGGCCGAGCATTTTGTATAGAGCACTACCTTGGAGTAGTCAGCTATAATTACAATATGCATTCTAATGTGCTTTTCCATGCAATACAAAGATTATTATTTGTACTCTCTGCGATATGATGTTCTAGTTAGGATTTAAACTGATTGACTTACCCCAGGACTGCCAGTGGAGGCACTATCTTGGTTTCACATAATAGACCAGGTTACCTAGCATAGATACACAACAGCATTTCTTATTGTTAGTGACATTATGTTCTATACACACGTAATGGGATTAACATGTGTATATATTACCTCGATATGTGGTCTCTCTCTAGGCTTCCGCTCGTGAAAAATGTTTTCTATGATAACTCTCGGAATGAAATGTCACATCAACAGAAGTTCATCAGAGGTTTAGACAAGTTGGTAGAGCTAGGGGAGCCAGTCAGTGAGGAGCAACTGGAGTTTGCCAGGAGACAAGTCAAATCAGAATACACTGCGTTTCATGTGTTCACCTCAGTAAGTACCATATGCATTTGGTAGACCATAGTTGGGTCACATGATCAGACACAGAATAATACACATTCTTCGACAGCCTTAGATGGTTTTTATATGTTCACAACGATCCTATTAAAGTTGAATGAGACACTGGCTATGCAAATCTTAGTACAATGGCTGATACCTCTTTTAGACTAAATTTGTAACTGTTGTTGCAAAACGATAAGTAGTAGGCTAACTCCCAGGTAAAAAAATGTCAGTCTTCCCGTCTATCAGCCAAAGTCACTCAGTCAATCAGCCAGCATACTAGTACAGAAGCAACCTCTGGAAGTCTTGAGAAAAAATAGCCGTTCTAGCAATCGAAGTGGGGCCACATAAAAAAACATGTATCCAGATCAGAATTTTGTGCTGATTTCAAATATGACATTTCTGCACCTCCTAAGGTGCCAGTTCTAGGTGTAATGGCAAGTTTTAGTACTATTGCACAGATTCTATCGATTTCGAAAATTGTTATGTATAACCAGGACACCACTATCACACACTTCTAATGTGTTTGAGAAACTCTGTTTAAATTACATAATGTAACATTCAACAAGGGAACACACTTTAAAATAGCATAAAGTTAGGAACAGTTTGAAAAATATCTGTTAATATCCGCTACTGAACTTGTGAGATTCCTATGAACATACAAGTCATAGATTTCTACACTATTATCCTACACCTCTCTATCTACATTTTCTACTTGTTTACATCCTACACCAATAGGCTAGGCATGAAATGTTGTGAGCAGCAACAATAATAATCCAATTAATTAAAATACTATACAAATTAAAGTGACCTCGGAGACTAAGAGGCCTTTTAGAAGTTGATAAAAACACTCAAATACTGCCATCAGAGTTGCTTTCAAAACTTGGTAGGAATGCATTACTTCTGGTTGCATTACTAGATATGCATGCAGGTACAGAACATGTTGCATCAAGGATCTGAGGATGCAGCCTAGGAAGCCAGTGGCCAATTCGGTGCTGCTTGGAGTAGTCGTTAATGTGATAGTTCACCTTAGAACCGCACCTCCACCTCTGAGAAACTGATTGGTATATCAGTTGATAATGTACATGTACATGTATTAATTCCTAGCGTGCAATTTCATGAGTTTATGTTTCTTGTAGTGACCAGTGAACGCTTGCAATTGCCATAGGGGAGTATTTGTTGTTGAATCAGTTATAAGCATTCATCTGCATATTTAGGATATATAGATGTAAGCCGAGATGCATATATATGAGGGCCTACGTGTATATTTACTAGGAGGTTAAGAAGTACTAAATCATAATTTTTTGAAATCATAGGCCTATATATACATGTCCCTATTAATAGTACTGAATATGCATAATATAGGCACTGTAGTTGGGACCCAAGGATGTTAGTAGCCTGATGACTGGGTTTAGTAGGCTTGTACATGTGAATGTTATACAAGCAGTTGGTGTGTTGTAATACCCAATTATTATCCTTTACAATTGTTCATGTTACTTGGTGTTACTATAATTTTGGTTTCAATTATGTGGAAAGCTAGAGGCTGTCACACAAATGTGTTTTTATGTAAAATGCTTTGTAAGTTATTCAATCAAGAAACACCTTGCCTCTTCCTAATATCTGGCATCATCATGGTCTACCATGCTGACTCTGAGGCTCCCCTTTGGCATTTTTCTCTTCTTGATCCCCATGGATTTTATCTAATACCCCATCTACGTTTCCTAGATACAACTACATAATTATGGTAAGTAGGCCCCCTACATGTAGTAACAGCTCAGTGTACAGAGATTACTTGTGTTAACTGCTAGTGTTTGTAAGGAACTTCCTAAGTAGGCATGGTTATGGTTTTGTCTGATCCTTCTATATAAATTAGCAAATAATGCTTGCCTATGGTGACACAGGACTTTCAGCATGCACACTTTCTGATGGACTTGGTGATTTTATGATTTCGTTCGATTTATTAAATCTATTGACAATTTGATCACACTTTAGATACAGAGCAATAACCACATATTATATGTACTTGTGTAGCATGAATATGTAATTCACTTAAAACATCAACAGTTTGAAATTTAACATCAAAATGTAGCATTATTATGTAGTTTATTTCACCTACCACTATTAGTTATGCTCAGTACTAAAAGCAGGAAATAAATAAATTACACTACTTATGAACATACATGGCCAATTTGAGAGCCAACGATTTTTTGGTCTACTTCCCTGTTGACATTGCATGTAGCATAATTCATTGAATATTGCTCTCTAATACTGCAGGTAGCCTATGTTATATAGTAGAAGGATGTAGGCCTACATGTATGTATGGGTATATTATCTACTGTACATGTATATAGATATAGGTATGTTACATGCACCAAAATACCTGGAGTAATGAAGTATTGATGACTTTTAGTTGCTAGAGCCAGTTTGTTCATCAATTTTGAAGAATACTAGTTAGGAAAAGTGACACAAGTTCTCCCTGAGTGAATGTTGAAACCAATTTTCTATATGCAGGACATCAGAACACATTCACACCTATTCCCCACTTTTGGGGGTTAATATGGTGAAGAGAATAACTGGTGTGTCTTTGATATTTTCACAGCAGTAAACAAACAACTATCCACTGTTGTAGCTATTGTATTACCTCAGTCTAACACATTATAAACCTCCCACAACTCAATTCATATAGCCATTAGGGCATCATAGCAGTAGCAATCCTAAACAACAATATTATAACTATCTAGTACTACTAGTTATGTCTAGTAATACTAGTAACTGCTATTTGGCCATGTGCAGCTGTTGTTATTGTGGTTACTATAGAAATCCGCAGGCACAACCACTTCTAATTGGACAGTGTTTGCCGTTACGCATGAGCACTAACACTAAAGCAATCTTTTCCCGCTTATCAATGGCAATCTGACAAATGTTTGTTATTTTTACTTGAACAATAAATCAATTGACCACAACAACTATACTGGCACTATGTGAGGTGTAGAAATTTGCATGTTAAAATATTTATGTATAATTAAGAGTTTCATGCAAAAAATACCTGGCCCCACCTCAATTGCTAGAAATCTTTATCAAAAGGGAGGTTGCTTGGTTGCTTCTGTACTATACCTGCCGGTCTGCTTACCTATCAGTCAATGAGCCAGGGAATCAGTGAGTCAGTAGGTTGGTCATTCGGTCAATTAAATAGTTGTTCGGTCCGTTGGTCAGCGGGCGGCCCAGTCAGCCAGTGAGTTGTTCCTCTTGAGAATTTACTGGCATGGGGGAATCATAAATCTCCTCTTGACTAAGAAACATTTTAAAACTAATTTGCATGGATCAAGAAAAATTGTGCTACATTTATGCGCTATACATTACTAAAATTTTCTGATCTCATACTGTTCATCAGATATCTGTTTTGTTCACAATAAAGAACTTTTTTGTAATATTTTGAATTGTATCAAACATTATCCCCTGAGTGCATCATACCACCACATTCTGATGACCGTAACAACGTTTTGCAATAAGCAGCTATTACTCAAAGTTACTACTTTCGGGCACATTCCTTGTTCTAAAATCTATTCATATATAATATATGGTTTATGAATGTTTATATATTATAGGGAAGCACTGGCAAGCCAAAATGTGTGGTACTTAGCAACAAAGCATTAGCTAACGGAATATTGACGGTCGGAAACCTCAACCTTGGGGTACGTTAGTTATAATTTACCGTAATATTCCTCGATATACTGACTGTCCAATTACCCACTGCAGTGTAGAAACACGCAGATCCGGTTACATTGACCTATGTTCCTTCTTCAGCTTTGGATTCCTACTGATTTGTATGATAATATATATTTAGTCTTTATCATGTGATATTTTCATGCAAGCAATTTATTGATGAGCAGTCAGGGGCTTGGTTCAACATCTGTGAAAATAACCCATCCTCACTGGTGTTTGAACCTGACGTTGTACAGCACCTAATTGCCCAGCACTGTGAGCCGAACATAAGGTGTCTTTGCGACCTTTTGGATGGACCCGGGTTGCAAATAAAAATCACAAGATGGCCGTCCGACCCAGGTCAGAAGGGCTATTGGCCTAGGATTTTGCTTGGCCGGACAAAACCATCCCTAGCTCATCGGCACACCTGATTTCTTCGCGCAAAAATGAGGATTTTGCGTTTGGCCCAGGCTGATGTGTTCGCGACCCTGTGACGGATGTGTGCCGAAAAATATTTTCGAAAATCGGCCTGGGTCTGAAGTTTAGGTCGTAAAGACACCTATAATAGGCCCATTCAGATATTGTACTAGTTCATACAAGGCTGCATTTTTTGATAACCAAATGCAATGCAAGCGTTCAGGTGTGACGAATGGTTGTTTTGAAAGGGGAGTCCTGTTTGTAGTAAATAATGCTATTACCCAGGCATGTTTGACTGAAGGTTATACCATTAGTGTAATAAATATTGAATAAAACTAATTTTTATTGCTATATATTGCTACTTATTTAGGGTGCATGTGCAATACTAGAATATACTTATAAATTATTCAACCAGCTCGACACATTATTTTAAAAAGGAAGCTTCACTGGTGAGCAGTAACTGTGCAAAAGACACTCCTTGTTACGCGTAAAGGAGCTAAACTGGCGGGGAGGGGGAAGAGGGTTAGGCAATAGATAAATTCCTTGCATGAAAAGCATTACATGTAAAAGGTATGGCCAAATCTCCTTGTAGGCTACATGTATATACATGTATTTTTACTTCACCCAAGACTGATAGAAGTTATGGAGAATCAGCTTCCACAGGATATAACTGATGTCTATTAGCTTTCTCCACCGCTCAGTCACTCTCTGCTGCCAGTATTATGACTGCCAATGTATATATTACATTGTGTAACACTTTAATTATAAGGAAACTTGTTCAAAATTTTTTGTTACCTGCATTGCATTGCTTCGTCACAGAATTGTTTGGTGGCAAACGTGGCGATAGATGATACATTTAGCTATTCTGCTAGCTCCTTAGCCCTGGCTGGAAGACTGGGTAAAGTAGTCCTCATACCCCTCTTTGATCAACACACACTGGACAGGATGATTGAGCCTAGCATTAAAGCAATAACAGAGGAAAAGTGAGTATAACCATTAGTTAAAATAAGTACTTATTAGTTATCCTAAAACTTTAAATTATCAAATAAATTTAGGTCAGTTTGCATGTGTTTAGAAAAAAGTTACAGTAAACAATTATAAATGTTCTTGATCTAGAACTGTCTGTTGTATTGCATTTTACTTCTGTGAGATGATACAGGACCAAATCACAACAGTGGGAAACGTTGACATGACTGCATGACTGCAGGCTCGTGTATTTGAGTTAATACAAGTATATGAGATATTATAAATATATTATTTCTCTTGACAATAAATAATATAGTTTTATTCAATTTCATTACTAATATACTTGATGATAATGCCATACAGATAGAGTTGTATATAATAGTGATCTTCTGCAGTACTTCATTAAATTTTCTGCTCATACACTTGGTGGTGAAAATAATATAAAAATAGAGGTGTATGTAGCTGTGGGTATTGATCTTCTAATGTTTGGCAGGATCAACATTCTCGGTACTCTGGCAGCCATTAATCAGCTACTATTTCAGCACATCAAGATGAACAATCTGTCGCTTCCACCCATGAAGTATGTATTATACGGTGGACAGGTCAACACCAGAGAGTTCAAACAAAAACATCGAGCTGTCTTTGGAGGTCTGCCAATTGTAAGTAATATATTATACACAATATTTGAGTAAACTTTCCAGTGAATACTCGTTAAAATAATGCACAGTGGAACTTGCTTAATTCAAACTCCAAGGGACCACCATAGTTGGTTTGAATTATGACTTTACTGCTTGCTATCTTATTTTCAACAGAAGTATAAGATACGTACAGTGGTCAAAGGGGGGGGGGGTCTCCAGGGTAGCAGCCATAATCAGTTGAGGGCGCGAAGCGCCCGAACGGCAAGAGAAGTGCCGGCGGGGAGGGTCCGGGAGGGGTGCCTTGTGACCTTCTGGAACTTGCGCCCTCCCGGAAGTTGGAAACTTTACCAAAATTAGACCCCGAAATGGTGCAAAGTCTAAAAACTTCAGGTTGAAATATTGTAATGGTACAGGACATTTGTATACGACTCCAGCTACCGGACAAAGCCCTACAGCACCCTAAGTGCCTAGTAGTTGTCACAGCGCTACTCAGCTAACACTCAAACTCTCATAACTAGCTGCTCGTACACCCATATTCAATTGTATTGCATGTTGAACCATTAATTACTGTCTATATACGTGTCTCCATGTGTTTATACCCATTACATACTGATGTGCATTCATGTATGATTATTACTAAGTCTTTTTATGCCTTTTATACCCATGTACAAAGGCCCGACCTCTCAGAATTCATTGATATTCATTTTGTACATGAATTGGACCATTTTAAGCAACTTTTGTAGAACCCGACCTATTTTGGGTCGGCCGTCGGGCTTCCGGCAGCCATGTTGTTGCGCAACTTCCGGACGACCTTACGCCGTCTTTTCCCGACACTACGTCGGGCGGAAGTCCTTATACTATATAAAGGGCATTGTTTCATTGTTCATTGTCTCAGTCTTCACTTGGCTTTCAATAAAGACACATCTATACTTGATACAGAGACTTTCACTTCCTTTTGTCAGGTCATTCGCTTAGCGAACCACCTACTAGGTCGGATCACTCTCTTTCATAGTATAGTCTGAAGGTCAGACTTGGGACCAGATGGGTCGTCTCTGGTAGTTATTAGGCTACTGAGACCGCTCGATCTTTCATGTATTGCGAAGGCCTAGCACCACTCATAGGCACTTCATTTCTGGGTCGATAGTCGTCCAAGGACGACCGCACCAAATCACAGAAACCATTACAATATGGTCTAAGATCATAAGGTAAAATATGGTCCAATTTGTATTATTGTTATAGTAGTAATCTGTAGGGAGTCTATCAGTCTGAAATTTATGGTGGAGAGAATGCGTCTCCCCACGACCCCCCTCCCAACGTTGACCACTGCATACGTACGGTCACATGACGCTCACATGACGGTCACATGACGACTCATAACACAGCTAAAACTAGCTCAGTGATTCTAATTATAAACAACACTATGTTAAAGGTCATTCAGACATTGCAATTACGAAACTGTATTTATCTATGGAACAGCGTAACCAACAGTGTAAACAAATCAGTTGGGTTTCTCCTGCTTGAGGAGAACTTGTTATTGGTGCATGATAAACGCATTATCAGCTTACAACCAATCATAGCATCTGGCTGGAGTAAGCTGATCAGGCATGACTAATACTTGTTGTTGTTGTTGTCAAATACTGTATAGCCTAAGGTAAACCAGCTAAGCTGTAAAGTTTGAATTATAGATAATAACTGTCAATTAGTTGAGGCCATTTAAATAATGTTCAGCTAATAGTGTGAACAAACCAAGTTTTCGAACTAACCGAATTAATCGAGTTCCACTGTGCATGTAATATTTTAGTCCTGGAAGCATTGGACTACTGTTAAATTTGAAATTTGTACATCTCTCATTGATAATTTAGTCTTCAAAAGGCAATTTGTCTAGCAAAGCAAATTTGACTTCTTAGCAATATCATACGTGTATATTGTTTATGTATGCATGCATGTACATGCATGTGCATTTGTATAGTGACTAGATACTTTAATATAACTATTGTAACACATTATAATTATATTTGCTGATTATTGTAGACCATGTATGGAATGTCTGAGGCCCATGGTATGGGTGTTTCATCTGTTGGGAACTCAGTTGAAGATGAGGAGTCAAGACTAAACTCCAAGTTATATATTAGAACAAACATGGAGGTACCAAACTATATATATTATACATGCCATCGAAATAAAGTTCTTTATTTGTGATGAGTTTTCTGTGCACTCCTTATCTGGTTGCTTAGATTCGGATAGTTAATGAAAGGGATGAGATACTAGATATTGGAAAGGAAGGAGAGTTCCAGATCAGAAGCTACAGTTTATTCAAGGAATACAAGGGAATGGCTGACAAGACAAGGGAAGCTTTTACTATAGATGGCTTTTTTAAAACAGGGTGAGAAGAATAACACACTGACATTTTAGCATTGTCAGTAAGAACAACTATGAGTATATCTTTCTTATATGATGCTTAACCGAATATAACTACGTTACTAACCATATACATGCGCATGTGCATGCATTACACCTTTGTCTACATTGTACGTGCACATTACGATAATTACGTATTCTTCATGTGGAGTCGCAAGCCCTGTGCTAAGAGGAGTACAGCGTTATATTGTTTACTTTGCTCATGTGTTTACATATTTTTATTATTCAGGTGATCAATCTGGGTCACGCTATAGGACATTAATTAACATGTGACTAACACTTAGCTATTTTTCTGCTGGTAGCAACAGGCTATGTTACCATCAAAATCGAAGGTCTAGTGGCCAGCATTGACTTTGAACTTTTTCCAATGGACGTGTGCAAAGAAAGCTGCTACAGTTTCACAATTCCCTCCGTGCACCATCAAATGTTTCTGATAATGCTTTGATTTACATGAGCCTGTAGAGATGTGGCGGTGATGTATCCTGACAGCTCATTTCAAATCAGAGGAAGGACGGCAGATGGTATTAGATTTAAGGTACTCTCAGATGTCGTCTATCCTGGACCTCTAGAAACAGCAATGGCTAAATTCCCAGGAGTAAATAACGTTGCAGTGAGCATTTATAATTCTGCTAAGATTTTTGTAACACGGAAATGATGAATATTGAAGTCTCAATGGTTTGAATGATAGCCCACTTCTCTCATAATTTCATTGAAGTGGACAACACCTACCTCTCTAAAATTTTCTTTAGAAGAACTATTTACAAAATATTCCTTGTAGGAACAGTCCGACTTGATATATACCGTATGACAGCAAATCTTTGGCTTTCACCTTGATTGGATTATACTTAGTGCATATAGTTACTATAAAGTTGATTCCCTTACTTTAGGTAGTAACTGCGGGAGTCAATGATGCATGGGGAGATGAGATCAGCCTCTGTATTTGGTAAGAATATACAATGCATGCTTTATATATAACTCAACGAACATGTAAATGGATTAAATTTGACCATAGCATTTAGAATACCACATTGGAAATACAGATATTGTCGAACTAAACCGAAATTGCCAGCTAAGGTTGGCATATAAATGTGCAGTTTCTACAACAGCTGATAGAATTACATGTAGCCTACACTACATGTTTGTAGATAATGTACATGTAGTTCCACATAAATATCTGTTAATAAAATGAAACACTCACTTGTTGCATCAATAGAAGTGTCCTAAATAGTTTCGTTGTTTCTACTTCATTCCAACACTATCACTAATAAATCTTCCAAATCCCAAAGTACTTTCTACTTTCTGGCAGAAATCAATTGCTATTTTCTAAAATGTATAACTCATGCAAATGGTATTAGGGCCCTGATGGCCATGAAGATAATATTGCTGAATAATACATACATTATTATGTACATGTATGTACTCGTACATGCTGTCATTATGGCCAAGTTTGCTTGTACTTTTTTTAGTTTGGAACAAGATGTACCAGAATTAAAACATGAAAAAGTCATGGAGCACATGACTAAAAATGGAGTAAGTGTGTTTTAGATTTTTTTATACCAATTTGTAGAACAACTACATTGCTCTTGCGGATTTGTTTTTATCAATTTATTTCTATGCGGTTTTAAGAGTTACTGCTATTACAGATTCTAGTACAGTTTTGGAAATAAAATCAAAAATGTGTAATATACTCATACATTCTGCACATGTACATGTACAAATGTGGAAGGTTTATTAATATGCCTACATGATTCTCTGACTTATCTGCAATAGAATTATTTACATGGTGTATCCACGGGTCTGTGTTGTTCGAATTACGCTCTATCTTGTGCTGTAGAAATAGAAATCATTTGACAGTATTAAATGAACATTCCTATCTGAAAATCACTCTAAATAATTGTGCATTTAGAGTCATCTTCTCCTACCAGATAGTTGTTCAACTTTATTAAGAGTTAATAAAGTTGAACATATTATTTTTGTAATGAAATTTTATCGCTTTTGTACTTCGCACAGTTTTACAAGAGAGCAGCCAAAAATGTATGAAACTGCAATAGAGGCCCGCTCGAATGATACCTGCTTTCACACCATATTGCCACTACAATGTTTTTATGCCAGAGAGTTTCATTATCCTAAATTCTTGTGTTTGAACCTTTTTTGTAATGAGAATAATACATGTATATGGTACATACACTTTGTGAAAGTCATAGCATATTCATCCATTGTAGGCACACGAGTTCAGTTTGCCAGCAAGAATTCTCTACTTTGACAAGCTACCTATGACTCCAAATGCTAGAAAGGTATAATCAAGCTAAATGTAACTATATAAATACTACCATTTTTCAAAGGGAGTCTTTTGAATAATGTAAAGGGCATGCTACACGGACGCAAAATTATCTAGCATATAAATTGTGACTTTATAGTTTGTTGTGTTAGAATAATTACTGAGAATCATGGTATGCCACAGTTGGTCAGTGTCAGCGCTGCCGCACAACACAAATTAAAGTGGCATGATCAACTCTCATAATGTTAGTGTTTATTGATTGTGGCGTGTGTGTGTGTGTGTGTGTGTGTGTTTTCAGGGTTTCCTTGGTAATCATAATAGTTTTGGTCTCAGTCACTCGTTAGACAGAGTGGCAGAGGTCAGTCGTTTGAGAACACATTGCTCCCAGGGAAAAACCCACAACATTATCAAAGATCACTAACTTACACTTGTAAAGATATTTGATTAATTGTCTTTATTCCAGATGAACAGAGCAGAACTCAGAAGACAGGTGAAAGCAAGAGCGGAGGAAGATCCAGATGCTGGACTAACATCCTGGTTTAAGAAGATGCTAAATGATATGACTGACTAATTCTGATTACTAGTCTTGGACTGACAAGGCATAATTATTTTTTAAATTACTTATGACTTTAATTACACATATTTGTATGCCTATAATACTGAACACTGAATTTATCTGATGGAAAAAAGAGTTTAATCAAAAATTGAGCAATGAAACTAAAAGTTAAAATTTTTTACATTGTATATGGAAGGATAAACGTTTATTTACAGTGTAAATATATTCGTTTATCAAAAATCACAGATAATTAACTTCATCAGCACCAGAAGCAGCTTCTTGCTTCTTTGTTTGCAACTAGGTAACTTGGCAACTTGGTAACCAACGGCCTATACAGCTCTCCTAGACCTACTCCTCTCAAGAAATTGATTAAATCTCAGCCTATCATAATAGATTTCAGGCTAAAATTATTGCAACAGATAGTATGTATCTGCTACTTTTAATGTGAAGTACATTACGCAATCTACACACTTAAAATAGATTTACATGTGCTCCAAACACCAGGAGATACCAATAAGACTGGCAGCAAATTACAGGTTCAGAGCTGATTAGCTTTTAGAGAGCTTACATGTATATACATGTACTTGCTATTAGCTCTACCTCCCAGACTTTACTCTTACTCTTACTCTGTCAGGTCTAATTTGCATTGCAAAACAGGTGACAGCTTCCTTGCAAACATACAATCACGTAATACATCATATACATTGTACATGTACCTGTAGACTAATCTAATATTATTAATTTGCAGATAATTAAGCAATTTCCTACAGTGGTTTGACAGCCAGCTAGAATTCAACACAGCATTATTGGATGCAAACAAGAATGCAGCAAACAAATTAGCTATACAGTATTTTTCACATTCATTCAAGTATGAGGTAGGGGTAAAACCTGTGCTGTGAGTGTTCATACTATATTACCTGCGCATGTATTTACAGTACAGTACAAACTCAAGTAACTAATGTAATGCTAATAGCAAACACTAGCTGCGTTAATCCTTCCCGTAATTATATGGATATCACTAATATATGTAGTGAGAAGGCAATTATAGCCTCCTCCAGCCATTAACACTAACATTGTACAATAGTATCCCAGATGTTACAGTATTATACTTACCTGTATTGTGCAATGATTGATAAATAATGTTAAACTATGCGAACTGGTTGTAAATAACTCAATCCTTTATGCATAGTGTACCTTTTTACCTATTACTATAGAATTAGTTGTAATCAATCTATTATCTTATATACATGTACATCATCATATGCATTTTTGTATGTGGCCGACCTAAAAGAAGTCTGACCTCGTCATTTCATCCGTCATCTTGTTGCACAACTTCCAGAACTTGGAATAGTATATGAAGGGTGTGTGTTTTTATTGCGAATCGTTAATGCTTGGATTCCAATAAAGATACATCTAGACAGAACTACACAGGGTGTTCTTTCATAGCTAAGCATGCAACTCCAGCTCTCGGTCTTATTGGACCTTGAAACCCCAACCTTCTACTAAGATTGAACATACTCTTTTCTCAAAATTCATTCTAAGCATTAACTCAGACCCTATGGGTCGCATTCGATAAATGCTATAAAGTAACAGTTTACCCTAAATGTAATTAGGGAGCAAGTCTAGCAGGCCACTCCTAAGCTCTTTCCACACCTGTACCATCAGTGGCAGATTCAGGAATGGAGTACGGGTGGTGCAAAATACATGTAGATAGCTAGGGCTCTTTTTAAGGTAAAACTTCAGTTTTCATGTGCAGCGTGCTTTATGCCCCGTCATGCTGCATCACACTGTTCCTTCCAGCTGGGGGTTTGAGGGGCACTGTAAGCCCCCAAGAGGGTCCGAGGCAGCGCTCCAGCCACCAAGCAATATCCTGGCATCTGTGGGTCCAGGAGGGCTGAAGAGTCAGCAGTTCATTCAGTTAAATGAGTTTGTGGCAAGTTGAGTTAGGTTGAATAGTAGTAATAAACCTACAACTGTTTTTATTTTAAAGCAAAACATGAATGATAATGAATAACATATATCATTTATTCAATAAATAATATACATAACCCATGAGCAAAAATAATAAAAATATTCATCTTTTAATCTATTTTACAGGCTGGCCTAGAAATAAATGAAATATGTAGCAAGTTTCTTGTGATTGAGATGACTTGTGACAATGGTGCTCCTTCAACTCCGACTTATAATGCTGCTTGTACACGGCAAAAATGGTTGGAATATTTACATGAATCAAGAAAGATGATGACATATCACATGTTGTTAAACCCCTATGTGTTATAAAAATAAATTTGTGTGATAGGTTGACACACACATTTGAATAATGAGCAAAAATAATCAACAAAATAAAAAAAAAATTAAAAAAATCAAAAAATATTTTTTTTGCTGAAATTTTCAGTGGTGCAAATCCACCACTTGCACCACCCGTGGATCCGCCCCGGAGTCCATTTGTACTCATGTGCCCAAAACATAGCAATATGGTTGACGAAAATTGGTTGCCTAAAGGTCTCTGCTGTTAAAAGACCCACTTACTGTGATAGCTTTAGTAGCTGGTCACTCAACCATAAAAATAATTATGATTGATGTAATAGGCTATGATATTTATGAGCTGCGTGCTGGTATACCAGCACACAGCTCATTAATATCATGGCCTATTACAATAATCAGTTACTTCAATAGTAACCTTCAACAGTCATAGTTCATAGCATATTTACAAGGTAGAGACGACAACCTAGCAGGTTAGTGTAATCTTGCTCTTTATCTGTTGTGTACTGTATATGACATACAGTCATACACAAAGTGAGCACTTGGTAAAAACTCCTTGAATTTGCTTGTCCTGGCCACAAAGATGAGCTAGTGAACTGCTTGATAAAGTTAACCAATTTTACTGGATCCTACATGACTGCATATGTGTTGGAATTTACAAGTAGTTAAATCTACTGCTACTTCTGAATTAATTAGTACAGTGGGCGAAATTAGATTGATATGAGACCTTAAAAGTATTATAATGCATCATACATTTTGGTAGGCTAGCTGTTAGGAGAAGGTTTAAACTAGTTTTTAAGCGGCGCATCTAAAGGCTTTCTCAAAAGGAATAAAGTGACTTCTACAGGGCTTCTTTGCTCTGGTTCCAACGTTTATATATCTCTTTGCTCAATTTCTTCTTGGTTATTGTCTGCCATGCTTTTCCAATACTCCAATTCTACTGTGTTTCAGAGAAGATATGGAACCATTAACCAGAAGCTATGTCAACAGATGTGATCCACTGAACCCAGTTGATGAAAATGCTACACTTTATCAGCTGTTTGTTGACGCAAGAGATAGAGGTCATGTTGGAGAGGTTGTTAACCTTGAAACTAATACTAGAATGACAACCAATGAAATTCTATTGAAGGTAAGAGAAATTCTAACCCACCAACAATTTCATTTGATAACATACTGAGAGCAGCTTCGCTCCATTTTCTTTACACGCTACTAGTTGGAATGAATATCATTGCTTACAGTACAATCAGTTATTTTCAACGCTTTGTATTTCGCTTTGTAATTAAAATACAAAAGATGGAATTGACGAAAAATACGTATTTTCTGACCTTCATAGAAGCAAGTTCCTTTGAGCGAGAGACTTCGTATTTCTGAAAATACGTGGAGATTTTTATTGCCTTCGTAGGATGGAAGTAACATTCTTCGAATTTGAGCTCACTAATGTACAAGTACTAGTTAGTAGTACACTGTCTTTGGCTAGCGCAATGGTCTTTACGCTTGGGTAACTGTTTGTTAAGTTTAGCTGTGCACTCCTTGTTGCAATTGAGTTCACATCAAACAACGCGTAGCTATTTTCAACTTCTAAGGTTATTGTACTATGATGTCACAGGTGAAAAAAGTTAAATGTGTGTCCCACAAAACTGTTGAATAAAACACGAAAAATGGAATAGGACCACCAATGCAGCTTCGTAGGGTAGGCAACTCCCGTCGAAAGAAAATACGAAGCATGGAAAGCTAGTAACTGTGACAGTCATTGTAAATATTTCTTCCTCCCAGGCAGACAAGTATGCTAAAGGACTACTGGCTATTGGATGTGTACCTGGTGAAGATACACTCGCTGTCGTATCCTGTTCGTCCCTAGAACCTATATGTCTATATGTGGCAGCATGTTCCATAGGCATTGGCTACACAGTAAGTTTTTATAACAACTGTAGACATAATGGTCACACTGAATGGGTTAATTTTGCAATCAACTGATTGTATGGGTAAGAGTAATACATTCGCAATTCGCAATAATTTAAATAACCTAAACATACATGTAGGATGCATTGCTTGTTGAATATCCCAAGAGTTACTCCACTTTTTGTCTTCTTCCTTTCTATGCCCTGTCTTCTTCACCTCATTTTTCTTCTTTCTAAGTCCATATCTGTGCCCATACATGGACCCACTGCCCATGTATAGCAACTGTTCTCAATGCCACACTTTACATGTGATAGTGTTTTCTCGTTTACTTGTTCATATACTAGGCACCAAATGTAAAGAGTTCAGTCTTTTGAACTCTACAATTGCGCCTACTATAGAAGTCAACATTATGGGTCAATATTGTGGTGAAACAGCCTGCCTGGACACGAACTGTACTTATATTGTACTTAACATTATCATAGCTGACACTACCATATATAATCTTATCCATGCATGACATTATTATCCATACTCATCCATGCATTCATTATTATCTTATACACTGCGTGTCTTATATATACATATACTAGTAATCAAGCCTTGGGATTACACTTATATTGCAATTTGGTTTTTCCCAAATTTATATACCTATTCAGTAATTGTCTACTCTTGCTTGATTGTGAATTGTTAGAGTCCTTTTGCCATTTGATATAGTAACTTCGTGGCCGACCTTATAGATTAAGCTCATAATTATATATGACATGTTTCTCCTTATTGTAAGCACATTTTGTGCAAAGGCCGACCTTTTATGTGTCCGAATCGGGCGGAACCAGCCATGTTGTTGCATCAGTTCCGGAACCGACCCCATGTCGGATAGCCGATACCATGTCGGGCTCTTTTGGCCGGAAGTTTGTTATGTATATAAGGCAGTGCATTTTGCGTTGTAATTCAGTTGTTGATTGCGCTTGAATAAAGCAACATCTCCTAACTCAACCTACAGAGGCTTACTCTTTAGGCGGGTAACTCCACCTGAGAATCCCCTTGGGATTCAGTACGGCTCGAGTTTACCTCATCCTAGGCTAAGCACATCTCTATCCACCCCTTAGACTTAGGCCGATCCCGGGTTCTAATGAACCTAGCGTCGAGCTTAGGATCTCAAGGCTAGACAATCTTTCTCTGCACTCCCTCGGAGTATAAACTCTACATGACCTAGGTCGGTCCTGAGCTCCAATGAGTCTTAATGGCATCGGCCTACGTCTGATATAATCTACACTACAAAGAGCACCTATAACTGTTCACTCTTTTATGTAATAAGTAGAAGGTACACTTGGTCGGCCTCTACCACCTTCCAAGCCCTTTCCATACTTGCAGCCCTCGGCTCTTGTATGTAACAGCACCCAAAAACATTATAATATCTTTTAAAATGCCAAAACTTTAATTTTCAGCAACCATACATATACCAGCCCAAGGAAGAAAATCTTTCACATGTTCTTCCAGTAATGGAAGCTAAAACCGTGGTTATTGGCAATTCAGAAGATGGGGAAACTTTGGACGTCTTTATCTCCATGTTTGACGGAGAAGAAGTCGAGTCCGAAAGGTGAAGTTGTCATTTAGGTCCCAAGCACTTTATTTACGCAATCTTGAAGCAAAGAATGGGCTTCCAACTCGATATCTGCGATTGTCACTCATAGATTCGAAGAGCTCAACAGTGACTGGAAACAACTAAACGTGATAACTCTGTAGAAATTGCTTTTCGCAGTTTAATCAAATATGATTTTTAATATGTAGACATAATAATATACATGTGAGCTTAAATGTGCTTCACATTAACATGTGGTTTCCTCTTTAGGCTTTCACACGTCAAACACGTATTTTATGATAATTCCCGCAATGAGATGCCAAATCAGCAGAAGTTTATCAAAGGTTTGAATCAGTTAATAGAGCTGGGGGAGTCAGTCAGTGAGGACCAACTAAAGGATGCCAAGAGACAAGTCAAACCAGAATACACTGCGTTTTATTTGTTCACCTCAGTAAGTATGATGAACATTGGGTACATCACTGCAGCAGTAACAACATGCATGTCCTCATCTCATTCGTGGCTATATAAATTACTTTTTTGTTTAAACTAGTAGATGCTGACAGTTTAGGCTAGCCTAGCAATCTTTTTTCAGAAAAGGATAGAAGCAGGGGGAGGTAAGGGACACCCTCCCAATTTAATTTGTTTTTTCTTGTCAGCCTCAAAGTAACTATGTTGTTATTATACCTAGCCTTGCATATTTGTTACCTAGCCTTGAAGATTCGTGTGGATGCAGGGCACTGGCTCACTATCCATATCATCACTATTTACACATCCGTCAGTGAACATTAACCTGACTGTCTTTTACAGCAGTAGTATCCAGATCATGCATATACATTGTATTATACAGATCAGATAAATCATATCCTACATTATATACAAGATGTACATGTATATAGAGTAAAATAGTCGTTCCTAGCCCAGAGTGTTCTATGCTAGCCTACAAAACTTCCTGCTTGTCTAATTTAATTTTTGGCACCTGATTGCAAATGAATAAATGAGAACGGCAGTATACCATAATTTCAAGACTTGGTTGCAATTTTAATGCACATGGCCATGATAAAAATAGCAATAGGTTGACATGAAAGTGCAATAAATTATTCTATATACATTATTATGCAATGCTTAGTTTTGGATGATAAAATAGTAATTTATCACATTTTATTTAGATCTAGTGCAACTTTAGGTTTAAATATCTGTATGCCAGCTTACTTTTGGCAACTCATTACCATCTCTTAGTTGTGACTTTTTGGCTCTCAAGTCAACTCTTTTTCGGTGTCTGATCAAAATTCTCTCTACATATTTCCAGACACCTGTTTTTATCAAATACTCCAGGCCACCCTTTAGTCCTATTTTAGTACTGTTCTCCAACCATTACTTAAATTTTGTGAAATGTTGTAGCTACAGAAATGTCATCAGAAGTTCAAATCTCAATACAAAATACTATAATTATTACAGTCTATTACAATCTGATATTACATTACATAAATTCCTTGCTAAAAATACAATCTGTTATTATATTATATTACACTGATTAGTTTCATCTATTGCAATTTCTAGCTTTTCACTGAAAACTGAATTATTGAATAGGTGTTTCAACATTCTGACGTGTGAGTTAATGTGTGAGCGTATAATTCCAGGTTAGAAGTAATTTCAATAAACTGTCAAGTTTTGCTCAAATTGACTGAGTGAGAGTCTCAAACTCAAATGTGGGGTCTTTGAGTCCAAGAATGCACATGCATCACCACATCAAACACAAAGATCATATTTTTTTCTGTATTGATTGCAGGGGAGCACTGGAAAATCCAAATGTGTTGCTATTCGTAACAACGCCTTGGCAAATAGCATCCTGACAGTTGAAAACGTCAATCATGGGGTAAGTTTAATATACTTGTATTCATTTTGTATTGACTACAGTCATGTACATCGAATAACGTTGTGTCTTGTGGAGTCCGCAGAACATTGCGCATTGGCATTCACATTGACCTACATAACTCTGGGTGCACGGGAACCTCTCCTAGTCTACCCACTACCTAATTGTGTATTTCCACATGTGTCGAGGCTGGACCTACTCTTTCTCTCTCCTGCCCTAGCTTCTTCTTACTTGGTCAACTGCCTCTAATTTCTTGTTCTGTACTCTGGCCTGTAAGTTGTATGGCTATGCTTCAGCTACTCGGAAAGTCACAACAATAGCACTTTTTACTACATTGATCTCAGCCCAATTGTCAGAAAAGACATTGCAGTCTTGGTCTACTATTTTCTATCAGAGTTGCTTAATTGCCAATGTGGCAATAGATGATACCTTCAGTTACTCTGCCAGCTCATTGGCCCTGGCAGGGAGATTGAGAAAAGTAGTGCTTATTCCCCTATTTGATCAAGACACAGTGGAGAGAATGGCTAGAACCAGTATTAAGGCCATAATAGAAGAAAAGTAAGTCCTAATCTTAACTCCTGACTATTAAAGTTGCATATTAAAATGTTTATTTCACATTTTAATTAGTGATGCTATACAGTGTTAATATTTAATCTGATTGATCATGAGTTGATAAAAAGTTAGTCTAGAATCAATCTTACATTTGGCATAAGACAGCACAAAGAAGTCAATGCTGTGTGAGAAATCTAAATGGTATGTGGTAGTTTTATGCTTTACGTGTTACTGAAGTAGGTAGGATTTATTTGTAATAATATTAACCATTACCTTTGAACTGATACAAACTTTTCTTACATATGCACTGCGCAAGTCACGTATATCTTAAAGCTGCATCCTGAGAAGGCCTCACAAGACATTATTCTAAAGGCATGCACGTACGTAAGTGTGTGTCAAGCATGTAATAATAATAATAATAATAATAATAATAATAATAATAATAATAATAATAGTAACAGCGCATAACAGTATGACAGCATAACAGCAGCTAACAATAGCAAAAATCAAAGATGCTCATTCGCAAGGGCCAAAACATAGCCTGAAATTCATTTGCAACCAAAACATTCACGATATTATAGATAAGGGAGCAGTTGAACCATTTTACTTTTCAAGGAAAAAAAGGTTGAAATTGTTCCAATGTGGAATGTTTAATAATAGAGTTTGCAATATTGTTAGTTCAAGTCCCTTTCAATACATGAAAAGTAAGTCTGAAAGAGCATAAAAGCCTGTCAAACACTTTTTCATTTCAATCTTCTATTATACTCATGTAATGCAGGTTTGCATAAACTTAAATGATTCTTAGCAAAAACTAAAAATTTTTCATGTTCATTGGAATGGTTTACAGCCGTAGCCTAGGTGGAAATTTTAAGATTGTCTTGCCCTTAATTAGAAACTTTCCATCCCGTCATTCCTTTCAGCTGTAGTAGTTGATAATCATTACAGTATCCTTCTTACCGAATGCAGAATATTAATCAATCTGACTCTCTTTTGGTAAAATAATTTCATATAAAACTCAGCATAATTATGTTCATCGACTGGAGACGAATAGTAATTTTCTTCTAATTTGCCAGGATTGACATTCTCGGTACTTTGGGAGCCATCAATCAGCTACTGGTTCAGCACATCAAAGAGAACAACATCTCCCTTCCACCTATGAAGTACGTAATACACAGTGGACAAGTCACTACTAGAGAGTTTAAACAAAAACATCAAGCTGTCTTTGGAGGCGTACCACTAGTAAGTAGTTAACTTTTTTTTGATAAAGTCATGTGGGCAACATTATTGACCTTTTCTCTTTTAAAAGCTGCGTAAGATGTAGCCTAATATAGAATATATTTTATCTGCATTGGCAGTGCATGCATCAGACCACAGTCACTTAGTGAAGAGCAGTGCTTAAAATACCATTATCTCAAATTACAGTTGTGGTAGAAATAATATTGAATTAATTAATTAATTAATTTTAATTAAGTTTAATTATCCTTAATAATCACCAAATACCCAGTAGCTACGAAATATCCATAAAAGTAGTTTCTATCGGATGCTATAGAAAGAGCACGGCACTGTAAACCAGTCACCAACACATGCTGTGAATACATGACTTCCACCAGTAAACTGGCTCCACAAAAGCTAATTATATAATATTTTTGGTACTCCCACAGACAAATTCTTAGCTAAGATTTTTAATAGTTTGAACCCTGATCAACCCAGGCAATACAAGTTTAAGGTGAAACTTATTGAAATAGTTTACGGTTAAATTGTGTGCTTTACCTACTGGGCTATTCTGACCCATCAATGGAAATGGTAATACTACATAATTATTCAGATTGCTGTACATGTACATGATTGTATATTTTCTGTCCATTCTAGAACCTCTATGGAATGTCTGAGATACTAACCACAGCATTTTCATCTGTTGGAGACTCAGTAGAAGAGGAGGATTCTAGACTAGAATCAAAGTTGTTCATTAGAACAAATTTGGAGGTAGAGAGTTTTTTTAATTTATCACTCATTTTTTTCTACAATGAGTTTGCTTTGCTGTAATCATAAAGTTTATTTTATAAAATTTTGAATGATCTGCACCATTTGAATGAAGAGTAATGAGAACGCAATGGAACACAGGAGAAGCCTGCAAAAGTTTATCTTTTTGTCTATTTTAGGTGCAGCATAGATGCTACGTTTGTTGTAACCATTTAGATATCAGAGATGCTTTTTTGTGAGAGATATCCACCTGTTGAGAAAGGTTTTGTTTGTTTCCATTTTCCAGATTCGCATAGCTAATGAAAATGATGAAATACTAGACATTGGAAAGGAGGGGGAGCTTCAGATCAAAGGCTACAGTTTACTCAAGGAATACAGGGGAATGCCTGACAAAACAAGAGAAGCTTATACCAAAGATGGGTTCTTTAAAACTGGGTGAGAAAATAAAGTGTTGATATTAGCCGTATTCCGAAGCTGTACTGGTTCACATGAGTCTGCTTTTAATGACCAAACATAGCTTGAGCACTCGGGTGTGACTAATGCTCGATCCAAAAGGAAATCCGGTTGTTTACAATAAATATTATTACCAGGCACGCCTAGCTGAATGTGATTGCCGGAATAAAGTTAATATTTTTATTGATGCATATTGCTATTTATGTAGCTTGCACGCGCAACATCTGAATATTCCTATTGTCGCCAGCATTCACACATGGATAATTGCGAACATTTGCAGCTAACAGCCATTACTGAGTCAGACGCATAATTTCTTGCATTCTGTGTATGTGTAAAGTCACCATTATCCTCACTTGTTTTTCCTAAGTTATGCTAAGTGTATAACTTTGCATTAAATTTCTGTTTGTATCATGCATTCTTTCTTCTTGTGACGCTACACCTATTTTTGTAAGTGGGTATTTACTGTAATATTTTCTTACCCCAATAGCGTACCATTTAGTCAGTGAACTAAAAATGTTTCAATTCATGTATAGAGATGTGGCGGTGATGCACCCTGACAGCTCATTTCAAATCAGAGGAAGGACATCAGATGGTATTAGATTTAAGGTACTCTCAGATGTCGTCTATCCTGGACCTCTAGAAACAGGAATGGCTAAATTCCCAGGAGTAAAAAACGTTGCAGTGAGTATTTATAACTCTGCTAAGAATTTTGTGATAGTAAAACTAATAAATACTGAGTACTCTGTGGTCTGCATTGGCCTCACTTAGCAGGAAATTTGCAGAAACCGAACCTCTACTCACAAAGAATTGCAATCATTCATTATTTGAATTACAAAAGGTTCGATCATTCTAAATTAGGCTCTATAAAATATGTCTTTGTTATCAACACTTAGTTGGTTATGTGTGTGAATTGAAATTTTCCATTGTTTTAACATTTCAACATCGAAGTCACTTGTAACTAAGGGTTTCCTTGGTTTAAAATACAGAAATATTATTTCTTTATTATTGAATATATAGAAAATAATAATTTGGGATATTTTTAGCAATATCATACTTATGCTCCTAATGATAAATACTGCTAAAATTTATGTGTGCATGTAAATATGCTTGCATACGCGTATGTGGTCTGTTCCAGGTAGTAACAGCTGGAGTCAATGATGCTTGGGGTGATGAGATCACCTTCTGTATTTGGTAAGAATATATTATATTTTATACTTGTAGGCTACACTTCAATGAACCTGTAAGTGCCTAGATCGAAGTTAAGCATATTGAGCCACCAATGATTCAAATTGTGTTGCAAAAACAATATTTTTGAAGCATATATTCTTTATCAGATGCTGATAGTAACAAGCTATGTGTACATGTACGACGTATAATTCAGTCAAGTGTTTATTGGCCACTAATTCACAACACACACATACAGGCATTTATTTCATTTCTATATAATATATCCAGTATTGCATCAATGTAAATGTATACAAGTACATGAGTAAGTATCGCTCAGCATATTATGACATTTTAGTCTAGAACAAGATGTACCTGAACTTGATCAGGAAGCAGTCATGGAGCACATGATGGAAAATGGAGTAAGTTATTAGTTGAGATTTACTGCCTTTTCTTGCAAGTAATTTATGTGTGAGCAGCCAAGGAATAGGTCTACATCTGTGGTAATGCCCCATCCCTGACGAGGAGTCTATTGTGCCGAACACAGTGGACAAACCAATTAACTAAGTTTTTTGCAGCCATTTATTTATATAGAAATTTACAGAAAATAAGAGAATATTGTAGACTATAAATATCTATTAGGCATGCAACACTTACAATATTACTGGTTTGAGGCCGCTTTACTTAGAGCACATGTTTGCACACATCTGAAACAACTTTTATTGTCCCACCTTGGTTCATACGGTATAAATGATGATGTGTTTAAATTTAAAGAGCATGAGGTTATGGACTTTAACAGTACATACATAGCCTACCTGGTACCACCACCCCCATAATTTTAAGTACAATTGCAAAGGTAGGACAATATCCTAAACATATCACAGCTTGAGACTTATCTTCTCTTGCCGAAAGTTGTATTAGTTTCATCAAGGGAAGATTACTCCAAGATATTTATGAGAAGAGATTGCAACTAAAAGTACAATCAAGCAGCTTGTGAAGGATACTTAGATGTACATTGTATAATATAATAGCCTACAGACTAGGTCATTTAAAGGCTGTTTTCTCAACACAGACCTCCACCTCCTCTGTGATGTATTTATGTCAGTTGTACGTAGTGATATCTTTTAGGCACATGAGTTCTGTTTACCAGCAAGAATCCTCTACTTTGACAAGTTACCTATGACTGCAAATGCAAGGAAGGTAATTAAATTTCACTATTGCAGATGTACATTTTCACACTAGTACTTTCATTTGAGGCAACAGCAACTAGTCTATTGTTAGTTTACCATAAACACTGCATTCACTTTAGGCTCATTCTCTGTGTATAATCTACCAGTAAAAGACAGAGATTATACAATCCCTTGATTTGGCTTGATAGTAACAAGGGGTGGTAATAATAATTCACGTGAAGACTGAAGCAACTCATAGTTTGTTGGGTCAAAAAAGTTCAGGCCAATCATGGCAGTAAGTTGTAGATGCAATATTACTCGACTTTCCTATTTTTGTGTGATATTCTATTTTTGTTAACATAATGAACTACATTTGATAGTTTTAGTAAGTGATTTATCAAAGATAACAAATCCTGATTATGTTTACAGTGTACACTTGCAAAGATTCAACATGAACGCATTGATCTGATATTTTATTGGTTGTTGTTCTTATAGATGAACAAAACCGAGCTAAGAAGACAGGTGAAAGCAAGAGTGGAAGCAGATTCAGATGCAGGACTGACATCCTGGTTTAAGAAGATTCTAGCTGGTATGAATGACTAATTCTGATTACTAGTCCAGCAGTTAAACCATAAATTTTATAAATTAAGTGCGAACTTTATTTACCTGTATATGTATGCGTGACTAGACTAGAATTCATATTATAGACTAGACTTTACCTAGATCATAATAATTATGTATTTTGATGCTGTTATATTAATCTAACAAACTTTTATATATAATCACGCATATGGCAAGTAAATTTTATAAGTATTGGTTGCTAGCTAAATGGTGAATGTTGAATGCTATACACGCACACTTAGCAATAATGAAATATAAAATGATAATCCTTACCTTAACCTTGGCACTAGTATAAAGTCGTAAGAGATTTTATGACTTTATGCAGCTTCAAGCTCTAGCAATTTCATTCTAGAGTCCTCTTTGTGAAGCATGATGTTTAATGAATAAATTTTCAAATATTTTAATGACTCAGATTTGCAACAATGAGGAATAACCTATTTCTATTTTGACTCTCTGTCTGTGGCGTCATCCATGGTGAGCTGCAGTGATCCTTTGCCCAGAACGGCATGTAGTGCGAGTTCAGCATAATTATGCTATTTTTGATAATTTTATGTTACCTCCTACCAAGGCACTAAGCGCAACAAGTTATTACGTGCATGTACAACACACATAAATAAAAAATCTTTCATAGCACGTTTTCTTTCACCATGGTGTAGCTGTTATCCTCCTCCCAACTGTATTGGCCCCACCAACTTTGAAGCTCGGACATGGCAGCTTCTCAATAAATGCATTTAAAGTTGAAAAATATACTAGTTTATTACATGTTACATGAATGAAAATAGCAATTTAAAATAATTTGAATTTGCATTATTCCAATCAATATAAGAAAATCTGCATTAGTGGCAAAGCCTACTGTCGGTTAGCTAGTCATCAAATGCTGGTATAAAATACGCTTTTGGTACTGGAATACAATCTTCTGGCTGCTCTGTCTGCTTCATTTTTGGATTGTAACTTCTTCTTTGTTCTTCATCAAGTCTTTTGCCCAAAAGTTCCTAGTATATGAAAACATATAATATCTATGCGGGTTTGAAGCTTTTAAGAAGCCTGCTAACAGATTAGACTACAATGTGTTCCAGAAAAACAGGGAGTCGAGTTAGCTGATAGCTGACATACCAACTAAACAATATAGATTAATGACTGTATAATTTAGTGACTGGCAGTCATTGGTGAGTTAACATGTCTGGTATGCAAAAGTAGTAACTGGTACACTCAAGTAGGAGTGAGGTGACTGCAATGGGCGCTAGCCTGTTCATAAAATATGGAGCATGTAGCCTATGCCTACCTTAAGAAAAGACTTCCACTACCCGTAAATTCTGGTTTGACATTTGCCATGAGTTCTAACAGTGTAGTGATCCCATGACCAGAGTGTCCTTGACCCATATAAGACCCCAACCACAAGCAAGGAACTAAGGCTATCTAAACTTCTCCACTACTGCACCTAATTGCTACAATCATGGATGCAACTTCTTGGTTTCTAGTTTATTAACCGACATATTGGGAAGCTGTAATCTACTTACTTTAAATAATTCGACACCAAACTCCAGGAGTTCATAATGGTAGTCACAGCAAGTAGTGCTGAAGAGTTCTAGAATGAGTTAATAATGTTATTATGATCAGTCAGGTATCAACCATAATTAAATTATATTATCAGTTACTATTGTAGGAAGATCTAAACAAACTAGTATAAGCAGCCAGGGAGAAAACCAAGCAACTTAAAGCTTCCTGATAATAATTGTTTTCACGCCATATTCAGCTCTATATTCTTCCTAATACTTTTAAGTAATCGTATGGCAAAAGTAAAGGCAGGCTATACTAATAGGTCAAGTGCAATATAAGTACTGAGTGCACCTCTTACTAACTTCGTTGGCATTGGTCTAAATATGTTGAGAGTAGCTCCTCTGTGAGCAAATCACCAGCAACCATTTTTGTCTTATTTTATTGCAGCACTGACTTCTAGAATGATGAATGGGTCCTCGTACTTTTAATTGTAGTCCTATCACAAAAGTCCTAAAAGAAGACTTTCAGATAGCATTCTAAACAAAAGCTATGCGAATGACAACTCAAATTAGATTGATTGCTGGTGTAGCCACTTTTTCGCAGCATGAACTGGATGTGTAAATATCTTAATATGGTAGTGTGTCAGCATGTGCAGGTTTCACTTTACCCAAGACGTCGATAATTTGAAATTTTAATCTGATTCTATCAAAATAAGACACGGTGAAAGGTCTACTTAAACTTTAAATATGTTGCAATAACTAAAAGACTATCTGTTTATTATCAGATGGTAAAATTTTATCCATAGAACAAAACTGAGGTTAAAGAGGGAGTATTTCCAAAATTAACCAAAGCCAATCAAAAGGTTAAATAGCTTGCTGAATAGTACTTCCATAGAGCTATTCAAAAAGGTCTGCCAGTGAAACAGCAGATGATGTCATCTGCCACAAATTGATCTCAAACAAAGGCAGTCTATGTCAACTGAGTAACCCAGTTAACCTTGTTATAAAGCACATGGAAAGGTTTTGATTCAATGACTCTTTTATTAATCATGAGTATATAAATTCCTTCTACACTTTTGACAACATGATACTTAGTCATATATATTCACTTGTCTTTTTTATTTCAAGCATCAAGGAAGTGCAATCAGCAAGAAAACTTGTCATTTATTTGAGGATATACTACAATGAGAAGACAACTTCTTCATATTTCTAAAAACTCCCATGAATGAATAGAGGTAGTAAGTAGCCTATTTTCCAGTATTTTTCCAAAATGCACATAACATACTCATGGTAGAACAATATTAGTGCCGGAAAAGAAATAAAAAGCTAAATATAACATAAACAGTTTCCGATTATATTTCTCTACTCATACAAAAGAGGACAACTCAGGAAAACTACCTAGCCTTTGGGGCTACTTCCACTAACAAGAAAAAGCCACTTTCTTACCTTCAGGCAGCAGATGCTGTGATGTTGAGGTACAACTTAGTACTGGACAGGGAGAGAACCTAGTAACTGAGAGAGTATAGGAACTTAAATAATAACTGTCCTATCAAAACTGAACTTTACCAACTACAATTGTCAACAGCTTAGAGAACACAAGTCATTGTTCCCATTGCTGTTCATTCTCTTTCAGACTGATAATTGTAACTTACATGTACAATGCACAGGTAGAACCACAAAGGAATGAAGCAGGTGTTAACACAATGTACAATGTATTGTTTCATAT
This sequence comes from Bugulina stolonifera, assembly GCA_935421135.1. Classification (NCBI taxonomy): domain Eukaryota; kingdom Metazoa; phylum Bryozoa; class Gymnolaemata; order Cheilostomatida; family Bugulidae; genus Bugulina; species Bugulina stolonifera. The sequence goes on from OW285194.1 coordinate 8,241,125, forward strand.
TCAAGGCTTGTAGGAGCAGTAAATACCTACCAATATCCCTCTTAGCAAACAACTATAGGTCCACACCCTACCTTGAGCATATGGCAAAACAGGAGGTAAATAGACAAAGAGTTCTATAATCATATACATGTATTATGTAATTGTATTGGATACTACAGCAAGGTAACAGTAATTAATGGATGCACATTATTGTGGTACTGGATAATATTATGTTTGTAGATTAATATTGAATAAACCTGCAGTCCTACAATGTAACCAATTAATAGCAGCACATAGACCAGAATTTTTAAGCTAACAGCAGTTGGTAGATTATTTGATGATAAGTTAGGTATGTAAGTTGGGCATCTAATACATATAACAAGATCATTGCAACAATTGAAGTTGTCTCCCTTGCTTACTTTTGTATGAACTCTATCTAACCACAAGCACTACTCTAGGTTTACACAAAATAATAGGTAGTGTGCTGCAGTACTAGCGCGTACATGTACAATGTACATGTAGCTGTAACTGGGACAAAAAATTTTGACAATTTAGCAATTTCTACTGATGTAGTATTATATATAATATTGCATCCTTAGTTAAAATTGTGAGTCTTGCATGGTTAAAATACATGTAAGTACAGTATGAAGAAAAATGCTTTCCAATATATGGGGAGTGCTCACCACCAGTCAAAATAATTTTCCTCGACACCACACGTTGCACACAAACTGAATCTAAAACACTAGCCTATAGCACAATAATATTATTGCAGCGAAAATACATTGAGGAACACATAACTAAAAACAAAAATTTTCAATTCAATTTCAACTTTAAAAGCATGTCACTATTTAATTTTGCTTAGTTTTAAAGCTCCTCGAAAGGATATAAGATTATATTTGTTGAAGCTGTCTCCTTATGTAAATGATCTTCTTCTTCCTCCTCCTGACCTTCATTACTCATTTTTTCTATCCTATTTTTCATCAGTGTCTGCAAAATGATTGCAGGAAATATATTCATAGCCGTCCTCTCAGTATTTCTTCTCGAAAATTCATGGATCAGTAAATCAAAGTCCCAGGTCCGAGAAAGTAGGGCGATTAAGACTGAAGCAAGTAAATTATCATTGAAGGGGTGATGAATTATATAAATGTCGGGTGTTAAGGAAATTTGGCCATATTTTGATATTAATATATTTGACTAAACAAAATAAGCAAATACCCTGAACAGCTCCCTTCCATATATCAGTAATTCTTTGTGAAACTCACAGCAGGTGTCCTCTCTCAGAACTGTAATGGCAAGGTGTTAGTAAAACAAAACTGTGTTACCTGACTGCTGCTACTATAAATAATATAATAATAAAGTGTCACACACTATTTCACAAATGCGGCGAAACATCTCTTCAAATAGCTGGTCAGAAATTTGTGCTCTTATTGGTTTGAGATCAGTTGAGCCATTTAATTGGAGTTGTCATCTTCTCTTTTCAAAATATATTCCCTGCTGTGCCACCTTTGCAGAGTTATCTAAGATTGCTTAAAAACGGAAATTCAGTGTGGGAGTTATCCTACAACAATCCTAATTTTCAAACATTCCTGTAGAAAGTAGTGCTTATTTAGTGATTTACTATGTATAAAAAAAACTCACCGGCATTTACTCCTCGGCGTGACCAGCTCCTTGCAGCTTGCACTGCCAGGTGCCAGTGCTGGCCAACTCTCTGTGAGAAAGGCCCAGATAACAATATGGCCTTTTTGGCAGGGGTAGAGGAGTTGCCTTGAAGCCATGCTGGCTTGCATGGCCCCAAGGAGTTTTATATGGGGCACAGGAGCAACTGTGGCTGGGTGCTCTTCCCAACACTACCGTGACCGGGATTCGAACTTGAAACCTACAGCATGAAAGCTCAGCATTCTAACCCCTAATTTATTTATTTACTATGTATGTCTACTAGTAATCATCCTATTGATTTTTTACGTTCAGCATCATATAAAACACCAAATAAACGGTAAGTCAACTTATCGTTTATTTGGTGTTTTATACTATGCTGAACGTAAAAAATCAATGCCCACATTAATTATTGTAACAAAATAATTGGTGCCCAAACATTATAGGTTGTTACTGTACTTACGCTCAACACATGCCAGAAAGTAGTCCTGTAGCTCCTTGATTCTGAGATATTCTTTGGAAACCATCGTATATGGATAGCAGACTACAAACAACAAATCTTTCATTCAACACAGTAAAATATCTACAGCATAATTCCTGCATGCTCTGGCTTTATGTTTTATCGATAATGCTTAATGCTTTGAAACAAAACCTCTCTTAGGAAGCCTTCCAAATTGAAGTTGCCGTTTTTTACAATTTGAAGTTTTTGTACAATCGGGAGTTATTTTCTCCCAGCTATGAGCTAGATGAATTTTATTGAAGCTGAGCCTCTCTGCGAAGCATGCAAGCTATATTTCCTAGTTCATAGATAGTCGACACAGCTTGCTACAAGGCCCTTGATCTCTGAGCTATTATGAACAGTATTCAGCACATCAGAGGACAAGATGGTAACACTCATCACTGGCTCAAGACACAACAAAAAATGCATTCACAGTTGAATCGTGTACAGAGCCCAGCACAGATAAGTCAAGTTAACAGGTTATATATCGCCATAGTTCTAGTTAAGGTGAGTACGTGTAACCAAATTCTTATTATGATAAATTCTTAATATTTGCGAGTGTTCTATTTCAAATTTTTTAAACGTTTTGCCTAATTCTACGTTAGTTACATGTTTAATATATAGTTAGCCTTACCCCAACTGCCCCAATCACATAACTTAATCACAGGTAACAAAGATGATCTAAAGTATTAATAGGCCTACCTTGTTGAACACGACTCCAGCACAATACATTTCACTTTGTACACTATCCAGATAGAATTCTTCAGGTAGTTGATATCAAACGAAAACTATATTATTGTACTATACCTGCGCAAAATCCGATCTGTCCAGCTTCATACGATTCTGACTATGTTAATAATTTATTATCCCTTAGCAAGTAGTTGAAAACATGTTCATGTGATGTATGCATTTAATATTGCTTGAATTATCACACATTTACAATTGATCAATAGCCATATCACGATTGTGTCATATAAATGAAACTATTTGATACAACCGTTAGGGGTCGTTCATCCCTGCCACTAAGATCTCAGGTCACTGAATCTATCGAACTAATTACAAATACGTAGTCGTAACTTAGTTCTGTAAATAGATATATATGTACATGTATAAACAGCTTCATTGACAGAAGCTGAAGCCTTATGGGTAGTTCAATAAAAAATGGAATATTCCACTTTTGATAACATTGCTAAAATGAATAATGGTTTCAATGATCAGAGTGCAATAGTTCTCTCTTTAGTCATGTCATACTTTCACCACTTTCTTGCTTTGTGAAGCATGACTTTCCCTTGGGTTAGCTATCACGCCAGATCGGACAAGTATGGATAAACTAGTTGATCGTAACCTCTTTGCAAATTGTAAATTAATTGTGTTTGTAATCCGATTTTCCAACAATAGTAAATCAATATTTCTAACTTTGTGCTTGTGGTAAGGTTTTTGAATTTATCTGCTATATTGCATCTTTTATAAGTGTTTTCTTAATTAAAAATTTTACCAACATAAAATAACATTGCTAGTATAATAGGGCATGCCTTCTATAATGTTTGTGTATTCCAATATTTTTGACTCAGATTCTTGTCAAATCTGTCAAATCTATATGGGAAGTGCAGGTTTTCCGTAATTGGTGCAACCTAGGACGGGCCAATCAGTGTGGGTCACAGCAGTTGATACCCAGGGCTGCTGCCTTGGTTAAAAGTAGATGAAGAGCATGAGCTGTACATATACAGCTATTTACTTTATACAGTTCTTCTGTTGATTGCTTGTTCACCCTACACAGATTTTGATTGCACCACCTGCCTGTTTTCAATTTACTGTTTTAATTTTAGATCTTATATTTCGTAGCAAGCATTGACTTTATGCACACTTAGATAGCTTAGCCACGGGTTGTGTGCCAACTATGTGTATGTACTGATATCATAATATGATAATTTATTCTTTTTCTTCAAACTTTTACTTGCTTGGAATAATAGTTTGCTCATAGAGAGTAAGCTATGCCGGCCTACAAGACAACTGGAGTATAAAGTATTGACTGATTATAATTTTTAGGTACTTCACACTCAGAGGTCATTGACAGAGAAAGTGAGAACTATAAGGTCATTGAGACCGACAGATTTTAGAACTTGTGATTTGTATGTTATTAGGTATTGATTTGTACAGTTGTTCTATTAAAATGTTTGTAGATTGCGGTTAAATGGTTAAATGTTCTTCGTTAAGAAACTAGACATAGCAAGGCACAGTGATTAGCAGCAATTTTATCCTGCTTTGAGACTGCTCCACAGTTGAGGGATTAAATATTTTTGTGTAAATTTGATATCTTTTGAGATCAAACAATTTAAACATTCGGTATCACTTGCAATTATTATCATTAATCCATCAAATGGACAGCAGTAGGGAAAACTAAGTGAATATAATTTTCACTTGAAATAATTTGAAAAATAGAAAACATTGCAATAGTTGTCCCCTTATGAGATAATATAGTTGTAGAGGAGTAGAGGTAGGCAAGGGGCGTCAATATTCACTCAGGATTTGTGCTCTCCTGACTCAGAGAGGACAACTTCTCTAAAGACAATGAGTTTACATTGTATGTAACACTTTACATGTATGCTACATGCAAATTAATGTGAGAAGTGATATGATAATACGACATGCTTGTGAACCGGAATTTGAGTGCAGAATTGTTAGCAACAAAGTCCAGGGAAACATAATCACAATTCAGGATGTCTCACCAAACGCATAGCCTACTACATTTCACCTTAGCCACTCCAAGCCATCTGTACCAATATTTTCAAAACTTGTCAGCTTATTAAATGTATCAAAGGTTTGGGTATGTAGGTGCAGATAAAAGTAGCTAGATGAATAATATATTATAGTATTATTTTATTTATGACTGAATGGAAATACCTTGAAAAACTAAAAATAAGGCTTTAAACAACATAATGATATTGTGCATGTAATTCCGATAGACTATTGAGTTCATAATTTATTATTTCAACTACACACAATATAGGTTAAGTTTATAGGCTGTGTATAATTGTACTTGAAAATGATTCATTGCGGAAATAACTAGTTCAAAGTTCCGAATTTGTCTAAATCTCTCTCCGAAGATGGTGGTAAGATATCCAGTATAAATAAGACTCACCCAGGTACCTTTGGTACATTAACAGAAGATGCAATAGCATATCAGACACAAAACTCTGTCATTTTTAATTTGAATAGTCTAACACCAGAAGTGAATCATAACTTTTCATCATTTCAATATTTAAATATTTTACTGAACATGTGAAACTTGGGTAATTAATTTATATAAATCTGACTTTATTGTTTCAAGAATAGAATTAGGGCAGCGCAGTACCAATACAAGTAGTGGCAGCAGGACTTTATAAATTTTGTAAAAGATAGAACATCAGAAATATGCTCCTAGAGCTTGATAACAAGCTCACATTACTCACATACAATATATATTTGATACAATTGCTCAGTGTACAGAACTACACGTAGTAGTACTTGGTACAGAGAAAATACAATTAACTTGACTGAAGCTGTACATGACACATTGTTAGCTAATCTCCAAAGGCTTCAGTAAAATATGGAGCAGTTGGTTTAGATTCGCTACGTTTAATGGTTGCTGTCTCTTGTTCAATATTTTCTCCGTCAGCTATTCTCTCTTCTTCTTCTATTTCTCTGTCTATTTCCTCATCTATTCTTTTGTCCAATAACTCCTGTAGAAGTAAATTAAATGATTTATTGACACCAAAGCTTCAATAACAACATCTACACTATTACAAGCTAAAATTATTCAGAAGAAGTAAAAGCATTCTATAACTATAAAGCGTATATATTATACACAGCCTTAGAAAACAACATTCGGTAAAAAATGGATCACCAAAGTGCATGAATATACTCACATACATATACATAAGGAGACCAATCGAGTAGTCGATACAATTAAATTCATATGTAGGCTACAATGTACATGCAGGGCCTACATATACATTGTACATGTATACTTAGCAATTAAACATTATTTATAATATACAACATACAATATTTCAAAGTAAACTCGGCTATTATTGCAAAGATGCTCCACAAAATAGCAATAATAAAGTAGGCCCTACTTACATCAAATAATTCTTGACCAAATTCTAGCAATTGTGTGTGGAACTCACAGCAGGGTCCTTCTTCTAAAACTAAAATAGAAGAAGAATGATTCTATTGTCCATTCAGTGAAGTTATGTTTACTTATGGCTGTCAGGGTTTATGCTGCAAATATCTTCACAGTTGTTTCTGGTAGCCACTATTAATTACACTTAAACATTATTCATTAAACAGTAATCTCCCCTTCCAAAAAACTAGCTCTGCTTTCAACAAAGCACAGAATAAGATGGAATTCAAGTTAGTAAGATTTTTGTATTATTTAATAGTATACCCATGATCATAGACCCTACGATGTAACCGAACCATAGTTGGAGGTCTTGGTGTTACCCGTCTTTAGACCATCAATACTATAAGAGCAAACGCTACTCTTTTATGAAGTTTAGTAAATATTTTCCTTGTGCAAATAGAAAGCATGATGTGATAGATATTTCATGGATTTCACAGTCTATGTGTTTAGGTTCCAGGTTAGTATGTAGATAATATAAAGTTGAACTTACGGTTTATACACAAAGCCAAGTACTCCTCTATCAGGTCTGTAGTGAGAATTCCAGCCTGGACCATTTTTGCTGATTATACTGTTGTGGTAATATTCTGATGTGATCGCGTTGGAAAACAGGAAAGAACTGGGCAACATGTATTAGAAATCAGAGTTTTATACGCTCTGTGATTCTTTGTTACAGTAGATGTCCCTTTGTCTGCTGTCATTACCCTGTAATTATCATCAAAGCTTAATGACAGTTCTCAGATCAACTCTGAGCTGAACTGAGAACTGAGGAGGATTAAAGTGTCTGTCAAATTATTGTTACAGCATATATTATGACACATTAAGTGGGCTTAATTCCTTTTAGGCTTTTCTTAATTATTCATTGCTCAGACTGGATTGAAGTCTAACCTGTAATAAAAGGAACAACTTTGCTATTTCTTCTACTTTACCACAGCACAGGGTTATCTTTGTGACAACTAAGTTTGCTAAAACAACTGAAAGCTTCTGGGGGGGGGGGAGGAACCACTTGAATATTCCTACTGCAAGTCCCCAGGTTTTAATGCTCTAGTTAAATGCATGACCAGTTTTGTGCAGGTAAATGAATTCAAATTTGGTTAACTGTTATATCTGCAGAAATATGTTCGTGGAAAGTTCTTTATGTTTTTAATGTGAGGAAATTCCAGCAATTATTTGTGCAACTGTTAAATATGTTTTGCAAGTACTAGAATAGAGAAGTAGTATGCTGTATCGTACATCAGATCAACTGTCCACTACAAGTTTTAGTTCTCCGTGCTAACCACAGGTAAAAAAATTACTGATCTAAAAAATATCCCACATTTAATATGTTTTTAATTATCAAGGAAACTTTTTCCACAGCTATCTTGCTAAAAATAACAACGATAGTCTGTTAGTTATATCATGAATCTTTAAATTATAAAAGTGCTCATTTAGAAATCTATGTATTAAACAAAAACTTAAGTTCTTTCTTGAATATATACAGTGTATCAACACTGTGGTTTAAAATGTAAAGCTGACTAATACTGGGAGAATATACATGTAAATTCAGGTGGGAGTTACAGATGTGTTACCTGAGAAGGTGATTGCTGACATCGGGACAGCAGAAGGAGAGGCACTCAGTCTATTACTTGGTCAGACTGAAGAAGCAGCTGTTTCACACCTAAACTAGAATTTAATAATGCTGTGGAATTTCTTTAGATCATTGATTACCTGACAATGGAGTGTCAATCTTACATGTATATGGGTGGGCAACTGCAGTTGTCAGGTAGTTGACACTATAATTACGATATAACGATATCTGATGAAGAGTGTCATGAAAACTCTGGATAAATGAAAAATAAGTTTAGGAAATAACTTATACTGTCAACACTGGAGCAGTATTTGGTTTGGGTACTGTGCAAACAATTCCATATTTCCAGGACATAGTGACCTAGAGAGAGTTACATGTAGAGCAGAGAAGTTATGATTTTGTCAGTTTCTGTATCCTTGAGAGAAATTCTATCTGTTAAGTGAGAAAATTGTTTTGTGCTGCAAACTAGATGATAGGACAACTCCATTTTCTCTCCAATTCACATGGTAAAAGTTGTTTATAGATTAATTTTGTTATATCACAATGAAGTTCATTAAGCACTGTACGTCTACTGCAGTTCATGACACACAGTTTTGTTAAACATGTCTACGGTAAACTGTTGCAATAATTTACTGGGGAAGTAGCATTACCAGTATTTATAGACAAAACGTGTGATGGTAGCTTGGTAGTGGTTTTGGGAGTATCTGTATCTATAAAAGAACACCTGGGCAGTTGTCAATTTGGGCAGACCATAGAGATAATGCTGCAGAAAAAGAACACCAACACATGCTTAACAAAGTACATGTTTTTAACCCTAGAAGAGTTATTATTGTAGAATTTTGAAGCAGCCAGCTTTGTCTTTATTTGTCTGAACAAATACAGCTAACAATTGTAGTTCCATTCCAAATACAAGATATGGAGATGATAGATTCCCAGTGTTTTCTACAAAGGTACAGTAGTAGGAAGGTTTTGCAATTATCTTTAGCACTACAGCACTACACATTACATAATAACAGGCTAGAAAAAATAGCTGAATAGTAGGCTATTTAGACCACCAGATGTATAATTTCATCACTTAATGTTCATAATTTCACTTAATAAACTAATTATTGCAATTAGCATAATTTATGAGAAAAGACAATTTTTCATTTATAAAAAAGTGCTTGAAAACACTTTTAAATATACAATACACAAACAAATATCACCAAATGAAAATAATGGTTGCTATACCAAATTTAAGTTTAAATGAGATGTCCAGCTACATGCAAAGTATAAAATGGTGGTCTGTAAACATCCCTCACTATATTTCTTTGAGAAAAAACTGTATGATTAGATTTTAGATGTTGTGATGAAAAGAGAATTCAATCTTGCTGAATTCCGAGTTCTAAATGGGTCCTGCATCTGCTATTAATGTCTAGTGTATGGTATTATTTCTAAACTACAATGCCACTGCTGAGGGACTGATATCAACACAAGGCACATGAAATTCAGAATCTCTAAAACAAATTTTAAACAAACATACATATACATGTACATTTACATGTACATGCCAAACACACTGATTCAATATATTTCACAAGAGTGTTAATGATATTGGTAAAGACAGTTTATTTGCATAAGCCTACATGCATGTTTGAGGTTAAGAATTGACCTAATGTGATTCCTGTGATTAAACATCACAATTGGCTGGTTTCCCTTGACATTCGCTGACAGCATCAAACCGAAGCTCTTCCACAAAGATGTGAAATGATGACTTCCATCTGATAGAAGCCTTTGCATCGCCTAAGCTTGGACATTTACTTACGCCATACAAGCATGACTTCCCCCTGGAATACAGCTGCATATTTCACTTACTATTTAAAAAATTGATCATTGGGGAATCTTTATCTAATTTCGAAAAGTGACTGCTAGCTCCAATTCATGTATAATTTCCAACTTATACTGAGTGCTTTGGCTACAAATAATTGCTCCTCACTACATGCTATTTGTGGGGCAATAGGCGTATTCGGAAACTGTACTGGTTCATATACATGTAGCACTGGTCTAACTATCTGAATACAACTTGAGCGTTCAGGCGTCAAAGAGAGTAAAAGGAAAGAGGTTTCACTCCGGCCAAAAACTGTCTCCCTCCCGCCGAACCCGGTACGGATTAAGCAAGGAGTTGTGATATCTTGTATGCAAATCCGTGATTATGATATGATTGGCGTTCCGGGGACTAATAAGAAGCGCTTCTTTATAACGGGCTCGTATAAACTCTCTATTTCCACTAACGAGATTTCAATACTGGTCTTAAATATAACAATCGTTAAGCTTCGATTACAGTCGATCAGCTATCCAAAATATCAGTAAGCAAATGGCGGGAAAGCTGATGATCGCGGAACGTCGGTACTGCCAAATTGGGCGTATTTCGTGAGACGGGGTATTATCATTGAGTGATCCCTTTTTCCTTTTACGCTCTTTGCAGGCGTGACTAGTGCTTGCTTTGAAGGGAAATCCCTTTGCTAAGTGAATATACCTTATATTATTATTGCCAGGCACGCCTTGCTTTGCGTTATAGCTAGCGCTATATTATTGAATAAAATGTATTGTTATTGCCGCAGCTATTTATAAGCTTGCACGGTGCAATATCCGAATACGCCTAATATACGCCTAATATACGCGTAATTCATCCTAACGTTTGCATAGTTTAAGTTAGAGTTGTGTCATCTAGATACACTTGGATATTATGTGTTAGTAATTTTATTGTGTTAATTAAAGCCTTCCTCTGCATGCAGGAAGATGTTAAGAAACATAAATATAATAATTTAATGTTAGTTGTAAATAATCAATATGGTCGGAGTAATCAGATTATTTTGTTATTGCAAGAGGAGAAGAGTAGTACTTGCCCAGTAAACAGTTATTTGTTGAATTTTGAAAGCAGTCAATACGTCTAAAAGCCATCCTCACTGAAGACATGTTTTTGTCCCTGAAATTTCTCGATTGGTTTTGATTCCAGATATTCTCTGCACTTAGAAAAATAGGGACATGCGACATCCAAATGCTAAATGAGATCCCTATTAACTGTGGTGGTATTCGGTTGTGTATGTTATATTCAAGGATGTCTTCAAGCACTTTGTTATAAAAATGGAAAGTGGTTTCTTCTCATAAATTATGCCACTTGCATTAACTAATTTATCAAAACAAATTATGAAAATCGACTTGATGAAATTATGTATCTGGTGGTTTTAATACTACTATTCAGCTATTTTTTCTAGCCTGTTATTATGTAATTCTGTAGTGCTGTCTTGACAAAAGCTCATTTTAAAGCCATTCCTCCTGCCTTTTTTGCTAAATACTGTAAAATAGGTTAATATTGAATCTGAACATCTTATTTTGTATTTGGGTGAGAACTACAATATTGTTAGCTTTATTTGTTTAGACAAATAAAAAACTTGCTGCTGCAAAATTCCCCACCAATTACTCTTTTATGGTTAAAAACATGTGTTTTGCTAAGCATGACCTGTTGGTAACGACTACCAAGCTACCAAGTGCCATCGTACTTCTTGCATATAAATACTGATGATGATAACTCTCCAGTATTATTGCAACAGTCTACCGCAGACATTTTTAACAAAACTGTGTGTCATGAACTGCAGTAGACATTCATTGCTTAACGAACTTTATTTTGATATAACAAAATTTATCTGTAAACAACTATTAACACGTGATTCAGAGAGAAAATGGGAGATTCCCTATCATCTCATTTAGAGCACAAAAACATTTTGTTTACATGACTGATAGCATTTCTCTTTATGTCAGCAGAAAGTCTTAGAATGAAGAAACTGACAAAATTACAACTTTTCTAATCTAACTCTTTCTAGGCCATTATGTCCTGGAAAGTTGGAATTGCTTGCACGGTACTTAAACCAAAAACTGCTCCAGTGTTAACAGTATAAGTAATTTTCTTAGACTTGTTCATTTTTATTTCAGAGTCCTTACTACACTCTTCATCGTATGTTGTCTCTGGTGTCTGTAGTTGGCTTGGAGTTGTGTCAACCACCTTACAAGGGTCATCCATCCATATAGGGGTGACACTCCATTGTCTGCTCTGGCGCCTTTGAAGTTCTTGAAATATTTGATTCTAGAAGCATTGAGAGTACACGTCATGTACATGTAATTAGCACATATGCATACACAGTGTCTCATGCGACAAAATATAGGACCATTCCAGACGTCCAGAATGTTTGCCTAGTGGTTAGGGCTTTGGACTTCCATTTGGGAGTCCCAGGCTCGATTTTCATAAGGGCTATTGGCACCGAACCTTATAACGCCTATAAGGTGTTACATCAGTTAACTCTGCCATTAGTTAAGTGCCTACTCCACTATAAGTTAGAAAAAATGCACATCTCTTTGAACAATGCTTTCTTACCTGCGATTAATGGTGGGAAGTAATGTCGGTTAGTTGCAGAACGTAGGGCCTAAGCAATTTATCATGCTGAAACACTGCATTGTGGCTCTTGTGATATGCTGAAGAGTTGCTTACCCATGTTCCACTACACTTGACCCAATAGTTTACACTAATTCCTTGCTTTAGAGGACAGTCAAACAGCATCTGGCACCATCTGATGAGTTCTTCAATTCTTGTACTCTTCCCAGCCATGTATAGAGACTCACATGACAGACGTCCGATCAATGCCAATGCCTGCAAACAAACAGACATGCTTGTAATTAATTTTGATCAGCTGCGTACAAATACAGTATATATTGAAGGTAACTTCAGAAGAAAATTTAGTTGCTTGATTGACATTGTAGTTCGATAACGGTTTAGTGAAAGGTTATCGACTTGCGCTTTTGTGCTTCATTAAGTTTAGAATCACAGTTTGACCTCCCAGACAAAATCCTAGCCGACATGGCCAACAGTATTAAGGTAAGCCTAGAAACATCCACACATATTTCCTATTGGTCTAAATGAATAATTAGCAGTCCATAACATTTAACACACCATTTCCTTAATACTTACTGTTGAGATTGTCTTCCAGGAGATTCTCTCACACAGATCCAAGATGATGGGGTGAGATCTGACAAAGTGATGAAACTGATCAGAATTCATGGCGTGAGAATTACTTGAACATGTCAGATGTGATTGCCTTTTGTTATCATCACTGATAGCTGCATGTTTTACAGAGAAATAGTCAAGTATCGCAATAATAACAATCTGGCATGACATGAAAATACAAGGTCATAGCCATAGCATAGCATAGGTTTTAGATTTCATTTAAGAATTTTGCCACATGAAATTTCAATCGACTTGAGGTACATGTAGCTCCACATACAGTGTAATACATGTATAAGCAGTATCAAAGCGCTTTGAAAAGTTATTAGATTGTGATCCATGTAGTCAGTAAGTGTATACACATAGTGGAAGTGTATGTATATAGTGTAAGTGTATACATATAGTGTAAGTGTATACACATAGTGTAAGTATATACACATAGTGTAAGTATATACACATAGTGTAAGTATATACATATAGTGTAAGTGTATACGTATAGTGTAGGTGTACACGTATAGTGTAAGTGTATGCATATAATATAAGTGTATAGATATAGTGTAAGTGTATGTATATAGTGTAAGTGTATACGTATAGTATAAGTGTATACGTATAGTGAAAGTGTATACGTATAGTGTAAGTGTATACGTATAGTGAAAGTGTATACGTATAGTGTAAGTGTATACGTATAGTGTAAGTGTATACGTATAGTGTAAGTGTATACATATAGTGTAAGTGTATACATGTAGTGTGAGTGTATACATGTAGTGTGAGTGTATACATATAGTGTAAGTGTATGCATATAGTGTAAGTGTATGCATATAGTGTAAGTGTATACGTATAGTGTAAGTGTATACGTATAGTGTAAGTGTATACATGTAGTGTAAGTGTATACATACAGTGTAAGTGTATACATGTAGTGTAAGTGTATACATATAGTGTAAGTGTATACATATAGTGTAAGTGTATACATACAGTGTAAGTGTATACATGTAGTGTAAGTGTATACATATAGTGTAAGTGTATACATATAGTGTAAGTGTATACATACAGTGTAAGTGTATACATGTAGTGTAAGTGTATGCATATAGTGTAAGTGTATACGTATAGCGTAAGTGTATACGTATAGTGTAAATGTATACGTATAGTGTAGGTGTATACATATAGTGTAAGTGTATACATGTAGTGTAAGTGTATACATGTAGTGTAAGTGTATACATATAGTGTAAGTGTATACATATTATAGTGTAAGTGTATGTATATAATGTAAGTGTATACATACAGTGTAAATGTATACATGTAGCGTAAGTGTATACATACAGTGTAAGTGTATACATGTAGTGTAAGTGTATACATATAGTGTAAGTGTATACATATAGTGTAAGTGTATACATGTAGTGTAAGTGTATGCATATAGTGTAAGTGTATACATGTAGTGTAAGTGTGTACATATAGTGTAAGTGTATACATATAGTGTAAGTGTATACATATAGTGTAAGTGTATACATATAGTGTAAGTGTATACACATAGTGTATTGACTAATTATAGCTAATAGACTGACCTATCATCTCAAAAGAATTGGCAAAGTTTCTGATGTTCTCCAAATTTGTCTGGGTCAATTCCTGGAGAAGTACTTTTGTGAATGCTAGTTTACACTGAGGCTGTAGTGCTTTATTCCATTCCAAGTGTTCCAAATCAGAGTTATAGTATAGCATCTGTCTGTCTAACCTAATTATGAATTTAATGCAACTATAATATTATTGAGGGCAAAGGGAATTATGCCATAGTGGCATGGAAATTAAGCAATGAGGAATACTTTACGGCAACCCAGTTTTTTGGGTGACGCCATTTAAGGTAAAAATAGGTAATTACTTAGTATTAAAATACCGTTGGAACAAACTCATGTGATCGGTACACTAAGCGTTTCATGTGTACATATACATGTATGTTGTACACCTACGAGTTATAGTCTATGGTCAACTTGCTTACTACATGTATGTTGTAATATGGGGTACATCTACATGTAATGTACTATACACTTATATTTTATATACTATACACTTACGGGTTGTACACTCGGGTTGTACACTCGTACTATACACTTACATGTTACATAATGCTCATTTACGTGTTATATACTATTAATACACTACATGTTACTTATATACAATATATGTGATACACTTACGTGTTGTATACACAACAGACAATTATATCTAGTGTTGATGGTATCCTATCCATTCTAACAGCCTTCAGATATACTGCACTATCTCCACCTGAGAACAAAATAGGTTTAAACATTAGATTATACTGTTTGAAGTAAGACTAAAACTGGGGTTAAAAGTTAGCAAAGGATTTGAATATGAAATTTCATGATAATACATGTATTTACTTACTCAGTCTATATACTCCGTACTAGTACACTTACACCCGTTAGACTACCTGTTCTGAGCTGTCTGTATCTGTTTGCTGCTCTAAATCTATAGATGAAGATGTCCACTATTTAAAGCTATTTTACAACATGCTTTGGACTTGTAGCCAGTTTTGCAGGCTATGTTGCTTTACATATCAATAGCCATAGCTCAATGTTGTATACATGTATGTGTAATACTCAAGCATGTTATTGACATTAATGTGTTTTGAACATAAACACAACGGAACACAAAACACACAACATATTTAATATTGGCCTAGTAAATACAGTGTACACTCCTAATAACATACACATGTCCATGTACATGTGCAGCAAAGCACAGCACAGCACTTTCAAGAATCTGAACTGAAAGCCACACTTGTTAGAGTATCAGGGTGACGCAGTTGGTGGCATAGATGCACGCAGACCGAGAGGTTGTGAGTTCAAAACTCCAGCTGTGTCATTGCTGGCAAAGGCCTTCAGCAAGTCTTTCACCTTAACTGCGCTTGTTCGGATCAGGGCGTATAAATAATACAGGAGGTCTCGTGTAGTGTCTACATCAAAAACACGTACGTTAAAGATCTACCTCTGCCCTGATTCGCAAAGAGAAGCCAGATTCTGGTGGGGTATGTGACCACATTGGGGTGGCAGGTTGATGTAGTGGTCACTGACCATACACTCCTGTTGTGGAAGGTGAGCTCTTCCACTCAGAGCCCAGCTCCTGTCGCTCATACAAGTTTCGTACTAAAGAGGTCCATTAGATAGGATGGTCAAGAGGCTCGACAGTAACCAAATAAAAAAGCATCAATTTGGTCACAGCATCTACATGTAGTTTTATTTCAAAAATGGGATGGAAAAATACAGTAGTATGTGCATTTCAATTGCCACATATTTTGGTTCTTTGAATTATTTGGAATTACGCTGCTCCTCATACTGCTGTGACAATAAAATGGGTATACACAGGTGATGGACATTCATTTATTAGTTTAAATGTACTAACACTGGGCCTTAAAGTTGTTTACTCTTGTTCTCATTCTGTTTGAAAATGAGAGAACAACTTCAAGTTGATAATCACATGCCAAATCATGATCTAAATCACCCAATAGGAATTTAGTATAAAATCCACAGTGTTCATAATGACCGTAGGATGTACATTGTATATGCACAATGAAAGTGTTTATCAAGTTTCTTTGTAAATAGACAGTGGGAGGTAAATGTCCACTTATCAAGATGAGCAATCTAAACATTGAAGAATGTAATAATACTATAATAATATTCAGCTTGAGGTTCACATGCACTTCCAGTTCACCCACTAGCAATGTACAACAGAGTGAATACAGGCTTTCTATTTTCTATGTCAATACACACATAAATGGAATGCATTTTTTTATTCATTGAATTATGAATTTGAACAGTAAGGTTTGAATATTAGTCAAAAGTGCATTAGCAAGACAACATTGATTAATACTTGTTATCACCATTATCAATGTGTTATAATGATCCTAATAGGATATTTACCAAAAAACACATCTTTATTTGTGAATTCATTCAATCATACAAATAAAATTGGAGGATATCTAAAATCAAACGAAAATAGTGTACAGTGAGTGGGGACTACAGCATACCACAGAAACCACCCCAACAAGTGCCTGTGAATTGTTTAACAAGTCTGTAGATAAGATCATAATCTGTGTCTGTAGAGCATCTCATCACCTCAACCTTCCGAGAATAACTCTTACAATCTTTACTCTGTTCATTAAGATAGCTGTATGTATTGATTGTCGACTTAACACCCACAACCTTTGGCATCTCCTCATCGGTCCAGTTTGGAAATCCTGTACCACAGCTATATAGCTTAGGGCAGGTGTTCAGAATTTTGTTACCAGCAGCACCTGTGAATCTAAACCACTGGATGTCTTGATGGAAATCACAAGAATAACCTTTGTAGGAATGCGGTCCACCCGGTTTAAAATTGTTACCACTGTGGTCGAGTCTCCATGATTGTGTAAAGTTTGTAGCACTCAGGCACTCAGCAGGTTGTGGTGGTTTAGCAGAACTGGTTGTAGTTGGTGGGATGGTTGGTGTAGTGGGTAGTGCAGTGGTTGGTGTAGTAGTTGGTGTAGTAGTTGGTGCAGTTGTTGGTGTAGTAATTGGTGCAGTGGTTGGTGTAGTAGTTGGTGCAGTGGTTTGTGTGGTTCGTGTAGCAGTAGTCGAAGGTTTTGTCTCTGTTGCGGCTGTAGTTGAAGTTGTGGTTTCCAATTTCTCTTTTCGGCAATTGAGCAGATCCTTTATCATTTTCACATAAACAATTTTATCTCCAAGCAATTGTGTTTGAAAGTCCTCATGATCGACCACCCGTCTCTCTGGCTGGTACTTCAAATACACTGGACACTCGGCTGCCAACACATCTCTGAGCACCTCAATCTTGAGCTTGTAATGGTTGAGACTGAGCTGTCCTTTGGAGCCTGACAGAACTGCTGAATTACCAAAAGAAAACAGCGTCAGCAGGGCAATGCTTGGGAGCATCCACATGTTTAACTGTTTCACAGATGCTGTATAAAGAAAAGTGATTTTGCTTAGCATATTATGGTAGTATAGAGGTACCTGTCTTAAACAGCTGTGTGTTCTCATAATGTGATAAAAGAAACAACAAAGTGTAAAATGTTAATGATAAGACTATATAAATGGCTACTGCAAAGATAAGAAATGAGTTGCTTGGCACGTGTCAAAATACACATCATGTTTTATGTTTCAGTTCACTAAAATACATGAAATGCATGAAATTATATTTTTTGTGAAGATTTCGATGTACATGTACATATCGTGCATTCAAAACATTGTAATGATTATATTATTAGAGGAGTGGTAGACATGCTAAAGTGGTATTGGCTTTTCTATCTACCATTAATATTTATTACCACAATCACGTAATATGCTTTCAAAGTTGTCTTCTCCTGGAAGAGAGAGAATAACTTTAATATAATATTGATGTCAAGCATTCAATGTTAGTATATTATTAGATTAAAATATTGCAATGGTCTATTGTTTGAATTAAACAACTTTAGCAATAAATAAATTAAATAATTCAAATTGATATATAAATTAGATAATTTACCAATAGTGGTAAAAACGCATCAAGTTTAGTTTAGCTTAGTGAAATAGTCCTGTGCAATGATAAGTGTGCAGGTATTTGTACATTGATCCTTGAAGCAAATGCTATTATGTAGTAAAAACATGTCTGAGAATTGTGTCATTGCATGCCCTAGTTGCGCAATGTTTTCCCAGGTTACTGCTCCAAATTTTTTAGAGCGGTAATCTGCCACACCTTGCCATAATATAGTACAATTATTGTACTATGGCAAGGTGTATTACACTGAAACCTACAGATTTTAGCATCAACTGAACTCTATGGATAAAACTGCATAGCACTCACATTTTACCAGCTAAAGATTGTCTCTAATGGTTTCTCAAAATCTTTGAGTTGTCTTCTCTTCTTATTAATCCCTTTAATAGAGAGAGCATAACTTCTGAATTATACACACGATTGACTGCTAATGCATTATGTGTCATCAATGATGTACATAAATAATAAAGTAATATAATAGAATTATATAATATAAAATGCGTCTCGTCTTACTATTCATTGTTATAATGTATGATCAGCAAATTTTGCACAGTCCTTAGATTTCTACTGTACTCTTTCTATGTAGGCAGCTTAAATTCAATATACTTTACTTGAAGGAATAAATAAAGCACACAGTTGCGTCTTGTAGCATTCTACATCAAACAGTGATTGATGGCTATTTGTGGACAAGAGACCATAACTCTGCTTATAGTAGCTCAAATACAACAAACAATGAATAATAAAGGCTGCATTGAACATGCACAGAAATCAGATGTCAAACATGTAACATTTACATTGTATAAGGTAAAACACAAGCTCCCAATGATGTCCCACCCCATTAGTTACATTTGCATCACCGTCTGTAGAGGATTGTGGATAGGACAGAGTTTACTGCCAGACTACCGATCAGACATAATAACATTGCATGCCTGAGCAAAGTGAGCCGATTTAAAGCTAACAGCTTTCAGCACACATGCATATTGTTACTACATTTATAGAAGCAAGCTAGTGTACTTGAAACAAACATGTATGATGTGTTTTGTATATTACAGCATGCAAGCCAATAATCTTATAGCTTGCATCATTTTGTTTAGCTTGCTCATTGATATTTGTTGTGGAAACACTTCCCATTTTAAAGCTATAGAGATACCAAGGGGTTTAGCCAAGAACTAAGCTTCATTCAGTCCATCAAGCGCCTCTCAGTTTCTGGTGCCATGGCTTCTGCACGTCCTCGTCAAGGAGATAAGATAATTCCAACAACGCTAGATATAGTGAAGTTCTACATAGCAAGCCGGTAAGTCTATCACATTGTATGTTAGCCTAGATTCCATGTTTTCTCTTACAAAAAATGGAAGAAAAGCGTTGACCAGCCACTAGTGTTATTTCACCCACACGACCCTGCATTTTCTAGTATAGCTTGGGACACTGGTTGGTTGCTATTAAAACCTGTATCATATCCATATGTTATATTTATTATGATCTAAATGCTGTAAAGGCCATCTTAGGAAGAAGTAACATGCAAAGAGTTGTTTTCTCTTTCTTGCTTTCAACCAGAGAGAAGACAACAACTATCTTTGATAACTTGATGTTTATGGTTTATCAATGTATAACGGTATGCCACGCCCACAGTATTAAACAATGTCAGTACTAGTGTTGGCACATAAATCTACTTCCTGACTTGAAGTTTTGTAGCCTGAGTGCCAACTACTCCTGGATTAATAGTGTTTACAGAAAATATCATCTGATTATAATCGTTGTTTTGAAGTTTGCAACTCGAGAATTTCTTGTTTACTTGAAAGGACTTGAGGTCCAACTCAGCACTTGAGCAGGTTCCTAAAATAATAGTTGTAGCTACAGTGCAATATGCACTAACTATCATGTGCCAAAGGTTTTTATTTTTCAAAATAGACCTACCCAGTACTTCAACAACTATTTTTGACTGTGGGGGGCAAAAAACCCAGACCAAAGTATCTCGTCTGCCCAGACGGATATTCAAAATAGCTAAAAATGTTCTCTATCAAATCTAAACAACTATTCAGGATCCAAGCAGACTACTTACGCTGTCTTTTGAACTGCTAGGCTGATAAAAAAATTTGCGATAAATGTACTCAAAGCTCAATTATGAGAGTTTACACCAACAAAATATTAGTGTTGGATAGATTTTTGGGGAGGCAAATGCCCACCTTGCTCTCTGGTGGTTACAGCCCTCAATCAACAGTCTCAAATGCCAAATCGCACGGATGTGCAGGTGGTTGCTTTGAACCTAATCATGGAAGTAAAATTGCTATGTGTTCGTTTTTCATATAAATTATTATATAAATCATCTATACATCACTAGATTGATGTAACCTATTTGTAATGAATGTAATGAATAGTATGTAGTGACAAACTACACACATGTGACTGGAGGGCATGCACACTGCTATATTGGACTTGCTGTTTTAGATTTGATAGAAACAAACCACATGTTGCTAAGGAACCCCATCTATGTCAGTTATTAGATTTCCTAGCTGATGGCAAGGGAGAGATTGAACTTCAACTTTTGGAGAAATATATGTTGGCTATAAAAGCTGTATCAAGTAGAGGTAGAGTTTGAGATAATTTATATAAAATATGTTTAATATTTGTTTAGTACTTATAGTTTTTATCTGTGCTCATTGCATTGGTACAATTCTTTCTTTCACAATAGACATAATGAAGTTGGCTGTTAGTTCTAGGTTTTCAATAGGTGATAGAATCAAAAAACTAATGCATTATAGCAATAATATTAGCCCCGCCTGTTGTTGGCCAACATAGCTAATGAAAAGCATTCCTCAGAAATAAGGTTTTAGAAGGGGAGATAATTCCTACTAGCCTTCAACCTCTTCTACATATAAATTTTTGATGTTAATCCTGATGTCGATGTTGATCAGCAGTCATCACACAACACAATGTCAAGGCCACTGAGGACGAGCAGAAAGTTTGTTTTACAACATAGTCAACCAATAATTGAATTTTATAGGTAATGGCTTTCCACCAGAGCTGCTGGGATATAGGTGTATCAGCCGGGCCGTAGAATACGAAATATTTTGTGCAGTGGTTGGAAGCATGTGTAAAGAGGTTCAGGCCCTGAAAGATGGATATATCTCTTGGATAAACATTGCTAGGGTAAGCTGGTAAGAGCAGACTTCTGCGGGTAGAATCAAAGTTCTATCACTAGAAGATTACTAGAATTCTAGAGTTTGACATTATCATTACCAATCCTTCAGTTTGGTGGAAACGTTCCATTCCATACCCAGTGTTTTAGCTATTTTTGGTAGTTGCTCTGCTCACACTACATCACTGTAGTATACCCAGTGCAGATCTGCACTGCCTATGCTACTTATGCATTATATTATATAGCATCATTACAACAGAGCTGCACATACATTACATAATGCAAATCCGTGCAATCATAGTATTACTTCATTGCTGTACATTATAAACGATTTATTATTTCCAGGCAATTGAATATGTAGTACAACTTAGCTTCGAGTGTGCCCAGACAAAGGAAAATATTCACAGAGTTGATTACTTGCTAGATTGGTGCTGTGAGCTGTTCTACAGAGGTGGCACTGATAACATGTATGTGGAAAAGTGGATATCAGAACAAGGGGGATGGGTATGTAGTGTAAATTTATTCCAATACTCTAAATGTAAACAGTTACTGAAATATATCCTTCAGGTGTGTTTGGCTAGGCAGCCTCACAAACATGGCATATTACCAAAAATCTCTGTGTGAGATCACAAACTGTACAACAAGTGCATCAGTAAAATAACATGTGGGAAGAATCCAAATAATAAATGATACATTATTGATCATAACACATGTATAGTCTAGACACACCGTAATATGGTTCAAGTATATAAAAATCGTGATGTTCACATATTTTATAAAAAAACTATGATTTTCACTTGCAATGTTTTACTTTCAGCCTACTATCATACCATATAGTGAAAGCTTGGCAAAAATTAAGGGCTATGAGTCCTACTTGGGAGAGAAGTTTCCACATCCTTTAGCAACCCAATATCCAACTTATGAGATAGCAAACACCCCTCAACCACCTGCCCAGACGTATCAAGTGGCCAATCAGAATAAGTTAATACCAGCATATCAGATGCCAAGTTATTTTGCTGCTCCCCACTCTGCTGTTCCAGCACCGCATCAGCTGGCTATGCCAACTTGGCCCACAACACACCAAAGTTACCACAACGTGCATGGACCTAGCTTTAATGTAAACAGTAGCTCCGTACCTGAGCCAGCCAGTAAGAGAGGTCGGTACAAACAAGAGGGTATGCCTACTACCAGATCAACTCAACCACTAGCTAGTAGATTTATGAATCCACTTCTAGTTCCTAATTTGCCACAAGGAGAATACTATCCACTGAACCTAGATCCACCAGCTCGGCCTTTGATGTTGCCACAACCGAGGTTACGAGCGCAACAGTTCCCTACTTTCCGTCCATCTACCCATAGCATGGCACCACTTCAGGATCGGACGAACCCACCTCATCACATAATTAATCCACCTGTTTACAGATATGGCCCACCAGTACAACAACCACATGTACCTCCTCCACCCTATCAGCCCAACGTAAACCTCTCCATCAACCTCTTTAACAACAGAGACCATTCCCGAAGCAATGCTGAAGGTGCTGAGAATTATTTCGAACACCGCAACGGAAGTCGAAACCTACAGCTGTTACCAAATAGGGTAAAAAACGAAAACACATCCACAAAACAATGGCCAGGTCAATAAGTAGAAGTTACATTTGTGTAAATTATAGTAAAACTGTGATGAATGTTTTAATGGAAAAATCTCATATGCGTTGAAATCCAAGTATGGTAAACGACACATGACTGTGTAGTACAATGCCACACATACATATATAGTATAATGGTACATGTGTATTATAATGCACTTTTTCTGTTTACATGACTTCTTACTGTTAGTGAGCATCATAAAATGGATGTAAGAGAATGGGTTATAGATAACTACACCTTTAGTAATAATAATGTAAAGATTGTAATTTTGTGAGAACATCATTTGCACCTCTATCATTGCCAATGTAGACGGTATGTGTACATGTATGTTCTTCATCAACGGTGCTAATAAACTCTCATTTACAATCTAAAATTAAACAAGTTTATCTATAAGCTGTTGGTAAATTAACTTGGATGAAAATATTTGTGTATGTTGGCTTGTCATTATTTTTAGTCCATTGGTTATTTTCCTTTAAAGATGCCCAACATTATTAAGAAACTGTGGTAGATACATATACATACAATGTATAGTAATTAATCAAACAACAAACTTGGCCAACATGCATTTTAAATTAGTAAAGTTTTCAGACACAATGATTTGTGCATTCACAGAGTCTGAAAGCCCATTGTTCATATACATCCACACATACGCTGTTGGCATCTTTTGATGGGATGAATATTCGTATTCTCTATGACTGGAAACCTATCGTTACACGTGTATATTTAATGTGCTGCAGCAACCTACATGTATATAAATGAGGAGGTCAGAGACCATCTTAGAAAGCTGGGTAAAATCAATAAAATGTTGGTGGAACTCTGTAAAACTACATGACTGTGTTAATGTTAGTGTCAATATAATCACATATCATTTTTCCAATGTATATCTTCAGGGTGGCTCTATAGTTTATAGTTTTTTAATACTTCTTTAGCTGCTTCGACATTTGAATTATCAAATCATTTTACTACTTGCATCTTTCAAGTGCAACAAAAAGAGTAAAATATAGGGACAAACATTATGGTATTACATAATATTCTGCAGTGGTACAACATCATCAAACACATTAACAATAACACTCTATGAAACGATGAATCTTTGTGGGTTTAATGTCCAGGAATTCTCAACAGAAGTCGTGAATACTCACAAGTAACTGCTACATGTAATTTCTACACAAACAGGTAACAGGTGCTGTTACAGACACCATTCATATTATACGCACACTTAATTAATATTCTGACCAAATGGTTTGTCGTACTATTCGCTAACAGTATAGCATGAAAGTCTGGTTAAATATCATGAGTTTGTGAACTGAACCTCTCCGTCTTGTAAATTTCATAAATACATAACTTATAGTGAATTTTAATATATTTGACCTTCGAAACAATGAAAAGACGAAACAACGAAGAGGCGAAAAGTATGTTGGAAAATGCACCTTTTGCAACGGGGTGGAGTTGTCTTCCCGTAATTGATGTTGAGAAAGGGAAGGCAACTCTCATACTTAGTCATTATGTTTCACATAGCAAGTATCTGTACCATGCTGTCCAGTGAATCTCCTGCATTCTCTAGAACTCACGTTGAACTCAAAACCGATACACAGCTTATCATCAGAACCAGGGCTTAAAGTGTACCGGAACGCACCGGAACGCCGTTCTGGTAAGAATTTATTAGAGCTATTCTTACAGGAACGCGTTCCGGTTGCATTTTCAGTACATTAGCTAGTCAACTAGTTGTTTTAGGAATGGTATAGCTCCCTTACTAACTACAGCTAGTCAGACCGCCCTCGCTCGAAACGTTGATAGGTCGCTAACTTACTCAATTGAATAGGGTCATTAATGGGTGTCTAAAGCTTTTTCATTTTAATATTAATATCTCCTACACGTTAACACATGAAAATTTGGTAGCAATATGTATGACAAACATTTTTGTATTAGAAGATCCAATTAGTACTACTGTTTACTCAAAAATACATAACATTTTGAATATGGACAGGAAAACAAGGGAGACAAATCTACACTTCTCAAACATTTTGCAAGCACCTTCCAACACTGGCTCAATACCACTCTTCTAAACAGAAATGTAGATATAACTATTATATTTATTAAATGTTTGTTTAAACACGGAGAACAGGAGTTGGGAAAAAATATTTATTGTAAAAACATCTTATCGATGTGCTACTTCTTTGAATTTAGCCAGATATAAGCGGACTTCCTGTTTGATAGTGAAAGTCATGTAATGTTGATGCGTTCCTGTAAAAGTAATGTTGATGCGTTCCTGTAAAAGTAATGTTGATGCGTTCCTGTAAAAGTAATGTTGATGCGTTCCTGTAAAAGTAATGTTGATGCGTTCCTGTAAAAGTAATGTTGATGCGTTCCTGTAAAAAAAATTTTACACTTTAAGCCCTGATCAGAACACATCATAGCACACGTCACCCTGTTAGACATTCTCACCATCTCTCCTTCACCACAATTCTTACTCTTTGAATACATAGACCCTGAAACATATCATACAATGTAATCATACGCTAAATGATATCAAACTACATTGCTATGTTATATTCATGGCAGAGACAGCCAATGTTGGTAAGCTGATATTAACTTAACCTACATGTATAAAGGAATGCGTTTAATGTGTGTTTGGCCCATTCGTATATCGTTGTTTCAGTAGCATCAAAATGCCGATACATAATATGTTGTTAAACATGTGAATGCAACTTCATTGTGTTATCGATAGAGAAAATTATAGTAAACGACATGTCTACTCACCACTGTGCGTGATGTCACAGACTTCAGCTTCTTCTACGTGATCACAGTTGCCAATTCTGCTTCTGGTTCTTCTCATCCCCGCAGTACCCTCATAGCATGAGCTCCAGCTTTGCCATTCAAACGACGTGCAGTTTACTGAAGCACAAAACTCTGAGTTTACCGTAAGATTGAACAGTCACTATGGTTTATACTATGTCTGACGATAGACATTATATAATTGATGTACAATCACAAATGATTAGCAAACATCATTTTTGATATACAATATAATATATCATTTTAAGTTGATTATGTTAATAAACTTAGGCTGGATAGAAGTTACCTACTCTGAAAGGAAATGACATGGATAGACTGGGAAGCGTACTGAGGTATGTATACGATGCCATTGATCACTGAAATGGCATAAACAGCTCCAGTGAGGTTACATCCATCCAGAATTTGTAATATCGTTTCACTACTACCACCGCCGGTTTCGTCGGTTTGGCCATCGGGAATGTTGCATATTAAGGAAATGGAGGCTGTTAGGTTGTTGACTAGATAAACTGCATTGGTCTGGCCATCCGTAACCAAGTATAATTCAGAAGACAAAAGCGCAACTGCCTTAAAATTAGCAGACATGTTAATTTGTTTGTACACCATATAACCCGTTGAAGTGTTCACTAGAAGATGTATATGAGATGGTGTAATCACTAGAAGGCGTTGGTCGTCGTTTGGTAAGAATTTGATGTCAACCACTTTCTTGTCGCCAATGGCCAATGACAAATTAGCTACTGTCTCCACAAGATTTGATGAAAGAGAAATTTGCTTCACTTTCTGTACTGCACTATCGACCACAATCAGGTGCCCTGGGACATGCATCACTCGTTGGATGACAGAAAATTGAGCCTCTGTTAAACGTTGACCGTTTTTATCTCCCTCCACACCTGATTCACATTGACCAGCAAATCTGGATACGGTAAGATTGGACAGGCTCACTTCCCTTAGACAGAGATTTCGTTTGTCGTTCACAATCAGTGATTCTCTTTCAGGTGCGTAGACAGCTGATAGCCATCCACCAAATTCAGCCTTCAGTCCTTCTCCATCTTTATATCTGTTAAAGAAAAAAGGGCTGCACTGCATCTCAACCCAAAATGTTCAACAATCGCGAAGAATTCAACACAAATTAACACCATTTCCAAATAAATGCTATACCTAACATATTATTCGATTGCCACACATACCCATCTTTGTCAACCTGGCCGATATATTCTTCGGCCTTGTCTGTGTCAGCAGGCAACTTTACAATGGAATGGTCAGAGCAAACTAAATGATCTCCATTGTGCGCTGGGTGTTCTAGAAAACACCGAGGAAATTTCATTAACTGAGAAAGTTCAGGAAACTCCCATGCCTTTGTGACTGTGCTGTTGGCCACGAATAAACTACAACAAATTGCAAATATTTATTAGGCTGTGACACAGAAAGTATTACACTGATACGCATACGTCATGAAAAGAAAATGCCAAATTTTAATTAAATTAGAATTTAAGAAGTTCATTGCATAGGCGTGACTAGCAGAATTTCGCGTTCAAAGATAATGCTAACAATTACATGTCATGACAGAAACTTCGGCAGAAAATCTGACATGTACACTTATGCCTAAATATTATAAACATACATGTACTTACTTCTGGTAGTTCTCTATCACCTGTTCCGCCGATATACCAACAGCTAAGAGCACCCAGAATATTCCTAGAGAGACCTCCATGAGTGCTGTCTGTCCAGACTCAGCCGTTTAAATGATCTTTTCTGCCCACTGGACACATAATATCATGATAATTATGTGTAGTTGATGCTCTGTTTTATTGATTATAAATCAAAAGCTGTTGAGGAAATTACACCCAGTGATTATTATAATGCAAGAACATGAACATGATTTGTATGTATTTACATGTACATGTACATTATATATATTTTTATCTTTACCTATAACTTTGATGCATTCAGTGCTCCTATATTATTAATATTAGCAGTTATTACTATTTGTAAATTTAAATGGATCGAAAATATCAAGCAATAGTTTCTATTTACATTATTATTTTATAAATAAGGAATATTGCAGATAGAACACGACTTCAAAGACAGCTATTGATCGAAGAGTTGTGGAGCTCTATCTCAGGGTATTTAGAGTTTTCTGGCTATGAAGACAAGCATATATACAAACTTTATATAATATACTCACAGCATCACTGTTATTTTGAGCTAATCAATGCCCAAAGTGATACAATGATGGAAGAAATCAAGCGCCATGCAATTTTGAAACGCTGACCAACTCATTGTTATTCCTGTTCTCCTAGCTCATAAAAGGTGGTATAATGTTCAAGTACAGTGAACAATACCTACTGTGCAATTAACAAAGTCAGATTTACTCCCCATGTAAGTGTAGGAGGGAAGGTGATTCACACTGTTGAGAACATTAGGATTTGTCTATTCTCTAAGTGTATGGAGAAAGAGAACACAACTTTAAAACTATAAACTTGGGTGTAGTGAACCAATATATATCGTCTTTCAGAGTTATCTACTCTTCGAGTGCATGGAGAGAGGAAGACAACTCTTCAAAGTGCTAGTTGTACTTTATTAGATAGAAACATCAGATTATTTACAAAGTTGTCAGCAATTGACAGGGACCATCCCTAAAAATTCAAAACCTCATGACATACTAATATAAATTTATGGTGAGTTCATAAATAAATAAACAGTAACAAAGAAAACAATAGTAAGCCACAACAAAACAGTATTTCATAGTCAGTGAATAAAAATACAAAATCTTGATTGTACAGATTTTTATACAATTATTGAGTTTGCTTACAGTCTACAATATAATTCATTTTCAGCCTTTTAGAATCTTTTAAGAGTGTAGCAGCACAATTATTGGAAAAAACGGTAGAATATTCACCCATTCGATGACTAGAACATATTTACATGTATATAATGTACGTGATACAAACTGGCATCAAAACTACCTGCAAAGGTTCACATATCTACAGCTACAACAGGTGTAACAATGAATATAGTACTCAAGGTGGAAGCATAATCTCGTCTTCATGATCAAAGAGTGAACTAGAATTAGGATTGTTCATTGTGGAATCCCCAGATATGAGATTGTAGTCGTCTTCTTTTCTCTTACCACATCTACATACCATGTTACAGCCGTCCTGTAAACAAATTATAAGGTACAATAAAAATAGTGCCACTACAAACTGTATTGATACCACAACTATTAGTAGTATAGTCAGTGCACTTCTATACAGACACGCACTCATAGCATTAACATGATAATACTATATTGTGCTTCAGTTGTAGGCAGGATTCAATGCATCCTACTAATTAATTTGGATGCTTTGAACGCAGTATTAAATACACAACTTTGGATTTACCCCCTCTTGATTTACAAAAGTATAGAGGGAAAACAATTCCATAAAATGTGGAAGCGTCATAATACAATATGACAATACTTACGGCTTGTAGATGGCCGATTTCTTGCCAAAAAAGAGCATTAGGAATCTGCCTCCAACCTCGTTTTCTTCTTATGAAGCGTGTGAATATCCACCCAAACAAAAGGTAAGCCACTATCAAAGAACCTAGGCTAAAAGTATTTAAAAACAACTGTTACGGTAACAGTGACAAAGGTTGTTACAAATCTTATCAATACTGCCTACGCAAAAGCATTCTTCTTGTATAACCTGTGAACCATACAACAATTATTTCAAATCCAACCCAAAACGAAATAACATAACTTGAATGTTGAAATAACACAACTTGAATGTCCGATCATCAGACATCGTTTCACCATGACGATAGCAAACAGGTGCTTGCCAATGAAACAATAGCTTAAAACACTTTTAGGCAACAGATCGTGAGGAGGAAGGGGGGTTGCTTACTCACCCTAATAGTATGATGGTTCCAGGGCTATACCTGTGGAAGAAGGCATTACAACCATCACTAATACAGGCTACGCAATGTTCGACTTCAAACAAATGATAACAGTCCTTCTCTCTTCCGAGATTCTCATCAACTATAATCGCCTTTTTGAACTACAACAAGAAGAATTCTCATTGGCCAATGACGAGTAATGGACAGTGATTGGCCAATCAAAACAATTGTTACCACGATGGGTTAATTAAAATCCAGCAGGTAAATAACATCAGCTCTGGATAAGGCATAACACAAATCAATCGATAGCAGTTGTCTCCCCTCACTTTCTGAAAATGTATATTCACCATGAAAGTCACAAACGGGCGCTTGCCATATTCCCATACTACACTAACCACTAAGATAGTACTGTGTAATGAATGAATTAAATAGTGAGTCAGTGTCATGCTCACAAGCTTACAAGCTCACAAGATAGTCCGGTCACAATTTTCTCTACCAGTAGCAGAATGTCTCCAAACTAAGGTACACAAACATTACCTGCATCAGGTATGTAGTCGGGATATCACCCAGTAGAAATTTGAAATGCATGAAAATATGCTAGCTACTAGCACTTAGTCATATGACCATTGAGTATTCAATGGTGAACATGTGCACTAGGGATAAGTAGGCTACGCATATACAAAACTAGCGACATTAGTTTAGTGCATGTGCACCCAGCATAAGTACACATGTACTAAACTAACATGATTTAGTCTCAAAGAAAGCGCATCTAGTATAATTCAATTGCTCACGTCTATGACACGACTATCTAGTACTGATGCTAATTAAAAGATGAAAAAAGAAGTATAATATATTGTGCATGTAAAGATAGTCTAACCTCTTGAACTCCGTGGTCGCACACAAACATTATGGCTGCATGTCTTTTAGAGTTACTGCATATGTTGTCATATGGTTCGCCATTGAAATATTTCAGAAGAATCCAGTAGCCTACAAACATTAGAAAATAAAATTAGATGAAGCTAGGAAAGCACAGCTTGCAGATAATCCTTCATAAACTCAAATCCTTGAAAATAGTCAGATAAAATGCTTACAGGACATACCTACTAGAATTTAAAAAATAAATATGAGTTAGTAAGTAAATGGCGTTGTCTGAAGGTAAATAATACTAAGAAGTCAAAACTTAATGTAGGCCCTACATACTATAAGCATATTCAAATGGTTCACATAATCCCTGCAAATGGTATATGATATAGTGCAATATCGGAACAAGCATTCAAGGAAACACGTAACCCCAGCTGTGCCCAGACAATAATAAACTTACTGCCAGATAATAGTTCACTGCTATCATATCGACCAATCACAATGGTCTGATTATCTTGAGTTTTTTCTATGGCACCAGCATGCTCGCTATAGTTCTGTGGTAATACATTCGCACACACTCCAATCATATACGTCGAGTTGAGCCCCTCTTTCTTCACATTCAGTCTGAAGTATAATATCATTATCTTGCCAACGACCACCTTGATTATATAATATGAGAGAAATAGTAAAATGCAAACAGTAGAGGCCAGGATGCCTCCTGAACATAGCCAATACCTAGTAGTGTACTGTTACTGCTGACACTACAACATTATCACCAGGACCGTATATGCAGAGTGTCCGCAGTAACAGTATAAGTCAAGGTCACATAGCCTAAGTAAAACCATACTTTGGGTTGAATCTGTGAGCTTGCTACAATAAACCTGCTGAGGGAAAATGGAGACCAGCAGCACTTCAGATTCACTGTTTACCTATTACTATAATCTGCAGGGTGGATGGGCACCAGGGCAAAAATTTCAATGCCAACACCAGCCGTATCATATACAAGGAATACAACATCAGTCTGATTGAGTCTTACTCACTTTTTTCCTTTGAGTTTTTCGATATACTTCCATCCTTTATTGCTTTTATCATTATGGATGTCAGTGCAGTCATCATCATCTGTTGCTGTAGCCAACACACATAGCATTGTGACTACAGCCAAGTGCATCAGCAAATTACCATAAAACATTATTGAGAAGCTCTGTGCGACGAAAATGACCTGAAACCAGAAGAGCTATGAACAACATGCGCAGGCAATGCTACCGACTGCTAACATTGCATGTATTAACAACAAAAACGCATAGAACTTACAAAATAAACTAAAATTAGTTCCAAATAGAATGGAAAATTTAATAAAGACCTCGATATTTTATAACAAACATTAAAAGATCGAGTAGCTATATAGGCTAGATGCTAAGGTACTGCAATATTAGCTGTCACTGATACTTATTCGATCTACAGTACTGTTTTGTGGGTGTGCACTCAGGACTTAGATGTAGGCCTACATGACTATAGATAACACCGTAATGCATTCAAGGCATCAGGCTTGCCAAGTTCGACTGATGAAAATCAGGGAGATTCAGCATTTAGGTGGGGGTGTCCATTTTGGGTGGGGTGGGGTACCAAAATTTGAGTTGAAAATCAGGGAGTCTCCTGCAGAATCAGAGAGACTTGGTAAGCCTGCAAGGCATTGCGAGGCAATGCAATAATGTTAAATGTCAATACCAATGATATGATAATGATTACTGTCAGAACATAAAAATAGCCTAAAAACTAACTAAATAACATAAGACTCCGTTGAATTACATTTTAAAATAATACAATATTATTAAAAAATTATTTTAATATAATAGTCAATAATTAATTGCTACAAAACATATATATATAACTTTATTTAATGTGCAATATTAGTATACAGTATGTATGAATATCAGCATCATGCTCTTGTTTTTTTACATTGAAAACTTTTGCATGTTTTTCATGCTGTTGCACAGGTACTTAAAAAGGAGAACAAAAGAAGTTATACATCAAGAAAGCGAGAAGAGAGAGAAATGACAAAAAAAAAAAAAAAAAAAAAAAAGGAACATGACAGCGACAGAGGAAACAAATGTGTACAGATAATGATATTTGTTTTTGTTTTTTTTTTTTTCTTTTCCCTTTCCCCTTTCCTTTTATATAGTGTATAATTCATACATAAAATAGATACCACAATATATACTAACATACGAAGTAAAGACAATTTGGAATTGAAAATCTTACAATATTTACAATATTTACAATTACAAAAATTTTTACATTATGTTGATATTAGTTAATGCATTTCATAGGAAATGAAATATTACATAGTATGTAAAGTTTGTATATTGTACATACACATTTACCACATTAACAGTTGTACATAAGCTATACACATATATGCATGGTAGAAAAGGAGATGATGTAATGTTAGTTTTGCATTATGGCAAGGAAGATAATAAAGGTAAATATAAGAAACGCATTATCATTGTGTTATATCTCACATGTTACCTACACTTTATCAATAATATTAAGCAAAAGGTCTATTATTGATTTTCGGAAAGGAAGTTTTAATAGTGATCTAACTTGTTTAGGGAGTATGTTGAAATGCTTTAGTATTGACAGTTTGAGTTTGTTATGGTGGTAGTTACTGGGTATAAGTAAACCTGTACGGGATTTGGTATTATCACATGAGACAATATTGAAAAATTGAATTTGGATGTATGAAGGGGCTGTTTTGTGAGCTATGGTGTGGGCTAGTAAAGTTGTGTGAAAGGCTGCAAGTTGTGGAAGTGTAAGAATTTCATGTTGTCGAGCAATTTTATGTGTAGGAATTTTGTCAGTTAGTCTTGTGCTATTAATTAGTCTGAGGGCTTGTTTCTGTGTGTTGTATAGTCGGTCAGTTGTCTGTTTGGCAGTCAAGTTACAGTATAGTGTTATGTTTTGTGTCAAGTATGGATGAATGTACCTGTAGTAGTATATACGTGCTATATGAGTGTTTATTAATGATCTAATAGCATAGAGTAGTCGCAAGTTTGGAGCAATTTTATTTTGGAGTAGTTGTATGTGGTCAGTCCATGTCAAGTTATTTGTCAGCTTTATACCTAGGAGTTTGCACTTAGATTTTTCTTGAAGAGGTGTTTCGTTAATAATGACTTTTGGCAGATCATGGTTTAAGGTAAAGTTGCATTTAGGTTTAATATGAAGATAAAAGGATTTTTTTGTGTTGAGTACCATATTGTTTTTAGTACACCAGTTTTCGATGGCTTGAAGATCTGCATTAGTGGTACCGATTGCCAAAGCAGGTTGCTTATGAGATATGTACATAGTAATATCATCTGCGTAGGCATGTATAGTGGATTCTTTTGGTAGGTAGAGAATCCAATATTAAACTTACTATTATTTACAAGGATTATAATTATGTCTAATAATAATTCTAATAATTATGATAATGGCTAAATTTTATTAGCATTATTAGGACCCATATTTTCTATTTTAATAATATATTAATTATAATAATAACAATATGAATATTAAATATAATCAATCCAATGGCAGTTAGACAGTGAACAGTGGGACCATAGCATTTAAAATAACGTCTCGAATCAGAATCATATACACATAATACTATAAACAGAATGCGAAAAAAAGCGAACACCAGCTTATACATAGCTGCACATTCTAAAATATGAATAACATCGGTTTTACTGGGCATAAATAATATAATATTAATATTAATTAATTCTCCGTAAAAAATTGTGGAAACTCAGTAATGACCTTGAACCTTGGATTATTAGCAAAGATCCCCATCCAGCGGTGGCGAGCCCGACAAACTTACTTATTACACAAAACCTCTCTTGAATTATTTTGCTGAAAAATAATACTTGCTGTTGGTAGACACCAATAGCCCGGGAAATGGCAATGATAATATAAACAGTAGCACGTGGTTTATTCATCCCGCGAGCGATAAAACTTTTCCTTTTCAAAACCAGTACTACTCTTTGACTGTCTTTTCGCCATAGTGGCTCGTCCTATGATTAATCAAACCCCATTTTTGTACGACTTTGTGAAAAACTCACCTACATACTCTTTCTATTCAGACATAGCCTACTGTCACGATGACTGACAGGGAAGCAATCGTTACAGCTGGTAAGATGCATGTCCCATCGTGATCCTCCATGAGCCACCAGATCAGCCAGTATCATTCATTCAGTAATAATTTAGCATAGTTTAGAATATCCGTTTAACATCATCTTAGTCCTAACATAGGCCTGCAGTGTGTGTACACTACATTGTATGTATGTAGGCCTATCATTATCTCATTCAGAACAGATCATGGGGTACTTCTTTATTTTAGGAATTCATTCGGATTTGGAGAAGCTGTACAAGTCCCTCCTCCCGGTAAGTTAGTAATCCTACAAGTCCTCGTATACAAATATAATATGTACCGACTAGAAAATAAGTAGTTGAGAGATATTCAGTGTAGGCCTATCTATAATTTAAAGTTTGTCTCGTTTGTTATTGTAGAAGCCAGCCACCACCATCACATTCTTTGACAGAGGGGTAAGTATTACAATGCCTACTATCGGTTGGTCATCAGCTGTGGCTGGCAGTTGTGCTGTTTACTGGTTTTTGTTTGCTAATGATGACTGTAGTGTTCATTTTGCTTGATTACACAAGCCAATAACGCTTTTCTCAATGCGATTTTTTTTTTCCTAAATGTGCACATCTTTTTCTATTTTTTGCAACTGTTTTGGTTTGTCGCAGGACTTTTACACCATTATTGGTCAAGACGCAGTGTTTGTGTCGAAGGAAATCCTGCACCGCTCTAGCCAGGAGCTGAGAACCTCATCAAAGGGTATGTGTTTGTGAACATGCTTACAGATAGCCTATTGCGTTGGCAGATGCAGGAAGAAATTGGTGTGCATAGTTTAAATGCAATACATGTACCCAGGTTGATCTGGAACATTCTAGAAAACGAGCCTCTGATAGGTTAAGTCCTGTGTGGATGCTATGATAAATGTTACATTAATTACTATTCCCAGCTGGTGATATATTCTTGCCAACAACAAAATCGTAGCCTCAAATTATGTCTTTTTTCACAGGCACATGATACAGGTAAAACCCCATGTTCCAATATTCTATAATCATTGCAATTGATGTTCCGATAGATTTTATTTACAAATAACAACTCACAATACAATATTGTAGAATCCCTGGAATATGTCAATGTCAACAAGGTACAGTTTGAGTGTTTGGTTAGAGATTTACTTCTAGTTCAGATGTATCGTGTCGAAGTATACGACCTCAGGACAAAGGCTGTTACCTACAAGGTATGCTAGTCATGCTGAAGCAGGTGCTTCCGATATATCTAGCAGATGTCCATGTGACCATGGGACATTCTTTTCGTGGTTTTTTTTTCGCTGCTATTCACTGCGCATCCTGAGACAATTCCCGTAGTGAGCATGCAATATTGTGCTTGTTAGGGAATCTCTCTGTGGCTTCTCTCTGTGATTATTTCTGTATCAGACGTTCTCCATGTTTATAAAACTTGTGATTCAAATGGCGATGCATACAGTGTATACAGTATATCATGCACCCTCTCTTTTCCGTAGATTCGACTTCCCCCAGGTTTATGAGTTTGTGCATGCTGTAGGGTTCCCCAGCTAACTTCTCACAGTTTGAAGACATCATATTGTCATGCTCAGCTGACTCTGTCCAATCATTCGGTGTTGCTGCCATATCGGTGTCGACTTCCGACAACAACATCCTGGTGGGCGTGGCCATGGCTGACCAGACGACTAGAGAACTAACCATCACAGAGTTCATTGATAATGACAGGTTCAGTAACCTTGAGGTGAGTGACATTGTTGTGTGACCGACTGAACCAATAGATCAACTGATGGATTTCTTGGGTAATTTCCTGTTTTAGCACACCTTGCTATCTGTATTCATCGCTTTCTTTCAGTAAACCTGCAATAACTGTTTGTGTTAATAATGTGGCATCTTATTTGATCCGTAGGCAGTGCTGGTTCAATTCAATGCTAAGGAAGTGCTGATTCGGGCGGGGGAGTCAACGCCCCAAACTGTGAAAGATATTCTACGACACACTAACTGTTTAGTCATGGAAAAGAAGAAAGGTAGGCCTATGCATTACTTGGAGAAGGTAGCGGACAAACCAGTAGGCTTGCAAGTTGTAGCAACAATACAAATTGTGGATTACATTAACTATTACAGCTTTACCTACATGTACTTTATATTTTCTTGTCCAAGTTTTTTTGGGTCACTGTCATATAGAAGTTGTATGGCTCTTGGCATGTTCCATAGAATGTATGCCTGTATATCAATATTTTTAGTGTTTATTGTCATAGGAGAGTGTGTATCCAAGACACACTGTGCAGTGAATTATTATCATACATGCATTCAAATGACCAGATGACATTTTATACAGTTTTGTTACATCGTAGGGGATTTCAATTCTAAGAATATTGCTCAAGATCTGGATAGACTTCTCAAACTAGACACTGATGTTACAGTAGAAGCAATGCGTAAGTCACCAACTATTACTTGTTACATTGTCTTCTGTTGGCTTGACATTATTCCATTACTGATTGCTGTGAAGTTTTGTCCAATCATAGTAGGCATTGTCAATTCACTGAATTTTACTTGATATGCCTTTTTATTACCTTGAGACAACAAGAAGATCTCCAACATGTTATCCTGCGACTATACTAGTACATTTCTTCTATTCCAAAATGTTGGATTGTTTAACGTATAATAATGACTTGTCTTATACTCTACTGTTATTCTGCAATGTTATCGTGCTGTAGCTGAGATGGAGAAGAAGTTAGCTATCGGGTGTTTGGGTCTGCTGATTAATTACTTGGAGGTAAGTTTGGGTTGCTGTTAGATATGTAGCAGCGCATATCTATTAGCTCTCTGCTACATAAGTCCTCTTACTGTATTATGCTTTACCATATATGGTATAGCCTCAGGTTACCAACCTGTAGGAGAGGATCTGGTTCTCTCTCTTCTTGTAGCAAGTGCTGTATTAACCGAAGTATCTGACTATGCGATATGCCTGATGGCCTCAATAATTATTGATGTCTGTATCTTTTCTTCTTTTGGCATTTTTCCACTCTGCTTTGGAAACAACCCCTCATCCAATGACTGGAGACTTGAATGATTGAAACGCAGTATCTAGTCATTTCACCAATGCACTTATATATTGTATGGTTATTTATTTCAGTTTATATCAGACGAAGCGAACTTTAATAAATACCGTCTGATAACCTTTGACCTCTCACGATACATGAAGTTGGATACTGCCGCAGTCAAGTCTCTCAATCTTATACCCACTTCACTCGGTAGGCTCTATATTGTATAGCAGTGCTATTTTTGAGAAAGCT
Source organism: Bugulina stolonifera (assembly GCA_935421135.1). Taxonomy (NCBI): domain Eukaryota; kingdom Metazoa; phylum Bryozoa; class Gymnolaemata; order Cheilostomatida; family Bugulidae; genus Bugulina; species Bugulina stolonifera. Next base: position 8,279,286 of record OW285194.1, read on the forward strand.
TCCTACTTGCCTGGTTACAGCAGTCAATTCTGCTGAACTTCCAGGATTTATAAATTACCATGAAATAAATTTCCGTGGTTAAGTTTTATCGTATAATTCAAGTTTGGTGACATTTTTTAATTTACTAAATTAAGTTTATGTATGATGTAAATGTTTAAATATTTAAAATAATTGATCAATGCTGACCCTTCCTCCAAGCGACTGTCTCAACAATATAATGTGATGCCAGACTGTGCTTGTCAGACAAAAACATGGATAGACAGACTAATTTCACAGAATATGTATTTGTTTTTTCCCTTGCATGTCCGTGGAATATAGGGTAGGGACTGTTTTATATCTTTGGGAACTCTTTGTAACTTCGATAATGTTGTCTGGAATGCTGGACTTACCTACATGTAGTTCTTGCTACGCTTTTAGTACACAAGACATAGGCCTACTATGTATAACATACCGTATATGATTTTGTATAGACTTGATATTTTTTCCCTCAGATGGTAAAGAAATGTGTCTATTCAAGCTATTGAACAACTGTAAGACAAGCTGTGGGCACAGGCTACTGAAGCAGTGGATACTCCAGCCTCTTGTTGATGTCAACAAAATAGGTATATTATCAGTTCTCTATCTTATCTACATATGTATACATATCATAGTTTCTAATTATAGGCCTAAACATGGATTTTGAAAACATTTAGAAATTTTAGAAAATTTAGAAAACATCATATATATAGACCTATTACATATTTGTAATCAGTGTTGGACCTTCCACTAGCCACTGAGCAGTTGAGTAAATTATGGTGTCCAAAATAATTATTCATCAGTAAGTCGTGTGACCTCTGAGTATTCCCTATCAGTTTCTAATATTTTGGTGAACAGCTTATCATAGAATAAAACTCACTGCCTCTATAATTAGATGAAGTATGGTACACTATATTGATCTACTGAAATCTAGGTTTATGATCGGGGCAATTAGGTTGCGAGCATTCCAGAGACAGACATAAAAGACAACCTGTGATCCAGTTTTGACTAGGAGCACAGGCAATCTCGTTTACTGTTCAGCCTAACTGCACTCCTACCGCCCTTGTGTAGCTATGGATATTTGTACTCTAGATAGTACTTGCTAGTACCTGCTATCTGTTGTACTTGTATAATGTACTTTTACAGAGGAGAGGTTAGATCTAGTAGAAGTGTTCCTAGAGGATTGTATGATGAGACAGACTATACATGAGATGCACCTCCCTGCCCTGCCAGACTTTACCAAACTGGCTAAGAGACTCTCTCTGAGTAAAGCCAATCTACAGGTGCGCTTACTCAATATTTACTGTAGCCTTGGTTCCAGATATGTCTACTCAATATTTACTGTAGCCTTGGTTCCAAATATGCTTACATGTAGTCTAGGTTTTAGGTATGCTTCTTCAATATAACAATGTAGTCTAGATTCCTGATATAATATAATATAATAATAATAATATCCGTGCTGCCAAACACAACACTTTAATGTGGCTGCCCAATAGCAGAGCTAGTCAAGGAGCCACCACGGCTCCTAGAGCTGGATATTATTATAGTTCGATAGGGAAAACCTTCTTCGGGACGAAAACATCCAGGTCATTGGCGGGACTCGAACCCACGTCCTTGCAGATTACTTGCCTCATTGCTGCAAAATCAGAGTGACAGCGCTAGACCACTCGGTCACCAACACCTAATGATGCTTTGTATACTCAATATTTGATAATGATTGTTTGACAACAGCTCATCTGCTGTATATCTCATCTTCCTTCTTCAGGATTGTTACAGAATATATCAAGGTCTGTCCAAGTTGCCACACCTCGACTGTCTCTTTGATGAGTACAGTGGAGCTCACAAAGATCTAGTCAAGACTGTCTTCTCCGCTGAACTCAAGGTAAGCATCCAAACATTGTCAACATATATATGGATATGTAAGGTCTTTGTGGCCTCATTGGTCTGCCGATATTTCCATGTCGAAAGCTGTTGACCTCTGATTTAATTGGATCAAAACTCCAAAACTCGTCATTGTCAACTCATTGCCTTGACCTTGGGTATCACTGGCGGCTATTCTTTTCCCCTCGGCTTGAAATAATGTTTCTGGTACTTGAACTCCTCACAATGATTGGTCTAGTTGAACTGTGACTGACGCATACGATTTGGCTGCTAAGGCATTTGTAATATAATTCTTAAACTCTCTGTAACATTGGAAATCACCACTGCTATATGATCTTTGTCATTATCAAATGGAGGTTCATAGTATATCGCACTGTTTACTTCTCTTCTAGGAATTAATGCTTGAGCTCTCCAAGTTCTCTGCCCTGATTGAAGAGGTCCTTGACATGGATAGCGTTGACTCGATGGAATTCCTCATCAGACCGGACTTTGATGAAGAGCTCGCTGATATTGGGCAGCAAATGAAAGAGATAGAGTCAAACATGGAAGCCGAATTACGCAAGGTTAGATTTGTACAGCTTCTTACTGTTATTTGAAAAAAGGAATAATTCAGCTGGGTACTACTGAGAGCAAGACCAGAGTGACTAGCGCTAGACCACTCGGCCACCAACACCTGTCTATGCTTAACGTCGTCCTATTTATTTAACCAAGTTAACTCATGATATCCTTACTGCTCCCAGTACATTGTTTAGGAAACTGCACATTTCCAAAGTTTAACTGTTTACATATAGGTTGCCAAGGATCTAAACCTAGAAGCGGGTAAAGCTGTCAAGTTGGAAAGTAACTCACAGTTGGGTAACTTCCTCAGGCTAACTAGAAAGGTATGAGTAGTTACTGGCATGCAATCACATTGCTTCTATTGTCCTGAATTTAGTTGTTAATCCGTTTTGGGTTAATTTCCTCGTTTTCAGCAACAAATTCATTCGAATGCATTGTTTGGAGTTACCATGCCCTGGTATGTGGTTTTACCGCCTACAGAAGTACACTAACGTCTACAGTGTCATCACATTGTGGCATTGTCGTAATTTACCATGTTATAAGGTGGTAGTGTTTACACCTCGACTGTCAGAGTTTGGTCGACCTGACACCAGGTCAGGTCGAGGTAGTGTCTGACCTCATATCCTGTTTATTCGCTCAGGATGAGAAACTGATTAGGAACAACAAGTACTACCAAATATTGGACACCAAGAAAGACGGAGTTCGTTTCTCCACCAGAGTTCTGAGTAAACTAAGTCCAGAGCACCAAGAATTGAAGAAATCATACCAGAAATTGCAGAATGGTGTGGTAGCAGAGATCATGAAGGTGGCAGGTGAGGCTCAATATTCATCCGACAGTTCGCCTAAGTTTCCTTCACTCGAATAATAATAATAATATGTCTTCGCACGACTTAATTCTATTTTTTGTAATTTATCATGATGTTAGTCGTCTCCATGGCATTGTCACTATTGTAACAGATGCACTCTGAAACTGTCATATACAATTGTGATAAAACCTTATGCAACTTTGTAACTGTGAAGTGCCAAATCTATTTATATGTTAATGTTGTTTGATAGTGCACAACTCCTAGATCCGTACATTGTCATGAATGTGATGCTACTATGGCTGTTAGTTATACATTAATCTAGGAACTTGATTCTAGTTAGTTTGCTTATCATTTGTTGAGGTGCATACTTGTGCTTATTTGTTTTATGGTTGGATGTTGCTGTTCTGTCTGCTAGGTGGATATTCTGAGGCTCTGTACAGACTGGGAGACCTTGTAGCGGTAGTGGACGCGGTCATCAGCCTGGCCATAGCTTCTACTAATGCTACTGTACCATTTGTTAGACCAAAGATACTCCCTAACGGTACGGAATTCACCATTCACAAGAGAAGACAATACATGTTCATGAATTAGTTTAATTTGTGTCTCTCATGATTTACCTTTCAATCATTTACTGTATGGGGATGCTGCCATAGCAATTTATGAGGTGGTAGTCTTAGTAGTGAGTTGTCCCCTCTGTGTTCCCTTGCGTCTCAATCTTATGGCCCTTTCACACTGCCGTTTATGCTAACTACTAGCGGTGAGCGGCCAACGCTAACCACAACTATATTATTATCAAGTGATGTGCTCCAGAGAGCGGTAGGGGTCAACGAGTTCAACATGCTGAACTGTAAACCCCATCGCTAACTGATACGTGCCAGCTATAGTATAGTGTAGTTAACCATATTGTGGTTAGCGTTGGCCGCTCGCCGCTAGTAGTTGATATAAACGGGAATGTGAAAAGGCTTTTACACCCAGGGTATAACATCCTCTTCTCAATTGTTGCTAATCAAATATTTCTTACAACACTGCTATATAGAATCATTCGTACCTGATGTGATTGTCTTCCTGTTGTTGTCCCGTTGATACTCCCAGATCATTTCGTGTCCACACATCGGGAATAATGAGCCCTGGGCCCTCCCTCTCCACTTTTTTGTTATGCAGTACCTGCCTACATGAAATTAAACTACACCATGCTCCTAAAATGGCTGAATTATAAAATAACTAGAAGAAAGGATAATTCCTAGCACCGCTCTATTCTGGAAGCTGTACATTGCATATCAAATTCATTTCTACTTACCTTACAGTATTAGTCATTTCCGTGCAATATTGAATTTTATATTTCGCAGACGATACTTGTTCTTGTAGGGTATACAAACGATGACATGCAACAGACTATAATTCTAAGTAAATGCATTGATGTCTAGTTGTCTATCACATAATGTAGGTTCTGGCAAGACTGAGTTAACAGATATTAGACATCCTTGTCTAGAAGCCATAGATGTTGATGTTATACCAAATGACTGCAGATTTAACAAAGACAGCTCTATGTTTCACATCATTACTGGACCAAATATGGGCGGAAAGTCTACATATATTCGATCGGTACAGTAATCTTATATAATATTCCACATGCTAAATTTAGTCTCGTGTCACAAAATGTTATTGAAATTGTGTTTGATGCATTCTTTCGACTAATTTACACTCTCCCAGGTTTGAGTGGAAAGGGGCTCAGTACATTACTCACTGCCTGTATTGAAACCGTACTTTCACCGCCTGAATTCTCCATCAACTTACTCTGCCATTTCTATTGGGTTCTGTTTCGTATTTTAGGCTGAAATATCCAAGGTACAAGTTGCGATTTGGTCATTTATTCTGATACTCTATCCCTAAATGTATCATCAATTTGTGTCTAGATACAGCTGCATGCCAAGCCACACCTACTATAACATTCTAAGTGAATTAGATTAGACAGCATTTCCGTTACTGTCTGTGATCTTAGATTGCCATGTTTTATGCAGGTGGCTCTATCGGTACTAATGGCGCAGATGGGTTCGTTTGTACCCTGTACATCCGCCACTGTCACAGTGGTGGATAGCATCATGGCTAGGGTTGGAGCAGGTGACAGCCAACTCAAGGGTATCTCTACTTTCATGGCGGAGATGTTGGAGTCTTCTGCGATACTCAAGGTATGTGTAAGCTAGTGAGTTGTGGGTTTCATTTCAGTGTTTCGTAGTTATCCTACCTTGTTTAAACTAACTATAGCTCTACTAGTTCCAGAATATGATATGTGGAATGAAACTTTAATTGACTGGTTTATCCAAGTAGACTTGTGATTGTCTGTAGGACTTAGCCTGTGCTCTGCAAGTCAAACTTAGACTAACAGCATAATACTTTGGGAGGACTTGGGAGCTGTGGCTATATTGAATAATTATCACTAAGGCTGTGTATACTGTTATGCAATGTGTAACCTAAGGCTATGTGACAGGGAACTGACTGTAGCTATGTAAAATATAAATCAGTATTGTATTTGGAGTTGTCTCCTGTTCCCTAATATATTTTTATTAGGAAGACAACTCCAAGCAGTGTCCTAGTAGCCTGTTACATTGTAGCTGAAACTAATATAAGCTACAAATGTCAGCTTCTCATTTACCCTGGTGTGTAGTACTGGATAAACATACTATAAATATTATTATCTCTTGTATATACATACATGTAATATAATATAATGTAATATTATAATATTATGTTATATTATGTTATATAATATAATATGATGTGATGTGGTGTGGTGTGATGTGGTGTGATATAATATAATATTTTGTTCTCTCTCCAGGCAGCTACAGAGTCTTCCTTGATTATCATAGATGAGCTGGGAAGGGGTACAGCTACTTATGATGGCTTCGGCTTAGCATGGGGTATATCACAGTAAGTATGTTTAATAGTACACATGTATTATTTTATGGTTTCATTTGATGTTCTTGTAGTTGGGGTGTATCGAGAGAAGACAACTGCAAAGTATGTGTTCAACGTATTCTGTTTCTACCTTTAGCTAGATACATATACCTTTGGATTTATTTATTAGGCATATAAAATGTTATGCTGATTTATATATGTGATATTAAGTTGTGGTCTAGACAGTAGAGGTCGAGTGAAATATCTGTACCAAGGATAGTGGAAGGAAAGATGGTTTACTCAGTCCCTCTAAACGTGCCCAGTTTCAGATAGCCCTTAGAACGGCATCCAATTATTTGAACCATACGTTGTATGTGAATGGTTTAGGTGGGGCCATACTAAGAAAGCATCTCTGATTGGTTGGAGTTAACCCTATAGGAATAGTGCATTGCAGCATAAGGTAGCATAACTCCCTGTCTGTGTGGGCGGGAAAGAAACATAAACCATTATTCCTCTGACTATATTTGGTAATTTCAGACTAAATTTTACCTCAACTAGTTATTCTTACTCAAGTTGAGATCTCACTTTGGCAGTCACTATGGCAGTCTATGTTCTGTATACCTACAGCTATATAGCAACTGAGATCAAGTGCTTCACACTGTTTGCCACACACTTCCATGAGCTCACAGCTCTGGCCGATCAAGTGGAACATGTAAACAATGTCCATGTGTCGGCACTAACTGAGGGAGGTCAGATGACACTACTGTATAAGGTGCTGCCTGGTGAGTAATACACAATGTCCAGTTTATGACCTGCACACTGTCCAGTTCACCGTATCTCCTAGTTTCGATCAAATAACTGATACTCTGTTGTGTCCATCATTATTATATCTTATAATATTATTTCTTGGTGTTATTCCCTCTCTATTATCATTACTTTGGAGTTGTCATTTCCTGCCAGATAAATTTCTTATAGTGTTATTTCTATATCACATTGCTAACTTCTATTGAGTATGAATCTAATAGTGTCTTCACAACCTCTTGGACCGAACTAGATCGCAAATAAAATGCCAAAGATGGCCATCCGGCCTAGGCCCACAGGGCTATTGACTTGGAATTTTGCTTGGTCGGAGAAAACCATCCCCAGCGCATCAGCACACCTGGGCTTTTTCACAGAAAAATAAAGAGTTTACCTTCGGCCCAGCCCGGTCTGTTCTCGACTCTGTGACGGAAGTGGGCCGCAAAATATTTTAGCAAGTTGGCGTGTGCCTGAAATTTAGATTACGGAGACACTATAATTCTTTTATTACTTCTCTTTATGTCCACCTCCGTAATTGAGAGTTATGTATGTGAATCAGACAACTTACTAGCTACTAGATCTAACATCATGCTCAATGTTACAGGTGTGTGTGATGAGAGCTTTGGTTTGCATGTCGCTAAAATAGTGAACTTCCCAGAACGGGTGCTAGCCTACGCCCACAACAAAGCCAAGCAGCTGGAAGAAGTTGGATCTGAAGCTAACACACTGGATACCTCAAGGACAGAAAGTATGTGTATCCTACTGTATGCTGTAGCTCTTGTATTATAATACTGTTAACAGTGATGTAATACAATAATAGAGTAATGGTGGTTATTTTCTACTGTCCAATCCGTGTCAATAGAAAATCTGTTCTTGGTTGGAGTTGTCTTCTCATACACGTTTTTTAAGTTGAGAGAGGATAACTTTGAAAATTTATGCATCTGCACAGAGTGCATGTGAAATGATAACAGATGCAATGTTACATAATGCTTGTCTATTAGTATAATGCTTAAGAACTCCTAAATATGGAACCATGTCAATAAATTCATGTTGTACCCACATAGTTATTTACAAATGGTTTTGTGTACATAGACACTATCTTCCTATCTATGTGTCAAATTTTCCCCTTTTTCTCACTCCGATAGCTCAATTAGCCACCCCTGTTTGCATGAGAACTTTGCCTACATTTATAAACTATTTTTATCTTATAGAAGAGAGAGCGACTAGGAAACGAGAGCGTATAGAAAGTCATGAGATCATAGAGGGTTACGCCAAACGTTTAAAGAGCTTATCTACTTCCAAACCAGAGGAGATACTGGCTGAAGTGAAATCTGTACAACAAGAATTGTTGCAACATAAAAATCCATTCATACAGGCTCTGGTCGCCCCCTGATTGGTCAGTTATTCTTTCTCAGGTCTTCTTATTGGTTCATGAGCAATAATTACACTTCTCTTAACAATCCAACTATGGCTATCAATATAATATATTTTACCAGGAGATACTACCAATATTGTTCACCATGCGTGAAATACTTGCCATATACGAATCTCGATGCTTCCGTATCATTTTTACCCAGAACTTTGCATTTTATACACCAACTTCTAATCACCAATAACCAATTATATTTCTGTATAAAATATTATTCTGTTAATAAAATGTACCATACTCATTATTGTCTCTGCTCTATTCATCAGTATCTGGAATGTGAGAGTTATGACCCCTGACTTGGTTACCCATTGCATCAAACTTCTCTAACAATAGGTTTAATGAATGGTGAGCAAGTACTCACATTAATTACAAGTAGGTGGAGACAACAATCATTCAAACTTGGTGAAGTGTTTCCAGTTTGATACCATTGAGGTTGTCTTCTCTTTCAGAATCGTTGGCAGATTCAAGAGAGGACAACTTTAAAATTATTGCAAATATTTTTCACATTAGCAAGTTGTATTAACTTTAGTTATTAGCTATGAGTAATGTTAAGAAGTTTTATGATAGAAGCTATCGATTCTGTGGGGAACATCCCAGTATACATGTACGCAGAAGAAATTCGAAGACGTATCTTTATTTTTAAATTTAAGATATGTAATCAATATTTTCTGAAATTTGAAGGCAAAAATAACAAATTAATTTGCATTAGCACTAAATAATAACACTAATACATTGTTTTTATTGTTATGAATAATGTTAGAGTATCCGCTTAATCTAAATGTATTAGAGCCATATAGCGAACAACTAACACGAATCTAAAATAATGCTAATAAAAAAGAGAGAAGCTCATTTGAATATTGTGTTATTTCAACTCAGAAAACGTCTCAAAATTCAGAAACCATCTGCGAAAATAATTCCGATGTTAAATAATTTCATTGAATCATAGTATGAAATTTAGCTATGTAAAATGAACAAATTACTCTGGTATATGGAATTAATACCATTCAGTGGTTTATGACCTCAGTTCTATGGTGTATAGCCTCAGTTCAGTGGTTTATAGCCTCAGTTCAGTGGTTTATGGCCTCAGTTCAGCGGTTTATGGCCTTGGTTTAGTAGTGAGACCTCCAGGAGTCTGCAGTAACATAAAACAACACTGTCTACATTAAATATTACAAACTATTATGCAATTAGAGATGAGCACTTGAGGTATCAGAGGGTAGAAAAAAGAGAAATATGTCATTGCTATCATGCTGCTAGATTTTATACTTGAACATAATTGCTGTTTTGGACTGTTTCTGAATAAAAATAATTATAGTAATGGCTGCATTACTATAATTATTTTTATTCAGCAACAGCCCAAAACAGCTAGCTCCTGCATGTATGCCATATGCAAATAAGCCCTTGGAAAGGGTACTACATGTACATGTATATTAAACTTACTCCTGCTAACAGTAGTGTCCTAGGCAACTTGGTGTCTTTGGTTCTGTATCCAGAGCACCTGCGACAACTTTTATACCAATGTCGTTTTATACCAATACAATTATGGGGACAGTGTGTACCTTTGCTGTTGACATATAGTTTGCCTGTGATTATAAACACTTATAATAAGCGTATAATTTATCATTTACTAGGGAAAAATTTTTGTAAATATATATAAGTTAGGTTGAACAATAATATTTACTATGAACTACAGAGTCTTGGGTTCAAATATCAGTCTATCAATGTAGAATCATGCCCCTGACTACTCGTACACTCACATAACGTAAATTAATTTCTTTGGAAGAAAAATATAACATTTTTTATGTATTTATTTTACCTGACACATGTCGCCTCTTCTCACTGCTTTCTCTTTCAACACTGTCAACACTGTTTCTACTTCCTCTACTGTCTTCATAACTTCGACTCATGTAATGGTTTCTATAGCTTTTCCCTTGACCTGTCTCACTACTAAGCTGTTTGGTATAACTCCTATAGCCCCACCATCCTCTGCTACATGTTACATCACTTGCCATCATGACTAAAGTAAAAAAATCATAGTGATGATATTATAAAATATTTTATTGTATTATATATATTTAATTCTATTATGTTATAATATAGTAATTGTATTATATTATAGAAATTATGTGACGGCTAGCCTGTTCTAAAGTGGAGTGTCTGTGATGGAATGAAAAAAAGCAAAAATGTTAGCCTGCATAACATTATACACACCTACATGTACATGTATACACATTCACATACCTATAATCAGAGTTGTGGCCACGATCAGAGGTGTGAGTTTGCTCAATCCCATCCTTCAATATACATTAGTATCATAGATATTGTTATTATTATTATTTGTCAAATTTCTTGTTCAAATCGACAAATAATATGGGAACAATTTTAAATATTGTACAGTGTATAACAAAACTGTTCTGGAAGTTGCAGCCAAGCAAAGACTAATAAGTGTTATTTGAAGGAGTTAGTGTAGCTTCACGATGAAAAGTATTTCTATCCAAAAAATTGTATTTAGTATTGTTTCCTAATATTTCAAAGCAGTCTTGCTTTTTCCTTATACAATAATAACAATAATAGTAACAAAATACATCTAGAACTTCTTTTCATGGTTAGCATAGACTATAGCTTCTACAAAATTAAGACAGACAACCAGTATAAGCATCAGTGATGCACATTCATAATATATGCGAGATACTTTATCTGCTGTAGTAATACAACATGTACACGTATGTCATAAAATATCATCATTCTAGCAATGTCACACAATTTTCTGATAAAAAGCATGAATTCTTTATGTTACAATGTTACAGCATATCTGTTAAAGTTATTAAATTTTACTTTCCTTGGACTGGGAACTAAATAAACTTTACTGCCATGATCTGCCTGTTAAATCATCAAACCAACCAAGCCACACAAGTACATGTATATAATATTATTTAGTGAACATGTATGCGTGTAAGCACTTGCCACGCAATTTCGATATTAAGCTCGCGACCAAAAAGCAATATTTTAATTTACATGTACTGTAGAAAAACAAGCAACTGACTCAATTTTATAACATGCATGTACTATGTTGTGATATGTACTCACTTAAACCTGAAGCATGAGTTGGTAGTTGTGTTCTCTTCTGCACTGAGTTCACTGAGTTACTGCTGCTATACAGAATCCAAGAGCCTTTTATACCAGTTCTGTACACTTAGATGGCGTGCCCATACGTATATTTGATGACCTATTGTTACAGTTGTCTCCACCCTTCCAATAAGGAAACTGCAGAAATATAAATTGATGTTGGCACTATTAATTCTTAGATATACACGTTAGTTATAGCTATATTTATCTATATTATTATGACTCATTTTACATCAAATATTATCAACAAATTGATAAGTCATGTCACTCAGCCCAGAGCTTAGCCTATTAGAGAATCTAACGTAATCTACCCTGGACAGACACTATCAGGGCTGGTATTGCTCTGATAAGCAGCCACAAGGAAGTGTGACGTCTATTATTTTACGTAATATAATATATTCCACATCTACTGTAGTATTAGTAATGTCAGCTTACTATATTATGTGTTATGAATTAAAATAATAACACAATGGCTGTATTATTATATCGTAGCTGTATTACATGTAGTTACTATTTATATGATGTAGGTTACACAATTACACTAAAGTGCAATATTTGTATAAATATAATAATTATGTACTTATCTAGTCATAACTCTGTAAAAAATGTATCTTCACACCTTTGTGTTTAGATTTATATACATTTACAGGGTGTATTATGGTGCTATAATTGTTCAATAAATGCGTTATTGCATGATATCAATGTTCTACCAACAATGTTATAGACTTGCACGCCCTTAATATTTCTATCTCTAATATGGTTGGACTCGCGTCCAACAATCTGGTGACAAGCAGGAAATTATCTCCCTTAGTCTATGGTGACAATTAGTAGCGTATTCAATAATGGCTGATCTATCTATACAGTGTAACATGTAACACCATTCTTTCCAATACCTGGTTCCATCTGTAAACATGAAACATGGCCCTGGCAGGTGTGTCAAGGTGGACCCAGCTGTCTATAGATGTTAGAATAGTGTGTATACAGACAGTAAGCTATGTGTATGTCAAGTGAAGTGGCTATGAGTGGTTTCAGCAGGTGGTTGAAGTCGAAGCATTAGCTCAGTGGGCCTTTAAAAATGGTGCAATTCTCATTTAAATTGTAAATGCACCACAAACAATAGACTAGCTTTTTGTTGCTATAACCCAGTGCAAAGTCTAGCCGATGTAAACATCAAATAGAAGTCAAGTATTGTTTTTGTAATTTTCTACTTTGATGTTATTCTATAATAATCTACTGTAGGCTGTATGTTAGCATTGAGATACTCTCACCATAATATTACAGCTGGCAATATTGTTACGTAAATGAGGAAGCCACCAAAGACAATGAACAATAAGTGTGGGTGTCGACCACAGAAAAGAATGGCTAGAGTTTGAGAACCTTTTACCTGCCAGCCAGTTCCTTCTTGAAGGTCAAAGCTAGAGACAACATTGAAAGGTTAGCCTATTGTACTATTGTATTTCCAGATTTACAAACTAGTCCTATGTTTGTCACATTGAATGACATCATATCAGCACTCTGGTTTATGAGCGCATGGAAAAATTTAATTCGATTATTTGATCTTATCATTTACACTACAGATTTAACTATTATTTATGAGCAACATTTCGCCATTTATGCAAACGTCACCAATACATTTACATGTATTTATATTGCATATTACATAATTACATGTATGTAACAGTGGCCTATCGGTTACCGCTCTGGACTTTCATATGGAGGTTCAGGTTCAATTCCCCGTAAAGGTCATTGGTGGTGTCAGAAAGGGCATCCAACCCTATAATGCTCCTGTTCTACTTTGCCCCACCTTCTCTACCCCAAATTAGAAAAATGCTGATCTCTTTGGATCTCATCTTTCTTAACTGAAATGAATTATGGGAAGTAAAACTGAACGGTAGTTATTGTCATTATGTAACCAACCACTGTACATGCATGCAGTGTAATCTTTATTAAATCAAGATGCGAAGTATCACACGCCTACATTAAGTGTTTCAAAGCAAATAGTAAATTTTAGACACGTTTTTCTCAAACAGACAGAAGCAATTATTTCTCCTGTAGCAAATAGAGTAAACAGATAATAGGCTGCCACGTGTATATAGAGATAGCAGAGTCGATCATTACCATCAGGATGAAATAATATATTTACTTGAATTTATAATTGCAACCTGTTGATGGACTATATTAAACAACTATAATCTGTCATTTCGTGTAATATTTTCTGGCATACGAGAAGGATTAGCACTAGTCACTATTTCCAGCTGCTAACAAGTGCATGGTTAATGTAGCCAACCACTGTACACGCTATTTAGAATTTTAATTATAAATTCTATTCCAGTACATTGGATCTCTGGAGTATATTAGCATACAACTGAACTAATAATGTGTGTAAATAACCAATAAAAAAACTGATAAAATATAATATTAACACTATATTAGTCATCACACTAGTCTGTAAATAACTAGGTTGGATGCCAAATGCATTAATATGGATCTCATTGGGCGATGGATATGCAGTACTAATATACACCTTAATAATTTTAGTTTGTTGAGCATGTTTTATATAATATACAACAAGTTTTCAAGTATAGCAGATTATTAACTAATATTTTATGCAAATTGTGGCCACTAAAAACAATAAAACAATAAGCAAACAGGACGCTGTAAATTACTATTGCATGATCACGTGGACCTGTAAATACTAAGGTGAGGCTCATCACGCCCCCCTAATCAACGTCATCAGTGTCTAGTAGAACTGGTATAAAAGCTTCTTGGATTCTGTGTAGCAGCAGTTACTCAGTGAACACAGTCTAGAAGAGAACACGACTACCAACTCTCCACTTCAAGTGAGTAAGCCTACAAAACATACGACATATCAGGTACATCTAGCATTCCACTTTTAGAGAAGTATTTGTTGCCTCACAATAATCTTTGTAGGCTTGGTTTATATTGTCAGAGAAAAAAGTAAATAAATTACATGTAGAATCAATTAGTATATACATGTACATGTACTGTACATACCTGCAGGTCTTATTTCAACTTAAACTCTCTACATTGTAACAAAAAATTAATAATTGTTGTACATTTTATATTTGCAGCATGAACTTGGGCAAACTAACAACAATGACGATGGTTCTACATGTAGCTCTAATGATAGGTATGTGTAACTGATAATGGATTGGAAATTTCCATTAGAGCAAATTCCTGTTTCATTGCTCACAATGTTCTGTTCTATTCTTTGACAGTTGATCTTTCAGCATACATTTATATTACATTGTCAAGAGGGTCCTAATAATCAAAGACCTCTTCATGGTTAAAGCCAAAGATACACTACAACTACTCAGGACCGCGACGTCTAAATACACTGTAGTATGTTACTATAAAATAAATAGATTTATGAATTCAAATACATTTGGTATACTGTTATAAATGGGTATTTTAATTTTAGTTATGGTGGCAAATGAAGCCATGTGCAGAAGAGGATGGTGGGGTTATGGAAGAGGTAGTAGAGAGAGCAGCAGTGAAGGAGGTCAAGGAGAAAGTAGCTGGACAAGTAGAAAAGAGAGCAGCATTAGCAGCGAAAGTTATGGAAGAGGTAGGAGACCGTTTTGGAGGAGTCAAGATAGCAGGGAAGTGGGAAGAAAGGTAGCTGACAGTAGAGAAAGCTATGGAGGTATTAGACTATTTCGTTTCAGGGGAAACTACCGAGGAGGCAAGAAGGTAGACAGTAGCAGAAGCTCTGAAGCTGGTCGAACAAGTATTAGAAGCAGAAGAAGACAATTCCGAAACAGAAGCAGTATCGAAAGTGGGAGTAGTGAGAATCATAGATTTTCATCAGGTATGATGCTGTAAGATATATTGCTACTATCACTTTGTGCAGATTGCTGTATAAAATCCATGTAGATTTTACAATAAATTATAGTTATATATATTTAAATGTACATGCAATATAATTTAGTATGTATAATTGTTTTGTATATTATGCTTATTGTACACCATTGTGCTTCCCAAAATTTGAAGTTCATTTCAGCAGTGCACAAAACTAAAATTTGAAACTGTGGTCAAACCTACTAACAACCCAGATTGATTTACAAGTAGTTGCTGTTACATAATCCATATAATATACACTATAATTATGCAGGTTGTGTATGATAACAAACAATGTATAAGTGTGATAATTATAATGTGCAATTATTATATTATAGTATATGCCGAGCTGGTGTGTAGTGATTATTGTAACTGTTGTCTGTGCTTAGCTTGGATCCTTAGGTTTAAACCCTAGACTGGGATGAGGTATTTCTTCAGATGTGGAAACAAGTCCCTGGCTGCTCTTAAAGAAATTTCCTCACAAATAAAATATAGCATGATATTTAATAATATACATGTATGTATACTAAATTGTAGGAAAAAAGGTGTGGATCCTTCTTTTCTAAATTGACTATAAAGTATGATTTTGCAGGAAAAAGCTATAAGGAGGGGTCTTTTCCCAGATGCTTCCGAAAGTGTGGAAGTGGGCAAAGATTCATGTATAGAAGTCACTAACTTACAAGTAAGTAGATTCTGTTACTAATATTACTATTACGTAGGCTAGAGCTGCACCGCTAGTGCATTCCACTGTCGCAATGCAGCCTGATGTTCCTTCATTCAATACAGTGTAGAAGCAGATCAACAACAAACTGTAACAGACTATTCTCCTCTGTACAAAATTTATTTATTTTGGTACAGTGCACCAGTACTATGTATATTATAAACAAGGACAACTCCAATATCGTACATAATCATGAACAATTTTTGTTGGCAAAATTGATCGAAATTTAGAGTTGTCTTATCGGGAATGTGTGAAAGCCCTAACTGTGTTTTATATACACTGTATACCTACTGGACATAACATTGTGTTTTTAAGTAGATTTAACAAATAAATTTGTCAAGTTAATTGGCTGATGAAGTTCCTTGTATTATACATGTACATGTATTTGTAGACTTTTATGAAAGAGAGAACAAGTTTATTACACAATTTGATTACCATCAAGGAACGCAGGTATGATTTTATAAAAATCATACTCGGGTTTCAAAGGATATTTTGCAGTTACTAACTTACTATGATTGATAAATACAGCAAGACTATGATTATCGTTTTTCCACTGTTTATACTATCGTTTACCTAAAGAGTCAGTAGTACGGAGGTAGAAAGTAGACTCTAAGGATTTATATACTGGCGTTCCATCTTTATATATTATGGTTTAGATTGTCTATCGTTTTTATATATTTTATCTCAATTTAGATATTTTGATTCTGTAATCAACACCAATTTCTGTGAAATCAATAATTTGTTTATTAAATCAATAGTAAACATCTTGAAAATCTTTGCATTATGTTACTGTACAACTATACTGCAAAAAGCAAGCACATGTGCGACCCCTTCTACGTATATTCACGCACAGTTGACTTGATTATTAAGATTTGATAAAGACGATCTTTAACCTTTTTACCACTATGACGCAGGATGCAGCATTGACCTAATACAGACTGCATAAATTTACGTTTAGTTCAAGATCAGATACATGTATTTATTCACAGATTAATGCAAAAATGACACTCAGACTAAAATCGGAAATATGAGTCATTGTATAAAGTTGTAAGT
This sequence comes from Bugulina stolonifera, assembly GCA_935421135.1. Lineage (NCBI taxonomy): Eukaryota > Metazoa > Bryozoa > Gymnolaemata > Cheilostomatida > Bugulidae > Bugulina > Bugulina stolonifera. The sequence goes on from OW285194.1 coordinate 8,296,426, forward strand.
ATAATGTGTGGACCTACAGTATATGTACCAATTACACCTCTGTATAACTATTATCATTATATAGGCTTTACTAACTAACGTACATAGACATTGTATAATTCTAATTCACAGCACAGTTATGGTGAAAACAAAAAAACACAAATAAAATAAAAGCAAAGGAGAATAGCAAGGTTGCAATAACAAGTTCCCTTATTAAGATATTACTTGGTGTATCATACATTCTCAGCTTTTACAACCATAACTACATCTACAACTGGTTTCAAGTGCAGTTACATCATTGTAGGTGTTACATACATGTGCATGTACTATTATAATTACATGTATATGAAAGTTTGATACAATATTTTTCTGAGACAAAGATATTTTATTTGTGAGCACTGCCTTAGTTCCACATATCTCCTTCTTTAGGAAAGGTAGCCTGCGTTCAGTTGATTCAGTTCACCGGTACAGCTTACCAGTAAAGATTCACTGAGCTGATGCAATGAGGAATTATCTGCACACAGTGCTAAGGGATTAGAAGTCAAAGAGCTCTAGGTTTAACCCCCCCCCCCCCTTAAGACTGCATATTTCCGCAACTGTGTAAACAAATAGATCAGGTATAAGATAATTTTCTTGCAGATATCAAAGGTCATGTAGAATAGTTTAATGTTTAATTGTTGATCTGTTAACAAGTAGGGTGCAATCGTAAGTTTGTTTTGAACCATAGCCTCAGTTCCTACTGCTTCTCTGGTTTTCTAGGAGTGTAGCCATCTAAGTCTCCGCTCACACAACACGAACGATAGACGAGGGACTGTCGATAGCCAGAATTACCAATGTGACTTGGCAGACGACACCTACCATCATAGTAGGTGCCGTTCTCACATCTCATTGAATTCAACTGACACACTCCATAGTAACCAGCTGCCGATTCACATTCTATAAAACAAACATGCTGCTTAGTTATACCAAGTTAATAAACCCTGTAGTAAAGTATAACGTAAAATTTTTATCGGTTTCGGCTAGTATCCTCACTTAGTATCCACCCTCAAAAATTTTTAATAATTTAACAGAAGATGATGAATTCCTTTTGAAATGATTCTAAAATGAATCTGCAGTATACAGCATATACTATCGTAGTATATGTATACTGCAGATTCATTTTATATTTGAATTAATGCATTGGTTCAATAGGGTTGCTATTATGGCAGCCCTATTGAACCAATGCATTAATTCAAATTTAATCAAGGTGCTGACAATGTACAATATTTTGGTGAAATGCCGTACACGCATTTATCATCAGTTCTGTTTTCTTACAGACTTAAATTTATGTACATGTAAATTTTGACTCTGAAGACTATGCCAAATAATTCATATGCCTATCCGATTCTTGAGATTACGACAACCTTGTGTTGGACCAACTTCCTTTCACCTGTTGATTTTACCTGTAAGAGCTTACCAGTTGGGTTGTAGCGAGATGGAGGACGAGGGATGAATTGTGGTGCCTCAGTAGTAGTGGTTTCATCAGCGGTAGTGGTGGTGGTGTCAGCGGTAGTGGTAGTATCAGCGGCAGTGGTAATGTCAGCTGTAGTAGTGGTTATGACATCAAATACACAAGTGTCAGCCTGTCAAATCAAATGAATGACAATGCGACAAATGATATAATTTGTATAATATATACATGCAAATGTATTCATTTACGTGTATATACACCAGCAAACCGATATATTATGTAATATTTCCACAAATAATCGATATTAAATCCACGAGTCAAGTTGTGGTAACGTGCAAATTTTGTCATTTTTAAATATGATAAATAATCTGTAGGCCTAGCATGTAACGGGTAGAGGCGTAATGGACTGATATTTTAGTATAGGAGTGTTTATTATCTCCCCGTATTATTGGCAGACCAGAAAACTGTAGAGAATTGATGTTATACCAATTCTTGCTGTTATGTCTTATGTACATGTACATTTGATAAACTTTTGCCATGAAACAGCAGTATGCTCCATAGATAAGGCTATTGAGCAATGGCAAATACATTCTATTCCTATAGCTTCAGCTAACTTGGGCTATCTATGAGCATTCTTTCTCCCTCTATCTTCTTATTTGCATTGATGATCAACTATTACATGGCATAGTATTTTATTAGCCCAGGTCAGTGGTGCTAGGTACAATAATTGAAAAGAATTGAGATGGACTTTGTTCTTTGCCAAAACTAAAGCAAAGAATGTGGCTATTCAGTAGACCCAAACCACAACTGCAGGCAAGGATCTACATGTAAGTCTTTAAAAATGTCTCTACTGCATCATTGCCTATACAGCTTATAGGCATACATTAGGCGTCTTCGGAAACTGTACTGGTTCATATGAGAATGCTTTTAATATCCGAACACAGCTTAAGCGTTCAGGCATGACTAATGCTTGATCTAAAATGGACTCCCCTTGTTAACAATAAACATTATTACCAGGCACGCCTAACCTAGCATTATATCTAGCGTTATATTATTGAATAAAATAAATTGTTATTGCTGCAGATTGCTATTTATAAAGCTTGCATGTGCAATGTCTGAATACGCCTATTATAGACTGCAATGTAATAATTATGTCTTACCTCAACGAAAGGAGAATAGGAGAAATTGGAACACACGGGACTCAAGCTGTTAAATTCATAGTCACCACTGATAGAATACCAAAACTTTCCATATTCAGCACAAGTTAGTTCGTTATAGTTCTTATTTTGTCTTTGTAGTGGATAAAAGCACTTAGTCCAATTTTCATCCGAATACAAATATGCTTTAACAACATCTTTCTGGCATTCGACATCGTCAGCAAAACATGACGAGGTATCTAAATTAAAAATGGTCAGACATGTTACATCCTATTAATACAGGAATCTGCAAGCAGGCAGGCTATTACATGAACCTTGTTTGAAACCCACATACAAATACACTCTACAGTTGGTGACCTAATTCTAATGGCCGATGAAATTGTCTAGAGAAAACATGTTTCAACAATACTTCTGTTGCATGCTGCAATATCCTGTCTTAATAACATATACATATACATCCTGTGTAATACTCCCGGACAGAGTTTATTAAATTAAAACTTCCAGGCAAAAGCTGGAAATCTAAAATACAGTACCTACATGACGTATATGTAGCCTATATAATTGGGAGCAACAGTCGATAGGTTCAAAATTTGACTAACATTGCATGCTCAAAATGATAAGAATTTTAGAGCATGTATTTTTGTGTGTTCTGATATAGGTATTTTAATAATGTTTTAAATTATGGCATGTAGCTTGAAATACGTTTGTTGGTTAAAAAGAAACTTTCAATTATTTTTTGCTGAGACAGCTGTTTAGAAATACTGATGTTTTTGCTTTTTATTTATCTACGCGTATGCCTGTAAGCTTTCTGTGATATAATTTTTATCACATAATTATAATATCATATCAATTGATAGCAATTTTTATTTTCATATACATGTAGATAACCTGTAACTTTTGCAAAATACTTTCCTGCCAGATTCGTTTAATGTCACCATTTCAAGCTAGAATGTACAATAGGCATATTTGGATATTGCACCGTGCAAGCGCATAAATAGCAATCTGATGCAATCTTATTCGATAATATAGCGCTAGCTATAACGCTAGGTTAGGCGTGCCTAATACGCCTAATGTACATCAGTGCAAAAACAGACACGCTAGCACCATTTGGAACTGTTGGAATGTACCTACTCGTCGAATTGTCTAGTTTGCTGGAAAGGTGCGTTGTTAGACCTTCTGAAATACGATAAGACCCACAGTAGCTGCCATTTGTTGCAGAGCTGCAGTTGGTGTAGCCATGTTTTAATTCAATCTAAAAATAAGATGAATTTGGGATCAATTCAAAAATATGTTGCATGATATGGTTGAATATAAATGCTCGCTACCTACAATGACTGTATTTAAGACCTCTGTAACGCTGATACCAACAAATTGTCCAGGTAGTATTGCCTTACCATGTTACCTGGCAGTAAAGTGAAATATAATAGTAAGAAAAATAGATCTCTTCGACAGAAATCTGACCCTCATCTGCCTACAATGGTGGTCCCATCAAGGATTTGTGCTACCTTGCACCATTCTTTTTCTAAATAAAATATCATTATTTTACAATGTTATTCAGCACATGGAAAAGAAATTTGCATTCACGTTAGCGAAATTTGATTTACCTGCTTTCCAAGGCAATCCATGCATGCTGCGTCCAGTGTTGCATTAACTGCCTCTTTGTTTACACTTGATGCTGCATAACCCATTGTTAACATTAATACAAATATCTGACTGTATATCATGCTGATAAATTTATGTTATATTTTTTGTTATAACCGACTTTACTGCGACTGTATTTTGGACGTCTTTGAGATATATCTAAAGAGGCAGCTGACTTTTATATAATAGCTTGTAGCTAGGCAGCTCTAACTAAGGTGATTATCTACATGTAGGTCAATGGTCTATTAAGTAACTGTAGAGAGAAAGCAGCCATTATTATTATGGTTCGACTCTTGCGCAATATGATATTACGGCAAATCTGTCTGTGTTGGATTCTATGGTGTATTATACTTTATAAAATGCATACCTATAATATTATAGATGTATGTTTAAATTGCCGATAGTGAATTTACTCAATGTCATTTTGTGATTTTTTTCAAATCAAGTAAACTGACAACAAATGTGTAATTAGGGATCTATATTCATGCATCATTTAAATAATTCATCATAATAATTTAAATAATTTAAATTTATCATCCAGGTAATATATGTAATTTATTACCCATCCGTTATCATACAAAGAAAATTACATATGTATTTCCATCCATTAGCCTACATGTATCGATGTTACATGTACTTACCTGGACATTCAACTAAGGAGAGGCTATGTAATATCATATATTATGGAATTTAATATAATAGTGTGCAAATAACTTACTTCTACTAAATTATAAACTTTTCTTCCCAAAAAAAAGCAATAATTCTCTTAGTACATCGGGTACATCCAAGTGCATGTACTTGCAACCATCTGCATTATTTGTCAATAATTGCATTCACTATACGACAGTTAAAAGTGCTGAAGCCAGAATTTGTTGTATACAAAGTATAAAACTGTTTACACAAGTATACATGTATTAATAGACACGTAACTACCCATGTGATTCCATGGTAATCCACATGCTGATTTGATCCACCATAGTAAACAACAATGACCTTCAACCTTGTGGTAGACTCAGACAAGTGTTATAATAATGGCAAAGAGAGTAAAAGGAAACAGGGATCACTCCGGCCAAAAACTGTCCCTCCTCCGCCTCCAAACGTGGTCCGGATTAAGTAAGGAGTTGTGCCACCTTGTGTACAAATCTACTATGGCTATTGGCGTTCCGTAGACCAATGAGAAGTGCTTATTTACAACGGCGTCGTATAAACCATCTATTTATGTTTGCGAGATATCAATACAGGATCGTAAATATTACAATCGTTAAGTTGCGCGTTTAAGTCGAACAGCTATCCAAATTACCAGTAAGCAGATGGCGGGCGAGTGAATAACAGAACGTCGGTACCGCCAAATTGGGCGTATTTGGTGGGACAAGGTATTATCATTGAGTGATCCCTCTTTCCTTTTACGCTCTTTGATAATGGTTACACCAGGGCTAATATCCTATTAATATTGTTAGACTGTATTGTTCAATTATTTCTTATTTATTCAACACGGATTAGTTCCTCACAAGTATGTCTACTTAGGCTCTTAGTTTGCCAATTTCAATGACATGTTTCAGTCTATTCACTCCCAGACATTATTATACTTTACATGTAGTTTTCCTATTATAGCATTTGTATGTTTACTCTGGGTTGCCAATTACAGGCAAGTACTAAATTGTCTCCATCTGGAATGCAGTATGTTCATAAGCTTCATTCACGAAAGCTTAGCAGACTAGTAACATGATAGAGTCTCTGCCCCAACAAGCTCGAATCGTCTCATGGCTCTCGTGTTACAGACCTGCCTACGGCTACTGTTCTAAAATCACCTAAAATGGCCAAGCTAGTCCAATGTACTGATTCTCTAAAATTAATTGGTCAAAAAAGGAGCATCTTCCCGGACTTTATGTAACAAATCTTGATAGGATGGCAGAAGCATTCACAGCTTGCTATTTTCACATTAGCCAGCCGTAAAATTTAATATTTGTGGAGCGGACATCTTTGTTAATAAAGAAAGGTAGGTAATTCTATCTTGGCCCATCCCATGGTACATAGAGTAAGTGCACTGAAAGGGGATTTCCATTGGTGAATTGACACTGAATTGATGTAGATTTCTGTTTATCATGGTAAGCAATGGTACACATAAGGCTTTTGAAATAATCTGAATAATATTGTTAACAGAACAATTGCACACATAACAGAATATGGTGAATAATTATTGTGAATGATTGTGAGTAATTGTATTACTGTTACACCATGTTATTAGTCTGTATGAATGTTATGATGTTGTTGCTTGAGGAGTGCACCACACATTCTATTTTCTAGTGGTGGAGTGCACAGGCATCAACTGGGTTATTTTATATTGAGTAAGGAGAACACAACTCTAACATAAAGGACTTTTCAAAATATCAACATCCTGTGCTTTAACTTGATACATTTAGAATCATCTTTTTCTTGCTGGCTATACATAGTCTCTCTTTCCCTCTTTCTGTGAACAGTTATTGCTCTGCACTACATGCATACCACTGCATGATATACAGCAAGCACTGAACATTTAAGCGGACATGGTACTACAGGCTATACAAACCTCCTGCGAGGAGATTAGCAGAAGGATTAGTGCAGTGATTGTGTTATGATGAATGTGAGCTCTTAGCTCTGTATTGATGAGCCTGCTAATCACAGTAGTGACTTCCTGTAGGAAATGAGTCAATGAATAAAAATAAAAGTGGAGTGGATGTTAGACAATATTTCATAGAAGAACTTCATTAGAATAAACCAAGTGATTGGCTACACTGACATATCTATTGCCTGTCTTAAACGACAGGTGCCTGCAAGTACTGACCTCACTGTAACGTGTAGGCAAAAACAACTGCAGTATGTGAAAGTAAGTTGACCATCGTGTGGGTCTGAACAGATAAATGTAAGATAATATTTCTCTTTTTGCAGATTATTACAATAAAACTCACAAAAATAACTTTGCACACTTTTGGAAACAAAGGTTTATGTCATACCATTGGTCAGTATCAAGTCACCGGAATGCCTGTAATACAGGAAGGATTTTGACAAGCAAAGGAGGATTTTATAGAAGTTGCAGACCACAATCTTCTAAGTCTTGACAGTTTAGCACCTTTAGGCTCAAGGTACAGAGACATACATATTAATAGCCTACACACCAATATTTTATTTACATTATCATTCCAGTCATTTATCAACCCAATACAACATTTAATGGGGGATAAAGAAGGAAACACACCACTACTCATCACTTCCTATTCAGTCATATCCATAATCTGAGTTCATTCATAGTACAATAATATATAATTCTTACTATTCCAAGCCCCACTGCTAGATTTCTAAGGCTATCCAGTGGGCTATTCAGTGTTGTTTAGTCTTACTCCAAATGCATGTAGTATGATGTAACACTATTTTTCCATCTATAGATTATGTCCATTTAAGAATGTGAATGCGGAATTATCCCCTCTTGTTATTAAACTGTTACACTCTGCTCTAGACTGTCCACAAAAAGGCTCTTCAGTTAGATAAGTATTTTGCAACTGATAACCCACCATCCCTCCACTGACTTGTACAATTCTACTGTACAATACAGCCCATTTTAGCAGATCGTTGGACTACTAATAATGCTGATGGTTATTATGTCTACATCGTCTTCTTTAGATAAGGAGGTCTCCGAACATGCAGGTAGATAGTTAAGCCTGGTATATCATTTTTTCTGCTTGTGCACAACTTGTTTTACTGCTTTTATCTACTTAAAGGCTGACTGCTAATCACTCTATCTTAGTGTAGGCGTTTATGCCTGTTTCTATAACCACGATTAACCAATCACCGCGTTCGAACTAATCCGTAAATAACTTGACGTGACTAAACTGTTTATAAATACTATCCGCGTAGCTAATGGTCTGTCCCAAATTTCTAGCGAAGTTTTCAAGATATGTCTGGCATGGTGACTGATTTGAACTACAAAACTGAGTATTTTTAAAAGAATTGCTACAGCTGAGCTAAATCATTATTAAATAAATTACATGTGCATTCATATTTTACATGATGAGAAAACAATTACCTTCCCTTGCCTGACTACAGGGAAACATAATGCTCGAGCTGCGTCAACAGAAGTATTGAGGTGACTCCATCGCGAGTGATTGGCTGATAAACAAATTTCGTAAACATAGCAGCTGAAACACAATTTAGTAACTGGAAAATTTATATGCTCCACGCTCGAACAGTATGTTTATTAAAGCTATAGGATTTGACATGTGCTCACAAACGCTTGCGTGTGTATCTAGACTTAGCTGTCAGGCATGATTATTGCAAACAAAGAGAGTCTTTGCCAACTTGGGCCTCAAAAGCATGTGTTGGCAATGTGCCAAGACACTCCACGTATAACTATGGCCACCTTGCTACAATGTATATATTATGGGGTGATAGATAATTTTGCCATTTTATTTCATATCTGCTTAAGGCAAAAATCTTTCACAAAGAGTTTGTTTTTGTTAAAAGCATAGAACTGCCATACATACTAATATTCTGAGGACTTGTGAAGCCATCGTTTGGGAAAAAGCTAACATATTTTGCAAGCGTAGCGCTATGGGAGAAGTAAAGCTAAATACAGCAACAAGAAATCAAAATACCCAAATAAAAGTTTTATTCAAACAACTTGAATGGAATGAGTATCTATTTGGTTTTGCTACCATATCCAGTTATGTACTGTCTAAAATTGTTTGATTCCAAGGCAATCTTTTGACCAGTTTCCGGTCGAGATTGACAAACACTCAAGTTTGAATACTTTTAAGATATTTTTTAGATTGTCTCTGTTCAGTTTCACCAATATAATAATATGCAGCTGGGTAGTCAGGCAGTGCGCATTGTAAACATTGTTGTTTAGATTACTTCAGTATATGATATGCTTCAGCATCATTTCCTTTGATAGACTCTGTCTGACACGGAAACGAATTATTATAACAGACAGATTTATAAAAAAAGAAAACTTTTGTCATGTACAATGAGGATTTAACTCATCAGACTACAGTTTAGAGAAGATTAGCCATGTCACGTGTACACGTATAGCGCTTAGATAGGCAAATACAATCTTTAATCTTAGGCAATATTCTAACTTCCAGGTCACAATAGATACACGTAACGCAAAGCACAACCCTGTCCATTATTTAACCATTATATACAAATTAAGACGATCGAATTTATATAAAAAGACTAGCAGCTTCTCACTTTCACCAGTCACTTGTACAACAGTGCATAGTTAGATATACCAACAGTACAGAGTTACAGCTGATTGTTAATATTAGGTAAGTGCATAACACTACATGTAGCCGTGGTGAGTTAAATTTAAAAAAAATTATTTTAATACCAATCTTCACAGCTTGCTAGATTCAACGGTGACCAACTATTACAAGTGTATATTCTGATAGTCAGACCTGTATTGATTGATTCTAAACATATTTTTCTTACAAATTGAACAGTTTTGCTTTTTTATGATTACTGGCTGTAAAAGATAATGTTTTCTAACTTTTTATTTGCAGAATAGCAGAATGACCAAACTAGCTATATTGCTCATCTCCTCCATAGTGCTTGGTAAGTCGGTGGTTTGTATAACCAAATGTAGAACCTGCAAGATGTGTATATTATTTAAGGTTTGCATGCCTAAGCATTGTTTTGGCTTTAAACTGTTATATTTATTTACATGTATATCGAATACAATCCAGTACCATGAGGTGTATCGTTCACATAGCAGACTTTACAACAAAACTTAAAGGTCTGCATATTTAGCGAGTAAATTTTGTCTGTGAAGCCAGTGAATAAAGATGACTCTTTCATGCTAATGATATCCAACATGTACATGTATGAGTAACGTAACAATAATTGTATATAATTATTGTAGCTATACTTGTGCAAGATGTGCTGAGTGGGAGGTCTTTGTACTCTCACAAACGATCAAAGGGAGGCAGCAGTGGCAGCGGGAGCAGCAGCAGCAGCAGCAGTGGAAGAAAGCACAAACATGGTGGCGGCAGCGGCAGTAGCAGTAGTAAAAGCAGCAGCAGCGGTAAACATGGTAAAGGTAGCAGCAGTAGCAGCAGCAGTGGCAGCAGCCGCAGTAGCAGAAGCAGCAGTGAAAGCGATGAAAACAGAGTCAAATTTGTCCAAGGTAACACAATTATTAACCATTCATATGCATGATTGAGGCCTTGCGTCGGTAATCATGATCATCATTGTAAAGCTGAGTCCAGACTACAACGATTTTATGGACGATTCTTGGATTTGATGAAATCGTTGTTGTGTGGACGAAAAATCGGCCGATTTGTTGGCTCTAGAACGATTTCGGCCTGGTTATTTGCGTGCTGAAATATTCGCCCGATTACTTTTGCATTGACCAATCAGAAAGCGCTTCGTGTTACCACGGAAACGTCAAGTCATTAAACAACATGTCGAAGTTAAGGCAAGTGATGCGAAGTTTGGTGAGCAATTTAGAGATGTATCCAGCTATATGGGACTCCAACGATCAGGATTACATGAATAGAGACGAAAAAAGGAGCCAAATTGCAGAGCTAGCAAAGTGTTGTGGGACAGACGTGGGGGACATAGAAAAGAAATATGCTACGCTACGCACTAGATTTAGAAAGGTTAGTCGTCTTCTCATATGAACTATTTATATTTATATTATTACTTCTACATGTAACTAATTTTTAAAATAAAAATTGTCATTACTACTAATTTATTAATTAAAATAAATAAACTTACTTTATTATTATTTTTTATGTTGGCAGGAATGGAATGAAGTGAAGAAATCCGAAAAGTCAGGGAGTGGCACTAGTGATATCTACGTGCCAACATGGGAGTACTATAATGAGCTGTCATTTTTAATACCAACTCTTGTAGTCAGAGAAGGGACTGACACGCTATCCCCTCAATCATCAACAGATGAAAAACAAAGTGGTAAGTTGATTATATTATACTAGAATAGTCACACGCAATAAATATTTTCAAGCCATCTCAATATTAATCATAATATTATAGTTCGAGTTCATTGTGTCTTTATTATATTTTCAGGTGATGATACTGAAAGAAAAGATAAGAAAACCAGAAGAAAACGACTTATTAAAGATGAAGAAGATAATCATATAGAGGTAGTAAAATACATGAAGAGTGCTACCCAACACTTAGAGAGTATGAAAGAAGATAAAAAACCAAGTCTCCCTTTAGATATACAAGGGTTTTTGATGACTCTTGGATCAGACTTAAACTCAATTACAGACTCAAAAACAAGAAGAATGCTCATGTTAGACATCCAGAACATGGTGTTCCGCAAGATTTTCCCAGAAGAGCAGGTATGTGCCAGGCCAAGCAGTGCACCTCAAATGGCATGGCATGGATACGACTCCTATTCTAATTACCAGAATCTATAATTTTTAAACTTGTTAATAATGCATTTGTTATTTTTGTACTGTTGAACAACTCATTGTTTTCGTTGATTTTATATTTATTTTCAATTAGTGCAATAAAGAATCAAATTTGAAATATATAACACAGAATTAAGCTGAAGTTTAAGATTGCTCAGATCATCTGGTGTTGCCAGTCTACAGCTCCAGGTCCATTAAAGTAGTTACAAAATATTTCTCTAGTATTGGCAGCTGCTTGAGAGTAGTTTGGGCCTCCTCGCCTGCAGCTAATCTCACCTAAACCACCGGCATCTATTGCTCTCCACGGTTCATTGTCCAGCTCTCCTGTATCAGCTGCTTTATGGTGTCTGAGATAATTGTGCAACACACAAGCTGCAAGTGTTACAGATTCTGCCTTCTCAGGTTCTAAGGGAATAGGCTTTTCAAATACCTAGAAACAATCCATAGACTGTGATTGCTACATGGACAGTGATTAGTAGTATGACTACATGGACAGTGATTAGTAGTATGACTACATGGACAGTGATTAGTAGTATGACTACATGGACAGTGATTAGTAGTATGACTACATGGACAGTGATTAGTAGTATGACTACATGAACAGTGATTAGTAGTATGACTACATGAACAGTGATTAGTAGTATGACTACATGGACAGTGATTAGTAGTATGACTACATGGACAGTGATTAGTAGTATGACTACATGGACAGTGATTAGTAGTATGACTACATGGACAGTGATTAGTAGTATGACTACATGGACAGTGATTAGTAGTATGACTACATGGACAGTGATTAGTAGTATGACTACATGGACAGTGATTAGTAGTATGACTACATGGACAGTGATTAGTAGTATGACTACATGGACAGTGATTAGTAGTATGACTACATGGACAGTGATTAGTAGTATGACTACATGGACAGTGATTAGTAATATGACTACATGGACAGTGATTAGTAGTATGACTACATGAACAGTGATTAGTAGTATGACTACATGAACAGTGATTAGTAGTATGACTACATGGACAGTGATTAGTAGTATGACTACATGGACAGTGATTAGTAGTATGACTACATGGACAGTGATTAGTAGTATGACTACATGGACAGTGATTAGTAGTATGACTACATGGACAGTGATTAGTAGTATGACTACATGGACAGTGATTAGTAGTATGACTACATGGACAGTGATTAGTAGTATGACTACATGGACAGTGATTAGTAGTATGACTACATGGACAGTGATTAGTAGTATGACTACATGGACAGTGATTAGTAGTATGACTACATGAACAGTGATTACTAGACTACTAGTATGCTACTATCTTACTCGAAATACAGAAGCCAGGATTCCAAAAGCATTCTCTACTACTCGTCTAGCTCTTGAGAGGCGATAATTGAATATTTTGTGAGCTTCCTCAGTTAGTGTCCGTCTAGAGAAAAACATGGACCAAGAATTCTATTAATTACAGAAAATATAAGAGTAGTCATGAGCATAATAATTGATGGAAGAAATTGACAGAAGTTAGAATATTATTTTCAATTACATGAGTTTAGTACCTTGGAAATGGTTTCATTAGATATGTAGAAAGAGCGAAGGCATCGTCAGCAACTATGACGTATGGAGCTTCTTGACATGTACCAGGCAAGGCTTCTCGACATGGCACTCCAAGCTGTTGTCCGCCAGCAGATTCTAGAGCAGCATACAATTTTGTTTGCTTGAAAACACCACCATCAGATACTCGGCCATTGGCTCCAACATACACATATAGAAATCTACAATAAATTATTAAAAATATTGTTATAAATTAAATTATAAAAAACCAATTACGTTTAAAATGTACATACGAGAAATATTTAATAATAGTATAATAAACTTACTTGTATGTTGCATCTGCAAGAGCCATTAGCACAATGGATTCACATCCTTTATAATTATGGTAGGCTGAACCAGCGTGGTGAGGCTTCCTCAAAACAATATGCTTTCCATCTAGTGCTCCAATACAATGAGGAAAGTTCCACCTTTCATTGAAATGGAAACTAATTCTTTTCCATTCTGCTTCTGTATTTGGTGTTTTTAAATATGTCTCTTTAAGGCAGCCAAAAATTGCAGCGCAAACTTCAGGGATAATTTCAGCTATTGTGCTTTTACCAATCCTAAATTGGTAGTGTAAGCTGGTATAGCTTTCGCCTGTTGCCAAATATCTCAAAGTAACAGCCAACCGCTCACTTGGTGGCACAGCCTTTCTCCACGTAGTATCTTTTTTAGTGATGGCATGTGTAATGGACTGTAATAGCGAGTTGTAGAGATGACTGTCCATCCGTAAATAGTTTTGCCATCGTTTCGCATCACTCACTTCCAATTCTGCCATAATTGAATTAAAAGCACCATAATTCTCTCTTCTGCCAACAAAATCTGATAACCAGCAAGAGCGTGTGCTACTGCGGCGTTTTCTTGATAGTTTAGATTTGTTCAAATAATGACTTCCTATTGTTAACACTGATGCAGCCAGTTGAGCACTATCCTCTTGATTAGTGTTATCAAATAAAGAATTAAAATTAATTGTAAATAAACAGTCCTCCTGTTCGGTGTTAGCCGCCATCTTGTTTATTTTTCCGTGTTTATAAATTTCCTTCCTCCGCGATTAAAGAGTTTTGGAAAACCCATGATTGGAATTTAAAAATCGGCCTAGTGTGAACAGCCCATCGGGCCAAATTTCCAGCACGTTTTTACACGAACGATTTTCATTTGAAAATCGTTGTAGTCTGGACTCAGCTTAACTGCAATAACCTTCACAAAGGTCAATGTCAAATCATCTGCTGATGGTTCGTGTGTATTTAAGGGAGATGGTCAAGCTGGAACTCATGGTCTGGCTGTTCTTCTGTGTGTGGATATGGAAGCAGAACCAGAAGCAGGACTTGCCAACTTAAGAAGTACTATTCATATAGTGTAGTACCCAAGTGCTACGGTTCCAGCACCCAGTCCGATAAATGTTTTGGAGATAAATGCAGAGGTAAGCCATATTCAACAGGAAGTTGTAGATTACTAACATATATTACTGGTACATGTATATGAATGATACTAAAAATAAAAAAGCAGATCTCCCTGCATTTGGCTACCAAAAACTAATGTGGAACATTTTTTAACACACTTCAATAGCTAGCGAATGATAGTAATGGTACTTGTCGAGTACCATTGCATACAATGCTAACAACACGAATATAACCTTCTCAATGTAAACCACATGTACTTATAGCAGTTTCTATGCTTATCATTTTAGTTGATGGAGGGTGGAGCAGTTGGTCTAACTATGGACCCTGCTCAGTTACCTGTGGTGTTGGAGTGAGAACAAGAGATAGAACTTGCACTAAGCCACGCCCACAAAATGGAGGCAAGGACTGCAAAGGAAATGCCTGGGAGAAGCAGAGCTGCAATACGTACAAGAAATGCTACAGTAAGTTATCGACTGATATGCTAGGGGCATGACAGTATGTAGTATTAACATCGTATGCAGAGATAGTCTACGTCTCAATGGACACCAAGTGCATATCTGCCATTGGTCATGATGGTCACCCGGCGCTTTGATGAATGAAAGTGCACATATACTATACGGCTTGTGTCGGGCGAATGAATAAATAATACTACTAAAAAGTCAATGCTTCGATTAAACTTACAATGTACCAAATTACACAATATCAAATTAGGTAGTTTTCTGTTTCCACAGTTTGATCTTCAAGTAGTGTTGCCATCATTGCTTTTACTCTTGTAGATGTTTATCACTAACGGAACCTTGAGGAATTCTGGGCTACTGAACAATACCATTGTTCTGATTTTACTGGAAAAATGGACAGCAGACACTTTCTAAATGACATTTCAATATTTTTCTAAATTTCATGGCATCTTCTATAATTGTGTTTATTTTACGGTAATAAAGTTATTTGCAAATAATTGAAATACACTGATCTATAAAATAATGGCGAGCTTGTCACAAGAATGAGAATCATAAAGCTGACATTATTATTAATGAATAACGTGCAGATAAAATTGTTGTACTATTAGTAATTGCATCCTTCTGCTCAATGGCACTATTTGATTTCCATCCGTAATTATGGCATTACATGCCGACATTAATAATCACATGACTTGTTCATCATTAGACGATGTCAGCAGGAAGTTTGTCTAAATTAACTCTCTTCTATTTTGTTTGCATTTTAGTTACAAAATCATAATAGAAGAGCACTTCTTAGATTGGAAACCTCTCAGTTGTTCTGTGATAAAAAATTCATTTACTAATAGTATGAGTGTAACGCGTAGGAAATGCAGCCAATCATTTGGCAGAGGCATTTCAAGCTTGCTTTAATATTGTAACTACAAGATTAATATTTACATAATGTATTATTATAGAGACCAAAGGAACATCTAAGAGCAGACAACTCTCCTAATACATAATTGTAAGCACAAAAGTATAGGATGCACAAATATCTGAGGGAATAACTCTAATATGAACATGAGATCGCTTGAACTTGTAGCAAAAAAGTGCAAATATTCTAAGATAAGGCAGCTTGTTTAGAGTTTTCTACTCTCTAAGTTGCATGACCTTTTTCTACTCTCTAAGTTGCATGACCTTTTTCTAATTTTTGGAAACTTAATGTCTACATTAGCATCCAGGACTAATATTGTAGTGACATTTCATACATGTACATTAATAATAAGCCTCAGCCCCCATCAGACTGATACTAAATGCAGCTGTATCCTACTCGTATTGTGCTATGCTGTATAATCACTCTTGCATATATCCTTACCTTATGTACACTGACCCGCTGTTCTATATTATTATTATCTTATATTGTGCACTTTGTCAATCTGATTGTAACTAGTCAACTACTTGTTGCTAACCCTACCTTTGCGCATGGCTATATAGGACCGAGGTCCCTTTAAATAGTTACAATCTAATTATTATACTAAGTACATTACTACATGTGTATATGCATTTTCTGGCTATGACCGACCCAAGTGGTTGGCCCTCGTACCCTTTTTCCTCCATGTTGTTATGCAACACTTATATCGTATGTGACCAGAAATTTCACTGGAAAAGCCAATGCTTTCAATATGCTACACTGTAGTTAGTTGTTGCCTGGACTTCATTAAAGACACATCTAAACACAGATCTACAGAGTCTTCTTTCCTAGCTAAGCTAGTTCCAGCTCTAAGTCCTTACGGACTTAGAAACCTGAACTCTCTACTAAGTAAGAACATACTCTCATACACAGGAGGTAATAACTCAGTACAACTTATGGGTCGTGCCTACAGCTCACAGCTATAATCCATCACACATACTGCTTCAGTCTATATGTGATGAACAAGACCTAACACCACTTATAGGTTCTTACCACACTTGTATCACTATCTGTACTCGCGTGTGTGCACACTAGCACTTGCAAAACAATACAATATTTCTTAAAGTTGAAAAAGTCAAGATATATAATCAGTTTGATACGACTATGTAGTAGCCATATTACAGTGTAAGTACATGTAAGCTATTCTAATAAGTTTTTAAAGTAGATGTAGAGCCAACATTTTCAAACTTATAATAGTAATCTTCAAACCCTTGCTAGCTCGTCTGAGTAACTTTATTATGACAGCACACTTTATTCATTTCTGAGTCTGAATTGATGCATTAAAAGTACTTTTCATGTTTGACAATGTTTAATTTCCCACGTTGACTGAGTAACACATGAAAACATGGCTCTTAGTAACGACACTGTACTACCGTATTGTACAGTATCTAATGGTACTCTGACTACTGCTCCTTTTCTCAGAAAATGCCTGCATAAAAGAGGACAACTACCGATCTGCTCTGAAGGTGTGCTATAAGCATCTACAGTTCACTAGAAGTTTACATAATATATCATATAAAGTGCTAGCCTATGAAACCATTTTTTGGCACAAATGAACTTAGAAGTTTCCTGTAGCATTTGCTGCTGAATGGCAGTACATAGTTCCACTTTATTAAACTATTCATATACATTTCCGTTAACACTATTCATAACACACAGGGCCTTTACAAGGCTGATTAAAATTAAGCACTGTCTGCTAATTACTTCATCTTGCCTTTATGCCTGTTTCCAAAACTATGATTGACCAATCTCCAGCATGTGAATTAATCCTTAAATAACTTTATATGACCCCTGCCTACAAATATCATTCATGTAGCTAGTGGTCTGTCCAATTTTTCTAGCAAAGTTTATCTCCATATGTGCCTGGCATAATGGTTGATTGAACTGCAAGACTGAATATGATTTTATATGAATTGCTACAGAAGTTGAGCTAATCATTGTTATTTTAATTATATTAACGTATTACATGGTGAAAGTATTATATTGTAGTAAGCAGCTCTAGACCTAGCTGTCAGATATCATTCATGCAAACTAAGAGGGTCTGTGCCAACCCGTCCCTCAAAAGCATGATGTGTTGGTACTGTGCCAAGGCAGTTTACGGATTATTATGGCTGTCTTGCTACAAGGGGTGTTAGCGAATTTTGCCATTCTATTTCATAACCACGTAAAACAAAAATCTTTCACAAGGAGTATGTCAAAAGTATAGAGCTGCCGTACTAATATTTTGGGTGCTTTCGAAGTCATCAAAACTAGCGTAATTTATGCAGGTACACGTACAATGTATGTTTCTATGGGAAACATCAAGCTAGATACAGCAACAAGAAGTTGAAATATTTACAAGTTTTTTCTTCAAACAAACTGAATTTTTGCTTTCACTAGCATATACATACAGCTACATGTTGTATGTACTCCCTGAATCTTTTGACCAGTTTCCTGTTAAGGTTGACAAACACTCAAGTTTGAATCTTTGTAAAACATCTTTTAGAATGTCTCCGCTCAAATTCGCCAATAGTTGCAGTTGGGTAGCCAACATTAAGGCAATGCACATTGTCAATAATGTTGTTTAGATTACTTTAGCATGTGATATTCTTCAGCATCATTTCCCTTGACAGACCCTGTCTGACACGGACACAAGTTATTACAACAGACAGATATATAAAAGGAAGATTGTCATGTACAATGAGGATTTAGCTCATCAGACTACAGTTTAGAGAAGATTAGCCATGTCATGGCATTTAGACAGGCAAATTACATCCTTAATCTTAGGCAATATTCTAACTTCCAAGACATGGCAGATACAGGTAGCGCTAAGTACAACCCTGTCCATTATTTAACCATTATATAGAAACAAAGACAAGTGAATTCATATAAAAAGGGCTAGCAGCTTCTCACTTTTACCAGTCACTTGTACAACAGTGCATAGTTAGATATACCAGTAGTACAGAGTTAAGGCTGATTGTTAATACTAGGTAAGTACATAATACTACATGTAGCTGTGGTTAACTAGATTTTTAAAAAAATTATTCCAATATTAACGTTGACAGCGTGATAGATTCAACACACTGTAAGAATCAAACGGTGACCAACTACTACATTTCGATAGTCAAGTCTGTATTGATCGACTATAAAGTTATTTTCCTTACCAATTGAACAGTTTTGTTTTTGTATGATTACTGGCTACCGATTTCTGAGGCAGCAGTTTCTGTAAAAGATTATGTTTTCTAATTATTTTTTTGCAGAATAGCAGAATGACCAAACTAGCTGTATTGCTCATCTTCTCCGTTGTGCTTGGTAAGTTGGTGGTCTGTAATCAAATATAGAAACTACAAGAGGTCTACCTTTCACATAGCAGACTTTATCATAACATTTAAAGATCTAAATATTTAGCGAGTGATTTTAGTCCATGAAACCAGTGAATAAAGATGGCTCTTTCAGGCTAATTATATCTGGCATGTACGCGTAATGTAGTAGTAATTGTATATAATTATTGTAGCTATACTTGTGCAAGATGCGCTGAGTGGGAGGTCTTTGTATTCTCATAAACTGTCACGAAGAGGCAGCAGCAGCAGCAGCAGTAAAGACAGCAGCAGCAGCAGTGGACGAGGTGGTGGAAAGCACAGATATGGTGGTAGAAGCGGCAGTAGTAGCAGTGGTAGACATGGTAAAGGTAGCAGCAGTGGCAGCAGCCGCAGTAGCAGAAGCAGCAGTGAAAGTAATGGAAACAGATACAAATTTATCAAAGGTATCATTATATAATAATTTATAATTTAGAGGTATTTCAATCGCTAGTGAATGATAGTAATGATACATGTAGAGTACCAATGCCGACCATGCTAACAACAGGAATATGACCTTCTCAGTGTAATCTACATACACTTATAACAGAATTCATTTTAACATTTGCCATCATTGCTTTTACTGTTGTAGGTGTTTACTACTAAAGAAACCTCGAGGAATTCTGGGCTACTGAACAACGCCATTCTTCTGATTTCACTGAGAAAATGGACAGCGGACACTTTCTAAATAACATTTCAATAATTCTCTAAATTTTATGACATTTTGTTTAATTGTGTTAATTTTACGGTAATAAAGTTATTTGCAAATAATTGAAATATACTAATCTGTAAAATGATGTTGAACTTAGTCACAAGAATGAGAACCATAAAGTAGTTCCGTAACAATGTCACAATATTAGTCAAGAGAGAAACCAATTTAATGTTACACGCTGCAAGCACTCTAGTGGCCAAATTAGACAAATGTACGCTATTTTTATAATTATTCTTGAAGTAGGGCCAAAATTTCCAAACTCTTACTAGTAGTCTTGAACCCTTGATGACTCGTCTGAGTGACTCTATTAGACTGCACACTTTATTCATTTCTGAGTCTGAATTGATGCATTGCTTTTCAATGTTTGACTTCCCCCGCTGACTGAATAACACATGAAAACATAGCTCTTAGTAACACTGTACTACTGTATTATACAGTATCTAATGGGACTCTGTCTACTGACCCTTTTCTCAGATAATGCCGGCTTAAGAGAGGACAGCTACCGATCTGCCCTGAAGGTGTGCTATACGCATCTCCGGTTCACTAGAAGTTTGCATTATATGCATGTCTGGTACTAGTCTATGAAACCATTTTTTTTTCTCATATTATCAATTTAGATCAGTTTCTGATACATGAATGGACTTTAAAGTTTCCTGTGGCATTTGCTGCCGGAATGGCATGGCATAGCTACACTTTATTAAACTATCCATATTAATACATCTCCGTTAACACTATTTGTAACAGGGAGGGCATTTTTATGGGTGATAAAATTTGAACAGTCTGCTAATCACTTACGTGTAGGCGTCTATGCCTGTTTCCAAAAACTATAATTGACCAATCACCAGCATGTGAATTAATCCGTAAAAAACTTTGCGCGACTCCTGTCTACAAATATCATCCATGTAGCTAACGATCGGTCCAATTTTTCTAGCCAAGTTCATCTTCAGATGTTTCTGACATGATGGTGAATTTGAACTGCAAGATTAAATATGATTTTATATAAATTGCCACAGAAGCTGAACTAAAATCATTGTTAGTTAAATTGTATTTACATTTTACATTTGACATCACCCCTGCCTACAAATATCATTCATGTAGCTAACGGTCTGTCCAATTTTTCTAGCAAAGTTTATCTCCATATGTGTCTGGCATAATGGTTGATTAAACTGCAAGACTGAATATGATTTTATATGAATTGCTACAGAAGCTGAGCTAATCATTGTTATTTTAATTATATTAACGTTTTACATGGTGAAAGTATTATATTGTAGTAAACAGCTCTAGACCTAGCTGTCAGATATCATTCATGCAAACTAAGAGGGTCTGTGCCAACCCGTGCCTCAAAAGCATGATGTGTTGGTACTGTGCCAAAACAGTCCTCATATAATTATCATGGCTGCCTTGTTATACGGAGTGTTAGGGAATTTTGCCATTTTAGTTCATTTTCATGCAAGTCAAAATCTTTTCACAAGGAGTTTGGTTTTAATCAAATGCATGGAGCTGCCGTACTAATATTTTGGGTACTGTTGAAGTCATCATTTGGGTAAAAACTAACGTCATCTATGCAGGTGTAACTCTATGGGGAAAGTAAAACTAAAAACAGCAACAGAAAATCAAAATATTAGCTACAAGTATTATTCAAACAAACTAATAGAACGAGTGCCTCTTTGGTTTTTCTACCATATACAATTACATGTACATGTATGTGCTGCCTAAAATTGCTTAATCAAAAGATAATCTTTTGACCAGTTTCCTGGTTATATTGACAAACACTCAAGTTTGAATATTTTTAAGACATATATATAATACAATATACAATATGCACATGGTTAACATTGTCGTTTATATTACTTCAGTATATGATATGCTTCAGCATCATTTCCCTTTACAGACTCTGTCTGACACGGACACAAGTTATTAAAACAGACAGATTTATAAAAGGAAGACCGTTGTGTATATTGAGGATGTAGCTCATCAGACTACAGTTTAGAGAAGATTAGCAATGCCATGGTATTTAGACAGGCAAATAATATCCTTAATCTTAGGAAATATTCCAACTTCCAAGACATGGCAGATACAGGTAACACTAAGTACAACCCTGTCCATCATTTAACCATTATATAGAAATTAAGACAAGTGAATTCATATAAAAAGAGCTAGCAGCTTCTCACTTTTACCAGTCACTTTTACAACAGTGCATAGTTAGATATACCAGTAGTACAGAGTTACAGCTGATTGTTAATACTAGGTAAGTGCATAATATTACATGTAGCCGTGGTGAGTTAAAGAATTATTTTAATACCAATCTTCACAGCTTGCTAGATTCAACATAAGAATCAAACGGTGACCAACTATTATATTCTGATAGTCAAATCTGTATTGATTGACTCTAAACATATTTTTCTTACAAATTGAACAGCTTTGTTTTTGTACAATGACTGGCTACCGGTTTCTTAGGCAGCAGCTTCTGTGAAAGGTAATGTTTTCTAATTATTCATTTGTAGAATATCAGAATGACCAAACTAGCTGTATTGCTCATCTTCTCCGTTGTGCTTGGTAAGTTGGTGGTTTTTAATAAAATGAAAGTTTTGTTTTGCCTAAACATTTTTATGGTGTCAAGTTGTGATCCTTATTTACTTGTATATCTAACACAATCCAGTACCATAAGGTCTATCTTTCACATAGCAGACTTTATCATAACATTTAAAGGTCTACATATTTAGCAAGTGATTTTAGTCCATGAAGCCGGTGAATAAAGATGGCTCTTTCAGGCTAATTATATCTGGCATGTACGCGTAATGTAGTAGTAATTGTATATAATTATTGTAGCTATACTTGTGCAAGATGCGCTGAGTGGGAGGTCTTTGTATTCTCATAAACTGTCACGAAGAGGCAGCAGCAGCAGCAGTAAAGACAGCAGCAGCAGTGGACGAGGTAGTGGAAAGCACAGATATGGTGGTAGAAGCGGCAGTAGTAGCAGTGGTAGACATGGTAAAGGTAGCAGCAGTGGCAGCAGCCGCAGTAGCAGAAGCAGCAGTGAAAGTAATGGAAACAGATACAAATTTATCAAAGGTATCATTATATAATAATTTATAATTTAGAGGTATTTCAATCGCTAGTGAATGATAGTAATGATACATGTAGAGTACCAATGCCGACCATGCTAACAACAGGAATATGACCTTCTCAGTGTAATCTACATACACTTATAACAGAATTCATTTTAACATTTGCTATCATTGCTTTTACTCTTGTAGGTGTTTACTACTAACGAAACCTCGAGGAATTCTGGGCTACTGAACAATACCATTGTTCTGATTTCACTGAGAAAATGGACAGCGGACACTTTATAAATAACATTTCAATAATTCCCTAAATTTTATGACATTTTGTATAATTGTGTTAATTTTACGGTAATAAAGTTATTTGCAAATAATTAAAATATACTGATCTGTAAAATGATGTTGAACTTAGTCACAAGAATGAGACCCAAGAAGTAGTTCCATAACAATGTCAGAATATTAGTACATCTAGTGTAACAGATATTATTGAATAACTACGGAGGACATTATTTTATACTAATTGTAGCCTCAAGCTCAATGGTGCCTTCAGTTTTCTATCTATATGTACATGTGTATGGTATTACATTTACTAACAGCATAGGTGTAATGTACAGGAAATGCAGGCAACATTGATCTAGTCAGTAACAGTTCAAGCTTACGATAACTATAGCTAAATGGTTTACCTTATTATTAGTGAGAGCAAAGAATATCTATGAGTAGACAACTCCCTTGGTGCATAATTGTATGAGCAAGGTTAAAAACATGCACAAATATGTGAGCGGATAACTCTAACAGGAACATTAGGCTGCTTGAACTAGATGTACATTAGTAGCAAAAATGCGCAAATATTCTAAGATAAGCAATAAGACAACTTGCTTGGAGTTCTCTACTTCTTTGGTTGCATGACTTTTCTGATTTTGAGAACCTTGGTATCTAGATTAGCGCTTGGGATTAAGTCAAAAATTGTAAAGTCAAGATAGAAAATCAATTTAATGCTACAAACACTGTAGTGGCAATACTAGCCACATATTTATATGCTATTCTAATAATTTATCAAAGTAGAGCCATCATTCTCAAACTTATACTAGTAGTCTATAAGGACAGCACACTTTATGCATTTCTGAGTCTAAATTAATGCATTGCTTTTAAAATTTTGATTTTTCCCGTTGACTTGATGACACATGAAAACATAACTCTTAGTAACACTGTACTACTGTATTATGCAGTATATAATTGTACTCTGTCCACTGAGCCTTTTCTCAGACAATGCCTGCTTAAGAGAGGACAACTACCGATCTGCCCTGAAGGTGTGCTACAAACATCTACAGTTTACTAGGAATTTACATTATATACATGTCTGGTGCTAGTCTATGAAACCATTTTCTCACATGGTCATTTTAGATCAGTTTCTAATACATGAAAAAAGTTATAAGTTTCTTGTGGCATTTGCTGCTGAATGGTAGGGCATAGCTACGCTTTATTAAGCTATTCATATACATTTCCGTTAACACTATTCATAACACGCAGCGCCTTTTTATGGGCAATTAAACTTAAGCACTATCTGCTAATTACTTTATCTTGCGTGTAGGCGTTTATGCCTGTTTCCAAAACTATGATTGATCAATCACCAGCGTGTGAATTAACTTTACATCACCCCTGTATACAGTTATCATCCATGTAGATGATGGTCTGTCTCGATTTCCTGGCAAAGTTCATCTCCATATGTGTCTGGCTTGGTGGTTGATTTGAATTGCAAGATTGAATATGATTTTATATGAGTTGCCACAGAAGCTGAACTAAAATCATTGTTACATCACATTAAATAAATTGTATGCCGTTTTACATGTACATGGTGAGAGCATCATATTGTAGTAAACAGTTCTAGATCTACAGCTGTCAGAGACCATTCAGGCAAACTAAGAGGATCTGAGCCTCAAAAGCATAATGTGTTGGTACTGTGCCAAGGCAGTACTCGTATAATTATGGCTGCCTTGTTTTACGGGAATTTAGGGGATTTTGCCATTTTATTTCATATCCACGTAAAACAAAAACTTTTTACAAGGAGTTTGTTTTTTATCGAAAGTATAGAACTGCTGTACTAATATTTTGGGTACTGTCAAAGTCATCATTTGGGTAAAAACTAGCAGGTACACGTACAATGTACACTTGTGCAAGTATATCTCTATGGGAAACATCAAGCTAGATACAGTAACAAGAAATTGAAATATTATTTACAATTACATTTACAAGTTTTTTTTCAAACAAACTGAATGGAACTAGCATATACAGTTACATGTATGTACTGTCTAAACCTTTTGACCAGTTTACTGCCAAGGTTGACAAACTCGCAAGTTTGAATCTTTTTAAAACATCTTTTAGCGTGTCTTTGCTCAAATTCGCCAATAGAATATGCAGTTGGGTAGCCAACATTAACGCAATGCACATTGTCAATATTGTTGTTTAGATTACTTCAGTATATGATAGGCTTCAGCATCATTTCCCTTGACAGACTCTGTCTGACACGGACAAGAATTGTTAAAACAGACAGATAACATATAAAAAAGAAGATTGTTGTGAACAATGGGGATTTAGCTCATCAGACTACGATTTAGAGAAGAATAGCAATGTCATGGCATTTAGACAGGCAAATGACATCCTCAATCTTAGGCAATATTCCAACTTCCAAGACATGGCAGACACAGGTGACACTATGCACATCCCTGTCTATTATTTACACATTATATAGAAACAAAGACAAGTGAATTCATATAAAAAGGGCTAGCAGCTTCTCACTTTTACCAGTCACATATACAGCAGTGTTTGTCTAGGTTTACCAACAGTACAGAGTTACAGCTGATTGTTAATACTAGGTAAGTGTATAATACTACATGTAGCCGTGGTGAGTTAAAGAATTATTTTAATACCAATCTTCACAACTTGCTAGATTCAACATAAGAATCAAACAGTGACCAACTATTATATTATTCTGATAGTCAAATCTGTATTGATTGACTCTGAACATACCTGTATTGTTCTTACAAATTGAACAGTTTTGTTTTTGTATAATGACTGGCTGCTGGTTTCTGAGCCAGCAGTTTTTGTGAAAGATAATATTTTCTAATTATGTATTTGCAGAATAGCAGAATGACCAAACTAGCTATATTGCTCATCTTCTCCGTTGTGCTTGGTAAGTTGGTGGTTTTTAATAAAATGTAAGTTTTGTTTCGCCTAAACATTGTTATTGTTTACTTCTATATCTAACACAATTCAGTACCATAAAGTATATCTTTCACATAGCAAACTTTATCGTAACATTTACAGGTCTACATATTTAGTGATTGATTTTAGTCCATGAAGCCAGTGAACAAAGATCGCTCTTCCAAGCTAATTACATGTACATGTATATCTGGCATGTACGCGTAATGTAGCAATAATTGTATATAATTATAATAATTGTAGCTATACTTGTGCAAGATGCGCTGAGTGGGAGGTCTTTGTACTCTCATAAACTGTCACGAAGAGGCAGTAGCAGCAGCAGCAGTAAAGACAGCAGCAGCAGCAGTGGACGAGGTGGAGGAAAGCACAGATATGGTGGCGGTAGCGGCAGCAGCAGCAGTGGTAGACATGGTAAAGGTAGCAGCAGTGGCAGCAGCCGCAGTAGCAGAAGCAGCAGTGAAAGTAATGAAAACAGAAACAAATTTGTCAAAAGTATCATTATATAATAATTTATAATTTAGAGGTATTTCAGTCGCTAGTGAATGATAGTAATGGTACATGTAGAGTATCATTGCCGACCATACTAACAACAGGAATATAACCTTCTCAGTAAAAGCCACATGCACTTATAACAGACAAAACAAAACAAACAAACAAACAAATTCATTTTAACATTTGCCATCATTGCTTTTGCTCTTGTAGGTGTTTACTACTAACGACACTTCGAGGAATTCTGGGCTACAGAACAACACCATTGTTCTGATTTCACTGGGAAAATGGACAGCGGACACTTTATAAATAACATTTCAATAATTCTCTAAATTTTGTGACATTTTGTATAATTGTGCTAATTTTACGGTAATAAAGTTATTTGCAAATAATTAAAATATACTGATCTGTAAAATGATGTTGAACTTAGTCACAAGAATGAGACCCAAGAAGTAGTTCCGTAACAATGTCACAATATTAGTACATCTAGTGTAACAGGTGATACTTATTAATGAATAACGTACGGATGACATTTTTTATACTAATGGCAGCCTCAAGCTCAATGGTGCCTTCAGTTTACCATCTATATGTACATGTACATGTATATGGTATCACATTTACATTATTTTGTACTAGCAGCATAGGTGTAATGTACAGGAAATACAGGCAACATTGAGCTAGTCAGTAACAGTTCAAGCTTCCGATAACTATAGCTAAAATGGTTTACCTTATTATTAGTGAGAGCAAAGAATATTTATGAGTAGACAACTCCCTTGGTGCATAGTTGTATGAGCAAAAGTAAAAACATACACAATATAATATGTGAGGGGATAACTCTAACATAAACATGAGGCTGCTTGAACTGGTAGCAAAAATGTGCAAATATTCCAAGATAAGACAGCTTGTTTGGAGTCTTCTACTCTTTTGGTTGCATGACTTTTCTAATTTTGAGAACCTTGGTATCTACATTATAGATTAGTGTTTGGGACTAAGTTAAAATTTGTAAAGTTGAAATAGAAAATTAATTTAATGCTACTAAGCACTGACTCTGCAGTTGGATGAGTGAAGACTACAAAACAGCACCAAGGCTAAATTTGCTCAATGGATTTTAGCCGGGTTTGTATTCTTCTTCAAGCTGCTGACAGCACCAATGCCTTCCGCTTAACTTCCTGCGTATCTCCTCAACTGGTACCCACTGCATTTACATCTTCCTGTAAGTCATCAATCACTCAGCCTTGGCTTTGGTCTACCTTCTTTTCGCTTTCTCGCACACTCATATCTAACATGTAAGGACATTTTTTCATTTTCTTTATCAATAAGGCACAGGAATTATTTATTAATTCTTTTCTATAGTGCATAGAAGTCTCAGACGTGTGTGTGATGTGTCAGATAAGGTGTCAGTCATACAGTTAGTCACATGGTCGTGTATCTGCAGGCTGGTGTTAGTAAACTATTCATAGGTGCTTAGTTAAACGCGCCTGTCTGGTAGAACTGTAATGGTATGAATTTAGTTTTATAAATTAATTGAGAGTTCGATACCATGAGACGTCTAGACCAGCTGCATTTCTACTCAGCTGTTACCCTCAACCTAAACAAAGGTCAATGATTGGTACAATCTGAGTATCATGGTATATTAGACCTATTAATTATCTTTACGTTGTGGTTCTTCCAGAAAGCCTACCCGTTAATAACCAACTATTTAAAATTGGATACTCCACTGACCAGAGATCCTTCAACACCCATTTCATATGTTTAACATAGTGTATTATTCGATTAAATTTTTTTTGTGTATTATGACCATATCTTTACTGAGTAACACTGATCTAATCTCTTATTAAAATTAGAGTTTGTGCAATATCATATTAACTATGTCATATTGTTTAAAATCGTTATGAAATGTAGGATATTTGTTGAAAGTTAATCTAATCAACATTCAACAAGTGAGGTGCTAGGATTGGTTTGCATATTATCAATAGCATACCCTCTAATATATAATTGCCTATAATGTATAAAGATGCACTACGACAATAATGAAGGATAGTTTATTGCTATTGTAAATAGTGTCTTACTTGGACTATGTTAGTTATAGTGAAGGTTTTGTATTTTCGGAGAGAAATTCTACTTAGAACACCGCATACACTGTGGCTCATACCACAGAATTTACCTCGTCTACAAGATTATGATAGCTGATTCAATGTGGAATATCTGACGTGGTGTTTCTCACAGAGCACAGGGTCTAGTGTGCAAACTCTTGTGGGTTTCTTAAGAATGCCGAAACAGTGGTTTGCATGCTATTTCACTTCAAGGTTATTTTCTATTACTGTTACTTGGGCTACGCTAATTACAAAAGGTATAGCGCTTATGACACAAGTAAATTGATGGAAATAATACCAGCCGAAGGCATAATACACGCACATAGTGCAGCTGATGCCAATATAATTCTGAATACAGGACCTAGATCTGACCAATCCATGAAAGCTGTTAGCACAGCCAATGCTAATACCCAAGTCGTTATGACTGTCAGGCTTAAATCTAACCACTACACTAGAAAGAGGATACAATCAGACAATGCAACTAGACCAATTCTGACAGCTAAAACTAAAAAAGTACATGCATCAGCCCTAAGTCAAACACCTGCACATGCCCAAACACGTCACATAGAATTCATGTACAAACCCGAAGCTGCTCCTCCTCCCGAGAGAAAATGCGAAGGATTGTACTAATGTTCATTTTCTGTCAGTAAAAGTCGTATGCCAAAGCAAGGAACAGATCTTGTGGTGTTTCTTGCATTTCGGCTCCCTAAAGTTCCTCCTCAAAAGTTACCAAAGCAAGTTTGGTTAATGAAAACTGGGAAATCTCAAAGGAGTCAAACAATTGATATGAGAAAATGGAATGGCTACTTCAACTATACGCACACATTCAAACCAGATGGAGATGTACCAAACATGTATTCGTATAATATCGTAAAGTTGACTAGCAAGACACTTCGTAACTTTGCCAAAGAGAGGAGGCTGTCAGTGAAGTCATCCCCTAATGCAGTGTGGTTCGTATCAAATTGCCAGATAAGAGGAATATTTAAAGTTACTAGTGCAAGGGCACAGTATGCAGCTGAATTATCAAAGTGGATAAATGTTAAAGTATTTACTTCACGGCCAAACTGCTACTCACAGATTGGGCGATTGATCCCAAATATCATTTCACAAAGACCAAGAGACCAACAGCCACACGCGTCAAATTTTTATTTCTATCTAGCCTTTGAAAACAGTTTATGCAAACATTACATAACTGAGAAATTATGGAAGATTTTATCAGGGCGACATTTAGTAATACCAATCGTCATGGGCGGGCTGAACATAGAAGTGTACAGACGTATTGCTCCGCCAAATAGTTATATCCACGTCAAAAACTTTACATCACTAAAGCATTTAGCTCAGCATCTGAATTATGTGATCAAACATGAGCATGCATTCAACTACTACCTACAGTGGAGGAATGAGTTTAAACTGCACAGAGGTGGTAAATATTACTGTATCAGTAACTTTCAATCAATACTGACCACTTTTTCTGACATATAAACTAAAATTTGCATTGGTAGAATGTGATTTGGTTAGTAATGGCTGCACAAAAGTGAAACCTGTCACCGTGTGTTACTAAAGTGCCCTTGCCTTCACAGTCATTCGTGACACTTTAGGTGGGAAATTAGAGTGTGGAAACTAAATTACATTAGCAAGCTTGCAAGACCCAACAGGATCATGTCATGCTCTGTTATAAGTAAGTTGAAAGGTCGACGATCAAAAGCTAATAAAATTACTAGCATTGTGCGACATGTAGACCACTTGTGACTATAAGCATAGTTTAAGCCTAAACCCATATTGAGCCTCATATCTGTCGAACCACAAATCTTCAACTGCAGAACTTGTAACTTCACAATAGGTTGTTTCATCTTACTTCACTGTGTAGACTTAGGTTCTTACGACAACTTCTCTATGCACTGATTTCAATCTTGCTCTCTTTCCAACATTTTGACAGATCTTTCCAAGGACATCATCTTAGCGAATTACAGTTACCTCTTCTCTCAGTATTATACAATATGTAGTTTGCACCCAACAGTGCTCTGGTTGACTTACATGTAGCATTGGTTTTCCTTTTGCCACACCGACTTAGCAATAAGGTTGAATTATGATATCCAGAGGAAGTTTGTGTCTGATTATACCTGTGAAAACAATGGTAGAATGCAAACCTGAGTCCTGAAAGCTAACTATGCAATGGTGTAACTCAACTGTACCTGTGGCAGTCAATCCATATGCACAAGTCATGTACGTTGTTCGCACTTATGAGAGAACAATGGGATTGCATGCTATTTTGTCTGTTTGTAGAGTCCGAGTCCAGGACCGGCTACTGTGAATACTGTGCCCTGGCCCACAAGAAGCCTCAGAAAGTCATGACTAGCATCAGTAACTACTTCAACCAATCACAGTGCATAGACCTGACAATTAAAAATAGATACTGTAGATATTATGGTGTGCCGTGTGGTAGGGTCTAACCTTATAAACCTTCACAAAATCGATAACAGAGCATGGGTTCACAACACTAATAGACCTTTCAGAAGTAATTTCTATGCAATATTTCAATTACAGTAGGTACCAAGTAATGGTTATACTTTTTCATATATAATATCGAAGCCATAGACAATGTTATGTTAATTTAGAGCTACTTCAAAACCCAGTAGAACTCATTCACAGTGAGAATCACTGTAAACGCAATTGAAGTTTTGTTCGTCTGTTGAGCATCATTTATTTTATTTCTTTACTATAAAGTAATTACATGTATTACGGTTGAAAGCATTCTATTGGGATTTTTAAAATTACTCTCTAAAGATAATTATGTAAGCATCCAGCAGTTTCAATATTAGATAAGTGATCTTTGGTAAAAGGTATATATTGGTTCTTAATCTAAGGTAAAATGTTCTATTTCTTACCCTAAGCAGCACGATTAACACTAAATCATTAGTATCAATACTATGATCCCACATACATGCATTTCAACTGATTCTGCTGAAACTTGATAGTAATTCAATTTTTATTTTAGTGATTTTCTGGGAATATTTGTTACTGTTATGCGTCTTGCCATACTGTATAGCTGTACGTCAGAAGTTAAAGCTTATATGAGCAACAGGGGCTTGGCTCTAAATGAAAGAGCAATCCTGACCTTCCATGACAGGAGTGTGTGGGACTTGGACCTGTGAACCTAAAGTCCAAAAATCGGCAAGCTAACCACTACGTCATCATACCCTTAGCCTTCTTTTTTAATTGGTTGTATAACCTTATGTTATACTTTTATTCTTAGTATTTTTATAATGATAGTAATTCTACATTAGCAATCAATATTATTAAGGAATGTTGTAAAATTGCCAAAACGTCATATAATATACATTATAGGTATTGGTGTGTATTTCTGTGTTAATCTTGTAATATCAAATATAATTTAACTGTAACAAAAATAGCAAAAACTAAGAAACCCAGTTAGTTTTAAACAGTATTAAGCATGAGAACAAGCTGAGCTGATTATTATCTAAAAGCTTGAACACAGGTCATAGCCATGGTTGCTAACAATGTTTTAATTTTACATAGTTGCTATGCTAGGCAATCAACAAGTTCAAAATTTTGAACTACCACAATGAATTACAGTGTACTATGTTATATCATTGTTGTTAATAACATAAATTTTAGAAAATCTATTAACTACCAGTTATACATGTACATGTAAATTTCATTTTAAATTCTCATTTCAATGCCAGAAATAAGCACAGAAATGTAGTTAGTTCTTGGTTGATCATTCATTGTTTCGAAATTGTTTGGTAAGTAAATGATGTACTGTATGTAGAATGTCTGAATGCATAGTAAATATAGATTGAGCTACAATGAATTTATTATCATTGTAATGGAACATTATAAAAAGCTGTCACCATGCTCTGCTGGTGACATGACTGTCAGTATAAATAGGAGAGTGCAAGGTCAATGGGCCACATATATCCAACAGCAGTAGTGTGACATCTAACAGCTCAAAGTGAGTACACTTGTCATGCAATCATATTAAAAGCATGGAATATAACACAGTCTTAAATTTATTATGAGTTTTTTTTACATCAAATTTCAAATCTAAGTTAAAGTGAAAACAATGTACACTAGTTTGTATTTAAAATGTGAAAAATAAGAAAAAATATATGATCCCAGTGACAATGCATCATTAGTCAATCGGTCACTTTATTTTCTCAATCTTTGATCAAAGTAGTGCTTAGATTCTCAAGTCGAATTCACCAAGCTTAGACACAACAGTACACACACTGATTGAACATACACAAACAATCCTAGCATAACAATATATAGATGCTTAACCATGAATAAAATATAAACATATAAATGTAAACTTAAACCATCCAATGTACTAGACCTACTAATATTGTACAGTATATCTGTCTGCAGTAAACTCTTCAGAAATAATATTCTTAATATGTTTAAATTTTAGACGACAATAAACTTGATCTGACATGTATATACGTTTATACACATGAATTTAATTTTCTCCTAGATTGATACTTTAGGATGACCAGGCTCATTCCTCTACTTGGAGTAATTACTTTCATAGGTAAGTCCTCAGTATTTTTAATTTTCATAGAAAGTTCCAGAGTGAGTACATGTACATGTATGTGTAAACTTTCTTCCGCTAAAAATTTCTGCTTTTAGGGTAGTATAAGACTCACCAACTAGTAATAGAAAATCTCTGGATTTATCCACCTTTTAGTACATGCACATGTATTTTTGAAAATGTAAATACCAAACTTTAATGAATTATACCATTATTTTGCAGGCATTGCATTTGGACATAGATATTATAACAATCGTCACCAGCCTCGTCATCAACCGCATAACAGATATCAACCTTCTCCTAAATATAAACCACCACCCAGATATAACCCACCGGCTAGATATAACCCACCGGCTAGATACAATCCACCGGCTAGATATAACCCACCGGCAAACCATTATAAACCCCCAACTTATAACCAACCTAGAGGTAAGATACTATGATGAATTTTCAGCCTAATTCTACTGATGTTAGTGTGCTATTTTCTGGCTTGAGGTTCAAAACCGGCATTAACCATACTACTTGCAACATTCTATTGGGTCTAACATTACTTCAAGATCAGATACGCTACCAAGCACAACTATTGACTTAGCTGGCATTTTAGAATTGTACCTTGGATTCTAATTTGCAAGCCCACCACTAAATTACTTGTCAATTATTTTATACTTACTTCTTTAAAGTACTTCCTGTGTGTATTTTAAATTTTTTTAACTTTCTCACAAGTCAGCCCTATCAGCTTCCCTAAAGTTGTTAATGCAGTTTGCTTAGCCTGTTTGTTGCTAAATAATGGGAGTCTGCTATCCCATATTGCAGGAAATTGTTCTAAATTATTAATAAATAAATTAATTTGTTCAACTGATGCATTAACTCTGGCCATTATTATTGTACTATATTTTAATCAAAGTAATTGAAAGAGAAATCCAAGTAGTAATGATATTGAAGGAGGCTTGGCGGAAGTGCAAATGTTTACGTCTTCTTCTGCAAACTTTCTCGAAAGTGGAATCGCTAGTTGCAGATTTCTGATTGTTCAATTGCTCCAGTCTGTCGGAACTTTTTTGAATTGAATCAATCTGCCTAATCGGCAAGTATTCTGTCTGAAACCTGTCTGAAATGACGTCATTGATAATCTGTTTGTCGTGAGCAGATGAATCTGAAGTGATTCGGTGCTGTGTACATGCAGCATCAGAGACTGCTCGAATCATGTTGCAGAGATTTTATCATACTGAGTTCAAACATCAACCATTGAAAGGACAATCATAGCTTGAAAGAATATTTGATAAGATTTTGAGTTTCGCTTTCTATCTACAGCCGTAAATGGAGGGTGGTGTAATTGGGGTGCCTATGGTCGCTGCTCTAAGCAATGTGGGGGTGGATATAAGACAAGGACTAGATCTTGTAACAACCCTTACCCCAAGAATGGTGGAGCTCAATGCTATGGTCAATCTTCACAGCGTATCAGCTGTAACACTCGCCCTTGTGGAGGTAAGTCATGACTAAATTTAGCAATTTTTAAATTTTAACATGGTAAACTACTGTAATATCCATTTTTTCCTCGAATCTTTTATTCAAAGAGTTTCAACGGTTATTGATAATAAAACTGGTATAAAGCTGATACTAGCAACACCTGTGGTGAACTATACATTATAGCTAATATTTTTTGTATAACTGGCTCTGGTAAAACTATTACAACGAACTGACTGAGCTAACAAATAAGGGCAAGTCGAGTCATTCTGCAGCTTGATCTTAACTTAAACTACACTAAACTCGAATTATGGAAACCGGCTCATTAACAGCTACTGGTTCTTCTTTCTTTCTCTTTCGGCTTGTTCTGTTCAGGTTCGCCACCATGGAATGATTTTCCCCCACTTTGTTCTGTTATTACCACCCTTCTCTGTCACACTTACCATTTTCATTTCTTGTCTCACCACATCAAGAAATCTTCTCCTTTTTTTACTCCCGGTAGTTCTATATCTATTACTCTCCTCCCCAGATAATTTCTATCTCTCCATAGCACATGTCCATACCACCCCAGTCTGCTCTCTCTGACTACCCTTGCTGTACCCCTAATGTGCTCATTCTTAATCCTATCAAGTCTTGTGACTTCCAATGCAAACCTCAGCATACGTAATTCCGCCGTCTCTAACTCAGTATCCTGCCTCTTGGTCAAAGTCACAGTTTCCATACCATGTAGTATTGCTACTGGTTAACCATGTAAATAATGATCTTGGGTGGTGTAAATTACTAAAGATTTCATCTACACTCAAATACCACATGAGTGTGAAAGCATCCTGTACAAAATCAAAGTGTAGACACAGTTATAACTATGGACACATCATTTTTGTTGTTTTTGTTCTACTTCTAGCTTTAGGTTATTACTTACATTATAACCTCGCCAATTTCCCAGAAGTTCAGTAAATCTTAGAAGAGAATTTTGTGAATGAGAAAATCTTAGTATGTGCTATGTGCGTGTATATTATGTTAACAAATTGTTATCACAGTAAACGGAGGATGGTGCAACTGGGGTGCCTACGGTCGCTGCTCTAAACAATGTGGAGGTGGATACCAAACCAGAACTAGATATTGTAACAACCCGTACCCTCGGAATGGTGGAGCGCAATGCCGTGGTCAATCCTCACAGCGTATCAACTGTAACACTCATCCTTGTAAAAGTAAGTTCTTCAAACCATCTTCTAGAAACTGCTCATGACTGTGCTAGTATATCATTTTGGGCACATGGAAAGGAAGGAAATACAACACCTGATAACATCGTCATCTTTTAGCAGAAAATTTTGCAAACGCTGTGTTAGCAAACAAATGTCAACTAAAAGGGCGAGTCTGATGCAATATAGCTGTAACGAAATCTGATTCGTGATTTTTATTGTGCTTAAATTTTGATCATATTATTAGTTATACATGTATTTCGAGAAGAGAAGTTTAAATTCACACATGACCCGCACAAATTTGTACGTGTCAATGTGCGCCACCTCCATTAGAGCATGAAATCTAATCTAAATGCATCTACATGCATCTTTCCACATTCAGCGGCAGAAACTGAAGAAAATATAATCTGTTGTGTAAATTGTATCGTACATGTATAACCACAAGATACCACGCTACCCAAATAGAGAGTAGGTATTAATGGCTCTAGTTTCACCAGTTTGAAATGAGCTGCAGTGGCTCAGTTAGAGCACAGCTAGGCATTGATACTGGTAGCCCTGTTTGATCCCAGCAATATGCTTGCTTTCACTAGCAAAAAACATAATGAGGAAACAACTCCAAATGGGTAACAGTTTCTTAATCTACACGTAATACTTTGTCTAAACTGTGTATTTGTGTAAAACCTCTGTAAAAAACCAAAAATAGAGGGGGTTACAAACTGCTATTCTAGCGAATGGAGGATGGAGTAATTGGGGTGGATATGGAAGTTGCTCTAAACAATGTGGAGGTGGATACAAGACTAGAACTAGATATTGTAACAACCCGTACCCTCGGAATGGTGGTGCTCAATGCTACGGTCAATCTACACAGCGTATCAGTTGTAACACTAATCCTTGTAAAAGTAAGTTTAGTTAAAATTGGCAACTTCTCAGTTTTCAACACTCAAATAATTTGAATAAATTACATGTGGTAATGTGAACATTGATACTCCAAAAGAAGTTTCTGTCATGTCAAAGATAGTGAATGTCTCAAGTCCATAATATTGTCACGCATTTCAGGAGTGATTTAATCTTTAAAAGTCGACATAGTCAAGTAATCTTGACTTTACACAATACCGGCAGTAGCACAAAACATTTATAAAATTTTCTACTTCGCTAATATTGTTACCTTTTTATTTCAATATTCAATAAATGCTATTGATAGTAATAGCAATAACTGCAATAAGCAGTGAGAAAAAAACAATAACGGTAAAGAGTTCAGTGTTTTCATTCGATGTTAAACTCTATTACTATACAATACAAAAGAGAGTAACATGCCTGAGAAAACACATTCACCATGATTCCAGCAAATGGAGGATGGAGTAATTGGGGTGGATATGGAAGTTGCTCCAAACAATGTGGAGGTGGTTACCAAACTAGAACAAGATATTGTAACAACCCATACCCTCGGAATGGTGGAGCTCAATGCTACGGTCAATCTACACAGCGTATCAGTTGTAACACTAATCCCTGTAGAGGTCAGTTTGGGTAGTACATGCAAATTTGATATGTGAATGACTGGGGTTTTAACATGAAACTAGACAGCACCTAATCGCCTAGCACCATGAACAGACAAATTGACCATCACACCATCTTAGATTCTTGGAAAAGTGAAACCGACCTGGTCTAGTGGCAATGTATATGCCCTCTTCAATAGGTCATTAAGTACCGTAGAGTCCAGAGTTTAAACCCCAGTCAGAGATGACCTATTTCTGAAGACGTGGAGCCAACTCGCTGGCTGCTTAGAAATAAATTTCTTTGTGCTCTGTGTTTTTTATTCCTGGGTAAATATTTGTTTGAATTTATAAATTAAAATTCTAACACAGTCCAATAAAGGACAGTTTGTATAGAGGCGATGTTAAAATAGGTATGCACAACTACACATAACAAACCATTTAATGAATTTTAGTAAACGGAGGATGGAGTAATTGGGGTGGATATGGAAGTTGCTCCAAGCAATGTGGAGGTGGATACCAAACCAGAACTAGATATTGTAACAACCCATACCCTCGGAATGGTGGAGCTCAATGCTACGGTCAAGCTACGCAGCGTATCAGTTGTAACACTCATCCATGTAGAGGTCAGTTCGAGTTTAATTCAAAATTAATTTTACATTTCTCGAGACAGATGCTTGTATGGGAAGATGTACTAAACATCTGTTATCGTATAAACCATTTTAGTAAACGGAGGGTGGAGTAACTGGGGTAACTATGGATTCTGCTCTAAACAATGTGGAGGTGGATCCAAGTCTAGAAGGAGATCCTGTACTAATCCCAGCCCAGCATATGGTGGTGCTCAATGTTATGGTCTCTATACACAGACAGTCAGCTGCAACACTCACCCCTGCAAAAGTAGGTTTGGTACAATTATACAGTATAACAAAATAGTATGGAACAGCTATGGAATAGAATAACAATGAATCCATTTCAAACATTGTCGTCATGTATTGGATTTCTTCAAAAGTTAAATGAAAATGTTTTGGTATTACTAGCCATTTTAACCTTTTGTGCAGACTTTGCCATTACTCACAACAGTTCTCCAAAGTTGAGACCCTAGCTATATTTCTGAACCAGTCGAAAAATTGTGAGACTGTAGGATGTGCTATTTTATATGTACTAGATTTTATCACTCTGTGAGCCTTTATGATCATGAGGTAATTTAAGATAATTTACAATGTATTCTGCAGCCACTGGAAGCACTGGTTGACATTTTTATACTATACATGTACATGTAGCTATCCATCCCAACCGGGCTAGTTGCCATAAGTGTATGAGTAACTTGGTTGTTCATTTTGATTCTCAACCATGGAAGGATATGTAGTATTGTCCATTTCACTAACTATAAAGTATATCATAATTATGTAGTTGTGCAGGATGAGACAACCCTTGTCTCATTAAAAATTGTTTGTTCATTTTGATATTTTTGTCTGAATTAAAAATTATTAAGATTTTTAATCTTTGCAATGAGAATAGCATACAGTCACCTGATCAATGGCTGTCAGTGAGCGGAATTCCGCTAATTCCGCATGCCTGATGGTTAGTCAATGCTTACAAGTTGTATAGAGGTCATTGATTTTGTGAGACCAGCTAATTTGATTACTGGTAGGTTTCATGCGAATTAGATTGCGCTGAATGTTAGCTGAAAGCTTTAACAATAATCCTGTAAGACAGTGTTATGATATCAATGAACATGTAAATTGTTGAAAGCTGTTTATACTTAATATAGATGTACTTTATCCTGATAAAGATCCATGTTACCACAACAATGCTGGGAATTCCCAGCGCAACGCAATTCTCTGCAAAACACCGGAGTAATTTTGCACTCCTTCCGCATTATATATCAAGAAAATCAGTGTGCTACTAAATTTTGTTTATACGATTTTCAGCCAATGTCTGCTCTTGAATTATTTTGTTTCGTAATGCAAGACAGTCTAAGTAAGCATGCACCGATTTATTCCAGTAAACGGAGGATGGAGTAACTGGGGTAACTATGGACACTGCTCTAAACAATGTGGAGGTGGATCTAAGTCTAGAAGTAGATCTTGCACTAATCCCAGCCCAGCATATGGTGGTGCTCAATGCTATGGTCTCTATACACAGACAGTCAGCTGTAACACTCACCCCTGCAAAAGTAAGTCTGATCGAATCAATTGAGTTAAGTTTAATGGAAAGATAACTCCTAAATGAAATAAGATCTCATGTTAGCGAACGCTTTACTACACTTTCAGCACTGTTTGATGACAGCCAAAAATACTTAATTTTGCCAATAGATTGCATTCAGCTAAAAACTAAATAGTTGTATATTATATTAAATAATAATTTTTCTAAAAATAGCATCCAAAAAATCTTCAAATTGTAGCTCTTTGAATTTTTGTACTCTATTATAATGCTCTATGCTTGCTACATTACTATTTTCAGTAACTATTTTGGCATTTGAATTTATTTATTCATATTTAATATTATTCCAGTAAATGGAGGGTGGAGTAACTGGGGTAACTATGGACACTGTTCTAAGCAATGTGGGAGTGGATCCAAGTCTAGAAGTAGAACATGTACTAACCCCAGCCCTGCATATGGTGGTGCTCACTGTTATGGTCATTCCACAGAGAGTACCGGCTGTAACACTCATCCTTGTAAAGGTAAATTTGTACACTTACATTTATGAATAACTTGCTTAGCTGTCATATTAGTCTAACCATTTGAAGTTTCCCTCAATTTTTCTGAAAAAGTATCTTTTCCCGAGATAGCTGGAACTTTGGAATGTGATGCTTTGCCAATTTTAGTTCTAGTATTAATTTTATCCTTTTTAGTCCACAAGACTAATCTAGTTTTTGAAAATTATGAAAACTGCAAACAGCTCATATTTCAAGATTCTGCAAATGAGTAGTGCCTTTGCTACCCTATAGTGGCCGCCTATCTAGGCTATAATAGCCTCAATTAGTAGAATAACTGGAGCTAGTTTCAGAAATTTTGTCTATTTATTTCTCAAACTAAAATAATTTTATGCTACAGTTGCAGTAGATGGAGGATGGAGTGAGTGGGGTCACTATAGCCACTGTACCAAACCTTGTGACACTGGATACAAGAGTAGAAGTAGGACATGTACTAACCCTTCCCCTGCGAATGGCGGTGCTCAATGCCATGAAAATTCAGCGCAATCTTCCAGTTGTAACACTCATCCTTGTAAAGGTAGGATTAAAAAGACCAAACAAAACAGGAAATGCATTCTCTACAAAAAAATATAAACGCTTAGAGCATGTGAACAATGCAAAGTCAATAAAGTGATTACTGTATTTGTTGAAAAAATGTTGACCATAATTATACAATCTGTTGATCCCTGTCGAATGTGTGTGCCAGACTTAATTTCCCCCTTGTGATTTACGGTCTTGCCTTCATTCAGCAAATCTATGTGTTACTGTAGGAGTATTGAAATAATACTGAATACTCGTACCTCAATAGCAAGTAACAATATAATACGACTCAACAGTATTTTTACATATTTTTATTAAAGTATAAAATCATGGAATGAAGAGCAAATAGTTGAGATTCTTGTGCATTGGATTTTGTAGGTCCTGTTGATGGTAAATGGAGTGATTGGGGTTCATATGGACGTTGTTCTAAGACGTGTGGTTCAGCATTCAAAAGTAGGAGTAGGACTTGTACTAACCCAATTCCTGCACATGGTGGCTCGCACTGTTCTGGCCATTCTAGTCAGACCGTCAGCTGTGACCTTCATCCTTGCAAAGGTACAGCAAATACAATGTAATACCTGTACGATAAAACGTACATGTACATGCATAGCCTAGAAACATAAAACGAGTACTTCAACCAATTAGATTGCAAGTTGGACTGGTGATTATTGCTAGAAAACCGACATAATTAACAGATATTTTCACAGTGGTGAGTTTTGCTGCCCAATGTCCATTTATGCCGCCATGTATATTGCAAACATTTACTCACTACAATATAATATAAGTCATTGTAAAAGTCCAAGAAAAATGTATATATATCCGTAACTCCAACGTAATATTATTATATACCCATCTACCACAAGTGTGCGTAGCTTATTATGCAATATTCATGTACTTAGGACCAGTTAACGGGAACTGGGCTGATTGGGGGCACTATGGAAAATGTTCTAAAACATGTGGCAGTGGATCTAAAAGCAGAAGTAGGACTTGTACTAACCCCGCCCCTTCAAAGGGTGGTGATGATTGTAAAGGCAAATCTACACAAACTACTAGTTGCAACACTGATCCTTGCAAAGGTACTAATTAAAATTTCTAAATTTAAATTATTTTTGTTTTTGCGCAGAGAAGGTATGCTAATCATAACGACATGTATTTCTAATAATTGATTATTGTTGTTATAACTAACATTGCTTGCTAATATCTTTTACAGTGCATGCTAATATTAGTGCCCCGCTCCGTAGCTCTGCCCAACTCTCAACTAAATACTGTCTGCATGTGTACACACACCAGGAAAATTATACAGAGGATGTGTATAAATCACGTCACTCATATCTCTACTATTAGATTATGTGCGACTGTTCGAAAAAGACAGTTCGAAACAGGACGTTTCGAAAGTGGACAGTTCAAAACTGGACAGTTCGAAATGCCTAACCCCAAAACTCAAACACCAGATTTCAACTAATTTACATTTTTAATGTTATTCTTTTTATTTAATTAATTAAATTAATTAATTGAAATTAATTATCTGCAAGTTGTGTTCTTCTAAATGTAATCTATACAGTTTCGAACTGTCCTGTTTCTAACTGTCAGTTG
Source organism: Bugulina stolonifera (assembly GCA_935421135.1). Taxonomy (NCBI): domain Eukaryota; kingdom Metazoa; phylum Bryozoa; class Gymnolaemata; order Cheilostomatida; family Bugulidae; genus Bugulina; species Bugulina stolonifera. The sequence goes on from OW285194.1 coordinate 8,338,905, forward strand.
TGAAATGTCCGGTTTCAAACTGTCTTTTTCGAAATGTCCTTTTACCACTATTAGATTATCTTCTCTCTGATAGAGATAAACAGAAATAATACATTCCTAACATACTAATAATATGCGTGTAGTAAACTCTGTCATCTTCTGGGTCCTTCTTAATGCTTTATAATTGAACTACAATTTAATCATCTAACTGGACAGATACTGATGCACACACCAGACGACAGTAGAATGACTCCCAGATTTAGTTGAATTAGTTTGCTACTACTAGTTTATTAGATTTAAGACTTAATTATAATCATGAGTAAAATATTTCTTAGTTCAAATTGATGGTAAATGGAGTAATTGGGGTTTCTATGGAAACTGCTCTCACTCATGCGGCACAGGATACAAGATTCGACATAGAACTTGCACCAATCCTACCCCTGCCAATGGTGGTGCCTGGTGTACTGGTACTACTACACAAACCAGCACTTGCAACACTCAGGCTTGCAAAGGTAATACTGATAGAAATTGGTCAATTGTGTAAATTCCTCTACATAGGGTAGCTTATATTGTGCAAAGCTATCAGCAAATGTACAAATAAGTGGAAAAAATGCACTCCCATAAAAGTATTGAATTGTACAAAATACTGTGTTTACCATAATAATTTTGCTAAAGTACTGTCCACAACGAACTACATGCGGCTCATGAGATGTCTGCAGGAACATGGTACATGAAATATAATAAGATTATGGCTCCAGACTTCAAATGGCCACCAGAACTAAAATTTCCTAGAGTTGTATTCTCCCTGTAATTTTATTGATAGTGTTTCTGAGTCAGTATTTGGGAAAATTGCATCTAATGAAAAGCATCTATTCGTAGTTGGATTTTTTAAATCAAGCTAGGGCTTCCGCTCACCTACATGTACTTGTAAACTCTGTAATATATCCCCACCTAATTTTAGGACACAGAAGCGTCTAAAAACCTTTTATTCCACATTGCGTGTTAGCTCTTAACTAATAAAATCACTTCTTTCATTCTTTTTTTATCTGTTGCGATCCAATCTCGTCGTACTTGTTGCTACATAATAAACCTAAATTATCCTATATGACTTGCATATTTTGAATGTAGACTATGTGTGGCTTGGATCATGTGCTAAAGCTAAATACAACGCATTAATCAATGTACATCTTACTGAAAGAGAATCAAACGTCACAGTTGCTTTATGATGGTATACTTCTGGTATTCTTACTGTAGTTGATGGGAATTGGAGTCCATGGGGCTCTTATGGAGATTGTTCCAGAGAATGCGGATCAGGAAGCAAGAGTAGAAGTAGATCTTGTACTTATCCAGCTCCTTCAAATGGAGGAGCCGACTGCACTGGTAGTTCTAAGGAAACTGCTAGCTGCAACACCCAACCTTGCAAAGGTAGAGTTAACGGCATCAATTATAAACTTGACATATTTCGATTCTCAAATACATATACATTGAATTCAGTAATAAATATCATACATGTCGAATGGATGATTACAATTCTCTACTGAAGATAAAAATAGTAAACAATGAATCTCACATATGCATATCACATGCCGTCAGCTGCCAACTGATTTATTTATGAGTCAGTACTAAAACAGATTTTAATCCTCTTTTTGCAATCACGCAAAGGCTATTGAATTCAACCTAAATTTATACGTGAAACGTAACCCAGTAAACTCCCATAATATAATACCCATTGTAAGTTTGCATGATAGTTGTGTGCATATACATCACAGGCCAGGTAGATGGAGGATGGAGTGAGTGGGGTTACTATGGTGATTGTTCTAAACAATGTGGTACTGGATACAAGAGTAAAAGTAGGGCTTGTACTAACCCCGCCCCTTCGAAAGGTGGTGCTAAATGTTCAGGCAGTTCTACGCAAACCACTAGTTGCTATGGTAACTCGAAGACATGCAAGGGTAAGATCACAGTGTGAAAATTGTAAAACTTAAGAACTGGTCAGTCAGTTATTGAATAAAAAACATGTGGGATCATGTAGACAGTATCATAATTTATTTGATTGAAATGCTAGATTGGGATTAGGGTAGAAGTAGTATAGCATTTAGATAAATTAAAAGCAGGCAAGTTATTCTGTTGTTCCAACAGTTGATGGAGGCTGGAGCGACTGGTCCAATTTTGGATCTTGCTCTGTTACCTGTGGTGTCGGGTTAAAAGAAAGAGATAGAACCTGCACTAAGCCACGGCCAAAAAAAGGAGGCAAGAAATGTGAAGGGGATGCGTGGGAGAAACAGATATGCAATACACACAAGAAGTGTAGGAACTACAGTAAGCAGTTTCAGTTGACTAACACATATTAATGTATAATAATACAAACTACACTGTAATTTTTGTGATTGTGACTGCATTGCAGAAACAATTTCCCCAACATACAAGTAGATGGTTATTTAGATTTCCTTTTTAAATCTTGTATGTCACCGTAGCTGGTAAATAAGCATTTCCATAATGTTCTCACATATTGCACTATGATTGCTTCAGGTGATTACTATTAGTCATAAGATGAAGGGACTCGCAACTTCGGTTGGGGGGAGTCACTAGGCTGGGTTGAAGTTACATCACTTATTAAAACACTTGATTTATTTCAATTTTTGAATCAACTGATTTGTTTTAATTTCTCATACAATTCATTAGTTATTAGCAGTCTAACGGATAAATACTGTATGGTATTGGTAATGTTGAAATTTTATTTGTAATCTGTGTTTATTCTTTGTCCTCATAAACATGTACATGTGGTTGGGGAGGCTAATAGTTCACCTTTTGAGTTATACATAAAATATATTTTGAGACAATTAATTTGTAAACTTGTGGTTTTTGAGAATAAAATAAAAAGACAAAGTTGAACTTGGTAGACAAATTACTTCTATAGCTTACAAGTATATTGAGATATATTAAGCAACCGCATTTTATATTGGCCTGCATAGTTCAGGCATTAGCAACTTTCTGATTTTCCAGCAACATTAAATAGGCATGTCAATATATCACAGGCAAAATTAAATCTAAATTTACTTTGTACCAAACCATGATGATGTTATTCACAGCACGACATTCTTACACATGTTACCAGACGACTGAGTTAGCCGACTGTATAATTTGAATAATTAACAAAAAGTTTTAATATGCATTATTATAGAAATTTATTCATACACCTCATTTAAAAGAGTTGACATGACGATATCACAATTCTTAAGTTTCTGATTAACAAACAAACAATATAAACAAAAATAGTAACACAACCTGTTATAGAAATATAAAAAGTGCTTTATAAAATAACTGAAAATTTCTCTGTAGTCTTCCAGCAGTTCGGTAATAGTAGCTGCTAGGAGTCATATTGACGAGGTTGTTAGTAGTATCCGCCTACAAGCATATGGAGTTGCGTGAACCAATAATGCGTCTCATGATATACATGTACATTGTACTTATGACAAAACGTAATTACATGATGCACATGTATATATGGAACTCAATAACTTATATCAGTATTGCATCACTACATAACTCACTATATTTAGTACTATTGTCCTAATTACATGCAAAGTTTGCTGTAATTTAGTTTACCTAGAACACTGTGCTGTGCTATTGGATATGTAATATTGACAATAATAGAACATGTTGATGAGTGTGAAGAGATTAATGAAATACTGTATTTATATTGGAAGCAATTTGTGATTCTATCTCTTACATGCCATGGTTAGTCCAATTATTATTATCAGAGGAACTAAGGTGACACTAGAACTACTGCTGAAATACGTGAACTGAAATGATAAAAAATGAGCGCATTTTTATATTTCACTGGTTTATATGAAGCTGGGTTTAATAAACGAAAGCAATATGAGCGCTCAGGTATGACTCATGCATAGTGTGCAGAGTGGTACTGAATAAAGTTATTGTTACATATCGCTATTTATTTAGCTCGCACGTACGATATCCGAATATATGCCTATTGTGTCTAGTATTACTGTATATTGAATATATAATAGAACTTGACCAGCTTTTATAATTGCACTAAAAAAATTGTTGAGTATATTATTGTGTTACCTCGGCATGCTCCAGCGTTGCAACTGATAGTTTGGGTATTGCTACCATAACAAGTCCTGCCATTATAGCCTGGTGCAGGGTTGGTGCATGTTCGACTTCTGCTCTTGTATCCTGTTCCACAGGTCACAGAGCAGTGTCCATAGTAACCCCAGCTACTCCAGCCTCCATCAACTGATAAAAATAGTTTCAGCATTAAAACCTTAATTTGAATAGTTCGAATGTCATCAAATAACTATTGATTAGTGGTCTGATGCCCCAATTGATTGATTGGTTGATTGATTGATTGATTGATTGATTGATTGATTGATTGATTGATTGATTGATTGATTGATTTTATTATTTTACCTGAGCAGTGATTGCCATAGCAGCTGGCAGTTTGGGTAGAGCTACCATAACAATCGTTTCCACCATATGATGGAGCAGGGTTAGTACAAGTTCTGCTTCTACTCTTGTATCCAGTGCCACATTGTTTAGAACAGTCACCATAGTAACCCCAGTCACTCCATCCTCCATTTACTATCAATAAAGTCCCAATTACAAAATTATACGATTTCATATAATTTAGCAACAGTACATAGGCAAGGCAAAAAAGAACATGCACACATTGCAATAATGAACTTTGCTTTCTCTTATCTCAAGCTAAGTTCGGACTGGCAAACTGAATATTTCAGGTCTGGTCATCAACAAGGAAAAGCCTAAGAAAGAGCTCAGGCATGGCGCAAAATGCAAAGCTAAAACTATACTACTGGCTCATAGCAAGTTACATGCACTGGTGTTGCACCCGGTGACCCTAATCATGGTGATAACTGATAATCAACGCTCTACCACAACAACTAATCCGCATCCAAGGAAATTTTACACAAACCCTCTGTCACTATAAATCCTCAAAAATCTGACCTTCAATAATATGCTACAACATACATTATTGAAACCTGCCTCAATAGCTGAGACAGAAACATTCCCTTCCTGAAAGTTGCTCAAACGGATCTTACCCTTGCAGTGTGCTCCGTTGCCATAGCAACTAACGGTTTGTGTAGAGCTACCATAACAATCATTGCCACCATATGATGGGGCAGGGTTAGTACAAGTCCTGCTTCTACTCTTGTATCCAGTACCACATTGTTTAGAACAGTCTCCATAGTAACCCCACTCACTCCATCCTCCATTTACTAAAGGAAGGAGAACAAAATATGAATGGCTTTATCAAATAATAGAATAAATTAACTTACACGTAGTTGATGCATCTACTGTTCCTATTATTTGTGGAAATACTTTTACTGATTGAGAGACCTGGTAAGCGTAACTTACCAAATAATCCATATCATAGAGCTAATTTTCACTTTACTCATTCCTACCTTTGCAATGAGTGCCATGACAAGCAGCAGTTTCTGTAGCACTACCGTAGCAATCAGCACCACCATATGAAGGGGCAGGGTTAGTACATGTTCTGCTTCTACTCTTGTATCCATAACCGCATTGTTTAGAGCAGTCTCCATAGTAACCCCAGTTACTCCATCCTCCATTTACTGAATAAAGAATTAGATTTTGCTTTAGACAATATCGTTCCATGACTAAGACAACATGTGGTGTAGGACTAGTGTGCAAAGATACAGAAGTTGATCTTACCTTTGCAGTATTGAGTGTTGCAACTGACAGTTTCTGTAGCACTACCGTAGCAATCAGCACCACCATATGAAGGGGCAGGGTTGGTGCAAGATCTACTTCTACTCTTGTATCCACCTCCACATTGTTTAGAACATTGTCCATAGTAACCCCACTCACTCCATCCTCCATTTACTGAACGAATGAGAACAAAGACGTGTGAATTGCTTTATTACTAAACGATAGAATAAATGAACCTACTTGATGTACCTTCTGGTCCTATTTGTGAGGCTATGAAGAGACCAGACAGAAACTAGTCTATGCTTATTTGGGTTTGGACTGAGTGACTGACTGGCTGACTAACTGAGCGACAGACCAAGAGTTGATTGACTGGCCTAATGACTGCCTTACCAACCAGCTCATTAGCCAGTTGATTGATATATCAATTTGTTAACCTGTGAATTGAATAATTAATTAATTTATCAATTGATCGATTGATTGATTGATTGATTGATTGATTGATTGATTGATTGATTGATTGATTGATTGATTGATTGATTGATTGATTGATTGATTGATTGATTGATTGATTGATTGATTGATTGATTGATTGATTGATTGATTGATTGATTGATTGATTGATTGATTGATCAATCTGCTGATTCAGCACTTAGCTCTATCAATATTCTACCCATTATGGACGAAAAAAACATCAGAAAGTAATGTGTAATAAAATAATACTTTAATCGATTGAGTGACATAGGAAGCATCGCCCACCAAGTAATTGGTACTCTGCATCTAATTTTAAAATGTTGTCCTTCCTACCTTTGCAATGAGTGCCATGACAGGCTGCAGTTTCTGTAGCACTACCGTAACAGTCAGCACCACCATATGAAGGGGCGGGGTTAGTACACGTTCTGCTTCTACTCTTGTATCCATAACCGCATTGTTTAGAGCAGTCTCCATAGTAACCCCAGTTACTCCATCCTCCATTTACTGAACAAAGGGTTAAATTTCATTTTAGTCAATGAGTGTCATTGCTATGACTAGAGTATATTTTCTTGTCAGTTTTGACGATTACAAAGAAGCAGAAGTTGATCTTACCTTTGCAGTATTGAGTGTTACAACTGACGGTTTGTTTAGAGCTACCATAACAGTCAGCACCACCATATGAAGGGGCGGGGTTAGTACATGTCCTGCTTCTACTCTTGTATCCACCTCCACATTGTTTAGAACATTGTCCATAGTAACCCCACTCACTCCATCCTCCATTCACTATCAAAAGAATTTTGTGTTATGTTAATACAAAGTTTAGAAATTATGCAATTTTATATTACATGTTGTGTGGTTGTAGTAAATGTTCAGAAAAATTGCAAGTAATATGGTCAAACATGCCTACATTTTGATATTTACGTTATAAAGTTAAACCCTGCTAGTAAATATGTAATTGCAGTTAGCCACAAATTTGGAAAGGCCTATAGTGCCAGTAAAAGCACATTTTAGGCAAAACAATGCTTTTCTGTCAGGGAGAATCGTATGCTTGTATTAATACTGCAGTAGTCAATTCTTTATTGGACAGATATTTTCACCTTATCCTATCACAAGAGTTTCATGCTCTCACTTAGATAAGTGTAACAGCTAGTTTTCTACAGTCAGTGTTCATATTTGAACAGTGTTGCTAATAATAGCAGCCTAGTTTCTTAGCAAATAGGTCTTACCCTTGCAGTGTGCTCCATTACCATAGCAACTGACAGTTTGTGTAGAACTACCATAACAATCAGCACCACCGTAGGATGGGGCGGGGTTAGTACAAGTTCTACTTCTGCTCTTGTATCCAGTACCACATTGTTTAGAACAGTCTCCATAGTAACCCCACTCACTCCATCCTCCATCCACTGAAACTGCAACATATCAGCGTAATCGCTGCAGTTGTTATCAACTCAATCTAGGCACACCAAACCGCACTAGAGTGACTGATGGCACAACATCTATTGTGTTTGTTCCATTTTAAGCACTGGGATATACATTGTGTAGTGTAGTATCATAACTTTATATGTACACTTACTAGTTGGCATGACTAAAAAGACAAGTGGAAGCTTATCTAGTATTCTGGAGTTGTCATCCCAATGTAATATATATATAATCAAGGAGAGAAAACTTCAAAGTAAACTTGATTTGGCAAGTTTTGAATGGTTCAAGTTGAAAAGTTTTCCCCTTTATGGGAAAACTTTGTATTTTATATGAGCAATACCTTGGCAGTGGTGAGTGTTACACTCTCTCCTTTGTTGACTGTCGCCATAGCAACTGCCACTGCTGTAAGATGGTCTGTTACAAACTCTAGATCTAGTCTGGTAGCCGCCTCCACAATATTTACTGCAGGCACCCCAGTGGCTCCAGTCTCCCCAGTTAGTATAACCTACAATGCACATTTACACAATCATGTACGGCTAAATGTCAATTATCTTTACAAATAATATTATATTGTTAAATTCAACCCTGAATTTCGCTTCCGTATACAGCAAGTTTATGAAACTTCCATATAGCCAATTATCTAACTTTCAATATAGAGGGTCAAAATACATGGCTGTACAGTAGGCTAGTTTGATGAAGCATGCATACAATATATTGTATTAGAGTTAATTTCAAACACTGACGTTAGCACAGATAGAATATAATGTTAACAATTATATACATTTACTAGTACTTATACACATGACAGGTAGTTGCAATACTATCATACCTCTCCTCACATAGCCCTGTGAGTATGTGCCATGTCCGTAGTTGCGCCCAGCAACTGCTATACCTGCCAAATAATGTATACACTCATTAGTATGATGATACAGGATATCATCACATGCTTAGCTTACAGAGAAGCACCTTGCGATGCTATAGGTAGTCATGTACATGCATGTAAAATCTAAAACGCTGTAATAAAATTAAATTTGGTTTCCAAAATAATTTCAAGTAACAATCATAGCAAGTGGAAAAGCAGGAAAAAAGGAGAGTAGCTCTCTGTCCATGCATTAATATGTACCTATAATCAACTATGAACTATTATTGTAAGGAACGCCTCAGGCTACTTTTATATACCAGAACAAATTATGCACTAAGTCATCACTCATGCTGTTCTTTGTTTTATCAAACCATATTAACAAATGAATATTCAATTTATATTATAACACACAGTACTAATATATTAGCCATGAAAGTCTTTTTAGATTTTATAAAGTTGTTATCAGTACTGTTGTAATTTAAATAAGATTGCATAGGATGCTTTGTTTTTCCATGATGGTTACCATGGTTACTCCTTTAATTGATTATAAACTACATTGACATGAGTACAGGATATTTCTTTTGTTAGAATAAAATATGATGCTAATAACTTACCTATCAGAGTCACTACCCCCAGCAGAAGTACAAGCTTAGCCATTCTGAAATATGAAATTTGTAAGTTTATTTTATTTGTAAATATACATTTAGTATGATAGCGTTACTTTTGCCATCTGTTCAACCTAATCCAGTTTTTAACTACAATATTGATACACTATGCCTGCATAATGTACATGTTACATGTACATGTATATGTGTGGACTATCACATTATTGTACAATGTATAGGCTAAGTATTCCGTGGTAATATTAGATTAATATTAGCTTATACATGTACTTCCTAGGTTTAGGCTGCCAAATATTGGATTTCATTTACATGTACATCTATAATAATCATAGACATAAATATTATTTATTGTATAATATCATTTAGTACATGTGCTACACTGATAGCATGTAATATAACAAATACTCCGCAAATAGACTTATTTATTTCTTTTAAAGTAAACCAATTAGCTATTTGAATTATTACATGAGAACCGATACTAGCAGCCAAAAGTCGCTGAGTATATCCACATAGGAATTCAGTGGCACACACCACCATATGCAGTACTTTGAACTACCGGTCCAGTGTACCAACCTAATATATTCTCCTTCCAACTCTATTGACCAGTTTATGAGTGTTATTTACTATAAGTATGTATATACATGTATAGTACTTACGTTCAGCCTTGCTCTTCCAAAGTTAATTTGTTAATTGAATTCTAGTCCTACAGCTCTCCTTTTTATACCTCAACAACTCCATCAATCATGCGAGAGTAGGAGATGATGACAGCTAGTTGAAACGTACCACTCGATGATTCGGCACCATGGAATGAGTATTTTCCATATTTCTGCATAAAACCGTGCACGGACCTATTTATCGGTGTATCATGTGTATGGTGCTCTTGTCACGCACGAAGATCCAATTAATTCTAATTGTACTTCCTTTATCAGAGAGTTTCTGACTGGGTGATTAATTTCTTTTTAATTTTCCCTAATTATTACTTTGGGAAGTTACTACCAGTTGACATTACTACAAGTCAAAATGTATAAATATACATGTATCGTTTCAGCATCTTCTCCGCAAAAAATCAAATCATAATTTGCATTTGAATTGCTAGACACTCGAATTGATAACATGAAAACACAACTCAAGGAAGTGAAAACAAGTGGTTACCTGAACTACCCTCTTACGTGGTGCTAGTCTGAGATCCTACATGCCATCCATAAATAGCATAAGTAGTTAATCACACTTACAAATTATCATTTAGTGCCATGTGTAGAATGATGCAATCAACAAGGTATTTTGGGAAATTATATTAATACTTTAATCTTACATTAATATTATAATAATTATTATATTATGCAATGAAATACAAGTGAATGTTAGAGCCAAAATTTTTTTTACTCTTGATAAACTCTTCATCTGCTCCAAAAAAGCTAATCTATTTCAACTAGCCAATTTACTTTCCTGTTTGTGTCACGAGAAACTGTAAAAGATGACTGAATCTGCAGTAGTTCCATTCATTTAATATCCAGTGGACTAATAACTCACGTAATTAAATACAATGCAATGTGTAGGTACTCTATGCAGCTCCAGAGGCTAGGCAGACAAGTCAGTTACAACAACCAGAGATATCGACACCAGACTTAGTTTAGATTAATGTAGGCGTAATGCACACTCTTCAGGAACCTTCCTCCCACATCCCATGAAAATTACCAGTTTTAATCTTAGCTCTTAATCTCAGGTAAGAACACAATGTTCTAGAAAGATCGGCATTTGTCTCACTTGGAGTGGGGACGGCATCAAAGTGGCCAGGTTGTACAAGAGCATTATATGGTTGGATGCCCTTCTTAACACCACCAATGGCCTTTAGGGGATCAAACTTGGATCTCCTTATGGAATTCCAGAGCTCTAACTAATTCACCCACATCTCACTATTTACACAGTATTAGATACAGTAGAGCTCATATTAGTGTTTTCTATACTTTACAGAGTTGCAATAATATTTTACATTATGAAATATTCCTCCTTCACCCCTGTAAGGCATCAATCAATAATATTCAATAAAGTTTTGGTCATCAGGAACAAATCATGACAACAATGTGGTTGATTGATTATTACAAATGTTTAGTCTAGATCACTGTGCTACTCTTCCCCATATGACCAGCTGTACCCAGTGAAGTGGTGAGATAACTTTCTATTTTCTGTACATTTTCCTGTACCAAATTTTTAATTGCTAGAGGAGCTATTGCTTCATCTATAAAGAATTACTTTTGTTGCAACAATCTTTTAATAAAATTCATTATCAGTTTCCAGTTCCACTTCCTACAATTTACATAATTATCTCAATTGGAGAAAGCTAGCGACAGGGCAAAGTGTGTATGAATCATGGTGGCAATATATACATGTATATATTTACGATTGGTTGCATTCCTTCCTAAGTGCTATTGCCCAATGACAGCTGTATCTGGTAGCGCCTGTATCGATTATTAAATTTTACTTCTGAACTTGTCTGCTGCAGCAGTGATGTCTCTATTGGATGAATCTGCTCAGTAGGCTAAAGCCCGTTTAATGGGGAAACTTCCCGCCCTATTATACACATTTTACAACATCAACAACCCCTACACACATCTGCAGACGTGGGCCTACAGAATAAACATGTCCCTTATATTACAGTATTATAGGCTTATTTTCCCTAAGTATTTCCTGGAAGAGGCAGTAAAAATTATATTTCATCCCTCCTTTCATTTCTATCAGTTAATGATTCACTCTTTGGTTATGGCTATTACTGTTATAAGATAACAATTAAAGTGTTACTATTATTGGATTACTGGATCCAAAAAGTGGTAGACTGTGACAGGCACACACTAGAGCTAGAGGAACTTTGTTTGGCCACAAGAGCTCGTTAACAGATCATATCTGAGTAGCTACAATCAATTGCTGTGATTTATGAAGACTTGTATTCAACACGTGCTAGAAAAAATGTGAAGATAAAAATAAGAATAGCATCATGACTTTTATTACTGGGAACAATTTTTGAACAAGTTGTAACAGCATATTTGTATTTTTGTCACCCCACAAGCACAAAATGATGTGTTGTTAAAAGATTTTATCGGCTTATTGTGCTTTCAAAAATATTCCATATTCTGCATGGTCTGTAGATGACATTGCCTGTATGCAAATATTATTTTAGATCGTGTTTCTGTTACTAGCGCTCTCTTTTAGGTCACGTGATTCAACTTGCTGGTGTATTGCAAAGAAGACAACTACTACGTTGGTGGGCAAACATTAATTTGACAACTTTTTAGAAAACATCTACACTAAAGCATTGACATACAATGTACATGCAACCAAATAACCTGCATATACGCCTAATCTATTATTATTTTGAAAATAATATTGGATGTTCAAGTATAATCATTGGTCGACAGGGTCTTGCTTACAAAATAGTCTTAAATATCTCATATATTGTCCCAGCATTCTCTCTGTCGTCATATTCGCTTGCTACAAAACTAGTTTTTTTACATGACCAAAATAATGAGCGTCATTATTTCAGAACCATTGTATGTAGCTGATGCCCTTCAACTTCTAAAGAATAGATGGGTTGCGACCTAGCTTTCAAGCCAATCCCCAACTCCCCACCCACTATTTGGAGGATATAGAACACATGCTATGTTATACATAATATAATTTATACAGTATGTGTTGACATTACCCGATTGTGGGTATGACAGTGCAAATTACAATAACCAAAAGTGTATAAGTAAATACATCTATAGCAACTGCAAGTGAGCTGAAAATATGTGACTTCCTTATTTATGCAAATCCTCACATATAATATGCTTTGCCTTCATGCAGTCCTTTGATACTGATGGTGTATAGAACATTAATTCTATGAATTTCTGGTGCTAACAATGTGGTACAGGAATTGCTATCTGAATAATTTACATATATTTATTTTATGCAATCTATTATTATAAACATAAACATGTTTGTAGACACGCTGTGTAGCTTATTTACTACGAATGTAAATCAGATTAAGGCCTACACTATGTCTACAATGCGCATGCATTATCCTAGACGTGGGAAGTAGAACCCTGTACCATGCAGAATATGGTAATTAACTGACTAATTAACATCCACTGTTACAAGCAGATTACTGTTCTGTCCAATCCTCTACAACCCCAGATCTTGTTTACCAATTTGAACTTTGGGTTTGAGGTGGAACAATAGGCATTGTAAAGAACAATTTCTCCTGCTGGAGCTTAAGTAGATTTGGCCTGTCTCTCTGATAATTGGTTATTATTTAAGGTGAAACTGTTTATACAATCACTATCACTTTTAATGAAGACATTAATTGAAGGTATCAAGACAAAGTTGGAGTAATACTTATTATAATAATTCTGAGATTTGACATTACATATAAGTAAGTCTACGTTGTGTTTTGAGGAAAATATCACGTAACAAGAGGTCGAGTGTTAGGTGATCAGTTTCAAATAAATGTATAGGACTTGTCAAAAAAACTCTATTATTAGATTTTTATTGAGTAAATAGCTTAGGTAACATAAAAAAACTCTTTTCCAGATTGAAGAGAGAGACTTAGTACAGACCCTACAAAATAATGTATAATCCAAGAAGCTGTGAATTTAGCTAACAATGTCCAGCTGCAATCAGTCACAAGTCCAAGGTGACATACTGTGAACTTGGCTTGTGGAATGCCCTGTAGTTGGCTAATCTGAATAGATGTAGGAATAGCAGTTTATTTGGGAGAGAAAAATTGAGAAGAATGGCCAAGAACATTGAATTTCATACAACATGACATTATAAACATGTGTTAGAATTGCATGTACACGATTGTATGCTGTATACCTAAATTCACATGGGTAAAAATGAATGTCGAGTGACATGCACATGAATATCGTATGCCTGACTTAGGCAATAACAACTAGTACACATAAATTGTAACTAGACTGCTGCACAGCATTGATGCTTGCTACCTACAAAACACCTAAACTATTATGTTATATGGTAATATTATTATGCTAATGTATTTGACTCAGCAAAAATTTTACTTGGTACAAGCTGATGTTACCTAACAACTTTGTTATAATTAAACATAATGACTCGTTGCCATACCATTCTCTGAGTGTCTCTCTTATCAATAATTTATGGCAAGTGGTCGTGCCACACTTGAATCAAACAAGTACAGTTATTCTATTAGACTGACATATGTATCCATCAATCATTGTTCTTCACCTAAAATAGTTTTAAATCTATTTATTCCTAAGAAACTTGAGGGTAATAAATAGCTCCTTATTTGGAAATTGGTGTCGATGTCTATTCTTTCTATTAACAGATCTGTTCAAGTTGTATAATACACTTCCAAGTATCTTTAGCCAGTAAAGTTAAGGAGGGTTGCCTCAATATGGTGGTTGAGATGCTAAAAGTCTGTTAGGACACGAATCAAAACTTCAACCACCCCATTCAATTTGTCACCTTACCAGCCCAATACCTGTCCCTTGTTGGCCATATTTATCACAGGAGCAAAACTAATGTAACTGCACGCTATATTGCTTGAACACACATCCTGTTTTAACTACGACTTGACAGAAGGTGCATTCAAGATGGCTTTAATGATTCATAGCTGGAATTAAAAAAGACTTAAGAAGTAGATAACTAATGATAGGTTAGCGGGTACACCCCCACCCACAGGGTTATATTTATCTTTTCATTAGTAAGAGTAAAAAATGATTTGCAATTATACTGCACAATTTATTAGATCTGTTAAGAGTATTGCAATTATTCCATGCGTATGTAGTAATATATTGATAACATGAATAGATATTTTTGAGTAAAACGAGTTTAGATTTCACATATAAAAAGGGAACTTTCTAAGCAAAATTTATTCTCACTGATCATATGTTTACATGAACTTTATGGTACATTTCACGAATTGCATTAATAATTTGAAACAGACAAATCCCATATGCAGTGTGAAGAGCAATACATTCCATCTTTTGAAGTTACATATTATTTGGAACAAAGTTGAGTAGAAAATTATGGGAACATCTGGGATACGATCTTTTTGGCTGACGATTTATATTATCGAAAATTGGAATGATTCAACAGCAGTTGATATTATCCAGTAGGTGTTTAATGCTTGATTTATGGTAACATTGTGTGTTACTCTACAATCTAAATATAAACCATTAATAGACTACAAATCATGTACATACGTTACCAGGGAACATGCCTGACAGACCTATTATTATCATTTTCTAGATTACTTACTATTTGCACTATTTTAATATCTTGATGCCGCAATGGCTAAAGGCCAGTGCTTCTAGGCTAAAGATTTGCTGAGCCACTGCATTACTCTATTTAAGTAAGCTACTGCTTTGTCAATTCCTTGAAATTTTTGCCTTGCCATCATTTTTAACAAGATGTTTTACAATCATACGGTGTTGTGTTCAATGTACCACTTTGCTGTAAAGCTTATTTGAACACGACAATAACAATTCTACGGTAAGTTTAATGTTAGTTGTGATAGGCAAAATCTCTTACAAATGTTAAAATTTGCAAAGACCACGTACATTTCTTTCTCAACAAGGATTAATTGTGAAAGCAACTCCTGGCTTAGCCAAGTCACCCAAGTAAAAGAGAAGACAACTCCCAGGCCTATTCATTACTGTTGATACAAACATGGCAGGGTCGTTGAAATGGTTTTATAATGCATGGGGGAGTAGGCACCAACATTATATAGCCTGTATAATATAATATTATAATCGATCACAAAAACAATTCAAACAAACAACCTCTGCTATACCTGGCGCAATGGTTGGGATTCTAAGCCTTAAAAGGTTAATTTCTCCTACTGTATATTGTACCAATTGATTTCAACCAATAACTAACATAATTATAAAGATTCATTCTTTCTATTGATGCAGCAATAAAGCATGATTTGTCAGTATATTCCTTGTATTTTATAACGGATTTCCAATTCAACTACTATTTTATATCCGAGAGTAAGTTCAACAGGGTGCGACAACTCCCTAACTTTGCAAAACATTATGGTCATTTTCTTAATGGAAAACACACCAATGGTGAGTGAGCTTCAGAATTTTCTCGATTAAAATTATTTAAAACTATCATGATAAATATCCTTATATTTGGAATTACGTTTGTAGCGCATGCTAAAGTAGTGCTGAACAGTGTTTCGGTTTCATTCAGTTTCATTGGAAATTATCCTCTCTCAGTTCAGAACCGAAAACCACGGTGTGATTTGATTCAAGGTGTCTTCGCGACCTCTTGGACGGACCTAGGTTGCAAGTAAAAACTACAAGATGGCCGTCCGACCTAGGCCAGAAGGGCTATTGGCCTGAGATTTTGCTTGGCCAGACGAAACCATCCCTAGCTCACCAGCACGCCTAACTTTTTCACGCAATAATGAGGACTTTGCTTTTGGCCCAGTCTAGTGTATTCACGATTCTGTGACAAATTTGTGCCAGAAAATATTTTTGCAAATTGGCCTGGGTCTGCTATTTAGGTTGCGAAGACACTTTCAGTATTCATTTTTAATTGCATCTACGTCATCATCTCTTTAGCGTATTCATTTCTTGCTGCAACCACGCTTGCCTTTCAGTGATGGTGGGTTGTAGCTTTAATCAGTGTTTCTCATATATAAGGAAGTATATATTGTTGTAAAGAATTAGTAATAAATATTTATAATTTATTAAATGAAATCATAACGTAGGCCATTATACATTTTACATGTTGTTAAACAACGGAGTGTGACAACTCCCAAAAATTGGCGTGAAATTAAAATTTTGATTCGATCTATTTTTTCAAATGTTTAAAAAACTAAGAGAACTGAACAGTAGCACACAGCCTCAGTTTCATTCAATTTATTTTAAGTACAACCTAAAAGCCGAATTCAAGCGCAACTCAAAGCTACCCAGTACTAAAACTCTCCACCAATAAGATCAGAAATGTCGTCTACTCAGGTAACCAGTGTTCCAGTTTGCCTTTGTATTTTATACAGTTGTGATATTGGAGAGCAACCTTGACAGTGAATAAATGTGGTTACCATGGTGAAAGAGTTTATAGCTATTGTAATTTACGGTTCACTGAAGAGAGCCACTACCCACTCTTATCTTGCTAATAATATGTGAAACAAACTAAAATTTAGCTGACTTCCTATTTTGAGTTTGATAGTTTGCCCACATGGAAGTCTCTGTGGCGCAATCGGTTAGCGCGTTCGGCTGTTAACCGAAAGGTTGGTGGTTCAAGCCCACCCAGGGACGATATGTTTTTTATTTCTTTTTCAGGTAGTAAAATTTTGGGTTCCATTTGATGCAATTTCTATCATATTCCATCAGTATTGTCTACTCACAACTAGGTGGTCACCAGTAAGGATGCAGTATGCACAGAAAGTGTCAGAACTTTGTGAAAAAAATATCAATCACATTTGTTTTGACAAAATTTATCATAGATGCAACCAGAACTGTGGACAGGATGGATTGGTGAGGGAAGGGTGCTGATCCAGTTTCTTAATGGTACATTCAAAATTTCGTAGTATTTTTATATTACACCGTCTGACTATTCCAACATTCACAACATTATTTATTTCTTTACATGTTTCACACAATATATACATACACTATACATGGCATATTCATAAGGTACTCGCACCCAAGCACCTGCTGCAGTGGGAGCACCTGCATCATCAACTTAAAATAGGTGAAATACGTGGGTTTGTGGATAATTGTTCATCATGACCCGTAAGCTAAAATAACTTTAGTGTTGTCAGTGTGGTGTTTGTGGGCAGGGAGCAAACATGGTTGAAAAACAAATACGGGTGCTGATATCTATAAATAAATAGAAAACAAAGACTCTCACACATATGCTCGAAAACAAATTTATAAGATGAAATGGAGCTGAAAAGGTAAGTGGGAATTACTCACTGAACAATCTTGTTAGCATTATACCTACGTATCCGAGAGAACGTCAAAGAACAGATACATCAACTAATAGACACGGTGTAGATGACATACTTGTAGTTCTACATACAAATGTTTGTACTAAATAATATAATTATAATGAGAATAAAATATCTGAGTGGTGAATAAATATTAACTTGCAGAAGTTTGATGTTGATGTACTCATTAACCTTTTAGGTATTTTTTTCTCTTTAACATAACAGACTAGTAAATTTGGAAGAAAATACTGTTTAAAATGGCTAAACTAGGTGAAAATACGTGTGGCAAACATTTTTATATTAGCAAGTCCTAAGTGCTACTGTTAACCCACAAATATAGAGCATTTTAGATATTGACAGGAAAACAAGGGAGACAAATCTAAATTTCTCAAACATTTTCTGCATGCACCGTGTACCCACCTCATTTGTTCCACGTTGAACACTGATCACATTGCATAATGCTTATAATACAATGATAGAAGGCTTGGGTTGTCATTTGAGGGGCCCACTCTCAACTTAGAGTTTTCCTATTTTGAATATGACGTACAATGCAGCTGTTATAGTGTCAAAATTTCTTCCCCGAAAGGAAGGTAGGTATTCATGTACATCTATGTCCAATGTAGAAACTTCAATCCAATTTTGAAAAGCATTCAGGTTGCAAAATACCAATATGGATGCTCTTTGTAGAATATTATGTTTGGAATTGGTAGCAATACAAATTTCTAGAGCACTTTACCTGGGAGATACACTGAACTACTAGCTCTGTGCAATTCTCGCTGTCTCTGGCAGTTTGACAATGCTGATCCAGTATACAGTATTTAACACTTTTTAAACATGTTTTGCTGTAAATGATATTTTATACAGTATTGCCAAGGTGTGTTACTAGGCATATCTCTGGCTGCACTGATGAGGTGTCAAACAACGTGCAGTGATAAGCAGCAATTAGAGTAGTTTTCATGCTCATACAGTAATTAACCATAACGTGTGCAGCTGTGAATTATACTGCTGAGAAGTACAATGTAAGTTTACAGTATAAAATCCACCACAGCATTTTAATACTGGCCACAGATTGACCTTTATCACAGCTCTACCACATTGTAGCTAACAATGCTAGAAATTACTGTACATGTACTGTCAACGCCCAAGGACACTATACATAGCTAAAGCAGGGTCTAACTTCCACCTAGTTTGGATGTGATACATATGGACAGAAATTTAACTATGTCTATGGAGAAAGTCTAATGACAATGTTGACGAGCACTAATATGCTTTATTGTGACGCTAGTTATGATGATTTCCACTTCTTTAATGTCTGTACAGGGGCTATTCAATTCTTTTCATGAAGAAGCAATCTTAGAGTCTTTCACAGCTCACAGGTAATTAACATGGTTTTTAAATAAAACGCATTACGATGGACTTGCTTTTCTAATCAACCCTGGATGTGAAAAATTATACATGAGAACTGTCCGCAAAGCAGGGCAAAAATGTTTTCTATGGATCCTATCGAAAACCGGTAGATTGTCCAATCAGCAAGCTGATTACAATAAGCTTCTCCCTATTCATTAGACATGCCTACTAGAGAAGTACATAAGAGATTAATTTTTATTTATCTGTCATTTTTACTCCACATTGAAGTACTGAAAGTAAGATTCATTGATACTGCTGTCTCACTGATTATATGTGTACCACATTATATACACAAGTCATACATTGTATATTACTGCATTGTTTTCCTAGTTTTTATTACTCATAAATGATGTTGGCATAGATTCTGAATCAGCAGTAATTCCATGGGTTTATACTAGATTCTGAATGACAAAAATATTAATCAAAGCAGTAAGACAAAAAAAGTTAAAGATTCATTGTCGATAAAACGGCATATCACATAACTACATATAGGGGCACGGGAAACATTGTGATTAGTTAAATGACTCCATGGAGAGGAAGCATGAATCTATAAGTGAAAACTACGTTACTAGTTTGAGTTCGGATGAAAGCATTTGAATACTTGGTGAGTTTAATTGTACATAATGCAATTTGACATGCAACTCAAAGTCAATATACATGCAACCTATTCGCAGCCCACATTTATATTTAAGACCAATATTATTTATTGAAGATTTATATAATAATATATAGGGTTTAGAAGCTGAGAATCTGGAAATTAATGTCTGTACATGCTCATATTTGCGTTTATCTTTTAGTTTCAAGGAACTGGAGCAGCCACTATGAGTACACAAATACTTGTTACATTGTGTAAGTACCAACATATTATCACATTATTCTTTGTCTATATAACATTTGAGCTGCAAGAAGTAAGAGAAATTTGAGATGAACTTGCAAATCGTCATCAATATTAAATCTAAAATATTTTTTACTGTTTACCTTTCAGTAACTTCCTACCTAATTCAACTGCATGTAACTCCTCTGTTATTTCCACTATGCTTTTCCTGTAGCAGCTGTTTATGCATGTACAGTCATGCTTAATTACATGAAGTACTGCAATAAGATACACTCCACAGAATTAATCCTCCGCTATTTATAGCGACCAAATTATTTATGACTTATTCTACTGATTAACATACAAAATTACATGTAGGTTTACATTTGTCGCATATACGTGTGAATTGCCTTTACACCCATCAATGACATAGATGTCAAAGCAATTATTGTATGCCATATTGACATATATTGACATTATACATGTACATGTATTTTGTTGGTTTTAGATATTCTATTTGGAATCAACAGTGTTATTGGGTGTAAGTATCAAGCTATAAATTATACAGGTCCTCATAATAATACAATATTCAGCACGAAAAGCAATGTATATTTTAGGTGCATCTATGAATACATTTGGACAACTGGCATTTAATTCAATTTTAATTAATTTAGAGTTCCTCAATAAAATTTCACTTATTTGCACCAATAATAGAAATTGTATTCTGAGTTGTTTATTAGTGTGCAGTAGAATAGTAAGAAATGGTCATGATAATCAGAACCCAAGCTAATGCCAGCTCTATCTAAACATTATACAGATGATTGTGTTACAAATATATCAGCCACTGCCGGAGAACTAACTTCTCCAGATTTTCCATCCAACTACCCCCATAATGTGTCATGTGAGACCACAATTGACTCCACTCTTGGCAGAATTACTGTTCTATTCACCCACATGGCCATTGACTGCTCAGACAAACTGCAGGTAAGCAAGCAAATAAATATTAAAACAGGTTGCTGCAGGTTGTTGCAGGTTGTGGCAGATTGTGACGGGTTGTAGCAGGTTGTGACAGGTTGCGACACTTTAGAATGGTTGGACATACATGTATTTCTTGTCACCATAGTGCTATGTTATCGTGTGAATTGCTCATATCAGCGTTGATTTACAGCGTCCATTTACCTGCATACATGTACGTCGAATGCATTTGATATGTAGATATGGGATGGCAACACAAATGAAATGCTGAGGGAAGTCTGTGGGTTTGAACTCATGTATCTGGAAACGGATACCTCTTATATTAAAATATATTTTGAGACAAATAAGAATCAGTCAAACATTGGATGGAGGTTGGTTTGGAATAGTAAGTATGAGTATAACATTTATTTCTTCAATCGGCTTAGTTGACTTCATTATAGACTGAGGTCCAACCATCACAATCACCAAAATAAATGATGCAAATAAAGCATGGGCACTAATAAGCCATTGATCATAATTAGAAGTTGTCCTCTCCCAAAATTAGGAGAGGACAACTTCTAATTATGATCAATAGCTTATTAGTGCCCATGAAATAAAGTTATTGCGAAATGCATGCAACCTACATACAGGTGTATGCAACTAAGATTTAGGTCAAAGTGTTGAATTGAAACAGATAGATGTACTCGTAGATGTATAGCTGTGTGAATCTGGTTCCACAGCTTGATTTGCTACTCTACCAGTCTGGATGACCCAGTAATTGCAAAATATCCGAATTTGAACCAGTTTAATTATATTCTATATTTCAATACTTATCTGCTACATAATGAAAACTGTTCCATACTTAGCCTCATGTTTCTTATGTTTTCATAGCCTTGGTTCTGTGAACTTGGGCAACTATGTTAATTTTGCTGACTGCATAGTATCATTGTTTTTGTTCCATGTTTCTACATGTGCAATATAATACCATTTAATTCTGGCATATAGTCAATGTGTGAAGTTATATCAGGGGTAATAATATGCCTATGCTTTGTGCTTTAGTTATGGTTACCGGGCCAACATTTAATATGAGACCAGGATCCCAAGGCTCACAGTCGTTCAATCACAGAAATATAAACCAGATGCCTCGTACATTATTGAATGATGAAGATGGTGTTGCTGACTTAAACATTGCATCTATGGACTTTGGCAGTGGCTATGACTAGGTTATTGTAAGTAAATACCCTGCAATATACCCTGCAATATACCCTGCAATATACCCTGCAATATACCCTGCAATATACCCTGCAATACACCCTGCAATATACCCTGCAATATACCCTGCAATATACCCTGCAATATACCCTGCAATATACCCTGCAATATACCCTGCAATATACCCTGTAATGTACCCTGCAATATACCCTGTAATGTACCCTGCAATATATGCAACGCGCAGCACAGCGTTTTTTATTACATAAATTCTTGTGCTTATCTCATCCTACCATAACTTGATAATCCAGTCCCGTCAATGTAAGTTTGTGCTGACACATCAAAGCTAGATTTGAAAGATACAAACAAGTGAGTAATGCCCGTGAATAGCCTGATGGGAACCCACAATGGCAGGTACAGCAAAACCTTTAGCTTCCATATAGCGCACCATGCATAACATATAATACAACACTTGTGTGGTGCTTGTGAACTACCGTGAATCAGGAATGATGCACCAAGTACATGTACAGGTCTGATATGGATCAAATTCAGTAAGGTTATAATGCATTTATATTGCCTATTGTAGTGTACATACTGAGAATATGATGTGCAGTGAGAATGTGAGATGCTCTTCTATATTGCGCAATTGACAGTTAGACACATGCACCCACCAGTTGATATATCTTTATTGCAGTTCTTTGAGGAGCCATCAGGGAAGGAGATTGGTTCCTATGCTCAGAATTACACCAATTATATTGCGTCTGAGACAGGTTCAATGAGTATATGGTTCACTTTTGACTCCGACGATTCATATGAGATTCAAATCAAGCTGAACTACCAAGGAGGTACACGTAATAAAAACTTGACATATTATGTAAACCAGAACCAGAGAGATAACTTTCTTGTGCCACATTTAGCCGTGTTCTCTGTACAAGAATCAGAGAATCTGGCTACAATTTCCCTGCGACCCATAACTATAGGTTCATATACACGTATTTCCCACCAATAATAATTGTTATACTTGTATATTATGATAAATTACGAAATATATGTAAGATATTGGCACTTTCATTTCACGCACAGCACATTTACTGTATTATTTCCAACTGGTAAATGATTTGTTTTGATTTCCTTGTAGATGAATGCTCTACTAATTCATTCAATGCATCAACTGGTGTCATTACTTCTCCTGGTTACCCGGATATATACTATGGTAGACGAGCCTATAGATGGTGTATCAACTCACCTACAGGGAAAGGCATCAACATCCACATCACAGATATGAATCTACAGAACCCTGATTGTGCTGACGAATATGTCGAAGTAAGATTGAAGAAAGTTCTAAATAGAGTAACAAAAATAAGAGAATGGCGGCCTGCATCCCTTTGCTGTTACATGAATTTCACCAAATTCCAATATAATTGCTAAATGCATGACTTGATTGTGATGCTACAGTTTGTGCAAGGGTTTTTGGAATTTGTGAATAAGCAGTCAGGGACTGATTTTTCATGCATATCAATGAAAATACCCTTTTATGTCTGGTTTATCTGTCTGATTAATTTGATTATATTGTAGCTGTTCCTAAACACGGTACAACTCAGCTTCAGTTTATAAGCCACCAAAAAGAGTCCATTGTTAATACCTAAAGCTATTTTCGCACTTACAAATTTGTTACCATGAGTAGAGAAGCAAATTAAACTTACTCTTTAAGACAAGAAGGATAATCCAACCTTTCTTTTATCTTTATGCTAAGAGTCTTAACATAAAGATGAAATTACATCACACAAAATTGTATTATCACAGTGTTAATTGTCCCATAAGGCTCAAGGGGAAATTTCTTGGGTTTTTGCAGGTGATTGATAGAGAAGGGAACTCGACTCTATTGAAGCACTGTGAAAACAAGCCGACATATCTGAGAACTAAGAGCATCTTTGTTGTGATCATATTTCATTCCTCATTTTTTGATGCCGTAGGTGGATGGAGATTGGAATGGGATGGTGAGTATAAACAAAATAGTATTGAAATCTGGTAAGGCTGAATTTTAGTGATGATAATGATTAGCCATAAACAATGAAGCACCACAGCACTACACACCCCCTCCCTCTAGCATCACACATGCCCCCCAGATGTAGATCAACACGAGTTGTTGCAGAGTCATGTTGTACATCCTCCCATGTGTTTTCAGATGACGACGAAACAACAACGACTACAAGTACCAGACCGACCACCACCACCACTCCAACCACCACCACCACTCCAACCACCACCACCACTCCAACCACCACCACCACTCCAACCACCACCACCACTCCAACCACCACTACCACTGCTAGATTCTCACCTAGACCGCCATCAAAGTATAATGACACGCGTGAGTAATAAACCTGATAAATAACCATTATAATTAAAACTAATAAATAAAACCAATCAATAAATCTAATAAATAAGTCTAATAAATAAATCTAATAAATAAACCTAATAAATAAACCTAATTTAAATGAAACTAATGAGGACTAAAATTATACCAATTTGGTCATTGAGCTTGGAGATGCTTTCAATCAAATTATCTCACACTTTCTCAACAACTGCCATTATTGTTGTTATTTATTCACAATTAGTGTTTAAATAAGTCTTTGATTTAATATGCAGTTCAGCTTCTTATTGTAGCCTGTGAAATGTCTAGCGAATTCTACGGCGTCTGCCAATACAACAACCTTGAGTGCACTAATGGGACCTACACTGACAAACTCTGCAGGCGACCGATGAACCAAGGTCAGATCCCGTCCAATGTCGGGAAGGTTTACAGATCGTGCTGTATCACCGGTAGCACTTCCGGATACTCTGCTAAGCAGAGTGTCTAACTCTAAATACTTCTACTATAGAATAAGTTGCAGGAATAGTTAAGCTTATTTTTTACGAATATGCTACTGTTCGAAAAGACAGTTGAAAACCCCGAACCCCAACCCTCAGTTCTATACAGTTTTGAACTAACACACATTTACATTTATTGGGTTTTCTAAAAAGTTTACAGATGACATTATTTTGTTAAAGGTAACATGTTGACCACAAATAAACAAATATACATTATATACAACCCATAGGAGAGAATAAGTAAATAAACAAAGAGAGAAAAAGAAGTGAGGCAATCATTATTGCTTATGACAAGAGCCTATAATATAATATAATAATAGATACATGACAAGCATTAAAAGTATGTCCGGTTCCGAACTGTCTTTTTCGGAATGTCCCTTTACCATTTCTTACTAGCTGTGATTTTGCCTTCAATGATTGTTTAGATGAGCTTTGAAGCAAAGTCACCGGTGCATATTAAGCCTCTTCCTAATTCCTGCAATTTAAACAGAAAATATTCACTTACAGTACATTCATGTACTTTTAAACAAACTCATATATTCCTGAATCATAAAAATATTATGCTAATAAACATGCATGTTACCATGCAGGTTTATGGGTTGATGTCTATGCATATTTTCATTGTTGTTGAGTTTTCTTCTCTTGTCTCTTATCGGCAATAAAGATGACAACAATGATAATGGTGTTTAGCCAATTATGCTTTTCATGTATGTGATATTTTTCTGATCCAAAAATTCCTTTATAAGCAGCTAGAGACTTGAATCCACAACTGACTAATTACTTAGCACAGTGGAAAGACCATTGACCACATCGCTGGCTGCATATATGAATCAATTCCCTTGCAAGAAAACCTTACAATAATAATAATAATTATACATGTATATTCATATTAAGCCTGTGAGTTTTTAAATTCATGAGTATGTCGGGGCTACTAATACAAATGCTACAATTTTCTGCAGGATCTTCCATGCTAAATATTATAGCCAGTGTTTAGATTAACACATACCCATCCACAAGTTTATGAAGTCCGAATTGATCTTTTCTTTCTTTGGGCATTCACTAAGCTGCCAATTATAGCTTGAAGTT
Organism: Bugulina stolonifera; assembly: GCA_935421135.1. Lineage (NCBI taxonomy): Eukaryota > Metazoa > Bryozoa > Gymnolaemata > Cheilostomatida > Bugulidae > Bugulina > Bugulina stolonifera. The sequence goes on from OW285194.1 coordinate 8,365,265, forward strand.
TTCTTCTCCTTATCTCCAGGAAAGGCAAGAGAAGAGAATTTACTATTATAATTAAATAAGCTTATGATAGTGCAGTCATAGCTAGATGGCTATTATGTGACAAGCTACTCAGATATTAAATATCTCATATAGCCTCAATTAGACAAATCAGCAATAGTGATAACCAAACAATGTATGTATTATTAAAAGGCATCTAGTGCTCCAATTTATTTGTAGTTTTAAGTCATCAAATCCTGTTAGCTTTATTTACATTGTACATTGTACAATTTGTATATTATGTTATGCCTATTCAGATCTGATGAATGGGTTACTGTGAAGTGATGAAACTACATGTACATGTTAGTCAATTATTTAGCATTTGGTTGCTTTAGGTTACTGCAATAAATAAACATATCTGTCATGATATGACATTGCGTAATATAATTGCTGAGGAACTGTGTAACAGTTTGTTTATTTATTATACTAAATACATCATGTAAACCTCATTAAATTTAATAGAAAACCCTAAAAGTTACCAATACTATTATAGATAAAAATAGGAGGCACAAAGAGATGACAACTCCAGATTAAACATTAGAAAAATTTAACTGCTTAAAAAATAATTTTAATGCAAGCTAATTGGTAAATAATATGTTAAAACACTTAATGGTAGCAGTTATAGCCATTAATTGATCTCTAGAAGTTCTAGACTTCAGCTGTTGTTTGTTTAGTGCATTCCGTATCTATGCTGATGGTATTGCTGACTGTATGGTCCATACTGGTACCCATATCCATCTCTGTGCCCATAACCGCTTGGCTGGTAACCGTGGTAACCTGTTGAATTTACAGTAGATTGAGGGATTATGCAAGCAGTAAAACAGTAAATGCAATCATGCACATGTACAGTACATGTACATGTACAGTACATGTACATGTACAGTACATGTACACGTACATGTGCATGTGCATGTACATGTACATGTACGTGTAGCGTATATTGTGTATAGCAGTGTTGTGCAGACTTATCAGGGACATGACTGCACGATTTAACATAATATTGCACAGTGTTTCTCATTATCCGTAAAATAACACAAAAATCCGGTAAAGAAAGCAAACTTTAATTATACCCCATACAAAGCAAGTGCTTCAACAATATATCAATAATATCTGTAGGATAATAAAAATTTTAAATATTGCACCATGTATTATAACCTATGCATACAGTATCATGTCTTAGTCTGTTCTATTCCATACTTACACTGTCTGTAGTGTTTGCATGTCTCAGTCTCGCTGTTTTCTCCCTCGCAGTCCTTTCCTCCATTAACTGGTGCTGGGTAATTACAACTTCTGCTTCTAACTCTGAGACCTTCTCCGCAGTTGCCTGAGCATGATGACCAGTATGTCCAGTTGGACCAACGTCCGTCAACTAGAGGGTAGAAGAAATTCTAGATTACTTCCCGAGTAATTTTACCACATTTTTGAGAATTGGACAACACAGCATAGATTGGTAACTGTCAAAATATGATAGAAATACATATCAACGCAGTATACATGTACCTGGGCATTTGTAAATGTAGCAGTAGGTTATATCAGTATCATCTCCATAACAATCCTTTCCACCATTGGCTGGTTCTGGGTTGGTGCAGGTTCTAGTTCTGTTCTTTGTTCCATGTCCACATTTGACTGAACAGTCCCCAAACTGTCCCCACTCTGTCCATGCACCATCAACTGTTGTCGATAATACATGTACAATGTACTTCATGCAATTGATCTAGATTTACATCCAAACAAATATTAGAATGGAATACAAATTACATACATGGTACATGTACACACATTGTTATTGTACTGATACATGCTCATTATATTATTATTTAATTTTATCAACAACTGCACAAACAGCACTAACCTGGGCATCCTTGCTCGTTGCAAGCCTCAGTTTCAGAGCTATCACCTTCACAGTCGGCACCACCATGAGCTGGCGCTGGGTTGGTGCAAGTTCTCTCTCTGGTTCTCTCTCCACCTCCGCAAGTGGCAGAGCACATGGTGAAATTACCCCAGTCAGCCCAGGCACCATCAACTGCAGTTGAATATGCTACATGTATTTTAATACTTTCTTACCAGGCACAGGTTTGAATTTTTTTTCATTTCCGCTTCTCTACACTCATTTGGAGTTGCCTCCTCTCTCCAATGTATAAATCAATTATTGCCCAATATAGACTCGATTTAGCAGACGTAATTTTCTTCCAAATCTTTTTGATACATTGTAAAATGGGAAATATTTTCATTGTGATACAGCAGAGTTTGAAGCCTAAAAGCCCTACTGAAGGTTCACACAATCTTTTTCAAGTCAAATACTCGTACAGATAGCTAACTCATTACTATTGCACTGTTGCACTAATAAATTGACACCATTAAACATTGTACATGTATATTTGTATGCGGAAAATAATGACTACAGAATCACTATAGCCTAAGTTCTTTAATACCTGGGCAGGGCTGTGTGTTACACTCCCTGGTCTCAGATGCATCACCGTAGCACTCCCCATGTGATCCATGTGATCCATGTGATCCATGGTGGTACTGTGGTCTCCTACATTCTCTGGTTCTAGTCTGAGATCCACTGCCACACTCCTTAGTACAGTCGGACCACTCTCCCCAGTACCCCCAAACTCCGTATGCTAAACAGGTGTAGAACAAAGTTTATAAAAGCGCACTGTTGAATATAATGCAGTTTTATTACATGCAGTGAAAGTGATCGATGGAGGATATAATTAGTGTTCGGTTATTTGATGCTGCATTGTTGTTGGGACCTTTTAGATAAATTTATTGTAAATCTCTACTTACCTTGATGACTGTGTGAATATTTGTCTCCAAGAGTGGAGCCTGTCAACATAATTAAAATAATTAAATTATATATTCAATATTAATAATCAGGCAGGACTACACTGTCTTAGATGTTTCTAAGAGGCTACAGTATAGGAGATTCTGCTGGTGCTCCCAATGGTAGCCCATTATTTCGAACAACACTCAAGTCTATGAAATTAGATTCATGTTTGTATATGTGCAAGTAATGCAGTCTATGATCACACAAACTAATAACATGTGTAACTAATGCAGTGTTAGAATGACAGGTAGGCATCAATCATGAAGAACTATGCAAATTTTGCATTTTAATAATCTATAAGTTGTAGTAAATCTTTTAATTCACTTACCAAATACTGCAGCAAGAAGCACTATCACAGCTAACTTATACATTTTCTAAAACAAAAAATAAAGAAAATAAAATCTACACGAAGTCTGCTCAAATCAGCTGCATAACTGCATGCTGTTTTACCAATGTAAAATGATGATTACCTTTGCACATTCTCTGATGCATTAGAAAATTTTTGATTAAAAAAGTAGACCTACAATGTGCGTACAACATGTAAATAAGCAAATGAAGGTTAAAACTCTTTTGTCGTCAACGTCAAATGCAATGTATTTCTTTACAAAAAATACTTTTCTTTTTCTAAGTGAGCAATATATTTACCTTGTGTTATTAGCTCTGTGAGTACTGTAATATATTTACCTTGTGTTATTAGCTCTGTGAGTACTGTAATATATTTACCTTGTGTTATTAGCTCTGCGAGTACTGTAGAAGACCAACTGTTTGTAGTATGATGTCTAGAGAGCAGGGACAGCTGCTTATATAGTAATGTGTACATAGCATAACATCAGATAAGAGTTAAGAGATCGTGTTTACAGATATACTGACTTCCAGTTAAATAAATACCGGAGATGGTACTTTACTTAATAGCTGCCCCCAGGTGAATTAAGATAATAATAAATAGGCTCACTTTGGTGCCAGGAGTTATCTCTCACTATTTTTACTGTGTAAGCATGAATTAACTTGATGTAGATGTAGATGGGGGATTTACTATAACTATCGCTGGGCACCATCTGCAATTATATTCAACTAGTAACATAAATATTAGTCTATGGCCCCTTTGTCTTCTAGATTTGCCAACTAGTAAATAATTATAATACATGTATTAATATACCTACATGTAATTGAAATGGTTAACAGGCTCAATTCTGGCTTTGCGATTCCAAGAAACCAGAACTAGAATATTAGCACCTTATGTGTACTTATGGCTGAGAAATAAAAATAGGGATTATTGGGGAGAAAACAACGACAAATTTTCCTAGAAGTCTGCTGCCAGACCCGAGTGAGAGACATATAATAAGGTGAAGCCAGACCCATAATCTAGTCTGCTTGTTAACCAATGTACGTACAGCTTTACTTACTTTAGTAATAATTCTAGCATCACAGTCTGCCTGGACTAATTCAAAATATGTTTTGTTTGTGAATACAAGTCAAAAACAATGTAATAAAATATAGGCATGTTTAGCAATTTGAATAGCATACACATTTATGATTTCATACATCTAGCATGATACATTATTTGTTGACGTTATAGTGAAATTCCCACACTATGAACCTGAAAAATTTCAAATAAGGTAAAGAGGTACATGAATATGGAAACAAATAGACTATTGTACTCTAAAAGCTAAACCTAAGTCACGTGCTCCATTTTTGCAGGCTCCGTTACAAACTATATATTCTTTGTAATGCATATTCTACCTTAAACTTTAAATGTCCTTGACTATGGCCTCTATCTGAATATGTTGGGTGGCTAGCGAATATGTAATGAATTTTCGATCAAGTTGAATTTTTCGAACTAGAATTGAGCCTTGCGTTTTGATGACTGTTTTTCAATTTCAAAATGCAATTTTTTATCTTTTTGATTCATAACATTGCAGTGCTGCATTTTGTGCTTTCCTTCGGCTTATACGGACATAGCATTCATGTAATTACACAGAATCATCCATCCGTAGATTAATTGGTATGTCTGCCAACAGTTCAGCTGATTTATGATTGTTTGAGACGGAAATTATATTATTTTACACCATCATGTCTTAGAGTGTCCATACTGCGGCTCATCTCATGCATAAACTAGTATCATGCTAAGTATTTGAAAAAAGACAAGTATTTCACCTTTATCTCTGGGAAATGTGCAATAGATACATCTGTTTTCAGATGGCTGATTTTAGACACAATTTATGTGAGATAGCTGCAACAGTTTAAATATATGTTGTCTTGCTAGTCATTGCTTGTTATCAATGGTTAGAATTAGGAAATACATGTACCTACATGTACAGTGTAAATTTTTGACATACTTGTGACAAAGAAGGATTGATTCACCAAATTTACGCAACAAAGTTGACTAGGTAGATAGCTCTATCGACAAACCTCCTTAGCTGTCTTTGATTGAGTTGCTTTAAATATTTCAATATTTCAATTTAGTGACTAAACAGTGTACATGTATGAGATTTACATGTAAGAGTAAAGTAGGATAAATCATTGAAAAATATTTTTTACTTTTGGCTACACTGCAATGATGATTACCGTGTAATCTTCAATGGAAAACAGGATCGAAGATGACGATGATCTCCAGTTAAAAAAGAAATAAAGAAAGTAACTTCCTGTTCATCTCAAGATATCAATAATCTATTATTCTCATAAATAACCAACAAAGGAAGCTGAGAATGAGTCCATCCTTTATCTCAACAGTAATGATACCAGTTTCCTTGAAAGTAGCGACACAAAAGTAATGTCAATACATCTAATAACCAATCACCCTCACCGTACTACCATACAGCCTGTGTAGAACACAGTAACTTCCTAGCACTACTGCAAATAGCCTGGGTTTCACAAACTGTATCGTTGAATCTGCCTGAGCTGTCTATTCATCTTTTCCTTTACAATGATTAATCAGTACTTAGTGCAATCAACCAATAATGAGAACATAACTCCTAAAGACTATGTAGCAACTGCACATCCTTCAACTATTGCAAGCATCCCTGCATTTGATTAACTATGTTGGTAATATAAACCCATAGAGAGGTTACACAGCAAGCCTCTCTACATGTACAAAGCTCTATTCTCGACCCGAATATTGTGCAATAGTTAAATACATGTACATCTTAGTTGACCGACCCTCTCAGGGTTATTGAGTCATGGTGGTACAGGCAAGTTACATGTACATGTATGTGTACGTGTACATGTACATGTGCATGTATATTATAGAATAGAGTTAGACCATCTCTGTAACAATAAAAATATGGTTTCATCTTTCTAACAAGGTACCATTGGACCAAATACTGCCTATCTGAGATCTACCAACTGAAGGGGAAACAAACTATTCAGAGATAAGCAGGTGCCTGTAGCTTATCACTGTTTAATCTGATAATTGTGTTGGTTAAATGTTACATTCCTGGTTCATATCAGTTCATCACTATCAATGCTTCTTCCTTCCTATTGCAATCTTCAATAATTTTATGGCCATTAATGTGGGAATCTATATTTGGTAACCTGATTTCTCCACAAACCCATCGATCTGTAGACTGGGTACCACAGTTTTGTAGATAATAATTATGTCTATAGGGCACAGTAAAGGTTACACTTGCGGACCTAAAGCCACATTTTATAATAAATTATGTAGATGTATAATCATTGTTATCAGCATACGGTGTATACCTACTACTGCAAATCTGGGCACATACAGACACATGCTAGTACCTGATTTCCTATGAAGACTGAACCAAAACAGTTAGTACTCAGTCAGTGCCATAATCCTCTTTTACAATTTGGCTTGAGGGTGCAAAAATAACCATACATCCTGTAACTGGATGACGCTAGCACTTACACATCTTTTCACAATGTAGCTGAGAGTATTTTTGTTTCCCTTAATTGGTTACACATTGGTACCAAATTTTATTCAGAGAAATAATCCCTTAATATAATTTATGCCAACTAATTATGGATTACTAAATACCACTATGAGGTCATTTACATCTACTTGTCTATTAGCCAATTAAATGGACCTAGATTACAATTGTCACATTAGCTTGATAAGTGTCCAGAAATAGTGCATATACATGTAGCATTATTCATAACCTAACGACTAGTACATGCATGTTCTCCCTACATACACGCACTATCACGTTTATATCATAAATATGCCAACTGGTTCTTGACACTGAATAACAAGTTATTCCCACAAAGTGGGAAGTGCCATATCTTTCAGCGATTTCTCCCCGTAATACAGAAGCACTCACCTATCTATCCAAGTACAATACTAGAATTGGCACAAGTAGTGGTTCTCACCCCAACACACATTCCTCACATTCATTGATTTATTACAGTCACACCTGTGTTGTTTCTTCTCTCTGTTCTGGTTTAAGCATGTTCTCTTGGGCAACTGTATATACACCTACATGTACTTCCAGAGAAGCTTTAATTGTCAAGCATTGGGTATTATCCACCTGATGCTAGGCTTAACATTTACTCAAATATCCCAAGTAAAACATGAATATTTTGACAGGTCTTGAAGATTTAAGCAAAAGATTAGCAAAAAGCTGAAGATGCCATTTTGTCTGGGTACTAATTGATTTTCATCAACATGCATTTGTGAAATATCCACATTCCTTACTAGCATCACAAACAAAAGTTTGCTAAGCTAAAGGAAATACAGTAAACTGTGGAACATCTCATTGTAAAACTGTCTAGGTCAAACAAGCACGCATGAATAATATGCTTTAACCATTTGGAATAACCTTACAGAGGTGATTTACAAAACGTTGATATATTCAAATATCACACAGTATTTTATGTAGTAAACTATAGCCATGGATACAGCTTTATGCAAAGGATGTAAGTATATTCTAAGAGCATAATAATTATTTATGTAAGAAAAGCAGTAAGTCTGCAACTCTTTAGCTTAAACATCTACGTGAGCCGTTGGGCTTCTATGTTACAATTGCGTAGACAGCACCACAAATCCCCATGCAATGGAGTACCATAGAGGGAGAACAACTCTACGGTTAACTGTTGCCTGCATTCATTAAGTATGACAAGACTAGTCAATTAATTGCAAGTTCATACAGACTTAGGTTGGTACATTCTGCAATGAACGCTTTGATTCATGGAGTCTACCAGTAGCGTGACTCTATTTGAGGAAGTTATACTACTATTGCTCAGTTGCTAGGTTACCAAGTTAATAATTCTTGCACTTGTACATATCAAGAGCTGCAAGAATTGCATAAAGACTGTTATCACTAATTAAAATAATTTATCACAACTGTCAATCAGTAATATGGTTGTTGGATTATATATAGTAACAATTACCTACAGTAATTGATAAAATATATGTTTGTGCTTGTTCATGGAATACGTAAACCATGTTGTGACACGATGAATAAAACTGAATGATTAATCTAAAGGGTAAGTTTTTAGTATAAAAACCTCCCAGGAACATGTTAAGAGCACAGAATAACTTTGAGTGTCTAATTGTGAGCTGGTATCACAATCAAGATATTATAATGTAAGTATAACTACTTATTCTTAAACTAATGTAGAGGAAAGGAACATTATATAAAAGTAAAATATATAAAACAAGGCATATACTTACTATAATTACATAAGTTTAAAATTTAACATTGAAATTTCACCCAACGAGAGAGGAGTATGTACGATATATATCGTATTTTAGTATATTTTCAAGGTTCATAATTAAATGCAAATTACATAATCACACCATATACATGTAAAAGTAGATAGAGAAAGACACATAGCTAGAAAGATTAATTCAACTTGGTAACTCATACAAAGTTGCATTACAACTAGTATTCAAAAAGGAAACAAGCTGTTTACTATTTTATGTCTTGTTTTAGTGAAGAATTGTCAACATGATGAAGGCTGGTTTCCTTGCACTATGTGCAGCCCTTATTGGTAAGCAATAAATGCAATATATTATTATACACATGTAGCAGATACATGTTGCTTGATAGACTTCAGAAGCATTGCATTGTATTCCTTTACATGCAGTAGTAAGAAGCCAAATTATTATGACTTTAAATTGTAAAAATTATAAAATAATATGTCTCGAAAACTCAGAATTCACTATGGTCTGTTGTCAACATAGGCTACATATTCCACCTACAATGTACATTGGAGTCAATTATTATTAGATTCATTTTTTAAGGGAAGAGAGAAGATATGACGCAATTGTGTATTGGTTAGCAATATGTATTGATTTTACAGGGGCATCCATGGCCGACTACCAATACGGTGCCAAGTATATCAAGAAATACAGCAACTACCGGTACAGGCCTCACCAAGATCTCTACAAGAAAGGTTTGTATGATACACATGTAAATACAATCACGTACATGTACTTACACATCTGACTGCAACAATATTTTCTACGATGGAGATCATTGAATACTAAAGTCAATAGAGAGAATTGCCAAACCAACTGTAAATATAGGAGACATGCGCACCCTGTAAATGCCGATTTAACTAATTGCAGCTAACGGAGGATGGAGTGAATGGGGACATTACTCCGATTGCTCAGTCACATGCGGAGGTGGATATCAATATAAAACCAGAACTTGTACCAACCCAGCTCCTGCATACGGAGGGGATAACTGCTACGGAGAGGACAAACACCAAGTAGAGTGTAACACCCACCACTGTAAAGGTATGAGAATAGCCCAATAAATAAAGCTCTTGTATTGTAGAGTATAACCTACTGATGAATGTACATGTAAATACCACAATGTGACTGATTCATGACAAAAATTATCCACAGAAACTGATAAACTGTACATCTTGCATGTAAATTATAGTTTCTGGAGAATGGAGCGAATGGGGACATTACTCCGAATGTTCAGCCAAGTGTGGAGGTGGATACCAATATAAAACCAGAACTTGCACCAACCCAGCTCCTGCCTACGGAGGAGATAACTGCTATGGTGAAGAAAAATACCAAGTTGAATGTAACACACATTACTGTAAAGGTACGACATTTTACACAATGAACAATCTTGTCCTTTCTTCGTTTCTACAACCAATTGCACTAAACCAAGCATTGCAATATTATGAGCCTACATTCCTCTCTCGATTGTATTTTAAACATTACAAATTTTCTGGAATTTACTTCAGTTCACGGAGGATGGAGTGAATGGGCCCACGCTTCTGAGTGCTCAGCCAAGTGTGGAGGCGGATACAAATATAAAACCAGAACTTGTACCAACCCAGCCCCAGCATACGGAGGGGATAATTGCTATGGTGAAGAGAAGGAAGAAGTTGAATGTAACACTCATTATTGCAAAGGTGAGGCATTTCATATGAAATAAAAGCAGTTTAATAGCTTTCGCAAAGAACTTTATTTGCTCAATCTGACTAGTTCATCAAAATTTGTATCACATTTAGAAGTTTCTCACTCAGAATTACAAGTGTTGTAGTTACCAATAACCGACGCTATAGCAAAGACATTTCCCCAAAATAGTGGTGAAAATACATAACATTGCTAGCATAAAATGGCACTCCGCTATTTGTTTACTTTGCTTTCAAATCTTGGGAAATTTATTTCAGTTCATGGAGGATGGAGTGAATGGGCCCACTCTTCTGAGTGCTCAGCCAAGTGTGGAGGTGGATACAAATATAAAACCAGAACTTGTACCAACCCAGCCCCAGCATACGGAGGAGATAACTGCTATGGTGAAGAGAAGGAAGAAGTCAAATGTAACACTCATTACTGTAAAGGTGTGTTACTCAAACTTGAAAAATAGTCTCTAATTCTAGTTACTACATAATGTAAACTTTAAGATCACCTCTAATTACCCAGTATATGATTACACACTTGGCCTTATTTTTTATTTCAGTTGATGGAGAATGGAGCGAGTGGGGACATTACTCCGAATGCTCAGCCAAGTGTGGAGGTGGATACAAATATAAAACCAGAACTTGTACTAACCCAGCCCCAGCATATGGAGGACACAGCTGTTATGGTGATGAGAAGGAAGAAGTTGAATGTAACGCCCATTATTGTAAAGGTACATAGCACAGATTCATTAGTTCTCTGTCAAATCTTGCAATAAACCCTTACACGCGCCACTATAGTGCAGTTCAATCTCTTTCGCACAATGAGCAAAAGATCTATACACATTTCAGAGGAATGGTGCCACAGAGAACCTAACTACCGTTTTTTTGCATCTCATGACATTATTTCCAAAAAGTTTTGGTGGACAACAACAACTTGGTTCGTATTGTAGTTCACGGAGGATGGAGCGAGTGGACACACTTCTCTGAATGTTCAGCCAAGTGTGGAGGTGGATACAAATATAAAACCAGAACTTGTACCAACCCAGCCCCAGCATACGGAGGAGATAACTGCTATGGTGATGACGAGGAAAAGGTTGAATGTAACACCCATTACTGTAAAGGTAAGAACTTTTCAGAAACTGTTTCAAACACTGCAACCTATGAGAGAGAATCCATATTGTATGCTCTCCGCATTATTGCAGCATTATGTCGTCACAGAGTGAGCGCTGCAGTCACAATGATCCAATTAGATTTATTTTACTCCGAAAGAAGTGCAATGTATTCAAATGCCTCACAGTTACCGATATCGTAATTTATTTCAGTTGATGGAGAATGGGCTGAGTGGGGACATTACTCCGAATGCTCAGCCAAGTGTGGAGGTGGATACAAATATAAAACCAGAACTTGTACCAACCCATCCCCAGCATATGGAGGACACAGCTGTTATGGAGATGATAAACATTTAGTTGAATGCAACACCCACCATTGTAAAGGTAATAATCGCCAAATTCTCCAGCACAATTCTCATTGCTTCTCTTGACTTGAACCAAATGCTGCCGCTGCCATATCCATATGTTGCTGTTGTTGGCCCAGTAGTTGGTTGTTTTAATATTCATACAACTTACTTACACATGTGCTGTCATTTCAGTTGATGGAGAATGGAGTGAGTGGGGACATTACTCCGAATGCTCAGCCAAGTGTGGAGGTGGATATAAATATAAAACCAGAACTTGTACCAACCCAGCTCCAGCCTACGGAGGACACAGCTGTTATGGCGATGAAAAGGAAGAAGTAGAATGTAACACTCATTACTGTAAAGGTAAGGTATTGTCAGCACTTGGTTTGGTTTGAGATCTCAGATTACTTCATGTCCAGAAAGTTCTGCATCTTCTGTATTTTCGTCACTAGTTATTGCCTTCTCTTGTCCTTGGACAATATTTCAACGTCGCAACTTTCCTGCACTTTATTTTAGTTCATGGAGGATGGAGTGAATGGGCTCACTCTTCTGAGTGTTCAGCCAAATGTGGAGGTGGATACAAATATAAAACCAGAACTTGTACCAACCCAGCCCCAGCATACGGAGGAGATAACTGCTATGGTGAAGAGAAGGAAGAAGTCAAATGTAACACCCATTACTGCAAAGGTAAGATAATTTTTTATACTACATGTAGTTTGGATCTTTCACAATAGCAAATAGTCACTCCAGCAGATTGGCCACTTTATTCAAAATTCTACAATATTTCAAGGTTGCAATGTTCTATCATGCATACATGTAGCTGCGAATCATCAAAATAACAAAAAAAGATATACATGTACATATACATGTACGTAAAATTTAACTCATCTTTAGTTCACGGAGGATGGAGCGAATGGGCCCACTCTTCTGAGTGCTCAGCCAAATGTGGAGGTGGATATAAATATAAGACCAGAACTTGTACCAACCCAGCCCCAGCATACGGAGGAGATAACTGCTATGGAGATGAAAAGGAAGAAGTAGAATGTAACACTCATTACTGTAAAGGTAAGGCATTGTCAGCACTTGGTTGGGTTTGTGTATCTCAAATCACTTTGTGTCCAGAAAATTATGCATCTTCTGCATTTTTATCACCGGTTATTACTTTATCGTGTCCGTACAGTGTTTCAATGTTATAACTTTCCTGCAACTTATTTTAGTTCACGGAGCATGGAGCGAATGGGCTCACTCTTCTGAGTGCTCAGCCAAGTGTGGAGGTGGATATAAATATAAAACCAGAACTTGTACCAACCCAGCCCCAGCATACGGAGGAGATAACTGTTATGGCGAAGAGAAGGAAGAAGTTGAATGTAACACCCATTATTGCAAAGGTAAAATAATTGTTTAGAAACTACTTTAGTTTGAACCTTTCACGATAGCAAATAGTCATTTCAGCAGATTGGCCATTTTATTCAAAATTCTACAATATTTCAAGGTTGCAATGTTCTACCATGGCTTTGCATACATGTACCTATGAATAACCAAAATGATAAGGGAAAATATAATATTAAATTTTCAGTTCACGGAGGATGGAGTGAGTGGGCTCACTCTTCTGAGTGCTCAGCCAAGTGTGGAGGTGGATATAAATATAAGACCAGAACTTGTACCAACCCAGCCCCAGCATACGGAGGAGATAACTGCTATGGTGGTGACAAGCTCAAAGTAAAATGTAACGTGCACAAATGTAAAGGTAAGCTTACAAAACCGATCAATTACAACTTCTGGTCTTAGAGCTCTTCTAATATATATAAAATGGTTACAGGCAGAAACCAAACTGTAAATTAAGTGCTAATTTCATGTAACTTGTCTTCCATAGTTGATGGTGGTTGGACCCATTGGAGCAGCTGGTCTGCTTGCTCTGGAAGCTGTGGATCTGGAGTACAGACCAGATCCAGAAGCTGTACCTACCCAGCACCAGCATATGGTGGTAAGGACTGCTATGGGGAGAAAGAACAGACCAAGGCCTGTTACCATACCAAGAAATGTGAGTATATAATCTAGTGTATTACAATATACATTTACATTGTACATGTACTATCTACATGTACATGTATATGATAGACTATGTGCCTGTAAGTTGATGTGTACAATCACTTTGTTAGTGAGTCAACTGGTAGTCTACCATGAGCTCCGTGAATCTCCCATGAATAAACCTTACCTGAGGCTATCTAAATGTGAGAATGTATTTCAGTGTTTCATTGATTCCTAAATTGTTATTGAAACTAGCATTGGTAGGTCAATACGTTGATTGCTACAACTCAACCCATTATTTCATCTGTTTTAGGTTATGGATATGGCTACTAAATCTGTGACCAGCACCTAGAAGAAGGAAAATCGAACTACTGCACATCTTTAGTTAAATAAATGCCAAATAAAATCATTTGCCAATCAACTGTTAAGTAATCAGTATTTATGTTTCTATTTTGTTGATAATCCTCTAGCAAGAAATTAATTTGTTGTAATATGTTATGTAATATTTCATTTTCCTCATTACTAATCACTGTAATTAATAAAATACTGTAATAATAAACAACTACCCATATCTTGTTTCCTGAGTTGATCAAGTCAACTACATGTACATGTATAAATGTGTTAATCAATGGCGTTTATTACTAACTCAAATAGACTTGTAGCACACATCTGTGACTATAATACCCCAAGTTGCTAATGCTTAAAAATACTTTCCCGTTCCTAATGCTAGAAAGTATACAGTAACAACCAGGTGATAAAAATTAATGAAACTATCATGTGTTTACAATGCACAGTCATCACCATGTAGTTTATATGTTATGTCAGCTAAATTACAAACATATTATTAAATTACAACTACCAGTGAGCGGTTTTGTTCTGTAGGGTACATGTTTAATATGTAGGGTACCTGCTTAATATTTAGGGTACTTGTTTAATATGTAGGGTACCTGTTTAATACGTAGGGTACCTGTTTAATACGTAGGGTACCTGTTTAATATGTAGGGTACCTGTTTAATAATATGTAGGGTATCTTCTGCCCAAAATGTAATCACTCAGGTCCTGTGATAGCTGACACATCGTACCAGAGAATCAAGCTTGTAATGTGGTTGTGTGAAAAAATGTGGAAATGGCCTCATTAAGTTTTTGGACCAAGCAATCACCAGGTCCTTCTGTTATCTAACCAAAAGAGTCCCAAGCGTCACACAGCATCAAGATATATTAAACTATTGATGCAAGAATATAGACCTTCTCAAGTATCTGTCTGTTTAATTGAGAACTATTGACTGAGATTGCACCAGCTTGTACCATGGTGTACACCCGTGTTCATATTTCACACATTCGGCACCAAAATATTTCCCTCCTGATTGACCATGCATATTAGTGTTTCTCCCAAGTACATAATGGTAGGTAAATGATTTTCTAACATGGTTGTTTCAAATATGTAATACTTTCGCATTCATTATTGTCGTACTTGTGCACTAAGCTATTCTATACCTGAATTGCAACAGTGTTAATTTTTAAACTTATTTCGGTCATCATAGTACATGGTGGCCTACATAGACTGGCATTCTGATATTCTGATTGCTAGTAATACGTACCGTATACATGACCTGTAGCCTAAAAAGTGGTAAAAATGATGAAATTATGTGTGACCCCACTGTTCTTCTCTGGGGAGACGACTGGATGCATGAACCTCTTCTCCGGTATTTACTTAACTGGAAGTCAGTATATCTGTAAACACAATCTCTAAACTCTTATCTGATGTTATGCTATGTACACATTACTATATAAGCAGCTGCCCCTGCTCTCTAGACATCATACTACAAACAGCTGGTCTTCTACAGTACTCACAGAGCTAATAACATAAGGTAAAGTGAAAATATTAATATTTTAGTAAATTATAATTTTTTCAATGTTTTTTCTTATTGTGGCTCTATAGATCTGCTGCTTTGAGGGTTTAGCACTTGTATATAACTATAACTTTGTTTTGTGCAAATGGAATATAGTTAAATTTAGCTGATTAGGCTACGTATCTGTGACACCTACTATGCTAATTATACAGTAAATACAGTATTATGGTCTTACACTATACATGTACATGTGTAGCCTACACTAAGACGATATAACATAATATTATTGTATATTATATCGTATGGGTTGACTTTAAAATAGTTAAGATAACTTTTTATATACAGTATTTATATAGTTTTATACAAATACTATGCTAAATTATAAATTTACAGTGTACAAGCCCGGCATACACTCTCTCAAATGATAAGATAATAATTATTAAGTTTAGTAATAGAATCGATACTGTAATGTGCAATGTACATTTTTGCATCCCCAATCGTACAATGTATTGTATGTTTTAGAGAGATGAACAAGTTGATTGCCACAATTGCTTTGCTAGCAGTTCTAGGTGAGTGTTACCCGCTAAATATACAGTGTATCTAGTCTATGTTAGGTATTATATTTATTTATAAACGATTAGTAATAGTTGCAAGGGCTTTGGAATTCATAATCATCTACAGTATGTCCAGCATATGCATTGAAAACCCAGTTGTGATTTTAGTAAAAATGAAAATATACAGTATATTCACCAATGCCTTTTATGAAATTATATACATGTACGTATACACTGTAACTATAATGTACATAGCAATGAGCGAATAAATAAGTTATAGCAATGCTGTTAACAACTATAATTGCAAAACCACTGCATTCCTGTTCACGGATCAAACTTATTCATGAGTTGTCTTCTCCTTATTAATGAAATAGAATAAAGAGAAGACAACCCTTAACTTTACACTATGCTGTAAACCACAAACAGTAACCATACCTATGTTCTTACAGGTACTGCACATGTTATAATAGAGGATACGGAGGTTATACCAGGGAGGGTAAGTTAGTGTATAGTATACAAACTTATAGCTCTACTAACTACTTGAACAAAGTCAATGGAATATTCTAGACACTAAAAGCAGTAGACTGAAATACTATTTTTGCAAAAATTTTAATAAAACTATATTTTGCTTCAGCATCTTTCAGTGGAACTAAATATATGTCCAAAATGCACTACACACATAATATTACAGTATGCTCTCTAAACATGTACATGTATACTAGACATCATAGGTTACTTGTAACAATATGCTATGTACTGTCCCATAAGATAACCTCTGAGTTTAGCATTAGTTATTCGCTTGTAGTAAGAGGAGTTTGGGGGTACTGGGGAGAGTGGTCCTACTGTACTAAAGAATGTGGTGGTGGATCTCAGACTAGAACCAGAGAATGTAGGAAACCAGACTATCACTACGGAGACTATAAGGAGTGTGAAGGTGATGCCTCTGAGACCAGAGAGTGTAACACACAGGCTTGCACAGGTATTAGAGAACTCAGGCTATAGTCATTCATTGCATCATTTTCTGCTAAATGTGTTTATATTGAATCAGATATACACGGTGGAAAATATTTTACACGTTTCCCTCTTTCAAAGGTGTGACAACTCCTAAGAAATTCAAAAGCGAATTACATCATCAAAGTGCAAATATATATACGATGTACAGGTATATCACTCTAGTATAAGTTCAATCAAAAGAACAAGAAATAAGTAACCACGGAACCATCTATTGCAAACACATTTACTAATATTATATACATGTAGTTGATGGTGCATGGACAGAGTGGGGACAGTTTGGGGACTGTTCAGTCAAATGTGGACATGGAACAAAGAACAGAACTAGAACCTGCACCAACCCAGAACCAGCCAATGGTGGAAAGGATTGTTATGGAGATGACATTGATACAACCTACTGCTACATCTACAAATGCCCAGGTATGTATTTGTGTCTTTTATTGATGTACATGTATACATGTATTTCGATCATATTTTCACAGTTACGTGACTGGGCAACGCAGTATACAAATATACATTGTATATTTGTATACTTTGTTGTCCAATTTTCAAAAATGTGGTAAAACTACTCAGGAAGTAATCCAAAACTTATTCTACCCTCTAGTTGATGGACGTTGGTCCCACTGGACATACTGGTCATCATGCTCAGGTAACTGTGGAGAAGGTCTCAGAGTTAGAAGCAGAAGTTGTAATTACCCAGCACCAGCTAATGGAGGAAAGGACTGCGAGGGAGAAAACAGCGAGACTGAGACATGCAAACACTACAGACAGTGTAAGTATGGAACACAAGCTATGATTATGCCGAACTTACGAAAATAATTATAAAACTTCATTTTCCTTCACATGAACTAGGATCTATCTATGCTTATATGGGCAATGCTTGCAATTATTGGTTGAGGCATAAAATCCACAGTTGGTTGGAGACGTACATCCACCTGCATATACATGTATTGTTATAAATAATTTTAGGTTACTCAGGCTACCAACCACATGGTAATAGATACGGCCCCTCCTATGGACCTCCACACAGATATGGATACAGTGGCTATGAGAAGAGAGATTACTAAGTGATCACTGTCTACATATATGTATATGATTTAGTGAGAATATTGATTATGATACAGTACCTCATGTACAATGTAATTTGATGTTATAATTTACTTGTCATAATGTACTGCAATATCTTTCTTATCACAGCGATTCCATCAAAGCAATAATATACATGTAGATTGTGGCCACTAATTAGAATGTTATACACAATATAATTACAGTAAGTCAAGTTTCTGGTGAATTATAATTGATAATTTTAGTGTCAGTTTGCAGTGTTTTTAGTACAATAACCGGGTATCTCTGAGATACTATCATGGTGGAATAAAACATTTATTTAATAATGAAGAAGAACTGACTCGTTAATAATATACTGCACATGTACATGTAAAGTGTATGGCATGCATCTACGCACATATACATGCATATGATAACATACATATACGCGAATTATATGAGCTAAGCAGCTGTCAAAACATCCACTTGATAACTACAACCATTCAAAGTTTAGCTGATAACTTTACATGCATCACGTTATTAGATTAAAACTATACCGAATTGTGGCGTAAGATGCACTAATGTAACTATTTCATTTCAGCCAAGTCATGGTGAGCTCTGGGGATGAACAATAGGTTCTAGACTCTGTCCTGTATTACCCAACTACATGCATGATCATGAGCTGTAATTAAGATACTGACATTAGTAATATCCTGTGTTTGGCCAGAAATAGTGCTGATTTAATCCCTTAGAGTGTGAGCAGGCCCTCATAGATTTTAACAATATAGGATTACATGCATACCTAAAATATATTTCATATTTTTTACATTTATATCCATCGGTTTTTCTCTTAATTAGCACCTTCTAAAGCTCCCCTATAAATTTTGACATAGAACATGGCACAGAATAAACCTTCTTCATATTCCAAAACCCAAATCATTATTGTGCCTCCAAATTCAAAAGAAGTATTTTAATACTGTGTGAAAAATATATGCGCAAAATCTAAAACAGAAAGGCCATTTGCCTGCCACAAGCACCTCTCTAAAGCAGACGCAGATGCAGAAGGAAAACACATCTCTGACATCAACTTACGCCGCTGTTCAGTTAGTCATGCGGTTAAGTATGACAAGTCAATGAAATGCAAGTTCATATTAACCTAGGCTCATGTATTCTACATGTACAATGAACGCTTTGATTCATGGAGTCTACCAGTAGCGTGACTCTATTTGAGGAAGTTATACTACTATTGCTCTGTTGCTAGGTTACCAAGTTAATAATTCTCGCACTTGTACGTATCAAAAGCTGCAAGTGTTGCATAAAGACCGTTATCACTCATTGAAATAATTTATCACAACTGTCAATCAGTAATATGGTTGTTGGATTATATATAGTAACAATTACCTACAGTAATTGATAAAATATATGTTTGTGCTTGTTCATGGAATACGTAAACCATGTTGTGACACGATGAATAAAACTGAATGATTAATCCAAAGGATAAGTTTTTAGTATAAAAACCTCCCAGGAACATGTTAAGAGCACAGAATAACTTTGAGTGTCTAATTGTGAGCTGGTATCACAATCAACATATTATAATGTAAGTATAACTACTTATTCTTAAACTAATGTAGAGGAAAGAAGCATTATATAAAAGTAAAATATATAAAACAAGGCATATACTTACTATAATTACATAAGTTTAAAATTTAACATTGAAATTTCACCCAACGAGAGAGGAATATGTACAATATATATCGTATTTTAGTATGTTTTTAAGATACATAATTGAATGCAAATAATAAAGTAGATAGAGAAAGACACAGCTAGAAAGATTAATTCAACTTGGTAACTCACACAGTTGAATTACAACTAGCATTCAAAGAAGAAACAAGCTGTTTACTTTTTCTATATCTTGTTTTAGTGAAGAATTATCAACATGATGAAGGCTGGTTTCCTTGCACTATGTGCAGCCCTTATTGGTAAGCAATAAATTCAACATTATTATACAGTAGATATTATATGTTGTTTGATAGACTTCGGAAGTATTGCATTATTATACCTTTACATGCAGTAGTAAGAAGCCAAATTAATATGACTTTGAAATGTAAAAATTATAAAATATGTCTCCAAAACCCAAAATTCACTATGGTCTGTTGTCAACATAGGCTACATATTCCACCTACATGTACAATGTACATTGGAGTCAATTATTATTGGATTCAATTTTTAAGGGAAGAGAAAGGATATGACGCAATTGTGTATTGGTTAGCAATATGTATTGATTTTACAGGGGCATCCATGGCCGACTACCAATACGGTGCCAAGTATATCAAGAAGTACGGCAACTACCGGCACAGGCCTCACCAAGATCTCTACAAGAAAGGTTTGTATGATACACATGTAAATAAAATGATGTACTTACACATCTGGCTGTAACAATATTTTCTACGATGGAGAACATTGAATACTAAAGTCAATAGAGAGAATTGCCAAATCAACTGTAAATATAGGAGACATGCGCACCCTGTAAATGCCGATTTAACCAATTGCAGCGAACGGAGGATGGAGTGAATGGGGACATTACTCCGATTGCTCAGTCACATGCGGAGGTGGATATCAACATAAAACCAGAACTTGTACCAACCCAGCTCCTGCATACGGAGGGGATAACTGCTACGGAGAGGACAAACACCAAGTAGAGTGTAACACCCACCACTGTAAAGGTATGAGAATAGCCCAATAAATAAAGCTCTTGTATTGTAGAGTATAACCTACTGGTGAATGTACATGTGAATGCCACAATGTGGCTGATTTATGACCAAAATCATCCCCAGAAACTGATAAACTTTACATCTTGCGTGTAAATTATAGTTCCCGGAGGATGGAGTGAATGGGGACATTACTCCGAATGTTCAGCCAAGTGTGGAGGTGGGTACCAATATAAAACCAGAACTTGTACCAACCCAGCCCCAGCCTACGGGGGAGATAACTGCTATGGTGAAGAAAAATACCAAGTTGAATGTAACACTCATTACTGCAAAGGTACGACATTTTACACATTGAACAATCTTGTACTTTCTTCGTTTCTACAACTAATTGCACTAAACCAAGCATTGCAATATTATGACCTTACATTCCTCTCTCGATTGTATTTTAAACATTACAAATTTTCTGGAATTTACTTCAGTTCACGGAGGATGGAGTGAATGGGCTCACTCTTCTGAGTGTTCAGCCAAGTGTGGAGGCGGATACAAATATAAAACCAGAACTTGTACCAACCCAGCCCCAGCATACGGAGGAGATAATTGCTATGGTGAAGAGAAGGAAGAAGTTGAATGTAACACCCATTATTGCAAAGGTGAGGCATTTCATATGAATTAAATGCAGTTTAATAGTTTTCGCAAAGAACTTTATTTCCTCAATCTGACTAGCTCATCAAAATTTTTATCACATTTAGAAGTTTCTCACTCAGAATCACAAGTGCTGTAGTTACCAATAACCGACGCTATAGCAAAGACATTACCCCAAAATAGTGGTGAAAATACATAACATTGCTTGCATAATATGGCACTCCTCTGTTTGTTTGCTTTGCTTTTAAATCTTGGGAAATTTATTTCAGTCCACGGAGGATGGAGCGAGTGGACACACTTTTCTGAATGTTCAGCCAAGTGTGGAGGTGGATACAAATATAAAACCAGAACTTGTACCAACCCAGCTCCTGCATACGGAGGGGATAACTGCTATGGTGATGACGAGGAAAAGGTCGAATGTAACACCCATTACTGTAAAGGTAAGAACTTTTTAGAAACTGTTTCAAACACTGCAACTATGAGAGAGAATTCATATTGTATGCTCTCCACATTATTGCAGCACTATGTCATCATAGAGTCAGCTCTGAAGTCATAATGATCCAATTAGATTTATTTTAATCTGAAAGAAGTGCAATGTATTCAAATGCCTCACAGTTACCGACATCGTAATTTATTTCAGTTGATGGAGAATGGAGTGAGTGGGGACATTACTCCGAATGCTCAGCCAAGTGTGGAGGTGGATACAAATATAAAACCAGAACTTGTACCAACCCAGCCCCAGCATATGGAGGAGATAACTGCTATGGTGAAGAGAAGGAAGAAGTTGAATGTAACACCCATTATTGTAAAGGTAGAATAATTGTTTAGAAACTACTGTAGTTTGAATCTTTCACGATAGCAAATAGTCATTTTAGCAGATTGGCCATTTTATTCAAAATTCTACAATATTTCAAGGTTGCAATGTTCCATCATGGTTTTGCATACATGTGTCTATGAATAACCAAAATGATAAGGGAAAATATAATATTTAACTTTCAGTTCACGGAGGGTGGAGTGAGTGGGCCCACTCTTCTGAGTGCTCAGCCAAGTGTGGAGGTGGATATAAATATAAAACCAGAACTTGTACCAACCCAGCCCCAGCATACGGAGGGGATAACTGCTATGGTGATGACAAGGAAGAAGTCAAATGTAACACTCATTATTGTAAAGGTAAGGCGTTGGAAGCACTTGGTTTGTTTATCTCAAATCACTTTGTGTCCAGAAAATTCTGCACCTTCTGTATTTTTATCACCAGTTATTACTTTTTAACTTGTCCTTACACTATTTTAATGTTATAACTTTTTTGCAATTTATTTCAGTTCACGGAGGATGGAGTGAATGGGCCCACATTTCTGAGTGTTCAGCCAAGTGTGGAGGTGGATATAAATATAAAACCAGAACTTGTACCAACCCAGCTCCAGCATACGGAGGAGATAACTGCTATGGCGGTGACAAGCTCAAAGTAAAATGCAACGTGCACAAATGTAAAGGTATGCTTACAAAACCACTCAATTACAACTTCTGATCCTAGAACTCTTAAAATATCTAAAATGATTACAGGCAGAAATCAAACTAAATTCGGTGCTAATTTCATGTAACTTGTCTTCCACAGTTGATGGTGGTTGGGCCCATTGGAGCAGCTGGTCTGCTTGCTCTGGAAGCTGTGGATCTGGAGTACAGACCAGATCCAGGAGCTGTACCTATCCAGCACCAGCATATGGTGGTAAGGACTGCTATGGGGAGAAAGAACAGACCAAGGCCTGTTACCATACCAAGAAATGTGAGTGTATTAGGGTATTATAACGACATGCATGCATATAATAATATATGATAGACTATGTACCTGTAAGTCGATGTGTACAATCACACTGTTAGTGAGTCAATTGGTCGTCCACCATAATTTCAGTGGATCTCAGATAAATAAACCTTCCCTAAGGCTATCAAAATGTGAAAGTTTATTTCAGCATTTCACCTAAATTACTTTTAAAACTAGCGTTGGTAGGTCAATGAGTTGATTGCCGTAGCGTAACCCATTATTTCCTCTGTTTTAGGCTATGGATATGGCTACTAGATCTGCTACCCGCATATAGAAGAGGGAAAGTCAAACTACTGCACAACTTTAGTAAAATACATGCCAAACAAATAAAATCATTTGCCAATCAACTGTTAGCTAATCAATATTTATGTTTCTGTTTTTGTTGATATTCCTCCAGCAAGAAATTAATATCATTGTAATATTTCTCTTTCCTCATTACTAATCACCGTGGTTAATAAAATACTGTGATAATAAACAACCACCTATTGCCTTGTTTCCTGAGTTGATCAAGTCAACTACATGTACATGTACATGCGTATAGATGTGTTAATCAATGGAATTCATTAATAACTCAGAGAGGCAACATATTGAATATAATACTCCAAGTTGCTAATGCTTAAAAATACTTTCACGTTCCTAATGCTAGAAAGTATACAGTGACAACCGGGTGATAAAAATAAATGAAACCATCATGTGTTTACAATGCACAGTCATCACCATCTCACATGATATGTCAGCTAAATTACAAACATAAAATGTATATCTCCACTAAAACCAACAAATTACAACTACTAGTGAGCGAGTTTACTTGTAGCTTGTAGGGTACCTGTTTGATATGTAGGGTACCTGTTTAATATGTAGGGTACCTGTTTGATATGTAGGGTACCTGTTTGATATGTAGGGTACCTGTTTGATATGTAGGGTACCTGTTTGATATGTAGGTTACCTGTTTGATATGTAGGGTACCTGTTTGATATGTAGGGTACCTGTTTGATATGTAGGGTACCTGTTTGATATGTAGGGTACCTGTTTGATATGTAGGGTACCTGTTTGATATGTAGGGTACCTGTTTGATATGTAGGGTACCTGTTTGATATGTAGGGTACCTGTTTGATATGTAGGGTACCTGTTTGATATGAAGTGTATCTGCTGCCAAAAATTCAACCATATAAGTCATGTCAGAGCTGGCTCTTTTGAAAGATGGCACACCTCACCAGTGCATTAATGCATGGCAATGCATTTATATAAAATGTGGAAGTGGCCTCATTAAATTTTTGGACCAAGTGATCATCAGGTCCTTCCTTTATCTGACTAAAAGTGTCCCCAAGTGTCACACAGCATCAAGTTATATTAAACTATTGACACAAGAATAGACCGTCTCAAGTATCTCTCTGTTTAAAGTGAAAGTAAACACGCTTTTTCAACTGTATTTGTATACATTAGAAAAAATATGTCATTTGCAGTACCCCAATCTATATTAGAGAGCTCAGTTTTGTTTTGGTGATAATCTGAATAGAAAATTAAAAAATTCAAATATTATTTGGGATTTCACATGGGAGCGTCGTGAATATTCACTGCGGTCTTAACGGTTCTTTAGTGAGCATTAGTCAACTGTAGCGGTAACTTGTTATACTTGGTTATATTGAATTATTTTCTAATTTAATCATGGGAAGATGCTTGTATGCTCCGTGTGACAGTGACACAAGGGTCAGGACTCTCCAATTCATCAGGCTGCCAATTAAAGTTAGTTAAACTGTGGTTAAAAGAGCAGATGTTAGTGGTTGAAAGATCACATCATGATGGGATACTTAACTTTTAACCATTGTATCATTGTTATATTTATACTATCATAATCTAATAATATTGTCCTATAAGATAACCAGGTTGTTGTAGCCAAGTCTAGCAATATAAACTAAACTCACAATATTTTATTTTTGGTTTTGTAGGCCTATAATTATTTTATACAATAACAATTACAATACAATTACTGAATTTGTAATAATATTATATTATATTCCTTCCTATTTATTGAACACAAGTCTAAGATAGTTTCTACTGTCATATTTTATATACAATACATACATGTACATCCAACATGAACATAAGATTCTGCTGTAATATTATATTATCAGATATAATATATATAAAAGTATATACCCTGTGCTATTATATTATTAGAGTTAGGCCTATAAATAATAATAATAAATAATAATTATTATTATTTATTTATAATTTCTTTTCTTGTTGATTCATTAGGATTAAAATACTATTGTACATGTATATAAGCCTATTGTAAGTTAGTGCTGTTAGTAGTGTTACAAGTTCAAGTGGGACATTTTACTGCAACATTTCACCAGGCTAATGTAATGTGTTATAATTTCATTAATCTTGATTCTAGTTATTTATATTCATAGTGATGTACAATAGGCCTAGCTTCTCTATGAAAACTGGAGTTATGGAATAAGCCTATATTATATTTCAACATGATGATATGCAATCTGATTATTCATATGATATCATACTTTAGGTTAGAAACTTTTGATAGCTATATGGGCCTATTCAAGTCATGAATAATTTCACTGAGCCACATAACTGTTGTGCGAGAGCCTTGAGCTGAGTGTGATATATCTGCAAATAGGCAACAGCCTCTTTAGACGCAGCTTCATAGACAAACACCGAATACTTAATCTACATAATGTACTCATTCTCACAATGTTTTAGATTCACACCTATTTGGATTTTAATTTCTCAGTCTAACTAACCCCTCACAGAGTACTGGCTGACGAAAATTTTGGCTGTTGAAATGCATCTCAGTTGAAGCATGTAAGTATGTGCAAAGTACTGCTAAATTGTGAATAAGCTCAATAAACATCTACATGTTTATGTACTATGTTCTGTACTTATTAGGCCTAATGTTTCATTGTTGCCTTATATTGTTGTACCTCTTTTGTACTCCTAAATTGAGGTTCTGTGTTGGGTTCCATATTGTAATACGTGTACATGTACCCTACATGTATATTGGCATGGCTTCGATATATAACATAATATGTTTTACAGTTCTGGACTTTGATGAGGAAGATCCAGCTGTGAGTCCTTCGAAGGCGGTGGTGTTAAGAAGAGCATCCAGCATTCTGCTATGCGACATTGTCACTTTACCATACTGAGAGCATTGCCATAGCACAGGACCTTGCAACACTGATTGAATCTTACCATTTTGTCATGTTGTAACTTATCATTAATGTGTTAGCATTATGTAATTTGTCATATCCATGTACATTGTATGCAGAACAATAGTTGGAAATATGTACATGTATGTAAATCGCAATATGCAATATGTACTGTATAAGCTGTTATAATCAAAATTTAAATTGTTACAAATTAATGTATGTCGTGCGTGTGCGTATGTAATATAAGCATTATGTTGTTATTATGCCATTACACTCTCCCTAGTACTTGTAATGAATTACTTCTGTTGCTGACTGTCTGAAATTACTTGCAATAAAGCTTCTATACAAGTTTTTCTATGCAGATGGTTTCTTCAATTCATGTGCATGTATATAATATCATAATGTCAACACTGATTAACCATTGTCTTGCTATGTGATATCTTAGTGGTCTAATTTCCAGTTCTGCTATATAATGTGAGATTGCACTATTGAAGAGCTGTGGCTATCACTTGATGTATTTAGAAGTTCTCCAGGGTAGCTAGTATAACCAATACAAGGTTGATAAAATCACTAGTTTGTTTATAACACAGTCATGTAGAAGGCTTGGCTTAGCTCAGTTCATCAACCTTTTGTTATAATCTTACGGGTGGTATTGCGTCACCCGTAGCGCCACAAACAAATAGTTTGACCAATCGGCATTCAATGAACTGAAAGAACCAGTCTCGTTATAGATCCGCTTGAGCGATTTATGCCATTTCTCACTCAATTATGGCTAAATGTTTGTCAAAACGCCGCTGGCTTATGCCATTATTTGACATGATGCAGCCCAATTCTGTAATAGATTTTCTATAGCAGACAAGTAAAAGGTCCAATCTAACTAATATTATCATTTTTTCATTAACTTCTAGCCTGCTACATGTTTAAAACTTGGCCTCAACTTGCAGTTAATTATAAAAAGCTGTTTACTTCCACTTTAATTAAGAACCATTGACTGAGATTGCATCAGCTTGTACCATGTGGTACCACCATGTTCATATTTCACACATTCGGCACCAAAATATTCCCTCCTAGTTAACCATGCATATTAGTGTTTCTCCCACGTACATAATGATAGGTAAATGATTTTCTAACATGGTTGATTGACAGATAATTATAATGATTTTGCATTCATTCTTCTCATACTTTTACTAAGCTATACTACATGTACACTACATTTACATAAATTGCAACAGTTTTGATTTTAATTATCACACATGGTACTTTGACTGGCATTCCGATATTCTAATGTTAGAACTACCTACCACACAAATATAGGCTAAAAAGTGATAACAATGATAAAATTATCTGTGCCCCCCACCGTTCTGCTCTGGGGAGATGACTGGATGCATGAGCTTCTTCTCCGGTATTTAGTTTTCTGGAAGTCAGTATATCTCTAAACACGATCTCTATATTCTTATCTGATGTTATGCTATGTACACAAGTCATTACTATATAAACAGCTGCCCCTGCTCTCCAGACATCATACTACAAACAGCTGGTCTTCTACAGTACTCACAGAGCTAATAACACAAGGTAAAGTGAAAATATTAATATTTTAGTAAATTATACATTTTTCAATGTTTTTTCTATTGCGGCTCTATGTGCCTGTTGCTATGAGGATTTAGCACTTGTATATAACTGTAACTTTGTTTTGCGCAAATGGAATATAGTTATAGTTATATTTAGCCGATTAAGTTACATAACTGTGACACTTACTTCGTTAAATTATACAATAAATACAGTATTATGGTCTTACACTATACATGTACATGTACATGTACATGTACATGTACATGTACATGTACATGTACATGTACATGTACATGTACATGTATATGACTGTGTAGCCTAAACTACGATGATATCACATAATATTATTGTATCTTATATCGTATGGGTTGACTTTAAAACAGTTAAGATAACTTTTTGTATACAGCATTTATATAGTTTTACACAAATACTATGAAATTATAAATTTACAATGTATGAGCTTAACATACATGCTCTTAGTGACTTGTTAGTAATAGAACCTATACTATAATACATGTATATGCAATGTACATCTTTACATCTATATCTATGTTTTAGAGAGATGAACAAGTTGATTACCGCAATTGCTTTTCTAGCAGTCCTAAGTGAGTATTACCTGCCAGCTATACATGTATCTAGTTTGTGTTAGGTATTATATTTATTCATAAATGATTAGTAATAGTTGCAAGGGCTTTGGAATTCATAACCATCTATGTCCAGCATATTATGGTTTGAAAACTCAGTTGTGCTTTCAGTAAAATGTGTAGTCACCAATTCCTTTTATTAAATCATATACATATACTGTACTATAATGTACATAACAGTTGGTGGCTATATAAGTTATAGCAAAGCTGTTAAAACCTGAGGCAAAAATTCTGTTTTCTACTACATGTACATAGATCAGACTTATTCCTGAGTTGTCTTCTCCTTATGAATGTAAAGGAATAAAGAGAAGACAACCCTAAACTTTACACAATACTATAAAATACAAGCAATAATCTTATCTACATGCGTCTTCTTCCAGGTACCGCACATGGTTATAATAGAGGATACGAAGGTTATACAAGGGATGGTAAGTTAGTGTATAGTATACAAACTTATAGCTCTAATAACTACTTGAGCAATGTCAATGGGATATTCTAGAAGCTAGAAGAATCAGACTAAAGTATTATTTTTTGTACAAATGCTACTTAAAGAAACAATGTTGCTTCTGCTTGGCTCAGTAGCAATAAATATACGCCCAAAATGAATGCACTATAGTATTATACTCTAGAGTTGATAAGTATAAATATGTATACTAGGAACTACAGGTTATGTGTAACAATATACTATGTACTGTCCCTCAGCATAATCTCTGAGTTTAGCGTTAGTTATTCACTTGTAGTAAGAGGAGTTTGGGGATACTGGGGAGAATGGTCCTACTGTACCAAAGAATGTGGTGGTGGATCTCAGACTAGAACCAGAGAATGTAGGAAACCAGACTATCACTATGGAGACTATAAGGAGTGTGAAGGTGATGCTTCTGAGACCAGAGAGTGTAACACACAGGCTTGCCCAGGTATTAGAGAACTCAGGCTTTAGTCAATCATTGCATCACTTCCTATCAAATGTGTTTATATTGAAGCAGAGATACACAGTGGAAAACATATACACATTTCTTGCTTTAAAAGGTGTGACAACTCCTAAGGAACCTCAGAGCTAATAACTTGATCAAAGTGTACATGTATAAATTACTTTGGCATAGAATATATCAAAATAACAAAGTAACCTGCATTGTATTACAAACACATTTGCTATTATCATGTAGTTGATGGTGCGTGGACTGAGTGGGGACAGTTTGGGGACTGTTCAGTCAAATGTGGACACGGAACAAAGAACAGAACTAGAACCTGCACCAACCCAGAACCAGCCAATGGTGGAAAGGATTGTTATGGAGATGACACTGATACAACTTACTGCTACATTTACAAATGCCCAGGTACATGTATACTGTGTTGACATATATTTCTATCATATTTTGACAGCTACAATGTATACTATGTTGTTCAATTCTCAAATATGTGATAAAATCACTCAGGAAGTAATCCACAATTTATTCTACCCTCTAGTTGACGGACGTTGGTCCCACTGGACATACTGGTCATCATGCTCAGGTAGCTGTGGACAAGGTCTCAGAGTTAGAAGCAGAAGTTGTAATTACCCAGCACCAGCTAATGGAGGAAAGGACTGCGAGGGAGAAAACAGCGAGACTGAGACATGCAAACACTACAGACAGTGTAAGTATGGAACACAAGCTATGATTATGCCGAACTTATGAAAATAATTTTAAAGCTTCATTTTCCTTCACATGAACTAGGATTTATCTATGCTTATATGGATAATGGTTGATGCATATAATCCACAGTTGGTTGGTGACGTACAACCACCTGCATAGTAAAGTTATAAATAATTTTAGGTTACTCAGGCTACCAACCACATGGTAATAGATACGGCCCCTCCTATGGACCCCCACACAGATATGGATACAGTGGCTATAACAGGAGAGATTACTAAGTGATGAAATTACACATTTAGACATGTCTACATATCTACATGTTTACATTTCTACATGTACATGTCTACATGTCTAGATGCATTGGGAATTGGGTAAACAATAATTTCTTACTGTCATACATTATATACCAGCAGCATTACCCATATAGTTAAATATTCAGCATTGAGCACTTTTCATTATTAGCAGAAGTTATTTTAACATGTAATATATAGTATGTCGTTTTGTGGAAAAATTGTTTAATGGTTAAATCCATGCATTGCATGGATTGCATACTCATCTACAATGTACATGTATATGAATTTATTCAAGGTGAATTTGTATGTTGCTATCACTGTTTCTACTAAATAAAACAGTATACTGCTAGTTAAGTTTACATCATGTTCTATATGCTTTCATATGTGTTGAAGAATCCTGTAATCATCCAGTGTGAACCTCCAGTGCACTAGCTATCACAAAGAGGTCATACTAGCAATGAGGTGTGCACAGCACAGCTTAAGATCTACACTAATCTAATAGCCATCTAACTAAGGATAAGCAGACTATCATATGCATGCATAACATGGTTGCTCCGAAATGTACATGTAGGTCAGTTAGCTACCTCTACATCAGATGCAAGGAAAAGGCGAAATGCCATTCAAACGAACAACATGCACATACATGTCGTATACACTGGTGATGCAGGATTCGAAGACAATAAATACAATATACAATATACATGTAAGTGGAAAGCTGTTACTTTACGCCACTATTGGCTGATGATTGTTAGCTTAAATGTGGTAGGCTGAAATGGACTAGCACCAATTGGGAGTTGTCCCCACTGATAATCAAGTGAGCCATCAGTTACATTATGGTAGAGTGATCCTTGAATAAATAATTGGTTAAGTGTATATACTACAGCTGCAGTTATCACTAAACTGTCAGCTTTACTCACACATTAGCTCCTATATAATAGCTAGCGGCTAAAGCATAGATATCCATATGCTCTATTAGCAATAATGTGAAGTTGTCCTCTCTCATTTTCAAAACTATGAGAGCACAACTTCTTATCTAGACAATAACATGATTGTAGTGGTAAAATGTTTACTTGAAAGCACCTGCTTAGGAGTGCCCATGAACCTAAGTTATCACGAATCCGTAACTATATCTGAAACAATCAGTCCATAATCAAAATAGAGTATATAATATGCTTACGTGTATGTTAAATTGTTAATGTACAAGTACATTGTATATTTTCAAATTTTGATGAATTAGAATCTTTTTGAAGTAGTTTTATAATCTTTGTTGTATACTAAAAAACAATATTATTGCATATGTACATATGCATTGTAAATGGCGTATGACATTAGAATGCTGAGATGACTGTAGGTTATATCTGTGTATGCAAATTATACATTGTACATATTAATTTATGAGTAAGTATAATATGAACATTTCAGGTTACGATTTAAGTATTGTAGGAATGCCATAGCACTATCATTGTCATTTGGCTGGCTGTTCCTTATACAAGTAATATGCAGCTCTTATATTAGAGTTGCATTCATGCTCAGCCTACATGACCAGTACATCTATTTCCATCCCCAAATTATATTTAGTTATTACAATCATGTACAGACAATATTATTAAAGGTACACATGAAATTATGCCATACAACAATTTGATAATTAAATAGTTTTAATCCAATGGAGTGGTAATATGACTCAAACACTCCTGAAGGAGATTCAACAGTATTTGTAAGCTAATCCCAACTACAAGCCACTTCTATTACTCAAGACTGGCAGATCATTAATAACACCTCACTGTCATATCCTCTGTTTGCTAAAGTAAAACTAAGAATACTGACATGTAATGCAAATTTCAGACCACTAAGTCTCTCTATTATATTCCATTGTTGACAATTACATGATAGCATTTTGCGTTATAACAAACAGCTTATACATTGCAATGTAGATTTCAACTTCTTTAAAAAGTATTTTTATAGCTAAACAGAAGGAGAAATTATAAAAACACCAGGTTTAGCAATTATAGGACAGTATGCGTATACTGTATAATGATGCATGGTCATCAAGGCTCCACGCCATCAATATGTAGCTGTAGAGTGCATATCCTGGCTGGCATTTCCACTGGGAATAAATTCGCATATTACTTTTGCAGTATGGCACGAACAATTCGGATTCGCGAATTTGCCTTCAGCTAAAATTCGCTATTCACAATAAACTTCACGATAGTGTGGCCGATGCTTTAGAGCCGTCCCCTCCCCCCCTCCCCCCAGTGTTGGGGATGACAACTTCAAATAAAAAGATCGCAAGGTTTGAACCAGATTTGATTACCAATTGACTGTCAATCCAATAAATGGAGAACAAAAAAGGATGTCTAAGTGCTGACATAAACACAGAGTTGGTCATGGCTACATATGATCCTATTATCACTGTCCAAAAGAGAATAAACTCATCAAAATAATCTAATTCCAGTATTATTGTAGCTAAACTACACATGGCATAGAGTGGTACAGCGATTACCTTGTTAGTAGACTGTAGACCTTATGTTGACAGGCCTAAGTTCTGTACACTTCCTGTTATGGGGCAGAACCATTTCCCTCCCAGAATCCTGCTCTACCCCCTCGCCCCCTCCCCCTTTATCCCAGCGTCTCTACCATGATTTCATGCAGTGCTGGAATCCATCTACCTTGACACTGTTGAGCTCCGCCATTGTTGCATGCTTTACGAACAAATCTGGTCCCTTTCGTAGTTAAATTTATCTCGGGAAACTGCCAAAAGTCACATGGTGCCAGATCTGGAAGGTACGGAGGGTGGGACATCACTGCCATGTTGTTCTTGGCACAATACGTACTTGCATTGACTGACAATCAAATGTGAAATCCAATGACCTACTGACGTCTCTGACCAGCTTGGCAGTATATTCATTAATTGTGTAGAGAATAGTTAGTAGATTGGTGATAGGCTGTGGCTTGTATACAAAAAAATATAAATTCATTTAAAGACCAGAAAATTCATGATGCTGGTTGAGAAAATAGAAAGGCTTAGCCTATAATCCTAATCGTTGACGATATTGTCTGGTGAAAGTGGAATGCACCAAATCCAATACACTGGTCATCTGGTGCCTGCAGTTGGTGACCCAGACTTAGCCGATTGTTTCTCTAATCACTTCCAGCTCTAAACATCCTGCTATATAGATATAAATCTTGTTGCATAATGAATGTACAATGCAGTTGCAGTGCATTATCACCCTGCAAAACATAATACTGTAAGAAGATTAGTGAGATACAGCATAAATTACATAGCACAGGGTCACACATGCAAGTACTTAACCACAGTTGTTTTACAATTTATGATAATAAGACATGATTGTACAACTTTAATCTTTCATCATAATCGTGAGTTAGTCATGTCATGTCCTAACATAATGTGTAACAATTAGTCCGATATACAAAAATGTACATGTAGGCCTACTATCAATAATAATATAACCAGTAGAACTGACATGTACTGCATGACTTGTCCGTAGTAGGGTGGGTCAGTTACTCCCCTTACCAACAATCTGACTACAAACAGCAGTGGCTGTGTGTCAGGAAATGTTCTCCAAGCGAATTTTTTGTTTTTGTTACTTCATAGCATAATGGCCATAAAATTGGTCAGTAAAAGGTTAATAATTTCTCTTGTTGGTTCTTTTTCTGGTTGGAATAAACTCAACAAATTAATAGATATAACTATATAATAGCTATGTTTTCTCTTGATAGAACCATTGAAATTTATTTTATTTTTCATTTAATTTCAATATTTTATGGCTGCTTTTCTCATCAACTCCTTTTTAACAGCAATTGAAGTTTTACAAGGTAAAACAATTCCTAAACTTACTAGCCTCTAGAAAACTATTAATGAAATCTGTGCCCGGCGGCAGGAAATACAGAAATATTTCTATTAGTGGTGATCTAGTGACTTTTAATTAAAAATGTTGGTGTTTTTGTTAATTTATGATATCTTCGATCTTATTAATAGCACCAATAAAATTATTGCTTGTACCAGACTCAGCCCATCAGCGCTTTAGAATGATCAATGTTGACACAGCTCTTGTCTACACGCTATGAGTTGAATATTGCAAGTATGAACTGATGCCCAAACTTAAATGTATAATGTTAATTCATCACTGGTTCAAATTTAGCAAAGTAGCTAACAGCAAAACATCAGCATCATAGCAAATTTAGAAGACCTTGAGAGATCTAAGACTATCCTGGGTCATGGATAAGAATTTGGGCACCCATTTGTTGTTTGGGCGTGGAGATTATTGTGCCAGGGTTTCTATACAATGCACCGGTAAGTTATAATTCAACAGCTGCATGAAATTCTTAAAAAGTAGACTCTGTGCAAAGCAGGAAAACACTTGCTGATCCTTTTAAGTCTTAAATTGATTGCATAATACCTAACTAACTACACCTAAATCTTGTTTGATGGTGGTAGAAAAGTGCATATACATGTACATGTAGCTAAACTAAGTGGTCAAGTCTTGATGAATCAGCTACATTTTTTAAAAGTTTTGTTTCCCATTACCATGGGCAATCATGTTTGACTACGTTCTTCTGTTTAGGCTGAAAGAACACATTGTATAAGTTATCTTCCCATGGACAGGGCACCTATCAATAAGGAAGATAGTGTTATTATTAATATCTTCTATTAGATTTATGATACTATCAAATCTACCATGCAAGGGAGTTGTGTTGAAGAAAGTGAACAGGAAGTAGTGATAGGATGACATGGTTGCTAAGCAACCATTCTCTTTACACAATATATTTATTATGGATAATCCTGCTAAAAGTGTGTTCTGATAGTTGCAATATAGGATCATCTTGTTTCAAGATCATTGTTACAATTATCTGAATGGATAAGAAGATTATTTGGCAAGAAGTGACATCAATTTAGAGAAAGTCAAATGTCTTTTCCTATTTGTTTGTTGAAACAAATGACGTATATGAGAATTGCAGCAGTGAGATTAATATATCTGTCTTTTGATATAAATATCTGCGGCAACCCATTGAGGGCACAGACAA
This sequence comes from Bugulina stolonifera, assembly GCA_935421135.1. Lineage (NCBI taxonomy): Eukaryota > Metazoa > Bryozoa > Gymnolaemata > Cheilostomatida > Bugulidae > Bugulina > Bugulina stolonifera. The sequence continues at coordinate 8,400,916 of OW285194.1, forward strand.
ATATACAGCATCCACTAGTCAGCTGGTATTACATGACAATACACTCTGAAAGGTAAGTAGAATACACCTTTGGTTCACGTGGTGAAAGAAGAGAGTTATCAAGTGTTTGTTAAACTCTTTTTGCAGTGAGGAGTGAGCACCAGTAAAGTTTATATAATACAGAAGTTATACATCGTGTCCTACGGTTGAAAACTTCTACGATTCAGTATTATCTGATATAACGTAGAAGGTATATGTAGAACAAGGATCATTTTGTGGCATATGGCATATGAAAGGGTTTGGGGACATACACGTAAGATCCGCTGGCAAGTTTTACTCAGGTAGCGTGGTACTAAGGCTATTGGGGTGAATATAATATGACTTGTAACAATCCAATCCACTTTGTTTCACTCTGTAGCACGACATTGATAAACATCGGAATGTGAAGGTCGTGGGGTAATCTGTTTTGTGTTATATATTTTAGCGAACAAGCAAACCAATGATGAGAGTTGGACTACTTCTATTCTACTCTTTCATTATAGGTATGCATTCTACTAAAACACTTCGCAATATGTACTAGTGGAAGGGATTGTCTTCTCTTTACTGATTTAGCGATAGAAAGGTTTCTAAACCTTCAGCATAATTCTATAACTACAAAATATTGATTGTGATGTGCCTACAGCATAAAATATGCCACTACTTAGTTGGGGCAGTATCCAATTTCAAGAGAAACTAATTCATTAATCCATTTGTTTCGCACTATTGAAGATAATCATAGAGGACCATGATGGCAGGTCATAATAATAATATTGTAATTTATAAAAGTAAATTAATCCATGTTACATAATTTTTTAGGCTTCTCAGCTGCCACTTATTCTAATGATGAAAATCCCATGAGCCAAGCAAACGACGGAGTGTCTGATGAATATTCACAATCTCAAGATCAGTATTCACAGACTAGAGGTACTTATGTATACAATATGTGATAAAATATTCCACGAGGGGAATCTGTTGGCCATGCTGCCCAGTTTAGTTTAGGTTGTTGAAGATGAAGTTTTGAGAAAAATCACTGTCCTCTGTATAATTTGATAATATACTTGATGTACTAGTAAGTGTAACTTGTAATGTTGTTAAATAAAAATCAAAATGTGCATGTAGCAATAAACTTTGCAAAAACCTACAGGGACACTTAGATTTTTATGTAAAATACATACCGCTAACTCATTTGGCCATTCAAACTTTGATGAATGTACGTGTAAATACTAATGTCACCATGTAGCTTATTTTATAGAAAAATCAATCCACTGTACTTGATCTGCCCAAGAAATATGTGTATGAATAATATGAATATCAAGCTATATTCACTGCGGCCCTAACAAGTCACCATGGAAATCATGGCGACCTCTATAAAATAATTAAAAACTCAAAAACTTAATAAAATATTTAAAAACTTCCTACATGACCAAAAATCAACCAACTTCAACGTTTTTTAGGAAACAACATGGGAGTCGCGAGACCCTGGCGACCTACAGTAAATCCTCAGATTACACCCACTCCAGTCAATGGACAATGGTCTGGATGGGGAGACTACTCCAGATGTTCTGTTGATTGCGGAGGTGGAAAGAAGACCAGAACCAGAGAGTGTACCAACCCAGCGCCAGAAAATGAATGGGAGAATTGTGAAGGAAATGATGCAGAGGAAGTAGACTGCAACACACAGCAATGTGAAGGTAGCAGTTAAAATATTCTGGTTTGTTCAGAAAAAATTTAACCTATGCACCATAATTTAATGTATAGCAGTTTATATTCACATGTACATGCGTATGCATCGTAATTTTAGTTCAATATGACTAGAAGTACAACATAAATGCTTATCCGTTCTAATTTATTTTTAGGGGCTTCAGAATCTAGCTCGCAGACTACTACCACATCCGGTTATGGCTACGAGAAAGGTATGTGCAGTATAATCTCCTCATCACACTGACATTGTGTATGCTTGTGTCTTTCCATAGTAACAGTTTTTCATTGTGTCCTAAAATGCCCTTAGTTTTAACAATATAATATATAACCAATATGTAACAGACACTGTACAAACTGAATCCAGTTAGACATTCACAACCAAGAAAGAAAACTTCAACTTTTTTATGAAATGTAGAGATTAGTCATTGGCTGTTTTCACTTCTTTCAATAATTGTAAAATACAAGTTACTACCTGTATCTTTCTGGAGTAAAAGCCACCACAAGCAAGCCCGCAATGATAATATTGATCCACATGCACATATGCATGTACATGTATATTTAAATTGTGGCCACGCGAATATGTCAGTCCCAAGGAAGTTTAAAATGCACAAAGTGGTTCTATTTGTAGGACAAATATTTTATTTAACACTGTTCACATTTTCAACTCTCTCTCTCAAAATTCATTGCAGTCGATGGGCAGTGGTCTGAATGGGTAGATAACTCTGAATGTTCATGTGGAAATGAAGGTGGGAAGATGCAGAGGACCAGAGAGTGTACCAACCCAGCACCAGAAAATGGAGGGGAGAATTGTGTTGGTAATGATGTAGAAGAAGTTGACTGTGAGTCACAGCAATGTGAAGGTAAAAAGGAATAAACCAAATTATATGTACAAAACACAATATACAAAAGATCGAGACAAATTAACATTCTCCCTGGAAATGCACAGCACAGTTAGTTTGCAATATACATATACATGTACTACTAACCTTCCAACCGTCAAACTTTAAAAAAAAGTCTTTCCATTGTATTGTAGAGACTTCTGAATCTAGCTTCCAGTCGACTACCACATTTAGTGATGTTGATGAGACAGGTATGTGTAGTCTATTCTTCTATGTACACTAAAATATTTATTTGCCATTTTGTCATAAAATCCTTTTTGCTATTAACAATGTACTCTATCACCACATATTAAAGACATGGTAAGAGTTGAAACCAATTAGAGATTGGCAACAAATTGATTTCAAATTTGTTAATAAATTTAAAGCATTTGTTGAAAATATTATGGTGAAGGTTTTTCGCAACTAAAAACCAAAAAATATGACAAACCTTTTTAAAATTAAAATTAGTCTCCATAGCGATGTATTTGTGCATATTATACCTATAGCCACAAAGATGTTTCCAGCCTTCGAATTACAAGTAGCGATGCAAAATGTGAAATGCACACAATACCCACTTTTTGAAAACAATAGGCATATTCCAAAATTATATTGGTACATGTGAGACTGTTTTAAATAACCGGATGAGCTTTATGTTTGCTCTGAATGAAAATCCCCTTGTTTACAATAAATATTATTACCAGGCACACCTAGCTGAGCGTGTTAGGCCACTGCGTAATACTGGATAAAATTAATTGCTGTTGCTGCATATTATTGCTATTTATCTAGCGTGCACGTGCAATATCCTAATATGCTTAATATCCTATTCTATTCAAAACATCAACTCTTTCTCAGCATTTGTTACAGTCATTAGCTATTATATGATTCATCTCCTTGTAGAAACTTCTGAATCCAGCTCCCAGACTACTTCTGCTATGCCCCAGAAAGGTATGTGTAGTGTAGGTTCCTCTTTACATTGATGTTAGCAAAATTGTTCCCTCAACAGTAAAATTTCTTACCTTACCATAAAATACCTTCAAAACTAAAACTCTGAACGATTAGTGATACCTGACTCAAAGCAAGCTGAGACGAATGGTTAGCCACCAAAGAATATAATTTAACAAGCAAGAAAAATCTACTACAACATAATATATTAAATGTACATGCAATTGAAGATCAATCAGTGAACCTGTTTTATAACAGAAACACATCTATGCTGAAAAATAGAAATTAAACAGTTTCATTTCCATCCCAGAACTGCAACTAATTTACTGATCAACTATTTTAGTCGATGGGGTGTGGTGTGAATGGGGAGATTACTCCAGATGTTCTGTTGATTGCGGAGGTGGAAAGAAGACCAGAACCAGAGAGTGTACCAACCCAGCGCCAGAAAATGGAGGGGAGAATTGTGTTGGTAATGATGTAGAGGAAGTAGACTGTAACACACAGCAATGTGAAGGTAATAAACAACAAATCGAATAACATGCTCAAAATACAATAATTTATACCAAAGGAGACAAAACATTCTCCTTGGAATGCACAACACATTTAGTTCACAATGTACTACTAACCTTGAAAGTTCAAAAAAAGAATTATTCTATTGTATTGTAGAGACTTCTGAATCCAGCTCCCAGTCGACTACCACATCTAGTGATGTTGATGAGACAGGTATGTGTAGTCTATTCTTCTATGTACACTAAAATATTTATTCGCCATTTTGTCATAAGATGTACTCTATCACCACATAGTAAAGACATGGTAAGAGTTGAAACTAATTGAGGATGTTTACTCTGAATGGAAATTCCCTTGTTTACAGTAAATATTATTACCAGGCACACCTAGCTGAGCATGATATATCACTGTGTAATACTCAATAAAATTAATTGCTGATGCAGCATGTTATTGCTATTATTACCCAATATACCTATTCAAAACATCAAATCTCTCATAACATTCATTGCAGTAATTAGCTAATATATGTTTTATCTCTTTGTAGAAACTTCTGAATCCATCTCCCAGACTACTTCTGCTATGCCCCAGAAAGGTACAAATATACTTTTCTATGATATTAAATAGCTACTAAAAGATGAAGACATTCCTTGGCATTATTTACAGGACACTTGGTTCAATTTACACAAAGTTTATCTCTAGCAGCTCTGTATTACTTTTATTAGCAAAACTGTTTATTTCATCTGGTGATGCTGCAGTTAGCAATATCTATGACCATAAAGCCAGTGAACTATCCACTATCTAGTGACTATAAATGCTCTAATATTGTTTTAAGTTCATTAATCTATCTTTGTTAACTGCTTGATCACTTATGGTGTTCCGCTGTTTCTTAGGCATTCTATTGGCTAATTAACTAATTTTTTACTTTTAGTTCACGGAGGTTGGGGTACATGGGGACAGTACTCTGTATGTTCAGCTACATGCGGAGAGGGAATTAAAACCAGAACAAGAGATTGTAACAACCCAACCCCAAAATATGGAGGAGATAACTGCAGTGGTGATGATGAAGAGAATACAGTGTGCAACGAACATCAATGCGAAGGTATAAACCAGAATACATGTACATTGTACTCTAACTTAATCTAACACAAATCATTCGCAATAATTTTTTAAAAAATGGAACTTTAATTTTTTTGGATGTGCAATTTGATTTTGTTTTATTTAGTTTCACTCAAACTATAAATTCGTTCATATTGCCACAAATCACTTCGTCTAAATATGAAAAGCAAAACTTTATTTTTCATTCAGATGGTTACAAATTATTAATACCACAGATTTTTATCAATCAAACTAAAAACTTGCCAATTTTACTTCCCGCTATTAATCCCAAGTAAAAAATCAAAGATCTAAAGAGATATGTATCTTTTACAATTTGGGGGAGAGAAGGCACTTCACCAATGGTAAAGTTACTGAAGTAGCACAGGAGCATTATAAGGTTGGATGCTTTTCCTAACACCACCAATGACCCTTATGGGAATCGACCCTGGGACTCCCACATGAAAGTCCAGAGCCCTTACCCTAGATTTTTATCAATCAAATGCCTACTAAACTTATGCATCATAAGTAGAAAAGCATTCCGATTCCACTAATTACAAACAATCAGAAAATATCACAATTTTTGCTAACATAATTGAAAGAAGTCAAATAATCTTGATTAATTTTTTCATTGGTTAATTTTAAATGACACTGTCTGAAACGATTGTTACTGGTATGCATACCATATAAAACAATGATCATTGATACACTTATTATTCTAGTTACAACCATGAGGGAAGTTTCGTCAACTATATCAATTGCAGCTCCAGTAGAGGAAGATGATCGAGGTTTGTAGAATACAAGTTATATTCTGGTACAATGTTGCATAATCTCATACGCTTCAGTAACTCTTTTGGCCAATGTGGTGATCATTGCATTGAGCGTGTGCTTCTTCACATGAACATGCAAGAAAGCGGTCTAGTCTTGACAAAACCACTTAAAATCGCATTAACTATTTCAGAGACAGCTATTTAACAGTACGTCATACTAATCATATTTTACCGTCCACGACTTGACGTGTAAATAGTATAATGTAGTAAATGTGTACCAATGTGCACTGTAACTCACTTAGAAATACGATTGAATAAGTTTACATGGGGCACAACTCTTAGATCTAATCTCATTACCCTTTACCGAGTAGAAATAGATCAAATCTTCACTGCTAGACTTTGAATTAGTTCCACGCAACATCTCTGGATGCCACCCTATGAAATACATTGCATATTATAATATATATTATATATTTTAGTAACATCCGGAGGTAATATCGAGACCACAGATATGCATACAACCACGGATAACATGATCAATCCATCTACAACTCCATTTCCTGTTAGTAATCAAGGTTAGTGCACTACTGTTTATATTCGGTAAGCTACTGATCTACTCTAGTATTTCATGATCACACCTACATGGATGTATTCTTGCGGATTTTGTCGTACGATGAGCAATCTCTCTTCCTGACTTTATAAGCCAAAGATTTTATGAACAACCACAGCTTGAAACCCCCAGATAATAGATCAACAAGTTACCATTGCAACATCTTACCACTGAACTGTAAAGATTTTTTCCAATTTAATTTAACACTACAATAATCTGTCTGAAAATATATATCAAACAATCAGCAGCAGAAAACCAAAGTTCAAACAGAAATAAACAGTTTAGTAGTTTCCTGACTTATAATAACACTTTTGTAATATCGCTGGTATGTTTTAGTCAATGGGCAATGGAGCGAGTGGGGACAATACTCTCAATGTTCCAAGACATGCGGTGGAGGAAGAATGACTAGGGAGAGGAGTTGTACCAACCCAGCGCCAAAGAACGGAGGAGATTACTGCTTTGGACCAAAAAAAGAACGAATGGACTGTAACATGAGTCCATGTAAAGGTATAAACAGTTTAAGCAGATAAAATATAATTCATCAATGCAAACTGGCAACTGACAATCTTATAAAACTATAAAATACAGCTATACATAACTCATTTTACGTTAATTTTATGTAAAGGTAGCCAAAATAAGTCTCAGACGTAGGAGGAGCACTATGTATTGACTTATTAATAGTTTGAGCAAGATAATACAATTGTGACCTAAGACTCTGTTGAAATCTTATTTAGTGCACGGTCGGTGGAGCAAGTGGGGACCCTATTCCGACTGTTCGACTACATGTGGTGATGGAACAAAGGAAAGAACAAGAAGCTGTGATAACCCACGACCAGAGAATGGAGGAAATGACTGTTTTGGAGAAGCAATAATGACTGCTCAATGCAACAGAAATCTCGGATGTCGAGGTACAGTGCTATCAACTTCATCTCTCATTTTTCCAATTCAGTGTCACTACATGACTTATTTACTTGGCTCCAATGAATTACATGCACATCCTGGTTTGGGAAAAGCTTGTTTAAAAATTATGTATAGAAGTGCCAGCTAGAGACGCCACTGTCTTCTATAACATGGTAGTAAACTTGATGCATCTGTGGAGCTTGCGCATCTCAAACTTTAATAGCATGTCAGCATCATCAATAAATTACCATGACTAGCTGACTGATGTTCATTTATATTCTATGAAAATTACGTGTTTACAAATGTATCTATACACTGCCAAAATAATAATATGCTAATGTATCTTATGGTAGAACACACATTTATAAAGTGCACATAGCGAAGTCTGCAATTTGAAGCACACAGTTTACTTATAATTCCCCTGTATGTTTTAGGAGGAGGTGGAAATGGAGGGTCTGGTGGAAATGGAGGGTATGGTGGAAATGGAGGAGGCGGAGGTAGAAAAAGTGGAGGAGGGAGTAGAAGAAATGGAGGAGGAGGTAGCGATGGAAATGGAGGGTATGGTGGACATGGAGGGTATGGTGGAAATGGAGGAGGCGGAGGTAGAAAAAGTGGAGGAGGGAGTAGAAGAAATGGAGGAGGAGGTAGCGGTGGAAATGGAGGGTATGGTGGAAATAAAGGCGGACACAGGGAAAATGGAGGAAAGAGTAGAGGTAAAACTGGATGGCGTGGTGGAAATAGTGGTAGGCGAAAGGCAAATGGAGGAAGCGGTAAAGGTGGCGGTAATAAACAAGGAGGAAACGGAGGAAGCTCTCCATACTAAATGAAGTGCGATAGATACCAGGCTAGCCAACTAAGATGGTGGACATAGCATGAAGGAGTTATTTTCAAAGTGATTGTCATTTCGTCCACATAATTCACTGCATACCTATGCCTACATATTAAATGTCGAAATGTTGTCAAAATGATTACATTATACTGAGTTCTAATATTTTAATTTATTTGTGATAACTTATTGATCTAAATGATTTGTACTGTTTCCATTTTATCAAAATTATATTTATATATTACAAACTGGACCTATTTACTGAAAAGCTTATGCATTATTATCTCGACTACTTGCATTACATATTATTCATGTACTTATCCATGTGTGTGTTATCCTAATATAGCTATAAGCCTTAGTTCATTGTAATCAGCCATGTATAAATAATTAACAGCAAAACTTATCTTGTTTTTCTTAGAATTTCTTGAATTTCCTCCAATATATGCAACCTGGAGTTCTTCATTTTACTCTGAAAGTGTACCAGTATTGTCATTTTACCCCTACCTAGTAAGCAGCTTTTTCCTTTAGTAAATACAGCCTGCTACACATATACACTCTTACTGCCAGTTCTACTACTAACTTAGTACTTATACTTACCTTTTACCAGTGCTTCATTAGCATCTGACAGTTTCTGAACTTGTACCACATTTAATAAACCTACTTCTGTCATATCTACAACTTGTCCTATGCTAGGAAACTAGAAATAAAAACTTTTCAACATATATATTCTTCTGAGTGCCTAAGTATTTGTATTGTTGATGACTCAAACATTTGATAACAATAGACAGACATTAGAAGTGCAATCGGAAGATACATAAATCATGCAGCAGCAAATACATAGGCACGTCAGCAATGTCCACAGCTGTGCATGGATTTTCATGAGTACTGACCAATCCAAGGTAATCAGAGTCAGCTTCAGAGTTGGGAGTTCAATGTGTAGAAATTTAGGCATTACAATCCATTAGTGTTTCAAATGTTTAAAGCAGAACTGACAGTATGTACTTCTTCATTTACAATAATACTAACCATTCCATACCTGATCAAATCTGAACAATCCAACAAAAGAACCATATCAAATTTTCTTCGGTCAACATATATGGAAAACATTAGGAAGTTGTCTACTCTCTTCTATGAATGCAGGTGAAAGTGAAAGAGAGCAGACAACTTCATACTAATGGTCAATGGCTGGTTGGATGTCACCCTTTAGCATTGAGATTGGTTTCTATAAGAATTAATGTATAAACCTGGTCCAATCAAACCCATCTAAGTCACACCAATGCGCACCAATGTAGTAGAAGTACACAAAGCAACATGTTTCAGAGTTGTGTCTAAAGCAGCATGGGACAGTATTACTGTTAGCTGGTTAAGCATGGGCAAGAGAACACAGCTCTGTTGATTGCAGCACAAATACAAGAAACCTAAATTAGAGAGGCTGCACTGAATATACATTGTAGACATGAATCAAGCATCATAGCCCCTTTAATATCTTCCTTGCTCCTACATACACGTCTGTACCATTATAATGTCCTTTACTCATCGCCACACAGAGGGCCTTGTCAATTATTTAATCTCCACATTTCCTTGATGTCCTTCTTAGCAAATACCAAGAACACATCATCTTAGAATCCTTTTTTCTGAGGAGCTCTTCTGGTCCTCTAGGTACTAGATGAGAGACCATATTGTTGTGTCTGGCTAGGTAGCTGGGGCCCAGCCGCACAACAGAGCAACAAGAGGGTGGATCAAAACCAAAACCGACTAACCAGGTAAATTCTAGGGGCTGCATCCAACCAATCAGCACATCACAAGTTGAGAAAGAGTGGCGACCTCCGAGAAACTGTCCTATAGTTGTTGGGGAGTGATTCACCAGGCAGCGGGGAGAGAGAATTGGAGGCAATCACGCAGACCTGTATGTGTGGGTACGACTCCTATAGCCAGATAGTGTAGAGTCTTTCGACTCGGCACAGCCTGGCAGGAGTAGTACTTAAGGCTGTGTTGACATGCTTGAGTGTTTGGTCTTAGTAACAGTCATGACACTGTACCTGACCTGGATGAAACCAAGTTCAGGGTGAGTGCCTGACACCCTACTGTTAGTAATAAACAACCAGAGACTGTATGGTTTCATTAGTAAGAGTACTTTATTGATCAACAGTCTACAAGAAGCTGAAACAAGTATGCGAAGTTGTGCTCCTTACAATATAACAATCAGTTCTGATCCGAGACCTAAAATTTAAAAAGTACGAAAAGTTGGATTTGGAGTAGAAAAATTTCAAATTTGTAATGTGTATAAAAACATCTCGCATCACAGCAATAAAGACATTGCACCATATGGAGCCAGAAAGGATTGTTAACGGAGATCATTAAGCTGACATGGCATTCAGTTACAGTATCCAAGTCATCAGTCGAATAAAAAAGCATACAATGAAAGCATTTTAATTATAATGTACTCCATAACGCATTCAAAACATGGCAAGGGTAATGAAATAAGAAGAAATGTCGATGTTAAATTAAAATCACTTTTATTTGAAATATAGTGTAAACACAAGAAGCAGCAATAATTTTATGTCACTGCCATACGGCAATGTTAGCCTGCAACGTAATCTTTGTAGAGTAGCAGTTTTAGCTGAGTTGGAATCTTATTGCAGCACAGAAACCTGTCAGCTTGATAGACTTGAACAATGTTGTTAGGGAAAGTTTGGTGTTTGCATCCCAGCGTGTTCCCTTAATGCAGTCCTAACAGGACTTCCAGCTCATGCCTAATGATTAGTTTTAGTTTTTCCGGAAAAGTGATTCACCTTGGTAACCTCCCTCTCATGCCATCTGCTTCTTCATCACACAAGACTAGATGATCCAGGAACAGCATAGCCTATGGAGTTACTTCCTTCATCTCCTCAGTGATGACACAGAAGGTGATTATAAACAGGAAAAGGCTTAAGGCTGAGCCTTAATGTAGACATGTCTCTATGCCAATGTCCTCCTTTTTGTCTAGCTACTGTTAGTTATATCTAGTTTTACAAGCCTTTGCATGATGTGGACATGTCTCTGGGGCTGATACATTTCTTAAAGCAGTGCTATGTTAGGTCACTAGGCACAAGTGTTTGAAGCAAGGGTACACATGGAATATGCGGTGTGTTCCTACCACGTTCTCAGTGGGTACGCAGCCAGCAAGCATGTACACTCTTACATGCTACTCTCGCTTAAGTGATGTTGATTTTTACTATTAAGTTTTAATTTTGCGGTCGCTTGGTAACCAAACCGGTCAAGGCCGATTACTTGTCCAATTGCACTCAGCTAGAAATACATGTACATTGCAAGCCATGTGTCTCTATGCTGTTGTGCTGTTGAGACAAAAGTAGAAATCAATCAACCAACTATCACAGCTTTGTCTCATATGGAGATCTTTGGTATCAAGTTATTCCAAAAATATGAAATAATTTTGTTCCAAAATTATATTTTCTTTGATTAGTCTTGGAGTTACCTTTCCTTGTTCTGTGAAGATAAGGAAACAATAGAGTAGGACGCGGCTTGTTTCAGGTCTTTTTTCCTAGCTTGTATGTGTATATAGCTAGCCTACAACTGGACCACCAAAGTGGTCATTTCTCCTCTACACCAGCAGGAAGAAGGATATCATTACATTGAAAAAATTGCGTTATAGGCGCCATCACACCAAACACTCGTGGGACTAAATTGCGTCCTAGGCGCCATCACACCAAGCATCCATGGGAGGAAATTGCGCCCTAGGCGCCATCACATAAAATAAGTGATTTTGAAAAATAATAAAGTAAAATATAATGGTGTTCTAATCGCCCACCACATCACATTAAAAATATGTTTGGCATATGACTACTGCAAAATAGTCATAGATGTAAATGGCCTGGCATTGCCAGCCATTCACCCCCAAGACGCTGACAAAAGAAAATACAGTGTTCTGTACCAAGTAATGCTGTCAAAAGAATTTTGACAATCATTGAATCCTGAAAAACTCAGGCTGCTGCCCACACCTGATTGGGAGTCGGATAACGGCACCTCTGAATCTCATGGAAGTGCATTATTGACTGGGAGTATACCCACCTAAAACAATTCACTTGTAATACAGGTGTTGGTGGCTGAGTGGTCTAACGCTAGCCACTCTGGTCTTGCAGCAGTAACGCAGGTTATCTGCAAGGACGTGAGTTCGAGTCCCGCTAATGACCTAGAGGTTTTCGCCCCGAAGAAGGTTTTCCCTCTGTACCATATCGGACTACATGTATAATAATATCCAGCTCTAAGAGCCGTGGTGGCCCCTGGACTAGCTCTGCTATTGGGCAGCCACATCAAAGAATTGTGTCTGGCGCTACAGATATTCTTATTATTATTACTGTTAGGTACCATGTCGTAAACTGTCTCGAAGTCAGAATATTTGACAAACACTTTGCATAATCAGGCTATGATCTTAGAAATCATGTGAACCTAGCACCACTGTCTCTTATCTCCTTAAGCGCTATCGTGCAATAACTCCTTTACAGCTTAGATTTAACAGCATCATCTCCTACTACGTGTATAATAATGATGCTCCTAAATCTACAATATGTGGGGGTTATTCAAAGAAGGGAGCGGAAGTAGTGAAAGAATAACATAGTTGCTAGGCAACCAATCTTATTATATAATGTATTTGTCATTAACGGTATTGGTGGAAGTGTGTTCCAATAGTTGCAACAATATCATCAAGATCATTGTTGAGATTATTCTATCTTATGGAAGGATTTGGCAAGTAGTGACATCAATTTGGAGAAAGTCAAATACACACTCTTGTTTGTCTTTAGACATCACTGACGTATTTAATAATTATTGCAATGGAATTAATATATCTGACTTTTGATATAAAAATCTACAGCAGCCCACGGAATGCACAGACGAATACACAGCATCTACTAGTGAGCTGGTACCACATTAACAATACACTGACTGTGTAAGGTAAGTAGAATATACATGTACTTTTGGTACACGTGGTGAAAGAATAGGGTTTGAAAAGTGTGTGCTAAAGCTCTATTCAAAATTTAAGGCAAATTTCTATGAAATACATGTAGATATAATATATATCTACATATGCATGTACTATATTTTGTTTTACTGTTAGAAACGTTAATCAAATTCCGCTTGGCTTTATATTACATGAACGTAGGATAACATACATGTAATTATATTTTGGAATATTAGAGCTGCTGGCAAATGCTGCCCAGATACATGTAGTGTGGTACTCAAGCTACTGGGGCAAATATAATTTAACATGCAACATAATTATCATCAACGTATCATCTTGACACTGTCTATAGACATCGGGATGAGGCGACTGTGGGGTAACCCGTTTTGCCTCATATATTTTAGTGAACAAGTAAACCAATGATGAGAGTTGGACTACTTCTATTCTGCTCATTTATTATGGGTACGTATTCCACTAAGATGCTAGTGGCTAGTGGCAGAAATTGTCTTCTCTTTACTGACTTAAAGATGAAAAGTTTCATAAAGTTATAGACATACCTACTGCATCTACTGCACCAACTTTTGGGCCAAAACTAGTCTTTTATTTATTAGCTATTTAGCTTCACAATATTTCAGATAATGGTATAAAAAACAGAAACTGAAAAAAATAAAACGTAATGTTGATTTGTTATTGTAGGCATATCCTCAACCATGTACTATGATCCATATGGTGGGGGTATGACAACAGAGAGAGAGGATGACAGAGGTTTGTAGAACACAGGCTATGTATATAGTTTCAACATTGATACTGATTTGATACATTATTGAGTAATTTCACAAGCTCCAACAACTTCTTTGGAGAAAGTGGTGATTGCATTGAGTGTTGACATTATACCTATTAGAGAAGACAACTTCTACATCTTTCAGTGTAATGAACAAACCTAGTCGTGTCACACGTAAAACTGCACTGCCCAGTAAAACTGCACTGCCCATTCCGGTGTAGTCATTTAACAATACATACTAACCATATTTCATGGATAAAACATAAAAAATTATACAATTATAGACATGTACCAATGTACAATGTACTTTAGAACTAACTCACTCAATGATTCATTTTGTAACTTGGTTGTACATACATGGCTTGAGGAGATCACAACCCATAGATTAGGCATTAATGGATCAAATCTTTCTTGTTAACTTCTGAATACTTCCTGGTAACTTCTCTAGAAGTTATCATTTGAGTAAGAAGTGTGTTTAATACTTTAGTAACATCTGGAGCACAACTTCCAACCACTGATATGTCTGCAACCATGGATGATGGTTTCAGTCCATCTGGAACTGCATCTACAACACCATCACCAGTTAGTAATAAAGGTTTGTGTGATACTCTTTCTATTCTGTAAGCTATCAATCTACTACATCTTGACAATACCCAAGTGTGACTAGAATCATACATGCACATACTTAAATTGTATGATTACTGCTTGCTAATCATATATTGTACTGTATATTGTGGACCATGTATAATAACAACATGGTATAATAATAAACATGCACCAATGTACATTATAACTAACTGATGCAGTAACTCAGATTTGTTGTGGTTGTAAGACTAGGATAGCAAATTCAATTCTGTTATTTTTTGTCAATTATGAGCAAATTAAATCTTCGTTGTCAGAATTTCAACCAGTTTAACACAATCTCTGTGAAAGTCAGAGTACAGAATTTTTTCATTAAGAAACATATTTTCTATTTTAGTCCCATCTGGAACGCAATTTCCAACCACTGATATGTCTGCAACCATGGATGATGATTTCAGTCCATCTGCAACTGCATCTACAACAGCATCACCTGTTAGTAATAAAGGTTAGTGTGATACTATTTCTATTCTGTAAGCTATCAATCCACTAGTGTCATACATGATTAGTGCATGCTAATCATACATTGTATATTGAAGACCATTTGTATAATAACAGCATAACATTATAATAAACATGAACCAATGTACATTATAACTACCTGATGAAGTAACTCAGATTTGTTGTGGTAGCAAAACTAGGATGGCAGACTCAATTCTGTTATTTTTTGCCAAGTATGAGTAAATCGAATCTCCATTGTTACACTTTAAACCAGTTTAACACAATTTCCAAGAAAGTCTGAGTATTGAATTTGTTGAATAAGAAATGTCTTATGTTTTAGTACCATCTGGAACACAGTTTCCAACCACTAATATGTCTGTAACCATGGATGATGAATTCAGTTCTTCTACAACACAGTTTACAACACCATCACCAGTCAGTAATAAAGGTTAGTGTACCAATATTTCTATTCTCTAATCTATCTATTTAGAATATCATGACAGTACACAAGTGTAGCTCAGAGCCAAGAAACAACTCTGGCTTAATGGTGTAACTAACATTGCACACTTTTGTCTATCAGCAACAGGTGCTAGGCTCCGAGTAGAAAAGCCCAACCTCTATGACAGGAGTGGGTGGTGCTTGAGCTAGAAGCCTTTGTATGAGTTGCTCATAAGTTATTATTTCACAATCCTGCAACTTGCAAAACTCCTAGTGGAGCGATAAAACCCTTTTTATTTTGATTCTACACTCCAACAGTGTGTATCGAATGACTTGCCGAATTATCGTCATCAGATAACCAAAAATCTAACTAAAATTGACAATAGTATCATGTGGCCTATTATAATACTTCTCTAATATCTCTGGCGTATTTTAGTTGATGGCCAATGGAGCGAATGGACGCAATACACCCAATGTTCTAGAACATGTGGAGGAGGGAGGATGTCTAGGGAAAGACGTTGTGACACCCCAGCTCCAGTAAACGGAGGAGATTACTGCTTTGGACCAAAGGAAGAACACATAGACTGTAACATAGATCTATGCCAAGGTATAGATGACACATGCGTATTTCACATAATTCAATGCAAATTCACAAAAAATATTTTGCGAAACTATAATATTTGGAGACATGCATAGCATCATTATCCAGTTTAGGTTGATTATATATACAGTGTAAAAATTGTATGTAAGACAGGAGTGGCTGTACTTGAGTTAGGGACAGTCAGTTAATTTATTAACTAGTTACAATTTCACCATCTTAAAATTGACACAGCTTCCAACTGAGCTAATTTAATTTCATATCAAATCATCAGCAGATAATCAAAAATCTAACTGAAATGCATAACTATAGGTATCAGGCTTTCAATTACATTTTTCTCAAATCTATTTTAGTTAATGGGCAGTGGAGTGCATGGGGACAATACTCCCAATGTTCCAAGACATGCGGTGGAGGAAGAATGACTAGGGAGAGAGAATGTTCAAACCCAGCTCCAAAGAATGAGGGAGAATACTGTTTTGGACCAAAGGAAGATCATATGAACTGTAACGTGAATCTATGTAGAGGTATGATGAGTGTACAATATCTAACCTGATTCAATGCAAACTGATGAAAATTATCTTGTGAACACACGGAGGTATGCATAGCATTACTCTGCTTAGCCTAATAGCTCTCTGTCAAGTGAGGACACACCTTTAGGTCTGAGGTGCTAAAAATCTATAAGATTAAACAGTTGTGACTTGATATCATAACTGTTCTGTTTACGTTAGTTCCAGTCCATGGAGGGTGGAGCAACTGGGGAGCTTATTCCGAGTGCTCGACTACATGTGGTGATGGAACAAAGGAAAAAACAAGAAGCTGTGACAACCCACGACCAGAGAATGGAGGAAATTACTGTTTTGGAGAAGAGAGAAAGATTGCTCAATGCAACAGAAATTTTGGATGTCGAGGTACAGTATTATTAACCGCATTTCCTAGTTTTTGATTCCGTTTTATTTTAGCGCTTGGAAAATTATATTTATAAACTGCATATGTAGAGATAGTTGATGAACTATTATGACTAGCGGACTGCTGGCTAATCATATTCTATATAAAATGGTTATAAAAAGCATATTATGTAATGCCAAAATAACATGCTAACTTATCTTGTGGTATCCTATAGTATAAAGAGTACATAGCATTTGCATGGTGCAATTGCACATATATACTTAAATTTCCATTCTGCATTTCAGACTTTTTGCCTCGAGGAGGATATGGAGGAGGGCGTAGAGGGGAGAATAAGAGAGGGAATAGAGGAGGGCATGGAGGACATGGTGGAAACGTAGGAGGACACAGGGGAAATGGAGAAAATAAAAGAGGAGGAAATGGTGGAGGCCGTCATGGAAGCCGTGGTGGAAGCTATGGTGGAGGCCGTGGTGGAAGACATGGTGGAGGCCGTGGTGGAAGCTATGGTGGAGGCCGTGGTGGAAGCCATGGAGGAAGCTCTCCATACTGAAGGAATAAAACTAGATAGATGAAAGACTAGCTATTTACATAGCATAGTTGAAGTCACTTCAAAGTGACTGTCGTTTCGTCCAACAATTCACTACTTCAACATACATACATACATGTACATTTATATTATATTATACATGTATACATGTACATGTACATGTAAAATGTCATAATATATTTTTAATCAGCAAAGGTACTTTAAAATTGTTCATAATTTTGTTAAACTCTTCTGGGAATTGTGAAATTTTAACTTACGTGTGATGACGCACTAGGAACTCCATTTTAGCAAAACCATGTTCTTTGTCTTTTTTGAAATGTTGTTTTAGTAAAAAGTCTACATCACTAATAAAACTACTTTTGTCTAATTAAAGTCTGTCCTATGGTAACAAAGCAAAGCTAAACGGCATCAAACTGTCGAAAGGCAACTTCTTTGCCGGCTTTCTACCTAAGCTCAAAATATGTACATTGATGGTACATCGAGCAGTTCGTTGAGAATTTGAGATCTTTGACAGAAACTGGCGGATTTCCAATGCATAACTACATGTACAGTGTAGGTGTTTTATCATAATAATCAAATTAAAAACTGCAAGACTAAAATGGAAGCATGACAAAACGTTACATGTATATCAGATACTCTTAGCTGTAGTAACTTTAAATCAATATAATTATGTATAATAAATACCTAATGTGCACACCTTGGGTTTTGCATACCCTGAAAACAGGCAATATTTGTGTGTACTTCAGTCAATCATGCTTTTTCACTGGAACTGTTGGGGATTTGCTCATGGGGTAAAATCAGAATAGCTTGAACTTGCCGGATATGTGTAGTGTTGTGACTCATTTCGATAGACTGGGAGTCATCTGCGTCATATGTGAATGGGTTGGAGGTAAGAAAACTTAACCTGTTATCAGGTAGAAGACAGTACTACTTACATGTATTTAACCAAATCAAATTCAAGCTGTTTCTGAAAGAATCTAGTGGCAAACTAGAAGGCTGCTAAAATGTATTGAAAATACTAGAAAGTAGTTGTCTACTCTCTCACTCTTGCATTGTGGTATAGAAAAGAGAGCGGACAACTTCATACTTCTGTAAGTCAGACAGTCTGCCCAATGCTCTTCATTAGCAATGGAGTGACTTCACTTCTGTTGCAATTATTCTGTAAAAGCAAACAGTTCATCAACATATCAACGATTACTCTCTCTCAGCAATGATGCGCTTACTGCGTATCTGAGTATTTCCTGACAAAGTGCTCACTGTCCTCATAAATGCACTTAATAAAATGAACTCTAGTGAAGCAAGTAGTGGCAGTAGTTTTAAAAGTGAAGATGTGAGATGCCAATCGGCCAAAACATCTCTCTCAATTAGTGTAACTTTAGGAACACCTACATGTATAACAGGTCTGTGAAAGCAAACCTACAAACTTTTAAAACTATAAATCATTAGAAGCCTTTACAAGTTGGCTTCGTACAAGCTGAACTCGTGCTAGCTAAAGTTCTGCAATTTGTGAAGAATGTGAATCATAGACAGAGAGACCACCCAACATGTTTGTAACAGTCCACAGCTGTACCTAGGCTTCTTTGATTTGATTTACCTCAGTGCATTATATTATTGCATATATACATAATTATAATCTGACTACTGCTTTTACTTCCACATTGTACTATAGTATGCTGTGAAACTGTTATGAAACCATAAACAATACAATTAGTCATAATTCTTTGGTATTTTTTATAATTTCTCCCCAAACGTCATCACAGATGCAAGTCATGCTAAAACAACTTATTTACTAATGTTTTCTCATCAACATAATTTAGTATCAATATGTAATCTACCGCCCCAGGCACCTTAGTCTTTAATTAGGTGCATTATTATGTAGTATCATAAATAGCCTTAGGTCTTTATTAGCTGTTAGAGCAATATTGGGTTGAATCTAAGAGATTCATCTGAATTTTTACTAAAGAGCATATTCTGCTATGCCAAGGTAATTTAAAATTAATTTACTTCCCAATGTTCTGCTAACAACAGTAAACTCACCAGCTGAAAGCAGCAATCTGAAGAGATATGCATTTTTTCTAATTTGAAGTAGAGAAAAGGGTAAAGTAGCACAGGAGCATTATAAGGTTGAATGCCTTTCCTACCCTCATCAATTACCTTCATAGAAATCAAACCTAGCACTCCCACATGAGAGCCCGGAGCCCTAGCTGCTAGGCCATGGCTACCTCCTAACAAAAGTGTTGCACAGATAAATGTGGTGCAGAATTATTTAAGACTGCATGTAACCTATGACACTAGCAGTAACAGTGATAGCACTTGCACCTGTCCGAGGTAGTCAATAACAGACCACTGTACAGCATTGACTCCCAGTAAACATCCGAATATTTTAAAGTATACGTACAATCATATTGTACATGTAGATGTAATCATTTCAAATTTCGGTATTCCGCAATTGGCAATATCCCTGGCGGTTAGCACATACATTGTATGTGTAGATAGAGGAGCATTATAGAAACATACTTTGTCTTGTTCGTCTGTTAGTGTTGAAACCAATAAGACTGTTGGTGAGTGTTTATAATGTTTCAGCTGACTATAAAACTTTTAATTGAATGAAAGAGATGTGAAGTGTCTTCGACTAGAGTGTTCAGCATGACCCGTAATTTATAGGGTATGAGTATTGTATTATTATTATTATTTTCACCCGCCTAGATTATATTAATCAGTAATATTATTATTGGTAATACATAACAAATACAATAAAATGAGTTATTACACTTTATAGACCATTATTCATTATAAAGTTTTTTTTTAATCAGGTGTGTTATTGTGAACCTATTGTTTTTAGCAATTAAATGTATTTTTTTACTTTGACATCAATATAAGGGCGTAATATACAATAATTAGCTCACAGGGATTATCATAATTATTTTTTTTGATATAAATATTTCTGAATTTCAGTGGATAACACAGAAGAGTTGCTAGATTGTTTCCTATTAAGGTAAGTGTAAGTAGAGAATGTAGAAGAGGGAAAACTGTAGGGTGGTGACTAGCAGACAGCTAGATTCTTAGCAGAAGCATATTTTTAGAACAGAATTTAATGAACTTCCCTATGGCAGGGTCATTATTTATATCACAGACCAAGATCTATAGTATAATATGCAAGTCCATGCTTTTTAGTCGGGCAGCTTTTTCTCTAGCTTCAGGGTATCTGGTTTGTCCCTTTGCTTTTTTATATATGTCTTTTAATACCTTTTATATCTTTCAAAAATAGCAATAAAAGCTCTAAAAAAAAATACATGTACATGTATATTATGCACTGCACATTTATGTTCTTAAAAATTGCAATCTGACTACTTTACTTTATTTTCTAATAACATACACTTGTAATTCTGTTCAGTAAAGCTGTATCTACTTACACTATCACCTCTGCATTAAAGGCAGGGTCATAATATTTATACATGTATATATTATTTGTTTTAGTGAACAAGGTAGAAATAATGATGAAAGTTGAAATCCTTATCCTTTGCATATATCTTATAGGTATGTAGTCAATTATATGTATATAATCTTCCTTAGATCACCTGTTATCAGTATCAGTTACATAATGGTTGCATAATGGTTACATAATGGTTGCTAAATTGCTAGAAATCAATAATTTATAACAACTTGCCAATTAGTTTCAA
Organism: Bugulina stolonifera; assembly: GCA_935421135.1. NCBI lineage: Eukaryota > Metazoa > Bryozoa > Gymnolaemata > Cheilostomatida > Bugulidae > Bugulina > Bugulina stolonifera. The sequence goes on from OW285194.1 coordinate 8,422,144, forward strand.
GTAGCCAGTGATGAGGTAAGAAAACAAATTCATGATGTTAAGTCAACAATTTTTATTGGTTTTTAAGGCAGATCTATGGCTGATGACAGTAGTGTAGAAATAGGTCAGAAAGAGTCCGGTGATAGAATACGAACCCTGGACTGTGATCATTCCATGGAAGGTATGTTGTTTATAGCTTCCATTCCACTTTAGTCACTGGAAGATATGTGTGTGTTCTTTTGCTGAATTGATAAAAAATGAAATTGCTAAAAATAAATGTTTATCAAAAGGTTAAGCTGGCCAAATTTAAAGGAACACTAAATTATTATTTTGTAAAAGTATTATATTGATATTTAAGGCTATGAAGAATCAAGTGCTATGACAGAAGACGTCAGCGATTCTGGTGATAGTCTATACACATCTGACCAATATCGATCAATCAGAAGTATGTATAGCTTCTATTCTATTCATGTACATGTACTTTGTAAAATTATCAAAAATTGATTGATAATTAAAATATTATTAATAAATAAAACATGTGCAGGAGCTATGTTAGGACAGAAATCCCCTTCCTTTTTGCCCTTGCACTCTACTCAAAGACAGGGAAGCTCTAGTTAAATATGCATCTGTCTAGTAATACCTTTTAGATGCAATCAAAGTGCTAGTAGCACGCTAATTTACATGTAGTATGTAAGAGAATAGAAATTCGGAGAATAGAATTACACTATAAGTGGTGAAATAATAATTACAATGATATTACAGAACCATTATTTGATAACTTCGAATTGAGTGATTTTGCTCATCTTATTTTAATATAATTCTAGTAAGAAATGGAATGTCTGAAGAACCTATAAGAAGAACCAGGATAAATAATCTAAAAAGGATGAACAAAGGGAGCCGAAGAGGGTATAGCTCAGAGAGTGGAAGAATGGATAGTGCAGAGAGTGGAAGAGGGTATAGCTCAGAGAGTGGAAGAGGGTATAGCAGAGGCAGTCGAAAAGGGTATAGCTCAGAGATTGGAAGAAGAGATAGTACAGAGAGTGGAAGAAGAGATAGTACAGAGAGTGGAAGAAGGGATAGTACAGAGAGTGGAAGAAGGGATAGTACAGAGAGTGGAAGAAGGGATAGTACAGAGAGCAGAAGAATAGATAGTGTAGAGAGTGGAAGAAGAGATAGAATGATCAACCATGGAGAATTTAGACACCGAATGGACACTCGCCCTCTATATATCAGTCCTCAGCTTTTATATAAGCATGTACCTACTGTTGTATCAGAATCAGAGTCTCAGTCTAGCATGAATTCTGAAAACTGAAACTGTAGACCACAGACTGGATGAAACCATAGCTAGCCTAACAAGTGCAGGAGGGTGGATCAGCTCATCCTAGTCTACCAACTCAAAACCTGTTTGTACGTTTTAAATTTATAGGCAGAATCCACTATAATATTTTCCTGCTGTTCAAAATACATGTATGCTAGTCTGATTTACCATACTACATGTATAACCAGAGTTCATTTTTACCTACTGTCGTCAAAATGTTTAATCGGACAAACCAGCATTTTATTTGATGCAAATTCAGTTTTGCAAAAATTTTAGTTGCAATTTGTTGAAACCAATAATTGTTAATTATTTACTGCTAAGATAACTCACACAATATAAAACCACTAAGATTAAAACTATTTAGAATATTTACGCAAATAACTTGTTTTATATCTACTTGCAATTAATACAATGCCATAAAGCTCAATGGTGCGCAGAAAGTAGTTTAATACTAATTATCATAACTTAAAAAACCACAACACCAACAATAATGTGACAAGACCTATACCATATCTACAAGGCAATAGGAATACAAAGTCATGCATACACTATATATACCTGAAACAACATTACAGTCAATAATCAACCTGGACCCTTTCCACCTGCCCAAAATGAAATACTGTTACCTAGCAATTTCAAATTTATTAAATAGCCCCCAGAAACACCGCAAAATAGCAATACACAATAGATGACAATTCATAACAGCATAGACTCCATCCTGTTTCATACTTTTAAGATGTACATGTAAGTATACTTTACATGCTAGTTATGTACATGTAAGTACATAAGTACATGTAATTACACTGTAATGTTTGATAGGATCTCAATATGTCACATGTATGTCTTTTATTGCTATTAGTTGCATGTTACAAAATGCTTCAATTAAAATCACTGGAATATAAAATATAACGTTCATCAGATAAAAGACATACTACCTATGGGCAAAGGGTATGGTTAAGGTTGTTTTATACCCTTTACCCATTGTACATGTAGTTAAGCCAAATTGCTCAAATTTTCAAATATCAAGAGGAACTAGGCAAGCAACAATGCTTTGTAGTAAAGTAAAAATAAGTTAATCTCTCCGGTTCAACAGAATGAAAAAGTAGATGTCAGTTGACAGTAGTTATCCTCTTCTGCATACAATATCACTCTAGTGCCCTGCCTGAATACATTCATTATTATGCATCTACAAAGTGTAGTTTTAAAATCCTGAATCTTAAAAAATTGGTGTGGAATTTGATGCAGTTTTGAAAATTGAAAATGCAAGGAATTAAATAAAATATCGGTGGCATTTACATAAATTTACAAGCTGAAGCTATACTTAGCTAAAAGTTGTCCGCCCTCTTTTTGGAAAAAGGAAGTGAGGAAAGCTCCACATAATTTTGTATTTAGATAAAATCTGAAAAGATTGAAATTTCAATAGAAAGTATTCATGCACTGTGGGTAGACTTAGTATTACACCCAGCAAGTTTTTTAAAAGGAAGTTGTTCTCTCTTTTCTCTTCTTCCTCAAAAGAGGAGGCAACTTCCTTTAATAATCATTAAAGAATGAAAGCTTGGTCAATTTACAGTTTTACAGCAGTAGATCAGCATCTAAACACTCTGGAGTGACGTTTTCATGCAAAATAATATTATGAATTGGTATTGCAATAGTTTGGTTTGATCCTGACTATAACTTTCACACAGTAACACAAGTAACACTTTATGCTTTCAGCTAAATTTGAATTCCCCCATTGCTTTATATTATTTAGATTACCATTACAAGATTAGAATATGATTTAGGCTTATCTCTACATTGCATTAGTGCATTGTGAAACTGTTATCGAACCATAAACAATACAATTAGTCATAATTCTTTTAGTGTTTTTTATAATCAGGTTAATATTTGTTTTTCTTGCATCATTGCATACGAGCATGATGTTGAAATGTGTGACTGATACCTTAATATTGAAAACTTTGATGTTAGTATGGATATAAAATAATAAAATTTGTCTAAACTGGTAGCTGTTGTATTCAAGGTGATATAATTTTCTACACTATTTCAGATTCCCTGTTTTCAATTACATGTCAAAGAGTGTACTATTAAATAATGTCACATAGGGTTGGTTCATTATTGGACCAACCTGGTTTGGAGGTGATCTATCTGGTATTTCGCTGACAACCCTGGGCTATGTAAGTATCAATGGAAAGTGCACCCACCTCACACTTACGTAGCACAGCTAATAATGTGTGGTACAGAATTTATGATACCAGCAGTAGAGGGGCATCGTTCTAACTTGACCCTCACCTTAAACAGAACATGATCACTATACATGTATACAGTCGTGTAGTTCCCAGTCTACATCCAAATACCCAAGTACTGTATTATAAAACTAAATAACTAAATAAACTTGATATTCCATGTGTGTGGGGGCATTTGGAGCCATATCTTGTCTTGGTCTTCAATTAGTCTTCAGTTAGCGTTTGTGAGATTTATGTTGATTACAGAAATTTGAATTTAAGTTAAAAGGAATGAAACAAAGATGATGTGTACGTGTATTATGACTTTGTGTATCATTTTCATGTTACAGGAAGTACTCGGAGCATAGTTCTGTTGCTAAGCAACTGTCCTGATTATATTGACCAATAATTTGCAACAATTGCAATAAGACTGGTTATCAACTCATTAATTGTTACAAAAGTTGTAATCGTGTGTTTAGGTTATAAATCTATTGTTTTCACAACTAACTATTGTTTCATACTGTAAACAATGCATATGCTACAACTACTACAATGGGATTATCGTATAATTTTTGGTATAAATATTCCCAACATCAAGTTGAACGCACAGAGGAGTTGTATTTACATTATCTACTACACTTGTGAATCAGGATAACGTAAAACTACCCACTTTATCAGGTAAGTAAAGAGTGCAATAAGCATAGTATCATTTTAAAACACTGTTAGAATGAAATCCAACGATTGGAGAAGGATTTGTATTGAATTACAAGTCATTTGTTCATAGTTTAGGAAGAAAATGTTATGCCCTGTTGTAAGATTGGTGTTACAGGCATGTACATATACAATTATGCGTAAATCCAATTTTATATAGAAATACATGTACGCTTCATGGAAACGAACACTGTGGTCAATAAGCATACAGGTGCTAACAAATAATAAAGTTTATTTGCCTACTTGCAGTTATAACACCTTATTAGATACAATAATTATGTAGGCCTCTTATTAAAATTTTCGTATGAATGGCAACTTTTAAAAGGGCACAAAATCAGCTAAAAGGGATAGTTGATTAATATCAATTTTTTGCTGCACAAAATATATATGTCATTATCTACATGTACATGTATATTATGTTGTTTTTCAGTGAACAAGACAAAACAATGATGAAAATACAGAAGACGGTATTTCTTGCGTTATGTCTATCTTTTATAGGTAAGTATAGCACTTACTAACATAACTACATTATTACATAACACTATTATATAAATAGAATGGTTGGAATAAGATGCAACTAAGGAAGCTGCTTCACCATTTTCACACGTTGCATAATAGGTTGTTATTTTATCTTGCTCCGTATTCTCAAGTATTAGTTATCCTATTTAAAATAAGAATATATTCAAAGTTGTCCAATGCGTATTAAACTTTCATTACATATTTAAACTGTATAACCGTAGTAAGTTGACTGCTCTGCTTTAACATTAGGCAAGTCATCATTGATCAAATGCATGTATTTATGTTACCAATGTTACAGCCTTATCCATGGCTAGCTCTGGCTCCGACCAAGGATTTCCCAGCAATCCCATTGGCTATGTGCAAGAAGCTGAACACGATCTCATCATAGGTGCCAAAGTAGGTGCCAATACATAGTATATTTCTAGCACCTCAAAAAATAGAAACCAGATTGCATACTCAATAGTATCAGATTCCATGACGTTTAACAAGGTTTAAATTGAAGTTTCATCAACTAAAGGCAATGCACAAGCACATCATATAGAAGCATGCTCCAGTAAGAGGTAGGGGTCAACAAGTTTAACAAGCTGAACTTTGAACCCTATCGATAACTAACATGTGTTGGCTGTAGTACAGTATAGTTAACCACATTGCGGTTAGCCACCGTCGCTGATGCGACCAGCTCTAGTCTGAAGACAGTTCTACATGTACCAAATTGATGACCAATATTATGCTAAATGTGAATAATAATTGAAGGCAACAGCAATGATGAGGGGGAATTCAGTGAGCCAAGTGACGATATGATGACAACATCTGGTGACAACACTATGACAGAGCAAGATTTCTACATGCCTAGAAAGGATGTAGGAATACCTAATCCAGAACTTCCAATGGAACGTAAGTAGCTCATATTTTATTCGCTGGTTTGTTACGTATTTCTATTTCGAACTATAATAAATTAGGGAAAATAAATCGTTAACAGAATATGATTTAGCTGCAATGTCGACATAGCCTATGGTGTAATATTAAGTAAATTATATTCTTAAACTCTAGTCACATCTCCAACTGAAAGTGGCATTGACGAATGGGAGGCCAATGAACTTACTGAAAACATGCCGACACCGACGCCTAACTACAACGATATGGAGGAAGATCTCAGTGAGTCTAAGGATGATATGCCAATGTCTAATCCAGATCTCACTACAGAAAGTATGTACAATTTTACATGTATTAATAGGTCTTCTTTATTTTATTTCTTTTCAAGAGAATATATTTTCCTATTAATTTTTCATTATAGAAAATTGCTAGCAATATTTTTGTTATATCCTTGATATAATTGTTATTGTATTTGTCTCTAGTAAAAATTACAACTACTGCTTTGCACTGCACGAACAACTCTACTGAAAAACTAGGCTATCACAATTTGATTGATAGGGTTAGGTTCAAAGTTCTAAGTCAAAGTTTAGCAGCATCTAGATTCTACTGTAAGCGTGTGTGTGGTATGCTAGACTAATGTTTGTGTCCATATCACACCTCCCCTCTAGGCTGAAGGCTTCTCTAACAGAACCGAATTGTCACATTTTAGCGTCACTCTTAGCCTTCAGTCTTTCGGATCTACGAGGGTTATTTCGATCGAAACCACTGGTCGGCCATCTGGGGTTTGGGCGTTTGGATGGCGGTGGTACAGGTGTTTCGTCAGGTATCTCATGGCTAGTTTCGGTTGGTGGAATCAAAATGGTTTCTGCGGGCTCATCATCTTCGGGAGATGCATGTCTTGGTCTCAGCTGCTCTACGTGACGTCTCCATACAGGTCCTTTTGGCTCCACTTTAACATTAACGCTTCTAGGACCGAGTCTTTTTGTAACCACTGCTGGTACCCATCTAGGTTTGTTCTGCTGTTTAGGCCCGAAGTATAATGCCCAGACCGGCATTCCTTCTACATACTCCATGACCTGGCATATGGGTTTGGCAGGTGGTTTTAGCACGTCCATTTGTGCTTTTTGTGCCAGGGTGGCAGGCAGGGGAAGCAATGTGTCTATTGTGCACCTGATCTGTCTTCCATTCAGTAGTTGGCTGGGAGAGAGGCCTGTTGACAAAGGCGTTCTCCGGTACTGCATCAGGAACTCTTGAAGTGCCTCTTTCGGTGGTAATCTCGATCGTTTTAGGGAGTTCTTGAAACTCTGTACTAGCCTTTCGGCTGCTCCGTTTGTAGCGGGGTGGTATGGTGCCCCTGTGAGGTGCGTAATGCCACGTTGTGCACACCACTCTTGAAATTCTCCAGACGTGAAGGTGGAGGCGTTATCACTGACAATAGTATGAGGGTAGCCAAAATGGGCGAAGACTTCCTCTAGTATGTCAGTTGTGGCCTTGGTGGTCGTTGAGTTGGTCCTACTTATACATGGGTACTTGGAGTACGCATCGACCAGCACCAAGTAGTTGCTTCCCATAAAGCTGATTGCGTGGTCAACATGTAGCCGACTCCAGGGTCTCTCAGGCATCATCCAGGGGTGGACTGGATACTTGGGTGGATGCCTTTGGTTTTCGCCACAGTCTGTACACTGCCGGCTTGTCTCCTCGATGTCCTTGTCTATCCTTGGCCAATAAACTGCTGATCTGGCCAACTGTTTCATTCGTTGCATTCCAAAGTGGCCTGTATGCAGCAGCTGCAGAGTCTGTCTTTGGAGACTCTGTGGAATGGCCACCCTTGACCTATAGAGTAGGCAGTTGTCCACAACAGACAAAGAATCAGCAATTTGTCTGAAACATTCCAGTGTCTCTCCATTTCCTTCCTTCCTCAAGTCCTTGAGAGGCCAACCATCCATGGTGTAGCGCATGACTTGAGAAATAACTGGATCCTTAGAGGATTCCTTGGCTAGTGAAGAGCCTTTCGTTGTTACTTGCTGGCCTATGGTTCTGACAGCCAGCACAGTGTCCACATCTTCATCACGCTCGGTGGCGTCAAATCCTTCATCAGGGCCTACAGGTAGACGACTGAGAGCATCAGCGTTTCCGTGTTTGCTGGTTGCTCTGTACTCAGCAGTGTAGTCATACTGGCTGAGTTGGAGGGCCCATCTGGAGAGACGGTTGGCAGCCAATGCTGGGACTCCCTTTTTAGAGCCAAACATTGCTAGGAGAGGCTTGTGGTCTGTTACCAGTATAAATCTCCGTCCATAAAGGTACTGGTAGAACTTCTGCAGACCATAAACTATGGACAAGGCTTCCTTCTGTATTTGTCCATATCTTCTCTGTGTGTCATCGAGTGTTTTTGAGGCATTCTCGATTGGCCTCTCACTGCCATCTGGAAATCTGTGAAATAGTACCGCACCGATGCCTGTTTCAGAGGCATCGCAGGCAATACTTATTGGAAAGTTTGGGTTGAAGTGGGTGAGCACTGTATCATTTGTCAAGTGCTGCTTCAACTTCCCATAACTTGCCTGCTGTCTCTCTTCCCAACGCCAGTCCGCTCCTTTTTGCAGCAACTGATGGAGTGGCTCCGTAATCTCAGCAAGGTTGGGTAGAAACTTGCGGTAAAACTGTATAGACCCGAGGAATGACTTTAGTTCATCCTGGTTCTTTGGAGCTGGCATCTGCGCCACGGCATCTGCCTTTCTGCCCTTCTCAAGGCCGCTGGCTGTCAGCTTATGGCCGAGGTACTCCACTGAAGGTTGTGCAAACACACATTTATCGAGTCTGCAACGGAGGTTGTGATCATCAAGTCGCTTGAGTAGATTTCTGAGGTTACTGAGGTGTTCCTGGGCATTAGCTCCACTGACGAGAATATTGTCAAGGTACACAGTGACTCCGGGAAGGTCACTGGTTAGCTGATTCATGATCCCCTGGAAATAACCTGGAGCAGAACTGATTCCGAAAGGAAGGCGCATCTGGAGAAGGACTCCTCTTTGTGTTGACAATGCTAGTTTTTTCTGACTCTCAGGTCCCAGTGGGATTTGGTTGTAGGCGTCTGCCAGGTCTATCTTTGAATAGCCATGGCCGCCGGCGAGTTTCCTGATCAGATCTTCAGGTAGGGGTATAGGCTGGCGATGAGTTTCCAGCTGTGTGTTGACTGTTTTGGAGTAGTCTCCACACACTCTGATTTTACCCCCAGGTTTCCTGACTGGTACTATGGGAGTGCCATAGTCGTTGAACTGTACAGGTTTCCATATACCTTTAGCGATACCCGCATCTAAAGCTTGGTTTAGATCTTCCAGGAGGGCAAATGGTACTGGCCTTGGGCGGCAGTAGATTGGTTGGGTGTCAGGCTGGAAGTTGACTTCCAGTTCATAGCCTTTGAGACATTCCAGTTCATCCTTGAATAGATCTGGAAACTCGCTACACAGCTCTCTGCAATCATTTTGCAGATGTGTGTCTGGCACGTCCACTCCAATAGTGAGCACACGGGGTGTCCCCGCAGTAGTGCTTAGAGCAGCATCAATTGATATTCCCAGTGTCCATATAGCATGTCTCCCAAGGAGGTTCAAATCTGGGACGGTGCTCACTACATAGCGAATAGGAGTTCCTTTCCCTCGCTTATTAGGTAGCTTCGACTTCAGGTGGCAATACCCGAGTACAGTAATCTCATGTTGCGTGGCTGACTGATACCGGGTGTCTGAGGGCAACAGTGATGGCTTTCCAAGTTTCTCCCATACTGTTTTTGTGATGAAGTTGTCACTGGCCCCTGTGTCGAGCTCTAGAGGGACGGCCTGCCCATTTATAATTATTGCCTGCCGAAGTTGATTCATGGAATCAACTCTCCTCACCTCTTGTTTCGATGTGATGACCTTGACCTGAGCTTCTTGCTTCTTTTTCTTTCGACAAGCACGCTCAATGTGGCCTTTGATTTGACAGAAATTGCATGATTTGTCCTTAAATCTGCAGTCATCGGGTGAATGACCAGTATTATCACATCGAAAACAAGGAATCGTCTTCCCTTGGTTGGGTGGAGGCTTGTTCCGTCGGTTGCCTCGGTTCTTGTGAGGTGAGGGGGTGTTACCCTGGACTTTATTTATGTTGCTGTCAACTACCTGGTGTAGTTGGGGTGTGGCTCTGTGTACCGTCTCCTTGGCCACCTTGGATGCCTCTTCGGTTTCAACAGCGATTTCCACTGCCTTGGCAAAAGTTAACTCCGTGGGTTTAACTTTGAAAAGTGCTTTCAGTATTGCCTCATTGTTGACTGAACACATGAAGCGAGTTCTCATTGCGTCATCGAGGGGGTCTGCGATGTCACCGAAGGCACAAGTAGAGGCGTCCTGGCGGATCCGGGCAGCCAATTCATGAATCCTTTCGCCTGGTTTTCTGGTCATGTCACTCCAGAATTTATGGCGCTCTCTCACCATGAACTGGGTCGGATCATATTGCTCTTTGAGAAACCCTTCAATCTCATCGAGTGTAAGAGCATTCATTTGTTTAGGAGTCGGTAATTGGGCAGCCAAATTACTTAGTTGTTTATACAGCCATGGGGACTGATTTGTCAAGAATATTCCGGCTTGTTTGTCAGCAGGAACTGAATGAGCTGTTGTGAAGGTTCTGAACCTTTGCATGTAATCACTTAATAGCTCTTGATTTGGATCAAAACCCGGAAAATTCGGCAAAGCAGACATAGGTACAGGTATATTAGTCCTACCTTGTAGCAGTTCTACAATCTTACTGTTAGTCTCTGCTTGCTGCTGTCTGAATTCAGCTAGTTGCTGCGCCTGTATCTCCTACTGCTGAGCTAGCAGTGCTATTAGTTGTTCTGTTTTATCACCCATGCTGTTTTAGTGTTATGTCCAGTTTAATAGTAGAATATGTTGTATAATCCCATCCTCGTCGCCAGTTGTTATATCCTTGATATAATTGTTATTGTATTTGTCTCTAGTAAAAATTACAACTACTGCTTTGCACTGCACGAACAACTCTACTGAAAAACTAGGCTATCACAATTTGATTGATAGGGTTAGGTTCAAAGTTCTAAGTCAAAGTTTAGCAGCATCTAGATTCTACTGTAAGCGTGTGTGGTATGCTAGACTAATGTTTGTGTCCATATCACAATTTTTGACGGTATCTACGCAGATGACATCATGAACAATTATTTTGGCAATTTTAATATAAATATATTTTGGATACTGGAAAATTTAGTTCTAGACTTGTTTCAGTTTTAAATTTGACCAATTTTACTCAAAAAATTGTTATCTACACTTTAGACATGCCCGTAGCTGACGTTGAAACTACTGAAAGTTTTATGACGGAGTCGGATGATGATAGCATGGAGGGACTACCCATGGACTTCAACGAGGAAGGTATATGTGCAACACTGTGTGTAGTCAACTGAAATAATGTAAAGATAGTATAATTGTGTAACTGCAAGAATGAATGCTGGAAGAGCATTATAAGTTTGCACATGTGCTTCAAATAAATATTAATTCTGAGGAAAGAATGGGAAAAAATTATCATTTGCCCTGGAAACTATGCTTATATTTTGGAGAAAAATTCCATAGTTGCAAATATTTTACAAAGAGTTATTGGTTGAAAATTGGACTAAAATGGGGTGATCATAGCAATTAAGTTCATTAATATTAAACCTTTATTAGTGCGCTTTAAGGTATGAACATGATTGTACAGGTGGCAGTTATCCACACCATCTCATTATTATAGAAAAATCTAATAATTTCACAAAAGAAAAAATCTGTTAGAAAGCCAAATATGAGACAGATATTACATGTACTAGCACATAAGGCGAAATACTATACAACTGAGAATCTACTGTGTTGAATTCAACAGTCATGTATTTTTAAATAATTTCAGCTGAAGGAGGGTGGAGTAAGTGGAAACTTCTTTCTAGGTGTTCAGCTCCATGTGGAGGAACCGGAGTGAGGGTTAAAGTAAGAACTTGTATCAAAGAAGTTCTGGCAAACGGAGAAGATGGTTGCCCCGGAGAAAATACAAAGACAGTTAAATGTAGACCTGGTAGACGAAGATGTCCAGGTATGTTTAACGATTGCCATAATCATAGGAGCATTGAAATATTTAGTTGAGGTGACTTGTAGTTGTTCACATTGAAGCTTCCCGACGATTTGAAGTTGTTTCAGCAATCTTTGGTATAATATATTGCTGATACACTGAGCAGTACATTTATGTAGTACACTAAAGTGAAAGGAAAATAACTCCAAATACATCATTGCTACTGGGGATTTTTCAAGTTTCAACTAGACTGATCAAAAGTACATGCAATTCTTTGTGAAATAATAAATAGAATCATCCAATGGAATAACTCCAACCAACTTCATGAAGTTAGATAAGCACAAGCATTGTGTCATCAGCTTTCGCCAGGTTCTCAAATTTTGACTTTTGTTTCGTAGTCTCTACTATCAATTTCACGTCTTTCTTAATATTTTATATGTAGTTTTGGCTAAGTATCAGTTTTGATCAATATGCTTCGTGTTACAGAAGAAGGAGGAAGAAGAGAAAATAGAAGAGGTGATAAAAGAGGCAATAGAAGAGGTTATTGAAGTAGAATCCATGGAGAAAATGGAGGCCATAATAGGATACTGAATATCCGACAATAGACTGCATATAACTGGATGCGTATCAACTGAATTCAGTTATGCCAACATTTGTCATGTAATTAATAAAATGTTCAATCCTATGCTTTTGTAATACTTTTTAAATTTATCTTATTAATATTATTAATTCTAAAAGTAAGAAGTTTTTATTTATTAATTTCTAGTAGCTGCACAGCTTTATTTTTAACGAAATTTGTATTGATCAACATACTAGTTTAGAACTGTGAGACTAATTTATTTATGAAGATTGAATAAGAATAAACCATTATTTGTAGCAACAACTAAGGCTTGTGCATGTTGAAATGAATTGTAAAATATAACATTAATAAGTACATTACTGTCACATTGGTTTTCTAGAGCCTGGGTGTTATATTGAGCCATTATGCATAGCATAAGCTCAATCTTGGGGTTCTTGTCAACACAATGCACCACAGTAGCTGACTTTTTATTATCTTAAGCAAATTTTACCTTATGCTCAACAATCAAATTTGAATAGCTCAGACACCAACAATGATTCACTAGTCATACTGTTAACTTACATGTATATGAATGTCTAACTGCAATGTACATGAACATGTAAGTACTGTAATCGTATCTGTTCCCCAAGTTATTGTATTATCGTCTGACAATGCATGGGTATGAAGCATCAACTGTAGCACAGCATGCCATTTATGTACTAACCTACTAGTACTAGTAGCTCTCATGAGTCTTCAACTCCAGGGTTCAGGAGTTTTGAGACTAGCCTTAGTCTCTTCACTAACTTTTGCATTGAATCAGAAGAACTAAGGCTGTTGAGGCGATGATTGATCATAGCTGAGAGTTGAGAACTAAGTACTGTACATGTAAGTAGTCATTTCTGAGACATTCAATATACTACAGTATAAATTGTAATGTACAATTGTTATATTTCATTCTTATAATTATGCTTAATAGATGTAACCCCAATACTGTGCGTTATTATAATAATTATTATAATAGCGTTGTGGTTGTGTAGTACAGTTGCATTTTTATACCTAATTTCTCACTTTTAGATAATAGGTCACTCAGGCTAAAATATCTATTATGTGTGAGATGAGAATAATATTACATGCTGCTAAATACCCATAGAAGCTATCCTGTTACAAAAACCATAAATAGGAAGTTGTCGTCTCTCTTGTTTGAAGGAGAATAATATTATCTCTAAAAGGCATTTGTATGAATCAGACCGAAAACTTGCAGAAATTTTAAGGTTTTCAAAAAATGAATATAAAAGAATTGTATCTCTCGCATTTACATGCATTGATCATCCGAAAGAATTTTCAACTATGAGTTGTCCTCTCTCTCACTTTCTTTTGGATGAAGCCTGTGTGAACGAGTTCAACATTATTAATATGTAGATGGAAATTCAAAAAGATTGAAATTTCAATTAAAGGTATCCATGGGCTCTGGTCAGGCTAAAATTATCCATCTAGTAATACACCCAAAAAACTTACTGTAAAGAGAAGTTATCCTCTCCCTGTTTCATTCTCTTGTAAAAGGAGAAGATAACTTCATTTTATTATGAGCCTGTAGTCTATTAAGCTTGATCTACTCACAGCAATAACTGCTACAGCCAGACTCTCCTGAACGATTCATTACATGCAAAATAAACTTGCAATTTAGTTTATAGAGTGCATTTGTAAGTACTCAAGCAGAGAGATGGTACTCAAGTACATGTATCAGAGGGATGGTATTCAAATACATGAATGGGAGGGATGGTACTTGGCACTCAAATAAGAGAGATGATACTCAAGTAGAGAGATGGTAGTCAAGTAACAAATTAATAATAATACAAGTCATTATAATATTGGTGCTGGAATTGGTTTTATTGTTAAGAGAAGATAAATCCTAAATTAGTTGGTACAAAACTTATAAAATAAGTTAAAGCAAATTGAAGAAAATGTCAGTAATAGAACTCTACCATTCTCTTTTCAGATATACTGATTGGCTAAGACTTGGCCAATCATGTCGCTTCAGGAAAACTACTATCTTTGAGATAATGAGTACTGTAGTAGGCCTGCAACTCCGATATGTGAATGTGAAGTGTGGAAAGAAAGAAATTATGCTAACAGTTTGGAATTTAGGAGGATTTATAGGCCAAAAAGTCATATACGCTATGGTATAAATATATTACATATGAAATATAACAATATAATCTACTGTCATATTTTTGCCTTAACACGATGATGCATTTTACTATTGTAAATTATTACAATGTTAATACATAGGCCTAATATAATATCATAATAGCTGATATAAAATATACCAGATACCATTTTAATAAGCTGTAAAAACTAAAATTCAAGTGGAGAAAAACCTAAGTACTATTCTTGTAGCACAAGAAGTTGAGATGGTAACGTACCAATGGCCTCCCGCTCTAGTAGAGTTTCTTTAGACGCTGAACCAGCCATTCTTCAGTGAGCTCTTCTAGACACCTCAGTTCAAACACCTACAAGTTAATAAAGAAATAATTCATATGGTTACCTACATTATGGTTCAGTTGCATACTACGTGTAAGACCCATTGGTAATTATTTTCCACTTGAGAGTTGTCTACACTTTGGCTTGAGAAAAGAGTCCGCATGTTTAGACAATGCTACAGCTCTCTCAAGGTAGTCTCTGTTAACGATCCAAACGGACGACTCATGGAAACTGTAAGAGAGGTGCCTCAAGCATCACAGATGAAAACTAACGAAGGAAGCCAAGCATTGTCATCCGTGACACATGCATACCAACAAAGTTTGCATGTTTATTCATTATCGTATTTAGTTTTCACTTTTCAGTAGACGGTATTTATTAGCATCAGTAAAGGAAATTTCCTCCATTTCAGAAAATTGGCCAGAATCAGCATCTTTGAAAAATCGGTAGATGTGAAAACTAATTTATTGGCTGATGTAGTGGTTGTAAAATTGGAAGCACCATTATTAACTAAGTGCTAAGTGTTACTAACCGCTAAGACACAGAGAAAGTTTAGATTACGTTTCACTGTTTATTCATACGATAACAATACTTTTGTTTATTTAGAATTCATTAAAAATTGAAATATTACTTTTTCTTACATTAGACAAATTTAAACTGAGTTGAATTCAATATGAAACTGAATTTAGAGTTTGCAACAATCACTGAAAACCATTGACTGACTGACTGAGTTACTGATTTGATGAAGGCACCTCATCCCTTATGAAGCTGAAATATCAACTATAATATCTACACTTGTTATGTTAATAGCTGATAAATTAATTTAAACTCATAGTCAATAAAAACTGGAAACTGTTAAAGTGAACCCTATATTTGAATCAAACTATTTCCTTTCATTTTGGGGACCATGTGACCATATGATAAAACAAAAGATAACTTCACCAAATCTAATCAAGTAAACGGCACGTCTGCCGATGAGATAACTGTGTTGACCTCTCTAGTAACTAATAACATTCTCATATTTTATGCAGGCAACAAACTTCTATGAATACAATTTATATAGAATGTATGCACTCGCTAACTGATAACCAACCCCCTAAGACATTGTTTATATAGACACAAACCACAAGTACATGAAGGTTTGTATACTAAGAAGTCGTCTTACCTTAGTCATACCAGTCTCTTTTACCAACTCAGTTTTACTGCCAGCATACATCATATGTTGCTCTGGTTGACATCCTGTAATTACACAACAACATGCACGATGTCAAGTGTTCAATAATACATTGTTTACAAAACAAACCGGCAGATGTTAGAAGTGGGACAAACTACAAATTAACCCAATCTCATTCTAAACAGAGGTGATAGCTCCAACCATCATACGATTGCTGAAACTCTAAGAGTCATGACGGTCAAAATGATACCAGACTACATCATTCACATCATTAATAGTGACCAACTGAACTACAGTAAGTATTATACGGTTTACCATGGCAAGCCTAGAATAGCTTACCTTCAGGACTGATGTATACAAAACACATGGGATATGAGACTCTGCCGTCACTGTGCTCTTGTTTGAAACTGTAGACAAGGTACCTAGGCTGATGTTCAGAGAGACTCTCTCTTACTTCATCTATGTCACAGTCCTAAGAACACAGTCATAGTACATATGGTTGCCATAGGGAATACTGAGGCACTAACATTCACTAAATACGTGATAAGAAATCTTCAGAAAATATGAGTTGTCTTCCCTTCATTTTGTAAGTTGTCCGCTCTCACCCCAAACCTCAACATATAGACGTTTCTTATCATGTATTTAGTGACTGTTAATTCCTGAAATATTACATATGCCGGTGAAAAATAACATATTATTATTTACATTGTAGCTATGTGGTATTATGCAGGAGCTAAGATACTGACTAAATTAACACTAATTATTGACCAGTAGGTAGATATATTTATAACTACACCTAATATTACATAATACAAGTAGTTAGCCCTCGAGTGGTACATTTTGTGGCTGATGAACTGAGGAGATAATTTATATGAAGGAAGTAATGCTAATGCTGTTAGGGGAGACAGCACTCTCAGGAAAAAGGGAGCTGAACGTGTGTCAGTAAACAAATCATATAATAACTCATATTCACTGCGAGGCAGAAGCGAAAACCGTGCTCTTAACTTATAATATTAAATACAGTAGATTGTTAGTACAATAATGCCTGTATTCTTACAATAATAGCCTAGGTTCTCAACAAGATAAAACCTACCTCCAACTCTTCTTCTAACTTCACCATGAGGGCTTCTCTGTCAATCTTCACTAAAATGAAAATGCGAAAGCTTCATAAAAAGTAGCCAAATGCTTGACAGCATAAAAGTACAGAGTATTTGTATCGAGTGTAGGGTTACTCAATATGCATACAGCGTACTCGTAGTGTACTGTTTCAGTGTTTGACACCTCGTCAGTGCAGCTCAGAGATAGCTCTAAGACCACACCATCTTTGGCAATACTACATGTAGATATTTACAGCAAAAAATGTCTATATACGTACATGTGCTAGACCCTTAATGTAACATAAGTGAATAGTGTAAACATACCTATGCAGAAAATGTGCATATACACCGCATGCCATGGATGTAACAATGTATATTATATCATGTAAACTACAAATGCATACACGTATTTACATGGATATACAAAATTGTTGTTTTCTTATGTATAGACCTACTGCTGCTGAAAAGGGCTATGTAACTCGACTTTGACACGAACCCTTATACACTAGATAGTGAGATACAATGTACCAGCTCTTAATCAAGATCAAAAATAAAGGCATACTTACTGATTATGGCAGAGTTACTTTGAGATTTACGGAATCTAAACTTTGTTAGCAACTGCTTGAGAGCAGGATCTACCTGGCATACACTCGTTGAAGTCTGAAAGAATTAGTGAAGTATTATTATAGACTGCGTAGACGTAGAGTTATTATCATGTTTACTAGTAACAGTACACTAGCCGGAAAATATAAAATGTAGTATCCGATGTCGGCGAGGTATCTAAGGAGTATATTGGTGACTTTTTACCGAATCTTCCAAACCCAAGCAGTGACATCTTATTTAACAAAAGGACACCGCTATAAGCTTGGCAGGACACACATCGCACACAACGTATCTCATAGTAATAAAGTCACATCACTCCCGTGTATTTTGTCAACCATGTCAAGTCAAGTCAAGTCATGTCATGTTAAGGAATTTCATGTCATGACAAGTAATGTTAAGTCATGTCATGTCATGTCATATCAAGTGATGCCATGTCATGACAAGTAATGTCATGACACATAATGTCAAGTCCTGTCATGTCAAGTCATGACAAGTAATGTCATGTCATGACAAGTAATGTCATGTCATGACAAGTAATGTCATGTCATGACAAGTAATGTCATGTAATACATTCTAGTTTTCAACCACTGCTAACTACCCGTAACACACCATATTCCCTCGCTGACACACTCTGATCATTTCACGGTAGAACACTTACCATGTTGACACAGATTTGAATATAATTAATTCAATCAGTCCTCTACACTTCGTACAGATCTACAAACAAAAAGATTCACAACTCATAACCATGTTATATTTCAGGCCTGCTATGCATCCTAAATATACTACCTAGCATCCTAAACTACACCTATAAGACACTGCTGGATAATGTAAATACCATAGTTATTCCTACTTGTTACCGTGAATCTGTGTGATCGTTATGCATTAGCTGATGTTTATTATAGTAATGCCTTCTTTGCTAAGTGTTCCTATGCTCTCTTGCACTACTATTAGTGTCTTCGCGACCTCTTGACCAACCTGGGCCGCAAACAAAAATCCAAGGATGGCTGTCCGACCTAGGCCTAAAGGGCTATTGATCTAGGATTTTGCTTGACAGGAGAAAACCATCCCTAGCTCATCGGTAAAGCTGGGTATTTTGCACGAAAATGAGGATTTTGCTTTTGGCCCAGGCCGGTGTGTTCGCGCGTGTTCACAAATCCACCGACCAGTCAAACATGAGCATTTTGAAAATGCAGAAACCTCAAAGCAGAGAAACTCAGCTTAGGCAGATTGTACGCAGCTCTGAGGCCAGAAATATGCTCTACACAGTTAGTGTGGTGAAGACCCTGAATATATACTGCCTTATTGCAAGTTTGAACCATTAAATATAGTTTATTTCAAATAATTTACCGAATCATATATTATGCATATTTTAGCAACCCAGTTTCCAATTGGGTGCCATTCATTCAGTACATACAACAATATATCAATACCCTAGATGAACTGAGACCAGTGGCGCACCTAGATTGACATAAGATTGTCGGAAATTTGTCCTATGCAATGGAAACGGTATTTTAGTTAAGGAGCAGTCATGGCCTAGGGATTACAGCTCCACACTTTAATGTGAGAGATCCAGAGTCCATTCCTGTCAAAGTCATTGGTGGTCTTAGAAAAAACATTCAGCCTTTACATGTGCCTGTGTCACATAGCCTGAGCTTCTTTACCTGAGATTAATGATGGAAAGCAAAACTGGTAAGTTGAATAAAAAATATTTTATGATTTGACAGTTGGAAGAAATGCAGCAATGTTGAAAATGCTGTAAGTTATAAAGTCAACCATTCTACACTAATAAGGTAAATCAAACAATAATTATAAGGAATTGAAATAGCTCAAATTAAAATTTGATTTAAAATTATAAATAAACAATAGGCTGATAGTACCTTGAAGATGAGAAAAATGATAATTACCCAACATCAAATCTTTTTACAAAATAAAATATTTTCAATTTCAAACAATAGTCGTTTGAAATTGATATAAAAGTTGAACCCAGAAAGGTCCCAGAGTCAAACCATCAGATAGATTAGCAACATCAGAAGAGCTGATACTGCTGCTGTTACTGAAAACCAGCAAATAATTATCAAGGCCCATAAAAGAGCTAATACTATGGAGGTTCCAACATTAGAATTGCCCTATTTAAGACCTATACATATCAAAATCGCCCATTCAGACTTCGAGGTCTGACCCGATCTCAAGAGCTTCACAGACTCCAATTAGCTGCCCAATGTAACTAAACCGATATTTGAAGCAGTACTGTCTTTGGATTGCACTGATACCTTCTTGTATCCTCCTAATGCTATACTAGTTTGTTCTACTGAGGATTTTTTAAGCACATTATAATATGGGCTCAGTCTAGTTCAGGCCCAACCAGACTCGACTTCAGTATGAAGGAAATTTACCATACATGAAGGCTCTCCATTTTGCCATACTCTTCAGGTGCTTGTGGGCTTCTAATAAGTTACTATATATAAAGTCTTGCGTTGTTTACTGCCAACATACATATCACAAGTTTTTTTCTATTGGAAGTGGGACCACAGTCCAATCTCCTGGCTTCCTGACACCGTAACTAGGACCCACAATATCCATACATGTCACGCGGGAAGATGCAGATCTACATCTGTACCTTGTGAGAGATAGCCCTTCTACCTCTCGGTCTAGCTAAACATTTTTCTGTGCAAGTAGGCTAGCTATGGCTCCACCATACACTTCATTTACCGAAGTCGGGTAGGCTAACCGTAGATCTGCGTAGCCGTGAGTGAGATGTTGCATTCCTCCAGCAACTAAGCTGGAATTAGAGCTGTACCATAAGTACATGCTGTAGCCTACAACTATACTCTGCCAAACCAAACACCAATATTAATACACCTCATTTTTCTACAAATAGGATTTTACTATGGCTATAAAGGTCTCACAGCAGTAATTGCTCCAACTATGATTATTTTCTCTACATGTATTTACTGTGAAGGCAACTAGGATATCATCCTTAAAAGCGATTGAAAGGTGCAAAATAACAAATAATCATTGTAATGTGATAATCTAATGTAAGTCGAGCACTCTCAAGCAGTTATAACTATCCTATCCATCTATCCATTATAATAATAATAATAATAATAATAAAAATATAATTACAATAAATAGATGAGCTAATCACCATTATCAGTATAATGATAATTGTGACTAGAACATCAGATATTGATTATTTTTCATTTTACACCTACATGTACCCATATATATTGATAATGGATAGTTGGACTTGATAGCATAGGATGGTTATAGCAAGTAATACAATATGTAGATATATGATTTAGATTTAGATTAGACAGTAAGTTATAGCTAGCCTACTTGACGGCCATAGTGATTTATTTCAATACACTGTATTTACATAAACAATGCTCTAAACTTCCAATTTTATATAAATGCTGAAGTGATACTGGAGTATTACAACTGGTGGACAACAAAGTAAAAGTGTCACTCTCTTCTCTATTCTATAGCAATTGGTAGAAACAAATTTGTTTAACCAGGTAGCGGAAATAAGTACACCCACTTTCGGCAGCGGTTAGCTGCAGAAAAGAAGGTCTGATCAACTCCGTTTGATAGAGTTATCTCTGGTAAGTGTCGTTGCATTCACGAATTTCCAACGTGATAAATTTGGACTGCAGCAAGTAGTTTGATCCGCCCGGTTTGCTACCGTTTTACAAATGATCTCATACACAAACTAACACGATGCTTACTGGGTCAAAGACAAGACTATGGATAATCCAAATTTGAAAGCACGTGGCATTGACTTACGGAAAATTTTAGACTATGAATTAACGTTATAAACACTTCTCGCGTCAAAGACCATGTAAACATTGTTAAAAGAGATAAACTGCGGTGTTGCAAACCAAAAGCAACCACTCTTAGTATCATACTGCGACTTTCTTGGTAGTGAAACCGATCAGTCATTCAATGGTCGCTATTGAACTATGATGACTAACTGTCTACTACGCCAGTGATCGACAGTGAAATTCTGGTGCTCAATACTTGGAGAAATGGTATGAAATATCATGTTTAATAATTCGCACTAAGTTGAATACTACATTACTATAAAGTTGTAGATACTGACAAAGTAGAAGTACCGTATCGTATGAGAAGGGTAGGTCAGGATAAGATACTGAGTACCTATCCTGACTTCCCCTTCTCTACTCTCCTACTTAGACCTAGGTAACTCATCAAACTGCTCTCCTGTACCCGCAGGCTAATCTACATGACTGTCATCTTTCAATCACCTATGGCTCATGGCTGTGCTATTGCATCTATTTGAATCAAACTTTGAAGTTTGCGAAACAAATACAATTTAGGGCCATGTATTTAGATAGAGAAGATAATAAAGGAGAATGTGTATGCTCAATTAAAAACTGTTTCTCTCAAGTTTAGCTGGTATCTACACTCAAACACCGAATTGTTTCCCAATCTTAAAATATAGCTGTGTAAAATAGTACTAGTATTTAGTGTCACCTATTTTCAAACCATCAGCGGAGCTAAGACACATTTCGGACTAGGTTGTAAAAAACGCGGTCCTTTAAAATTTTGAATTGAATTGGCTCCCCTAGTTGATTTACTGGGTTTAGTAATCATTCTAATTGACATGTTTTATATTGTTAGTCTCAAACAGGAGGACCACCGTATCTCACACCAGGTACTGAAGTAAGTGCCAAATATAAAGGAGCATTCTGTGAAGCTAAGATCAAACGCTGTCAGAAATCTGTTAAGTGCAAGGTATGTAATGTTTATTAGTTGGTAATTTTAAATCTTGAATCGTGCCCTACAGGTTGCGCCTGAGGAGTTAGGTTCACATAATAAACCGGGGAAGAGTTCTTACAGAAAGTTAGTAAGCTTGGTCTCCTGATTTTTGCAAGAGTTGCTACTGTGAGATACATTGCCTATTAGCAAGCAATAATATGCAACTGTCATATTCATTTTTCCAATGTTATAGGCCTACACTGTTTTATTGCATTCTACGTTAAAATAAGATCAAGATAAATTTAAAAGTTCATGAGTTCAAATCTGCTCAATGTACCATTGGAAAGACCGCACATGCGTGGTCTTAATGATTCACTGTTTACCTGTATAGTGCTTGGTCTCGGCAGACACTACACCCTGGATTCAAATCAAAATTTGGCTTTCTCATAGTTTTGTTATTAATTAGCTTGAGGTGGAAACTTTTTAAAATTCACGATTTTCTGTTGCCGATATAATTTATTGTTCAGCATATTAAGCAGTATGGATATTGAAGAATGTTTCATATCTATCACAATTATAGGTCTCACCTCGTGATGGGGGACCTCAAATCAGCGTAGCCGATGATGCTGTTCAAGGAGAACTCAAGGTCAGTATTGATTACTTGGTTAGTCTATAATTCCAAATGTATGTCCAGTTTAAAAGGTAAGTTTTCCATTGACATGTACAATGTGTATGAAGTTCTACATCGGCAGCCAATAAAATATTGTTAATAGTTTTGGAGCTGGCACCGCTATGTTATTTCCGGCCATCAGATGAAAGCAATTTATTAATTATTACCAATGCTATCTTCAAGATAATATAATTGTAGATCGGAGGCTCGGTGAAAATAAGACAGCCAGACTCGGGTCAGATCATAGATGGGACTATATCCCGTATTATAGACAGCAGTGTTTACACAGTCGGTAAGTAACCATAGGTCCACATGTACATACAAGCAGGCTATAAAATTATCTCGGCAAGATGATCTCTATTAGCATAAATAAAAAGCATAACTTGTTGGTTTTGTTGAGTCACGTGTAAACGTGATCTTAAACGCAAAATTTGTAGATTTTCAGCTTTCTAGCCATTTTAGGCGACTAGTCTAATGATCACTATGTGAATGTAGCCTTAGGTCTTGGTCTTTACGTTTATAGTGTTTGATGACGGAGATGTGGCCACTCTAAAAAGAACTCAGATATGTCTGAAAGGGGACAAGCACTACATGGAGGGTGACACTCTGGACAGGTTACCTTTAACTAACCCAGAACACTTTAGCACACCGGTCAATCTACTCAAAAAAGAAAGAAGAAGGAGGTCTGGCTATGCCACTGCTCAGTCTAGGTACTCTCTCAGTGCACAGTCCACAAATTTATTGCAATTCTGCGTTACAAATAACATCTCGTGTTTATTCTGTAGATAGAACAAGATGGTGATCTCAGTTATAAACTACATGCAGCATATTTGCATGACTCAAATTATTATATTTCGTAACCCACTTCATTGTAAAGGTCAGTGTTTTCCAGCTTGAGAGTAGCTGCGCAGGAAGTCAATGAGTGGCCATATTGGGGCTATCACAACTGATCCCATTGGTCAAACTTTTTAACTAATATTATCATTGTTTGCTATCAAAGGCCCAATCTGGCTCTTATTGACCCTGGTATACATGGAATTAACTTACCTCCGAGTTGTTTCACAAAGTTCTGTCCATTTAAAGCGAACTAGCTGTTGATTTCATGTTAGTAATAAACACAACTCACCACTTGTATTATCTACAGAATGCAAAACAATTCAGGATATTTACAACAATGATCTAACTACGTAGCATTGGTAGTTGCGTGGCCTGAAGGAGTCGTGCTCTCATCGGCTGATTTATTATAACTATTATAAATATGCTGGAGTTGGTATGCACTGATGGGAAACTATATTGTACAGTATTAAAAAGCTACAAGAATTTAGTTCTGTGACTTATGCTATCTACTTGCTTGTCTTCTTGGTACATTCAGTATCAAATACTGTAGTAGTTTGGATTTAGAATGGATTGATTCTAGGTCTAAAAACTTTCAGTCCGAAGTCAATAAGTCTATGCATGCGCTGTTCAACGAATAGTGCAGTAGTTGCCGTCTTATGTTCTCTATTAACCAGAAAGCATCTTGTAGTATAACACCTTCATGTATTCAGCTATTAATAATGTGTTCCTGCAGCGGTACCCTATCTGAAGATAGTGATATAGATGAAGAGGCAGCCAGTACCTCTCGTAGAATATCTCCCAGAGGTGCAACTAAACCTTCTCTAGATGTCATTGGCAAAGTCTTGTCTCTAGAAGTTGGTGATAAGAGGAAATGGGCACCTGCTTTGGTTGTCAAGTCTTCACATGCCGAGATGGATACAAAAGTTAAGGGAATGTTTACAGTCAAGTCCTTCAGAGATAATAAAGTGTGAGTTGGATTATGAGATGTTTTGTTGTAGTTATGTCCCTTACTTTACACGTAGGTCTCAACTCGATAATTGGCCATCACTAACACATGTACAATATGTAAACATGATATTGATTGGCTGTTTCTGTTTTAGATCCAATGTCACCGAGAGACAAGTTAAGGAATTTACTAAGGATCTTGTCAAGAACTATGCAGATGATAAACTTACTAGAGCTGGTATGAATCCTTGTATTATCATCAACTTAGATTTATTTCAGTTTAATTTAATTTTGTTGCGCAACAAAGAAATAACTCTACATAATATATTGAATATCATAAATACCGATAATGATCAAGCTCTAACATGGCAGTGGGTTGGTCTACCATAATATATAGTTCAATAACATAAAACAATTTAATAAAAAGACTGCGAGCGAATTTGATTTATAGAATTATTTTGCTCTAAATATAGTAAGATATTCCATTTAAGCAGTTTTATGATTTGAGATTATATTATTACAGCGGTGGATAAAGCACTCAAGTATCTCAATACGCAGGAACTTCCTGCTTCCTGGAAGAAAGAGGAGTTACTCGGCCGGACAGAGCCTAGCAAACCAGCCACGCCCCTTCCTGCCAAACCTTCACTCAATGTGTCTGTCGACTCTGATGAGGAATCTGACAGCGTGAGTCATACTTCTCTATTATATTGTCGTTGAGTGGCACATGATGTCATCTATCTGACACCTGGGGTCAAGTGGTTCAGGCTTTACCAAGCACTTTTTTCAAATTTTATATCCATTCATGTCTTGATTCTTTAGTTGTTTAGTTTAGTACTTCCATAAAAAAGTACTAATATGTTCAATATCTGGTTACTTGTCTCACATGTCTGGTGGTTAAAAGACTTTCTCCAAGTTTTTCCATTAATTTCTCATTGGACTTATCAGCCATTGTAAAATAATATACTAGTGTATGTGTTTCGACAGCGTTATCTGCGGTCAGCATTATTTACACAGCTGAATATATTTGTGAAGTTGTGTGTCAGAAAGAGCTTGAACCATGGTAACAATGGAAAGTTGTGGGGTTGTTCAACTGTGAATGTTTTACATGTATCCGTCTTGCTGCTACTCCTATGACATCATTTCCTGTCTTTATAGTCGAGTGAAGATGAGGAGGAGAAGAGTGACATGTTTATTGCGCAACTCTACAAGTTTATGGATGACAGAAGTAGGTAACCTTTTAATGACCTTGGCAAATAATGAGTTTTAACATGTTGATACGAGGACTCTCATTGTATATCAATATGGAGTTGTCTTACCACATTGGCCAAACAACCTGGGATTACCTCCTCTTAAATCTTCCTCTAATTTCATTAATTCTGCATATAGTTATGTTGTTGATCTTATTAGTTGTCTTCCCTCATATTTTAACTGCTTTAAATGCTCTGGCTGCTTCGTCAAATTATGTAAGGTTATCAGCATATTTGAGCACCTCACACCATTCGGAGTTTTAAATCACTTGGCTTTAACCTTTAGTAGTATTTAATTTAAGCTAATTCATTTCATTATAAGAAATGTGTGTATCACACAAGAGTTGGTGTTATTTAAATAGAGATTACTATAATGCTGTTAGGAAGAGCTTGTGTACATAATATTACATAATATAATCCTATGAGGGCCAGTTGTGTACAACAGTAACTACACTGTGCTGACTATCCATTGACAGGTACTCCTATAAATAAACCAGCACAACTCTATAGTAGAGACGTCAATCTCTCAAGACTCTACCAGAAAGTGAGAAGGTTTGGTGGATTTAACAAGGTCTCCGCAAGTGGTATGTTACCATGTAGTACTACACTTCTATACACTCACTAGTGGTATGTTACCTTGTAATATTACACCTCTATACAATCACTAGTGGTATGTTACCATGTAGTACTACACTTCTATAAACTCACTAGTGGTATGTTACCATGTAGTACAACACCTCTATACACTCACTAGTGGTATGTTACCATGTAGTACTACACATCTATACACTCACTAGTGGTATGTTACCATGTAGCACTACACCGAAGTAAGCATATGTCATAATTTCTAGGCAAGTGGAAATATGTTGCCACTAAGCTCGGCTTTTCCGGAATCTCAGCAGGTACAGAAATGAAACTCTTGTACAGGAGGTAAGAAACCTTCCTTTTCAGTTTCTGGATGATTTGATCTTAAGATGTCACCCCATAATTATTCATGTTATAAAAACTAGTAATCATGACTTTAGCTAACTACAGTGTCTGCAATATTGTAGGTATTTAGTAGCATTTGAAGAGTTCTATAAGAAGATGGGTGACACTCACATGTTTGAAATGTCAAGGTCACAAAGACATGCAACAGCAGGTGGTCGCAATGTGCTCCCTCCACGTGACAGAGAACCACAGCACTCTAGTACAACCGAGGTCAAGGTGAGGTTGTGTGCCTTGATTCTCTGTACTATAGACTGTGTAACACACTCACTGTAGATGTGTCGTCAAGGATGAATTGGTGTAGCCTCGATTAATTATACTGCTAATAACACAGACAGAATTCACTTTGGGCTCTGCTGGGCATATGCATTTTTTTCTGAAGTCATAAAGTCATGATGTATGTGTTTACTTTTAAATGCATAATTATTCATTTTTGACAATCAGGGTGCACAGATCAAATCTACTAAAGATACAACCAAACCAGGGACAAGCGCAGAGTCTAAGGCTGCCGCAGAGAGTAAGGTATCGCCTAGTACTAAGGCTAGTTTAGATGGTAAACTAGCCTCAGTAACCAAGTCTGCTGACAACAAGTCTGCAGCCTTAGATCAAGCGGTGAAAGTGAAACCGGAGCCGGGCGTACCAGAGGACACCCCACGTCGAACTCCCGTAAGACAGGCTAGCAGTAAGAAGGAAGATAGACAGAGACCAGGAGAGAGCCCCAAACGACCAGATAGTTCAGGTGACAGTTCAGGTGCCGCTGCCTGTCCTCTCTAGACATTGTGATACAATATTAGTTGCTTTAATAAATATCACGCTCATGTTTTCAATTCCTCAATTAGAGTTTTCTTTCCTTGCAGCTAGAGGCCGGGCTACTTATACTAAGAGTAATATTAAGGTAGAGAAAGCTGCCAAGCTAAACTTGGATGATGACAAACCATCCACCACTGGTAGAACAGCAACACCCCCTGTGCTTTCTGCTTTATCCACTCCTGGTGCATCAGCATCTTCTGCTAAGAATTCCCAGGCGAAGGGGAGGGAGGAGTCTATGGATACAAAGGCGTAAGTAGACTCTCAGTCTAACATCATCTCAATCAGGATTTGTTTTAAGAGAAAGCTTTGCACACAGCTATTCTAGCGGTTTAGATGAAAAGCAGCTGGTAGTTGTAGGGTAGTTGTAGTGGATAGACCACATTTCATTATTATATCCATAGGTTCTGCCTCTTCACGATTCATGTACATGTACAGTGAAACTTGCTTAATTCAAACTCTAAGGGACTGCCGTAATTGGTTTAAATTAGGCCTGAGTTTGAATTGCAGGATCACTTCACTTAGTTGGAGTCATTATATAGTAGTGCTGGGCGGTTTTGATTTGCATGTGCATTCAGTTTTTTTGCAAGATTTTTCAAAAAACTGAATGAAACCGAAGTTGTCTTCTCACCCTCGGTTTAATTCGGTTTTTTTCATTTATGAAAAAAAACCGAACCGAACCGTAATTATGGCGGGAAAATTTAAATTTTTTTGGAGTTATCATCCCTCGATTCTATACGGAAAAGAGCAGACAACTCCAGTATGAAGTATATCACGCATTTTGGAGTTATCACACTTCTCATTCCAATCATTATAGAGAAGACAACTCACACGGCAAACTAGCCAATCCTGACTATAAACTTGAATTTATAGAAGTTCAGCTGTGGTCGGACTTGCAGGAAGCATATAATACTGTATGATCAGGTTGCAACATTAGTTATATTTACTAAAATATAGATACAAGAATTTATTGTTTTGGTTTACAACTTGTATTTTATTATTTACTAGAAACTAACCCATCTAGCCAAAATATTCACAAAAACTGACAATGCAATCTGTAAAGTAAGTAGTATAGCAATCAGCCACATTGAAATGGAAATACAGGTGATACAGTAATGGTACATAACTAAATATGATGAGTGCAGGAAGTAGGTTACTAGCGACCAGCTAAATAATATATTATCAAAACAGTACCGAACTTAGTTTATCAGCAACCAGCTAAATAACATATCAAAAATTAATCTACAGGTAATAAATAGTGAATATATGATGAATACAGAAAGTAGGTTATCTGCAACCAGCTATAGCATATCTTACAGTGCTACTGTGGCCAGAAGTGGGAGTTGGGAGTTCTCTTTCATGGGATTTTCATCAAGATGGCAAGTCTTCTGATTTAAAAATTCGAGGATAAATAACTTCTAGAAACCCGAGCTCTCTTTTTGTACTGTGTGCTGCTGCTGTAGTATTCATTGCTGTCACTGGATCACAACATACATCATTACATCATCATCATCAGCAAGGGCAAGGATATCAACAAGACTCCTTTTACTTGTAGGCCTACGGGACTGTAATTAAAGTAGTGTCAAGTTTGGAATCAAGAATATGACCATTTTAAATAGTTAAGCTCTAAGTTTTACCCTCTAAATGAAGTGCAACTTGATTAGCTTGGGTAACTCTCTGTGGGTTGAATGCTGCTTAGCAGTTTCAGCATTTTCTAAATGCTCAAATTTGATTGACAGGTGATGGTAAGTGGCTAAACAAATATGATTGCTGTTGAATCATATTTAACTTACTATCTCTGAAGATGATCAAACACATGCTATTCTAGTGCACACATCACTAACTCGGCCTACTAGTAACCAACTAACCTGTTGGCAATGCACCAGCAGCTACAAGAGTACATACATGTAATAGAGACATTGAAGGCAATAAACTATGACTGTATGCCAAGCACAGAGCAGATATTATCCAGAAAATTCTACTGAATAACGACTACACTCAAGATATTATACAATCATTTACCTACATCACCGATATTGTGTGTATAATATTTCTAATGCTAATTCATTGTACAATGAACCTATATTGCCAGAAAGGATGGATGTGTTATTTTTACAAAGCTTTGCACCTACATGTACATGTGTCATATCATTTTGGTTGTAATATCAATATGCTACAACATGTACATGTACATGTCATGTACATGTCATGTCATGTACATGTAGTAGCATATATTACAACCAAAATCATATGACAAATATGATTGCTGTTGAATCATATTTAACTTACTATCTCGAAGATGATCAAACACATGCTATTCTAGTGCACACATGACTAACTAACTATGCCTACTAGTAACCAACTAACCTGTTGGCAATGCGCCAGCAGCTACAAGAGTACATACTAGAGACATCGAAGGCAATGAACTATGACTGCATGCCATGAGCAGATGTTATCCAGAAAATTCTACTGAATAACGACTGCACTCAAGAAATTATACAGTCATTTACCTACATCACTGATGTTGTGTGTATAATATTTCTAATGCTAATTCATTGTAGGCCCACAATGAACCTGTATTGCCAGAAAGGATGGGTGTGTTATTTTTACAAAGCTTTGCACCTACATGTACATGTGTCATATCATTTTGGCTGTAATATCAATATGCTACTACATGTACATGTACATGTCATGTACATGTCATGTTATGTACATGTCATGTTATGTACATGTCATGTACATGTAGTAGCATATATTACAACCAAAATGATATGACAAATATGATTGCTGTTGAATCATATTTAACTTACTATCTCGAAGATGATCAAACACATGCTATTCTAGTGCACACATGACTAACTAACTATGCCTACTAGTAACCAACTAACCTGTTGGCAATGCGCCAGCAGCTACAAGAGTACATACTAGAGACATCGAAGGCAATGAACTATGACTGCATGCCATGAGCAGATGTTATCCAGAAAATTCTACTGAATAACGACTGCACTCAAGAAATTATACCGTCATTTACCTACATCACTGATGTTGTGTGTATAATATTTCTAATGCTAATTCATTGTAGGCCCACAATGAACCTGTATTGCCAGAAAGGATGGGTGTGTTATTTTTACAAAGCTTTGCACCTACATGTACATGTGTCATATCATTTTGGCTGTAATATCAATATGCTACTACATGTACATGTACATGTCATGTTATGTACATGTCATGTACATGTAGTAGCATATATTACAACCAAAATGATATGACAAATATGATTGCTGTTGAATCATATTTAACTTACTATCTCGAAGATGATCAAACACATGCTATTCTAGTGCACACATGACTAACTAACTATGCCTACTAGTAACCAACTAACCTGTTGGCAATGCGCCAGCAGCTACAAGAGTACATACTAGAGACATCGAAGGCAATGAACTATGACTGCATGACATGAGCAGATGTTATCCAGAAAATTCTACTGAATAACGACTACACTCAAGAAATTATACAGTCATTTACCTACATCACTGATATTGTGTGTATAATATTTCTAATGCTAATTCATTGTAGGCCTACAATGAACCTGTATTGCCAGAAAGGATGGGTGTGTTATTTTTACAAAGCTTTGTACCTACATGTACATATGTCGTATAATTTTGGTTGTAATATGCTACTACTGTACATGTACATGTACATGGTAGTATATCTGCGAGCTCAGGGCTGAGTAACTACCTCTTTGAGACACAAATAATTAATTTGATTATGGTAAAATAGTGCAACTTTGTTTAGACATACCTAGATCTCTTCTAGCTTCCAGCGCCACCCTTCTTGAGAAACTTGTTCAACGTTTAGGGAGTCTAGGAACATGAATGAATGAGTAATGAACGACAAGCAGATAGAGCATTCCAGTCCATTGCTGTACAAATGAAGAACCACCTATGGTAATGGAACGGGTTCAAAGTTAGTGCAAAGTAGGCCTATAGCACATTCGAAACGTCCCGTTTTGAACTGTCTTTTTTGAACAGTCGAGTCGCAAATTCCTAAGAACCATATTGGAAGCTAAATTATCTAGTAGTAGTAGTAATACAAATTGTGAAGTTTAGTTGCTAAATGAGTACAGAAAAGAAATGGTCACAAGTTGGTCAAAGCAAGAGAAGTCAGCGCATTTACATGTATATTTACCTACCCAGGACGGAGTGGGCCACTTGTTTTTAGAAACAAGTTGGTTAAGTAGTACAAAACTGGTCAGGTTTACTGTATGTCCACAAAAAGGGTAAAGTCAATGCTATCAATTACCCAAGCACGACATGGTAGTACATCTGCGAGCTCAGGGCTGAGTAACTACTCCTTTGAGAAACAAATAATTTGACAGACAGTGCAAGTTTGCTTAGACATACCTTAATACCTAGAACTGTTCTAGCTTCCGGTGCCACCCTTCTTGAGAAACTTGTTCAAAGTTTCTAGTCTGTTACAATAAGAGACAATTCAACAGTTTAGGAGTCTAGAAACATGAATGGATGAGTAATGAATGACAAGCAGGTAGAGCATTCCAGTCCATTTGCTGCACAAACGAAGAACCATCTATGGTAATGGAGCGGGTTCAAAGTTGGTACAAAATAGGCCTATAGCATATTCACTTTCGAAATTATATTGCACTGTGGAATTGAAATGAAAGTATCTGTTCTCTGTTGTAATATAAGAGTTGATCAATTTACTTAGGCCTACTGGATGTGGACAAAAAGTCATGGTCACTAATCATTGAAAGTAAGGACTAGCCTATTTGATATATCAGTTATAAGTCGACTAGACTACTGTTTCCAAAAAACAAATTAGTTGAAGTCAGCAATGTTATGTAACCCCAACTTAGGAACCAAGTGAAATGCTATCTTGGTATTTACATGTAAATGAAAATAGAATATCTTCCATAAAATACATGTACACACTGACCAACTAGGAGCATGAGTCCACAAATGCAATTCAAAAGAAACTATTGCTAGCTGGATGCATGTCACACATGACACATTTTGTGGAAGCTGGACTCATTTATTTGCTACAGTAACAGTGAGCTGTGCCAGCCAATAAATATTAAATAGCCTATATGTCTTAGCTTAAGCCCAAGCAGTGTTTAAATTTCAAGGAAGTTGTCATCTTTTGTGTCCCAAACTTTTTTTAGTAAACTTGATTCACAATCACAATGCAATAAAATACCATATCATATATGTAGATAGAAAGTCAGGATCCATTTCATCAATCTAATGAAATTAGGGAGTTCATCTAAAGCTAAATGATAAAAACACAATACATCCTACTATTTAAAACATCCATGCCGTTTGGTACAGGAGTATAGAAAACTTTATACCAAGCCATTTGTGCAGTCATTATTCAGCAACTATTCTGAAACATTTTCCTTAAACATGCTCCATTCATCTTTATATTTTTCGACTCATTTTTACAAATTTTGGTTGGCCACCATGAATATAACTCAAGTGGACATGTGGAAAAAATGTAGTTCGCCAGTAATTGAAAGCATATTTGTATTATTGTTAGTTTTGGGCTGAACATGAACGGATTAATGGCATTTGGAAACTACAATGTAATTAAAGTCCACCATATAAGGCAATGCAAGTTTAGCAATCCAGGTAAACACCAAAATGATAAATGAATCTAAATGAAATATTCGTAACAATAAGCACTGTATTATAACATTGACAACAGAACAGTATTGTACGCAATCGAGGCATCAGCCATGGAGCTCAAGTTGAAATCCATGCTGATGTTTGATTTCCTGAAATGGCAGTCTCGAGGTAAAGACTCTCACTCGAGTTAATTCAAGCAATATTTTTTGGCCTCTTAGAAGGACTCGTAACTTGGACATATAGATATTGAACACATAAAACTTGAATTGTAATTTATTTATGGCTATGATCAAGGACTCTTAACTCAACTCATCATTATGTTGCAATATTCAATAACTCATGCAAATGTAAATATTTGTAACTTGAAGTTTTGATTAGTTACTAAAAAGAATTGACTCGTAACTCAAAGAGTCACAACTAAGGGTTGGCCGTGGCAACTTGGGTTTCCAAAATAAAACTTGCAAACATCTCTGAATGATTTCAGCTATCGTTATTTGTTACTATTGTACAAAATTTTATTTATTTTAATCTAATAACAGTTTAGTTTTCATTGGGCAGCTGTAAATTGCAATGAAAAGAGATAACCACAGTTATAATCACAATTGTGATCACAATTATAGCACATTTTAACAGAGATGTGTGCAAGTTTTATTTTGGAAACTCAAGTTTCCATCGCCAACTCTTAGTTGTGACTCTTCAAGTTACAAGTCAATTCTTTCAGTGACAGATCAAAACTTTCAAGTTACAAGTTAAATACTTACATGTCCCCAGAAACTCAAGGTTTTGTCAAGTTATCCAAGTTAACTACAAGCAAGTTTCAATTCAATTCTTTGCTTGTTAAACTCGAGTATTTTTATAGAGTTTTTGGGTTATGGTTTAGCTTATGGTGAAATTTTGTTAGGAAAAGTTGTAGGAAGTTCAAATTTCAAAGCAAAATGTCACAGTTTTAGTGTAAAATGTCTTATAATTGTGGTTGTGGTTGGTGGTTATAGCTGTGGATATTTCTATTCATTACAATTCACAGCTGCCCAATGAAAACTCGGAGTTATTGAATATTTCAACATAATGATGTGCGAGTCTTTGATCATAGCCATAATTGAATTACAATTCAAGTTACAAGTTTTTGACAGCTGTGTATTCAAG
This sequence comes from Bugulina stolonifera, assembly GCA_935421135.1. NCBI lineage: Eukaryota > Metazoa > Bryozoa > Gymnolaemata > Cheilostomatida > Bugulidae > Bugulina > Bugulina stolonifera. The sequence continues at coordinate 8,456,731 of OW285194.1, forward strand.
TTACCAGCCTTTGTAATAAGCCATAAAATGTTGCTTGAATTAACTCGAGTGAGAGTCTTTAACTTGAGTCTGGCATCTCTGCATTTTAAACTAAAATAGTGACATTTTGCTTGGAAATTTGACATCTTTTCCTAACCAATACATCGCCAAAACCTGAACAATTACAATAGCCCAATAACTCTATAAAAAAAGTCATGCTAGTCGAACAAGAAAAGAACTAAACTGTAGCCAGTAGCTTGCTTGTAGTTTAAGTTAACTTGGATAGCTTGATAGAAACTTGAGTTTCTGGGGACATGTAAATATTTAATTTATAACCGAAAAGTTTTTATTAGTGCAGGGCTCTCAAGTTCTCGGATTTTCCCCGAGCAGTCCGGATTTTCAGTGCTTGCTCGGAGAGCTCGGGAGGTTTTCCATTATTAGTGATTTGCTCGGACTTTGGGAGATTTTCTCACATTAGCTATATCATTTGAATTGAAATGCTTTACAATCTCCAAATTAATCTTCAGCTTAGCTCATAGCTTGTGAGTTACTTAGGAATTCTTAGGCAAAAGCTACTAATTATATTACTTTCCAAAAGCAAGGGCTGAATTACATGCATGTACTGGGATTATTAGGCTGTGAGAAATTAGTTAGGCTAACTTCATAGAGCATTAGATATGTACATGTAAGTGACCAACAGCTTCATGTACATGTATATATCTAACCAATTACCAATAGAGTAATACTTCTACACTGCTCACTCTGCAGTACATTGTGCATCTGCTCGGATTTTTTGACTGAGGAACTTGAGAGCCCTGTTAGTGACTAAAAAGGAGTGACTTGTAACTTGAAGAGTCACAGCTAAGAGTTGGCCATGGCAACTTGAGTTTCCGAAATAAAACTTACAAACATCTCTGAATGATTTCAGCTATAGTTATTCGTTACTATTGGACAAAATTTTATTCATTTCAATCTAATAACAGTGCAGTTTGGCCTATACATATATAAATAATAATTATTATTATAATTATTATAAAATAATATAAATATATTAAAATTGTTATCATTTTTACTGTAACTGTCGCAAAAATTGTTATTTCATTCAACCAAGGAGTACTCCAACAAATTTACAATAAACAAATAATATTAATTAAATTACACAAGTACTGTCGTTTCAATCTACAGTAAAACTGGAAAGCAAGGAAAGTAAAAACTTTGACTCAGAGTCAAAGTTTTTACTTAGTTACTAGCTAATACATAGTCGATAGATAGACAGACTGATCAAGTCACTCTATCAGTCTATCTATCGACTATCATTATGCATTAACTAGTAACTAACTTGATGATTATATAATGATAATAATAATAAGTTTAGTCCAATCCAAAAAAATGAACAGAAAATTATTATATGCAATAGAATATTAATATCATTATTCAATATAATTATAATAATGTATTAATATCAAATCAATATATTATAAATTATGCTCATTACAATAATTATTAGGCCTATTATTATAATATTATTTATACAATTATTGCAACAACTTACGAGCATAGCATTTATTGATTTGATATTATTTATTAATAACTTGTTATCGACGATTTGTGAAATGATCATATCATTCTCTAAGTTTTTATGCAAAATAAATCGAAAATAAAAGTTCACACAATTTTTACATTTGTTCAATTATATTATTAATTATTTCTATTTTATATATATTTAATATTAAATTATTTTATATCATATGCACTTCAAATGAAATATCATATGAACATCATCATTAACTCGTCTTTACGTTCAGAGTACGATGTTGCATTGGTCAACTAATTGGAATAAATTAAATTCACTAAGTATACAACACAATTATATAAAAATATAGATGTATATAATTATAATGAAACTAATATCATTAGGCTAATAATATTTTATTAGTCATGACCACCGATGAAAACCAAAACAAAAACCCAGCGGATGACAACATAACCCAGTGATTGTAGGAAATACGAATGGCAAGGATGGCTATTACTAGTTAGACTAGATTCCCGAATCCGGCGCTATCCGCAGTTGTGTGATTGCAGTGACGCCATAGAGGAGACAACTCCTGGGTGCACGCGCTTGTCTGTACGCGCATACAACACGGCGCATGTCGGAAACGGATGCGGCGGCGGAATTGTGGGATGAGTTCGGTGCGACTTTTAAAACCGAATAAAACCGCACCGCCGCATTCGGTGTCGGTTTTTATTTTAAATTTTGGCGGTTTTTGAACCGAAGGGAAAAAAAACTGAAAAACTGAATGAAACCGAAACACCGTGCACCACTATTATATAGTGATCAGCAGGGACCAAGGCTAATAGTTTGAACTAACCAAGTTCTTTAATTATCCGAGGTTGAATTAAGCAAGTTCCACTGTATTTGGATCTCATAACAAATGCTTCTCAACTTTCAGATTTTCTCAGATGTAATAATTATGATGTGACTGTGATATTTTGTATTGTCGCTACTCCAATGTAGTATTAGCGCTGTTGCGTTGTGGTATTGTCACTATGGCATTGTGGTATTAGCACTGTTGCATTGTGGGATTGTCACTGTTGACTTGTTTTAGCGACACGGATTCAATAGTTTCGGAGGAAACAGAAGACAACAACACAGTGAGCGTGGAAGTAGACTACCCTCCTAATACTAAGATCAAAGTGAGGTACGGTAGAGCCAGAAACATTAAGATATATGATGCTAAGGTGATGGAAGTGAGGCTAGGCGAGGACAAACAGCCTCTTTACAGTGTACATTACTCTGGTTGGAACGTCAGGTAAGCCTTGCTACAAACAAGTATACGGTGTGTCGCCATGGAAACAGACAAATATACAGTGTGTCATAATGGAAACTATATGCTGTTAGAACAACAGATGCTTGGTTTAGTACATTTGTGTATCGATTACTCTTTGAACACTGTCTCTTCATTCTTAGTAATATGCCATAATTTTGGATTTGTCCCCTCCTTTCTTTAACGACAGTTGACTGGCACCACCTCCAAGATTCTCAGTAATATCTTTATATCTTCAATAGAACCTGATGCTTGTGTAAGATGTGTTGGTTTATACTCGTAATTGGAGAGAGAGAGAGACAATTTCGGGGTTTAGCTGAAATTAAAACATGATATAATGTCACCTAATAATGAAGTATTGTGTACACTACGATCTGTGCACTTTACTTGCAGGTACGATGAGATTATATCCAGTGAGAGGATTGTGGGTACTACTGGAAAGTGCGAAAAGAGACGAATGGATCTGTCTAAGGATGTACGTATATTTATGCATAATACTAGAGTGTGCGCGTCGTGTATGTGATACTTTATAGAGTAGTCTATGTGATTTTGAATCTGAAGCTTTCATGGCGAAACATTAGAACCATTGTATGTCGAGTATTTACATGTGCGCTACAACTCAATAGTAAGCATCTAAATCATACGCTTATTTACTAGAAAGTAGATAACTCCAAATTACATTTACATTACATTTTATACAAGTTATTGTAGTAGATAGTTATATAGTAGGTAGTTATATTTTCGTGGGTGAAGAATATAAGAAGAATATACCCCTATGGAGAACTATTTGAGGTATTCCCATGGCCATCGAGATCAACTGACAAATACCTCGTATAATTTGTTGTTGCTGATCATTTGCTGATCAGGAAGAACTTCCAACTTTGCCATGTACTAATACTACTAGCTCTATAAAAGCCTCCGAATCATGGGTGGTGTAAAATGTTTCACTCCACTTTAGTCCATGATAATCAGCCTGTAACTACGTACATTTTATGTTATCACCCTATAATCCGTGCATTAACAAATGTAGAGATGATAGTTCCATAATATTGCGGTGTGTATGTTTTCTTCATTCTTTCCCAACCGCTTACTAAACCAAGTACAGCCACTAAATGCTTTATTTGTTTCTACAAATGTATCGCTATGAGCTGTGTAAGGTGTAGGCTAAGTGCATAGGCAATGTTATATTTTAGGGTTTTAACTCTCGTAAGAAAGGCAAGACTCAGGCGCAGATTATCAACTCCTCATCATCCACAGGGTCAAGGACACCTGAACCGCCATCTTCAGCAGGGAGGCCATCGGCTAGTCAGAAAGCATCTGCCCCTATATCGTAAGTATCCCCTAGTGCTAGGCAGGTCTAATGTACCCTTCACTGTTACTGTATTCAGTATTAAGAATCTTGGGCTATCCTCAAAGGGACTTGGACACCTTACAGTTACCAACTTAGATTTTACATTTAAATGTACTCACCGAACCACAGTATTTGGCTGCAGAATGTACAAAGGAAAGTAGTGCAATTGCAGTAACAGGACTATTGCTGCATGTAGATTGTTTGATTTATCCCCTAAATGTCGAGCAAGGGGAGACAAATTCACAATATAATATAATGATATGTTATAATGAGAAGATAATTTTTCACGAGAAGACAATTCATCAAAGCCGTGCAAGTTTGAGCTTATGCTTGTAAATATGAGTTGTATTTTTAGAGTAGATGGATTTATTTTACAGATGTAACTTTTTAGCAGTGTAGGCTTAGTAGTTGAAAAGTGTGTGCTTTATGTTCTCTCGTATTTCGTTCTGTTGTAATCAGATAAAATTTGTTGTCATCATAATTTACTGGGTTAGAGTCGCTTATAGTTTGGAATATGTTAAATCTGATCCTGATTACAGACTCCAAGTTCACTCACTTTCAGTGCTGCATGTCTTGCTAAAGAATACACTCCAAATTACCAAAACTCAAAATAGAAAAAGGTTCTCTGTCTGGGTATGACGGTTTTATGGTGTTAAATTTTCAAGATCTTAGATATTGATATGGACAATATTTGTACTTTTTTTAGCAAACCTTCCAAGTCAGCATCGTCTGCGGGCAATACACCAGGCTCCGTTCAACCTAGTAACAGAACAACTAGGTCCTCAGTCTCAGACATCTCCTTACCACGACCAACCAGGTCCAAGAGTACAGACTCCACACTCTCAGCCGGTCTCTTTGGTATGTTTTTTTCCCGAATAAGTCTCCATTATCATAAATCTATGTAGTCTTGTAGGAAACCATCGTATGGTTGTGATGCTCCTGGTTTATCCAGGAGATATGCCTATTCATTCAATGTACTCCCCTGCGGGTATCTAACATGTAAATCGCACTACATGTAGATAGTTGATAAATGTAGCGCATTTCCAATGTATGTCTTACTGAAAAGTCAAAATATAGCGTTAGGTCCTTTCCCCATATTTCAGCTAGCAGAAAGGTGCGCCAGAAGAAGCCTGTACAAGCCGATGAACAACCCAAAGTGGAGCCCACTATTGATCCAGGTAACTTTACTGTGTAAAATGTGATCGTTAGTTGGCCCAGGTCAAAGATTGATTGATTAATACGGATGTATACAATGTAGATTTCAGCAAAGCATACTTAATGAAAGTACTGGTATATTCATAATTTAGAGAGGATTTGATTGTTTAATTATTTGGTAGAATACAGATTATCAAGATAGTGCCAATCCAAATAGAACTTAGTTTTCTAGATAGTAACCATATTTTAGACAATGAAGCCTCGACTGAAGGGGAATCTAATGCTGGTGACCTTGACCTGGAAAAAGTAGACAAAGCTGTTCCTACGGATACCAGCACACAGGTGAACGAAGATTGTGCTGGGACGAAAGAGAAGAAGGAAGTAAAGAGTGACTCAGTAGATCGAAAGACTAAAGCGAACTCCTCAGTACCAGAACAAAGTAAGAGAGTGACAAAGTATACTATATTTATTTTATTTTAGCCTTTTAGACAATAATTTTGCTATATTAGACAACGGATTTTCCTATTAGATAAAAATATTATACTATGTACCTCCTGATGGAATAGGATAGACCATCTTATCTTCACATTGTGAAAAGGCAAAGTCACTTTTGTTTGCACACGTATCACCCAATTATTTCTTAATTCGTCTAGGGATTAGTTATATTTCTTCCAACATTTTTTCTGCTTTTAATAACAAATGTATAGACTTGCTGTCTTATTAAAATTATATGCTTATGTAAATGTGCAAGGCGGCTTTTCTTAAAAAAGTTTATTTGGTAAATTTATATTTTGCATTTGTTAGTTATTGCAATTACATTTTGGACAAAGTACGATAGAATGGGACTATTCACTGTCATTTTATCTGGTATCAGTGCATCACAGATGATCATGTAAGATGGTTGATAAATGTGTTGTAGGCACAACGTCATCAGCAGTTCTCTCTAGTGACAGAACCCCTCGCCGTAACCAACGTAGGGCAAGCAAGCACTCACTGGCAAGCAGCAGTGTTGGGGCGGACGAACAACTAACAGCTGATGCTGGGAGTGCTAAGAAGGCAGTGAAGAGGCTGGAACCCAGCACTGTAAGCTTACTAACATACCAAACAGTTTCATGGAATTTTTTTTTACAGAGTTTATAATCCTTTCACAGGTTGATGGGACATAAGTTCTTTCTACTCTGTTATTTGTCTTCAGTAAGAGTGCTCAGTCAGTCTATCAGTCAGTCACACAGTTAATCAGTTAGTCACACAGTTAGTCAGTCAGACACTTAGTAAGTTAGTGAGTAAGTCAGTCAGACAGTCAGTCACTTAGCAAGTTAGTTAGTCAGTCAGTCACACAGCTAGTTAGTCAGTCACGCAGTTAGTCAGTCACGCAGTTAGTCAGTCCGTCACGCTGTTAGTCAGTCAGTCGCGCAGTAAGTTAGTGAGTAAGTTAGTTAGTCAGGCAGTTAGAGATATTTACAAATTTGTGGTTTATGTAGGAGGAGCCAACGACTAATGAGATACAAAACAAGATGTCAGATGTGATAGATCAGGTAGACGATGGAGAACTCACCGCTACTCAAATAGATGCAGCTACTGAAGTTCAGGAGAGTCCCGATTCAGATTCATCTGCTCCTCCAGCTAAACGTCAGAAGGTTAGAGCAGTGTTTATTTACCTCTCACAGGGAAAGTTCTGATTGGATAGTTTTATAATTGTCTGCTTGACATCTCTAAGATTATCATTTCTACATAAACCAGTCAGCTGTGTTTATTGAGGGATACTTGTAATGTTCAAGCTGGCATGGAGAGCAAGTTTATATTCAACTTGTTGGCTATCCATGGCTGTCCATATAATGGTCAATGTAATTTAGCTATCGTAATGGAATTATCATATGCATCATGACAACAGCTACTAACAAGGTTATAAGTTAAAATAAATATATGGAGCTATGGGCAAAAGGGCAAAAGAGCAAGACAGGAGGGTTCTGGTAAGCAACACGGCGTTCTCAACTGTATGGTTGGAACTAAACAGCTAATAAATTATGATACCTACTAATAGAGACAAAATCTACTACCAAGTCTGTTTCCTACCACCCTCTTGTCTTGTTCTTGGAGATAGCCAGGTACTTTTTTTATACTCATGTAGGTAAGTCATCCGCTCAGTAACTTTGCTTTGTATTATTGAAGTAATTATTTAGTTATTGTCTCCCCTTATGTCTTCAGGTAGACCGAGAAGATTCCTCAGGATCTGTAGCAAGTAGCGATGAGCCATTTGTTAAGATAGAACCACTGAAACACAAAAAGGCGGGTACACCTGTTGCATCACCTCCTGCAGATGATAGATCTGACGGAACTGAGTCTAAGGTGAACTAAAATAATTTACTCACTTGATGTTGTTATTAATCGCATCTCAAACTGTAAGTTATGTTTATATGATAGCCTTTAATTCTTTATCTAAATACACATATCAGAAGCTAGGTCATGGAAGGATTCAAACTAGATTATTGACAGCACAACCACTAACTGGGATCTTGAATTTCTTGATCCCTAGGCTCGCAGCTCGTGGCGTGCTTGTACTTTCTTTCCTCTTTAACCCGAGTCTATCAATTCATATATTCTATTACTGAATAGGCAGATGAGGGGGACGCAGAGACTGAGGCTATGCACCTTCCTCCTCTGATTGGTGGATCTACAAAATGTACGTTGACGGAGACGGAGAGCAGTAAGACTAGCAGGGCATCATCAGGGGTAGACGACTCTGAACTGAGCTACCACAGCTCCGATAATGAATGCAAGTCTCCTGGTACCACTCTCACTTCTGAGAACGTTATTAAATGTGAACCTGCAGCTACTGGAGCCACAGCTACCGTGAGTAATAGTACACTATGTATATGTATACACATGTATATAGTATAATGCTGTGGGTGTGTGGAGTAGTCATTGCACTTAGGCTCGGCTACACGAGAGGCTGTGAGCTTCGGCGAAGCAGCTTTTTTGTTTGCTTCTACTACTCTATGGGCAATGTGTAGTACCAGTCTACCAGGGGCCTTGCTTAATATCCAGCCAAATACCAAAGCTTATTTCTAATAAGTTATATAATTGGAATAGTTGTATCCCATGTTAACGAACCACAACGGCGCCCCGTGACTCCAGGGACCGAAAATACTAGCATGTTAGTATTTGCATAACTGAGCGATTTGCTCTAGAACGAGGCTCGCAAGGGAAAAACCAATCAGCCTCTTGTGTAGCCTAGTCTTAACTGATTTGGGAGTATATTTTTACGTTTCTCTATATTAAATACATGACGTAAATAGGGAATGCGTGTACAAGTGCAACATTTTACTAAGGTCTAGTAGAGTATCTTAATAAGAACATTTGTTGCGTTTAGGAGTATATTTGTTGACAGTTGAAGGAATATTTGGATCATTCCATGAACTCCATGCTGTTTTTCGAAATAATTTTGCACTTATAAATATAGACACTTGTATTTGGATAACCCAACAAGGACAATTACAAAATATAGTTGGATAGTTATACCTGTGGAGTTTAATATAAATTATGAAGTTAATCTTTGACTTTTCTCTTTTGTACACACAGAATTTTGCATCACCCACACTTCATCACTGTAAAAGTTTGTCATTTTATGTGGAGATATTTTTCTACATTCTCTGAATAGTTAATAATATTATAACAATGATATTTTCTCATTAGTACACTGGCACTATATCCACTCAAATAACTTGACATAAGCCTTTCTACAATATTGGTAAGTGTGGAGGCTGGTATTTATCATGCTGGTACATAATATACAAAGGGGAATTGTGCTTTCAGGATGGGATTGTATTGTAATACCCTATAATTTGATGTAAATAAGTGCCTCCCACAATAATGTTTATCTACAGTAGTTGCAGAGTTTGTGTAGTGTAGTGTAGTAATGAATAATGTACTAAATTGTACAATGTAGGTGGTAATAATGCAGTAGTAACAAAAGCCTAGGCTAAACATTTCATCATAGTGAACATCTGGAAATATACTGTACTTGGCAATTTGTACTCTATAGAGAGTTGTTGTTAGAATAGATTATGCTTACCTTTGTTATACATGTCATATTTGACTTTCACTAGGTTGGACTGTATAGAATGAGTGATGCAGTAACTAGTAACCTATCCCTGCTCTCAGAGCAGGCCAGCAATATGGAGACCAACACCTCAAATAAAAGACCGAGGGGTGCCGCTACACGTCGACAGATGGCTAAACGCTCTCCTAGACCCAAGCATGCAGGTTAGATAATGAAAATAGTTATATTATGTCATCGTGTGATATGTTTATGTATGTCCAAGTGTGTGTGTCTAAACTGCAATATTTTTGTGACAGTAACAATCTACCTCATCAGTTAGTCTTTCAAAGTAGTTCTATAGTTTCCCAACCGATTGGACAGTAAATAGTGAAACTAATCCATCGATGCCTTCAACTCTGCATATGTCTGCATACTGAGAAACTGCTTTGAATATTGGGTTTAATGTGTAATTATTATGTTTGTACATCTATCCAATAGCCTTGCTAGTTTACACCTTCCTACTTGATCATTGGACGAAATATTTGATAGCCTCATTTATTCTTCTTTACTGAACCAAAAGTTGTCATACATATATTTTGTACATATATAGTGGTACTGAAAATTTCAGGCCCATTCAAACTAGACTGGTGTACATGCATTGTGCCTGTAGGCTTACTGTTGGTAACATAATTCAACTTCAATCAGCCTTGAAGTTCACTGGATATGGGGAGTTATCTGTTCTATATTTAATTTTACACCGACTCTGTAACAATACTTATGCAGACACTGAGATGTCATCAGCATATGATCAGTCAACTGCCAATACTGACCAGGAGGTGTCACACCTTACACAGTCCTCCGATGAACGGATCTCTCCAACCAAGATACTTAGATCTGCTCCTCCACGAGCTCCCAGACAACCCAAGTATAACTTCCGAATAGAAGGTGAGCACTGCACTATGTCAACTACCTACTAACTACTGAAAGTGGTATGAGATTTTATTTCTCTGCATATTCAGTTCAGCTGTCTGTGCTAAAATGGTGGAGTTGTGTTCTAACTACCAATTCTTGAATATATAATAATTAAAATATGGTGACATAATTATTGCCCTGCTGACTTTTGTAGAAGAGTTAGCTGAAATTGATGAACAGGATGCTAGAATAGCTTACCTTATGAGCAAACTATCTGAGATAAGGACCCTGTACACTGATGTCAAATCTAACCTGGCTAGTATTGAGAGGAAGAGGAAGCGAGTAAGGCAGAGAGGTCAAAGGGATAGAGACCACCTCCACCAACCGTACTAAGAGAAATTAACATTATAAGGTGACCTTGTAATCTCACCATTTTTGTAAAAGCTGAGGGCATTATTTGGTAAAGTGCTCAACCAGTATGCAATTTTTACCTGTACAATGTTTTAATCAATGTAGATTAGAACTGTTCAGTTTTATCTACATGACTGTATATATATATATTCATTATCATGTTTAGTTTAGCCCAATCTACAAAGTGTACATAGATATACTAAGGTTGCGTTGTATAGAAGAAATAACATGAATACTTTTATTATACTTATATGTTATCTGTATTAATATAATGAAATAACAAAAAACCAAGCATATTTACACTCAGTTGTATACACACTGGCTACAAGAATAAATTATTAGAATATATAAATTTCTTCAACATAAAAGCAAGAGAAGACAACTCCTGTATAATAATGGTCCCATACTCAAACAACAGACACAACTACCTAGTCGTTGCAGCTAACATAGAGTGATAGGTTTACATGTCATACTACATAATAAGTCAAATACAAGTCATCTTCTGAATTATGTAGCTTCTTGTTTAAACATATTCTGATAGGCTGTCTTCATCTTCAGATCTTCTGTTTTATTTGCCTCATGACAAAGTTGGATGTATTTATTGATTTGAGAATCTACAATATAGCGGAAAATAGGTTAGAATCATTTGGCTGCTGCTCAGTAGGCAGTAGTTGACTTACAACATACCACCTATTCAAGCAAACTCAATGGAAACCATAACCATCACTAGCTACAGGAAAGCTAACAAAGAAGTAGGGGGACTGGACGTGTAGGCTATACATGTTGTTCAAACTAGGGTACAGCTGCACTAGCATTAGCTTTGACAAGGAGTTGGGCTGAGATACATCGAGTCTTTGTGACCTAAATTTCAGGACAGGCAAACTTACTAGACACACCGGCCTGGGCTGAAAGCAAAATCCTCACTTTTGTGCGAAAAACCCAGTTGTGCCGATGAACTAGAGATGGTTTTCTTTAACCAAGCAAAATCCCAGGTCAATAGCTCTTGGGGCCTCAGCCAGACGGCCATCTTTGGAGTTTTATTTGCGATCCAGGCCGGTTCAAGAGGTCGCGAAGACACTAATACTAGGTCAATCAGAGCTGCTACCTAAGCATTTCTCACCAGGAGAACTAAATAGTGCTATTCAGACATGCGCACATACGGGTATGTAAGCACATGCACGCATACATGTACATCACTTGATATGAAGTAGGAAATATGCCCCATACAGTGCTGTGTAGAGTACAAGCATACCTGGCCCACCAGCACAATCTTTAGCCTTGAGAAAACTGGCTAAAGCTTTATCGTGGTCTTTGAGGTGGTATAGTGACACGCCCTTCCTGAAGTATGCCTTTGTGTTAGTAGGTTGGTCCTCTATTACTAAGTCGCAATAAGTGATGACCTTGGTATAGTCAGGGTCATCTTTATTCATGATACAGGCTACAATGTAGGAACATAACCAGAGAAATAGTGTTAGTCAGTAAAATGAATGAGAGAATGTTATAATCATGTAGCTGGGCTCACATTCCGAACCATGAGCTAGGCAGTCGTTAATGTGTAGCAAATGATAGGTAGCCATTATTCAGTCGTACGGCAATGTCCATAACACATTATCTCACCTGCTAGATTATTATGACAATCTCGGGACAGCTTAGATATAGTTTCCTTAGTATCTGCAGGAAGAGCCTCTTTCTGATTAACGCCTAGTAGGGTCTCAAGAGTGTTCTGACCTATGATTGAAATCATATAATATAAGCTCACTGTATTACAATAATAGGCAACATTACAGTCATTAGATTACATTATACAAGTAACCAACCATTTCATACGTGCAGGATTTCCCGCGCGCTGTTTGCGAAGATTAACAAACAAGTGTGTATGCTGATTGTACCTAAACATAAGACAGTGTTGTAAATGCATGCAAACAAGAGCTCTAAACACCCCATGTTGTGATGACTTGGGTTATTCACCTTGTATGATGCTCTTTATATAAAGGAGAGACTTGTGGTAGCACCTAATAGCCTTTCTAAACTCTTTACACTGATAATGAGCATTGCCCTCCTCCTTGTACTTCTTTGCTTCTCCCAAAAGATGCTCCACTTTCTTTAAGCTACCTCGAGAAAACCCGTCAACGGCTAAGGACTCCATCGCCTAGGAAAGTCACAGAATAGGCTACATATTTGTATTTTTGGACCTATTTGAATATTTCCATTTTTCAAAATACATGATATGCAGTCTAATATCTCTTGCTTATGTTATCCCATGAAACATAGGCCTACTATTATTCAGATGAGCATATGAATGCCTGGCACCATCCACTATAACAGGCGTTACCAAGTTTTCTCAAGAACTATTATGCCTAGCTGGCTATTTCTAATAGTATACAATGTAATTATCATTTGTTAGGACTGTAAGTCAAGCTAGAACGTGTCATTAGTGAGGGTCCTGTTTGCGTTTGTCTGTTATATATTCATATTAGTTATAAACAAAAAACATGCAATGTAGTTGCTATAATAGTAATAGTAATAAGGGAACCACTGCATAATCTAGTAAAATTGGGAATCAAATTAGGGGAATATTCACTACAATAAATAAATAAATTTAAAAAAAATTTAATTTCAAATATTTTGATTTTTATATTAAAGTAAATGTATATAAAATCATTACTAACTATTAGTTATTAAGAAATTTATTAAAATTAATAACAATTACTAGCTATAAAAGTACAATATGAATATTAAGAAAATAATATCATTTTTTTATCAATAACCATTATGATCATCATATCATTTTATATTCCGATATAAAACATAAACATTACCATAAATCATAAATATGTACAAATTAACCATATATTTTATCATATTTATTGATTCTTACATATCAAATAAATTATTTTAGAACTATAATTATTTAAATAGTATATTCAATATCAAAATGAATCTAAACTTTATTTGATAATAATAATATAGTTATAATTAAATTATAATATGCTTTTTAGTTTTATTTTGTGCAAATAACATAAGATAATTATAAATAATTAAATTAATATCAAATATAAGCAAACATAATCATAATAGTATAATGATGATAATATTAATTTAAATATAGACGTTAAAACAACTACTGAACTAAAACTTAACTAAACAAACCTTAACTAACTTAACACTGTTAAGTTTAAGTTAACAGTTTTCGTGAGCTTAGCTTGACAACTACGTATTTATTACGGTCAGGGGCACTGGCCGTGATTATTATATTGAATTTTGATAACCGTACATCAACCACTTAAAATTGAGTAAATAGAGCTAACAAAGATAGTGGAGCCACCCTGTGAGTGAATAATTTCATTTGGTCGAGTTGTTTTCACAAAGAGTGGCTTTCATACCAAGTAACGTCCTTGACTTGGCGCATAGAGAACTGTTTAGAATTTTCGGGGCCCTTGGTATCGTACCAGGTTTTATCAGTGCTTCCATCGAAGATACCCGTCTACTTAGCGATCCTGGGCTCTTGTTATATGATTGGTCAAAGTGGGGAATAGCTTGTCTGCTGTTTGTTGTATAGACCATAGAGGGAAGATAACTCTATGGTATAGACTTACAAGTGTAAAATGTTGCAATTTTTTAGGTAGCAATTACTTTAATCTCAAATACGATCCTGTCCAAAAGCCGCTGCTGGTGTCCCTCTCATAGAGAAGATAACTCAGTGGGCCCTCTGTCCCAACGATCAGAGATAACTCTACCCCCCCACTCCCATATATGGAGAACTTGTACAAAATAACTTAAACCATTACCAATTATGTAATACCTGTTATCGTTATGTAACACTTACTTGTAGTGTGGGTTATGCAAGTTTCATTGCCCCTAAATGGCCAGCATGGGCTCCTACTGGAAAAAGTATATTCCACCAAAGTGCTAGCCACTGTCTGACAAATAGGCACGCCCCTTCTCCCACTAGCTGAACAGAAGACAACAAATGTACATTACACCTCCCAGCAATTTCCTCAAAGTTGTCGGTCTATGTTTCATTGACAGCTTTAAAGCTTTAAAGCTTTACAGCGCTTACTGTGGCGAAAATCACATTTGAATAATATTATTAGCTGTACTGCAACGAGGTAGCATCAAATAAGGTAATTCATTGCACCATGCACCATGCACCACAAGATGTTACCTAGCCAGTGATATATTTTGATAAACATGAATTTTGTAGAAATGGTCAAACCCAACCATGTCGATTCGGAGGCAAAAACAGGATGCTCTATCTCAACACTTGCCACTATCAATTGGTTTTAATCCCATGCTCCTTCCAATGACAATGCTACGTAATGTTCATGATATTTAATCGCTAGATTTACATTTGAAATAATAGTAAAGAACTTTCCCCCGCAACTGCGTTCTGAGTAGCTGCTTTAACTGATTGACAGGTCATGTCAACTTTGGAACCCGGTTGGCATACATACATTCACATACTTTATTAAGCAGGCTGAATTCCATGTCAGGTAATCCGAATAACAGGAAGATCTTTTATAATTAATCAATATGCAATAATAAATATGTAGTCAGCAGTGCTGTGAGCATAGGCAGCTTTTCTTTCTGGTTATTGGCACATACCTGCGAAACTAACTACCCCTACAACTAGAAGCCTATTTAATAAATGAACTTCAAATAATATAATACTTGGATAAATGATTACACCTACATGTACGTTGTTTGTCTAGCTAAGAGGGATATGTGTGGAATATACGAAATTTCTGGAACGACTTCTCAACTCCAACAGGTGAAAGGAGGTATGGTTTGCTGCTCGTTCCTTTTGTGATTCCCAGCTGAAAATGGTACATTATACGTGTACATGTACATGACCAAATAAACTTGGACTGGAGACAATGGTCATTACATCTGTTTCCTGTATATGCACAGTCTGGTTGTTTTCCTTTTAGCCACCGGTACATGGCACATGGTACATGGTTATGATAAACAGAGGCCCGTTATTCTTTCAACTCGATCCCGTCTACCCCAGGTAAGCAACAGAGTTGTGGCTCTCCTCTGTATATGTGTAAGGATCAATTCTAGCTTTAGCAAAATGTTAAAATTTTTGTTCACAACAAATATTTATTATTCTAAAGTTTAGTACAACTGGTTATGCGCATTTGGCATTATATACTGTTGCCGTGGTCAATAGATTTTTAGGTTTGTGAAGAAGCTTTCAAATAGAGTACCATGAATTGAGTAAAGCAATTATTATTTCAAGATGCACTCATCCAGATGAAACTTTTCTAACCATATATATTGTTGGAGCAAATTTACAATTTTTGTAGCATATACAAGATGGCAAAACAATCCAAATGCATTCGCACACTAATGATTATCTATCCAAGTCATTGATAATATCCGGTACACCTAGCCGTAATCCAGTCCAAACTCCCATTTCCTCTACTTCCCGCTCGGCAAATGTTTCTCTAAAGTTGGAGTCATCTACTGTGAGATCCCGCAAGAATGCGAGTTTTCTGTCCTCAAAGCACTCTGCTGCACAAAAGGTAGGCATTCAGCAGTGATCGGCTATAGCAGTCAACTGCTGCAGATGTCATAGTATAAGTTCTTATTACCTGCTTTGATCATTAGGGCTCCTCGTTTCCAGCGGTTTGTCATCTACATGTATCTAGGTTTTAGCCTAAGAATTAAACTCTCAGAATCACTAGCACTACACTAGTACACTATTCCTATGCATTAGAGTACCTGTTCTTTGAAGTCAACTGTTCCATCTAGAAGTGAACCTCTACGCTGCCCTCCTATTCATGCTTGGATTGGCAGCCATGTTGATTATCTTACTGATGTCTTGAGTGTCACTTGTCTATCTCCAAAAGGTAATTCAAGTAATGCCTTTGTTGTTCTACCTGTACACCTGCATGTATGTTCAGCCCTCTTTGTTACACCAATGCATAACTGTTTGGAGGGGAGATAACTCCAAGTTATAAGAAAATTCATCAGCAACCATTGACATGTACATGTACATTGTCCAGTATAAACTTTCATTGTTGCATTATTGTGTGTAAGATTGCATAATGAACTGCCTTGGTTCCCTCTGCTAGTTCTTAGCTGACATGGAGAGCATATCTTTTTTACTGATCCGTCAACAATTTTTGTCTAGCGTGTTACTCGACTTCATTTATACAGCATATACATGTATTTAGGCATTTTATATAATTATCTTCTCTGTTGTATTTCTCTGTAGAGACTAGTCATCCTAGTCGTATGATATCTACTTCCAAAAACAGAATTTCCAAGCAACACGGGGTCCGCCAGGATGTAGCTCGCCAGCAGCAATCTCCGCTCAATACTCACAACAGCTATCGCTTAGTTCGATCTAACAGCTGTTCACTCTCAATCGGTATGTATCGTACTAACTGGTTGTGAAATACTAACTACCTGGTTAATCAACATTGGTGACGGCAACCACGCTCCAACAAAGCCATTGAATGCAATATGAAATTAATGCTGTGTCAGGTACATGGTGTAGGAGTGCATTGGGTAGGCAACTCCTAAACACACTGTTCAATGTGTAATGACATTATTATGACAGTATCATCAAGTAAATGCACACTCACCAGAAAGTCTTCAAGTTGTGGGTATTGCAATATGGATACTTGGAGCAAAGTACATTATTTGCAAACTTCCGGCAAGATTGTTTCATTTTAATTTGTTGTAAGGCAAGAAGTTGGATGAATCCAGTGTTCCACAGAGACGAGCTAAATCAGCTAAACTCTATGTCAGATCACCAGCCCTCAAACCAATGCTATGTGTAGAGAAAGGTACGTGAAATTTCAATGAAATATTGTCAACAAACTTCCTACAAAATGAACTTGCATGGTGACCAGTAATTTGAAGTTGTCCCCTCTCCATTTTTTCTTTTATTAAAAGTGAAACCAAGTTAGTGTAAATTTCTTCTAAAAAAATTCAGTCTTAATTCTGCCCCATTGCAAAGATGTTGTCATTTTAAATATTTTTCCAAATATTTAGGACAACCTGATAGGGAGTTCACGGCCTGCCTGACCAGTTAAGTGTGTAAGCCATAGATGTTAGCTTACATGGAGTCAAATGACATTACCATTGCTAGCTACCTAACATAATCATACACTACATGTATATTATTCCCAACCTGTATTTTGTAATTATGCAAATTTCAACATTTGCGCTATCTTTGCTTATGCTAATTTTTTTCATTTTAATTTTGTAGATCAGTAATAGAAAATGTACATGTACATGTTAGTATAAACATTCATAACATAGTTCAAAATAGCGGATTGAGATGACTTACATTATTTGGTATTAATTGGTGCTGTTATCACTGCTTTCATTTAGAACATTTGCAGCTACCTGACCATAGGTATTCCATTATTAGAGCAGTGTTATAAATGTGTTTATTTTTCTACTTTATTTGTGTAACGGAATACTTGGCAATAAAAGTTGTAAAGCACAACTTGGAAGAGTTGTCCTGTCGATTTGACACTACTGCAAACTGTGAGTACCCTTTTCCTCAGAGCTGCAGTTCTCTCCACTAAAAAACTCTCTTGCCTGCGTATACAATCAGTTGCAATGTGTGGCCATTCACTAACACAACATTACTGCTGTATATGCACACCAATATAATTATATTGGTGTGCATATACAGCAGTAATGTTGTGTTGGTGAATGTTGGAGTCGGAGTCATGTGAGAAACAATGTTTCATTCGAAATTTTCCAAGAATACACTAAGTTGATTAATTAATAACCCAATTCGTTTGGTATATTCTCATAAATATGTTTCCCAATCTACTTTTGGTAAGAGAAATATATATTCTTTGGCTTCTGCAAGCCAGGATTAGCGCCTCATAGAATAATCATGTTTAAACCTAGAGAAACAAAACTACGGATTATTTTTGCCAACGGCTACAATGTAGGTAATCTTCTAATTACTTCTTGCAAATTCCTTTTAACAAGAAATTATGAAGCAATCCATTCAAATTTCTAGTATTTAGGCAGCAACCATTTAATTAATAACTACAGTGTTGTTGGTATATGCATAATCTGCTATCACCATAGACTCCGAAGTTGCTATAATGTATAAGCTGTTGATGTGTTTCCTAGGTCTATGGCTGCTGATTGCACATTTATCTTATTATTATATGTTTTCAACTGCAGTAGTTATTAATAATTGCAGTAACGTGAGATATCCAATATAAGCATATTAAATTAATAACTGACATGACACTGTTCTGAATGCCTTGGGCAAAACATCTCTATCGCCCTTAATTATTACTACAATCTTGATCAATAAATTTGCCAGCTGTATCAACTAATATTGAACAATGATTTCCACTGATACTAGATACTTAAAGTTGTTGCGACTTCAAATACAATAGGCGGTATATATTTGAATTCTGTGATATCCCGCCTCATGCTTACACTATATCTACACAGATGTGAGCATGTGATAATGTACTGGCAGTAGCTCATTTGTACTGATATCGTCTAACGTACTGCAGTAGGATTGTACTGCTCATCATTTAATAGAAGGATTCTATGGTGCTGCCGACAGCTAGACTATAATACTATAGGACTAACACTGCGCATAGTACAGTAAGTATATTTTAGTTCTAATGTTTTTTTTATCTTGTAATGGGCTCGTTGGCAGTAGCAATGTACATGTGCATAGTGAATGGAACATAGCAAACATTAAACTAGTGGTAAAATTTCTATCAAATTTTGTCTATGTAATTGTTAACTTCTATCTGTAGTACAACTGAACAATTTTAATTAATTTAATCTCTCCTTCATTGGATAAAAGAAGTTTTCAGATGACCTGCCGATTGGATCACTATATGCATTAGCCTGCTTGTTTACTGCCCTCCTAGGATATACTTTATTGCTTAAATTTTATAATAATTATGTTAACTAGAATGCAAATAAATCTCTCTTATATCTACATGTACATAGTTAACTGAATCCTTTTTCCTTTCCAATTCAGTTTTTATATTCGTATATTGGTCGTTAGAACTTGCACTGCTTGAAAAATCATGTGTTTGTATATTATCTGCTACTCTATTATTAACACACTGTTAGTAGCACTTATGTATTTGTTTGCTTACAAATTAATACTGACTACTCAAGTACCTGCCTAGCCTATAATATCTGGTGTATATGTATATTGAATAGAATAGAATAGACAAATGTACCATGTATTGCTATGTTGTTACTATAAACACTGTTACTGTTATGTGTTACAGTCAGTAGTAGGCACCATTATCAAAATGTTCTGCACATGTTTCTTTATAAACTATCTCTCTTCTAAATAGATCCCTAGCTGTTACAGTATTAGCCTAAAATGCTAGCCTATGAGCTCAGCTTACACATACCTGCATAGATAATAATATAGCTTTTGACACCTTGGAGAATCAGAGACTAGGGAGTCAATTCAATTAGTATTATGGCCCAGGAATGAGCAGGTAATCAAGTTTATGGCTGACTGGTGATTACATTAATTGTTCATCGATGGATGAAAATTGAAATTATGTAATTCCTTAATTATTTGACTGACAGCTCATACACATGCTATTAGTACATAGCTGTATTTAGAAGGGCAGTATCTGATGCCAAGCTATATTGGTTGATTGGTCTAGTGTTTTGTAAGAGTCTGGTAGCTGTGCTCAATCTAGCTTAAGTTCTAAGCTTTACCAAACAATGGACAACTGTGCTGGCTTATAGGGTAGAGATTGTGCCGCCGGATCACCCACAGATATCTCTCCTGTCAGAATTGATTGAAACACAGGCTAAAGTAATCACTAATATCTCTTTTCAGATGATTTTCTTTTGGATATCTCTGTGCAAACAACAAGTGAATACAATAATAGTTCCGTAATAGACAGGAAATTAGCTAACAGGAAATTGGCAATATGGCCGTGGCACGTGTCATCGCCATCCTTTATGTCTGCTACTTCTATACACAGTCTGTGACGGGTGACTCAAGCGTTTTGACTTTGCAAGGTAAGACCTCAGGGCAACCCTATCCCAGTCCTGCTAAGATATCACATGTACGGTACACCAATGTCTAACCATTATAGTGTAAAAGGTCGATATCAGTAAAGTATAGGTTGGTATAGTACAGTCCTAGCCAAAGTTATCTTGAAATTTTTTATGCCTATTTTATTTAGTTGGGCGCTTTTCTCTCATAACTCTTGAAACTGTTATAACTTTTATAATTTACATGGGAGAAAATCAATAAAAGTAGAAATTGTCTTTGAAATGCATTTTGAGAGCTTTCTCATAATATCGAAAATTCCTGGAGCACTTTCTAGGCAAAATATATTACTGATATCGCTACCAGCCCATTTTAAAACAATTATGTGACATATTGTGATGGTACGCCAAGTTGTATCTTACATCTGACACTCATTATTGTGTGCATACATGTATATATCTGCTTGTACTTTACTCCTATATTGTTGTATATGATTATATGATTATATCTAAGTCTTTTAATGCCTTTTATACCCATGTTCAGAGGCCCGACCTCTCAGAATCCATTGATATTCATTTTGTACATGAATTGGACCATTATAAGCAACTTTTATAGAACCCGACCTATTTTGGGTCAGCCGTCGGGCTTCCGGCGGCCATCTTGTTGCGCAACTTCCGGACGACCACACGTCGTCTTTTCCCGACGTCACGTCGGCCGGAAGTCCTTATACTATATAAAGGGCACTGTTTTACTGTTCATTGTCTCAGTCTACACTTGGCTTTCAATAAAGACACATCTATACTTGATACAGAGACTTTCTCTTCCTTTTACTAGGTCATTCGCTTAGCGAACCGCCTACTAGGTCGAACTACTCTCTTTCATTGTATAGTCTGAAGGTCGGACTTGAGATCAGATGGGTCGTCTTTGGTAGTATTTGGGCTACTGAGACCGCTCGATCTTTCATGTAATGCGAAGTCCTATTACCACTCATAGGCACTTCATTTCTGGGTCGATAGTCGTCCAAGGACGACCGCACCAAATCACAGAAACCATCACAATATTCTCATTATTACGTAGCCTGCCTTCCTATGCACTAGTATAAGTAGGCACATCTAAGGCTTAGAAATCAGTTCTTGGTTCTATCAGCTCTCTTGTATTGGAATGAGAAGTTATCAAAGGATCTCAAATAGAAAGTTATTGGAGTTTGCTAGAAAACACTGAATAGCGTGTCTACATTTAGGAGTTTCTATAATTAAAAAATTATAAGAGGACTGTATTCTACACTGTATGTGCAATGTACACGTGTACATTAGTAAGGTCTATGCTGTATGGCACGGTGGACAGTTTTGGTTCCATTACACGTGAGTAAACATGTCTTTATATCCATATTTTAATGGAAACTCTCGAGTAAAAAGTGGAATGTATTTATAAAAATAACTGGATTCTCCGAGTTGGGACAGCAGAATACATATTACAGTAGGTTATGTTGACTTCTTACCATAAAGCAGAATATGTCTATGAAAATTTTTATTATATTCGCAAAGCTAGCCCAGGCTGTGTGTAATAGCACACAGTAGGAGGGTATGTATGACAGCCGTGGAAAATTTAAGGAGGAGACAATTCCGTATTGAGTTTGAAGTGATGGAACTTCATTTTCTAAGGAGTCAAGCAAGTGAATAGTGATTATTTTAACTTTTGTTTGTAGCAAAAATATTCATGAATCATTGACAGACAATAATTGGATGAAGGTTTTCGTACCAAATTACCATTGAAAATTACTGCTAGAGTGCACATGTGTATTGAATAAGAGCCAAATTGGTGCTGATCACTACATAATGATGACGCAGCGCTGTTGATGATCTATCATTGAATTCTATTGGTTGGAACCCCATGTGGGTATGTACAGTATGTCCCTTCCGCTACAATGACACCAAGCCAGAATAGTGCAGTCTAAATGGATTCATTGGTTGGCTAGATGGGCCTGAATTACATAATACAGAATACGCCACTCTGGATGACACAGCATGTAAATAAAGTAATTACTCCGTCGTACTTAAGTTTACTCGGTGCATTATCTGTATATTTTTAAACTTTTATACTGGGACGGCACACAGAGTAGAGCATTCACCGATATACAATGTACATGTAGTTCAAACTTGTCTGACATGGCACAATTCAGTTTCCCTTTTTAATCTTAATATCACTCTCGATTCCCCAGACAGTGGTTATGAAATTAGTTTCTTGAAATTATTGTAGCAGTCCTGTACATGATAATATCTGTCCAATCACGCTGATCATGAGGCCTTCGGGTATTACCATAAATGTTCAAAGATCAGATAAATGGTGCAATGAATATTATACACTCTTTGACACCCTGATATTGTCATACTTCGCTAGCCTGGAAGCAGTACCGGTGCATAGAATGAACATCGTGTGCGTGTTATAGAAAGTGTTTATTTGCAGGAAATCGTGATGTAATATAAGTTTGAGTTGGTCTTTTAAATCTTAGCGTTTCCGTACTATGATGAATGAAAGAAGAGAGAGGTTGTCACAGCATTGGCTTGTACACTTCAGTGTGTAATATAGTGCATTCTGTTAGTTACAACTGTCACAGCCAACTACACTTAAAATCACTCTACGATTTTCAATCAAATTGTAAATTATTGTCTACCGTCGCCCGAAATAATGCTATTTTTTTCAAATGCAATAACTTTATTGTCACTAGTTTCTCTAAAATAGCTATGCTACTAATTCAGCTAGTACTGGGGAATCTACATGTACTGTTGGTAACACTCTGCATAGTGAATGACTTCATTCAATAAGTAATACAATGTATAAATAGTGTTGACCATTAGGTGTACATAATAAAACCAATGTCTATATAACACGCAAATATTAATGTAGATACATGAATATTATGGTCGTTTTGAGAATTTAATTTAGCGGATAATAAAAATACTCTCCATGCCAAATACTGGTCAATTAATTAAATTGTTCCATTGGCCCAGGGGATAACTTATAGACTACAATGCATATTAATCATCCAATATATTTAATATAATATGTAATAATCATATTGTACTCGTTTGGATAGCATGTTCATGTTCGTACACGAGTGTGGGTCGATGTAGATACTATACTTGCTGTACGATATTCTAAGTACATGTAAGTAGTAAATATATCGGCACAATCCGCTTTCACATGTGTTTTCTAATCTAGTAAGTATTAGAGGCACAAGGGGCTTGTTAAAGTAATTGTATATTAATTGCCAATCTAACTACAATCCCATCTTCTTACCATAATCTGTTAAGGGCTCTCAAAGCTACTTGATCCAAGTCCTGAGTCTCCGCACTGACCTAATTCTTGTAGGTGATGCTTGTCAGCATTGAGCTCTTCACCAAAATAAAAATTGACACATCGGGACGTTTAGATTATTAATGAGCTGCACAGGAAACAAGTCTCAGCATCATAGCAAGCACATGTACATCCGTGTAGTGAATTTGTAACTTCATAAATCTCAATCTAAATTCAATTTGTAGATGATTGTCTTGTAACCCACCTATTTAGCGCTGAATCAACATCGTGAAGTATCTCGTTATGAATCTTTATTCTTGGTAAATTTATTCAGGTGTATCAAACTCTCACATTGGTTACGCTCCGCTGAGCATCTGTCCAAACAGTCAGCTGACTATGATGTTTAAGTCGTACCTCCCTGATGGATTACTCCTCTACATGGATAGAGCGGACAACTCATACATGGAGATTAAACTGGTGGGAGAGGCTCTGAGAATGAGGCTGAATATACCCAATCAGAATGTTTTAAAGTTGAGTATCGGCGAGAATCTTAACGATGGGTGAGTGCAGGAAGCTATCTCCTTTTACTAGCTGAGCTACTAACTATGAAATGCAACACAATATGGAGCATAGCGAGGTTTTATGAACAGAAATGATTTATATTGTTGTGTAGCGACAGCTGACAGTAGTAAATGTAATTATTATCACAACAGTGTCATCGGTGTGAGTAGTGATGTTAAAGGGGAGTATTGAGAGTAACGTCACATCTCCTTGCCGTCAGGTACAGTGTGCTCCTCCTATCTCTAAATTGGATTAAAGACAAATATAATATTAATAATACATTGTAAGTGGTTAGACCAGTTATATTAGTTACAAAAAATTATTGCAAAAGTTAACTGGCTCTATTCATACACACTGGAACGGTCAAAAATAGAGTAGACAAATTTTCTGCAGTCGGATGCTGCCTGTGCTGTATATACGTGTACCTACATGTAAATGTCGTCTGTAAATAAAGTGTGTGAATGTACTGTATATATACTGTAGTTGCATACACATAGACACACAGTGTAGGATTACATGCACATGTACATGTATATATGTGTTATTGTACATTGTGATAATTGGTTGTCTATCTTAATATCTGATTAAGCTCTGACACAATAGACAGTCTCACAGACATTTTTTCACTAATTAATCAACTGGGAGCCATAGTTATGTGAATTTAAATTCAAGATTTTTGATTTTGATACAATTCAGAGTAACTAGTGTCATATGACAAGCAATAAGCAATTTCAGTGTAACAGCAGCAGACGTTATGATTTATAACTTATAACCATTAATAGAGAAAACTATATTAACAAAATCTACAATTTTCCCTGTTAGTGTGCCTAGATTAATCATCCTTAGTCATTTGTTCATTTCCTAGTAAATATTGTATTGTTTCTTGAATATGTCTGCGTTGACAGAGGAGATATTCTCAAAGAAACATCAAATCAAACTGTTTTGGAATTGTCCACCCCTTCCTCACAATATGCTGTGATATTGTATTATTATAATTATTATGCTAAGATCCATACAGCTTCATAATTATATCATTGCATGTTGTATAGAAGTTATCTACCCCTGATATTGTGATGTCATATAGAAGTTATCTTCTCCCAAAAAAGCAATACTATACGGAATCGGCCTTTCCCTATTATTAGTTATCTGTTCTTATGCTGTTCCTAATAGTATAGTATTATAATTATGAAAGTTGCTGTATCTACTTACCTAATAGCAGAGATGGCAGACTCGAGTTAAAGGCTTTCACTCGAGTTAATTCAAGCAACATTTTATGGCTTATTATAAAGACTCGTAACTTGAATATACAGCTGTCAAAAACTTGTAACTTCAATTGCAATTCAATTATGGCTATGATTAAAGACTCCCAACTTGCACATCATCATATTGAAATATTCAATAACTCGAATTGTAATAAATAGAAATAACCACAGTTATAACCACCAACCACAACCACAATTATAACACATTTTACACTAAAACTGGGACATTTTGCTTTGAAATTTGAACTTCTAACACCATTTCCTAACAAAATTTTACCACAAGCTAAACAATAACCCAATAACTCTATAAAAAGACTCGAGTTAAACAAGAAAAGAATTGAATTGAAACTTGCTTGTAGTTAACTTGTATAACTTGACAAAAACTTGAGTTTCTGGGGATATGTAAACATTTAACTCGTAACTTGAAAGTTTTGATCTGTCACTGAAAGAAGTGACTTGTAACTTGAAGAGTCACAACTAAGAGTTGTCCATGGAAACTTGAGTTTCCAAAATAAAACTTGCACACATTTCTGCCTAATAGTGTATTTTATAGCATCATGTAGGAGTTATCTGTTCCTAATAATATAGTAATTGGCAGAAGTTATCTTCTCTTACAGGAGGTGGCATAAGCTTACTGTTTCCTGGTCCCAGAAGAATACTCAGCTAAAGTTAGACAACTCATTCCAAACAGACACTCTGGACTTGACAAATTACGTTAGCACAGAGACATCCAGGTATACTTGATTATAGTAATAATATACCAGGGTTGCACATGGTGTTCAGTGTGAGTCTAGTAATTGTAAAGCTATTTTTTTTATGTGAAGGAGCTCTACTTATGCTGTCCATCATTTTAGCCATCTTATTTAATATGGTTTATAGAAGTAACACAAGCTGGGCTTTGATTAAATGAATTCACAATTCCTGTTCTGTGACAGGAATGTACCCTGTTCGCTCAATAACATAGCATATCCGAGACCATTAGTGTGTGTTCCAATTCTATTTTATTAGCTCTCTGCTGTATGTTGGAGGACTGCCCGACCTTCATGTACTTAAGCTTAAGAACCTTAGTCTACCCACAGTTTACTATGAACCAAGGTAACAATATTTCATTCTTTTATGTAACCTTAGTGTTGTAGGCATTCGGGAAATCTTGGAGGGACAAAATTGCTATGCAAATGTTTGGCAGGGCGATTTTGCAACCAATAAATCACATTGTTGTAAATATTATTATGAACATCATTCACCGCAATTAGAAACAAAATGGTGTGTGTGGTGTACATGTTTATTTTTGCTAAACTGAAGCATTTATTAGCCAATCATTCGTAATCTAATCGTTCGCAAAGTAGTTAGTGCAGGCACTACTCCGGTGTATAATAATAATATGCGAACAATCTTATCCAATTTTTTTTCAGGTAGCTAGTGGGGTACTACATTTACATGATGTATGTAGACTAATTTCCATTTCCTGTTAATTCTTTGATCTCTCTTCATCTCCCCGTTCTCCTCTGTGTCTAGGTTCTCGGGAAGTATAGCCAACATATCATATATAAACTGCTCAGCCAATCCTGAGCTAGTACAGCCTGACCTGGTGTCATACGATGGGCTTCGTAACTCAGACCAGGACCTGTGTGCAACTGAGAACCCATGTCAGAATAAGGGGCGGTGTTTGAGTACCAACAGCGGGACCATTTGTAATTGTGAAAACACAGGCTATAGTGGTGTCAACTGCTCCACAGGTAAGTGCAAAACATAACAGAACTTAGGCTATAGCTAGGTGTGAAGTTGAATTTACTGGTATTTTAATTGGGTTAGTAATCCCTAAGTATAAAGCTATTGATGGTCTATTGATAACCTAGCTATTATCCTATTGTCTATTATTTGTTTGTTTACTCCTTGGCTTGCTTCTTTCAACCTCAGTGCTGACTTTTACTTTCACTGCCAATATTAACTCAATAGCCTCAGTTACATTGTTTGTTCAGGCCTTCTCCTAAAGGTAAAACAGTTTATAGCCAAATTATATAACTAAGGCTATCTATATTCCCATAATGAGCTAAATTTTCTAAGTACCATTTTTAGTAGTTTAATAACAAACGAATAAATACTGGTTTCTCAGTCAACATCATCTCAGCAGAGAAATAAAAGATGAAGTGTTAGCTTACATGCACAACACACAATGGCTGAAATACGATTACATTATAGACTACAAATAGATTATCTTATTTGTGTGATCAATTATTAATAAGAACATGGTAGCCGAAGATAAACGATACCATAAGATCTAGTAGCTTTACCAGTAAGAAAAGTTCAAGTTTGTTGACTGTCTATTGGTTTGTAATGTGGGATTAGAGGAAACTTCAAACATTGAAAGTTTATAAAACTACATTAACTAATGTCTTGATTGTTTAATAAAAGTATAATGCAAATGAGTATCAATGAACTGTTGTTATAGCAATAGCTCATGAACAAATTAGAAACTAGACAAGCTGCGGCACCATATTCAAGAAATGTATATATTATGTGAACTTTCAATTCAATAATTGTTGAATAAAAAGGCATAGAATATGTTTTGACGTCTATACCTGATGTTGCTACCATGCACCCATAAAAGAAAAGTTTTTTTCTAAAAACGGTAATATTTGAATGTAAAAATGTTGGTGCAATGTGACATCTACATAGTACAATGTATATGATGTGTCTTGTGAACTCTCTATGTTATTGCTACAATTTTTATTCTGGTAAGGCGTTCTTCATATACATGTACATAATTATATACTCAACCCACACCTGTATATGACCTGCATAAATATAGTTTGATCAATTTTGATTGATATTTACATGTAAATAAAAAACTTCTACGGCTACATTAAATTAAGGTTGGAGCGATAGCCATGGAAACAACTCAATGTTCAAATTATTATTTTATTGTTTTGTTTATTATCTGTAATTATGCATTATTATATAATTACCGGTATTACTATACATGCATAGACTATAATCTCTCATTATCAATGTGATTGGAAAGCAATATTATTCAATTACATGGCTGTAGTAAACTTACGATTCATTCGGAATTTTAGAAGCATGTAGGCCTAATTAAACACAAAGAGCCTGCCTCTGCCCAATGACTCTAATTTCTATTGATCTTTTGAGACTACTGATTTGCCTCGCTGTGATTGGTCAAATCTTGTTTGCTTGCTAACCAATTAATCATCAACAGTTCAATTACCATATGCCGAAGCATGCTGACGGAGACACTATTAGACAGCAATCTCTACTTGACTTTGTCAACGCTGGAAAGTTGTGAGCGCATCAGCATTTTCAAGTAGTGTGTGACTCACTCGATAGTCAAGTGAGTCATTGACAATCAGACGATTGTGATTTAAACTCTCTGACAATCAGTTACGAATGTGATTGTGCAGCAATTTTGTTTTCTGAGAGAACTTAAGACTCAGCATGATTCTATCAACACTTTTCACTGTCGGATTATTGTGGATCACATCTGCCACGTCTCAAGGTATTTCAAATAAATTGCTTTAAAGTTGAAAACGGTGCATGAAATTTTTATTTTGACTTAGTGTGATCAACAACAACTAGATAGCCACTTTCAGCTAAATTAGTAAAGATCATGGCACAAGTGTGCAGCACGGTCTGATCTTGTTATAGGAAGAAACCTTGGTTTTGAGATTGAACTTCTGTGGCATTTGGTAGTACTCATACTAAGGTCCATGCCTACAATTTAATGATTATTATGGCGTTGGCCGAAAATTTAAAGAAATTTTTATCATGACACTTGCTATTTTATTCTTCACAAAGCAGTTTGCCCAAAACATTTTAAACTACCTGCATAAAATTTTATAGCAGATTCGTCACACTTGCAACGGTTGCGTAACGTTCTTCATCCATTCAAAGCCTCATTGTCGGATCATTGCACAGTGATCTTGTAATAATTGGAGGGGAACCGTGAATGCAACTTCCATTTTATCAAAGTATTTTAATACCTATAGTGCTGCATTTAACTTATTTTTCGTTTATGCTCTGTACATAGACATAATTACAATGCATGTTGTTATAATATAAGCTACAACAGAATGATATTGTTGCTACACATTATGCATGTACATGATACAACATGTACATTTAGTGTATATTCACTTTCAGACTTTTGCTCTTTTTACTACTTGGTATAAAATCTATTGTCAGAGTTGGAGGAGCAGTACTATTTTTAGAATCGGCTATAATAATATCCACCAGTGTATAGATATTGAATATTTGCTTTTTTCATAGAAATCTAAATAGATATATAGCTAGGGAGCATGATGATAGAATTTAATTTTCAGCCTGTATAAGGAAAGTTGTTCTACTTAAGTCCCATTTTGAAAGCTGCCTTAGTCCGACTCTATTGATAAACTGACTAAAAGTGTTGACAAAAATCTATAACACATTATCCTACTCGAGAATTTTAATTAGGAAATTTAAATTGCCATGCTTTCCCAGAGTCGATGCTGCTGTTATGGACTTTAAGCACTATATCCAGGCTAATGTATGTCCAGACAGACTAGTTTGACAGCTTGATCTCTATATCACATTATCGAACTATTACTGTTTTGACAGTTTTGCTGCAGCCCCGTTGCAATCGCACTATTAGTTAACAAGAAAGCCAAGCTGTGTTGTCTTTGTTTTGGAGATTTAAAAATCAATTTTTCTGTGTCATAGAAGTAAAATTAATTAATCCTATATATAAAAGTGGGATGAATAATCAATAGAATACACCGGGAATAAGACATCTCTAAAATTGTATATTATGTAGAACGTAGCCGTTTTTTGACTAGGAATTTATTTATGTGACGTTGGTGAAGTTTTAGGACTCAATAGAACTGTAAAAACAAAAAGCAAGGTGGATGTTGGGTGTGCATACCTCTACAATATGTCACCCATTATCAAGATATAATACATGTATATCTAGATAACAGGTGGTGCACATAGAATTGTGTGTTGCAAGGTATAAATTGTCTCAAGTATGTCTGGGAGTGTAAAATTAGTTTAAATGTTAAATAGATTAAAGGATTACTACTACTATGTGAATAATATTAAACATTGTTTCTTAGTTTACCTACAGACATTCATGTTTTATGTGGTAAAGATTAACATATACATGTACATGAACATGCATGTGTAGGCCTATGTATATTGGGTAAAAGGTTTGAGTATATAATAAAACAATATTTTGGCACATACATATTTTAAGTTGGTGAACGGAGAAATAAAACAATTTATCTGATAAATCAATATGTGAATGAACATATCATAGTAATTCTAGAACACGACTATGTCCAACTAATACAACCAGGGTGGTAGGCAGCATAATTATGCTACACACTGCCATGTCAAGGTCGTATATTATAATGATACATAAGGTGAATCATTATTACATCTAGATAGCAATTTAGCCTGGGCACCAAACTCACCAAACAAGGAATGCTCATCATTTGTATTACAGTAACTGCAAAACCTAGGCTACAGACTAACTAGTAATACACCCACTTACTTCACAGAGATTGGAACCCAGGCCAAATAAGGAATGTGTTTATTTAGTAAGTTATATTCTTGAAATGGTCTTGACTGAAGGCAATAAATTCCAAACGAAGAAGGGGGCTTATTTACAATGTATATACCACCTAAGTATAATTGAAGCATGTCAGCCATAGCCTGGGGTGTTGAAATCCAACAAATAAATATAGACATATGTCAATAGCTAAAGGGCAGCTAATTATTGTGGAATATGAACATTGCAGTGGGCCTGAGTTTATGGTCAATTTCTCTAAAAGGCTTGATACCAATCCTTACACATTACTGATAACAATGGAGATGCACAGATTTGCTGCCATAATATGAAATGTCACATCACCAGTAATGGTGATGCTAATGGATTATAACAGCATGTCATTGTATACAACGTATTCCCCTCCTTTATCTGTACATGTAGGCCTATATGTACGTGTATATGATCAGTTGAAATTTTTGAAATACAAGACAGTTGTACAATAACAATAAGCTGTCATTTACATAATATACATGAAGTTTTGTAACGCAGCATGATGCCATAGTTGTGTAACAATTATTATGCATAAGTCATGTAGAGTGATGTTTAGGCAATTTCTGTACAGTGTGCAGTGTAGATTCATCTATTAGCTATGAGTCATCCTAGAATTGAAGAATGGTAGACAGTTGACCGCCTTAAAACATGAACGTAATTCCGAGCAAACCTACTAACTCTGTCGAGAGTTGAATGTGTGTATTATGCTCACATGGTATGAGTTTTCCCTATTATAATATTGTAGAGTATGAGCTGACAACTGCTACACTGTCCGGCTCGGAATACCTATACTACAACTTCACAGGGATGTCAGATCCTGTAGTCAGTAAAAATGAGACTATACGTCTGGCGTTTAAGACCAACTCTGGAGAGGCTCTTATCTTCCACACAGGTGAGCCCTTCCCCTCCACTCCCCTACCCCTCTCCACCCCCTCCCTCCCCTGTCTGCTGCTACATAACTACATGTATGCACTCAGAGATGCTTTGTGAGACATCATATTGCATAACTAGAGATTGGTACAAACTGACAGCGTGTTATGTCAGTGTCTGAGTATTGTAGTCAATGTTACCACCACAAGAAGCATATCTATAATCATGAATATGTATTTTCTACAATTTCTGCATTTTTTTGGGGGTGCTTCTTAGGAAAATTTCAGTTGAGAATTAATTGCCTGTAGTTCAACCATATTAGTGCCGGCCTTATTTGAGACCAAACTCAGAGGCTTAAGTTATTTTCAGTAGTTTTGGATCTCATTGTTATAGAGCCTATATAGGCTACATCATCTACAAGTATATTCCACATGTTTACAACCAATGTGGCCGCTTGCCAATTTTCTTGGCATTATTGAGAAATGAGAACAAAAGTACTAAATCCTTCGTGAATTATATTGTACCTATTATAGTATCTAGGCACCAGGACAGTCAGCGCCGGCCTAGTGCAAACCTTAGTGCGCTGCTTTACTATTGTCTGGCATGGTGCTGTCATTTGGCCCTTTGCCATGAGCTAGTGGCGTCTCTTGTAGATTAACCTAATATCAAACTCTTTGTCAATGGTTTAACTACGAAGGTAATTGGATGATACAGTATTCTAGCTAATACAATAGATGAAATAGTTAAGTGTTTCATACAGCTAGCCCCCTATTGATCATCTATACTCCTGTGCCTCTATCCTATTTCCTACAAACACTTCAGCCTCCATTGACATTCGGATTCTTTAAACCCTCAGTGAATTGAACGAGGAAATTTGATCATATTCTAAGTTTTCCGGTGGTATTAGATATTAGCATTATATTGTTACCTTTTATTAGATTGTGAAGTTGTCTTCATCAGCATAAATTAATGATGTAATACAGGCGGGATGCTGCTAGCTGTCAGCAATCCATCATGTATGCTCTAGCTTTTTTGAGTGAAGAAGTCCAATAAAGTAGAAGTCGAATAGCTGAACCCAACTACAAGTATCTATATTACTATGAATATCCATTTATACAGTTACATGTGGGTTCAATATATATCGGGGAGTTACTTCTGTGTGGCCAGGTAACATATACCAAAATAGGCACCCATCTTGCTATCTATCATCAGTAAATGCCACCTTATATACATGTAATTCTTTGAAATCTGTTTAAAGGAAAAGGCGGGAGATACCTTAACATAGGGCTACAAGACGCCGTTGTATATATAGCCTTAGAGATGGGCTCTGGTGAGAAGTTTGTGTACTTGGGGAGAGGTAGACAGTTTGATGACAACTTATGGCACACCATCTCAGTTAAAAGGAAAGTTAAAGAGGTAAATACAAAATGTACTTGTTCCACAGTAGTCCCAGGTATTAGGAAGGTTATAGTTTATTCTAAACTATAGAACAAAAATGGCTACCAGTAAATCCTGTTGGGGAATGGACTGACTCGACTAACATAGCATCATACTGTTTCATTTTCAAGAATAAGAGATCAATTTGTATCAGTAGCGGTAAAAAGCATGTTTCTACTCATGTATAATTGCATACATTTACAAGCATATTTGCACATGCTACCTGCATCAGCTAACAATATGCCTTAAGTATATCGTC
This sequence comes from Bugulina stolonifera, assembly GCA_935421135.1. Taxonomy (NCBI): domain Eukaryota; kingdom Metazoa; phylum Bryozoa; class Gymnolaemata; order Cheilostomatida; family Bugulidae; genus Bugulina; species Bugulina stolonifera. Next base: position 8,490,664 of record OW285194.1, read on the forward strand.
CATGATAAGCAAAAATCATGTGAGTATAGAAGTTTTGTAAATTCTTTAATCCAAGTGAGTTGAAAAAGATTTTGTCTTTAATTCTCAAATTGCTTTAATAGCTGATGGCCGCTGCCAACCATTCTTCTCTATATATATTAAATTTCACTATCACGATTTCTTTAAAGCCTGCAAAACGTAGATGGAATTTTGTCACATCCGACAGTCATGCATAAATGTAGCAATTTTGGTAATGAGCTGTTGTTGGTTTTTTTTTCTTCACATAATTGATCCAAAACCTTAAATGTGTACTGCATTTTACACAGGAGCAAAACAAACATACTATATTGATCAGGAGTGTGCCAAACACTAGTCCTGGGCAAACAAGGAAAATGTATGTAAACAAAATAGCTGTTAAAGCTAAATAGCTATATAGATCAGCCCTAATGGTAGAGTCAACACAGCCACAGTATTCAACTACAAAATGAATGAATAGTTTTTGGTATGATTAAACATTCACCTGCTGAAATCAGGGCGATATAATAAGATAATATAATGGAGAGATTAGTGACACGTGCTTGATTGCCATATTCGGGATTCGGTGAATCAATAAATAGAGGTCATTGTTGCAATCCCGATTTATTTACAAAACATTATTGTGATATTGTACACGGCAATATGCATCATTATATTTTCCTAGCATGATATACACGTATATTGCTGGTTTTGTGCAAAATTTATTGCATTTGCATGGAGTTGCAAGGATATGAAGAAAAATGTTTCAAAGCTCAGCCAAACATTTTTGGTAATATCGCCCAAATTTTGTCGAAAGCTGTAGTCATTATGTCCGAGGTATTATGTATGTACTTGTACATTGATATACTACTTTCTCAAACTGTGGAAATAACATAATAATCGTATCCCAAGAGGATTTGAAAAGCAATTTGGATGCTGAAACCTATAAAATCTGTTAGTCGGAAAATGCTGACTAACTGTTTATCATATAAATGGACAGGCGATAGAAGTGAGCCTTGATTGTGTAGACTCGGCTTTCATACTCAATACATGACTTTGCAAGAAACTTTGCTACAACCATGGTGTCCGCATCTATACAATGATATCGTTCTTGCATGTTGTATCCCTGTTCACAGCTTCATTCCGTGTTGATAAAAGTACACTCTTCAAGATGGTGCGTTCTTTATGTTGTAAAACATAAACCAAGGAATGCTAAACTGCTAATTACAACACAGAGTCTAATGCATTAGTGAGTGTAAATATTTAGTGATGTTCATCACACTACCCAGCCAGTGTGAAATCTACGTAGTGAAGCATAATAACTGATTTCTTCTGTTTTAGTATGCCGGTGCTCAAGGTACTTGTCAGGTAAGTTATGAATATTAAATAAGAGGAAGGGTTATCATATAAGACATCACAACAGGGTCCATCTGGTGTTACCATTACCACGCCACTCCTATTGCACACTCTCATAGAGTTTACACCACTCAAGTCTTGCTGTGGTAAAATTCAGCTTCACTCGGCGAATTTATCAACATCCTGTGCAGCACATGTGCTTGTATGTGTAGAGTGGAGACAACAACCAATTAAGTGGTTGTTCTACTCCACTCTGTGTTTCTCTTTATACCTCATCTTGTGTTCTCCATGACATGGTTTTCAAACTTTGATGAGGTTAATTTCCACAGCATCTGTAGCATTACTGCCAGATAGCAACTATTGGTTGACGGCATAAATTCCCTGTTCAAGGTTATTCTTTTTTTCTTATTTGTAACTCTTCCCTCTCGTTGAAGTCAGTGAGGAAGTAAATATATGCGCTCTTTTATTTTGATGTATTATATAAAATGGACTTGGTGTGTATTAAGCCTTTCTGCTTGCCATCACACAGGCATAATCACACATATGATTTGATGTTGTCATATTTCACAGCTTCATGCATCGGTAGACGGATCTTACGAGACATCCACATCATTTGCCGGTTACTTCAAGGATATCCCGAGTAGTTTGTTATTTGTCGGAGGTATGCCTACAGACGTAAGATTACCTGGAGCTCGAAACAGCAAAAACTTTGTGGGTTGTCTCAAAGGTGTAAGTATTATGGCTGATGTCATTATATAACATCCTGGTGTGACATGATACATAGCATCCTGGTGTGACGTGTAACATAACATTTTGCTGTGACTTGCTACATGTAATAGAGCACAGTGTGGAGTAGCAGTTTGAATAATAGATCTCATTTTCACACATGCATTATACACATGTTATATGTGTACACTGTTCGGTGGCAGCTTCCTTATTTTATGAAATAGGCGAGTGTTAACAAATTTACAATAAGATATCAGCCAACTGAGGGATATTATTTGTAGAACAGGGACACCAACACCATGCCCATGCCAATAGTATGGAGCTTAGGCTAACACTTGGTTCTTCTAGGGCAAACTGCTAGCTACATTACACGTAAAAATAATAACCAAAATCTCTATTGAACTTATACAGCTTGTATAAATTATGCCGATTACTAACATACCTTTGTATGTTCATCTACATATAGGTACAATATGAAGCTGACTCCATGACGCTGGACGTCCTCAAGTTGGGAAAGACAGGATCCGGCTTGATTTCACAGACTGGAGACATCATATATGACAAATGTGAAGAGGTCAGTGTTCTAAATAATATTCCAGTTACCAGTCAATATAATATTCAAGTCATCATTCAAGTTATTATTCAGTCACTACTGGAGTAAATCAAGATATTACTCAAATTGTAGTAAAATGGCACCCAACCGATCTTTGAGTCATTCCTCGTGTAGTGCACATTTCAGCTCTTCTAACAAATTACAACGATATCAGAAAAGTAATTCTTTTACAAACGTATGATGTTAAAATAGTTATCGTTTCCGATAATTGATTTTGAAGTTCTATAACAGACATACTTTTGAACAAGAATTGTAAAAATGTATGAAATGGAAATGGCACATTCCCAATCTCATTTACATATCATGTGGAGGCTGTACGGAATTCTATATTCTAATTACTAAAGGTGGGGCAAACAGAGCCCATAGCTAAACATTCGCCATCTGATGTCATACTACTCCGGAAATTTGCCTCCTCAAGTACTAACTTCTTGTCTGTAGTGTTTCACACAAGTGAGGAGGCGGGGTTATTGGTATACGCATCTGGTAGAGGGTAAGTTCTACAATAGACATTGCGTGTGTTGATAGAAGAGTTATAATACAGGGGGAGGAGTTAGTAGAGTAGGCGGAGCTAATAGAGTGGGAGAAGCTAATAAACTGTTTTATAACATATACATGTAGATAATTTATATTTAAGATTTAGTTATTTGTTACAATTATTTTAGCTCATCTGTGTTTGCTCTGGAGATATATGATGGTTACCTCTACCTGATACTGAACCATACTGGAGTTCTGGTTCGAGAACTGATTGGAGAGGAGAAGGTGAACAACAACTTTGAACAGAAAGTGATGATAACTCTAAAGAACTGGGGAGCCACGATAAATGTGAGTTAGGTTTGTGAATCCGAGTGGGCCTTAGTCTGCTCCTGGAATTACTAGATAGTTACTAGGGCATGTGATCACGAAATATAATTATATTGTACATCTTGAGTCCTATTCAAACATGATAAAATGCAATTTTTTTATCAGCCTAGCTGGCGGTGAATGGCGCTAAAGAGCATTTTAATTCTATAAAATGGTTTAACTTAAATCCATGTACAACGTTTATATACTTGCCTGTTCTTCTGTAGTTGAATGGAATACCTAAAACCATAAAAGTCGGAAATCAAACAAGTAAACCTCTTAGATTTACCTCCCCTGTGAGCATAGCAGGTATAGATAGTGACAGAACTGAAACTACATTACATCCTGCAGTCTATACTGCTGGACTACAGCAAGGGTTTGTGGGATGTCTGAATGATCTCAAGATAAATGGTAAGTATCATGTACCCTACTTACTGCACTCACAATTGGGAGCTAAGCCCAGGTGTACTACATGTACATTCAACTATTCAAAATTGAGAATTATCCACTCTCTCCTTTTAAATCTTGGTCTTACATCACATGAGGTCTTCTAATATCCAAACTATCTGATATAAAAACTTGCCTGCATGTACATGTAAAAAGTCTTAGTATGACCATCAGAGGAAAATAAATTTTACTTACTTCTGATGGTAATGCTTTGGCTAGTATCAAAATTAAAAATCAAAAACTAAGTCAATTATCACTTTATATCATAAAATTTCTTACCCACACCAAAACCTTTAAATTTTTTTATTCTGCTAACTTCATGTCAATGTATAATAGATCCAATTCACATGTACATGTATATGGGTTATTCGTAGTATCGTATCGTTATTTTTTATTTGCGTTTAATAGGAGTGTCGCAGAATCTGAAACTGTTAGCTCGAGAGCAGAAGGTTGCTGTATCCGATCGATGTAGCCAATCAGAAGGTAGCTGTAAGAATAACCCTTGTAAGAATGACGGGATATGCGAGGAAGGATGGGGGAGAGTCACATGCCATTGTGAGCAGACGGCATACACAGGATCTCATTGTAACCAAGGTAACAGCATCGACTTCCTCTGTAGTTCAGGAAATTGGTTGTATAGGCTTTACATTTAGAACAAGATTTGCTGTGCGTAGATAACTGAACTGGCATTCCTTGTTTAGGTTAAGGTCGAATTGGTAGATTAGCACGTGGTCATTGCGTGGGGAGTTGTCTGCTACCATGTTTATGTCATTGACCATTCTATTCCACTTGGATCTGTGCTCCAAGATGAAATGGGCTGCATTCCTTGACAAGTGTAAGCAGGACTTGAACCTGTGACCTTCTGGCACATGGGTCAGAAATTTAACTACTACACCATCCTGTCACCTTACAAACATATCATGTGTATATTCTACATGTGTATAAGAATGTTGATGAGCTAACCTTATATACATAATACAGTATAATTATATATATTGGAATCTTTTAGAAAGCGTTATCATGCGATTCGATGGGAAGAATCACTTCACTGTCACACCCAGAACCAAAATAGTGTCTATAGCCGATGACATCAGCCTCCATTTCAGAACTCGTCATTCCCATGGTTCACTGCTTCGTACGAGAAGCAAAGAAGGTCGCACCGGAATAGAAGTTTTTCTTCACTTTGGAAAACTGTTTATTCAAATAACACTTGGAGACGAGCAGCACGTACGTATCAATATCTGATGTCTACATATATTTGGTGTTCGACTACCAAAATAATAAATTCAATACAATACTATTGAATTTAGTGTGCATTAGTATGATTATTACGAGTTATCCTCTTTTATGCCAGCATGTAAATAATGTTTATGCGACTTCAAGTCTATTTAATTTCATACAACTTATTCTGGGAAGCTAGGTTGCATGTTTCAAACCAGTTAGCATCTGTCCATGGATGCAATTATCTATAAGACATAACCGTGTATAAATATATTTTACAGCGTACCTGTATATTAATTTTATTTGATTTCTGACATAGACAATAACCTTTGCTTTTTTGGGGTATATGTAGTCCATACAAGCTGGAGAAGGACTGAATGATTACCAGTGGTATGCTCTGACCTTGAGACGCAGAGGTCGTAAGGTCAGGGTTATACTAAACAGTGAGAGAGTTTCCGAATCCGAAATACCTAAACCTGTTGGTTCAGAGAATCTGTTAGACGAGGCTATACAGATGGATGAGATTAATATTGGACTTCCTCTTGGTGAGTTTACTAGCCAATCAAAGAAGGGCTTACAAACACCTCATCAAATAATCAACTAGATATATTATGAATATCCAGGTGTATGTCTATATTAGCGAACTTGCATATCACATACCTCGCTTGTTAATATCCTGTCTTCTATATGTACTTATTAGATGCGCCAAGAAATGTGTTCACTAGAGATGTCGAGGCCGGCCAGTTGACAAACTCAAAGCCATTTATCGGACATATTAGACAGTTTATATTCAACGAAATACATTACTCAGAGCTGGCATTCTACGGTATAACTAATAGTTTATTAAAAACGAGTTTTAAAGTTGTGGTGAGATAATAATCAATTCAAGATAATGTTGGACAGCAATTTGGGCAGCTATCAGTGTAAAATTAATTGTTTGTGTCTTTCTTACATAGCTTTATATGACGTCTGCACTATCCATTGACCTCCAAAGTAATTTGAAACGCAAATTCTTTGTGTACTGCAGATGAGCTGGAAGAGATCAGTCACACATCTGTGTTTAGCTCAGCACCTGTGGTTCCAAATAGCCCAGTTTCTATCGGATCAGAAGATACTTATGTGGAATATGATCTCCCCCACACAACCTTTCACTCTCTCTACCTGCAACTGAAAACTAGCAATCCCAGTGGACTCTTACTATACAGGAAGAGTAGGAATGGAGACTACATTGCACTGGAAATAATTCAGGTAGTATACCAGATGATACTTCACTTACATGTGCATTGCATAACGTACATGCAGATTGGATTTATTTACTACCTGCAGTTTAGTAAGAGAGGGGACAACTTCAACTTTGCATATTACTTCTAATGGTACCATCACCCCCTCTTCAACAATATCCTTTTCATTATGGACCACCTAGTAAATATACATCTTTATTAATATTAACATTTATTATAGTAATATAATAAATTATTATATGAATGAATTGGATTTGATATTGCAGTAGTGATTGAAGTTTGGAAAAAATTAATGTGGCTGCAATCTCTTAACACGTAAATCTTACATAACAGGGAATACATGCTATCAAGACCAAACATAACATTAATATCACCTAGACTTTACCAGTCATATGTTCGCTATACAGCACTACATTTGATCAGTTAAATTACATGCATACCGCCGGGTTGTTTAGATCACGCAAGAGGATATTACATCATGTTACCTGCATTATATTACAGGGTGTCATCAGCTATCTGTACAGCATAGGTGGAAAGACTGGAGTGATAGAAGGTGTTCAATCGGAAGGATTGAATGATAACAAATGGCACGACGTTGTTATAATGAGATTAAATGGTGGAAACTACTATCTCATTGTTGATGATGTAAAGTACGCCAATTCTGAGGTAGGTGTCTATTTACTCACATCACTGAAACCTGGACCGGCCACACCCACCCTGACAGCTTTATTATATTAATAACATTGATTTATTTTTAAATGACTGTAAACTTGAGTGGAAATCAGGCTCACCTAACCAAAATTATAATTATCTTTACAACTTTAGTCGATTGAGGACAGACAATTCCAACTGAATAGTGCACTCTACATAGCTGGTGTTCCTACGAACATGTACGGTAGACTTCCGTCTGCTGTCAGAGCTCCATTTGGGTTCGTAGGCTGTCTGGCCTCAATGGATATTAATGGAGTACAACCCGACCTGATTAGCAATGGAAAAGGAAACAAGAACAAACTTGTACATGGATGCTTCGGTGAGTTATCTCCCTTGATAATTCTCCACCAATTAATCAAATTTGAGGATAAATTTTTTACATTACACCAAATAATCTCAGCTTGATTTTTAATTTATAAAATATTTTGAAAGTAAATGTGTAGAACACAATAATATTTGGTCATGTACATGTACTATCACAGCTAAGATGTTCGTCAGGTACATGTACTTGTTTACATTTTACTGTGTAGACTCAGAGAAATGTCAACCAGATTCATGTAAAAACTCCGGTGTCTGTGTGGAAAGATGGCCGACTGTGTCTTGTGACTGCAATCTTACTTCCTTTACCGGTGCAGCATGTGGCGATGGTAAGAGACTGGTACTTCCTGTGTTCCTATGCTTCAGATTTCTCTAGCTGCGATTCTGCGATACATGTAATATAGAAAATAGAAATACATGCTATAATTATTTACAAGCACAATGTACATGTATATGTCATAGCAACTGGTTGCTGTAACCCGAGTTCTAGGCTTCTTGATGAGGCGGGTCAGCATGCTAATGAGTGATTGTATAACTGTAATTCTTCTACAATCTATAATATGCATGTAAACATATGCTCTGTATTCACACATATAACGCATGCAAATCTGTAGACACGTATGTGGGCACATATGTGGGCACGTCTGTGGGCATGTATGTGGACACGCATGTGGACACGCATGTGGGTACATATGTGGGCACGTGTGTGGGCATGTGTGTGGGCACGTGCGTGGACACGTCTGTGGGCACGTATGTGGGCACATGTGTGAACATGTACAATCAAGTACACATAGGCACCCACTCACATAGACTACAGAATTACACGTAGTACCCTCACAAGTCACAATATGACAAGCTTTAAATTTTTTAGATGGTATGACCTATCGATTTGGTAGGCTAAGTGGTGGGTTGGTCATCTATACCTTCCCCTTCCCTCGGCCAGACTCAGTACAGGACAGGCTAGCTTTTGGTATCATGACTAAAGCTGAGACTAGAGCTACTCTTATTAAACTCACCTCATTCAACTCTGCTGATCTGCTAGAGATATCCATCACGGTGAGCATTGGCTACTTGTACTATCGTATTACATAGTAATTATGTTTACTGCTGTCTTACATGTTTATGTTTATAATATATACTTTGATCAGGAGAAACAATGTAGTGTTGTCAAAACATTGTAATACTTATTTTCATATTCTGGTTTTAATGTTTTGTGAATTGAGGTCATGTCCGAATAAGATAGAATTTATGGATTGAGTGTGCCACCTTCATGAAATGTTCTCCAGAATTTTATTTATTTTTCAAGCAGTCAGTATAACAATTACTATAATTATAGTCAATAATGTTCACCCCATAACATTTTGCCTAATATTACCAAAATACATGCAGCAGAAATGTTTTTTGCTAGGTTTATAAATACATATACATAGAAGTTGCAGTCACATATTATTATATTGCCATGAATAGCTTCACACATAAGTAGATAATGCATTCATACAACGCTACCCATAATGCATTCATACAATGCATACCCTATGACTACATAAAGGGTCATTTACTACACTGCTTCTAGATCAGAGAGTGGGCAACTCCAACTAGCCCGTGATTAACATCATGTTACATCTAATACACAATATATACACTATATTACTTCAGGACGGCATTGTCAAAGTCATGTACAACGTTGGTGTGAAGACTCGTTCTCTTGTTGATTCACGGCATCGAGTAAACGACGGAAAGTACCATGTGATCAAATTCACAAGGAGTGGATCCAATGCTACCCTACAGATTGATTTACATCCCAAGATACCAGTGAACCCTAAAAGTAAGTGGAAATTACATCATGGTACATACTCTTGCATACATAAAATGATAATTTTAATGCGCAGTATGGTACAATGTATATTATATAGATACTGTCTACTATTATCCTGTTTAACTGCATGTAAACTCTAGCATTGCCTGCCTGCACAAGACGTGTCAAACACTGCTAATACCACAGCAACGCAAAGGAACAAACAATGATAGGTCTGTGGGACTGTAAACTGTTCCACAAACCTATCCCTAAACTGTTTTCCAAAAGCTGTTGCTATAAATATCTACAATATTGATAGAATGAACCCAAATTGCAAACCAACCATCTAAGGCAGTTTGACATTGATATAAAGTCTGATTAACAGGAATTTTGAATAGTTTCACTTCAATGTGTTTTACAGTTTCAACCAGAGAGGCTCGTCAAAGTGGTACATTATTTTTACTAATTTACTATTTGCTGTTGTACCCCTATTGTTGTACATCTGTGCATATCATTATCTATAACGTATCAACTGTGAAATTTAACTCACAGGCTAAGAGCATCTATAATCGTAGATATGCAACTCCATAGTGTTTGTGGTTATTTGTCGTAACGTGTGGTGGTAGTGCTATAGCATCCTATCCTTAAATTCTACACCTTCCCACAGCTAATAAATAGTATAACTGCATGTGCTTAGCTTGTTTTTATATTTGTATTACTAAAATTTGGTAGCATGAGCCATTAGTAGGTTGTACTAACACAATAACACTGACAAATGTAGTAGGATTACTATAAGTTGTCTTCTCCTTTGCTTACTAGTTAATATACTATACAGAATCAACATAGAATCTGCAGAGGGTTTACTCCTGTTTCTCTGTTAGATCTGTGGTTAGAACTGTCGTTAGATCTGTCGTTATATCTGTCGTTATATCTATCGTTATATCTGTCGTTAGATCTGCTGCTAGAGCTATCGTTGGATATCGTGTTTGTCTGTTCTTAAATAATGGCCACTGGTGTTGGTAGGCAATTAAGTCTCTCCCGAATGGAACAGGTGACATCTTGAATAACACGACGCGGTGACATAAATAATGCATTCATAAATTATCCTTGTTGGTGTTGCCACCAACTCCTTCATTTACTTCAGTCAGCTGAATTCACTGTACACATGGATTACTTTGCATTATGGACATTGCTAAGCATGATGGGTATTGTTGCAGAAGACAAGCTGTCAGTTTTCAACAGTATGGACAAGCTGTATGTAGGAAGTGATCTTACTAGTAAAGGAGCGATTCATCACCCCTTTGACGGACTGATATCTGGTCTCATATTCAACACTATAGCTGTTCTAGAATATGCTGAATCCAACCACCCTGTTATTACTATACAAGGTGATGCTGCAATCGCCGATCTTGACGACAGGTAATGTCTAGTGTTTTTCTGCCCTAGTCTCGATACAAAATTCTTTAAAAATGTCATAAAGGGTAAATGTGCTACATGCTACATCATACGCATTTATTACATTTATACATTTGCAATTGCATGTACGTGTGTGTGTATCCGTGCTTCTTACAATATGTAACATGACCATCCGAACAGTCATTGAAAACAAGGCTGAACCAATAACTCCGCTATATATTTCTACGAATGAAAATTAAATTTTTAACATGGTCTCTTCATGGCTTTCTTGGCTGATAACTCTGTGTCAAAAACGATAGCCATGACCTACACAATGTGCTTTACAGCACTGACTTTTGGATAGGAAGATTAGACTACATTGTTGCTAAGTCGTCAACGAATCCATGGATCTGAGAACAGTGTAAGAATGTACATTGTAATATTGTAGTATCTACTGCACTATTATAACTAATATAACTTTAATCATCACGAGCAATTATTGTGATTGTACTTGTTTGCAGCGAACTGAAGCCAAAAATGCAGAGTGGACAGCCTTTTGGAACTGGAAACATGTTTCCTGATACTGATGATATAATACTGCCCTCTGGTGAGCAGCTTCCTTCTCCTTGCTCTAACACAGGTATGGACCCTGATTTCTGCAATGAAGATTCCGGCAGCATAGAACTAATTTCCACAAAAATAGTTGTCACAGAGAAAGTTTCAGCTAGGTGAGTTGTAAACAGTAGTACTAATAGCAGTATCAGCAGTACTAGTAGCAGTATCAGCAGTACTAGAAGCAGTATCGGCAGTACTAGTAGCAGTATCAGCAGTACTAGTAGTATCAGCAGTACTAGTAGTATCAGCAGTACTGGTAACATTATAATGTAGTACCAGCATTAATACTTATGCTTTGTAAACAGCGGTTTGAAACTCAAAGTTTCACAACTGGTTTGTAGATCGGAGCATGTATATTGTTGATTTTTTCGATATATTTACCAGGTTGGCAAACATGCTTTGTTTTCGAACTGTCACGAATTCACAATCACAAGTAGTACATGTACGTAGTCCAGGTTGATAGTGATCGCAGACTATTAAACCAATGATATCATTATTAGTATGTGTAATATGGCGGAATTATTTTGCTTCCTCCCAAAACCAGTTCGAGCACAGCCAGATGAATCTGATCCAACAATAACTAATCAAAATCACCCTTGTTACACCACATCATTTGTATACGCATTACTTCAGTTCTCTTTCTTTTAGAGTTACGAAACCACCACCCCCATTTGACTGGACAGAAAAGAGAGTTGACCCACCAGGAGATGTGACCATCACTGATAAAACAGTTACACCAATCAGATTAGAGAGTACAACGAATCACGAGCGAGTGACGCACTTAGGGAACATAGAGACGCAATCTCTCTCCACAGCAGATGGGTTAGTTCCCTATATAAGAAATTAATAATTGGTGTCATATACATGTATAATGTGGTATAAATATTGTACAGGCTTAATATAGTATTTTAATATAATGTGACATAGTCTAATATAGTACGATAATTTAAAAATGATATAAATATTGAAATTTCTTTTAGACCATTTGATTTGCAAAAGAATCTCCCATTGATAGCTGGGATATGCGGAGCAGCATTAGTGACAGCCATATTAATAGGTGTAATAATATATCGACTCACTCGTAAGCAACAAGAGACGTATTCTAGTCCACCCCACCATCGTCCTAGCTGCTCGGTAGACGATGATTTAAGGCTAAATATGAGTGGGTGTAGAGTTGATAGCTCCACCCCTGATGCTTCACTTCATGCCAACAGCCTGAGCAGAAGAACAGATGGAAAGGAGTGGTACGTATGAGAAAACAATGATGCTATGCATCCGACAGGAAGTGATGTCATATTGTACATAACATATTACATGATGCCTAGCTAAGCTGCATATTCCCCGGTATATATAATCATGATATCGTTGACCTTACGATGTGACACATGCAGTGCATAACACGCAATGCATCCTGAGAAGGTTGATGAACCAATAGTGTAGATCAGACTAAAATATTTACTATAATACATTATGACAAACCTGTGTCATAAATATCCTTTTATTAGGGGATCGTCTATATGAACATGACATATTTTGACCGATTTTTCTTGACCTATTTAAGGTGCTCTCTCAACACTTAGTTTTTAAGAGAGATTAACCACTTTACTCAGTAACTTGGTATAAAATTTTGGTGTCTTCAATTTGCATGAGGCAGAGGTGATAAAGGGCACGAGTTCTCACTCACATACATCTAACAGATTTCTATCAAACAATACAGAAGCCCTCATTCACAATAATCCTTGTACATGTAACGTGTATTGTATGTCATTGTTATATTACAGGAAATACATGTACATGTGCACATTTTTCATATGCTTTTACTTTACATCGATCTAGTCTATAGTAATATATAGCTGTTATATTATACAGTGAAGTTGCATTTATATTTTAGATTGTATATAGAAATTTTATTGAATATAATTGCAAATTTGTAAATTAAATTTATGTGCACATTTGTTGCATTCACCAACATAATATTTTGTTAGTTTGTATAATATCATAACATAATAATTTTAATTGAGCAAGTAGAAGTTGATCCATTATATTTAGTATTACGAAATAACAAAATTTAAATATCATATCTCTGTTAGATTATTAATTACTGTTTAGATTGTAATGCATGTGTATATAATCTTCAATCCTTTTGAAAATCTTCTTGTCAACAGTATTTTGAAAATTATTTATGGAAAAGTTTGGGCTTCAATTTCTGCCCAACTCTTATCTACATGGAAAAATATAATAAACTAACCAAGTATCCATCAACTCATTAAAACAAGTAAAAGTTGGAAAACCTGCACTAGCATTACGTCATATCCTCCCAGACATAATGGCTTCAGCCATGCCGTATATACCAAAGTATCTACCAAAGTATCGGAAGTTTTATTTCTTCTGTTTTGATGTTGAGTGTATCCTTAGCCTATACGCAGTTCTATCTCTGTATTGCTGACCATCCCAGTCAGCCACATGTATGAGACTGATTCTAGTCATCTACTTGATATATTTACTATTTTTCCATCAGACCTTTTCTCTGGCTTTCAGTTTCTGTTCTGCTTGAGCGATTAGTTTAGAACTTTTATCGCTGAGGGCGGCACACAACTCCAAACTATTTCTAAAAAAGCAAGATTAGAGTTTCAAGAAAGGCAAGGGAGTTGTCTTCTCTCCTTCCACTGTTGTATATAGCCTGAGATACCAAATTGATCTGTTTACTATGAAATAACAAGTAGAAGTTAGGCTATCAGTCACACATTAAATTAAACGACTCAATCCTTATTCAGCACCATACATGATATTTCTCCCATGCAACCATACTTGGATTGGAGTAGTATCGTAGGAGTAGTAGGGGTAAAATGATAACCTTGTTAAGGGTTGCACATGTGCACTTTTTTAAGCTACCAAGTAAAACGAAAGCTTGTCTCCTGATTTGGAATAGCAAGGCCAACTAGTAACAGTCATGTAGAAGACCATTCAGCCAAATGATCAAGTAAGTTCAGCTTCTCAGTCATATGTGTTCATATCTGAGAATCTTGCAGCTATTTACCAATCAGCCGACCAGCCAGCCAGCCGACCAGCCAGCCAGCCGATCAGTCAGTGAATCAGCCAGTAAATCAATCAGTGAACCAGTCAGTGAATCAGTCAGCGAATCAATCAGTAAATCATTTAACCAATCAATCAGGCAATACTTACTTAAATTGTTGCTCAGCTACTACATCTTGTTCAGACTCTTCTCTTTTCCGTAAAGTGAACAAGTCACATGGTATAGAAAGGGGTGGGCTAGCTCTCTTGATTGGTCCATCTTTTCCTGATGAAAATTTACTGGAAGCTTCCCTGTCCAACTCAGCCATTAATGTAAATACCTCTGAACCTATATTGTGAAATGTGAGCCAGTCAAATGTTGAGGATAGAAAGGAACCATGGCAGGAGGACATAACCTACGAACTGTGTAGTGTGTTGCTCAAACTAAAAACTTGACTGTTACATAAATTGAGCGATTTCCGTATGGTATTTGGAATTGTTTAGTCCAAATTAACAGCAAGGCAACTCCAAATGGCCAAAAATGGTAACAGTACAAGAAGTTGTTTTAGGAGTTATCTTCACTACAATCATGAAGCTCGAAGAATGGACAACTCCTAATACATTTAACCATTTTATCTCATGACTTGTGTCTAGACTTGCAAACTGTAAGTTAAGTAGATTATTATAATAAATACATAAAACAGTTGGGTAGCACATGGTGAGTCATGAATGAACTTGCAGACGACTACGACCATTTTAAACCTGACGGTAACCGGATATAATTATTATTATAGCCTTTCATCACACGTTGCATAACCATAGAATAAAAATTCTTAAATTTGTTTTTAAAAGCTCTACCCTTATTAAAAAGATATAACAATTGCAACAGATACAGCAAAAGCTTACATGCAAGTTCTACACAACTCAACAACTCTGAGGCGTTCAACAAAGCTCACAGGATAACAAAATGTGAATACCAGCGGCTAAAATAGCGGATTTACTGGCCATGAACTCAGTTATGATTATTTGCACTTATGCTAATATTATTTAATAATGAACGATACCTGGTCCCTTCACAATCTCTCCGTCCAAATGCTGTAAACCAGGTAGTAGTCGCAATATGTCTGCCTTGTAACTGTGTCGCATATAAAATGGGTTACTAAGATCTTTCAACGAATCATGTAGCCTGAGGTACCTAAGAGACTGCAGAGACGCGAGGGACTTCAGCACATCCACACTTCCTGTAATCAGTGCACATAGAACGCATGTGTAAATTCCTCTCCAGTATAAAACATACACTTTTCTTGCCACAGATTCTTGTATATAGCTTACATAAATTTACATTATTATGTAAACTCACAGTGTACTGACACAATAAAGAAGCCAACCTATTGCAAAGATTTGATAGCAATTTTACTACATGTACAATGATCTTATGGGTCTACACCGTATTTACAAAAACAGCATTGTGGGCGAGGGCGTACTGGACTCTTAATCCACAGACCAGAGTTTGAGTCCCAAGAGAGTCTCTTGAGGTTTTCCGATTGGCATCCAACATTAAAGTGCTCGGAGGAAGCTCCGTCACTCCATGTTACCAACATGGTACCATGTTGGTAACATGCTACCATGTTACCAACATGGTACCAACTCTAAATAAAGCAAAGACATATCTCTTCCAATCCTGATCTTTCTCATCTGGGACTAACAATAAAAGCTTTTATTACAAAAACTAAATAAAAATCGCATTAAGAAGCAAGTTGGACGTCGTTGGTCTGTTGGTCGATACTTCCTAGCTACAGTAGGTCTGGTAGCACTATAGTTGTAGCAATACGATATGCTTGCAATCATTACATTGGTTGTAATACTAGTGTTCCCACACCCTATCAATCTCTTTTATTTTTAGAGATTAAAACATTCCATTTTTTATCTTATCCTTCTCCACACATACTAATAGATTAAGACATAATAATATTATGGAATTATGAGACTAATAACCATAATTGAAATTACACTTTATATTTTTTCATAATTATATACTTTAGGTCTACGTAATTTATGGCCAAGTAAAATTACAGTTTCTAATAGAAATTTTAATGCGTCAGCTACAGTTGGTGGCTGAATGTTCCATCCAGGCTAAGCACTTGCATGCTGGAACAAGCAATTTCCATAACAATTCGATAGCATGTGCACCAATATTTTGATAACTCAGATTACAGGCTAAGTATATACATGTGCAATGTATAGCGATAGCGCTGGGCAGGACGCAAGAGAAGACAATTTCTGTCAGAACAACAACTAACTATTTTTTCTATTTTTTTACTGAAATCGATTGAAACAAAAGTAAGATAAGACCTGTGATCATTGTGAAACTAAAGTTACATTTACTGGAGCATAGGCTATGTAACTAAGAAATAGTTTAAGGCTTTAAGCTGACTTGTAGAGTAATTTCCAATATAAGACGCTGGCTTGCATGTATCAATTATACAGGGGTTTAGCTTGAGAAGCTTGCAAAGCAGGTAAGGTAGACCGAGTGCTACAGTGTATCTACAAGTACCACAACACTTCTGTTGCACTCATGGAAATTAAGGTATTGGATCATTCACAGGACTTAGTAAATATTTTAGTTCAACAAAATAGCAATCTTTGAAAGATTGTTGCACAATCTATAAAATATAATTGCAAACTGGCACCTTTCATCAAAAGGCAGAAAATAAATCTTACATCAGGTAGAGTGCTCAGTAAGATATAACGTGCTCTGGTATAAAGCTCTAAAATTTCATTCATTGACAGTCAACAACCACAGTCCCTCTCTTGGGGTATTTTTTTAATATATTGGAGAGATTATTACAAGCATTGTTACGAGTAAAAGTGTTTCAACAAACTAAAATATAGAATCACTGATTAAAACCTGTGGAGGGAATGAAAAAGCTAGAGAGAAACTAAAATCAGTAAATAATATCTAAAAGGTAAGCAAATACGTATATTAGTCGATTGAATACTTAAAGTAGCCTAATCATAATTCTATTATCCTAAAAGTATCCCAGGATCTCATCAGTTAGTTCATTACTCAATAGAGTATTATATGAGTCAATTTAATTAGTAAAATGGATGACATGGATTAAGGTAATACACATAAAAGATAATCATACTAAAAGATAATTTATTATTAATAGTCAAGTTTGTACAAGTGATTAAAAAATGGCCCAGTTATTGAAATATGTTTTGTTAGAGCGTTTAAAAAACTGTGTGTTGCCTCTAGCTTCAGCTTCAACATTTGATGTGAATTTATATACGCTGTGTATGTATACGTCGGGCATATAAGCCATGTATACATTATACACTCTGCATATATGAGCTGTGTATAACATACAGCCATGTACAATGTACTTTCTTCACTGGAAAGGACTAGTCGAAGGCTCAGAACTTTCAAGAATTTTTAGAGCTATAACAGTATATTGTTAACTCCGTAGTTACACTGTATCTGCGCAAGACCAGACCAGACTAACTTAAATTAACTCAAGACATTATGTGTGTCTACTCCATGTATAAGTACAATAATCTACAATTTGCTATTTTTTGCTGCATTTAAAATGTAAAGTAATTACATTAGAGAATTCTGCTATTTATACACATGTAGTATTTTTAACGTACAGTTTTATATTTGAGTAGCATGATAGTAATGAGGCTGTATATATCATAATAATATATGGGTGGTTACTTGGCTTGTAGTTGTCATATCAGTGTAATTACTATACTGTTGTTATTGAGATCTTTGATTTAGATTTTAGATTTAGTTTTATTTCTCTATCAAGAGCGGATAAAATTAAAATGTTATTATCCATATTTAAAATTATGTCGCAAAATATGTAAAAAAGCTACAAGATCTTAATTCAGTTCAGCATCTTAGAGGTTTAAATTTATTTCGAAATAAGCAACTGAGAGTTGGTATGAACAAGTAATTACTGTATGAACAATTAATTATTCAGACCAGCTTTCTGTGACTGCTCATCGAAAAAAATTAAACCTCCCAGTGCAAGATGCCAGCTAAGTTAAATCTAGTAGCTTTTTACATATTTTATGCCATATTTTAACAATAACTTCAAATATGGATAATAGCATTAGGTAAAAGTTGAAATATCCAATAAATTGAAATACAAATACCATAATAAAAAATATTTCATTGGTGTCACCACTAAC
This sequence comes from Bugulina stolonifera, assembly GCA_935421135.1. Classification (NCBI taxonomy): domain Eukaryota; kingdom Metazoa; phylum Bryozoa; class Gymnolaemata; order Cheilostomatida; family Bugulidae; genus Bugulina; species Bugulina stolonifera. The sequence continues at coordinate 8,509,145 of OW285194.1, forward strand.
AGGGTAGGCTATGGCATGTTACAGCTTTGAATCTGATACAGTATCAAATATGAGGTCTAAATGTCACCTAATTGCAATTATCCTAACTAATGAAATGATAAATTTCTGGGTGTTAAAATTCTGTTAACTCGATATTTTTAATTGACATATCACATCCATTTTGTCTCAATATACACTAGTGTTCACTAATTTCTGCTTCACTAAATTAAAAAAAAATTTTCAATCAACAGAAATTCAATTACAGAAAAAGTACACACTGAACTTGGTAATCTGTTAGAATTTTTTGGCTAGAGTACGTGAAATAGCCTGAGAGAGTGCAGGTGTTACTCTAGATGACAAGCTGGTGGGAAAGGAGTCATGAACTTTTAATAATCTGATTTGAAGGGCCCAATGCACTACAGAAATGCTTGGAAGCTTCAACATTAATTTCATTTGATAACATAATATAAGTACTTCAGTATCATAAATTATTATTCATAATTATTATATACCAACACAATAATATTGCGAAATGTACATGTGGAATATAATCAATTAAGCAACTCATGTACTTTTAATTCTTGAAAGCCCAGTTAAAAGTATAATCGCTGCTAAAAGTTCATTTTCCTGCAAAGTTAAACTAGATGACAAACATTATAGTGATAGCATCCACAATCCAGATGTAAGACAAACAATATTCACATTAATTTGGGGCCTTCTTACTTATTTCAGAAAAGCAGTCGTATCATGAATTAGGCATTAGAAGGCTTCATAATAGAAAATAATTTGTTAGTAAAATAATACTTATTGATGATTAAACATAATGATCCCCATAATAATGATGGCCATGGAGCTGGTTTTAAATGGAGTAGAATATTTTATCAGCAGTAAATGATGTATTTTTCATATACAAAAGATATTTTATCATGAAGTATATTGCATTGCAATGTTGATATGTTACATACACATCAACTAATGGCTACTTTGTCCAATAAACTGTTAGCTGGACTGTGGAAGAAATTAAAGACTATGAACTTGGGGTGGAGCAGTAGGTAGCTCAGGCCAAGGGTATAGAATATTGTAACACCTCGTGGAAATATGCCCCCATCTCGTTTGGCTATTGCGAAATTTGGAGAACATTGAAATGCTAATTTTATCTAATTCTTGAAAAGTGCAGGATAGGGAGCAGCCGTAGCTTAGTGGTTAGAATGCTGGACCTTCATGTTAAAGGTCCCAGGTTCGAATCCCCGTCACAGTACGTGTTAGGGAGAGTATCCAGCCACAATTGCTCCTGTGCCTCATATTAATCCTTGGGGTCATGCAAGTAGCATGGCTTCAAGGCAACTCCTCTACCTCTGCCAAAGAAAAGGTCATGTCATCTGGGTCTTTTCTCATAGGGAGTTGGCCAGCACTAGCACCTGGCAGTGCGAGCTGTAAGGGGCTACTCACGCCGAGGAGTATAAGCCCGGTGAGTTTTTCTTGAAAAGTGCAGGATCTAGTAACACACGGAGAACCTAATTATAAAATGCGCGGCTCTGCTTCAGCCGAGAAGTCATTGCAATATAAAGTGCTTTAGGAAACACTGAAGGGGATGCAAAAGCATATCACTGTTAAACAGTAGGTATGCACCGTCTCCAGCCTTCAGGTAGCCTGATTCAATCACATTAGGTTATATGAGAATAGCCTGTGAGACCCAGCTCCCCATACTCTGCCATCTTAAAGTAGAGGTTGATTAGGGGACTGCCCTAGGTGAAAACATGTTCACAACTGGATGTATAGCAACTGATGTAGCATTTTATCCATTGGAGTTACAATTTTCAATACTGTTTTTGTTTGTACTATCTACACATGTACTAAAACAGTCAAAGCTCAGCCCTCTAGCAAGTAGCGTGGTAGACTACATAAGTTACCACAATGACAGATTAGATACACAGAAGCCTACCTAGAAGATTCCCAGCTACATTCAGTCTCTCTAATTTCTCCAGAGTTTGTAGGCCATTGAGGGTGGTGATTCGATTAGCGGAGAGGTCAAGTGTGAGAAGGTGTGTGAGAGAGCTCAGTGGTTGAAGCTGGTTGATGTCATTGTATGACAGATCAAGTCTTTCAAGTCCAACACAGCACTCTAAAACAGAAGCATCCTATTATAAAATGTAGCATCATTTGAATTACCACTATTTGATAGAAACATGTCGTGAATGAACAATGAGGGAAGCAAACTTCATCGTATTTTGGCATAACCACAGCTTGTGCATGTATCGTAGGTAGTTATGTTTAGTGTAAGCTACATAATAGTTACATAATTATTGTGTAATTAAAAAAATGTATACAAAAATTACAAACTGCAGTAATGCAGGCGAAATTTGGTTTCTATATAGAGCTGCAGGTGTTTGAGTTTACGGTAGATGTCTGTAGAGGTCAGGGCATGTTGTAGCTATCTGTAGAGGTCAGGGCATGCGGTAGTTATCTGTAGAGGCCTCATGTCAGGCTATGTTGTAGTTATCTGTAGAAGTATAGCCTCAGCAATATACTATCAGCACTAAGACAAGGAAATTGTTATTTATTTCAATCTCTGTTTTATCCATTTATATGAACATTAGGGGTTGTCCTACCTTACTATGGCAAGCTTGGAGTACATGTATTATTATTAGCATTATTACTATACCAAATTCAGACGTCATGTGAAAGACTGAACACTGGTGTTGTGTAATGACAGATCCTATTATTTATAAAGAGCTATTGGACAAGTAACTGGGTGTCCATATTTATACCAACATTTGAATACGTAATGCGCTACCAAAATTCAAGATTTGGCAACAGTTTCGTGTACAATATAGTCAAAGTTTTGTTACCTCATTTATAATGCCTGTGGAGATAACTCTAGCTGTATGCGTGAGTATACTTTTATTGCCAACATTTTAAATTTAGAACTTGAGTCCGTGAGAAGAGGCAACTCAAAAGCTACCTGAATCGATAATGAGCCAGTTGAATTAATTATACAATACATTAGAACTACATTAGCATTGTATAAAGATATCACGTGGAAGGCAAAAAATAAAAAATACCTGCCTATTTCTCCATTGATAATAATAAAAGCAGGAGCCAGTGAACAGACAGACAGACAGTCAGTCAACAGGCCGACTTAGTCTATTTTAGAAAATCACATTTAGTTCTAATTTTTATAGGCTACTACCGTTGGCCTAGTTGCAATAAAACATAGTAAAATGCAAAGAAGAACAAACTTTTAAAATTGCCTTTTGTCCATGCAGGCAGTTAAAAACATTAGATTAATTAACAAATTTGAAATATTGACATCATTACAAGAGGGCAACCACAAAACTTTTTTTCCCACCTAATGAAATTGATTAGATACATGTAGGTCTGTATTGTAATCATGTTTTTGGCTGCTGGGATCTTATGTACAAAAGTCAAAACACTCAGCATTGAGGAACATGGGACAGTGAGAAGACAGGCCGTGAGGGTCACTTGGTAGGATATCAGTCTAGATAGAGGGTAAGACAACAGGCACAGCAGAGAGTTTCCACCACCCACACAGTGTCATGGTTTCCACAGCTAAAGATCATTAGAGGTTTTTTCATCTCATGCTACAAGAATTGTACATGGGAACCTCATGGCTTTACCAGAGGATACACATCCTTCATCCATAACATACACATATGAACGAAGCTGTCATCTGTAGTCACTACGTGATATATTGGTGTGATTTATACGTAAATGACGTAACCTCCTTCATTTTTTGCTGCTAAATTGGCCAGAATAATCAGCCAGTCTAATGTTGAAGCCAACCACAAAGTACGTGTTTTTACATAATTGTAATTAGTACAAAATATAACAGTTAGTAGATATAAACCACTACTTCATAATTGTGTTTTTAGTGCTCAAGAATAGTTCAAGTTCCAAGTCTTAATGTAGGGGAAGGTATACTGGCAACCGAATACATATAATGCATTTAAAGGAACTTAGGTTATGACTCTAATACTAAGATTACTCAATTAATCTAAAGTGTAAAAAATACAATAGTCTCAGTAAATTAATAATCATAGACAGTTAATTTATAAAATCTTACAGGTGATACATGACAGATATAGATACATGTAAGTAACATTTTGCTACACACTGCGTAGTATACCCAATCATGGCTAGTGTCTGGAGCTAAGTTACTATGTTGGTCTATATGCTTGGTTATGCACCCACCTTCATGCCTCTAGAGATCGTGGACTAGTGAGCACATATTTACTACCAGCAAAACCTTGTGCTAGGCGTTTAAGTGTCGTAAGGGTTCAAACACTGGCCATAGATAATATTACACCGTCATACAAAATTCGTACATTATATAAAGTTTTATGCAAAGAAATTATTAGGTACAGATATTGGGAATCCCCATTTGGCATATGATACACCCACACAGATGAGATAAAATATACATTTAATTGCTTAGTAGCAAAAATAATATGCTTTTCACTCCGTTCAAACGACTAACATGTTTAAAAAATGTATCTATGTGGAGTGTGATTGGTGTTCCAGATTATGTATTAGATTTAGTTATTTTTCAGGTCTCTTTTTAACCTGTAAATCATGTACGAATAATAATGATAATAAACAATTTCTAAAAAAATATTTGATTCACTATTTAAGAGTGGATGGGCAGAAGGGAATCATAAACACGATTCAATCAGATGCAGAGAGTATTCACTTGCAAGATTATTAATTGATTATTCTCTATAATCAAGAATGCAATAACTGATAATTCGTAAAACTTGTAGCACCAGTATTCACATAAAACTAGATATGGGACACACCAGAATTAAATAGCTTCGTTACACCCAGCTCTGCATTTGCATGCCTGCCATGAAGAGCATGAGTTATGTAACAACGCAGAGAGATAGCATATTGAAAAAGTTCTACAATAAGCTACGGCTATGTGCTACAATAGGCTATATACTAGAGTAGCTTTTATTTGAGTTAGAGCCACATTCATTATTTTGTTGTATTCTATTCTGTAGCGCCAAAGGCCAAGTTAGATGCAGAAGTGGAAAAATTTGAAATAGCCGTATTGCTTTGCCAAAACTGAAGCAGGAGAAGTTGTCTTCTCTATATTTTGTTGGTTGACCACCCTTACCCCAAACCCCAACCGCAAACAAGGAACTAAGGTCATGTAAATTTCTCCACTACTGCACCTAACAGCAAAGGCCAGAACATACATGTAGTTCGAATGATGCAAGCAGAGCGGACAATAAACAGCTATCAGCATCTGCAATGACCTATCCAAGTGAGAACACTGAACCTGAATTAATTAAATAAATGACATACCTATAACTGATATGTTGTCTAAACGGAGTTGAGAAAGGGAAATGGTGTGAATGCTCTCTACCTCGAATTCATTGCTTTTTGACTTCAACAATTGTAGTGATAAACTGCCTTCCGGATTTGGTTCGCCCTTCTCCATGAGAATCTGGCTAGTTTCAATGAATTTCACTAAATTAACGAGCCAACTGCCTAAAATAAATGCTAATTAATGTCAGTTCCCATGCAAGATTCACTGGGCATCCTGGAGTTAGGAACAACGAATCATGAAAGTTTGAGCTACAATTGAACTCGGCACAGTTAACTGAAAGTAGATAATGATTTTTGCTACTTATTTTCATAGGGCATGTACTAAATTACTTTATCTTTATGACTCACTTAGGTAAAGCAAGGTTTATTATAACTTAGAATTTTAAATTTGGGCATGATCATCCTTCATATATGACTATTTAATTATTATTATTATTATCATATTTATGAATATTTATATTAATATAATAAAAAATATTATATTTATTATATTAATATAAATATTATAATAATAACATTACTATAATAATACATCGAATATTACGATAATCATAACGATTTCATGTTTATTTATTTAACTAATCTCGGATTAAATTTGTAAAAACGTTTCCACGTTCTTAAATATTTTGAGGTGGACATTGGAAAGAACAGCAGATGAGCTTGAACTATAATATCTTATCAACTAATTGCAAATGGAACGTTGTTTAGTAGTTTACGAGAAGAAAAAAAATCATTAACTTGGTTGGAAATCAAAAGCATGGAATTAATTTTATATTGTAATCAAAATAAAAAACTAATTTTTAATTGCTCAGCATCTTTTACGCATTGCTGTACATTTATATTATTACTTGCGAGTAAGAGATCAATGGTTACCACAACAGAATTTTACACTAAGGAGACGGACATAAGTGACTCCTATACTAAAGAGCGAACCAGTGTAAGATCCCAGGCTCTATCAGTGATGAGTCGAGGCTAGATATTTACACATTTGAGTTACGTAATCAACCGATTACCCAATAGGAAACTGTCTCTCGTGAATAAACATTATCACAGGGAAGGAAAAGCATGTTGGTAGTCACTCTTCCAGACTTGCCCACTTACCATTTTATTGAATTTGTGAACGCACAGAAAGACCGGTTTGAGTGGATAGTCACGTCAACATTAGGGAAACAAATAAAATGCACTAACTGAGGTAAACGAAAAATAAAAACTACTTTACTTGCTAGACTAGACTATTAGATTAATCATTATGATTATTCACTATTTCCCTTAGCTTGCTTCTAGTTCTTGTAACTTTACTTACTTCTAATGACTAATTAGCTACGTTAGTTTTGTTATTGAATTTGAGTGTCTATTCTAATTCTAAAGTAATCTATACAATGCAATACTTTACTATTTCACTATATTCTTTTCTACATGTACTAATATTCATATTCGATATTCATATTGTACTTATCTTATACTATTAACTATACAATACTTTGTCTATAACTAAAATATTGACAAATGACAAATAATTAAATTTTGATTGAAAGAAATTTAAATGACAATTGACAACAGAGCATGAATATGAACAATTTTTTTATTTTATTTTTATTCTATTGTTGCATTTCTAACTCAGTCATTGTTGTTGTAATAATGTAAATGTAATTGACTAATTACTAATTTTCAAGTGTCTTAAGTGGCCATCAGTGGGCTTCAGTCTTGAGTTAACAGAATTTGGTTTAAGCAGTGTAAGGTCAAGTTTAGTTTAGCCAAGTACTTTCAATTTAGATTTAGAGGAATTCGCATTGGAAACTTTAAGGCTACACGGAGACACGATCGGAAAAATTATGTTATGTTATTATAATAATGAGCACTGATAACTGACACTTGCAGTCACTCGCTGTAGAGAGTCACTATGACTAGGAAGAAGGCAGGTGTTTAGAGCCTACAGATTAAAGGTTAGGCATAATTGTAGATGCAACAATAGCTGCATTATTGTATAACAATATAATTCTCATGCAATGAAAATCTGTACAACGATATAAGGGGGTTAGTCATTAGATTGGTTGATTAACCAGTAGAGATCTTTGTCAATCTAATTAATACAGTTGATTATTACTATGGAGTAATGTCTAATACACTAGCCTATTAGAATAATAGTTATAACAATGCTATTATTAAATAATGGCCACAACTACATCATTGCAACTAAAGTAGATTATAGATTACTTGTATTATATTTTTAAATAATTTTAAAAATACTTTACCATCGTGGTATTTTGTATATAATCATCAATAGACCCTTTTGTAGTGATAGGCCTATTACACCTCTTTTTTTATTTCACACTCCCAAATGGTAGCCTACTAGAGCCGACTCAAGGCCCATCTCCAGCTTCAAATCTCAAATAGCACTTTCTTAATGTGAAAACAGACTAGCGGATACTTTTGCCTCGGTACCAAGTTTTGCCAGCATGACAACGTTTTTCCCACTGGACAAAGCACACTAGTAATATTTTCTTCACGAAAGTGCTCTCTAGAGTGAGTGTGTGTACCAAGGCAGGCAATTATTTTTGTCTCCTGCGTGTACACTACACTCTCATAGTAACTCAATATGAAATTTTTGTTGATAATCAAAGGTGCAGAATGGAGTTGGTAAAAGCTGGCCAATCGGAAGCCAACGTTATTGAGAGCAAGACGTGAAATTTTAAAAGTGCTTGATATTGGGCAAACCGGGCATTTTCGCTCTATTTTGTGACACCCTGTTGCTTCACCGTCATTTCGCGGCGCCGGTCATTTCGCGTGTCGATATGTGGCGAATAAAAGCTTGAAATTCGCTAGTCTGTTTCCACCTTTGCTCTTCCACGGTTACTCTAATATTATCACTAATGGTTATCTTCTAATCAAATTTAATGCACAGTATGGTTTATGCATTATCTTTATTATTTTTACTAGTAAATATCCAATTTGAAGGCTACATTGAGCCTGACAGCATTTGTTCAATTGGTTGTGTTCACCAACTGTAGGGACTTCGAGGTTGTGGAGTGCAGCTTGTTTGCTGCACACTGATATAGTGTATCACATTTGAACACTATTAAATTGGGTTAACCTTACATAGTTTTGGTGACACTCTTTGTACCTCATTTTGTAATCCACATTTGTTACTCAAAACTGGTGACAGTAGTGTTAAATTCATTCCCAGGAGCCAATGGAGATATTTCATTTCATCATGAGTTCGTATTTCTGTAGCTGTTCCCCATATTCAACTGCCCCATTGGTTTTATTTCTATTTAGTTAACCCTTTTAATAAAAGTTTTGAGTAACATATTCCCATGGTTTACAATTCATAACACCCAGTTAGTGGTTTAGTCTACTAAGTTAAAACCAAACCTGTGTAATTATTAAAACAAGCTACTATTTTTGCAGCAACTATTAGTCCACTAAGCCTCCATGTATATTAATATTGTTTAGCAACTCACTAAGGACTTGCTGTTTAATTAGTATAAAAATGGCACTGCGGGTTCTGTGGGCTAGATCCTTGGCATGGTTTATAAAGGCCTGAACTTGAATTTTAAATTTTCTTTGAGGAACAATATTTTGTAACTGTTATGCAATGCTGGCCCGCCGTTATTAAGATTCAACGGGACAGTAATTTCATGCCAGATAGCTAAATATACAGTTTAATTTGAGCTAGCTCTCTATCATCAGAGGTGGATGACTAGTTTTGTTGACATTTTTTCAATATTTCATTTGCAGTGTGATTACTTTGAAAATTTGTTATCAATTTACAAAGACTGATAGTCAATACCACCGAACATGCATGCTTCTATGCACATCTGGTGCCCTCTACTTCTACATATTGGGCCATAAATAATCCAATAGCAGATGTAATAATATTATATAGGCTGAAGTGGTAAATACGGCTCCAATTATATAGCATTGCATCCAATGGCATATTTTTTGAATTTTATAATACCTATCACCTCTATGGCTTTAACCCAATTAAATTGATGTATACAAGAATATTAAATGGAAATTGTTGTAGTTATATGATTGATTGGCTAACTCAAATACCACTAAATAGTGAAATGTCAATGTATTGCATGGCCTCCCAAATTATTTGTTAGAGCTCTGAGATATTTCAAGTGTTGACAGTAAACTTTCAAACTAGTTAGCCTGCTGTGTTATTGGAATGAAGGCCGACTCACACTGGCTACCAATAATCATCTCCACAAAATATTTATTTGTATTTACAAAGAAATAAATTTTTGGCTTTGCAGAATTACAATATGCCTGAAGCATCTGGGTTTGAGTCACTAGCAGAGGTCCGAGGACCTTCCCGAAAATCGTCCAACATGTCCACAAGTTCAGATGATTCCCTCCGAAAGATAAGCAATGACAGTGGCATTAGTGTGGCATCAGCTCAAGCCCTCCCATCCGCTACTCGCGCTCAGTTGGACCAACTCATGGGTGACCAGAGGCTGCCAAATGATCTGTCTGCTGCTGTACTCTTAGCCCAGCAGCAGAGTTTATCTGCAGCTGCTGCATTGAATCCAGCCATGTTTAGTCTAATGTCAGCTGGCCTAGGTGGTCTATGGAACAATCCCCTAGCTGCAGCGGCCATCTTACAGCAGGAGGCTCAAGCTAATGGCAGGAAAATGATGGAGGCTAGCAATGGCAGTGGTGTTGGTGAGTTATTAATTATGGATAGCCATAACACAATGTGGTTGAAATGATTAATGTGCGGTTGACCACAAATGTAGAAATATTTGAGATTGAAATGTTAGGTAATGGTAAAGGCTAACCAGTAAAGCCATGCCATTTGCCAAGCTGAAGGATATTAAATGGTTAGATGCTTATCAATGGTAGATTCTGGATTATTTGTGGTCTCCAAGAAGCCGCAGCAATTCGTTTTAATGATAATGTGACTTTTTCATCTTAGACTGTATTTTCTTACATTTCATTGTTAGACTATTCTTTGTGTTCAGTATGATAATAAAGGAATCTTAACACCCCTGCAGCCTGTATTAAATTAATTATGTAAGGCCATAGACAAAAGTATGCCGCATGTGGATTTAAATTATAATTTCTACTGTAGCTGGCAAACTGTATTCCAAAGAGGCGTTCCCAGCCTATCCTGGGATAGGTGGCCTGATGCAGTCCAACTGTTCTAGTCAAGTAGCTGAACAACTGGCGCTCTCTGAGGCCTTACAACGCCAGGTTTGTTCATACAACTATTTTATTATGGTGGGCTTTCTGTAGAAGAGCACCTTGGTGGTACTGCCATAAGCTTGTCACCAGATAGAGCTGAGATAACAAAAGAATGCTATTATTTGTTGTTGTTGAGTCTGGTATGTGTATTTTTATAAAGCCTCTAATCGTTTTATGATTTATTGGTTCCAAATCATTTCAGTTGTTGAGTAGAAAGCTCAGTGAGGAGGCAGTTGTTATGGGCCACACAGTCAAACCTACCCGTAAAGCAAATAGCTTCAGTGGCAGCTGCTCTTCCCCTATGATAAGTCAGCGGCCATCTCCGCCTACAAATAACTCAGTCTCTCCAACCACTTCTAGCCATAATCACCACCTCAGTCCTAATATGAACATGGTACCCAGTCATAGCGGCGATGAGAACCAGCACTCGCCCTACGGTATGTATTCTGTAAATCCATAATATAGCCCAATGATTTGAAACATTCAGGCTTCTAGGGTGAAACTTTGAACTTATTCTTATCACACTAATCGTGGAGGGGGTTTACTATCTCCTACTATCGTTAATAAGGCCACAACTTTCTGACATATTTTCCTCCTTCCGAGAACAATAGACAATTTTCTTATCAAGAATTTTAATCATCATTTTGCTCTCAAAGTTAACCACTATTCGTTAATCCCTTTACTATTAGAGGCAGTTGAACAAACTGTTTCATCACAGAGACTTGTCCCAAGTTATTCAACTGAATAATGCTTTAGAGGATTGAACCTTGTACCCCCCACAAATAATTGAACCCTGTTTGAGCTATTAGTTCATGCAATTACATAACTTACATTGAATTACTTTTATGTCAAGAAATCAATCATCTTATGTAAGAGCTATATAGCCTACCACACCCTCTATTAATAATCCCTGGGTAACTCTTGAAAGTTCAGAATAAACTAGCAATACATCCTGTACTTGATTACAATGGTTCACTTCCACTTTTTTTCGTTTTTTGACTATGCCGAAACCATCAATACCTTACTGCTGTGGTTCTGTGCAGTTAGCATACTGACAGGGTACATGGATAGTGTGTCTCCAGTCAATATTCTATTGAGGGCCTACTCCCTGCGCCTGTTTGCGCTCACTACTATGTGGATGATCATTCAAACTTTTCGGTGCAAGTTTATACAGTTTACATCAACAAGAATAGGTCAATCTAACTCTGATAGCAGGCTGGGTATATTGTCAAAAACAGCATAACTAATGCAAATAGAAAACAACAAACTAGGCTTGGTGTGCAGTGTACAATGATATTACATAATAGTCATTTGAACGCTACTACACAATAGCACACAAACAATTGCTTGTAAAGTATTGAATTTTTTCCCTTCATATGCAAATACCTGCTTATGTAACTATTGCACAAGATCATATTATCATAGCCTGGGAGGCGTATAACTATCAGTTTAATTACTAACATTATTGGGACAAGAGCTGTAAACTGATATCACAGAGAGCGAATAGCTGGACCCAACACTATGCTTGTTATCATTACATAAACTAGTTATGAATGTTGATTCATCCCTTACTGACTAACATACTTGGTAATGTAAGCTGCAGGTGCTAAAGGCTGATCTACCACACTGATAGTAGTAAATCTATACCTATGAAGATGTTAGGCTTGGTCATCAAGCACCACCCTACTACCACTTAGCCTTCTTTATTTTGATCGAGTTACCAATTTCGATTGCTCTGGATTTCTATTTTTATACCTGAAAGAGAACGTCTTGAGTCTGCCAACAGTGTTACCAACTTTGACTAACTGTAGCATTTTTATTTTGAATGGTTTTCACCACGCAAGCCCACTTACAGTGCCTAAGTTCCTTCCATAGCGGCAAATACCTGAAACAGAACCCTGTGGATCCAAATACTGTGCCTCATGTTGTTTTGAGAAGGTAGCTAGTACTTGTTATCGACTACTAATATTCAAGAGTAAAACCATCAAGTGGTGACATAATAGGGTTTTGGCTCGCCATACTTTCTTTGTCTCCACCTCCAATCTCAGGGGTATAAACCAAATTAGGCAATAGAATAATTATAAGTGCTGAGTATCAGTGTAGAAATAATTTGTTTTGACATGTTTTTGTTGAACAAATGACTTCGCAATAAAAGAGTAGTTGAACCAGACAAACCACACACCTAGTTATGACATTAGTTCGGAAGTGAACTAAAGAGTCACAAATACAGCTAGACTGTTGCAAATTTTTATAGAGAAGGTAGTGTGATAATCTCATACTGACAAATACTGACATTTGATAGTTGAAATGAATCTAAACTTACCTCTGCAGGTCTAGTCTTAAGGGCTGCAAATATTTTACAATTAATTTGTAACATTTGATTTGGTTACATCAACCAATTTAAATTTGATCAGTGTTACAATGAGTATGTCATACAATGAATGGCCTTGTAGCTAAAGCACCTGTTACACTAATGGAATCTATATTCTTGGTATAGACTACTCCATAAAAGGTCACTAATAGCCCACAGCTAAATAAATACTGGCCATCTGTAGGTTTGCTTGTTACTTCAGAAATTACCTAATTACTAATACTCCATCTCTTTAATTTCACCAAACTGAAACAGATCTGATTCATTTATTTTTCTCCACTGATTAACAATATTAATATAGATAAAAATTCCCTGAAGGCAATGGTTAGATGTCAGAATTCTAAGACTGTAAATTTTTCTTGTGAACGATGCGGTTAGGTGCCACAGGTGAGGTATGGCTGATAATCTGGCCACAAACTACAAAAGGTCACTGGTTTGACCTTTGGCTCACCCCTAATAAACTTTTGGAGCAGTTTACAGTGTAACAGTAGGCCTACTGTTATTTCTAAAAATTATTTTGCTATTGATAAAAGCACAAATTTTGCCAAAGCCATCAAATAGTTCTTTAAAACAACGTGGAAGGTTTTGATCCCTTTGGCTAAATGGATTTTGATTTGATGTTTTTCTAGAAATATAGCTCTATAGGTGCTTTTATAAAGTCTTATTTGTAATGTTTCAGCAAATGTTTCGACCCAATGACAAATATTCATCTTCATCAGCATTGCTGTCTTATAGAGCCTACTCGTTGGAAAAACTAATAGGTGAACTTTTTGTAGTACCAAAGACGTTTTGCAAAAGTAAATCGCTATCATTAGCTCAAGTCTGATTGGTAAATGGTCTGTCTAAACTCGTGAAAGTTCAAGCCAGTGTAGCCTGCAATTTACCTTACCAATTTTACAGACATTTGGGAAATAATGGGTTTATTTGATAAAGTATAGGGCCATTATAAGTATAATGCATAGTGAAATGCAGACAAGTTGTGATAAATATCTCTTTATAGTGGGTTTATCAGTCAGATCTGAATTATTTAGTAAATCCTTCTGTGGAGAAATATTTGAAGAATTTCCTTTTTTTGAAAGCCAAATGGTAGGCCTATGCTACTTACCTCTGTTTAGTATCTACTATAAGATGATACTAAGGCGATTTTCAATGGATGCTGCCGATTGTCAATCTATGCTGTTGATTGTCAATGGATGCTGCCAGTTTGGCATGATACTGACCACGTCTTGAAATCAGTGGCACACGCAGCAGCGCCTTTTTTAGGCAATAACCCAGTAAACTGTAATCAATTTTGAAAAACGAGTAATGCAGACTTGGAAATATTGTACGTGTAACATTGATGCCCTTCCTAAGATGTATCATCATTGAAGTCAGAGAATAGTAGGCTACCATTAAACATTGCAACTCGCAGAGAAAGACAGCACTAACTTGTGTCGAAGCCTCTGGTAAAAATGAGCGTGTTTAGCGGATATAGTTTAGCCTTGGTAAGGCCAGAATCATGCTAAAACTCACTGTATGTTACTATTGCATATTGTACAGGTAATTTATAGTAATATCTTGGTAATTCTATCTTTAGTTACTCCTTGTGAAATTTTTTTTACCTTTTTTATCTATTATAGGGGATGAAGATAGCACAAGCTCTACTAAGTCATCCACACGAAGTCGTACGCCACCCCCTCAAGCCAGTCAGCCACATATGACCCAGTCCTTAGGCTATGCAGATACCCTATCATTATCTAATCGCCAGCACGTACAGCCAGCTGGCAGGAAACGGAAGAATGGAATCTTTGGTGGGTAGCCAAACCTACCTATATATTTAATTTGCATGACCTGTTTAGAGGAGTCAAGTGGCTATCACTGGTCATCTTGTTATTCTCCTCTTGCATTTTTTCAAATTTTTGGTGATATAAATGGGCTTCTTGCAACCTTTGAAACTAAGTGATGTTTGTCACTTGGCATGGCGTTTGATTCTGTTCTGTCTTGAGGTTTATTTATTGTTTGTTGTTGAATTAATTGCCAAAGCCCAGGAGAAAGGGGCGTTGACTGATAAATTATCGCTCTCTCGAGTAATGAGAGCTTCAGTGGCTCTCACCTGCTACGGAAGCGAGTGGGGGATGTTGGCCTAAACACTGTCCTACTCACCATGTGCTCTATGGGGTAATATATTTGTGTACCTTCCGAGTCGACTGATCGGATACCTACAAGCTGCGAGAACATCGTCACACATCAAGTGCTATTACTTGTTCAGATGTTAGGGTTACCATAGATATCTGTGTAGGATACCAGTGATACATAGTATTACATGGGTCTAATCACTGTTAATTCATACGCAAGCACTTGACCGATATATTATGAAACTTTGATTAATAAATTCGTAATTAATTAGAGTAGGTTGTTACAAAGACGAAGTGTTTGTCATGGCTTGTTTTATCTACCTTAACAGGGTCCTTACCGATGGCAGCCGATCTCAGTGCTTATGCAGTATCTAGTCATCCACAGTTTCCTCTGCATAATGCTGATAATATCCCCATGCATAAACTGTCTACAGCAAGCCTTCCAGCCTCCTTACCTTCCTCCGCTAGACCAAGTATTGTGCAAGATCTACCGCTAGGTCGCGGTTCTCCGGCAACATCAAGAAAGAGACATCGCAATCAACCGGAAGACAAGGTTGGATATCGTGAGGTGAAACTAAATTTTTTAACTCTGTTGGTATAGACTTGCTTCCATAAGATTAATAATAATATATGGTTTATAGATGGAGGGCCTGCATGGGTGAATTGGTAAGCATTGTGAGTAACTTCACAATAGTGCACACAGCCTTATGGGTAAAGCACTTCTGGTGCTACTCATATTATGATATTAGCATTTTATCTGTTTGATCAGCATTTCCAGTCTAGGAATGGTCGACTGCTGGTGGATTGTCTCTTACTTCAAAGGATAGTATGGTGCATCAATAAACTGATGTAGGTAATCAGGGTGGGCTCTAGCTACCAGGTATTGTCCTTGGAATACCAGGCAGTGTAGTGTGACTGTTGGTTCTTCTCTGAAGTCCATGACACTGCTAACCTCACAGTGGCTTAACTGCCAGTGGTTCACCAAAGTTGTAACGGGATAATTTGTGTAACGATTGCAATTCAAGTGGTTACTAAAGATAAATGGTTACAGTTGCAAGCCTGTTTCCTCTATCGTTGTATCACCATGTACCCTGTAGAGTACTTGATGATATAATATAGGAAATAATAGTTTAGTTCTGAAAAATGTCATGTGATACAGGATAGGAGGAATTTAGCCTGTCTCTTTGTGGTTGATTTTATTTATCTTTTGGGAAATTGTGTTAGCTGCAGTTTATTAGTAATCATGTGGTAAATGCAGAGAAATTCTAAATGAAATCCAGAAAAACTTTCTATAGGGATAAGTAGAACAACTATTTTGTGTCTATGCCTTCTACAGTCAAATCCCAGTCATGCATCGGTACCATCAACCCACCTTTACTGCTTTCAGGATGAGTCATATTGGGAGAGGAGAAGGAAGAACAACGAAGCAGCGAAGCGGTCTCGGGACTCACGTCGTGCCAAGGAGGATGAGATCGCCATCCGAGCTGCCTTTCTGGAACAGGAGAACCTTCGGTTGAGGGTGGATCTAAATAAAATGAAGGAAGAATTCTCTCGGCTACAGTAAGTATCAGAATATGTTGCTTTCGATCAGGTAGTTATGTAAGGATGTAATGAAATGTAGGGCGGCAGTGGGGTCAGCGAAGAAGATAGCAGCAAGCCGCCTTTTTCACTTCATTCAATATTACAATATCTCTGGTGATTGTTTCGGGGTATTCATTCTTTGTTTGAACTACTATGGTTTGGGTCCAGTATGATTTGTTACATAGCATCCAATAGGCTGTCTTGGTCAAGGATGGCGTGAGGAGTCGGCAGTCAGGCGATTTGCGCGAAGTTCTATCTTGTGGCACAAGTATGTTTTGGAATATGATCAACAAAGATGGTCCCATTGGAAACTCGACTCTATTTGAGAATCCTCACAAGATCTCTCTGATATATTTGGCATGAATTTTGTTGACATAAAGATGGCGTGATGTTTTGACGTAACTCTATCCCAATCTCTCAGCCTATAGGTAGCTTAGTTGCATAACCACATGTGTTTTGGCTTTCTGCTCAGAATACCGTTTTTAGCAATAGGTTTATTATTGTTACATCACGTATTATATATTGGAACTATGCTGTAACACTGGCCGTTGCTGTGAAGCAGAGTTAGAACGTTTATAGTACTTATCCTATCATCTGTGACTAGCACTCAGACAGATTAATAAAAAAGCGGTAATAATCCATCCAGTGCATCGGAGTAGGATCATCAAAACAACACCTGTCAAAATTGTTTACTCCCTTTTTGTTTCTCTTGCTAAATTTAGGTTTACATAGCCAAGTAGAAATAATACTGCAAAAAGGTCTATAATGATTGCTCATGCAGTGCAAGCTAACAAAGTCAAATAGCAATTGAAATGAAATCATCAGTTTTTTCTTCTTTACATAATAAGTACACAATAGCAAAGCTTCTTTGTGATGTAATAGAAAAACAACACAGTCGATACAGACTGCCTGTCTAGCTAACTGGTCAGCCACCCTCATTTGAATGGATTGAATGGGCATTGCAACTAACACAAGGTGATAGAGAGCGATCATAACTGGTTTAGCATCTGAAGTTCGGCGGTCTGAAATTTGCTACAATGCGCAGTTTCGCTTAGAAATAATACCGTAATCAATTGAACCAGATTTGGTCCATACTTTGCCTGAATCAAGTTGTTCAGTTGGTCAGTCCATGCCCATTAACCAGTCTACCACCTGGACTGCCTGACCCGAACTGATTTTCACTGAACAATATAGATGTACACAGAGGTTTTCTGGAGTCCCATTGTTGCTGTTCTACTATTATTCGTTCACAGATCAACTGTCAACACTGACTTGCCAACAAATATAATTCATTATGCAATGTCACCTTTTTTAAATGAGGTGATGCAATGCAAAAACCATCTCTATAATATATACAGTGTAGTGTTATATCATACAATTAATCATGTCGGCCTCTACTGAGTGAATCCACCATGACTAGCTGCAGCTTGTGGCATGACACTACTGTATAATTAACTAGGTGTTCACAGAGAAGGAGGTTAGCTAATTAACAATCACCAGAATTTTCTGATATTTTCATTTTTTGCCATTTTCACACACCTTTCTGCTCACTCAGTCTGACAGGAGAGAGTTAAGAACCATTTAATAGAATTTCTACATTCTATGGCTGTGAAGATTTAAATATTCACTGCAAATGGACTACATAGTGAAAGCTGCTATATTATATTCAGACTCTCAGTACAGATAGCGAGGTCAAATTCCTGTAATCTCATAAATTAATTTTTGGACAGGCTGGTAATGGTGGATTCATATGTATAATAATGAGTTAACATTTTATTATGTGAGTAAAAGTAAAAAATAATAGTATGCAGCTATAATAGCAGTATTGGGAAATGCAAATACTCTCTAAAAATGTTTTTCTTTTGTCATTTCAATGTAATACTAGACATATGCAGAGTAAATCAGAGTGATTATCTCACAGTGTAACTTGACTCCCACAATGGTTGCTGAAATCTGGCACATTAGGAATAAAATTGATTTTTGTGAATTCTTCCAAATAAATTGTTCAAGCTTCAAGCACTGGTGAACTTCTCTGTCCCCAATGTTATGATTTCTTTTGCTGATAGATGGGCAGAGAGTCCTAATCAGGCTAAGGCGTCATGATCAATGTCATAATTTCTTTATTTTATAATTAAAATATATTAATTATTATAAATTGCTTTTAATTCATTTTATTGCCACTTCTATGAAGTTCTGCTTCATGATAGTGAGTAACAACATTGTTTAATTTTTTATGAATGCCATTAAGACATTCATATTCACACCACTTTGATTTTTATGCTTTATCGGCAAAACGTTGTGACTATTTTAATTGAGTGAAACATTCTGAAGTCGTTTTATGGAATATTGCCCATCAGTGCAAATCTTCCTATAGTCAAACCTCTCTTAATGCAAATGATTAGTTCTGATTTTGTTACATTTTGAGTGACCTTGGTATTGCGATCAATGTCATTTTCCATCTTGGCTATGACTTCTGATTCACCTTGTTTCCTCATTATCATGCTCTTATATAATACTATTGCCAGCAGGATACTGCAGTATTATTATAGGCTATGAATAGGTCATCTAGCTGAAATGGGTTCAAAAATATAAAGCTGGAAACGTCTTATTCCTCCTACTTTGTAGTGGGAAGCTCACCAATATTTGCCCAATTCTAAATCCTAAATCTCAGATACAGGCCAACTTGCTAAAACATCTGGCATATATCAGTCACAGAGTTGCGAACACACCAGCCTAGGCCTAAAACAAAATTCTCATTTTCGTGCGAAAAACCCAGCTGTGCCGATAAGCTAGGCATAGTTTTCTCCCGCTAAGCAAAATAGCCAGTTGGGCCTAGGCCAGACAACCATCTTTGGAGTTTTATTTGCCACCCAAATTGGTCCAAGAGGTCGCGAAGACAGTATATAAGTTGCATTGAGAACTACATGTATGTGGCATTTTGAATGTTCATGCTTCGATTTAACCTTCCGAATATTGTGCAATTTCTGTGCCATGTAAATGTGTTGGTAGAATCGGGTAATTAGCTTGCTTTGAAATTTTGGTACTCCATTTGTACTCTAAACTTCACTCTGACTGACTGACTGACTGACTGACTGACTGACTGACTGACTGACTGACTGACTGACTGACTGACTGACTGACTGACACCCTTCAATGCTCCCCCCCCCCCCCCTTTGTCTGCTTGCGTGAGAAGTAGGGCATTCTGTGTAGATGGAATGACATTAGCCATTAGCTGGTTATATGATGGGTTTTATTTCGCCCTTATTACATGATACATTACCAACTACTCAGAAAGTTTATAATCAAAAGTTGAAGCTAAAAGTCTGCAAGTAATTCAAATAGAATTTTGACTGGTACAATGTCGTTATGGTTACACCACGACCTCAGATCCATCAGTTCCTCCGATCAGAATCTTGATGGATAACAAATAGTATAAAATTGTTGTGCTCTGAAATTTGGCCTTAGTTTTCCATAAAAATACAGCTGATAAGGTGAACACTTGAATTTGAAGAACGTTGTAATGGTGTGTGATTAAATAGATGGCGTGATAACATATATAGAGTGTAGTGGTATGTGAGCTGTAGTTACGTAATAACATTGATTGACAGTAGATGAAAATACCAGTGTATCTACGCTACATTAGCTCTCCTTCATCTCTTACATAATAATCAATAGTTTTATGGTGAATAATATTGTACTTAAACTAATATGATTGCATAATCTAGCCTGTTTTTTGTAAGAAGTATTGGCTAGTAGTGTTTTTTGTTATTAGACCATCGATTATATAACCAGTTGAACTCAGGTCAGGCATTGCACTAATCTATGTATAATGAACTATTACAGTCATAGTCAGTGTTTGATTTATCTGTCTTATAGTGGCCTTTCCACTTCCTCTCTAACCAAGACATAGCCCAGACTCTAGCAATCCTGTTTGCCTGGGCAAATAGACAATCCCATCTTATATCATTTTTTGGCATTAAGGATTTTAGGCTAACCTAGTTGACTGACTTTGACTTGTGGCAAAATGCCATGTATATGGGCTCATGTTTCAAGTTAGTTGCATAACTTACTATTACATAATAACTATTGCATAACCTGAACTGATCCATAAACTACTAATATCTAGTATGTAAACTGTTATAATATAATTATTGTAAGTCTTCTTTCAACTCTACATTATTGTCCTTATTCTCTCCTTATACTTGAGGTCATATAAATTAGCCTTACCGACGCCACCACTTACCCAATGGCACTGCTCTATGTCTGCAAAAAATAACATGAATTACCACACTAATTGTTTTCGTTTTTTTATACCATCTCACAGTACTGCAACAAACCCCAGCCATACCTTATTAATTCTGCTAAATTTAGGCATTTAATCAACTATCTCCTTTTCCATGCTAGTTATATAATTATAATTATTCAATAGAGAACACCCTTCATAAATCATGTTATTGGTTTTTCTATTAATTATGTAACTAGTGGTGCTACTATTATACCTGTTGCTAAGCTAGTATGACTTTGTTACTAACTGATGATTAATAGCTATACATTGTGGTCACAACACTGTCTGGAGGTTCAGCTGAGGTCAGACCTTGGTCATACCACCAGTTATTCCATCCCCTGCAACTGGCTGACCAGTCCACTAGTAATTATAGTTATGCTCTCTTGGTGACTACAGCAGACCAATACTGCATTGTGGGTGTTTTATGCAGAAGATCAACTGCATTGTGGGTATTTTATGCAGAAGATCAATTGCATTGTGGGTATTTTATGCAGCAAATCAACAACTTTGTGGGACTAGCGCACTCGGAAGGTTCTAAACGTAGTATGGAGCAAAGCGATGCTTTAAGTCCACTTGTATTCGCCATCATTTCTTTCACCGTATTAAGCCTATGCCGTTCATTCATGCAACCACAGCTAACCCCGCCCTGTCTGCCAGTTCCTTCCATTCATGGTTGTTGTTACTAATATGATCAGAGAAACACCCTTAGTGTTACATGACATAAATATATGATGATAATCCTGTTCGTAAGAAGGTTTATATGGTTATATCATAAGAAACTGCACCCCTTCACACCACTTTTATCCTCTTAACTCACCACCGTTGCATAAGATATGCTAATCACTCCTAATCATAATTCATTCTTACCAACACCAAACCCCACAATAATAATCTCCTTTCTCTATTCCCTGACTTCATGCTCCTCTAGACTGCATTGCCTCCTTAACGTTCACTCTTGACTGGTTCCCTCCCTGCCTGCCTCATTGGCTGCTTGAAAAGTGATATAGAACCGGTATAGGATGGACCATACAATATTGAACAGGTTGAAAAAAAGGTTGCAAAGCCGACTTGGTAGTTGTCTTCCCCTTGGTGATATAATTGCACAAAGCACTCATTATGTACAGATCTGGCTTCTAAGGGATAATATAATTGGCTCTGTGCTACTCTGAGGGTCATATACCTAATATGAGTATGACCACTGGACGCAGTATATCCATGACTGCCATCCCTGGAATTTTGCTCAAGTCGTGGTCTTCCTTGATTGTCGGCACAGTAGAATCTTCATTTCGTAATGTCTGGAAGGTCACGTTGGGTATAGAATAGGAGTCTTGATTTCTAAATAGCATCATTTGACATACAGTGATTGCAAGATGAATTGAGTCGACCATTGCAGTTAGTAACTATCTGATCTGGGATAAAGACTGTACATGTACATATCCATCCAGTATCTCACAATGCATATACATGTATATATTGGTGTGCTTGCAGAACAGAGTTGGATACATTTAAAAAGCCAGATAATGGAAAACCTTCAGATGAGAACCACACGACAGCAGAGGTGAAAGGGGGAGATAATTCTAAAGGTGCTGGTGACTCACATGACGGTGACACCACACAACCAGTGCCCCAGGAGAAAAGCACCTCGCAAGCACCTGCAATTACAAATGGTCACAGTTCATGATGAACAGGCTAAAAGACTTGATATGTGGTATGTGCTATGGTTATTTTCCTGAGCTTATATGTATGGTAAAAAGGTAGCATAGCATAGTTTTAAAATTTAAACATTCTACCAATAAAAATTTGGATTAATTTAATCTATTTAATTAATAATCTATTTAATTGATAATTAATGCAATATCATTTCAGGTGTTCCTATGGACTCCAATGGTAACGTACTGAGCTGAAAGATTGAGTGTCTATTCCATTCTAAGTAGATAGCCTTAGATCCACACACACGCAGGTAACATTGATGCAACATATCTTCTCCCAAAGATTTCCGTCTGATCTCTATCAATCAGTGATTGATAAAGCAGTAGCCCTTACATTGATATCTTCACTAATTACAGACCAAAGTCATTTAACATTCTAGTGCATGCATCTACGTACTCCATGGATAGTATCATACCTAGATGCTAGGTATAACATCTAGGATAGTATAATACACCTTATGCTCCATGTCATAATATGTTATACAAATATGACCTTATATACCTATCCCTATTATGTAATATATACTTAGTCTATTCTGTTATGATAAATCAAAACAAGTTCGGACTGGTTCAGGTGTGTAATGTCATATACAACAATGTTAAGTTCTATAAATAGTATATACTAGCTAGTCGGTTGTATTTTGATACACACTTTATGTAAATATTTCCTTTTTTTATTTTATTTTTGGTTTAGCTCGGTAACCAATCAAAAACCCTGTCAAACATTGAAGTTCTATAAAACGGGATTTGTACATAAGTATGCCTGCATGACTGAAGTATGGATGAGTCACCCTTAGTATATCTGCCAAGATATACCTAGGGTTTAGTAGAACATTGTCACTACTAGTATGATTGTGAATATATATGGAGTTGTATTGCCTTGTTTTAAGGGGTGAACAACTCCTATGTGTAAATGTCTGCAGTGAATGAGTACATAATAACCATTGTACCTTGCATGTACCTTGCCATGTTAGTCTCACTTGGAGTGATGAGTGTGAGTGATTGAATGAGTGTGAGTGATTGAATGAGTGTGAGTGATTGAATGAATGTGAGTGATTGAATGAGTGTGATTGTTTGATTGATAGTGTGATCGATTGGCTGATTGTGATTGGGTAAGGAATGACAGAGTGAATGAAAGTAACCAAAGCTACTCCAATTTGAGACAGTGGTAATATTAACATTTTGCTGTAATAATGCTTTTTGTATTTTTAGTTTTAGTTTAGCTCTTCAGCTTTGTTATATTCAGGTATAATTTTTTGCATACATAATATTTTATCCAATATTTTATTCATTATTCAAGATATTGAATTCAGGTGAATATTTTAGCAATGTGCACTTTCTACGCAAAAAACTGGTTGAATGCTGTGCCATCCATTTACTTCAAGTTCTATTCATTATTATTATAACATTATGTTCTATTTCTTTATGCTTATGTTATTTTATTGTTATATTCTTGCATTGTATTGATTTTATTCATAATAGTTAGTGCCATCCTATGGATCAGTATGTTATGCTGATTCATACACTGTACTTCTTATAATAGCATTCAGTTCTATATTACTATAAATACACAATTTTACACACTCATTTCTGCTTCTTATAAACTTCTACCACAAAGATTTGGTGAACTGCCATGGGTTATTATATAGTACATAATATAAAATACTAACCTGGCTTTCACTTTGTTCAGGCATAATCAAGAAAGAAAGAGAAGACAATTTCAGAATATAAGTTTGCAGTTGTTATTATATAAACAGTCTTCAAAGTTATTTAAAAAACAAACAGTAAAAATGCACTTAGTAATGAGAACAGAACTCCATTATAATTGGAAGAAACTTTCAGTAAGTGTGACAACGTTCAATGTACATGTCGGGCAGACTTGTTGAGTGCCTATGTGCATTAATATGGTATTTTAGAGCAAAATTGTAATGCTTCAACTTCAGTCTGTGTGCTATGTACCTTCAACACCACACTAGCCCCACTTCACACAGTTATCGCAGGTTAACTGGAGGTTTGGATGCATAAACTCATAGCCCGAGGCTAGTGTTCTAGCAGCTAGTATTTTTGGTGATGATGTCATTATCTCTGCTCTTTCATCTCCTAGTATCAAACTTAACGCGCATTTGGGGACAGGAAATGGTGCATATCTACGCATGCTAGATGATAGAGCATTAGTAAAGTCACCGTTTGTGGCAACTTGAGGTGAGACAGCATTCAGAACACCGGTTACTTCAGGGTTAGCTATAGAATGAAGGATTATACCAGCAACATCGTCCACGTGTATCCATGGAAACCAATGAGAGCCATCACCAATAGTACCTCCCACACCAAAAAAGAATGGCCAATACATAGACGAGATCAGTCCACCATCACTTCCAATTGCCAAACCTAAAGAGATCACAGTTTTACAGTGAGTGGACAGATAGTAACAGTGTCACAGATATAATGAAAATAAGTGACCTCATTTACTTTAGTAGAGGAATCTCTAACTACGGATGAATGACATGACACCCATAATGCTACTGATTGCAATGCAAAGTTGTCTACCCCTCACTCTTTTTTAGATTATAACAGATATCATTAATACTGGTATAAGTTAATTTAAAACTTTGTATAGAATGTAGATGTGGTAACTGAAAATTTAGAAAGCTAATTTATTGTTAATTATCTTCTCTTCATATACTCTAACAATGATTTATGTTATTTTGTTCTGGTTAAACAACACCACCAGGACAACTACTATGGGATAAATGTTAGATTACACGGAGAGTTTCCTTTGGGACTCAACCCCTATAGGTGTTAATAGAACTTGAAAAGGCACCTCCTAGACCAGACAAGCATGACCATCAAACGCGTCGATGACTTATACTGTACCAACGACGGTGTTGAATACTCCAACTCACCGATTCGAACTGTAACCTTACGCACACTGGGGTCATCTAGCTGGGCAGCATCCTCCCACTGCTGACATAAAGAAGACGTAAAGTCATCGGCAGGAGGTGAATCCTCAGTGACATCAGTACCAGTGTCCTGTGTCCCGTAGAACCCTACAATGGTCAAGGATAATATCTAGTCAGACAGGGAGAATATGCTAAACATAATTTATAACTACTAACCTGTCAAGGTTATTCTAAAAGCAGATAATGTTTGTGAGTTTTAACTTTCACAAACTTATTTCCAACCTAATCTATGTAACACCTACCTACAGCTGAGATTGATATGAAGCATTTAGGTTTCACATCGGCAGCATTCACTGCATTGACTAAGATTTTGGTTGTCTCCACTCTGCTGTCTATCAAAGACTGTTTGAACTCATTGGTCCACCTGTCCATAAATAAGATACAATCTTATAAATGTTAGATATGGTCAGATATAATTACTCATAAGAGTTTGTAGATATTTGGGAGTTGCGCTACCATTATTTTTCAGACAAGTAAATCTTTAGAATTAATGAACCCAAGCCAATTGTTGCCAATTGGTGCTTGCGGTCGAACCACAGTTGGAAAAGGACTAGCGTTAATACTGCATAGCTAGTGACCATCGACCAATGAGCAAGTAACTAACCTGGCTGGGGTCATGATATTCTTGCCTGCAAGATTGACAACTCCGTCCACTCCAGAAGGTAGTCCATATCTCTTAAGTTGAGTCTATTTAGAAATTGTATCAATGTCATAGGAAAATTTTGTTAGAAAAGTGATGCTATGTAATATTTAGTTCAAAAACTGCTACCATAAAATTGTTTTCAAACAACTTGTGTATTTTTGCGAATCAGTACCTACATGGATATACCCAGAGCTAATATAAATTTACCCGTACAGTACAAAAAGTTTTAGAAAGGCTAATAAAACATAACCAAAATTTCTGAATTTATTTAAATCAGATGCCAACTACAGCATAGCACAGGCTACCTTAACATCAGCTGACAGACAAGGTTGCTAGTTGTTAAACCAGAGATGTAACTTACCCAAGTCAGATCATTTGGTTTAGAGGATTTTCTAGCTACGTTCACAAACTCATGGCCTTGACCCTCTGCAAGTCTCTTTAAATGCTTGCCAATGAAACCACTCCCACCACCTACCAGGAAATGATAGCAAAATTATGAAATTCAGTGAACACAAAAGTAGCAGCATTAGGAGTGGTAGTAGTAGGCAGCTCCATTCATTCTGACTATCTTCCTCTAATGTTGACTTAGATGAACACGTTTGAAACTCTTAATAAGGCAATACAGAAATATTGTAAACCTAATAAGGAGAAAGTTTATGTGATAGCAATTTAGCTCGGCCATTGATTGCCTGTGATAAATCACACTCACCAACAAGTAACTTCATATCCACCAGTGTTAAAAGGTTTGCTTACATGAAGATTATCTCATTATTTCAGCAGCTTCAATACTAAAATAGTTAACCAATAGGTAGTAAAATAACAAGAAATTAGGGTATTTTATCAACTACCACGCAAAGTTTCATGAGAAGAAATTAGTACGATAGTCACATCCAGCAGGGCCTAAAAGAAGCTACTAGGTGGAAATTGGAGCAGAAAATAATCTACAAGGAAAGTTTCTAATCTTCTACGAAGAAGGAATGCCCTTATTATGCACTAAATTTCAAGATCTACTTTTATGTCCACCATGATCATAATCTGGTCTAATTTAATGTACATACGGGAAATCCAATATTCATTTACTGGTGGCAAGGCTTATAAGATTTATTTGTCATTACATGTACAGTGTGTGAGTTAGTTTCACTCCATTAAGGTTATTAACTAGTTCCTCCTCCCCCAAGAAAAAATGGTGGTGTTACAAGTTATATTTTTATCTTATGCAACACTTTAGCAATATTATGATGTAGCTTTCAAGCTGAGCTTGTGCCTGTGCATATATATGAGGTTAATCTCTTGCACTCTCATGATATATGTGTAGAATAAATAATGTCACTAAAGAATATCAAGACACTATCCCATGGCACGACTTAGACCAATTGGCGCGAGATTTAATTTGCGCAAAATTAAGTAATTAACTACTATTAATATATGTAACTATAACCAAGGAGTAAGAAGAGAAGGAGGCTCGTCCATGAGAATTTTGTGTTCGATGTGCTCCCCGGTTTAAAAATATGAGCACATGAGTCGCTGGCATTAAGCGACAACTCCGTTGAATCGTGATGCGCTTCTTCATTGCTAAACAGGTATAAAAGCAATGCACATGCGCACGGCTCTGGCGCTTATTAGGTCACAGCTATAGCATCCAATCAAAATCATTCCTATTGTCACAAATTCTGAGCAATACATATAGACTCTTCTAACGTACTAGCCATATTGGCATAATGTAGGAATAAGAACATTTTGTTTGTATCCATGTTATAATATAAGTACATAGTATACATTTATATTGATGTCATGCTAAGGGCAATAATGAGCCATACATTGTTTACACTGACATACCTTTATTACTACTGTAACTATAGGCTACTATTGCTATAATTATTGCGCAATATTGCTTACTACTACAATGTACCTGTATACTCTGGAATGTAGTAGAATATTCTTTCAGCTGATTATGACTAATTGTTATTGTAATGATGTAATATTTTGGTGGAGAACTCACTAGAACATTCTTCTCACATACATAAGCAAGCCCAATTTTTATAATTATCAGTTAACTTCTAGCAATAAACAAGGATATATTACACTACACACTACATCTTCTCTGCACTAGATAGACCAAGCTGTGTGTCACTTGATTATCTCTGACTACAGTGACTTCACCGAACTCTCACAAGTACTACTATCTTGTGACAATTGGGGGCTGCTCCGGGAAGTCATCAGTCGCAGACAGGGAGATTAACAACGTCGGCATACACCGGATACTAATAGCTGCAGGAAAAAGATGGCATTATTGGAAAAAGTAAGTCAAATG
Source organism: Bugulina stolonifera (assembly GCA_935421135.1). Lineage (NCBI taxonomy): Eukaryota > Metazoa > Bryozoa > Gymnolaemata > Cheilostomatida > Bugulidae > Bugulina > Bugulina stolonifera. The sequence goes on from OW285194.1 coordinate 8,537,643, forward strand.
GGCAAGGATCTTGGACTTACAGATCAGAAGTTGGTAGAATTTATTGACAAGAATCTACCAATCATAGAAAAAGATATGGAACGGGAAGAGCGTAGACTGGAACGTGAAGCTAAACTAGAATCTGAACGTCTGAAAATGGAAGCTGATAAGGAGAATGCTGAACGAGAGCGAGAAGCTGAGAAAGAGCGCCGAGAAGCTGAGAAAGAGCGCCGAGAAGCTGAAATGGAAGCTGAGAGACAGCGCATGGCACACGAACTAGAGGTTAAGAAGATAGAAGCCAGCACAAGCCTAGAACAATCCAAGCACGAAAGTACAAGGCTGGAAATAAATAATCGACCCAAACCAAAACTTCCATTTTTCGATGAAAAAGTCGACAGCATGGATAGTTATCTGGAAAGATTTGAGTGGATTGCTGAGTGCTACAACTGGGAGGTGAGTGATTGGTCTTACCACTTAAGCCAATACTTACGAGGCAAAGCCACAGAGGCCTATACTCGACTAGCGCCAAGTGATAGGAAGATTTATGCTAAAGTCAAGGAAGCTTTATTAGAGCGATACAACCTGACAGAAGAAGGCTACCGGAAGAAATTTCGACAGTCTGAAGCACACGAGGATGAGACACCTCAACAATTCTATACAAGACTTGAAGACTACTGCAAAAAGTGGGTAGAGCTTTCACAGAGTCAAGATATTGCACAACTCATCGTCACGGAACAATTTATATCATCGTGTCCCTCCGACCTGGAAGTGCATCTGAACCAGATGACCTTCACAAACAAAGAAGAGCTAACACATGCAGCATCCAAATATCTGCATGCAAGAGGGCGCAAGTTAGCAAGACACAAGAAAATTAACAAACCAGATAAAGCAGATACTACATCGAGCAACAAATTCCAAAGAAGTGAAGGTAGTTGTTATTTATGCTCAGAAAAGGGCCATGTAGCGAGAGATTGTTACAAAAGAGCTAAGAAGTTTTGCTCAAACTGCAACATGAACAATCATAACACCTCTGAGTGCAAGAGGAATGACAGAAGGACGATTAAACGGGTTGGTGCTGTCAAGCAGATGGTTCACACGAATGAGGAATCTAGAAGAGATGGAATCAACAAGGAGAAACCACCTAGAGAGATGATAGTTGATGGACAAAAGTACATCAACGTCGCACAATGTGATTATGTAACGGCCTCTAATGAAAACAACATCAGCGTCTTTAAGGGTAAAGTGAATGGGTCAAAAGTGAATCTTATCCGTGATACTGGATGCAGTACTGTTGTCATAAAGAAAGAATTTGTCAACCCAGAAGACTATACTGGTGAGCATCTATACCTTCGCTTTGCAAATAGCAGTGTAGAAAAGGCGCCATGTGCATATGTGAATATTCAGTCACCCTTCTATTGCGGACGTTACTGCGCAGCAGTGCTGGAGGATCCTTCACATGACTTATTGATTGGCAACATACCTGAAGCAAGATCAGCAGATGACCCACAATTAAATTGGGAGCAATGCTCAGTGACCACTAGAGCGCAAGCCAGTCAAGAAAAGACGGGAGAAAAACCTCTGTATGTTAATGACATAGAAAACACGGTAGTCAACAGAGAAGATTTTGAAAGAATGCAGAAGGAAGACGGTTCACTTAGAAGATTCTATGATGCAACTGAGATCAAAGACGGGAAAAACCAGTCGACCAGGTTTTATGTGAAAAAGGGACTCCTTTATCGTGAGTATACAAACAAGAAAGTCAACCATGGTCAACCAAATAGACAGTTATTGGTACCAACTAAGCTAAGGAAAGAAGTAATGCAGAAGGGGCATGACAGCATCATGAGTGGCCACCTCGGAGTGAAAAAGACATCAGATCGGATCTTATCTAACTTCTTTTGGCCTGGTCTCAACAGCGATGTCGTCCGATTCTGCCGATCATGTGATATATGCCAGAAGACAGTAAAGAAGGGTTCTGTAATGAAGGTGCCTGTCCAGGAGACCCCGCTTATCGACACCCCATTCAAGAGATGTGCTGTTGACCTGATTGGACCTATCAATCCTCCAAGTGAAAAAGGACACCGATACATTCTTACGCTTGTTGACTACGCCACTAGATACCCAGAAGCCATTCCACTCAAGAACATAGACTCTGTGTCTGTAGCCGAAGCTCTACTTGACATCTACAGCCGTGTTGGAGTTCCAGAAGAAGTAATTAGCGATCAGGGGACCCAGTTCATATCTGACTATATGAAGGAGTTTACTAGGCTGCTTGGAATCAGACAGTTACCAACAACACCCTATCATGCCATGGCAAATGGGCTGGTAGAGAGATTCAATGGAACACTCAAGAGCATTCTGAAAAGGATGTGTACGAAAGAACCTCGGCAATGGCACCGACTGATTAATGCTGCTTTGTTTGCCTATCGAGAGGTTCCTCAGGAATCGACAGGATTTTCACCTTTCGAATTATTGTACGGACGGACTATCAGAGGACCTATGTATATTCTGAGACAACTCTGGACAAAAGAAGACGCAGATGAGGATGTGAAGACTAGTTACCAGCATGTTTTGGAGCTCAGAGAACGCCTTGATGACCTCATGGAAATAGCACAGTCATCACTTAAGGACAGTCAGAAGAGGTACAAGAATTATTTTGACAAGAAGGCAAAACCAAGAGGATTCGCTACAGGTGACAAGGTGCTTATTCTTCTACCTACTAACAGTAATAAGCTACTAATGCATTGGCAAGGACCATTCACAGTAGAAGAGAAGATGGGATTAAATGACTACAGAGTCAATGTTAGAGGAAAGAAAAGGACATACCATGCCAATATGTTAAAGAAGTACTATGACAGGGAAGGAGAGGGTCAACCATCGACTGTAGGAGCCATTTCAACACTAAATGTTGCAAATGTTGGCATCATAACTCCTGACGACAATTTGGATCTGGATGAATATCAAGATGGACTCCTGGAGTTGTTTGAACCCAAAGTACAGAAGGAAACTATAGAAGATGTCGCGGTAGGCAAAGGACTGGATAAGGCTAAGAAACAACAACTTAATGCTATAGTAGAGAGGTATGAGAAGCTGTTCAGTGATCTACCTGGAAATGCAAAGGGAATGGAGCACTCAATTCAACTCATCAGTAAAGAGCCAGTCAAGTCAAAGCCTTACAAACTACCATTTAAAGTAAGGGAAACATTAAAAGATGACATCAAGGAGATGCTGAGTATGGGAGTTATCAGGCCTTCGACCTCTCCTTACGCCTCACCAACTGTGATTGTCAAGAAGCCTGACGGCACAAATAGGATTTGCATAGATTACAGGAAATTGAATAAAATTACGGTCTTTGATCCGGAGCCAATGGTGACTGGTGATAGCCTCTTCCAGAAGTTGAATGGCGACAAATTCTTCAGTAAGCTTGATTTATCCAAAGGATATTGGCAGATTCCAGTCAGACCAGAAGATGTTGCAAAAACCGCATTTGTTACTCCGGATGGACACTATGAATTTTTAAAGATGCCTTTTGGTATGGTCAACTCAGGTGCCACCCTTGTGCGAGCCATGAGAAAGCTAATTGGAGACTTAGGTGGTGTTGACAACTATATTGATGACGTCATCATTCACACGGCAACATGGGACGAACATATACAACTGCTTGATAAAGTATTTCGAATATTGAGCGAAGCAGGGCTCACACTGCGACCTAGCAAATGCAATATTGGGGAAGTAGATGTGGAATTCATCGGTCATCAGCTACAAGATGGACAGATCAGACCTATAGAAGACAACGTCGAGAAAATCAAATCTGCTCCACGCCCGACTGACAAGACCCAAGTTAGATCTTTCCTCGGACTTACAGGATATTATAGAGAATTTATACCTCACTATTCTACAGTGGCCAGCCCACTGACAGATCTGACCAAGAAAGGCCAGCCAAAGATTGTCAACTGGGGAGACTCACAGGAGAAAGCTTATAGCAGACTGAAGTCTATGCTCACTAGCGCTCCAGTTCTACAACTACCTGACGTTAACAAACCATTTGTGCTGAGGACTGACGCATCAGATGTAGCTGTTGGAGCTGTCTTACTCCAAGAATTCAGCGGCAAGCTATTTCCGGTGAGTTATGCAAGCAGAAAACTTCTGGACCGTGAAAGGAACTACTCAGCCATAGAAAAGGAGTGCCTAGCAGTTGTATGGGCAGTGAAGAAGTATTTACAGTATCTGTATGGAGTGGAGTTCACACTACAGACTGACCATCAACCATTAGTATACATTAACCAAGCAAAGTTCGAGAATAGCAGAGTGATGAGATGGGCGATGTACTTACAGAACTTTAGAATTAAAGTAGAATCAATAAAAAGCAAAGACAATGTAGGTGCTGACTATCTGAGTAGAATTGACTCAGAATTTGGATAATAGTGCGCAATTATTAAAATAATTCCTCTCAAATGGGGGGGTTGTCACAAATTCTGAGCAATACATATAGACTCTTCTAACGTACTAGCCGTATTGGCATAATGTAGGAATAAGAACATTTTGTTTGTATCCATGTTATAATATAAGTACATAGTATACATTTATATTGATGTCATGCTAAGGGCAATAATGAGCCATACATTGTTTACACTGACATACCTTTATTACTACTGTAACTATAGGCTACTATTGCTATAATTATTGCGCAATATTGCTTACTACTACAATGTACCTGTATACTCTGGAATGTAGTAGAATATTCTTTCAGCTGATTATGACTAATTGTTATTGTAATGATGTAATATTTTGGTGGAGAACTCACTAGAACATTCTTCTCACATACATAAGCAAGCCCAATTTTTATAATTATCAGTTAACTTCTAGCAATAAACAAGGATATATTACACTACACACTACATCTTCTCTGCACTAGATAGACCAAGCTGTGTGTCACTTGATTATCTCTGACTACAGTGACTTCACCGAACTCTCACAAGTACTACTATCTTGTGACACCTATGGAGAGATAAACATAATCGTTCATTGAGATAGCCAATAGTTTGAGCACTATTTTCATTTAGTTTGGGCATCTTGTAGGGCCCACAAACTAGCCTATTCACTGAACTGGTATCTGAACTATATGCCATAAAACAGACCAAGTATATGGAGTCCTGATGTCTGAGAAACGTGTTGCACAAATTGACTCATTTCAACCGCGATTTAAGTGTTTGTACGTTTTATTTATTATGAAGGAGCAAAGTTTAAATTTGGAATTCAAGCTCACTCACTGTAGCAAACTTAAATCTATTAGTGTTATTTTTGCTTCCTTTGTTGATCATGTTGGTATTTGCAAAAAGTGTCATTTTATATCGAGATACGCAATTTTCTTCAAATATGGCGATTTTACTCGGCTATATCTTTCGTATCCCAGCAGAGATGTGTGCAAGTTTTATTTTGGAAACTCAAGTTTCCATGGCCAACTCTTAGTTGTGACTCTTCAAGTTACAAGTCAATTCTTTCAGTGACAGATCAAAACTTTCAAGTTACGAGTTAAATATTTACATGTCCCCGAAAAGTCAAATTTTTGTCAAGTTATTCAAGTTAACTACAAGCAAATTTCAATTCAATTCTTTTCTTGTTTAACACGAGTCTTTATATAGAGTTATTGGGTTATTGGTTAGCTTATGGTGAAATTTGGTTAGGAAATGGTGTTAGAAGTTCAAATCCCAAAGCAAAATGTCACAGTTTTACTGTAAAATGTGTTATAATTGTGGTTGTGGTTGTTGGTTATAACTGTGGTTATTTCTATTCATTACAATTCACAGCTGCCCAATGAAAACCCGAGTTATTGAATATTTCAACATAGTGATGTGTGAGTTGAGAGTCTTTGATCATAGCCATAATTGAATTACAAGTTTTTGACAGCTGTATGTTCAAGTTACGAGTCTTTATAATGAGCCATAAAATGTTGCTTGAATTAACTCGAGTGAGAGTCTTTAACTCGAGTCTGGCATCTCTGTATCCCAGTGACATAAGTAGTGTGTTTATAGTCAATCTGTTCACCAGGCTATTACCAATTAGTGACATTTATTATATTTTCATTTTAGTCAACGTGTGAATTTTACTTTTTTAAAAATATTCATCATCTTTTCTTCAGACTTTACCAAGTACCTGAGGCGCACATCGAACACCGGAAACCCATCGTAACATATATACAAGTTTTCATAGACGAGCCTCCTTCTCCTCTTACTCCTTGCTATAACCATAACTATAATTACTTAATTTTAAATTTATATTTACTTGTACAATATTTAATTCTACACTTCTACAATGCCAATACTACTGCAATCTAATCCTATCATAATTAATGAATTAATTAATTAACATTGATATAATAATTAAATAATAATATTATTATTTATATAAATAATTACAATTTATTTAGGCTTTGTTGAGCTTACAGATACCTCAAGCTCAAGCCTTCACTTCACGATTTTGCCTAATAATTGAGAGAGTCTTAATCTAAATTTTTAACTAGTTACAAGCTACATTCAGCAATATATTACTCCTTGCTCGATGTCACATCACATACCATTAACAATTTGCAGAATTTGCAGATGACAGGAATTTCCAAAATTTTATATAAGTTTTTAGCCTGAGTGATTATACTGCTAACGGCTGTCCTGCTTTAGCCTCGAACTATCTATCAGCACTCTGTCTAATGTCGAGGCTAACTAAAGAAAGATTATAACTTGAACCGTTGATTTACTTAGTAGAAGTTATGCTTCCAGAGTTATCTTCTCCTATTGGATATGGGAAGATAACTCGCTACGCCAATCTAAACTAATAATAAACTAATCAGTCAGAGAGAGGGTAATTTCAACTCCAAACGCTTCAATCACCAAATCACAATAACCCTCTTGCATTGAATCTGTTAAACCTACTACTGCTTTTGACTTACACCAACAATGTGTTTCACATTTGTATAATACGTACATGTGCAAATTCCTTATCCGCCCGTATACCAAATACGATACACAATGCACAATATCTTGTCATAAAGTACAAGTAGATTTACACAATCATGTTAAATAAAAATTTACATTTTTTCCCTACAATCATATTTTGCAACTTTTCACTACATTCTTGTAATATAAATAGCTGCACACACGCTATGTCATGATCGTATTAAATTTTACTATAACTAAAGTTATTTTCTCATACTGTTTTGAAGCTATGCCTAGTGTTCTCTATATCTGCATGTTAAGCAGTACTTACTAATGATTATAATTAATAAATAACGCTATTATGATCATATGTATGCTGAAGTAATAATAGTAAATGAATCATTGCTGCCTACTACCTCAGGGGCATAAAAATCAATGTTATGATTCATACAAAGAGCACTACTTGATTATATAGGTCAGCTGTTAAGCACTATACAATTCTTAAGTAGGTTACTGCTGTACACAATACTATTAAAGTATGCTTTACACAGCTTGCACTGACTGTAACAAAGTGCATTAAAACACACTCTCTGAACTTTTAGTGTATACAAACATAGCTACCTATTAGATACATAGTAGCATTCTTATAGCCTTGAACTGATAGTTTGTTTGTAAAAGAGTTTCTACCAGTCTCTATTATTCAAATTATAGACCATGATTACAATTCCATTGTGAGTCACAGTGAGATAATATGCACATATATGCAAGTATTTATGGAACTAAAGCTAATATTTTCACACTATTCTAAATAATAATATGCATAATATAATCAAAAATGTATATTATGTAGCAAGTGGCCATGCTAATTATGATGCATCCATGCTATGATTGTACGCCTACTGAGTGAACGCAGTGAGTAACATACAATGTAACTTCAGCCTATCCATGTTATTATTTACTAGTGTATTGTACTGCTCTCTGCTCAGGTAGTCATTATTAGCTGTACTCTGCACTCACTGGAAATTGGTCTGTACTACTACTGTCACTTCTAGACTCCATCAGTAGAGGTTCAGGTAAGTGATCACTTTATTTAGTAGATCAATTATACATGTACATGTACATTCTGGTTTAGCTATTATTGTGATCTGGAGGTATCTATACGGGATTTTATTTATTTTCTTACCTTTCTCACCTATACGGTCTTAGTCCTGTTCGAGTGACTGTATGGGATTTTATTTCTTGTATGTAAATAATTTAGCTCTTCTTATTTTGAGAAGTTTTTTCAATAACCTGTCAATTTGTTTATTTGAAATCATCCATATATATAGTTGAAATCGAGAAAACACATAGCGAGCGTATTTCGGAGTTGCTTTACACCATAAAACGATATCGAGTAGATTATTAATTTAACCCGAGTGATACTAGAGATAGGTTTACTAATAAAGTACCTTACGTTTGAGTGAAATTTGTAGAATAATGCAGGTGATGTTGCATTTTCAAGCTATTCAATTAGATCGCTGGTTTTACATGTAGGGCTTACTTACAAATGTACATTGTAGGCTATTATATTAATTAATAGTCAATACCAAAACACCTGGAATTTTAGCCTGCCCTCCATCACTTTGCTTTAGAAATTACGAGCTGAACATGTGTATAACAAGACGTGTAAGAGCTTTATTTGGGTCCACACACTGTGCATGCAATATAAATGCATACAATGTACATGCAAAAAAGTGTGTACCATTCATACGGAGCATGTCAATATTTTTATTAGGGAGTTATCTTCTTTTGATGAAGAGAACATAACTCCACATTTCATTAGCTGCCCTATTATTGCATACTTGGAGAGATTCGATGTTATTGTTTTACATATTTTTCCAGACTAGACAATGAGCTGGCAGCAGATGGCAGATTACGATGATGATGAAGACCAGGATCTCACAGATCTGTTGGGATTAGAGGTAAGTTTACCACCGTCCCCTTAAAAGATTGTCTTAGACTAGGTTCCAAAACATGTAGCCTAATTCTATGGTAATAATAAACCAGGTAAGTTTCACAGTTCATCAATATAGTATAATCCCGTAAAATTATGATGATCGAAGGCATTGAACCCTGGTTAACTTCAGTCAAGGCACTACTGTTCATTATTTACTCCCACAGCCACAGTCTTATGGGTTTTCCCACCTGGTTTGGACTGCAGTAAGATTTGTAAACAAATTTATTATATAGATGAACACACATACATACATACATACACACATACATATTCATACAGTGGGATGTATAAGTATAAAAATATAGTCTCCGATAGTATAAATAGAGCATAAAATAGAAGTTGAAATGTACATATAAAACCACTACTACTATAAATTAACACTGCTACTGTCTGTTCCATGTCTGCAAGACAATATACTACTGTAAGGTGGTGGCAAGTACATGCTCCACCTACACCATATCAGAAGTTCAATAATGATCTCGATCTATGCACATACATGTCCATTATAGTTTCTCTCTTTTGGCAAAATCAACTCCAAACTGGATACTATTGTAGTAGTTATCTACCCTGATTCCATGTGGCAACACTGCATCACACTAGCGCTAGGCTGATACAACTTATTCGTTAAACTTTCAACTAGTACTAAACACATAAGCCAACATCTTGGTCGTTAAACTGTGCATACAACAAGTATATTGTTATACTTACTGCAGGCATAAAGCTCTAAGGGCAAACTTGTGTGATTATAAATGATTTTTGCTGGAATAGCTCTTAGTACTACTGAGATGCTATTATTGTACCTGAGTTTAAACTGCAGAGTAATTTTTACATAACAATAATTCTTCTATTTGCGTATTTAAACAAATTTGTCACATATTTGTTTAACTTGTGCACTAGAAATAGCCAATACACACAGAAATCACATGACCACAGGTATTCATCATTTCTAAGTAAGTGTTATAATTATGGGTTAGCTGTACCCTATATTTATCTTGCTAATAACTACATTGGTATGGTCATGTTAGAATTAAATTGTGGGCTATATAACTATTACATCAGTGCTATACTAACAGTGATGTAACTGAGTGCAATTAAATTTTAATTACTAGTAATAATACCAATACACTAGTATGAATGTGATTAATAAGAATCATGTCAGTTCTTTAATTTACATTGCAATGTAAATAATATGATTAGCAACTGACTTTTTTAATAATAATAATACTGTTATAAATTATATCATAATCTTATCTTGCCTAATGGAGCTTTATAATATATGTTTGTAATGGCTTCAAAATAAAGTTATATTGCATTCCCATTCAAAAAGAAAACAATTTGTTGTTTTATTTTAATTGGATAAATCAACTCCCCACAACCATGTTACTGTAATTATTTTCATCACATAACTTGCACTATGTATAAAAATACTTTACTAAACTCACTGTGGCTTTAGCAGCTAAATAACATTAGATTGATTATTCAGTCATAGATGAGCCCAGAGATGAAATAATTATTTGAGATGCAAAAAATAAAAAAAATCTCTTCAAACCTGTTTTGAAATCATCCATTGTTTCAAAAGTATTTTAGAAGAGCCCGTTAGTAGGCTGTACCTAATTCTTGCACAATGCATCAAATTCTCACAACAATAACTGCTTTATTTTATCCCTTTCTTCTGAGATTTGCAGTGAAAACTACATTATTATAATATTACGTTCTTTTGCAGAACCTATTTGCATAGTTGCACTGTATTGTCTCATCAAAAGTGTATTATGATAATACAACGAATTTACCTTAAACTATATTAAAGATGATCAGTCATAAAAATGCGGGTGAGGCATAATAACATACCTCAAACTAAAAAATTTAGTGTTCCAAGGCTACAAAATTAATTGTATAATGTATTCCTGCTGCAATAAAGATCTCACACCTTAAGAAAATTCTATTCAAATAATAAAATATCGCACCTGGCTTTCAGCACCTGGTTATGGGGCTTCACCCAACAAAACTCTTTAAGACAATTAATATTATTTGTTGAGGGTGAATGAGTGCTCGTGTTCGGTGAATCACTCGTATTCGTATTCATATTGATCACTTTTTCTTCTCAATGATTTCTTTATAAATAGATTAGTTTATATAGTATTGCTATTACTGTCATCTATCATTCAGGAGTAAAAGTGGCATGACATTTAATTTAATTATTAGTATTATCATACTAGAAAGTTGTGGGTTTTAATACTAAACCAAGAGAGTTATGAAAGCTTATTAAATATTGTAATTGATTAGTATAATATTCAATCAAGTCCTGTGTTCATATGAGTCAACTCAAGTTATTAAACTGTTATATATGACAGAATAAAAAAATAGGGTGTCACCGAAATTATATATATTATAATGTGATACATGTAAACTGTCTTTGTGTAGAAAGAATTATAGAGAAGGTACCAATCAGCCTTCTTTGTTCCAATCAATGTGACTGCTACACCTAGTAAATTAATTTAGTTGTTTACAACTCCCAGTTAGTTAGTTTGATTTCAGGTTCTACTAAAGAAAGAGAAGACCTATCTATGTCGAGATTAACTTGAGAAATGAAACCATTCAATTCTCTGTGATCATAGACCAGGGATGCCCAAATGTGTCCCTAAGGGACACAGTGTCCCTTTGCATGGATTTTGGTGTCCCTTTGTCACTTTTGAAATTTTACATGCAATATGTTTTTTGTGTCTGAGCAGTGAAAGCAATGGCACTGCTTGATTTACACTCGAAAACACACCATACTGTTGAAAAATCCCCACATTGACATTTGAAAATCTCAAAATATTTCTAGCTGATACAGATGTAAATTTCTGTCAACAATTTAAAACCTACAATAAATTGATGGCCTGATTGACCTAATCACAGTGCCAAGAGCTGAAGACAGAGTAAAGTGGAAAGCGCAACTACCTCAACTTATCTAAAATTGCTGTCAAACTGATGACACTCTTTGGTAGCACATTGTTGTGTGAGAGTTTGTTCAGCAAAAATTAGACAAGACTGGCTGACAAACATACCAGGCAGCTACTTAAAGAGACAGACTTTGAGGATGATACAGGAGAAAGGACAATTCCATGTCACCCACTAACAATTGTATTCACAAGTGAATCATGTAGCATGCATAGAATATTCATTACAGTTTTCATATAATTTGCTTAAGGCCGAATCAGACTAGCGAATATCTTCGCTGCGTTCGACCATGTTTTGCCAGCATCACAACTTTTTTCCGATGAACAACACACTAGCGATGTGTCCTCCATGAGGTCTAATCATGTGTGTCAAGGGAGGCAATTATTGCTATACTTGTCTATGTCATGTCTACTACGTGCACATCATATCGCAACAGGGATTCAAATTGTAAAATAGAACCAGTTAACATTTTTCTGCCCAACCAGAAGTCGGTGTTATCGAGAGCTAAACATAAAATGTTAAACACGCTTAATGTTTCGCAAACAGGGCGTTTTGCGCTCAATTTTGTGACGCCCTCGCGTTCTACCGTCATTTTGCGGCTAATAACGGCGCGAAATTTGCTACTTTGTTCCCACCATGATTCTGTTTTTGAGCACTTCAAAAGCAAATGAATATTTATGTTATACTTTGGTTAAAACAAAATCGATAAATATTCATGTTATAAAATAACTCATTTTGTATAATAATAAAAATGGCCATTTAATAATCACAATATATGTGCCGCAACAAAAGCTAAGTGTCCCTTACTCTGTTGCGCTTGTAAAATTTGTCCCTTTCCGCCAAAAAGTTTGGGCATCCCTGTCATAGACCATTAAAACTACGTAGATATGGCTGAATTGTCTACTTCCTGTGGCATATTGTTTCAACTTTGCAGTTCTCGACAGTTGAGGCAGTTCTTGCGTAGAATCTTATTTTCCTTCTCTATAAGGATCGTACTTAATCTTTTCATGCATTTTAAAACAAAGTCTTCCGGTTTTTATTTATATTTATAAAAAGTTGGGGTTGTCTTCTTTTGTCTCTAAAACAAATCTTTACAAAATTGGTAAGTCAAATATGAAGATTATCCACCCTAAATATTTGTAGGTAGTCAACAAGCAGGTACCTAGCGATGTCACTATTTGTTATGCAATAGTCAAATACTTCACAATTTACAAATTTGTTTCAAGTCAAAAGACTATCAAGTGGGTTAAATTTGAAGTATATAGCTTGTATGCTTGACACAACTAGCCTGGGCTCTCATTAATCTTCTATGTCTTAAAATGAAAGGCTCCTTAACCAAGGTCACCAGAATAAAAGGGGTTCTACCAATACATGAACAAGGCTCTCTTATTCCAGGGTTTCTATTATCAAGTTTCACAACAACCAAACTATTAATAGTATTTGTATCAACTTAAATGCCCAACTTTATGCAAATAATTTTCCTAACTTATCGATGTGTATGCTCATGCACTATACTGTTTCCCCATGTGAAAAATTTATATCGTACATGTATTACACTTTCAAATGATCAAATGGATTACAATAATAATGATATTGTAACAAATCACCGTATATCATGATGCATGAGGTACAACATGTTTGAACAACAAACAAAACCAATAATATTCTAAACAGCAAATCTAATACTGCCGCTTTGTTACTGAGTCATTCTGTCATTAGTTGACATAACTTGTATCCAGTTTCCAATAAATCTCCCACGATGTCAGCAGGGAACATAGGATATTATTTTGACTCTAATCCTGCTGTGTTTGGGGTTACTATGCATTTTCAGGCATTAACAAAATGCAAATAGTATAATAACAGTTCACACTAATTTCTGAAAAAAATTGGTTTCTTTCCATTCGCTTACTGCAGTACACATTGCATCTTTTCAAGTTTCACATGCATGCACAATTGTACATATATGTGTATACAAAGAATTTATATTATAACAATATACATTTGGAATGTGCCATGTATGACGTACATGTGGGACTATAACATCGGTGTGAGTCTACTCTGCTAATGCTACTCTGTTCAACGGATCAGCTTTTATACAACACATTCAACTGAAAAATTTAAAAAAGCTATTGTAGCAAATTAACGATTTTTTAAAGAAAGTTCTTTAATTCTCATATAAGCGAATGCTGTTGCTTCAGTCAATACTATAGCTAATGTAATAGATAGGAGAGATGGGGCGCTATAATAAGGTAGGCCTTTGAGTACCCTCTCACATAGTAACCTAGTCGGGTGGTTACACTACTTTACCCATGCTGTCTCGCATTTCTCCAGCAGAGTATTGAAAAGCTAAAGCTTTAAAATCATCTCAAGTGTAGGAAAAGTTGATATTGGCATACAATAATAATAGGGCCGACAAATATTTAGTAACATTATTGTTCAGGTTAAATTATTCATAGGGACAATAAGAGCTAAGTGCACTATCAACCACTGCAACCTGTAACAATTAAACTAAAACAAAAGAAATACCTGGTGCAACTTTCACTGCTTGTCAAGTTTCTGTACAAATCAACTCAAGATTTTCTACTGTTTCGTCACTTTTTTGCATTACTTGTTGCTTGTTGGAAAGAACCCCTTGTTGCGCCACACAGTAATATAATTATTGTAGATCATTACATTCATGAAACCTTCATTCATCTTTTCCAACTTGTCAGTTCTAGATTGATTAGCTTTGGTCCCTTTGCAAACTCGATAATTACAAAATTTTGTATTTTTTACTATATGGTAGATATGAAAATGACCCACATTTATATAACCTCAAATTGACATTTGAGTAACCCATCAATCAGCTAAAACAGCAACCTGTCTTCAGCTAATGATGCAATAATACAACAATTATTTCTCTTTGTCCAATTTTTATTAATTTAAAAAATATTAATTGAAAAGTGATAAAACTGAACGTTGGAATTTTTATTTGATTAGCAGTTTGAATTATTAGTAAAATAACGAATAACATGTATTATAATATTAGTTTTTTGGGATTAGGATATAAAGGATTTTTACTTCAATGACGAACACAACATAACATTGTTTACAGTAAGCTAGAAGTAAGTGTTTAATACCTAATCTACTAAGTAGAGAACATAATTTGTACTTCTATTTCAACCCGTTGCAATGAACATTTTCACTCCAACCATCATAGCGGAAAAATACATAATATATTTTACGCATGACATAAGGCTCAGTTTCCCTTATATCTAATGTGTATGACACTCAGAAGTTTGGCACAGGGTTTAAAAGGTCGAGAATTTGTACCAGTCACAGTGATAAACCACTTGCTTAGTCCTACTTGACATTGAAGGCGGATGAGATTGGGGAAAAATAACTACATGTATCATAGAGTGTTTGGTTGTTATTCAACTAAGGTATGGTCCATTGCAAATTTTACTGCAATCTCATAGTTCCCAGGTTATGAAAAATAAAATTTTATGTTAAAATAATATATACAGTGATTATGACACCACTTGAAAGAGGACCTATAATGTTTTTAAATAACATTACTGTGGATAGGCTACTGCTAATTAAAATATAACCTGGAGGGCGGGGAGGGGGGTGCGTTTCGTACCATCTACTTTCTCAGGCTAGCTTTAGCTGGGAACCTATTGCATCAATGTCTATGACTGTATTCTAAGTCTATGATATACATTAGGTCTACACATTAGCAACAATTTGTGGCAAATAGCAACATCTGCATAATATTATTAAAATATGGAATAATAATAAGTTTTCACAAAAAAGCGATCACCCAGGTGGACATCGTGTTCATTTTACCAGCAAGCAAACTGCTAAACGTTGCAACATGTCTGCTTGCTAGTCAAAACTTGGAAAATTTCTCAAATGTCAAAACCCTGGAAAAGTTCAGAAAAATATGCAGTGTCTCCTCTTTTTCTATTTGCCAATAATACATATTATGATAATTGCTTCTAAGCTTTGTCATTTTAGTCAGCTATGCATCTCAAACTATAGTACTGGAATCCGGTTGCGGTCCAGTAAGATATTTTAAGTTCACATTAACGGCTACCGGCAGAACTGTTTATTCAAGACCACGTTAAGGGAAGACCTAACCGGCAGTCCTTTTTAAACAGACAGAATATAAATAAATGTATGGAATACTGGTAGAATGACAAGTATCGTACGGTCAAGAGCGTCTCTAAATATGTCTAAGGTTTCCTTGATGAACACCATGGTTTTATTTCTGGCTGGACCACACCTGTCGCTAGGTGTCAGATCTTTGTAATCTGCAGTCAAAGGAAGGCAAGTACTGCATCAAAGTGTCACTCTGCAGCTTCATCAGTTAAACTGTCATAATCCAACAACTAAATCTTGATTCAAATAATAAGCCAGTCTCCGAATCAATCCTACATGTATATTGACCAACATTTTTCCAATGACCAATGTCATCATTTTTGCACAAATATTATTAATTATAAATTGTTTTGCACTATCTAAATTTATGATTAATCTAATGTAGAAGATTCCAATTTACATTATCTAGATTCTAGAGTTTTGTTCAGAATTGCCATTCTTTGGAGGGCGATGTCTTTTTATGTATCTGCAATAACAACCTCTGCCATGTTGTAGGTCTATTTAATGCGATGCATGTTAACACTACATGCATGTTATTTGTCCATACTTTGTGATCTTGCTGTGCCAAAGCAGGCCCAAACCCACATTACGTCTAGAATCGTATGATTCTGTTTTCCCCTAGTGTAGCAATGCTGTCAAAGATATCTTGTGGTGTGATAGGTTAGAAGTCGTATATTAATCTAGCAAATGGTAAAGGATATGCGGTTTGCAGTTAGGCTGTGGCCTAGTGGTTAGAGCTCTGGACTTCCCTTTGGGAGTCCCAGGTTCGATTCCCCGTAAGACCATCCAACACTATAATGCTCCTGGGCTCCTTCAGTTACTTTGCCATCAGCGAAGTACCTTCACACCAAATTAGAAAAAAATGCAGATCTCTTTAGATCATTGTTTTCTTGCCTGGGATTAATATCGGGAAGTAAAATTTGAAAGTTGTTTTATAAGGTTTGCAGTTAGCGCAGAGAATTTCAAGTTTGTGATTACATACAAACATAGATGCCCGTTTTTTAGCTGTTTAATCTGAAAAAATATATGTATCATTAACTACATATTGTCAACAAAGTTTACCCACAATATTATCAGTTTTTCCCAAAATACATACTGTAACAGATAAGATCTGTAACACATTAGCTTGAGTTAGAGGAACAATTAGTTTGGCACTGGTTCAAAAAATACCTGCATATAAAAATATGGGAGTTCCCACACCTCTGAAGGAAAGCTAATCCTTTATAGAACCTTATGCAATCAGGTAAATTATGATTTGTAATAATTGAGGTAACACAATTATAATAATTGTGTAATTTAAATTCTGCTTCTAAATGACTGAGGTTAGTAAATTAACACTTCTTAGGGTAAGTTTTAGCATGATTTACCCATTTATCTTATTCATAATAGGGTTATAATGTGTCAGATACATTTATAATAATTTCATAACTTTTTTGAGGTTGGTATATCTATGATTTTTCTATGGTCAATGTACCAAGCGTATTTAGACTTAATATATACCTAAGCTTTGACAGAAGTTCCGTTCCGAAAATGAGCCAAATCTGGACTCTTTCAAACATCACAGTCACCATGTAATTGATCATAGTTGATTGTATTAGATGATTAATTTAATAATTTTATGATAAATTATATACCACAGGTCATCTAGCATTAAGAAATTAATTAATTTAAATTGGGGCAACTGAGGTGTGATCACTCTTTAAACCCTGTGTTTGATTCTGACTGAGAGCCTAGGCTAACTCATTAGTATGTGCAGTGCCAACTTATCAATTTCATTTACCTGTCCGTGCCAATAATTATTAATTACATATGTTTTCTTTGTACAGGATGATACATAAATCATATGCAACTGAAATAATTTTCAATAATCAATTATGGTAATTAATTATTTTTGCATATGAAACTGTGATGCAGTGCTCATTTTAATAAGATACCACCTGATGATTGTTTACTCCCGAGTCAGATATATCCAATCATACAATGACTTGTACAATATTACTGAAACAACCAACGAGATATTAATAAATATCGTCTACCGGGACCTAATAAATTTTGCTACTTTTTTGTCTTTTAGATATATTCTGATGACGAACAGGTGACTTCAGGCAATCAATCAAATCAATACACCTACTCAGGTGAGTGAAAAATTGCATTTATACAAAAAATTATTTTAAAAGTCAAATCAATTAGAAAACATTTTCTAAGTAGCCTAATGAGATTTGAGCTACAGAGATATGTGGCAAATTATTTTCTACTTACATAAGACCTACTCTCGAAAAATTGTACTGAGCTGTTAGCTATTAGCTATTACTAGAAATATTATTGGAACAAATAGAATTCTTGCACATCCGAAACTCACATCCGTGTGACCAGAAAGCTTCATATCCTATATTACGTTATGTATAACATTACACGTAAGTTTCCAAATATTAACTTATATTTTAAGAGTTTGTCTCAATTTCGCCGTAGAGCTACTGAAAGAGCAATCAGCAACAGTGACACTACACGTAGCCTATATTGAATTCATAATTTTTTTTCACATTTTGGAGTGACACACTAATTGCAATGTCTTAGTTGTCAAATATCATAAAAAGCTTAGTGATGCTGCCTGTTTATGGATATGGCCTACTACTGTAGCTACTAGAGAATAATCATAATCATAACTCACATTCGTTTTTTCTTCATAGAACAAGATAATAAATATAATAATGATCTATGCTCACTGCAAATTGCTGTGTAACGATCGTTCCATGTAAAATAAATGCAGAGTAATTTAAAGTTGCCCTTTCTATACTTCGCAGGGGCAGGCAATTTGCAGTGCTTCAGCAGGATAAGTCGCTCATTGAATTTGAAAAATAACCAGTGACTTTTCAACGCAGACGCTTCACAAATAGCAGTTGGTAACTAAAAATACCATATCTGATATATATTGGAGCATGTGGCTAATAGTCCCATCTAAATATTAAAAACCTTATATTTCCTAAATACATTTTATTGTCCTAGTGTCTACATGTTTCCATACAAGCCAAGGAGTTATTGTGCAATTCTAGCAAGCCTGGTTTTTGAAGCCTCAGCTCCAGAGAGGAAGTGGGGGCCGCAACCGCCGTGCTTTGGAGTAAATACGTGTAGAATTAAATTGAACACCCAAAAGAAATCCTGTTGCGTTCAGTATTGCAAGCTCTCTTTTCCTAGGCCATTTTCGGTATTTATGGGCATGTTGGTCAACTTTGGTTTGAATTTTTAAGACTTCAGGATTTTATGTTGAGGCAAGGTCACAGAGGTTGTGTATCCCACAAGGATCTAAGGGCCCCACTTTAACACTAGAAATGTCCTTTTATATGAGTAGGTGCAATATTCTTGCATTTTTTGGCAGTTCCGCATTCACCATTATTTTTAATTTTTTGTGCAAGAATAATTTAAAAAAATTATTTGGTTGTCTCTTATATCATCTTTACATATTTTCTTAGACGGTGCCAAAATTTCAAGCATATTTTTAAACAGATAGACATGTATTTAAGAGAATTTGACAGCTGACGGATATTTGATTCAGGGCCAATTTATTGGCAATTAAATTCATATTCCCATAGCGTAACTCCACCGTTATTCTCATATCCTGAAAGCGCAACTAAATAATTCACTTAGCCCGGGTTCTCAAATAAATTATGTACACAGTTCAACATTCATCTGTTAGTTAGCATACACACCAATTAACTTTGCTGACGTTGAGATTGGGCTATCTCTAAGGCGTCTATCATATAGAATAGTCATGTGCAACAAGAAGTGCAATAAAACGTACTATACAGTTGAAGGTAAAATGTGCCCACGCTAAAATGTGTGAATAGAAATCTTTTCCTAATTAATCCTGGTTTCAAGTTAAAATTTGTGAAAGCACTTTGTGAGTTAGGTGATTCAAACATTAGACGAACAGTTGCACTGACAATTTCTATTAACATCTCCAGTATGTAACGTAATTAGCCGTGCTCCGTCCAAATGTACGTTTATAATTTTACTAAATATTAAATGTCATGTAAATAGCTGTCATTTTATTATTTATTTCCAAAAGGTTCATTGACCTGTATAGCTAGATGTAAGAAGGTATCAGGTGAGTGCGGTCTGTCTGTCTGTCTGTCTGTCTGTCTGTCTGTCTGTCTGTCTGTCTGTCTGTCTGTCTGTCTGTCTGTCTGTCTGTCTGTCTGTCTGTCTGTCTGTCTGTCTGTCTGTCTGTCTGTCTGTCTGTCTGTCTGTCTGTCTGCCTTTCTTTCACTTGCTCCATATATGCTGATTTCACTTCTGCAAGAAAAGCAGAAAATGCTCTGTCATACAAATAAAAAGAAAACAAACTTTTAAGACACGTTGTGACTTTTAGGTTCTATGCTTGACTTGTAACTGGCCTAATCATTGATTGTGTAACAAGTGTGATTTCAGCGCCACCAGGACATCATTTGGTTCTTTCTTGGCCCAAATTGTTGTTTTGGTCAATTTTTATTGCATTTTAATTTTTTTGTTATTCAACCTGTAAAATTTAAGTTGCCAAAATTCCACAAAAAGTAGTTCCTTTGTTTCCTCATTAATGGGGTGCATCCTTATTCATACATTTGTTAAGTTTGGCTTATAATATTAAAAAATGAAGCAGTGGTGAATTTATAAAGCTTCAAACATGATATAAATAATGACAGCAAGCTGCTTGAAAAGAATATACAGCAAGTGATTGGATGGCTGTCACCTACTATGCTTCCAATAGGAATTCAAATTAAGGGCACAACCGACCCCCACCCCTATTTCCAATGGTTGTAGGATACTTAGACTAAGGTATACTGGTTTACAGCTGGTCCAATATGGCTTCTCAAAAGTGGCTATCTCATCATTATTTAACCTGCCGTCACTTGTCATACACATTGGCCAACAATCCATTCATTGCAATGCTGTCTGATTATTCGTGATTAGTGTGAACAGGTGCTCTGTCTAGCCTGTGGTACTTAAGTTGTAGATATTTGTTCCGACTGGAACTGGAGGAACCACCAACCTGACTGGCCAACTTACATAGTGATCATTTTTAGCATAAAATCTATGATATAAGAATTATTACAAAACTATTGTGACTAGGTAAAGGCCTTCATTTAGTTTGTCTTTTCATTGAACATGCTATATAACGTGTCAATGGTCAACTACCATTGTAAGTTATCAGTTTGTCGAAAAATATGTGAACTGTAGTACCATCAGTTTGTTCCGTTCTCTAAACGAAAGCTAATATTACCACACAGAGTATTTTGAACATCTTTTAATATTATATTATTATTTAATAGACATTATTTTGTAGATTCTACTAAATGCTATTCATCGCTATTACATGTGTATTCTACATTTTTTGTTAAATGCTGTGGATTTGGTTAATGATCAGGGTATGGTGCCTTGTCAGACTTGCTATCTCTCCAACAAAGCTGAAGACAATGGTAACCTCTAGCAAATAATAGCATAGCATAATTTATGTCATCCTTAATTCATTCTAGCTGTATATTTTTTGCATTCAGGATTCATATAATTATATAACATTAAGTTAGTTTTATGGAGATTTTGGATGTCATACACGTATTTGCGCATGTAAATTAGACAAAATATGTAAATATCTGATGCTAACTTCTACTCATACAATACTCACTGATGTAACTAGCCACCATTAGCGAAAACTATTAGGCAAATCACTTGCATAATTAGAAGATATACTGCATTACATTTATTTAATGTTTTATATATTAGTAGTACAGGTGGGAATAAAGAAAAGAGTGATACTATAATTATAATACTTTAATTAAACTTATAGAGTAAACTACCTTAGCGGGTAAGCCTACTATTTTAATATGTTTGGTAGCGAGTTAGACGCAGCCTTAGCTCTCAAAATCCAAGACTAAATTCATAGTCCCTCATACTTCCTAGCTTCAAATGGTATACGATCATTTAGTTGTTGTCTTCTACGACTCTGTCAATTCTAGTACCTGTACAACTTATTTTTTCGGTATCTGGTCGGCATATTTAGCTGTAGCACCTTCGTTTCATACTTAGCCTCTCTTTCACATTGACATGTAACTTCTTCTTTTGCTCATTTGGTTAGATAAATTGATGGAGATGTAGGCCCAAGTGTAAATCATAATGGTAAAGGCATTCGCATGTATGTAGTTTTGCTATTGCAATGAGGTCTTTTATGTAGACTATAATTATAAAACATAGCAGAAATATAGGTTTTACATGTACATGTATATTATTGTAGCATGAATAATTATTCGTTGATTCATTCAAGTTACCAACTACAATGTAACTAAACCATACTGTAAAGTACAGTCAAACCAGTCTATCTAGGCCTGGCTAAGCATCTAAACAAACTACTAGAAGCAAATAAACAATGAAATTTTGTAAATTTCTACATGCAAATGATTTTCTTCTCTACATTTTGATTTTAAATTTTATTAGTGATAAGATAATATTCTTGACTTGATAATCACTCACGCCAATAGAAACAATGATAGATAAGTAAGCACGTTTGCTAGAACTATGATAGGCTATTGGCTTTATTGGACTGTCACAGGCCATAATTAGATGTCATTGGATTGTCACTGGTCACAGTTAGACATCAATGCACTGGTGATGTTAATTACTTGTCTATTAATTATTCATGCAGCTTGAGTACATGGTAGTGTTAGGCTTTGCACATGTTTACATCACTTATATATTTATATATATACTATGAATCCTTAATTGAATATTATCAGCCATATCCTTAACCCCTAATCTTGGCGGGTAGTTTTTGTACGGGTTGCATATCTCTGCCCCATGATTTGTTGCAAGTTGAATCACAAAATTGTTTATGTTGAAATTTGTGTAGAGCAATTATTAAATTTATTATCATAATACTTTATAATATTATGCTTAATATTAATTTTGTGAACTTTGATCAGACGGGAATATTACGTTTTTTAACAGAGAGTTCCAAAACATGTTTAAAAAGTTTACTAGTTTTATTGTATTACTTCTCTCAATTCATGACCCATTATTATTAGCTAACAACTATTAAAATGTTGCGCTGTCCAATTTGTACTTCGCAGTTTTTTAAAAATCAATTATTATTTCCAACAGCAATTAACGTCAAGTCACCCGTTATTTGATATTACACTTTTGTACATTCAGATGGTGTATTAGAGAAGTAACAAATGCATTTATTCTAAAAGGAAAGAGAATTTCCATCATATGAAATAGCTGTCACTATCGCTTGAAGCATAATTGAAACAGTTTTATTAAATTACTTAATTTTCTTCAAGATAATATGCGTGAAAATGGAGAATTTTTCACTTTACTTAAAAATGTCAAGTTTTGAAGCAGTTTTCGATTAAATGTGAGTTTCAACAGTTGATGGTTTCAAGAAATCATATGAACTACCACAGTGTATTCTACTGTTTTTAAACCGTCCCTTCCCTCCTTTGTGTCATCTTTCAACTAGATTTATCCCATCTAATCTCACATTATGGCTATTTATTTGCTTAACATGTTAAAGTAGTTAAGATTTCTAAAGACATTTGATTTGCATGCATTGAATATAAAGGATCCTAGAGATATTTGGTTACACATATTGTTAGTATTTGCACGTCATTTACTGCTATACTTGACGGAATATACTCTATACTGTATTACACACATACAGTAAGAGCTGTTCAAATGAGTCTTTTGAAAGACTTGCTAACGTTTGGATATAGTGAGCCCACTCGAGTGTGAACAATGATTGGTATTGATACAGCCGCATTCTCAGTGACATGTACCGTGCTCTTTGAGACGTAGTTACTCCGCAGTACCTATTATTGGCTTTAGCTGAATCATTTAGTGTTAAAGAGTATCAAGCGTTAGTTTAGGTTAGGTTCGGTGTAACATTTTCCTCGCGCCTACTGCTAGTAAACGATAGCAGCTATCTCTCTAGATAGGGCTGTGGTAGGATACTTATCAACATTCTTTACCAAACTGGCAAAGTTAAACATCAACATTGTTTTTCAATGAATGTTTTCCCGAATGCGATACACGATATTATCTGCGTGCAAAGTTAACATTACAGTAGATATCTAATCATAGTTCATAAATTAGGGGAATAGTAAATAGAATATCAGACTACTGCAAAAGGATTACACTATATCAACATGTGGAATAATAGAGGCTCCGGGCACTGGCCGCGGACTAATGGCGTATATTCCCCATCGTATAGCTCACCAGGTAGGTGTCCATTCATTTAGTTTCAGTTGATTTTTAGGGTTATGAACGGATGGCGTCTTTTATCTTTCACTTGCCTCTCTTGCATCAGAAAGCTTCAGGTCCTGAGTTCGTTTGGTATTTTGACGCAGTTGACTTAGTGATCTGAAACAAATTTGTGTGGCCATATGACACAACAACATTGCAATACATTACACTCTACAAACAACTCTACATCGACCTGACCATAAGCTCATCGTAGATTTTACTGTTTCCAGCTATAAAAAGGTGTAGAATAAAATATGGACAAGCTATGCCTTCCCGTAGCTTATAAATCATTTTGTTCCTGATCGACATAACAGATTACTATGTTCTAATAGACTGCACTGTAGCCCTGCATGTGTGCCGCTATAATACTTAGACTAACAACTTACGATAATCATCTAAATGACTAAGACTTAGTAAAAGTTTTTGTACAATTTCAAGTTTTGTGGTTGAATTTATTCAGTATTTTGCCACAACACAACTTTGAACTAAATCTATCAGTTGATTGATTGATTTTGTGCTGAAGTTGATTAAAATGAGACACTTTCACCATAAAATAAATTAATAGTCTGAAATACAGTGAGAATAGAAGCTATACGCAGTATAGTACATGATGTAAATTATGATAAATCTCCAGTTTTCATTAGAGAGTATTTGGGAGTTATCTAACGCATCAGTTGAACTATTGTGAATGTATATCAAATATTGACTGCTCATGCTAACAGCTGTACTGTGTGCTATATTATAGGCCTACTACTTGCTAATTTCCTTCTTGGTCGGCTTTCGTAATATTTTGTACAAAACCTGTACAATCTGCAATAGTTCCTCATTTAACTACGTACATGTTTCTCTTTAGACGTGACAAAACCTCCGTCTTTATAATCTGAATAGATTTACAGGTGGATTATAGAATTATATACAACATATTATGACTTTTGTGTAATACAATATAAAATTCTTATAGCCTAAAATTTATATACGAGTTTAAATTAATAGATAATTATAGCCAGATACAAGTCGTGTAATATATTAATATTTTATATAATAGGTCATCATATGTGGGCTTTCACAGCAAGTTAATAGGCACATATTATGTAACATAAAGGATTAATATATTACTCGATTTGAATGTTTTTTGTAAATTTTAATACATATTATTATTAAAGCATGACCCTCTCTCTACCCTAAAGGTGAGTCCAGTCTATAACAATTTTTAAGTGAAAATTGGGTCATGTACAACATGCTGAAGATTGCGGCGATGGGCTGTTCACTCGACAGTGCCGTGAACTGGTTATGCCAGGTGTGCTCAGATTTGGAGAGTATAATAGGTAGAATACTTATAGCAAGTGCATTGGGTAGGCTTCTCTTCAGAGGAACCATCACTACTTCACTCTGGGACAGCCTGCCATTTGCCATTCTGAAATTTCATCCTAATGCAATTCCTGAAAACATATAGTGCTAAAAAACAATATTAGTCATGTAGAAGCTCAGTAATTAATCTAGCACTTTGAGCTTTGGGGTAGTAGTTACTTCCCCAGCCTAGCCTTCTCCACCAGCCCGTCTCCTGGCATGGAGCGTTGTTACTTGTGTTAGCGTTAGTGAACATTCACTGTCTGAGATTATTTTCTATAAAAAGAAGATTATTGTTCCGAAATTAGCCATCTGCATGTATATGACGGCAGGATCATGGAGAGTTGGTAACTAGACGTTGGTAACTAGCCGTCAAGCAAGGCTCTGTTGGTGGGTGGAGTCAAAGCAATATGTACATCTTTCCATCCATCACCTTAGCTTAGAGCACCAGCTTAGTA
The DNA here is from genome assembly GCA_935421135.1 of Bugulina stolonifera. Lineage (NCBI taxonomy): Eukaryota > Metazoa > Bryozoa > Gymnolaemata > Cheilostomatida > Bugulidae > Bugulina > Bugulina stolonifera. The sequence goes on from OW285194.1 coordinate 8,563,703, forward strand.
CTCATATGCAACATGCAAAATAAAATCAACAATAATTATACTAACTTTTGTAATACTAATGCTGTTCCTCATGAGCTGTATCTAACAAACATCCATTATAGCTGATATGATAATATTTGAATAATCAACTAGACAGAATGATAGAACTGTGATGACAATCAACATGTAAATTAACCAGTTCTACCAACATAGTTGATAATTGAAGTTATAAGATAAGATGTATTGCAGCCAGTGCTATTATTGTGTACACTTCTAGATTAGAGGCTGTTCAAATGATTTCTATCAAAACTTTATAAGAAGACTCTTCTTATGTCAATAACCTCTCTTCTAATCTTCCAAAAGCTATGTTGTCATTTGCCATGATTTTATAAACAATAATATTGTCAGACTCAACTGTAAGGAGGATTTACGTGGACTCAAGTATAAATGGGATTTGTCCCCCCTGAAGTGGTAGGTCTACCACACTCTCCTGTAAAAGTAGTAGATATGAAACACAAATATTGTACTAAGAGAGTAACACACCAGTTGATAAACTTCCAACTATTATAGACGTAGAATATATTATAAATATTCTGAGTACATCAAATAAATTCATAAAAGTATAAATAGAGAAATGAACATACGCATTAGGGAAACAAAATGTAGAATGATCTAGAATACCCAATTGCATGATGTGTTTGTTGAACTTCACATGGTGTCTCAGCTATGGAAAGAGCAATCTTTGAGAAGCAGAGTCTTTGATTTGACAAATCCTGTCTTGCTACACAATTAAATAGTCATAAATCAAGTTTGTTAAGGACCTGTTGATTAGGGCTTTAGCTTGCTTCACAATAACGCAATGTTAATAGAATTATACAAACTGCACAATAGATGAGATGCCATCAAATCATGCTCTATTAATGACTTGGGAAAGATCAAACCCCAATAATTTTAACTCTACTTGTCTTATCCAGTAAGGAGTAATAAATTTACATTCAAAGTAACAAATGACAATATAATCAGAGGTAGCTGAAAATCCCTCCATTGTAACCAGAAAAGCTTTGATCTCTTATAGGTAAACCATTGAAATATAATAATACAATTTATAAGCTTCATCTATTCCGCACTGTATCTGCAGGTTCTGCTTTTGATCAAATTCTGAAAAATTTGCAAGTTCAAATAGTAGTTGCAGTGAATTGGAAGAGTCGATTTTCAATGTTTTAAACTGAAGCGATGTTTTGAACTTCTGTTTGGTTGCAAAGATCACTTAGAAAATGATGGTTTTGAAACTTTAAACTACACTGTCGGAATGTTTCAAAAGCTGTAATATAACTAGGAACTGCCTGTCAAATAGTTAGGTTACGGTGAACAGTGACTGTGTGTAAATTCTACTAGTGAAGGCGCTGAGAATCAGTTTTAAATAAAAGGTTTCACTTAATCGCGTTGAGTTAAATGTCTGTATGACTTGGGAATCCAGTCAAGTTTTGCCTCGTATGAACGTAATTATAGATCACCTCTCATAAAACAGGATATTTAGCAGAATATATTTGTTTTCATTTAGGGAGCATATTTTTTATAGTTTAAGAGTATAATCGTGGATTATATAGATTATAGCATGACTAGTCACAAGAATATTATGAATCGCCAATCGATCAAACGGAAGTTTTTCTGCGGCTAAGCAAGATATCTAATACGTCAAGTCTAGGTAAAATTCTCGAAAATAGCACCACTTATTGCTAATATGAAAAAAAAATTGAATGAACTTTGTAATTTTGAGGGCTAAGCCTTGTAGATTTATTAATTGCATCTTTCTAGCACCTGCTGCATGATTTGGCAATCAGTGGATTCATAAAATAATTCCAGAATAATGACGAAACCTTATGGAACTCGCTTCAGCATACCTAAAAATTCACAATCTTCAAACGCTTGTGCAACATGTGACGACTTTGTCGGGTCTCATAGTCTCATAGTTGGCGGTGGAGATCTGAACTAATAATGACACCTGGTGGCGAAATCTGACCTTGTAATTACACTTTAACAGAACTAATTGATACATGCGTTTGAAATTTGGTGCAGAACTTGTTATAACCAATATTTTAGCATGTAATATGTTGTAACTGCCTTATGATCACATCTACTGCTTTGGCAGCAGCCATCTTTCTTTAAAAACATGACAATTAATACGCTTACGACTTAAATCCAGTCTATGTCCTCCTGTCAAACACTGTGACACTTTCTAGATATTATATCTGCATATTTTTGAAACACTTTATGCAAAATATGCGAGAATTCAACAAAACATCTGAGATATGATATCCAGCACAGCCGGACAGGGACATAGTAGACTATTGCATAACTAACTTTTTATATTTGGAAGTTGAGATCACTAGAAATAGATGTACATGTAGCTAATAATTTGGTATTTATTTTATTGATTGGTTTTGGCAAAGAGCCGAGAAGAAATGCCGTATTGAGTAATATTTCCAGGGTTTGTAAAATGAGTTTTCTTAGTTCTGAAGTGTTGCTTTCTTTGCATCAGTGAATATTAGTCAAATATTACCAATTTATGTATTTGGTCTATACACATAGTGACTATTGTTTGCTATGCTAAAATAATACAGTGTTACCTAATGTTTGTACTGCACTTACATAATACAATATAGTTTATGTAACGTACTGGTCCCTCTATTATTGCAACCTTTGAAAAATAGAAGCTCCTTTCATCAAATTACAGTTCTATGCATATTTGGATGATATTGTGCATATCGTACTCACCCCAAGGCATTAGTGCTTACAGTAACTACACCTAGCCTGAGAACCATGCCCATCGGGCTACAATCACAGCTGTTGGTACGTGTTTATTACACAACCTACGACTGGTGGGTCTAAGGCTATCATCTAGTAATAACAAAGTGTTCATTCATTTCTGCAGGATGTATCACCAAAGAGGCTGTGTCACACAGTGCTCAAACAGCTAATCTCTGTCTGTATTATTTTATTAAAATTATTAATATTATACATTATATTTCAGTGTCACAAACTGATAAAATGTTTAATCCCGCTACCTAGTGGGTTAATCCTTAGACTAAACTTACTGAAATGATGAAATAATATGATAATATTATTAATTATTGGACGTAAATTTATGATAAAATTCATAAGTATGCAAATATTTAACAAAATCCTGATTAATCATTGGTTTAACGTTGACCACAAACATCACACTTCATTGAATTGTTCTTGGAGTTGTTACCCCCTTGTACCAATTTTTATTATCACAGTTGGCAGATGACAATTCATTAATTAACAAGTAGCGGATAAGAAGAATTTCCTTGTAAACAAACACTGTAATTTGTTTAAATCTGTAATTAGTAGATGTAGAGTAACTTCAGAATTAAACCTTGAAGCTAAATCTTTAAAGAGAAAGTTGAGGATGTTATTCACTGTTTTGTTTCGCATGCCGACTATAAGATACATGCAGATACGTTAGTAAGCAAAATGGAGGACTGCATAGAAACTGTTATTGTATCGTAGCACAAAAAATGAAAGCTCACTTGAGTCACATAGAATGACGATGCATGTGTGATAGGGTAGACTATCGTAAGACTGCTGTGATATGTGAACTACTTAGCTGGCCGGTGTATGGTTGAAATTTGCCGTAGTTAAAGCTCTATTATATTTCTGTACTTTACTTTTGGCTCACTTTCCATACAAACATCATACTCTGCCAAAGTTCACAAAGGCTTTGCAAAAAAACTGAATTTTAATCCGTATTTATGCAGTCGAACCAGTAGTTGAACATTCTGTAGACTCAAGCTATTGAATTTCAATTTTACCAAAGATATAGCTCCCGCTACAGGACTAGGTCTACCCATTGGGTTTATATCCATCTATATAAGCTGATTCTCAAAATGGAGAGCTTTAAGCTCTGGAACTTTCTTACTTGCAACCTAAATCAACGGTAGAACCTTTCACTAAGTTCTCAGAATGTTAAAAGACAAATTAGATTACCAGAAAGTTGGTGGTAGAATACAACTGTATGGGTCACAAGCATTATCTAGTTTAGTACTAAGAATTCCCATATCACCGTAGCATCAAATATGTGTGACAGTAGAGTGTAACAATGTATAGCCACAAGTAACACGGCTTCTTACACACAGCTATGACTCATTTCATGGATGCCCTTAAATATTTGTGGTCAATGATTCATTGAATCTTTGTTTCTTAATTGTGTCTTGTGTGCCGATACAAAAAGCTGCACTGAATGTAAGAAATCGCTCACCGCTTATGATTGTTGTCATTCATTCATCTTCATGCAGTATTGGTTGGATTTCATTGATTTGTGATTGTGTTTTACTACTACAACCGAGTGCAAAGTTCAGTATTGGTTAAATCCATTTTATTTGCTTGCTGTTTATACTATACCAGTTACTCCCTAATTCACTTCTCGCTCATTCTGAAAAAAGTATCGAATCAGCCTGCACTTACTGGCCCCAAAATTTAGTCTAGGTTGCACCTCTGATTACCTGCGAGGTTGATAAAGTACTGTTGCTATTTGGGTCGAGTACATGGATGGCTTCTTTACTTGATACTTCAATGTTTAGTTTTTAATTTGTTTGCTTTTAAACAATTGATAGATATTGGTTGTGTTGTTGGGATAAGAGTGGTGAATGAGATCCAGGTGTCATCTTGATCATGCCCTGTAGAAGCAGATTAATGAGGTGGTCACACTCTATTCTCTCTTATACTTCAGACTAACACTGCTGTTCCAAGTGCCCGGTGTTCATTCTAAAGTTGAGGGCAGAAATAATATTTTCTTTTACTTAGAGATTTCAACACTACTGACAATATACACTCTATATGGCTGTAAACTTAGTCGATAGAATTTGATTTAAATTTTGAAACTGCTACTAAAAGAAATTGATGGTGCGGGTGCTGCGAAATCAGCATACAAACAGATGTGCCATTCCTAGACTGGAAATGAAGTTAGGAACACGGTCTATGTTTATTATAAAATATTATATATGTATATATGCTTTATGGAAGCGAAATGGACAGCATAAGCTTACTAGTAACTGAAGATTTATCTCTGGTAATCATTGAATGAAAATCACTATTTGAATGTTTAGTTGTATAGAACTGTAGCAGTGAAGCCAAAGTTGCACTATACACTATACATATTTTTGCAAATAGTGTTACATAACCCTTGCATAAATTTGGTTTAGAATAAATACTAATATTATAATCTATAGTTATTTTTGAATACTGATGCACATAGTCAAAATACTGTAGTTTTTGTTGCCATTATTTGAAATTAAAAATGCATACAATTTTATTGAGTGTGACTGTATAATAATGTGCCTAGCTTAGCTGGCTCATTACACTCATAGAATAGTTATGCTACAGGTTCATTATTGTACAGTTTAATACAAGTACCTACTCTCTACATAATGACTTCTCATTCCTTCCCAGAAGCCAATTTGTAACCAAATTAAAATTTACAAGATCAAGCCTATCGCCCAATAAAATTTCACCTGCTAAATTATAGGCTGGCTGGTTTGTGTCAGTATTTTATAAAATGCCCAGCAACGGAATGAAAATAAATGTCTATAACAACAAATCAGGATAGTTTGGCAGCAACTTTAGTTATAGGTACCATCTTTTTAATTCATGACAATTTGCTGTCGTGTTCACGTTCCCGCTACTTTGTGTAATCTATGCAGAATAAAGTACTTTCAAATGTAAATTTGTTAATGCAAAATTATATTATTCTTTTGACACATCAATTATTTTTATTTTAGAAGGAAGCGCATCCCCTTGGACTGAAGCTGCTGACATGAGGGTAAGTATAGTAGATTTTACCTGCTACAGCTACAGCTTCCTGTTCAAGTTTGGAATTTCTAATCTTATATTATTACAAGAAATGTCCTAGGCCTCGTGCACATTTAGGCCTAGTGTGTGCATGTTTTGGGTGATGAATTTCAAAGACGGGAAGAAGATGGTGGCGAACCACAGGACAGATTGCCATTTCCTAAAAGTTTCTCTTTTTCTATTGACCCCTGTTAGGCACAAGGTGCATAGAGCCACTGAGCTCTAGATTGATTTACTTGCTTCAGGCTATAAACTAAAGATGCACACATAAGTTTTCGGGAATTTTCTTCACAAGTGGGGGAGGGAGGAAGGGCGTCCCACCATTTATGATACTGTAGTTTATATGCGTGCTATTACACCAAATTTTCAATATAATTTATTGTTGCTTACTGAATACATCTTGCAGTATTGTATATTTGTGTGTAGTACATTGTAGGTATTTTTAAGTATAGAGATACATTGTATATAGGCTATGACATAACATAATAAATTACCGTTGGTCTGCCTATAAATACGGGTATATAGTGATTATGAGTTGTTATTTGATGCAAAACAGAACACGATACGGGTGCATGATTCAAGCTATTTAGAGAATTTTGTGTGAAGTATTTGGTTAGATTATTGGTAACTTACCAATTACCCCACCCCCACCTACTATTGCTTAGCTTACTTTCTGCTTCCCAAAGTATTCCGGAAGGGTTGATACAGTGAATTCTATATCGATGATTCCACACAATATAGTGATGTAATTTTAAGCCTGTAGCAATCTTACCAAAGTAGGGCTTAGCGTTGCAGGAATTAAAGTATGTAGGCCTAATCATCTGTTATAAATTAAACAAAATATTATCCATGTTAATCCCCTCATCTCTCTCTGCATAAATTGATTATCAGAGAAATACCTTGCCAGGATCTGATGTTAAGGACCTGGCAGGTAATATTGTCTTTCATTCACAATATTCTTCATTATTTGCTTCATTAAATTATTCTTAGATACCTTGTAAATATATTCTACTTTTTGTTTTCAGCACACAGTGCCAGGGTATTCCCAAGATATGTATGTAGAGATGAAATCAGGCAGCGATGGGAATTCTCCGAACTACTCCAGCTCAAGTCCCACTTCTCAGGTATTTGTGGTTACTTGTTTCATTAACAATCTTGCCAGTACTAAGACTTAATTGAGATTACCTGACACCCTTTACAGAGCTTTTCGGCATACTTAGTTGCTTAGTGACTTAATACGTTTACTTAGCTTCTTGATATCCATGTATTTCATTGAGCATACTTGATGTAGTAGCTACATTGTATACATAACTTAGCATACTTGGTGTACATGTACTTAACTCAACTTACTTGACATGCATTGTACATGTACTTAACTCAACTTACTTGACATAGATTGTACAACTTACTTTATGCAGTTATCATCTACTGATTTTGGTCAAGTAGCGGCGATCGTCTAACAGTTAGATATAATAATATGGTACCTAGATAGTCTGTGACTCATGTGATGTATTCTACCATGTTGTTTATATTGAAGCTACTGGCAAGCCGTATATCTTTTAAAGCTGTTGTTCCAATCACTATCTCATTTACAATTCTAGTCAGTTACAATTTAGAAGTTGTTCCCCCTACATATATATTTATTTACTACTAAGCTCATTGATCTGCTTGGAGTTGTCTCTCTCTCTCTCTCTACTACGACTTTTGTACAGTGCATGTAAATGTTGATCTGCGTCATAGGACAGAATTATTTACTAAAAATATATGTTGTGGTTTTATGTTAGGTTGTTTTTTTATTGGTAAACAATGTTGTGGTCAGTTTCATGTGTCACCATGCTTGTATCAGATCTCCTTTACTCCTCATGGTCCTGCGATTAACGCAAGCATAGTTATGACGTAGGAGAATATAATACTTCCGAAAATATTAAAACAATAGATCTTTTTGCTCAGAAGAGAGAATATATAATATAATCCTGTGTTGTTTTAGCATTCAGAAATATCAAATCTTCCACCGTTTGTATTTGCACATTATTTCACAGTACACACGTATTTCTAAATGTGCTGTAAATCAATCAAGGATTAAAAAAGGGTTTTCCAAGTTCCTCTAATAAAATAGAGAAAGAGCTGGTTTATAAGTTGAAGCAGTTCAGATATGAAAATATTGATATGCAAGTGAGAATAGCTCCTCAAATTGACAATCATATTGAATTTTGCTTAAAAAAGTATAAAATTTGCAGTAAACAAGCTTAGGCACTTGCACCAATCCACCTGCCGATCACCACTGTCCAGTAAGTGGACACTGAGAGCACTTTTGCTGAATCACAAACCGAAGAACTAATCAGAGAAATGTAAGCTCTCATTCTCGCAGGACTTAGTGGTAGAAATAACATTGTCATGTTTTTAACCGCAGTTTTACCCATGTGACACTAGTGCCATAAAATAGTCTACTGTAGGCGATGGATTTATGCTAGCGATAAACCGGTACATGAAAAACATTTTATCACATAATTAAAAGAAAAGTTGGATTATTATGAATTAACTTGTTCCTTTCATGCTTACACGATTCACTTCCTGTTCTCATTACCTGATTCCAGGACCTATCATAGTGTTGCACTTAAATGTCCAACACCTGTGTGACAACATAACATATCTGTAGTAGGCCTATGCGTAGGATCAATGTTCACAACTATATTACACATTGCGCCATCAATTGTAACTGCCTAGGTCTACTAATAATATGTTTTCCATTAATTTGCTTAGAAATATTATAATATTTGTTTATATAAAAACGTGTGTAAATGTTTTATTAGTGAAGCTCCATGACCAAATAGGGCACTAATGTAGTAGGCCCTACAAGTGTATGGTTATAATACCAGCAATAATGCATATTATATTATGTTACACAGCTTGGCTATGAATAGGCCTGTAACATATATAGTGTACATTGATATACATGTAAGTAAGCCAACATTTTAGAATGGTAGCTGAGACATCTGTCAGTGTCTGTCCTTTTTAACCCCATATATGTACTCAGTAGTTTAGGTCAGAGCCAATGGCTCTGGTTTAAGTGGCACAAACGTTATCATCGGCATGGTTGGTTGATCGTCTAGTTTTGCTCTCTTCTGAAAGTCCCATGGGACAGTAACTCCAAAGTCCCATGGTACAGTAACTCCACAGTCCCGTGGTAAAGTAATAAAAGACTCCATTCTAACCGATAACCTCCCCCACCCCCCCACCCGTCTGTCCTGGAGTAAATCACCTTAAGATAAATAGACCTACTTATGTTAATTAAAAAACTTTTGGCCTTTCTATGTAAATTTGAACTGATCCAACTAATTTTGGGGCACTTTTATATTTATAATATATTTTATCTCCTATTTTACAGATGATGATGGCCTCACACAGCTCCAAACATTCAAGTAAGTTTTGTATACAATTTTAAGCGATATGTGTATATACATGTAAATTATTACGTTTAACTGTGGTTAGATAATATTAACTTTTATTATTCCACCAACATCTTTTAATACAACATACATGACTTGTGTATCCAGCCACGGACCAAAGTTTTCACTGATACCACAAATTTGGTGCAGAAATAGAAAATTTTTAGACAGTCTTGGTTCTTTGCCAAGACGGAAGCAAGAGAATTTGTCTTCCTTATATACGAACCAGAGATATTTCAAGCTATGGCATGGCTATGGAATTTGATATAACGTAGTAGTATGAAGTTGGAAGACGAATCAGATGATGAATATTTGACCTCCTAGTTCCTGTCGCATTCTATGTTTGACCTTGACTCTTTAAAACCACTACCTACAACTATAGGCAGACTTCTAAATTTATCTTCGCAACACTAAAATAGGATAGGAAGCCTCCATTATTATGCATAAATTGATATTCTGACGATCGATTAAAAATGCATTATGATATAATTTTCACACTCACTCAGTACCATTAGCATACTATTAGCCAAGTTTCCATCACTACTAGTACTTTATTCTCAATTTAACTAAATTAAATTATGCTGATTGTCAATCTGACATCACTGACTAAATCTGATGTGAAAAAAATTGTTATTTTTGATTTCATACTATTGACTAGAAGAGGGTTGTTTCTTCCTGTTCTGGATAAACAGTGGATTAGGATTAAGCTAGCTTATACCTAGATTAATAGAGATTGTGTAAGCTGAAATATGAAATCACAGTCCCATATGGCACTTGCATGTAGAAAGCATGTGTAGAACCCACAAACCCTGTTCTGGTGAAATTCACAACAACATCTAAATAGCAGATTTTCTTGGCAAATTGAATCAGATGAGAAGCCAATAATTCCACAAAATTTCCATAAAATTCAATTTTTGTCAATAAAGTGCATAATGAATCTTGGTTGAGCACTATATCCATGGAGATGAGAAAGATATCTGTTAGTTCAGCACACATTCAGAGTGGGCTGACTTGGTTGGATTTCATTGGCTAGATGGAATTTTGTTGTTTGTGGAATGTTCAATTGACAGGTGGCTGGGTATTTTCTCTTTTTTGTAAAAGCTATATTTGCAGGTAACAGAGCTATTTTAGCTATTGTTGATATGCAAATGAGAGGTTTGTAGGGACATAGATAAAGATTTCAAAGTTATAAAATTTTCCTAATCTCTTACAAGTTCAATGCTGATAGAAATCACTATCAGAAGGTCAAAGAGATATGGCCATCCAATTTTCTTATGCACTCAAATTGGTGCTAGTTTGCTTGATCATCTAGCAATAGAAAAATCAACTCAGGCTAATATCTACATGTATGCTTTGATTGCATGTCTGCATGTTTTATTCCTGGAACAGGTGGTAACTTTCGGCTTTTGGCTACATGTCATTGTGACTTGGCTTTCTTTAATAGTTAATGATTTTGGACTGCTAATTCCAAATCGCTGATGTACTGTTAATGCTACTGATATAATTTTTTTTGTAGTGGACGGCAGCCATAAAGATCTGAAACAGGTAAGATTTGATTTACTGTTTTACATAGGGCCTACCAAATTCAAGTAGACCATAATAATATAGTTTCTATCAATGCCTTGGCCTAAGCAATATTATCAAGGCAGAAAATTCAGTGATTATGCAAGATAAATTGGTTGCTATGACGACAGACTATTTAATACTACATTATAATTACAGTTCTCACAGGTTATAATATATTATTAGTAATCACAACAAGTATCAACTAACAGGGTTGGCTGTCTTATACTACCTCACTTGAGCTAACCATCAAATCCATCCTCAACAGTTGTGTCTCACAATGTTGAAGTTTGCTTGATGCTTGATTTGTGGATTTAGTTCCCTAATTTAGAATGTACAAATTTATTGCCTCTAGTATAGTTCTTGTAGACTAATAAGTAAACAAGTTGAAGATTTCTGATAATATAGTAGTAGCAAGTCTTCTGCTATTGATTTCCTTCTTTATTTACTGAGAGTGTCTTATCTTTTATCTCTGACATCCAACTTCTGCATCCAGTACATTTTGATGTGTACAGTGTGTACTTGTCAACATCTACTGGAGGATCAGCCTCGGATAGTTCTGTTGCCTATAATTGTTTTATAATGCAGTCGTACAGACAATGTGAATAACGCTGCATCAGCTCTAGACATCAGGCAGGACAACATGTCCATCTTGACCACTGGTATCCTGGTAGTTGCAATATGAATCTTCCTAACTGTATGCCAACTGAGTACAATAATAGTACACAAGATTGTCTTGCTTGTGGTGACTGGAAGGGTCTCTAATTTTCCTGGGCTAGTTTAGATAAACCAAAAGCTCTATGTTCTTTCTTCATGGAGAATGCATTGTGGGAGCATTTGATGGCAGATATATAATATAATTATACATTATTTATACATGTAGGTGTGGGTGTTATATAACTTCCTCCATGTGCATTGCATAATCATCCACACAGTACTATTGTTTCTCTATTTACTACCTACAGATGCTACAATGCATATGATTTCAATTTGTGAGATTTGTAAATTTAATTTCCTCAAACCTCAATGCCCCAAAGCCCAGATTAGCTGTAGCACTGCAGATAGGAGACCCATGAAACTGATGCTTTTAGTGACATATGGCATAAGATTTTATGAGTAGCCTGAGGGTCTCGGATTTCTTTATCTATTGATTGCGTTACTTCCCTCATCACCCTCTATATCACTTATTTATGGAACAGAGTCTGTTGGATTAGTAAGCCTCTAGTATGAGTGTGGTATAATGTACATTGCTGGCACTTCTATTATTATTGCGGAGGACTGGTTTTCTTTGTATATCCACTCTCATCAATCAAACAAAGGTTGAAGCTGAAGGGCTTTTCAATGACGACCTTTGACCTTAGTAGAAACTATTGCAACTCTTTTGTGGTAACGTTCAGTCATTGACTATCAGGAGCTAGTAGGAGCACGAGTATGCGATTAATCCATTGACTATCAGGCGCTAGTAAAAAGCACTAGGAACATGAATATGGGTAGAGGAGGTGAATCACCCTATCACTGGAAGGTAGAGTTATAGTATAACTAAGTGTAACATTGAATCATAACAGTTTTATTGTTCAGTAGTGGCTAGTAGGTTCAGTTCAGGTTACAGACTGATCATCTTAGGCCTAAGGCTAGTGTTCGTCATTGTTCCATATTTTCACTGAATCTTCATAGCATTGTTTAATGGATTAATTCTATAGATTCTGGTAAAAAATAACAGTTATTAATAATGCTGAGTGAATTGTCGGCTTTACGTTTAAATAACAAGAGGATAAGCATGTTTTGACTGAGATTTTTCCTTGGTATATATAGCGTACATAAAGTCAACAACAGATCAGCTGGGAGATATATCTGAGATATTAGTGTACCTCTCTACCTTCTATACTAGTCTATGCAGTCAATATATTCGGAGTATCCAATTTTTGCTTCCTTTAAAATTGAAATTAAATTCAACGGTTTTCTACCGGATGTACTCTAGTCAGTAAAATGAACAATATACCAACACACTCAGCAATTCACTACAATGGTAGTCAGGTGAGTGATAAATACTCTTACAAAATTTGAGATCTTTTTCAGCTGCTTTATTATACTTTAAAGTTTAATGTTTATTGCCTAAATTTTAAACATTACACGTAGTATTGTAATGGTTTCTGTGTTTTGGTGCGGTCGTCCTTGGACGACTATCGACCCAGAAATGAAGTGCCTATGAGTGGTAATAGGACTTCGCATTACATGAAAGATCGAGCGGTCTCAGTAGCCCAAATACTACCAAAGACGACCCATCTGATCTCAAGTCCGACCTTCAGACTATACAGTGAAAGAGAGTAATTCAACCTAGTAGGCGGTTCGCAGAGCGAATGACCTAGTAAAAGGAAGAGAAAGTCCCTGTATCAAGTATAGATGTGTCTTTATTGAAAGCCAAGCGTAGACTGAGACAATGAACAGTAAAACAGTGCCCTTTATATAGTATAAGGACTTCCGGCCGACATGACGTCGGGAAAAGACGACGTGTGGTCGTCCGGAAGTTGCGCAACAAGATGGCCGCCGGAAGCCCGACGGCCGACCCAAAATAGGTCGGGTTCTACAAAAGTTGCTTATAATGGTCCAATTCATGTACAAAATGAATATCAATGGATTCTGAGAGGTCGGGCCTCTGTACATGGGTATAAAAGGCATTAAAAGACTTAGAAATAATCATACAATCATATATAACAATATAAGAGTAAAGTACAAGCAGATATATACATGTATGCACGCAATAATGAGTGTCAGATGTAAGATACGACTGGGCGTACCATCACAGTATATTTGTGTAATAACCAAATGATGGTATGCTCCTAAACTCCTATATTATTTTTCATCCAGTTACCTTGTGCTGTTGATATAGAATTGTTTATTATTAGTTGACCACGACACTTGCTGATTATATTTGTATCTCATTATATTATTTGTCGATTCCATCAGTGTCAAGTAGTAGAAGTTTCTTTCTTGTTCAGTCTCAGCAACTGTTGTGTTCTAAAATGAGAAACGCTGGTATCTGTGTCTAAGAATTGTGGTCTTTTAAAAGTTTAACTTGATAATTGTGGTCGGTGGGTTATTGCAGCACTTAGGCATACTAATAATAGCAATAATGTGCACATTTTGGTAGTTCACAGAATAGGCTATAGACTACATTGTTGCATTTTATGAATTCAAACAGCTAGAATGAGTGGGTTTCTCTAATGTTGACCATCTTGTATAGCATTACATAGTAACTCTGTTCTTGTTAGTCTCTCCATAGCCAGAAGGAGCTAAGTAGGCTCTTAGTTTCAACCCTGGAGGTCTGTCTGATACTCTAATGGTTCACCAATAATGTGATTATGATCATAAAATAATATTTTGATAACGCTGACAATATAAGCATAATATCATCTCTAATCTGATTCACCACTCCTGATTCCTTCCAACTTGCACGCCCAGTAATAGGTATCTTTCCCACCATAAGGCAGGTAGATATTGTTTACCTGCCCTCTTATTTACCTTTCAGCTGCCATTTTGTTTGTTTTTCTACACCTACATGAGTATTGTCCCATTGTTCAGTAATGAAGCTACATAAGCTACCGTGCTTTGATAGTCCTGGGCTATCCCTTATTTAAAATTTGAGTGAAATTTTCAAACTTGAAAAAGATTAACTATCCTTGCAAAGACAGTGAATCTCATAGAGACTTGTACCGATGTTTCATTCCCATTTAACAAGATGGCTGTTTGATCTACAGCAGCTAGAAAGTGAGAACAAAGCAGGCTTTGCAATATTTTTCCTAGCAAGAACTTAAAAACGGACAATGAGATCAGTTCAATAGTGAGAACTTTGTCCAATATAAAACAAACCTAGCATGACGAAACTCATTTTCTTTTCCAATAAATTGTTCTATCTCATTTCTCACTGCTCTTTCCTCTTCTGGGTTGTTAAAAATAGATGCCATGCTGGACATTAAACGTAGGCTATATGATATTCCACCACATTGCTTATGTACTAACTTCAACTTGAGAAATCAAACGTTTCCTGGTACAGAATCCATAATTGTGTTGTTTTACAAATGTCACTAAATGGTTCCTGCTCGGTTCTTGATTTCAGATTGGTAAGGGTTTACATCAGTAACTTTTAGTCGGTGCTTTTGTGTTTATTAGATAAAAGGTGTAATGTGTGTAATACATGTATTTGGAAGGAAAAGAGAAACTTGCCAACTTATGTATGGCTACTAAAGTGGAACAAACATTTCTTATATTATCATCATCACTGCTCTCTTTACCTCTACTGCACTGCTACAAGATTTACATGACAGATGAACATTTCATGATCACGCTTTGTTTGTTTGTGGTTTTGTTCCATTTACCTAATTGTAGGCCTACTAGTAGTATAATGTACTAGCTATATGTACTTGTAGCAGTACTTGTACTAGTTTTTCTTGTACCAGTGATTGTACTAGTGCTACTTGTACCAGTACTTGTACTAGCGCTACTTGGACCAGTTAGTACTGGTACTAGTTTTACTTGCACCAGTACTGGTACTAGTTCTACTTGTATTCGCATTTGTACTTGAGTTAGTGACTTGCCCTCCCATGTAGCTTTAGGGTAGATAATTAGGATTTCATTTGATAAACTAAAATAATAATTTCATATAATATCTTGTAGAGTCATACTTTGACCATTGAACTACAAATAATTTTACATTTAGGTGTTTTATCGCCTTACTCAGTGTGATGCTTAGCTTTGTTGTTTGAATTAAAGAATATTTATATATTTTGCTTTGATTGATGTCTGGACATTTCTACTTCGATTGTTTGTGAAATTCTTTGTAGTTTTAGATATCAATGGTTTTCTCCCTTGATGTCTAGCATTTAAATGTCAAATAGATGAAAACAAACTGCTCTTCATAGATAGTAGATTTGCATTTTTAAACCAACCTACTGGGCTGCCTGCAGATGTTGAGTGTTCTATGTTCTACTTTCTTGATTCTTTCTAGCTTACTGCAGACTCGGAAAAAGAAAATTTTAAATATTGTTAGTAGAGCCTTATATTACTTCATAGTCTGAGAGATTGTATACAGAAGAATGATGGCTGACTAAGTAGATCTGTCGCATTGTGTAGGCTAAGTTAGATCTTGCAGTGAGACAATTACGTGCTTGTCATGTTCATGTACAGTCAGCATCTTGGATGATCAAGATAACAATGACTTACTGGATATTGTGACATACCGTTCTGTGCTCTACCAACAAATAATACTTTATGCAATAAATTGGGGATTTCTAATTAAATTTCAATGCTGTTGGTAGTATTTTTATTATTATTAGCTGTTATAATAGTCTGTGGTACAGAGTTTAGCTTTAAGCTGCCTTAATTCTCCACTTCAACTAGATCATCTCTTTAACATCTGGAATAACTCCTTGACCGCTCAACCCTAGGGCTACAACTGATCTCTCTTGTGGCACTGTGGCTTGCCACCATTACTATTGGCTCTAAGCTCAAGCACTTGTCTTATAAAAACATTGATTCTCGCAGATGGAACATTGTATTCTCTAGTAGTGTCATTATAGTAGCTTGTGTTTCATTTGTGATGAAGTCAGCAACCGAAAATACTAGCAGCATTTCATTTATTTGATGGAAATAGGCTACACATTTATGTCAGACTTGTAGTTTGAAATTGGAATCTCAATTTGTTTGTCTGTATTCTCCAGTCTGCTTGCCTAGTTCCCTCTATCAACATACAGACAGTCTGCAATGTATTTAGTAAACCATAAACTCTGATATTTCTAAAACATATTTCATAAGAAGAGATATCATGACATGTTCTCACAGTTGCTTTGTAATGTTATCTATTAGGATGTCATCACCATGTCAACCTGCTGTCATTTTAGTGACACCTAATCAAGGTGCTTGGAGGTGCTACATGTTCATTGCCCTGTTTTAGTTATTATGTATCAGTTTATCAGATTAAATAAATACTTTACAGTCTTGTGGAAGGGATTTCCTGA
Organism: Bugulina stolonifera; assembly: GCA_935421135.1. NCBI lineage: Eukaryota > Metazoa > Bryozoa > Gymnolaemata > Cheilostomatida > Bugulidae > Bugulina > Bugulina stolonifera. The sequence goes on from OW285194.1 coordinate 8,580,573, forward strand.
CTTAATGTAACTTACAGTTTTTCATTTACTTCGGATAGATTCTTCATAAACTTGTGCTTGGATTTTTAAATATTGGAGTTATCCCATCATGGCTTAGTATCTCTTCTATTGCTGGTCTACACCAAGCACCATATTTTTATGACCACGTATTACTATTTATATTTTAGCCTGGGTACCCGTCCTATCAGTACAACACACATGGAGCTCCTGAGGCTTTCTACCAAACTCGTAAGTGGGCTTTTCTCTTGACTTTAATTAACATGAGGGAGATGACTCCTGATTTTTGAAATCTATACCTTTTTTATCTCTGTAGAAGATTAATGTACTAGAGCAGACTTCATTTTATAGCAATTTGAAATGAGAATTATAGGCTATCTGGTTATTTACATCTTATTTTGTTGATTTATGGTGGATAGACGCTATACTTCAGCTCAGAGAGTCTATTAGGTTTGGTTCTGGAATAAATGTATTAATCACCTCTGAATACATAATGTTATTCTGTGATATCATCACTGATTTACTTCCTACTAACCCAGTGATTTTACTATATTGTAGCATCTATTACCAATTTATTTCACAGATATGAATGGCGGTGCATATGCTCCATACCCCCCTCCGCCTGCTCTAATAAGGAGCCCATACATTCAGCAAGACTATGCACAAGGTCCACCGCAAGCCACTACTCAGGGGCCCCCTCAGGCACACGCCCAACATCAACAAATGGTTAGTTGATCCATAAGGCTATATTATATTTCAATATTATCCTAGCTGGCAGCATCCAACTTCTGTCTTCTGGTCTGCATGCACTGCGTCTTGGCATTCTGCCATTGTAACGGTCTATCCATGTCTACCAAAGGTGAATGTTGTAGAAGTGCATGCACTTGTCGCGTAGCAGGTGCTTGTAAGGTATCAAGTTTAGTTTATAGCTAACAGACTAACAACATTATAATTATATTTGTTGATATCTTTTTTCCCCAGTTGAATAAATTGAAGAGGCTATCTAGTAAATAGCAGAGACCAACCACAGAATATCAGGGTAAACCTCTGTAACTGCCGTTCTGTCATAGTAAATTTCATTAATGTGTTTAGATCAATGAAATCATTTCAACAATTAATCTCTAAAATGCATAGAGAAGTGATCAATTTGAAATATGATTGCCTGAGATTTATCAAAATAAATTTGATGCCTAGACATATATAAATTAGAAGTCAAGGATGCCCATGCGTTGTAGTCAACGCCATCCAGTAGCATGACCGACTGCTCAAGTCTCTCTCACTGCATGTTATTCACTGTGTGTTGCACCATATTTATGTTTGTCTCTGTGGTGTCTAACTGCATGCACACATGTCTCGTAACGTGTTACAGGTTTATATGCAAGTATCACAGCCTCCACTTCCATCCATTCCACAGCACTGCTCACAGTCCGCTTCACAAAACCCTACTAATCAGGCACCTAGTTACAGAAGGCAAAGTGCTCAACCAAGCGAATCACCACAACAGTCACATGCCCCAGAGTTATCCTCTCCTCTTTCAGTAGCTCCGTCTACTAAACACAGTACTCCCTCTCTATCAACTTTGCAGACGGGTAATAGGTGTCGACAAGTTTCTGCTCCGTCTGATAATCTCAACAAAGCTTTAGCTTCCGTAAGCATTTTATCCAATCACAGTACGCCATCAGTCAATCATATTGATCACAGTCACAGTACTATCAGTTAGAGTATTAGTCACATTACTAGCCAAAGCATCTACAGTCACAGCATGAGTATCATCAGTATAGACTGAGCCCCATATCTACAAAATAATTTATTTTATTACCTGATAAAACTTAAAATTGGGTGGGGGTTCATTCCAGCTATTACAACAATATAGCCTAGAGGAATGTTGCTAGCATTTGAAGGCATTTTCAATTTTTAGAGGTAAAAAATCAAAAAATAATTGATTGTATCCTGCAGGTAGGCAGATAAACCCTTCCCACTAAATCTTCACAGTAATTAACCTTTCTTTGTGTTAAACTTCTTTGTTAGCCTCTACCCTGGGACAGTGTCTGTCTGGTACATATAAATAAGTGCATTTTGCATTTCTACATAATATTGCAACTTTTTGCATATAATTGGTAATTTGCAGTTGGGAAATCATAATTAGTTTTTTATTCACACCAAGTCAAGTCATACAATAGTAGTAAAGTAGGTTCTGTTTCACATCATCAATCAAGAGCCAGACTGCAACTGAGAGCTGAATTATTAGTGTAGTGGTGAATGCCTTCCATGATGATGACTACTAATAACTGTTGGATTTACCAAATCTATAACCTGGTAAACTGCTGTTTACCAACTCCAATGTTTCAAAAGCCTAATCATTTGAGAAAAAAATTCAACTAAATCAAAATTTAGCTCAAACTAGTTTAGATCGAAACTCATCGCTCTCCCTCTTTAGGGCCTATCGTATTAATAGGGCTTTAGTTTGGATTGATGTGCGATCACTCTCTCCCCTATTTGTTATGAATGAGACAATTTCATGACCTATGCACATCAATATATTTGTGGAGTTATAGCATCAATTCAGTGGCAGCAATGTAACGTTTAGGACTAGGCTCTGAGGGTATGCCGTCTGCTTTCACATTTAGACTTCCCTGAAGTAGAGATTTCACAAGGTTACGCCATATAAAGTCACTTGAGTCTACTAACTGGGTATTTGTAGCATAGGGACATCTAGTAATCCAGTTGTCTACAGAGTTAAACATCAACTGACTGAATTCAACCTTTACGGCCTTCACAATTTCAGCACAACAGGTCCTTTTGCAAAAAGGCTATTTTGCTTCAAATCAGAAATTTCCATTTTCACATAATGTCTAACAACGCCTTCGCAATCATCACTAATGATAATATTACACTAAATAACATTGATAGATTGTATTCATAACATCTTTGATTATCATTGGCATGTGTATGCATTCTATTCCAAATGTCGTAACGCTAAAAATATCCTGAACTGGCACTGTGTCAAAATGTTATCAATTCTAATTTATCAAAACTTTGACAATTCTATTGCATATAAACTATATAGATAGGATACTAATTATTGTAAGTATTCCCTTGCCCAGCTAGTTAGTTCAGTGCCAAAATAGTAGATTTACTAGCACACCCAGTACTTTGAAATGAGTATAGGTGATCAACTAGCTGTGACTTACAATGCAAATGGAATCTATACTCAAGCAATGCCTCATTCAATCATTTACTCTTTTAGATATACACGGATGCTAATCGTGGGAGTTATCTACCTTCCACATCCACTCCGTCTGCTCATTCCCCAAACTCATACGAAACTAATATTGTAAGTACACATCCTGTGACCTCATTTCCTGTTTCTGGGTCGCATGTTGTCAGCTGTACCACAATAACAATATCTGTTCACTGTTTGTAATGCTGTTGTAGTGTATACAGTATGTGTATGGGTGCATGTTGTTCAGCTGAATGTGTATTCTTGGGAGTTGCCTTTCTTTGGTATAAAGAGAAGGCAACTCCAGTGCTAATGTGCATTATTATAATCCGCTGTCCGTGCATTATCTGCTTTCGTTTCCTAACACTGTCTACTTTAGCTAAATAAAATCATCCTGGCAGACTTAATGGCTCCAAATTTTAACCTTTCACCGTGAAGGAGAGAAACGTGTTGATATTATTGTTGCGGATTATTGCGAGCATAATTTTGGAATAAAATTTGAGATCTATACACAGTGTTGTGAGACTGTGAAGTGATCAAGATAATATATTTTTCAGCAAAGTTTGTTGCTGTAGTTGTAGTGCATGGCAGTGTCTATTTACTAAATACCTTATGACTTAGTGAATTAATAAATTCAATAATTAATGACAAAGATTCAACATTAACCACCTACAGACTATGTTATTGGCCTAAACTTGTCTGTAAAATATACACTTGCATTACTTGCAATTACAACAATGACTCATTAATCAACATGATCAATCAACATGATCCCTTTCCTGACAATCACATCACTATCCAATCCCACTCTCTTGTGATCTGCTCCTAGGGTATGGTAAATAGACACATGCCATCTAATCTTTTAGCCTTAGTTCCTGCTATGTTTCATGTCTGCTTACAGCCTGCCATAACTCAGTTGGACTCTAACCTAGATGACGCTTTACATGTGCTCCAAGGCCATGCTGCCACTAGATATACTGACATGTCAGCCCATGCTACTTCTGCTGCCAGTAGTACAAATAATAAATGTTCAGCCAAATCTCATTTAACCGATAACGTTAGCAAACACATGGTACGTGGGTGTATTCCATGTTTCTTAACAATAATATGTTGTAGGCTAGTTGTATGTCATTGGGAGGTTGTCATTACCACCTAGGCCACTACTAATTTTTACCTTTTTAGTAAACAATGAGCATCACAATAATATATTATAGTCTCCAGTTTAATTCTACCCAGAATATAGAAGGCCTACATTATATTATTTCGATGGTGAACCTAGGAGTGACAACTCTTAGATTGTATTTTTAATGTAATTTCTGTAGGAGTGGCTACACATGGCTTCATTTGTTTCTCCATATTGCTCCACCATGGTTATAAATAATATAGGCCCTATCTGCAGTTTTTTAGCTTATCAACTGAATTTTCTAATAAGGGTTGCTTTTCACAGACCAGAAGTCTTGCTTTCTCCTAAATAGCCTTGTAAGGAAAGGCAACTCCCAAGTTCTCTGACTATAGCCTGTGGTGTAATCATGTCAACTTATTTCACATGTATGTGTTTCAGTGAAAAAACTCACTTTGCTGGCCAAAAACCTCTGTGACCTTGAACTCCCATTTCTAGCGTAATATTTTATTTAGCCAATTTTTTCAAATACATATTTCTAGCTTGTATTATAGACAAGCTTTGTCATCGACTTTTATTTTTTTTAACTTATTTTAACAGAGCATGCCCCAGTTTCCAACAGAAACTGCGACTAGTTCAATTGCAAATCCTGAACCAAAGTCCAAATCAAAGAAGCACAAACTAGACACGACAAAATCCATAGAAGAAGATGTATTATCCCCTTCTGACAGCTCTACATCTAAATCAGCCAAGAGGACACGATTCCCAAGTCCTGATTCTCCAGCCCCATCAGAAATTGGGTGAGTTTATTATCTAATTGGTTAAGTCATTTGATCCATGGAAACTTTGTATGGAATTGTGTTATACAGTGTATGTATAGATGCTGCTTTAGTAGTAAAACTAGCCTCAGTTCTAACATAACATGTTTTGCAGCAGTGAAGATGTTGAAGACGAAACACCTGAGCAGAAAGTAGAAAGAGAGAAGCAAAGACGTCAGGCTAACAATGCCAGGGAGAGAATTAGAGTGAGAGACATTAATGAGGCATTCAAAGAGTTGGGGCGTATGTGTCAGACCCATTTACAAACGGATAAACCTCAGACTAAACTAAACGTTCTACAGCAAGCAGTTTCTATAATACAGAATTTAGAGAAGAATGTAAGAGGTGAGTTGATTGGTGGAACTAAGCAGGAGATTGACACGCTAGCTAGACACACATAAAGACGGACACAGTTTTTTATGTCGGATGTCAGTTTCCTTCTTAAATCTATATAATGGTCAATGTTTTTATGACCTTTCAGTGTTGAAAACTAACACCTTTAGCTAGTTTTTTGTTGACTACTAGTAATGTATTTCCATTTGTTTTGGACACTTACAAGTACAATAGAAAGTTGATTTATTCCATTATTTGCATGAATGCGTGTTACTGCATAAACACAACCATGTAGTAACAGCACAGTAGGATAGTATATGATGGTACTGTATTACTCTAGAACTAAACTCTGTAAGTCAACATGGTCATTGCATACCAGGTACCGCTAAAACACTCCTTTACAATCACAGCTATGTCCTACTGTATTGTATCCTAATGCTCCAAAACTAGCCTTAAATTGGGGCCACCAGAGTTGGTATAAATACAACTGTTCTTGACTACTGCATTTGTGTAATATATTGTTGCAGAGAGAAATTTAAATCCAAAGGCAGCGGTGTTGAAGCGTAGAGAAGAGGAGAAAGGAGATAACCCCAATTCTGACCATAACGGTATGTTTATTTTCGTATAATATATTTGCTGCTCAGCCAGTTGGTTGACCAGGTACTAGGGATGAACATTTACCAGGAGTGAGTCAATGAGAGAACAACTCCAATATATTTTACATTATTCCGTTTATTGCTTCTCTTAACTACGCAATCGTAAACAATGTTTTAGGAGGAAATTCTAGGATGCGACAAGCTGGCGGATCCACACTAGTATACGGACCTCCACCTAATGTTCAGATGGACTTCTACGGTCATCCAGTACACACTCCGCACAGAAGAACAAGCGAAAACATGGTGCCACCGAATGTAACTATACCTAAAGGGGGCAATGGTGGTCCAATGATGTGAACACGAGGTTCAAACAGAAGTAGGTCAAACCACTCCAGTCGTAAGAGGGAGTGCTCAGGACGGCGCGTCACATGGTAACAGCGCCGTGAAGTCTTCCGTGTTGGATTAACAGTTGAGTGGTTATAATCTCATTCATGTTCTACTACCACAGAGCTTGTAGCTTTGTATCTTGTACATTTTTACTGCACAAAATGTACAAAAATCACCTTGTTATACTTAGAAATTCAGGCTTTTTACTACTCAATTTTGAAAATATATCAGAAGTTGTACAAGAAGAATTGCATTACTTACATGTATCTTATACTTATGCATTATGTGTTAGTAGGTTTTGAAGTTATTTTTATCACCAAGTAACAACATTTGATACGCAGTCTCACCTTTTGTAGCACCAAAGATTTTGTCTTTATTGTAGTTTCTATTTTCATTTTTCAACAGAAATGCATTATTTCTATTGTTTGCATTTAAGAATGGGTAGGTGGTTAATTATACATGTTTTATATGTAACGTGTATGTATGTAATTTAGAGTATTTGAACAAGTTTAAAATAATCTCCCCAAACCCTACATGTACTTACATGCACCTACATGTACTTACATGCACTACTATTACTGCTGCCATAATGGACTCTAATAATATGGTTTATATCCAATACTAGCTACATTTTATTATATAACTACATATTATATGGAACATAGCGAACAAGACCCTCAATATTAGGGTGACCAAAGCCTTTAGTGTACAGATCTAAATATTATATTATTTTGTTATTAAGTGCGCATTGTGCCTGTTATACATCTACTACATGTATTTGTATATAATATGTAACAAGGTATGATATCTGTGTGATTTCCATTGTTATTTCATACATTTATTATTAAATACCACATTACAAGTATAGTGCATTGCCATTTTACTATGAACAATAAAATATTACTGACTAACTCTTTGACATGCTTTGCTGTGCAGAGTAAAATAGAATTTGCTCCATCACATACAAATTTCTACTGGGATGTTTGGTGTCAGGATTTGGGCCAAGTAGGTTTACTAGTAGATAATCAGATGTTATGACATGCTATGGCAGTGCTCATATAGGGAGGGTTGATGAAGCAGAGTGACAACCCATGCAACCAAAAATGTTATACCTAATACTTTATAAAGATATTGTTTGGCTGTTGCTTACCATAACAATATGAACACCAACCTGCAACCTATCACCTACTTTCATATGGCTTAGCACAGTACAATACTAATAATCTTTCTAATGGCTGGCTTCAGTAGTTTTAGCAGCTCCGTCATGCTGAAGAGAAATGAACTGTACTTTCTAACATCATGAATCAGACTAGAATCCAGACCCTTTCAACCAACATCTTGATATCATAGCCTCCTTGAAATTTATATATACATGTATAACAGCTTAGAGTGTGTTTCAAACAGTTTCAAATTTGGTTGCTGGTATCCCTATAGGGGCCTATAAATTAAAGTCAATGTTAGTTTCTTCATTAAGAACTTAGTCTATGGCTTTACTTCATTATTTTCTTTCTACATGTAAATGGGTGCTGTAAGTTTGAAACACAGTCTAGGCTTTATTTATAAAAAGCCTCAACAAAATTTCTAGGAGGCTATGATGTCCAAAATAGTGGTTGGAAGGGGGTGTCCAAGGGGTGCATTTAGATCACAGTCTACAATTGGCCCCAGAAGCATAATTTTGGCTTTCAAAATACATAGCTTTAGTATTTTGAAAGTCAAAATTATGTTCCTGGGGGCAATTGTAGACTGTGATCCAAATGCACCCCTTGGACACCCCCCTTCCAACCAATATTTTGGACATCATAGCCTCCTTGAAATTTTGTTGAGGCTTTTTATAAATAAAGCCTAGACTGTGTTTCAAACTTACAGTACCCATTTACAACTATTAATTTCTATTTAGTGGACTTTAGTCTACATTGTGAGGCTTTATCTCATTTACTGCAATTACACCCAAGCCTGAGTTCCCTAGATTTACAACAATGGTTCTCATGGATACTCTATCACACCATTAGAATGTTAAATCACCTGGCTATAACTTTTTGTGAAATAATGCAGTTTTATTGTATCATTTATTATAATATAATAATATAATACATACATGTATGTAAAAGTGACATAAAATATCAAAAATCTTTATTGTTTATTGTATTTTTTAATATTTTATGAAGTTTTTTACATAACAATATCACAGGAAGTAACTATTGGGAATAATCCACACACAGTATACATAAAGATAGTGTACAGTACCCGGAATAAAATAACATAATTTGAGCAAGAGGAAAATAAAATTGAGAAAGGGCAACTTCCAATTATGATCAATAGCTTAGATAAACACAGATCCTATAAAAGTACATGTATATAATGTTTTATATAATGCAATGCCTACTATAATAGTGGATATGTATATACAGTATCTAATAAAAACAAAGTCTAATCTTCATCTCTGTACATCTATGCCAGAGAACACCATAACTGATATTAATAAAACAAGACACATTTTTTATGGCTTTTTGATTATTTTAAATATAATCAAAATCCCCAACTACTTCTATATGGAGTACTAGAAGTTTAAAGATGTCATCTAACGTGACCTAAAAGACTTTGAGAGATCGAGCGACATCCAGAGATCAACCCAGCTGGAGGTCTAAACTACATGTGCATGCTGGCCGTCACCATGACACCAAGTGTAACCTGAAAAAATTATAAGAGGAACGCCCAAGGCGTCCTTGATGAAGGTTAAGAAGCCAAGGATTGTCACCTATTACAGACGCATGCCAACACACAATCAAAACTAAATAAAAAATGTGTCTTGTTTTATTATCCATCATCAAACTATTAGCTCACACCAACATTTTGCAAATTAATAACTAGTATTATAGCTACATGTATATTATAGCTATGATTATACATGTATAATATAATGCAGCTAGTAGGTATATACATGTATATAACACTTTATATAATATACTAGACTTGAGTGTTATCTCTCCCCTGACCATATCAGCTCTCAAACGTTCTCGTCTGTGCTCATCTTTTTGGACACTTCGGATTCATCATCAACTTTCTCCTACTCAGGCTTGGAGCAGCACAGAAAACAATTGGGTAGATTTTCTGCCTAAACTCATGTAGGCCTAAAGATAATAATATGACCCAGTGTAACACAGTAAGTATGACGCAGCATATAGGCACAGTACAATACTATCTGTCTAAGTAATAATAGCTGGTTTCAGTAGATTGAGCAGCTGCCTCATGCTGAAGAAATGAGAACTGTACTTTATAAGATCATGATCATTTATCCCCCCACCCCCCTCCTCCCCTCCTAAATTGGGCAGGCTTACCAAGTACCTCTGTTCATTTAGGTTGGAATGGGGTACTAAATTTTGAGTTGAAAATCAGAGATTCTCCTGCAGAATCAGGGAGACTTGGTAAGCAAGTCTGATTGGGAGACTTGATAACTAATGGTTCACAGCATAATATAAGCATACTTATAATTGCTATATTATACAGTTGTCTTCTCTTTCTCTAGTTCTCTCCGGAAAGGAAACAACTCCAACAGGCTACATCTACAATGTACATGTACTTTGTTTAATTATTTTCATGGGAAGTACCCATGCTTGTTTTTAAAAGTTGGGAGTTGTTTTTGGAAATAAGATCTAATATTGTAGTAGGGATACTGGGGGCTTTGCTTCAGTCAATTCATTTACAATCTAATTCTCTGTTCCTGTGTATTTACTAGCTGCTGTTAACCATATAACTACTCTCTGCTATAAGACGTTATCAATGAAAACATTGAGATGAACCAATATACGATGTACAACCTGTCTAATAGGTATTATTTATATTTGATAGAAACAATTCTAACTACGGTAACAACTCTCTAGTTTTGGAAAAGTAATCATGAAATCTGGTTCAGCCGGACTAAAAACTGAGTACAGTATCTGTTGGTCAGTATTTGTACTTACATTGTATGTAGTGATAGTTTGACTAACGGGTGCCTGATTCTTGTAGTTGTCTCCTCTCTTGTTCATCCAATATTATGGGAATATGACTGTGTATCATCTGCTTATACAATATGAACATACATTATAATATACATTACATGGAATTATGTTATGATATTATGTTATGAATTATGATATTATCATATCATATTATTACCATTTCTCACCTAATTTGCCATAGTCCGAGATGGGTGGCTTTATTTGAGAGTTGTGTCACAGAATGTAAATAAGAGGCCATATTGGGCCCAGTAACAAGAGATTACATTGGTCAAACCTTTCTTTCGGTCATTTTGATTAGTTATAACGACCCAACATGGCATATAATGCCCTCCCAGTGACGTTACTCTCCCAATAAACTGCTCTGGCAAGGCTCCAAGCTCACAATCATGGCATGCCATTTTACTCTATCTTCCGTATCCTCGCTACTTCCCGACCCTATTTCCTCATATCTTCATTTACCGTGTCTAACTATCTCTGCTGAGCCTTCCTCTCCTCCTTTTCCCTGCATTCTCATTTCTGCTATCATTACTATTATATTATCATAATTCCATTTAATAATATGAGTAAGAGTTGTCTTCTCTTATCACTAAGTATTGCCTAGTTTCCTGACTTACACTCCGAGTCTTGGTTTAATTTGTGAATTAAAAGCTTAGATTTTATTATATTATTGTATTAAAAAGATGGCTCTAGACTAGGAAATTCAATAGAAATTTTCTACTTCTATCAATTTATATTTGCTTTAGATAATACTGTATAATATTGACTCAACAAACATGTATTATATAATTCAGTGTGTAGAAGATCTGAGGACACGCACATGCACACCTATACCTACACCTACACCTACAGCTACACCTACACCCACATCTACACCTATACCTACACCTACACCTACACCTACACCTACACCTACACCTACACCTACACCTACACCTACACCTATACCTACATGTACATTTACTGTATCAAACACATCTTACTACTGCGAAACATTTCGTCAGCCATCTTGTTATTGACTGGAACAGATTGTCTTCGTTTGATTCTCCTTTGTTCCATGTTTCTGGTACCGTTTTTTGCTCCTTTTGCTCTCTCTTTCACCTTTACCTCCTCCCATACAATTCCTGTATGTATATCACTAGTTGTGTGTCGCCTTACTAGAAGAGATCCGTGTTTCTCTTCTGTAACAGTTGTTCTAAGGCTAGCGCTGTCAGGGCACACTGCAGTAGCAAAAGATTCCTTTCCCATCTTCTCCTCTAGTAGAGAGATCTGTTTATGTAAACCAGTAAGTAATATAAAACAACAGCACATACTACATACTGATTGGCTAACTGCTGCCGTCTTATTACAAACATTGTATCTGTATGTAATATCTACATGTAGCTGTATAAGTATACATGTAGATATTATTTACCTATGGGCACTAATAAGCTATAGGCCATAGTTAGAAGTTGTCCTCTCTCAAGTTATCTTTCTCTTCGAAGTTGAGAGAGGACAACTCCTAATTATCATTAATAGCTTATCAGTGCCTACATGTACATGTACACGTATGTTGTTATTTACCACTTTGCAATCTATGGAAGAATTATATGTACACTGCGTGATAATCTTACAGCTATTATCATAAAATATTATTAAACTGTTCACAAAATATATGCCATTATATATTTTCCACTCCCTTTCCTTACATAATGGATACAACTCTAGTACCCATTCATCATTTCAAATTTTGAGTCAGTTAATTGGTATCAGTACTACCTTGTTATTCAGGTCGAGGATTGATCTATCCTTAATAACAAGCTGATGGTGAGCCATAGCGAGCTTCTCTTGTACCCTGTACATGTCCGAAGTTAGCTTCTTCACCTTCTGTTCACTCATTTGTCTAAATGCACAAAATAAGAAGTTGTCTCCTTCTAACTGCATCTCTCTGATTACAAATACTATATTCTTATCAGGGACTTTTGAGTTTGTCCTCAGGGCTGATCCTTGTGTTCAGTGTTCTAGCATGGTATGAAGAATTACCCAACTAGTTCATGCACTATAAAATTTTGCTAAGTGTACACGTTGAAATTTTAGGGCGGTAAAAGTGATTACATTAAAAATAATAAAGAAGAAAACGTACTATTTTTATTTAAAATTTAACTGCATGCCATTGGGTTCAGGTAACAAGAGTGGGGAGGCTGGTTAGCTCTTGAGGCAATCACCCAAGTTTCTTATGAGGACATTTTTAAGGCTCACTAATGGCTGTTGAAGTTTAGCTAAGAAATAGGTCGCCTCTCTCCTGCTACTAACATCTGTGTCGTGATAAATTGCTGAAAAGGGTGCTTGGCTTGAAGTTCTTTGGTTGATAAAAGATAGATATTATAAAAGAACGTGAATCAACATGGGGGAGGGGGGGGGGCAGTAGCAGATTATACCTGTAACTCTCCACTAACCTCTTTAGCATCATCTCATAGGGGTCATGACCTTCGTCTATAAAATCTATTAGTTCCTTTCTCACATCCAAATCTGTCACTTTCTTATCCAACTCCATTTTCAGCAGGCAGAGTTGCTGTAACAAAACAGAACCAGAAATAATATAGTGCTGTTTTTCCTTTCTATCGTGTGAGCGGGAGTTGTCTGCTTTTCTGTGTGTTGGTTATTGCTATAAAGTTATGAAGAATCAACAATCTAGTCTGGAACAGGTTTGTTTATAAGCAGTAATATATACATGTAAGACTATAAAGACTTCATTTTGCACAAACAATACAATGATCCACAGACCTGATCCAGTTCTAGAATGTTCTTATATTTTGCATCACACTCTGTCTCTCTCTGTTCCAGGTCCTTCTCTATTTTCTCAACCTACAAAGATGAAAATAATCTTTAAATTAATATATTTTGGTAAGTAATTTTGTAGTTAGCATTATTTAGCGAGCGGTTGCCATCTTCATGAACTCGGATAATATTTTTACCAGCGTACGTCCGGATTGAAATGAATGAAGTAGGTACACCTGCATGCAGTCTTGCAGATTAGCATAGTAGCTATAGTAGCTATAGTAGCTATAGTAGCTATAGTAGCTATAGTAGCTATAGTAGCTATAGTAGCTATAGTAGCTATAGTAGCTATAGTAGCTATAGTAGCTATAGTAGCTATAGTAGCTATAGTAGCTATAGTAGCTATAGTAGCTATAGTAGCTATAGTAGCTATAGTAGCTATAGTAGCTATAGTAGCTATAGTAGCTATAGTAGCTATAGTAGCTAAGAAATTGGTGAATTACTAAAATGGGAGAAATTATGCTCTGGTGAGATTCAAATTCAAACCCAAGACCCCATGAATGATAGTCAAGTACTCTACCACTACACTATCAGGTCCATAGTGATTGAATGGGGGAAAACTAGATATTGAAATAAGGGTACACGCCTCATGGCCATATAACCATTAGAGTTGAGGTGGTTACACACCGCATACTCCCGTATAACCATTATAAGCTGCTGCAACTGGTTACTGTTTTTCTAGTACTAGTACACTTAGGAAGTGTAAATTATGTGTAGCCATATCAATCTACTATGTCTCTTTTATCTGATGATTGCTATATATTTCATTCCAGTATATAGCATAAAACTAATAGTAATAAAAGAGATAAAACAGCAAGATTCTACCAAATATCAATCTACTAAATATGTAATTAAGTGTTTTAAGTTGAACAAAAATTATTTTAAAAAATGGTTTACTTGTAAACATTTTATTTATGTGTAATGTGTATAAAGCAAAAATGTATTACTTTGTAAAACTTACACACATTTGTCACCTAAAGTAACATAAGCATTCATGCACCTAACATCATTATTTTCTCTCTCAACCAGTCCATGTGACTGGTTTGCTGGTGTAAACTGTGTAACTTACCTTTTCAACCTCCATAGCCACCAGTTGTTGATCAGTTGACTTAGAAGAAATCATGGTACAGGTCTGTGTGATAGTCCAGCGTACTCTGCTTTGCAACCAGGCAGTTTATATTCAACTAACCTTACCTCACACTGTGCAGCTACTGTATAGTAGTATTTAGAGTAAAGGAGTTATAAATCTACCTGTCATGTGAGGTTATGTAATATCTATATTGATTTGTTGCACTATTATTTACTCCATTTATTTCACAAGCGATTATAACACTTTTGGTTCAATGTGCAAGGTGTGTCAGAGAAGGTGGATAACCTACCAGCTTCCCAATAGTGTGTTTGACACTTTGCCTCAAGTTGAACTAATTATTATTGTATTGTTGAATTGATAGAAAACTAATTTTCTAGATTGTGTAGAGCACACTGCATATCATAGTAGCTAGTTAAAAGCCTCATTTCAGATTTGAGTATATTGCAAATTAAGAACTCCTTTCTCAGGAAGGAAAACATTGAATCACTGAATCACTAATCCTATAATTATATTTAGTAGTATAATTAAATATGTAGTATATTACATTGTATAAATTTTACTCCAAGAGTTGTGGTAAAGAGTAAACTATACACTTTCTTTCCTTCCAGAAAAAGAGACTTCTCATGCAACAGTAAACAGATAACATGCCACAATTTACCAAGTCCAAAGTTTGGTGCAAGAATTTAGCACCAACTCTCTAGGAGTCTAGGTGATAGAAAGGTCGTTCTCCTGATATCTAGAGTTGCTGCTTTCCCAATTAATTCCTCCAAGAGGAATTGTTACAAGCAAATACTGAGCACCTGGTAACACTAGTTTTATGTACATGTAGATAATATAATTTTTCACAGCAAATTCCAAACATTAGCAATATTAGTAAAAATGTTTTCATGCAACAAAATTTGCTGGCCAAGAAACAATGATACCAGTTTTACACCAAGATACAAAGTAGATAAAAACTATTCTTAACTAGTTGGTAAAGTTTTCTTGCAGAAAACACAAAATTAACTAAATTGTTCTATTTACTTCTGATATAATTGTCATTGGGCATGTAATGCACAAATAGACAACTTGAACTTGTATTATATATATCATAACATACATTATACATGTATACAATGTACGTTAATCCTATATGAAAACTTTTTTGCTGCATATTTATACAAAGTTTTATAGGCCATATACTATGTTGCTGCCAAATTGAACAGCTAGCAATAAGATGTCTAGAGGTATTGGGTCTGGAGACTTGATTGGCTAATATTATTATCATTTACGTCTAAGCTTGATGGATGGGAAGGTTATTAACCAATAGGTCTGATAGTTCTATTTAGACTAAACTATAAATTATATAATCATTACTTATTAAATGAGTATTGAACATAAATTGAATTAAATACCATGAATTGGGAAATAATATTGATTTATTTATCAGCCAGTCTAGTCATGCAACATACATGTACAGGTAGAAGAGCCCAATAATTGATAACCACCTTTGCTTAGTAGACGCTCACTCAATATAAAACAAGTCAAATTATTTCTAACTATAATTCAAATTTCTTTGGTATTGGCTGTTGGTTAAAACAATTTAATTAAAACTATAAAAAGGCTACTTTGTACTACGGCTAAAATACAGTGAAATAATATGTAATAGGCCTACACTCTTCTAAAAGACTCAAATCAAGGCTCATAGTTAAAGATAATCTTTGCATTGCAATAATGACAAGGGATCATAACTCCCTAGATGATCATTAACAATAAATTGATTTTATGTAATAATACCAATAATTATTGGAGATTATAGCACAGTGGTTGCATTGATATACATGTAGTTGTTTAAAGTATTTAGCTCTCTTCTCAGATTCTGAGGTCATAACAGCTACTAATTCCAGTTCTTGTTCTGCAATTCAAAAGTAATGGGGAGATAATCAGACTAAAGTACAGTGCAGTAGGAACAGTATGCCAACACAAGAATTTACTTGTAGAACATTAGATAGTGGATAATGCTGATGACCAGATAGAAGTGACCCGGATATCTTGTATCTGATGACCACATATCTGATGAATGAATTTTAATAAGAAAATGTGCAATAAAAGAGAGAAAAACACCATCCCTGGCAGTTCTTAGAAATCTAGACAGTCCTGCTCTTAGTAAACAAGCTCTGCATCTACATGTAGTTTACCTTTAATAAGTTTTCATTATTGTGAAATTATCATGGCAGGAGCCAGTTCAAGTTTTTCTATACATAATTTCAAAATAATATGCTATTGCAATATAACGTTTGTTAGCAGACATGTGCCAAGCAGACAAATACTCAAGCCAAGAGTGAAGTAAGAGTACATATTTCTAATTGGTAAAAAAAACCTTTGGTAGAGCTTGGACATCTCCTGGAGAGAAAGGGGCCGTATAAATATATATATAGGTATAAATATAGATATATAATTAGGAGCTATCCACCCACCAGCGATTTAGCTGAATAGGGCATAACTTTAAATTTTAGGATGCAACTTTTGAGTTTAAGCATTTTCTCATGCATCGAGAATAAATAGCAAGTTTCTCTGTAAACTTTGCTTTAGCATTTTGAGGCAGAGCCATAATGGAAAGTTTCCAGCTGTCGCGACCGGCAGCAAGAAACTATGATACGTAATAGATGCTAAGGTCAATAACTGTTATGTAGAGTAGACTGTAGAGTAGAGTAAAGTCATTAAAAAACTACTAGATGGTTTAGTCAAACTGAGGAGAAGGTAAATGAAATTTTTTTTAGTTATAATACAGAACTGAAAATCCCAGAATCGAATACAGCGGCAATTTCTTAAGTTCCATTAGCAGCTATTATCTGCTAGTTGATGACACATAATGTAAAATTTTTACATTTTATAAAATGTTTTTATGCAAGGAAAAAGCAGCGTATAATATAATAAAAATAATCGCCAAACCACCTAACACACCGTATGAGTTGCATCTAACTAAAGACTGTGCTCCACTAACCTAGTGTTAGACTGTGCTCCACTAACCTAGTGTTAGACTGTGCTCCACTAACCTAGTGTTAGACTGTGCTCCACTCACCTTGTGTTAGAACTGATAGAGTAGCGCATCTATCTTAGTAACAACTTCATCAACATTCTCCTTAGAGAAACACATGGGTGGTTTAAACTTGAGCACATTCCCATAAGGTCCGTCACTGCTGAGTAACACACCGTCGTGTCGTAACCTACCAATGACATGCAAGGGTATATCAATGTTGCTAAATCAAGTGATGTTACGCTAAGGGTGTGTAGCATGGGCATTCGATAAAAATCTATTATTTAAACAAACACTGCACAGTGTGGATAAGGTATCACTTTTAGAAAATTGCCCTTTCATTGTGGCTTATATAAAACTTGTCCCGTTCATTAAACCAGTTTGGTCGGTGCTAGAAACTTAATGTAAACACCATTAGATAGCTCTTTACAAGACGCTCCGGAGGATTTTTTCAGATTTTTTCCTTAAAGCGTCAAAAAAGTTTTAAGGCCAAAAATGACGAAAAAAGTGCAAAATTTGTCCCGACGTTTTAGAAAATTTGAAAAGTGCTAGAGAGTTGCTATAGACACCATTTTATAGCTCTTAAAAAGATCTTCTGGAGGATTTTCTCAGATTTTTTCCTTAAACCATCATTATTGAATTATCGGGCATTTTGTCTATTTTTTGGGAAGAATGTAACATTATAGAGGGTCCATTCCAGCCAGCATAGCACTGGTCAAAATTGTCCCATCTTTACACAACTCACTTTAATCTCTAGCCATTGTATTACTGTGTAAGACACAAAAAAAGTTTTTGCAATAAAACTTATAGTTTTCTCTCAATTTGGCTGGAAGTGCACTGGATCTACAATGAAATGTTCCTTATATAACATAGTAGGCTATGCGGCTGGGCACTGCATTGAGTTCATTCAACCATTGAGGCTTCGCGCCAACAAAGTTAGCTAGAGCAACTAGCCAATCACAGTAGGTTATTATGTTGGCTAAATGCCACAAATAATAGGCTATGGAAGATGACACAAGGCAACAATAACATAAAGCTGGTACTCCAACCTAGCACCCAATGTATTACTGCATATTATTATGAAGTACATGTACATTTATGCCCAGTGCTGGTGTACAGTGTATACATTGTAGACAAACAGTCAGTGGGATACACATGTACATTGTACATTCTGTATTGCATTTACAGCTATGTGCGAATTCATATGAATGCCCTTCATTCCGCTTGTGGCTTTTACAGTGGCTTGCAGCATCAGTTTTCATGCTATGTTACCAATGTATAATTATCAACAAGTGCAGAATTTTGTGCTCTACAAAATGATGCCTGATATATTGTTTATATGTATTAATCATGCTAAGCTAATCCAGATAGGTTAGTTATACTAAGAAGATTAGTGCCATGCTACTGCTGTGGTACATGTAATATTATGGAGCATGAACATTGGATATTTATCTTATCAAGGGTGTATATGCAATGCTTATACCTTGTCCATAAAATCACTTCTCATTTGCAGAGTTACATTGTCAGAATACTGCGCCACATTTCAGCTTTCAGCCTCCGATAGAGGCAAAATCCACTGTATTACCCCAAATGTCAGCAACAACTTTTTATAATATTGCTGAGGTGCAGAATAATAGCACAACAACAAATTTTCTGCCAAAACCAGGCGCATGGTTTATTCATACACTTGGCACAGTTTACATCCTTATCTCTTTGTGGTTACATTAATAAACAACACAGCTGCTACACAAATATCAACCTCTGACCCAAGCTCTACATATCACTGACTGCATCCTACAGCAGACAAAGACAGCTAGATCCAGCAGTGCTAACACTGCATGAAGGAAGTAATTGTGATAGTGGTCCTGATGTCAATAAGGTAAGATGAGTTACTTATTTTATATAGTGGTTACAACAGTTTTGCTTAGACTGCTTACAAATTACAATGGTGGACTCTACAGTATTTCATTATGGCATTAGTCATTTAATTCAGCTTTTTTGTCACGATTACTGCATATTCCAGCGTGTACAAAACAAATGTACAAGTCATGTATCAGTCATGTAGCATAGGCGGCACATAACTGCATGGTTGTTTTCTACGTGTTTATGTACGATATTGTATATTATGCATCATGTTACTTACATACATTTATTTGTTCCATCGCGTTATATACGTACCGTACTACATGACTGTAGCCTATATTACATTGTAATATACATTTATATTGCATTGTAATATACATTTATATTACATTGTAATATATATTTATATCACATTTCAATATACATTTATATTACATTGTAATATACACGTATACACATTATAATGTGATGCACATGTATAAATACAGTATAATAGACAACGTATTACTTCTGAAGGAAATGCATTGGTACACATAGTGTTATTATCCTTACTTCACGCATCTTGTTCAACACTTAGCCATGTCAACGTAGCAGGACATACAAGTACTTATACTTGAGTTGATTGTAACTACTAATTAAATGCCAAGCAGGAAATTTTGCATGGTTAATTCTAGTTGTGTAATTGCATTTTGTTATATTTTTACCACCAAAAGTTAAACTATAATATGTATGATATGTGCTTTTCATCTTAATTACACCAAAAACTCACATGGAATCACATCGTTTGTTCAACAGCAGATCTACAGTGTGTAATTGTCATGGGAGATTTGTTCATATTGTATAATAGATACTCAGTTTAGGCTAAGCAACTTGTAAACTCATTCTTGCTTCAATTACTTCAAAAGCTTGCTTATACCTCAATAGAATTCCTCTTTTTAGTTTTTAAATATAGGCTACTATGCCGAGTCTAGTGGCAAATTTATCTACAAGACCAAATGTTGCATGTATGTGTTAGTGAGCCTCCCAACTTATAACTTATCACTTTATTTTTTATATTCATCGTAAATGCATGCTTCTTTTCTAGTGCAATGTGTTTATCTTGTGCTACAGTATTGTCATGTTTACTTTTTTACAGACTCATTCTAATACTGAGTGAAAAAATTAAATTGAACACTATCAGCTACACAGTCCTAGACGGCCGCATTACTGACTGTAATAGCCATACCTAGCTGTACATTGCACATACATGCAACTGATCCAGTTCTACAGTAAAATACCTACGTAGTGGATACTGTTTGTACCTGGTCAAAAGAGAGAGAGAGACAGAGACTTGATGTCAACATGTCTTGCATGTACTACAAAACGTTATTGGATTAATGATTACTAGTGTGGAATGTACAGGCACAGTATATGCATGCAAAATTCATTTGTACATACTTGTATATATTCAATTTTACTATATGCACTATAGCAGAATCTGGTTGAAATTGCAGCTGAATTATTTTCAATGTTTTTTCCTCTGATGACAATTCGAGGATCAGTATTAAAATATGAGAAATAAAATTATGTCTAACCTTTCTATATATTACTTTATTACATATTCAAGATGATTCTGAATATTATTAAACACCAAGTTATAAACTACATGAAAACTTGTAAATAATTAACATCAAACTCCATGTAGGCATATTATATGGTACATCTATAATATTGGTATTGTACATAATGCTGGCATAACTGCTCATTACATGTCCAAGTACGTTCACAGATGTGTTATAGTGATGTGTAGCGCAATGCAGTGCAGCGCAATGCAGTGCAGTGCATTGCAGTGCGGTGCGGCGCGGCGCAGCGCGGTGCAGTGTAGGGTAGTGTTATTAGTTTAGTGTAGTGTAGTGTAGTGTAGTGTAGTGTAGTGTAGTGTTGTAGCGCAGTGTAGTGTAGTAAAGTGTAAGGACTCTATTTAATCCAGTGGGTTTGTATTATACAGCCAGCAGGCAGTGAGTCAGTTTTTTAGAAACTGGAATAATTATTACTGCTAACCACACTCATCAAATTCTGCATTCCTCTATGTGCCCTTTGACCCCCTATGTGTATTAGACTGCAATAAGTATAGGATGGTCATTGTAGCAGCTGCTATTGTCTGCCATCCTAACTAGTAAATGCTCAGCAATAGAATAATAACAAGTTAGCCTTAGCTCATTCTATGTTACAATTCTAGCAGGTAAAGAAATTTCATTGTTTGCATCTGTTTACCCCAAATTGCAACCACTACAAAACATGGAATTCAAGCTACTGTTAGATTTACACATAAAGATAACATAACAGTAAGGCACATCGTTTTGAAAGAAAATTGTAATATCTAGTCAACAGATTGTAGTACATGTATATATATTGTGATGGTACAGGACATTCATATACGACTCCAGTTACCAGAAGAACCCGGCAGCACCCTAAGTGCCTAGTAGTTGTCACAGTGCTACTCAGCTAACACTCATACTCTCATAACTAACTGTTCGTATGCTTATACTCAACTGCATTGCATGTCTAAACCATTCATTTATTGTCTATATAGGTGTGTCTATGTGTTTATACTCACTTTACTTAACTACATACTGATGTATATACTTGTATGATAATTACTAAGTCTTTTAGTGCCTTTTATACCCATGTACAGAGGCCCGACCTCTCAGAATCACTTGATATTCATTTTGTTCATGAATTGGATCATTATAAGCAACTTTTGTAAAACCTGACCCATTTTGGGTCGGCCGTCGGGCTTCCGGCGGCCATGTTGTTGCGCAACTTCCGGACGACCCTACGTCGTCTTTTCCCGACACTACGTCGGGCGGAAGTCTTTATACTATATAAAGGGCATTGTTTCACTGTTCATTGTCTCAGTCTTCACTTGGCTTTCAATAAAGACACATCTAAATACTTGATACAGAGACTTTCACTTCCTTTTGTCAGGTCATTCGCTTAGCGAACCGCCTACTAGGTCGGATCACTTTCTTTCAACGTATAGCCTGAAGGTCAGATTTGGGACCAGATGGGTCGTCTCTGGTAATTATTGGGCTACTGAGACCGCTCAATCTTTCATGTAATGAGAAGGCCTAGCACCACTCATAGGCACTTCAGTTTTGGGTTGGTAGTCGCCCAAGGACGACCGCACGAAATACCAGAAACCATTACAATATTATAGTTAAACGACATTTCAGAAAAATCTTGTGAAACTTGGGTGAAGCTTGTTGATGACATACAATTAATGTACACTCTATGTTCCATTGCTACAATAGTAGATTTCCAGCACTGAATATTTTACTACTGCAAAATACCTCTAAATTGATGCCATGTACTTCTATGTGAATAATGTATATTGCACTGTACATGTAGGTGGATCTGTCACACTAGGCGACAGCTCATTCAAATGATCCTGAGATTACACACAGCACTCAAGTACAAATTATGGTGGTTCGGACAATCTTGCTCATAGAATCTATACAAAATAGTTTGTCATAAATATTCATAAACATTTTTGCATGTGTTATTTGTTTGCATAATAGGCTGAGAGGCAAGGTGAATGTTTTAACCTTATTGCTGCATTATGTAGTGGTTTTGTGCATAAGAACTGAAACTATACCCACAACCAACATCCATGCACTTGTACAGATACATTTAGATGTATCTGTCCACTATCAAACCCCCTAATACAGTATGGCCAAATACAATTGGCAAATACAATTGGCATAATGAAATACATGTGCATGTACATACAAATACCTAGCACACCACAAGGCACAAACTGAGAGTTTATAACCTGTGGACAAAATACCATGAGCAAGCCTACCATAGTAGGCTGAAATATAATATCATGTTAACTCATGCGTATTATAATGGTTCTGCTTGTATGATAATTATTATCGGGCAATGGTCTGCAGTAGCTCAGTTAGATAGCAGCAAGGCGTGAGTGCTGGTAGACTCGGGTTCAATTCCAAGCAGAAGCTCGTTTTTCACGGCCAACAGATAACAATGGGGGAGCAACTCCAAATTATTCACAATTCCTTAAATTTGATACCTTATCTACCCTGTGTGAATCATACAATGCTACCTTCTTTCATGAAAATGTGTTACGCACTGAAAGTTATTTTATTCTTTAGATGGCAATAAAATTATTGGAATATAAATAGCAGCTTCATCTGCTTTGAGGCTGGCTTTCTTTGATATACAGAAAATGGTTGGTAAATGGAGAACATTGCGCTATCAGATATTGAGACTTACTTAGCAACGATGTAATTGGCCAACTCTGT
This sequence comes from Bugulina stolonifera, assembly GCA_935421135.1. Taxonomy (NCBI): domain Eukaryota; kingdom Metazoa; phylum Bryozoa; class Gymnolaemata; order Cheilostomatida; family Bugulidae; genus Bugulina; species Bugulina stolonifera. Next base: position 8,604,129 of record OW285194.1, read on the forward strand.
AGCAGGTTCTCTGGTCTTTTGGTCAACGACAAGGTCCAGTCCAACAAACAAGCCATGACCTCTAAATAAAGATCGTCGCATACAAGTCATAAAATATAATAATATGCATTGAGTAGCTGCTTACACGGGTAGCCTATTTGTGCTAAGATACATGGTAATCCCTCTGGCAACAGGAAAGATTGGTAAAGATTCCCATTTGCGGCTAATTCCTTTTTATTATGTCAGTTTCCACTTTCCAGAAGCCCCACCACTCACACAGAAGAGTCTACCATATTTATTTGATGTGCAGAAACCTTACCTGCTAATTTTACTTTGCTGCGTCATCATGAAAGAATTGAACAAACTGTTTATCAGAAGAAAATTTATGTGCGCTACAATGTTCAGAGGGAGTAAAACTGTCAAGTCAAAGCAGAAACTGGATTCCAATTCCCGACTAAAGACTTTATAGAATTTTAGTTACTCGTTGTGCTTTGCTCACCTGACTTGTCCGATGCAATCATGCCTAGTGGCCAAGTTGGTAAGACGCTCCATTAGATAGTCACCGACAGTCTTGGCGTTATCCCTCAGATTTTCAGACTCAATGACCTCTAGAACTGCCAGAGCAATTGCACACGATACAGGGTTGCCTCCATACTAAAACAGGTTAGAGCTAATACTAGCTCCTAGGTCTACAACTCTTGCTTGTAGAATATACATGGCTACATGCTGCCTACATTATTTCTAAAATAGAACAGAGGAGTAATATTATGTTTATAATCATGTCTATAAGCTTTTATTGTAGCTACAGTTTGACTAGTCAAAAACTTGAGGAAAATTGTAAACTACATTTAACTCATACATGTTGCATCTTTCCACGGAATGGAAGATTTGCAGAAGAAATGAAAGCTGCGTTTATACTAATACAAGAAAAGAATTTATTCATTGTTTTAGAGCCTCAGGTTAAAAACAATTCTGCTAACGTAATGTATGTCATACTCACTGACCAATCACGAGAGGGATAAGAACCTACCGTATTGAAATATGGGAGTTTGAACCTATCAGCAACCTTTCTGGTTGTAACAACTGCTGCTATTGGGTGCCCGTTCCCCATTGGCTTACCGATAGTCACAATGTCTGGTACAAAATCTACAACAACATTGAATGAATATGCATACTGTAAAGTTGTCTTCTCCCAGACAAGGAACTAATTTTATCCAAATCTTGCTCTCTACTACTGCACCTACATAGTAACAGTACATTAATTGTTCATCTAGCAATAACAATAAAAAACAGCTTGACCCTTGTTCCCAGAAACATAGAAAATATTTTGATTTAGAATTTGGCAATCCACTCATGTAAACAATATTAATTACATGGATGACTTTTGCATTGTTTTAAACTGATACTGAATGTGTGTACACATCCTTTTGTAATAAGCAAGGATAAATAGGCTACCTCCATATTTGAACAGGATATTGAACAGTTGCCAAACCAGTTTTGTTTGTAACTTGTATTTAAGTGATTGTTAGACAACTAATGACAAAGAATAATAAGCCTAATATAAAACTAAAGCAAATAAGATGATGAAACAGCCTTCAGATTTCAGATAAATTGACTTCTAGACAATTCCAGATCTGGCTGGAGATAGAATTATTGACAATAATTTACTAAATAAATATTGGGTTTATGTCAAACATGGGCATTCAAACTATCAGACTTGAGATAAAGCTCAATCATAACACTAAATGAGATTAGTGAATGTAAACACACATTATTATCGCAAGAATTTCAGAGGTGTGCTGAGTATTAACCAATCAAAAAGTTTCGTTATGGGGGTGTGTCATACACCAACCAATAACAGAGTCTGATAAAGCTGTCTGATAATAAATGCTGCATTAGTAGTTTCTGCTCTATATTGGTAGTAGACTAAGTTATACAGTTACCTGCTCCATATTGCTGGAAGGCCCACCAATGGTCTCCAACTCTGCCAAATCCAACCTGAACCTCATCGGCTATTACCAAACCACCGCATTGCTCCATCACACTGCAAATAACATTTACATACATTGTATTTTTTGCCACCCATTAAATAACTCTGTGCTCCCAGAAACTGATATACAAGTATACTACATTTAGGTTACAATGTACATTACATGTATGCATACCTCTAATGACCTGGCTATACCTCGCCAGTGTCCTTGAGTCCAGCACATGTAGTTCGGTTTACCATCACTGATCTACATTATGAAGCTAACTGGTGGTTGAACTCAAGGACACCGTGAGGTCAAAGTATAGGCAGGTCATTAGAACAAAAATGGATTCCTATTCAGGTCACTCTCTTTCATGCACACAGTGTATGGTATGATGCTAAATATAGCCTCGGATACAGGGCCACACAGTGACGACCTCTCCCTACTGGCTCTCACCAAAATCAAACCAGGGGAAGTTCTTTTATCTGTCTAATCTTGAGCAACCACCTAAGAGACAAGCATCTAGGGCATTTAAAAATTCTGTACCTTATAGAACTACGGAGAATCTTCCACAAAATAGCAACAGGTTTTAACTACACAAGGGAGATAATTCCTTTATTCTTCAACTCGCCTTTTAATTCCTTTAAGATATCCAGGAGGATAGATAAGTTGACCTCCACAACTCTGCATGGACTCTATGATGATCCCTGCAGGTGCTCTGTTACTTTCTCTAAGTGAATCAACTACCTGCTGTACTTCCTGAACGTAGAGGTCAGTGAGTTGTTCAGTAGTGTGTTCATCATCCCTATATTTACCTCTGTATGAGTCTGCAGCCGGTACCTAATCAACCAATAATACGCTAATACGTCAGCCATTGATATAGTCAGTTTTCTACTAATCGGGAATTGTCAGCATATAACGTGCATTCATATAAGTATAAACACAAATATACACCTACACCATATGCATACACACTAATGCAGATATGCATGAATGTTTATATTCTAATAATCAATTATTGGAAATTCTATAATATAACTCCATCCTCTAACTACAGCATGTATTAACTGCTGACCTCTACCCCAGAGGTCAAAGCAGTAATTCAGGATACACAGCAGAATTTCGACGAGCACTCATTGTGGAAACAGATTAGAGTGATAGAAGTGCTAATATTCTACCCATTTACTTTTGTTAGGTCCTTAGTCTACCACAGCTGACTGTGCTATCAAGTTGGCCTTAGATTTAGCTAAGCATGCAGTTAGGTTAGGGTGCTCATAAGAATAAAGAAGACAACTTCTCAGTCTTTAGTTGTAACATAGACTATCTCATTTCTGTTTAGTAACATGAAACATCAGTAAGAGGACCAGTTATGATACATCACCTACCACATGCGCCCATTCAGTCTGGTACATAGCTGAGGTCTCCACATCTACCTGTTTCCACTTGTAAGGGTTGATCTCCTGCAGAGAGGTCACTGTCCCATGGTAGGCACTAAAATCATGAAAAAGAGACCGAGGCTAGCCACGCCCAGTAGATTAAAGAACCAATAAAAACCTTCTGTCTTATATCACAATAACAAATAGCTGCTTACTGGAACTGTGCTGCTAATTGGAACATGGAATTTGCACAACCATTCAACAAGTACTGTCCAATATAAACGACACAACATATAGGCCGCTTTAATTGAGGGTGTGTGACTAAGAAGTAATGTCAAGTGAAAAGTAATGTCACATTGAATCAAAATTCTCCAAGATAAACTAATGAGGACATACTTATCTAAGGTGATGACATCACGTCGATGATTGTACATCCGCGCCATTTGCAGCGCCAGATCATTTGCCTCTGAGCTAAAATATAGGAAGCAATTAAGATGTAGATAGAGGATTACAGGGTTCAATATATTAATTTTTACCAGGTACTCAATTACAGCAAGTCTAGTGTCATAAAACAACATCTATATACATGAATTACTATATAAATGATCTTATTAATTTATATGCCTTGGTTCCAAAACTTTCACAATATCACCTATTGCCAGCCTGAAAAAATAACACATTCATATACTTTTTTGAAAGGGTAGAACCCAGGCTAAACTTAATTCCACATGCGCATGTACCATGCACTGAGAATATGCGGACATCTAGACTAAAGTGATTTCTTTATCCCACATACGAGTACATTATGATTGTATTCTCTATAAATATAAATACAATGGCATCTACACCTAGAGGGCTTTACCCTGAGTTGGTGAAGTAGCATACAGATAGATCTCCTGGCATAGTCTGAGTTATCCTCTCAGCCAGTCTCGCCAGATTGTCATGCAGGAAACGATTGTTAGTGTAAAGTTTGCTCATCTGACTAACGGCAGCCTCGACAACATGTGGGTGGCAATGGCCAACTACAATTATAAGATTTAATAAATTCAAGTGGATAAATGAACCTTACTAACACTAAATCATGTATAATAGGCAGCACGAAGCGCCGACAGCCAATAACACATTGTAATAGGCCATACCATTTGAACTGCATGTTTTGAGGTCCACGATGGATGACATGTACCATGTGCCAATGTATCATCTGCCAACGATATCTTTGGAATATTAGAATAATTAATTAAGAAGACTAATCATGCATGTTGTCACACCACTACATGCATGAACCAGTTCTATAGTGTATAGTACATGGTTTATTGTATTCCATTCAAAGACTTTAGTTATTGATCTTTGCATTTCCCTTGTTCGTCATCCATCTACTAGTTTCTATTATGCAGTGGAACATTTATGCCTACGTGATATAATGCACTATCGTATCGTAGCTACTGAGATAAGTAATAATAGTCCTTGTTCATGTATACCGTAGGTTACGAATACAATATGGCTGCATGCAGACGTGTAACATTTAACACGTAAGCGTTGCATACTGCAACTACCTCCTAATTTTATTAGATAGTTTCTGGGAATATTGTAAGATGAATGTGATCATAGGTTGAGGATGCTATTGAGCAATAAATATAGTATACAAATATCTAAATACAGTATACTGTATGAACTTGATTTATGCTGTACTGCAACTGTGGCGAGCATAACAATTTCAGGTTTGAAAAAAGGTGCTAAAGAGGAATGTGCTCTGTGTAAAATGTGTAAATTTCCTAGATTCTCATTTTTTTTTAATTATTAGTCCATAGTGCAAATATTGGAATAGCCTGAAGTCCTATCTCGCTAAGTAACTAGGCTAGGTACCAGCTGCCGATAAGCTTCAGGACAATAGCCAAGGATCTAGAATCAACCGCAGCTGAACCTTTTGTGACATTCTTGAGCACATGTGATTTACCCCTACCCTCTTCCTTATCAAACTAAACAAATATTTTGGCATCTTTAATATATTTAGTAAAATAACTAGAGATAGTATAAACAATATAATATTAATTATTGTATACACTTGAACTCTAGTTGGACATTGACCCTAGATACCAAATACTGCGGAAATTTACCAAAAGAAAGGACTTATCTGGCAATGGCTTGCCAAAAGACACTGAACTGATAAACAATTTGGAGCCAAGCCTCAGCCTAAGAGGCCTTTTCATGTGCTTGGCAACGCTTATGAAGAAAGCTTAACATGTGGCTGACCAGGTTTACAAATTATCTTGGCAATTAGAGTACTCAAATCTGAAAATAAAAGACTTCTGGAGAAGGGCTGTGTGGCATTTTAAGAGAGAAATTGTCACCTACCATGAGCCACATTGTTAATACAGTCAAGATACCGATGGCCATCTTCATCATACATATACTGTCCTTCACCTCTTTCTATTCTCAACGGAGCTTGCTTAAAGAAGAGCATACAGCTGGGCCTGCAAATGGAATGTATAGAAACCTATAGAGGTAGACGACAATGATTAAAAAGGATAAAAAGAGAGGTCCCAACTATTTACTGTGCATAAATTACAATAAGTTCTGGTTTTTCATCGTAGGCCACCTTTAGTATACATGATTGTACATGCCAATAAAGGACATTAGCGTCTCTGTATAACTGTTGAATTCCTATATGAAGCCGACCTTTCCAGCCAGCCGTCTGGCAGCTGGTTTGGCCTGGTCTGCTGGTATGACCAGATATCTAGTCAGTTAAACTCACCCATATTTATTTCTTCTGATGTCCAATATCTCTGACGTGCTCAGCCTTGGTGTACTGGAATTTTCACCATTGCCATTACTCGTTGAAGTTGACAATCCAAATTTTTCAAGTGAAGAAATCCCATTCTTAAAAACAGTTGCAACGTCGTATATGCATTATTGTAACAAATACCAGTAGCCTATATGCATGTACGTCACAAGGAAAATATTCCAATTCCTATAAGAGGGAAAACCTAACAGCTAACACCTAACGACTACTCTAAGTACATGAACCTACTCTGTTATAGTAATAATGCTGACAGTATTTCCAAACCCTCCTCTGGACCTGCTGGTAATTTTGGTACGACATAGTCAGCAGAACCAATGCTACTGCTGCCATGCTTGCAAGCAATTAATGGCTCAGTTCTGCAGTGTGAGAGTCCTGGAGACTGACATATGTTTGCTTGTTCTTGCATGTGCTTGTATGCTCTTGCAAGTGCTTACATAATAGCAAATTGATTAACTTTGTGATACTATTGTATAGAATAATAGGAGCTTTTTTCTACTTTGCTATTGTTGGTAATTTGCATAACCTAACTTATAGTTCAGCTGCTGACATAAGCATAGCCATGTTACTGAGGTGCAACGTCTAAGAATTATTGATTTTAAATCAATTCCAGTATTACATTCTCATGCACAAATAGTTTAGAGGCAAATCCTACATCAGAGGTTTACTAAATTGAAGTGCAATACATGTAGTATGTTTAAGCAATAACTTATGCAAGATATAAATATTTATACGTATAGCATTGGGTATATTTTATATTATATTTTGTATACTGTATATTATTTGTATGTGCTGTATAAAGTACATTATATATTACATGGTATATTGCATTAAGTGTAGAGGTTGTATTTATGTATGCGCATAATGTATAAGTGTAATAGCAAGTCTTTGTAAAAAAAGTCGATGATTTTGTACAAATTGTATCAAGATGTTGTAATAAACATAATTATTATAAGCCTAGGGATATACACATGTACACGTAGTTCAAGAGACCTGATGCACTACACTGTGTACTGGTGTCATGTACATGCCCATGATGCTACTATTCTATGTTAGAACTTTAAAAGAATATTTTTTGTTACAGAAAATATTTATCTGTAACATGTTTACCTGCTTATGTCCATTACGTTTTTCTGGAAATCCTCCACAAGATAGCGGTTTCTTCAACGAGCTTCCAGACTTCGCCATGTACAGGGAATTCATTTCTGTAACTTAGCACTTGCTCTGGTATGCCAGTTTCTGACTGATAGAAGAGTAGTATAGCACCAGGGAGTACTTGGCTATGCTGCCTATATTCTCTTATCTGGTACTTGCTGGTCATGACAGAGCACTTTATATAGCATGCCAAGTAGATGGCTATCAACTAACACATAGGCCTAGTGGTTAACTGAAAGATGACATAGCATGAGCCAGCAGTTCATGATGTAAATCAATATACTAGGGAGAAGGTACAAGCTTAGCGGAGCTCTAATTTGTTCTCTGTGAGCAAATATTGATTTAATTAATGGGAGAATATTAACCCACCCCTAATTAAATAATGAAGAATATTATACCCTTAGGCAATCGATAGGTAACAATTACCTATCCAAGAGCAGATAATTCCAATTATATATCTCTCATGATTGCTAGTATCATTCTACAACACTAATTATAGTACTAATGTTACAATGTTGCAATTAGTATAGATAGAGAAAGGATAACTCCTATAACACTGTGCAGCACAATTACAGTTTACCAATTATAGATAAAGACTATCTTGACCATTGAGTGTCATTTGTATGTATGACAGAGCTAGTAGGTAGGAAGCATTATTTTGCTATTAGACACTTTCAACCAATTTCTTGACAAGTGCATGTCATTGTTAATATAATGTAAATGTGCGATATTGTAGTGAAGGACAATCGCTATAAACGTTGACATTACATCTTTGCTAGCTCCATGATTGATGGAGTGACTTGCAACAACTTGTTCTATTGTTGTTGCTGAGAGCTGACCTATTTTATTGTAGGTAAATCAAGTAGTAATTGTACATTAATAGAGTGTGTGTGTGTGCACCGGAAAGGGTCACCCACTGAGAACAATATTACATTTCAACAACTAGATAATATACAGGCTATAATAATATAAAGCTAACATTAAAAATGCTATTATTCACTGTTGTTAACCTTATTCGAATTAATACTTAAACAATGTCTCAAAGTAAATATGCATTTTAATTTATTACAACAGATCTTAGCATACAGAAAACACAATTGTCTCTCAGGCGCCATAAACCGCTCTTAATGCAAAGCTGTAATCAGGCTGTTGGTAACCTCCTCGCTCGGTTTGGCAGGAGCTGGTTCTGGTATTCTTATCTTCACCACAGCAGAGCTTTTATTAACTTCATCAAAAGCAGGTCTATATAGGTCGGCTCTTTTCTGTGCCTTGACCTATATACAAGTATAGCAACTGTTACTGTGACCTTGCTGTGACCTATATACAAGTATAGCAACCACTACTGTGACCTATAACTGAGTATAGCAACTATTACTGTGACCTATATACAAGTATAGCAACTGTTACTGTGACTTATATGCAAGTATAGCAACTGTTACTGTGACCTATATACAAGTATAGGAACTGTTACTGTGACCTATAAAATACAAGTATAGCAACTGTTACTATGACCTATATACAAGTATAGCAATTGTTACTGTGACCTATATACAAGGATAGCAACTGCTACAGGGCACAAGTCAATATCCTACCCTCGTCAGCAACTCAATTTATTATTGGTTACATGGTTACAAGAGATTATAATTATATACTTATTCATACGTAAGTTACATGGGTTACATATTTATATTTATTTACAACGCCAGTGGTTACAGCAGTTACAAGGTTACATATTTATATTTATTTACAACGCCAGTGGTTACAGAAGTTACAAGGTTACATATATATATTTATTTACAACGCCAGTGGTTACAGAAGTTACAAGGTTACATGTTTATATTTATTTACAATGCCAGTGGTTACAGAAGTTACAAGGTTACATATTTATATTTATTTAAAACGCCAGTGGTTACAGAAGTTACAAGGTTACCTGTTTATATTTATTTACAACGCCAGTGGTTACAGAAGTTACAAGGTTACATATTTGTATTTATTTACAACGCGCAGTGGTTACAGAAGTTACAAGGTTACATGTTTATATTTATTTACAACGCCAGTGGTTACAGAAGTTACAAGGTTACATATTTATATTTATTTACAACGCCAGTGGTTACAGAAGTTACAAGGTTACATATTTATATTTATTTACAACGCCAGTGGTTACAGAAGTTACAAGGTTACATGTTTATATTTATTTACAACGCCAGTGGTTACAGAAGTTACAAGGTTACATGTTTATATTTATTTACAACGCCAGTGGTTACAGAAGTTACAAGGTTACATATTTATATTTATTTACAACGCCAGTGGTTACAGAAGTTACAAGGTTACATGTTTATATTTATTTACAACGCCAGTGGTTACAGAAGTTACAAGGTTACATATTTATATTTATTTACAACGCCAGTGGTTACAGAAGTTACAAGGTTACATGTTTATATTTATTTACAACGCCAGTGGTTACAGAAGTTACAAGGTTCCATGTTTATATTTATTTACAACGCCAGTGGTTACAGAAGTTACAAGGTTACATATTTATATTTATTTACAACGCCAGTGGTTACAGAAGTTACAAGGTTACATGTTTATATTTATTTACAACGCCAGTGGTTACAGAAGTTACAAGGTTACATATTTATATTTATTTACAACGCCAGTGGTTACAGAAGTTACAAGGTTACATGTTTATATTTATTTACAACGCCAGTGGTTACAGAAGTTACAAGGTTACATGTTTATATTTATTTACAACGCCAGTGGTTACAGAAGTTACAAGGTTACATATTTATATTTATTTAAAACGCCAGTGGTTACAGAAGTTACAAGGTTACCTGTTTATATTTATTTACAATGCCAGTGGTTACAGAAGTTACAAGGTTACATGTTTATATTTATTTACAACGCCAGTGGTTACAGAAGTTACAAGGTTACATATTATATTTATTTACAACGCCAGTGGTTACAGAAGTTACAAGGTTACATGTTTATATTTATTTACAACGCCAGTGGTTACAGAAGTTACAAGGTTACCTGTTTATATTTATTTACAACCCCAGTGGTTACAGAAGTTACAAGGTTATATGTTTATATTTATTTACAACGCCAGTGGTTACAGAAGTTACAAAATCGTATATAAACATATTTTGTTCATAGTTAGTGTGTAGCTACAAAATTTATTGAATGCTTTTAGCATTTTGGCTAATAAAATATGTGCTACTTACTTTTGACATTGCTTTTGAATTTCATCTATTAGAAAACAAATGTATTGAGTTTAAATGTTTATTAATACAACAAGTTCTTACTTTTTAAACAGCCGAGGGAGATAACTCCTATTCTACTAATTCTCAATAAAAAAGAAACTTTGTTATGTGGAGTAAGAGTTGTCTTTTCTTTCATACAAATAATTTCGAAAGAATTCTAATTGCAATTGTTAACAGATACGTAGTTATCTCCCCTTAATATTTAAGTAAATCTCTTTTTTGCAATTCTTGCTGTGATATTTTTGAGTTAAAATAATACAATATTAAGACCTTCATTTTATTTTAACTTAGCTATACTAATTCTCCAGTTTTGTAGGAAAACCTTTTTTGATTATGTAAACCAAAATCTTGAACACCTTTCTGTTCCAATAAGGATTTCTTTATATTATAGTTAGGAAGAACATTTAATAGCGAGTGATATTTTTCGTGGGTTTGCTACACGCGAAATTCGAAAGTTAAAACTCGCGATCTGTATCTGCTTTTAGGGTATAAAATCAAATATTGCCTCAAGGAAAGGTGCTAAATACAATGTAAATGATGGTTTACTTACATTGTTGTCGTCTGTGCTTACAATGTCGCACCTCGTAACTTTTGTAACCACTGGCCAGGGCCGTAGCGCCCTAAGAAATGTTGGTGGGGCCAAAATATTAGGCCGGGGTCCGGGGCAGCGCCCCGGCCGCCGGCGCCCTGAGAGTGTTTTTCATAAAAATAGAGCAAATTTGAAGCAGTTCAGGCTTATGAAATATACCTGTGTAATAACATTAAATATAACCCAGCCTCATACATATATATGCATGTACATGTATACATTGTATCTGTTCACAATTATGACTGAACATAAATCATTCAACTCTAACGACATTTACAAATACTTTACTCCTTTACAATGATGAAAAACATGCAATGAAATGAAGTAGAGCTAACGAATCTACAAAAAGCAGCTGAAAGCATGTGTTTCTTTCCTACCATATATATATTTCTTATTTCTCGCTATAAGATTGAATGCCTAAGTAAATATATTGAAAACAATGTAGCGCAGACAGATAGCCGAATCCAAAAAAGTTTGTTCAATTGAAAACTAATATAATTGTTTAGATTTTCAAGGTTTATATTTCTTTACACACTCAGTACATGGACTGTGTATACGGTACCTCTTATACTGTATACTAAAATAATCTTCAAATTTAGAGTTATCTCCCCTGACAGGTTTTCGATATCTAAAATGTTACATAACTGCAGTTAAGTACGGTAGTATTTAGAATTTTCTGATATAAAAGTATTTAACAAACTTATTATCACCACATCCTTACATATCTTGTAAACCCCGCAAATAGGAAAGTGGAAGAAACTTTAAACACTTATCTGACCATGATAATAAATTGACTACATTTCGACTTAGCAATGCTAAAAGTTGAGACGGCCAGGCCGCACGGCCGTATAGGGCACTACGGCCCTGCCACTGGCGTTGTAAATAAATATAAACATGTAACCTTGTAACTTCTGTAACCACTGGCATTGTAAATAAATATAAACATGTAACCTTGTAACTTCTGTAACCACTGGCGTTGTAAATAAATATAAATATATAACCTTGTAACTTCTGTAACCACTGGTGTTGTAAATAAATATAAATATGTAACCTTGTAACTTCTGTAACCACTGGCATTGTAAATAAATATAAAGATGTAACCTTGTAACTTCTGTAACCACTGGCGTTGTAAATAAATATAAACATGTAACCTTGTAACTTCTGTAACCACTGGCGTTGTAAATAAATATAAATATGTAACCTTGTAACTTCTGCAACCACTGGCGTTGTAAATAAATATAAATATGTAACCTTGTAACTTCTGTAACCACTGGCGTTGTAAATAAATATAAATATGTAACCTTGTAACTTCTGTAACCACTGGCGTTGTAAATAAATATAAATATGTAACCTTGTAACTTCTGTAACCACTGGCATTGTAAATAAATATAAAGATGTAACCTTGTAACTTCTGTAACCACTGGCGTTGTAAATAAATATAAATATGTAACCTTGTAACTTCTGTAACCACTGGCGTTGTAAATAAATATAAATATGTAACCTTGTAACTTCTGTAACCACTGGCGTTGTAAATAAATATAAACATGTAACCTTGTAACTTCTGTAACCACTGGCGTTGTAAATAAATATAAATATGTAACCTTGTAACTTCTGCAACCACTGGCGTTGTAAATAAATATAAACATGTAACCTTGTAACTTCTGTAACCACTGGCGTTGTAAATAAATATAAACAGGTAACCTTGTAACTTCTGTAACCACTGGCGTTGTAAATAAATATAAATATGTAACCTTGTAACTTCTGTAACCACTGGCGTTGTAAATAAATATAAATATGTAACCTTGTAACTTCTGTAACCACTGGCGTTGTAAATAAATATAAACATGTAACCTTGTAACTTCTGTAACCACTGGCGTTGTAAATAAATATAAATATGTAACCTTGTAACTTCTGTAACCACTGGCGTTGTAAATAAATATAAACATGTAACCTTGTAACTTCTGTAACCACTGGCGTTGTAAATAAATATAAATATGTAACCTTGTAACTTCTGTAACCACTGGCATTGTAGATAAATATAAATATGTAACCTTGTAACTTCTGTAACCACTGGCGTTGTAAATAAATATAAACATGTAACCTTGTAACTTCTGTAACCACTGGCGCTGTAAATAAATATAAATATGTAACCTTGTAACTGCTGTAACCACTGGCGCTGTAAATAAATATAAATATGTAACCTTGTAACTGCTGTAACCACTGGCGTTGTAAATAAATATAAATATGTAACCCATGTAACTTACGTATGAATAAGTATATAATTATAATCTCTTGTAACCATGTAACCAATAGTAAATTGATCGTTGCTGACGAGGGTAGGATATTGACTTGTGCCATATTGCCTGCTACAGGTCCTACTTTCCTGGTTTTGGTTGCTCAAAATAGAGAGCATTGGCTTGGGGCACGTGGATAGGCTACCCACGCCAGCCGCAAAAATGTTTATCTACCCACGTATATTTAAATTATTATAAGTTGATATACATGTAAATACTCGTAGTTGAACGCTTCGCTTCGTAAAAACATTGTTTAACTTGTTTTACATAGTGGAAGTACCCATAATTATTCAATACTATAATAATCTTAGCACTGTCCTGCAACTTAACACTATTCATTCTTAGCAGATTGGCCTGCCTCATGCTTACACCTTTTAACACCATGATCCATTAGCCATGGAAATGGCCCACTTGCACTACATGCAGCGTTCTGAATGGACTTCTTTAGTAACTGGGATTATGGAGCACCATTGCATTGCCTACTGGGATTATATTTATTGGATTCCTTAGGTTTTAAGCTAGAAGCCAGAAATAGAGTAAAAATCTGGAAGAAATACAGAGTTTGTAGCAAAGTAGGAACTGATTTCCAAAAATCTGGAGCATCCTGCCTAAATCGGGAGACTTGGCAAGTATGATACAGGTATAGCAATTGCTACTGTGACCGTTATATTGTACATGTGATCTAACAGCAGATAGCAGTGTGCTGCAGGTTTTGTAGCTAAGCTAGACTTGTCTTTGTCGTTTTGTGCGCAGACTAAATCAGAACCTACATATCTATAATAGCCTGTGCCGTTTTAGTACAGTCTAGGCAATGTAAGCCAATACAAGCCTGCAAGCAGATATCCTTTACATTTGTAATGGATAATGTACAGACTAAATACAAGGGATGACAACTCTGAACTGGTGATGCATTTCATAAAGGTTTCTTTAGTTGAGTGGTAAATCATAGATATAACTGTGCATGTACGAATACAATGTACATACAGTAATATAAGTCCATGGTATATGTCATGTATAACAGTAATATATGGAGCTGTACTTACATGAACTCTATTGCATAGCACACTGTCTTGGAATATTATTTTTTACAGTGCCTTATTATTAGTATCTTATGAAACACCTGCACATGACATTGCTTAATAACGCTTTTTTACACTAACTTGAGCTTAATTATAGTCTGCATCATGATTAGGTATACTTAATAATCATACTTTCCCAAGTTTGTTCCAGGATTTGTGATTCAACATTGATGGTCAATGAACAGCTAAAATATTGGTAATACTTCCAGTCCTTGTTTGGCCTATACTTTTGTTATATGTGCTTGGTCAGCTTTACGTCAAATGTCCAGGTGGAACACTACCTTACAGTTATTCATGTTCTTTGCGGGTATCAGCTTATCTCCACCTTACGCAATGATCACTTTTGTGGCACAATTTAGTTTTTTTGGTGGCGGAAAGTGTTTGTATTTTTTATTATAAGTTATACCTGTTTTGGGACACTACTACGTTTAATCAGAGCTCCGAGATATTTTAAGAACCTATAAATACTGCTATAACTATAAAATCGAGTGGAAAACTTGGTTCGCACTCAATTTAGTATCGCGTTACTATACTGTCACTACTTCTGCTATGTCTACCTTTTTGGAGGTCATCTCTTTAAATAAGGCACGTTATTGTATTTTGCCATGCAGTTATAATTTTGTACTTTTATCTTGTTAGTTGCTCACCTATTAGTTTAGTAACGTCATGTTTAAATGTTTTAGTACTTGTTTGCAGTCGTACTCATAGGATACAAAACAGAGCTATGTTATTTATTACGCACTCTAAATTTTAGTCTAGTTATTTGTAAACTAAATCCAAAATAGCATCTGCATAATCATTGGCAGCAGGAATAAAATGGTTAAAAATTACTATCAAAATCTATTTAAATTGAATCTAAAATAGCATCTTATACATGTAATATGTTTGCTATTATAAGGTTACGTTGTTGTGTAGTAATACACCCACCTTGTGTTTGTGTTCCAGAGCTATAGCTACCAGTTTGTTTGTGTTCAGTGCAGTCAGCAGCAGGTTCTTGCAGGTAAAGAAAAATATAGTATAACTAAATACCTGCAAGAGAAACAGCAGTGTAAGCCCTAAAGTATTAGAATTGCATACGACATGAGCTACAGAATACAGCTGTGGTACTTGTGTATATATTATACTGTCGACATTAGAGGCAAGTTTACAGAATTATACTGCAAATTAAAATTGAGCTTCATTTTTAGAATAATGCACAAATTTGGCATCTCTATTCAAAAAGATGATAAAAATCCACCTCATATAAAGTTTTATAGAAATACATGTACATACACCAGACAAAACTAAAGATATATCAAATTCTTCTCACCTTGTAATATATGATTAAAACAAATCTGAATATCAGGAAAGGTATATCGTCCAATAGTAGAACAGCGAGAATAGCCCACACGCCATTTTCCAGGCAGGCACCACATGCTTTCGAATCTAAAAATTATTTAGTTTAATATAATTATCAACATTCTGGTTAATGAGTGCAACAATGTGTTTGCTATTGTACATGTAATTGCAACCTTTATGGTTGGAAAGGAATCTTCACATGTCTTCAACATAGCAGAAAATCTGTGAAAAGTAGGAACAGTTACAATTAGATATTGGATGCCCTTTCTGATAGCAACCAATGAATTAGAACTTCTGTATTAAACGTCCCTGCGAATAGAACATAGGATCGGCGACCGCAGCTATTTATATGACATATCACGGAATTGGCGGCACTTGTTGTAAGTATAAGCTGACACAAAGTATCCAGTAGCAATAAGAACGGTGTCAGTTATACAGATATTATTTACCTTTTTTACGTTCTGTCACGACTATGCCGATCTGCATAATACCACTTGTCCACAGGCAGAGAGTGACTGTCACCAACATGGGATTCATATTTACCTGCACAAAAGGAAGAGAGAAATCACACTTTTGTGAATCTTAATTTAATCTCTGCAAGCGCTGAATCAATATTTAGGAACATTTAATTCCGAACTATTATAGCCTTAGTGATTCTATGTTCAAGCCCTCCCTGACATCTTACCGTCTCCTCCTTGAGTAATCTGAACAGGTCAAGGATATCAGAGGTGACAGCAAAGTTATGGAAGAGCATGACAGCTTTCTGTGCCATGGAGACTGTCCCAGATCTTGGACAGAGCCATCTACCTACATTGAGCACGACACAACGTCATGATTTGGTAGCATTCGGCATCAACAAAAATTCTTTAAAGTGTGCACTAGCTCTCACAGTTGGCCTGCTTACATAATACTATGCATGTAAATGTACATGACATCACTGTCTAACGCATAATCTTCATGTATATCAGCTACTTAGAAGATGTTTACAAAATTGTACCACTTACCAACGACAAGGAGGAGCAGGAGTAGCTGAACCATAATCTGTATGCAGTTCCCGCAGTTACAGAACTCTGTTATCATATATTTTGACTAAAAGAGTATGCTGAGCATAAATAGAACCTCACTATGTGAATCCGAAAGTTGTGTAGTAAGATTGCTAGCAAATGACATAATACTTGGGCTGCTCAATGGAGTAAGAATGCGATCAACCACCAGCATGTTGAGCTTTCACGATTTACATTGTAGGCACCAATGTACACGCATTCAGTGTAATCCTGACAGAAACTCTACTACTTTCACGCGGCTTTCCACCTGATAGCCGAGAGCATTACCTATATGTCACACTAATGAGCAACACAAAATGGAGGTAATTGGATGCTTTTATTGTGTGAGTGTTTTACAGAAAATAAAGCAGTTATAAATAAAATTTCAAGTAGCATGTAGCCTCCATTTACCTTGAGCTCATTTCTACTACTGAGTTGTTCCACAGCAAACCCTAAGCTAGTTCTGATGTGCGTCTAACCTAAAGCTAGGCTCACTCACCCATTCATCAAAATTCTTGAAAGGTTCATCTCTGGTCTGTTTAGTTGGATCTATGGGTTGGCACGTGTACGTCTCGTTGGTACTGCGTTTGTATGCCAGTCTCTTCTCCACCTCTGTGAGTTCTAGAACCCAGATAGCCGGCACTGAAGCCATGATATGGAACAAGATACACGGGGTCACCCTGTCGGTAAAACATGCAAGTTAGAGAACTACTGCACCACTTTTTTAGTAGCCGCTATACACCAGATTCAGCTACCACTTACCACTACACATTACTGGTTCAGTTACCAATAAATGTGGTCGGCTCAGTTATCATTATGAACCATTCTTTCGGTTACATTACCTTCTGCTATATACCATATTACACTACAGATTACTGGTTAAGTTACAGCCATACCACCGGTTCAGCAACCACTAGGAACTATGTATACGAGTAGTTGTAGTTCTCTACTAATACCAACCATCTCCACTCTCTCCCTCTACGTTTCACCAGAGTTATGAAAGTTTCAATCACTTGCGGGCCAATCGTAAGCAGTATGAGATACCGAGACGACTCTGCTAGTCCAGCCATAGCTGTAAAAAGATAGTGCTGCTATAAATAGACGGCAGTGTTAGTTGGGTTCCAGCAATTGTGTTCAGCATGGGGTGTGACAAATGCATTTGACATGATGGCACCTTAATCTTTAGCCATAATGATAGTGAAAATAACATTACAAATGTTGCAGATGGGTCCGAACAAGGTCATTAGTCGGCGAATCTGAGTACGTGAACTTGATATAACTGAATAACACCGTGTCATAACGTCATAACGGTACGCACCAATGACAAGAATAGAACCAACACAAGAGTGACAGAGGAAGAGAAATCGAGCTAGTGCTCCTTGGATGATATCCGATATTCTAGCAGCCCGAGCACCAAAGCATTTCTTTCTCTTTGGGATTGGTTTTATGTCAGAAGAGGGAATCTTCGCTAAAGGTTTCTTTATGTCTAGCTGCAACTCTCCTTCAGGAATTGAGCGCTAGAATATTATGTCATGTGTCTTGCAATCAAAAGTAAAGTTTCACTAAAGGAATATTTAAGTTCAAACGAATTATACACTAAAAATAGAGACAATTGTGGCATGTTGAGCTGTAGACACACTTACATCTGTGGTCAATCACTACGTAAATAAAGGTCTGTAAGGAAAAACTTACTTAAGTAAGTTTTTCCTTACCTTGTTATGCTTCTTGTCAATGTGAATGTATGGCAAACATACACATTGTATGGGATATATTTGAATGTTCATTATATTGAATAACCCACCAGCGTGTTTATGCTCAAAGTTTGCGGATCAAATGATATGGCCCTTCTTTCTGGGTTCAACTTGATAGGTGTTCTGCCTTTCTCTTGCATTGAGTGAAACTTTGTATGTAATAATTGTCCGTCAGACATCTGATTGGTCAGGTGCTTGAAGCTTTTATCTCTGAGGTTGTGACCTTTGACGACATTGGTCAACTGCAATATTTTGAATTCCGTTAACCTTAGCATGCATCAGGAACATTGGAGGATGGTTAGGGGCATGTACACAGGATGTGATGTTGTACAATGAACCCCATGACCTATACTACGCCATTTCAGTTGACAAATTGGCAGCTGTTGAATACTGCAGTTGTTTCAGTCAAGTACTCTGCTATGCCCACGTACAGCTAGGTTATGGAACTTAGGCTAGCTGTTCAGCTGCAAAAGCTTCAAACAGAAAATGGACTTGCTACATGCTGTTGTGTGGTAAATATAAAAGTAAGACTGGGTTTAAACTCTCTAGATTTAACAGCAACTCGAGGAGGCGTGAGAATGTGTACATCCCACCCCCACCTAGAAGCACAGTGCAAGTAAAACTCAGACCACCCAGTATTTTGACAACAAATAATGTGAAGGGCAGCACCCAGTGGGTGTTACTTTACTTAGTCTTCACTAATAGTACAAGCACGAAATAATACATACCTTTGAAGGTGGAAACTTTAGGTAAGGCTGACAAATGACCTTCCCATTCATTCTTACAGATTAATAATAAAAACAGCAATTGTGAAACAGTAACTGCAGAGGACTACTCCCTCAACATCTACTGCTGTTTGTTCTTGATACTACAACGTTAAGGCAGGGTCGTCTAACCGATCCCATCAAGACATCGGATGATAAGTGACAGACGACAAGTCAAGTTTGAGATACTAAATGTTAAATAATCTTTTGGGGATAGAACTACATTTATTAGCCATGATTAGCGAAGCTAGAGTATACAAAAAGCCAAACTATACTAAATCAATGAATAGAATATACATGTAATGTAAAGTATGTGCTGTATAATATAGACGTATGAACTAAACTAGTAACAAGAAACCATTGCATTGGTAAAGGATTAAAGTAGAAGTTGTGCTATCTAGCAATATAGAATAATATGTACAATATAATAGGTATCATGATCAACAGATCGAATAATAGAATCATAGAATCAGTATCAGTACAAGTGTCTCAACCAAAGCAAAAAACGACAAAAGACACACTCCATGTAAATTATTGCATTATGGGAAAAAAGGAATATAACAGCAGAAGAGACAAAACTTAACATGATTATAGAGTCAAAAAAAACTTAAAAAAAATTACTACAGTATTACAGTATTACAGGCATTAATATAGTTAAAATGTCATTTGGTAGTCACCTAGTCCATTATAGCGTGCTTTTGAGAGTTGTCTGCACCGTCTATGGAGTCGCCTTTCCATTAGTGGAATACTTATAACTATACCGATGTAAACAACGCTATCAAGGCTTGTCAGTCAAATTAACACCTTCATTCGAGGGGGTATTAGCTTTGCATTTCCTTTGGATAAAGAGAAAGTTGTTAATGCGGTTGGAATTGCCCTCCCTACTCAATGTCAACGAGAAGGTCACCTGCACTTAGTTTCTGGCTAGTATCAATATGAATTTTTTTCACGACGCCAGCCTTTGGAGCGGAAACGACTAACTCCATCTTCATAGCAGTCAACACGACAAGGGGATCTCCCTTCTCCACAGTGTCACCTTCCTTGATATAGACGGTAACCACTTGTCCTGCAATAATTATCTAACAGTAATTTCTTACACTTTTTAGGAGCAAAAAAGTAACGCTAGAATGCTTATAACATAAGGCTGGACTCTCTTCCAACATCACCAGTGACCTAGATAAAATTTGAGTAGCGAGGGAGAATCATTGACTTTGAGAATGAAGATACAGTAGTGCACTTACCAGGCATTGGTGCCCCAACGGACCCCAAATCTCCTTTGATTGCTTTTGGGTGGAATGATAAAGTCTAAAAGTTGAACAAAAACACTTTGATATGATGTATATATGGGAACTGTGTATGACATAACTGTTCATGACTGCGTAATATATTATGTGGTGTAGAACTGCACGTTTACACATATTTAGTGGTGTTCCTCCAACATCGAAAAATGGATTACACCGGGGTGGGTAGTCTACCTACCCATTCTACCTAGCAATTGGTTCTATGGCTATGGAATATTCTAGAACACTCACAGCAGTCTCCTTCTTGTCCTCTATATAGATAGTCCTCATAAAACCGTTGACATCAAAGAAGACCTCTCTGATTCCAGTCTCGCTGTCTAAGTTACCGATAGCCAGGGTTTTCACATTAAGTACCTTACCTTGCTCGATCTCTATCTATAAACAGAATAATAAATCATAGCTTTACCTCTCCATGAAAGAAGATAACATTCTGAAGACGTCTTTACTCTCTCTATTGCTTGGCCACAGTCGTCTTCTAACTAAATATATTGCTTTCTGCACATCATACTGGTTCCAGCATTGTAGATAGTTTGTACATGTACAAGTATTGATATAACCAAAGGAAAGTAACACTAATTTGATATGAAGTTGTCCTCTCTTTGTGCACAATGTATTGGGATTTGCCTTCTTTCTATCTTCATGAGAACGGGAGTTGCATTAATAGGCAAAAACCAAAAACAATTGATAAAAAGTTGTTTTCTCTTTGTACATGATGTTAGATGAGAGAGGATAACTTCAGAACTATACTAGCTTTCTAACATCCCAATACCTCAGTCTCCTCTGCTATTTCTGGTCCAACAAAGAAAACTCGAGTGTTCAGTTGCCTAACAGGACCGTACTTCTGTGTAAAGGTCTTGTAATCATCAAACACCTCTGGATAGAGGGCGCTACTCATCACTTCCTCATCTGATAACGTTGTGTCGTGCTTCTCCTCCAGTGAGGTCTTGAGGGCATCAAAGTCTAGTGGTGGGAGGGAGGCTCCTGGGCGACCTTCAATAGTCTTAGCCCCCTTCAGTACCTATGGACAAAATAGAGCCAGGGCTAATAAAAATGTAAGCAACAAAGATACTTTCATCTTGAAGTCATCTTTACTTTGTTGACTTCTAGATAGCTGAACCTTGTCAAAGAGAAGGGTAATCTCAAGGTCAAGGGCAAATTAATATGAAACCATTGTGTTAACCTCAAATATTTATAGAATTGTGCCTAATGCCACTGTGGAGTTGACATCATGGTATGATTCAGAGAGAATCAACTTGACTACTAGTAGGATAAATTAAATTGATGATACTACTAAAGCTCTATCTAGTATTTTTAGACAACTGAAACCATAATCTAGAATTCTAAGCAAAGACAAACACAAATCCATAATGTGTAGCAGAAATTATAATAACAAGCACTTCGTGCTTGGTCTGCGACGCAAGCTTCACTGCAAAATTTGCTCGCTTCGCTCGGATCAAATGATGGCTTGTGTTCATGTACTGTGGTCATACATGTACATGACCTCTGGTGGCACAGGCATGTTACAATGATTCCATGAGGAGTTGTGCCCCCTTGCATTAATAAGACAACTCCAAGTCAATAGGGCGAGTTCTAACACCAATGTGTGGGGTGGGGTGGGTCATGTACCCACCCCGCCTTTGGTCGGGCCCAAGGTCCTAAGGCTAGGGACCCGCCCCGGCAGCGATGCCTGGGGACCCGTCCCAAGGTCCTACCACCACCCGGAGCCGAGATCCTCGCCGGCAGCATTATAACCTATATAAACCATGGGTCCAAGAGGGTCTTCGCCGTCGACATAGCCCGAGATCCAACACTTATTTGGCGTGTGGGGTGGGTTGTGTAACCACCCTTCCTTTGGTCGGGTCCGAGGTCCTAAGGCTAGGGACCCGCCCCGGCAGCGATGCAAGGGGACCCGGTCCCGAGATCCTACCACCACCCGGAGCCGAGATCCTGACCGGCAGCATTACAACATATATGAGTCGTCCCGATTTTTTAGGGTTGAGGGCCTAAGGCTACCGACCCGCCCCGGCAGCGATGCCTGGGGACCCGGTTCCAAGGTCCTACCACCACCCAGAACCGAGATTCTCGCCGACAGCATTATAACATATATTATGAATCATGGGTCCGGGAGGGTCTTCGCCGTCGGCATAGCCCGAGATCCAACACTTATTTGGCGTGTGGGGTGGGTTGTGTACCCACCCCACCTTTGGGTCGGGGCTGAGGTCCTAAGGCTAGTGACCCGCCCCGGCAGCGATGCAAGGGGACCCGGTCCCGAGGTCCTAGCACCACCCGGAGCCGAGATCCTGACCGGCAGCATTGCAACATATATGAGTTGTCCCGATTTTCGACCCCGAATCTGATTGGAGGACGGCAGACCGCAGACCGCGGACCGCGGACTGCGGACCGCGGACCCGTTTCGTCTTTTTATATATGATGATGATGATGATGATGATGATGATGATGATATGATGATTACAAAATCGTTGAAAAAACAACTTACATGGCACCTGTGAAGTAAATACAATGTATAATGATAATTAATATCAGCTCTTTGACAGCAACAAAAACATTTATATATGAGTACACCATAACTATAATGTGAAAATAACTTTTGTCAAATAATCTTATACGCTACACATTACTGCTACACATTACCGCTACACATTACCGCTACACATTACTGCATGTTTTGATGAGTATAGGAGCAGAAAGCTCCTCCTATGTATACATGTACAATTACATGTACATTTACATGTACATTTACATGTACATTTACATGTACATTTACATGTACATTTACATGTACATTTACATGTACATTTACATGTACATTTACATTTAAATGTACATGACATTTCTGAAACTTGGGAAGTAGTTGAAAAAGTCATTTCACAGAACGCTAGCATATGTTTGATTTGAAATATTTTTGACACTTTAATTCAATTCAACATTATATCACAGAGGAAACATACGTGATCTCGGAGAGGCTGAGGGAACCCGCCGTGTGGAATACCAATGTATCCTTGGAAAAACTCCACCACAGAGGAAGGAAAGGACAACTCTGCAGCCTGTTCAATAACCTGCTCTTTGCTCAGGTGGTTAGTCACCATGAACTGCGCGAGATCACCCACCATCTTGGAAGAGGGAGTCACCTGGATAAGGAATAATATCATACAGTTATCTAACTGCATTACAGGCAGACAGATGATCGAACAAGCAGACGGACAGAGGATGGTTATGTAGAGAGTGGAAACGTAACTTTACCTTAACGATATCGCCAACAACCTCATTAGCTTCGGCATATTTCTTCTTGACCTCTTCAAACTGATCTCCTAGCCCGAGGTTATGTGCTTGAAATAGCAGGTTAGTGTATTGACCACCTGTACAACAGAATAATACAATTTATTATAACCAATAGAGATGTTACGATAACTGGCATTAACATCCAAAATACTAATTGTGCTCTCTCACATAGTATATAGGACCACAAAGGTTCCGAGATGGAGAAATTAGGAATAACCTTGGTTCTTCGTCACCAGTAAAGCATAAACAATACTGTTTTCATTGCTCATGCTCGAGTGATCATTACCAATATGAAATAAAGATGAAAAGTTATTAAAATGTTTATATGATCTGATAGAAAAAGATAAAACACAAAACTGAAAAAAACCAAAGTTGGTAGGCCCACTTCTGGGTTGAAATTGATATCTCAGGATGCCACTAACCTCTACACAATATACAGGTCGTTGTAGGCTTACCTGAGATCTCATTAATGTAGAGTTGTAGACATTAATGCCACTAACCTCTACACAATATACAAGGTCGTTGTAGGCTTACCTGGGATCTCATTAATGTAGACATCAGAGTTACCACTTCCCATGGTTGTGCTTGTCTCAAAGGGTGCATACAGATACCTAGCTTGTCTCCAGTAAGCTGTGTAAGTAGATATGTCCTTCTGTTTCAGACCTGTATATTACATGGTAACAGTGTTGAGGAACAGATACAACAGAACAACCTTTGTACCTTCATATCAATTCCCTGTTTTCAGGTAAATTTTATGCATAACTTTCATTAAGAATAATTGAGTTAATAAAAATAACCAAAACAATCTAACTGCATACATGATAGGTTATAAATAGGATGCATTAGAGGTTGACAAAATTAAAAACAAAATTCATTACCAAAATAAGATAGGTGGCTATTTTCAGAAGAATTGAAAAATTGATTAAGCAACCAGTAAGATAAATATTTAACCCGGTAAAAGCTTCAGTTAATTCACACGTAAGGCATAAACATGTTATTCCCAATTTCATATATGACGACATGATGCTATGACGTTGTGTCAATAAGTCGTAACACAAGAATCGTAAACAAACTCATTTGTTACAAAAAACTATGTTTTTGTGCCAAAATGTTCAGAAAGTAGACTCATTTAACGAACAACAAAAATAGTAAGCATAAAAAGACAAAGCAAATTTCGAAATTCGGCACCCTTAACCTAACAAACAGGAGATCCAGGTCTCAAAACGCTGACCGCAGAATGCGAATCTACATTCTAAAAAGTGCTTAACGCCCAGTGAAGCCAATTCATGACATCACACATACAGGCCATCACACATACAGGCGTTTGAAGTTACCTACCAGTCTGCAGGTCGGTGTTCTGTACAGAGGCAACTAGCGCCCCCATACTAGGCTGAGAAGTGAGACCAGACATGGAATCCACGGCACAGTCTACTATGTTGGCTCCGGCGCGTGCAGCAGCTAACATGGAGGCCACGCCGGCTCCGGCCGTGTCATGAGTATGCACGTGTACTGGGGTGTCGGGAAACTTAGATTTGAGAGCATCCACCAGAATTCTGGCAGCTTCTGGTTTAAGTACTCCAGCCATGTCCTGGAATGATTGTGGAAAAGATACAGACATCAGAAAAGGACATTGCAACAGTTTTGCAACCAACGCATTTCTACTTTCCACTCACTTGCTACCTTTACCACTAGGATGTACGTCAGTATGTATAAGGCCAAACCTACTTTTTAATAACTAAGATGTATGTGCCACCAGCCTTTATTACACCCCCAAAAACCTAATAAGAGTGTACCAGCCTTCACTACGTACCTTGATACCTAAGATATGGGCACCTGCTCTCACTAACTCAGTTGCAAGGTCCACATAATACTGGAGAGTGTACTTGGTCTTGCTGGGGTCAGCAATATCTCCAGTGTAAGCTATAGCAGCCTCCACCACTCCACCTGTAATCACACAATATATTATTGTTTACCTACACTGGTGTCAAATAACACAAATAATTCAGACATTTCCTTGGAGGTAAAATTGAGCCAATTGGTGTTATTTATGTACGTCTGAATATAACTTGTATGGACACCTGCTGATAGGTGTCACAAACAGCACCTGTTTCTACATAAGTTATGCACCATGGCAGATGCACAATGTGTCAACCATAGCTAATAGAGAGTGATGGATTCTAGACTTACCGGCCTGTCCAACAGCCTCTACTCCAAGTAGCATGTTTGGCATATAGTTAAGACTATCAAACACTCTGAAGACATCCATGCCATTTTCTACGGCCAGGTCACAGAACCTGATAGTAAAAAGAAGCAAGCATGGAATGAAATGAAAACAGAATTGTCTGATAATAGCACAAAGTTGTGATTACGTTGTTTCATACTCGATTCTAAGATCCTATCAGACATTAGCCTTCATCTATCAATACCACATCCTGCTTGAATTAACTGGCTTAAAATAAGATATGCTATTGGAATGATATAAGCAGTCGGAATAATATAAGCAGTTGGGATAATATAAGCAGTTGGGATAATATAAGCCGAGTGTGAAAGTACAGAACACGCAGCCCTCTAACCTGTGAATAACGTTGTCTGGGTACGCGGCATATCCGACTGCATTGGCCCCCCTAAGCAGCATCTGAAATGGAATGTTGGGTATTGCTTGTCTCAGGGTCCTCAGTCTTTCCCAAGGACACTCGTACAGAAATCTCATTGACACATCAAATGTCGCACCTACCAGTGTTTGACAGAAGTTATAACAAAAGTTAGGCATACAGCTACATGACAACAAAATAAACATACCAAGTGATAAAACTATCAATTTGCATGAACTTGGAACTTGGCTTTAAAATTATTTCCATTATGAAAGAACTGCAAAACACAAGCTTGTAGTTGATGATGATCTAAGGCTTGTTTTCGTATGCTACACCCACGTACTAACAGACCAATGAGTAGCATAGAACAGCACACACTTGTGTACACTTGACAACCATTTAGATTAAAATCCACAGTGCTAAAGAACAACCTGTAGGCACGACACTCACCTCCCCACATTTCCATAGAGAAAAGGTCAGTCATGTTATGAGCAACAAAAGGTGAGATGTTTTTCAGGTCCATAGTCCGAACTCGGGTAGCTAGGAGAGACTGATGTGCATCTCTGAACGTTGTGTCTGTCAGCAGTAGCCCCTTTCTAGCATTGATGGCCTTTACGAGGCCCTTGGGACCCTCCCTCAATAACAAGTCTCTCAGTCCAGGAGGTGGTGGACCTAAGGTACAGAAAGATAGGTAAATGACTGAAAATATTCACTTTGCCTAAATACATAAAACTTGTATCCTATCTGTATACAGTCTTGTAGAACAGGTGATCTTGCTGCTAGTAAATATATCGTTCCCTAACTAGGAAACTTGGGGAGCCTTTTCTATTCTACCTAAATAGTTTTGGAACGGCAGGTAAGCTTGCAGGATGCACTTAGAGATTATCTGCATTACTATCATATAACTAAAGACGAAACAGGGTCGTCTGTCTGCGCTCTGTTGTCTTCAAATCAGACTTGGGGTCGAAAATCAGGACAATTTGCATGCAATGCTGCCGGCCAGGATCTCGGCTCCGGTTGGTGCTAGGACCTTAGGACCAGGTCCCAACATCGTTGCCAAAGTGGGTCTCTAGCCTGAGGCCTTCGGAACCTACCCAAGGGGTGGGTACTTGACCTACCCCACCCGCCGATAAAGTGTTGGAACTCGGGCTATGCAGGCAGTGGGAGACCCCCTAGACCGGCGATTTATGTATGGTACAATGATGCCAGTGAGTATCTCAGCTCCGGTTGCTACTCCACCCACCCCACCAGCCAGGTGCGTGTTGGAACTTGGAATATGCTTGGAGTTGTCTCCCTAATGCAAAGAAACACAACTCCTCATGAAATCCTTGAGAAATGCCTGCACAACCATAAGTCACCACAGTACACGAACACAAGCTATCATTACAGCGAGCGAAGTGAGCAACTATTGCATCGCAGACCAAGCATGTATTGCTTGTAATAAAAAATCATCATATACTATTATAATGTTTTAAACTTGGACAAAAACTAAAAACTCACCAAGGGGTGTGGTTGGGATTGTTGGAGGTATACTTGTTGGCTTGAGATCTGTAACGAGAGGGGTGGCTGGACCATTCACCATTACTTCTCCTAAGAAAGGGAGCAGAGGCTATGTTGATCATAATTATATTAAACTGCGATGTCATTTACTGGCAGTGATGAAGACGCTGTGGCATAAGGTCAGTGAGTTAACGAATTCACATCGCTGTCATAAATGTATTGTTAGGTTTGAATTACTGTAGTGCTAAAGAGTAAATACCTCAACATTTAAGCACAGGCTTCACCACAGATAAATGACCAAAAACAATGAAAACATGCATACTAAGTACTGTATTTGCAAAGAACGCATAAATCTTCTGCCAGTTAACAAAAGAAAGAACTCATTATTCTGTGTTTGTCATACATACATGTAGATGAAAATCTACAATTGAGTGCCAGCTGTTAGCTGCCTACAGCTCACCTAGATAACGCAGGAGTTTCTGTGCACGGTTGCGGGAGGGAACAAACTTGGTGAGGTCAGGATTACTGTCTATGAATGACGTATCTACGTACCCTTTAGAAAAGGCCTTGTTGTTCATAACGTTAAGTAAGAACGGTATGCTAGTCTACAATAATGCAAAGACGTAATAGACAAAGGAAGTCATGCTACGTGATGGTGTCAACCTGGCGACTTGCATCATGAACTACATCTCCATTTAGATCATCTATTGTTATATAATGCAAGTGAAAAACTGTGAAATTGGTTGACGTAGTACCAGAAGTGTTTAGGAATGACTATCTCTATATTAGTTACCTAGAAAGTCATTATTTGAAATTGTCATAAGCTCCATTTTCTTGCATGTCACTCGACATGATAATTTATAGTAGGTGCATGTCAACACATACATGTATATGTTATTCTCTCTCCTACAGTAAAGAGTGGGCTAATATAAGTTATATGGTCGCATGACACCAACCTTGACTCCTCTAATTCTGAACTCCGTGAGAGCTCGGATCATCTTGTTGATAGCAGCAGTGTGAGTGTCAGCGTGTGCGATGACCTTAGCCAGCAGTGAGTCATAGTAAGGAGTAATGACAGCACCTGCGTGTGCATTGGCAGCATCGATTCTTATACCCATTCCTTCCCCACTTCTAAACACCTACAAATATATAGTATTGAGTTAAATATATCGTCTCTATCTGATAGCTCTCCAATTATAGCAAAATCTACTTTAGAGCAATAATTAATTTTCAATTAACAATATAGGGAATAAATCCAACTATTTTTTGATTTATTACCTTGATTATGATAAAGTCATGTTTTCATTCTAAATTTAACATTTAAATTTACATCCTGTTATATAGTGGCAGATTAAAAAACTCACGAAATAGAACTACTTCACATGCATACAGCTAAACCTACTATCTGAATTTGTATTGAACATCTTCAATACCTTAGGACTTAAGAAATCCAAATATGACTAAAACTGTGGTCTTATCTAAAACAGTTAAACGCATCACACCTGTACATATACAGTACATGCATATAAAACCCGTATGAAGTTATCTTCTCACGGCATGGGAATACCTGGAATACTACCCACTATCATCCATATATAGACCATCTGTCTCACCTCAATCCTGCCTGTGTCTGGGTGAAATGCATTAGCAGGATCCTCTGTGGTGACCCTGCACTGTATAGCTGCACCATTACACTGTATCTTATCCTGTATTAGCCCGAGATCTTGCAATGTGTGCCCTTCCGCTATTCTAATCTGGCTCTGAACCAAGTCTACACTATAATACAACATAAACTGAATATACTATATTAATATTTAGCCCTAGGCCCAGATTCTAAAGAAAGAAAAGGATTCTAGACATACATTGAATGACCATATGGGCTATGTTGCTCTGAAAAACGAAGCTAATATAGAACTTGACCTACCCAGTGACCTCTTCACTAACTGTGTGTTCAACTTGTAGTCTGGCATTGACCTCTATAAACCAAGGTCGGTTATCTTGATCAACTAGAAACTCTACAGTACCAGCATTCTGCAAACAAGTGCATGACACCATTTGACACTCTAGTTAACATTGATACAATTATGGCATCTACATGAATTTACTCTAAAATATTTAATACATATATTTATTCTAAAATCTATTAAAAATATATAAAAATCCAGTTTCAAAATTATGCAGAGTAAACGAACCCAACAACAGTTATAGTACATACACTAATGAGATGCTTGAAGTCTCAGCTTTATATAGTTCAAATGCAGATATTGTAAAATTTCTTCGAGCAAAACATCTTATACCAACTCTAATGCTAACAATAAGACAACTACAGCAAGTTATACCCACCTGATATCCTACAAACTTCGTAAGTTTGACAGCATCATCAATGATCTTCTGCCTGACAGCAGGATCCAGGTAGGCAGCAGGTGCTATCTCTACAACCTTCTGGTATCGTCTCTGTACTGAGCAATCTCTCTCGTATAAGTGGACTATGTCCCCAGTAGCATCACCTACAAGACAGTTATATTATATAAGTGCACTATGTACCCAGTAGAGTCATGTGCAACATGGTGACAACACAGGCGATTAAAGTTTTATCACCACCTCTTGAAACAACCTAAGTGGCAAAGGCAATAACCAACTATGACCAAGAAGAGACAACTCCAAGAACACACATCATACAGGATGTGTAGCCCTATATCCATACATAGTATAGTATTTAAGTTGTATACTCTAGTCATGTGACGTAGACTTCATACACCTACACTCACCTAAGATCTGTACTTCAATATGGCGGGGTTTGACTAGGTACTTCTCAATAAACAGAGCACCATTTCCAAACGAAGACAGGGCTTCAGACGTGGCTCTCTCGAACTGCTCCTTCAAGTCCTGGTAACACAATAGTCACACGTTACGTTATTGCAGTGCAGATGATGAAGTTCGATCAATATAGCAGCTCTAACACAGTGTGCACTATGAATGTACGGGATAGATATAGTCATCGAGTACCAGCTATTTAAATTTTAACGCCTATACAATTTTATTTGGAAAACAATGCTGTTCCATAACCTCATTGCTACAACAGCCACTAAGCTTGCAATTGAGAACCACTTTTTTGAACCACCCCATTGCCTAACTATCTATGTTCGTGCAGCTAACCAAGCCATTTCATTACAACTCTGCCTATTTTACTAACTTTGGATCTGCCATTTATGAACAAGGCAGTATTTATCAGGGTTAATAATCTCGAATCTGGATTATGTAACATACAGGAGATTAGCACTGCCGGCTTCCCATATAGTGAAGGAATAAAACTAAGACTATTATAATACTATATCATAACATAGTTCACTGCTTCTACTGTGTATATTGACCATATGATCCAGACCAGATGTATGACATACTGCTATTACTTTATTTATAGTATTGGAACCTCACTAGATGTTTAGCAACTTGATTAAAAATGTAAATGGGTTTCAACACTTTCTGCAGAACATCTGCAGGAGTTCTGCACCAACATCTACCAGGATGCGTACAGTTGGCACTACCCCCTTTATAAGACTCTGAGTTGGCAAACTTGATATGTTTACAAGTCATACCCTACCCTATGACATCATACAGTTCCCAGGGTAACCGGACGACCATCATACAGCTCCCAGGGTAACCGGTAACCGACGACCATCATACAGTTGGTTACCTTCCAATACTCTACTTGGAATTGAGACAAACCGGTTTGTCACATTGAATTTTGAAAACAACAACAATTGTCTGTTGAAATCACCACAACATCCTCCTTTCTACATAGATGTACCTATGTATACACCAGGTCACCGATCATCCAAATTCTAGGAGACACAAAATCATTGAAAACCAGTTTGCGAGCAAAATTACGCAATCTAAAATTAATATTTTCAAGGAATGAAACTGGTTTCAGCAGAATTTGTTACCAAATTAGAACAAACTCAACGTGACCAAACACTAATATGCCTACTGATATTAGAGTGTACTTTTAATATAGTACAGTATGTATAATCATATAGATAGTTATTACAAAATATTTACTGAACTAGCACTATCTTGAAATACACATCCTGTTAGTAGCAAATCAATGCCACTTGGCAAGCCTACTAACAACAATGTTATAGACTATAGTAATTAACAATAACATTGATTACCTTCTCTATAATATGCCAACACTCTGCTCTACTACTCTGCTATAGCATAGATACAGCCCAACTCTAGATGTATGTGCTGTGTATATCACGGTAATTGTATAGGCCTGTGTAATGCAGTATTTGTGACTGTATTTTATGGTCATATAATCTTGCCTCCAGCTCACTGCTGATGTGAATATAAATACATGTAGACACTCATGACTATATTGATTGCTGTTATTGTTGCTGTACATTATGACATACACTACCATAGAGTGGTAGGTACACTGTACAGTGTAGGTATATTATGTGATAAATAATATAATGTAGTTAGTTAGCCTGGGTTCCACACCCTCAAAATAAGATGGGTGACTGTCTAACCAGAGGTAACTGCTTGTAAATGACAGTTGATAACTAGATGTTTAGCAACCAATTTAGCATTTTGGAAATTAGGCTGTGAGACAGCCATTTTCCAAGTGAAATTTAAAGGCTTTTGGCTCAAGAAGTAACTTATCACCTAAAAAATGTTTCTGCCATGCAGAAAAATAACAACATAAACAAACTAATTAGGCTGCAATAATGGAGCTATATACTAATTAGTATCTACATATTGATTAACTACAGCTATTAATGGTTTTCTAGAACAAGCACATAAACCAGTAATAACAATACTATAATTGTTATAATAA
This sequence comes from Bugulina stolonifera, assembly GCA_935421135.1. NCBI lineage: Eukaryota > Metazoa > Bryozoa > Gymnolaemata > Cheilostomatida > Bugulidae > Bugulina > Bugulina stolonifera. The sequence continues at coordinate 8,637,056 of OW285194.1, forward strand.
CCCAACATAGAGCTTAGGATAGTGTTCAAAGTAGGAGTTGCCCCCTCATATGATCACAACCTAAATTTCAGGCACAAGCCAACTTGCTCAAGAATTTTCTGCCCCACTTCCATCATAGGGCTACGAACACACCGATCGGGGCCAAAAGAAAACTCCTCATTGTCGTGCGAGAATCCTAGGTGTGCCAATGAGCTAGGGAAGGCTTTCCAACCAAGTATGTACACAGCATACAAGCCATATACTTTCACCTATACAATGTATATTTATATCAATATACTGCATATAGGTCACATACATCCTGTATACAAAATAATCTAGGTCAGAACCGTACCTGTTGACTGTTAACAATCCGCATACCACGACCTCCTCCTCCGTAAGCCGCTTTCAAGATAGCTGGATAACCATAAGTCTCGCAAAAGTGGAGAGCTTCTTCCCACTCTGTGATTGGTCCATCACTGCCAGGCACCACGTCCACACCTGTATGTGCAAGATAGGTTAGCTCCGATGTACCTGAACTACTAACAGCATTACAAATGTTGGACAATTCCATTAAAATCTAGCTAGTTATATCAATAATAGTCTAAGATTTAAACCTACTAGGCAAGTTGGGGTGATCTAATGCTCACCCCAAGCATCCTCTACATAGTGATACAGGTAAATCTAGCCTTAGCACCAACTTCATTTAGATCTACTTTTGATATAGGTATATTCATTATCAAAATGTCTGTATGTTATCAGACCTGCAGACAGCCGACCTGCAGACAGCCTTGGGGGTCAAGGCAGTGTCAAGTGATATATAAAGATATATAAAGATAAGGTATTCGTGTTAGCCAGTGTGCTCAACATGTGCTAAGCTGATGACTGCGAGACCACTATTTGTTTAAAGAGTGATAAAGTCATGACATCACTAAATGTGTAACCATAGCCGCCGGCATGATATATCTCTTATATAAATACTGGCTGTCGGACCTACAGGTACATGCAAAACATCAACAATTCAAAATTTGACTGGTTTTTACAACACTAAGAATCTGTATTATACAAGCGCTGCTCAGACTCTGTGTATCGAGTAAAGTGAATGAAGTAGTATACTGTACTGTTTGCGGTATAATTAGCCTGATGTCAAATAATCAATGATAATATGCTAATGATGGCCTCTATACACTCCACTGTGCACTGAAGTAGTGGCAGCAGTAACTCACCAGCAGCTATGGCAGCTTCTCTCGCTAACACTTTGTCTCCCATACGCCGGACCGTCTCTGGTTTAGGGCCAATAAACTTGATGCCGGCATCGATGACGGCCTGAGAGAAGTCAGCATTCTCAGACAGGAAACCATATCCAGGGTGAATAGCATCCACGTCGTATTCCTATAACACAATACTAACAGTCATACCAACGAAACATGATAGCATCGGTTAGCAGGTTATACAGCTCTGCCAAGAAAAACTGTTGGTACTAGAAGCCAGGGAAAGTCACTTTGAAGATTAGAAATCTAGGAATGCATGAATCCAATTGTTTACAAAAACAAGGGATGTTTATTGAGGTCACATGATCAAATAGCAATGTCAGTCACAATACCTTAGCTACATGAACTATCTCTGAAATATTTAGATAGGCTGCAACTGGTGCCAACCCTTTCCCTATCAGATATGACTCGTCAGCTTTCAGTCTATGTGTAGATAGCTTGTCCTCGTTAGCATATACAGCTACTGTTTTGATACCCATCTCTGTAGCCCCTCTGAAAACCCTGATTGCAATTTCACCTGCAAAATGAAATATGGACCTGAACCTAGGTTTGCATGCTACACATCAACTAACAAATACCTAGGTTCGCATGCTACACATCAACTAACAAATACCTAGGTCCACATGCTACACCTCAACTAACAAATACCTAGGTCCATATGCTACACATCAACTAACAAATACCTAGGTCCACATGCTACACCTCAACTAACAGATTCTACAATGAGACATTCCATGAAGCGTTATGTCATGCATTCAACCGGAATCGGGAGACGAGACACAAAGAAACGAAACAAAAGTTTTCAGTCCATCATGAACATTAGCATTAGCACTGTAGTGAGGTTATGAAATTATTTATATAGCCTAATATGATGATGAAGCTCATTCAAACACAAACGAACAGCTCTTTACTATCATAACTTATTCAGAAGCATGTGAACGTCCATTACCTCTATTAGCAACCATGAGTTTACGAATAGGCTCAGCCTCGGAAGTCTTTGGTTTGATCTCATGGTAGGTTCTGGAGGGCGTGGCAGCAGTTGGACGTCTATAGAGAGAGCCAATTGAGCTCTTCAGCCCAGATTTAAATGTGATCAACCTCATGGCTGAAGCTGTCCGTTTCTACCTGATTTATAAAAGGGTTGATGTAATAGATACATATATACATGTAAGTTTATTGCACCAAGGTTGGTGTTTGCTATTAATAATTATACTTATAAATTCTTAGTCACCGCATGAACAAATGCAGGCCAAAACCACGTAGTCCTACGTTTTCTACCTGATTTATAAAAGGGTTGATGTAATAGATACATATATACATGTAAGTTTATTGCACCAAGGTTGGTGTTTGCTATTAATAATTATACTTATAAATTCTTAGTCACCGCATGAATAAATGCAGGCCAAAACCACGTAGTCCCATGTAATTATTAATTACTACATATTTTATATTATAAATATATAAAAACTTTAATTATAATACATGTATATATAATATATATTATATTAACATTTATTATATTATCCTTATTATTTGTAGAGAATGGAGAAATAAATACAACAATAAATAAATACAAAAAAAACAACAAATAAAATATTATAAATAAGTATTAGTAATGATTGTAATGTAATAATACATTCTAACAACATAGATTAGCAATGAGTTCAATAAATATCATATATGCAAAGTTCCATTTACAACTGTATAGATTTACCTGAGTGAGGATCACCCAGCCTGAGGCGCGCCGTAAATTTTCAGTGAAACCAAGAACTGTATTGCTCCCTTCTGTATATGATACCTAGATTTTTATACTAATAATCCGGAATGCACAATGGCCCTCCTGATGCCAAACAGTGCACACGCGAAACCTCGCTAAGCCAGTACGTGCTACTTTTGGACTTTGACATTTACAACCATGACAAATGATTCCTCTATAAATAACAAGCTGCAATAGCGATAACAGTTGGGCGACGGCCAACAATTTGAAAAATGGTTTGTTTACAATCAACTTGGACTTTGGCCCATTGATATCTTATATGTACAAACGACAATAGGAGTATTTTACTATATCAATTTATAAAATGTTTTAATAGAGGTTATTGTGGTCTATCAATTTTTATTAATTATTTTTGAGGGAGCTTTTCATCACCCCCAATAAAGCTACACATAGCGCTATATAAACCTTTGCTAAGCTAGAATATTAGTTCTGCAACTGATTTTAAATGAACAGGCAACTCCTGCCAAAGAGTTTCCTACCACTAGATTTTGGATGCAGCGAAATGCAAGGAACTTATTGCCTATTGGGTGTTCCACACCTTTTTAACCACTATTGTTACTTTTGAACAAAACTGCTTAACCAACTCAGCTTTGGAAGCAACACTCTACAGTTGAGTAAGAAAAAAGCCGAAGATTGTATTCTGTCTTCTCCACTAAAATTTATATCAAACTCTTCTTCATTCACAATACAAGTTGCAACTTTATAGTTTATAATATAATACAACATCAAGTCATTAGGTCAGTATTTTTTATTTAACTCTGATTACTAGTAACAGTTATTGCTGACTGTCAGCAAAAATCAAAAACATAATATAAGTAAAAAAAATGACATGTAGGTAAAAGTCACATCCATAGCCTAAGCTCTATGGTTACGTTGAGTTACAAAAGCACCTTTAGTTCGACTACTTTCACATAGATATCTTATAAATAAATAATTTACTAAATTAGGTAATCAGACTTCAAATATTACAGTTATCCATTAGAATATTTATCTACCTAATAGCACTATTTATATTAGCAAGAGATTCACACACTTAGGCTAATATGGTTACCAAATTGCATGTTTTAATATTTATGTACATGTTATCTAAAATAGTACAAAGAGAGAACAAATTAATATGGTATATGAGTGCCATTAGTTTCATCATGTCTAAAATAATGCGACAAATCTATAAACACTTTGTAGTCACTGATACCAATTGGCATACACCTATTGCTATAAATATAATTTTGTGTGATGTCATACACCTGATGCTATTTGTTTATTGACTTTTTCCAGCAACTTTTGGTCCAATGAACTTCTTCTAAAATGAACAAAGAGGAACGAGAAAACTCCAATAAACAACCAGATAGCCTCATGGATCCAGAAACTTCTCTGTCTTATATGTCTGGGTGGTTCACAGCTGAAATAATATAAAAGTACACTACAATACAATATATAATTTCTGACTTTAGAGTTGGCTTCCCCCAAGTTACAGAAGAGAACAACTCCAAATAATTGCCACTAGGATTGACATTCAACACAGTCAGAAAATTAAACAAACTAATGATTGTTTTGCTTGTAAGGCACAACTCTTTGCAGGATCACTAATGCAAATCACATTTCTACCCAGATAACTGTTTTTACACTTACCGCGTATATAATTTTTACAATTACAATGTATATGTAGACGTTTTATGAAAACAACAAATTATCCGAACAGATAATTTCAAAATAGGGAATGGCGCTACAGGAAATACATGTACAGGCTGGGCTCCAAGCTTGTTATAAGTATGGGTGGGTGGGTGTAGAACCCAGCCCAAGGTCTACAGTCCACACTTTAGGAGAACATGAAACCCTGAATAGAGATGGTATTAAAGTTTGAAGGGCTAATACAGACTATAATGAGGACCGGCGGGATAGTAAATACAATATAGAAGTGAACGGTGAGACTATGTAATGTTTTCTTACCTTAGATATATAGTTTTAGACTCTGAACACTTTACTTTAGTTACATAACCCGTTTCGGTGCAGACACTGTCACTCTATAAAATACATATAGATGTTTAGAAGTTGTCACTTCATGTAACAAAAATATGATAGGAAATCAACTACCAATATTCAAGCTGGACATCTCGGATATGTTGTCAGCTGTGTGTGTAATGGCATATTCTTCATGTAAGGCACCCATGAAAATACAGCTACCCTATAATATACAATAACTTGTAAAATAGGGTTTTGGCTATAATAAAGAGAGAACAACCTCAAACCCATCTACACTGATTGAGTTCAAAGGAATCCCTGCATAGAACTTTCAAATGTAGACTAGAAAGAAAGGTGTAGAGTGTTTACCATATCATGCTCCCACTTTGTACAAGACTTGCAGATGCTGTCCTTGGGTGACTGAGTAGGACACAAACTGGACTCGGTGCTCGTGTTCTCAGAATGTTCCAGAACAGCTACAAAAGTTAACTCACCAACTAAACTTTAAGGTATAGTTTTAATATCTGCTAATACATAGGCCAACATGTTTGACAACCTAATACTTCTAAGTTAAGGTAATAAATACGATAATAGCAACAATGTGATTAAAGGGAAAGAGAAGTCTGAATAGTCAATAAATAATAAATAACTATACAGATCTACAGCACTTACTGTTTTCCATATTTATCTGGCAACATACCAGGTGGAACCAACAACATAAAGTGACATATGAGCTATTATCACTAATTATATGTAAAATACAAACCCTAATAAACACAAACCTGTTTTCGAACTGGCTTTCCTATTTTTTATAGTTCTATTCTTCGGTTCATATTTGGTTTCTATGACAACGCTAATGATGGTTACACTAAAATATGAAGCAATAAGGCTATAAATAGAACCATCTACAATGCATCACAAAGAATTAATATATCTATACAGCGAACAGTTGAATATTCACACCTCAGTGGTACAGATTAAAAATTTAATCACTGGCATTGCACAGCAATTATTATATAGGCCTAATATTTGGCCTGTGAAGTTCTTTGACACAATCATATCCATTGGAAGAGCACATAAATGTGTTGATCACCATAATTAAGAATGGTCTTCTCCAATAACTACATGTAGAACAATACAATACAAATGGTACTTACATCCCAAGTATAGCGATTGTAAACACCATCCGTTTTACCGTGCAGAACTCAATCATTGTTTCTTTCTCTTATCATTAAATCCATTCAAAAGAAGCATTGACCATGTGCACATCAATGACCGTCTACCGTTTTACTATAAAAAATCACAGTGTGCGTTATTAGACCTACATTCCAGCTACCAACTGGTTTTCCGATATATTTGCTTGTATGCCTATTGTGTAGTCTACCCAAGAAGGGGACAGCCATACTCACAAGTTAGAGTCATATACAACAAGGTGAGTGTGAATATGTAGATACGTCTAAATTCAATACAGAATAAAATTATATTTTAATAACAATAATTATAGTTATAGTTAAAGCAGTAATAATATAAGTATTACATTTAATAATTAATTTAATATTAAATATAAAATTAAATAAAAATCTAAAGTGAAATATTATAATACAAACTACAAAATGATAGTTATCAATTATACTTTGTCATAATCTGAATTATTCTAATTTAATAAATATAATAATATAATAATTATTATAAAATAATTAATAATAATAATATAAATAATAATTGATGACATTACATACACATTCACATTGGCATTTAAATTTTAACTAGTACAGGTTCTATACTATATATAAAATAGTCTACCATAAAATAGTTTACCTTAAAATATGTATCAACACCAGCATCAGATCAGCACAGACAGAGGTTTCAATATTTAAATCTACTTTTTTGACTGTGACTCATTTGTTGATGACTTGGATCAGTGTGATAATTTAGCTTAGCCTTGATGCACACACAATAGCTTAAGCCTTGAGAACTTTTCATATTTAGATAATATCTATTGCTGGTTCCAAGGCTCTAATGATCTCTTTTGTAATTATTCTACAGGTATCGAACATTGGATTTTGAAAGAGCTCACAATTTTGCTTGACCTTGACATGTTGTTTTCCTACTGCGCAAGCGTTGTGCTTCCCTGTTGCCACAGTGATGTTTGGGATTTTCACAGAATCTGGAGCAGGACATGCAGTGAGCTAATGTTATGAAAAAGGAAGTAGAATATAATTTATTGTACGTTAAATTCATTAAAGATTTATGTGGTGAGTTGAGAGATTAAGTTTTTATGTGCATTTGTAATTTAAATTATATAGAATATTCAAAATCAATGAATTATCAAATCACCCAGCAGAACAACATAAATATTACCTGTCGAACTACCTGTCGATGTCATCATCACACTGGACCGCCCTAGAGGGTGGAAGGGGTGTGCCGCGTATGGTTCATGGGTTAGTCAGTTAGTGGACAGTATTCTGTATTCATACTATTCGGGTATTGAGAATAACGTAATTGTTAATAACATAAAATAAAAGAAATATTTTACAATATGGGGGTGATAATCATAATGATAATTTTGACACAGTGTTGAAATTGACCATGTTGCATTGGTGTCGTAAGATAATTATTTTATAACATTCGTTATACTATATTTATATCCTCAAGTTGAAATACACAAATAATAGTATATATTGAATAATGTTAAGTAATAATTATAATATAACATTTACACCATAATTTAGATAATGAATTTGTTAAACAAATTAAGTGTAATATAAATATTATGTAACCGTCATCAAGATAATTTGGCCTTCCACGACACATTTTCTGCTCATATCCTCTTGAAATATCCTACAAGTACATGAATAATTCACATTATTAGCCTATATAAGTCTACAATTCAGAGTTATAATTCAATCGGACTGAAGTGTAATTATAAAATAATAAAACATTCTTCTGTCATAATGACTTAATGTGTATAGATTTCTTCAAATTCTTCTGTATAAAAATTATTCTACTATAATTACATTTTCAGTTCAGTTCAATTATAATAATTGTTATATGGGATGTAAGAATCTTTTTATTTGAGATTATAATTATATAATTATGTTTCGTTTATACTTCAAATATGCATTACATGATTTAAAAAGCCGAAATTTAATCAGAATAACAGCTTTAGGTCCTTTTGTGGAAGGTAACCTCTTTCACTCATGGCCCGCGAACTTAGGTAAACATACGCTGCATTTTATTTACAAGAGCGTATTGATCACAGTCACTATTGACCATCTCGATTAGGCAATTTGACAGCAGATAGGTTTGTCGCATAATGCGAAACTTCTGAGCATTGAAATGGCATTGGATAATTGGCCAATTGGGTTTTGGATATCACTATTTTTGTAGCAAAATAAGAAAGTCACTATTCTGTTGTTCTTCGTTTTAGATTGTTAGGCCAGATCATATCTCTCGCGTTAGGTTGCAATAATGCCTAGGAAAGCACAGAAGCTATGCGTTGAATTGACAGTCAGCAAGGTACATGTATTGAATATATACTTATATATACTCATGAAATTGTTTGCTGGTTATACCTCTTCTTCAATCTCAAAAATCACCAGTATTGCAAACAAAAGACTTTAGTTTTCCAATATATATGTGTACTTTCTTTTGCATGTGGGCAAATGATAAAATGTGACAGTGGTGAATGAAACTAATTTTGCATTTGCTGTTTGATAATAGCACAGCGTAAAATGAAATAACATTACTGTTTCTTAAATGCCTTTTACATCCAGGTGACTTGTCCTGGTGTCTGGTTAAGATCAAACAATGAAACATATCTCAGTATTTGCATGTTTGGAAAATACCAACGTACATCACTCACTGAACCAGTGTTTCCTCTCATATTTATGGAGAAGTTCAACTTTGAGAAAATCTTCTATTCTGCTGTTGACCCGGCAGAAGTATCTGAGTGCGTAGAAGGTAAGTTCTAGAGAAATGGGTAACCATATTTATATCTTACTAAATTTATCTCAGGCTGTTGTAATCTTACACGTATGTGTATGATGCTATATTTACATGTACATGTATATACATGTAGTTCTCCTAATTCATACAAGGCTTTATTTATATAAAGCCATATGCATATACATTTTAGATGTGGCTATGGTTATATTAAATTTATATATTTATTTTAGACTTTATCTACAAAGCACAATGTGAGGATATATTTCTAATAGAACATTATGTTTCACACAGGAGCTGTAATTACTGTGCTATATACATATACTACCCGTTTCTTTAATATATTTTGCAAAGAAACTGTAATAGAGATCAAATTAATTGTAGCATATACATGTATGCTCATGATGTCTAGTCTCTGTGCTTTACAAGTCAGTGATGGCTGGTTTATACTTCAATTTAATTAGCCGATGTAATACAATTTCATGTACACAGTTAAACCCTAGAGTTTTCATGTAGTTTGGTCTGTTGTAATAGTGCATATTGTTGGTTTCGATTGTAAATGTAACAGAATTGTTGACAGAGAAGTATGCGTTAGTTTAACAATTGTAGTTATTTACTGTATAATAATTAAATTGTTCCTCCCACCTGTGGGCATGCAAGCAACACCCATTGCTGTTTCTACATATATTCTGCTATGAAAAAGCTTACAGTAAACAGTCTGTTATACATGTATGTTGTAGGACTATATAATTATATTATACTGTATAATTATATTTAGACGAGGATGTGATATTTGAATTGGTTCAGTTGGCACCGGAATCACCAGCTGGTGCTGTCCTGTTAGCATCGTTCCAGCGTAACGTCAGGGACTTCCTCTATCCATACCCACAGCTGTTGCCTTCCTATGGTGCCTCGGATAGAGAAGTTCTCATGGAAAAGAGTTGGGATTTTCCGGTAATTTATCTTCACTTTTGATTCATGGATGTGCAGTTAGGTCTTTAGTACATATCTGTTGGATATGGACTGTCTTAAGGGTGTTTATAGTTTTGTTTTGTGTTTTCTTATTTTACGGAGTTCAGAAACCCAAAACTTATCTGAGCTACAGGAGCTGGGATCCGAGTGGAATGGCAGGAGTGTTTACAGACTAACAAGTCTGCCACTACACTGTCCTGCCACCTTTCAGTTGAACGCTTGTTTGGCAGTTTACTGTTTTTAAGCCTAGTCTAGTCTGGCATTATTTATACTTTGTTGTACTAACCTGTCTAGGGCATAGCACCGAGGCTAGAATTTGGATCTCATGCTAAGATTAAAGAGGTGAAAGTCCCCAAACATATTCGTGGTGTGCTTGATGGTGAATTTTCTGTAAGTATTATATTTAGCTAAGCTTTGTAATACATAACTCAATTGTTCTAAATTGTCCATAACATTTCAGTTTGGATTGTATTACAAATAATATCTCTTTGGATTAGCCCTGGAGTCTGTAATTAAATTATAATAACCAATGAAGTGTTGACTACACTTGAACATGTGCACATGTAGTGTATCATTTTCATGTAAGGTGAGCTAGTTATGGTGTCATTATTATGTATATTATCTGTAGTACAACTTGACTTTTCCGCTTTTCAATATCAACCTATGATTTATTTTTTGTTACTTGATCGTCAATTAATTTTCTGGCTTTAAATCAGTATTTATTAACTGTATTGTACAGTTAACTAAAGTCTACTATTCTACTATTCTCTTATGCAATTTTGAAATTTGCAGTATGATATATTTTATAAAGCTCACTCTGATACATTGTATAGTTGCTAACTACTTGTCGAGTACATTTGATTGGTCACTTCTGTAGTCAGTCAGTTATGCACCTCGCACACGAGCAAGAAGTCCTTCACCTCGAACCTTCCTCTACCCTGATTCATGTGAAGAGACCAAAGGTTATCAGGACCCAACTGTGTCATCTATAACTAGGTCAAGGTCACTGTCTCCACGACAAAGAGCTAAACTTAGATCTCTGGCTGACAGACCTCCATTTTTGGTTCGCAAGGTAAGTAGCAACAATGCATCTATATATTAAAGTGTTGCTGAATAAATAATAAAATTAGGTTACTAAAATCTGCTTTTGGGTTTTGATCCCGTGCTGTTTGATTTTTAAACAACATTGTATTTGTAGACGGACGACTCACTGATATTGCGATCTCCTGGCTCAGGTTCCAAAAAGAAGAAGCGCAGAACCAAGTCAGCTCAGACAAGTCTAAAGTCGTACCACTCCCCTTCACGGTCATGTGAGAAGGTAAGATTATATTAAATGTCTATTATGTAATATGTAGTCTTTGTATGTTTACGAGTCCTAATACTTTACAATGGAATAGGTAATTTTAAAGGAGTTGTGCCAGACGATCTATGTCCTATTCAATGCAGCCTCTGCTATTCCGGCAGTCATCGGTCTGAAATTTGCAGATTTCTTTATCTTGCTCGCACTGGATAGAAGGATGCTATTGGTTGTTGCTCTATATGTAACTTAAAAGTGAAAACACGCCAAGTCATATTTCACACTGTACAAGCTTTGCAGAATTTTAGCAGTTACATAAGAAGAAGTCCCCTTTTTCCTTCTACAGGTTTATACAATTATAATCAAGCTTCCGTTTATTAGAATAGCCATTGTTGGCAAGTTCTATAGTAAAAAACACTAACTCAGCGGAGCTTACTATGGCACCTAAAAATCCAGGCATCGGCAAACATAGCTGGTTTGTCTCAACTAGCAGCAAAGCACACGTGGGTTCGAGTCCCGCCAATGACCAGGAGGTTTTCGTCCCGAAGAAGGTTTTCCCTCTGTGCCATATCGAACTATAATAATATCCAGCTCTAGGAGCCATGGTGGCCCCTAAACTAGCTCTGCTATTGGGCAGCCACGTTAAAGAATTGTGTTTGGCGCCACGGATATCATTATTATTATTATTAAAGGTTGAAGCTCTGTATACATGGTGCTAAATATCACCTAAAACTGAAAATGTTATTTTGGAACAAACAGTTTGGCATGGACAAAGCTCAATGCTCTGTGGATTAGCACTACCAGCATAGAGTTAGTGCTAGGCGATTAGGTGCCGTAGAGGCGTCGAGTTCAAACCCCAGTCAGGAATGGGTTTGATTTAAACATATACACTGTAATATGTAGAACTGAGTCTCTCACCGATTAAAAGTAAACTCCTTGCAATAAAAAACATCACAAAATATAAAGAGTTATTTTACTGGGTACATTTTCTCTTAAGTATCGGTCACATGTACATCTGGTTATTTTTACGGTTATATGCAACGATTTCTTCCTTGTGTACAGTTGTCATCGTTTTCTTAATCTCATATTTATATTAGTCTTGTGAGAAATTTTTTTGTTTGCTGATAGGTCCGACGATCAGCTGCTCCTCCTTCTTACTACTCAGATGAAGGTAGGATCTTTTGCTCAACTTCCTATACCAACGATTGTTCACAAAATATGCTTGTCTTATTACACAAAACTATGTAGAACTTTTTAAAATTGAGTTTGAAGTAAAACTAATTCAATAAATCTGTAGTTACATAACATCTACAATAGCTACATCATATTACGCTCATCTCTATGTTATTTTAGAACCCGATGTTGAGTATACAGGAAGTTACAGACGAAGACAAACCCGATCGGTACCTGAACCTGTTTTACCTGCTCGTAGAAGTCCTAGTCCCATAGCTTACAGAAGATCTTTACAAGAGAGGTATGTAAATTAATTGAAAAGTTGGATATTGATAGCGAGTAACTGTCTCCATGTTTTCAACAGTATACACATAAGAATTTAAAGACGCAAAATCAATAGATGTAAAATTTGTAGTAGCTGGGACGGACTAATACCTATCATGATTTATTCCTCCAGAAGGAAATTGAAAATTAATTTTATTTAACTATCTAACTGGGACAGTTTGATAAAAGAAATTTATGGAGCCGATGCTTGTCGCATTATCGTTACTATATTTTGTTCGTGTTTACTAGCATAATGAACCTAACATCGTGTTTGTATGTCACCAGGTACCTGGATAATGAGACGATAGAAGAGGAGTGGAGGAGAAGGAGAGTGGAGAGAGCTGAAAGAGCTTTAGCAGATTCTCTCGCGACTTCCTATGTCACGGTAAGTGATCCAACATGGCTGCTACACGTCTAGCGCATAACGTATAAAGTGCTATTAGGCTACATTAAGCCATCTGGAGTGACAATGTGGTCAGAAAGATTATAAAAATTATTCATGATTTGAATTATTAGGCACAATCATGTTAGTAGTGCAATTCTTGCCTTGCCTTACACTAATCAAGTCCCTCAATATATCATACCTCACATTCATGTGTATTTTGGTTCATTGTTAAGAAATCAATTGGATGCTTTAAGGTGATATGATTGTGGAAATTTAGATAAATAGAAATTATTAATCCACTTGCCTGAATATAACATATTGTAATGTAAAATTAAGTGTTCTGTAGACGAGCTAATGGATTTATTTTTAATTTGGTTCCACCCATTACTTTTAGAGGTCAATGCTGAGCTATTCAGATTCATTAGATGATCTAGCAGACGACTTTGACAGGTCAAGGCTTTTTGGGTACTGAACTGACTCATTGGTATCGTTACAAATCTAACTTATGCATGTTTTATATTAAATTATTGACTAGAGTTCGCTGTGAACTTAAGCTAGCAAATATTAGAAACTAAATCTATAATGAATTTGATGAGCTCATAGGGTAGATGCTTCTGTGTATTTATCATTTTAATGGAATTGTCCTCTCACTTTCCCAAGAGAGAGGGTAACTCCCACTGGTTACGTGAATCCGTTGCACTAATATTCCTTCAGCTATGCACTTTTCTCCACAACAATATATTGTGACTAATCCATTGAAACTGTAGAACTTAGGTTGCACATACAGCACAAAATAACCTATAATTATATATTTTTTGAATTCTGGATGAATTTTGTTATCTTAAGGTCTAGCTATATTGGTATAGTAGTTTTACAACTACATTTTTGTCTTTTTCTTCCTGCTAGCTAGTACATGTAACTGTTGTGGGTGAATAGCATATATTTTAGAGTCTTTACACTGTCTGACTGTATTGTCTATCTTTCTGAACCACTTACAAAGTTTATACATGCTTCTAAATTTACTTTAGAAATAAATCAAATACTCAGCATCTTCAACTTGTACAATTATTTTGAGGGGGCTTGAAAATAGCCCTGATGAAATATTTGACTTTAGAGCCTTAGCTAAAAAACTAACTGCATAGGTGTTATGGAATCTAAAAAATATACATGTAATAGCTGGGTACATTAGTGAGTAAACATGTGCATGATACTTCACTTGTGGAATACAGCACAACACTATGGGGTAGCACCCTCTTCAAAGTATTCAAGTTACCAAAGTGTTAAATAATAAAAAAACTAGGAATAAAAACCTACATTATATAAAAAGTTATAGAGTATGTTCCATAATATTATAGTATTATTAATAAGTAACAACATACATTTGTACAACTATACAGAAAATGTAACCAGACGCATTATCTTATATTATCGAGAAACACTACACTAATAGTAAGCTCTGGAAGGCATGATGTTAATGAACTACTGCATTGCCTTTGCTATTTAGTCATGATTATGCACTAAGTTATTGAATATGATTGGAGGTTGTCCTCTCCTAGTTTGGTCTCCCTACTATATACAAATGTATAGAACTATTATTTCTGATTTATGGTTCACTTTACATTTGTATAATAGACATCAGGGTAATGCAAATGACTGCACATGTGCACATGGACTTACGTGGATATTATACATGACCACTCAACACTGTGACACTACGACTCCTGTCGTTATACTAGCATCAGCTGTCATTTAAAGTAGAAATATGTTGACTAGCAGCTTCTAAATATACACTAATGGCAGATAGATGCTTCCGTTGAGCCTCCTTTTCACTCTATAAAATAGTAAAGTTAGGGTCTGATATCATCAAATATGTGAATTATCCAAACACTTATCCATCTTAGTGCATTACATGTGATACCAGTCCCTCAATACAAAATGCTGTTGTATAAACATAGCCAGTTGACTAAGACTATGTTCCTACATTCCACTGGAATTATGGGAAACACTGAATCTGACCAAACTTGATGTCTAGTGTTTAGCATAATCACAGTAGCCACTAACATACCTGCACCCGTTCAGTTACATAAGTATCTATCTTATCTTTATGTAGCTGCATAGTGGTCTCTAGCGTAGCCTGTAATCCAGTCATCATATCTGAGCTATGCTTCTCCCAGTAGTCCTATATACAAACAGGCATGGTACACAGTCTATTGTTACACTAATGTGAATACACACTATTGCAATCTATGTATAGTCTCAGAATTTCACTGTCACGATCAAAGTAGATATGGAGAGGTTAAAAAAATTTCAGGAGAGCATAATATTCTTTTAGGTTGTTCCGTGGAGTTTGTTTACAAACTGATTTCATTAAACAGCCAAGTTAGACAATATTATTGTGAAAGAAACTGCAGGATTTACTGCCTATATAATCCTATTAACTAATGTACAAGTGTAGATCAACTCACCATGCTAATAGATTTTTGATCGTCTGCAACTTGAGTGAATTGAGATTTCATAGACTCTTTGAGCTCTTCAGCCGCATCACCAACCAGAGTCTGTTCCAAACCAGAACATACACAGTTAGACAAGAGGCCATAGTGAAAGGTTGGTACAGAAAGATTCCCAACTACTATATTGCCCTGTCAATCACTATTGTTATTTTCAAACGTTGAATTTATTCAACACAAACATAGAGAGAGTAAAGATAATGGCAAAGTATACAACTTTAGGAGTTGTCTGTACCTATACAACACTGAGACTTTGAAGTTGTTCCACCTTACATATTTATATAAGACTGCCTTTAGAATTTACCCAATCTTCATTAGCATGCCATAACACTTGAAAGTGATGTTGCTGTCTATATACTATTACAGTTCATTTCTAAACCTAGATTTTAATATAATATACATTGCGGGACTATATACCAGTGTCTCTCAAACACGCATCTGATAATAATAACTGGTAGTAATTGTATTAATACAAAAAACTACTAAGGTGATAATACATGTACCTTGCACTGTAGCTGTAATTCGGCCATCTTGGAAGCTAGGCACGTCTGCACCTCTTGGAGAGATTCTGATTTCATAACAGAGAGTTTTTCCTTTGAAACCTCCAGATCTGCTTCACATTTTGACTTCAGTGTTTTCCTCTCTTCCTAAGCGTAAGAGAGACGATGTTATCATTCATTGACCCTTCGCACTGCCATATAAGGAAATGAAATGCATCGTGTGATGCAAGAAAATAGCCACATTGGAGGAGAGAAACTCTGAATACTATACACACCACATAAGATATTACATAAACATTAATACCTTAGCCTGTGCTTCAAGATCACCAATCTAAATGGGTGGATGATGACGAGTTTACAAATTAACATATCCGAGCTATGAGTTGGATCCTGTCAAGATTGGTAGACTAGATACACTTGCACTAACTATCAATGGCTGTAATCAAATGCTTACGGGTAGCTGTGGGTATATGAGACGCATACCTCTAGGTCTTGTTTGAGGGCGTCAAGTGATTTCTCATGCTTCTGGTTTAGCTGTGTAGAGAACTCAGTCTTCCAGGTTTCATAACTTTTAGTCTACAGACAGAAGTATCTTTACACATAGAACTGTAGTACATGACATCACTAGTGACTTCTAGTATTTAAAACAAATACTACCTAAAATAATTCCTATTTATATTTTGACAATTTTAGAGATATACACTGTAATTAATTCTTCCTTGTATTACTTTTTAAAGTCATGCAAGACAAGACGAAGCAAAGTGGTTGTTTCTATCAGTACTCTAGTCCATCGAATCATAACTACTATAACCACTATATACAGTAAAATACTTAGTTATAATCATCAAACCTTTACCTGATTATCTAGAACCTTCTCGAACCTAGCAGCCTCCTTCTCCATCAGTTCCGCAAAAACTCTAGTACATGATTGCTGCTGTTCCACTATACCCACTTTCATTGCCTCCTAAATGTAATCATAATATTATAGTTTGCACATGAAAAGACAACTACTAAACTATTCATAAAAATGATTAAATAAAAATAAAAAATAATACATATACAAGTATAGTGTAGATGAGTACCTTATACTCCTCAATGATCACAGCAATAGATTTCTGGTTTGACTCCTTCAAACTCTCTAGCTCTGACTTGTGCCTGACCTGAAGATATTCAAGTTTAATAAAGTTGCCTAAATAGAAATATAATAAAATTGGTCAAATATTTTTGAACTAATCCAGCCATGATGGAATCATCTTGTGGATAGTAGAACTGGATGTTGCACATGATTATACTACCTGTACTTGATCATATGCTTTCTTCTGCTGCACAAGCTCCGCCTCCAATCTCTCCACACTTCTAGAATATTCTTCATTTTTCAACTTGAGTTCAGTGCTTTCCTAGAACATGTGATAATAAAAAGTGGTCAAAAGTAGCTCTGGTGCACAATTTAAAGGATGAAAAATGAGACCAGTTTTCATCGCTACAGTCATGGAAAGAACAGACAGAACTGCTTGCTATTATATCAAAGTAAATTAAAGAGATAATGCACATAGGTGTGAAGGGTAGTTTGATATCGTTGATCAAATACATAACAATTTTCTGATATGGTATTTTCAGTCATGTACATTATATTGGACATGTTACAGTGCATATCACAACAACCTACAATGTTACACTTGACATAGGAAACAGTTAAAACATAATAAAACGTAGCCTACAGATCTGTATTTCTGTTTCTCCTCCAGTGCAGTCTGTAGTTGAGATTGCAACTCTTTAACTCGGGAGTTATCTGCTCTTGGTGGTAGCAGTGGTGCAGGCAACTCCTTCTATTTCAAAATAATAATACAGGCAATGTACATTGGATATATGAAAACGAAGTTTAGAGAAATAACCACAGAATCTAAGATATAGTATGTATATATGTATTCCTCTACTCTACCCAAATATCAGCAATCAGTAGGCCTACTTTACATCACTGGTTATAGTGTTGCCTTGTTCAAGAGTAATGGACAATTAATATTCCTGTTACCGTGGAATGTACAATTAGAAAATGTCATATCATACATCTGTACACACAAAAAAGTACATGCATATGAAAGGAATC
Organism: Bugulina stolonifera; assembly: GCA_935421135.1. Classification (NCBI taxonomy): domain Eukaryota; kingdom Metazoa; phylum Bryozoa; class Gymnolaemata; order Cheilostomatida; family Bugulidae; genus Bugulina; species Bugulina stolonifera. The sequence continues at coordinate 8,655,249 of OW285194.1, forward strand.
ATATTGAAATACATCACGGATAGTAGGGAATCCAAACCTCAAATTTTCCTTGCCCAGACCAATCTATCGCACCCGGCGTTGATATCTCGGTAAACGCATTGAATGATGATTCTATAACCAGGTAGAAAATACAACAATGAAGTATATTACAGACAATGGAATGTTCTATGGGTTACACTGCAGTATACAGTATACAGTATACAGTATACAGTATACAGTATACAGACCTATCTACCAGAAAATACAGTTACATGTACATGTATATATACTACGATGTAAGCCTGTACACAGTGTAGGTTCAAAGCATAGACATTTTGACACAACCAATGAACAATAAATTTCTACGTTCTATGCCAGAGTTTATAAACAACTCAGGGATTTTGAATATCAGCCACACAGATACTCTAAATCCCTCTTCGACTACCCTTTCACTAAAACCACTCCAGATGATATGTGACAAAAGAGATAGTAGATATACATGTATCTCAAGATACTACTAAAATCTAGCACCTTTGACAGTAGATTTATTGTCAACACTAGGAGGCATCTCCTTGGATGAGGCTTGGATGCTGGCGGCTAGCCAAGGTATAGCAGAGACATCAGGTGTCACATTAGAATCAGATAGTAAGGAATCATCAGCATCCTCTGTGAGGTCAGGCTCAGTCTCGGCTACTTCGAAACCTCCAAAATCATCATCATCGTCCATAATGGTTAAAGTCCTTAAAATTAACCGCAGATGACTTCAGTGGCATTTGTGTTATTAGTAGATCTATTGCGAGTCAACATTGCTAGAGCAATACAGGCTCAATGATAAATACATGTTATATGCTAAACTTTATCCGATGTCACGCAGAGTTTAGCCAAAAACGCTGACCCGGTCTGAGATGTCAATAGTTCCTCCGAGAAGCTTTCTTTTCTAACTGAGTAGCTATATTAATATTTAATTAAATCAAAGAAACAGTAGCATACCTCCGAAATATTTGTGAGGCTAGGTCACTCATTGCAATAACCTGGTATTGCTTACTCTAAATCAAGGGTTCCCAACCTGGGGTACATACATGTACCCCTAGGGGTACATTTTAGAGATCTAGGGGGTACAAAACAAGTTATCAACTTAATACATTTTTGACAGTGATTTTCAGTTACAGACTATCAATTATGAATTAACATGATCCATTACTGAATCGAACATCGAATGGCTCACTGATGTAAATGAAGTTGAGCTAAACCAGTGTGAAAGCCATAAAACACTACAATCGATGAAAGCTATAGGGCCAAATCATGAGGACTGTCCCAGAGTGGATTGCAGACCCGACACAGATTTAATTTTCTTTGCTACCATGTGAAAGAGGACGTTAAGTTTAGTTTATCTGTAACAGGAAATTTTTTTTAACCCTAACGGTGTGGCAATGGGAGCCCTGTGAAAATGGCTCTTTTGGAGTTATCTCCTCACAATTTGTCAATTTTTGAATTTTTGCATTTTTCTGCACTGAATATCTCTGAAACCATTTGTTTGATCTCTTTCAAATTTTGTGTGTGTTTTACCCTACCTCTATGGTATATTATTAATCGACAGTTTAAATCTTAGATAGTTACAAGAGCTTACCATGCGGCAGCAAAGTCATGCAAAAAATGGCATCAGAAGTTGAGGTGGCAGATTTTGCCAATATTGGGGACGCTAGATTTCAGTTAACCCTGCAACAGAATGATAATATTTTGATTGATTACATTCATGTAACCTTCTTGATTCATGTTATGACTAAAAAACAATAAATTTTTCTCAACTTCCTGTTTTACGCGCACTTTTGACAATGGCCGCCAACAAAATTGGTGCTGTGGCAGCGTTTTGGCAGCAAAAATGCACCATGACTGCGGTGAAAACTTTAAGTTTAAAACATGTTTCCTATACAATTCACACCTGTAGATTTCATTTCTGCAATGAAAATCAATGCTTTCTGATTCTTTCTACTATAAAATTAGCATCAATGTCTCTTCTCATTTAACTCTCATTTACATGCATTTGCATGCTATTCTATATACTGTGGTTTCATTCCAATACTAATAACAGTCTCTCTCTTATACCATTCTAGCTCACACATATTCAAATGTTTTACATGGCCACTAGCAATCTCTGATCATCCAGGTATAATAATGACAAATGTTGGGCATTCCCTTTCTAACAGTAAACAACAGTGATAATGCACAGAGGTAGCATAACTCACTAAAACAGGGTGACTTCCCTATCATTCCAATGAAAAAACACAGGAATAGAACTGCACTAGTCATTATTGAGCAACCAGTCTACCTGAACAGTGCACAATCAGTCAGCTACTATGGCATCAGTTTCAAATCCATGTAAACTACATATGATATCAAAGTGCTTTGAATCCAAGTACGTTAATACTGCTGAACGGCAACTAGGCAGCAACGCTGTTGTTCCGGTTGGAATAAATATTCATGTGGTCAGCGAACGGTCAGGTATGTAATTAGTGGAAGGTGAAGCTTAATGGACCGTTTATTATGAAGCATGACAGCTTGTTGACATTTTGATGGGTGCGCATTGGTTTATGAAAATACGGTGCCTTAAGGACCCAATTGCATCAATGTTTTGACGTTGACACCTGAAAAACTTTTAAGGATGAAGAGCAAATATCTCTCATATTTTGACATCATTCCTATTAGAACATATTTCTGTGATTTGTAGGTGTTAGGCTCAATTCCATCAACTTAATATGCTGCCACCATCTAGCCATTTTCACAACATCGTACACATCAAACATTCATGTCAATCGTTGCTGTTTTGATCCATTTCAAATGCATAAAACAAAGTCAGGCAGTTCAAAAAACGTTGCCTATGTAACACAAAAACTCCAAATTGAACTCAGCCAGATTGGTATAGATAGCCATGAAGGAAGAAAGATTTGTCGTAATTGTATCAGGAAATTACGAACTTATTTAGATAATCCTACAACAGAAACTCCAACATGTACTACAATGGATTGCAACTATCACCCTCAGAATAATCAGGAAATAGAAGAGTCATTGGGATCAATCAATCCATCTCACAGAGTTTGCAACACCAATCAAACCATATGAAGTTGCCCGAATGTCCACAGTGAAAAGAAAAGCCTATATAAGTCGAAAGTTAGCTCAGGTTACTGATGCAGTAGCTACCAAGCTGGCGAACATGACTGGGGTGGAACCCACTCAGAGTGAAGATGATTATGGAAAGTTAATTGAATGAATCAGAGCCAAAATATTAGTCAGTTCAAGAGCTGATTAGATACGCCTTATAACGCTCCTACCAGACAGCTGGACAAGAGAGAGAAATAATGAACGAATTTCCTGTACTAAGAGAGACAAGTAAAAGAAGCATGGTATGGCTCCCAAAATGTAAAAAAGTATCAGAAGCAGCAGGATGATAGGCATAGCAATGCACCAATGATACCAGGCACCAGAATGCACCACTGCTTCGAACGACAAGGACAATCATTAATAGCACGGAGAACTTCTGATGGCGAAGTATCAATACGTATACTGTACCATGACATCCCATCTCCGTCATTCTCATTTACTGCTGCACAACCAAACATACCTGCATCCGAGTTCAGTCTCTCAAAATCTGCAAGTGCACATGCTGATGAGGGTTGAATGAAATCCACAGTATATAGAATAGCATGCAAATGCATGTAAATGAGAGTTAAATGAGAAGGGACTTTGATGCTAATTTTCTAGTAGAAAAAGTCAGAAAGCATTGATTTTCACTGCAGAAATGCAATCTACAGGTGTGAATTGTATAGGCAACATGTTTTAAACCTAAAGTTTTTACCGCAGTCATGGTGCATTTTTGCTGCCAAAACGCTGCCGCAGCACCGATTTTGTTGGCGGCCATTGTGAAAAGTGTGTGTAAAACAGGAAGTTGAGAAAAAATTATTGTTTTTTAGTTATAACATGAATCAAGAAAGCTACATGAATGTAATCAATCAAAATATTATCATTCTGTTGAAGGGTTAACTGAAATCTAGCGTCCCCAATATTGGCAAAATCTGCCACCTCAACTTCTGATGCCATTTTTTGCATGACTTTGCTGCCGCATGGTAAGCTCCTGTAACTATCTATGTTTTAAACTGTTGACTAATAGTATACCATAGATGTAGGGTAAAACACACACAAAATTTGAAAGAGATCAAACAAATGGTTTCAGAGATATTCAGTGCAGAAAAATGCAAAAAAAAAAAATCAAAAATTGACAAAATGTGAGGAGACAACTCCAAAAGAGCCATTTTCACAGGGCTTCCATTGCCACACCGTTAGGGTTAAAAAAATTTCCTGTTACAGATAGACTAAACTCAACGTCCTCTTTCACGTGGTAACAAAGAAAATTAAATCTGTGTCGGGTCTGCAACCCACTCTGGGACAGTCCCCATGATTTGGCCCTATATTGAGTAGTCATCAGTAAGTAATTGATAAATAAAAATGTCATTCCATACTGCATTTTATTAATCTGTTTAAGTGAAGCATTTTGATAAAGCATACACCATGTAATCTTAATCGAATTAAACCAAATAAATGTATATCCTTCATTAAACACAGTTTTACAGAGGGATACGATACGTTGTTTGCTACAAAGGGGTACATTGTTTGCTACATGACTGCTAAAGGGTACTTGGGCTAATAAAGGTTGGGATCCCCTGCTCTAAATAGATGAGCCAGTCTCGTATCCTACTGGTTACTAAGATGGTACGGAGTGACCTCACCAAACAAAGTCGGCATTTTTGATTTTGATATCATCAATTTATCAATTATGATTTATCCAAGGAGTAAGAGTCTCTTACTCCTTGATTTATCGAACTGCATATCTGCTTTAGGTTATTTTATCAATGTCTCTAAGACAAAATACCATTTTCTTACGGACTTCGTTGACTCTTTTATATAATATATACAGCACATGAACATGTGGCATGCAGACAACAACCAGTCAAGAAGTTATTGTCTAGCTGATTTTTACTTTTCTTTGGTGTACAAAAGTGTATCATCTTTAGAAGTACCTGTAAATTTAAATTAAACACAACGTTCAAACCAACCAACATAGCATTTAGGCCTAGGCAGTAACTAATAGATGCTACCAATTTGGGTTGAACCAGCCTTTCAACACCGGGTGCGGCTATTGAAAAAAATCCTATTAGACTATTTAAAATAAATAAAAAATAACTACATGTAGGCCTATGATTCCCATTGAACCAAAGTTTATATATTATTATAAAGTGGGAACTGTGATAGCACAGGAAACATATTATTGCATACTATTCCAGAGGTAAATGGAAATTTCAAGGTACAAGACATCATTGTTTAGTCTGTTCAAAGCCCTACAAAACGGGCTTTATATGGCTTTGTGTTTAGAAAGCTTCCTCAATCTTGTAGACGTTTGTCGAACTCAAAGTAATACCCGTGATAATCTAAAGAGTTATCTTCCCCCAACGGGAGAGGTTAACTCTGTAAAGGTATCACTGGTCGAGGAAGTTGGCAACTACGTTTTGGTCAGGAAACTACCGATTAAAATGTTCAAGTCAACGCGTGCCTCTTTTCTGTACATGCTTGTAAATTAAATTAGAGTCATTCTTGAAAATTACTTCATCACCTCTTACTTAAAATGAAATACATGTAATTATTATTTTATATGAGAAATCAATAAATAGATTAGAAGAGGCAAACCATTTTATTTGTTTTCATCTAAATTTACTCCTTGTTTACATCTACAAATAAAAGTCTCAAGACATCTATGAAACTATAAAACAGATTTAATTGTAGTAGGTATGTTATCGACAAAATATGAACTTAAGCATAATTTTAGCCATAAAAAGGTGTAAATAGCACCATACCTAAATATAGAAAACTCTTTTTGAGAAACAATGTTATTATAAATATTTAGATTGCCGGATACAATAGTATGCCAGCAATAGTTCTGTATGTTACACACATGAATGGCAAAACTATATAACAAAAATATTTCATATATTATATAAATTGTTATAGAGTATGGCATGTGGATTAGTAAACTGTATTTATAGAATAGAACCCCATCTAGCAGATAATGTAGAGAAATACACCCATAGGAAAAATAATTCTACAAACTATTTAATAAGTGGCTGCGTAAAATGTACTGGTAGTGCACAAACAATAAGAATAGTGAAATATAACATTTTACATATCTTATAAATCTTTTATGTAACTGAGAGAAATGATATCTCTAATTGCTTATGAGCAAAGTGACGGACGGCACTCTGTATTAACTTTGGTCATCATACCTCTGTAAAACAAACATCTAGTTAGTTATAAATCATACATCAGAGTCTCATCAATGCATAACATCATGTAGTTAAGGTATAGTCGCCTAATACCCTAAAAGCAGATACTTTTGCTGAGAGACAAATTCAAACTCCTGAACAACTTTCATGGCTATCAAATTCTGCTTTCAAACTGATTTAAATAGACTATACATGCAGCTATTTAGCTATATGATACATGGTTTAATATTTTACACAGCAGCAAGTATTTGCTGTAACATAATTGGTAAGTAGCCTAGAGTAGGAGCTTAATCAGAGGATTTTTTAACAAGCTATGGTAATTATTTTACCTCACAGGTGGGCTTACTGCGCTATATAGGAGTCAGGTGTAGTTTTGTACTGTGCGTAAGTAGGGTTTAAATTTGAGCAAAGTAGAGCTTAGCTAAGCTTATTTCTAATGCTGAAATATGCTTAAAGAGGGAGAATTTCAAAAATTGACCAAAACCAATCAAAAAGCTGAATAGCTTGTTGGATAGTGCTTGCTAGAGCTATTCAAAAAGGTCAGCCAGCGCAAGCCTATATGATGTCATCTGCCACAAGTTGATCCCAAACAAAGGCAGTCTATGTCATCTGAGTAAAGCTCATGAAAAGGTTTTTATTCAGTAACTTTGCTATTAACCAAGAGTTTATAAATTCTTTCTACACTTTTGATAACATGATACTTGGCCTCATATATTCAAACATCAAGGAAGTGCAATTAGCAAGAAAACTTCTCATTGATTTGAGGGTATACTACAGTGAGAAGACAACTTCTTCATATTTTCTAAAGATTCCCATGAGTGAATAGAGGTAGTGGGTAGCCCATTTTCTGGTATTGTTTCCAAAATACACATAACTACTTGTGGTAAAACAATATTAGGACCGAAAGAGAAATAAATAGCTAAATTTTAGTATAAATGGTTTCCAATTATATTTTCAGCCCATACAAGAGAGGACAACTCAGGAAGACTACTTAGCCTTTGGACTACATTCACTATAAACATTAATTTTGGTACTTGAACAAATTTGGGATAGGCCAGACTCAACTGCTAAATATGCTAAAAACCTCTAATTGCAAAAAGTGTTCCAGGCTTAGCGAACTCCCGAAACTTTCGCTAAAAATCTCTGCTTTTAGGGTATGTAACTTACCATTTCCTGGCTGCTAAATTCAATCTCAGAGGCTAGCGACACTAGATTTTGTAAAGCATCCTGTGATTGGTTAGATGACAATGACCTCATTGATTGAGTTGAAACTGTAACATGAACAAAATTCAACAACAGTTAATCAAAATTATTTACTAGCTTTAGCTGTACTTCAATACAGCAAGGCAAAAAATGCATCTGGAAAATTCTAATACAGCTGTATTTCCATTACAATTCCTAAATTCTTAAATTAACATTGCTTTAGTTATTCACTCAGAATGCGAGGTAGAATATAATAATCAAAATAATTCCACCTCACATTTCAGATTTCTAGGTTGTTAAAACTAAGTAAATAGCAACTTGAAAAAAAATACCAAATTGGGCAGATACTCATAGAACACACTCGAAGAAACAACAAGTTCCAGTCTATAATCACTCTTTACGGTGACCTTGATCTAAGGGGGGAGCCTAAAGCACCTTATTGTGCTTAATGACCTGCTAGGTGGACAGACATAACACTATAAACTCACCCATACTTCTCCTATCCAACGACATATCCGATGAAAAAGACATAAGAGATGGATTGTAAGAGAGATCAGTGGAGGCGGTAGATGAGCTGTGAACTTCCTGTGGCTCAGACGGTAGAACTAATGGAGGTGAGGTAGTGCTTGCCGGAGGCGGAGGCTCCGTCTGAGGAAGTATAAAAATAGAACTCAGTCAAACACATACAGGACAATTAAACAGACTTCTAACAAACCACAAACTAAGTGATCTAGTGACCTAATATATTAACATGCTTTGGTATTAGCAATAGTCAATGACATTAACAATTAGTTAAGTGCCAATCCCTTCATTTGGAACTCGGGATTACCAGCACAGTATCTAGTGACAACTACAATGCTCACAGTGACAGTCAATCCCTTCTCACAGCAAATACTTTATGCGAGTGAATACAAAAAGCCACCAGGGTAACTGTATAGACATGTACATTAACATCTATCCAATAAAACAATGAACAAAACTCCCACCACTCACCTCTGTTGTCTGCTCTGGCACCGTCTGTAGCATATCCACAATATTATACATCTCCCCAAAGCTATCCATTTCAGGTAAACAACCACTGGTACCCTCACCTGCTTCTGAATATAATGTAGAAATACTGAGAGTGATCATGCCATACGTGCTAATAGAAAGTTGTGTTATGAAATGTGGAAGTGAAAAACTTATCAATGTCAAGGTCAATGTACTGCGGCAATGCCCAATGTAAGCCAGTGCATGTATGTACCAGGTACTAAAATTACCTGGTCAATTTGTAGATTCAGATGAGATTAATGATAAGCGAGTCATAAAGGATATCACTGCTTGTAACTAGTCATTACTAAATGTAGCAATGGATGATATGAAGTTTGTTAACTAATATTACACATGCAGTAGTATGATATCATTACAATAAAACATTAATGTAGAGGTTATCCACCTTATAGTATGATGTAGCCATGTATTCCATCTATAATATTATAGTAACACTATTATAACTGCCTGTGACATCTGTATGACATACATTGTATAGTGTCTTTGCGACCTAAATTTCAGGCACAGGCAAACACACCTTTCAGGCACAGGCAAACACACCTTTCAGGCACAGGCAAACACACCTTTCAGGCACAGGCAAACACACCGGCCTAGGCCAAAAGCAAAATCAAACATAGGTGTGCCAATGAGCTAGAGATGGTTTTCTCCGACCAAACAAAATCTCAGCTCAATAGCCCTTTGGGCCTAAGCCGGACAGCCATCTTTGGATTTTTATTTGCAACCCAGGTCAGTCCAAGAGGTCGCAAAGACACTAATATCTGCATGCCATTATAACTCCCGACCAATATACAAAACGACACAAAGAGCCCAATAAAACACAAACCGATATCAGAAGGTCATTTCACAGATAATGCGGTGTCCTTGAATTCACACCAATGCATGTCGGAACAAACTAAGGTGTTATTGTATTTCCTACATTTAATTGGCCAATAAAAAGGGTAATTTCCTTGATTATTATTGGCCAGGCAAACTGTCAAGGAAAGCCTATGGCTGATAATATAAATTTGGCCATGTTACCCATATAGTTTTGGTATAAAGAAATGAGCTCTCCCTTGACAATTTTAGCCTATATTTTGGGAAGGTAAAACAAAGTATTGTAGTTGCTCGTCTTATCTTATTTCACCATTGGAGAGAAACTAACCATTTTCGTTCTGCAGAGAAAAAAACTGTGACTGTGCAATATCTCTCTCTGTTGATTGCAGCAGGTTAGAGCTGAGAGGTGGTAGGCTACCCGCTATGTTCAGAGAACTTGGTGTTGTCTTTAATGTAGGTCCTCGTCCTACACCAGCTAAATAAACATTGGCAATAAAATAATTGCATCACATCGTCACCATATAACTTGCTGTTTGCTCAAGTCATGCTAAATTGGATAGTACTCAACATGTCTCACATGAGAAAGCCAACCCACTTCCAATAGAATAGAAAACAATATCAAGGATGGGTATAAGACAGTAAAACATGGCTGTGTACACCATTAAAATATTACACCATCAACCAATACCTCTATAAGGAGCACCTCTCTCTCTGTGTGGTGGTTCTGCTCCTATAGACCCCCTCAGCTTTCTCAATGCTTTTGCCGCTTGCCTGTGAATATACATAAAAATAGTACAGGATACACGGTGGACTGTGGCAATTGACCATAGGAGCAGACAGTAGACACAGGTGGGTCAGTGTACGCTAAGCACTCGACATGTTATAGCAGAGTGCATGAAACTTTGTCAGTATCGCAAAATAATAATCTATATTACATATGGAAGCATTATTATTTCTACTGATAAAAACTTTCAATTGATTTGTAAATATCCAACATTGTTAACTACATGTATACTGTAAAGGTTTCTTTGACTATATGATTATTATTACATTATCTGTTGACTTACATCTCAACCAACTTCTCGCAGTTAGGCCAATGCTGTACTGCGTCATCATCTTTAGCACCATTTATGTTATCATAGTCGGCGATAGCTTGAGCATCTAGAACTTGCTGTAAGTAAAAGAAGGAATAAGGCATATACAGTATGCATGTAACATTTAGATACAGATGCACATGTGCGTCAGTATGAAGACTACGTTAAATAATTCTTCAAATCCAAGCCTCAGTTCCAACATACCAATGGGGATTTGTTACTGGAGGCGATTAATAAACAGTCCATTGTATTCGTTTGAGGTTTGACTGTACGACCTTTACAGAGCATACAAAATAGTTTCAAGACGCCCCACAATATTAGCCGGTCACTAAATGACCTATTTCATACACAGTATGCAGGTCACTAGACAGGAAGTACCTTAGTAGCTTGGTTCATAAGATGGTGGCAGTGTTCCATGGTAACATCCTCTATATCCTCTGCTAATGAAGAGGGTAATGTGTCGACAGGCACTTGTGGGTGACTGTCAGCTAGTGTGTGTAAGCTCAACCACATCTGACCTGTAATAGCCATACACTATATGTCACTGGTCACCAGGTGAGTACACATGGACATGTACTTGTTATAACATAGCCTATGTAACTGTATAACACCACTTAAATCATAGAGGTAGCAGGGTAGTGCAAATAAACAGGATATGGAATGATATATGATCAGAGTTAGCTGGAAAATGTAAACTTGAAGACGCATGAGTGCATGTAGACTTGCATCTCGTCATCAAGTTCACAAACCGGTTGATTCAGCAGTTCATCTATTTTAATAATTAATATTCAAATTAATTATATCTCTCATTACCAACTCTGAATCTCCTAAACCTTGCTTGAGATTTATGTTTATGACTAGGGCAATTGGATGGATGACCGAGAAATAAACAAAGAAAAAACTTTGACAAAATATAAAATCTGTCTTATTTGATGTTCAGCTAGCTCCTGAAAAATGTCCATGGGTTATTTGACTGCTTGGCGGATTTTGGATGAATCACAACATCACCAGATAGTAGCATGTGTGTAGCCTTAGAACTAGATACTTGCAGTTAGTAGCATGTGTGTAGCTTTAGAACTGGATACTTGCAGTTAGTAGCATGTATATAGCCTTAGAACTAGATACTTGCAGTTAGTAGCATGTGTATAGCCTTAGAACTAGATACCTGGATCAGCAGGCAACTCAGCTGGTTTACTCTGCTGATGAGGGAGGTAGAAGGTGGGTGGGGAATCAGCGTGATAGCTTCCTGAGGGAGAAGGATATTGTGGTACAATAGGCGGGCTACCTTCTGAAATCAAACAAATATACATGATGTGTTTATTATATAAAGGCGTGGCCAAACCATATTTCCCCCATGTACTGTAAATCTATGTGGATGTACTTACTCATGTACATGTATATCTATATAGATGTACTTACCCTGCACATACTGTTGTTGCTGCTCACTAGGTGCAGCAAATTGTTTCTCGCTGTAGGATGGATTTCCATCTGTAAGGTGAATACCTATCACATATAAAATCGAAATATTACTACTTTACCACTCTAAAAAAACTAAAGGGTAGCTATGAAAACAGTTGAGTTCAAATGACAACTCATGATTTGTTAATTAGTGTAAATAAGTTACACAGAAAATCTTTATTATGTTATATAAGAGTCTAGTAAGCATAAGATAGCAGGTACCTGACATATTAGATACCACATCTGTCATCCCACTAGCCTGTGGATCAGACAGTGGTGTGTTATGACAGGTAGGTACATTAGCATATCCAGCAGGTGCTTGATAACTATATACAGATGTCACATCTCCTCTGGGAGGATTAGAAAAAGGGATCTCTGGTTGAGCGCCCCCTACTGAGCCGTACTGTAGAGGTGCCTGGTTCTCATAGCCAGCAGTTGGGTTATAGTATGTGACATCAGGTTGGTACTCAGGTGAACTCATATATGTCACAGGTGCTTGATTTCCAGGTGGGGTATCATGAGGGCTGACATAACCAGCAGGTGTTTGAGTGCTTGGTGATGAAGCATAGGGGTTGGCATATGTCACAGGTACTTGACCACCAGGTGAGCCACCATATGGACTGGCATAGCCTGCAGGTGCCTCATTACTTGATGGATTGACATATGAATCAGGATGATAGGAGGCAACAGGTGATTGTGTATTAGGGTTGACAGCATCAGCAGGTGGTTGCGAAATGTTTGGATTAGGTTCTCTAGGCGTTACTAATTGTGGACTGCCAGACAACCCCTGACTGGCTGACATCATTTGGCTCATGGACATCATTTGAGCAGTAGTAATATTCTGACCGGCCGTCTCTCCCAGATGTTCTAGAAGGTACCGCCTCCCTTCTTTCTCGCTAAACATGTAAATAAATAAAAACTCAATAAATCTGCTTTGAAATATGTATTACCATAGCTATGCTATATGTGCATGTATATATATGCATATACGAGCATATTATCTTCTCTGGTGTCAACACAGAATATACTAAATTAGTGAAATCCTAAGCTACCTAAGCTACTAATATTGTCTGAACACAGGTTAGTAGCATTAGTAACTTAGGCTAACATAATTAGTACCAATGAGTTCTGAGCAATGAAAACTATGCTTCACCAGTTTTAGTTGGAGTTCTCATGCTTCAATTGGAAATCAATAAATTCAAACATCAATAGTTCTATTTTAAATAGCTTTTGGATGTTTGTAAATCACAATGTGGAGTTATTCAAATTTGAATTGAAAGCAAAGTAACACAGGGTTGCTGACACATTTTACTCGATGTGGACAGTTTTTGGAAAGTTGTCTGGCTTACCTAACTATGTAGTTCATGCAGACAATGTACTGTGGACATTTAGAGGTATTGTAGACTATTGTAGCCCGAGTCTGCAACCAGCACCATTCGTTGTTCTTGTTCAGGAATCTGTAGTATTTGCTAATATTTGTACCTGCTGTCATCACTAAAACAAAAAACCTCATGCATGAAATATTTATAAATTTAGAATAAATAGAATATTGACGTGAATTAATTAAAAAAGGTATCAGTAAAGACACGGCTACACGAGAAGCTGCTTGCTCATTTTCAGGAAACTAGGAGACTCGGTCCAGAGCAAAACAGTGCAACGTTTGTTAGCCAATGTTAAGTCCAACATGTCCGTCCTTTTAGCCCCAGTGTTACGACGTCCTGATGTCATTGGCTAACGTCGGCTACAACGACTCCAAGTACAGAACTCATTAAAAATAAGCTGCCAATGGAGTCAGGCCAACGAACAACGAAGCCAGCATACCACAAATCACGCTCTGTTGTAGCCCCGCAGGAACTATACACGTAATATTGTTTTAGTAAGAGATAGAAAGGATAAGGATAAAAATTACCAACTAATCACTCATTTCTTATTCTCGTACATAATCTTTTGCAAAATATAAATGTCAGTTTCAGAAATATAAAATATACGCATCTGTAGAAGAGGGATAGAGCTTACGGCTGCTGTGGCATTTTCCACACATATCTAGGTCTCCTGGGTGGTGGTATCTGTACATAGAGTTACCAGGAATCTCGTCTGGTTCATACCCTAACATCGTAGACAACCTGTAGAGAGCATAGAGAAGAATAGACAGAGACAGGTTGGTAAAACGCTTCTGTTGGGATACTTACATTATGTAACTGTAGATCAGCGTAACAATAGGCATGGCTAGTAGAGTAACACAACTCCATATAACACACCCCAGAGGTACGGTGCCACTGGATGTTAAAATATAAGGTAACAGATATGGGGTGTTGGAGGAGGAGGGGCGGGTTGGCCATACTCTTTATAAAAAACATTTTTTGTTGCAAATAGTTTTTCTGAGCACACAGGGATTCTGTTCCACGTGTGCAGTAGTTGAGTGCACCGGTACTTCCTCGTTCTAAGGATGCTGAGCTGGTGTAGTCATAATTTATTCTGACCACTGCGCTACATAATTAGGTGCCATATCGGCCTCGGGGTCGATCCTCAGTCGCGGATGGATATCCTCACAGATGTGGAACCGAGGCCATGGCTACCCAGAAAAACTTGTTGCAACAAAAATATCTAAAATAACAGACATCTGGATACACCCATACACAAATGAAGTTCAGGTGGCTTGACTACAAGTAGCACAAGATACAGCTATCCCAGTATAGCCTACATGTACATGTACAATGTAACAGTTACCTTGGATCGCAATAGACAAACTTGAGATCGAGGCTGTGCCGGCTAATGAACATGTTCCCATCCATCTTGAGCTCCATGATAGGGGTGGGTTGGAGTGGTCGTACAACAGCCGCTAGGTACCCCAAACCTCCATTCTAACATGTCATAAGAATACAATTAATTTTACTATCAATAACAGTTGAGAGCCACAAATAATGTTCCTTTGAACATCATGGTCTCTGAGAAAGACGGAAGGACCGAAAATAAATGCAAGAGCTAGGGTTCTGAGGCTAAGACGTGTTACACACTAGCTAGGGTTCTAAGACTGAGGCATGTCACACACTAATATCTAAGGCTAAGACGTATTACACACTAATATCTAAGGCTAAGACGTATTACACACTAATATCTAAGGCTAAGACGAATTACACACTAATATCTAAGGCCAAAACGTGGCACACACTAATATCTAAGGCTAAGACGAATTACACACTAATATCTAAGGCTAAGACGTGATACACACTAATTTCTAAGGCTAAGGAGAGAACGACTCACTTGGTCATAGTGAATGTACCCAGTCCATTGCAGGAGAGAGTAATCGACCTGTGAAGAACCGAGGACTGAGTTTGTTCTAAGAGACGAACTCGACCTCTTCTGAGAACTACACTTCATTCTTAAGAAGAACTGTCGGCGACATTCTCTAGATTCTCGCAGCGAGTCTGTCAATATAACGGTCCACAATACAATTTATCACTGCTGTGTAGAACTTGGACTAATATAGCGCGCAGCAAATGGCAACACCAAATAATTTTTATTAAGAAACGGGACAGCTTATCATTCCAAGTAGCCTAAGTGCATATCCATTCGGTTCAACACATTTCCTAAGCTGAAGCCTTTTAGAACAACATTGGCCAAGCTTTTTTTAATTTTATAAGGATTAATGTAAAAAATAAATGGCCAAATGAGAATGTAGGATATATAAGATAATTATAGCCATGCAATATACACCTAGAGGCAGTAGAGGCCCCGAATTCAAACCCCAGTCAGGGACTGGTATTTTCATGGATTTGAAAGAAGTCTCTGACTGCTTAAAAATAATTTCCTTGCTAAATATACATCATTATATAAAAATGGCCAAACCCCTTATATACTGTAGTAGTGTAGTATAACATAATGTCATATAACATAATATAAATCATGTATTATAATAGGCCTATAGCATACTAGAATATACTACAACATAACATAATATAACATATAGGCTAAATGCAGAATGAACATCATGCACTTGCCACCCACCTGTTATTTGAGTGTATCTCATGTCCATTTCTATTGGACTACCACTGCTAGAGAGGCCCATACCACGTACTGTCTGGCTCTGTATTCTATCCTGAAACTGCTTGTTTAGTTCTGTCTTATCTTTCTCAAGTACATAGTCCATAATATTCTTACCTAACATGTCTACCTACAATCAATAGGACATTTTCTCAGACTATCTCCACACATTTTAGCCTAGGAAATAAAATATTATTTATCATACCTAAAGGGTTTGAGACTGGACACTACTAAAGACCAGGCTAAAATAAAGGTCGTTTGTTCCATTTCGCAGGGAGTAGCCGTGGCCTAGTAGTAAGGGCTCTGGACTTCCATGTTGGAGTCCTTGGCTTGAATCACATAAGGGTCATTGGTGGTGTTAGGAAGGGCATCCAACCTTAGAATACTCCTGTGCCAAATCAGTTAACCTCGCCATTAGTGAAGTGCCTTCTCCACCCCAAATTAGTGAAAATGCAGATCTCTTTAGATCATTGCTTTCTTACCTGGGATTAATAGCGGGAAGCAAAATTGGTAAGATTTTTTTGTTCCATTTCGGCTGACAGAACCTCGTTATAGAGCAAATCGGCGTGCTATTTGTTCACCTATGAAAAGATCAACATGTTGGTCTTTTCAGTCTCCGGTGTCACGAAGCGGTGTCACGAAACGCTGTTATAATAGGTCTAGTCAATATCAAATACAACGATTCCAATCATATAATTCATTAGAAATGAGTTTTGGTTATCAGCTAACGGCTAGGCCACTAGCGGTAATATGCCTTGCCCATGGAGCCATGCCAACATACACCTTTAGGCATAGATTCTCTGAGATGACAAACTGCTGTCCTGCCCCACTCACCCAAAGCCATTGGTAATGTTACAAAGGGTATAATATAGGCCTACATATATATAAATATTACACAACCTCAACCAAATTAGCCACATAATTCTATTTAATTAAATATCACTGTAATGCCTTGGTCATCAATTCACCGTTGGAATATCATTTATCATCTGTGCACACAAAAATAAATAGGTTTGATAGATCACTGTACAAATGCGTGTTATCCCAGTATTAAAATTTCAGGTTTTTTGTTTCGAATCTTATTTTGGTTATCATTACTTGTGTAGGGGGCCTATGTATTTCATTTAAAAATGTTCTTTTTCATTTAAAATGAAATTTCAACTAATACAGATGAAAAATGCTTCAAACCCCTTATCACAATGTCATAACGGGTGCTTTCGGTTACATCGCATTTTATTCATTCAATGGATTATACGATGGATTATACAATATCGTTCTACAATGGATCGCATAGTCATTAAAAATGCGATGGTGTTCGGATAACGCATCGAATAAATTACTAAAATGATAATATTTTATTATTTTGTATGAAATTGATTTTTCCCAATGCGATGATCTTTAGCATTTGGAGTTGAGAAAATAACTCATATATAAATTCGCTCAGTCTAGGCTGTTAATTGTCAATAGTAACCTATCACTATATTGTACATACCAGGTCTACAAATCTACTAATCTGTTTTCTTCATTCAGTGAAAATAAAGAGTTTACAGTCATGTTGTGCCAAGGAGTTAGTTGCCTTTGTTATCAATAACCAAAGCCTAAAGCAATTAAAACCAGTATCATTGCTCTCTTCAGCATATTTCATAATATGACTGGTCAATAGAATTAGAGATGTTGATGTGGTCCTGAAGATTCATCAGTTCTACTGCTGTATACATACATGCACTATACATGGTCTGGTCTGAATTCCAACAGTTTGCAGATAAAAGACTAATTCTAATAATAAATTAACTTACTGTTGATCTTCCTATAACATTCAAATAGAATTTTAAAATATTGAGTAATCGATTGTCTAGAATTATTTGGAAGGTTTATTCTCTAACTGGTTGTAATCTGAAATAATCTAACTGACTTTACGGTGAGCTCATTGAGAAATTTTCAGCCTAGCCTTACCCATAATTAATATGTGTTCGGCAATAATACGTGAAAATAATAGCAGCCATCGCATTAATACGTGACTTTAATTTCAGTTTGTGCGATGAAAATGCGATAAATATTCAATAATGAGACATGATTTTTATTATTATTCATTTCATCGCATTATTGAAAAATTTATTCCATCGTATTATACGCTCTTCCATCGCACTGTAGCTGAAAGCACCCAAAATCTCGAATATCATTATGCTGTCACACAGGATGTGGCAGAAAAATTCGTGGTGATATTGATCTAATATAAACAGGCCACCAAGAACTGCATAAATGCGGCTTTACACTATAAATGAATAGCCCTAGGTCTACATCTTAAAGATTGGTAAGGTCTGCAGTCCATTGGGTTTACCTGGAGCCTACCTGGTATAGCTCACAAGTTCAACTCTTTATTTCCTGCTTCCTTACACACTCGGCATGAAAGTGAGCAGGAAACGAGAATTCTTACTATTCTGACACCAGGAATTTTATGAGTACGCAGTGTTGGATTGAAAAAGCTAATCGACTTTCCCTCCAGATAGATCTACCCACTAGCACACCAGTACAAGTGATTACCATTACACTAAAGACTTTCTAGTTGACAACCCGCATCATGTTGTAGACCCACATGCTACCTGTCAGATGTGCAAGACCTGTCTGTGGTATATTATTACCTGATTAAGGCCGATGTGTTTCTCCACACTATCGGACACGTATATAATCTCCTTATCAGCTGACAAAATGATGAAGAATCCACTGAGGGACTCCAACATAAGCCCTCCTTCTCCAATATCAGATCTCAGTCTATCTATTGCATCTGTGTCTGCAAATATTATTTGTCCAACTACATAAATCATTTAAAAGAGGGCGGATATGACACTAAGACAACAGCTACTGCTCCCCTTGACTCTGAAAACATGTCAGTCAAAACGCTAAGACTATAATAAATCCAGAAAAAACAATTTTACAATAATTGTGCATCCGCAGTCACTGTATAGGTTGGCTAACTTGAGGATCTGTGGACCAGAGTACAGCAAGTTCGAGTCCTACAAACCCTTACTGTGCAAGGTGAATTCTCTCATTCACAGCTCAGTCCTTGTCGCTCAAACGTGCTTTGGCTATTATAGAGGTTCATTCAATAAGTGGACAATGTAGGCCTATGTGTCAAGGAAATCCTGTACCTGCTGGAGTTTTCTTATAGACTATTGTGATTTTATTAAAGTGTGATGATAATAGAATAAGTTATACCTACAGTGTAGATCCTAGACTACGAAAAGAGAAGTAAGGAATGACATCATGAGGATACCTGCTGTAGATCAACAACCACCTGTTGGCTGTACATTACATAGGGTCAGCTAAAGTTCTGAACATAATATAAGGCCTAAATGAACATGGTTTAAGATAACTTGTGTGGTGCCACCTACTGAAAGGCTGCATATGGGTGTACAACATCAATTTATATAATTGTATGACATATACGGTGGTGTCAGAAAGTTTGGAAACGCCTACTTTATTTTAGTAATTTCTTAGTTGACATTATTTTTAATTTTTGCATCATTCCTACCCCAGCAAATTATACATCAATGGATTCAGAAAAGTGTGTAGGATATGTTTGAGCTATTAATTGTCTTTATATTTAGCAGTAGCAGCTAAGTTTTACAGAAATTTTTGTATAGGCTATCACCATTTACATCATATTATTAATCACAATGAGTTACACAAAGATAGTAGTACTTACAGGACGTGATGTCACAAAACTTACAAATTGGTGAGTTTTTTAATGATATGGTGAACAATGACAGTTTAATAGTAAATTGAACTGCAGTATGTTGTCAGTATTTAATAGGGTATCTTTTACTCTCAATGACCAGTCGGCAGCAGTGTGGCATACTTTTTACACGTTTGCTGAGCTCCTCGTGGCTGATGATATGGTGCCATGCTACAATTATTTTCTCTATCAACTGTCTCTTATTCATTGGTTGCTCTTTTCTGACTAGGCTTCCCATGTGTTGCCACAGATTTGCTATGTGGCTTTGTGCCGACCATGGTATGGTTTGAACGTCTTTCGCCGTCATCCATTCCTTCACAATCTTGGCACGGTGGCATGGTGCATTGTCATCTTGGAAGTACCAAGTTTGATTATCAGGAAAAAGAGTTGCAGAGCTTGGCAGCATTTCTCGCTCTAAAATTCATACTTCCAAGATGACCATGCCACCGCGCCAAGATTGTGAAGGAATGGATGACGGCTAAAGACGTTCGAGCCATACCATGGTCGGCACAAAGCCCCGACCTTAACGACATAGAAAATCTGTGGCAACACATGGGAAACCTAGTCAGAAAAGAACAACCAATAAATAAGAGACAGTTGATAAAGAAAATAATTGGAGCATGGCACCACACCATCAGCCACGAGGAGCTCAGCAAACGTGTAAAAAGCATGCCACACCGCTGCCGACTGGTTATTAAAAGTAAAGGATACCCCATTAAGTACTGACAACATACTGCAGTTCAATTCACTATTGAACTGTCACTGTTCACCATTATCATTAAAAAATTCATCAATTTGTAATTTTTGTGACAACACCTCTAAGTACTAATATCTTTGTGCAACTCGTTGTGATTATAATAAGATGTAAACAGTGATAGCCTACACAAAAATTTACTGTAAAACTTAGCTGTTCCTGCTAATAAAGACAATTATAGCTCAAAAATACTCTACACACATTTCTGGATCCACTGATATATAATTTGTTGGGGTACGAGCGATGCAAAAATGAAAAACAACATGTCAACTAAGAAGTTACTAAAATAAAGTAGGCGTTTCCAAACTTTCTGACACCACTTGTACATGCATATCTCTAATAATAGAAACAACTAATTTGCAGGAACACTCAAGACCATCTATTATAGGGGTATGGCACTAGAATAGTGACATTTCCAAGTGATTAAACTATCACTAAATTCTTGTGACCAAAATCAGTATGAATCTGTATATACATGTATGTACAATAGCCTACAGCTTTTCGTTTGGAGAAAATTTGGGCACACCAAAGCTTACCTGTGCCAAGAGAGTCACGCAGTCGTAGGAATGTAATAGCAAGTCGAAGTATAGAAGCTTTGTCCAACCTCTTAGTCACATGACTAGGAAGAGGGAGTAGATGAGCAATCTCGGATATCTCTTTGGATTCGTCTGTCCGCCTCTGCTTAGCATGAGCTCTCGACTTCTCTGCCTTTTTTACACTAGACATCTCGGCGTCTGAAGTGCTCTCGCAACTGAAAGTAATTAACTAGGCAACTTATACAACAAATTTTGCTTCACAAAATATTAGAAAAAAACGTACTTGTTATATTCATGTTACATCAAGTCTAATTGTACTACGAGACCAACACAAATACTGTAAGAAACCCCAAAGGCTGTGTAGTCTTCCAGAGTTGTCATCTCTTGTATAAGCGGGAATATAACATTGGAAACCATTTACACTAATTTCAGTTATTTCACTTTTTGCAGTTACATTATATTGTTTTACCCAAGTACATGTACAGCGTATATTATGTGGATTTTGGAAAAATACAGGAAAAAAGCTACCAATTACCTCCATTCACTCATGGGAGTTTATAGAAGATATATGAAGAAGTTGTCTTCTCATTGTAATATAGTCTCAAAAAAGTCTCGTTTGAAATGTTTGAAATAAAAAAACAAGTGAATATAATATGTGGCTAAGTATCATGTTATCTAGTGTCAAAGGAATTTATAAACTTTAGTTGATAGAAAAGTTTAATAAATACTAGTGCTGCACGGTGTTTCGGTTTCATTCAGTTTTTCAGGTTTTTTTTCGGTTCAAAAACCGCCAAAATTTAAAATGCGAACCAACACCGAATGCGGCGGTGCGGTTCATAAACATAAGCACAACGACTCATCGAACTCGTGAGAACAACTTTTAGAGTGGGAAAGACTACGTTAATTCAGGCGGCCATCTTAGTCTACTGTTAGGAACTTAGGCCAGCAGTAGAGGTCGTGGAAACACTGTGTTAAATGGAGGACGCAGACTATTGATGGTAGTATAGGCCTAGATAAGCCTCTCCACTGTAAGCTTATTCGTTGATGAATGAAGAAACCAATGAAAATTTATTGGTTATTGCCTCACACCAACTGTATATCATTTTACCATAGCAGAGTGACCTGGTGGAAATTGAATATATTGGTTTTTCAAAAATATTCAAAATGTCACTAGCAATTAAGTAATTGTTTGTTTTCACCAGTGAAGAAGTAAGCCTCAACTAAATACCAACATTATAGTACTAAATACACTTTGTATTATTGTTGGGTAATGAGTGAGTTTAAAAAATATTTAAAACTAAATAAGCTATATTCGCACCCATAATCCTATTCTAATGTAAATAGTTAGCAAATGGACTACACGGCTGTAGCTGTATTGTGGCGAGTCTTGCAGTGGGATTCCACATTCACCATTTTTGTTTAGGTGGTGCAATACTACATGTAATGCTACGTACAGCTCACAACATCAAGTAGAAGTTGTTTGACACAAAATAGTAAAAATTCTAGATAACAGGAGGCTTTCAGTTAATCCAACTTATAATCTAGAAGATCTAGAAGATATAAACGACCAATGAATGATTGTATGGCAGAAATGGTTAATTTTAATTCACCATTTTTAGGTCAACCTTTCTAAAAAATCCACCCAACTTTGGCATGAAAACACAGATTTTAATGAAAATTACTTGTTTGGGACACTATTAATAACACCTGTCGAATTAGTCATGGCAAAAAAGCAACAACCAAAAATATTGCTTAAGGTGAGATTCAACTGCAAACTACCCATGTCATCACTAGTAAACAAACTGTTACAATCCATCAGTCAGAAAAATTTAATTTTGATAAATTATGATAATGTCATTTTGATTAGTCTACCTGCAAAGAAAATGCATATTGTTATCCTATCGGCATTGGACAAGCAGAATTACCCATGCTATGAAGTTGGAGAAACAAACATGGAGCCTATTTCAGTACAGGGCTCCTAGAGAGAGAACCTCTTTTGTATAATTTCATTTGTAACATAAACTAAACACATATACGAGTACACATTGTACTCATAAACAGGTAAAATACAATAGGCTATTAATGATCTAACATATTCATGTTCACAGCACTGTTTTATTTGAAAATACTCAATTATTAGAGGTGAATCAGGCTCAGATGTCAATGATAATATTCGACACATTTTATTACAGTTTTCACCTTTGCCGACAGCAATCAGATAAGCACTGGAACATTATGTAAAATTACATAAAGTTTGTCTCATGTCAGTTTACTAATTTGATAACTTATTTCTCTATTTTTGATAGTCTAAATAGTTTCTATTAGACCTACTGCTGATTACAGAAATGATTCATGGAAGGTCCCATTATTATATATTCTGGTTACATAATCAATGAGTAATTTTAGAAATTAAGTTAAGGGTAAATAATGCAGTTTAAATGAGACAGCAGGAGAATAATGATTCATATAAACACCCTGATTATCAGCATAGATAAAGCAACCACTGATTGCTCACACAGATATGCCATAGATGGAGGGCTGAAGGCTATACATGTATATATAATCTATCTAAACAATCTATACCATCTATACAACTTATCTAGTAGGGTTATAGTACATACAATGTATTATACCTACAGTGGTTATCACTACACTCCATGACGAGGGATGGAATATATCAAGTAAAATAGCAAAATGCAAATTATGTCTTACATTTGAGATTTTTTATGCAAGGAACTTGTATTTTGAGCAGCCAGAGGCTTGTTCACATCCATGTAGGCCTACATGGTGATATTAATAACATTTTTCAAAGTACTGTAAAGGTAAAATAACAATTTTTTTTATAAATCTAACATTTGGCATCAATTAATGCCGACAATATGACCTAAATTCTAGGCTTGGCACTTAAATGCTAACATGATAGCTAGTTCCTCCACCGTATCTGAAGTGATCGTACCAAACTCGGTGTCTTTGAACCACAAAATCGAAACACCCGAACAAGTGACCAAAAAACCAGAACTACAGCCAGCACAGGTGTAGATAATATGATAAACTTAACTACCTGCTAAGGATTGGAGGTCCCAATTTGCCAACTTCAAACTTTGGTAGCGTCATTAGAGCGTTCGATTTCATAGTTTAGATAGAAAATGAAAGGGAGAAACAGAGTGTCTGCTTAAACCCGCACCCTACTTGTAACTAAACAGTACATTACTGACTCAGAGAGAGGATGTTATTTCTTTATCTAATAAGTACGTATATTCATCACTGTAGCCAACAGGCACTGGAAGGGATAATGTACAATGTAGGCTTTTATAGGATTATATTGAATGCTATCATTTGTGACAGTTCATGTCAAAACATCAGTTAGCTCATAAATGTTGTAATCTAATACTAAAATACATTATTGTTTTAAACTTGACAGATACTGATCAAACTAGGCACATAACTGTTAACATTATGTATATTACTATTCTATTTATATTTGCAACAGTTGTCATTAGCAATCCTAAATAACTACGGATAAAAGCAGCAAACAGCTACGTTGACTTCATTATGCTGACCTCACAAATTCCAGAGGGGAATCTACATATCACAGGAAATGAGTCAAGTATAAGTCTAACAGCACATAGCAAGTATGCAAATGCATGTGTAATGCAGATAGTATGTTGTGTTATGGAGCATAATGCAGTCTAGTGACCCAGAGAGGAAGTAGACTTGCTAATGGAAAATAACCTATTAACCTATTGATGATAAATTTTCACTACTAAGAATTTTGCAGCAGTAAAGAATAATAATTAGTCTATAGTTGTAGTAGAACACCAGAAAATCAACAAGAGTAGCACTGAAGACAGAAGGGTATCCTAACAAAAATAGGAATATGGCCAAACATGCAGGGATAATTACCAATATCAATCTCTTCAGTCAGAGTTATGGCCAAACCAAGTACAGATCTGCAGACAACTCTGTATTGTTGAGGTCATCATGGTCATCTATGAAAACTGAGGCCAATAATACTGCAGCAAGATAAACAAAAAAATAGAGCAAAGCTGCCTGAACCTGAGGCACTGCAGGAACCACTTATGATTTGAGCAGTGATTTTAGGGGAGAATTTTAATTTTTTAGTATTAATTTTATGGCTAATGTGGCATTGCATCAACAATAATAATAGTAATAGTTAATAAAAAATATAAAAGATCCTCCCATGTTTGCTACCAACTGGATGAATCTACCGATGTTGTAAATCTTGCGCTATTGTTATAAAGATGCAATTGAAGATTTTATTTTCTGCTAACCACTAGAACAAACAACAACAGCAGCAGATATCATGCAGTTGGTATCAGATTTTTTGAAAAGGAATAGTTGGAGAACCTTGTGAGAGTCTGTACAGTTGGAGCACCAATTAGGTTGTCGAACCAGTAAAAAGGAAAAACTCGTTGCTAGAAGGAACGCACTGCTTCATCCACTGAGAAGCTCTTGCGGCTAGAACTGTTCTTCAGTTGATGCATGATAATCTCTCCACTGCTATTAAAACTGTCAATTACATACATGTAAAAAGATTTTTCAAGCTAAGAGCTGAAATTTTGGAGTTTTTAAATACTCAATAAGGAATATTTTGTCATCTGCAATGATTGCAGACAAATTCGAAGTCTGGTTTATTTGGCGTAGATACGTATATTTGGTAGAAACGTATATTTAGCTCTCTCAATGACCTAAATCGAAAGGTGCAAAGTCGAGATATGAATGTGCTAATGGCAGCTGCTAAACTCATCACTTTCCAAGACAAGCGAAAATTGTGGCACAGTCATGTGACCAAAGGAAATTTTATTTCTTTTCCATGTGTGAATGAGATTTTGCGAAACAGAGAAAATTTTCCAGATTGGTTATTTGAGAATATCACAGAACGCGTGGTTGCACTGAGAGATGAGCTGAACGAGTATATTTTCAAGTCAGTCAAGTGATGGAAAAGAGACTCGCAAAAACTTAGCTAGAGATCCATTCAAGCGCTTTGTCAAGGTACCTCCTAAGCAATTAAAAGAGGAATTTTTGGAACCATATTATTATTCCACCATAAAAGATGAATTTAGAAGAAGGTCTCTTGAGAAGTCTGGGTTCTAGCTAGCAACATTTATCTAAAGACTAGTAACAAAACACTACGCATTGTTCTGCAATTCTCCTCGACTTATTTATGTGAAGCAGGATTTTTGGCTATGGCTAATATAAAAACTAAAGCTCGGAAGAATCTTGATGTAGCAGCAGACTTGAGATGATGTGCTCCATCTGATACCACTCCAAACATACCACAATTGGTGAAATCTAAGCAGGAGCAGAGGGCCCACTAAGTAACCATTACTCATGAACTGTAGAACTGTTGCCCTTATCTACATGACTGTACTTGCAATATTGTTTTTTATTCTCTTGCTATTTAGCTACTAATGAACAGAATATAATATATAATTATAGTCCTATAGAGCACATTCAGTTTAAAGGTAATCAAACAGTCAAAATTAGCAAAAATGTTTGTAAAATCAACTAGGGGGAAATTGTCAATTTGGGTATTGAAAAATGGGAAATGAGGGAAAGTAACAGAGTTGACAAATTACCAAAGGAGACAATGCTGCTTGCCCAGTGTCAACATGCCTGGTTTGACTGTACAAGCATGACACAATGTATCACATGTGTCATATATGCTATGTAGAATACAATGTTATACTCCATGAGAACATCGTCACTCTATCCTATAGCATCAGAAGGTCAACACCTAATCTTGACACACCGATACCAGCAGCACCGGTCTGAAATTTTGAGTCAATTAGATAAATGAGCCAACAAGTGATGCAAAAATTCCGAAAAGGCTGTTTTTGATAATTAATTCATTTATGAGTCAGAAGGCCTATATTACATAATTTGGTGGTATGAACAATGGTTACGACTGTGCTGTATGTAACACACTTTGACAAATTTAAATCACTACTGGTCTCTTTGATCAACAAAGTTTCCCTTTAGGGCCTTCTTTGGAGTAGAGACCAACCTCCGACCCTGGGAGGAAAATGCACTATAAGCGATCAAGTTGTGTTTTGAGGAGACTGCTAAAATTGGTAGGCCAAATCAATATTGGTAAACTGAAGACCGCTGGAGTGTAACCTTGGAAGCCAGCAAAAATTGAATGAGCACAATATTATAATTAGAGCCTACCCTCTATATACCTCTATGCAGAGATGCATCACTGCACAAATACTAGCACTGCCATCATCAATTTTAGCTTGAGATGACACGAGGTAAAATCACAATTGGCCGATCACTGAGACAACTGCCTGGCAACCAACAGAATAGAAATTATCCTAAATGTGTGTCAAAAAGACACAACAACAACACCCATCAAAAAGAAGAACAAAACAACCCATCAAAAAGAGGCTGGTCTGGACATTAGCATAACTGGTGTCATTGGAAATGGCCTTGAATTCGTGTAAAATATATTATACAGATGACTCTGGTCTGCCATGAAATGACATACCACCTATTTTCTTACCAATACAACTATACAATCACCATTTTAAATCTCAGCAATTACCCTAATTTATAGACTGCAAATTCGCAGCAATGTGTAAATCTGTAGGTGACCCGATGTACCAACTGGTTCAAACAAAGTATCCCACCAAAATATTGGTAGGGAGAATTCTGTAATAACTGTTCTGCTCTCGGGGCGGTATGCTGGTAATTATACAGGTACTCAACATTTTTCCAACTAAATTTAACAGGTTACAACAACAACTGCTGAATTTTTACCAAACCCGTCGAAGCTATGTCCATTTAACATCATAACCATTTACTGGCTTGTTTATGAAACTTCAGTCCCTATTATTTTAGTAGCATCATATTATTCATATAATATAATATATTAACCTCGAATGGATCTCAGACTATGAGATTTTAATTGATCTATTGATTGTCCCATTATAAATCAGCCAAAGTACACGGCACTCTCTTCATATATTCAGTACAAAATTTACGATACATCACGATACATCACGATACGATCACAAAGTGTTTATTTTAGACTGATTATTAATTATACTGATTAATTAATAAATTAGGAACACAGTATATAAAATAACAGCCAAATTATGCTAGCTTATAAATTTAAATAGTTTAATAGCTGAATATTGAATCAACATGTTCCACGTGACTCAGAGAGATAAACTAGTTCATAAACACATCATTCCTTAGAATTCGTGCGTCCCTGTTGTAAAACAAGTTATAACAATAGTGAATCTCTGGTTTGAATGTGTTAACAAGCTTTACCTTCAAAACTATGAGTAAGGACTCAAGAGTAAAAAGTGAGATGAAGTAGCCTACAACAACAATATTTTATATGATTCAAGGAAATTATTAATTGCTCAGTAGACTACATCACCAGACCAGCATTTAACTGACTACTTTAGCCCAAATTCTTAAACTCCTCACTACAATTATTGACTAATAAAACTGCTAATACAAAGACCTGTATTGGCAGGCCTATCAAGTACCAATCTTTAGACCTGTTAGTTCAGCAGCAAATAACCAACAGGTTTCATATGACAAATCAGATTAACTCTAATGTTCCATCCATTAATAAACTATAGCAAGCATCGGCAACTGAGATCCAACCTACTTTACACGCATGTCGTGCTTGGCAGGGCCAATTCTGGCCTTGTCCACACATTATTATTATATTAGCACCAGCTGTTCTGTTGCATAACACAAAAATGTAGGTATACCTGGGTGTAAACATTTTTTTCTGAATTTTAACTTGAAATTATTTTTGACAAAAGCTTGACTGAGAGCTTTAAATTACTTTGCTGGCCTTTAAAGAATTGCATTGGAAGTTTGTAGTGCCAGTAAAATCGCAGTCATAGTAGGAATGATAACAAAAGGATGGTGGGCTGTGATGAGACAATCCTAGCCTCATATCTATTCATAGCTTTTATAGCAAATGAAACTAATTAATTTTAATTTTAGGCATCTCGTATAAACTAGGCCTAATCATATTAGCTTAGCACATTATAGACAGAAATCTAATATTTATTATTATCAAGAGTCTGATTGCAATAAAAAATATTTAACATTGATTAATTTTTCTTATAGCACCTGCTTCAGATGTAGTGATATGACCACAATAGTTAAAATAATATAGGCAATACTATATATCATAAAATGTTATCAATGAGTAACAGAGAAGGAGGCTTGTCCATGAAAACCTGTATACATGTTACAATGGGCTTCCGGTGTTCGATGTGCGCCTTGGGTACTTGGTAAAGTCAGAAGAAAAGATGATGAATGTTTTTAAAAAAGTAAAATTCACACATCAACTGAAATTAAAATATAAACAATGTCAACAATTGGTAACACTCTAATGAACAGGCTGACTATATACACACTACATATTTCAATGGGATACGACAGATATTGGCAAGTAAATTCGCCAGATTTGAAGAAAATTGCGTATCTCAACATAAAATGACACTCTTACTCCTTGATGATATATTAATAAAGAATATGTTGAGGCATTTTCAAAAAAAAAGAATACAACTAAGTGTAACTCCATTTCATTGTACTGCATTTTATCATCGTAGGCCTATATACAGTATTATATATCATATTTCGGTGACACGCATAGTCATAATAATAGTTTTACCATGTTTACATACTTATCATTTTTTATTTGGCTAAACCTGGGGAATAGGGTATGTTACGATTCCCTGCAGCTGCACCGTACTAATTTATTCTTTCATACTATTAAGTGACAAAATAGAAATTCAATCAATATATAATAACAATTAACAATAAAGTAACAACTTGGTCGGAGTTACTCACTCAGTCTTTGAGCTAAATGTACAGTACTGACTATTTCAACCGAGTGATGGTTGCAACCTACCTCGTATCTTAACGTATGAGTAACTCAACTTACTAGAAAATAAACTTGGTCTAAAACATCGAAATTTCACTAAAAGTGATTGAATATTGAAAAATAAGTAAATATCTTGTAAGTATTTAAATTCATTCCATTCACTAGACTGTGCAATAACAACAATTACAATGTTTAATGTAATTGTAACACTAATCCTAATCTTTGCAAGAGTTATGTATTGCGGATGTAATTGTATTGCGTAGATGCTCGGTATTGTATTGATCAAAAAAGTGCAACTAACGCTTCACGTCGAGGAGCTCTCATGTGGTACCAGCTCACGGTTTGAATTTCCGGCACAATAATTCAACGTGAGAAGACTGAGAAATATTAATATAGTTACTATACTATAATATTTAGGATAAGGATTCAATTTTTCCGTTTTCGTCTGAAGTTAGATTTGAACTTACACGTGTGAGTTTAGACTTTTGAACCGCGTATCTTTATCTAAGGAGGCGATCTTTTGCTTGTTTCATTAATTTTACCCTGTGGAATTAGGCCTGTATAAGACTTCAACTAGAATAATAATAATTATTATAATTTAATATAGTTATTGTATCATCATAATGATAATCATCCATTCATGTGACTCACAGTGACAGTCACCAAAACGGACTCTTGACTTGTATACATATTTTTGACAGTAACTCTATACGGAAGGTCTTTCTTCTTGGTTTTAGTGATACAATCAAGAAAGGAGACCATTTCCAAAAACTTTCACACTCACACTGACTATCATCTATGACTATGACTATACTTACACTATCCGTTCTCTTCCTTGAGTAGACACTCATTCCAATAGAATATAAAAAATTCTAAGGCCCGAAACAAAGGGTAGCACTGAAGGCACATAGGCCAAGTGTTACCTCAGAATTACCTCAGATGAGGTAGAACTTCTCCAGCAATTTTATTTAAATCTATAGGGAAGCCTCTAGTTGTTTAACTATTATTGATTAGGGTTTTCATTTGTTACAGCACATCGCTGTT
The DNA here is from genome assembly GCA_935421135.1 of Bugulina stolonifera. Lineage (NCBI taxonomy): Eukaryota > Metazoa > Bryozoa > Gymnolaemata > Cheilostomatida > Bugulidae > Bugulina > Bugulina stolonifera. The sequence continues at coordinate 8,686,164 of OW285194.1, forward strand.
TAGGTTTGGTGGTTGTTCTCTCATCTCACGAATGGTTCGTGGTAGGAAACTACTATGGTAGATACACTTGTTGGTTGATATTGAGGTTGGCTCTCCTCTAGAGGCTGCTCTAGTTGTGACTGTTGCTGATTCTCTGTTGTTCACTATGTCATCGTATACTCTGGACAGGGAGCGATGCCGCTCTTCGTTTTGGAGAATTCTGGTGAGTAGAACTAGCCGGTGGTTTTTCCGTCTTCCTTCCAGGGTTTGGAGTTCTAGCAGGTCCCTTGCCTCTGATATACTGTCGGCACGCCCTTTTAGGTTGGCTATGAACCTTATGGCACTGTTTTGGACTAGCTCTAAGTCATGGGTTTCGTTTTTTGTCGAAGGGTCCCACACCACATCTGCATATTCCAGTACAGGTCTGCATCGACTCGTGTAGGCCAGTAGTTTAGCTTCTTTTGGAGCATGATACATTAGGTGCTTGATTCCTCCTAGTATCTTAAGTGATTTTGTGCATTTCTCTTGTGCATGTTGATCGAACTTAGGTCTGCCTGGATAGTCACTCCGAGATATTTGGTGCTACCTGTCCATTCAAGAGATGCATTGCCAAGTTTGTACTGGGGGATTGGTGTCACCTTGCCAAAGTTTATGGCTAGGCACTTCCTTTCATTAAATGGCATTTTCCATTTTGTTGACCAATTATGTACAGCGTCTATGTTATCTTGGAACTTCTCGGCATCTTCAACAGTGTTCACCGTTTGGTAGAGTAGTGTGTCATCAGCATAGAGACTAACTTTGCATGATAGTAAGTCTGGTAGATCATTAATGTAGCAAAGAAATAGTGTGGGTCCGAGGACAGAGCCCTGTGGTACTCCTGATGTCACTGGGCATGTTTGCGAGCCCGTCCCGCTGAGTACTACGCTTTGTTGTCTGCCAGAGAGGAAATCGTGGATCCAGTTCAGAAGGTATCCATTTATTCCTGGTATTTTTTGCAGCTTTTGGAGCAGCATTAGGTGTGGCACTTTATCAAAGGCTTTTTTGAAGTCCATTACTATGGCATGTGTAGTGTGACCTTCATCGGCAGCTTTTGCCAAGTCATGGTGGGTAGCACACAGCTGTGTTTGACATGATAGCCCTCTCCTGAAACCATGTTGTCGGTGGTGAAGTACATCATCAAGCACCTCATTAAGGTGGTGTAGCACTATGTGTTCCATCATTTTGCATGGTATACTAGTCAGAGATATGGGCCTGTAGTTGTTTGGTAACTCAGTATTTCCTCCTTTGTGAATAGGTGTTACATTAGCAGTTTTCCATTGTTGCGGCAGTCTACCAGCGTTCAACAAGCTTTTGTAGATAATCTTTAGACATCTTGCAGTGCCCTCCAGATCTATGAGCATGTCAGGTTTTCTTATGCCATTTGGCAGTCCTTTAATCAACTTGGCAACCCCATCTATTGATATTTCAATCTTATCTTGATCATTGGTTTCCACCTTCTGGAAGTCTTTTGCCAGGTATCCTGTCTGAAACTGGCTCTGGAAAAAACTGTTGAGTAGCTCTGCACATTGTTTCGGATCATCTGTGAGTGTATCTCCTCTGTTTTTAAGCTCTGTACGAACTTGTTTTTTGCTTTTGTCTCCTCTGAGTAGCTTGTAGAAAGGCTTTGAGTTTCCTTTCTTCAGTGGTCGATATATCCGGTTTACATAGAATGCTTTACGGATATGTTCTAGTTTCTTCTTGCCATCCCTCCTGACTTGTGCATATTGTTCATCAATATCATCAATATCATCAATATATCATCAATATATCGATCAAAATCACAACTGATTTTTAATTTTCGGTGTGATCTCTTTATCTTCTCTCTTATCTTTACAGCGCGTTTGTTGTACCACTCCGGAACTGAAGGGTGTCTTGGTTTCACTTGTTTGGTCGGAACATGTTGGTCTATGCTCCGCTTCAAGCTTACTGTGAAGACTTTCCACATTTCTTCTGGATCCTCCATTTCCGCCAGGGCATCTGACACCCTTCGCATATCTTCCTGGAAAGCTTCTTCGTCGGCTTTCCTATACAGTTTAATTGTGCATGGTTTATTTACAACAGTGGCAGTTTGTTTCTTAATGTAAGTGATAATCAGTGAATGATCACTAAGACCTGGGTTTACGATCTCAGTGTCATCTATGGCTTTGGGTTGGTTGGTGCAGATTAGGTCTAGTGTGTTACCAAGTATGTGTGTTGGTTCGAAGACTAGTTGGGTCATGCTATGGCTATGTAGTACATCGAGAAAGTTTTGGTGTATCCTCCTGTATGCTGCCGATGTTTTTACCACTCCTCTGTTCCAGTCGATCTCCGGGAAATTCATATTCCCGATAAACAACAATGTATGTCCTTGGGACTCCTGCAAGCATTCTAGGATGTTATCTATGGCGTCTGTCTTTGGAAGATGTACATGGGGCCTGTAGTAACAGCATATGATTGTTCGTGGTTGGATTTTTACTGCTATCACTTCTTCTGCATTCTCACCGAGGTCTATTAGCTTTGGTTTTAGTTGGTCAGATACTGCAATCATCACTCCTCCTCCATGTATATTACGATCTCGGCGGAAAACAGTCTTGTTTTCAATGGGTAGGATGTGACTACTGGGTATACTGTCATCTAGGTGCGTCTCAGTGAGACATATGATGTCCATGTCTGTGGTGAGAAATTGCAATTCTGTGGTTTTACCTTTAACAGATCTAGTGTTGGATAGAAACATTTTTAGAAATCTGTCACTCTCTTCTGTTGTACCTGTTTCTTTACTCTCCATTCCCCCGACCTTTCTCTTGTATCTCCATATTTCTTACTCTATACTGAGTAGAAGTGCTTTCCGATCTGAGCCGCTTGACCTCTTCTCTTAGTTGGAATTGTTGGTTTCTTGTCTCTTTACTCTCATCCAGTTTGCAGTAAATACTCTGCTCTCTCAGTGTTTGGTTGTTGAAACGCTTGATAAACTCCCATTTAGATTGTTCATCCTCAAATCTTACTTTGATGGGACGCTTCTGCTCTTCACTCTCTGTTTTCTTTTCAAGTCTGAATGCCTGGATTGGTATGTTGCTTCTGGGGAAGCACTCCATTTTCATCAGATCTTTTATTTGTTCCATTGCTGTTTTGCCATCGCTCTCAATGACACCTGTTACTATAGCATTATTTTTTCTACTTTCTTCTCTTATTTGGTGGCTTTTTTCCATCAGTGATTTTGCTTCAGTAGCAATATTTTTGTTTTTATCGATGCTATCCTGGTTTTGCATGAGAACATCAGTCCACTTTTTCTCTACCTCACTCATCTTGCTGTTTTGTTCAGCAATCTCCTTCACCATTCTTTCTATGTTGTCTATCTGCTGGTTGACTTTTGCATTTAGTGGCAGTGCTGAATTTCCTTCATTGGCGCTCTTGTTTCCATTTGTTCTGCAGTCAATGCATTTCCAGCTTACACCTTTGTCTGCCAGTTTTGTGATACTTGTTACGTCAGCTGGTTGCAGCCCTTGACATGTTCCAAGATATTGCAAGTATCACAGGAGATCCATTTCGTGGCTAACTTATTTCCTCTTCTTCTCTGCTCTGTACACTCAGGCTCTTTGCAGGTGGCACATTTTCCTTCAGTGTTGGAGTTGGAGCAATCATTTCCAGATTGTGGAAGTTTTGTCATCTTAGTCGTTGGGTGCTGGAAAATCACTTTAATATGACACTGTTGCTTAGAGTATGTTTTAAAATAATCACTTTAATGTGACACTGTTGCTTAGAGTATGTTTTAAAATAGTTTTACACTAGAGGCAGTCCCTAATTTTAGTAATTTTAAACCAAATTTGGCATAAGGATTCAAACCATAAATTTTCCGCGGCTGTCCGCCATGATACCGGAAACTAACTCGCTGTAACCTCTGGGGTACCCCAGGGTTCAGTCCTAGCAAGGAGTAAGAGGGGAAGGAGGCTCATCTTGAAAATCAGTATATATGTTACAGTGGGCTTCCGGTGTTTGATGTGCACCTCGAGCACTTGGTAAAGTCAGAAGAAAGGATGATGAGTATTTTTTCAAAAAAATGAAATTCACACAATCACTAAAATTAAAATATAATCAATGTCACCAATTGGTAATACCAAGGAGTAAGAGAGAGAAGGAGGCTCGTCCATGAAAACCTGTAGGGGAGAGCGGGGTAAGTTGGGACAGGGCTGTTTCGGGTATTATGCGACCCATTACATTTTTATGGTATGGACCAAAGGTTAGATCAACATTATAGTAACTTTGTGAAATTTTGCTAGGGGTTAGTTAGTAGATGCAGGAGTTCCGGTGAAGAAATCTAACTGATGATATGAGTAAATGTATTATTTATTCCGATATACACCGTGAAGTCTACAAGTTACAAAAATTATTAAAAGCATTGTATTAAAACATTTAATTACACACAATCATGTATACGCTGTACATACACTGTTATTAGCAAAACAATATTCAATTATACACTAGTATTATAATATTAAAAATTCATTTAATTAAATTTAAAAACTGACCTTTTGCCTCCGTTAGTTCCTGCTTCTATAATGTACTGCTAAGAGTTTGGAGAAAACCTCCTCTACTGGTATGAGTTAGTCCACTATTAGGATTCGGAGTATAACCTCCTTTATACTGTTACGTTACATGTAGTTTATAATATTGTGACTGATAAATAGTGTTTGGAGTATAACCTCCTCTACTGGTTGTCAATGACTAACTGAACAGGTTGAACAGCAATTCCCTTCCTTTCAGGCCTACTAACAACATAAATACCCATACTTGGCTAGAAGTTCACAACACACAGTACACCCAGGCCATAATAGGAAGGCAACCCACCAGTCACCCCAGTGCATTCAGATTTTGTAATAATATATGCAAAGGTGAATCTGTGATGTCATGGTCAGTAATTTCTAATCACAGACCACAGAGGAAATATATTAACATGATATTTTCTTTACAAACATAAATAAACATAACCCACTATTTTGTTTTTTAAGTTGAATAAATATTTTTTTTGCAATTTGCAATAATGTAATATTTGCATGTTTGAGTAAATTTTTTTTTCTTGACGAGTTTCTAATGTTGTTAATGAAAGAACGACTTCATAGTTTCGAAACTAAAGTTAAAATTAGCTCCAGTCAAAAATCTTAATAAAAAATTGTGTTTTGCAAAAAATTGGGAGTGTGGGGCAAGTTGGGACGCTGGAAGTGGGCAAGTTGGGACACCATTTGTAATAATAAATTATGTTTGTGGAACGATATGAATCCATGATGACACTGTAGTTTCACCTTTTCTCTAACTAAAAGTTGTTTGATGAATCTTGGATAGCATTTGACTTTGGTAAAGAACTCCAATCCTTTGTGGGGGATGGCATTATAGCTAGTATTGATATTACTGTAGTAGAAACAGGTCAAACCTGACTCATTGCTATAACAGCTTTTGATCTCTGTTCTGTCCTCACTTTACTCATGACCCTGACAGCAGTAGCACCAACACAATGTATAAACTACATCCTTTTCCTACTCATACCTACACTTCGAACACCGTTTCTGCGCCTTTTGGAACCCCACCAGACCAACTAACACCATCAGGCAGCACCAAGCTAATAATCCAATAGATTATTAGGTATAATTTAGTTATAAAGTTTGGGGGATTCACTCTTTGTTGTTCAAACTAGACAAGTAGGCTATATACATGTACACTCAATGTCTCTCTACACTTATTGTTACCCAACCCCAGTTGAACTGCCATCTTCGGTGGGAGTACCAAGGAATAGTTTAATCAAACATCATCGATAATCTATTTACAAAGTTATAGGTTTCTCATCTGTAAATATTCAATATACCACTGTCCAAAACCCAGGAAAGGTAATTAGCACCAAGAGAAAGACTCAGGTTTGATCGACCCCATCGCATGAATGAGGCGGATTGACTACTATCGCCTGTGTCATAAATGCTGTCGTGAACTCTGGGTTGGGTTGCCAAGTGGAATTAAAATTCAACAATCTTTTTTCTGCTCAATGATTTCATTTTATCTAGAGTGTCAGTTGTTCAATTGTACATCAAACTCTAATAATAATTATAGTAAAAATCAACATTTTTGCCTATATTTTCTAGTATTGGTGTATTTCTGGTGTTTTTGTTTTATATTATATTTATTTCAAGTGACAAAATTTTGCTGTACCAAAATTAGAAAAATGGTCACCTACGATGCGCTAGTTTATTTTATAGTTTTAAGTCTAATATGCGTAAGTAGACTGGAACTTAGTCAAAAAAGGGCTTTGTAAATTATTACAGCTAATAGAGCTATTATAGATTATTACACCTATAAGGCGCCAAACTAATTAAGGGTTTTTCATGTTCAACCTGGTATCCTCCTATTCTAACAAAGATTTACTTAACAAAAAAATAATCTTTTACATCAAAACAATTTTCATACCTTCCCTAGACTATCTTTTAATAAAAAAAATTAAACACTTCGAGGCCGAACTAAATTAAAGTCCAGCAGTTTTTTTACAGACATGTTTTTTGGCATATATACATGTGGCAATAATTTTAAATATGTGTAATATTATTGTAACATTTCAATTCTATCTGTTCATGATAAAAATAAGACTAATCTAAATCTAAAATCTATATTTTCAATGGTGTCCCAACTTGCCCCACACCTGTCCCAACTTACCCCATCAGTGAGGTAAGTTGGGACGTTTGACATGCGCTGCCAAATCATGGATTACCGCACTATGCTGACTTATCAATGTGTGTGCTTCAGGCTATAGTTAGACAACATATTAAAGTACCTCCATGCAAAAAATGATAATGCTATGACATCTAAACTCCGTATTATTCCCAAAAAACCAAAAATTGTCCCAACTTATCCCGCTCTCCCCTATATATGTTACAATGGGCTTCCGGTGTTCGGTGTGCGCCTCGGGTACTTGGTAAAGTCAGAAGAAAAGAAGATGAATATTTTTAAAAAAGTAAAATTCACACATCAACTAAAATTAAAATATAACCAATGTCAATAATTGGTAACACTCTAATGAACAGACTGACTATATACACACTACATATTTCAATCTGATACGATAGATATCGGCAAGTAAGTTCGCCAGATTTGAAGAAAATTGCGTATCTCAACATAAAATGACACTTTTTGCAAATACCAATATGCTCAACAAATTAAGCAAGAATGACACTGATGGATTTAAACTTGCTGCAATTGGTTAAGTTGAAATCCAAATTTAAACTTTGCTCCTTCATAATAAAAAAAACGTACAAACACCGAAATCGCGGTTAAAATGAGCAAATTTGTGGAACACGTTTCTCTAACATCAGGACTCCATATACTTGATTTATATTTGATTTATGGTGTATAGTTCAGATACCATTTTAGTTGGTTGGACTCATGTGCTCATATTTTTAAACCGAGGAGCACATCGCACACAAAATTCTCATGGACGAGCCTCCTCTCTCTCTTACTCCTTGGTAATACCCTGATGAACAGACTGACTATATAAACAATACTTATGTCACTGGGATGCAATAGATATAGCCAAGTATAACCGCCAGAATTGAAGAAATTTGCGTATATCGATATAAAATGACACTTTTTGTAAATACCAACATTCTCAACCAAATAAGCAAAAATAATACTAATAGATTTAAACTTGCTGCAATTGGTGAAGTTGAAATCCAAATTTAAATTTTCCTCTTTCATAATGAATAAAACGTACAAACGCTAAAATTGCGGTTAAAATGAGTCAATTTGTGCAACATGTTTCTTTGCCATCAGGACTGAATATACTTAGTCTGATTTATGGCGTATAGTTCAGAATCCATTTTAGTTGGTAGGCTAGTTTGTGGGCCTTACAACATGCCCAGACTAAGTGAAAATAGTGCCCAAACTATAGGCTATCTCAATAATGAATAAACAATAATGTATATCTCTCCGGATAAATGATTTTTATTGGATACTATAACTATGGCGTAATAAGCGCCAAAGCTGTGCACATGTACATTGCAGTTATTCTCGTTTAGAGGTAAGAAAACATATCACGATTCAACGGAGTTGTCTACTCTTTCAATGCCAGCGACTCATGTGCTTATCTTTTTAACCCAGGAGAACATTGAATACAAAATTAACGTAGATGAGTCCCCTTCCCCTCTTACTCCTTGGTCCTAGGACCCATTCTGTTCTTAGTATATACGCATATTAATGACTTGCCGGATACAGTAACCTGTAATGTCAGTCTCTATGCAGACGATGCACTCCTATACCAAGAAGTGAACAACGATCAGGAATTCATTGAGTTTCAGAATAACATTGATGCTGTACAAGAATGGTCCCAGAGATGGAAAATGCCTTTTAATGCATCCAAGCGCCATGCAACGGCTTTTAATGTCAGTGAGCAACTACCAGCATACAGACTAGGTACTACTGTGATTCCTTGGACTGATAAAACTCGTTATCTTGGGATAACCCTACAACAGGATTTGAAGTTTGATCAACACATCACTTAAAAAGCAGTCAAAGGAAGCGGAATTCTGGGAGCTATTAAACATACTCTACACTGGGCACCAACCAAATGTCGATTACTTGCATACACTAGTTTGTGTGGACTGATCCTGGAGTATGCAGACACTGTGTGGGATCCAACAAGTAAACAGACCATTGAATACATAGAAAGAATTCAGTGTAAAGCAGTCCGCTTCATCAGTAATCTAAAGCAGGGGTTCCCAACCTGGGGTACATGTGTACACCTATAGGTACATTTTAGAAATCAAGGGGGTACAAAGCAATTTATCCATTTAATACATTTTTGACGGTGATTTTCAGTTACAGACTATCAATTATGAATTATCATTATTTATTACTGAACATCAAATGGCTCACTGATGCGAATGGAGTTAAGCTAAACCAGTGTGAAAGCCATAAAACCCTACAATCGAAAAACTTTTTATTGCATAGTTATCATTAAATAATTTCATGTTATACTCGTACTGCATTCGTTTACCTGTTTGAGTGATACGTTTTGATAATGTATACATTAGGGCTGCGAGTTGATCGCGTTAATTAGACGATTAATCATATTAATTGTGTTATAAGATTAATTGAGTTAATTTTTTTGATCTAAATTAATTCAAAAGTATTATTCCAAAATGTGTACGAAGTGTTACCCACGCCTTTTCCCATAGCCAATCTAAGTAGGGTGTGAGTTGACAATAAATTTATGTGTATTAAAAAAAAACCTAATAAAAAACAAACAACTTGTTTAGTACATAATTTGGCTGAATCTGTGGTGCCATATAGCCCTATTGTACTAAATGTAGACCACGTGCCAAAGTCAGTGTGTTGATAACCTTCTTTAATACTGCTAGCTACAATGTATAGCGGCTTCTTGAACAAACAAGGAAGCGTAGGCTACACAAACTTACAATAGCCTTGTATTGCTGGATCGGTCATAATAAATTATAATCATATTAACGATGTGAATCATACCAAGAAATCAGTCCTATCTATCTAATAGTACAATATTTCAACATGGCTGAGAGCACGGTGCTTGATGGGAGGTTTAAGCTGCAAACCATAGATGGCAAACAATTTGCTCAATGCACTTTGACTAACTAATTTGATTATAATTTATTTCTTTTAATACACCATAGTTAATTAGACTGTTTGCATTTCTTTCTGTCATGCTCTTGTAAATGCACTATACCTGAGTGAGTACTAGTTTGCATTGAAGGTCATTTAATTTGTAATAGTTTGTTTGACAAAATAAAGCTAATAAGTTTGTCTTCGTATGTAAAGTATGTTTATTTCTTCAAGCATTGCATACAATAATTAAAAAAGTGAGTGAGAAGTAATGATTAAGCTCTGCCTGCACCCTCTTTTTGGGAATAGAAGTTGTTTGCACATTGAGAACACAACTGCAAGAGTTCCAGTTGTTACTATTTTGCTTACTATCTCTGTTCTTTCTAATGTCCAGACAATTCCCATTCTCAAAGAGAAGATCTGAGACCTAGGCTAGACTGGACTAAAAATGTCATTGTTTTATTGGGAAATTTGGAGATTAGTTGAGATTAAAATTATGGTTAAATCAATTAATCTTGGTTAAAAGATTGGGCCATTGCACAGCCCTAGTATACATGTAATATTAATCAAATTAAACCAAAGATACCCTTGATTAAACACAGTTTTACAAAGTGGTGCGTTGTTTGCTACATGACTGCTAAGGGCCACTTAGGCTAAAAATAGTTGGGAACCCCTGATCTAAAGGGATGTGAAAGCGTCACTGCAACCAAAAATCTTCTTGGACTAGTACCCCTCGAGTGTAGGAGACGAAGCCATCGAGTAACATTACTTCACAAAATTCTCCAAGATGAACAGGGCCCCAATACACTATCCTCTATTTATGATTAAATTGTTGAAAGCCGCTCTCATACAACTCAGACAACTAGAGCTGCAGCCAGAGGGGAACTGACATCAATTTCTGCCACAACGAATGTATACCATAGCAGTTTCCTCTCTCGAACAATTCGGGATATAAGAAATAGCGACCCTGAGTAAAGTAATATGCTGTAGTATTGACTTTTTCACTGTAGCACACTGCTAGTAATGAGGCATTCAATTTGTACAATATGTGATAATAGAATGTTCTATCAACGAGTGAGTACTTTACAATTATGTTCACTGCATTGTACTTTTATTAATAAAATCATGATTTTATTATACCTGTATACCTTATTGTCATTAATATAAATGTACACCTTCTTGTAGAGTTACTGTAGCTCTCAAAAGTACACATTGACATTGAGTGATTGTCATTGGAGCGAGACATCTTGACATTGACGAAATATTGGATCAGTTACCTTGAATTTTGCAATGGAAGTTGATTCTACCACAGACACTATTGCTTCTAAAGAAAAGTTACGTAAACCTAGAAGTACCGACCACAAGGTTGTTAGAATCCACACAGATGACTCTGTGAGCACCACACAAGATGATGGCGAATTCGTTGAAAGGAAAACCCGACCAAAGAGATTAAAAAGAAAAGCAACCACTGAAGTAGCTGCAAATGGCACCGAATCAATGGACACTGCTGAGTCATCACTGCCGAAGAAACCACATTTCGATAAACTGTCTACCGCACATCAAACGACGGTAGGTTTAAACCAATCTGATGTTATCATGGCAGTTATTATTTTATGCTAGGCCTACATGTATGGTCTATTTTTTTCACGTGCTGCCTTTCTAATTGTTTAAAATAGCCTTCATTCTTCGCTATCTCAGCCTGGTGACCCTAATTACAAACATCATCTCACTTTATCTGATAATGTGTACATAAGTTATTTTCTTCTTCCTGCAGAGAGGACAAACAGAGTTAAGAAAAGTACCCATACCTGCCAACCGACTAAAAGCACTGAAAGAAAACTGGTTGGATATCTACAACCCCATCGTTCAGCAACTCTGTCTACAAGTCAGGTTCAATATAAAAGCGAGAAAAGTGGAAATCAAGGTTAGAGCATTTCATTCATCCCTTATATCAGCAAGAGCCATCTTGATAATGACATAGCGTTAGGGGCTAGGGCCTATCACAGCCTTTGAGATTGTAAGTCTACACATGCACATGTGATGTATTTGAAGTTATACTCTTATGTCTGTCCATACCTTTGTAGACTGGTAAAGAGACGAGAGAGGTGTCAGCACTACAGAAGGCAGAGGACTTTGTAAAAGCTTTCTCAGTCGGCTTCGAAGTTCAGGTTTGTATGTTGTATCTGAGTGCCATAACTTGTATGCGAATGGGAGAGCTAGAGCCTTCTATTTCTAGAGCGGTCATGTGATCTATCTGTGGAACAGTTGGACACATTGTTCTTGTGATTGAGGAGATGCAATATGTTATTTAATCTCATTTTGAGATGGTGTGATGTGCTGTACATATATACGTGCTGTATAATATTTATTAGAAGTTATATCCTCTTCCATCAAAAGTTGAATTAATGATTTGATGTGTTATGTTTCAGTGCGTAGGTACAGCTGAAACTAACATTGACAATTGAATGTCTAAATACTTCTTGTTTGCAGAACTTCTAGTTTATTGTATATAAATAACAAGCTATAATAGTTAGCTGAACTTAGACTAGCAATGTGTAGTTACATGTATCTTGAATACTGACATATTAGTAACTGAACTAAAATTGGAACTGGCCTGCTTATATACTAGTTGCTATAGAATATTCTAGAATCTGTGATTCAGCAAGTATAAGAATGTTCTAGGCCATTCCAGTAAATCCTAAATAGTAACATTACTGTAAACAAAAGTATGATTCATTGTCACATCTCACTAGTGCGTGCTATTATTAGAACATAAATAAACAAAAAATAGTGATAGTACATAATATCATGATGAATTATTTTGTTGTATGTTTATTTTAAATGAAATGTAAGAGTTTAATGTAAGATATTTGATATTTGATTTACAATGGCATAGACAGCCTCCATGCAATACCTAATTTTTATTCTACCACTTTCTTCTTTTCTCTTGTACAGGATGCATTAGCGCTAGTCAGATTGGATGACTTGTACTTAGAGTCTTTCCAAGTACAAGATGGTAAGTCGTATCCTCTCCCTACTACTATATCTAAAGTATGTGTGTGTGGCTAGAGGGATTGTATATCTAATCCATCACAGCACAAACATGATTCTACTCTGGCAGTGCATACTGAATAACTCCCACAGGAACTAACTTGTCGTTTGACCTGAGCTATGTGGGTGCTATACTGTGGAGAGAGAAAAGGCTCTAGTCATGGGGCTCAACTCACCTATTACATTGAGTTACATTCACCTGGTACCTTTCTTTTTGTTAATTGTAGTTAAGACTCTGAGAGGAGACCACCTTGCTAGAGCCATTGGTAGGATAGCAGGTAAAGGAGGCAAGACGAAGTACACCATTGAGAACGTCACTAAAACTAGAATTGTATTACAAGATAGGTGAGTGAGTGGTCAGTGACCCTTGTCTACAGTGTACTATCCCCACAACCGGTTTATTTGTGGATGTTATGCTGTTCATAAACTTGTAGTCAGTGATTGCTTGGTTCAGTGCTGAAATAGTAAGTTTTTCACAACTTAGTGAAATGTTAACAGCCTCTCTCTGGTGGGATATCAACACTGTTTTGTCATTAGCACAATTCATAGTCAGATGAAGGTTACACTGTATACTGCTCATACTGTGTAATACTTCACTTACCCCGTATGTCTTGTTCTGTTATACAGCAAGATAAATATACTGGGAACTTACCACAATATAGCCGCTGCCAGAAGAGCTATATCCAATCTTATACTTGGTGAGTACACATTATAATAATATATCGATAATGTATAGATATGATAATATTATGTACACAGTATATGTGTTAGACTATCTCCTACCATGATTGGAGGATTGGCAGATGTGCTGTCAAATCTTCCACTAGCAATAGGGAGCATAATATATTCAATGTTGTTATACCTCATAATATACCATGCTTCCCGTAGCCTGCATATTTGTAATTGATTATAACCCAAGGGTATTAATGTTGTAGGAAGTCCACCGTCAAAGGTTTATGGGACGATGAGAGCCGTTGCTGCAAAGGTACACGACAGGTTCTGATACGAGGCTAATGATGGATGTAAGTGCTACACTCAGTCAGTGAAATTATTGCGTCTTAATTCACACTATTTATGTATTACTGTGCACTACAGCGATTCTACACTCTAAAATCGGTGACTCTTGGAGGATATACTGTAGTATTGGTAGTTTGTTATCCAGTGTTTATCTGACAGGGTAACGGTGTTTCCAGTTCAGAGTGCTGAGCTACTACTACCTGGTCTTGGTGCAGTGTGAACTTCATAACCTATATATAATGTTTCAGAACTGGTGTTCTTATTATAGTACATTATGACGTTTGCCAGAAGTTGTGGAGTTGTCCATTCATTGAGCACACAATACAAGACTGTTATTTGTTGTAGAACTGACTGGACGTGATTGCCAAGCTGCGAATTATTTGACTTTCTACGTAGGAATGCAGACACTACCAGAATCACTACTGTGTAACAAATGTGCATGTACTATTGATGCTGATGACTGTATAGAGCTATTATTGTCATTTTTACAGATATTATAATTATACAAATAACTTATAACAATATTGCCAATAAACTTGAACAGACAGATTGCACACATTGATTATTCATAATAGATGGTATCTGAGGCATAGAACTAAACATCACTCAGCTCAGCTGGACTCTTTGATTGGAGTTATCACCCATACATAAAGGGGAGATGACTCCAGTTCAAGAGAATACATACATGTACAAATGTAGTTATACTTGAGATTGTCACAAACTTATTCCAGCCAGAAGACTTGCAATAATTCTGAATTGATGAATCCTAATGCAATGTATTGCAAAGCTGGAAACCAACTCATAGACTCAGCTATTGGTGTTAATAAGTTGTCTTCTCCCAATTTATTGACATTAATAAGTTGTCTTCTTCTATCTTATTAGCATTAATAAGAAGTTGTCTTCTCTCATCTCATTGGCATCGATAAGAAGTTGTCTTCTCCCATCTTAGTGGCATTAATAAGAAGTTGTCCTCTCCCAAATGATTACACCCAATCTAAAGAGGTCAACTCTCTAGTAGTATTTTATGCACCCACGGAGGTGTACTGTGTATTTTATACAGCACACAGTCCTGACTCCCTCCCCCACAGTTCCCTATGCTAGTTTACCTCCTTATATCAATATGATTTTAACATTCAGACAATTTATAAAAGAGACAGCATTATTATTGACACATAACAGGAATATCATAAATTATATACTGTTTAAAATTAGACAAAATATTTAGATTATAAATATAACCCAACATATATATATATCTAGCAACTGCTGCAACATTGAGAAACAAACTCTTTGGCTGAAGAATTAAATTTAAAGAGCCACACAAAACTTTTTTGTCCCTCTCTGAACTAAACAGTCATTAGCGTATCGATATCCCTAAAATCCAATATTACATGACTAACAAAAATATACGTCAAATACCAGAACCCCATTAAACATCAGTAATTTAATAAAAATTCATTGAGCTACTCCAGACAAATAGAATTATTATGGTGGCCATCAACTAGACATTAATGATGTTCATATCCTAACAAAACCATACCATGGAGCAACCCAACACTCCAACAACCAATCAGGTCTTGAGATTTATTGCAACACATTTTAAAATCTAAAGTTGATTGGTTACCATAGAAAAATTAAAATGACTCATTAGCAGAGTTCAGTTTTCAATACAGATACTGTGAATATTAGTACTGGTAGAATAATAAGATGCCTCCCACATCAGAGAGTCTGGTAGTTATCACCCTCCATTAAGCTGAATAAATTAATTAATGTAGAAATCTGATGCTCATTTTCTGCTCAACATCAACTCTCTCCATGCACTGTAAATACCCAAATATACTGTAAATACCCAAATATACTGTAAATACCAAAATATACAGTAAATACCAAAATATACTGCAAACGCCCAAATATAATTGTACACCATTCTTTCGCCAATTACCAGTATACTGTAATATTATTCCAGTGAAACCTGCTGTGTTATGGTGTTTCAACTACCAATGAAAGGGTTGAACACCCCTGTTACACTAAACTAAACTATAATATCAGTGTTAGATAGAAAAAGTTCAGTTTCCTCAGCACACTCCCCTTAAATAAAACTATTAATCACAGCTAGTCACTCTGCCAACTGCTACAACATCTCGTTACGTCAAACTATTGGCTATCAACACAGTAGACCCAATACTCCGATAACGTCAATACTAGTATTAGTAATACAGTAACTATCACTGGTACACCATCTGTCACAGCAGACACTTGAGAATTAGCATACATTGCCAGGTTGACTAATCTATAGACACCTTTCCCTCTACTCTAAACCCACATATTGACAGGATATGGAGGATCACAGAATCACACCTGCTTTAGTAGATGCTATGGATACACAATGACTGCTACATCGTATTATTATTCAGTATTATTACTCTATATAATAAATATTATGTTACAATATTATTATCATATATTGCATTATTAGGCCTAGAATACATTATAATCATAGGAAACTATTAATATAATACATTATTTTACATTACATTGCATGTGTATTGTCACTGGCCTAAATTATATTCTATGATAATATAATATTGTATTACATATTGAAACTTACGTCTGAGAATTCAGAGAAAGAAATAGCCCGATCTCCATCTTTGTCAGCTTCGGCTATGGTTCGGTCAGCAATACTCCCCAACTAAATAGATATATTATACTGTAAGATCACAGGCAGAAATTCACCAATTCAGTGCAGTGTAGGACATTTCACATATAGAGGGCTAATGCTCCATGTTAAAGTGCACTATCAGGGTACTACACCTTATTCTTACATGTAGCCTAGTCCTATAGATAGTCCTATAGAATGGATATCAACTTACACGTAAATACAATACGAAATATTGATATGCCTGAACACAAGTCCACACTATATAGTTACTTGTTACAGAAAATTACACCATTTTGTTTAGGACGTATGTTTCATTGATAGCAAGAGCATGACAAATAATATTGATAACACTACCATACAACATGACAGTACCACTACCATAACGTGTAGCTCTGCCACTACCGTACCACATGCCCGTGTTACCATTCAATAGCATACCACATGCCTGTGTTACCATTCAATAGCATACCACATGCCTGTGTTACCATTCAACAGCATACCACATGCCTGTGTTACCATTCAATAGCATACCTGTTCCTCTGATATATTAGCTCCAACCATCATATGAAGAACAGCCAGCAGTTCCTCTCTAGATATGAAACCGTCTCCATCCAAGTCATACATACGGAATGCAACTAAAAGAGTATAAATATCATACATTACTGACCATAACACAGGACACTAACAGCTATCATATACACATAGATGATACATGTATACATGTACGTGTGTACAAAGGCTGAATAAAGAACAATCTACTAAACATACCACACATTTCGATTGCAATTATGACTCCAAACCATACCAATTAGTTGTATTCGCCTCCCCGTGTACATATACATTGTATGTCATGTACATGTAGATATAGTCATTGTTGACTACCTGAAACTAGCTAATCACATTTCTTACACTAATTTATAAACTTTCACAATAAATAATCTGTTATTGCCTAAGCTCCACATCCTAACTGTCACTCCACCCAATACCCAGAATCCACTCCTAAGACATGTAATAATATATTATACACTGACTATGAACTTATATGTGAGTAGTTAGCCAGGAGTGCGTTGGAATGTGCCAGTGCTACCAGGTAATAACATCAATCATCATTATACACCAGTTTAAATCTTCGTCTAGATTCTAGACTCTTATTGAGACCAACTCATTCCAATTATACTTTGGTTTAAGTCTGCAAGACTTTGACCTACGACTAGTGTATCTACATACTTGCCCACCCCCCCCCTCTTCCGAACAACATACACATATTAACAATACAACATGGTTACTAACATGATCAGCAATACACCGTATTTGTATGTTATAGCACATGCATAAAAGAGATCTTACATCTTAGCTTCTGTTCTCTCGTATTTAGAGTAGCCTTTGATTTTCTGTAAGGTCTAAAATGTGCCAGTGTCCTCATGAACTGTCTGAAGTTAAGTGACTCCTCATCATCTCTATAAATAATGGAATACAGTCTACATTCTATATTACACGATGTGTGCCTACAGATTGGGTTGCGTTCTGAACTCCTTGTTTTATACTCTATAGGGATATACTCTATAATAATTAATAGCAAAACATAATAGTCATTAATCTACAGTGGTTTGGCACACTAGTACATGATGGGCCACTTTTGCTACGGTTTCAAAGTAGAGGAAGAATGGATACTGGTAGACAAATTCATCCAACCACGTGTGTTACGATTTTACATCATGGTGAGGGCACCTGCCTACTCATGTCAGAATAGCCAACACTACGCAGAAGTAGCCAGCAGGAAGCACTTGCTAGCAAAACAAGGAGGTACTTCCTCCCACTGCAGCATAGCTAACCAGTAAACATATATTATATATTATTTTAAACTAACATACCCTTCCTGGAAGAACGCATGTACGATCCTGTCTCCTAAAGGGTTAATGGCTAACTCGGGTATACCTAGTAAATTCTCTCTCCTATAATTCACAGGCCAGAAATGAATTAAAATAGAAGGCTATACTGAAATAGTGGAATCCAACCATGAGCCTAGTCTTGTTTCATTAAAAAGATATCGTTCATAAACAAACTAAAGCAACACCAATAAATAAATAACTAAACTTCTACTCTAATAGTTGTCTCTAAAGGATTTGGTCTAGAAGAAACATCTAGTCATCGCTAGAAGAAATATCTAATCATCGAAGTGTTGATTTATATGAGACATGTTTATAGGAAGTCATATGTTTACTAGGGAAGGGATATATTAGTAATCAGATGATCAACGTCGCTGATCCATGCTTTAAAAGTCATAATCAATCATTGGATTAAAATGAGTCAATTAACTAGTAATCTATAAGTGATGTATTAATTTATCAGCCAGCAGACACATATATCTAATATAAACCATGACATCTGTACATTTCCACATGTGATAAAGGAGAATAGACCCACAGTCAGTCGGAGACATCAGTTTCCAATATACAGAGACGATGGGCAGGGTAATGGTACATGTACACTACTACATACATAGGTCTACTGTATGAAAAAGGGTCACATAACTGAATACTTACGTCAAGTAACCGCTGTTATTCTTGTCAAGGTTGTTAAAGCGACTATAGAGCCGAATAATTTGGTTCGGTGAAACTATAACGAAGAACAACACACCTACTTAGCAATGTCAATATCGAGTAACAGAATAGCCGACATATCGGCGTGAATATGTATAAACATACAACTCAGCTAAACTTTGCAATGGGGAAATTCGCCAAAATCTCCATAGCAGAAACCCTTAGTGCTAGCAAACCAGCAAAACTTTCTTATGCAAATAATTTAAATAATTAAAGGTTTTTATACACTGGCATAACACAAATATTCACAAACAACTACATGTACAAGATACAAGAAGTACAAACAAGTGTACAGTAGAACTATTTCTGTCAAAGCTTTCTGTATTGGACGGTAAACCAGTGCATGTCAACTTACATCCTGTGTCTCGTTGTATTTCTGTGACTTCTTCAGGCTGCAGGAGAAGTGCGGAACGGTTACCCATGACTCTCAAATATAAGCAGTCTCCCGGTACTTATCCGTCTAAACTTTTACCAGAGGAACCAAGGTTTCAGTATAGACTGCTATCTTTTGCTATTTGACAGACCAACATAGATGTCATAACAGAGTATAGCTGAGGATAAAGCGTTAGCCTGTTTACTACAGAACGTATTTTAGTGAGGTTGA
The DNA here is from genome assembly GCA_935421135.1 of Bugulina stolonifera. Taxonomy (NCBI): domain Eukaryota; kingdom Metazoa; phylum Bryozoa; class Gymnolaemata; order Cheilostomatida; family Bugulidae; genus Bugulina; species Bugulina stolonifera. Next base: position 8,705,692 of record OW285194.1, read on the forward strand.
TAATATATTATACTGTAAGATAATTAAGAGGACCTAATCACGAATTTCTCAGGTCTACAAACCAGATATTTGTATCAAAGTTTTCCATCCGATCTATCGGCCTATTGAAATATAACAGGACTGCCACCACTAGCAATCATAGAAATGCTTGAAAGGTCACTAAATACATCTTTTGACTTTATCTCTACTCATTATATACGAAGAGGAAGATAGCCCTAGAAAGGAGGGAGTACTAGAAGGCCCACAACCCGATCAACTGGTTGAAGGAGAGAATGCTCGTCTAGGGGATACTGTATCAGAACCCCCACATAGCCCAGTCAGAGAAAACACCCCAAGGGAAAAGGCTGGAACCAACTATTAAAATAAAAATCCAATTAAAACACAATAATGTATAACTATGCCAGGTCGCTAACATTCATTTCCCAACCAAAGAATCGGCAACAAGGAATTTTACTCTCCACCACCCCAAAAAGACGACCATCTTTTCACAGCCATTAGTGCGAATACATTGCATAACCAGTAGACTAGGAGCTACCCTCCTCTCTGTGTGAAGGTATCTTTGATGGTCAGATGACAATCCCCATCTCTTAGAAGACCCAGATAAGCGGACCAGTGTAATTTTTGCGCTGCATCACATTTGAGCTTTCTATATAAGTTGACTTCAGTTGTTTTTTACAGTAACCATTTCGTAGTAAGCTCAGAAATTTCGTTTGACACCAGGTCTGCTCCGTCACGCAGCCTCAGAAAGAACAAGAGCCAAAACTATCTTGCCAGGCTGAAGCGGCTGGATGGCAACGCCAGGCTGGGATCTAGTTTAGTGAGATAGTCTAATGAATGCTCATTGGCCGCAGTAATAGCAGGCCGTGTCCAGGAGAGAGCCAACTCTGCTATCACAGTATAATTTTAATTTAATGTGCTTAAGTAATTATTTTTAATGAGAATAAAAACCTATATATTAATATAGTTTATATATTAATACTTATTTTACTATCAAAGTTGCCATAAATTAAAATTATAGGCCTATTATAGTAGCTTATTGGTAATAGTTGTATTCAATATTCACATTGACATGACATTGCTATGATCAAGGAGTAAGAAGATCAATGATCACTGATGATTTCAATTTTAAATTATTATTATAATTATAAAATAATCATATAATTATTAAATTATATTTATATAATTATATATATATTATTATGCTTAGCCTTATGGGGCTTATATTTATATTTAATTATAATTATATTAATTATATTATTATTATTTTAACACTTTTACTATGACTATATTGTTATTATATTGATATTTCTTCTTTGTTTACTATATACATGTTGTAAACCCTATACACCTTTCATCAACAGGAGTATGAGTGAGCATGAGTATCAGTATGATATCCATAATGGGATAATGATAACCATGATGATTTAGCAAGGAGTGAGAGATTTAGTGATAAAATGATGATTGAATTTGATAGTAACAATCAGTGTATTATTATATCTCCTCTTTATAAACAAAATTGACAGTTGGGCGAGTATATTTCACTTTATAAAAGAACTATATAGGATTAAAACTTCAAAAAGCAACAACGGCTGATGAAATGTGCCAGGAGAGAGTACGAAGTTGGATTGCTCGATGGACTGAAGTTCAACATCCATTAGAGTAGTGATGATTCAAGCTGCTGTGCTATTGGATGATTCGGTCTTACAATAGCTTGAGTGTCGAGTTGGCAAACTATATCGTGCGCTAAAGCTACCCTCCCCATTTAAATAATAAGAGTCTTGGTATTAGCAATTGCATTCATCGTTGTCTTCTCCACGTATTTTTTCTTACAGGGAAGGGCAACTATACGAGAAAAAACAAAAAATAATAATAATAAATTATTATTTACAGAGCTTGCAATGAAGTTTAGTTACAACACCACATTTGTGTCTAAATAAAGATACTGATGCGTGTTACCATTATTATGGCACTAACATTGAACGGTATTAAACACTATCAAATCTTTACTTTCAATACTTTACAACGATAGGGTAAAGTTAAAGTGAAACAAGTTACATCATTATTTACTTCAGAGCAAGGTGAAACAAATAATTTGGCTTGCACTGGCACTGACCTATTCTGTGGCAATATGTGTATGCCTTCATGAACGAGTGGTTTAGTCAAATTCTTCACCTTAATTTACCATGTTTATTCTGGTTATTTCACAGAAATGGTGTGGTAAAGTACTAGTGTATTACCATGTGCCAATTTCAAAATTATTGCATTCATAAAAATCTTAGTTATTTATTCAGTTCTACTAAAACAGTGCATAGTGAAACTTGTACAGCTTTCAAGAAGATACCAATATGGTTAGTTAAGAATTTCTTTATTGACCTGTACAAACCCTATTGATAAACTGAGAGTATGAATTTGGTTGAAATAAGTTTGGATAAAGATAAACATGTCTAGAAAATCAGTCCAGAGCAGCTCTCAGGGAATCCAGAATTCACTGTAATTAAATCCACAGAAGGAGATGGGCCAAATGACCTGCAGAGCTCTTTGTACCGGGTTTGCAACAGACAAATTATAAAAAAGGGAACTAAAATTTAATTATAGTCAATGATCATTAATAATTATAATAATTTTATCAAGATAAAAATTACTTAGAGACTATCTGCTGAGTGAATGGGTAGAAGAGAGATAAGTAGTAGCTAGTAAAGTGCCTCCTTATATATATTATATTATAAAGAATATTAACTTAGTAGTATACTGTAGTGTAGGAAAGGTTTGCTCAAGCAGGGGAAAGAGAGTAATTATATATCATATGACAACAAAACTACAACTAAGGCCATCCTCAAAGCAAATGAAAACTCAGGGATAAGTTACATTTGATAACAAAACATTATTATTGGTTAATCTCGGACATAACACAAGAGCTGATTGGCCAACTTGCCTGAGTTGGAAATCAAATTGGTTATTCCTTGCTTCACTGTGTTCTAAGACCTACTACCTAGTGTCATGTATAAAAGTAGTTAGTAGCCAATGAGAAAGGGCCTTGTATGACTGAAACAGTTGTTGAATAGCCAGTACCACGATTGAATCATTTCATAGTCAGTTTACCTACTAACTATTCACAGTGTAAAGTTAGCTAGAGATAAGTCACCGTTTCCGCTTAACACTACCACTTTGCTTATAAGTCAGACTCGCCATAAAGGGCTGTGGAGAAGGAAGTATAATCTAGTGCTCCAGGAGCAGCATTGGCATTGCCTCCCCTGTATGGTGCCATTCTCTGTATACAATACTCTGCCTGGTCAGGTGGTAGCTCTCTACGCAGTATCTCAGCTGTGATGAACTCCTGCATTAAAATACACAACAATCCTTATAATATGTAGAAGTATCAGATTTTTCTGGGTTTTAAATGTTGATGATAGAATTCACATAATATCTGCCATTTATTCAAAGTGATAGACACAAATACCTGCTCTAAAACTAATTTATTTACATACGAAGGACAAATAGACAAGTGACAGCAGGTGCTAGGAGTGCTTACCTGATCACCAGCTAGGATCCTGAATGACTGCATCACCTGCTCAGCAGTGTCAGTGTCAGCCGTCTCTCTAGTCATGAAATCTAGGAAAGCTTCAAAGGAGACATAACCTGTGCTGTTGGGATCAACAATAGACATAATCCTTTGGAAGTCGGCCTCTCCCTGTAAAGCAAAACCAACATGTTCTACAGATGGGTGGAATACTAACAATAAGGGCCCAGGGGAAGATAAATCATACATTCAACCAAGATTGTCCTGGGAGTTGTCTTATCTTTCATGCTGTAATAATATATTTAGTTATCCGGCAGCTAATAAACCAACATAGTATGCGGTATACAGCATAAACACAAACACATCCCAGAATACCTTACAAGTGTTTATGTGGACACAGTTTAACATCCTGCTATAAGCATAGTAGAGTAACATATTAGGATTAATTTGTCAACTAACTAACAAACAAAGTTAGGGGTATGATGTGATAATACGCACCTGACGGTCATCACGGATATTATAACCAAGAGATACGAGACAAGCTCTGAACTCTTTGGGTTCCAGACGTCTTGATCTGTTCTTATCAAAGTGGTTGAATGACTTCCTAAACTCATCGAGTTGTTCATTGGTGATTCCCTTACTGTCCCTTGTTAGTATCTGATTATCCACTTCATTGATACACCTGGCTATGGACGTGAGCAGCTGTTCCCATCCTACTCGCAATGTCTACAACAGAACGGGAAGGAAGATAGATGGTTATGTAAGTGTTATGGTATATCATAGGTAATGCTACATACTATTAATATATATTAACATAAAAACGGACTTACAGGTACACACAATTTTCCAGTGAGCAACAATATATTTATTAGTAGGTCCTAATATTGTATAGTGTTCAGTGTGAACAAACCTGTCAACAAGCTATCAGTTCGGAATTCCAGATGGAAGAAAATGGGCTACATGGCCATTTCCAAGTATCTATCGGCCAGGAAGTGAGAATACCATGTGACCGATAAATAAACCTCACTCACCTCCATTGTGTAGCTGGTGTGTCGGTTTTCGAATATCATGGCCTCCTGTACTTCCTGGTTGAGGTGCTCCAAGTCCTCCATGTTGGGTTTGTAAGATTGCACGTTTTGTTCATACTGTTTGAGCTTAGCCAGCTGTTGCTCCAGGGATTCCCTTCCTTGAGCTCCAACTGAGGCCACAGCATCTGGTGGAATCAAGTGACACATTGAAATAGAACAGTCAACTCTCAACGTTTTCTGTTTACTGATTTGTGTTAAAAATTCAGCAATTTCTATACAGTGGCAGTGGTTTATATTATTACACCCACACTAAACCCCATTCCGATCCATATAAACAACAGACGGATTTACATGTGACCATGTGTTCAGAAATTGGACATTTTTCAGTTTTGGCAAAGAGCCAGCAATGTCTTAAGTGTCTCCACTTCTGCATCTGCTATGTAGCCAAGGAAGGGACCCTAGGTAGGGTACACATAGCTAGCTCACCTAGATGCTTCTCAACCCATGGTCCTACAACATTAGCCTTCTGTGCGAAGGCTCTTCTTAGTCTCTCATTGTTCTGCTGTTTGAGCATCTCTCCGTGTAGAGTCTGGTCTCTGGTTGGAACCAACTGCTGCACGTCCATCCACTTTGTGGTTATGGCGTCTCCCTGTGTGTATGACACAGTAATATGTAAATAGTGTCAGTCTATGGGATGTGCGACCGTAGTTGTCCATGTAAAATAGTTGCATAGAATAACACCAAGTACAACAACATATCATGTAGCTATAGTATGTATACATAATGCATGTAGAGAAAACCTGTAGGTTAGTGTTAGTAGTTACCATGTATATACACATGTATAGCAAACCTGCAGTGTACTGACTAGATATATACACACATGTACAGCATACCTGTAGTGTAGTGTAGTTACTGTATATACACAAGTATAGCATACCTGTAGAGTAGTGTAGGGATTCTCGTTCAACAGACTGTACTGTGAAGCTAGCTGTGATGCCTCGGTACACAAACCAACGATACCTTTATACTCTCTATCTGCCTCCCCTAAGGTCGACTTAAACTGTTCATGTGCATCGATTAGACCCTGTAAACACGAACATATGCCTAGTACACTAAGCATCTCACCACTAGCTCAGTGTCAGTATTTACCTCAGCTGGTACGTTTGATAGCTTCTACTATACAATAGCCTTTCTTACCAACACTATTCTATGGGGCTGTAATCCTCTCACTGCTCACCATGTGCTATACAAGCACAAGCAAGCCAACAGATACACACCGCTGCCTGTCTATAGGATTAGTGCTGACAAGGTAATATGTACCATAACCCTGTAGTACGTAGGCATGACAGCAACTTTGCTTATAATTATTGTTTTTAACAAAATAAGTACATCTAACTAATATAATATAATATAATATAATATAAATATAATAATCAACTATGCTGTTATCAACTCATAGGAAAATTTCCTTGAGATATTACTAACTAGCAAAATATTTATATTGCCCTGTCCAACTACAATTGCTAGTTAGTGAAATAAAGGATTATATGAATTTGACCAGAAACTGCTACCTCATGATTTACCATTACATAATATAGAACTCGTACTACTACCAGTGGGAAGTAAGACACTACATGATGATATAATAGATGTCTAGACTAGAGTAAGCTGATACATACCTGAATCTCTTCAGTAGTGTGTACGATAAACATGTCTACCAGGTCCTCCCTCGCTCCGTCCAACCAGTTGTTGAATGGGGCAGCTCTCTTTGCAAACTCTATAAATGTACAAGTAGTAAAGTGATAGCTTATAGAATGTATCTATTCATCACCCACACATATACTATTATAAAGCAGACAATTCCTAATTCTGAGTAGAGGTAGTGTTCACGAGTTACACAAACAGTATTGTAATCAAATCAAATAAAAAGTATTGGTTATTTTTCTCCTGGATGCTGCTGAGCTGCGGCTAATGTAAATCATCTCTCACCAAGAGACTAGTAGGGAATAAATAGATGCTGTACATTCATCTACTCAGCTTGACCACAGGTTGACCACAGGTTGACCGTACACCATAGTAACTTACCTAGTTGCAGCTGGTCCATCCTCTCCAGTATCTGTTCTGCCTCATCCAGAGCTGTACGTCTGGCTTGAGTAAGGCTACCTAGCAGGTCCCACTGGTCACAGATAGTCTGACATCGTGTGTTCACATTCACAATGTCGTGGTACTCCAATGTACTGTATACCAAACACATTACAATCATGTATTTATAAAGTGGATTCTTTCACTCAAGCTATGCATACTAGGTACAGTATAGAAATTAACCCACCTATCCATATGGGAAATACTTTATGTGCAGGGGAAACTAACTCTAAGATGGGGTTAATCTCACAGAGGAAAACTCCCAAATATTATTTCCCTGGTAGGGGAAACAGAAAATTTCCAATAAATAAAAACCCATTCAACAATACTCGTCAGTTGTAAAGTTGTAAAATGGCGGAGGCCCATCCATTGTGCGTTAAGAGACAACAAAATGTTAAATTTACTTGAAATAGTTTAAGAGACAAAATATTCAAATGAATCTACTGACTTGAGTTCCTGTGCGATAGCAGCGATCTGCTCCACTCTGTCTTGGTGAGCTGCCAAGTCACTCTCGAAGGCTTCATGCTTCCTTCTCATGGCCTTGATGTCTGTAAGGCGACATCTCTTGAAATCCTCCATCCTAAGCATGTCTTCCTTGCCTAGACATCAATGAAGGTTACATTAGTCATAGTACAATATGTCACACAATCTCTTAGATACAGTTCAGTGTTATCAAACAGACACATGGAATTAAGTGCATGGGTGAGATATCAGTCTGGTTTATGAAGAATTGATAGACTGGTAGGTTGGTACACTTAGCAAACCCGACGGTCATAGTAGATCGCTGGCTCGTCTGTTAAATAGCATGGTGAACTCCATGATAATACCAAACAACATAATTTACCATAAAACTACAAACAGCTTGTATCACGGATATTACTCAAAATGAGACGCACAACCTAAATTCGCTGTGGCCATCGGAAATCTCGACATAACACATTGTATCGGTCAATGATTGCACTCACCTGTTGACCATTCCTCATGAATGTCACACTTGTTCTTGAATTTCTTAGCCAAGTGTTCTAGTCTCTCCAATCTTTGGAGTTCATTGAGTAACCAATCCTCAAACCCTTTCTCAGCCAGTTCCAGACCTTTCCAGGCGTTAGCAATGTCTGATACCATCTTACCTTCAGTCGGGAGGTAAGCTGGTCTGTTACTCAGCCTCAACCTAAACACAACAGGTGAAGTTAGTCAAATACAAGTTGAAAGACAATAAGGCTATAATTCTGCAGATTGTTTTTTGGATAAGGGAAACTCAACCGAGTTTAACTTGTTTTTACTGTGGTGCACTTGTGACAGTAGTATTTTAGAGAAAACACAAAATATCTATGTCTAGGAGACGATAGTTTAGTAAGAGAACCCTTCACCAACTACCACTATTTCTGCTCACCTGGTCTGAAGAGTGTTGAATGTTGTCTCCAGCCTGGCCTTGTCCTCCAGCCTAGGAGGCTTCTGTACACGTCTGTAATCTCTGAACTCATCCAGCTTACGTCTCGTGCCAGGCAGAGTATTGTCGGTGGTTCTGTTCTCTAGCCACGGTTTGGTTCTTCTGATCCACTCCAACAGATCACTAGCTAGTCTCTCGTACTCCTCCATCAGCCTCTCATTTTCCTGGTTGACTTTCAGAACCTTACAGATTCTGTTAGCGGCCGTCTCGGCCTGCTGTGCCCCAGAGAAAGCATGGTAGTATGCACTCACGTATGTCATCACTGACCTCTCATCGGGTTTGGCAGAGTTGATCATATCTACAAGCGTTTTGTAAAAACAACAAATAAATATACTTTCAGCTAATGATCATGAAACAGATCTAAACCGAAACCTAAACCTGCGACAAGAAATAGTCGCAGACCGTGACGTGTTCTTGAATATCATTGGCCATACAGAGCCAACTCAAACCATAACTACTAAATTAGCTAGTCACTGCGAGAAAGAAAATAGGATAAGCAGATAAAATGAACATAACGAGTCATCGTAATAAAAACACTATGCTAGTACCTGGGAAGTACATGTAAATATAGCAAATAGAACGTACGAGACAAACAGGAAGTAGATATTCTTACCTTCTGCGTCCAACATGCGGGGAATGTCCAGATGCTTCTCCGCCACGTCAAACGCCGTGTTGAGGTTCTCCATTGGGTTATCCTGGTGAATATAACGGACAATTTAAACTACATTGTACTCCATGAAACACAGAAATACATAATGCTCTACACAATGCAAATAGTGCTGACTTTAGGTCAAAAGTAAGTTGAAACCAAGTAATAAAAGCCACTAAATTCATCGAAAATGCATCAACACCTAAATTCTACTCTATTAATAGAGCAAAAGAAAGGGGCAGTATAGTCTGTAGAAGCATTCTATAAGGAAAAGGTGCAGGAATAACAGCCATGCAGGTAATGTACATGTTACACATGTACATGGATTAGATTGAAGGTTGGCAAGGCAAGACTAGTACATACCCATGGCATTGGAGTCAAGACAGGCTGTAACGTTCCTAGGAACACCTACCTACTGGTTAAATACCTAACGTGTCTGTAAGTTGAAACAAGTATGGCACCTTCAGATGTCAAGGACAACAACAGCAATCTGTATAGTAGTACTACACAACAATACAACTCACCTGGTACATCCTGTCACATCAAATGGACCAACACTCACCTTAGAAAGCTTGTCATAATCGACAAGTTCTGGTCTGTGTCGATGAATAAGTGCACAGAAAGCGAGCCCATCTTTAAAGCTAAAACACAGGGAGGGAGTGGGGAATTACTAGTCATACTGTTAGCCAAGTCACCCTGGGCAGACCAGATGCATTAGTGGGTCGTGTCATACTGGGGTATGCACTCACCCCCAGGTTAACAAGAAGAGAGCAAGCACCAGTGGCTAGGTGTCAATTTTATAATTTTAGTTTGAAATACATCACCAGTGCCAGTTGAACTCTATTGGTAAACACAGGTTTAAGAATAAAATTGACACCTACTGACCACATTCCACATGCATTACCCTGCACTAAACCATGCATAACTCAGCCAGGAAAATGAAGGAAAATTAGTAAAGTTAGCCAATCACCAGGCCAGTACAACTGGAACATGCGCTATCCAGCCAATAGATGGTCAATGGGAAGGGGCGCGGCTTAGCAAAGTCGTAGGTCAATGACCTCAATACTTATTCTCACCCGTGACAATTTATGGTAATCAATCAGCTCAGGCCTGTGCCGATGAATGAGGGCACAGAAGGCCAATCCATCTTTCCAACTAGCAAAAACAGTATTACACATGTATTTATCACAACATATCAACACACGGCTGGCATAGTTACATGATGTCTCAGAGAAATACAGAGAAACATTCGCTCATCATGCGGCAAATTAACAATTTTGGATTTCTAATATAAAAGTAGAGCCTGTTAAAATTTCCATACACATGAAACATTTACCGAGAACAGAAACAAAATACATTACCCATGATATAAACTGAAGGTGGACCATTGGAGTTATACTCCCTATGCAAACAAGTACATAATATCATAATAACAGGGAATACACAGATTCCTGGAAATCACAGTCAATAGTAACCCAATTGTTTGGTTCAAATTACTTTATATATATTATATTACTATGATAAGGAAGAGTGTTGATGAGCAATAACACATTTTCAGAATATTTAAACTGATGTCGAAACTGTCAACAGATACATTTGACTGTGATCATGAACAGTATAATAAACACAATACATGTATGTATATATACAGACACATGGTGAAAGAGCATTCGGCAATACAAGGTTAACTATAAACATGAACTTGTGAAGTAAAATGATAGGGGGAATCAAAGCAAAGCTATAAATATTATTTTATGTCAACTGTGTAGAGTGCAGATATTATGCATAATATCATAATATGATAACAAGGAAATGAAAATTCTCTTGGGTAACCACTTTTGACTGCAACAAACAGCTATTCAAGCTATCTATTGCAGCCCTAAGCAGTTTGCCCAACAAGTTGATGGGAAACCTTATAGGAAGAAAGGGGCATTTAATTTTTGTGATTTTTGAATGTAATTTAGATATGTCTGATCTTGGAAGAATTTGCTGTCGCACTGGTTCCCAACAAAATGAAATTGAAGGAATATCAGAAATATTATAGGATGGAGAGACAACTCCAAATTAATAGCAATTATGACAGCTAGCAGTGTAGATGCTACCAAACATTGGTATTTTTCCTCGCAGAATTTTTCTTCCTATAAGGTATGGTGAATATCAGGACAGTCGAGGTTACATGGGATCATGGAAAGGAAGATAGCTTCACCATGACATCAAGTGGAGACATTCAGCAACCAGAAATAGTATAAATAGTTTAACTTGGCTACAAACAATTTCATATAATTGACAGTAAGTAGCCTGCATGCACAATGTTTCATAAATCAAACCTCATCATTTAGCTATTTCCTGGATGTTTCCACTTTTACTAGCTTAGCTACAAACAGTGACAGCAAGGAAATTGTTAGCATAAAAAGAAGGGGAGACAACTTCTACATGTAGGTTAGATGCCATGCAAGGTTTACAACCAGCCATCAGCAGTAACAAATATTTCTTATAAACTTTGTTAAATTATAAAACTATCTTCCAGCTACAAATGTGGACAATTTTATCAGCTCATAAAACTTAAAAGCAAGCGCAACCCATCTTCAAGTGAATTGAAATTTAGCTTCTACTCATCTTGAAATATTTATCTTAGTAATAAATCATATAATGGGGTCTATTCAGCTGCAACTTGTAATTTGAGTAGTTAACATTCTAATCTCAAAATCAAATGAATTTAGCTGAGCAGCAAAGCGTCTTGAACAGATAGAGTGAGTCTAACACTAGTAGGCATTGCATTATACCTCATATGGAAATTTTTTACGTTAACGTTGTTATAAGGTTCTGTCTTTCTTTGACACCACAATAGCAGGCCTTCTTTAGCCGACATTTCTGTAATCAAATTTGTCACAGTAACAGAAAGTCATTTAGACCTCCCAGTAACCTAGGGTTTGGGTCTGTTACCTTGACCTCTAGGACCTGCTATGCTACTTCCACCCAGAGCAGGCAGCTACATCTACCGATGACCAGTGTTATGCAGGGAAAGCACTCTAGGTAAGATATTAAATAAGCAGTGTGAAAGAGAAGGAAGACACCAAGACAATCCCATCATCTTCAGCAGATAAACAATCCTTGGTGACATCACAACAGAAAGCGATGATGTTACCACAGACAGGTTCACTCCAACAACACGGACACTACGACCAAGCAGCAGACAGACAGTAGAGCTGTGTTAGGTCACTGTAGTTAGTGTAAACATGACAGTTACATACTCTGACAGCTTATCAATACCTTATATGGAAATTCTGAACGTTGACATTTTTGTAAGGTGCAGTCTTACGCTGACACCACAGCAGAAGGCCTTCCTTGGCTGTCAACTCTACAAACATGGCGACCAAACACATGAGCCTTTCATACTATATAGGGCTTCAAGGCATACAACTCTTCAGAAATTGTCACTCAATGGCATAATCTGATTAACATATTAGGTTAGACATCTCTGTCTTGGTGGTTAAAGACATGATTATGTGTAGGTCAGTCGGCCTATAACACACAGTGTTACACTACTAACAGTTGGCTACATGCTACACTAACCATTACCTCTCTTTACATTCTTTACTACTATCTTATCACCATGTTTGAGAGCAATTACAGGCATAGTTTAACCCTGATTATGATATGAACATGACACGTCTTGAGACAAGCTCCACTTGTCGTCAGTAGCTTTATCACCCAACAGCTACACTGTAAACTAGACAGCAAGCCTACGCTACAACACTGCCCCCTGACTGAATGGTAACATTGGTTGATTTACTATGTGCAGCAATTGGCTAATTATAGGCCTATTACATTGCATGCACCAGTTCAGCCGTACCATTCCCACATCATCACTTTGGGACTGACATAGCTGGCAAAACACAACCAAAAGGCACAGCATCTAACACTAACCATCTAGACTATTACAACCCAAATTGATGTACATGTATGTTGTGATGACGTTTGTAGTTAGCACAGATGTTAGTTCTAAAACATCTTCAGTAGTCATCAACAGACTAAATATATCGTTAACTGGTATGTAATAGCACGTTACTGGGTAAATTTGCAGCTAACGTTCAGGTATTATGGCAACGCCTTTAAAATTGCCAATTGGACAAATCGTCATCTGAATGCCTATGCTATAGGCCTACCTGCCATTTACTAGTTATGTAACTATATGCCTATGCTATAGGCCTACCTGCCATTTACTAGTTATGTAACTATATGCCTATGCTATAGGCCTACCTGCCATTTACTAGTTATGTAACTATATGCCTATGCTATAGGCCTACCTGCCATTTACTAGTTATGTAACTATATGCCTATGCTATAGGCATACCTGCCATTTACTAGTTATGTGACTATGTAACAAGCTATGTGTACGAATTGCAGCTAACCAATTAGTAAGAAGCAGCCATATTTTATACCTTCAACACTGATGTCTTGGATAGCAAATCTGAGGATGATGGTCCAGATCATACCCAAAGTCATCTTAAGGTTACCGTCAACAATTTCTGTAAACAAAAAAGTCATCATTAATCCTGTTATACATGTATTATCCTTCAATTCACATTTCTATCTGTCCCGACTAACTACTATTTCAGAGTACTTTTAGCACCTACATGTATATATGAAGATAGAATCAGTAAAGACCTTATTACAACCAATACCACTATACTCCAAAGACACTTATGTTGTCTGCAACTTGGCAATAGCTAATAGGCCTAGGTAGCCTAATATGAAAAGTAAATTTAACCAATTCTGACGGCATGAAAAGTGGTCAAGATACAAACACAACGTCACAAGTTGAAAACTGTTCCTACCTTCTGCACCAATGGACACGAGTCTCACTCCTTTACTCTCGATGAATGCGAGAGCTTTGTTCACATTGGCGATCTTGTGTACCCTCATTTTCCCTCTCTCTGGTCTGGGCAGAACCTCACCAGAGATCACCTACAAGCAGAACATAGTATAAAAACACGTATGCGACAGCAGAGGGAGGCAACTCTCAGTCTAAATGTCCTTCAAAATTTCCTGTTTATCCCGTGGTACAAAATGGACGACGAGGAAACACAGCCAACAGTAACTCATGAATACACACTGCTATGTTGAAACATTCCAAAACTAGAGCTGAGGGGGAAGTAAAACGGCCATCATGATAGTGGCTCTATTACCAGGTAGGTCGACAGGATGTCATGGCATCGCCATGGCGACCAGTTCATTTACCAACATATTGCATAAGAACGAGTATACAAAATTGATAAAAAGACAAAAACAGTGCATAATATCTCTGAGGGAAGTGTGGTTGTCTGATAAACAACATGACAGTGTCACCCTGCCTTTTGTAGTAGTAGCCTAATATCATTGGAATCCGGAATGTGTAAACCACTAGCCAATCATGCAGAAACCGAACTAGTAATAACTACTTAGTTACTAGTGCTATAATTATGTTACACATTTCAGATTTTAATCTCGCATAGTTGAGCCAGTGGCAAACTATTTGACTGCTAAAAGTGGAGCAATTCCCAACGCTTATTCTAGAATCTTCAGTTTTACAATAAGGAATCACTGTCGGAAATAGAAAGGCGAGTAGCAGTAGGAGAATGCATCAAATTCAATATTCGATGTTGTTACGGATCTCGTATTACACGTCTTGCAAGTTATTTTGCAATAAGTAGTCATATAGCCTGTTATAACATATTAATAGCTGCATGCCTACGCATTGTATAACTGCTCATAGATGCTATTTAGCCAATCCAGACCGTACATTAGTCATTAGACAGCCAGTTCAACTACTTACCTCTAATAATAACATTAGCTTCAGTCCATTTCTAAAATCTTCATCGATATTCTCGATATTGGTGCCAGCTTTCCTGAGATGGGAGTTGCACCATGCAGTGAACGTCTACAGAAATATACAGACAAAGTTACGAGAATTAACGTTGTGAAGCAGTTGAGGCTTCAAATATACATGAACCATCATAAATTATATTCACTATTATTATGGCGGACAGAAATTAAACATGGCGACTCAAGACGGTCAGGCAGCCTAAAGTTTCCAGCAATGAAGGAGTCGCTCTTTCCTACTGATCACAGCCTTGAGCCAGTGACCAAGTTTTGGCCCATAGAATTGCATTATGATTCAGTTTCTTTGAAACAGTTCATTCATTACAATATTTCATGATGATTTCACAAGTCAGATAACACTATCTCACACAGCTCTGTGTTGAAATGCTTGCAATAGTGATACATATTCTGTGTCATTTAGTGTAATAAAGAGTGCATTGTATAAATAATTAATGCATTCTGTTGACAGATTAGTAAAACACCAATGTGGTTGTATAGAACTGTGATTCCAACATCCTTCGTGGTTTGGTTTAATAGTAATGACTCCTCTCTGAGAGGCACTCCCTTATTTTACATGACCTGAGGAGCTGTAGTTTGGAAGGTACATAGCAACCTGATGTTGCAGAAAATGTTTTTTGTAAGCACCTGTTGAAGCATGTCACTAGACAACAGGTTACATGATGTAGTGTCATGACAACCTACTAGTATGTAAGTGTAAATTGCTATTCACTACTTGATGATTATGTGTGATACATGAACCTCTATAGGCTACTAGTGAGTATGTGGCATCAGCATTTACTGGTGTAGATGACAATGTACACTCTACATCCAAATATGGATGTTAGCTAAGAGAAATGTAAACTGATTTACTATAGAAAATCCGAGAAGTCAACATAGTTTTGCTAGTTAGCTCATGCGTGCCTGTACGTATGTGATATGCAATAGCACAGTCATGCTACTAATGAGAGTGAATGAAAACACAGATCTATTCACTCCTGTTAGCATTTAGTAAGGCTTGGTTTTTAAGAACTTTCTTTTTTCAAATTCTAATGAAAGGTTTACATTGTTTGTTCCAATCTATCAAATAATTGCATTCTACCTGTACTTGCAGGTGGGTTAGATGAAGATATTCCTTTGTGCTAAATTTAGTAGCATCATGCTAGAATTCCTAGACAGGTCAATTAGATACTATCATCACTCAATTCTCACAGAGCCTCATTGTGAGCAGTATCTGCATCCTTTATCATATAATTGCTGCATAAGAGGATACAGGTTAGACTGTCACCACTGAACAAGGCCCAAAGCACTGCCATATTTTCTCTCCATCAATTCATGTACAAACTTACTAAGAAATAAAAGCAGTCACTAGTATCTGACAGTAAGGGAGACTGGAGCTAATAAATCCAAATTTTATACTTTGTACAGTCTCAATATTGAGTACAAGTGGACCAGGCTGCAAAATTCATTTGATTCTAGCTGAAGTACTTGAGTTTGGGAATCAGTAACCCCCTTGGCACAAGAATGAATAGTTAGCCAGTGTATATAGCTTAGTATTTACATATTGCATTATTAGTAGAAAGT
The DNA here is from genome assembly GCA_935421135.1 of Bugulina stolonifera. Lineage (NCBI taxonomy): Eukaryota > Metazoa > Bryozoa > Gymnolaemata > Cheilostomatida > Bugulidae > Bugulina > Bugulina stolonifera. The sequence continues at coordinate 8,721,918 of OW285194.1, forward strand.
ATTACTTGTGATATACACTTGTATATATTGAAATGCTGCAAGGTTTAATATAATGATAACTAAGGCAGCTGACTAACTAGTAGCAGTGTAGGCGCAGATTGCAGGTACATGTATAACAAATGGGCTATACACCAGGCTTGTGTTCTTGAATATGTATTATAGATTGTGTTTTACTTGCTGCGAGACTTATGAGATGCAAATGCTGACGGTGATGAATGGCCCTGCATAGTAAGCTCTCAAGCAAGTAGAATAATGTAACCGCATAGCCATAATGTATATTTCCACTACACATGACCACAAATATTTTAATTTTATAACATTTATCATTATGATTATGGTACGCAGTGGTCAGAGTCCTATGATAGAGCTTCTTTTCCCTCAGTCTAAGCATTAGCAACACCACTCTTCAGATAAGCAAAACATTGACTCAGTAAACAAAACTTTATCAGAGTTCAATTATGAACTACTCCCACAAATAACGGAGAATATCTATTCAAATGCGTCGGGCATTGGGGCACAAAATTCTATAACAAAAATAAACCGGTTACTAGCTTGTTGAACAAAAAGCATAGACTTTATACTGCAAAATCTTTTCAATTTCGTTTGTTATGTTAGTTTTCATGAGTTCAAGTTAACAGAGGAAGTTATTAGCACTATAAACATAAAAATTATTTGATTGGGTTTAGTAATTACAACTCTTAGAAGGGGAAGGGAGTTATTATCAAAACAATATAATTATTGATACGCAATCAAGCATATGATTGAGAACATATATCTCTACTTGTATTATAAATACCTGACTCTTGCAATGCACTTATCACACACTGCAGTCAAATCTATGTACTGACTATAAAAAGTTGTCTAATACTACTAGATCAAAAGTAGGCTGTTACTGACACTACTATAATTGTTAGTCAATGAAAATAGTGCGATTGTCCTATCTAGGCTGCCAGGAAGCTTTCAATCGAGTGCAAATTCAGCTATGAGTCAGATAGAGGTCCCACAAGGCCTCATTAGCATTCAGGTACTAGAATGTTGAATATAAATGAAGATTGCTGATAAATTTGGTAGGTCTGTAAATCACTCACTTCCTTTTCTGAGTCACTCACTAGATTATCACACATGGGAAACTTTACTAGAATGTTAATGTCATCGACTTTACTGTAGGCCTATTTGACCAGATTTGAAAGTAACTATTGGGTCAATTTACTCCAGTTTATACACCTTCTGATCACAGAAATTTGGAATTGGAAAGATGCATCACAAATGTAATCTTTTAATCTTACATTACATCCAATTAGTATGTACCTAGTAGCAGCTTTCATAAAAATAGACAAGCGTTGGCAATGTCAATATGTAGTACTCCTTCATTTCTCCAGTTTGCACACAATGACAATTGCCTAGAAGGAAGTGTGTTAGTTGCAATGCAAAAAAGCATAGACTGTAGGTCAAGTTACTAAATAACAAGCCTTTTCTGCAGAACTAGTGAAATGCAACTGGCTGTAATAATAGCCCAAGATCTTGTGAGTAGCATACATGTTGGTCTTCAATAAATGTCTGTTTTGCACCTTTGATAAGCCTGCAAGCAGTAGGTTCAGTACCAAGTGTGAACTTTTCTGTATAGCTAGATGGATTTTAGCAACTCTGTGGAATATTGCACTACTTAAAATTTTGGTTGCCGAATAAATACAGACTTGAATTTCAATAATCCATAAAAATATAAAGAAATTTGATTTACTAATCAAAATACAGCTTACACAGTGAACTACAATTTACACCCAATATTTAAACATAAAGGTGAATTAGTACGCAGCCAAAGCCAATTATAGATGATCGAATAAGAAATATTGCTCTAATGAATGGCCAAAGCAAGACGCATTTTCATTGAGATAGGTATTACAACTTGGTTGTACTTCATCGCATAATAAACAGCCAAAATTTGTATAGACCTTGCATAGATGTTTTTCTGCCATTATGATTAGACCCCCATCAGTATCATGTAAATGACAATAGACTGTAGCAGGTTTAGTGGATTAGTATAATAGACATAGAATAGCCAATAAGTATGGACTTCACTGGACATATAAGTCAGCCAGGGTATATCCAGCGTAACTACAATTTGCTCCTAATAATGACATAACCTATCAACTAGGCAATGGTTCATTTAAGACTGCATTTTTATTTTAGACTATCCATCAAACAACTGTCCTACACTCATTGGTCAATCCATCAGATCACCAGATCCTCTTCTGATAATCATAACCTTGACCGTATTATGACCAGTGCATAAGAGATACCAAGTGAGATGTAGCCCAAGTAAGAGTAAGTAGTTGGTACATGCATTGCTACGATCATACAAACAACAAAAATAATTTTTATTAATAAGCTACTACATTCTGGAGGACAGAATTGTCAGTAGACCCATTTAGCTTATATACAACTTTCGCAAATTAAATAAAGTTTAGGCGGAACAAACTAGACAAATTTTTACTCTAAAATTTTTAATTTAAAATTAGCAAAGCCAAAAACTGGAAAAGAAAAACTGAAGTCATTGCTAATGACTAACACATTAAAAATCAATAAAAATTGAAAATCTCATTTATCTTTTATTCTGTTGAGACTGTGGTGAGTTACATGAATATTCTATTATTATTGTATATATTATTTTGATATAATTAATAATATAAATATTAGAAACTTGAGAAAGAGTAATTAAATTACTCTGCTTAATTAGTCAAAGAAATGGTCTCAATAAGTCATCTTTTTCTTTTTAGTTTCTAATCTTATTTTTAAAATCAATTCACTCTGAGACTGACTGCGATTCAGTCAGCAGGTGAGTTTTAAATGAAAATAATCAAAATCAATTTCCTTCAGAATTTATTTATTTGTTATTACTCAGACTCTGGAAGAACTTCATGCAGAAGGTTATTAACGTACTTTTCGCTGCTGCTTTTCCCATTCTGGATCAAGAAGCCCTTCTCTTTCCCACTCATTTTCCTGTGCCATGTATTCATCCTGGTAAGGGTCGGCCATGGTCACTTTGGACCTCTTAGCCACACAAATTCGAAAAATACTCCAACACTGTAGCGTAAGGAAGAAGAAAGCACCTGCCAAAAAGCAGCTACCGGGTTGGTGTGAATACTGTCACGTGATTTTGTTTTATTGCTTCTAATTCGCCATTGAAATGGTGGGCGCGGCTTTCTGTGAGAGCATAAATCCCATTTTGATACTTCCTGTATATACAGATAAATTGTGCTGACAACTTCAACATAGAAAGCATAATATACGTGTAGTATCTGCAATCTAATCTTATCCAAAAAACAAACAAAATATATTATCCTGTCAGGACGTTAGGTTGAGATTTGGGATAAGGGCGGTCTACCAACAAAATATAGAGAAGATAACTTTTCCTGCTTCAACTTTGGCGAAGAACAAAAGCTATCTCAAATTTCTCCACTTCTGCACCTAACTCAATATATCGTGTCACCTGTCATAATAGTTTGGAAAATGATGCAGCGAAAGATATCGAATGTTTTTTTATTGTCAAACGCGGGCATTTTTTAATAAAATTATTTCCCAATGTAATCTGCAAAATTGTAACTTCAAACAAATGACTCCATGTCTGAAATATTTTAGAGGCTACACACCTACCGATACTAGTCAAAATTTTATATAGTTTGACTCATGGTGGACCCCAAATGTAAATTCTGTTCTACTGATCTACAGTTCAACAGAGCATATTTAAGAGTTTTGTACCCTTTACGGAATTTTCCAAGAGCGAGCGACTCTTAATCTATGCATTGTAATGTATGACCATTATAAGTATTATCAATTCCATAATATGTAATTTCTTCCGGTCACATGCCTGTAATTTAATTTTATACAGCATGGCAGTTGTGACCACAGGTACCATGTGTGACCACCCTATCCACTGGTTCCATTGTGTGTCCACCGTATCCACAGGTACCATGTGTGTCCACTTTATCTACAGGTTCCATTGTGTGTCCACCGTATCCACAGGTACCATGTGTGTCCACCTTATCTACAGGTACCACGAGTGACCACCTTATCTACAGGTACCATGTGTGACCACCTTATCTACAGGTTCCATGTGTGTCTATCCTATCCACTGGTTCCATTGTGTGTCCACCGTATCCACAGGTACCATGTGTGTCCACTTTATCTACAGGTTCCATTGTGTGTCCACCGTATCCACAGGTACCATGTGTGTCCACCTTATCTACAGGTACCATGTGTGTCCACCTTATCTACAGGTTCCATGTGTGTCCACCGTATCCACAGGTACCATGTGTGTCCACTTTATCTACAGGTTCCATTGTGTGTCCACCGTATCCACAGGTACCATGTGTGTCCAACCTATCCACAGGTACCATTGTGTGTCCACCGTATCCACAGGTACCATGCGTGTCCACCGTATCCACAGGTACCATGTGTGTCCACTTTATCTACAGGTTCCATTGCGTGTCCACCGTATCCACAGGTACCATGTGTGTCCAACCTATCTACAGGTTCCATTGTGTGTCCACCTTATCTACAGGTACAATGTGTGACCACCTTATCTACAGGTTCCATGTGTGTCCACCTTATCCACAGGTACCATGTGTGTCCACCCTATCTACAGGTTCCATGTGTGTCCACCTTATCCACAGGTTCCATGAGTGTCCACCCTATCTACAGGTTTCATGTGTGTCCACCTTATCTACAGGTTCCATGTGTGTCCACCTTATCTACAGGTTCCATGTGTGTCCACTTTATCTACAGGCTCTATGAGTGTCCACCGGTTCCATGTACAGACTTATATATACTGGTTCTGATGGGTGCACCATAACTTTATCCATCCATCTAGACCATCAATAACCCCAAATTTGAGGGATGAAATGGAAGAAGACTCTAGAATGCCATCAGTAAAATATTACTATAAAGTTATGAAGGTGTATCAAGGTAACTCGTAACCTCCGTAGTCTCATCTTCTGTCTGGCTAGCTGTACTATTTCATATGTTTGTATATGTGGACACGCCCACTGGTGACACAGTTATCAATTCCATTCTAGTCGGGTGAATTCCCCTCTGATATCTGACATGCATAAGAGCAACAAAACTTGAACAACAAAATTCTTTTAATGGGCTATCTACATGTAACAGATCAAATGTTATCAAGATAAACAAATAGGTAGGTGCATGAGAATATTCGCTGTATAACAATCATAATTGCTATGTAGCTAATGTGAAGTTAGTAATTTTATCTACAAAACTGAATCGTACACATGATTGTACAGAATTGACTTTGTGTGTGTATGATGAGATCTCATCTTATCTTATACGTAGTATGAAATTGACTTAGAATGTTGTGGGTTACAGTGTCTTTAAATCCTATAATGGTAAACAAAATACTTTTTAATAATGAGCCAAGAAAGAACAGACATTTTCTACTGTACTTGCAAAGTCGTATAGCAACACGTAGCAACATTGAAGCCATTGTTTTCTTCCTGAAAAGACTTTGGAAGAATTAACATCATAGTTTTAGTAATTCACCCCTAGTACAGAGCTGGTCCCTGTGCTACATGGCTAATATGATGGGATATATTAGACTCGGCGTAATTATAGATGAACGTTTCCAGTAGCTCCAACACATGAGATAGTATCAGTACCATTACAAACTACGAGTATTCTCTCGTTCTTTACCCAGTAGATCAAAATGAAGTTCAAACCAGTACACCGACCCAGAATGATTGCAAGCCCTGTAAGTCATGTTTAACAATGTAAACCTAATTATGTAACATATACATGTATAGCGTAATATAAAAATCATATTGAGGTGGATGTTTGTTTACAGGACACTCAGTCTCATTATAATTCCAACTCATAAAATATATTTTTGAGTTATTACTGAATGCAGTTTAATGATTTTCTTCTCCCAATCCCAGAAATAGAGTGTATATACCCTTCTTATTATTATTTGGCAAAGTCGATATCACAGCTATACAGAGATGATTAGCAGCAGGGGTGTTTTAGCCTGTTAGCTTTAATTTGAAGAGTGTAGGAAAAGTTCAACCCCTACTCATACTTCATAGAAAAGTTTCCTCAGAATGAAGGCGTTCCAGTACTTTGTAATCTTGTTTTAGCTCCAGACTTTAGATTACTTATCTGACATAGAGTGTACAGGCAATATGTGACATGTATATATAATACGTACTCATGTACATTGTATATGTAGTACATAATATGTATATGTCTCTGGCAAATTGAGAACTCTGGTTCAGTGTATTTCACACCTTTTAAATATGCTTTGCTGTAAGTATACAGTATTGCCAAGGTGTGCCCCTAGACGTATCTCTGAGCTGCACTGATCAGGTGTCAAACACCGAAACAATACACTGTATGCAGATTGAGTACATGTAGTATACACAATATGTATCAAATCTACTGCTTACTGTGTCCAAAGGAAATATACTTCCTCTAATTAATCACACGTTTATGTGAATTCAGTAAAACATAGATCACACTTCACAGTGAAACAAAATGTTGATCAAAGATCCTAATTCTAACTTAGATAAAGACAAGGGTGAACATGAAGAACAGGAAAGCTATATCACGTACAAGTACAGTGTTGCCTGTAAAGTCGTCAAATAGTCGTGTGGCTGAACAAACCAGGAAGCGGCTCACATCTTTTAAACTACAACTTTGTCCAACCGATGATCGTAAACTCGAACTTCCTTTCCAGGATCGAACTTCCATTTCTGTCGGCAACACATTGGTACATCTGATCAAATGTTCCACTAAATGGGAGCATAAACGTAAGAAAGACTAATCGTTTTCAATAACGTAGTTTTATATGGCAACAACTGGTGCCGATGTATTCATCTTCCAAATTATGGTAACTCTTATCAGACCAATTATGGACCATGATATAATTCAACTCAGCCCAATGGGTTTGAGTTTCCACACAGTGTACAGTGATTTCCGATAACTATGCAAATGTGTAACAAAATTAATGAGTGTGTTGCAGTGTACTGTACTATATAATATAAGAATAATAGTAAATTTGTTCAAACTGCTCAAGAAATTAACTATTTAGACGTGAGGGGAGATAATTGTGAAATCTGCAAAGCGGAGAGAAAGGCGATCATAGAAGAGGTCAAGCAAAGAGTAGCAGAAAGGTTTAAGGAAACCTTAAGATTAACAGAAGAAAAGGAGAAAGAGGTATGTAACACCTCTGTAAACTGACAAGCCATTAGGAAACACCATCAAGACAGCTACTTCATTTAAACTTATAATATTTAATTTATAATGTTTAAATAATGTTAAACTAATATAATAATAACAATTTTGTAACTATTGACTTTACAGGAAGCTAAACCTTTAGCATTAGAGGAACAGGGTCAACAACAACAGTAAGTTGTTATACATTTGATTCACATCTCTTACGATCCAAAAAGCAACTTATATACATGCATACATGTAACTCTGTCCCTTCCAGGTGAAGTCGCAACTTTTAAAGGTACATGTATATTCTCTGCTAAATTACAAATTGATGACTGGAATAATCTCCATATACTTTGTACACAATATTATGTATGCGATTTCAATCAAACTGGATACATATACATGTAAATAAGCATAAGTTATGTCACTGACTCACTGTTTATAACATACTTCGCACATACATGTACCTTTCTAGGGACAACTCCATACCTGCACCAGTAGAGGATTCCAACCAATCCCAGCCTGTTAAAGAAGAATCAACTTCAAGTTCTAGCGATACTAAGTTACACATGCGGAATCGTAATGATACAAGGTTTAAGTCTAGAAATATTTCCGGTCGCGGAAGAAGCAGGTCTAAACAGGTGAGAGAACAGAATATCCTGATTGATGCTAATTGCTGCTAAAGCGGTCGAGTTCAGAAACTGAGAATAGGGACATACCATAATGCAAGAGGCAGCAATACTATCGGCTGGTTTTACAGCATAGAGTAAAAACCATGTACTTATTTTAAACTTGAAAACAATTTTATTTGTTGACGTCCATTTAAATATCTATTAGTGTACAAAACAAAATTCAAAACTTGAACTTCAATATGCTACTGTAGTCTAACATGCTTAGGTGCATCACGTAACTGAAAGAATTGCTAATTGCAATACGTTTTTTATGTCACTTTCCTCTGTTATAGAAGTTGCAGAAGTAGTTATTCGCATTTCTAGTTCACAGTTCATACGACATATGAATGTATGTAATACACTCATTGGACAAATTTTAGGCAAGGGGCTCTCCTTCAGCCACGAACATCGGCAAGAAGAAACAAGGTCTTGCAATACCTCGAAGGAACGTTAATGGTTCTATATTTGATAGCTTTCTGTCCACTAAGTCGTCTATTTTCAGCATCTCAAGTCATGGTATGCAGTCCTGTAACTCAGTGCTTGTAATATTGTCTAGTTGTGATTATACAGTATACACTAAGTGGTTTAAATTGTACAGAATGGAGGCCTACATCTTCAAAATTCTGATTACAAATATTTATACCTTGAGTACAAAATAAATACATCTCTGTCCCAAGAGTTGCACTGCGACCTTGAAGCTGCGCCAATGTGACTGTAGCCTTGGTGCCAACACTTCGAGAATGTACACTCTCAGATGTAGAATATAAGTTATGTATGAGTATTTTAAAGGTTTGGTACACATGCACACACTATTGCTCATTATTATTTACATATTTTTAAGACTCGTTGAATGGGAAGATGATAAGCTATGCGGAGTGGGATAAGATTAAAGAACAGACGCTGGAGGCTCTGTATGATCCTAACCCAGATATAGAAAAACTTTACAGGTTTGTACGTCTGTTCAGCAGGCAGAGCACATTTCTAGTTTCAGCCATATTGGAATTATTTAACACTGTTTACTAGTAATTCCATTATTTTAATCAAGAATTCCGTTACACCTGGTAGAGAACAGCACAGTAAATAGCAACATTTATCTTCCTTATAATCAGCTAGTTTCATGTGTTGTATGTGTTGTATGTAGTTATGGTGACAACGTTAGGTAATCATGAGATCTCTAGTGAAGTGAATTTTACTAATTCTATGTTTTAAATAGCATCAAATCTGTAAATGATGTTGAATATATGATAATCTATTCTGGTGTTTCAGCATGTATGTACAGATAAGAAAGGTACGATTGACCAGTCCCGAGATGTCCAACACCTGCAATGAAGCTCAAGCTCTACTGGACAACACGGTGTCGCAGCTGTATGTCACAATGACCGACCCCTGCAGAGAGAACATAACTCTGAATAAAATACAAGATACAGATATGTTAACTCTTACAGTCAGTGAAATAGATATAGAAATCTTTGTTTGGCTAATTTATGAACTCTTTGAGATGTGTTAAATCAAATTCCACAAAAAATTTAAACTTGTTTATAGTACAGTCTGAATGCAGCATTAAATGACCAAACCTTTGGCTGTCACACTTCATCACCCTGTAACTTTTTGGAGTTGGTAAATAGACTTCAATGTTCTGTATTCAGTATGAAAACTTGTTTAACGAAGAGTTTTATTCAAAACTAACCTTCTGCTCAGATGACCATTTTTAATTTTATATTTACAGGCACTCATACAAGCCACACAGGTTCTCAAACAACAGCTGAACAATTTTAACATCTTTGACCGAGATGGAGTTGTTAAGCGTGCAGAACTGAAAATAAGAGAACGGATAAAGAAGACAATAGCAGTTGCAGCAAGATCGAAGAACAGGTAAGAGAGAGCCAGAGAGCCGGTAGTGGAGCAGGTGTACTTGAGCAGTACACCTATTGGTTAAGAGTTTTATGCATTCATGAATCAACCATGACCAAATTTTTAGCAGGATTTACAAAGATAAAACCCACTTCTTATATTTATGTTTACCAGTGCATGTAATTGCATGTAATGCTGCATTGCTAATATCTACCTGCGTCTATTTAGGGATCAGCTAACTGAACTAATCATTATTATGAAGAACAATCCATTCCTGAAATCTAATGAGCTACTGGAGACGGCAAGACGACAAGTGCAAGGTCTTACTTACGATGACTTCATTACCAAACACAGCAACAGATTGAAGCATACCGGTGCTCCGTCTAAAAAATCAAGTAAGAAAAATCGAGTCACAATGTATATCTAAACTGTGTCCGGTTTAATAATGTTTCAATGCTCATAATTGAAGTTTTAATTATTTCTGACAAAAAGTTGACTGATTTAACTTTTTGGGAAACTGTTAAACCAGTCACATATTTTTCACTTATATACATGTAGGCCTACATGTGCATGTGCACTAGTCAAGTTTTTATATCTCTATATAATAATGTATGTGTATGAATGATGTACATATTACATCGTACAGCTCAGCAACACATATTACTGGATAATAATAATGACAACAGTGAAAAAGCGTATTATAGAACCAACTGGAAGGTAAAATAGTACGATAATAACATGATTTACTGCACCTCCTGCAGTGAAAGACGGAGGACAGTTGAGAACGAAACTAAACAAGTTAATAGCAGAAATAGAGCAGCTACAAGGAGATGGAACTGTGGATGTGGAACTAAATAGTGCCCTCCTAATACAACTTATTGAAATACTGGAGGAACATCTCAAGAAGTAAAGTGACCTAATTTTACATGCTATAATACATTAGCAATCTGCTACTTTGCAATATGTGGACTTACGGGTTGGGGAATACGTGTAATTCGAGAATTAGGTTTACTGCCAGGGACATCTCATTGTCCTTATCAATGTTAGGTGTTGTGGTATTCTGAGAGAGAATAATACCACGCTCTGCTCTGCTCATATAGTACATCATATGCATGTATATTATAGTAATAATTCCATTATAATAAGAAATTATCATTTCGTTAAAAGAGTTTTTTAATATTTTAACAATAATTATGTTTTACTACACAGGTTAGGAGATGTGTACAGCCCTGAGTTCTCTGGTGGTATAGATCTATACTTTCGGATTGTCAGGGGAGCTATTCGCAGAGTAAGTGTAGAAATAAGTAGTTAGAGTATGTAGTAGCTGTGCACAAGATTAGATAGTCAGCAATTAAATGTAAATAATTATAAAGTAGAAAGAGGCATGTACTGGTAGAGGGGCTGATACCAGCTCCGCTACCTCTGCATGCCTCCTTCTACTGAAGGTGTAGTGGTACAACCATGTACAATGGAGTTAAAAGGGCCGTGATGTGTATTTTCTGCTTATCATCAATGCAGCCTCTTTTTCAGGTTTGTTATATTATTATTTGTGCTACTATTATAGGCAGAGTTGTGCTCTCTTGCCCACACCTAACCAGCTAATACTAGTCAATGCTGCTAGTGCTTTGAACACCACTCTGTTAACTGATAGAATTCTCTGTTTAGTGACAATAGCATGGTATACATTGCACTTACATTGTATAAGCATAAATGTTACTATGATTTCTATGTTCATGCTCAGACGGTTCAATCCAAGGAATCTGGTGAAGACATCACAAAGTTACGCAAAGTTCTTAAAACACGAGGAAGAGCTCTTCCACTTAGAATGAAGACTCTGGAGATCTGTCAGCTGATTGACAAGTAAGTGCACGTGCCCTTTGACTATTGAAGGTGCTGTTGTGCACTCCACTCTTATTATTTTGATATCAGCAAAAAAGTTCGACCAATCAAAACACCACTAATGGTTTTTCACAGTTTTTCCAGTTTGTTTAAATAGCTGATCTGTTGATGTTTGATCATTAATGGAATAATTTACTTAAAAAGTGCACTGTGTAAGGAATTAGTATGCTCTTAACACTCTACAACTTGGACTGTGACACAATTTACAGTTATAAATATGAAACTTGTTCTGAATAGGTTTCGAGTAACCAGGAACTTGCTGGAGAGGAATAGACACACTGGAGACCAGATGTCTAACAAAACTCACCTTCAGTCCCTCCAAGAAGTAACCCAGAATTTGGTGATGATGCTAAAAGACCCAAAAGGTAAAACATGTTATTTATTATAATAAACATAGCTTAAGAGTATACATTATACATGTATACTTTTCGAAGAGTATACATGTATAATACAATATGAAACTTTATGGTGTACGTTTTGAAATGAAAGCTCAAAGCACATACTGTAACTAAAAAAATAATCTCAATTCAATAGAGATATGAAATATAAAAATTGCTAAGTACATGCAAATATTGGTTAGTGAGTTTGATAGAAAGGGAGATGGGTTCATATTTTGCTTACGTAGGAATTTCTCATTTGTTACCTCAGCTATATCATACATAATGCACTCTATAAACTGTATATGCGAGACTTTGTCTTGGTATTAAAGACAGCATAGAAGGGTGTTCTATATTATGTTACATGTTGCACATTTACAGTGAGCAAAATAATACCAGAGAAACTGAAAGAGACGCTGCAGAATCAAGCCAACCAGTTCATGAAACGTAATCGATACAAATCTGACGTCACTGAATTTATGCATTAGTGCTGAATGCTGGCCTCAACTACAACCATTTTCGACATTAATTTTTAACAACGATGGGCGCACGTTTTTGCTCACATATTAGCTGTATTTAGTACCATGTTATATGCATGACTATGTGTTCATTTTAGTGGAGACAATAATATAATGTTAAGAAAGGACGAGTAATATTTTTTGCATTTACATCCATCAGATGAACTGAATTCATGCCACATGTATATTTTCCATGGTGTCACTATTTGCCTTTTTGTATGTATTATTTGTGCCATATGGGTTCGACTTGTATATTTATATGCAATGTACCAGTTTATGTACATGTAACACCAATTCTCCGATATCATGCATAGTCACAATATTTGTACACATATAATATACAACTGTCTATTATAATAATACAGTACATGTATATCATTGTATGACGTATGCTGATGTATAGCTTAGGGGACGTTTAGTACACCTCATGGACTTGAGTGACCACCCATGCACAGCACATGTGGCCAACGAGCTATAAACTATGGAACTACAGAGCTATGAGACTGTTGACCAGATAGTTCTTCAGACTTACTGACCCTGTGGTTACTAATGTACATATTATTATGTAACTGCATTGTGGTGAGTCTAGATCATGTGACCAGGAGTGCTAAAGCATCGTGGTTATATTGGAATGTGGAATAGAGGTTCTAACTTATTCAAGATCTTAGATGACCAAAGACTGTAGGGATACAGTGACATAGAACAGCTGTTGAGTTGACAGCAAGGGGTAGTCTGTGTACAGTTTTGATACATAAACAACACTTAGCTATAAGGGAACTAGAGAAAATGACTAGTGTGGATACTGTATAAAGTTATAGTTTCTTTATTGCTACTCAAAAGGACAACTTAAGAAATGCAGAACAAGTTGCTTTCTTTTAAAATAATAATAATATGCATTATTGTTGGAATATTATTACATTTACTACAATACTTATGGATACTGATTTACTATATTATTATAATAAAAGTGGTGATTATTATTACTATGAACTAAACTCCAAGAACTGCTGTATAAATCAGTTGTCTGGGAAGCTTTGTAAAAGTAACTGCAGTTAATTATACCACATTGACTACAAAATACCATACAAAATAGTAACTATATAGATAGTTCATGTAGTACTAGAATTGTTACACTGACTGAACAGTAACTCTCCAAGTTATGAATGTAATCGCACGAACATAAGTGACTTGAAGAACAAGTAAATTTCATAGTTGAAAAATCTACCAAATCTGGCAAGGTGCTTTCTATTGGAGAATTCATATCAGCTGCGACATGTAATATTATATAGATAGTTCATGTAGTACTAGAATTGTTACACTGACTGAACAGTAACTCTCCAAGTTATGAATGTAATCGCACGAACATAAGTGACTTGAAGAACAAGTAAATTTCATAGTTGAAAAATCTACCAAATCTGGCAAGGTGCTTTCTATTGGAGAATTCATATCAGCTGCGACATGTAATATTATATAGATAGTTCATGTAGTACTAGAATTGTTACACTGACTGAACAGTAACTCTCCAAGTTATGAATGTAATCGCACGAACATAAGTGACTTGAAGAACAAGTAAATTTCATAGTTGAAAAATCTACCAAATCTGGCAAGGTGCTTTCTATTGGAGAATTCATATCAGCTGCGACATGTAATATTAATATTCTACATAGGTAAGTGATAATGCCTATAGGACTAAAGCTAGACAACATGTCTACATTCTACAGACAATACCAGACATTACCATACGCTATAACCAGAGAGAGGTACCCGTGACCACCCGTTACTGGTAAGCACCATACTGAGGTGTCATATTGCCAGAATACTGAGATGGTGGTGGTTGTCCAGGCTGATTCTGCTGAGGATGGGGAGCACCTCTTTGTAGGTACTGGGCACCTGCTCCATGCATCATTCTGCTATCCTGTTGTGACTATAAATAGAACGAGACATACAATAACAGGTCTTGGTGATATTAGTGTTACTAGCGTGAACTCTTACCAACAACAGCAGTGATGACCTTCATGCCATGGGTGATGTCACGTTATTGGTGATCATTAGGGTAGAGTGATGTTCTATCAACATAGCTGGACACTGTTGATTGCTATCATTACATATTATATCAAAACCTTAAAATTTATGGAAGAAAAGTTCCAAAAACTTTGCACAGGCGACAGCATTAATTAAACATAACTCAGTGATCATATACATGTATATATATGTAATACTGCTGAAATAATTAAATTACATGCACAGTACACACAGTTGTATTACTGCTAGCTGAAGTTTGATTGTGTTACCTGGTACTGCTGTGGATACTGTGTATTGTAGGCACCCCCTGGTGGTGGCTGGCCAGGAGGTTGTGTCCCCTGAGGGTATCTATTCATAGTTGGCTGACCAGTGTTGTATGACATCATTGATGCGTGTGACTGCTGTCCACCCCCCATCATCATACCACCTGCTGGATATAAGACTGCTATTACAGCACCACACCAATACCTCATAGCTCTCAATAGTGAGGTTGATGGTTTAGATATCTTGGAACACAATGAGGCTTACCATCACTTTAGTGGCAGGAGGGGAACCGTTTGCTCACCATTCTGCCCATTTCTCAAATATCTAGATATTTGAGAAATGGGCAGAATAAGAAATTTGATAACGGCAATTGGCCAAAATTCTTCGACATGTAAACAGACCTTGAGGAGGGTTAGTAGGCGCACCGTAACTCGGTGGTTGTGGCATGTAGCTCTGAGGAGGCATCCTATTGGGGAACTGAGTGTTGGCAGGATACTGAGGAGGCGGAGCTTGCTCGTACTGACTAGACATTGAGCCACCCATTTTCATGCCTCTATTTTTGATTAGCATAGACAGCTGTTCTCGTGTGTGTGTGGACCCTGAGGGCACCTCCATACCACCGTACCCTCCGACCGAGTGTTGGGGAGGGGCGGGATTGTGTGACATCACCATACCTAGAAACCAAATATCTCACTTTTAGAAACAGCCTTCACATGTACATGTAGATCTAAAGCGAGTTTCAGGGCATATGTCCATCTAATGCACAGAATTTGTTATCCAGCTCTTGCTCAAATAGTCCAGTCTCAGGACCATACATTATAGCCCTAGCACCTTTGAATTCTATTCATAGTATGGGAATGAGTCACTAACCTGACTGTGCCTGTCTATTCCTAATGTGATGGTCCAGAGTCTCCTTGATCTGAGATCTACCGGTTGTTGGATGCATCTTGTTGACCATACCAGGAGCGACACTTGACATACTATAAGGTGGTGCTTGATACCCTGGCACCATCCCTCTAGAGCCCCCAGTCCAACCACCTGTTCACACATGGCAAACCGACCATATTATTATAATAGTTTGTGAATCCATTGTCAGACAAAACTTGCCTTGGAACAGCTACCGTACATGAGAAAGATTTCCCAGAGATCACTAATAAGTCTATGTTTCATCCAAGAGAAATAATATAGTACAATGTAATTGGTGAGAATAGATTCAAGTCAGTCAATATCTTTAAACTTTGAATCAATAAAGAGTTGAGCTAGCATTATAAGTATTATATGGTTCCACAAAGGTTTGACAGACACTTTAAATAGGAGTCGTGCTACTACGGTCTGAAAACAAAGCACTAATGACATATGTTGCAGAGTTGTCTTCTCTCTAACATTACAGAGTACATAATGAGATAACTCCATAAGAATATAGAACGGGTCTACCTTGAGCTGTTGACATAGCCCCAGCAGCCATCCGACTGTCGTAGGGCTGCTGGGAAGGCACAGATGAGTAAGAGGCTGCTTTACTTGTGTGACCACTATTACGAGAGGCTCGCTTCTTTGAGCTTATCTTACTTGGCATCAGCTTAGGCACCGGGACAGTGGTAGCCAATGACCTTGCCTTCGCCTCCCCGTCACCAGGCTTAGATGTGTTGCTCTCCTCCTAAAATTTATTAAGAGGTGACATTAAACTACCCATCCACTAAAGCAGTCTGTACTTACAGGTACAGAGGCTAAACCAAGTAATACTACTTGTATGAAAGCATCTAGAACATGGTATAAGTGATCTTGTGAAAGGTCGGCCTGTTCATGTCTAGAATGCTCAAACCTTGAGTACAAACAGAAACAACGAGAATGCTCAGACTCACGGTAACCTCTGATACCTCAGTAGCGTCAATCTCCTCTGGGGGCACAGGGGGCGGAGCTAGATAGTCAGTTGACTCAGTCCCTCTGACCGTCTGATGATTGTGGTGTGCCATAAGTCTGTTCTGCTCTTCAGGGTCTAACGGTTTCCTCTCCATCTGTAACCATGAGCACAGGCTAGAGCGAAGTTAGTAAAAGGATCATGTACTAGAATACAAGCAGGAGTTGTTACAGACCTTGACTAGGCTGTCAATTCATGGGTATCAACCTTGACTGTACTAAACCACTGTAAACGGAGTGGTGTGTACCAACCAACCTTGACTGTACTAAATCACTGTAAGCAGAGTGGTGTCTACCAACCTTGACTGTACTAAACCACTGTAAGCAGAGTGGTGTGTACCAACCAGCCTTGACTGTACTAAATCACTGTAAGCAGAGTGGTGTGTACCAACCAACCTTGACCGTACTAAATCACTGTAAGCAGAGTGGTGTGTACCAACCAACCTTGACTACTAAATCACTGTAAGCAGAGTGGAGTGTACCAACCTTGACTGTACTAAATCACTGTAAGCAGAGTGGTGTGTACCAACCAACCTTGACTGTACAAAACCACTGTAAGCAGAGTGGTGTGTACCAACCAACCTTGACTGTACTATATCACTGTAAACAGAGTGGTGTCTACCAACCTTGACTGTACTAAACCACTGTAAGCAAAGTGATGTGTACCAACCTTGACTGTACTGAACCACTGTAAGCAGAGTGGAGTTGGGTTCTTTAGCCCTTCTATGAGTTCCCAGGGAGATATCTTGTATTTATTCGATACTTGCAGTCCAGACTTCTTACTGATAGACTCAAATCCTTGAATCTTATTCCCCTTAGAGTCTAGGATACTGCTGTGAGATTCACAGGCTATAACGTCTACATTATGCTTAGGTATAGGGAGAAGTTGTCTGACGAGATTCAGGCTCTCTGACTGCCGATCACCGATATCTTTCTGCCAACAGGAAACAGATTTTGTGTTTGACTACTACCATACAGCCGCCAAATTTAGCTTCAATAAAATGACCAAATATCTCTTTGCCTGAACATTCCTGTCCGCAGCACAGAATAATCAAGATAATATAAAATGATTTCAATTGACTACTGATAACAGAAACATCGCGAATTGTTACAAAAGTGTGTTCTTGTCATAAGAGCTTCTGGTCGTTTCTGCAGAGAATAGCACAACACTCTTTTCGGGTAAACAATGTATCTAGTGTACAACTGCATGTATATAGCTTTAGTACCTTAATTTTCTTGATGAGCACATGGTAGGGCTTCTTACTATTCTCCACACTATCGGCACTATCAGAGACTAAGGTAGAGTGGATAAGAGCGGAGAGCATGTCTAGTACAGTGTACATAAGCTCTGGGTTAGTCTTTACATCTACTATGCCGTAGCATATGAGCTTGTTCAGACTGTGGGCCCAGTCACCTGTTACCGAGTGTGTCCTCTGTATCGTATCAAACATTCCTCCAATCTACAAGGAAATAAGACTAAATGGCACCCAGAACTTCAGAAGTTGTTTCCTTACCAGCCCAAACAATAGCTATAAATCATTCATAGTCAATAGAATCTAAAATTTGGTAATAATTGGACATCATTAACATTTAGAACGTTCCCAAAGAATAATATTTGGTCAGAAAATTGCACCAGTTTGTCTATCATTACTGAATAATGTTTACATTCAGCAATATTCGATGATATCTTTACTCTAGAGTCGGCAGTTAGAATAGTGTGGAACTCAGGCTAGAGATACTCAATCTATTAGCTGGTCACTATAGCAACAACAACTCACCAAACTCAACCTTAGCTGAAGAGCTTCATACATCAGCTGTTTCTGTTGAGGGTCGGTAGGAAGAGAGTCATCAATAGCACAGTCGACAAACTTATCTAGCTGTGTCTTGAGGGAGCTGAGAATACCCTCCCTCTGTTCATCATGTCCTTTGAGGCAGGTCAGAACCAAGGCTAGGAAGGGTTGATGATTCAACAGCGACATGCTGAAAAGTACACAATATACAGGTTACATATAGATGACATCTTCCAGTCAATGGAGCTAAAGAGCAATGAATTAGTTCAGCATACAATTCATATCCAGCAACATTTACAAACAGGTGCTTGTTGCTAAAGCTATGGTATTACTGACACGTCTTTGACTAGGAGAGTAACTTTCAGGTAAAGACTGCTAACATCAATACATATTTATACATAAAAGTTACAACATGGTCCCTGTTTTGATCAGATTAGAATCGAGCCCAAAGTTAGTTGTAGCGAATGCAATGACATATACATTGTATTTGCAAATATAAAGAATGTGCACATACATGATACATTACATAGTCCATACTATGAACAATCACCCCGCTATGCCAACAACAATAATGTAACTACATGTATGTTGTACCTGGCTGTGATAACTAGCATCAGCAATATATGAGATGTTCTAGTTATGGAATTAGTCACTCGAGAAAACAGTAGCACTGGTTCTTAGCTGAATTATATAAAACAATGTGGGGGGGGGGATGAACACCTCTCTAGTCTAACCTGTTTTCTCTCTCCTTGTCTCTCTGACGCTGATGTGATGGAGAGGATTGGTGAATCTGCTGCCAGAGTTTGTTAGATTTCTCAAGTACGAGTGCGGCACTCTGCAACACCCGTCCCTGTACATCTGTAGGTAACTTGGCTATGAGAGGAGCAACCAACCAAACTCCTCCTTTCTGTGCATCACTCGTGCTTTCTACTTCTACAAATACATGTACTTGTAGAATGCAGCCTTTAATATCAAGTTTAGAAAGTTGTGTGTTTGCTAAGAGATCCGATGGTATGGGTGGTCTCTCCCAGTTCATATAAGTATAATTACAGTATTGGTAGTATTGGTGTTACAAGGGGGATAACTCCGTGCAAATATAACAAAGTTTCACTGTATACGAACACTACGGCTATCACCTATATTTGCCCTTACAGGTTAAATAAATGCTTTGCTGCTGTGCAGACAGCAAGCTGTTCGGCATGGCATAATGCACTAACCTGTGCCAGTGAAGCTGTGAAATACTTCTATAGTAGCTCTGGCAATGTTGTCTAACAGGAGGGACAACTCTCCTTCCATACTGTTAGGGTTCTGACAGGTGTGCATCAGCTACAATGGAAATGATGAGCTATATTATGCGATACATATACATACATGTATAAACTACAGTACATATGCGTCTATGATGCTTCCAAAGACTTAGGAATTATTAGTAAATCATGAACTGTAAGGTCTATGCCATGTGCCTAGAAGTGAGACTGGTGGTATAGCAAGCATTTGACGGGGTATGTCATTGGAGGAGTTGTACCCAATCAGTTAATCTTGTTTATACTGGAATCTCCCTAAAATAACAGGAATACTAGCAGCAGCTTGCTGATGACACAAGACAGCGAAATGTTCAGTTTAGATGACACCTTGTATTTGTACGACTGCTCTTGCCCTCATATACATGTACATACCTGAAGCTCGAGCCAGGCTGTCCTGATATTCCATTGGTCGAGGCTTCTCAGTATCCTTGTTATGACGGCCTGCTGCTTGCTGAAGTCTTTGATATCATCATGTGCGCTCTCTGTGGTAGATCTGCGTCTGCACATCAGCTGTACCAACCGCCACACCTACAGCAAAGTGAGTGAGTGGGTGCTACACAGTCAACACTGATTACAATGCATATTTAGTGTTTGATGTACCCACAACTCCCATCAGAAGAATGGTGCAATATGTGAACCAATCACAGCCATGAAAAGTGAAGCAGTTGCAGAACTTTGTTTGGGATATAGATGTAATTATTTGATATGAACTGTTGTAACTGCATCGACTACCATGCAGGGAGATATCCTTGCTATCTCTTTGAAAAGACTATCATGTATCAGTAAAATGTATTCCGCAAATTTATTGTCTCAGAGAGCACATACAGAACATGTCTTCTAATCCTTTATACCAACAGGACTTGTGAATCTTTGCTAGAGTATGTAGACTACTGCTTTCATATGTTGTATATCCTTAGTGGATTGATTATTTTTATGAATGTAATTATAGGTGACTATGCAATTATTATATACAGCGGCACCACCTATGAGATATAACTGTCATCACGCTGCTGGATTATATCTACAATAGAACCCGAGCTGCTGTTTTCCAAAGTTACACACACAAATCAAAGCCATGGTCTAACAGGTTGTCACTAACACTGCATCTATCACCACCACTGGCCTTGAAATCTGTAGACCTATATTGGTTATGGGAGACCGAAATACTGATGCAACTCAACCTAAGGTGGCTGATGTAGCACCTGAGAGACATAGCCATTATCTCTTCCATCACCCAGAGACTACAGAGAGCCACAGACAGAGTAAGTAGGTGTTGATCCTCAAACTGAACGAGTTGTGTAACACAAGTCAGTATATCCATTCTTATAAATGGCAATTCACCTAGTAGGGTCATCCACTTAGTAGTTCCCAGACCAGTATGTGTAAATTACGTCAACTTTATTCCCCATTGTGGTGAGACACTTGAACCTGGTCCTATGAGAGTGTATAGACTGTATGCTGCTGGTATTCTACATGACTGTATAATCTGCACAAGGAGGTTTCACTCAGTACTGGTAACCTGATTACCACAACCATGAAGAAACGTTTCTCCGGTGAATACTAATATAAGAAGCCATACTGTTGATCCTCCCAATAAAACGCAATAGGTGGGGGGGGGGAGGGGTTAAGAGTTATCACCACACCCACTATATGCATAACTTCTCTCAATAGTATTCATCTAACATGAGCTCATTGATCTATCTATTAGAAGGTTTCTCTCAGCTGCCTGATACCTAGTAGTCCACCTCCGGTACTCTATTTCTCAGCCTGAGCTTGTTTCTACCCAAAGTGCTTTTCACCTTGACTTGATCTCCTTCCCTATTTCTACCTTATATCTACATGTACTTCTCATAGTAACTTTCATTGAAGAAAGGCCATGCCATCTGGGTTTTCTCATGTGGAGTTAGCCAGCACCGGCACCTTGCAGTTCAAGCTGTATGGGGCTGGTAACTTTCACTAATGCTTTTTCAACTTGATAACATTTTTCACTGGAGTTTTTAGTTTCTGTCTTCTTAGTACCATTTGCCTAAGCCAACAATATAGCTAGTATAGAATAAATATTACCTCAAGTTCTCTGTAATAATACGTAATAGCTAGACTGCATAATATCTTGTCTTGCATCCCGTTAAGTCCATGTATGATTTTATTCTAAGTTTATATTTTAACTAATTGTTTGTTTAGGTCTTGCACTCTTGCATTATATTTCTATAATAATCATAAATGTTCTTTTGGTTATAAGCAATATATCATAATAATAGTGTAGTGTTGATTTTTAACTGTGCTGTAATGTAGATATATTTTACATAGATAGTATATCAACTCCACTTTTCCTCATATGCTTGTCTAGTGAATTTTTTGCGCTTTATTCATAGGCAAGGCTTGTGGTTTTCAACGTTCATGCAATCGTTATATTTTATTCAAGTTCAACAACTAGATATCACCACGGACATATTTATGAGTGAGCACCATATGGATCACTCAAAAACTATTTGATATGAAGCAATATATCCAGGTTAACTATTGCCTTTGTGATCTAAAAATAAAAAGTATGTGCACTGTATGACATTACACAATATAGACACGTTCAAGTATAATTAGTGCGGAATGAATGATATCTATGGTAGACAGGACAACAGGTGCATGATGAAGCTCTACATTCTACAGTACATGCTATGCAGTGGTGATATAGTGGAAGCGAAATAAAATCGGGGAATATAACTGAGAATACTATGCATAGTCCATGCTCATTGGCCAAGTGTTTATTACATCATAGTCAATAGTGCTGCATCCTGTACGACTGGTAAGGAACCACTGAGGACAGGAGCCTTGGGAATGTTTGTGAACAGAGCTTAATTCATGCTTGGAAATGAGCAGGTGAAAGTTCGAGTTGCCCCTCTATTAGATAAATAAAAACGACGTTATGACTTACCCCTTGAGATTCTAACCAACGATCCTTGAGCTGCTCTGTGTCCAGCAGCAGGAACTTCTCCCTTATCCAATCTTCTTTAGAGATCTCTGTAAGCACCTGAAACATCACATACAAACAAGTATTTTAATACGTTTTACAGAACATTAATACTGGTACAATTGTCAAACTATACATGTGATTCTGCCGACTCGCATATTTAGCCTGTGTTTCTAATGACTCACATATTTAGCGTGTTTTCCTAAAGACTCCGGTTCGTCATCGTCCTCCTCATCAGTTATGTCTTCAGCCAGAGAGGCCACAAAGTCATTACCCCGTGATCTCTTCTTAGGCTCAGCCGTGTTGGACAGTAGGAAAATAGCCTGAGAAACAGCACAGGAAGTAGAATTGAGGTAGCTGCTTGTCGTTAAATGTTCACCAGTAATACAAAGGTATCAGTACAACACACATAAGTACACAGTACAGTACACATTAGTACATGTACATGAATAATAGTGGTGTTGGTGGTGAGAATATAAAGTAATCACAGATGGTGACCTATTTTATTGAAATAGGTTATTAAAGCATTAAGGAAATCACGTTTTGATGTTGATATTCAAAATCTACAGGTATTGAGCTTCCATTTGAGTATTTGTTTGACCTTCTAGACCCAGGGGTTCAAGAAATATGAGTTGTCAAACTGGACCATCTCCAAAAACGCTTGTAGTTGTAGGCTATGACGTAGGTGCCATGCGGAAATAAAGCCAAACATTTACTGAATCGCTATAGCTATTTGTTTACATTACATTTATGATAAAGTGATTAATCACTAATAATAGCATTTGATCCAAAAGTGAATAAGTCAGTTACAATAAAAGTGTCAGCATATCTAAGAACCACAACTGGTTTTGTAATTAGGAACACATGCTTGGATGTCTTCCATGCAATGCATGCCAATGAAAACATCGCTGCACACTGTTCAACAGCATTGACTGTGTCACAATCATTTTTACTATTTGCTTGGAACCTGTGGGTAGCTTCCCATAAATAATTTGGCAGTGACTAGAACGTACCCCAAGCTATAAATTGCTGAAATATTATTGGATATTTTACCATAGATTAAAATATATTTGTTAGTGAAGGTTACTATATAATTACTACTACAGTGGTGCGGCGGCCTGGCATCAACATCACAGGTCAAAGGTCACCACAATGGTTTCTCATCTAGCTAAGTTTGTACCAGCGTTTTTCTACAGGGTAGATTTCTGGGGGCTATATCTCTGAATATACTAGGCCCACGAAGACAACCAATAGCTCAAATTGAAGCTCAATACCTCTAAATTGTGAATATACACATGTGAAGTAGTTTCCTTAATGCTTTAAGTCTGAACAAAAAACAAGCCCTGTATCAGTAAACATACAATCTTTGGCCCTTCACAAATTCCAACTGACCTTTGAAGCAAAGAGGAAATGACCTTTGACTAACCTTAAGGATTGCTAATAGCGGACCATTAGAGAGGCTCCTGTTGGCGGCTACTAGAAGGTGAAGGTCACATGAGTTCTTGATGTACGTGGAGCGTTTGACTATTCCATTGGTGAGATCAGTGTTTGCCTTGAACACCCTCAGGAGTATCTGTAGAGTGAGTCTGGCTCCACTCTCACCGCCAGGTTCCCCTGAATGACAGGAGAATGTGTCAGAGGGTCACCTTACTTACGATGCATGATAGTACGATGTACATCATAATCCCCTATGAGGTCGCAGAATTGTACTGGCAGAGAACAACCCAAATGAGAGTAAAGGAAGCGAGACTGGTTGGCATGGTTACATCTTATACAATTAGCCAGTATGCATCATGAATTACTCCAACTGACTAAAGTATTTAGCATCGGGTAATCCTCCTATGGAATAGTCATATTCATACACCAGACTAAGGAATAGAAATTGAGACCACCTAGTATGAATTCAAACTGAGCCAAGCGTAATATGACATCCACATGTGATGTGTATACTCACCCATAGGTCTTGAGAGGGAGATCAAAGCCTGTTGGAGGAGGTCATACAGACTAAAGCAGTGCCGGGCAATCATAACACAACAGAACACGGCAATGTTATCAAACTTCTCTGTGCTCAGCTTAGACACCTGAAATACGTTATGTACTACATCCCATACTGATAAACATGTCCCAGAGAGACATAATCTCAGTGACTCAGATACTCTAAAAATCTTATGCATTGGGCATTCTAGAATCGTAGGGGGATGACATGTGATGTCTCTCCAATCACAATACTTACTGGCTTCTCACGACTTGTTGATGAATTGTTGAAATAATAGCTAAAAATCTATTACTACTTATGGCTAACAACTCGTTACCTAGCAACCACTTATGTCTAGACTTCAAACTACTTACATCCAGGAGGTCGAGTAGCTCCGTGTACCCACAATCCATTGAGGAACAGCACAGAGCCTTTATAACACCGAGCCAATCAGCTGCCAGCTGACTGCAATAGGCGGTAAACTCTGCACACATTAGAGCAACTTCATTCACCCTGTAAAAGAGAGACGGACATGAAGATATGGTGTAGTTTGCACACACACCATTGGTTTATCAGATAATTTGACTTCTAATAAACTGGGAACTAACCTACATGTTATTGTTAATACTAACCTTTCAAATGTGTCAAGCTGGCAGATGTAGAGGATGACGTTGTTAACAAAGCTAGTCCGGTTGTCTCCCATACGGATACTAAACTTGGCATCGAATCTGAACTGGTAAATACTGAAAAACAATAATTTATAACAATCATGTAAATCTATTAGTTCCAAAACGTACACCGCAGACAAGCTAAGTATACCAATTCACAGCCATGTAGCAGCATTCTATATACATGTATGTGTATATTGTAAAGTATCCAGCACGAAACACTGGATTAATTCCATAGCCTTGGGTCCACAAAATACTCACTTGAAGTGCTCAAAGTATTCTGTCAAGAAAGTTCTATTCCATGTTCCGCTAGACATCACTGGAGTAACAACGGAGCATAGCAGTTCCTGTATCTGTCTCGTCACCATCTCAAACTCCGCCCATGTCTTGCTTTCCTGTCACATTAGAGCAAAGTATTAGAGATCGCGGGAGAGAATTAATGAACAGAGTTCACTGTACATATGGGGCTAGTTATTCAACTACTGCTCGAAGAATGATAGTCGATTGGTAACATTTGTAAATACAAAGCATATTCACTTCTGGTTTAGCCAGGACGTTAGCTCTATTAATGATAGCCCTAGGTCCAGTAAGTCCTTACCCTCATAATGCGGGAAGCTTGATAGAGCACATACAAGAAGAATAGGATGCATCTCTGAGCAGAGCTACATTCGGCAGCCACTCTTAGGTCCCTCACCATTTGCACCATGCTACAATGTAACGACACAATGCAACGACACAATGTCTAACTATGAGGACCATATGCATGTAAATGTTATATTATCAGAATCAACACTATAATACTACGAGTGTTGAGGAGCAAAACTATTTTTAGTGCAATTTCAACAGGACTAGGTGTATAAAGTGCTACGGAAATTTTTAAAAATCAACACAGCAGAGCTACTACACTGTGCAAGTTGCTGAATCTAGAGAGTACAACGTCAAATCTGCAAACATGGAGAGACAACTTCTGATAATACATATAGGCAATAGTGACAGTAAACTTACCCTTGAAATAGGTCGAGACAAGCCTGAGGATCTAGGAGCAGAGAAGGGAGGTGGCACCTGAGCACCCCAACACAATAGACTGTGATGTGCTGGGTGTACTTGCCTACAAATATGGGCTGTTTAGTCTCCACCTCTATCTCCCTGATCCTGTACTCTACCGACTTCATCCTCACAATCAGCTAAATATGGGAAAACACAGTAAAAATGTCAGTGAATTCCCATGACCTCCGACGAAAGGTCATATCCTCTCCACTTTAGAAGGTCATAATAATTATTGATCATATAACGTGATGTATTATTGTGCACTTGTTACTGTAAGTGTGACACAGACATAAATGAAGCGGTAAAGCCAAAAGTAAATTTATACAATGACATGTCTAGAAGGGAAGATACTCGTATATCAACTATAAGTATTTGACTAAACGCAGGAATTCTTTAAATAAGAATGGACAAATCCAAAATCAGAATTACATTCGATTAAACTTTTGTCGTAAACGTGCTTGGATAGAAAGCCCATGGAGAGCATCTCAATTTAAAAGATCTTGCTGTTTTTAGGGTATACGCTTTGAGTTAGTGAAATATCTCAAGACGGCTGCAAACATAAACGATTTCAGAAACCCATGTGTATACCAGGGCAAAATTATAGATCTTTCTATGATTTCAGAGATGATGCCTACCTTCTCACAGAATCCAATGAGCGCTGTAACGTTGTGAGACCACTCAACAAGATCCAGGAAGAACGTGATGTGTTCCACAAGTGGTACATGAGTAGAGCTCTTTGTCACAAAGTTCTCAAACATCTACAATTCATTAATATAACCGTGAGAGATAGACCGTGAAGCCTGTAACAG
This sequence comes from Bugulina stolonifera, assembly GCA_935421135.1. NCBI lineage: Eukaryota > Metazoa > Bryozoa > Gymnolaemata > Cheilostomatida > Bugulidae > Bugulina > Bugulina stolonifera. The sequence continues at coordinate 8,749,216 of OW285194.1, forward strand.
CTATAGACCGTGAAGTCTGCAACAGCTATAGACCGTGAAGCCTGCAACAGTTATAGACCGTGAAACCTACAACAGTTATAGACCGTGAAACCTACAACATCGACACTGTGATATTTGTGAGTAACATATTATTATAGTCAAGACAAAATACCAGATGGAATGCGTCTATAATATTTAACTGTTCAAAGCCTGAAGCTCGATGGCAGTCATTAAAAGAGTTGATAAGGAAGAAGTGAATATACTACATATAATACCATACCTCTAGAATATGGTCCATAGTGCTGCTAGCTATGCAGTACTGATCATAAAATGCGAGAGCTTGAAACCTTCCCAGAATTACCTCCATTTCCGCATCTGATTTCACTTTGTATTTACCTGAGAATGAGCACAACAATTTATATTGTACAAGTGAAAAGACTCCTTCAGTCTGCCTGTACTCTATCTAGTTCATGGGGAGGTAACTGATTGTGGGAGTAATGAAAGTAAACGTAACACAAGCTGACTCACGGCTATAGTATGTATCGACAGCCTCGAATGATCAGAAATTGCTGACTAAAATGTACACATATTATACAAAATCTCCGATTGTCTGCACAGGAGCTTTAAAATTAATGTTATCCTCATGACTGAGCTAAAAGACTTGAAGTAGACGCAATGGTGCTATCATAGTGCTATTCTAACACAGTAGGATGTGGAGGTAGAAACACGGTCAGTTCAGAATGTGTGACGGAGCATCGAGTGCGATGAAAAGTTCAAAGTTCACATTAGAGATTGACAACAAAACCAACCAATCAGTGAGCTACTTGAGTCACAGCAAACAGACTTAATGTGTATATAATATACATCATACTTACTGTTGACTAGGCCTACAACATTAACAGCATCGATATTTTAACTGTGAAACACATAGGACTAGATAATGCCACCCTGTTAACAGCTAAATCGTTGGATACCAAGTAATTCACTGGGGAACTTGCTATATTAACCAATGAACATAGTAGACAATATCGGTAAATGAAATGCCACGTGTACACGCAATATTAATTACATTAACTGTGAACTGTATTTATACACCAGGTCATAGACTTAGAACAGGTAAATGTGCTCACTCACCGGTATCAGTAACATTTACCACGTCTATGGAGTTCTTCTTACTAAACAGCTTCTGCAAATCCTTACTAACCTTCTTCACCTGCAGTTTGTTATTCTCTCGACCTGAACACATACAGGAAATGACCTGAACACATACAGGAAATGACCTGAACACACACGGGAATGTAGAATGTAAAGAACCGGAAAACTGACATATTGCACGGTGGTGGTAGTAACATAGCAACGCTTACCTTTTCCAACACCGAATAGAACAACAGATCTCTGACTGCACTCATGAGCAAACTGTTCCTCCTGGGGTATCGGAATGTTGGTTACATACTGAAGATGTCTGGGTGGGTTGTCAGTCTGTAACATAGACAGGTATGAAGTTGAGACCCATTGTATTCCTTGCCAACAGTGAAACATGTCTCCACAATGACTAATAAAGCATGACCAATTCAGCAAAAGGAGGCCAATTAGAAGTTCATGCCTCTGCTCCATGAGAGAAAATAAGCACATGTCAATAGCAACTGGGTAGTATTCGGGCCCAATAGTGGAAAGCGCAAGCCCCCCTCCCGTGCTTACCATGATTTATATGTACCACCTTAATAAACAATAAACAGTTGGAGTGTGTATAATTAGATCATTATTTAGTAAGAGGGGAATGTGTTAAATGATAAAGTGCCATCTCAAATTCTGAGCAAGAGAAAACTTCGAACGTTACGTATGGGGGAAGAGTGAAAGCAGTACCTGAGGGTTTGCATCGGTTTCCATGGCAACAGATTGTGTGCCTGAGCCTCCTGGAAAGTCAGACTGAAGCTTAGATGATTCATCATCAAACTCCAATATCCCTTGAAGTGTGCTCTAAACGCAATAACATAGCGTAAGAGAAAACAGAGAGAGGGCAACTTCTACAGATTATTAATGACATGAGCTGCTAGTAATTGAAACCATGGGAGTCTTTTGATTAAATTTACAACCCAAATCACACATTCACAGAGTTTATGTTATTTTAGCAAAATTCCAGTTACACGGAATTAAGTAAAAGTTATATTGTTAAAATTGCATAATACTGCACCAAACTGACCCTTGAACCCTTGTCCTGTGTAAGCTGATTGTACAGTGAAGTACCAGCAATGGCGGATGCAGGAGCTGGATTAGCTGGAGCGGATGTAGACGAGGGTTTCTGGTTGAGATCTCCTCTAGAGATCAATGTGCACACGTACATGTCATGGGAGAAGAGATCAAGTCTAATGAGCTCCGAGTAAAGGGCTACACAGTTAGCGAAGTGACGCTTATTCTCTTCACCCCCTTGCGGCTCTAAAATGTACCATAAGTTGTTGTTATTATACATGTAATATGAATTAGCACGATTTCTAATGTCATGGGGTATTATATAATGCTATACTGAGCATAAATAACAACATAAATTTTCTACACTTATGTATCCAGAAGGTGTATTTGCAATAACATAAAATCATAGCTGTTATGTAATATCATCACAATTGTAGTCCCAATGGTAAAAGTCAAATTATCCTGATAACAACTTTTATCAAAACAGAATGACCACCTACTTATGCTATTATTGAGTATGAGTATTCTTATGTAATAAGCACATCTCTCCATACATAATGGTAGTCAGTCTTTGTGGAGCAAGCAAACAACATTTGGTGTCAGTTGATACTACTGTAAAAAGAAACATGCAACAGATGTTGCAGGTGACATGGCTAACAGGTGCTTCACAAATGAGACAGGACATACCTATGACAGGTGCTCTCTTGTCCAGGTACTTGAGAAGAATGTTATGGAACAGGTTGTTGTCCTCCTCCTTTTCTATTGAAGTGTCAGCATTCTCTGCCTCCATTCCTCCATCCTCGGCATTCCACAGCTCCGACTGATGCTTCTCCAACAGCTTAGCAACTATTAGAGGTCTATGTTCACCAAGTCTATGTATAGTGATTGCCCAATCACAGAGAAGAAAGACTAATGGCTCCAAACTGGTGTACGGCTACAAGTATAAATTGCAATAAACTACACAGAGTGACGGGAACACAACGGCGACTGAAACGCGCACCAAATAATACACTCGAAAAACAAACTATTAGAAGTCAACGACTATGTTGTTGGGCAAAAAACCATAGACTAATACAACCTTAGCCCATCACACAGGCCCACATGAGCTAACCATGAACAAGATGTTACATTAATAATTTTAAATTCAGATATAAGTAAATTGTGACAATCATTCAGCTATCACATTATAGCTATACTATACGAGTGACAACATATCCTAAAATCAGATACTTTTTGCGAGTTTTAACTTTCGCAAATTTAGCGAGAGACAAACTCGCGGATAATTTCTGTCGCTACCCAATTCCGCTTTCAAAATGATTTATATATTTCTATCACAAATGCTCCAGGATTAGCAAACTCGCGAAACTTTCTTCGGTGAACGCTAAAAATTTCTGCTTTTAGGGTAGTGACCCAAAATTGACCAGACAGTTACAGAACTGACCTCGTTGTTTGCCTTCTCATTCCAGATTCGCATGATCTCCGTGTAAATCTGATTGATTGCAGGTGACGTATCAGCTCTGTCAAAGTTATACCTGTCCAAAGTATCCAGTATACTCAGCAGCTTGCCTGTTACAAACCCTACAAGTCAGCAGATAGAGTTTCGGGTAAGCTTAGAGCAGTTTCCAAAGTAAAAATACCAGCAGATAATTATCATTACCTGAACGTCCACAGTTAGGTGCAGCACTAAACGTAAATTTTATAGCCCCAGAGCACAGTGGTGTGGACACACCCTGTACTTTATATATCGCTACTCACCCGTCATGCTTCGTTGTACTTTATCAGAAGACCAACTAAGTTCTGCTCCAATAGATCTACGTGCTATTTCTATCTCACACTCTCGTATTGTTTTTCTTACCTAATCACAGACATAACCAGGGAAATAGTGAATATACACAGCAGAAAGTATAGACATGCTCAACACTTTGTGCTATAAGTATAAAGCAATAAAGGTATGCAATAGACCCCAAAATACATTTACCCAATATTTTTAGTTAGAATATCTCTACCTTATACAGAATAAAAATAACCATAACAATAACACCACTAATCGCAACCAGATGGTTTGAAGTTCATTAGAATGAGCGGCTTGAGATTTCCCAATATAAAAATCTATTTCCTTGTGAAAATCCAACTTCTACATGCATTTGAATATTTTAGGTGAGATATAAATAATCCCTACTTTCTGAATGTACAACAACAATATCCTTATATGATAGACATCACAACTGTTGTGTGTACTATTGTAGAGAGATAATATACAAAGTCATGTACATTGTACATACCTCAGCAGTGTCCTCTCCAGCTACCATTGGTAAAGTGCAAGGATGACAAGGTAGCAAATCTAATGGTGAACCTAAATAAAGGTCAACATCTGTCCAGTCAACTATTCAGACAACAGCTAATTCAATTTGAAACAACAAATATTACATAATGCTATATAAATAATGTGCTTTGATTACGTAATATGTAAGAGGGCGAGAACTTGGGTTATGACTTATCTTCTCTTGCCTCTCCTACAGGGTTATTATGTAATATTAGCACTAATAATGCTACATTATTTGAATGAACAGCTGAAGAGAGATCATAATGTATTTATAAGAATAAAAACAGTGGCATGGAGTTTGCATGATGCACCAGTTGGCTAACTTTCAAGATTTGACATCAGTTCTATCAACATTGGGATGTTTTGCTATGACTATAATTATGTGATAAAAACACCGGAAGCAAACACGGAATTGTCCTACTATCTGAGCTGTGCCACTCTGGGACATGAACGATTTCTAATATGGCGTTTTATTACCTAGAACAAACTCAGGTCTGTAATGTTCTGTGGCCAATACAGATAGTACTAAAACTTATGTATGGGTCTTTTCAGTTGAATGTGAGTGAAATGAAAGATTTTCAACTATCAACATGATGAGACATCACAAACTTGTTGGTCTGAGATGACAATCATTAGATAGTAGTTGGGTGGGAACAGGTGGGAACAATTTCTACACACGTAGTCATTAAGTCCCAGCACTGAGTGGTTTTCTGTTATCAATAATCTGCCTGGATTTTTGGGGAGCTATATTTTCAATTGAAATACATGTACTTTACAATCTCCAAATTAATCTTCAGCTTATCTCATAGCTTGTGAGTTGCTTAGGGATTCTTAGGAAAAAGCTATTAGTTCTATTACCTTCCAAAGGCAAGGAATGAATTGCATGTATGTACTGAGATTACTAGGCTGTGAGAAATTACTAACACTAACTCCTCAGAGCGATAACAGATGTGTACATGTAGGTGACCAACAGTTTTATCTACATATCTGACCAATTGTTAATAGAATAATACTACTACACTGCTCACACTGCAGTACATTGTACATTTGCTCGAATTTTTTTACTATTCAGCTTGAGAGCCCTGGTTCTATATTTGCGTCATGGAATTGAAATGTCAACTGTAATTCAATACAAGAATTATTTTTATGGAACTAACTACACATTAAATTTAATTCATTCATAAGAACATGATTGAAATTTCTATTTTAAAGCTAGAAAACATTCTAATTTGTAACTATTTAAATTCTACGATGTAAAGTAAGGTGAAAGTCACATTCAACTTGATCATGGCAAAGTTAAGCAGTTCAATTTCAAGCGAAAAATTCAAACCGGTTGGTTATGATTTTGTTGGAATCGGCCTAGTGTGATCAGACGTTTAATTTTGAAGATGCTCAAGTGGGTTTTATGATGAATAGTACTGTAAAACAAATTCTTGTTACGTGGCTATCCTTGAATTACAACAACTGTTCAATTTTCATCATCAGAAGAAGAAAACATTGCTTACACACATATACCATTTATATTAGACAAATTATTAAAACTTTTAACACTGAGAATAAATAGTATTCATTATTGAGAGGGTTCTGCTGACTGACTGCAGAACACCAAGCAAAGAATGTCGAGTGAATCAGTAAACAAGGAAGTAGCGAGCAGTGAGGTAGGTAGCCAGGGTTCTTCAGCAAATAACCTAAAGCCTAAGGTTATTTGGCATTTAGGTAATAACACCACTCATGATAGACTATGAACTTACCCGAATGGATAAAGCTACTCTTTCCTTCTCCCAAGTTGAGCCAGACTAAAGCAGAAGGACAGCCTAGAACCACAGTCTGCATCATAGAGCTCACCATGTACAGAAGACTCCTATGCTGGGCACACTGAGTATAATCAGACCATATGGAGCCCAACGTACTCAGTGCTGACAGCTGGGCTGCAGAGTTGGCCTGCTGACTAATAAAGAAAACATTGGCATGATTAAAATAAATACGCTCTACACTAATACCTAATACTTATTTCTCGTAGAACAGGAATTTGAACAAAAAAATATTGCTATAACTGATTATGTCTACTATTATGATATATCTATATCTAAACCATTGCGATTTAATCATATTAATAGCTACAGCTACATAAGAGGCAATTTGCTTTGATTAGGTGACCAGAGCCTGTTCTGGGCCCAAACCGTTCCCTGTATGTTCACCAAAGAAACTTGTTAAAGGCCACTGGTATAGCCGCGCCTGTAGCGTGCCTTACAGCTATGGATTTTCATACTCATGAAGATAAACTTGGATATTACAACTTGCAAATTACATTACTACACCAGGCTGGGATAAATCCCAAATACATGAAAGCTGATATTTCTGGATACGCTGTACATGTGTAAATAGTACATAGGCCTATTAGTAATCCAATGGTACGTTAATCAAACTTGCACTAAGCAAGAAACCGAGAGAACAGTTGAGGCCTGAACCTCAACAAGATCTATTTAATATGTGCCCCTGTAATCGACACCAACATCTGCTGCAATGCGTGAAAAAAAATTTCTACCGTTTTTATAATATGCACGCTTCTAAAGAGTGAGTGAATGACAGATTGACATTATATGTGTTGATTGGTCCATACATTGTACAGCAAGGGATCTTAAGCTATTTGACTATTATTAGCAACTAGATATACACGGGCCCATCTATATACAGATGCTGAATGCAACACTTCCTAGACTGTCTTGTTACGGGAGCAATGGAATTCAATTCAGTGCTAATAACATACGTAAAACTTGTACTCCAAACTTGTAGTAGACAATTAGACATACTTGGTGGAGGAAGTATCTAGGTGTGGAGACGAGGAGCGTGGTGACACATAGCCTGAGGACACAGTCATCTGCAACAACTTCTTAGCACAGAATTGGGCTAGCTTTCTGGAGAGGAGGTATTGCTTAACTATTTCCTTGATATACTAAAACAGCAAATAAATTGCCTACCAGTTAGAGTAATACTACTTGGTTGAGGTAAATTCACCAGACAATTTCAAACAGATGTGAATCAATGATCAGATGAAATCATGTGGTTTACAATACAGATCAACATAAATTTCTGGTGTGCATGGGTATTAAAAAGTATTACATGAGTGGAAAGGTGAAATATGAACCAGTTATGACCGCAAGATGACATACGGCAATGGTATGACATACAATATGAGATATGATCACGACAAGGCATACGATGACAATATGATATACATGTATGATCACAGTATGATATACGATGACAATATGACATACATGTAAGATCAATTTGTTCAATATAATACCTTATTACTTGATTACATTTAGGCTATAACTTCAGGGCTAGTGTGATATCATCTAGAGGTTAGTTTGATACCATCTAGTAGTTACTGTGATATTGTTCAGAAGTTAGTGTGATATCATCTCAGGTTAGCTCTGCTACTGGGCAGCCACGTTAAAGAATTGTGTTTGGCGCCACGGATATTATTATTATATTGTCTAGAGGCCAATGTGATATCATCTAGTCTAAAGGTTAGTTTAATGTCATCTAAAGGGTAGTGTGATATTGTCTAGGTGTTGGTGTGATATCGTGTAGATATTAGTGCAATGTTGTCGAGGTGTTAGTGTAAAGATGGCCTACACAAGGTGCTAATAAGAGAGCTCACCTGAAAGACGAGCGACATCATAACTCGTAGGAGGTTGTCATCTGAGAATTTAGAATTCTCAAGCAGATCAATAGCCCAGCTGAGATACTCCTGTCTATCTAGCAGTCCTTCCTGTTAAACATACAGTGCCTCATTACACCTCACTACTACATACCCAGTACAATTCTACTACATACCTAGTACAGTACTACTACATACCTAGTACCAGTGCTACCACATAGCCAGTACAGTACTATCACATACCTAGTACAGTACTACTACATACCTAGTACCAGTGCTACCACATAGCCAGTACAGTACTATCACATACCTAGTACAGTACTACCACTGAGGGTACTACCACAGCTTAACGTCATATACCTGGTACATGTGAAGTGCCAACTTGTCACAGTATGTCCACTGCTTATTCACAGAGTCAATATCAATTTGGTTGCCAGTCGTCAGAAATCCAGAACCAACTGAGCTTTGACCTCCACCATAATACTCAATCATCTTCTGCAGCAGATCTCCCATAAACTTAGTAATAGTCTGTGTCCATTCTAAACACATAAGAACACAACATAAGATATCTTTGTAATGTGAACTAATCCTTCCCTTTTCCCGTGATCTCTCAATGTGTAAAAAGATTTGCTAGCCTACTAATTTTGCCCTATTCAATCTGTAACAAATTGCCTAACATCAAGCACTGCCTACATGTACATAAAACAGGACACTTCATATGAGGAATGTTACAGTGAATACTTTTACATTATAGAGTGTTACCTTGGGCAGGATCATTAGGATGCCTCCTTTGCGTTTTCCTATTCTCATTCTGAGTTTGGTTAAAAGCGGCAGCCATCTTTAAATACCATGCAGCACTAGGGCAGGGAACCGAGTATTCATACAGATTCTGCAGGTATTCCTCTTTCTTGTGAAATATCGGTACCTGGAATGAGAAAGAATCTTATATTTTATAACAAATCAAACTCGGTTCTAACAAAAGTTGGTCAAGAAATTCTCATAAAATGGAAGCTGCATGAAGTAACTGCCTGTGCATTAAAAAAGGCCGGAAAACTCATTATAAATTTAGTCAATCGTGGATATTTATGAGCCTAGAAGTATCTGCTGGAAGCAAGCAAGGCATAAATCAAGCACTAATAAATCTGTGTCACAAACATAAACTGACAATACTCAGAAGAACTCACCCGCCTAGCCAGGCTTGACAAAGGTTTGCCGCCATTGGCTAGTAAGCTCAACCACTGTTCAGTGTACTGCTTAGTCTTAGGGGAAGCGGAGACCAGGATGAAATTCTCTTTCTGTACATTTGGCTTCCTCTTGCTGGCATCTGACAGAGTGTTGTGTTCAGTTCTCTTGTGAAGAATGCCGTTCATATAAGCTACAACCTGAAATAGAAAATAGCAGAATTAATATTATGTTAGACCTGCCCAACATGTAACAACGGGACATTCGCATTACCCAGTGTCTTTTTACATATTAAGTACATAATAGACCCTCATAAAAATGCAATATACGTAAAATAACAATAGTAGGAACTAGACAACGACATAGGTTTTTCTTTAACAGATCAAATAAGCTCTTATTCAAGGAGATGGATTTTATACATACCTGAGAATGGTTTAGCCCACACAACGCTTCTTTCTTTGCAGAACCATACTCATCCGGACATACAAATTCATTAGTGTAACCCACTTTCAGAGCTGTAGATGAAAGACGGTCCTAAAAGGAAAGGTAAGCTTGCTGAGATTTGTAATCCCACTGCGGAGTGTTAAAACAGCAAAGTGAATACTACACAAAAAACCCTTCACAGGAGATGTTTATCAAAAATTAGTTTAGAGTGAAGCATAATCATAATGATAATGATAATAGCCTATATGATGTATTTTTTAGCAAGGAAAAAATACATCATATATATATTAAAAAATGGCCACACCCCTTAACATCATAGTGATAATCTAATGACACTCATACTCGATACTGGCTTAAAAGCCTAGAAAGATCAAACAACATATAAGCTAGTCACCAGCAATTCTTCCAATCTGGAACATCTAGCTAGCGAATGTAATTAGCACCTTGCCATTTATTGTTTTAAATAAAAATTTAATTTACCCATAAGTTTGTTTACATAGCATACCTCCTTCTGATCATTCCGCTGAGCATATAAATCTGGTGGTCCTAATAGTGGCCTTTTGAGGGGCCTATTCTCTTGGCACAGCATTCTAAAAACAATATCCAACTTCAACCACGCATAGCTATTATTTTAACGTAAACGTGCTAATATAACTGACTGAGAGTGGATAATGCAGACAATTCGCCCCAAACTGTCAAACAATTACAATACTACAACTCTCTTTGACTACAATGTTGAATGTATTTTTATTGGTAGAGCGGAAACGAAGCATCTGCACAGGAACAGATATTGACGAACACATACAAACAAGCCGTTTGAAAGCGTATCGCTTGGAGAGCTTCGCCAAACGACTCGCCATTTTTCTTTTTGCCGGAACTCTAGCCTGCTAACCAACATAACATACTGGAAGCGATCAGTGCAATACTTGCTTACTAATCGAGTCTGTCACCGGGATTTTAGGGTTAGGAAATCTTACTAATTGTTTCTTTTTTTCGCGAAAATAATGGAGATGGTCGCAGCCGAAGATATGCACCCCACATGCTTCATTTATCCACGAGAATAATAGCATACATATATAAATTATTGTCTAGGTGTTAATTGAAGAAATATGTCGAGCACCATCAAAGCACTCTGTTCTCCTGCCGGAGCAGTTATAGAATTAGTTAAATGGAAAGTAAGACATGGAAGTAAGGTTGATCCGGGATCAGTGCTAATGACCTACAGGATTCAAGGGGAAGCTGGGATCAAAAAACTAAAATCGCAGCAAATTGGCAGTGTTTTAGAGTTGTTGAAGGCAGAAGGTGACATAGTGCAGCCCAGGTGTGTGAGGCCATTGCATACTGATACTTAGTCTGTCAGTCCTCCGTGGTGGTAAGTTGGGACATGTGACTGTCAGTGTCGTGTTTAACAAGTGGCAATGGCATGCTGCCAAATTTTGGATTCTGCAATGTCATGTGCTGTGCTTGTGGTCATAGTTGAACAAAATATTGAGGCATCTTATGTATCAATCGATAGTCCTAAATGCTGCAGACTCTAGATGGTTATGCTGTTCCTAGGGAACAAATAAATAGTTGAGCTGTCCCAACTTGCCCCACCCCATTCTCCTAACTTGACTCCATGCATGCTTAAAATGTTTTGTATTCTTATTATTTAAGCACTGTAGTTAAACATTTAAATGATTACCATTCAAAAACTATACTGTAAGTGTTGGTGCTAGATCATAGATAAAATAGAAACTATAACTATTTAGCCTTGGGGACTTTGAACACAGTGCCCTTTGAATATTTAATAACGTAAAATTAGCGTGTTGATGGACCTCATTGGCAGTTGATTTATTGTTTACACTGTATAGAGCATTATTTTTTTCTGTGATTCTTATTCTGATCAGCCGCGGTTTTAATTTGGTTTTCGCTTTCATTGTCAGTTGTAATCAAAATCATTAGAAATACAAAAATGATTCACTGGTGAGAACTTGTTGAAGGACGAAGTGTACTGGTTCCAAACTGTATTTTTCTAGTATTTTGTATATTCCTATAATATTGCAGTCAGCAGCTATTGAAATTGACTGGTTGTAGTCACAACATAGTTATTAAAGATATGTGTGCAGAATGTGGAAAGGACCTAAGGGAAGATGGGTATGTAGGCCTACACCTCGCTTTCCTGCTATAACTTGACAGTGTCAATGTCTATTGTGTACCTAACAGTGTTTGTGATTTAAAGTCTATGTCTATGACAAAGTCAATGCAATACAGTCATGTACTACTAGCTAGATGTCTATGATAAAATCAGTCCTGATTTTCTTTTTGGTGGAAAAAGAGGTGATGACTATTTGTACTGTTGGGATGTTTGTGCCGAATTATATGGGATTGTTAGTAGTGCTGTGATGATATGGAGATTTGATATCGCTGTACAATATTTTAAAAAGATTATCGATATGTCGCTTGGAGTTGTTCTTTCACAAATAATTTTTGTGATTATCGGCAATATTGATATATGGAGTATTATCTCAGCTCTAATTTTTATATTCAATCTCTAGGTTTATCCAACAACGACCAATGTCTACTGTTTATTTCTGTTAACTTGGTTATACTACATGATTGTATTAGTATTGTATTTTAGTCATCAGTCAGCTGTGCCAAATTTAGATGCTCGGAATACTGTGATGGCTAAGCCAAAGGCATCCGTTTCAATGGTACACAGTGTTCCTGAGCTGGTTGTTACTGACAAGGTGAATAGAAATGACTAAATTGTAAGCCTGTGAAATGTCTTCCAATTGCAAATCTGTGAAACGCTTTCCATTTTATTGTTTGGGTGTTTATGTGTTTAGCTACTACATGTAGATATGTTCTTTCTGGGGAAAACTGCTCTCCAACTGCTAGCTTTATTATAGCAAGATAAAGCTTCACAGAATAGCTACTACATGTAGGTAATACCTATTCTGTGAAGCTTTATCTTGCTATAATAAAGCTAGCAGTTGGAGAGCAGTTTTCCCCAGAAAGAACATATCTACAAGCTTAGCTTTCCAGTTCCACATGGGTTTGTTTTAGCATGCGGAAGAGATTGGTAAAGCAGATCTTATTAGACTAAGGAAGAATAAGAAGCTGGTTCTGCTTGTAGATTTGGATCAAACTCTCATACACACTAGTACAGAGAATGTTCCCAGTAATCTGAAGGTGACTAGTCGCAGATGCATGTCCTTTCCTTCGTATTTCAGCTGTTCGACTTTTTAAAATGGCTACTGGTATACTAGTCCAGCAATTGCTTTTAAGCCGAAATGGTGTGATACTGTGTGAAGTGAAGTAGGACTTGGCTCAATCTTGGAATGCTCAATAGGATTGGACAATGCCAGCGAACTGCAATTGAGCTTTCACATATTTGTTATCAATTAGTGATGATGTTATAATAAGATTTCACTCATCTCCATGAATTGTATTTGGATGTACTTATAGGGGGTTCACCACTTCCAGCTCGCAGGAATCTGGTACCACACTAAGTTCAGACCTGGCACTGAGGAGTTTCTACAAACAATATCAAAGTACTATGAGCTGCACATTGTTACTTTTGGTGAGTTCCGTATTTGCTGTTGTTTGTTTAAACTTTATCAAATATGGCAACAAAATTTGTGATATTGAAAGATGTACAGTTGAACGGGTTTTTCAACTGGGATTTTAGTATGACAAAATGACTATGTTTTCAATCGGAGATCTAGTAGACCTTTTACTTTAAGTTCAAGTCTCTTTCCAACAAGTTTAATGAAGAAAGTGGTCTTTCAATCACTTTGCACTTTGTTTAGAGACTGTATAGCTTTTGAAGACGTTTCACCATCAGATTCAATAAACTTATTTAAATAGATCAAGGTTTTTGTTCAGCACTGGAATTTGCTTACATCTGGTTAGATATAGTTTAAGTTCATGCCAGGAACTAGCTCATAATTAAAGACGCCTGCAACTGTTCTCTAGTGAATCGATTGTATGCCTGCAGGGGTGAGAAAGTATGCACATACCATAGCAAGACTAATGGATGGAGAAGGAAAGTACTTCTCTCACAGAATTCTCTCCAGAGATGAGCTGGTGGATCCCAATACCAAAAAAGCGAACTTGAAGTAAGTTCTGCTCTTTAAGATGGTGTTAAATGAGTATCAACCATTTGGGAAATCGAGCTTTTGTTGGTCCCAGATGAAGTTTTTCAATAAGTACATGTAGTTTCTTTGTTGTGATGTGCTCCATCTTTAGCCAGATACTACAATCTGCCAATTTAGCAAGATTTGTATATTATATCTGATCATGCAGTAAAAGCCCAAGATCTAGGTGACTTTATATAGAAATAAAATGTATGTAAATGTTACTCATTGCAACTTCGTATTTAGGTCTCTCTTTCCGTGCGGGGATGACATGGTAGCAATAATAGATGACAGAGAGGATGTATGGAACTATAGCCCTAATCTTGTTCCTGTGCTACCGTACAAGTTCTTTAGAGGTATACATAGGTGTACATAACACTTTACATACTGCTTTGGAACTGCTTTTGTTTATACCCAATAGATGTAATTACTGTTAGTACTAAGTCGTAGTAACCATTACTACTACAATAAAACTTCCAACTGTTGCCGCTACTTCTTGTCCAACTATAATTGTTACGGCTACTATTGTTACCACTACTACCACGTATGTAACACTGAAGCGTGTCCTCATAGGTACTGGAGATATCAATGCCCCCAACAAACCGCCCCCTTCAGTGTCTAAGTCGGCCAATGAAAGTGTGGATTCAGGAAACCAAACGGCAAACATTGCTGGTGAAGCAAGTACAGCCAAAGATAAATTGATTAAAGACAGCAATGGTGTGAGTAATATTAGTAGTAGTATGAATTCCGCTAGTCCTGAAGGAAAAAAATCTACATCGGTGAAGAGGAGTGCCGATTGTATCGATTCAGAAAATACCCAACAAGAAAAAAAGTTTAAAGATGAAGAAGTAGAAAATGCATCTCAGGAGCACATAAATAAAGGTATTTATTTAGAAACTGTAAAGGAGTTTGGTCTGGCATTTGGTGTTCAATTTATTTTTAGTTTCTAGCCCAATCAGTCAATTTATTATTCTAATGTCAAGTCTTTTAGCTAACAAGTCTATGAACTGCAACTATACAACATTCCCAAGGCATATGATGGTATTTTTCTTAGCAGATATAGATGTTGCTGTAAGCAATAGAGCTGTCAATTCTTTAGAAAAGCCTTCCAGTTCCACATCAGAAGAGAGTTCAACAGAATGTTCTGAAGCAGGAACTGCCACAGAAGTGAACTCCACGTCAAAGGAATCAAAAAGTGATTCTTCTACAGATCAGAGCTCTATAGCAGACAGCTGCGCAGCAGAACAGACATCAGCTGGAGATGCGGCCACTACAGAGTCATCAACAGAACAGACATCAGCTGGAGATGCAGCCACTACAGAGTCATCAACAGAACAGACATCAGCTGGAGATGCGGCCACGACAGAGTCATCTACAGCTGGTGCATCTAAAACTGATTTACCAGACACCGTTTCGGCAGAGAGCGCCAAAGCAGACTCGGTGCCGACCAAGGAAGAGATTGAGTGGCCTGATGAAGACACATATTTACAGGTAAGACTCCCGAATAGTGGTGCATCCCAAATAACTGTGTCGGGATAGGTAATTGTCTCTGCTGAGGATCAATATGTTTTCTACCTACGAAAACACTTGAAGTGGCTCATGATAAACATGTGGATAGGATTCTGCATGTATATCAATGATTTTTGTTAGACTGTATGTTAGTGTCGCACTTTAATTTAATTTGTTGGATTTTTATCAAATATTTTTCCCTTGCCATTTGAATTTAAACTACAAATGGTTGTGAGATCCCTTCCAAGTACCCAATTCTTGCCTTTGATCAGCGACCAACAACTTATTTTAAAGGTCTTAGAAGAAATTTCTTTTAACACTCATACCACTAGTAACTCATATTTTGCACAAAGTGTATAATTTATTTGCCTTCATGTCTTCATAGTTCAGTAAGTAGCAGCAGCACTCGGTGAACTGAACTGGTTGTACAAATCTACTGTATCTCTCGAGTGATTGTACTCATGCGTACTGACCGCCCAAGAAACCACAAAAAATGACTTGCTCTGTTTACACCATGGCAACACTCCTCTTTCAGTCCGATGCCATGCAGTTATGAAGTAGTTGCTCAAGTTGCTAAAAAGTTGCTAGCAAAGAGTTCTGGTCACAGTTAACAGTTTTGTTCTCTGTGAATCGTGCCACCAGTGCATATACACAAACTAGGACAGCATATCTACTTGCAACCTCTGCCATCCCGGTAGGTTCAAACGCAATTGAGTTGCCTCTAACTGTAGGCTTTTTTATGCCAGGACAAGTTGTGGTTGGTGGGAAATTTCCTGTCACCATGTTCTGAGCGCTGCTGGCTGCCATGCATCACGTAAAAGTGGTGTTGGTATTTTGGCATTATTGTTTCAATACTGGTTCTCATATCATGTTTGATGGCGAATATTATGGGTTTTGCTTACCATTTAATTATAACTAGTGTGTATGGTATGCAACTTTTATTCAATGTTGCCAGTGCAATGTTTATTATAGGTGTAATCCGATCTGTTTTAAACACTTCTGTGGGCAAAACATTATTTTATGTAGTAGATATTTGGTAAAATGTACCAACATAGTTTTTTGGTGATATCTTGTTGGATATCTGAAGGCATAGGCTCCTTGACAGAATCTTTGCACAGTGAGGAACCTCTGCTGCAGGTTCCCACGATAATCCAAAGAAATATATTGCTAGGTGAAGCCTCTCCCACGCCACCCAAGTCATGCTCAGTGCATATACCCGAAGCTATGGTCAGGTTCTCATTAACGGAAACCTCCAATTATACAATTTTATAATTTTTCATCGTTGCATAAATAATATTTCTTCAATACACTGAGGCTATTTTATGATCCGGGACAAGACGTTAAACAATTTATCCTCATAGCCTGCCAATGAGAAGCCAAATCTGTCACTCGCCAGCCCAAGGCTCTCACTTTTAACCAGCCTTGTGTCAGAATTTTTTCTTCAAAGTACGAGATTGGTGAATAACTGGAGCCAAATTGTTTATAAATTTGAAGAGTGAACCAAGTATCAATATTGCTAAGATTTTCTCAAGAGATATAATGTTATGCATCTGCCATATCTCAGCTTTTGAGCAGTTGAAGGTTATTATTTTCAGAGATGGATTTTCAAAATACATGTATCGTTTTATGACTATGGTACCCTAGTGTAATTATGTTCAAGAAAAGAAGTTATCGTATATGTTATTGAATGAGAAAAAAATTTATTGCTACAGGTTATTTTCAACTACAGTAGTAATGCTTCATGGTTCACAATCCTCTGGACCATGCTTCCTCTTTTAGGCTTTCTATGTTATAGTCTTCTGACCAGTTGATAATATGGTAAAGGGTTCCTCATCATTCATTGTTGGCTTAGCTCCAATTCCGCTACATAGCCTGAAAATATATAGCCTTCACTCATCCATAAGTGTCGAAGCAATTAGACCAAGTGCATTAACAATAAGTTCCCTTCCAAGTACAATAGCTATGCACAGATAACAGAAAAGTAATACAATCTACACATCATAGAGATACTTCTACGACAGCCAAACTGTTTGACATGTGTAAATTGCCTCTTAGAATCGGCTGCTTCTTCAGGCAAATAAACTAAGCCTTGCCTTAACTTTGTAGCCTACCATTGGGTTGCCATTTTTTCTGGTTTGGACGATTCTCTGTCAATTCTCATTGTGATGCATAACGGTCAGTTCAATCCTGCAATTGGTATTGAAACTTCATAGCAAAACCTTTCAACCTATTTGAATAGCTTAGCACAACAGAGGAATAGGATAATAAACATACTCACACATTCAACTGTAGCTGAAGCTTCCTATTTTTGGTACATTGTGATTAATCTCACAAAGCCCAAGCCAAGAAATTTTCAAGGCAAAATTGTTTTAGTCAACAAAGTTAGTTTGTTGGGTCCATTGATATGAGCAAAGCTTTGGTAGCATTTGACATATACGTCCCATTGGGTCTTTTGTAACACAAAGCTACATGTATGTAACATATGTATTCCGTTGGGCATTTACTATCTGCATATATTTTATACTATAACCTATTTTGTTACCATGACAGATAGATACGGAAAATGCCGACCAAACAGTCATATGTAAGAAGTATAAAAGATAGCATAAACCCTGTATTCACATATATAAATGCTCTACTTCACATGTGATAGTCTCAACAGTCCTCAACAAAGCAAGCCTTACACCACACTTTTCACATGAAGTGTTTGTTTTGTTGGAAGAGCATAGCTTGCACCGTCCTCTGGACCCAACCTTTACAGGCCAGTGAGAAAATTGGTCCTTGCGGACATTGTTACAGGGTGCTACTTATCTCGTCTGTTTAGCTGGCGGCGTATTGGCATTGCATGAGTTGGATGGTCGTACTTTACCTTTACCAACATTCAGTTTGACTAGAGCAGCTGCTACCTGTGCCTGAAACTGACTTCTTTGCACCAATTCTTTCTTTGGCAGATTCATTGATGCAAACTCGCACAGATATAAAATCCATGCGTTCACTAGTCCAACCATCAGGAAATGCCAGTATAGATATAGATCCCAACGTTTGCACCGGATTCTGAATCTGTACGGAGCCAGAAATGAGTCTAGCATGTCAACGCCTCCAATATGCTTATTGTAGTGGTCTACGATTGCAGGCATTGGAACATCCGCATGGTTCTTTGCTTTCTTGTCCCAAGTGTGGTGTGGGATGTGGTGGTAGTGGTGATTGCACTGGTGGTGGTGGTGGTGACTGCACCGGTGGTGCCAGTTGAGTAGTTTGAGTGTGGCTGGTAGAGGACTCAAACACCTCAGCCATTTTCATCATTAGTTTGGCTCGGGCTCTTACCGGGTGTGGAACGGCAACTGCCTCATCTGTACAGCTAGCTGTTGGGCGAAATGATAACTGTCATCATTTAACACCGTGGTGGTGGCATCGATGTTTCTCTGTATAGCGTTGAATTGTTGATTCAAACTAATTTCACTGCTGTTACTTGCCTGGCGTTTCCTGCCACAACGCTGAGTGGCCAAAGGTGGTGGAGTAGCAGAAGGTGGCTGAAGGTGGCTAAAGGTGGCTCAGAGTACTCTCTTGTAAGCGGAGAGGTAACTATCTGAGTCGTTGAAGGTGAACTGGCTAGTGGCGGCGAGTCTACTATCAGGTCAAAGTTACTGGTGGTGCTGAAATGATAATAAAAATTGAAATCGGTGCACTGCAAGACAACACACTTAGAATATAGTCATAGCTCATAGTTACACATAACATTGACATCTTCCAGTAAACGGTCTCAGTGCTTGCCTTCTCCTTTTGGTATAATCGCCAGGCCATTGCATGTTTTCCCAAAGGTACCATGTTACTGGGGCTCCACGTCCCGATCCGGTTCTTACATCATTCTGGGCTGCCTTCACCTTAGTGTACGTATCTTTAATGTTCTTCCATCGTTTCTGAACCTCAGCAGCTGTAAATTATAGCAACACAAACCATGGAGTGTTTTTTAACACCATCATACTCTAAACTATATTTAATGAGTGTAGCATTGCTGCAATATACATCGAAACCCCACCAATTTGCCTTTAGAAAAAAATTTGGGCCTAGTGGAGTGTTGTGTTTGTATCTTACCTTCATAAACCTTTTTGATAACCTGAAACAGCAATTACATGCAAAATTGAGGATTAATAGAGTGAGTTAATGTGAGTTGGGCCTTCGCTTGTATACTCAAACCTAACAGTAAATATTACTTTTTCAGATAAACTAATATTTTCATTTGCTGTCGTTGCCCAGTAAAACATATTATACAATGAAGATAACCTTGTGCGAGCAGATGGAGCAGATGGAACCGAGATAGACAGTGGTGCTAAGGCTCTAGGCATCTTTATCCGGATCTTTCCAGATATTAGAATGATGATTGGCCTTGGCCCATTTTTTTTCAGAGTTCTGCCAGTCAAATTGATATATGCATGCAGGATTGGTACAAGCTACGATTTACTAGATGTATGTTCCGTTAGAAGCATCACTCATCTCATTGCAGTTGGAACCACACTGCTGACATTTCTGGTGTAGAACCAGGAGCTGCTTGTGGGGTACCACATAGTTTTGTCATACCTTTGTCCTGTCCTGGAATGAAATTGAAATGAATTTTCTGCTGTAGTGGTTTTCTGCTATAGTAATAGCATGAGGTTTACCCCAAGCTGGTAAAACAAAATTTACTGGTCAAAGCAATAACTGCCATAGCAGTATGTTTGAATCTGAATTAGTTTTTCCCAAATGTTCATGGTAGTATTCTTCTTCCAAACTGCTTATCTACATGTACTTCAGATCTTTGGAACCACCACTGGTATCATGGCTACTCTCAGTGCTGGTGCTGAACCACCACGCTTAATTTTTTTGTTTTATTGAAGTTTCATGTAGCACTTGCAACTTTTTTTGTAACTTACATGTGCAAGGTGATACATACGAGTATAGTATCCTATGAATTTAGAATATTGGACAGAATAGTAGGCACCTCAATGGCAATGAGGTTCTGTGGGCAGACTTGATGCTACAGCCTCTTTAGAAATTACGTCTATCGCTTCAGCTATGGTGTCCTCACATGTAATGTCTTGTACACAATCTACTACTTGCTCTTGGAACGCTATCACAAAATTATTCGATATGTGACCCATAACTGTGTCTGTTATTGTTGCAGCCAGGTTTTCCCTGTCTTGTGTCAATAGGGACATACGTGTGAAGTGTCTCCTAAAAGAGAATACAAATACATATTCCATATATATATAATATACAAGTCATGGAATGTGCAAAAAAATGCAAAACATCACAAAGAACATCAATGGTTGCAAAAGCAACTATAAGAATGAAAACTGTTCCAGATATAATGGACAAGTTTGAGTATTACAGATATCTAGATTTTTGCTAGCAGCAGTATAGTTGAAGTGACCAAGCAGTTTGTTCTTGTTGAAATAAAACGATTTTGTGATTTTAAATGGCCTCAACCAATCTTCCTGGGTTCCACTGGGCGAAATCATTGGCTTTCAAAACTAACTCTCCTCTATCCCAGGTACCTATGGTTTTTCTATGCTTGAGCTCAGCACCACACTCTTATGCTGCTTGCTCATGATACCAGCTGGGATGGCATTACTTTGATGGTTAGAGCTATCGCTTTTGGTGCAGAATTTTCTTCCACACCTAACTGACTTGCAGGGAAAGCCACAAGCCGGACAAGGCATTGAAACTACCAGGACATGCTGATGAGTGAGCTGGCTCTGGAATCGATCCACTCCATTGCAGTGCTGCTGGTTTGGCTGCAACACTCAACGGCTGGCAACTGCCATTTGTTTCGTATGTTTTTTGAGTGACAGAGTAGAACTAGAGTATCCGTACACTGGTAACCTGTTCTAGCACTCGTCAGTTTGTCGCATTCTGAAATCCTGTCCAACAGTAGATTCTACTTGTTTCTCCAGTAGCAGCTATTACTCTTCCAGAGCTCTGTAGGGCCTAGAGTGTTTTTTCCTGCTGAGTGTGCGCCTAAAAGTAAGTTTTTTGCGTTCAATTTTATTCAAACAAGCCATCGCATTTTCTCCCTGTTGTACATTATGTACATGTAGATGTTGGCTATAATTCCCTATGCAGCAGGTTCAATGACCAGTTTCTTTATGCTGGAGCTCTCCTTGTGTGATTTTACTGTGACAAGAGTAAATCATACCTCCCTATATCTTCTCTTTTTGTTTCTTGTTTGCATTTACCAATTATGTATTCGCTCTTCAATGGAGATGAGGCCAGGAGGTTTTGCTGACCTGACATTTGGAGAACGCTGTGGTCGTGTTACCTTTTTCTGAACTATTTAGCACAATGGCATGGATCACTGTTGTTCCAAAACTTCCAGTTTTCTTGAATAACTCTGTTGCTCTTAGAAACAATCTCTGCTCAATTGATTGCATGCATTTTTTGGCCTTCATCATCTATATGATGACCTTTAGGCTATGCATCCTCGGCCATCGGGATGCACAGTAAGAAGCAAATTGTTCTTCGGGTTACCATCTGTGCTGGTTTCCCTCGTAATACTTTTAATATTGGCACCCCTGTATATCTGTTATTGTCTAATTGACTGAGTATTTAGCCTAGATTCCAAGAAAAGTGGAACTCGCCAAAGTCACTTTATCTACAAACTTGGCCCACAGCTACATGTATGTAACTGAATTTTAGGTTGGCATCACACATGGTTTCATCATTAATGAAAAATAATTTTCTTGGCTAGATTGGTCGATTAGCCTAAAGAGCTTTGAAGAACTGGTATCAATTGATTTTTCATTTAAGTATAGTACAGATATTCATATAAACGGACTGAATTGGCATTGTGCTGGAAGTAGTTCTCCAGAGGAAACTCCCTGGACATACTATATTGTCTTTCCTGGAAGGTAGAGGGGGAATGCACCGGAGGCATTCCCTCTCTACCTTCAAATTTTGCAATGGTGCAATTCCCCAGGGAGCATTCTTTCACACCACTTAGTATTTTTTCAAAGTCAAGCTTTTCTCTATGTCTTCTTTGTGGGTCTCGTCTCCAGGAGGATAGACTGTAGGAGAAAAGTATAGCTCCTAACTGAACACGCTTAGTCATCTCGACAAACCTGCTAGTTGAGGCATTGCTTCTACTCTGGGGACATTTTAAGCAATATTGTTGTATCAATGCAATGTTTCTCTCATCCAGGTAAACAATAGCTTGACATTTTCTCAGAAATGGAGTGAAATTACATCATTAACAAAAACCCTTTTATCTAATTTCAACCCACACTATTGTGACAGTATAGGTTGTTAGTCTAGAAAGCTAATAAATAGAGCCATGTTATGGTGTTTACTCCTACCATTTCATTAATTGGTTGTGTTTTTAATGGTTTTTTACGGTTCCAATTGAACCCTTTTTATTCTGGCTAAGGCTTACCGTGTCTTTCTGTGTCTTTCTGTGCGCTGGGAGTATTTGACTGCAGCCACTCACATTTCTCTGATAGGTAAAAGCATGGCTTGGTTTTCTGAGATGCTTTAGTAGAGTGACAGTCGGCTTTGTATACCATCCTTTTATGAGTTGTTGCCACTTTGCGCGCTGTTAAAGTGATCATGCAGCCTAGGGGTGTTTTATATCGTTTTAAAGGAAACATCGAGCCCCAGGCAGCTATTTTGAGTGTTTTTTAGGCCAATTTAGTGATAAAGAAGCATAGAAGCAGAAGCTGAGGACTATTTGAAGGACTATTGCATGTTGTCCTCTCGTGCATTTTGGTGTCAGATAACTCCCAATATTTCACAACTGAAATCCACCATTACTTTGCACTTGATGGGTTGTTGACTTTTGACCACAAGGTCACCCACTAATGAGAATAAAATGTGATCAATAACAAAATAACATTGCCACAAGTATCGAGTGATTCAAGCCAAATCTTCCTGTGACTATGCTGGCTACAGATGATTCGAGTAAATAACAATGTTAGCATTTATTTCAGTGTGGCAGCACATAAATTATCCCTTCACAATAGAAAGGGCATTTGCCAACACCTATTCGGGTAATAAATATGAAACAAATGGCATGCAGCCATCAGGATGTTTAGTAGAAACACACATGGGCTAGTGAAAAAACACTATATTTATGCATATCAGGAAGCCAGTCTCTACAAAAGTTGCACTCCATAAACCAAATAGCAGTTGGAAAAATTATCCTTATAGTAGAGCATAGCATTTGTTATTTAGATTGCATAGGCCTATAAATAAAAGGGCAGTTTTTCATTTTCATTTGGCATATTATAATGACATAAATAGTACTACTGGTAAGTTTGAATACTATTGCAGAAGTGAAAAATTCAGGTGTTACACCACATCATATGATCCTAGGAACCACTTTCTTCCTTCTCCCTATGTTTTAGGAACGAAGAATATTATTCACTATCTTCTGTAACCAAAATTATACTGATAGTGATCAAGTAGCATGATGATGGCACATGTTCACTAATACAGTCACGATAGAAGAAATACAATCTGAGTTCTTTCTTATAACATTCTATGTGGCTACAGGCATAGCATACAGACTAGCTAGCTAACCTATAGTGTACCTGCAGCGACAGCAGATTTGGTCATCACATAAAATAACAATACTTCTAATGTTTATTCAATGGTGAGTTATTGGTGATAAAAATTTCTTTTGCGTACATATTTGCCCCCAAACCAGAGATTGTGAATGTACCCTGTCAAAAACAACAATTTAGTAAAATATAGACACTCAATATTATATGAGCAAAACAACAGAGGGATGCACATGTTCTTGTGAGCTAATATTGGTTGCAATGTACAAAGGTACAATTGCTTATCTATAGCATATATTAATAATATTTTAAATACAACAAATTTAAATATTCTGTAATTTGCGTTCATGTACATGTATATCATGTATAAGACTGCACACTACGTGTTCTATCTGACAGTATCTGTACATAACATGTATAATGTTATTTATGAATCATATTACAAAACTATTACAGTATGTTCATGTACATGTATTATAAAAATCATGTACTACATGTATACACATAAAAATGTATTATACATGCACTACATGAGTGTATAGCTTATGTCTGTACCCCCTAAGTAAGATGCACATGTATGTACATGTATAAAACATTATGATTTTTATACATCTGTAAAGCTGATATATTTAATTTATTATAAATAACTACATGTATAGTCACTATAATAAGTAATGCACATACATGTACATTGCATAACACGCCCATTCAGTTATACACGCATGTGCTAATGGCAGATGTCTTCACCAGATCCCTTCTTGGGCTGGCAGTGATATGCTAGTGGCTCATTGATTAGCCAGTGTGGTTGGGAGGAGGCTACCTATAGAGTGCCTAGTGTAGGACTACTTCAGTAGAAATTCTTATTTTCAATAACGCATGACACATCATAAGTGATCAGAACAGTAGCCTAGTCACTAACTTGCT
Organism: Bugulina stolonifera; assembly: GCA_935421135.1. Taxonomy (NCBI): domain Eukaryota; kingdom Metazoa; phylum Bryozoa; class Gymnolaemata; order Cheilostomatida; family Bugulidae; genus Bugulina; species Bugulina stolonifera. The sequence goes on from OW285194.1 coordinate 8,774,083, forward strand.
TTTGTTGCAATATGAAAATGGACCAATCCATGTACATGTAGGTGGCTGCTAGGCTGTTGAGTGTAGAATAATTAGCAATCCACTCAGTATACCAGCTCTTGTTATCATTGTGGTCAGGGCAGAGCAGCCTTATGACATTGGTCATATTATTGCATTCTTGTGGTTTGTGTTCTTAGTACAACTTATTTTTAAACAAAAGTAGAGAGATGACAACTTTACATGCGCAGCCAAAAAACAATTTTTGTGGAAGATAACTCTGAATTACAGAGCCATTTTACTATTAAATCTAGTGATAAATGGCTCCATTGAAAAGATAACTCTTAGAAATCAGTTGATTCGCCTTGAAAAATGGAGCGCAACGATATAAAACACCCCTAGGCTGCATGATCACTTTAAATGTTAGACATTAAAACCTTCCTGTATGGCAGTTATCAACTTTTCAGTGTATCCTTTCATGACTTTTGTGGGGTAAACTCATGGATTGAATATAAAAACTAGATACGACACCCTGTGTTAACGCTCCAATGCCCCAGTGTCTTATTTCCTATGACACAACATAATCTCACCATGATACTTGCGGCCATTCAATGATGGCTCACACTATATAATTATAATGGGGTACTCTAGCATAAACTGGCTCCAATTTTGTTTATATTAACCCTTTCGCAGGGACGTGTTTTGCTGCAAACAGGCCTCCACATGGAGGTTTATTTAGGGAAATTTTCGATATACAATATGCCTTTGCTTGAATAGCAATAATTTTCACATTTTTCAATGGAATTGCTTGATACTTTCACAGAATTTGGAAGAAAGTATATTGAATTCAGAAATAGTATTAGTTTTCCCCTAGAATAAACTCAACTATTACTAAATGTATCCTGTATAGTCCCTGCTGTATACCAAATTTCAACTGGCCGTGAAGCAACATGAGAGACCGATGACTAATCCCTTAGATTACTACTACAGAAGATTAAGAGTTAAAATTTTCAAAGTGAAGCTGAACATATCAACACGCAAAATCAAATCAAAATCAAAATCGTTCAAAATATTCTACTGGCTGAGCTTCAGGAGCTGTAAATACTGGACCTGCCTCGTCAGCACCAACGAAATGTGAAATTTGAGGTGGATAATCTTGCTGTAAATTGGTAATCCTTGTCCAATCAGCTGCTGATGCAATTGTTGGACCATCACCAGCACCTCTAGATCCATCATTTGCACGGTCACTATGAGTATGATTATCATTATGATGATCATCTACTGCTACTGCTACTATCACTATGATCACCACTTCGACTTTGATTAGATCTACTAATTTGATTTTCGCTATCGCTGCTTTCAAAATTTTCTAGTTCTATATCACTTCCTTCACTATCTAACCAAGCATCATCACCCATAATACAATCCGCAATCTCAATATCCCTTCTAACTCTTGTTGATCGCTGTGGTAAATCATTTTGACTGGAAGTCGCCATTTTTAAAATGAATAAGTCTTCCCGAAAAAGTACTAGGAGGAATAGAGATGAATCCTCCGAATGTATAAGACTCTAAGTCAGACTATATTATTCGAAATGTTTTCTAATCATTTCTCATAATTTATTTGTCAAGCCCCTCGAATTTAACCAATAAAACTTGACAATACAAAACGATATCGGAAGCGACATCAATGTCGCTTCTTCTAACTCACGTAGTGTCGCTAGGCGACATAAATGTCGCTTTCTACGCAAAAGGGTTAAGCCCTGCTGCCACAATATTGGCATGCTGTCTACATAGCACATTACCACATGAAGGCCTTTCAGCTGGTACTAAACACTACCTAAGAGAACTAAAATTGTTTCCAGAAATTGTTCACTTTTTGTTTCAGCTTAGCCATTCTCTGTACCAAATCAGATTGTTCTCTTCTGGTATGGATAGCAGGCTGTGTAGTTTTTTTTGGATTATTTCGTTTTAGCAATCGTCTTTTCCTTGTAACCGTTGGTTGCAGGTAACTCGAGTATGATGCAAACATGGTGGGCACCATATCCAGTTTTCGTCATAGTCCTTGTGGAGTTTGTAATGACACCACCTTTATGCACTGTTGCAGGAGTGAAGTTCACTGAATCTAGGTTATTATGTTTATTTGATTCTATAAGAATCTGAGCTTAGTGGGAATCGTGAAACCTGTGAAGGTAAAAATATATAATTATATTGATAATTTGGGAAAACCTTGAATATATCAACGGTTCAACATATTCATGTTCACAGCACTGTCTTATTTGAAAATACTTAATTATTAGAGGTGAACTACATGTAGGTTCAGAGGTCGATAGCAATATTCGACATATTTTATTATAGTTTTGACCTTTGCCGAATGCAATCCATGATAATTATGTAAAACTACAAAGTTTGCCAGTAATGTTAGAAATTAAGCGATCAATGTTGGGGAGAGATAACACAGTTTAAATGAGACAGCAGAGAAAATAATGATTCATATGAACATGCTAATTATCAGCATAGATAAAGCAACCACATTTCTCACAAAGATATACAACTTATCAGTTAAGCTTATAGCATATTATACATGCAGTAGGTTATCCCTACACTCCATGCCACACTCTATGCCGAAGGATGGAGTATATCAAGCAGAGTAGCAAAATGCAAATAATATTTTATATTTGAGGTTTTTTATGCGAGGAGTTTGTATTTTGAGCAGTCAGAGACTTGTTTCACAGCCATTTTCTACATGCATATTATATTCATAACGCGTTTGAAAACCAGTTAATCCAAAGATGTGATAGCAACATTTATAGATCCCACATTTGGTATCAATTAATGCTGACAACATGACCTACATTCTAGGTCTGGCACCTAAATTTTGACATGTTAAGTTCCTCCACCATATCTGAAGTGAGCAGACCAACCTGTCTTTGAACCATAAAATTCAAACAGCAGAACGCGTGACCAAGAAATCTGAAGTGCACTGTGCACTGCATAGAACACTAGAAGCTGATGGATGCCAATCCTTTGGTTTAACTGCAGCAATCCACTTTTGTTTGAGCTTTTCATCTTTGGGAAGGTTAGAAATGCCAACTTGAACGGTTAAGGAGTGTTTGAGCATTTAATGCGCAGCAGCAAGTTTTCTCTTCCCAGTCTTAAAATTGTATTAATACACTAAAACTGATCAATATTTAAAGCTACTAGAATTAAATAAAACACATTAGCCTGCAAAAGTTGTACAATGTATAATCGAAATCACACTACAACCACAGCATTACAGCTTTATACAGGTGATTTCCAAGTTTTAAAAGTTATTACCTGTTTATGTTATTCTCAAATGTTTATTTTTTCTCTATGGTGAACACAGTTATTTTTCATGTACATGTAGCAAAGAACCATTCTTTCAAGAATTCACACATATTTCTTAAATAGCATGAAATTTTATTGGTTAGATCTATTCCAAGGTTAACCTAAATGTTCTCTGGAAACTGGGATAAATTGCAGTAAGTTTACGACCACATTAATTTAGTTTAGTTTAGATTTAGTTTTTTTATATTTCATTGAAGAATAAGTCTTACAAATATTGTTCAAAAAAAGTTTTGCTCTTAACACAGAAATTCTCAAAAATTTATGTTTGGTTGGTCCTAATCAGTGTCTCACAATATCCTGGTGATATCTCCATTGCCATATCATGTTATTTACTACAAATACTGTTTTGGTAATTAGATTTCTCATATGACTCATACTGTTTTAGATATGCTACTACTATTATTATTCAAATCAGTTCTGTTTGTGCCTTCATACAATATACATCACATTACAATTTTAGACCACAGTCCTAACTTCGAGTGTAATAGATTAAATATAAATTGTAACCAAAGTATCTTGAGTAGCACCACAAGAATCAGTAACAATACATCCATCACCCACACTTTCTTAATGATTTTTATCAGTTCAGCAAGACTATATGGTTGGTGCAAATGCAACCTTATCCTTCATCAACATCCACATGTTTTCAGTCGGGTTCAAATCTGCACTGCATGAAAATTTTGCACCATAAATGCCCATCAGCATTTTCAGTAATGTTCCTCACAATGCTAATGACAGTATAGTGCTACAAATGTTTTAATGCTATAACACTGGCCATAAGATGTCAAGGTATGCCATAATATATCAGCCGGCCTTAAACTTATGCTCGTGACTGTATATTTATTTTTAAATACACTATGGAGATATAACTTGTTTTACTTAGGATAATTCTCCAGGGATCTTCTACTTTTACAATTTTTCCCTAAGGAAGAACAGTTCTTTAACACTGCTTAGTGCTTCTTCTATCATCACACTTCTAATTTCACCCCCAGACTGTTGGAGGATAGCAGAGCTACATGAAGGTTGGAAGCTTCCATCCTAAGTAGCATCTATTCATATATTTTGACTTGCCTTTTTTTATCTCATTTAATTTCTCATTTAGTCTTCTATGCACTTTTTATGGCAATTCTTTTCCTCTACTGGTGATCACTTTATTCAACATCATCATGTTAATATGGATTTGTCTTTGGGTATCCTGTATTTATTTAGCTGCTCATTACACAAAGTTGTGTTTATGTTATTCTCAAACATTTCTTTTCCTTTGAGGTGGATGCTGTATATTTGGTATTTCTATTATAGCGTATAATTCACTTGATTTTGAGGTGTGTTATGGAGGCACATAAGTGATGCTAATGCCAAATGCCAAATTTTTTACCATAACTTGTAGCTACTATCTCCCTTATACAGTCATGTACTACCTTTCTCTATAGATTTCACAGAAATGAAGCCCTGGCAATAAAACCCCTCGTGTGGTGTAATTTCTATTAGATATATACCGAGATGCGTGAGATTTGGTGCTATTATATCTAGTGGTGGCATCACACCACCGTTATGTGGCCAGCCATTTGTCCTGAGATGCGTGAGATTTGGTGCTATCATATCTAGTAGTGGCATCACACCACTGCTATGTGACCAGTCATTTGCCATGAGATGTTTGAGATATGGTGCTATCATATCTAGTAGTGACATCACACCACTGCTATGTGACCAGTCATTTGCCATGAGATGTTTGAGATATGATGCTATCATATCTAGTAGTGGCATCACACCACTGCTATGTGACCAGTCATTTGCCATGAGATGTTTGAGATATGGTGCTATCATATCTAGTAGTGGCATCACACCACTGCTATGTGACCAGTCATTTGTCCTCAGATGTATGAGATATGGTGCCATCATATCTACTGGTGGTATCACATCGCTAAAGGTGTGGTTCGTATTAGATATATGCATTCATACTTCAGATATATGCATTCATACGCTATACCACATCAGGGGCGTAGGTTAGAAAAATTGAGTGGGGAGGCAGAAAGTTGGGTGGGAGGGGGGTGTGGGCACCCCCGCAAGTGCACACGCAGCGGAAAATTTTCAAATCTCACTCTCTGAAGTGCAAAAATTAGACATAGCAGCATGCTACAAGTACTCATTACTACTTCTGTTACTACAACTTGCAATAGGAGTGAAAGTGTTACAGTACTATTACTAGCTAGTAGAATTTTATAATAACTACAATATTACATGATTGTATCTTTTTACAAAGATTCCACAGACGCAATATAAATTAAAATTTTCAACTTTCAATAGATGATCAACAACTATTGTCATTATAAATTAATTATTTAAAATCAAATGCCTTTACAATAAATATCTTTGCAAGAAAAGTGTAGTAGCCTATTAAAGCTAAGATAATATTAATAGTATAATTATAGTATATTATATAAATTTAAAATTAAAATATCCAATTATGCATTGTATTATTATTGTTTTATTTAATGTAAAAATAATAATATAATTAGATATTTTAAATTTATTTATACTATTATTATTTTATTTGTATTTTCTTTACAATACATTTGTATTTTGTATTTGTATTTTCTTTACAATACATATTATTTGTATTTTCTTTACAATACATATTTAGTTGTTAGTAGTAAGTGTAGCAGTAGAGTAGTAGCTGTCAGTAGAGTGGCAATGGCTAGAATGAATAACTAAAATGAATGCAAACACTTTTAATTATATTAAAAGAATAAATCACAAATATTTGAAAGAAGCCAAAATTGTATTGGAATTAAATTTCATGCATCTGCTCATAGTCAGTCACAGAGAAGGAACAACCTCATGGATAGCAGTGACTTGCAAATTGATTCACCTGATTCAACTGTTCACTACTTTTACTTTTGCACTTATAATTTTTTCCTTGGTATAAATAACTATTCATAAAAGATATTTATTCATTCATAAGACCGCAAGTCTCTAACCTTGGCATTAGCCATAGAGCCTTTCAGCAGAGCACACAGTGTTATGGGCCTCTCTGTCTACCACTTGCAATGTAGTCATTATTTCAGGATTACTGGCTATCATTACTCAGCAACACCATAGAGTTATGAGTAGAGTGATAACGCCATAGAGTTATAACTAGAGTGATAATGCTTTTGTCGCAAACCGGAAATGAAGCAAATATTAAAGGGAAAAGTGCAAAATTTTTAAAAGTAGTGTTTTTAGGCCACTTTATTTTGGCAAGAGGGGCGGCAGTGCCTCCCTGCCTCCCCTTAAAATACGTTCCTGCACATCACATCTGTGGGTGGTATTGCACCACTAAAGGTGTAGGCTTTTTGCGCTTTCTTGCTTTTAGTATATGACAGACCGTTTATAAAAATTTGTGTGTCATGATATCGTAGCTTTTACATCTAAGCTTACCTTTGATCTTCACTGTGGTTGGGGTGGGGGTGGTGCCCTGTGTGCCTTTCTTCTGCCAGTTGTCATGTGGCCCTTGGTCTTTGTTGATTTTGGTCTTTGAAAGTGAGACACAATTAGGGCTATTTTTATGACAACTTTTATACTTGTTAATATTCAATCCTGGTACAGCAACAACAGCCACCATAATTAACTGTATACAATTTCAATAGGATTCAGTTAGCAACACTCCTTCAACAAGACTGCTGCAATTTATTGTTGTTACATTCAAGTTATTTTACTCTACTTTCAAGTTATATTTATACAGAGTTAGTTAAAACTCATTGCATTCAAGCTATCTTCGTACAGGACTAAAGAGTTTTTACTAACTAATGCTATTAATGATACTGATAGAACTCGGTATACTGATTTGTTCTAAAATGTGTTCTGAAAGTTCTAAGCCAATATGAGGCCAGCTACATTGAGTATTCCTGATTGGGGTGTTTCAGAAGGGCCAGAGACCTCCAGCTCATGGCGGAAATAGGCGAGTATGATTGAGAACAGTCGCAAGCTGTCTAATCAACCTCCTTCGTGGAACATACCGTGGTCAACTTTGTTTTTCTAAATTTACCCCAGCATCTTTTTTTGGCAAATATGACTAATACCCAACTCACTCGTCCCAATTTTTTCATATGGGAGGTTGATGGACTGTAACAAATTGGCAAAGAGGTCGCACAAATGGCGACTGTGATAAAATGAGATTAAAGGAATCTTAGACACTTGATGGTAGTTCAGCTTAGTCTTAAGACAGGGTGAATGTACTTGCTAGTTATATAGACGAGATCCAATAAGCGAGGAGTAGTTTGTCTGTGAAATATCTAAAACACCTGACTATGGAATGATGCAGGCTGGTTCCACTAGGCCCCTTATGCCCAGTGTATACTAATCATTGGCCTTGATCTAGGCCTAAATACTGGGTAGGCCTATATGCATGTTCATAAATGAATACCAGTAATAGGATACTTCTCAGTCGAATGCTAGAGTGTTCGTTATTAGTAATAATTCTTCATTTCTCAGGTGACATGTAATGTTTGAGAGTTATCTACTCTGAATATAATTACATTGTAGAGGCTCACCACAATCCTGGTCGATGCTCATCATGAGTTCTATCAAAGGGAAGCAAATCCGAACATCTGCAAGAACCCGAGCAACGAGAAATCAAAATCACCCGTGCAGACCGTCGCCTCAGTACTAGCCACAAATCGTAAACAGGTGAGGCGGTATGCAATTGATCAAATACTTATTTTTTACTTTTATGTTTAATCTCTGCATGTATTAGGTAATATTCCCTTTTTTATACCAACCCAGACGGATGAAGAGGTTTTTTGCAGGTATGTATTGAGCATGTTACATGTTTCGTGTTCACTGATAGGCGTGTAAACTTGTTTTATATAATTGTATAGGCTCAGAGGGTGACATCAGAAATAGTGTATCAATGAAATAATTTTGCTTTGTTTTATCTAAGAGGGAATAGCTACACTGTAGTTACATTGTAGTTAATCACACTATTACGATATTGCAGGTGCTAGAAGGGTGTGTTCTGGCATTCAGTGGACTATTTCCCCAGTCCATCTCTCTCTACCATAGCACTGCTTATAGTATAGCAACTAAACTTGGAGCTCAAGTAGCCATCAATGTAGAGGATAATGTCACACATCTTGTAGCATCGAGACTAGGTAAGCCACGTGTCCACTCTCGAACGATTTATACAAATACAAATCAATCAAGCAGAACTTCACTAATAACTAGTAGTACTACTATAAAATGTGTAGCCACAGCTAAACTCAGGCTAGCGCTAGTACTCTACTAGTGTTTGTAGTTTACCAATAGGACTTGGAATGGCCCGACCCCATGTAGGTAAAGATAGAAATGCAGTTTTGATACGTAACCTAACCTGCTGTGTTTGAAACATGTTCACAATCCAGGATATTGCTGACTTGTGTAGAGTTGTCCTCTCAGTGATTTGTGTTATTAAAGGGTAGACAACTCCAACTTCAAATGTACATTTATGAAGCCCATCAGATTGAATAGTAGTTACTCTTACTAAATGTGCAAATTGAAATTTTTGTCTGACTTAACCAATACCTGATCAAACTGGAGTCATTCAACTTAGTGAATTACCTCCCCACTTGCTCCACACCACTAGCCTTAGAAACCTCTCTATGTCGTTGTATTTTAACAGGTACGAAGAAGGTACGACAAGCTGTTACTAATGGTAGCTGTACAATAGTCCATCCGGATTGGTTATGGTTAACTTGGTACAACTTCCTGCGGGAGAATGAACTCAAACACATACTTACCAAAGATAATGAGATACCCGAGCCTAAACCTGGTAACGGGAACATGCCTCTAATGTGTGGAGTAAGTACTGAGAATATATGCTGAGACTTCTGTATCATAGTAGGCCTACTATTGTTACAGACTCAACCCTTTCAGCTCACTTATTGTCTAGACCGTGTTTACTGTGCTACAACTCTCTCTACTTGTAGGCCAATCATATTCAAGGGCTTCGCTGAGGTCATGTGATGTTCACACTCTGCTGTTAAATGCGTGCTTTTTATATGTAGAACTTTGACCCCTCGTTTGGTCGTAAGAGAAAGTTACCAGAAGCAGTGACTGTCAATGAGGAGGAGATTAAGAGAGTAATGATTGCAGACGTGGAGTCTGACTACCAGGAGGGCTGTGATGATGACACAATCATAGTGGAGAGAGACGATGATGTCATAGGTAAGTACATTATGTAGGCTCTCTGAGAGCTGCCGAATGAGTCGCATACTCTGTTCATTACAATATCGTAGTGACTCTAGTTCAACTATCGGCAGCATGGCTATGACGATCACATTGTGATATTGGTATTCCGACCCCATTTTGACTGGTTATTTATAATTTATGCTGGGAGCAGCCGTGGTATAGGGGTTAGGGCTATGGACTTTCATGTTGGAGACCCAGGTTCAATACTCGTAAAAGTCATTGGTGGTGTTAGGAAGGGCATCCAACCTTATAACGCTACTGTGCTACTTCAGTAACTTCGCCATTGGTGAAGTGCCTTCCCCACCATAAAAACTAGAAAAATTACAGATCTCTTTAGATCATTGCTTTCTTACCAGAGATTAATAGCTGGAAGTAAAAGTGGTAAGTTTATTTATAATTTATGCTAAGTAATATATTTAATTATAGATTAGTAGGTGTTTACCTTGTTTATGATTGGTTTTTATTGCTTATACAGAAGTAGGTCAACCAATGAGAAGATTCTCGGATACGTACAATCCGATCATGACCTTCGATAACGATGAGCTGAACGCAATGGACGCCGAGATTGAGGATGCATTCGGGGACAACTCTTCCTCTGAAGGCAGCGACGAGGAAACCAGCCGTGACAAAGAATTACGTAAGCATTCCATACCTCCTTTTTTCTGTATATGTTTATCCGATAGACACAATAATCTACTGTAATCTGTTATAGTCTATACGTGATACATTACATAGTGCTGATGAGTGATGATTTTATATACCAGATATGACATCACTGTCTGAGATCTTACTAGTATTAACATGCCTTGGTAATAACTTGAGTGTTGAAGATCTAACTGTCATAGATAGTGGTCCAGAAGGCATCTGTAGCTTTACACCTGTCATGTTTCCTCTCCTGAAGGTAAGAAAGTACTTTCCTCGGATGAGCATGACTCGGACTCGGATGAGTCACTGAGTAACGACTACCCTAAGGGGTGGGGACCGAAGAATAAACAAAGGAAGTCGTCTCCACATGAGTCTTATGATGAACTGCAGGAAGAAGACTACATGCACATGCAGGAGGCAGCAGAGAACAGTGTAAGTCTATCTGCATATTCATCTACACATCCATTCAGTCGTAGTCTAGTATTTAATGTCTTTGTGACATAAACTCTGTCTGCATATTCATTCAGCCACAGTCTAGTCCTAGCCAGGGTCCGCTGTTGAATTATGAAGGGCAATATTGGTAGATATTTTCCTGCTCGTGCAGAAAATAAATAGAAATTATTTCTCAGCTGTAACCAAAGTGAGGCTGGACATACGTTAGTAGATGGCTACTCTCCATATGCATCTAGCACTTGTATCTGTGCATATTAAAGATCACAGTCTAGAATTAGTATGATTACATTATGTGAGTACATTGTGCTATCTGTAGTTTACATGTACATGTATGCGTTCCATAAAATCATTTGATGTTTTGTTTAGCCAATGGAGATACACAGCTCCGACAGCAGTGATGAAGATGACGCAATGGCAGCTGCCTTGGACAGCATGCTGGCGTAACTTTACTATAGTCTGTATATAACTGCCTTTATATATGTGTGTGTGTATATCTGCTAGCTACTTGTATACATAATATTATGTACATGTACATGCAGTTAGATAGCAGTATCCCTTTGTTTTGTATTTTATTTATATGGTTTTGTACATAAATTAATACTGTATAACTTGTATACCCTACTGCAATGTAGATTTATATTGTCTATGTAAATGTGCATTGTACATGGCTATTTTGGTATACATTAGTATACTTAGTGAAGCTTATGGCTGTTAAATACAGTTGTTGATACACATGGTGTCTTTTGATCCTATGATTTGATCTGTCAGGTTTGCAACGACATACTGCTTATGGGTTATTGTCTGCTCCTGATCGATAAGGACAGGAGAGAGAGCACAACTCTAAAACTACAACTTTATTACTGCACCAATGAGTAAAACATATTTGATTGGAATGCATAATATATTATCAGTACAATACAGGAGTCGATAGTATTATATATAATATGTACCGTAGATACAACAAGATAAGACCTGTTAGTATGCCCAGCTTCTCCCAGAAAGTCAAGAACACTCAGTAGCTGTTAGTCATAATTGCAACAGTTTTTCTCTTGAAACTTGGAAAGCAAAGATTAGGTTCATTTGCTAATCTCAATAACTTGGTACCAGGCTAATTCTAACAGGTATAAACCTACATGTAACATCTGTTATCCCCGGGGAAATTCTCCACAACTGATTTACATTTCTAAACCAAGCAGGTTAAGAAATGTAAATTCTGTAATAGATGGGTTGTCTGGGTTATCAAAGACCAAGAGGGAATAGCTATGTTGTGATATGTACAAATTTGCATATAAAGTTAGTTGTAGGTAATTACAGTACACTATTATGATGTCAAAAAGAGGAAGAAAAATTGAGAGAAGACAACTTTTAATTATGATCAATAGTAGCTGCGCCCATGACCCACATGCGATATATCTACTGGCTGTAGTTAACGAGTATGTCTGTGGCGTTTTATGTACCACGTGCTTAGGCATATCTTATTTATGGTAGTGTGTGAGCTTTCTTAGGTCTCATCGCCAACTCTTTAGTCACTGTCTGTTGTGAACCCTGCATGAAGCATTTGTAGGACATACAGTGCTGGTGCTATCGTTTTTACTTTGCCCCGCTGTGATGTAGTTGCTCTTGTTTCCAAGAGAGCACCATTGAAACATATATAATTCACACTGCAATGCTTTCAATGTATAGTGAGATAATGCATATAATGAGAATGTTTATTTTACATAAGAATTGATCTCAATCGAAAGGCAGTGTCAGTTCAGTACATGGCAATATTAGCAAGTATAGGGTCGTAAACATAAGGAAACAGCAGTTGTCTACACCTGCCAATCATAGCAGCCAGGCAATTGAAGTACTAGCAAAAATCAATTGTTATGATTTGTGATTCAATGTACATCTACCATGGGGATTAATATAATTTTATAAGCACCGTTAGTGATAAGATTACTATATTACAGCACCATTCATTGCAGTATAATAAATAAAGTTTGCAACGGAAACTTTAACAATAATTTGTTAAAATTTGGCTATGACTGATCGTCTACTTTGATTTCTTGAACCCAGAGTCACATCAGGTCATTAGGGAACCTAGAGTCACATCAGGTCATTAGGGAACCTAGAGTCACATCAGGTCATTAGGGAACCTAGAGTCACATCAGGTCATTAGGGAACCCAGAGCCACATCAGGTCATTAGGTAACCCAGAGTCACATCAGGTCATTAGGCTCATCTCTACACCATATACAGTCTTTTACTCGATATTTTAGGGCCTTGATATAGTATTCTTGTGCTGTAGTACTGTCACCAACTAGTTGACAAAACTCACCAATGTTGCGGTAATTATCAGCTATCTCAGAGTGTCTTTCATGTTGAAGATATAAATCTTTTCTCATCTGTAGAGATTTGGCGTAATATTCTAGTGCTGTGGTATATTCACCCAGTTTATAATGCAAAACACCGATATCTCTATAGCTCGTGGCCTCATCAGACTGCTCTATCCACATCTGTGAAGCCTTAGTGTGATATTCTAGTGCTGCGGTATAATCCTTCTTTTTCTTGTATACCTTACCAATATTTCTGTAGAGTTTGGCTATATCTGAAGAATCAGGCTGTTCAGCATGCATTTCACCCTCACGCAAAGTCTTAGTCATCTCAAGAGATTTGGTATAATATTCTAGTGCTGTAGCATAATTACCCATGATGAAGTAGACGGTACCAATATTGTTGCAACTAATAGCAATCCTTGGTTGATTTGTCTGCCCTCCACATACAGGTAATGTCTTCCGCATTTGTAAAGATTTTGTGTAGTGCTCCAGTGCAGCAGTGTCGTTACGTAGACAGATATGCATATTGCCAACATTGTTATAACCCCTGGCAATATCGGAATGCTTTGTATGCTCACCATGTATGGCCTTAAACATTTCTAGGCATTTTGTGTGATTTTCTAGTGCTTTGGTAAAATCCTTCAGGCCGTGATAAGCTTCGCCAATGTCAAAATAACTTTCTGCTATATCAAGACGATTCGCTAGTTCTCCATGCATGGCTTTCTTCATCTGAAGCGATTCCATAAAATGTTCTAGGGCTGAGCAATAGTTACCCAGTTGGAGCATAATAGTCCCAAATTTGTTGCTAGTTTCAGCTATATCAGGATGATTTGTGTGTGTACCGTAGATATGTTGTGTTATCTGTAAAAACCTAGAGTAATAGTCTATAGCTGTAGCATGGTCAAAATTACAGTGTAAATCGCCCATGATAGTCAACATCCTATAAAAGGATTTAAAGGCAAACTGATCTTTAATGAACCCTCGTTCAACCATCGTTTGCATAACATCCGGTATTGGCTCTAATGATTCTGCCAGATCATCAAATTTAGCTAGGGATGTGCAAGCTCCTAGTAAAGTACTATAAAGACATACAGTAATTCGAACTATTTGCAGCATATCCTTAGATATTGCTTGCAGACCATTCAGTTTACTGAGGGCAAAGTCTACTAGAGAATTCTCGTCGTCAAGCCCTAACTCTTTCTTTAGCGACACTTGACATTGTTTGATAACTTCTTTGGCTTCTTTATGTCTTCTGAGCTCATTCATACATTCAGCAATGAACATGTTCTGCTCTACTATCTCTAGAGGGCTCTCTGTATAAGTGATAAGTCGTTTCATGTAGTCTATTGCATTGCTGTAATTCCCATCGGCACGCAACAAAAAACACACCAGCGATAGATATTTTCTCTCCAAATTCACAGAGTTGCTGAGTTTCGTTGGTGCCAGTTTCCGATATTTTTTCTTTAACGCATCACATTGCGGGGTGCTATATTTGTCACGAATAGCACTTATGAAGCAGTCACAACTACCCTCATTAGTTATGTTAACACCAGTTGCGTTTTTAATGAGTTTTATAGCTGTATCAATGTCTCCAGCAAAATGCAAAACTTCTGATTTTAACATGTAATCGCTGGAGTCTATTTTAAAGCGTATTGCTGCAGATCTCAATTGACCAGCCAAGTCTATTTTTCGTAAGTTAGAGTCAAACCCAACATCGCGTTTCATCAAGCTGGAAGTAATACATTGTTTAATGGGGATAAGGAGACAGCCAAGAGTAACAAACACCTTCTTCGGCACATAGTGTCTATCCTTACCAATGCGTATGTCTTTTTCCGCAGCTGAAGTATAAAGTGAGAGATGAGTGGATTGACTCCGCATAGACAAGTAGGAACTGGTGCGGATATAAATTGACAAACCTAAAATAATTTTCAAATATCTAAGATCTTGTTCTGTAATTATTGCCAGCTCGTAAATTCTGTCAAATACATCCCATGGAAATGTACAGTTGAGTCCCAGAGATATGTTCAGGTTTGTCGCTAGCAACGTTGGATACCTAAAGATGTCTGACTTTACTTTCACATTGGCATTTTTTGGTTCAGAAAATTGGAAACTTGGCAAGAAATGGTAGGATGCTATATCTTCTGACAGCCTGCTCATTCGCTTATCCTTCACAAACAAGTAAAGTTGAGCTATTTCCTGTTCATACAGAATCATTTCCTGTTGAAGCATTTTGTGTAGTGTTTCTCCTCCATCAAATGAGAAGACAGCCACTGTTGTGTACAATAAATCAGAGAAGTCTGCTTTCTCTCCCATTGGTGACATCACTTCCTGTTTATAGATTTTCATAGCTTGATCTACAGTGAGTATTAGAGATCGGCCTTCTCCATTTCCTGTTGGGATGTTTCCGGCATTTTTTGACAGACCATCAATTCGGAACCCAATTGTTGGTATATTATTTGCATAAGCATGGGGTATATCTAATTGGATATCAAATGTTTTCAGAGGGGACTCTCGAAGATTTCCAATTTTGAAGTAAGTGTCGACAGCTAGATTTTGAAAATATTTGTTGTCTGTCTCCTTCCCAACTAGAAAAGCATATTCTAAATCTGAGAAAGGAGTTGCTTCACCTCTAGCCACTGAACCTAAGGCATTCACTGCAAATGGGCAAGGTGGTGTAACCCCCACCTTTTCAAGACAGTTCACACTAGTCTTTATAATTGATCGGCTAAAAGTTGTAAGGTCCTCGGAACATTGCCGACTTTTTGAGAAAGTCTCTGTTGCAAATTGATTAACAAAGTTCAAATTTGACTCACTATAAATGTTTTCGTAGTCGAACGCTTCATGCTGGGTTTGTAGGCTAGCAAAGTCTTTTTCTATTTTCTCCCGATATCTAGCCAACATCTCTTTATGAGAATTTGTCAGCTCTTCATGTTTAGTATATTTTAATGGGTGGTTGCCACCGTACCACATATTCTCAATGTCATAAACTGCTCTATGTCTTCTTTGGATGGTCGGATCTAATGCAATCTGATGATTGGCTATTCCGTGTGCCTACAAAACACACTACATGTCAAATGTAGTGTTATTGGTCTAAGCTCTTTTAATATAAAATGTGTGATTATTTGCATGTACATGTATAGAAAAACCTTTAAAAAAACTCGAAATAGAAGGGAATTTCCTGTCATAAAACAAGGTAGTAAAATATTGGTCTCGGTTGTCTGTGAGCTGATATGAGAGAGGTGATCTTACTTTGAGGTAGTCCACCCAATGTCCACTGTTCTTAGCTTTTTCTAGGTGCTCGGTCTTCAGTTTCTGTAGTTGTACTTTATACTCCTCCATTGTCTGTAAAGCGGAGTTTTAATTATTTATTGGAAGACACCTCTTGAGAGGCACATGTATGATGGACACTTATCACTACCTAATTTACATTGTACCTGAAGTTCCAACATGGACATGCTACAACATATTATGCTACGGCATAACAATATGAACATGCCTCAAGAAGTTATAGTTAATTATAGTTGTGTACGTTTACATTCTCATCTCTTTTGTTGTAGATTGCTGGGAGCAATGTGGCCTTGAACTGCCAACTTCCTAGCATGTGTCTGAAGCCGCTACCATCACGGCCATCTTGGCAACCTCACAAAAGGAATCTTCAATGACCGCATGTCTAGCGGCGATCAGCCTACATACTCACATGGTTGGACAGTTCTACCACATTTTCCCCCAGCAGAGTTTAGGATTCCTGGTTTTCACCCAGGCAGCCCAGATTCGAGAACCTGGTGTGGGAACCAGCAGTGGCAGAACTGTCCAGCCATGCATGTAGGCTGATCGCCGCCATACATTAAGTGGTCGAAGCTTCCTTTTTTTGGGGTTGCTGAGATGCTAGGCCCAGTGCCGGTGATTGGTGGTTCAAGACTACGTTGCTCTCAGAAAACAATTTACTTTCAAGGCAGAATTCACATAGTGGTTTATTTAACACCTCGTGCATACATTGTAAGTTGTACGTACCTCAGTTTGTGTGATTTAGCGTTGAGTGGTCTGTTTATACTGTTAACATCTTTCTATGAAACATTATCAAGTTGTAATACTTAAAATGAAGCACAGTAGCTGGGCAGACAGCACTACAATGTACATGCACTACATAATACTCCACATATTATTAAGGCACCTATTGATTTTAGACTTGACAACACATTCAACGCACAAGTAAGTGATTTTATTGTTTTTAAACAATAAACCAAACTAATCAGTATAATAATCATCATCATCATCTTTTAGCTTTCTCCCTATTGGGGTCGCTCCTCTATTCATTCCTATCTGCCACCATTTCTTTGGTCACTCCTGCTGCTTTCATGTCCTCTTCCATTGCATCTAGATACTTTCTTCCCGGTCTACCCCTGCGTCTTCTCCCTGGTATTTCCAGTTCAAGCATCTCCTTTCCTAGATAATAATGCTGCATGTAAAAGATTGTATTACAGATTGTATTACAATTCATGTTCATAAAGTTGGTGCCCTTGGAAACTTTAGAATTGAGATTTATTAAAACTTAGACTACAATATAGAACTAATTATTTTACAGTGTTATATGCACATACACTGTATGTAATAGTAGCAGTACAGTAGCACTATATAATAGTGTTGTGGATTAACGTAATATAACCTGATGCTACAATGTAAACCTTAGACTCCACAGGCAAGTTCCCCTCAATAGGAACAGCAAGCAGTGAGCCAAGTGCTACCACTGAAATTCGATAGGCAAGTCCATATCTGTGGTGTTTACTTTTGAACACCATAAAAAGTCTATTGAAAACCTCCTTTACTTATGCTTCACTTTGTTTGCATATACATGTACATGTATTTGGTCGAAATCCCTTAAACTAGGGCAAGTCAAAGTAATGCAACATCCTCTACAGAAGGTAATACTAAAATATCCTTCATGACCATGACCAAGACCAAGACTGTCAGTAGAGAAGCATAATTCTGTAGTGTTATCTAGACATACCTGGCATGAGTTGATGGCAACTTGCCTATCAGTTTAGAAGGAAGAGTCTTTCTTTAAACCAGAACTGAATAGACATTCAGGAAATGGCTAGGAGATTGGTAACACTCCTCTTCTCTAGACTGACAGTTACTAGTCATATTTATAGAACAGTACTGTTGCCTAATGTTAATTTATGCCACATGTACAGCAAAATATTAAGCTATGTGACAAATTCTTTCATGTTGAGAGATCCAGGTTTTATTCCCATAAGGGTCATTGGTGGTGCTAAAAAGGGCATCCAACCTATTAATGCTTCTGTTGTCTTCCTCATCTCATACCTGTATATTCTTGCCATACATTGTCTGATTATTCTTGTATATATACACATACATGTATGTATATATGGTGCTACAATGTGCATACCTATAATTTTAGGGTAAGCAATTGGCTTACGCTGTGCATTTATCTTACATTGGTTGTAACTTACCTAACACTCATTGTAAATCTCACCTGTGTGCCTGGTTTCATAAGGCCGAGAGCCCTCTGCATAGTTGCAATCTTTTATGTATTTACATGATTATACATGTTTTTCTGTACATGACCGATCCTAAAGGAGTCCGACGTCGTACCGTTTATGTATTATTATTGTGCAATACTTATGGCCGAGTGCCTATCGTACCTTGCCGGAATTAATCTTAGAAAGCCATTTTATAACAAGTCTACTCTAATACTGGTGCACTGTAGGTTAAGCAAAACCAAATTGACAGCTTTTACCTAGAATGATATATTTAACCCACCCACCCATCAACACATTTGCCTACCACCTGTTTAACCATATATGGAGTCAGGAGTATAATGCAGAATCTTAATTATAGTAGTCCAGTAATTTATTTCTGACAATTACAGATATAAATAAAAATCATACAGAGAGTTTAAGTTAAATAGACTCAAGTGTACCTGTACAGTATAGCTGAGACTGTAATACCGTAATACCATAAGATATATTACTATAATACTAATACATGATTGTAATGCCAATACAAACATAAATACTGTCTATATGCTGTGAGATGGAGGAATTCTCTCAATGGTGCACTTCCTGTCACCCCCTTCTGTCATACTATATGTAGGAGCTACTTCTTTCATTCTATACATCAGTTCCTTTCCTAAACCTTTAATATCATTCAGTGGAGGAGTTGTTCTCCCTTCCACGGGTATATTACACACTCTTCTAGTCAAATCCTGTATTAATAATATATTTACATAAACATCATCTGCAATACTTTTGCATTATTACATACAATAACTGATTAGTATTTTTTCACAGATATTTTATGTTGAAGTTGCCTTGCTGTATGAGCCACTTCTATGTCAAAACTTCTAGCAACTATTTAAATCCTTTAAATTCACTCAACTTTTAGTCTTATGCTCAACATTTTTATAGTGGAAGAGCACAAAACTTTGATAATATGCTGTACATAAAATTAGTAATTAAACTAAATAGCCTCCAATGATAGTGCTAGGATAAGTATTGAAATATAAGGAATAAAAAGCAAATGTGCCTCGTAGTACTTTGCATCATCAAATCTATGTTCTATGATGAGCTTGTGAAATTTAAACCGTCCTGCTGTCCAATACCGCTCATTGAATATCTGTGACTAAACACAGCTCTATTAGAACAACAATAATAGATGATAGCAGGGAGTAACATGATAGTGTGATGAATACATAATATAGAATGAATGAGGTAAGTAAGGGTGGACAATTCTTGTAATTTTACCAACCTGTCCCATCTCAAAGTTGAAGATGGCATTTTTCATATCATCTAGTGTCTTAGCTACATCTCGCTCTATCTGCTTGTCAGTAGGTGGTCTTTTCAATTTCTTCATCCGGGATTTTTTGGTAAATTTATAGAATTTCATGACATCTTCAACAGGTGCTTGTCTGCGAGCTGATTTTCGTAGCACCAGACTTTTACTGCTCTTGCTCATCTCCTATGAAATTTTTACACATAACACATTAAGTGGGGCTTACTAGTCTGGTGGAATTACGTGTGAATATAAATTTATAAGGCTTCGACGTAATGAAGTGAGAAGAGGTTTTATAATATTTACCTGTGCAGGTACTTGTAGTGTGTCTTTAGATTGGACATTGCAGTTACTTGTAGTAGCAGCTGTTCCACTTCCACATGGAGTAGGCAGATCTAGAGGATTAAAGGCGTTGGTTCGTGATGTTGGGTTTATAACACTAAATGGATGGCTATCTACATCAGTGTCCATAGGCAATAGAGGTGGTAGACGAGATTGCAGATTCGGTGTTTCAGGTCCAGCATCCTACAATGTATATTTACCATGTTACATGGGAATTTAAAATCTCTCATGGAAAACTTGAAGGTTGTAATTTTTGTGTGCTGATTGACTATATTATGCGCATTCCAGTTAGTACAAATAGCCAAGTCTACAAAGCATCGGTTGAATTAAGTAACAATAATTATATTTTTCAATTTTACAAGGTTTTTATGATATTCACCTTTAGATTGTTTACTAGAACTTCTTTTGGTTGATCATTCCAAAGCTGTGTAGTAACGGCTACTGCACGTCTGCCCGCAGTAGGAAGTTCTAATGGATCAATAGCGTTGCTCCGCCATGTTGGATTAACATTACCAACTGAATGATCTTCTGCATCAATTTCCATCAGCGAATGAGGTGGTAGATGAGTTTTTAGTTTCATCATTTCAGCATGGAGCTCCTGTAACACATATTCTCAGCTTTACAACAAAACTAAATATGTCTGCTGACAGGACAGAAAGCTTGTTTTCCTATGAAGATGATATACATGTAAATGCATACAAATTGGGTTCGAAATATGCCACCTGTTTTGTAACATAGACCTAAAACCATCTTCCATTATTTGTGAGCATAAATTGTCAAGTTGTAATGCTATTTCGTGTCTCTAAATAGTATGATAATCAAACTACCATGTATATTCAGTTAGCCTTAGGAGTTAGATATGAAGTATTGGCAGGTCTTTTGCTGCATGCTCTTACTAGTCAGTTCCTATACTATATTTACTGTACACATTTCACATTACATGTGAACCCACTTGCTATATACTGATATGTCTGTAGGTACATCATGCTGTATGATTCTAGTATATTATATCTATCTTTAAGTTCAAAAACTTGCATAGGAATATATATCGACATGTTTATAAGGCCTCGGTAGAATTAGGTTAGAACCATTAGTTCGGGTTTTTATAAAAAATGGTTAATGATGTTCACCTGTGGAGACATCGGCTTTTGAGCATATTTTGATTGGTCAGCACAGCTCTGTCCATCATGAGTCACTGGACGTCTGCCTGGAGTAGGGAGATCTAGAGGATCAATAGCATTGCTTCGCCATGTTGGATTAATACGACCAAATGAATGGTTACCTACAGTGTCTACTTCCATCGGAGTTGGATGTGGTAGGTAAGGTCTGGGATTCAGCATTTCAGGCTCAGCATCCTGCAACACATAGTCAATGCGTCACGAAATTAAAGATAGTTCGACAAAGTGTCAGTTGATGCATTTCTGTTTATCCATAAAGCATGTTATATATTTGTTCTAAATATATATGTGTATGTACATGTATACAGTATATTGTTCTTTGCTGGCATATACCAGTGTACGTATATACATGTATGGTGAAGTTGTAATTTGCTTTACTTTTTTAACATGTGATATTTAAAGGTTCTAATTCTGACC
The DNA here is from genome assembly GCA_935421135.1 of Bugulina stolonifera. NCBI lineage: Eukaryota > Metazoa > Bryozoa > Gymnolaemata > Cheilostomatida > Bugulidae > Bugulina > Bugulina stolonifera. The sequence goes on from OW285194.1 coordinate 8,795,773, forward strand.
ATACAATAAATATTCAGCTAACCTTGGGGATAAGCTTTGAAGCATCGACAGGCATTTCACTACATGCCCCCATACCCATAGCAACAGTAAACTTCTTTTTAGTTGGTACAGGGAGGGTGGCTGGGTCGATAGCATTCTTTAACCAAGCTGGGGGAGGGTTAACAGCTCCAGGAACATCTACATCACTTGGAATAGGACTTGGTGATTGGAATGTCCCAGAGGTCTCTTCTACAGTATCAGCGTTCTGAAACGTAATTTGAATTCCAAGTTCGATTTAAACGTTTCCAGCAAATATTGAAAACCTCAGCAATGTTGCGAATAAGCAATTCAGATGCATTCAGTGGACACCTGGGAAGTGGCATTCATTTTTAAAAACCAGAATTTACTGTGTCGCCATCTTATCAGAGATTCTCTTCATTTTGCTTACCACTTTTTCTTCGCTTTGACTTCTACTGCTGTTTCTCTTTGCCCCGCCCGTTAATGAAACAGAATCACTCGCACTCTCATTACCATCCTGGTACCTCTGGGGCCTCTTTCTGGTCCTACTTGGGTTCTTTCTTGTTAGGCTCTTTGGTCTTTTAGCCAGCACCTCATGCTACAAAGTATCAACGCCTTGCAGTTGTGGTGCACACCAAACGTTCAAGAGTACATCAACACTATAATGTGTATACAGTTTTGGTCTTTGCTCCGTGCAACAATGTACAACATTATTATGCAGGCTATTCTATACTAAGTTATCCCATCAGATGATGGTTCATTGACAAAGAGTCAGGAAGGTCCAAGATGTTTTTAGAACTTTGTCTTGGAGATAAGCAATTGCAATCATGTGAAAGTCTACTGCTGGTGGACATATTATCATGTTGTATAAAAAACACCAACCCAACAAGCTGCAGTAAAGTAAATATTTATTGCTTGTCCCTCCCTGGTATGTTAATTTGCTCTGAGCAAGTAAGGAGTTTGAGATTTACCTGACTGCTCATATTTGCACCATCGTTTGATTTTTTATTACACTCTTTCTCATCTGCAAGTGTGTTGTGTACATGAAACGCTACAGGATCATGGGTTTTGCTCTGCTCGAGGGCAATCTCAGTTGAATGAGGGCTGGTTTGTTTTACTACCGAGGGTTCAGGGTTCTACAAATAATGTACATGTATGTACATGTAATATACTTTAGACAATCTAGAAACTCCCAAAGATATAGATAGAGGGTAATTGCAATGAATTATGGGCAGTGTTCGAAGTGTACCCAGCTCAATCTTAGTGTTTATGTGTACCCTCATTTTAATAGCTAGATTTCCCAATGCACTCACTGTAGACATGATAGCATAGTGGTAGAGTGCTTGACTATCATTCATAGGGTCTTGAGCTGAATCTCACCAGAGCATATTTTTTTTAATTTTAGTAATTCACTAATTTCTTAGCTACTATAAGATTAAGTGGACAGCTATACAATAGTAATTCGTAAGATTGTATGCACTGTGTACCCTCCTCATTTGTTCCACTTCAACACTAATTCATGGGTAATGAATAAGGAGGAAAGATAACTCCAGTAGATAGACTAACCTGCTGTATTTTACGTGCAGTGCGGCGTACATTCTTTCTAGCTTGAGCTAGATTCTTTTCTTTCTTGTTTCCCTTCTTCTGTCTCTTTCCTCTGGCCTTCTTCTGCTCTGAGCATGTAGGGACTTCGCAATTTACCTGACTGCTCATATTTTCACCACCGCTGGCTTTTTTATCACATCTGTCCTCTGCAAGTGTGTCAGGTACAGGAAGCACCACAGAATCATGGGTTGTGCTCGGCTCAGGGTCAATCTTGGTTGACTGCGGGCTGGTTGGTTTTGCTACCGAAGAGGCAGGCTCCTGTAAATATTTAACATGCTTTAAAGAATTAAGAAACACAAGTATATGGATAGTCGATTATTAGAATGAATTACGAGCAATGGATGAGAAGAAAAGATTACTCCAGTAGACTGACCTGTTGTATTTCATGTGCAGTACGACATACATTCTTTCTAGCTTGAGCTAGATTCTTTTCTTTTTTGTTTCCCTTCTTCTGTCTCTTCCCTCTGGCCTTCTTCTGGGAATCCATGTCACACTTATTCACTACCTTTTCGGCATCTTGAAATCTTCTGGGTTTTCTCCTCCTTCTAGCAGGATTTCTCCTTGATAATTGTTCAGAGGTGTCTACGGAACTCTGCAAATGATTTAAAATCAAAAATTGTAGAGCTCTAGTAGACATATAGTTCGCAGCTAGCCTTGGGATGGTATTCAAACTGAAATTAATATTGTGTCTACTGTGGGAAACCCATCAGTGGGTTAATGTTAGAAAATTATTAAACATGTTAATATGACATCTACAATTGTACAGTATATATGAAGAGATTGTGATTATGCATACCTGTTGATCCTTTGTGAAGTCTTCTTCAGGGTCATTATCACATCTCTTTCCTGCAGCTAGCTCACCATGCTTACATGGTGCTCGGAGCACAGGGTCTATTCCATCTTTTGCCCAGGTGCTAGTGTCGCCATGCTCTGTGACACTACCTACAGGCACTTGCACCTCAGGCTGAGAGTACACAGGTGCTGACTTAGAGCTTTGTGGCTCTTGTTCTCCTGAAGCTGTGGTCTCCTATAAATAAATATGCCAAATGGTAGATTTTTATAACAACGTTGTGGTAGATATGATATTTACCAACCTTATGGATAGCAATTAAAGTTAATCAAGGATTGTGTGCTCTTACTTTTTTCAACATAAAGTGTAGACATGTCATGTATGACAGTCACATGCAGGCACTATATATATGTTTTCCCTTAGGATACTATTATATTATTTGATAATCTGAAAAGGCTAACTGCAAACTATTTATGTCCCATTTTGTGATTAACATCATATTTTAATTCCAACAATATCTACATTGGATAATATAATATTTGAAAATTACTGTTGTCTCTATCATTTTCCCTGAACCAAGCAAGAAAATGGCAAACTGCTACACGTATTTTGGGTCAAATAATTTAATTACTAGTTTTAGCTTTATGATCGTTCTCTACATTTGATCAAGATTTGGGTTTTGCAACACAATACAATCAATTTGAGGAGGGGGGGGGGGGGTCACTCAGGACCACTATTGCTGGACCACTATTGCAAGAAATTGAACCAGATACAATGCACATGGTGTAAGCATGTTCATGGTTGGTTTACAGATTAGCTATTTCTATATGATATTACTTACTGGTACCGCTGCTTCTACTTGGTTATTGGGAGGTTTAGTTCCTGTACCATAGAAATGGGCAAACAACTGACCCATCTCTAAATCACTCGGGAATATTTGCTCTGCCAGGTTGGCAAATATGGGTATACAGACTATCAAATTTGTCTAAGAAATCACAAACTTGCGATTTGGAACACTGTTTTCACAACAATGGTTACTATGCAACGCAACGTCAATGCGTTATGATCGCCTTAATTGTCTTATTGTACAGTAATTTGCAACAATGGTTAGTAACTCAAAAATGCTATTTTGACAATATTTTAATTTATATGGAGGGCCAGTAACAATAATAGAGATGCTATAATACATATTATAAAATAATATAATACGCTATAATCTTATTGAGCGAGTGATCATTGTACGCCAAAGCAATTATACAGTATGTGGTGAACACTTTTTTTATCTGAGTGTATAAAAGAACGCTACTTTAGGTTTTTCTATCTTGGCCAGCCATCCAATGATTCCAACAAAAAATGATACTGACCACCCCATTACCTGATAGTCATGTGCGTACGCCCTTCAAAGGTCTTGGTCATCAATGTCCATTTCATCACCAATCTGGATCTCCTGGTCTGACCTTTCTCAGTATCAGTCCTTTACACCTCCCCTTTCAACCCATTTACGGTTCTCCAGTAGCTTCCATAAGTAGGCCCTACCTGTAATTATCATGTCAGACTATATAAAGAAAATGCAATACTGTGGTGAAACAGCCTCCGTGGTAATGGCACCTAGGCCAGCCACACTGACAATATCATTAGCTGACAACTAACCTTATTCATATACTGTTATTCACATATCCATGCATTGTCTACCTATTATTATCTATGCATTCAATACCCTATTATCCACTGGTGTCTTATATACATGTCTGTATTAGCAATCAAGTCTTGGAATTACTCTCTATTGCAACTTGGTTTTTCCCACATTTATACTTATTTAGTAATTGTCTATCCTTACTTGATTGCATATTGTTAGAGTCTTTTTGCCACTTTATACTGTAACTACGTGGCCGACCTTATGGATTTAGCTCATATTTACACACGACATGTTTTCACCTATTGTAAGCACTTTTTGTGCCATGGCCGACCTTTTCATATGGCCAGGTCGGGCGGAACCAGACATATTGTTGCGTAAGTTCCGGAGCCGACCCCCTGTCGGCCGCCCGATACCATGTCATACCATTTTTACCGGAAGTTTGTTATGTATATAAGGCAGAGCATTTTCTATTGTGAACCAGTTGTTGATTGCGCTTGAATAAAGCAACATCTCCTAACTCAACCTACAGAGGCTTACTCTTTAGGCGGGTAACTCCACCTGAGAATCCTTTGGATTCAGTACGGCTCGAGTTCACCTCATCCTAGGCTAAGCATATCTCTATCCACCCCTTAGGCTTAGGCCGATCCCGGGTTCTAAATGAACCTAGCGTCGGACTTAGGCTCTCAAGGCTAGATCTTCTTCACTACACTCCCTTGGAGTATAAACTCTACTAGACCTACGTCGGTCTTGAGCTCCAATGAGTCTCGGCATCGGCCTACGTCTAAGATAATCTACAATCTACACTAATAAGAGCACCTATAACTGTTCACTCTTTTATGTAATGAGCAGAAGGTACACTTGGTCGACCTCTACCACTTTCCAAGCCCTTCACATACGTGCAGCCCTCGGCTCTCGTATGATCATCTAACTCAGAAACATTACAATACTACATGTATATAAAGCAATCACTTTTCATTTTATGATTCAGTTGTTGCTTGGACTTCAATAAAGACACTCAACTACAAGAAGCATCCGGAGTTGTCTTTTCTAGAATGGCATATTTCCAGCTCTTGCAAAACTAAACTAAAATAAACTAACATAGACTATACTCATTCATGTCTAAGCAATAACTCAGACCCTATGGGTCGTACATGCAATACAATCTACCATATAATCACTGCTCAGTTTATGGAATTGGAAGCAGGTCTAGCCAACCATTCATTGACCCTTCTCGCATCCCTACTGTCATCGGCACGGCACTCGTGTGTCACATTACAATATCATGAAGTTACGGTATATTTATTATCATTTCCAGCGCTGAAGTACCACGAGGTACACTCAAACAAGCAACTTGCCAGGAAACATTGAATCAAGCTGAAGTAAGTACATAGAGACAAGTTTGTATAAATGTTGTATATGCAGGTATACTCAATGAATTATTCTATTATTTATTTGCTCTGCGTCATACACTGTATTTATAAAATTAAACTCTCTATCAATTATTCACTTGGCACACCAGAGAGGCGTCTAGGTTCACATGTCACCAATCAGAGCATCAACTACATAAGAGGATATCCTTATTCTGGAGGAAATGCGTTGGTGGTACAAAAATTTGATTATCCCAAAATTTATATAAATTTTGATGAATCAGATTTCTAAGGTTTCTATTGATAGGTTTCACATTGTACCATTTCATGGTCATTTGGAGAAGCAAGGTTGCTTAGTGTGGACGTTGGATACTTTTAGGAACACTTTAAATTGGTAAGGCAAGTTAACAAGTGGTAGTAAATTAATACACTACACAGTCATATACCTTTCTATTAATATAATGCTTTTAGCTGATGTAAAGTAAATTGTCTGTTTGAATAAAAGGATCTGTGCAAGTAATAAATAGTAACCATTTTCCAGTTACATAGAATAAAACTGCATAAAAATTCATGAAATTTATTTCATAATTTATATGATGTTTTCTATGCAAAGAATTTTCTATCGAGTAGTCAGAGACTTGTTTCACATCCATGAAAATACCAGTCCCTAACTGGGGTTTTAACCCGGGGCCTCTACGGTACCCAATCGCCTAGCACAGTGAACAGAACATAGTAGACCGACTGACCGCTCAATAGACGAATTTCTTGGATAAAAACATGATATTATACATGTATTATTATTTTGATGATTAACTACATGCTGCCATTGGTTAATAATAATATTGATTGATTTATTTCTAGGTGAGAGAACAGCACCAAGGATGAGGTATTTAACAATACTCATCTTCATTTGCACACTGATGCTCTTTCTTAGTAAGTCTGCATCTAGTTTTATACTCTACCTACTTTTAGTATAAGCTTAGGCTGCCATCTGACTTCAGATATATTATGTATATGTATAAGTGAATCATAAGGCTTGGGGGCTAAAGATAATCTCTTTTAGGAGTTTCGGCAGCTTTTTATATATGATCTATGTTACTTGCCTAAAAACACCATACATGCTGTTAAATATCGTTTGACACTGTTCTGCAATTCTAATAGCTAAGTTGTTCTTGTTAGCAAACTGTCTACTGTTAGATTAGTAATTTTACCTCACAGCAGATGTTATAAACTGTTGGATTTGTCTGCTCTTGTTTCAATGACATTTCTTATAATATATTCTCCTCAGACACGCCTTTACTATGCCAATAAAAAATTTCATACTCCAATACAATGTTATTACAATCATGTACATGTAGGTACCAATAAATAAATATTTAGCTTTGCTAATACATTGTATACTATGAATCAAGTATTAATTATGGTATTAGTCAGTACAAATTTACACCAAAAATTTTTTTCTGTGACCTAATAGATGCTGAGCCTGTGTTTATCCGTCTTCCTGCTGAAGCAAAGGTTAAGAACCAGGAGTTGACAGAGGAAGAACGACCTGCTAATCCTGATAAAACTAAAAGTTGTAATTGATCTACCATTATATGCAGCTATCGCATTGTATAATAATACTAGTGGTCTGCAGTAGGTATTGCTTGTCAGTTACAATAACGTATACATGTAGACTATATAAGTTTTTACCTATAGTGTATCACTCAATCCCTAACTACATTACTTTCATTGTTGATCATTTTGCATGATGCTGATTTTATCCAAGGGTAGATTGCCATTTTACATGTAATTTATGATAGTAATACACTTATTTATTTGATATAGCCTGTGATATTCTTTGATTGCACCAATTAGTAGCTAGGCCTACATATAGCCTCACATGAACAGAACAAGTAATTTTATGAAAGATTAACTTCTAACTACTGTAAACTGTTACCATGGTTACTTGGCTAACTAATATTATCTAAAATTGAAGAAATGACCTGTCACTAGAAAAGTGTAGACCCACTATATTTACTGGAACATTTTCTTTACAGACACACATAGTTTAAACAAGAGGTGAGGGAGGGATTGTGATATTAGATTAAAATACGAGTAATAGTAGAAACATAATTATGGTAATACAGTTAGCTAAACAGTTGCTCTATTAGATAAGAAACGTATGTAAAACATACTTGATTGGTACTCTAAACTTTTTCAGCATGTAAGGAGTTATTCAGGTAATATTAGCATAAGGCAAGATATGATTATTATGTGTATAGGCCTATATATGTATCAACAAATGGATATTTTCTATTAGCTGGTAAAATCCAACTGGCAGACATGTTAGAACACAATATAATTATCCTGTACAGTGCAGCATTGGAGAAATTTGGGTAAATGCGGTCAACCAGTAAAAATATAAGAGGAAAAGTGCTCCTGCCTCAGTTTTGGCTATAAGAATCAAGGTTATCTCAAATTTCTCCACTTCTCTACTTTGTCCAGTTTATCATAATAGTTTTATCCTACTTCATGATGAATGATGATATTTGTGAAAGCTACTTCAATCAACTTTGGCCAAGGGTAGAATTGAATGGGGTGTAAGGATTTAAATGACACTGAATAGGATCACATGTATAATGTTAGTCCAATTACCTGTGTATGCTGAATGGGAGGAGTGGGCTCTATCAGATGGATAGCCTAGAGAGAGAAGAAACAAGGACATTGTTGAGATAGTGACTAAAATTACAGAGTTTTAGAATGGTACTAGGGAGCACACTAAGGTCAGTAATGCTTGCGTAAGTGTCTGGACAAGTGTATGACGTGTCTGGACAAGTGTACGGGAGGGAACTGAGAGTGGTTTATCAGTTCCTCCTTATTATCCGCACTGAGTGAAGTGCAGGCTTGTATGTACTGAATAGATCAACTTTGTGCTTATGTCTCAACCAGTAGGTCTGAGCGTTCCAACTTGTAATTATTGAGACAGCATGAGTTCAATCCTACCCTAGTACTCTGGCTGTCAGTCATCGAGTTTAGATCTTGTCTTAAAAGTATGATGATTCAATAGGCAATTAGTCAGCTAGCAATATATAAAACAATCACTTTCAAGTATTTAACAAAATAGAGTCAGTCAGTCCTGTTCAAAATGATTAGCATATCTCTCATCTTGTAAAACTGTTCAACTGTATTTATCGAAAATAATTCTATAATGTCAATGGTTGTGAGTCAAGAATATACAGTACAAGCAGGTTGGGAATTGACAGCGTGGTATGAGCTTAATTCTGGTTCGCCTCATGTGACCTTGGTTGACGCCTCATGTGACCTTGGTTGGCCTCATGTGACCTTGGTTGGCCTCATGTGACCTTGGTTGACGTGGCAGCTGCTAAATTAATAGTCATGGACAGGCGGTGTGCATCAAGTTGTTGGAGAGATCATTCAGAGTTATAGGCTTTGACAGTAATATTTGCTGTTATTCTAGGCATGTGCATTGGATATTGTATAATTATGTATATATTTTCATAAAGTGTAGATATATGAACTTTTGGAGAGGGTGTCCAGTTATTTTAAAGATTTCTCGTACTTTTTGGCCAGTCGAAAATATTTGAGGCAAGTTGCTAATGGATACCAACAGAATATTGATTATAAATTTCAAAATTGAAATTTTAAAAATAAAATTTTGTTTTGAAAATGTAGATTGATAAGACTAGTGTTGAATAGGTCTAGCTATAAGCATTTTCAAAAAGTGTAGATACACGGCTTTTTGAAGGGGGTGTCCAGTTTTTTGAAGATCTTTCGTACCACGTTATTTTAAAGTGCCATGAATTTAATTAAAAAAATTATATTCTGAAATTTATTATGTAATAATGTAGAGTGAAACTTTAACTATATTTCTCTACGAGAAAAACTTACTTCCTTCAATAGTGAATGAATATTTGCAGGATGTCCAGTTTTTCAGGGTGTCCAGTTTTTTCAGGGTGTCCAGTTTGCAAGGTGTCCACTTTGCAGGTGTCCAGTTTGTAGGGTGTCCAGTTTGTAGGGTGTCCAGATGTCATCCTCTCAACTGTTTCATGATGTTAGCCTCAGATTAATGTTCATGTATTTTATTAGTCTACTGCTGCTTGGAATTGTCTTCTCTCAATATCTGTTTGTAATTATAGTTCATGGCAGTTTCTAGTGTTGAGTTCATCACTGGTGTCTACATATACACTGTACATTCAAGTGATAACACAAATCTCTTGATAAATCCATTACAGCTATTAGTAAATTTATCATGTACTGTATTGTATGTGTGACAAAGATTATTAATTAAAGTGTGTGTGTGCAATTGAATTGCATATTAGATTCACAGCCCAGTCAAATAGGCATTTTTAATACAGTCATACAGGAGGAAATAGACTGGTTTTATTTTGAATAGACTAAAATGCATTAGGTGATAAATAGGTAGAAGCATAATGCCCTAATGGTCTATATGTGCAGCGTTTTCCAGGATGTATTAAATCAAGCATGTATAATGTGCTATCATGTTGTTGACCTCTTGATTTTTTATTGTAGAACATGTTCATTTCTGTAAATGCACTCATAAAAAGATAAGCTGTGTAATAATTAACCCTTCACCATGTATGTATTATAACAGGAAGCTACGTTTTTGAATTTATGTGCCTGATGATTTGAATTAAACTTTACGCTTTTATCATATCACTTGCCTTTACATGTAGCAAACCGGAAATTAAGCGAATATAAACGGAAATAGTGCACAGTTTTTAAAATTAGTGTTTGTAGGCCACTGTATTCTGACAATAGTGGCAGTAGTACCTCCCTGCCACCCTTTAAAATACAGCCCTGAATAAAACACCCTGAACTTTTTCTGCTACTAAGTTAGCAACTAGTTAAGACCATTGTGCCTTTCCATTAGTTGGATTAAAATCCTAACAACAAAAATTCTGAGTATAGAACAATTTTGTTGAACAGGCAGCCATTGTGCGGCTGATGATGCAGATTGTATAAGATGATGTAAATTATCAGCAGAAAAGATATTTATTACTTTCCTAACTTATAGCTGAAACAAAACTGATACAGGCTAGCATATGAAAAAGAATGATGCCTAGAACAGTTAGTTTTGTAGTAGCTGTGCTATTCAACTATGAATAAAAGATATGATATGATATGATATGATATGATATGATATGATATGATATGATATGATATGATATGATATGATATGATATGATATGATAAGACAACTCCATTTCAGTTACAGATGTAACAGATTGTTAGTTCAAAAAACTTGTCCAAATTTCCAAGCAGGATAGGAAAATCTTACTGAATATGATCATATTTAAACTATATTTTAGCATTTCTCTCCCTTATTGTTTAAGATCCTATTTCCTCACTACATGTATATCTCCTAACCAGATCAATGTAATATGGCACTTTTATTCAAAGTTTTCGTTGCTAGCAACACCACAATCTTACGCATTTATCATTCAGATATCATTGAAGTATTTTTGGTTGTTCAACTCCTCTTCAACAGAAGGGTATTATTGTGCCAAGTGAATAACTTTTGTGGCAACCTACTTTAATCTATCTTAGTTTGCTATTAGATCATTCAACTTGTACATTGCGAATCAAAGAAGCACTTGAAGCAGAATGGGTTTACATGTAGCAATAGGCGATGTACATGCATCATGTCTAAATGTTGCATGTACATGTATGACTTTGAACAAATACTACAATACTTTCTGTCCAATTGGTCATTTATATCTTAATAGCATTGCAATGTGATCATGGTGATGTATGCATATTTTGAATAAGCTGTACTGGATTCACCTGGTTGCTTTCATGATTTGTAAGCAAATTCTTGGTGATAGCATCAAGCATTATCCACCTACTATGACGTCTCTACTGACAAAGTGTATAATTATTATCATGCTATGCAGGCATGCATAAGTTAGATCAAAACAACAGAATGTTTTTCATTTCTTCACTAAAGGAGAATGTACGATGTCTGATCATCTAATATGTAACTTAATACATTTTAAATTCTTTGACCATTTAAGTTCACTGAGTTTTTTATTTTTAACATCATGTACACGTAGTAGAAGGTTTCTGCCTGCCTACACATTGTATAAAAGTATTTTGCATTGAATTTCAGTATCATATTGTAATGTTTGTTACAACTTTTTTCTGTCTGAATGGCGGTACTTGTTTTTGTGCAAAATATTACTTTGATTTTTCACAATAAAATATGCGTTTGTGTATCGGAAAATCTTGCATATTAGACAGTCCCACAGATATCATTCTAATAAATGTACATGAATATCAATGTTACTCTACAATATTATTGTATCATCTAGGTGACAATGTTATAATATAGCCCTGCCCATAGCAAAAATGGCGTTTCCATCAGTATTAATTGCTACTCAGTTGATGAGCTCACATCGTCATACTGTAATGGTCAGGACATTTGCCTACACAACCTCAGCTTGTCTGATGGACCCTATAGCACCCTAAGTGCCAAGTAGTTGTCACAGCTCTACTTATCTAGTCTCTAACACTCTGCACTTAGATGTCTCATGACTCATACTTACATTGTTATACATGTTTTGACCATACCTTTATAATTACATATCACTTATATACTTATAATGTGCATCACTGAGCAATTATGTCCTTTTTATACCCATGTAAAGAGGGCCGACCTCTCAGAACTCTTGATATCCATTTTGTACATGGATTGGATGATTTTAAGCATCTTTTGTTGTACCCGACATGTCTTGGGTCGGCCTCGGGCTTCCGGCCGCCATCTTGTTGTGCAATTTACAGACGACACTACGTCGGCCTTATACGACACTACGTCGGCCTTTTACCTTAACTTCCTCCGGAAGTTATTATACTATATAAAGCACATTGTTTTTACATTTATGTTCATTGTCTCAGTTGATGCTTGGATCTCAATAAAGACACATCTATACTACTTATACAGACTCTTCACTCCGTAGTATTGGTCGCTCCAGTCGTCAAGGTCTTCAAACTTGCTTCCTGAGCTTCCTGCTAGGTTGGAACATACTCTTTCCTAGTATAGTAAACAAGCATTGACTCGGGACCACATGGGTCGTCTTGAGTAGTCATTGGACTACTAGTACCTGTTGATCTCTCATGTAATGAGAATACCTAGCACCACTCATAGGTTCTTCATTTTGGACAAGGGGTCGTCTTAGGACGACATCACAACCCCAAAAACCGTTACAATACTTTGTAATAATGGTGTTGTTTTTCAGTTACCCAAGCATCGCTTCCCAGTTGTCTTTTACAATTACATTAGTTCATCAAAACTAACTTGCAGACTATTTACATCACAAGGAACGCTAGCATAGCGCTCTTTATTGTTTTAGTAATGGTCCAAAAAAACCAGGCTAAATATTCTGGTTTTTATTCAGTCTAGGAATCGTCCACCACACATTATTTAGGTCAGCCACCAGCTCGAGTAGAAAGATCAGCATTAGGCCTGTCTTCAAACCTGTGTAACAAAATCGACATCTGCCTCAGTAATGCACACCATTCGTGGGGCCATAACCAAGCTATTAATATTATGTGCATGTCAGTGGTTGATAGAATCACCTGGAGGCATTAAATCAAAATAAATCTAGTCCTTAGCAGGTAATCAATTACATCAAGCTTATTCAGGAATGTGTAGGAACAGCGAACAATATTCACCAGGGCACATCCTGTTCCACTCCATCGCCTGCGACACCTACCATATGTTGCTATATATCGCACATCTTATTAGTTATAAAATTGACCAGTAGTGCAGCACCGACAAGTAACTATAATAAGCTCCTTGACTGTAATACAGCACAACTACACTGAGAATAAGGTGTTAACACTGCGAGTGGAAATAGTAAAACCTAAACAGCGACAGGTAATGTAGAGAATCCGGCCTAAACTTTAGTTGGTGTAGCATGCAGACCCATTATATCTGTAGTTGTGGTCACTGGTTATATGAAATAAGTGTGTATAATGGCAGACCCTCATTTTTGAGTATGTCGGTGGTATTTTTATATACCACTGCTAGGTGTACCATATTTTTATAGTGGTGTGTGAGCGTACCAAGTTCTCACCACCACTCTTCAGTCACTGCCTGTTATGAACCCAGTGTGAAGCACTGCTACAAGGCTAAAACAGACAGCGCTGGTGCTGCTGTTCTTCACCTGCCCTGCCGTGATGTCGCTGCTCTTGTATTGAAGAGGGCAGAGGTGGATTTTTATCCTGCACGCAGATGAAATACACACAGGGGGCCTCCATTATTTTAAGTCCTGATCTGCAGGGACTGAGTGGTCAGCCTAAGCCTGAAAAGCTTGTCACTACTGCGAATTGAACCCAGGCTGTCTGGACTAGAGGCAAGTATCTTAACCCCTAGGCCATACCGACTAGGTTACGCTGTGCTTAATTTCTAGGTCAAGCTTTCTAGTTGGCTCTAGTAGGATATATTTTTACTTAATTTCTAATCAAATACCAAAAGTCTAGTCCAGTGTTCGAAGTGGAAAAATTGAGGTGGGTACACGGCACATGCAATCTTAAAGATTAGTATTGTATAGCTATTTACTTAATCTTATAGTAGCTAAGAAATTAGTGGACTACTAAAATGAAAAAAGTTATGCTCTGGTGAGAATTGAACTCAAGACCTTATGGGTGAGTGTCAAGCGCTCTACCACTACGCTATCAGGTCCACAGCAACTGTGAGGGGAAAACTGGTTATTAAAATGAGGGTACACGCCTGCTGACCGTATAACCACTAAAATTGAGGTGGGTACACACCGTATACTCCCGTATAACCACAATTCGGACACTGATCTAGTCTAAAAACTTAAGCTTTATGAATATGACTATCTTTGCGGAAAAGTGAATTGGCCATTAATTAACATGTACAATGTAATTGAGATGAAAATTTATAAATTGGATTTATAACCAATTTAGAAAAAAATTTGACACCTGGAAGGAACAAAAAGATGAGAAACTAAACAAGGAGATATCAGGTAATGAATCTTTTCGATAGGCCTGTGTGGTATTGTTGTGGATGTGTCCCAGACGGCCCAAGGTCTGTACACAAGCCACCGACGACTTATAGGTACAATGCAGAGAACAGCTACCTAGCCAAGCAATCCTTGTACCAAAGCGCCTTTCAAGTGTATCGCAAAGTTCAGATTGTTAATGCACTAGCATAACTCAGAGTGTAAGTATGCATATGAGTGTATTGTACGAACTTGACAGCTTGAAAACATACAAGAGACTGCACTTAATAACAATATTTCGCTTCCTTTATAGGTAGTGAGAACAAAGAAAATCGTCTAACTACTTCCGGCGTGCCCCGGACGTCTATAAACAGCTCGTTAGAAAAGAGGATAACCCAACATAGAGCCGTCCCTCAAGACATGAGAACATATATGAATGACATTACTTGTAATGCTTATAAGTACATAATAAAGTTGATACTAATAGAAATCAGTCTTATAATATAATAAAGGGTGCGACGACCTTAAGGGTCGTCGGCGAGCAAACGGACTGGGGGTCGTCCATTACAGTATTAGTATGAGAGGAATTGCCTTATGAACTCATGCTGTATAAGGATTGTCACTTGAGCTTCAAGATAAACAATGTAACGTGTGAATTGGTCTTAGTCTTTGTTGATGTCAGAAGTGAACACCCATGAGTTTTGACGAAGCTAAGCTGAAAGCAAGGAGCTACTTGTAGATTGTATATTTGACCTGAACAAAGTCACCAATTGAGGAACTTTAGTGGTGATACATGTATATAGGGCAGTCCAAGGAGTATCTTTCCATGCAAAGTGCTTCAAAGTATTTTAGTTACAGATTTTATTAGTTATTAATGAAGACAGTCTCTAACTTACAATCTGTATTGTTTTATGTCAACTATTGAGCAATAGCAAAAATTTGTCAGTTTGATAAACAGACTGATATATGCTGTTATTTTAGGCTTCTACTGCAACATGGAAGTATATCTCCACCACATGATATATTACAGTTATTATGACTAACAGGTACTACTGCATAGTCCTAATCCTGTCATGGCTTAAGATTTACTGCACAAATAGTGTAAGCAAATGTACTGAGATCTACATGTATGTAGATCAAGACTGAATGTTATTACACGGTATAAGACTATACTTCTGTCAGTTGTGCTTACTAATAAAGGACTTATAAAGACAATGCCTCCACTGTACATGTTCTTAGTATTGCGTATTACTTGTTGCTCCTTTTTTTTATATGTGATTGGTATCTTCTTCTATGGTATGTGCATGCTTACTAGTGTAGTACATGCATGTATTTGTACTTATACTATACTATTGATAAGGTGCAATTTTCAATGCATCAACTGTTCTCCTGTGACTAATAACTTGAATTGTAATCATCAATGCCACGGTGTACGGCTGCGCGCTAGCTACCTAGCCGGACACAACAGTATTACTATTAGAAAAAGAATTGGCACCAGTATATAAATTATAGTAAAAGACATAGTACATAGAGAAAGCCAGCCACGTGGAGGGTATGAGCACTGGACATCTTCAAGTAGCACAAAGGAGGTCGGTGGGCATTTTGCTGCACCACAAATCACAAGAGGTCAACAAGAGGTCCAGGTTGGGGACCAGGGGTAGGATGATCTTCAGGGAAAGAGACAGGTTTACATCCTCCATGAAGCCTTGGGAACCCAGTTTGTCATGAAGGTCAGAGGGGCTGCTTCAAGTTGGGTATATCGGAGTAGATGAGTAAGACTCTACAGTAGACTCTAGATAGCGTGTAACGCCTATCTTCCATAGCAGAGAAGTGTGCTGAGTCAGAGTCCGAGTGAGAGTGTCAGTGTAGGTGAGCCGAGAGAGGTCTTGAGCACATCCTTACTGTCTGGACACAGGAGCAAAAGGGGCGATTCAAATTGCACGCTCGTGTTTAGTACTATCTCTCGCTCACCTGAATACTCGTCACTTTGGGACGTACTATGTGATCACCTCGGCCAATCACATCTGAGTGGTATCCCCACATGACATGACTCATGAAGTTTAGGTGCTAAGGGGATCGACAGAAGCTTCTCAACTTCTAGTAAGGACAGGAAACCATTGCTACACAGTTTTGTACAGAAGTTGCATTCTGGGTCAGCCAACTCTGATACTGTAGATTCAAAATCGGAACAGGCCTGGACTTAGAATAAAAATCGAGACAAAATTCTATGCGGTAATTTGAAGGGACAATCTGCATAGCTTTCTTCGCTGTGAGACTACTCTGTGTTCGATGAGATTGTCAGACACCCTTCAAAGGTCCAAAGATCAGATTTCTCTTTGCCACCTTGGTCCCTGGCTCAGATTCGTACTTACTTCTGTGTTGGCCAGCTCTTCTCTCAGCTCACTCGGAGTCCTGAGCATTTCCCTGGGCTTTATTGTTCTTCCTCTTCTGTTTTAGCCCCGCTGAATGGGTCTCGAACACACTAGGGAAAAGGAAGGGGCTTGCTGGGCATGCATATTTTCTGTGGTTACGCGTAGATCTCAGACCTGGGTGACGAGCTGGGTCACCAACTAGGTAAGGTCTGTCCACTCTGGTGGACTTGGATCTGAGCACCCGTCCATCTGCTGTGGTAAGCTGGGACCGTCGCATGAAGCGGGTTGTCACATGTCGGAAGGGAGCTGATGGCGGAAGGGGACTATATAGTTCTTCGTAGGCTCGGTCTGAGAGCTATTGTACTTGGGTGGCATGTCTCAGGAGTGATGCCTAGGGTTCCTTCCGGAGTTGACCTGGTATCAGCCGGGTTTCTCTGGCTGATAGAACAAACCGAAAGTGGAGGGCTGGAATGAGCCTTCTACACTGCCGGGATGTCCATATTCTTGTGCTGAGTCTTGAAGGGCCTCTCGTAGATGCAGGACGGTAACGGTATTTCCCCATCCATTAGTTTCTGCCACAGAGCAGAATTGGGCAATGTAGAACTCCAAGTCGTCAAGCCGAGGAGTTTAGTAGACTGCTGGGCTGGGCTGAGGTTCTGTCACTAACCTCTCTAGAATCTCTGCAAGGTGATCCATGTCGGATCTGCTTATTCTCGGACTTCCCCAGGTAGTAGCTCTGGTCTGCTTAAAGGATCCATGTGATCCCTCCCATGACAACAGTGTTGTGCCCGGCTGTGTAGCTGAGGCGCAGTCATATAATATACAGACCACAGTACATTGGCTAGAGAACCAGAATCGGTTGACCAAGCAAAAGGGAGCAGGTCCAACCAACATACTGCTAATACACGATCAGGTAACATGGCTCCAAACAGACTCCAGAAGAGACAGCCGGACCAGAAAGTATAAGCGAAACCCAGAAATCCTACCAAGCCTACTTTTTCACAGCACCCGAGTCAAGAGCTGACAGCCGAGTCTCTCCCGCACCTGAAACACCTGAGATCAGATGCATCACTAGGAAGCGAACCTGTCATCGTGTTGGTGCTATGCCAGAAGTAGCGGTGCGACTGGAGTGATTGCCCTTGCCTGAATGGGAACATCCCAAGGTATGCTACCCCTGGATTTCTCAGGAATTCCGACCCTGATGATTCGCAGGAGTGACTGTAAACCTACCCTAACTTGCACCCTCTGTGCCTTAGATGGCACCCTCTTCCATCTGTGGATCCACCTCTGACAGCATTACGCCAGGTACATCTGCCGCTGCGGGCCCTCATCTGTAAGCAGAGACTCCTTGCTAAACCAGCTCTGTAGTAAAAGTACTAAGTGTACATGTACGTCTCTCTAGTAGACCGAGCTTCTTACCAATCTTTCATGACTAGCATTGGTCGTACCAACCCTCTTGCCTTGGAGCATTGCCAGCTGATGGTGACTGGTGCTCTTCAACAGGCAAATAGGGCCAAGAAGAAGATAGACTCCTCCTCCACCGCCTGGAAGAGAGCGCCGGCTGACTCCACTACCCCGACTCAACCGATTCTCCCTCAAGATGACACCGACATCTTCAACTCCCTCTACTGCTCCTAGGCGCCACTCCCATGACCTCTCTCCTTCTCCTGGCAAGCATCCGGTGCTTGCTGCACTCCAGCAGACTGCCTCCTGGACTCAACCCACGTCCGGTCTTGCTTCCCTGATATTGGACCGAGAAAGTATGTACACCTATACCTATGACCAGATTAGTAGTAAGTAGTAGCACATGTAGTAGTAGAAAATTACACCAGAAATTCACAAAAAGCAATTACAACAGGAGATCCTAATCCACTCCTGTGAATCGGATGCCATGCAAGAGTCGCAAGAGGACCTTCTCGATGCACAGAATGATGTGACTCTCTATAGACCCTTGACCGCTACTAGACTGTTAAACCTTGAGCCCTGAGTGGGGGGGGGGGGGGGCTATGTTGTGATCTGTACCAACACATTCTGCATAAACATCAACATATCACTGCATTGTTGTACTTTGATTGCTTAGTCGTGCAACTTACATATTACATGTACAGTGCATAATTATGGTATTGACATTGGTATCTTGGTATTAGTTTTGTACTCTGTGCTTTTACTAGATTCTCAGCAATTACAATTATACATCATGCTAGTTGGTCCTGGAACTACCTCCTGTACTTTGTATGTAATTGTGCTTTTTCTTCTGGTATAAAATGAGTCCTTTTTGTACCAATTGTAACTCAGACCTCTTTTGGCCCGAGTCTGACCTAATGTACTGGTCAACCTTTGGACCTCAGACCAGAACTGATTTGCATATATTATAAGGAGCACAACTTTACATCGTAGCTTCAGTTGTCTGTAGGCTGTTGGTCAATAAAGTTATCTTACTGAACTGAACTGATGCAGTCTCTTACTGTTTACTGCTAACAGGAGGGTATCAGGCACTCTCGCTGACCTTGGGTCTTCCCAAGTACAGGTACTAAGACCCAGTAGTCCAACTTCTCCCCACAGCTGTAGGTCCTGCTCCTGTTAGCTCAGCCTAGTTAAAGCAGTTGAGCCCACACAAATGGGTCTTGTACTTACTCTGACGACTCTGACGGTACCTTTGAGCCCTGGGAGTCCTTCCTAGTCACCCCACTACCTCGCTGTGTATTTACAGTGTGACAGTTGAACCTACTCCATCTCTAGCCCTAGCCCCCTTTTGCTTGGTCAGGTAGTTCTAACCCTCTCCTCTGTACTCTGGCCTGTATGTTGTGCAGCTGCACCTCAGCTACCCAGCAGACATAACAATACTATCATAATCATGGGCATAAATAATCTTGACTGGCCATCAATCTTTCAAACTAAAATAAATTTCTTTGCTATGCATGCTTCATTCGTACTACCATGTGACTGAAGCATACATGCATTCATGTCATGAGTGGTGCAAGTGGTAAAGGTAACTTTCAAAATCTATCTTCTGGCTTGTTAGCTGCAAAGTACGTAGCAAGTTTGCTATTTTTATTGAGTGTATATTATTTTAGATGCGGATGTTATGAATAGTGTTATTTGGTGTCTGTACCAGTAGGATTGTAATTGCTCAGTGTTACAGACATGTAACTGAGTTAAAGAAGTTCTGTGTTTATGACTTGAGGTTAAAACAGACTAGCATATTTTAGCATTATTATTAGCGTTATTCGCTGCGAAGTGACGGTGGAGCGAGAGGGCGTCACAAAATTTAGCAAATTTAAGATCAAGCATGTTTAATATTCTTCGTTTCGCTCTCAATGGTGCTGGCTTCCGATTGACCAGGAAATATTTTACCAATTCCATTCCACACTTTTGCCTGTCAAAAAATCTCACTGTTACTATGTTATTCATTGTGATTTTTGCGTTCGCATACACACTCAGACTAGTGACAGTTTTTGTTTTTTGTGAAGACAATATCGCTTTGTCCAGTGAGCAAAACGTCATGCTGAGAACACTTGCCACCAGGTGGTGGAAATATCCATTAGTCTGTTCAACTAGTCTGTGTACTACACTAATTAGCAGTCATACAACTATTTGCTGAAAAACATAAAATTATATCGATTAGATGCAGCACTGAAGAAACTTGGTTAGCCTTAGCTTCTTTTGTGTATTGGAGTTTCAGGTAAGAGTGGTCAACCATTAAACATAACAAACACAACTTTTCTGCTTCAGTTTTGGTCGAGGACAAAGGTTATCTCAAATTTCTTCATTTCAGTATTTAACTCCATTATATTGGTCTGTTAAGATGGAATTTTCAAAAAAAATACATCACAAATAGTAGAACCAAAGATACCTGAAAAAATTTAGGATATGCAATGTATAGAGTATGATATTATATTTACTGCTTTAGGAGACGGAATGTAGTATACAGTTGGGGTTGTGGACTAGAGATGTTTACTAATTTCATACGATATGCAAGTCCAAGTGTATAGTCTCAGTGACTATATATAATCTTCTAGAAGTGTAACTTGGCATAAGAAATGGAGTCAGCATTCAGGCATCTAAGTTGGTTCAAGCAATGGCTGGCTAAGAAGGTTGACATCAAGATGCATTGTGCTTTGCTGACTTGCGGCATCATCTTCAGCATTGTATGGCTGATTAAATACATCAAAGCTTCTCACCACAGGCAAAGTTTGTTACATCAGCGAGCTAAATATGTAGCTGAACTGAGATTACAGATGGAGCACATAGAAAGAGTGTGCAATTCAAAGGTACAGTGCATTTTACACCCATATAGCATGCACACACATAGCTACACTACATTTTTAGTGCAGGGCGTAGGAAAGTTGAACTGGGCTTATTACTTTTTACTAGCTTCAATCTTGTAAGCATTGTTTTATGTCTAAAAACAACGATGCCATAATCATTAATATTTATAGAACGGTGCAGGGTTAGCTGTGTATCACCATATTTGGTAGTCTGTTGTACGTGTAGCTGTATATCACCATATTTGGTAGTCTGTTGTACGTGTTGCCACATCTGTCGAAGAAAAAGTCATAATTTAACTAGATCGCTTCATTTTCATGATATTTTGAGTTTAAAATAGTTTTACTATTATTTGACATGGTGGGTGATCTTGGCATAGCAAGGAATGGTATTGAAGCTTCCCACTAACTGAATGCTGATTATGTCAATACCAGAGATCAAAACTGCTAATAACCGAAAATAAAAGTATGTGTGCACTGAAGGCTAAGAGATCAACTTGTTGATATGCATTAACCACATTGCCCAATGACTATAAAATTCAGTAGCTCTATGTACATTGCATAATTTATAAGGTTAGCCTCTAAGATAAAGACCATGTAGTTGCATTGCGGATACATTATTTATGTAGACGCTATGACTTTCCAGGCCAACATTCACAGCCGACTGCTCTTTATTGGGGGGGGGGGGGGGGGAGGAGCGTCAGCCCAATGTCTATCCAATCTTTCGTGGTAGTTTGGGGTTTATTTAGAAAAGGATTTTTCAGATCACCGTAACCGTTTTAGGAATTTTGAAATTTTGTAAATTTAATAATTATGCATGTTTTATCATGGAGCATCGATAATTCTGCCTCAAACCTGAAGAATAATTGCCATGATGACTAGCTTGCTTACTGCCATTCAGTTACCTCCATGCGCGGTGTCAACCAGTCACTTGCATTACATCACTCTTTTCTCTCCCACATATTTCAACAATTAACTAACCATGCTTATAATAATTCATTTTTTTTTAACTCGACAGAACCATCCATGATTGATTCTATGTCATGGGTAGCTTAATGTGAATTATTATGATTTATGTATATACATGTATCTCTGTCTGTATTATTTCAGATGCCAGTAAACACAGCTGTTGAAATAACCTCTCTCAAATTCGAACAGCTACAATTGAAGTTGCAAAAAGGCGAGTTGAAATGTATAACAGTGTTGTACGCCTACCAGAGGGTTGCACTTAAGAAGAACAAGGAATTAAACTTTATTGCACAACCTGTCATGGAAGCTGAGGTAAGGCAATAGATCCTGACATGTATGGATAAGGTGACACGGTCTCGTCATTCAGTTGGTTGAATTATACATGTATATGCACATTGATGGTGTCAAGCTGAAACTGTCAACCAGGCACAGTTCTATAAATAATCATTGAATGCCATTCAAGTATTTGTTGGCGAATTAAGTACTCATTCACTCATACTGATGTAGGTATTTATGTGTGTATATATCAGTAAAACTCTGTGCACCAGGAAGATGTTGTTCTACACAGGGGTGCAACTAGAAAAATTTCTAGGGGGTGCTCATTTCCTCAAGTTTGCTCCTTGACCTGTTACTTACATGTACAAAAATTGTCTTCAAAATTTATTTACATATGTACATAATTATCCTCCTGCTGCATTGGGTAAAGAGTAATGATGTTTGTTCAGCTGACACACTGACAGGAATAAGGCCTACCAAGTTAAAATTATAAGTGAGAGTTCTAAAGCTGTTTATCATAATTTGAAGTTGTCGGCTCTCATTCAAGATAACAAGTTGAGAGAGGACAACTTCAGGTTATGATGTAAGAGCAGTATTTATTTGCCTTGGTTACGGATCAACAGCTTATGGATTAAGCGATAAGTTTTTGTAACTTTGATCAGTTTTATATGGACTTAATGGCTGAGCCAGTACTGTGAACATTCGTTGAATTAACACATTTGCTAAACATTTTTTAATATTTTAACAGCAAAAGCTCTTTATAGTTTGAACGGAACCCATTATAAGTTTTTAAAAATTGTTTGGAATTATTTGTGTCATCTTCCTTGTTCCTAAACTTTATGATTCATTGAGAAGGCAACTTTGAGCCTTACAGAAGTTACAAAACTAAGAGATTCAATGTTTTCTGCCTTTAGCATCTACAGAGAGCATTGATATCTTCAGTTTCAGAATAATGGTGACTGGTCATTTATAAGCTATTCATTATAATAGGAAGTTGTTGTCTAAAAGGATGGAAAAATACAAACCACACTTGTAATTACGCCTGCATTTCAAATATCCAAATGTACATGTACATGCATTTTTATATTTTATATTTGATTCGATTTATTCAGAATATGGCTAAGGGATTGGACAGTTTATCGTTGGGTGAAAGGGAGCAGCTTCCGCTGTTTGGGATTCCAATTTCTGTGAAAGAGGATTTCAATCTGACTGGTTATTCATCTACTGCTGGATTATCGCAGCTAATAAGGAAGAAGTGCACTTCTACGAGCGCTCTTGTTAAGGTAGACCTATCTACAACAGATCCAGATAGACTGCATTATAAAATTTTCAAAAGACCCTACTGACCTTATATATTAATGTGCATAAAGTATTCACTATTCGCTGCTGATCAGTCACCGTGAACTTTCTTATTGTCATTAGACATGCTTGAGTAAATTAAAAGAGCTTTCACACTATCCCATAAACTGACTGACAATAGCAATTTTTAATGATCTAACAGGATTTTGGCGGTCGATGTAGCCAAATAAAGCAAATAAATAGCAAATGTTTTGGATTGCAACTTTCCACAGCGCTATCAAAAATCATAACGCAGTTGGTTCTATCTGTATTAAATGTGGTTTCTGCGTTAAATGAGGCTTTTCTTTTTACGGTGGTATAATAATACAAATATTTAACATAAAAATCTAACCGGTAGACCAATTATTATTTTTTAGGCAAAAAAAATCCTTGGCATGTGAAGGCCTATTTAACATTTATTAATGATTTGTGGGCACAGTGCGCAATATATATAGTGATTGGAATGCTAATTCATCAAAATAGTACATGTATATTCTATTTTCAATTGATAACGAAATAAGAATGCTCTGGATGAATTTCTTACTTTTATTATACAGTCACTGGTGAGTGCTGGAGCTATACCATTTATAAGGACCAATTTGCCCCAAACTATGATGTCATGGGGTGCTCACAACCCCATTTATGGACAAACAAGAAATCCACGGGACGTTAAACGATCACCTGGTGGATCCTCAGCTGGTGAAGGAGCTGCCATTGCTGCCGGAGCATCAGTGGTTGGTCTGGGATCTGATATTGGTAAACCCTGTCTCTCTGATCTATGCTCGAGAAAATTTTCCTATACAATCCAGCAAACAAGATGCCCTGTACAATTTCCATTTGAGCCAAAAATACACGCATAACTAGACTGTACAATCTAGTTATGCGTGTATTTTTGGCTCAAATGGAAATTGAACAAGGCAATATAACCGTGGTATGTATGTCTACATACTATGTAGACATACATACCATGATTATATTATTCTACTGCAAGCCACTGACCATTTACCACCAGTACAAAAGGAAGTTGCTACTGATGCACACCAATGTAATTCAAAACTGTAATTCCAGAAAATAGTGAGCATGTGCTAAGCTGAAATTTACAACAATGTTGAAAGTTGTTCATATTAAACTTATTTGTATTTTACTAGCTTTTTACTGCCTCATCTCATCTTGTGCCAGTTGTACTACCAGTGTATAATGCTTTCTTTCCTTGCATTACTTTAGGGGGCAGCATACGAGTTCCGGCAGCATGGTGTGGCATAGCTGCTTTGAAGCCTACAGTTGACAGATTCTCAGCCCAAAACATGACAGACGTTGGATCAGGTCAAACTGCAGGTATTATGGACCTTGCCTATAATTGATGCATATTGCGCATGTAACATTCTTATAATAAAATTTACAGTAATTGGATTCAAATCTGCGACTGTTCGAAAATGTCAATTAGAAACAGAATGTTCCAAAAACGTACAAAGCCCCAAACCCCAATCCCGAAACCTTAATCCTCATTTTCTAAACGCTAATCTCTAATCCCTAATCTCTAAACTCTAATCCCTAATCTCTAAACTCTAACAGAATGTTTTTGAAACGTCCTGCTTCTACTTGACATTCGTCATTGTCGAAATGCCTCTTAAGGTTATTAAAGTGATATAGCAAGGATAATTATTGACACCTAAAAATGGTTAGATGAGCAAAAGACTATTTCTTTACTGTTGGCATTATTTCCTAATGCTATAGGTTGCAATGCACTGCAGCGACTGTGAACCATGTATTGTAGTTAGAGGTACTCCTGGGCTGCTTGCTCAAGATATTCAGGCATTAGTGAAAGTTACTCAAGTCCTATCATCTCATTTTCAATACAACGTAGACTGGAGAATCCCAAGAGCACACTACGACAATGAGGTATTTCAGGCTTCTATGATACGGTACTTTGTTTCTAACACTTTTACATTGACTGTGTTTGCTTGCACCTTTTATATTACTATCAGAGAAAAATATTGGAGAAAAACATCTTGAATAATGAATAAATACACAACGGCATAAATAAAAAAAATCTTGGCAAAATTCCATGTACAAATCGTAAATATATACCAGATAGGGCAACTCCAAAGAGTGTGGGTATATGATGTGAGGACCTTATGTTTAGCCAGGAATTATAACTAGGCTTGCGCATGTGTTTTACCAGAAATTGCAAGATTGTAGTATTTTTTAACCAGTTGTTTTCTTTATTTATTAGACTTGTTAACATAAATTTACAACACTGCAGTTTCTGTACCACTTTACTGTTATTATTTATTAGGCTTGGTAAGAGTTATCCGCATGACCTAATAACTGCTTACCAATTATTTTCGTTGCTTATCAAGCATTAGTTATTGATGCATTGCTACAACGACAATGATATAAAATATTATGGGTAGAAAAACAAGAAAGGTCAGTATTGAAACAAGGTCACACATACATTGTAGCAGTTGGGTGTGATGATTAATTTTTAACATAGATGAAAAACTGCAGAATTCTTTTTAAAAGATACATTGCACATTGTATTACGCAGTTTCAAAGATTAATCAATGCATCCAAATGCAGTATAGGTTTATGACTATTTTAAGGAATATATGTCCAGCAAACTGTTGACCATAGGCTACTCTTATCAATTGTCATCCACTCCTGCTACTGAGTCTGCCAAGAATGCAGTAACTAAAGTCATAGCGGAACTCAAATCTCAAGGCCACACGGTAAGCTTGTCTTCTAAACCATGAGCCTACGATGTCAGCTGACTAGTCCGCCATACATGTGAGGTGGTTAGCTGTGCCCAGCTACTCAACCTAACTACACTACATCCCTGGAATATTGCTACAACTCATTCTGGGAAGATAACTCTGAATTATGCAGTTTAGTTTAGTTCCCAATATTAATTATATATAGAAAAGTACAAATATGATTATCAGATCTTACTAATGAATTACACGCTTGCCATCTAATTAGAACTCTGTACATTCACTCAGTACTAACTATAGGAAACCTCTCCTAATATTCAGTTTTAGCTGTTGTTAATGCCTGCACCTCCTACTGTAGGTCCATGTAATAACATACAGATAATTTGAGCAGACATGGCTACTGTTTGGATTCAGTATACCGGATTGTCAATTTTTTTTGGAGTATTTTTTGAACGAAACTTTTTTGTGTTAAAGAACATAGAATTAGTCTCTACTCTTCAGTCGTTTTCTAAAAAGCATGGTAGCAAAATTTTAGCAACAAAGCGGTTCCCATGTATGTAGTAAAGTACCATTACTTTTTACAGGTCATGGAGTGGAACGTACCAAGGTTTGGTGATGCACCGAGCAACTTACTGCTGAATTCCTTTTTTGCTGATGGTGGCTCTTCAATCCTTGGAGTATTGTAGGTTGCATACAATTACAATCTACAATTTAAACGTGTTTCATGTAGGTATAACTGTCCTTGTGAACCAAAAATGCAGTGTGCTAGAGATATCACCATGAAAGCTGCAATTTGATGCTATTTTTTCATCCTCTCTTTTACATGTAATTCTACTTACATTCAGGAAAATTTGTGAGAAGTTTACTGTCGAACTAAGGTACTGCAGCTCGCCCAAACAGCCTAGCCATACAGCTGTTTACAGCTATAGGTTGACCGTGGTTATATATAATAATTGCAGTGAGGTCAACAAGTTCAAAATTTTGAACTTACTGACCTCACTGCTTGCCTAGTGTAGTTATTATATTATATAAAAAAATGTGGTTCATCACTAACGCTATATCTGCAGAACATGATATTAATATTTTCCCATTTTTTTTCAGGGAGAATGATGACATCTCATACACGATAAAGCAACTTGTGTCCATGTTTGGTTGGGCTGGGTGGATAAAATGGAAATTAGCTTGCGCTCTCAGCAATCTTGTATGTAGTCTACAGAACATACAGTGTTATCGCTAATGATGTTTCTATGTTAAATGTGTTTGCACATACAGTGTACATGTAGTGTATAAACCAGGCTTGCTCTGCGTATTTTTGTTGTGTCCGGCTGGGTAGCTGAGGTACAGCCGTACAACGTGCAAAGCAGAGTACAGAGAAGTGAGTCAGAACTGACCGACTAAGCGGAATGCTAGGAGAGAAGCTGATTCAAACAATGGGCGATTGTACAGACTCCTTGAGTTGCCGTCAAGGTCTGAGTCATGCAATACCGGGTCATGTTGAAATGACTTCTATAGCTAGGATGGGGCTAGCAAAAGCGGTACCTACAACTGTAGAGAAGGGTTAGGCTGCTGGCTCCTGATACCAATCATACCGACCTACATTGAATATTTACAATAAAACTATATTCTTTTTCTTTACACAGCTACCAACCAGTACTTTCAAAAAACATTTGGCAAGTTACAACAGTTACTATGGCCAGAGAGATGTGAGGAAATGGTTTCAATTAAAAACAAAACTGGAGGTTAGAAGTGTAGCATAGTATTTATTCAACTGACTATCTACTCAGTAGATAACACAGTTTTTCTATAATACCAGATCATTCTACCTTATTATGTGCAGCAAAGAAGACTATTATTTAGTTGATGTGCAGGTGCTGTAGACAGATTTGTGGCCATTGTAGAGATATAAGCAAGTTTGGTTGGATGACTGGAGAGAGAAAGGTATGGAAGTGCTCATAACCCCATCAGTACCAGTTCCAGCAGAGCATATTGATGAGAAGGGCAATGCTTCAGGTAACACCATGATGCTCAAAAGTTAGTGACATTCAGTGTTCTATAGTACAAAAATGTAGTTGTTCTGTTGTTGTAGGTAGCTTTGTCACAACTTTGAGGAATACTGCCATTATGTGCCAAACCATATACGATGTTTTCTTTCTCTCTCTCTGGATGTGAAGGGCTAAAAGTTGTCGACTTGCATATACATGTACAATGTACTTTACTTACTTACAATGTAGAATAGCTGATATCAAGTTGTATAAAAGGAATGTTTTAGCTATATTCTACATATTATGTCTGTATCTAGAACTGGGAGCTTCAACTGGGATAATGTTATTGTGACATATCATAGCAATAAGCAAGTTTATAACTTGAATAAATATAATATTTACAATAGTAAGTATGTTGATTATACTAATGATATTGAACAGGCATTGGATCGTATACCTACCTTCTTAATATGGTGAACTTTCCTGCTGGAGTTGTTCCCGTTGGTGAGATTACTGCAGAAGACGAAGTCAATGACCTAAGATGCTATCCAGAAAAGGGATCTAAGAACAGGAGACTTCAACAAGTAAGCGATGCTATAAAGCCTGGCCTCCAATTGGTAGTAATAGTTACACAATGACTTATCACCATAGCCATAACAAAATGAGAACCAGCCAATGGTGACCACTGAAATGAACTGATATGTTGGACATTTAAAGTCCGATCCCAAGCTCAATTAGAAGTGATTAGTATTGCATGCAATGATAGCTGTCTGTTATAACTTTTTATAAGCGCGATAAATTCATGAACAAAGAGGTACATGTAAATGCAGTAACTTTGCTCATATTTTCACTGTTAGGACAGCCGCCACTTCTCTCTAGAAGATAGGGATTTATTGTACATGTATGTCACTGAGTTAGTGGTGATGTGTTGCAAGTCAAATAAATTGCAGGCTAGTGGCTGCATGCATTTTAACATTCCCATATTGATAATTCCAACATCAGTATACATCTACACTGCTCACCGGCGAAGCTTCCTTTTTAAGGTTGCTGATCTGTGTAGTGGTAGCCTGTTTTGTTCACTGTTGTAGGCAATTAAGTGCTATAAGAAGTCCTGGGTTCAAATCTCAGTCAGGGAGTGCTCAAAAGTCAAATTCCCTGCATGAAAACATTATATAAGATATAAAGCGGTATTATAATTATATGTTGCATTGTAGTGCATCAAAGGAAGTGCAGGTTTACCTCTCAGTGTACAGTGTGCGACACTTCCTTACAGAGAAGAAACCTGTCTCAGGGTAATGAATCTCATTGCCAAAATTAACCAATACGATGGCGACTGCATCAAAATTAACCAATAAGATGGAGACCTGTATCAGAATTAACCAACAAGATGGAAACCTGTATCAAAATTAACCAATAAGATGGAAACCTGCATTGATGGAATGATAGCACAACATGTCAGTGTCAACCTGCAAGAACCTTGCGAGCTCTATGTCATGTTAAATGCAATAAAATCTGAGGCTGTACATGCAATTATTGACCATTCACTCCTAATGCTTGAATTGATGACAAGAATTATTATTACATAGTTACAATGTAGATACATTTACTTCATAGACAATGACTAGATTTATAATCACTCCATACAGATCAAATTACTCATTATGGACAGCGATGCCAGTATAATCTACATGTTTTATTTTATATTTCAAAGATTGCGGTTGTCAGTTGAAAAAACTAGACTGCAATATGACATGAGGGGGCTTGACTAAATAACTTACCTCTAAGTAAAGAGAGACTGAAGTTAGTTGATATTCTATACCATTATGAATAATAGACATATCAGCTAACAATAACTAATGTGTAAGGGTATAACAACTCTATTTCAAAAAATTAATAAATGTAGTCAGGTACTATTAAAAAAAGTTACGATCACACTATACCAACCAAATTATCAAAATTTATTTATAATATTTGCTCACTACAGACACTAATGCCAGTATAAATTTTGTTTTATTTTTCAACTGTGCAGGTACATGAGAGGCTGTGAGCTCTGACACTGCCATCTTCACTGGTCGACTAAGCGTAGCACCAGTCCACGACTAAGCGTAGCACCACTACATCTGTACCATCTATTAATATCAAGCAAATAGCAAACATCTATTTTGCATAAACATTGGTATTGGACTCATGGTATGTGATATTAGCGTATTACCACATAGCTCTATGACGCAGGACATCGAACAGACCAAAAATTCGTCACTTGCCTAGACAAAAAGCAGCTCACCGTTTTGTTGTAGGATGATGCTCGGTGGGCCTAAATAGAGCACACAACCTCTCATGTAGCTACATCTTTACCATTTATCATTTGAGAAAATAGGATATGATATTTTATGATAGCACAATTTTCTTCTTGGACTTAAATAAATTACTTACTAGTAAGTAAGTAGAAGAAGCCTATGCATTAGTACATATTTTAGACTATTAAAAAGTGTGTAAGATTGTTTGTTTTTTACATTATATACAAGAGAAAAAATGATTCTATTAAAAATGTAACACAAGTTGCCATTCTTTGACTTGTCTCAGTAACTTATTGCTGGCCCTTCTTTTCATCAACACACTCTGTGAGAACTCAGTCAATATTTCATTTAAAAGTTGCTTTGCTCGTTCAATGCACATCGAAAAGTAAAATAACCAAAATACTATTGCATAACACTTACTCTGAAAACTGTGCCGCCACGAAGTAATGAAAATAATTAATACTAGGAAAGGTTTAGTACGAAACAATTATTTGGCCAATCCAAAAAGTTTTTATTGGTGAAAAGATTCGAAGACACTTGCATATAGTACTCATTTTCAGCTTGTACAAAGTATACATGTGACTTATTCTTTTTTATCATTAATATTATTCTTATACTTTTTTCTGCATGATACCACATCCACTCATTCAGTAAAATACTGCTTTATCCCAAACATCTAGTAGTAATGGCTTAAGAATTGTAACTGCATATATTTTCCTATCATTTTAAGATTGACAAATGAAATATTGTAATGTTTTTGAGTATAGTTACATACGAGTGCCGATAGGCCACTGGTATGGGAAGGGCTTGGAAGGTGGTAGAGGCCGACCAAGTAACCTTCTGCTCATTACATAAAGAGTGAACAGTTATTATATGTGCTCTTATTGGTGTGTATCAGACGTAGGCCGATGCCGAGACTCATTGGAGCTCGGGACCGACGTAGGTCTTGTAGACTTTATACTTCAGAGGAGTGCAATGAAATATCTGGTATTCTAGGATCTTAAGCCCGACGCTAGAATCATATAGGATGGGGATGAACTCGAGCCGTATGGATCTATGGATCCGCAGGTAGAGTTACCCGCCTACAAGAGAAAGCCTCTATGGGTTTGAGTTAGGAGATGTTGCTTTATTAGAGCGCAATCAACAACTGATTTCATACAGAAAATGTGCTGCCTTATATACTAGTTCTACTTCCGGCAAAAAGAGCGGCTGAGGCCGATAAGGTATCGGGTCCGCAACTGATGCAATAACATGGATGGTTCCGCCCGTCGTCACGTAGACAATAATCAGGTGATGATTACATAATTGCGAACATGCTAGGCAAGTATGATTAGTTAGCGATAGGTATGTGCCCAATACAATAGCAGTAAACCAGTACGACAATATGATTGGTTAATGACAATAATATATAGCACGCTATAATACGTAGGTAGTTGGATAATATCAGATAATACAGAAACATGATTGGTTGGTAAAAATACCATAGTAGATATAGGCATAGAAGGGATCAAACATGTAGCTGTAGCTAGTAACTAGTAGCTAGTAATGTCTATGCATTATAAGATTATTGTCAGTGTTTGGCTAGCCAAGGGAGGCTAGACACTAAGGCTACATGTCAGTTTATAGTGTGATGGACCTTGAGACTCTGGGAGTTGCTTGTCCACTACACAGCGTTGTTCGTTTCACTACCAATATTCACATGTTCAGGAATACTACAAGATAAATAAAATGTGAAGTAGAGCTTACTTACTTTTGAGCACGGATGCGATTTAATTTGCTGTATCTGCTTCACACTGTATAAAACAGAAGAATAGATAGGTGGGTCATGTATTGAAACATGAGGGCTTAGTGAAGGATGTCATTGAAGGAAGGATGGAAGGGAAATGACCCAGTAGGAAAAAGAGAATAATGATGATAGATTATATACAAAATAGAAAGAAATATCATAGTTTGCAGAGCTAGGCGGAAAATAGAGAATTTTGGAGAGGAGGAGATTGAGGGACCTGCCTGAGGCAGAACACACAGAAGATGAAAGCAGAAGATTCTCAGTGCACAGTAATGAAGCAACACAGATGTGTGCAAACAGATATTTTTTGTCTGTTTTGAATGAAGTGTCAAAGGAAAGCAATCATGTTCTACATTTTGCAGTTTTGATACATAATGTTCGAAGGTCTGTTTGGAAGGCAACAAAGTGGCCTCCTTGCAATAAACAAAACTAATTTCCATAAGATGATTGGCTTCCTAAGGGATCATCCAGTCTTCTAGAAGCATCAATTAAGCATTTACCTCAAAACCTACATGTAGCTACACTTGCAGCTAATAGTTAACTACACTGTAGTTATACATAGTAACTCTACCAGACTTGCTGCAGGATGAATATTGTATTTTGAGCTTATCCATTTTGCTGAAAATCTAGTTTACTATTTATACCAGCTGGCTGTGTAGGTAGGCTGTTATGCTGCGGTAGCTCTAGTGCTACAACACAGAGAATGCATATTTTTCATAATTTACTTTGTAGTGCTGCTGCTGAACTTTCTATCGTAAATTGAGCTCATTGACATTGAAAAGTGGTTACACTCATTGGGTACCTACTGCTCACAGATCAGTAGTATGAGGTTAGTAGAAAAATGTCTTCATACTACAACTGGCAGGAAAGTAAAATTGCTGCACCTGTTCAGATCACTGTGTATAAATAATGCACAAAATCCAGTGTAGTGTCTTATTCATCAAGCATTCATGTTGAAGTAGGCCTGCACCGGTGTTGCCTCCCCACTGATATTCGGTTTTTGGGGTGGTGGTAATCAAACACCGGTTGACACCGGTTCTCTTGTGCCTGGTCTTATTCAATGTCAACCGATGCCAAATTTGGATCGATATACCGAACCACACCGGACCTCTTGATCCTGGTCTCAAGTGGTGTTAGACGGTGTCAACTTTGGTTTGATATACCGAATCGAACTGGTCCAGGAGCTAGTTTGCCTAATAGAGTTGTCCCATCATGATCGTTCAATACAAGGGAACAAAAATTCTCAACACTTTCTTGCAACATGAGTTCATGCCAATCATTGTTTATTTTATTTTCAGATATGGCAGGCAGACAGGGCTTCATTAAAACATAGTATATGTATATTATTTTTATTTAAGTGGCTATTGGGTTAATGCAAGTAATCAGTGCTTACTCCTACTCCAAGATTTTGTATTTGCCCATGTAGTCTAGTAAGTCTTAAGTTGCATTGGGTCTTACTTCACCTATTTTATATAATTTTAATAAATATATTAAATATAAAAACATGAGGCTGGACACACACCCAACCAACTACATATAATTTATTAGATTTATTACTGATTGTGACCAAATTACAGAAGAAAAACAGCAAACATTGTTTCCACCTCACTCGTACCATTGACACAAAAAGATAACAAATTTAGAATTACATGGGCTAACTTCATATCACAAGAGAAAGAAGAAACGCTAGCATAGTTGCATATGATGTAATGATAATGTAGGAAATCTTTCTTGCAAGCTTTCTTGATAGATTGCTGATTTGGTGTAATTCAGTGTGTCCACCGATTGAATCTAGCAGATTTGTCTTCAGATTGGATATTACGATGGCTCAGTCCGATGAATTCTACCTACAAAATATTGATTGAACATTAGTATTAGCTTATTTTAAATAAATAAAGAGCTGGTGCTTACCAAAAGCATAACTACACAACGATTTTAAATTTAAAAAACCATAATTAATAATGATTAACTATTATAAGCATTGTAGCTATTCTTAGTTACAAGCGATTATAATCAAATTTAAACATTAGTAGTAGATTAATTATAATATTAATATAATAATTAATCCAATGGTATGTTTAAATTTAATTATATTATAATAATCCATTATATTCGATCGTATACTACTATTCTATTTCAGCACACTATTCATGAACAAAGCAATCATATGCAAACGATAGAATATAATATACGCAGAATCTGCTAAGGTACGTAATTATTAATCAATTTATTATAATTTAATAATAATTATTACCTCCACAACATTGATAATCAATCACAGCCACGATGGCAGTTAATGTGGAAACGGATAAGCGAAGGTATGCAACCTAGTTTGAAGTGAGGTAAACAAAAACACGTGATATTAGACCGCATGAATATTGAATGACTACTGGCATAGCGATCCGGTTCGATAACATCGAACTACACCGAACCATCGGTATATCGTTTGTGCACGGTGCCGGTACGATTCGGTGCATAAAAAATTTGCCGATGTGTAACACCGAGGGTTCACACACCGTTTACATCGTTTAAAACCGAAACACCGTGCAGGCCTATGTTGAAGACCACCCCTGCCCTGTTTCAGAAAGAGCAGCTGGATTCCAGTAGAGTATGTTACCACATTATCCATGTCTGTCAATACATTCTGAAAATACCTGCAAAACTGTTCGGACTCTCCCAATAGATAAAAGTAATGCATGTAAAGTACCTTCGTGCCTAGGCCACTAAGGTTAGAGCCAGGCAGGAGCCAGGTTTGTACAAGGAACCCAGGCAGCCATAGCAATAACATTTACTGTGTGTATATCATTGGTACTGAGAAGTTTTATTTTTTGATCTTCTGCCAGAAACATAAAAAAGCCATGATGCCAGAAAGTCAAAAACATTCCAATTATTGTCTATACTGTCTAACTGTTCTACTAAATGTAAGCTATATATAGACTGGATACAAATATCAAGTACACATACCCCTTCCTCCCCCCTTGCTGAAAAGAAACCACAGAAAAAAGTTACAATAGTTGCAAGGATTTATAAACCATGTACAAATACTTTATATAATTTCACATTGTCAACATCAGAGTAGTATTGCACCTGCACAAACTGCCCACCAATAGCAGGCTTGCACGTGAGCAGTGTCTGGTTTTGCTGCAGTGCGCCAACGTGGAAGTTACAAAGATTGCTGGTGTCACCTTCTTTGTAAAACACTTGCTCTTCTTCAGTGGCTACTGTGACAGCAACGTCCTTTATCTCGGTCCAAGCAACTCCTGAAAGCCATTTAAATTACAAATATTACTACAAAATTTAGACAATGCTATTACTACAAATGCAGCCATTCATGTATTTTATCAGAGTGTTCTTTTAAAATGGAATCATGAAAAATACTGAAGTATGACATGAATAGTTAAAATTTTGACACATATGAGTTGCTGAAAACGTGTTTAAATAATAAAATAGTATTCAAAATTTTTGTGATCATCAGCTCTGCATTCTTTTCATTTTGAAACTTTTTTTATGCGTGGGAGGTCTAAGTGTAGAAACACAAATAGATTTTTGCCGGTAGCATAATTAATTGACGATTTTAAACCTTTAACTTTACTCAAATGGCCAGCCACCATTACAGAACAAAATTTTATCAAATAGGCTACAATGATTGAGGTGAACAGGTTCAGCAACTGCTCTTTTATAGTTTAATTTCTGAGCAAATTTTTTTCTTGAAGATATTAACAAAATAAAAGCTGAGAATAAGTCCAGAAAGACAATTTATGCTTGCCCATGAGTCAATGGCATGCATATATATATGGACAAGCATTTGTTATGTTAACTATTGTAGTAGCCACCCAACTCAAAGTCAATGTGACTGTGAGATGCTAAGCTAGGCCTGCATTCTTTTGGCAGGCATTAGTTCAGTTAAAATATTAACCCAGAGAAGTACAGAAGGAAGGATAATTTCACGTTCTAATGAACTTGCTGACTTACCTTTAGAAGAAGTCAAGATATTAACGGCCCAAATGCAATGATGTTCTATTAAATCTACTCTCCACCATGACTTCGAATTGTCTGTCTCCAACGGTATTTCATCTGAGCCAGAAGACAGCAACTGTACCTTTCCTAGATGAATCAGTGACAGCATATGATGGCATTAATGTTTATCATTTTCTAAGAGTAGAGAAATCGAAAATGGCCTGAATAGTTCATTGGTTTTCTCTATTCTATATTGCGTGATTTTAGCTTTATTTGGAAGGTGAAGTCAAAAGATATAAAGCTATGAATGTTCAACTTCTCAATTTTGGAACCTCAGAATTATGAGTTCAAGTCCCAAACACTCATGTAACTAATGACCTATAAACTCAAACCTAACATCTGTTAACCTAGCACCTGTTATTCTAGCACCTGTCAACCTCGCACCTGTTATTCTTACCTATTGGTGAGTTAAATAGGCGACAGCAAAAATGGTGATTTACTCTGCTGATTGACTCAGCACTACTCGGAATCCTACCTATATTGTAACCTTGCAACTTGTGTAACTAATGAATGAATAAGTATCTAAATAATATTATGTAACCTTGTAACCAAATAAATTGAGTTACTAGCAAGGGTAGGATTCTGAGTCGTATGATTGACTTTACTGATTTACTATGCTGACTGACTGACCCAGAGCAAGTGATGTGTTGACCTTCATGTTAGCTTGTAGATACACTTCCCCGTCTCCAGCAGTTAGATACAAGTTTGGATTAACACATGAGGTCACCATACATCCAGTTTCTGTTGAGAAGCCGATTCCAAAACACCGAGTGTTATGAAGACAATGCATTAGACAACGCCTTCGTGTGTCACTGTACATTGGTTTGCTCATGAACGCTACGTCTGATGTCCCCTTGTATCTTTCCAAAGTTCGTTGTTGAATCCTTGAGGTGTCCAAGACAAATACTCCGTCTGCCAATCACAATAGTCAATGTTATACAATTACACGCATGCACATGTTTTGTTGCAAATGAGAGAATCTTTTATTCGAAATATAATATTTGTGTGTAGATGAAGATAATATGTCTTAGTTCAGTTTATCAAAAAGTAGCTGCTCATTGTTGAAGATTTGCCAATCTGTTTGTTTATTCGTTTAACATCAGAAAATCTTAAATATAAAATTTAGATTTCGCAATGACATACGAAATCGTGTTCAGTTTATGATAAACGTTTAATA
Source organism: Bugulina stolonifera (assembly GCA_935421135.1). NCBI lineage: Eukaryota > Metazoa > Bryozoa > Gymnolaemata > Cheilostomatida > Bugulidae > Bugulina > Bugulina stolonifera. The sequence continues at coordinate 8,833,348 of OW285194.1, forward strand.
ACACTTTGATTGCACCTTCAGTAAAACAAATGTATATTTATCCGCCTTAACAATCACCATGTCTCAGTCACAGAACATAAACCAAACCCATCAACTGGTCATCTGAACATTGACATTGCCATTTAACACCAAATAATATTCTTCAGATATTTAGGAAATTAGAAGTAAAGTATATTGTATATATATACAATTACACTCATAACCTAATTTATGCTACTTGTAACAAATTCAAACAGGTTTGAGGCTGTAAGCATTTGACACATCACATCGTATATAATTTTTAAGGGTTGACATCTTTGTTCCTTTTTATGGCACACATAGAAACAGCATGGTTATTTCCTTTCTTCACAAAACTGGCATTCCCGTAGCTACATATTACACAGAAAGGTTGGAATCTTAGAAACTCACTTGGCTTGCAATCTATTCCATTCTCTCCCTTGTATCCACTTTTGCATTTACACTTGAACCCTCTGATTAGATCTATACACTTCGCATTCTTTTCACAGTTGTGCTCTCCTGTACTGCATTCGTTAACGGCTACAACGTCCTTAATCGACTAAAGTAACTAATTCAACACCTTTTTTAAACAGAGAACATGTACACAGCTACATAGTGATAGCAAATGTATGTACATCAAATAATACTATGCGTAAATCTTAGTTTCCACAAGAGTTGGATGCCTAGTTGTCAGGTAAATCAATTGAGTACTATCATGTATTTTAGCATTGAAATAGCCATGGTGTAAAACGTTGTTTAGACTTGTTATTGTGGAAGTAGCGAGGCAAGTTGATGTAAAGGAATCAACAAGTAGAAGCAAAGTTTCTATATACCAAGTTTATCCAGCAAACAATGCGCATAGTCATTTGCCGTGGTTCTCTCGCCAAAATGAGCAAACCGTTGCACTTTAACGAGCGCCCATCCTGTGGCCAGACACTTAGGCTATAGAAATATAGGTCGGCAATAGTAGTTGACAGTCTGCACAAAGAGCGTACTTTTACCCTCTTTGGTTTACATGAGGCATAAATAGTCCAGACCACGTGATCAGTAGGATGGCTCGAACTTTTTGGGCTTTTTTCCTATATTTTTGCTCTTCTAAATGCTTGCATATTCTATTGATGCTATCGGTATAAACATTATGTATTCTGAAAATAATAGGCTAGCATTACAAGTACTTTTAGCCAATCTCAGGGCAATTTTTTCGCCAATCTTGAGAAGACTCCATTGTTTTATCGGTAATTTTTCGTTGCCGCTCAACTACTTTGAACTAGGCCGCTTATTAGGTCAGATTTCGCGCGATGCTATTGGTGTATAAAGCCGTGGAACAACTTATTAGTTCTATAAACTTTGGTAGAAGTGTATTAAGCCTCTTTGATAGGACCATCTTATAAGGCTTACCTCCATTTTTGTCTGCTTCAATTGCCACCTTACTTATCCTTATCAAATCATTATCTGCATTGTCTCTGCCATACGCCTATAATTGATACTCAGTGGAATCATAAACAACGGAACAGTAGAACTTTTTGGCTCTGCTAAAATAACATAACGCTATGAATTATACCAAATCGAACACACAGAAATTCTAATCCAAGTGGACTGCCCTGACCGCAATAAAAAAATCTATTTTACCAGGCAGTAGAGTTCCTATATCACTAGAGGATTTGCCATCCATCTGCAACAAGAAACTAAATCTTGCACTGACCTCTAAGTAGAAGAGTTGAACTGGAGCAGTGAATAACTCTGTGATGTAAAGCCCAGCATCAAGGTAAGTAAGAGTCAAGGTTTGGTATAGTTCTCCAGCTAGGAACCGAATACGCAACTCTTGAAAGCTCGCCGTTTCTCTCGGTCCTGAACATAGTGCGTACGCATGAGAAGGTTCCCCTAAAACAGTTTCAATCAGTCTATTATGCATGTAGTTGGATTGATACTAGACAGTTGATTATAAAATTATTTACTAACAAATTTTTTGTCTACAGGAGAATTGCCTTAGGAAAATACTGCTGTGGATGTGTCCCAAACGGCCCAAGGTTTGAACACAAGCCACCGACAACTTATCAAGCAATGTAGAATGGCTACCTAGCCTCAGCATTCCATGTGCCTAAACGGTCTCAAGCTTGTAGTTATGCCTAACTACATGTAGCTATTGCACCAGCACAACTCCAGAAATGTAAGTATAAAGTATAAGTATTTTAAATGATCCTCACAGCTTGAGGTCGTTTATTACAATACATGCTTGTACTGTAAGTGCTATACTAGCTGACCATAATTCGTTCACTCTGCAGGATTGAATTAGCATAATGCAACAACGCATAGTGCTAGATTTATTCTTTATGTTTAGGTCTAAAAATGTAACAAGTGAACTTGAAATAGTAGCATGAGCTACTGCACCGCGCAATAAGCAAATAAAACTTCTCAATGGGTACAACAATGAAACTGTTAGAACCCCGGAACTACACCAACTTAACTTCAGAAGTTGCATCACAGTGGAATTTCAACTGATCCGGAAGATTTTTAACGGAAAAAAGAGTCAAAAATTTGAGCCACATGTTCAGTGCTCATATAACTGTTTAGTGTGCACTATCTAGACTTACCTGCAAATGGATTTGGTGAAGCAGTCTCATAATCTACTTTATCAGAATCGTATCCAAATTTGAATTCACAGTCGACCATGCTTTTTCCTGACAAGTAAACAAAAGCCAACTTACATAGTTAATAAATTATTTGAATTTCCTTTCGACATTTAGTTAATTTGTTAGTGTTTCCAATCCAAGTGATATTCTGCTGCACGATCAAGGTGATTACTAATCTTGCAATGGTTCTAGTTGATGAGTTTCTGTATACTAAAACATCATGATACTCTAAATTTATACAATTAGCGCAGATAACCCACTGGACAGCTCAGGATGACTTTTAATTAGTGATTGTAAGAATTTAAATATACATGTACATTCAAATTGCAAGTATAAACAATTTATAAAGGTAGTATTTTACATTAATATTCCCAGCATATCAGACCTGGATAGTATAACAGGCAAATATGGCCACTTCAATATCTGTAACAGGCAAACAAATACTGAAACATCTGTAATAACCGGTTATAAAATACTATTAATTCTTGCTAGGTGCAGCAGTGGAAAATTTGCATAGCCTTAGTTTCTTGTTTGTAGTAGGAAATTGAGATAAGAGTGGTCAATCAATAAAATGATGCTTCCGTTTTGGCTTAGAACAAAGGCTATCTCAAATTTCTGCACCAACACTCTACATATTGGATACCTGCTATGCGAACTGTATTGTAACCACTAGCACTAAATACAATCGTGTAGGATCCTGCTTGGGGGTCAAGGAGCTTTATTTGGTAGGAACTAGTTAGTGAAACCACCACGACAAAATTGGTGTCAGTTTGCATTTCAGTGCCTAAAAATACAATCCAGATAGTAATGCTTAAACAGGGTAGGTTCCCATATACCACTAGATGAATGTATAAATGAAGTGGGTATAAATAGTATGCATTTGAATGCTAACTGATTGCTTTAAATAAGGATAATTCGCTATAATAAGAAAAAGTTTATCGCCCATGTGACTGTATAGGCCATTTTAGTCAGTTGAAACGCTAAATATCTCAGCTACTGGTAAGCTTTTGACCTTGACCTTGACCTTGAACAGATTGTTTCTATTAGGACGAAGAACACGGCAGGTTGGTTTGAAAATTTAAAGATATTAAAATTTCCAAGATTTAATATACATTTGCTACCCCTTTTTATTACGCATAATATTATATATATAATGTTACCATCTGGTTTATACAGTGTTAGCAGCCTGCAGGAACCATGGAGAAAAATAACAACGTCCGAAAGGTGGTCATCTAGTGTAAAATTATGCGACTTATCAGTTGAAGTTAAGGAAGATGTTAGAGACACGACATCTACATCTCTGGTGTCTGAAGACGACTTGAGGGAAAACCTGCTCAGGATTGAATTTATAGTCTGAAATGATTAAAGATATAAAGTCATGTATCTTGAAGAGTTGCAACTGTTCATATTATGTAACTTGCTAAAACCAGAGCATGGTTTTTGTACAATAATAACCATTCCTTATGCCAGACTGAAGTTTGCTTTAATCACATTTTGGTAATATAGTAGTAATTCCCTAGTCAAGCAGCCTTGGCTTGGCATGGTTGGTCTTACTGTGTCCATGTACATCTTACTATATATATTATAGCAAGCACACTTATTCATGCAGTAGGTCTCAAAGTTTAGTTTTTTGAACTATTACACAAAAATGGATAAACAAGAGTGTGCCTAGTAGCTAGTACAGTATTATAAGACCATTACTAACATATACATGTATGTGGTTAGCAGTGGATGTAATAACTGCAACCTGGCTAGGGCAGTACTGATATATAACTACAATATGATTACATACTGCAGAGGTACATGTAGTTCGGTATTATCAATTTATATGTCACATAGCCTCTTTTTCATTTAGTGTTTATTGAAGGCTGGGAAAGGTGTTGAGCTCAACATGCCTGTACTAATTACTGAGTTACTATAACTACCCGCCTACAAACTCTCAACTACCAGCATTAATTACTAATACTTGCACGCTTGTGCTAGATCTACATAATATAGGCAATTATATTTCATCTGCTCCATTAGTACAGTATATACATATACGTATATACTGTACGATTGAAGAGAAATATATCAGTGAGCTACTGGACCAAGGTAGTCGTCAATGAGAAAGACTCATTATAATAATCCAAATGCTCAAAGATTGAAGTTAAATTTAAGAGTGTGAGTAGTAATATTATTTCACACTTACAGCAGCGACTTCGGTTCGAGTCACTGACCATATTTCTCCAGAGCTCAGTGAAGCAATGTCTAAGTAGTTTGAATCCATGATTCCACCACAATTACCAGTAAGGATGAAGTATACCTGCAAAATATAATATAATACTATAATGTACATATGCATGTATTATAATTTATTTTGTTATGTACAAATGTAAATCCCTTGAATGTTCTACCTAGGAGTTGAACCGAATCACTAGACTTGTATAATTCATGAGAGCTTTGGCACAGCTCAGTACAGTTCGATTGCTTTCATAAGGAATTGTTCCTCCACAAAATTTGATGCAAAGGAAATGCTTTAGAGTTTAAATAGAATCCCCAGTGATTGGTTCAATTGACTCCATGGTTTATATTGCTAGCTAAATATACAAATGTATATACATGTATCAAAAAAAATTAATGCATGTATTTACAAATATTTTATCTGATTGGTCAAAATATGCAATATAAAATATAAAGGTATGCAACTAGTATAAAAACCATTCTTTCCCTTTATCTCTGTATATATATCTACATTGTATGTATATGCTACCATCAAATCTTTCTACCAGATAAACACTATGTTTATTACTGAGTTATTTCTTTTTACAGGTGTATGTACATGTATTAGTATATTTGGAGCCGCATGTCTTTGTACAAGTAGTTTATTAAACACAAGAATTAAGACTAGTTGATTAAATTCGAGGTTTGTTAACATCAAAATTTTTTGAAATGCGTCTTCAAACATGCTTTGCTGTAAAAGTTATGTAGTATGTAAATATATGCAATATTGTGATGGTACGCCAAGTCGTATCTTACATCTGACACTCATTATTGTGTGCATACATGTATATATCTGCTTGTACTTTACTCCTATATTGTTGTATATGATTATATGATTATATCTAAGTCTTTTAATGCCTTTTATACCCATGTACAAAGGCCCGACCTCTCAGAATCCATTGATATTCATTTTGTACATGAATTGGACCATTATAAGCAACTTTTGTAGAACCCGACCTATTTTGGGTCGGCCGTCGGGCTTCCGGCGGCCATCTTGTTGCGCAACTTCCGGACGACCACACGTCGTCTTTTCCCGATGTCACGTCGGCCGGAAGTCCTTATACTATATAAAGGGCACTGTTTTACTGTTCATTGTCTCAGTCTACACTTGGCTTTCAATAAAGACACATCTATACTTGATACAGAGACTTTCTCTTCCTTTTACTAGGTCATTCGCTTAGCGAACCGCCTACTAGGTCGAATTACTCTCTTTTATTGTATAGTCTGAAGGTCGGACTTGGGATCAGATGGGTCGTCTTTGGTAGTATTTGGGCTACTGAGACCGCTCGATCTTTCATGTAATGCGAAGTCCTATTACCACTCATAGGCACTTCATTTCTGGGTCGATAGTCGTCCAAGGACGACCGCACCAAATCACAGAAACCATTACATTGGTGGCAGCAGTGGGATTCTAAGGTCGTACTCTTACGATACGAAGTGAAGGAAGGTGACCTCGGCCTCGGGTAACCCGACCGACCTCATTCTTCAATACTTCTACGGCGATTAAGGACTCGGACCCGGGAACCTTGGATACGAGAAGGTGACAAACGCTAAAGTGCACCCATAATTCTCGTGGTTCCGCTGGATGTAGCCCGACCTACGCCGGATCTTCAATCAAAGACCGACCTCGGATCCAGAACAGATTGACGGTACTCAGTACGTCGACTAGGCCGACACGGCCTAACAAACCAAAGCGGTTTTACTCACTACCCGACACCCTACCGACATGGACCGAATAAGGAACCTGCTTCAGCAGGTGATGTACCAAGCCGAGCAGGACCTCAAAACACTCAGCTACAACGGACAAGAGGACGTAGAACTCTTCATAGAAGACTTCACCGCTATGGCAGAGCGTTGCAACTGGAATGACAGAGCACGCCTCATACGGCTTAGAGCCGCCCTACACGGGCCCGCACAAGAATGCGGCCGACCCCGATCAGTCGAAGAGATATTTTCCCGACTGAGGGAACAGTATGGGCTATCTGCCAGAGAAGCCCGATGGAAGCTGTCCACCCTGGAACAGCCAGCCCACACGTCACTCAGAGACTATGCAGCTCTCATCCGTAGACTGATGGCGACAGCCTTTGAAGGAGCACCCCCTGCATCTTTGGACGAATGGACTGTTGAGAAGTTTTGCCTCACAGTCCACAACCACGGCCTACGATGGTACTACACATGGTTACAGCCCGATGATATGGAGGAAGCACTGGAAACCGGAGCGGCCTTCCTACGTAACAAAGATGGCAGGACCAGTCCTCCAAAACAACAAGAGGAGCTTCCCGCTGACCTCCTACGGAAAGCCCTACACACCCTCCTACAGAAATGTCAAGAAGCGGATGACGGACCGACGGTCACACCGGAACCCGTCCCAGTAGATGACCCCATTCCTACTGTGGCCGACACAGACAACAACCTAGGAGAAGGTGGACTAAACCACAATGGTTGTCCACAGAGGCCGACGGACACATCAAGACTCGTCCCAGTAGATGAACCCATTCCTACTAGAGCCCAGCAAGGAGAAGGTGGACCACACCGCAATGGTCGTCCACAGAGGCCGACGGACACATCAGAACCCGTCCCAGTAGATGAACCCATTCCTACTGAGGCCAAACCTAAGAAAAGTGGACCAAACCACAATGGTCGTCCACAGAGGCCGACGGACACATCAGAACCCGTCCTAGTGGAAGGACCTATACCCACTAAGCCTAAAGACAAGAGTAGCCACTCCAAGCGGAAAATCCCACGTATGACTAGCCCATCACACTCCAGGCCGACGGCGTCACCCACACCCGTCACAGTGGATGAACCTATACCCACTAGGCCAAAACCAGGCAAGAAACGACTCCACTCAAAGCCGGACACAACCGAAGTGACCACAGATCACCCCCCAAGGCTGAAAGGACGACTCACAAGTCCCGCCCAGTCGGACCAGACCTCACAAGGCAAACCCGACCTGTCCTCAACTCAGAAGGACCAACAGGATCTGGCCACGTCCAGACCCGACACTAATCAGCAACTGATTCCCTCCAAAATTCAGTATACCCTGACGGACGACTTATCGTGTGTAGAACTGCCAGACACTACAGTCCAAGTCCGCGGCCTGAGGATCGACACGGAGCAAACCGTGCTGGACCAGACAGAAGAGCTACCTCTGAACCTCTCAAAGAATGTTCAAGTTTCAATAGCCCGACATGATCCAGAGGACGCGAAGTATCGCGTAGCCGACCTCCATGACATAATCCCTACGACGGAGATACAGTCTATACTGCCAGCAGTTCAAATACAAAGAGCGAAAAGTACTCTTACGGAATTCAGTATTGCCGAACAAGTTCAGCCGAAGATACAGATTGCCGAACTCTCGAAATCCCATGAAGCAGACAAGAAGCAATCGAAGGCAACTATTGCCGTGTTCCCGCGCTTATTTGACGAGTCGAACAAAGAAAATGTGCCTGAGGCATTGCCTACAATTGAGCCAATTGCTCATCCCTTGGCTAGTATAAATACGACAGCTCACAGACGAGTAGTCCTTTCTCGTCCAGCACTTCACCGAAGCGCATGTATCCCTACATGTGGCAACCTCTGCACTCTTCGTGTCACTGGTGAAGCTAACGACAGCACTCGTATCCTTTCTCATTCTTGTATGGACGAGACGGCTACTCCTTCCAGTATGGATGACTCCAATCAGCCTGTCCTCACAGCTGAAGGTAAGCAAATCTCAGTGTTACCAGTAGGGAACAAATCAGAATTAGAGGAACAACCCACACCTGTGGAACTGTCAGGCATGAATTCTCTCTCCCTCCCCACTCGGCATAGACCAGTCGGGACAGAGGAGGATTCCCCTGCACATTTCCACAGGAGAGAGCATGAGTTAGAAGGCGGAGGATACACATCAAATGAATTGTGTATTGTAGACGCATCTCCTGTACGGAAGACGCTCACTCCAGACGGCACGCCTCCACCTACTCCACCTCCTGTCACCTCTACCCTGAAGCAAGCTACAATTAAGCTGCACAAACTCACTGACAAGCTACCCATAGAGTCATCCCAGCATTCCGGAGCCACTAAACCGTGGATTAGCACCTTCACCCAGCAGGCCCGAGACGACTTGGCCAGAAGGAGTCAGCCTAACCTCAAGTGTGCAAAGTGTGGCTTCTCCGGCACCCATAAGAGACTGAATATACATATTTGGCAACACTTTGCCCGCTTCTACTGTCGCTGCGGACGCAGCTCAGTTAGCCGTGATGCACTAGGCCATCACTTCAGTCGGAGATCCAGTATCTGTGGGAAACGTCTCTTCCTCACAGACGGGCCCAGCTATGAGGCCCTCATGGAATGGTGGGGCGTAAAGGATCCCCCACCATTCCTACCATGTCGTCCTACCATGGACGGACAGTCGGGAACAAATAAGCCAGTCTATCTGCCTAGTACATCCTCCGCAAGGAAGCGACCTCCCAAAAGACGGCACAGTCCTTCGCCATCTCCAGAACGGACACCCGACTCCGCACCCTCTGATGCTACCTCCTCTTCTTAGTCGTCGCCTACCACTCCTGCTGGACCTTCTCCCTGGCGACCCCCTGCTAGTACCTCCGCTGTAAGTGTCGGCTCCCCTGGCCGACGCGGACGTCTACCCTCTTGGAAGACAAGGCCTGCTCCAAGGAAGAGTATGCCTGCTGCTCAGCCAGGCACTCTCTATGAAGGCTCTCCACTCAAGGTCTCATGTGCAGCTTCTTGTACAGCTTCTCCGGTTCTGCTAATCGAGCCACTGCAGTCTAGGCCAACACTAGAGGTCTCACCACACTGCTCTCCTTATGCTCCTGTCAGGGACCTACTCCGAGCCTCTCCAGACTCTCCTGCCGTCCAGTTCCCACCTCCTGCATCTCCTGTATTAACTCAGCCGAATGCCACACGTCCTGCATCTCCGGATCCGTCGCTCATGCAACAACTTGCTGAACTCAAGTCACGGATTCACTACCTTGCCAGCCGTCAACAGGTGGGGGACACCCTACGCCAACATCTGGAACCTCTCTATGCTCGAGAAATAGCTCTTCGCGGACTAGCCAACCAGCATCTAAACCACCCCCAACAGCTCCAGCTCGTACAAGCAGACTTGGATATAGTATCCAGAGAATCTACACTGTACCGTACGCTTCTTAACTTGACACTAGAGACACCCATGACCTAGTGTGAGGGGGCTATGTGATGGTACGCCAAGTCGTATCTTACATCTGACACTCATTATTGTGTGCATACATGTATATATCTGCTCGTACTTTACTCCTATATTGTTGTATATGATTATATGATTATATCTAAGTCTTTTAATGCCTTTTATACCCATGTACAAAGGCCCGACCTCTCAGAATCCATTGATATTCATTTTGTACATGAATTGGACCATTATAAGCAACTTTTGTAGAACCCGACCTATTTTGGGTCGGCCGTCGGGCTTCCGGCGGCCATCTTTTTGCGCAACTTCCGGACGACCACACGTCGTCTTTTCCCGACGTCACGTCGGCCGGAAGTCCTTATACTATATAAAGGGCACTGTTTTACTGTTCATTGTCTCAGTCTACACTTGGCTTTCAATAAAGACACATCTATACTTGATACAGAGACTTTCTCTTCCTTTTACTAGGTCATTCGCTTAGCGAACCGCCTACTAGGTCGAATTACTCTCTTTCATTGTATAGTCTGAAGGTCGGACTTGGGATCAGATGGGTCGTCTTTGGTAGTATTTGGGCTACTGAGACCGCTCGATCTTTCATGTAATGCGAAGTCCTATTACCACTCATAGGCACTTCATTTCTGGGTCGATAGTCGTCCAAGGACGACCGCACCAAATCACAGAAACCATTACAATATTGCTAAGGCATGCTCTGATCAGGGCTGTCTCTGGACTACATTGATGAAGTGTCAAACACTGAAATAGTACACTGTGTACAGATTGAGTATTAGATGCACTATTAATATACCTTTATCTGTTTCTCCTGTATAGCGTATTTGATGAAGGAGATCGACTCATTGTCATGTTTAGAGTTGGCATCACTGAAGAACATGGCAACAGAATGAGGTAGAGAATTCTCCAGAGCAAGCTTCAGTCCTTCAATGCCCAGCTCTGGACAATCCATGCCTCCCTGATACATAGAGGAAAGTACATGTAACACTTGTCACACATTATGTTTGCCATAAGAGCAGTTTTCTATGTTAACATGAATCCCAACGGTACTAGCATTGACCAGTATAGTTATATTTGTTTTCAAGCAGTAGGTAAGCATATGGAGTCTATCAATGGGAAACTAAATACTCTCCGTTTCTTAGTTGCATCACGACTTCAAGATGCACGGGTTTATTTTGTGCCACACGATGAAATACTTGTATGTTCACAGCTAATTATTATGTTATATTTAGCATATGATGTGTTTCTATACAAACAGAGATATGTGTAATTATAAATAATATAAAATTAGTAATTGTAAATGTAAATTTCATTACTATTTGTAAGTTAATCATATTTCATAAAAGGCATACTTGATGGAAGTATAAGATCCCAAGTGTGCACACTGCATGCAAGGGTGCACGCTGCACGCAAAGGGACAAACCTGCGTGCAAGGGTACACACCTGAATTCAAGGGTACACACCTGCATGCAAGGGTGCACACTGCATGCAAGGGTACACACCGGAATGCAGGCGTGCACAATGCAGGCAAGGGTACACACTTGAATGCAGTGTGCACCCTTGCATGCAGTGTGCACACCTGCAGTTGATAAACCAGCATACATACAGTATTATAAACAGGTGCTTGCAGGCAGTGTTCTGTGCATGCGATGGTATATCATGAATGACATGAATCATTAGTGTATCTTGCTTAGTGATAGTATCCTAACAACGTACTAGGGGCATGATATAACATAGTATTTTTCCATGAAATTTAATATTTAACTTGTTTAAATAAAAAAGAAACGTATGTCTTTAGATTAATCAGGTTGACTATTCAGATATCATTACACAATTTATAAAGGGTATTATCGATTTTATGGAACCTTGCAATCAGTGGCATCAATAAATAATACATTGATCTACCTCACTACATTGCCTGTTTAGGTGCACAAACTATTCAACCAGCAGCAAACTGCCGAATGTTGTCAGTCTTTTTATGTATTTTGTATAGTCCCACTAAAATTACATGTAGGCCTACATAGAGATTATTATCACCAGTACACACATAGAAGAGCGTAATCAAGATGAAGTAAGGAATATGTAGTTTATGACAAAATACGGCTCACATTTCTTTCATTGTGCTGTCTGATCGATCTAATGTAAGTGTGTTACAATAAAACCAAAGTGCCCAAAACAATTTTATTACTATTAGTTTCATGCTAAAGCACTCATCAGATAAAGTGGTAGAGTAATGTGTACAAAGTAGCCACTTTATACTGGTAAAGGTACTATGAAGTGCCTTACAGATCTTTAGAAGTGCCTTATATATCGTACAGATTTATGTTAATCCTATCAAAGTGGACAATATATTGACCTGTATTCAAATAAACCTACCGAAGGTGTCAGCCTCGTTAGTGCAGTCATCAGAACACTTCCATCTGCTGTCTTTGTAAGTGGACCATAGTCTTCAAAAAACATTCAGCAAATATTATACTATCTCAGTTACAATCAGATTGCCGTCTGAGTTTGAATTAGACACAGACCAATGCATGGATCAACAACTTGAAAGTTTCAAACATGTCAGTAATGATATTGTCGCAAGCTGCAAGTTAATAACTGATCACTTTGTAACTTGATTGCATAGAATGAATAAACTGAATGTTTTCCACAAATCTAGAGCAATAGCTAATTAGCCAAGTCTACATATAATCAGAGGGTGCCCAGGGCCGTTAAAGCTTGCAGCTATCAACCTGCTTAGATGTGGCAGAATGGGGTTATCTGGTTATGAGGGGAGGAAGAACCTTGTACCATACAGTCACATGACCTTCCAGACACCCTGTTTGCATGCTATACTCACCAGGGTCATTATACGGGACAAGTACATATTCAGTGACGTCTATCTCACCATTGTTCTCTCTCTGCACTATGTCATCCATGGCCGACTTTACCTACAAGTATCATGAACACTTTTTCTATTTTTGTTGACTTAGTTACATTTTATGTTGTTGCCTGACTTCATTTTGTAGCAACATTGTAACTTTATGTGAATTTTTATTTATGATTGATGTGATAACATGCACAAGTATTCTATTCTAATTGAAGTTAAATCCTTCATGGTCGAATCTCTGCATACATAGGAGGATATAAATATAATATCTTGTAACCTTGTAACCAATAATAAATTGAGTTGCTGACGAGGGTAGGATATTGACTTGTGCGGGTTAGAGCACCTGCCCTGAGGCACGGAAGTGCTGAAGGTTCAGGGTTCGAATCCCGCTGATGTCTACTGACTACTGGGTCTTTGTACCACAGGTGTGCTCCGACCTGCCTACAAGCTGAGAGCAAAAAACTTGGAACAGCCATTGCAACCTTATATGTGTACCATCAATTCTTCTGTCAGTGCCTGTCACTAAGTGGTACTGTATGGTAATTTTAAAAATAATAAATACTAATAACAATAATAAAATTCAAACTATAAGGTAAGGTTGAGCTCCTTGTTAACTATGTTTCTGCTAAATCTAAAACCAGACAGCGGTAGCTTAAGTTTCCAACCCATCGTTCAGAATGCTCCTTTGTTACAGGGTTTATTCCCATGTGGGTTTTTTGGTTTCTAATCTTATAAGTTGTGTTTCCTTGTGTTACATAACATGTACTAGATGTTCCCTAACTTATTTCCAGTCAAATCTCTTAACCTGAAGAGAGACCCATTCAGACCCTTATGTTTCTCTTAACTTTAGATAAAACTGATGCACGAGACTTTACACATAGAAATCTAATTTTGTAGAGTAAATCAAAGCAATGCGATATTCTAACCTGTGTCAAATCCGTTCCCATCGATCCTGTGGTGTCCATTATGATGGTAATCGATATTCCGCTACTGTTATTCCTCTTTTTGAGCTCACCTGAAGAATCGCTTCCCCTTGCAACAGGAAGTGATGTCAGCAAGAAGACATAGAACAGCCAAATGAGTCCAACTTTGCTTGGAAGCAACATCTCATGTGATGCTAAAAGTTCATTTACATTTTGTTATATTGTAATGGATTTTGGTTTCTGGTATGGTCGTCGTCAGACGACTCCCGAGTCCAAAGTGAAGTGCCTATGAGTGGTGCTAGGCCTTCTCATTACATGAAAGATTGATCGGTGTCAGTAGTCAAAGAACTACCAAAGACGACCCATATGATCCCGAGTCAATGCTTGTTTACTATACTGAGAAAGAGAGTGATCCGACCTAGTAGGCAGTTCGTGTTGCAAGGTCGAGGACCTTAACAACTAGAATGACCTATCTACGAAGTGAAAGTCTCTGTATATAAGTATAGATGTGTCTTTATTGAGATCCAAGCAAGAACTGAGACAACAAACATAAAAACAATGCCCTTTATATAGTAAGAGAACTTCCGGAGGAAGTTCTGGTAAAAAGGCCGACATAGTGTCGGGAAAAGACGACGTAGGGTCGTCCGGAAATTGTGCAACAATATGGCGGCCGGAAGCCCGATGGCCGACCCAAAATGGGTCAGGTTAATACAAAAGATGCCTAGAATCATCCAAATCATATACAAAATGAATATCAGGTAATTCTGAGAGGTCGGGCCTCTTTACATGGGTATAAAATCAGTACAATGACTTAGTAATGCCATATTCAATTATATACACAACATAACAAGGAATACAAGCAGGTATACATATGGGTACGCATATACACTAATTAGTGTCAGGTAGTTGAGGAGAACTGTGCGTAACCATTACAATATTACGTAGTCTTCCAGTAACACAGAGATTTGAAAGTAAAAGCTAGCTTTCCTTACTCTGCAGATATTTTTAACTTTACAAATCTTATGTAATGATACTACAGTGAAATTATACACTTTTAGATTTTTTATGTCTATGTTAAAATTCAACTTACCAGGCACACTTGTAGCAATTGGAGACCCTTGTCTCTGAAGTCCAGTATTGTTTTACTGTGAGCATTCAGTATAATACATGTAGGCTATATTGATTTAGTCAAATTTTATTTCTATTGAATATCTACGATGTACATTGTAACACTATAGATGGCATATTAATTTAGTTTCCATGTATCCACTTTGGGGACATGGTTGTTTTTACATGGCAAGTGGTTAATGTGTATTATTAATGAGAAAGTGCTTCACAATGATATTGCCTGATCTTATATAATTGTTTGCTTTTTTTAAAACATGCAGTCATGTTAAATGTCGCAATCTCATGGGGTTATTATTATTAGTGAAATATATGTTCATCAATAAAATATAGCAATATAATAATGGATAACAGAGTGAATACATTGAAAACTGTGCTGGCAAAATGTGCTAGATATTTGACTGGAATAGAATTTGACTAAATCGATATACAGTGCTACATTGCGCAATCTGTTGGATGCTCTCAAACTGCAAAACATTTTCAAGTTTTTAAAACATTATTTTAATCTGATAATTCGCAAACTTTCAAGTTTATAATTATGTGGATATTAAGGATTCATTAGCTGTGGCTATCTCCAATCAACAAAGCAATGATGCACTGTTCAGCTTTTTTCTTCAGTTTTGGTTATTGTCTAAAATGGTTGCCTGAGACATTTTCAAACCAAAGATTAAGTGTATCAATAAGTAAACAAAAAGAACAACAAAGTATATTTTTGGTTTAATTATACGAAAAAGCTTTGAAAAAGAGTGCACAATATACATGTACATGTACATGTATACATCCAGTATTTACCTTTTTCGCATAATAATTTTGAGTTTAAATCCCAGTCAAGGTGGTGTTAGAAAGAGCATCCAGCCACAATTGCTCCTGTGCCTCAGATAAAAGCTCTAGAGGTCATGCAAGCCAGCATGGCTTTGAGGCAACTCCTCTACCCCCACCTTGTCAAAAAGGCCCTATCATCTAGACCTTTCTCACAGGGAGTTGGCTAGTACTGGCACCTGGCAGTGCGAGCTTTCAAAACCTTTTGCTACGAGTTGTTATCATGAGAGTCAGATCAATGTGTGATAATTACAGGCTTTCATGACAGTTGCTGGAGAACCCTAAACGGCTTAGAGGGGAGTTGTAACTGAGAAGGATCTGAATAGGAAATCAAGACTAGTGCTGAAATAGACGGTGAACGAGATGTTTGAAGGAGATGCTCAAATGACTGTCAGGTAATGGGTAGACAGCACTACTTAGTATCACTCGTTATTGAGCATACTGTATGTCAAACTCCTACCAATTGGTTAAAATTAAATCCAAACGGCAGTGGCAATCAATGGTAACATGGATTAGCTTACTTCTACTCTTTATTTTTTTTTGGTATGCCCATTAAATTACCCATTACACAAATGGCAGAGAATTAAAATGCAGACGTTGTACCTGGGACAAAAAAGTTAGAATTTGAGTTTCATACAACTGAGAGAGAATGTATGGGTGACTGCTATTAAGCTGATATGACACCCTGGATCCATGTGAGCAGCCAATCAGAAGAATCCTCATTCTAATTTTACTACGTAAGATGGAGGTACACGGTGTATAATAGGCAACCATATGGAATCATTGGATGGATGGCCAAGGTAGGAGTTGTGTTCTCTTATACTTTCAGATTGAAACGATCACCACATACGGAATAATTGCTTTGACATACAATGATCACTAGCTCAGAAGATTATAGTGTATCTACATTGTATATTATGTGCCTTATGGCAACTCTAATATTGTTACTGGCCCTCCATATAATCTAAAATATTGTCAAAATAGCGTTTTTGAGTTACTAACCATTGTTGCAAATCACTGTACAATATGACATTTAAAATAATCATAATGTATTGACGTAGCGTTGCATAGTAACCATTGTTGTGAAAACAGTGTTCTAAATTGCAAGTTTGTGATTTCTTCAACAAATTTCATAGTTTGTATATCCATATTTGCCAACCTGGCAGAGCAAATTTTCCCGAGTGATTTAGAGATGGGGCAGCTGTTTGCCCATTTCTATGGTACGGGAACTAAACCTCCCAATAACCAAGTAGAAGCAGCAGTAGCAGTAAGTAATATCAAATAGAAATAGCTAGTCTGTAAACCAGTCATAAAAATGCCTACACAACATGTGCATTGTATCTGATTTAATTTCTCGCAATAGTGAAGCCTCCCCCCCCCCCCCCACATTGATCTCACTGTCTTGTCAAACCCAAATCGTAGGCAGATATAGAGTACGATCATGAAACTAGAACTAGTGATTAGATCATACAACCCAAAATATGTGTAATAACTTGATATTTTCTTGCTTGGTTTGCAGAAAAGCGATAGAACCATTAGTAATTTTCAAATATTACAATTTCCAATGTAGATATTGTCTGAATTAAAATATGATATTAATCACAAAAGGAGGCATAAGTAAAGTGCAGTTAGCCTTTTCAGATTACCAAATAATATGATAGTATCCTAAAGAAAAACACATAGTGCCTGCGCATGTGACTATCTATCATGCATGAATTATGTCTCTATAAT
Organism: Bugulina stolonifera; assembly: GCA_935421135.1. NCBI lineage: Eukaryota > Metazoa > Bryozoa > Gymnolaemata > Cheilostomatida > Bugulidae > Bugulina > Bugulina stolonifera. The sequence continues at coordinate 8,850,880 of OW285194.1, forward strand.
GTATGATGAAAATAGTAAGAGCAGACAATCCTTGTTCAACTTCAATTCTTATCCAAAAGGTTGGTAAACATTGTACACCTACCACAAAGTTGTAATTCTTTCAAATGAAAATCTAGCTTTTGACATATTTCTTTATAGGAGACTACAGCTTCAGTAAAACTAGAGCTACAAAGCTCTAAGTCAGCACCTGTGTACCCTCAGCCTGAGGTACAAGTACCTGCAGGTAGTGTCACAGAGCACGGTGACACTCAAACCTGGGCTAAAGACGTAATAGACCCTGTTCTCCGAATACAATGTGAGCATGGTGAGCTAGCCGCAGGAAGGAGGTGTAAGAATAACCCTGAAGAAAACTTCACAAAGGATCAACAGGTATGCATAATCGCATCATGTATGGGTTCCTAATATTAACTCACTTATAGGTTCGAGAATCTCAATTCCACAGAAGACACAATACTAGTTTCAGTTTGAATACCATTCCAAGGCTAGCTGTGAACTATATGTCTACTAGAACTCTAAACAGTTAGAATTCTTTATCATTAAATAATTTGCAGGGTTCCATAGAGATCTCTGAACAATCAGCAAGGAAAAATCCTGCAAGAAGGAGGAGAAAACCCAGAAGGTTCCAAGATGCTGAAAAAGTAAATAAGTGTGATGCTAATTCTCAGAAGACGGCCAGAGGAAAGAGACAGAAGAAGGGAAACAAGAAAGAAAAGAATCTAGCTCAAGCTAGAAAGGATGTATGTCGTATTGCACATAAAATACAGCAGGTTAGTCTATCTACTGGAGTTATCTTTTCTTCTCATTCATTATCCGCAATTCATTGTAATTCTCGACTATCCATATCCTTGTGTTTCTTAATTTTCTAAAGCATGTTAAATATTTACAGGAGCCTGCCCCGTCGGTAGTAAAGCAAAACAGCCTGCAGTCAACCAAGATTGACCCTGAGCCGAGCACAACCCATGATTCTGTGGTGCTTCCTGTACCTGACACACTTGTAGGGGACAAATGTGATAAAAAAGCGTGCGATGGTGTAAATATGAGCAGTCAGGTAAATTGCAAAGTCCCTACATACTCAGACCAGAAGAAGGCCAGAGGAAAGAGACAGAAGAAGGGAAACAAGAAAGGAAAGAATCTAGCTCAAGCTAGAAAGAATGTACGCCACACTGCACGTAAAACACAGCAGGTTAGTCTATCTACTGGAGTTATCTTTTCTTCTCATTCATTACCCGTAATTCATTGTAATTATCGACTATCCATATCTTTGTGAGCTTCGTAATTTTCTAAAGTATATTAAATGTTTACAGGTAGTAGAACAAACTCGCCCGCAGTCAACGAACATTGACCTCGAGCCGAGCACAACCCATGATCCTGTGGTGTTTCCTTTACCTGGCGCACTTGCAAATGACAGATGTGATAGAAAAGCAAATAGGAGCAGTCAGGTAAACTTCGAAGTTCATACATGCTCAGAGCAAAATTAATATATTTTAGGTAGGGTCAGATAATAGATGTTCACCTCACAGCAGCCTGTTGGGTTGATGTTTTTAATACAATATAACATGTCTGATAGTTCAGGGCCCAGCAGAAGGAGACTTTCACATGAATACAGTTGATACGTACATTGTATCTCCAAGACAAAGTTTTAAAAACATTTTGGGCCTGCATGACCCTTTTTCAATGAACCATTATCTGATTGAATCACATAGTCTAGAATAGCCTGCATGTGTTGCACATTGTCACACAGAGCAGGAACCAAAATTATATACACATTACATGTACAGTGTAACATTCTAGTCTTGATTTACTCTGGATTAGTTTGTGTACATCCTGTGATGTAGTATCGTAATTGTGAGGCATTAATACTCTGTAGCATGTTGCACAGGCTAAGACACTAAAGACCCTAACAAGAAAGAACCCAAGTAGGACCAGAAAGAGGCCCCAGAGATACCAGGATGGTAATGAGAGTGCTAGTGATTCTGTTTCATTAACGGGCGAGGCAAAGAGAAACAGTAGTAGAAGTCAAAGTGAAGAGATAGTGGTAAGCAATAGGAAGAAAATATCTGACAAGATGACAACACAGCAAATTCAGGTTGTTAAAAAAGAATGTGATTTCCAATGCGAGGTTGCTAGGTGTGCACTGAATACGTCTAAATTACCTATCCATAAGGCTGCCGAGGTTTTCAACATTTTTGTCGAATACATTTAAATGGAAGTTCAATTCAAATTACATTTTAGAACGCTGATACTGTTGAAGAGACCTCTGAGATTTCCCAAACAACAAGTCCTATTCCAAGTGATGTAGATGTTCCTAGAACTGTCAGTCCTCCTCCAGCTTGGTTAAAGAATGCTATCGACCCAGCCACCCTCCCTATACCAATTAAGAAGAAGTTTACTGTTGCTATGGGTATGGGAGCATGTAATGAATTGCCTGTCGATACTTCAAAGCTTATCCCCAAGGTTAGCTGAATCTATATCTTATGGTCAGAAATTGAAAGTTGAAATATCACATGCCAGAACATTAAAGCAAATTACAACTTCACCATATACATGCACATTTGTATACGCCAGCAAATGACAATATATACATGTACATACACATGTATATGTTTTGATGATAAAATATTTTGAGCAAAAATAAAACATGCTTGATGGATAAACAGAAATGCATCAACTGACCGGTTCAAGTTGTATCGTACTATTTTTGATTTTGTTGTAACGCATTGACTATGTGTTGCAGGATGCTGAGGCTGAAATGCTGAATCCCAGGCCTCACCTACCACCTCCAACTCCGATGGAAGTAGACACTGTAGGTAATCATTCATTTGGTCGTATTAATCCAACATGGCGGAGCAATGCTATTGATCCTCTAGATCTCCCTACTCCAGGCAGACGTCCAGTGACTCATGATGGACAGAGCTGTGCTGACCAATCAAAATATGCTCAAAAGCCGATGTCTCCACAGGTGAACATCATTAAAAATTTTTTTTATAAACCCCAAGTAATCGTTCTAACCTAATTCTACTGAGGCCTTATAAACATGTCGATATATATTCCTATGCAAGTTTTTGAACTTAAAGATAGATATAATATACTAGAATCATACAGCATAATGTACCTACAGACATATCAGTATATAGCAAGTGGGTTCACATGTAATGTGAAATGTGTACAGTAAATATAGTATAGGAACTGACTAGTAAGAGCAGCAAATGACTTGCCAATACTTCATATCTAACTCCTAAGGCTAACTGAATATACATGATAGTTTGATTATCATACTATTTAGAGACACGAAATAGCATTACAACTTGACAATTTATGCTCACAAATAATGGAAGATGGTTTTAGGTCTATGTTACAAAACAGGTGGCATATTTCGAACCCAATTTGTATGCATTCACATGTATATCATCTTCATAGGAAAACAAGCTTTCTGTTTTGTCAGCAGACATCTTTAGTTTTGTTGTAATGCTGAGAATATGTGTTACAGGAGCTCCATGCTGAAATTATGAAACTAAAAACCCATCTACTACCTCATTTGCTGATGGAAATTGATGCAGAAGACCATTCAGTTGGTAATGTTAATCCAACATGGCGGAGCAACGCTATTAATCCATTAGAACTTCCTACTCCGGGCAGACGTGCAGTAGCCGTAACTACACAGCTTTGGAATGATCAACCAATAGAAGCTCTAGTAAACAATCTAAAGGTAAAAATTATAAAAATCTTGTAAAGTTGACAAAAATAATTATTGTTACTTAATTCAACTGATGCCTTGTAGACTTAGCTATTTGTACCAACTGGAATGCGCATATACAGTAGTCAATCAGCACACAAAAATCACACATTTAAAATTCCCATGTAACATGGTAAATATACATTGTAGGGTGCTGGACCTGAAACACTGAATCCACAATCTCGTCTACCATCTCCATTGCCTATGGACACTGATGTAGATAGCCATCCATTTAGTGGTATAAACTCAACACCACGAAGAAGTGCTTTTAATCCTCTAGATCTGCCTACTCCGTGTGGAAGTGGAACAGCTGCTACTACAAGTAACTGCAATGTCCAATCTAAAGACACTCTACAAATACCTCCACAGGTAGATATTATAAAACCTCTTCTCACTTTATTATGTCAAAGCCTTATAAATTTATATTTAGACGTAATTCCACCAAACTTAAACATAGTATAATTTGCTTGGGCTAACATCACAATACATACACCTACATGTACATATTACATTATATGACAAGTAAGCCCCACTCAATGTGCTATGTGTAAAACTTTCATAGGAGATGAGCAAGAGCAGTAAAAGTCTGGTGCTACGAAAATCAGCTCGCAAACAGGCACCTGTTGAAGGTGTTATGAAATTCTATAAGTTTACCAAAAAGTCCCGGATGAAGAAATTGAAAAGACCACCTACTGAGAAGCAGATAGAGCGAGATGTAACTAAAACACTAGATGATATGAAAAATGCCATCTTCAAATTTGAGATGGGACAGGTTGGTAAATTTACAAGAGTTATCCACCCTTCCTTACCTCATTCATACTATGTTGTATTCCACATACTATTATCCTACTATTAGTGTTGTTCTAATAGAGCTATGTGTGTTAAGTCACAGATATTCAATGAATGGTATTGCACAGCAAGGCAGTTTAAATTTCACAAAGTTTATCATAGAACATAGATTCGATGATGCAAAGTAGTACGAGGCACATTTTGCTTTTTGATCCTTATGTTTCAATACTTGTCCTAGCACTGTCATCAGAGGCTATATAATTTAATTATTAATTTTATGTACAGTCTATTATCAAAGTTCTGCACTCTTCCACTAATATTATAACAATGCTAAGTGTAAGACTAAGAATTGAGTGAAAATAAAGGATTTAAATAGTTACTAGAACTTTTGACAAAGAAGTGGCTCATACTGCAAGGGAACTTCAACGCAAAGTATCTGTGAAAAAATACTAATCAGTTATTGTACGTAATAATGCAAAAGTATTGCAGATGATGTTTATGTAAATATATTATTAATACAGGATTTGACTAGAAGAGTGTGTGATATACCCATGGAAGGGAGAACAACTCCTCCACTGAATGATATTAAAGGTTTAGGAAAGGAACTGATGTATAGAATGAAAGAAGTAGCTCCTACATATAGTGTGACAGAAGGGAGTGACAGGAAGTACATCATTGAGAGAGTTCCTCCATCGCACAGCATATAGACAGTGTTTATGTTTGTATTAAAATCATATATTAGTATTATAGTAATATATCTTATGGTATTGCGATATTACAGTCTTTGTGATACTGTACAGGTACACCGAGTCAATTTAACTTAAACTATCTGTATGATTTTTATTTATATCTGTAATTGTCAGAAATAAATTACTGGACTACTATAATTATGATTCTGCCTTATACTTCTGACTACATGATTCCATGGCTAAACAAGTTATGGGCAAACAACAAGTAATTTATTAAAAAAATATGAAATGCTTTCAACAGCTGATATGCAACAAACACTGTAACTGATAAGTGCATTGATAGACTAATAAGAAATTGAATGAAAGAAAAACACATTTCACATTTCACAAATTGTAATTCTTAGTCTAAAAGTGAAATGAATTACACTAAATTGGATTATGATGGAAAGTAGTACGAGACAAATTTCGCTTAGCTTCTCTCTTATATTTCGATAACTCACCATTTACATTGTATCATCATCAGCTTATACTTTACTCTGATGATGATAACAGGGGGGCTACTGAGATATAAGGAGAACAACTAAGCAAAATGCCTCTAGTACTGTTTTTTTCATAAATCTTTTAACCACATAAGAATCTTCAAGAAGACAGTTAATTATTGTTCTCTAAACGAATTCTATCTTAGTGACCTCCATCTCAGTTTTCTCTACTCAGATATCACAGTCTATGGGTTTATCCTCACTGCAAACTTTAAAACTCTCTAAACGTAGCTCCTCAATGAATATGTGAAATGATGATTCCCACCCAGTGAATGGGTCACCGGGGCTGTATCCAGCACATGAACCGACAGCATATGTAATGGTATGGTTGCCTCTTGGAATACCATGGCAAACTCCACTTACTGAAAAAAGAATTTAAGAATTGCTGTGGTAAAGTTAATTAAATCATTTACAGGTGTACTGTGCTGTGCTGTATGTGCAGGTGTACTCTGTGAAGGAGACCAGTGTTAAGGAGTCTTTACCAATAAAAGCTCCAGCCCAGAATTGAAGCCTAGGCATAATTATATTTTAAATATCGTTGGGCACATTACCATATCATATCATATCATGTCATATCATATCATATCATATCATATCATATCATATCATATCATATCATATCATATCATATCATATCATATCATATCATATCATATCATATTATATCATATCATATCATATCATATCATATCATATCATATCATATCGTATCATATCATATCATATCATACCATATTATATCATATCATATCAGATCATATCATATCATGTCATACCACATCATATCGTATCGAATCATACAATATCATATTATATCATATCATGTTGTATCATATCATAATTATTATATCATATCATTTCATATTGTATCATATCAGATCATAGCATGTTATATCATATCATATCATATCATGTCGTACCACATCATATCATATCGTATCATACAGCATCATATCATATCATATCATATTGTAATTATCATATCATATTGTATCATATCATATCGCATCGTATCGCATCATATTATATCATATCATAATGTAACTGACAGAAAGACTAGCTTCATAATTTTGGATCTTTGGCTGCAACCTAGACTATTATCATTGCCGTATCATGGTAGTGTTTAGTGTCTGTATACTCATGCAATATTATATTATTGAACAGTAATCACAGATAATCTGACACAGTTGAAGCAGTCTCACCACAGTTGCACCTAATGTAGCGTTTACATGAGGTAATTGGCGTGAAAATCGCCTGGTTAGAAGATCTTCTCATTAATCATCTGGAGTTTTGTGGTCAAGATGCAAAGTATATATACATATTCAGCTATAAATCGCCTGAATGGGTCCAATTTATCACCAGAATAAATCGACTAGTGTAAATATAGCTATCTGGAGATTTTGTAGCTTGACCACAAAATTGCAGAGATTAATCTTGTGCTTTCATTGGATGATTGTTGTTGAAGTGAGAACTCGCCAGGAGAAATCACCAGAATATATATATATATTATATGCAGTTAGCTGCAGCTAACTGCATATATATACTTGTCCTACTCACAAGCCTTTGTCCATGAATTATCTCTTATTTCTATATAAAGCTGAACAGCATGTTATGGTGAGTTTACAGCATGAGATATATTCTGGTGATTTCTCATGGCGATTTCTCGCTTTAACAACAATCATCCAATGAAAGCACAAGATTAATCTCTGCAATTTTGTGGTAATACATGTATTACCTTGCATAGGACTGTGATTGTATGTGGGGTGATCAAAGTAGATTATTCCCTCTATTCTTCCTGGCTCAGTGCATTCAATGTCATCAATCTTAAAGAACCTACATGTATATGTAAGTATACATGTACATGTAGAACTTACTGTAAATTCAAATATAAGGCTTGCAGTCGACTTAGTCTGAACATTCTAAATGTAGTACACACTGACAGTAGCTTTGGCACAGGGCATTTAGACAACGTAATTATATAAAGTAGTCAACAAATAATAGGACGCAAGTGAATACTAAAACCTCACAGATTTTATCATCCTACTATCAGTATACATGTATATATCATCTTACTATCAGTGCATATCATCTTACTATCAGTATATATCATCTTACTATCAGTGCATATCATCTTACTATCAGTATATATCATCTTACTATCAGTATATATCATCTTACTATCAGTATATATTATCTTACTATCAGTATATATCATCTTACTATCAGTATATATCATCTTACTATCAGTATATATCATCTTACTATTAGTATATATCATCTTACTATCAGTGCATATCATCTTACTATCAGTGCATATCATCTTACTATCAGTATATATCATCTTACTATCAGTGCATATCATCTTACTATCAGTATATATCATCTTACTATCAGTATATATCATCTTACTATCAGTATATATTATCTTACTATCAGTATATATCATCTTACTATCAGTATATATCATCTTACTATCAGTATATATCATCTTACTATCAGTATATATCGTCTTACTATCAGTATATATCATCTTACTATCAGTATATATCATCTTACTATTAGTATATGTCATCTTACTATCAGTATATATCATCTTACTATCAGTATATATCATCTTACTATCAGCATATATCATCTTACTATCAGTACATATCATCTTACTATCAGTATATATCATCTTACTATCAGTTTATATCATCTTACTATCAGTATATAGCATCTTACTATCAGTATATATCATCTTACTATCAGTATATATCATCTTACTATCAGTATATATCATCTTACTATCAGTATATATCATCTTACTATCAGTATATATCATCTTACTATCAGTACATATCACCTTACTATCAGTATATATCATCTTACTATCAGTATATATCATCTTACTATCAGTATATATCATCTTACTATTAGTATATGTCATCTTACTATTAGTATACATGGAGTAATGCACTTGTTTGTACACTGCTGAATCTCAGACAAAGTGCTCAATGTTTACAACAGAGCTAATTAATATTTGGTAGAATCTCACTGTTTTATCTCTATTATTACTATTAGTTTCATGCTATATACTAGAATGAAATATATAGCAATCATCAGACAAAAGAGACATAATTACCTACTAATGGACGAGGACATGGTTATGGTGTTTTATATGTAGCGATTATTTGGCTTACTGCTATATACATGTAGCTAAAGAGATTAAGACTAATCTTGGTGTATCAAGTGATTCCATAGTTGAGCATGTGCTTTCTAGAGTGTCTGCACGTAGATATGAGCTCGTTTCGTTTATTTAGTGTGGCCATGCGTGGTTTGCGTAAAATGAAATATTTCTTAGTCACGCATAGGTGGCAATTTTTGGAAGAGTTGTTATAGGCCTGTGCATGCGTTATTATTTTCCACCTGATGTTGAAGTTTAATTGCTGTTCCTTCAGTTCACAGATGTATTTCCTTAGCTCTGTGCTAGCCCTTTGGTTTTCATTATTAAATGAAGATTTGTGGTTGAACATGTTACATTTCCCATACAGCACAAACTTAGTTTCACTGTATTTTTGTTGATGATTTTGTTGAGTGTATTTGATTTAGGGAAAAGTTTACTAATTATGTTGAAGAAAGCTTTTCCAATGTTTGTCTTAACGTTTTTGCTGTATGGAGGGTTGAACCAAGTGATATTTCTGTCCCGCTTTCTTGTGGTAGGTTTTGTACTAGGTGCTTGTGGTGTGAACTTTAGCTGGTAGTCATATCCACTTTTTCTCAATGCTTCTTGGTATACTGGTGTGGCCTTGTAAAATGTAGCTTCATCTGATGATAGTTCTGACAGCCGTTTGTTTATGGTTGTTGGGATGTTTTTTATTATACTGGGTGGGTAGTTTGATTGCTTGTGCACATATATAGGGTGGTTATTTGGCTTAGTGTAAGGTGCATACGTTCCCTTGTTTAAATTCAATGTCACATCGAGGAAGTTCACGATCTTCATGTTAGCCTCGATGGTTATCTTGAAACCGTTTAAATCTTCATTTAATAATGAAAACCAAAGGGCTAGCACAGAGCTAAGTAAATACATCTGGGAACTGAAGAAACAGCAATTAAACTTCAACATCAGGTGGAAAATATTAACGCATGCACAGGCCTATAACAACTCTTCCAAAAATTGCCACCTATGCGTGACTGAGAAATATTTCATTTTACGCAAACCACGCATGGCCATACTAAATAAACGAAACGAGCTCATATCTACGTGCAGACACTCTAGAAAGCACATGCTCAACTATGGAATCACTTGATACACCAAGATTAGTCTTAATCTCTTTAGCTACATGTATATAGCAGTAAGCCAAACAATCGCTACATATAAAACACCATAACCATGTCCTCGTCCATTAGTAGTTAATTATGTCTCTTTTGTCTGATGATTGCTATATATTTCATTCTAGTATATAGTATGAAACTAATAGTAATAAAAGAGATAAAACAGTGAGATTCTACCAAATACTATTAGTATATATCATCTTACTATACAGTACATATCATCTTACTATCAGTATATATCATCTTACTATCAGTATATATCATCTTACTATCAGTACATATCATCTTACTATCAGTACATATCATCTTACTATCAGTATATATCATCTTACTATCAGTACATATCATCTTACTATCAGTATGTATCATCTTACTATCAGTACATATCATCTTACTATCAGTATATATCATCTTACTATCAGTATATATCATCTTACTATCAGTACATATCATCTTACTATCAGTATATAGCATCTTACTATCAGTATATATCATCTTACTATCAGTATATATCATCTTACTATCAGTATATATCATCTTACTATCAGTACATATCATCTTACTATCAGTATATATCATCTTACTATACAGTACATATCATCTTACTATCAGTACATATCATCTTACTATCAGTATATATCATATTACTATCAGTATATAGCATCTTACTATCAGTATATATCATCTTACTATCAGTATATATCATCTTACTATCAGTATATATCATCTTACTATCAGTACATATCATCTTACTATCAGTATATATCACCTTACTATCAGTACATATCATCTTACTATCAGTATATATCATCTTACTATCAGTATATATCATCTTACTATCAGTACATATCATCTTACTATCAGTATATATCATATTACTATCAGTATATAGCATCTTACTATCAGTATATATCATCTTACTATCAGTATATATCATCTTACTATCAGTATATATCATCTTACTATCAGTACATATCATCTTACTATCAGTATATATCATCTTACTATACAGTATATATCATCTTACTATACAGTACATATCATCTTACTATCAGTATATATCATCTTACTATCAGTATATATCATATTACTATCAGTATATATCATCTTACTATCAGTATATATCATCTTACTATCAGTATATATCATCTTACTATCAGTATATATCACCTTACTATCAGTACATATCATCTTACTATCAGTATGTATCATCTTACTATCAGTACATATCATCTTACTATCAGTACATATCATCTTACTATCAGTATATATCATATTACTATCAGTATATTATATTATCTTACTATCAGTATACATGTATATCATCTTACCATCTAGTGCATCCATTCGATCCCGAAGGGAAGTATGAACGGTGAAGGCCGCTAGATGTCAGTTTGAGTCCAGTGTCGGCAAACACTTTCACGTAAGTCAAGGTAAAGATATCACCATCTGATTCATCATTGGGTCTCCACCAATAATACCTCTCAAGATTTCTACTGTGGCTCTTGTACATTTCCTTTCTTGATCTTACTAAAATATCGGTAATGTTGAAATTTCCGAAGCTACTAAAATCAGTCACAAGTAGCCCTATCATGATTGCTTAAAATTTGTTTTGCTAATTGTCTAGTGACTGTATGGCTCCATATATTGTATGTTCCCAGCTGCTATTGCAAATACTACGACAGTACGTTTTCATTGGATTCGTAGCTTTTATTCCTATTGAATATTTTAATGCAAAATTGTCTGAATAAGGCAGTTCTTGGTCGAGAGCATATCAGAGTACATACATTTATTTTATGAATACTGTCCATGGTATCTTATAGCGCTATTAAAACTTTGATTTACTGCCAACGGTGCTACAGTGTTTGACCTATTGAGTCTGACTGTGTTGCTACCATAATACACATACCTAGTTACAACATTTAGCAACTGTGCCAGCAAGAACCGGGTCTTGTTAGCTGAGTTCAGAATCGACAAGATAAAATGCTGTCTACAAGATATTATACCTCCATCAACAGCCTGATCTCTCCTAACTTCCTCTACGTGCAGACGTGATGGAGAGTTAAACCCTCCAGAAACCACTCTGGTTGGCTGGCTAGATTCTGCATTGCAATTCCCGACCCAGACCTCAACGCTGTGTGTTCCAGCTGGTATATCATTATCACATATGCCTTCAACTACAATGTTGGAGAATTTCGTTCAGAACAGTCTTCACAACTCCTTGAACCAAATGCCAATAGAATATCTTGGTTTGATGAAAGTTTACTCAAAATTTCCTTGTCTAGTAGATCAACTTGTAAACTTATAACTTCCGCTTATACAACTTATACAACGTATACAATGTAGATATAGCTACTTTCAAATAGGTTATTCTACAATAAGAGATGGTTGCTGCTACACTATGGCCTCTCATAGTTGGACCAGAAAGAATGTATACATTGTAACTCTCATGTTACGTAATCAAATATGGAGAGAGGACTAATAAAACTGAGGTGATTAGGCGCGTATTTAGAGTCAAATGGAAAAAATTCCTCTATCAGGATAGCATACACAACATTACTTTGCTTCCTTAGTGAGCCTTAGAAACAAAGTACAATGTACATATCGCAGGTTGCCTGACCGGAGTGTATCACATCGGGTACTACTAGAATGGTATCTATTTGGATAGAGTATTACCTGTCCTTGTTCTTCTATGATCCATCCAGTAGGAACCAAGGTTTAGTACATGTGGTCTCAACACATAGTCAAGAAACGGGTCACATTTCACCCCATCAATCAGTATATACCTTTAAAAACCAAGTACACATTGAATATCTGCATCTGTTTGTACACAGTGGATATTTTTCATTTTACAATACGCAGCATTTAAACATGCTTAAAGGATAGACACTTGTATATGACTACATACCACCTTCCACAATGGACAGAATTGATATCAGAAATGATAACCCCTGTAACAGCACTGTACTTGATATGTAAACTGGTATCATCCGCCATCTTTTTGTAGGATACAGCCTGAAATACATGTAGAAGTTCCAATATATGTGTGTGCACAAAATACCAACACCCTACTCACATAGAGCTCAATATAACAAAACTCACTGGTTTCACTTCCCACTGCTAATCTCAGGTAAGAACGCAGTAATTTAAAGAGATCTGCATTTTTTCTACTTTATTGGGGTGAGGAAGGCACTTCACCAATGGCAAAGTAACAAAAGTACCACAGAAGCATTACACAGTTGGATGCCCTTCATATCACCACCATGACCTCTATGGGAATCAACCAGGATCTCTCACATGAAAGTTCAGAGCCCTAAGGTTGAACTCTTGGTCAAACTCCTCATTCCAGGTCTCATAATGATAGTTGAACACATTCAGATGAGGACATTTGTTTGACCTGCCTGCATCACAGAGAATATCAGATCATCTCACACGACATTAGCAGGTTTGTAATTCTGAATTAATGGGATTGTCAGATAGCCACCGTAGGCTAGAGTAGTGTGTTCACGATACCTGTACTGGAAGTGGGTTGGAAAAGTTTTCAGTAGAGTAGCATGTGCTCAAAATTTAGATCAATTTCATGAACAAGTCAACAGATTAACATAATGTCATCCAGGTCTTGACTGAGTGACAAAGAAACAAATATTCAAAGTTGGCGCAAACGGTCAAACACCTACTTTACATGGATTCTTTCTCTATTCTATTTGTTTGCTACAATTACCTGGTGTTGGTGGAACCATTTCCATAACCATCATTGTGCTGGCAGAGTTCCAACTTGTATATGCATGTGTATAGCCATATCCCTCACATTGATCCACTACGAGCTCAATCCTTCTATCACCAGCTTTCAAGCCATAACATGTGCCATCAACTACATATACCAGTTTTAATATATATACAGTATATAATACATAATTATGTAATATATACATGTATATGCAAAATGTGTTACAATAATCCAAATACGCTATTTATGAACCAGAAGCGAATGAAGGGTGGTGCATGCATACAGTACTCTACCATAAAGATAAAAGCAGAGTTTATTGAACCTATATGTATTATTGAAGGAGGCCCAGAAATGGACGTGGGTTAGATTCCAACTTGAATAAAGGCTAGTGAACAAAAATTTATAAAAAGTATAAAACAGAACTACACAGAAGTTATTCCAAAACTAAATATTGGTCACACTAGTGACAAATAGTGCTAGCAAATTTGCCTTTAATCTTGGTTCAATCAGTAAAATTATAATCTCCCACTCCAACTATTAAACAGAACTCAGCCCTATAGAATTACCATTATTATCAATCAAAAAAATTTGTTTTGAGAAATGCATGATTGCTCCTGCATTATTCATTTTCATCTACATTTTGCTGTAGCATGGTCAGAGCTGTAGTTTTGGTCTTTATATCATTGATGTCATTTGTTGTGTCCGACAGATGACTCATCAACACTTTTGAGATTATTCTAGGTAATGAGAAAACTTACGCTAGTCAGTATATGAGTGCATAATAATATCATTAATATGTAATATACCCCTACAATTTACTCACTATCCATTGCTCTATGATTATTTCCACTTTGAGCACTGTAGTCCACTGTCTCAATGTTTCCTGGGCTATTACACTTCTCACCATCAAAGGTGACAAACCAACTGGTGCAGCCGTCTAGAGCATCTAAGTGACCTCTTCCTGCCATGTGAATGATGACTCTCAGACCAGATCCACTTCGTTCTTTAGGGTACGTGGCGATCTGAAGCATTCAGCAAAGAAGCACAGATATAACTGAATGCTTTCCATCCAGTCCACCAACATTAAATTTCAGTCTTGTCAGAATTTCTTGAATTCTATCTTAGTCATTGACTAACACATCTTCATTAGTACACATCAAGTGTTCGGAAAGAGCTACGCTACACTAGTCAACTGAAAAGAGTTATTAAGTTGTAATTTGTATGCTGCAACTATGAATATTTTTCCTGTGCATATTGTAATGTTTTCAGCACGAGTGTGGGAAGTGCTTGGGAGTGGTCGACCAAGTTGTACTGTAATGTTTCTGTGTATGGTTGTCACACAAGTGCCGATGTTAGCATGGGTGTGGGAAGCACTTGGTAGTGGTAGTGGGCTGCCAAGGTAAACTTCCACACATTACATAAAGAGTGAACAGTTAGTTAAACTCTTGTAGTTATTGAAGAGGACATAGGCCGATGCTTAGACTCATTAAAGAGTCAAGGGTCGACGTAGGTCCTATAGTTTATACTCCGAAGGAGTGTAGAAAGTGTCTGTGTTGATGAAGGGACGTACATTGTAGACCGGATGCTAGATTCATTGAAAAATCCGGGATCGGGTAAGGTCTGATTGTTTATACTCAGCAAGGAGTGTAGAAAGAGACTTATACGAGTAAAAGGATGAGCTCGAGCGCTAAAGGTCCAGGGGACCAAGGATGGAGCTGCCTGCCTGCAAGAGTAAGACTCTGTAGGTTAAGTTAGGATATGTTGCTTTATTAAAGCGCAATCAACAACTGATTTGAGATAGCAAATGTGCTGGCTTTTATATAAAATGAACTTCCGGCTAAAAGGGCCGACAGGGGGTCGGGTGGTATGGCAGGGAGTCGTCCCCGGAAATTGCATAACAACATGGCTGAAAATGCCCGAGGTCCGACCATCAAAAGGGCCATGCACAAAAAGTGCTTACAACAATAGGAAAAGGATTATATGTAAATATGAGCATTATCTGTGACATCGGCCATGACTTTATAATAGGCAAAAGACTTAGAATATAATTAACTAGTAAATCTACTTATTTCACCGGTAATTTAGTCATAAAAGCATCCTTAGAGTCACTCAAGACGGAAAGTATTCACTTGGGTGACAAGCCTTTCTTGATGACCTGTGCATAGGTCGGCCTGGGTGTCGGATCAGTCGGCCAATCCATCACAGTACTTCCAGCATTACATAAAGAGTGAGCAGTTGTGTAACTCCTCAGTGTTGTATTCTGGGCATAAGCCCGATGTAGATGCTTGTGAAAGAGTTGGTGAAAGTGTCTTAATATTGAGTACGAGGAAGAGCTAGGGCTAATGGTCCAAGGGACCAAGGCTGGAACTACCTCCCTCAGAGAGAAAGACTGTAGAGTTGAGTTGAGAGATGTTGCTTTATTAGAGCCTTATCAACAACTCACTAGCATAAGAGACTGCACTTGCTTTTATACTAAATCAGTATCCGGCAGAAGCTCCGGTAAAAAGCCCGATAAAAGAGTATCAGGTGGTACGATAGAGTATCGGCCCCAGAAATTGCATAACAATATGGCGGCAAAAAGGCCGAAGTCCGACCTAAAAAGGGTCGGCCATGACAAAAGAAGCTTATAATCATGTGAAAGACATTATATGTGAAAACTAGCATAATCTGACACGTCGACCATTATTTACAACAGGCAAAAGACTTATTACAATGAGCTTTACATTATTGGCTAATGATAACAATAACAATAGACACGCCAGGCAAGTTAATTATGAAGACACATGCATTAGATTATACAGTAGACAGGCTAGCGATCAGGTCAATGTCCTGCAGTTAGTAAAGTCTGCATGTATGAGCGGTTGGAACACCACATAACCACATATCGAACACTGGTAACACTTAATTTGTTAGTTACGATACACGGATTGGTTACCATTACAGTTCCTTTGTTCTGGTCATTCTCGCCTTTATCACTCCAATAGTATCTCTGGTTGTCGTACTCTCTGGCAAGGTCACATTCATGTCTCTGATTGGCTAAAAGAAAGAGTTACATATACCAGAACTGATTTAACCATGAGAAGGATAGACTTATTAACGTTATTGCTCAATTTGCAACATAGGACAACAGTGAATGTGACTTCATGGTGTGACTGGCGGTCAGGGTTGGGAATCGCCTATAGCATTCAATATTCGATGGCGATTTTCGTTGGTCTATTCACCATCGATTCCACCTAATCGTTGGTTTCCAACAAAGCCATCGAAATGCATGTATTCGTTGGTTTTATAGGGTTACAGCTGCATTCGATTGTCACTAAACTGCTAAGTGATCTGCTAGTAATGTTTAGTACAGGAAATAAATAAAAAGCCTCGTAGCTTAGTTCTTATCTTTTTAATAAAAAAAATGATGAACTGTTTTATTTAATAATAAAATAATAGCCTCTATTTGCAAGCTAGGATTTAATGTGTGATGCTAGCAATAAATAATAAAATAATAGCCTGGTATTTCTGGCTAAGATTTGCTGTACATATAAATACTTAAAGGCTAAAAAGAAACAAAGGTAGAGCAGATAACTCTCAGCTATGAGAAAATTCAAATAAAACTGGTAATATTAGGCACCTTTGTTATAACATTTTAAAGTAATAGACTGACAGAATTAGTAAAGACAATAAATTTCTCTATTTTTACAAAAATTATACCCATATACATGTGCATTTTCTAAAATTGTCATCGATTGCAAAATCGATTGAAGTACAATCATTGATTTGGTAAAGTAACAATCGAATGCTTGTATTCTTTAGTTTAATCAGCATAATCGAAAATCGAGAATCGAATGCAAAAGTAGATCAAAGTTCCCAACCCTGCTGGCGGTACAGGTTGGTTTTGTCGATACAGCTCGGATTTTGTGTGATTGCATGAAAATGCAACGGGAAAACTTTTCTCTTTATAAAGCTCCGCATTCAAGATATGTGAGAGCATAGAGCTCATGGCATGAGTAAGATTGACCTAAGATTGATTATATCAGTAGCACCAATGATCTCTAACGTCAGCGTACAACTACAAAAATATTTCTTTGAAACGTACACTTTAGCTGTAACATCGAGCACTGATTGAGTTACACACCAATAAAAACTATACAGCCTTCATTTAGCTTTTCACTCGTTCTTAGTTGGCAGCTCAAAAATTCCTACCATTGTGATTATCCAAGAAACTACAATTGATAGACATTCCGGAGTTCTACAATGTAGATGGTAATGTAATTTACATTTATCACAAGCTTATACATGTAGATATATTATATTATCACAAGACACTTGACATGCTGACGCACAGTTCAATGCATTTCTTACCCATGCACACAGGTGCTGCCATCTCTCCATCAACACAACTTTCCATACAAATCTCATGACTACCACATGCCCTTCCACTGCAGTTACCATGCTGTTAGTAGAGAAGGAATAAATAACTGAATGTATAGCAAAGTCAAGGAAAAAAGTATTGCCTTGAGCTAATAATTATTCAAAGCCATCCATGTGTTTGCTCTACATGGACTCATATTATGTACAATCTACAATTCAATACATGGGCAAATGCATGTTTTATAATACCTGGCCTGTGGTCACAAACTCAACTAGTTGTCCTGATGCCAAAATGTTGCTCTCTTCATATTCCACATCCGTAGCCTCAGTTCCCAACTGGAAACACTTTCTATCTACATGTATGTAAGAACATAAGTTTCATACATGTCAATGTCATATAAATATCAAAGTAGCGAAGGGCATAGGCTCCTAAAAGCCTAATAAACACATACGTATTGCGCAATATTTCTAAAAAATGAAATCGAGTCTGTGATGCATCACACAATACAATGCTCTCATGCATATAATACTGCACAACGTCATTAGTCTTCCAAATTATATTGATTTTAAAACTATACTATCCTGTGTCAGCCAAAAGTTTATGGTCTTGAATATTTCTTTTGCCTTCAGAAGTAGGCTTATACAACATTTGTGCTAAGCAAACACAATTAGATCAAAATTGAAAGAAAATTTATGCTGTAATGTTGTTTAACTGCATAAATAATTATAACTTGAAAATTGACTTGGTAACTACAGTTGACATCACTGGAAACAAATAGTGACATGTTTCATGTTTGTGAAAGTGTTCTTGAATTTCTGGAATACTATTGTTTTGTCTAGTAGCTTAATATTAGCTTTCTTTATCGTACTTTTATTCAGACGTCAGTAATTTTATATAGCTAGAGTTATTCTTATATACAGTAAAACTTGCTTAATTCATACTCCAAGGGACCGCCATAATTGGTTTGAATTAGGCCTGAGTTTGAATTGTAAGATCACCACTTAATTGAAGTCACTATATAGTGCTCAGCAGGGACCAAGGCTAATAGTGTGAACTAATCAAATTTTTGAATTATCCGAGGCTGAATTAAGCAAGTTCCACTGTATTATGATGTCACCTGATAATCTGGTTTCTCAAACCACTGAAAAGAGTAAAGAGTATTTATAACTGCATAAAATTATGAAATATAGTTCAGCTTAATATAATAATTACTGTAGCTTCCGTGATGCCATAATTTCTATGGTATTGTGTGGCAGAAATATTAAGCTCCTCACCTTCTACTCTCCAGATTGCACCAGTACAGTATCCAGCTGATGAGTCCAAACAACTGATAGCACAGTCTACCAATGTCCTCGCTCTTGATTTTTTTATCACAAGAGAATCGTGAGGCTGAATGGCAATATCTTTGGTCACAATTCCCTTAGTACATGACGGCAAATCTGTGTGAAATAATAATGTACTTTATAGCATTTTGTATATTTTTATTGTCTTGGTGGACTTCTTTTAGCAGCTATTGTAAATCACAGTTTAAATAGACACTACTATTTATAGTTAGACTATTATACCATGAAAATTAGACATTAAACATTAATTGAATATATATGTACATTATTGCAAATAGGATGTTTTTACGCAAGGAAATTGTTTTTTAAGCAGTCAGAGACTTGTTTCAAGTCCATGAAAATACCAGTCCCTGACTTGGATTTGAACCCGGGGCCTCTACAACACCTAATTACCTAGCATAGTAAACAGAACATGCTACCACTACATAAACTCAGCAACCTTTAAAAGGAAGCTTCACTAGTGCACACAACTGCACACAAGGATTTATGTACAGTGTAAATATAAATCAGGTTTAACGTTTTGTTATTGAGGCAATGAGTTGAATCTCTTTTTAAAACTTTGTGTCAGCAATTTGACAGAAGTTTAATTATAGGTCAATAAAACAGATCTGACACTTCAATAAAAAAAATATACTACAAAAAAGCATTCATGCATAAATGTAGAGTTAAAATCACTGCATCCATCTACTTGTATAAGCTACCATCATATAGCCTACTTCACAGCTCATCACAATATTACATGTATATACAACACTGTATGTTCCTGTATTTAAGCAGCAGTGGTTAGGGTTTTGAACTTTCATCAGACACCCATTGGTGGTGTGAGGAAGAGCATCCAGCCTAATAGCTTCCGTGCTATGTATCCCCCCCTGTCTACCTCAAATTAGAGAAAAATGCCAATCTCTTGAGATAGAAATATTGTACAGCAGCTGAAAGCGTATGGTAGCTTATTTGCATATCAATTATCAATATTGTGGCTAAAGGTAGAACACTGGAGGTAGTATGGAAGGCTACTGCATGCCCATAGCCATGGTCAGCTGCCTTGCGAGAAGACTAAGAAGTAGCAGGCATGTGAGAAGACTACAAAGTAAAGATACTTCAACTTTCTTACCTAGAACATTTCCAGCAATGAAACGTGTTGCAAACATTGCAAGAAAGCCAATTGCTACGACATATGCCACAGGGGCCATCAGAAGCTTCAGTTGTTCTTTTCTAGTCTGTAAAGTGTATAACACAAATTTGAAATTCACACAATATACACACTCACCGTCCTGAATCTACAACAATGTTAGAGGAAATGAATAGTGGTGTAAGCTTACAGAGATATTGAGAATAATTAGCTTCAGACAGACCTTTGACAGAAGAATATTCAGGCTTCAAAACTAAAAGAAATAGCATGGTAGTCAGCTCATTGATTGGTCAGATATCTTTAGTCATTATATTTGTATTTAAGTAATGAATTAAATATAATTCATAATTTATAGCATGTTCTATATTGATTGGTCAATAACAGCATAGAGTGTGAGAAGTGGGTTACATCCATGAGGTGAGCGTACACTTTCTGCGATCTTTTAGCCAAGATAATTTAGGATTCCGATGGTCTGAGGTTTTTCTTAGAATTAAATAATTAATTGAGCATTATTTGTAGGCCGGTAGCTCAACGGCCCCTCAAACCCTGTGTTAAGCCAATTTTACATATTATATAAAATATGCCGCATTTTCTGTTAAAGTCAATCACTTTATAGAGTTCAATGCATTCCTATCTATCTTCTTATATGCTCTGCATTCTTGATAAAAATCTATATGACTACCTAGGAGTCTCCCAGACTAGTTCCCTGTAAAACTGAGTGCCTATAGTAAATAGTGCACTCAAAGATAACTTATGCATACTCGAACCTGAAAACAAGGGTTGGTTGTTTGCCTGCACAATAATATACACTGTACATGATAGGAGCACATAGGACAATTATTGTATACGGATGGATCCGGGGGCTTTATTAGCATTTAGCAGTGCCAGGTCGGTCCTAAGGCTAAAATAACTGAGCTCAATGCAAAGTGGTGTATTGCAGGGCTGTGTGCTACCTGTAGATGAATATTACACTAGGTTGGTTAAACTGGGCTTGCATCAGCCAATTCCACCTTCGTGTGAAGTTTTCCTTTCACAGTTGAGTTTTCATAGGAGAGGGGACAACTGCATTATCTCATAATTTCCATCTCTTTTCGTTTAATAAATGTATGGATTTTAGTTAGCACTTAGCAGACAATAAAATCTTGTAGCAGATACTTTGTTAGAGTGAACCAAAGACCAAAATAACGTTTTTATAATACTTATCTATGCATTAGAACAGCAGATTTGTTGAGATCAATATCACCACTTCAACAACGCTCAACAGTATCATTACATCTATCCATTCTTCAACTAGTTCAACATTTTTCACCTTGCCAGATTACTGTTGAGAGTTATCCGCTCTCTTTTGAATATGTAGGCGTGTCTTTGGATTCACCATAAGTGGTTACGATTGGATAACCGTTGAAAGGCCTGCGTTCATAGTTTTCAACAACCGAACTGTTTCATTTTCTGCGTAACTAATCACAAATCGAGACGGGTAGCTATAAAACTCCAAAACTGTCACAAGATCAAAGCGAAAGGGGAGGGCGACATCTGGACACCCTACAAACTGGACACCATACAAACTGGACACCCACAAACTGGACACCCTACAAACTGGACACCCTGCAAACTGGACACCCTGAAAAAAACGGGACACCCTGCAAATACTCATTCACTATTGAAGTAAGTAAGTTTTTTATAGTAAAATATAGTTTAAAAGGTCTCATTCTACATCACTACATAATAAATTTCAGAAAATATTTTTTTAAATTAAATTGAAAACACTTCAAAATATTGTGGTACAAGATATCTTATAAAAACTGGACACCCTCTCCAAAAATCCATGTATCTACACTTTATAGGAATATTTATAGCTAGACCTATTCAACACTTATCAATCTACATTTCCAAAGCAAATTTTTATTTTTAAAATTTAAACTTTGAATTTTATAATCAAAATTCTATTTTCACTCATTAACAACTTGCCTCTAATATTTTTGACCTTCCAAAGTGTCCGACATATCTTTGAAAAACTGGACACCCTCTCCAAAATTCCATGTATCTACACTTTATAGAAATATTTATGGCTAGACCTATTTAACACTTATCAATCTACATTTCCAAAACAAATTTTTATTTTTGAAATTTAAACTTTGAATTTTATAATCAAAATTCTATTTTCACTCATTAACAACTTGCCTCAAAGATTTTCGACCTTCCAAAGTGTCCAACATATCTTTGAAAAACTGGACACCCTCTCCAAAAATCCATGTATCTACACTTTTAAAAAATATTTATAGCTAGACCTATTCAACACTTATCAATCTACATTTCCAAAGCAAATATTTATTTCTGAAACTTAAACTTCGAATTTTATCATCAAAATTCTATTTTCACCCATTAATAACTTGCCTGACAGATTTTCGACCGTTTAAAGGGTACGAGATGTCTTCAAAAACTCGAAACCCTGAACTTTTATACGCTCCTGTCAATGTAGTCTTGCCTCACATTGATAGTTGTCCTCTCCCAATACCATTGGAGCAGACAACTTCCAATTGTTAACTACTATCTAGCAATTATATTTATGATCAGTTTTACATCCTGTACATGTACATGTACAATGTACATTAAGAATTATTTTTGTGCACTGATATAGGTATGTAGTGTAGGCATAGCATAGCATATGATGTGCAGCAATAGCATCATTCTGCCTCTAACCTTTGTACTAATTAATAATATCAATTTATAGTCTTGTTGTTCGGCCAATCTTTGTGGCAAACATTACTTGCTGTCCTTATTGTAATTATTGGCTATTCCTGTTGCTTGCTTGATATTTTGGCTTCTACATTGTATGAACTTTTTATCAAATAATTAACATTGAATTTTATCACACCGATCATCATGTGGGTGATCAACAATATTGTTATTTGGACACTATACTTTCTTCTGTTGATCAATACAATAATATGGCTGTTCCCATCAAAAACGCACCTGTATTCCATATTATTGTATATAGACATACTGCATCAGTGTAGCCGCATGCTCAGGAGTTATCCTCTCTTTTCTAATACTAGTAACATGATACATAATCAGCCTGTACTTTACTACTTACACCAAACAGTATATAGACATGCTGCATCAGTGTAGCCGCATGCTCAGGAGTTATCCTCTTTTCTAATACTAATAACATGATACATAATCAGCCTGTACTTTACTACTTACACCAAACAGTATTAGCTTGCTCCTTTTGTCTGTGATGCAGCAACGCTGCCCAGAATTTCATCTTATATTGTAATGCACAGTATGTACTCGTATGTTTGCTGTCCACTAGATAAAATATTGTAGTGATTTCAGACAATCAATTTACTGCATGTTCCATATGTTTCCATTTAATGTACAATTGTTTGTATAGTTAGTAGTATTCTAGTACATAGACTTTTTTCATCTTATATTGAATTTAAACAAGATAAAGTTCTGAAAATACAGAACAGAACTGAAAACCAGAGCAACTAGGGTAGCTAACTAGGTCCTACCTATCCGCACATAAAGCACAAGAGTAACGAATCAGACCTGTTGGTCATCGTAATCACAACATGATAGTCATTGTAGTCAATCACATCTCTTACTAACGGATGTAGAGTAAGGAGGCACGATAGACCATTGTTGTACCTCCTGTGTCATTCCAATTATACATAAGAAACTTGACAATGGACAGTGTATAGACTTTTTTCATCTTATGTTGAATTTAAACTAGATAGAAGATGCATCATATTATAAACTAGATAAAGTTTTGAAAAGACGCATGCATAATACATGTATTTATCATTATTAGGATATGACTTCAGACTAATATAGACTATATAATTATAATGGGCTACTAGTAGTGTTATAACTTTTTAGCTGACTGTGACATGTCATATGTGCATATGTACATGTATATCTAACAACAAGTAAGTGTTTCTTGCTATATCGTTTGCAACGAAATTCATTCTTGTATTTACTGTATACGTATAAGAATGGAGCTAACAACTAGATGTGCAGACAGTCTGAGACTAAGAAATACTGCTACGCTGTAACTTGTACACAAATAGGCATTGACTTGTATTCAAGTGTCTGTTGTAAAGTTATCCTCCCTCACTCCGCGTTATTAATGGAATGCAATAACATACATGTGATTATGGCAATGCAGCTTGGCTTCTAATCAAATACAACCTGATTTGCAATCCATTGCTAAAATCATGAACCTCATAAGTTGTTGATCAGAATAAGAAGTTGTCGTCTCACAATTTTAAAATTGAGAGAGGACAACTTCTTATTAGTCATGTTTTTCTCATGTGTTCAACTTACATGTAGCAGCTACCATTGCTGCAAGTTCAAATTACCATGTGCATGTACATGTACATGTACATGTACAATGCGAGCTGTGGTTTCATTCAAATGAAGAGAAAGACTACAGAGTCATGTTGTATTGTTATTTGGTAGCTGTACATATAGTGTACACCAGCAAGATCATTTGAGAAGCAGTTGAACCTGTGTTTTCTAGGCTAATAAGCTTGTGAAGCAGTCTACACCTTGACCACTCAACTCCCCCCCCCCCTCCAATGCAACTAGTATGGTATGTAAATGTATGGTCACAGCTACATTGTACATGTACACATTTTATCATTTTATATAGTCTTTGATCAAACAATTTTGTAGGCATTGCACAATAAAATAGACGATGAGATGGTGAGGTGATGCTGAGGAGTCACCCGAGGACAATGGCTGACATTCATTATCGTTATCTTTGTGTATAATCGTGTGCAATGTCTGTCTTTGGATATGTTATCTCTAGAGTGCATTGTGTGTCGAGGCCGAGGGTCGGGTATATACAGTATAAACATGTATATACATGTATTACATTAAGATGTGTTTATATATATTATGTCTACACCCGACTTATTTACATGTAGGGTCGATGTTTCAATATTGGACTTTTGGGTATGTTATCATGAATGGGTCATCCCTCCCGATGCCCCTTGGACCCGAGTATTGTGCAGGACCGATGGGCAGCTACATGTAGTTGTGTTAAATATACATGTACATGTAGTTAAGACCATTTAATTATATTTTTCCCATGATGTACATACACGATCTATCACGGTTTTTAATAGCAATTATTTATGGCTTTGGGATGATGCATAATTTTTTAATTTGTGTGGGACTGACCTTTGGTTAACCCCTCACAAGATGTAACTGGATTTTGTCTATAAGTGAAAACATTTTGCTACATGTGTATAATACTCGTACATTGTATGTCCATGACGTTGCTACTTAGACTCCAATGGAGACGTTTTATTTTGCTCTATATAAACTTCATGGTGTTTACTAGTCTAGGAATATCTTAGCCTTGGTTCCTCATGGAGCCGAAGGCGAAAGCAACTAGGGTAGGGTCATACCTATGAAGTCATAAATGTCAAGAGCAACTCGGACCTACAGGTCATCATGATGTAATGTTTCAGTATGTTTCAGGGTGTGGGAAGGGTCCAAGAGTGGTCTATTCGACCTGCTTCCTTGTTACATAAACTGAGCAGTGATAGCATTGTTGATTATGATGTATGTGCAACCCGTAGGTCAGAATTATTGCTTATTAACTAGAGTCCCCATGAGTATAATTATATACATGTATTTTCCATTTTTATTCTGGCGAAGATCAAGTCCAGAAAACAAGAAGTATGATCGATGCTAGTTTAGGCACTTTGGGCTACCCAGTCCAACGGGACCAAAAGCTGGAAGTACACTATTCTAGAAAAGACAACTCCAATGCTTCTTCTTAGTAGATGTGTCTCCAAGCAGCAATTGATTTGAAAGCAGAAAAGCGATCGTCTTATACAGTTTTTACATTATTGGCATGCGGTTAATATTGAAGCCTATTAATAGATGGAACCTTTTAAATGAAGCTAGCCTACATTTATTAGTAGGAATTATTTAGCTTTCACCAACCCTACTAATAAGCATTAATCACTCATCGAACACTAAAGACTTACCTTGTTCCATGCGGATAATCGTATAACATAATATTTTTATATTCTTATGCATGTTGTAAATGTTAACCTATCATGTTCTAACATGTGAACTATAATTTAATTTCTGGTAGAACCTAACAGCATCTTGAGTCGTGTTCTATATTCTTGTATCTTTTGATACTGTATATTGCTAAATAGTTCAATACTGCAAATTCTTGTACTATTCATATATTATACATTTTGCTCTACTAGGAGTTTGCGGATATTATTATAATACTAGTTTACCCATGTTCCAGTCTGGCCACACTCAATCTCAGTATTAAGACGGAGCAGATTCACTGTAGGAGGTGCTTTATTTAGCTATCTACTACAGTTTGAATTACCAGGTACTATAAAGTGACATATCTTTTTATATATTATGCTATCTTATTCTACATATTTAATGCTAGCATTGGACGTGGGTTCCAAGTCCAATTTTAGAGTTGAGTAAGACTACTACTACGACTCAATGTTTTTAATGCAATGTCGGTGCCTATGCTAGAAGATGCTGGCATATTATGTCCTAGCAGCCCTTGCATCTCATGGTCTAGCAAAGTTTTCGTTTAGCAAGCAGGCTAGCTGGGGCACTCCTCCCACTGGTGTCGCTGCTTACACTTTGGTGGTTAGCCTACATTAGTTAGGTGACCAGTTCAAGGTAGATTTCTTCCCATAGTACCTTGGCAGGTTTAGAACAATTGTGCTTGATATGTTGCAATTTATAAAGATTTAGTAAATGTACAAATTTCATTCATACAGAACAGCAGTATTTACTACAACACTTATTGACATACATATACGTACAAGTATTAAATAATATCATTCATCATTGTGGGGAGAGAATTACTAAAGCATAATATCATAAACTATGTAGTCCTTCTCTTAATTGGCATGAAATAACAGCACAAATTTCTGTATGATAATTTGAACTTGCAGCAATGTTAGCTGCTACATGTAAGTTTAACACATTAAGAAAAACATGGCCAGTAAGGAGTTGTGCTTTCTCAATTTTAAAATTGTGAGAAGATAACTTCTTATTCTGATTAATAACTCCTGAGGGTCATAATTTTAACGATGGATTGCAAAAAAGGTTGTATTTGAGTAGAAGCCAAGCAGTATTGCCATAATTATGTTATTGTACTGTGGGGGGGGGGGAGAGGATAACTTTGCAACAGGCGCTGGAATATGAAGTCAAGGCCTTTGTGTGTACAAGCTATAGTGTATCAGTATGTTTTAGTCTCAAGCTGTCTGCACACCTAGTTGTTCGCCCTATTTCTCACGTATTTTAATGCTGCAAGGCATAACAGTAAATACAAGAATAAGTTTCCTTGCAAAGAATATGGCAAAAAGCAATTATTTTTTGTTAGATATACATGAACATGTCATAGTCAGTTAAATGGTTATATAATACTACTAGTCTAATATAGACAGGCAGTGAAGTCACATTCTAATAATTATAAATATTGTGCATGTGTATTTTCAGAACTTTATCTTGTTTAAATTCAATATAAGATGAAAAAAGTCTATGTACTAGAATACTACTAATTATACAAACAATTGTACAATAAGTGGAAACATATGGAACATGCAATTGATTGTCTGAAATCACTGCAATATTTTATCTAGTGGACAGCAAACATACGAGTACATACTGTGCATTACAATATAAGATGAAATTCTGGGCAGTGTTCCTGCATCACAGACAAAAGGAGCAAGCTAATACTGTTTGGTGTAAGTAGTAAAGTACAGGCTGATTATGTATCATGTTACTAGTATTAGAAAAGAGAGGATAACTCCTGAGCATGCGACTACACTGATGCAGTATGTCTATATACAATAATATAGAATACAGGTACGTTTTTGATGGGAACAGCCATATTATTGTATTGATCAACAGAAGAAAGTATAGTGTCCAAATAACAATATTGTTGATCACCCACATGATGATCAGTGTGATAAAAATCAGCGTTAATTATTTGATAAAAAGTTCATACAACGTAGAAGCCAAAATATCAGGCATGCAACAGGAATAGCCAATAATTACAGTAAGGACAGCAAGTAATGTTTGCCACAAAGATTGGAACAACAAGACTATAAATTGATATTATTAATTAGTACAAAGGTTAGAGGCAGAATGATGCTATTGTTATGCTATATTGCTGCACATCATATGCTATGCTATGCCTACACTACATACCTATATCATTGCACAAAAATAATTCTTAATGTACATTGTACATGTACATGTACAGGATGTAAAACTGATCATAATAATATAATTGCTAGATAGTAGTTAACAATTGGAAGTTGTCTGCTCCAATGGTATTGGGAGAGGACAACTATCAATGTGAGGCAAGACTACATCGACAGGAGCGTATAAAAGTTCAGGGTTTCGAGTTTTTGAAAACATCTCGTACCCTTTAGAAGGTCGAAAATCTTTGAGGCAAGTTGTTCATGAGTAAAAATAGAACTTTGGTTATAAAATTCAAAGTTTAAATTTCAAAAATAAAAATTTGTTTTGGAAATGTAGATTGATAAGTGTTGAATAGGTCTAGCCATAAATATTTCTATAAAGTGTAGATACATGGATTTTTGAAGAGGGTGTCCAGTTTTTCAAAGGTATGTCGGACACTTTAGAAGGTCGAAAATCTTTGAGGCAAGTTGTTAATGAGTGAAAATAAAATTTTGATTATAAAATTCAAAGTTTAAATTTCAAAAATAAAAATTTGCTTTGTAAATGTAGATTGATAAGTGTTGAATAGGTTTAGCCATAAATATTTCCATAAAGTGTAGATACATGGATTTTTGGAGAGGGTGTCCAGTTTTTATAAGATATCTTGTACCACAATATTTTGAAGTGTATTCAATTTAATTTAAAAAAATATTTTCTGAAATTTATTATGTAATGATGTAGAATGTGACCTTGTAAACTATATTTCACTATAAAAAACTCACTTACTTCAATAGTGAATGAGTATTTGCAGGGTGTCCAGTTTTTTTCAGGGTGTCCAGTTTGCAGGGTGCCCAGTTTGTAGGGTGTCCAGTTTGTGGGTATCCAGTTTGTAGGGTGTCCAGTTTGTGGGGTGTCCACTTTACGGGTGTCCAGATGTCGGTGAACCAGCGAAAGTACACCCCTGTTCTAATTGCAATTGAAGTTGGATAAAAATTAGAATAGAAAATTGGAATAAAATATAATATCATGTGTAACCTATCACCAGAAATGTTTGCAAGTTTTATTTTGAAAACTCAAGTTGCCATAGAAAACTCTTCGTATTCATATGATAATGATATTAATTACCCTATTACTTATTGCAAAAATCATATTGTTAAACTAATTAACTCAAACTCTACTGTGAATATAAATATTCTATTCTGTGAATATAAATATTCTATTATAATTGTTTTCTATTTCATGTTCATTGTAGTCCCGTAGCTACCTAGATTAGCCATGAAATGATAATCGAGTCACAATGATTAATAGGCCTGCTCTAATTCGGGCTGTGGACGGATTTATTTCATTTATATTATTATTATTATTGTACCAACTATAGCAAATTATTTTTATTTAGATTATTTTATATTACTTTTAATTTATTAATTTAATTCATGCAAAAACCCGTAGATTGAGCATAATGTAATAATGTTCTATTTATGATTTTTATTTTTTCTTAATTAAATTCCAATTATTATTATTGGTAGGCCTATTTTTATTTTATTAAAATTAGTTTTATTGATATTCCTCTTTAGAATAATCCTTACTCCTGCTACAGTGAGTGCTTTTTTCTACTACTGGCAATCTGTTTACAATTTTGGTGCCTCCAGGTTTCTATACTTAGGTCAAGACAGTTTTATTCAGGATCTACTGTATGTATCAGTGACTAGCCTACTTTAATCCCCTGCAATATCGGTCTCCATCTGCTATGGGTTTGCCAACAGTTGCCCTCTACCACTGATGCGCATCCGCTGATATGGCTGATGAATCTAACGAATTTCGCGCTCAACCCATACTGTGATCGTATCAATTGTTGAACATTGCTTAATAGGCCTACTTGTTAACAGGAAAGCTACCACAAGCCAATTTAGCCAGCAAGTGTGGTGTGTGGGCCACGTAGATGGAGCGGCAAGTGTAGGAAGGCTGTACCATCATTATAGCACTGTGGAATATATTAGGTGCCCTGATAGGCTATTGAATAATTACAACCCAACATTGGTTAGTTGGCTAGAAGACACTATCCATCAGTACCTAATGTCATGCAACCATAGCGTTCTATCTTGGTACAAACTTTGAGCAGACTACCGAGGTCAAGGCAGTAATATCAAGTTGGCCTGCCTAGCAGTTATCCTCACAATACAGGATTTAGTCAGTATAAGTCTCTTGCAAGTAGCCTAAAGGAGAGAAGCGTCCAGAGTACTGTGAGCTATAAGGTTGACCTCTCAGAGCCTGCCATCTTATACTATTATACAAGTAGACATCCAACTCACTCAACGCGGCTTAGAACCAATAGTATGACATGATATATGGTTCAAATACTGTGCCCGGACATTGGTCCAACAATTACATCACATTTAGGAAGAATAGCATGTTCCAACGTGAGTAAACAGATTACCTAGTCCATTGCCACATTTCTCTATGGCCTATGCGCAGTGAGCAAACAGTACGTAGGCCTACTCATTCAACTCTGTGTGCTTGGGTGCTAATGTTTTTCTGCAAAGTATATTGAACAACTCAGGAACTCAGACCAGTGGATTTGATCTGTCACCAGAGCAGTGTAACATGTTGAATTTTTCATTACTGGTCTACTTTTGTGTGTATTTTGTTATAAATTGCCTGCATGATGTTGGGATTACAGGAGGATGCTGCAACCGAAGCCAACAGTGATTGCAGTTTTCTTGTCCTTGTTTGGATCTGTATTGGCTTCACCCAAACAGCCAAACATTATTTTTATAATTGCGGATGACTACGGATGGAATGATATCGGATATCACGGTAGTGAGATCAAAACGCCAAACCTCGACAAACTGGCAGCAGCCGGAGTGAAGCTAGAAAACTACTATGTTCAACCCATCTGTACCCCGTCCCGAAGCCAACTTATGTCAGGTAAGCTCCAAGTTCTGCTGGTTAGACAGGTCTCTTTATGTGTACGATATTGTCACGCATAAATTTACTATCGTATGTAACTCAAATAGCCCAGACTAAAGGTATACAGCACAGCAAACGGCCACATGAACACTTGCTAACAGTTGACTTATTTCCACTGATAGTCTATATACAAAAATTTAAGAAAGATCAACTGACTTTTAATATCAGCCACCTCACATTCA
This sequence comes from Bugulina stolonifera, assembly GCA_935421135.1. Classification (NCBI taxonomy): domain Eukaryota; kingdom Metazoa; phylum Bryozoa; class Gymnolaemata; order Cheilostomatida; family Bugulidae; genus Bugulina; species Bugulina stolonifera. Next base: position 8,882,848 of record OW285194.1, read on the forward strand.
TTAGTTTATACTTAGTGATAGCTGAAAATGTAACTGCGTATTATATCAAAACAACTGATTACTGTTTGATTATCAATGACGATGTAATCTCTTGAAGGCTACTTTCTGTCAAAACTGGTAGTTCCTCAATGTTGGGAATTTAAAAAAAACTGTAATTGCTAGTCAAATACACCGACAAGTTGCGCATACAACGCCTCACAGAAAAGTGGGCGGAGCTTTTATGTTGATACCCCATTAGATTATATCCCTGGGAGTCTCGAAGTCCGAAGTCCAAAGTCCAATCGCTAATCTCATTTGGCCAGTCACACGATTGCATGTATTATGAACCAACGGACATCCATATATAGTATGATATTGTAAGATCTCTGTTTTAATAAAGTTATATATCATTATGTAATATGTATATTTATCACAGGCCGATATCAGATTCACACTGGTCTCCAGCATGGAATCATATGGCCGTGTATGCCAAGTGGCCTGCCACTGAATGATCCCACACTAGCTGACAAGTTGAAGTCGGCTGGATACTCTACACATATGATAGGTTTGTAAAGATATAGTTAAGCTACTTGCTATCATGTGTAAATCACCATACACCATACTATCTAACTGTTAATCTGAAATTTATCTAACCATTTTTTTTACATTTAGTTTGGCCAAATATATTAATAATGTTTTAATAGTGAATCAATTGTTGAGATCGATGTAACAGTTTTAAAGAGGTTAGCCTCATAGCTGTAGTATATTCACAGTCTGCGGGTAGCAGATGGCTCGACAGACATCTAGCACAGTCTTTTCTCTGCTCTGTTCACAGCTAGGTACGTTCTTTAGTTGTATGCTATGTGTACTATATACACGTGTTTTACAGGCAAATGGCACCTCGGGTTTTACACTAAGGAGTATATTCCAACTTCTCGAGGGTTTGATACGTTCCGTGGGTATCTGACAGGAAGTGAGGATTACTATAGCAGAGAGCGGTAACTGATTACACCATAGCTTATTTACCGAACATACTTAGTACACTCCATCACCTTATTGTTTGTATGTCTAGTCTTGATTGTGCTATGTACGCATACAAGTTATTGCTTGCATAGTACAATGTTTTTTTAATAAAATGTACATGCTACGAATATTTTAGCCATGACAGCGGTTTCATTGGCCTAGACTATACTGTTAATAGCACAGGAAGTAACAGTACCTACGGAGACTACTCTGCTCATCTGTTCACTAACCATGCTCAGAAACTCATAGGTTTGCTATTGTTTTGTACCATGTAATTAATATGGCGATTAGTTCGTCTGTCTATATTGGAAAGACACTATTGCTTATCTGTGACTATCTCTTTAGTCGCATACAATATTCTGTATTGAACAACGCAATGCAAGCTCTGAGGGGCTTTCAAGAGAGAACATCTTTGTCTTTTTTCTTAGAATTAAATGACCATCAATTTGGGTAAATATCACAATAGATATCACATTTGACTATCAAAAACATCTCTATGGTTTTCTGAGCCAATGAAATGTTTTGAATTGTGACCCCAAGTTAACCGCATATTTTTAAAATATATCCACATTGAGTAGCAACTTGAATAGCATATCTGCATCTATATTTAATATATTGTACACGTATACTGGCACATTACTATTAGTAGCCTATAAAGGCCAAAGATCGTATAATATTATTATATTCCCAGCCTCTCATGCTGCACAAGAATCGTCCCCTCTCTTCCTCTATATGGCATTCCAGAGTGTACACAGTCCAATGCAGGTGCCAAAGAAGTACGAGGATATGTACTCCCACATACAAGATAGATACAGACGTATATACGCTGGAATGGTATCAGGTTAGTATTCCAGTACTACTACTATCCGATAATACCATTGGTTAATTTGTATTCTACCTATAATTGTGGGCTATGTTTGTATAATAACTCTGATGCTGATTTTAGTACATTATATTACCCAGAGATAGAGTGTAACTCCTTTACTGCTGCTGCTACTACTACTACTGCTACCGCCACCACCACCACCACTACTACTACCACTACCACCACTACGACTGCCACTACTACTGCTACCGCCACTACTACTACTACCGCTACTACTGCTACTACCGCTACTACTGCTACTACCGCTACTACTGCTACTATCGCTACTACTGCTACTACCGCTACTACTGCTACTACTACTACTGCTACTACTGCTACTACTGCTGCTACTGCTACTACTGCTACTACTACTACTACTACTGCTACTACTGCTGCTACTGCTACTACTGCTACTACTACTACTACTACTGCTACTACTAGCAACCTTTCATCTCATACTGCATGTATATGTAGATTTACATTTTTCATGATTGTTTGTGTCAAGTCTTATATTTTATTATTATATATATAAAGTACATATAGCCCAGATTCTCTACTATCTATTTTCTATAACTACATACGTTATACATTGTATAACAGTATTAACAGCCTTCCCCATAACAATCTGTTGTATTATAGTATTCAACTATATCACCATTACTGCTGAATGCTGTACTCCCCTATTATATACAGTCACATGATATCTATATTCTACGCTGCTGCAATGATGATGTGCTATAATGTGCCGTACTCTGTATCTGTGTTACTCTATTCCACTGAACTTTAGCTATGGACGAGGCAGTAGGGAACCTGACACAGAGTCTCACTGAGTCTGGGCTCATGAATAACACTGTGATTGTATTCACTACTGACAATGGTGGGCAGACACTGTCAGGGGGAAACAACTCTCCACTAAGAGGGCGAAAGGCTACGTACTGGGAAGGAGGTAATGTGCATGTGTACCACACATACCATATGTATACTGTCTTTGTTTAGGATGTTATTTCTATGCAAGGGTTTTCAATTTGTAATAGAAATAGCATCATATATTAAATAAAGTGGCCAAACCCAAGCGGCATATATACTTGTATAGCTTGCTATCTATACTGTATATGTATCAACTGTTATACTAGCTATAGTTAGCTGAGGTCTAGTGTTAAACTAGCTGGTGCCACCCACTTTAAAGTTGAAGTAGTTAGTAACGTCCACTATCTCAGTGAATAGCTAGTGTTATCTCATCTAACATATACACTATAAATCATAATGTTAAAGCTGTAAGCTACATGTAATACTGGCGAACGGTCTTAGGTCATTTAATCAAATCTTGCTTTGTACTATGATACTGTCCAAATGTTTGTAGTGAAATCATAACATTATATCCCTAGTGAAACTCCAATACATATTAGTATCGGTTTAAGAATTTGGAGTTGTCTGTTCTCTTAATCAAATATTAGATAAGAAGGCAACTCCCATGTTGTACAGTTTTTTAAGAGTGATTTGTGATTATCATTATTGGGTTAGTACTCACTGTAGACTAAGCTCTCTATATTTCTAGGTGTACATGGTAACGGGTTTGTATATAGCCCCCTCCTCAAGAGGCCAGGCTCTGTAAGCAGGGAACTCATGCACATCACTGACTGGTATCCTACTCTTGTAAACCTGGCTGGTGGATCTATGGCTGGCACTAAACCTGATGGTTACAATATCTGGAACTCAATCAACCTAGGCTCACCTAGTCCCAGATTGGTAGGTAGTAGGTAGATCATAGATCTGTGCATAGACCTAGAATGATAGGTAATAGATAAAAATTGGTTGGCAGAAATTTCTCCTCTACAACTATTGGTGGCTAAGATAGAAACTAGAGTCACCAAGATGGTGGTGCAATGCAGTCTGGGATATTTACTGAATAGATATTAAATTTATTATGACTCATCCACAGAGACTGAAAGCTTCTGGTGTGTAATAAACTTGTACAATTGTTACCAAGACATGCCTAGAGGTTTGGTAGCAAGTTATTAGTATGTAATCTAGCCCTGGTTACTCTAGCTAGCAGGTAACAATGTCTTCTCTTCATTCCACAGGAAATACTGCACAACATTGACCCAATGTACACAAGGAAAGGTAAATCTGTATCCAAGGTGTTTGATACGTCTGTTCAGGCGGCTCTGAGATCTGGAGACTGGAAGATACTGACAGGAGATCCTGGGTTTGACAGCTGGGTTCCAGAGCCAACTCTCTACAAAGACTGTAAGTGACTCATACTCTGTACAGTGACTGCAAGTAACTCATACTCCACACAGTGACTGTAAGTAACTCACACTCTACACAGTGACTGTAAGTAACTCACACTCTACACAATGACTGTAAGTAACTCATACTCTACACAGTGACTGTAAGTAACTCATACTCTACACAGTGACTGTAAGTAACTCATACTTTACACAGTGACTGTAAGTAACTCATACTTTACACAGTGACTGTAAGTAACTCATACTTTACACAGTGACTGTAAGTAACTCACACTCCGTTTATTCTAACGCATGACAATTCTCATTTTTTAGATTCTGTCAAGTTTAATGACTCATCAAACACCAGTAGTGGCAGCACACAGAATGTATATTTGTTTAACATAGCTGAGGATCCAACTGAACATTTTGAGGTTTGTCTCCCCTGTGTTTTCCTAACAGTACAGTAGGGTGTTTGGGATAAATTGAGAGTTATCTTCTCCGAGTCAATTGACTTGGTAACATGTGCGCACATGTAGACTGAGCTTAGAATTATTGAACCAGTGTTGACTGCTGGCGAGCTGTAGTAGGGCCTAATAACAGTGTATTGTGATTTTTTTTTTATATCTTTATTTACTTAATATTTTGAATTAAACATATCAACTCACGTAAATTAGGGCAAGCAAGACACTGTACATAATCAACCGAGGCAATTTATTTTTGCAGTACAACTTTGACCGAAATTCTGTTCATAGATATAGTTGTCAATTGATAACTTTAATTCCAGCAGCTTTTTATGTCATATAGGTACGTAGTTAAACCCCGTGTCCACTGAATGTACACATGTATTTTAGTTTGTATCATTACTTGTTGGTCAAAGTGTTGCTGTGCTTTCCTTTAGCTGAGTGCCAAATACCCAGAGATAGTGAATAAACTACTGTCTAGACTCGCTGCCTACAACTCTACTGCTGCGCCTGTGTTCTACCCTGATATTGATAAGAGATGTGACCCCTCCCTACATGGTGGTTACTGGGAACCATGGCTGTAAACCAAATTCATCTTACAAGTAGGCTTATAGAAAATATACTCTTATACAACTGTTACTATCATTCTGTAATCAGCTTAATTTTAACCAACACTTATGCAACATGATGATTCATTTTACTGGAGTATCATGTTATAGTCATTGGAGTTGTCATTCCTCCTTGAGTGTGCATTATTCATTGTGAATCAAATTAATGGTAACAACTTATAGATATAAATCAAAGCCCACACCAAAACCTATGCATACGATTGAGACCCATCCCTCTATCTCCACTCTCTACACTTCTTGTGTAAGGGAAGACAACACTTCTTGTGCTGGTAGAACTGGTATAGTGCTATGTGCCTCTATGTGACGCTCCAGTATATTCTGGTACCTTATATCAATATTCCTGATATTATACTTAATTACCCTGTGATCTCCATCATTGCAACTCAAAAAGTATTTCCTGCTGACTTAGTTTTAAATATCTACTATGCAAGTTTCTATTGGCCCACCCAAAAATATTCATTTTCCTTAAACTTTTGTCTACGTGGAGTTTATTTCTTTTTATGTTACATAGAGTTTTCTACAAGGAAATGTTTGTATTCTTGTAGGTTTTTCCTTTTCTATGTAGTTGAACCCATTTTTAAGATCTTTAAAATTACAGCTGCCGTATATAAACTTATTTATTCACGTTTTCTGTATTCAAATAAAATATTGTTGCACATGATTACTATGAATATTATAATAAACTGGCACAACAATAAACAGATTACAGTTGCCAACAAAATATGACGTGACCAGTATGTGTAGACTTGACAGTCAACTAAAATCTATTCAATTAAGCCCCCCCTCTCCCATCACTGTATCATATTAGTGTGTGCAGTTGCAATAGCCTCTAATGATTTGAAGACTAGAAATAAAATAAACAGATTCTGTTATGAAGTTGTCCTCTCTTTAACTCTGTGATAACAGAAAGAGGGCAACTCCATACTGTTGACAACACGGATCTAGTTTGCTACACATAGCTCTTGTACAGTGTATGAAGGTGTACCACTTAGACTAAGCTCATTGAAGTAGGTTTGGCATCAGACACCACCCTAAATATTATAGAAAATTGTTATAAAGTAGACTATACACCAACTATAATACTTGCATGATGTCTCCATACCATCTAGACAAAGTATTACAAGGTATTTACACAGATCATCCCACACCACATCAGGTGATAATGAAACCACATCTACATGGATATTTATTTTTAATACTCTCCCATTGCTCATTTTCTGAGACTAAGTCTCAATAAAAACAATTTTATTGTATCAGTCACTTTGATATTGTCATGTCTAAATAGAACATATGTTCAGCTAATGGGGTATATTCTATAACGCCTCTTTTGATGTTCACATTTAAACACATATTTTTTTTCACTATTTGAAACATAAATTCTTTGTATCACATTTTTATATTACTAGATGTCTGTTGTTAGCAAGAGTCCATAACTCTATGTGGATAGGTGTCTGGTGTCACAGCAAGTCAAGAATAATATTATCAATTTCTCGTTGTCAGTTAGTTGGTTTAATAGTTAGCAAAAAACTGAGCTGTTGATTGTAATTTTCAGCTTTAGAATGTGGTTTTAGTTACCATCACCGCAGCATGTTGGTTTGATACAGCAGCTGACAGTTTCTCAAATGGTTGGCTTTGACCAAACAAAGTCGGAGTGCTTTGGTACAGAATATAGATTGAAGGAAACTCTTGCTGATTTGTTTCTAACCTGGGCTGGTGCAAAAAGTGGTAAATACAGCTATAATATTATATCACTGAGAAATCTTTACTCAAATGAATGGCTGGACATCTATGTCTGAGTTTAGGTCATGATAACTTAGGATTAACCGTTCTGTAAGATACCTGTGGAGGTACTGACCAGGATCTACAAGTATTAGGATCTACTAAAGTACAACAAATATTTTGTTACTAACAATATAATGTATGTATTAATGAATATTTTACAATAATAGAGCATTAGCATGGGATTATCTCTCTAGGATATGAAGAGTTAATTCATGCAAAAAATATCCACAATGTTAGCTATAAGTGAAACAGCCTGAATTGCAAAACTTGTGTTCAATATTTTTCTTTTTGAATTTCTGGTATCCCACAAGCCCCTTTTAGTTTAGCAATATAATCTCACATCACAAAATTGCGAGTAATAGAAATATTTGTCCTACTATTTTCTGTTTCTACAAAAATTTACATAATGAAGGGAGCAGTTTGGGTCTAGTGGCCAGAGCTCTGAATGCCCTGGTTCGATTCCAATAAAGGTCACAATAAAGGTCCTATACTGTTGGCTGGGCTCATACAACACCATGAATGAGCCAAATGCCCAAAAATATTTCACATAGATAACAGACAGCGCATCAGGGAGTTGCATAAATAAAGTTCATTGTATGTAGAGGAATAAAGAGAAACTAAATCGAATGAGTGACTTGTTTTGATTCCAAGAAATGCCCGGATATCTATGCATCCATCATAATTATTACAACATTTTCCCTTATAAAATATATTCATGGTGGAACACAGGGTGATATGATTTAAATAAATGGTTGTGATAAGAACAGTGAAATCATGGCTGCAATAATATAAGTACGTTTATAACATATACAGTAAGCGTCACCCACCACCTACTAAATAATACTAATTGCCACGCATTGCATCGTAATATTAGTAGATGTCTACATGTGTATAAGAAATGCAGTATTATCATAATCAATCATCATTAGAATGATTCAATTAAAACTTGATATAATTATTCTAGTCATGGATTGCAAGTGAGATTCTTATAACAGGTGGTTACAGGTTCTCTAACTTCTGGTTACAATTTTAACTAGTGTCCACAGGTTCTCTAGCCTATTGCACTTCATCATTACCTTTTTATCTTACCAATAATTATGCATTCTTACATGACCGTATGTAGTGATACGAACCAAACGAAAAAATACACTGGTTGGTTTCAATATCTAGTGTTTTCTAAATGTAGAATATCACTGCAATTACACTCACTGCCGAAAAGCATATTGTTATGTAAGAAATATCTATTCCATAGCATAGTGTGAATATGGACTTATTCTGGAGAGGAAATAGCCATATGCAGAACTAAGGTGACACAACAAGCTCAGAATATTGTCAAATCATGCATCGCTGAGTCAAAAGTTGAATTTAATACTTTCCTTCCTTGTACTTCTGTCGTAAGTTCACCTACTAACTTTGCATAATCAATCGATAGCATCATCATTTCATTTTTATTCTTATCATGATTAGTTCCGTGTTGAACTGTCTAACCAAGATATATTCTGTTGAACCACCCATCATATGAACTTATTCTGATTTTCATTTGCCACACGTTATTGTATCCTTGAAGGTTTTGATTAATGAATTTAGTGCTTGCGCATCACTTAAGTTACCTCACTGCAACAAGTGCATACCATACAAATACTTCACGTCATGCCTGCATATAAATACCTCCATGAAGGGATATATATAGCAGGGCAAACTATGGTCACGTTTCCATGGCAACTATAGGCTGTGATTGGCCGACCCTGCATGGGCTGTAATAAAATTATTAGGAATCGATGCTATTGGTGTGACTATATAACTAGACAAGTAACTAGCAACTGGCATTTGAATCAATTTATTTAAAACGAGAGGCGTACTCAGTTAGGTTTCAATCTTCTAGAGAAATGGCCTCACAAATTCTACTAGGTTCGCTTATTGCGGCTACGGTGTTAATTACATGCTATGGACAGGCAACCTTTTCTAGACCTATAGGTGGTATAGATCCAAGCGACGCCAGAGACGTCTGTTTCAGGCCTTCTCGCATAGATAACAACGTCCGCAGGGTGACCTTCGTAGCTGACCAGGAGAATTCTTGCTGGTAAGCAATGAATATATAGTAGCTATTCGTATTACAGCATATATATATTACAGAGCAAAATGGTTAAACTGTATTACAACACTATATTACCCTATGTTCAACATCTGTTGTGCTACAATATGATGTCAATATACATGTACAGTTACATGAAATATCCTGCAATTATTGTATTACCAGGTACATTATATTTGGTGCTAAGAAGATTAATAATATGACATAATAGATGACTGTATACACATGTACATACATGTTGACCTGTGCTTATGAACTAAAAAACAGGCCCGATGCGACATAACGTGAATTCTTGAACTTGATTCAAATCTGATATTTTGTTGATGGTAGTCGGTAGAAGGTTGAGAAATTTGATTTTGATTAACTTATACTATACGATGTACTTTGACTTTAAGTTACCTGTACTTCTACTGTACTATACTTTTGGTATCATTAGAATGACTTGGTTTCCATCAAACTGGTGTAGATTCTCAAGAGGTTGGCTGGAAGAGAACCTTTTACTTGTAGGGTACCTACTTGAAAAATTAAATTTTTGTTTCAAGTTATACAGGGGTTATACAAAAGCCCTCACAGGTGCTTGTATATTATGGTAGATACTGCACTCAGTCTAGCGAGATGTACATGTAATACTTCAATTTGAGCCCATTGGTAATGCAACGCAGCAACCTATATGATTTTGCTTACTGGGGCTACAAGGTGTCTTTTGGCAAAAATCTAATAATTAAACATTTTATTTTCATTCATCGCAGCATCGTCGAACACACCCATGTTACAATTTATTGTTATCGCCCTACTTTATTAGGATTATATTTGTGTAAGTATCATATGCCAGGTGCCAAACGGTGGAACTAATGCATGGCATTTTAGGACTGAACTAGTGAAAACTCCTACTCTGGCATGCTTGTACATGTGTATTATGTAAATGTACATGTATCATGTAATGTATATGAGCTTATATAACACATTGTGACACTCTTAACAACCACTGTTCCTGCACTGCCTCTATAATTTCTACCTAGTGAAACCTTCACAGGACTGCACAATGAGGTATAGCAAGTTAATAGCCCAACGACGAAGATTATCACCTGATAATTGAAGATTAGGATTTAGTTAATCTGTTATGAATATGTGATTAGGTTAATGATGAGTGAAACTGAGCTGTGATACTAGCAGGTATCAAAGTGACGATGTTGGTAATTCGCCAATAAAACTCGTGTACGGATAGAAACGATTATGGAATTAAGTGGGTGTTTCAAATTCAACCGCCTGATATGTCAGATAATAATATATAAATAAACTGTATATATACAGTTTATTGTGTTACTAGTGTTTGTTGAGAAAGGTTGATAATTCCAAAGAAAATAATAAAAATGTTTTACTTTAATTACCTTGGTTAATTATAGTCATAATGCACCTTTACGTCAGATAGATATCATGGAATTAAAATAGTTACTCTGTAGACTAACAAGGAGAAACAGGTAGCACGGTAACCACCATTTTGATCTCTAAAGTGCGGCAATCGTCATCACATTGATCTCTAAAGTACGGCAATCGTCATCACATTGATCTCTAAACGTTCTCTTCTTGTTTTTTAGGTACTGGCAATGTACCAGAAGACGTAGGCGTATTACACTAATGCAGAGAAACTGTCCACTGGGCACAGCAGTCAGTGATTTCTTTTTCCATGGATCAGCGAATCCTTGTACTGAGAATGTTGCCAATCGTAATCTCGAAAAGTTTTTCTGCAGAAGAAAAAAGTTCCTCACTGGACCACCTCCTTGTGTTGTAGAATTCGAACGACAAGGTTAGTAGTATTATGCTAGAAGATTAAAGGGTCCGTTCTATCATTAATATTACTTAAATCAAAAGTAGACCTTAGACTTGTAGGAGTGGAGTTTTAGAATATTATGCAATATCTGTAACAATGTCCGATATGTAAGTGTGCTTATATAAAAGACCAGATATTTGACATGGTAGGATTGACCCTCCCAATGAACAGTCAGACCTCTTTCGCTCTCCAGTCACTAGTGCTCCGCCTTTTGCCCTAGTCACAAATTTCATCTCGTTGAACTCGACCCCACTCTACAAACTGCATGTGTTGCTGTTTGTTCAAACAATCCCAGTTTTCATTATACTGTATATAATTATATAGGAACGTGCAATAGTGGTAGAGTTGTCTACACCTACAGCACATGTAGCTGTGACTGTAGCGGTACAGGATTTGCTGACTGGGACTGCAGTAAGCGACAAGAAGACTTGGTAGGAGCACCAGTGGTCGTCGACCCCAACGATCCATGTAAGTTGTCTTCCCTTATGGATATGCTAATAAACTGTTATATTAATTCTCACTGTTATAATACTAATACTAATACTAATACTTATACAAGTAATACTCTACATGTACCAATAAGAGGCTAAGAGCAGCCTTTAACAAGTCTTAGACTAGAAGTGTGGGCCACAAACAGATTTAACTACTGTAGATTGCTGCTCAATCTCAACCTAAAGTTCTACTGACCGAAACCATTCCTAACCCATGGAATAGAATAAAAATGTTGCTTTGTGTTTGACTGAGGAAGTTTTCTGGAAGCAGGTCTGAAATTTCAGGACGTAATCTAATCTTGACTGGAACTGGTGTCACAATGACACCATGTTAGCATGGTTTTTGATTAGTTACGTGAACTTACATTTAGTAAAATAGGGGCACATACGAGCAGGCTTGCTAAAATTTGAGACACGTTATTTCTTACAATGTCGATTCAATGACTATACTTCTCCACTAATAATGTTGATAGTACTAGAGGACAGGAAAATGCAAGAAATAATTCAACTGGTAACTCATAGCTGCATAACGTTAATTTGCTATCAAAATCCAGGTACCTGTGCAAACAATAGCGCAATAATAATAAATAATAATATAACATAAATAAACATGATAGATTTGGGGATACCATACCACTGCCCTATCCTCCTTTACTGTTATAAAGAAAAACAATATTTTTTCAGAGTGTCAAATTTAAACCCTCTGCATAGACTAAGTGTGGCCAGAGCAGAGGTATTCACATCTCATTAGTTGATTAAATGAGTGAGAATTTAGATTGATTGACTGATTGATTTGAACTGACCAGGCCCACTGAGTGTGGCTCTACGGCTACAATGGAACTACTACAGTCATGTATTTATAATTATCCTCATTTCCACCCTTCAAAGACAGGAATTTCCCCCTTTTGTACTACCAATCAGCTATCAGTAGCAGTTCATTACAAAGTAATTGTATATCTAAGGCTATCTTTGACAGTACCCTGGCCACACCTGGTTACCATCACTATGGGTATGCTATGTCTTCCAGTGGTCTGGACACATTTACCTGTAGGACTGACTTGTAAAAGAGTTGTGGTAATCCGTTTTGGTGTGTGTACAGTTGAACGTCATCAATGCATATATTGATAGCAATTTTATTTACCAAATTTGAGGTGATATTAAAATTTTGCTGATCAACGGTGATTGTTGAATAATCATGTGCAAGTATTAGCCTTAGTTCCTTACGCCACTTACTTTGCAAGGAAACGAAATAGAAGGATTCCCTAACCACATTGAGTTTCTAATTATAAAAGCAAGAATAGCAGCTAAAACAGTCAGCTTTGACTATACAACAACTGGATTTCTCAACTCACCACAAACAAAAATAGGAGGTTGTTGGTTCTTGTGCCAAATTCTCTCCTAGATTATGCCTACATTGTGGAAATTCTTGTAACCTACTAACACCCTCTTACAGTATATAAAAGATATTCAATAGATAAAATCCCACTAACTATTTTGTACCAAACAAAGAATTTAACATCAAATGACGATATTCTCAGCATTAAATGATGCATAGGCATTGTAAAAGTTGAACCAGTGGCACAAGAACCTTGGTGTACCTGTCAACTCATTTCCCTATAAATAGAACATAGCACAGCCGCAAAGGTACACCTTCTGATTCATGCAGATTAGCATACATCAAGTAAATCATAGAAAACCGAAACTAATAGCTGTTTTAGGCCTTGCTTTCTAGAATTTATGTAAATTTAAATAATTTTTAACTTATTCCACATTTTTGGCACTACTCTCTGTATGTCTACTAGCCCATAATCCTTCCAAATGCGTTGTAGCAATTAGAGGACAGGTATTCTGGCAGACATAATAATACAGTGATATCAATTATAGAACTACAAACTTAGAGCATACTTCTCCACAGCTGTCATGGGCGTGCTACACTACTTGAACATACAGATTGTGCCATTGTAATGGTTTTTTGTTGTTGTTCAGAAGCAGGCCTACTACAAAAGTGAAGTTTTATGTATTTTTTTGATGGAATCAATCAATTTTGAGGCTTACAAGCATTTTTTCACTCCTTGATTTAGCAACAAACTCACAATAGTTAGCTGCATTCATACACAGTACTTTGAAAATATATAACACCCTGTAAAATTTAAATTGAATACAAATTAAATAGTTAACATCATTTCCTTTAGCAAACTAGTAATAAAAAAGGATATTATAATATTAGAATAATTGTGTTAAAAAAGAACAAGGAAAACTTGAAAACAAGTGTATGACGTTCAGATCAATATTTTGCAACGTAGAGTGCCATCTGGCACCCTGTTCCAGAGATGAAAAGTAAAACAGAATTCATATCATTTCTGAAAGAGTAAACATGTATATATATAGCTGTATTTTTCTGCTGGTGGTATGTTGACAGCTGACACCAGTGCTTCTGTAAATGTGAATGCAATATGGTGGCATTTGAACATAGGAAGTTATAAAGTCACATTTCAATAACATCATTAGTATTACAAAACAAATCTGACGCTTTTCCACGAAAATATGTTAATTACCGCTGACAAATAATCAAAATACTATAATCATCATCTACAGGTATATGTAATTCTACTGTTTACGTAATACCTATCGCCATGTCATGATTTTACAATTTTGTGTTCCTCTATCACATTATTAGGACAAGCTTTAATGGTTATGCCGCTGTGGATAGTTCAAATGTAATCCCCATATCCTTACAATCATGTTTAATATTATGGTACTATGATATTATTACTGAGTTCAGGGTGGAGCCTGGGAATGATACTCATCCTTACATACTTTCTATCTAGTTTTATGCGAATGTTGTTTGAGATGCAATCCTTCCTGAATCCTTCCTAAATTTACCTGACTGAGTTACACTTGCAATTTAAATACCAATATGATGACTGCGTGTCTAAATCTTGTTATACTGCAGACGTAGCTGGCTAGAGCAGTCCAGGTATAATATGTTGTTGCTGCCGTTTGTAGGCCCTAATGGAATTCCCAGAACTAACTGGTGTGAGGCGGCTAGTGTGAATGGCAGATCTCCTTGTCTAAATAACGGACAGTGTAGGAACGAATGTCTTAACTACACGTGTATATGTACACCACCCTTCACTGCTGGAAGGAACTGCGAATCATGTAAGTATTGTTTATCCAGCTACTAACAGCCACTCTATCAACTCCTGGTAAAACACTATAATTGCAATAGTACCGAATACTTTCAATATTACATGTACTTTATGCTGTCTTTGATTGACCCAGAGCAGAGTATCGTTATTAATTACTAGCACAAGGTAAGATAACTAAACTAAAGAGCAGTTGTTGGTACTGATGTACTCGTCCATATATTGTAGGATATTAATCATGATATTGGCACAAATACAGCATGTACTTGTAGACTGCATGCTAGAATAGGCCCTACTGCACAACCACTGAAATACATGCAGCCTGCATCACCAATGACCCTTCGTTTAGTTATTATAATTATTGTAAAAAAACACTGGAGTTGGGTTTCTAGTTTGTATAAAGGAAGTTAGTTGAATAATTTATTGGCAAGATTCTATAAAATAATTTTATTTCGTTGATTTTGTTAAAAGCTTGCAAATGATCACTTCAGTATACAAAACTAGTGGTCCAACGAGACAGTTCATAGTAAACCGTGCTCCACATCTTGCAGTCCATTAGTGACTTGACAGTTTTTTAATTGATAATGAGGCATCAATCTCCATTTGCTACACGCAACTAAATGCATATACTACAGATTATACTTCACAGGAAATCATTAATTATATTAAGTGTGGATGTGATTGTTTAATTTATTCAATTATTTAGACAGCTCTTGTGTCACTTTTAGTTTAGACAGGCAATTTGATTTTTGACTGACTCAACTTGTTCACTCAGTACTTGGCAGATTGACTTCTATTAAACTGACCAGTCAACTTCCAAAAGTCCTAATTACAGTATAACAAGGAAATGGTTGTACATTACAAAACTTATTGAGTTGGCCAGTGGAATCGAGCAGATAACAAGCATGTCAAACTTTGGAGTTGTTTCACCCTAGTGATTTACAATCAAGGAAGTTGTGCTCTCTTTACTAAAGTATGCAGGGCTACATTGTATTGATAGCGCAAAGCTACACAGCATAGACTGTCAAAACTCCATATTCTATTCAGTCTATTAAAACAATTCTCAAAACTTTAACCTTTTCTGATTGTAAAAGACATAACCAGACTAGTCACCTAGGCTACATATAATATTTTGCCATGTATCTGTACATATACATGCACATGAATTCATGCACAATTGGATACATAAATTATACTATAATTATAATATAAAAAATATATTTTCTATCTCACCTGTCTCTGCTCTGTCCTTAGTTATACTATTATACAAAACATATTTTCTATTGCAGTTCAATGCAGTGAGAACGTCGAGTGTCTAAATGGAGGAACATGTGACAGAGGTCCCAGTGGTATGGACCAAACACCAACCTGTCGGTGCCTGCCAGGAACATCTGGGCTCATGTGCGAGATTGGAACCATAGCATAGGGAGTTACTCTACTATTAGTATTTAGTTAACTTGTGGAACACCATGTACCCAAGTAGATAAGGTTATTAACAAAATTACTTAACTCTAAGAGACTAAACAGGAAGATGCTAGTACTTGACTGTAAGCGGATCATCCTAGATGAATACTTGAATATTGTAAGGATTGTATAAAAGAATTGATGCATCTTTTATTGATGTCATACTAAATGGAGGGAGAATAGGAAAATAATATATAACGATATTTATTTTGGTAATAACAATGGGATAGTTTTGTAGTAATATACATAATATTAATTTATTAATAAATTCGGAAAAAATTAATTAATTTACATTATCTGTGGATATGCACTATGATATAATCATTACATAATAATATTTACAAAAGTGGTTATTAGAGGCACAAAAAGATTAGCACAAGTAATTTAGGTCGTAAATAGTAAATGATGTCTCCACTACCAATAGCATAAATGGCTGTCATGTTCTACTATTCTACAATGATGTCTCTACTAGCAATACATACAAGGCTGTTCTGTATTTCTACAATGTCTGAGAGATCCTTGGAGTTCCTTGATTATAACATACAGGCTTCACTCTCTGTAAAAAATGAATAATGAATGTCACACATTATAAAGTGGGCAGCTTATTCACAATTTTCTCACAACTAATGGTCAGTGAGTGACCGGGGTAATTCAGCTGGATAACTTATCTATAGTAACATAATATTTGTATTGATTTTCATTGAATGTCAAATATGTTTGTGAGTCAGAGCGACCAAAATATTAAATTTAGAAGTTGTCTTCCTGTGTGAACTGTAGAATTTATGAGGAAACAACTCTATAATCATATTCTTAAAACTGAGGGCATCGATATCTGTGCTGGACACTAAAACTCAAGCTCATTTGTTCATCCACAGAATAGCACAGTCTTGCAGTCTTTGCTCGACATACACCAAACCAAAATAGCAGTGTGTAATACTAGATGGAAACCAAATATTTTTAAAACAAACAGGTGGAGGAATGTGTACAACAGACTGATATTTTATTACGTATACAAGGACTTACTTAGATGGTCGGCCATCACACGCCACTATCTTTAGTTTATTTGCCTCTATAGTGTCTTGGAGATCCCGAAACTCTGCATTCTCCATTATAAGTGTCCACACATTATCACAGAATCTGTACGTGTGAAGCTTGGCCTGTATATTATATGAATACAAATAAGCTACATGCATTGAGGAGGCAACTCTGACATATGCATACAGTTCTAATAGTAGTAAGTGAATCAATGATATTATCATTATGAATGTAGACACACCATGACATTTTTCACATTCAAACCTAGCCAACTGAATGAGGAAGGGAGAAGACAACTTCTTAGTTCATATCACACTAAATAGCCTGTGAATGACCAAGAGTAAGTCATTATACTATGCGTACCACAATGATAGAGTAACAACGCAATTCTCTTTACTTAAACAGAGCTAAGCTTCATACCATGGCAAAGCACATTAAAGAGTGTACTAAAGGCCGTTCATATCCACCTTTGAGTAGAACGTGATTACTTTACCTTAAAATGAATTCTGTTACGGACTTTATCATGTAAACTCTTGTTGATTGCCTCATCAAATGCCTGGAGAGTCTTTAATGCTAGAGTAGGCGATATCTGTCCACCCTGCAGTAGGAAATGAACTAAATTGATAAATGCAAATCAATGACTAAATAGATAAACCATTCAAAAATTAAAGGATATCCTCAAATAAAATATTAACAATTATTGCACCATAAAAAGGTAGGTATAGGCCTATATAAAATAACACTACTGAAAAAACTCTTCTGACCTACAAATGGAACCGTTGAAGCACAATCTGTTCACATAAGGTAAAACAGTCGGAATTGAAAAGTAGCATTGAAGCCTATCATGACAAATTATGTTTCCAAACATCTTGCATCAGCTAAAACTATTGGTTATCCTGATGGCAATAAAATTAATGGCTTGTGTCAGTGTGTCCATTGGCTTAGTAAAATATTCTTTGTTTCATAATCACAATAACTATGCCAAACAAATAAATGCCACTGAACATTTACATTAGATTTAGATAACATGATGATGATTTGACATTCACATGACATGACCAAGGCATTTAGTAATGGAAGTTAGTGCAGACGTCTATTAATTTAAATTTATGTTTATTATAATTCTACACTTACTGATTTGTTTTATTTTATAATAAAGATTAAATAATTATAATATAGGCCTAATTGAGAGTAGCTATTGTTTGTTTATTGTAATTATTTATTATAATTATTTATTATAATTATTCATTATGATAATGATTATGATTTATTGTTGTAATTTAATTTCAAAATATTAATTTCACCTGGATTAGTTCTTCAATGCTTTCCTGTAGAGTATGGCCTAGCGTTGTATTTCGGTATAACTGATAAGCAGACGACATCTTAACTGTCCTTGTGCTTATTAATTGGAAAGCAATGAACAGAAACGGAATTTAAACAAAGCTATGTTCACTGACACAATCACAGCACAAATTTTCAATCAATTCAAAACCGGAAATGGTTTAGTGAATCAAACAACCTTGACACTGATTCACGCATATGATTGGTCAATCAAGGATCAACACCTTCTCACATTAGAAGTTGTCCTCTCTTGTTCTTCAAGAGCAGATAACCCTCTGTAGTTAGTTGTTTGCGTACACCACAGGCAATAAGTTTTTTGCCGAGAGAGCATGTAGGCCTGCATATGAACAGATTCTCATTCTACTATGCATACATGTATGAATTGGCAGCACAATAGATAAAGTGAGAAAGATATGCATGTATACATGTAAAATCTCAATAGTAGAGAATTGGCATGAATTGACTTCAAACTTGCAATATTACAAAACATGATAGTATGGGCTTACACAGGTACATTGTATATCGTACTCAGCCAACTAAACAAAACTGTGTAATTAATGTAATGTATGTCCAGCCCCATTTTCCACCATCCTCAGTGGGTATTCTGCATTGTGAAGAGTTCGAACTGTGGGTTCGACCTGAATTCACAAAACAGTAGACTTTGTTGACTCACTGTTGGATTTGGTTTGGTGTAGAACAGATGCAATAGTTCAACTGTGTTTCAGGCCCAACTTTGTGACATTAATGTGAACTTTAAAGCTCCTGCTATTATACCTACCTACCTGCATTATCATATCTTTGATCTCACACTCATCTTAGTGGCAAAACATGCATTTAGTTCAGACAATTCATGCATAGTGGTTAAGAGAAACAAAAACACAATAATGTGTTGAACTGTGACTAATATCTCAGCATATCATTTGCCTGTATGTTCTGGTGGAAGCGTTTACTAGTGATTCACTCATATGAGTTTTATGATTGTGTTTTTA
The DNA here is from genome assembly GCA_935421135.1 of Bugulina stolonifera. Lineage (NCBI taxonomy): Eukaryota > Metazoa > Bryozoa > Gymnolaemata > Cheilostomatida > Bugulidae > Bugulina > Bugulina stolonifera. Next base: position 8,902,201 of record OW285194.1, read on the forward strand.
TCTCACCAAGCGTTAGTCAATACACTTCAGAATAACATCAAAGTCATTGATACCTTTTATATATTGTACTATACATTTATCTACTGACAGGTAAAAAATAGGCAATAATGTTATGAGGTGCGTATTGAAGGGTTGTAAACTACACCAGTTTTAATTTCTGATACTAGTATGAAGAAATTTTCCAGCTTTTATGAAACCATTTGATCCGGATGAGCTACACTAAACATAGGAATTCAGCATTTTTGTATTAATATGAAGTAAATTGAACAGTAAATTGACAGTCATTCAGCATTGTAGGTATAAAAACTATCTGCTGACCTACAATGTACAAGATTGTATACTATGTTACAAAATACAAATATAATATTTTCACCACTTTCTATGCTGAACAGCTTTGCTAATTTCAGATAATACTAGCTTTATTAAAAGCATATTTGAGATTATCATGTTTGCTACTTAATTAGCTTAGTTTAAGTTTCTTCCAGCCAAGCATGTACATGACACATTAAATTCAGTGCAATAACCCTGCCACCTTATGGAGAATGTAGAACCTTACCAATTATGAGTTAAATGATAATAAAAGAAAATTTTGTGCTAAAAATAAATTCATTGTGTTGTACATGTATATACATATAGTACATGGTGTAGTTTATATTTCTCATAGTCCTAATATATAAAGCATACATTTTGCTTTGTGGGAGAAATATGTGCAGTGCTTCAAATCGATTAAAACCTCAGAGAAATGCTTCATTAAACGCCGTCCCCATTTCCTGTTTGCTATCGGTTAAGTAGCGAACACTTTATCTGTAATGCACATCTTAATGGTAACACCGATTTTATTATTTGACCTTGTTATCATTCTGTTTTTACTATTATACACACCAGTAAGATTGAAAAATTATTTATTATAACATTTGACTGCTTTTCATAGTATTGAGTAATCAATAAACAATTATCTCCTACCCAGCCTACCTAACAACCTCTGGTGTACATACATGTATGTGTACATACATTCATGTACGGGTACATAAGGTTATAAATAATTAAATTACATACTTGTTTCCTTACCTGGTATATAGCATAACTCCCACCAATTGCATGTGCTCTCATAGCTTATTAACCAAATAGCCTATCTTGGACTGGGATATGCATGTATTTGTATTGTAATTGTTCCACATACATGTATTATTATGCATTGTACAATGTATATACATGTAATAGACCCGAAGGACGGACAATCGTTACAGTCTATCGTATGCAGTAATTTTCATACCCATTTTGTACCTTATTGTACTTCCATTACCTGATGTTATACTGGACTGGACCAAGTCTTGATCAGGCTGCACATACACATTTTTTATGATTGAAAGTCCAATATTCACTTCATAATTGTTTTCTAGTTTCCATTATTCTAATATGCAGAACAATAGATAGTTACTGCGTATATTGTCGATGTGTAACACACATTATTCTCAATCAGTATCTAACACTGGCGTTGACTAGGCACACATTCATAACTATTGTCTTGTTAAAGGGTGAATACACAGCTGCAGCCATCTGTAAAGTATACTATTTTACATAGCGTCTCTATGCCAGTGTTACCATAGCTTGATTAGTCTCCAAGAGATAAGCTAGCATTGGCAGGTGAGTGTATGACTTTATAGGCTATCAACTAGATATAGGAAATAGAATATACATGTAACTATAAACATTTGCAGCAAAATTCTGGTAAGTTGAGGCTATTTATTCTTACTCTTTGTAATTTTTTTAACTTATTATAAAATTATGTTGTTCGTTTTACAATAGTAGGCAACGCAGCATGAAGTTGCTATCCCACAATGGGTATATAGTATAATGTGTATAAACTGTATAATATACCTCGTAATTAGCACTCTAAGAAACTACTGAATTTACCATGTAATATACGTATTTTATCGTGTCTTCGTAATTATTAATAGGCAAATTATTAATTACATGGCAGTATATAGTATTCTCCAGCTCCTACCAATAGGCTGTCTTTTGTAACTATACCAAACAAACCAAACAGGCAACAAGGCAAAATAATTTCGAGTAACAAATTTATTACTGGTGAATTGCATGTAGCTGTATTCGAAGGATGTTAGTTTATACTCCCATCAATACAGGCAGCATCCGTTCTACACCTGGCAGCTGTATTTGCCAAAGCGAAAGCATTTTTCAAGTGCATCACCCCGTTTCTCTGAATATAAAACTGCGTTGTCAACACAGTACTAGTACCAGAGGTATAATCCCATTGTCTACTCATCAACTTAATAATAGCAGAGAATGGTGTTCTAAGGTTTCATTGTTTTAGAATTAGGTATTTTATATTTGTTGAGACATTTGTATTCGGATGTTTTCATTTGAGAATGCGGTTAGCATCTTTCTATAGATCAAATATACCGATAATCTCATGCCTTTCAACCAACTCTGGAATGTTTGGTTAAAGGGAGATCATGTTTGCAAATTATAGACAATGTACTTCAAGCCATGCAGCTAGTCTTTTAGAAATACACAGGTGGATGTAGCCATCTCCATTGCTTGTACCGACCACAGATTTCAGATGTCTAAGAATGCAGGCTATGTATTCCCCAAGAAATATACACCTGTCTACATGAGTGCTGAGTAGCTGTAATTACATAGCCTTAGGTTACTATCAGTCTACAAATCAGACTGGGGTGTTTCTTGAGATAGGAAGTGCTGCCACTTTCAGCACATATGACACTCTGGCTAATAATTAGCCTCACATTTGACCATTACAGCTTCTCCAGTTTGGCTAATTACTAAATAATTTGTTACTTCTGTATAAGTTGTAAGTTGTGTTTCCTTAAAAACATGATATGCAGCTTAAACGCGTCTAACTAAAGCGTAACTATTTGAAGAGACACTTGACTAAATTCCTTGCAAATAATAACAGTTTCTCTAGAGATTGCACAGTTGTAGCCTTGGCCCTAATTTCAGCAGGGGATGGGCTTATTTCAAAGTGTGAAAAAGGTATTTTACTAAACAGTCTATCCCAAATATACATGTGGAGGCTACATAGCCACTTTTCTGGAAACAAAACGCGTCCAAGTTTGTATTTTTGTTAAATTTTGTTTATGTAAATAATATTTAAACCACTACTGTCGCACCATTCAATATTTTCAAATAATCTTGTTCATCCTTTTTCAGTAAGATTGATGTGTTGCTTGTCTTTGGTAACCTAGCAGCTGCCAAGAAAACCCTATTTTAATATTGGCTGATTTCACCTTCAATCAGCCTATGCTGGGAATTTTGGAAGCACTCAAGCAGTTAATATAAAACTGTGCTACAGAGATAGCCATAGGACTTGCAACGCATTGCATTGTTTTTTGTGGGCATGACTCTAACTTACTTATTCATCACTGTGCACAAGAGCTATTTATAGAATGACAGTTAGTGTTGGCTCAATAAGATTACTGGGCTATTTGATGTTAGTAGCTTACCTATGTACATAAGTTACAAGTATAGATTTAGAACAGGCATAGCCATAGGAACTTAACAGGTCTCAATGCTGAATGGAGGTCTTAATAGCCAATATTCAAATGAGTTTATCTTGGCTGCCACTAGGTTTACAAAGACAAACAGCACATCAATCTCCATGAAATAAGATGACCAGTATTCTTTGCAAATATTGAATGGTGAGACAGTAGTGGTTTAAACGTTTCCTATTTTCCCATTTGATTCCAATGTTCATGCATTGCATTTTCATCCACCAATGAGTTGTAAGAATAGATCATGTGATCCAATTATATGTATATGGATGAAATATAGGCAGTAACAAACTTCGAAGAAAGTAATTCAAAGTCAATTAACCCACATGTAAGAGATTTATTGAAATAAATTTTTATATCCTGTATAAATTTTCTCTTTCAATACTTGTTACGTACAAGTGAATCCATCAATTGAATACAAAGTACGTCTCGCCTATAAATTATTTAATCTGTCAATACAAAAGTTACTGGGTGTGTAATTTGAACACATACAGAGATTTTATAATATTACACAATACAATACAATCTCTGTGCAAAATTGTACAGCCATGTGTTATAAACTATACAGTGGGCAGCGTAGAGCTAGTTTTATATGTACATTCAGGAATTTGTAGCTATACTACATAGAGGTTTTACTTGACGATTTACGGTCATGTACATGTAAGTTCAACTAGTGTTCATCATGTATTGTATTGTAAGTATTGTAGTTATATTGGATTGAGCAAGGCATGGTATAGGGTGTATCATATAAACCATTGTAATTTTCATTGTAATTTTCCAAGTCCCTACTTTTACGCATTATTGTCATTAGCTATCTTATCTAATGTTGGAATTAGCCCTTGTTACATCTCCATGATGTGTTCCATGCTGACTCTCATTAGCATGTGATCCAAGGGAGACAACTGTTGTTTGACAGGAAACTGTTAAGCTCTGTACAATGTTTTATGATGATAATTTGATATCAAAATCATGCCAATAAGTTGGACTAGTTTATATACATATAGATCGTTCAATTGGTTACATATTGAGATGAATCTGATAAACCGAAGTTCTCATGCCTAGCATGTTGGCTGGTAGTGCCCTTATCCACCCCATCTCTATTATAGAACTACAATCAATATTGTATAGGGCAAATTTGAACTGTCAGTAACACGGCATGTGTAGAAGAGGTCTCCATGTCAATAACACTAGCTCTTTATGTAACCTCAAGGGAAATCTTTTGTTTTTGATGATTTTAAAAGTTTAGCCTAAGGAAAATGTCAACTTGGACCATCTGGGAATAAAAACTGCTGGTCATGTATTTTGCTGCCTCGATATCTTCCAACAAAATGCTGCACAGCCTGTTTAGTTTGCCTACTAGTCAGCATCAGTCATTGGTTGATGAAATACATGTAGTGCTCTCACAACAAGGATTCACGATCCTGTCTCTTGATGCATTCAGAACTTCCGTTAGTTGAGTTTCTTGCTTATAGTTTGTCTGCGCAGATATTTAGTAATGAGGCAGCACTTCCTGTTTCCCTCTAAGTGCCGTGTTCAATAAATCTACTCGACTAACTTTAGTAATTGACTTGAGATAATGCATGTATTATTTTGAATTCATTCAAATGTATATTCACTGTATGCCCTATGATACCTAGGTTTGATTAGTGATTTACTGAATCACTCTGTGACAATCAGGTACAAGAATAGTGTAAGTAGTAGTCAATGTGATTCACTACTACCTTGATGTCATTACTCTACGTACAATGAGAGTTGTGTCCTCAACATTGAGGGTGGTGTAGTGGTTAACTTGCTTACTTGGAGACCTGGGGGTCACAGGTTCGAGTCCCACACACTGCTGCCATGGAAGGTGAACTCTTCCACTCAGAGCCCAGCTCTTACCACCCACACAAGCTTCAGCTTCTGAGGTCCGTTAAATCCACAGCAGTAACAAAAAAGACTCTAAGCTACTAGATAATAATTTCACATCATTCATTCATAAATCAAAACATACTACCAATCTCTCATTAATAGTCTTGGACTTGGTGTTCCACTGGTCTGTACAGAAACAACTATAACTACTTCTTGCAAGATATGTTACCTACTGTACATGTGCCTGTAGCTATTATAAGTACTAAACTTTGTAAGTGCTACATGGATAGTACTGAGGTGTCTGGGAAAATATTATGGACTACACTGCAGAGTTATCCTCTCTTTACAGATCTGTTTGCTGTCCTAATTCAATTTAAATGTTACATATATTACATTATAAACCACATTAGCTATTAGTATACAGTAGGTATCATGATTATTAGCAGTAATGTGTTATTGACCACCAATTACATTATTCTATTACTTGATTTTCATTTACTTGGCCTATGTTGTGTCTAATGGCTATGGTCTTGCCTGGAACTGAGTCTAGGTTTTACACAGTGGTAGCCACTACAGTTTATTGAATAGACTCTGAGACTGCTACTGTATGTTCACACTGAACCCTCTAAGCGCTTAGACTACCGCTAGGTTATATCCCGTTCACGAGGTACCCCCATAAAACTCGGCTAAATGAATGGTGCAAACCCCTGTGCCCAGCTACTCCTTTCTCGTTCCTGGATCAGTTAGTGCTGTAGAATCAAAGACTATTACCGGCTTTCATGGCACAGAGACTTGCGTGTAATACTGCTAAAATCCTGCAACAATATACTCAGATTGAAACTGAGACCGTATTGGCTGGTACCGCCACCTGTCCCACCAGTCTAGACTACGCTTGAGCCCACAGTCTAATTAATGTAACTTGATGTTATTATTGTTATGAAGGGAATTGTAGAACATGATGCACTAATTAAACCTCCATTCAAACTCATCTTCACTGATCACAACTTTAATTTGATTTAATTGAGATAGGGTTAACAATATTAATATGCTTCTATCATGCTGTTAGATATGCCAAGTGTGTTATTGGACATAATGTTTGTTTAGCTTATATACAAGTCATGTAAGAGTGGCGTTCTTATCCACCCTCTACTCCATACTAATAATAATTTAAGAGTATAGGCTATAATTATTGTTCTGCTACACGCATGTGGATGCAGTAATATATGAATAGTAACATTTCTACTTCTTCTTTACTGGGTGTAAGCTGTTACCAATACTATGATGTTGTTTAGCTCTAGATCAACTCAAACCAGGATTATAGATATGATACTAACACAAGAGGTGAGTGTAGCCTCTATAAGTAGTGTTTAGGTCTACAATTTAGTAACATGTATATTATTTCAATCTATACAAAGGAATAATATTAAACCAGTCTTGATAACTTTAGGAAGGAACATTGCATGTGCTATGATTTTCCCTAAATGAGTAATTCTGCACTGAGTGAAGTGCCCAAAGTAATGGATATAGATTGTAGTATGACTGTATCAGGCTATTACAGATGATCGGACACTATTAATTTAATGGATGGAAAAGGAAATTTCTCCAACACTGTAATTTCCCTTTTGATAAAATCAGCATAGTCTAGATAGTCTACCTCCACACATTCCAGCTGGGGCTTCAGTTTGAAAAGCTTAGTCTAGAGCTAGATTAAACACTGCTGCAGGTACCGGTGGAAATTTTTACCACAGCATATTCATATTTCTCAATTTAATCTTGACTACAAACTTGTAAGAGCCTATAACATATTTTTAGCTAACACTGAAAAGAACTAAAGCTAAGATTTAGGGAGAACCGAAGTAACGTTGAAGATGGGCTGCTATGTCATAGTGACTTGTATGTCAATGCTTTGGACCGCGTTGACAGTCATTACAACACTTACAACATTTTACTGTCTCTCTTCCCCTGATTGGCTGACAGGGTACGAGAGAGTATACAATGACAATCCAAGGGATACACTACCGATACAAGTGACCAACCAATCAGCTGAAGAGCGGGAATATTCGTACTATGAAAAGTTAATAAACAGAGATTTACCGCTTTACTCGCCTACCATCGGTAAGCTGTTTCCCCTCTACGTAAACGCGCATCATGGGATAACTCTTGTATTGTTGTTTACCATTTTAGCTGCATTTGTAGAAAAATCATTCTATAAGTCTTACAACTTATCAGTATGTTTGGGTAAAGGAGTCGAAAAAAATTAATCACGCAGAGGCATGGTTACGATGGAGACCTACAGGGTGTATTGTGCACCACACAATGAATTATACGACCATTGAAGAAAATTTTATGGTTATTCAATCACAATTTGAAACCATCACTGTAACATAGCACCATGTATTATACGCCTACTAATAAATATTTTTATCCCATGGTAGGGTAAGCGCTGGCATTCCTCAACACCTAGCTGGTTTGTAAATTTTGCGTAAACAATCGTAACTTCAGTGTATATGCTACCTCTAACAAGTCTTCTGTCAATGTGTATCTACAGGGTTGTTCAACAGATGTATCAGGGTGAGATCAGAAGGGCAGAGTAAACTGTCCTGCTCTCCATTTGCATCAAATATAGGAAAAAGTAACGACATATACCCCATAGCCTGGCAGGTGAGTATTGTACTTATTTGAATCATTTGCCCTATGCAACGATATCATTGTATATTTAGGCAACTTATAAGCTCTACCGAGTCTTCCACTTTGCAAAGCAATTGGCCTTGTAAGCCATAATATGCATACTATCCAACAAATGTGGATTACTTTTTATGTTACCTCCCCGTCCCCTTTGGTATAGTCTCCTGGAGCTGCCATTAAAGAAGCTGCGGAGGGGTATACGATTGCTTAGCTATATTATATGTTTCAACTCCAACGTATTGTTCATATTATTACAAAGCAACATTTCTAGCCAGCTGTGTTTTAAATGTCAAGTCGTCATTTGTCATTGGCCAAAATAATATAACCTATCAAAATATTAGCTGAATGGACTGGCCAGGTGCCTGTTTAGAAAATAATAATCAATTAAATAATTATTTGTTTTTTCAAGAATGATTCATAACCCCCAACATGTGTGACTACTATATTGAAGTAATTATTACAACTAACACACTTTTGTAACCGAATGAAAAGTCACTTTTAAATACAAAAGTAACAAATCCCGAGCAATTCATTCAAGAACCCCTACATTCATGCATTAAATGTTATATTATATACGGCACTAACACGTGTTGGCGCATTGACATACAATGTACATGAAACATAATTTTCTTTGTGTACAGGTATCGTTAGTGATAGCTGGAGTTGCCTCCACTCTCCTTCTATTCACCATGATCTGTTCCATGCTGAGTCTGTGTGTAAGAGACTTCTGCAAGAAGAGTTTATTTACTATTACTGGCCTCATACAAGTTATCTCAGGTTAGTATGTATAATCTACTAACTTAGTTAGAGAATACTATTGTTTTACATAACTATAACTTTTTATTCCATTTTAATCAATCTCTATGCTTCACACATACAGAGACTGCTGTCTAACAACTGGGTTCTAAAGTATTAGCTGACTATTACACAGCTGATAGCAGGTGCTCTCTAGAGCGCATGTTTTAAAGTCGATACGCAGTAAACTTGAGCTATAGCAAATGCCACAACAATTGAGCGTATGCTCCTTAGAGGTTGTTTGCTAATTCACAAATCTTAATAATAATGTTACAATTAGTCTCCCAAATACTCTTTTCTCTCTCAATTAAACAGGGTGTCAGATTTCTCATTAATAAACTCAGCTATAGTCTAGTATACTGACACCACTTCAATATTACAAAGTTAGGTAATGAATGAACCTGTTTGTTTACAAAAATACTGCCAAATAGTAGCCGGAGCTGTGTGGCTCTACGACTCAGACAGTTTATGACTCAGCCTTTCGTTGACCGGATTCATTCAATTCAACTCATTCAGCTCAGTGTCACATGACTGAATGATCAAAGTTAGGATTTAACCAGTCTGACTTGTTCCCCACATCACAGCATGTAGCACAACATCCTGTCCAGTAAATGGGCTACGGCTGGTCAATATTCACTACAACATGAGCACTAATTAGTGATGACCTTTCATTTTTTAGGGCCTAATACCGAGTTGAACCATTGCAATAGTTTTAGCAGGGTTCTGCCAGACTAAACTGACCAGTCAAGAAAACCAGATTTACTAAGATTGTAATCCCCTAGCATAGCTAATTGCATTTGTCTGCAGGAAATTTTATTCTTATATATTACCTGTCTATTTTGGAAATGCATGTTGTATAGACATTCACAGTTTATAAACTGTGAATGTCTATACAACATGCATTTCCAAAATAGACAGGTAATTAGCTTTGATTACTATAAATAGAACAGTTTATTCATAGACTGGTTTGCAAATAATCAGCGTGCACGATCTGAATTTATCTTACTACTAAACAAAACATAATCTTAGTTTTACTATAAAAGAATCGGAAGTTTGGGACATTTAGGGCTGTGCACCTTTTGAAGTGCACCGTCATCAGTATAATCTAATTTGGGCCCATACCTAATGCTGTCAAAAGCAAGTCTGCATAAATCAATCATTTAAATGCCACTAAAACAAAAGACTCGCCATTTTGGCCCATTGACACACTTAGCAGTTTAGTTTTAGTTTTATTTATTCTCTAATAATAGTGACTGCTACCTTTTTGTGAAATCTGTTTGAATCTGAATGCACTTTTTGCCAAATTTGTTAATTTACTATTTAATATCGATGACAAAATAGAATATAAATCTATAAAAATTGTAAGAGTATGGGCCACCCACTCAGCATAATATACTCCCTTTCATGTATACTTGGACATTATAATTATTCTAATACTACTAGTAATCAATTTGTTGCATGCATAGTAGACTGTGTGACAGTAGAATACTTGTTTTATGCTGGGGCAGACTAAATTATAGATATTGTAAAAACATTTTGCTTAATTGTAAATAATTACTGCGTAACAAGTGAGGAAACACAATAGATATAATCAGAGATCAATAAAGCTGCACTCATACCATAGTTACAAATGCATATAATGTGCTGGGTACATGATAACAGTTTTAGCATGGGTTCTTGAACAGAATGGTTACAGAACAAATTCATACCCTGTATACACTTATATCACATTTTGTACAAGTACGTTCCTAAACTATAAAATAGTATATTATACATGCACTTCAGTAGAAGCAATGTACAGTATCTTCAGGAAATATGGAGTACACTGCCTGCTGTGTACCAGGGAAGATTTCCTATTACTGTATACAATGCAAGTGCTACAACTACAAGTAATTAGATTATTTTATCCTACATTTTAATTTTTAATCAATATGTATTAACATGGCATACAAGGTAGCGTGTTTTCCATAACGTATCACTGTGTAGTTGCTAGTGCTAGAGTTTAGTAGTTTGCCATAGAGAAACCTTCTTCAGGACTAAACCTCTGTTGTCATTGATGTAACTTGGCGTGTCAAGCGCTAGTCCACTACTCCAGCGAGACTTGAAACACATCAAATAAATGCACTAGACTTGTATTGCAGCTGCAAAAAATACCGTAATTAGTTTTTCGAAGTGCCAATAAATGTTATTATTTTTTTTAAATAAATACATGACGCTAAATACATTGTTATGCAGGTTCTGCTGCTTAAAATTGTCTAGCCAATAAACTAAGGAATATATTATCACGTGACTTCAGGATTACATTCGCAGTCAATAAATAACTTGGCTTAGATTAGCACTAACTACAATAAAATCATGTAAACACTGTACATAATAATGAGTTTTCTTCTTCTGTTAGTTTAATGGAAACACAACTCCAAAATCTTTAACTTTCCAGGATTGCAAAGAGTTTAGTTGTGTCCACAGTTAATGGTGCATAGTGATCCCAGCAGAAGGGTATGCATAGGCACAGGCTGCACATGCATGTGGTAGTCAGCAGTTGTAAAAAATTTAAAATTTGGAGAGGACAATTTCATACACATCATTTTCTGTATACCTGACTACACAGTGTTCCAGTTTTTCTCTCTTTATATAAAATGTTGTTCGCTTATTTTTTGTAGGTTTAATTATGTCCATAGCCTTGGCCCTATATCCCGTTGGATGGTCATCACAAAAAGTTAAATATTTCTGTGGAAGGGGAGCTGAAGAATACAGCAAAGGGGAATGTACTATAGGTGAGTAGGCTACTAGTACAGTGTGCTAATGATAGGCATTGACAAGTAGGGCAAAGTCTTTGTGCAGACTCACACATGCCAATGATCACCAAAAGAAATTGTCTTCTCTGTCCACTTTGGTAGGAGACTAAAGTAGAGAGAGGACAACTTCTTTTATTACCAATAATCTGTGAGCTATGTTACATGTTATGTATTGACATTCTTTATGAGTGCCCACGTTCACATTTGAGCAAGCATGCAATTACATTGTACAAATACATGTATATTCTATATACGTGTATATCACATTGTTTGAGAAAATGTAAATTAAGATGAAAGTCATTGAATCTCCTGTTCTCGAGCTGGTTCGCCCTATAATGGGCTATCCCCTATCCCATTGACCGTTTTGACTGTCACACTCAATAAACAATCATACAACTTACCGGGCCTATGTATGCTTCCCAGAAGATTGATTTATTTTAGCTATACAGTGTATGCTACAGTTTGATGTGATGACGGACACATTGGATTAATGCCTCTCCTATATTGTACTGTATACTTAAACAAATTTTATAGGCTGGGCCTACATAGTCATAATCCTGTGCACTGTGGGGGTGTTTACTGCTGGCATGCTGTCTATAAATGCTGATCGAGCGACCTCCAAAGACAAAATTGAAGATGAGATACTAGAGGGGAAACATCTGATATGTGTCACATAGCAGATGACACTCATTAGTATTACACAAGTCACTAAGAAGCATCTACATGTACCGCTACACGTGTATCTGTCAAAAATTGTTCATTCCTTGGTCTAAAGAGGGCACAATTACTGCACTAAATAGGCTTATTGTGAATATTGGTTGGACTCACACCAGTATTTATTTTTTGTTATTCCATTCCCACATACATGTTTATTTAAAAAGTCAATTTCCACAGGTCCCAGGTGGACTCAGTAGTATACCCTATAGATACATGTATACCTACACTTGCAGTTAAATATAGTATTATTATTACAATATTGTACATATTACGCATAAACCATAAAGAGATAGTGACTAGTATATCTTTTTTCTTCTATTTATTAATTATACTGTAATGGTACGCCCAGTCGTATCTTACATCTGACACTCATTATTACATGCATACATGTATATATCTGCTTGTACTTTACTCTTATATTGTTATATATGATCGTATGATTATATCTAAGTCTTTTAATGCCTTTTTATACCCATGTACAGAGGCCCGACCTCTCAGAATCCATTGATATTCATTTTGTACATGAATTGGACCATTATAAGCAACTTTTGTAGAACCCGACCTATTTTGGGTCGGCCGTCGGGCTTCCGGCGGCCATCTTGTTGCGCAACTTCCGGACGACCACACGTCGTCTTTTCCCGACGTCATGTCGGCCGGAAGTCCTTATACTATATAAAGGGCATTGTTTTACTGTTCATTGTCTCAGTCTTCACTTGGCTTTCAATAAAGACACATCTATACTTGATACAGAGACTTTCTCTTCCTTTTGCCAGGTCATTCGCCTTGCGAACTGCCTACTAGGTCGGATCACTCTCTTTCATTGTATAGTCTGAAGGTCGGACTTGAGATCAGATGGGTCGTCTTTGGTAGTATTTGGGCTACTGAGACCGCTCGATCTTTCATGTAATGCGAAGTCCTATTACCACTCATAGGCACTTCATTTCTGGGTCGATAGTCGTCCAAGGACGACCGCACCAAATCACAGAAACCATTACATTGGTGGCAGCAGTGGGATTCTAAGGTCGTACTCTTACGATACGAAGAGAAGGAAGGTGACCTCGGACTCGGGTGACCGGCCGACCTCATTCTTCAATACTTCTACGGCGATTTAGGACTCGGACCCGGGAACCTTGGATACGAGAAGGTGACAAACGCTAAAGTGCACCCATAATTCTCGTGGTTCCGCTGGATGTAGCCCGACCTACGCCGGATCTTCAATCAAAGACCGACCTCGGATCCAGAACAGATTGACGGTACTCAGTACGACCATTAGGCCGACACGGCCTACAAACCAAAGCAGTTTTACTCACTACCCGACACCCTACCGACATGGACCGAATAAGGAACCTGCTTCAGCAGGTAATGTACCAGGCCGAGCAGGACCTCAAAACACTCAGCTACAACGGACAAGAGGACGTCGAACTCTTCATAGAAGACTTCACCGCTATGGCAGAGCGTTGCAACTGGAATGACAGAGCACGCCTCATACGGCTTAGAGCCGCCCTACACGGGCCCGCACAAGAGTGCGGCCGACCCCGATCAGTCGAAGAGATATTTTCCCGACTGAGGGAACAGTATGGACTATCTGCCAGAGAAGCCCGATGGAAGCTGTCCACCCTGGAACAGCCAGCCCACACGTCACTCAGAGACTATGCAGCTCTCATCCGCAGACTGATGGCAACAGCCTTTGAAGGAGCACCCCCTGCATCTTTGGAAGAGTGGGCTGTAGAGAAGTTCTGCCTCTCAGTCCACGACCGTGGCCTACGCTGGTACTATACATGGTTACAGCCCGATGATATGGAGGAAGCCCTGGAAACCGGAACAGCCTTCCAGAGCAACAAGGGTGGCAAGGCCAACCCTCCAAAGCCACAAGAGGAGCTTCCCGCCGACCTCCTACGGAAAGCCCTACATACCCTCCTACAGAAATGTCAAGGCACAGATGACGGGCCGACGGACACACTAGAACCCGTCCCAGTAGACGAACCCATTCCTACTGGAGCCCAGCAAGGAGAAGGTGGACCACCCCACATTGGTCGTCCACAAAGGCCGACGGATACATCAGAACCCGTCCCAGTAGATGAACCCATTCCTACTGAGGCCAAACCCAAGAAGAGTGGACCAAACCACAATGGTCGTCCACTGAGGCCGACGGACACATCAGAACCCGTCCTAGTGGAAGAACCTATACCCACTAAGCCTAAAGTCAAGAGTAGCCACTCCAAACAGAAAACCCCACGGGTAACTAGCCCATCACACTCCAGGCCGACGGCGTCACCTACACCCGTCACAGTGGATGAACCTAAACCCACTAGGCCAACACCAGGCAAGAAACGACCCCACTCAAAGCCGGACACATCCGAAGTGACCACAGATCACCCCCCAAGGCTGAAAGGACGACTCATATGTCCCGCCCCGTCGGACCAAACCTTACAAGGTAAACCCGACCTATCCTCAACTCAGAAGGATCAACAGGATCTGGCCACGTCCAGACCCGACGCTAATCAGCAATTGATTCCCGCCCAAATTCAGTATGCCCCGACGGACGACTTATCGTGTGTAGAACTGCCAGACACTACAGTCCAAGTCCGCGGCCTGAGGATCGACACGGAGCAAACCGTGCTGGACCAGACCAGAGAGCTACCTCTGAACCCCTCGAAGAATGTTCAAGTTTCAACAGCCCGACCTGATCCAGAGGACGCGAAATGTCGCGTAGCCGAACCTCAAGACATAATCCCAACGACGGAGATACAGTCTATACTGCCAGCAGTTCAAGTACATAAAGCAAAACGCTCTTGTACGGAATCTAGCATTGCCGAACAGTTTCAGCCGAAAATACAGATTGCCGAACTCTCGAAGTCCCCTAAAGTGGATAAGAAGCAATCGAAGGCAACTATTGCCGTGTTCCCGCGCTTATTTGACGAGTCGAACAAAGAAAATGTGCCTGAGGCATTGCCTACAATTGAGCCAATTGCTCATCCCTCGGCTAGTATAAATACGACAGCTCACAGACGAGTAGTCCTTTCTCGTCCAGCACTTCACCGAAGCACATGTATCCCTACATGTGACAACTCTTGCACTCCTCGTGTTACTGGTGAAGTTAATAGCAGCACTCGTATCCTTTCTCATTCTCGTGCAGACGAGACGGCTACTCCTTCTAGTATGGATCACTCCAACCAGCCTGTCTTCACGGCTGAAGGTAAGCAAATCTCAGTGTTACCAGAAAGGACCGAATCAGAATTAGAGGTACAGTCAACACCTGTGGGACTGTCAGGCATGAATTCTCTCTCCCTCCCCACTCGGCATAGACCAGTCGGGACAGAGGAGAATTCCCCTGAACATTCTCACAGGAAAGAGCATGAGTTAGAAGGCGGAGGCTACACATCAGATGAATTATGTGTTGTAGATGCATCTCCTCTACGGAAGACGCTCACGCCAGACGGCACGCCTCCACCCACTCCACCTCCTGTTACCTCTACCCTGAAGTTAGCTACAATTAAGCTGCACAAACTCACTGACAAGCTGCCCATAGAGTCGTCCCAGCATTCCGGAGCCACTAAGCCATGGATTAGTACCTTCACTCAACAAGCCCGAGACGACTTGGCTAGAAGGAGTCAACCTAACCTCAAATGTGCAAAGTGTGGCTTCTCCGGCACCCTCAAGAGACTGAACATTCACATTTGGCAGCACTTTGCTCGCTTCTACTGCCGCTGCGGACGCAGCTCAGTTAGCCGTGATGCTCTAGGCCATCACTTCAGTCGGAGATCCAGTATCTGTGGGAAACGTCTCTTCCTCACAGACGGGCCCAGCTATGGGGCCCTCATGGAATGGTGGGGCGTAAAGGATCCCCCACCATTTCTACCATGTCGTCCTACTATGGACGGGCAGTCGGGGACAAATAAACCAGTTTATTTACCCAGTTCCTCCTCTACAAGGAAGCGACCTCCCAAGAGACGGCACAGCCCATCTCCAGAACAGACCCCCGACTCCGCACCTTCTGATGCTACCTCCTCCTCTTCCTCGTCGCCTACCACTCCTGCTGGACCTTCTCTCTGGCGACCTCCTGCTAGTACCTCCGCAGTAAGTGTCGGCCCCCCTGGCCGACGCGGACGTCTACCCTCTTGGAAGACAAGGCCTGCTCCAAGGAAGAGTATGCCTGCCCCTCAGTCAGGCCCTCTCTACGAAGGCTCTCCACCCAAGGTCTCATGTGCAGCTTCTTGTACAGCTTCTCCGACTCTACTGATCGAACCACTGCAGTCCAGGCCCATACTAGAGGTCTCACCGCACCGCTCTCCTTATACACCTGCCAGGGACCTACTCCGAGTCACTCCAGACTCTCCTGCCGTCCAGTCCCCACCTCCTGCATCTCCTGTACTAACTCAGCCGAATGCCACACGTCCTGCATCTCCGGATCCGTCGTTCATGCAACAACTTGATGAACTCAAGCCACGGATTCACTACCTTGCCAGCCGTCAACAGGTGGGGGACACTCTACGCCAACACCTGGAACCTCTCTATGCTCGAGAAATAGCTCTTCGTGAACTAGCCAACCAGCATCTAAACCACCCCCGACAACTCCAGCTCGTACAAGCAGACTTGGATATAGTATCCAGAGAATCTACACTGTACCGTACCCTTCTTAACTTGACACTAGAGACACCCATGACCTAGTGTGAGGGGGCTATGTAATGGTACGCCCAGTCGTATCTTACATCTGACACTCATTATTACATGCATACATGTATATATCTGCTTGTACTTTACTCTTATATTGTTATATATGATCGTATGATTATATCTAAGTCTTTTAATGCCTTTTTATACCCATGTACAGAGGCCCGACCTCTCAGAATCCATTGATATTCATTTTGTACATGAATTGGACCATTATAAGCAACTTTTGTAGAACCCGACCTATTTTGGGTCGGCCGTCGGGCTTCCGGCGGCCATCTTGTTGCGCAACTTCCGGACGACCACACGTCGTCTTTTCCCGACGTCATGTCGGCCGGAAGTCCTTATACTATATAAAGGGCATTGTTTTACTGTTCATTGTCTCAGTCTTCACTTGGCTTTCAATAAAGACACATCTATACTTGATACAGAGACTTTCTCTTCCTTTTGCCAGGTCATTCGCCTTGCGAACTGCCTACTAGGTCGGATCACTCTCTTTCATTGTATAGTCTGAAGGTCGGACTTGAGATCAGATGGGTCGTCTTTGGTAGTATTTGGGCTACTGAGACCGCTCGATCTTTCATGTAATGCGAAGTCCTATTACCACTCATAGGCACTTCATTTCTGGGTCGATAGTCGTCCAAGGACGACCGCACCAAATCACAGAAACCATTACAATACTATGCTGAAACCTTTACATGTGCATGTATATGTTCTATGAGTGCTAAACATTGAACTTGCATTGTGACACAGTAGGCAGGGATCCAACTTAAGTTATTATTTGAATAAGAATATACAACTATTGCCTAGCGTACGGCCAGAATACTTCTCACTTGGAGTTTTGTATCACCAAAAGTTATTTGAACCACGGGCATTAAAAAGCTATTGATCAGAATTAGAAGTTGCCCTCTCCCAGAAAAGAATTTGGAGAGCACAACTTCCAATTATGATCAACAGCCGTCACAGTGTCCATGTTTGGAACTTATGAACGAGGGATTATAATTGAGAATTGTCCTCCTGCGTAGAATTCACGGGCACACGGGAAGTGAAACTGAGAGGAAAACTTCTAATTATGATCAACAGCTTACGTGTAGCGATCAACGGCTCCGGTTCAGTTCCACTATTGCATTCCAAGAAAAAACTTGGAAGTTGTCTACTCTCCGACACATTGCGACTATCCTTGAGACAACCACTAATTACAATATGGACTTCAAAGATTCTTTGTGGACTTATCAGCTTGACATGGGGAGTACAACCTCTCATTGCAGCCAAATAGGCAGAGTGGCAAATAGCAGTTGCCAGAGATTAAAATTGCATTATGTTTGTACATTTTCATTATTATGCAATACTATTTTTGGGTGCTGCCAAGTTGTCAAAATAGCTAATTCTACATTATTATATAACTAGAAAAAGTTTATGGACTACCAAAGATACAAAACCATCAGTTTTTGCATAAACATAAGTTAGAATTTATTCCATAGAAGTATTTACAATACACAATAGAAATTGTAGTAGTAGTCTAGTAATAGGTTGCTAATATACATGTAGGCATAAGATACTGAATACAATACTATGGGATTTGCACGTCACTGGATTTATACCCTCGGTCTGATATGTTACCCACCCCTACATCTCACCCAACCATACAAATCCCATATACATTCTATAAATAAACCTAGCAATAAGTAAAACCAACAGTCAGCTGGTCTTGGAATGGGTATCGCTAGGAGTGGCTGTAACACATTCACTGATCTCCACCACAGCTTGCTCTGCCCTCTACAGCTCACTGTCGACTAACAATAAAAAGAGAAAGCTGGTGCTCATGTCTGGATAATAGAGAAGAGAGGATATTATGCATATAATATACAGCAATAATACAGCAAAACACTTGTTCGCCAGACCTAAGGAAAAACACATATTTTTTGTGGAAAATTTTCTGTTATACATTAATAATTATTGCCAACTAAAAATGTACTGAATAGTAGTGGAAGTTATAAGAATGACTACATGTAGGCTATTACCATTTATATATGTAGCTAGAATCCTGTGTGTCAAGGACACACAAGCTGTCAAAGTCAGCGGGTGAGCAAAGAGAGAATCACATGGTGGTGATGACAATAGTTCACCCCAACCCAAGGTTGAGTAGGGGTGCAGGTGTCATGCATGTGATCTCCAACATTTCTGAAATATAGGAAATATCAATGAGAGCAAGAGTTCAGTAATAAAACTATTCATATGGATTTATCATGTAAAATGTCTCCTAAGATATACTATGAAATATTATTTGGAGTTCCTTTCCAGATAAGGCTGTTCAAGCTCTCAAAATTGCAGCATCAAAATGCTGATTGCTGATAAGTGTCATGTAATTTACATATTAGTAGTAAGATAAAGACCGACCATTGTCCAATAATTATACTTAGCCATTGCTTGTGGATTACAGATAGTCCACTATCACTACTACTGTCAGTGCATACACTCAGTCCGACTGAAAAACAATCAACGGATTTTGTTTAACTGAATGAAAGGAGGTAGGCCTAAAAAATGTGTAAATATCATAGACTGACAACTAGAATGCAAACTCATAATCACCAAACCCTCCCCATAAATTTTGAGAGAATGCATTCTAGCCGCCTTTACAAAATGTGAACATAATATAGTCAATCAGTTCATCAAATTATGTGTACTAAATACGTATGGCAATTGCTATCTGAATGTGTAAATACCGACCATTTGACTACTGCGACAACGCAATGTAATCCAATGTTGGCATGTCATGGCCGAAGTATACTAGTTCTGTAGAGTTGAGCATCAGTATATATACCAGGCGTAGTTCTAATGCCTCTATTAATGTTCTCTCTTTGTACCATCGTTACATTTTTTACAGAATTCCAGAGAGACAGTGCCCTCAGTAACATGTAAACATACACCAGGTTGTGTTTTGCTGGCTGTTCTACTGTTATTTAGTTTACGCTTTTTATGTGTCGCATCACTACTGTTCATGTTGGATGGTGATGATCTCTTCGTACTATCCATGGATAGAGTTGGAATGTTTTTCAACAATGACCCTAAAACGGTTTCATTGGCAATCACACTTCTCAAATAAGCTATTTCTTCATGAAGTTCGGCTATCGTGGAATTTGCACTCGTTAGGCTATTGGAAATTTCCAATTTCTCTGATTTTAATGTTTGAATTTCGCCTTCAAGACTGATAATATACTCTTTCTTTTTACGACGATTCTCTCGTGCCAAAACGGCATTCTTTGACATTGGCCCACATACAGCAAAACCTGTATCTGGTTCTAGTTCAACATACTTGGGCACCTTATCCACACGAGTGTTGACGCAAGGTTGAGACTTCCCAATGGCAGCGTAATTATGGTGCATGTTAATAGACGGCTCTGGTTTCGCTTCAGCACGTGTTACACGTACAACACTTATAGGTTCCATATCCTCTGAAGACTCATCAGTCTGTCCTGCACTTAAAAGGTCAACAAGGTCAAATGGTGAATCCTCATCAACACGGACACCGGAGAGTTCTGGGAAAAGGCTGTTATAGTCAATAACCTCAGCCATACCACCATCAGAGCTATCAGAGCTTGATGGACTTAGCATTGCTAAAGATTTGTTATTGTCAGAGTAGTGACCGTTTGTGTATATTTTGGCAGGCTCTGTGTTATCAATACCTGTCGGATCCAATGAACTGTCACACAACAAAGGCTCACTTTGGGTTTCTAATGTGAAGTTTTCACCATCAATGTCACTACCATGTGGTAAAATCCAAGCTACTGGTTGCACTTCTGTTACGGTCTGGCTAAAAGAAGAGAAACATGGGTCAACTGCAGAAGGCGGGATTATCATGCGGCTTGAGCAACTTATAAAATCAGAATTGTCACTATTACTGCTACTGTCATTGTTTGCCAAGTCTAATGCTTCAGTGAGCCTGTCGCCATGCGTGTTGTCCCCCAAAAATATTTCGTCAATTGGTTCACATGGTTGTATCCCTCTCGTAGAGCTACAGTTACAATTTGAATTACGTAGACATCTATCTGTCCCACAAAGAATCAAGTCGCACTCCTGCTGTTCGTTACTGCGACTACTAGTGATGGCACTAGGAGAGCTAAAAAAATTCAATACCTCTCTAACGTGAACCACCTTCATCGTCCGATCGTGCAAGTTAGTCATAGAATGATCAATTAAATGTTTTGTTAGAGTCGGATTGTCCGGATAATGATTGTGTTGCCAGTTCGGTTGGAGCTTCGTTTGGCAAGTTGTAGTTTAACTAAACTGCACTCTTACTTCACGCTTATAATTATACTATACTTTGCTGTTTACCTGCTTTGCTTGATATTTGGAACTTCAATATTCCACAATTAGTGAATACAAATCACCTCTGGCTTGTCCGTACACTTTGCTTACTCAGCTAAATATGGTGGCACAACATGGAGGCAAACGATTTTAGGCGACTGAAGAAAGGCCGTAGTATTATCGTATCTCCCGTATGATTTCGTCTACTTTCAAAACGGGCACTTATGTCTGATTATTTTTCTACAAAGTTATTTCTGGAGAGGAGATAACTCTCATGTACCCAACTGACAGAAATAGCTGTAGATCCATACAAAATAAAAGCCGCACCTAACCCAGACGGTATCGGTAGTAGCAAATACTGTACTATACTTCTTATAAGAAGAGCACAAGGACTTGCTAACTCAAGCAATGCTGTAGTTGGCATATTATCTGGCTAACCAAAGTTGTAGATATCCCTAAGTTAATGCATCTTTAGTAATAGTGATAATTTGTATTGAAATTTATGCAATAATATATACCTAAAAATTCTTCTACCTACAGGCTAAATTGTTTGAGCAAATAATAATAATTATGTATTGTATTATCAAATAATCATATCATTGTCGATTGTCATTGTGATTTATTTAATTTTTTATTTTATATTTTATTTATTTTATATACAAAAATTAAATTAAAAATCAAAATTTCATTGGAATGTGTTGTGTAACACATACACAGATTTAAGAAATTGAAATTTTGAATTTGACATGTTATTTTTGCCATTTGTATGTTTTGCTTCTCTTTTTGTTCATGGTCCCGAGTGATCATGGTGAGTCTGTTGTATATTTTATTAAATTATTATATTTATATTAATATAATATTGTATATTTTGTATAACAGTTACAGTGGGACTGAGTTACTATCCAATCAGACCTACAGGTAGGTCTACAGTTACCTTCAGTTAGGTTACATACTATATTCATATTTATATATATGGTATATAGGTATTTGGTAGCTGCAATGCTAATGAGATTCACCACCGCAATTCAATGTGTAGGCAAACAATGTAGTAAAATGACTTATTATCTAGGTGGTAGGCTAGTAGGCCTAGTGCTGGTGCAGTGGAATCACTGACTCATGTTCTGAATCTGATTGGCTTATTAGGAGGTTAATAAGATACAGCAATGCCGCGACGACCAATAGCTGGGGCAGCAACACTGGATGACATAGATGACTTTTTCTCATTTAACCCGAATAAACCCATAACTCAACCGAATCAAACGAAAGAACGAGTATCAGAGCAGGAAGGGGAAGACCGAATTAGAGGTCGTATGATTGATGAGTATGGAAATCCAATCACTCCACAGACATCTGGTGCTTACTCGGGAGACCCTAGACCTAGCTACCAGAGGTGAGTGCCCTGTTTAGTTGACTGTGAAAATTAACAGTTGACCAAATTTGTCTGCTAGTCACATATTAATAGGCCTATACATGTATCTGCAATGCTTTGCTGTGTGTAGCTTTTGAGACCACCTTGCATGCCAAATACCTATATTTTTGCAGGTGTGGCTCATTCAGGCATTTGAATGCAAGTAGACTAGTGATTGTAGTATTTGAATATAACTGTTATAGCCTAATGGAGGCTTATGCTTGTAATATGATTTTATCACTGAGTTCCATTTTATCACAGCTGTTCCGTTGCATGTCAAAAGTCCCCAGCAGTTCAACTGTGAACAAGTGATAAGTTAACTAGAATGTGTCAAATACAATATCAAACCTTGCCATGATACTCGACCCATGTCCATGTACATCTATAAATATATAGTATGCAGTTGTGAGATGTAAATTGCATCTACTACAAACTACTGGGTAAGGTACACTGTAAATATAGACACTGTTACTTTGATCAGTTGTGTTCTCTTGCTTGAAGTGCATTTATAAACTATATCTATACAGGGAAATTGAACAGTTAGGAAGTAACAGAGCATATGTAGCCGAATTCCAAAACAAACAACGACAAACTAATTCTCTAACTGCTGGACTTGGTCATATGGTAATATTAACATACACTGTATATTGTCAGCTGTCATCTAGTACCGATCCGTTCATGAATCATAACTTTGTACAATGCATGTTTGATTTTCCATTTCGCTGATTCGATTTTAACATAGCAGCTAATGAAATTGAATTTCAATTAAATTACCTTATCAGTAAGCACAATGCATTGCATATATGTGTGTTACTTATGCTGACAGAGTATGAATGATGCTTGTACAATGGAGAGGTTAGAGACAAGGAGTATGACAGGATCTACCATATCATCTACCCTAGGCCACATGTTTAACCTGCGTAGTGCTGACAGCAAGGTTACATATACAGGGTACAGACAGGGTGTTTATAGTGATAAACTACCAATCACCAGACACAAAGACAGGGTATGTAGCCTATGCTTCTTACAGGCATGGTCTTCTATAAAAGGGGAGTTGGAGATATTATAGTATTGGTGCATGTGTGTATTTAATAACTTCAGTGTCAAATACTAATACTTTGTAATATCCCTGGTATGTCAAAAGTCGTATAATGCTCTTTGTATAGAAAGCAAGCTTTTTGGGAAACTACGTTCTGTAAGTCACAAGTGTATTCACAGAGGATCCATTGTGCTTGGTTACTGACACTACTCCTATGTTAGCCATTGTCATGCTGAACACTGGCATTGGAGTTGTCCACCCTTCAGAAAGGAAAGGTGACTCCTATTGATTATGATTATAGATAATCAGTACAATTGAGTCAACCCAATGTACAATAATACAAGGAATGACTGGCTGTGGAAAGACCACCCAGGTGAGCCTCTGCTTAGCCTTAGCTCTCAACTGCTATCATGCCTATGTTTTATCTTCAGCTATCTATACTTTGATGACTATTTTGACAATTTGTATGTTCCAAGGCACTGTTGGTTGGTCAGTAGAATTTGCTATCACACAGTCACACTGCATCTATTGGTGTCTTCACGGCCTCTTAAATTGGCCTGGGTTGCAAATAAGAATTTCAAGATGGTTGCTCGGCCTAGACTGAAAATGTCCATCACTATACCTAGGTATCTGGCGTGAAAATGAGGATTTTGCTTTTCGCCCAGTGACAGAATTGGGCTGAAACATCCTTGAGTAAATTTAGGTCACAAAAACATTGTTTATGTCCCGCTCCAATGTTGGTGTGGTGTCTTGTCTTAGCAGTAGGCTTATATTACATGTATTGTATTTATGTTATTACCAGGTACCACAGTATATCTTAGATGAATATGCCAAGGCAGGTCGAAGGTGTAGGATAGCTGTAACCCAACCTAGAAGAATAGCTGCTATTAGTATAGCTAGAAGAGTCTGTGCAGAGAGAGGTCAGTCATGCAGTCAGTGACTCACTTAATCAAGCAGTGACTCACTCA
Organism: Bugulina stolonifera; assembly: GCA_935421135.1. Classification (NCBI taxonomy): domain Eukaryota; kingdom Metazoa; phylum Bryozoa; class Gymnolaemata; order Cheilostomatida; family Bugulidae; genus Bugulina; species Bugulina stolonifera. The sequence continues at coordinate 8,926,962 of OW285194.1, forward strand.
ACTAGTCATACAGTCAGTCAGTTAGTCATACAGTCAGTCAGTCAGTTAGTCACTGAGCTAGTCACTCATTTAACAGACTCATCATAGATATAATATTTTATATGATGCATCACTTTGCTCTTCTGGACTGAATACTGTGTGCATTGTTGTCTGCTGCTGCAATTGATGTAGTTGTTGCTGGTATAATGTGCATACATGTATGTACATTCAGTGTTGATGTACAGTGTAAGTTATGTAATGGTGGACTAACTACAGGGTGGACCGAAGGTACATACTGTGGATACCAGGTAGCAAGAGATACCAAGGTGGACTTAGACAAGACTAACATTGTCTACATGACTACTGGTATACTACTTCAGAAGCTAATCAATGACAAAAACTTGGAATCCTACACACACATTATTGTGGATGAGGTAAGCCTTAGTTCCCACACATACAAATTATTGTGGATGAGGTAAGCCTTAGTTCCTACACATACAAATTATTGTGGATGAGGTAAGCCTTAGTTCCTACATACACATTATTGTGGATGAGGTAAGCCTTAGTTCGCTTAATTTACTTTTTATCAGCCTATTATAATGTCACCCTCTCATAAGCTACTGTATTCGGGGAAGCGATGTTCACATGGGAAGTTATCTTATCTTTTGTATTCTACTACTGACTAGTAGTTGTCTGCCCTTCCTTACTAAAGGTACATGAAAGAGATCAAGACACAGATCTAGCTCTGCTAATAGTGAAGAAATTTATCCACAGTGTGTCACCACTTGTCAAGGTCGTGCTAATGTCGGCTACCTTCGACTGCCAGGTGTTTGCTAACTATTTCGCCACAGAGATCAGAGGTGACATGCAGAAGGCACCAGTCATTGATGTAGAGGGCAGAATTCATAAAGTCAACCAATTCTATTGGTCGGATTCTCATCTCAGCCACCTAGTGCCGGTATTTACCCGTACATGTATATTCAAACAGCGGCTATATTTTGCTCTACCTATCATTGTGTAGCGCGTGTATTTTCTGCATGTATACTAGATTGTCTATGGACTACTATATACATCAAGTCTCCCCCAGTCGGCATGAGAACCCCTCTTCTTTCAATGTCATTAAGATTATATTCTCTCCTTTTTTATTAGAGACACTTTACAGCTATATGAGACTATGCTAGAAATCACTGTATTGACTGAATGAAGTCCCTATCATTTTTGTGTCTATTCCCCGTATTAATTGTAACTACAACAGATTTGGTGTATCTTGTCATAGAAATATATTTAACTTTTGCTAAAGGATAGCCTTTTCTCTATAGCCACCAAGGTTTGACGACAATACACCATTAGTGTTCCCTGAAGCCATGAGCCTCACGGTAAAACTACTAGCCGAGTTTGATCGTATGGAGTGGGAGGAACAGCAACAAGAGCTGGCTGAGGGCAAACCTCGAGTCAGAGGGACAGTTCTCATATTCCTTCCTGGTATGTTTTAGCAGCTCTAGGTTCCCAGTCAAGTTATGTCTTCTGCTCTGAAGCATAATGCATCACTAACAGCCTGTCAATACAGTGCTTTGTAGTTTACTTTTCATACGCTAAGTAAACGTGCAAGACTGAAAGCATTGCCTATACCGTACGGACCTTTTGTATTCACTGTCTACGCTTTTGTTGCTATTGGTTTGTGGGATTTAGTGTTCGCAATCATATAATGCATTTACATTGGTAGTTAGCTAAGGAGAGTTTTTAATAGTCATTAGGCTACGAATAGCCTGTAAGTTACTGTTTGAAATTCCAAGATTGCAGTTTATTAAATGTTCACTTTGTTTGCTAATCACGATTAGCAAACACTTGTGAAAGGTTACTGAAAGGTCACTGCAGTATTTTCATATCTCATGTGCTTTAAACACATCATTCTTGTCACGACTACAGTCATCTACCTTCTCTATAATCCGTCTACTCTCTCAGGTCTAGCGGAGATCCAGGACCTCTCAGCATCGATTGAGAAAGATACAACTTTACGGGACAGGAAGTTGACTGTACTTCCTCTGCACTCGTCTATAACTCTCGAGGAGCAAGGCAAGGTTTTTGATAAACCACACCAACTTTACAGGAAGGTGATCCTCTCTACTAACATTGCCGAGAGTTCCATCACAGTACCAGATATCAAATATGGTAAGTTCTTCTGGACTTAGGCCTACAGTATAATCCCGTTTTTTGACAGGAGTTAGACTTTTATGCTGACTTTTCACAATAGAATTAATGTACCAGCCATTTTGTTACAGCGAGTGTGCATCCTATATAAGTGTTCACAGGTTTTAAACAGAATTCATTGAGCATGAGATATTTCTCTTTCCACTCGCTATTCAACGCATCAATGTCTACCGTTGCAGTCATTGACTTCTGCCTAACAAAGTCTCTCCAAACGGATAGAGATACCAACATGACTTGTCTGAAGCTAGAGTGGGCTAGTAAAGCCAATTGTAAGCAGAGGATGGGGCGTGCTGGTCGCGTCTCCAACGGGCAGGTCTACCGGCTCGTTCACAAGAACTTTTTCAATAACTCTCTTATGGAATATGGCATTCCGGAGATGAACAGGTGCCCTCTCACACAACTGGTGAGTTTATGATATGTATAACCAGGTGCTTGGTTTATAACTTTTGTCTGCTTTAACTGTATACAGGTATATTGTGTGTTATGTTAACATTGTAGATATTAAGGGTGAAGAAACTGGGGCCCGAGGAGCCGAGATATATCTTGGCTTCCGCCCTTGACCCCCCAGATATGAATGAAATTGGAAAGTCGGTTCTTCTGCTAAAAGAGGTAGGATATCAGAAGTAAATTGGTCATTCAGTTTTATGTCCCTAGAATACATTCCTGTCATACGCATCTATGAGTGCAATTTACTCTTCTCAAAAATATAATGCCACACATACTGTGAATTTCACCTCATCTGTAAATTTGGACATTGTGTTATTAATATATCAGTAACTGTTTCATTGAATAAACATGTATTCTGTACTTTATTTTACAGGCAGGAGCTTTAGCTGATCCTAGTAATGCAGCACTGTATAACCCGTTTGATGGCCACCTAACATTTGTCGGGGAAGTGCTAGCTTCTTTACCATTAAACATTGAACTAGGGAAGGTAGGGTAACGGGTAGCTATCCTCTACTTGAAGTTATACGGAAACTAAACATAGCAGTCTTGCAGTTGTGTTGGTTACTGGCGTGTTTACAGAGTTCAGATTAGGGAATTCATTGTATTTTGCGTTGCACATTTCATATCAGCTGCTACTAGTAGTGGTAATAGCAATGGCAATAATGCCTGTGAAATCATTGTACTTTTACGTTACACGGTTTCTTCTACAGCTGCTAGTGTTTGGCCACATGTTGGGTCTACTCCCGGAATGTCTAATAATAGCTGCAGCCATGCACACCCGCCCCATCTTCCAGCAGCCTTTCAAGAAAAGAATTGAGTCGTTCAGGCAAAGACTGAAGTGGGACCGTGGTATGCACAGCGACTCCATAGCTACTGTTAATGCTTACAAGGTATGTGGTTACTAGATCTGTATCATAGCTTATATTACAATGTGTTATGTTCGCACATTGAATTTTGTTTAAATTGAAAATCAAGTTCTGTATGTACATGTATTATTATTCTGGCTTACACTGGCCAGCATGATTGAATATTTGTATTGGAAATAGTCTGTACTTGATTAACCAATCAGAGTTGAAACCTAAACGTTCCCCATATTGACTAGATAAGAGTAATCAAACTCCGTGCGTGGTGTCCAAGTAGTTACTGTACCAGTTATCTTTTCATGGACCGATAACTCTAAAATGTTCCATACACGCACCATATCCATGCTTCGATTTTATGAGATAATGTAGATTTGGAGTCAATCTTCTTAGGCTAGGCTCACTCTATTCCTTGTAGCCGCCATCTTGATTTGTCTGTTAAGCAGTTATGTTTAGAGGGCACTCGGCACAGTCTTTTTACATGTCAATGTATGCGATTAACAGTTCCACCTTCATCTAATCTCTTTATGTGACATCACTAGGAGTGGGATAGACTGAGAGAACAGGAATTCTTCATGAGAGCTCCAAATGCTGAGGCTAAGTGGTGCCATGACAACTTCCTGCAGAAGAAGACACTCAATGAAGTCCGGGAAGTTATCCATGACCTCTCCGCCAGACTTGAGGAACACGGTATAAGAACCCCGACTACAAGCAGGACCCCGAGGCTCCGGAGGAATAAAGAAGATACTGATGTGGCACATGAGCAGATGATGCTCAAGGTACTTTATCATTCACATTGGGAGTTGTGGGCTGCCGGTATATTTTAGGAGTTAGGGATCTTGTGGGCAATGGCTTCTGTGAAACCAGTTTGGTGACATTTGCACACTTATTTACCATTTTAATAATAAAAAAAGCTCACCCAAGCAGCTTGCACTGCCAGGTGCCAGTACTGGCCAGCTCCCAGTGAGAAAGGCCCAGATGTTGTGGCCTTTTTTGGCAAGTGGGGGTAGATAATAATTACCTGTAATTAGCAGACGTTTACTTTTGCCTACATGGGTTTCTAATGACTTCACAGCGCTTATCATCAGTCTCCTTTTCGAAACCCAATGCCAGTATTTTACTCTGGTTGGCAACAGACTGGTTTTACTATACAGCCACAGATTGTAGCCTATGTTTATTGCTTACGTTTTAAATTGATGGGTTCAATTTTATATCTTGCAGGTTGCATTGGCCTGTGCGTTCTATCCAAACTACTTTGGCCAACAGAGGCAGGAGGAAGCCGACGCTGTGAAAACACTCTCAGGGAAATCCCCTATGAACACAATCTATATGAAGGGATTCCCCAACAACCAGGGAATCCTCTACAAGAGGCAGGTGGAGACAATGATAACAGACTACGTACCTGGATGTCAAGTCCGCTCCAGCTTTGAGAACACCAAGTAAGGACTTGTTGCTCTGCCATCTGTTGTCCAATGAAATGCTACTTACCAGTAAGAAATTTCGGATCTGATTTGTGGTAGTAAAGTAGCACTGGGACTTTATGGGGTTGGGTGCCCTCCCTAACACCACCAATGACCTTTCACGGGAATCAAACCTGGGTCTCCCACGTGAGTCCAGAGCCCTAAACACTAGGCCACGGCAGCTCCCTACAGAGCGTGATAACCGGTGTCCTTTTGTTTTGTTTGTTTGTTTTGTTTCTGTTGAGCCACTTGGCCATCCTATTTAACGGACCTCAGAAGCTCGAAACTTGTATGAGCGACAGGAGCTGGGCTCCTAGTGGAAGAGCTCACCAACCACAACAGGAGTGCATGATCAGTGACCACTACATCAACCTGCCACCCCAATGTGGTCACATACCCCGCCAGAATCTGGCTTCTCTTTGCAAATCAGGGCAGAGGTGGATCTTTAACGTGCGTGTTTTTGATGTAAACACTACACGGGACCTCCTGAATTATTTATACGCCCTGATCCAAACAGGCGCAGCTAGGGTGAAAGACTTGCTGAAGGCCTTTGCCAGAAATGACACAGCTGGGGGTTTGAACTCACAACCTCACGGTTTGTGTGCATGTATGCCACCAACTGTGCCACCCTGACACCCCGGGGTATACTTCATCTGAATATTGGACCCGGCAGGCTTAGGATTCTTATGTCGTTTAGTTATATATGTATAATATGCTTAAAATGCACACAGAACTAGTTGTGCCATCACAACGGTAACGTAGTTAGACAGAAAGATTAACCAGACCTGTAGACCGTGTTTGGTTCCCCATATATAATGCAAGGTCTAAATTGTTTGTTTCAAGTGATTGCATGGGGATTGGGCATCCTAGCCCTGTACATTCAGTAACTGAATGTTCCATTATTGTAGATGCTACTTGGAGTTTGCCCAAGCTCCAGGAGACTGTGGAGTAATACCTGGGGCTATGTATGTGTCCCTCCAACTTTCCTACCTGAGAGAGAGGTTGTCACTCGATCTATTTGAAGATAAAGACGCATTTGAACTGATGCAGAAGATTACAGAGAAGCAAAGAAAGACAGCTTTAGCAAAGGGTAGACTCAACACCAACAGGTATGTGTACATTGTATATATGAACGTGTATACCAAATGTGAGGGAAGTAAACCAACTTGATGGAGTAATCCAATGCTGTGGTAGGTGCAACGGTTAGGTTAATGAATATGGACCTTACTGCCTTTCTATCATTCATAACACACTCGGCAACACTCCATTGTATAAAAATGTGAAGAATTATTCACTCCTAAGTGCTAGCTTATCCTTAATTGAGTCGCCTTCAAATAGCTGGTCTGTGACTAACTTGTTTTCTGTCCTTCTGTGGAAGGGTTCTGCTAGGCTCTGATTGGGCTGTACATATGAGTTATCTTTTCTTTGAAACTCTCAGAGAGAGGGAGTAACTCCAAGACTGCCCAATATTAATTACTCATAACTAAACATTATTACACCTGTAGTCTTTCATTAGTAGCCCTTCATGCTTGTAAACCTGTGTTGGCCTCAGTATAGTGTGTAATAGATGATCTAGTTGTCTGAGAACCCTTGAGCTAGAGAAGGGAGTTATGCTCTCATTGTCTCAATAGGAGTTATGTTCTCATTGTCTCAATAGGAGTTATGCTCTCATTGTCTTAATTGGAGTTATGCTCTCATTGTCTCAATAGGAGTTATGCTCTCATTGTCTCAATGGGAGTTATGCTCTCAATGTCTCAATAAGAGTTATGCTCTCATTGTCTTAATAGGATGTACCTGGAAGGGGAGACGACTATTAAAGCTAACGTACCAAAGAGATCTCTACCCAGTACCATGATTAGTTGTATAGAGCTGTTTGTAGTGCATGTAAGCACTTTTAACTCCTAATTAACATATACACATACACGTACACTCTGTTGGCTTCATGAAAAGTATAGCATAGTACAAAGTACAGTACATGTACATTATGTTCATCCCCCCTCCCCCAGTCAGAGACTGGTTTTTTCATGAATGTGAAACAAATCTTTGACTGCTCAAAAAGATAGATTCCTTGCAGAAAAATGTTGTATAGCATTTTTGTGTATTATGCTGCATCATTTTGCTGCTACTTCTACTTACATGTAATAAGGAATTATCTTTCCTTGTATGTTCACCTTTCTACACACCAGGTGGAAGAATGTGGACACTTCTGGGGTCATGAGTATGACCAGGTTAAGATGTCCGAACTACACAATCTGCAATGTGAACTTAACAAACAAAGTACTATCAGCAAGGCAGCTGTACGTAGTCTAATCATCTGCACTTACATGTAATGCATGCAATGTACCATGTACATACACTCTGCTATGTACGTATAGGATACACTGTACATACAGTGTACTATGTGTGTACAGGGTAGACTATACATACAGTGTACTGTGTGTGTACAGGGTAGACTATACATATAGGTTCTGACCAAATACACAGAATGCCTGTGATACTGTTTTATGCCATCAAATGTCGTTAATAGCCTCCCACGTTATTTCTAATTTATGAAATCAAATCTGTTAATGGTAATTATTGTTGTGTGTACAAATAGTAGTTGCTTGTTCACGCTTGTGTGTATTTACACAGTACATATCTCTCCGTATTTTACCGCACAGCCTATGTACAACCCTGTACCCAAAACAATGTGTATGGCCCCATATCAGAACCAGTACTTCAGGGCTGAAATCAGAGAGACCCGAGGAGATCGTGTGAAAGTGTTCTTTGTGGACTACGGGAATGTGGAAATAGTTAATGTAAAGGAGGTCAGACAACTCCTGCCTCAGTTTAAAAACTTGGACTACCAGGTGGGAAATATTCTTTGCTTGCCGCCTCTCTGTGTACATACTATATAGATTGAAAGCATTAATATAACTAAATGATTATGTATATTTTTGAAGCTGTTTGTTTTACAGTGATACTTGAATCATAGTCATTGTAATTTTATTTCATAGCAATAGGTTAATAGGTTAGGGGACTATTCTATATAGTTTAGTAATATTAATCAATATTCCTTCTATCTGATGGCCTTGGCATGTCTCCTAATATAATTCTTGAATGGCAGGAAGTAAAAATTCTAATGTTAAACATAAAAATAATGTTGAGAAGTGTGATTATTAGTGTGAACAGTTGTGTGTTGATATCTTAGACTGTAATACTAAATTGCCAGCTATCATAAATGCAGTATATTTGTAATCCGTCAATATTGTTTTGGAGAGAGACGAGCTAGGGCAGGTGAATTTAGTCCAGTAAGATGTGTAGACTGTTTTGACCACTATTGCACCTGTTTGTGTTTCAAGGCTATCGAGTGTGCCTTCGCCCAGATTGCACCTCCCCAGGCAGATAAGGGCGGAGTCTGGACCCCCGTCATGAACCAGATGTTCTCTAGTTTGCTGCTAGAGAAGCACATCTACTGTGAAATATTCTCAGTTGTCCACGGTGAGTCTTGATTAGTGCTTGTGTCGGGTTCATTTTATGCACAGGAAGTGAACGAACATCGGAATGGTTTACCTAGGGTGAAGATATGGGGCTTCAGCTAAAAACTGTCCTTGCTGTGCCCGCTTCTTATACAGCCATGGTTGATGAGCTGTTAAATTATGCAATCACCTCGTGTTGTATATAAATGTAATGATAAGGGGTGGAGCTGGAGGAGTAAAGTATCATCATTTTCTAGTCTCTTATCTTCCTTTCCACCATCTTTGATTCTTTTCAGATGCAGGAGCAAATCGTTTTTATGTGAGTGTATCCTCTGTGTACTAGCAAAGAGTACATCTTCTACCCAATCATTAGATAACAATCTACAGGTTGCTGCCACAAATATACAAACTGTGTCATTCTGTTCTGGCTGACGTAACGTTGACTTGAGCTATGAGCAGTTTAGACTCAGATAATTTCTGTTAAGTCTAATGTTTTGATAATACATCTGTGGAGGGGTATTTTTACAGGGGTGCTGAGGCTAAGCAAAGTGTTGGACGCTGAGGCTCAGAATATCAGTTTCCATGACGTCTTGTACTCAAAAGGTCTGGTAGAACTAGGAGAGGAGACATTCACATCTTTGGTACGTCTGCACTTACTCCGGGTCCAATAACAGGAGAATGTATGAGATGTGAGGCAAAAATTGAACAAGTTGGTATTAGTAGGAGGAAAGATTATTGTCTATCGGAACAAAAGATTGAAGTAATTATGTAATAGTACCCATTTCTATCTACCAATGATATCCTTTCTCTATTTAGTATATTATAATAACATGACTCTAATACGAGAGCCAATTGTTCTTTTGTGATCAACAGAGCCTCATTTTAGAGTGATTCTATGCGATGACCAGCATGTTGGTCTTTCCATTCTTCAGCGTCACAGAGTGATTTTGATTGGTTAATATTAAATAAGATGACTCCAATTATATAATTACTAGAAATCAGCTTTGGTTATTGGCTGGATATTAATCAAGGCCACTAGTGGTTCCGCCGCAGCTTGCGGCCTCTTGTGTACCCAGGCCTTAAGATGCATCAGTATGAAGATCTTTTGGCAGTGTAGCGGAATAGAATATTAGTAAACTTACATCAAAGAACTGTGGGTAATGGCTGAATATTATTGTTGTCAGCTCTGTGGATCTACAATATGTTTCATGTTTCTAGTGCAATCGGCTTTGGTTATGAGCAGCTAATGATTATATAACGATAATTACTACGCTTGTTCACTTTAGGACAGTAAAGTGAGCGCACCTTAGGCTAGAGGCCATGATATTTATGACTTGTGAAATCTTGGAGATACAATCTGCATGCTTGAAGGAATTATAATGTGTTTTAGGTCATTATAAACTCATTTAGTCAAAGATCTTTCTGGTGTAGAAATATGGGCTTACATTTATCGTTCCCACCCTGTATGGGTTTGAGGCTAGGTTTTTAGCTGTGCTTAAGCGTTAGGGTGTGAAAATTAGCATCTGACCATTAGGAACAGATGGTTGATTTTTATGTCTCGAGCTTTCGAGAACTACCGACTGAGCGATGCTCCAATTGCTCTGCTCTATTGTGGCACTTTAAGTATGTCGTAAATAAAGTGGTGTGGATATATTGTACAATGACAGCCTTATTTTTTGTTTCCTTATTTTGATCTATCTTCATATAGCAGTCAGTCGCCTACCAACAGTTGAATGAAATTTAATGGAACTATCTTTTTAGGGAAGTTCACAGTACATACTTTGCTTTGCTTGTTCAGCTGCCATTTTATCAGATACATGTGTGATGTTACAGCAAAACAACAGACTCCGTTATGGGGGCATGTCTAGTGCGGCAGCAGAAGAAGATCCAGAAGGAGGCGAGTGGGGGTTTGGTTTGGAGGAAGATGTGGCACCTTTGCCAAACCGGTCCTACAAGAGACAAACTGTCTCAGGCCCCTTCAGCCCAATTGAAATCAAGTTTCACAGCCTGTCAGAAGTGGGCTCTCTGAAGTAAGTACAGTATTGTCATATTTTATATCATGGCACATGGTGAGTGGTGTTTCCCCTAGAGTAAGTGTATAAAGGGTGTCATATAGGTTCTCTCTTATGGTGGATGGTGTTTCCCCTAGAGTAAGTGTATAAGGGGTGTCATATAGGTTCTCTCTTCATCTCTTTTGTGCTCAATATTTCAGAATTCTATCCATTTAATTATGGAATAGAAATGAGTGTAGCTTTGTGCCAGCTTCCACTCAAGATTTCCTTCGTTGAGAAGTGCTTAGGAGGGAGCGTAGGTGCTGTTCAGGTTAGAGCTAATAAATGGCTCTAGTTCAGGCTGTAGTTGACCATTACTTGAAGTGCCGTACAGTGTAGATAGTATTGGAATAACGTTTAGGCGTGGTAATTGGAAATATTAAATCACCAAAAACTGGCAGGTAGTTAAGACAATGTGTTAGATAAACTATTTATAGCTGTTACTAATTAGTAGTTAGTGTGATTATATCAGTAGTTAGCCCTTGTGTCAGCGATAATCCATTCATTAACGTGGATTAGCAATGATAATCTGCCACACCTCCCTCTCTCTTTGTGTGATGTAATAGACCAAGCATTACGTGATAGATGGGATCACATCTTTCTTGATAAGCATGTTTCTAGCAGAGCCTGAGGTTTTACATTCAGTAAGGGTGGTTTTCCTGCCATCACATTGTTTGAGTGTATTGTATTGCAGTACTGAGGCTATTCTACAATATCTTAATCCTTTGCTATCAGTTTGATAAAAATAGGAAATGTGTATGAAATAATGAGAAATTGGCTTTCACCGCTAAGATAATTTCCAGTGTGTGTGCACTTTTAAGTTTTATATTATAATCTACTTGATTCTATTTATAACTGGTAGTTTTGCTTCACAGTTCATTTAAAACAGACAAAATAATGCTTATCTCAAATAATGTAGTAGCTAGCATTCCTCCTCTATTGGCTCTAGCCCATACAATGGGCTGGACTTATGAAATGTGGTATTTTAGCTCAGGTGGTAAATAAGTCTATGAAATTAACCAGATAAACAAAGAGGCTAATGTTATAGACTATATTATTATGTCTGTAATACAAGGGACACAACTCCACAGGGATCTACTAAAACAATATTAGTGTAAAAATCGTACATTCAATGCCATTGCACTATCCATTTGCCATACATGTATTATTTCACAATATCTGCATGTTATCACATTCATTATAATATAATAATAATTCTGTTTGCATACTAGGCAACGGAAGGTAGTTATTCACTTGTCTTAAAATCAGTTTGACCAGTGAGTAAGAAATCCAAGTTCAATTCTCTCACTGTGGGAGTTCAACTCTCTCACCGTGTGGGTGGGTGGATCTCATTGGGAACCTGTGCCAAATTGGTACTTGGTGGCAATGTAGTAGAACAGTGTACTTTTAATTAAAATAAGATATATTTAGTCAACTTCACACAACTTACTTTCTTTTTATTTCATGCATTTTAGCTGTTCTGAAGATCTCTAATGTGATTACAAATTTCCACCTTATAGCCTGTGATCTTCATCCCTGTTCTCTTGATTACAGGGATGTGAAGATCGAGCCCTCAAGTGTCAATGCTATAGCCTTAGATGAGGAGCTTTCTGATAAACATGATAGACTGATGGTAATGTTTAACTTAGTCTGGGTGCACCATGACTAACCAAAGTAACACTAGCATCTTATTTTGTATTCGCTCCTTGTAGTTTTGATTGCATGTCGTTTTGACATTAATTTTATAAAATATGGTTCTTTTGAAGGCTAAAACTGCTTCAACTTTCACTCTCTTCATAATATGAGACTACGATATATTATAACAATATACATGTACATACATGTACATGTACGTGTATATAACAATATACATAATATACAATATAATAATACAATAAAATATAATTTGACGATTCTTAACTTTGTGGTATTTTATTTTTGTTTTAGTAATACCTTTCCAAAAACTAAAACTGTGCTTTAATTTGCTACAGATTATGTTTCTTTGTGTTTGTTCTGTAGATTGCAGCTTCTATGAGTGTAAACCCATCAGGTAACAAGATAATAGCAAGGGAAACGACTCTAATGCCTAATATTCACGGACTGCCTGCTCTAATGTGTCTGCTCTTTGCGCCCTCTATTATAATCAGGTAAGTTTATCACACACCACAAGAACGGCGCCTATGTGTAAGTCTAGTTAGCTGCTCCCACAGCAAGCACCTGCTACAGGATGACACTCTTTCTTAGCAATAGCGATATTCGAATGGAATTGTTATAATAATACAATTCTTCAGATCTACTGCTATGTTCAGTATACGTTATAAAGTATGTGCTATACTGTCCATTACTACAATTAGTCATTCAACTTCATTGGGTATATTACTATGGTCTTGTGTATCAACCTACTATATACTGGATGACTGTTATACAAATTATTTTCTAGCCAACATTTTAATAACAAATTTGTCACCAAAGGCCTCCCCAAATTTTCATTTCTCTTTTAACATAATCATTACTGCGAATAATCTTCAAACTCACCCTTATGGTATGCATTGGGAAGTGTAAATATAACATTTAATAACAATAATACCATATATTCATAGTCATGTAAACTTACATAATGTATGTATTGAAGCTATTATAGTGTAACAGCACTCTTATAGAAGATACTAGTTATCTAATAATGTTCAATATAACAGTGAAGTCCGGTAACTATAAGATAACTATATTATATCTATATTATAACTTGTTTTAAATAAGTTTAAAGATGTTTTACGTAATTTTAGTAGTTAGAAGCATCATCATAAAATATGGAAGTGAACTCAAGTGTTTTTTTAAGTTGAGTTTTACATCATTATTAACAAATGATTTATTATGTGATAATAGCCTATATGACATCACACTGTATCTGAAGTGGTAGATTTCACAATTATTATATTATATTATATTATAATATTGTATTGTATTGTATTACGTTGTATTTTATTGTATAATATACTATATTATATCATTAGGCTATAACATAGTACCCACAAAAATGTACAGTTTGGATTTTCTGTATGCACTTTCTCACTCAATTAAAATCAATATCTACTTGTTTCTACGGCAACATGCATATAGTGTGGGAGTTTGTAAAAAAAGAATTTTGATTTTATGTAACTCTAATGTGTACTTATTACATAAATCATGGAAATGGCCACCTCAGCGTTGTATTGGCTTTTAGAAATCTTGTTTTTTCTGACTAATGAGTCCAACATTTATGACTAAATTCAACTATGATCTCACTTTAACACATTTGCTTATAATAATGCAGTTTAATATATCACCCTTGTAACAATTCTGACATTACCACATTTTAGTATTTCCTGTACAAGCTATGAAACATAACACACTAGTCACTGGCTGTGATATCATAGATTTGACGCTTGCCTTTCTCCACTCAATTGCTATTCACCAAACCCATATCCGTACAAAATGGTGGAAACAATCACATTTTCTAGACCAAGACAGACATGTGAACTAAACTTCACCTCCATTCAGTCGTGTAACTATTTGGGGGCCATGACACTTGTCGCTTAAAAGTCGGCACTTTCCGGGTCTCGACAAGTCAAGCGTATTCCTGAATCACTTCGTTGTAAGCGTTACTATCTACTGGGGAGTACCTACTCACTTCAACGCCTCATTATGTTAATCCAAGGTCCACATAGTGCTCACTCATTCAGTAATAGCACGCAAAATTAGGTTCAATGTTTAAAACTATATACTAGTTATGACCTGTCACCTTGTGTGTTGTGATGTTGGTGCTGATACTCGTATTTACCGGAATTATAGAATTTGTAATCTACTGTATTATTGTATTACAGTATATTATAGTCTACTGTATTATTGTATTACAGTATATTATGTTGTTTTACCTTGTTAACTGTATTGTGCATTTGTATAAACCTGCATTCTTCAGTGTGATGCATACACAAGCTTCGATCGGAGTGTGTTGCATCTTGATATATATTATGATATATTATGGCTTGGCCTACTTATGAAAGAGTTGTAAGCACATGTAGAATTGCCAAGTACACACGTTTATCACCAAAACAACTTCCGTTGCTTTAACTTCTAAGCCTAGTCTAAACAGGGGTGTTTGCCGCAATTTTTGTAGGTCTTTTTTCCTTTGCGTCATAATTGTTGTTGATCAAAATACACTCTAAATGTTTTATAGATATTACCTTCACATATCTACTTCCAACTTGACAATTAATCCATACAGCATGTGAGTGTTTACTGTTGTAGGAGAGATTCACAGAGGAAGTCGTATACAGGCGCTATATGTGGTCTTGGCGCAGATCCAAGAACTGGAGGCTCCGCCTTCCCTGACCATGACCTCGAGATCGAGTTTGACGTTGAATTTGACGTAGACGATGTTATAAAGGTAATACTAATACACGCTGATTTTTTCTGCTGTGCAGCAGAGTTGAGCCCCTGTTTGTCAATTTTGTCGCTATTGCATTTTCACTTGGCAAGATTTTTATTGGTCCTTCTTGTTATGCAGATAAATCAGATCAAGATGGCCTTTAATATCGCTCTCGGTGGTAACAGAGTGGACGAAAGATCCATGGCAACATGTCAGAATGTTATTCGTACCAGTCTCAAGGAGTGAGTGACTTTTACTGTTCACCATCTGTAGCTACTCTTTAGGGAGGTTAAGAGTATAATACTAGAACGTTGAAATGAGTTCGGTACCAGTGTTTTTCTAGAGATCAAGTCCTCTCTCTTTTGCTGACTAAAGTTTAGCCAACATGCATTGTATGAACACTTCCGTTGCTACAATATTATGTTGATAATAATATAAAATACTAAGCAGCAAACCTTCCTGTACATACGCATTAGTATAACTCATAGCAAATAGCGACAGTCTTAAGAGAAATTTATATTCTTGTCAAATTTTAATCGAACATGTATGCTGTACGTTATGTACCTCTTTCATCCACTGCCTATGGTGTAATGATATACTGTTATTGTATTGGTCAGTCTGCTGAACAAAAGGAGGCCCAGTAAGGAGAAAGTTTATGGAAGAGATAGACTGAAGTGGAGACAACTACCTGCATCAGAGCTCCTTAAACACGAGCTAGAGGATACCTCTGCAGATCAGGTAACGTGTGACTCTTTGTTCTCGCAGATATGAGTGGCACGCCCCCTTCACCTTACTAATATAGCTGCTAGTACTTTGGCTTGTCTCATCTCTTCCCTCCATTGCTGTAAATCTCACGACACAGTCATTCTCATCTATACTTATACATACACATTCGATGGACGAAGGTCGTTTCACTAACGCCAGATGCCTGTTGTTAATATGCATATACCAGTCAACTCCCAGTTGAAACACCCCTTCTCGTCTGTAGACACACCCCTTCCTGTCTGTAGACACACCCCTTCCTGTCTGTAGACACACCCCTTCCTGTCTGTAGACACACTCTTTTCTGTCTGTAGACACACCCCTTTCTTTCTGTAGACACTCCCCTTCTTGTTTGTAGACGCTGACCATTGTATTGTATTTTTACTTGAAGGTTCACCTGTTCAGACTAATGAGTGTACCTCAGCTGGAGACTCACAGTGTCTCTATGAACACCGACCACCAGAAACTGAGGAGCAGATTAAACTTCTTAAAGGAGCACTGCAAGAGTCTGACTATGATAACATCTGGACCCAGAAGGTATGTCATACTAGTATACAGTAACCAGAAGGTATGTCATACTAGTATACAATGACCAGTAGGTATGTCATACTAGTATACAATGACCAGTAGGTATGTCATACTAGTATACAATGACCAGAAGGTATGTCATACTAGTATACAGTAACCAGAAGATATGTCATACTAGTATACAATGACCAGTAGGTAGGTCATACTAGTATACAGTAACCAGAAGGTATGTCATACTAGTATACAATGACCAGTAGGTAGGTCATACTAGTGTACAATGACCAGAAGGTATGTTATACTAGTATGTATTTTGTTAGCTATAGACGTATGTAAATTTATCTGCTTCACGTTTATTCGTTTCTGTTATCCGTTATACGAGTACACAGTTTATTATGTGTCACAATGTTGAGTAGGGCACCATGCCTGTGTACATGTACAATGAATGTCTCCATGTACAATCACGCTAGCTTTTTTCAGTGAAGTTTTTCTCGCTTTACTTTCTGTTTACATGTTGTTTTAATGATTATATAGTAAACATAATTATATCATCGCTTTTTTCCGGTATGATGTAACATCCTGTCTATTTATTGTTTTAGCTTGAACAAGACGATAAACATTACCTGTGAACTATGTAGTGTACACGTCACCTCAACCAAGGAACTACAGACGCATCTTAGCAGTAGAGTACACAGAGCTAAAGAATACGAACTTTATGGTAATGCTATATAAGTGGTCATGTGACTGCTGCATGCACAGGTCATGTGACTGCTGCATGCACAGATCATGTGCCTCTAGTTGAATTTCTGAATGTGAACACATGTAGATATGACTACCTGAACTATAAAAGTACATGTATTATACTAGTAATGTATGACGGCATATACTACAAACTAGGCCATAGTGTTAATTATGCTACATGTACGTTAGTATAATCTTTGTACGGTTTTAGGCAGTAGTTTTTGCTTTATATAATACATGCTACATTTCTTTGCTTTATACCACTATAGTAACCAGTGTCTTACGTTTAGTAATATTATTCATTACTACATGTGTCTTCCTTTGCTATGATTATTTTGAGAAATACTCTAATGTTCTTTTCTGTCCAAGTTGATCATGTGATAAGCATGTTTGACTCCATATTATTGTCTAAGCTCTAGTCAATATCTCACCTTTGAACTGACTCTCTTCCACCGTGATGAGCGGTGGGTATAGGAGACTTTATATCATTCCTCTATCTACTGGTTATTACCTTCTGTGTACATACTGTATTCAAACTTCTTACTTAGAGATTTAGTAAAATAAAGTTTAATGCAATTAATATTCAACTTTTTGGGTCTTTAGTTGCTATATAGTATGTCTGTTAGTGTCTAGATTTCAGGCACAGGCCAACTTGCTAAAAGATTTCTGGCACACAGCCGTCCACAGAGTTTCGAACACACCGATCTGGGCTGAATGCAAAATCCTCATTTTTTGCGAAAGACCCAGCTGTGCCGGTGAGCTAGGGATGGTTTCCTCTGGCCATGCAAAATCCCAGCCCAATAGCCGTCTTTGAACTTAGGTCAGATGGCCATCTTAGAATTTTTTATTTGCGACGTAGGTCGGTCTAAGAGGTCGCAAAGACACTATATGGTAGCTGGTATCACTTGGGCTATATGTTACAAAGGTGGTGAAATAATATTCTCGGAGTGGTCAAGTTTCACTTGGATCTCATCTACACCAAATTCTTATATAATAAAGAGTTTCCGAAAACCATCAGTTGACATTAATAACAGAAACTACTGAAGTATGCTACTATTCAACTGTTACTGCTGACTTATGGATATCAATAAATAATCGTACAGTACTCCTTTAAAAAGTCTAATCTGCTCCTCAGTTTCTGGTGGTCGGTGTTCATAGAGACACTGTGCGTCTCCAGCTGAGGTACGCTCATTAGTCTGAACAGTTGCACGTTCAGGTAAAAATACAATTTAACGATTCTCTTTTACGAGGGAACTCCTCAATCGTAAATAATTGTACGATTATTGATATCCATAGTTCAGGTGTAACAGTGCATTTATGCAGATAACAAATATGCCTCTGAGCTAAAGGTTAAGAGGTAATACTACAAGAAGACAACTCCAGTTTTAGTTATGACTAAGAGCGGACAACGCAACTATTTACAGCTCAATCCTCTTCAGAGACCAGGTTTCCAGGGAGGACATACAGGAAGTGTGCAAGTGATGCATTTGTTAGCTCGGTTCGTGTCCATCCAAGAAAGGTCTCCGCCCTGAACATCTATGATCACTGAAAGTTGATTGTATTATAATTTTTACAGCATTATTTTACAGGTCATGTTATCTCGAGCAGCAATCAGATTATCAGAAATTTCAAATTTCTGATAATCTGATTGCTGCTCGAGATAACATGACCTGTAAAATAATGCTGTAAAAATTATAAACAATATTAGGGAACCAAGATAAATATGAATTTTATCACAATCAAATTTCAAATTTGATTGTGATAAAATTCATATTTATCTTGGTTCCCTAATATTGTTTATAATCTTATTGTAATCAAAACGTTACTGCAACAGTATTATTCTATTACAACCAACTTACAGGATGTGCCAAAATCTTTTGGTTGTTTCTAGATTTACCCAATATAAATTTCTTTTGAAAAGGTAGACAATTCCAATCAATTCCTGAGCCAGCTCTTATTGTTATAGCACATGTACGTGTGCAATAGGAAGGTAATTCTGCCACCCGTATTCGTACCAGCAGATTTATGTCGCGCTGTTGGAACCTCCACGTGCGAACCAATCACCATCCACTTGAGTGACTGTGAAGTTTTACTTCTGAGTGCCACCTGCATCTTTTCAGGCTGTCAGAAGTTCACATAATATGATGGTTTCAAAAACATTAGGATCTCATTCTATGCGCTAGTTGAGAAGATGCAGCTGCATTGAGCCTTCAGCGTTCAAGATTTCCATTTCACAAGAACTACACACAATTCACTATCCATTGAGATTCTTCATCCTGTTATTCCATTCACTAAACTAAGGTTGAGATTTTTAATGAATGGGGTAGACCTATCTACAAGATTGACGTCATCCCTCTACCCACTTGAACCAACGTGCCAAGTATGTAATACAGATGAATGTTTTCTGGCAGTTTTGAATAATTAATAAGGAAAACTAATATAGAGCTCGTCCATCTGTTTGTATATAATTGCATTGATACGTAATTATATTAGCGTTGCTCTCTTTACCATTTTTCTTAGCTTGCTTTGCCAAACTGCTTGTTGAATGTGATCAAGTTACATGATTTTTGTGTATTTCTGAGTAGTATTTAGTACATCTACATGTACATTATGCATGTACATCAATATTAAATTGACTTACATGTAATATACATGTATATGAATAGTGCTCTCTCTCTCTCGCTGTTGATATCAAACACATGTGACTAACTAGCCAGTATTCAGAGCAATTATTGTCTCTATACCTGTATGCTAAACGTTGTGCTGTGTGCAATTTTTATCAAACTGGAGTCTGGATTCAACTGACTAAAGGACTACAATGTTATCACCGATCCAACACAGTTTGATGCTGAACAAACGACCACGAAACTATGTCTCATCTTCAACGAATTCGTTGGAGTTGTCGTTTCACGTTTTGTTGGCACTTTCGTGCCCGTGTGACTAGTCCTTTCCGTTATACCTTGTCACTAATTTTGCACTAAGTTAAAAAACAAAATCACTGAACTCCACCATATCTGATAATATCTTAGAGTAGAGACATTGAGTACCTGTACACCCGTGACCACGCTTTACAATGTGCCCTACTCCTCCCTAATGTTATAAGGTTAAATGAGCCGTACTTTCTTACTTGCTCTAATAATATTTATCATGAGATCATCTTGTCGCAGGGCCTTAATCCTTTCATATCTACAGAATTATTACGTACATTAAGATATACAATGTATAATAATAAAATGGGGGAAAAGGGTGGAGTCTACCCTTAGTGAATCAATTATTTCAACATTTGATTTAAATCTGCCATGTTTGAATGCTAGTGATTACTTTAGCCCAATCAGAAAAGTAAGATTTGCATCGCTTCTCGAGAGCTGTGTCCAACACATCTAGCCAGTTGCGTAGAGCAACTTTGAGACAACTGAGAAAAAGTGTATTTTTAAACCTGCTTTGTCTAATTTAGTAATGTTGATGGAATTGTTTTTATCTACCTGTGCATGGATATATTGTTTGATATCAGATATAATATAATATGTACATGTATATGAATATAGCTGACAGAAATATTAATTAAACCAGCAAAATACAAACTTGATCAAAAGTTGAGCATGAACTCATAAATGTTGGCAACTTCTGAGGAGAATTTTTTCAAGCAGGCAATCTGTATAATAAATGAAGTACATTCATGAAAGGGAATTAGTGGTAAAGTATGCAGCTCAACTCTCTGTTGTGAGTGTGAACCTTCATCTGTACCAATTATTGTACATAAAATAGGTGTGTTTACTACCTCTTAATATGGTCCTAAGATGCTACTCAACCCTCAAAGAGAGCTACTTCTCCCAGAATGGAAAAGCTACTGGCCTACAATCTATATTTGTTACCAACATGTCACCAGAACATTTTGCCAAGAGAGCTCACCACCACAGCCTCGACTCACATTGAAAAACAGCGTTACACAACATACTTGGGTCAATTTGATCTGGACCTGTATACCAATAAGTTATTGGCCAACTTAATTAGCTTGACATAAACTTGGGTGGTGATGACTCTTTGATCATCTTATATGCTGAACCTCTACTCAAATCTCTATTTAGGGCCTGCGTGCAAATTTCACTGAAATCATCAGTTAATTTTATTATGTTGAATTCTTTGCAAATACACGTAGACTGATTAGTATAATATTCCAAATCAACACAAGGTCAACCCAGTAAAATGCTGTAATTGTTGTATACATGTATGTTAAATGTTAAATGTATGTTAAATTTACTATTATAATTACCAATTTATGATGTTCCCATGAATCAATGACTGTGTTTGGAATAACACTATTGAATGAATGAATCTTCACCATTTCCTGATCCTAGCCGTACCACCACACCTAGCCTACAACTCTGCATACCACTGTATGGTAACAAACACTTGTGTAACCATGGTTACTGCTACACAGCACCTACTATAAAACTCCCAGCACACAATACTGGCTACTTATTTAGAGATAATCCAGTGTAGGTATCAGAGTCATCAGCAATGTGTACTTGGATTACCGCTATCCTGGCAGCATGTGTACTGCTGCCTGCATGTCTCGGCTACCGTTCTGGGGCTCCTGAGAATGCATGTGTATCAAGAACACCTCAACATGCTGGAAACCTCCCGCAGACAGGGAACTGCCCGTATATAATAGAGGCCCATGACTGGATCCCTGGACAGGGCACTGACAGTGAGTAATTTATATACTTTTTCGTTTACTATTTACTCATACTTTGATGTACACATACAAAGATGGCGGAAGGGAAGACATCCAACTCAATGGTGATAACTTGTCCTGTCAATTCCGCTGTTGCAGTGGAAATCATGGAATCACTACTGCACACTAGCACTAAATAGGCTGCAAATGAACGGCACAACGACTTGAAGAGTTTAGGCAGCGCATTAGTTAGAACTCAACTTTGGTTTGTTGACAAAATTGTTGGACAATCCATCGGATGCGTTTCCTCTTTAAGAGCCGGATAGAGATGCGGTGCAGTGGTTGACTTCCATTTTCGTTATCCTCAGAGCATGGTACGAGGTACATGTACATACAATGGTATTATCCCTAATAATATTATGTGTTTTGTTGCTCACATGGTCAAGTAGGATGTATTACAGTATAAACATGGTGTTACTCAATAATCAACATCTATGTTATGCTGTACTTACAGTATAAGCATGACTCTGTACAAGAAAGATAATCTTGTAAAAAACAGATTTACATGCACATCTTGATTGAAACTAAGAAATTAACAAAATGTCAGACTGTAATAGTGATGCTATGTATTTTTACTAAAACATCAATCAATTAACTGGAGTCACCATTATCTGAATAGCATATCAAGTACAAATTACTGTGCTGAAAGAATCAAAGAATGGCTAGTTTTGGTTGAACAATTGGTAAAAGCATTGGTGTTTTTGGGTATCCCCAAACCATTGTTTAAACACAGTTTTGCTTGTTCTAAACGCTACCTGCATCATACATATTTTAGATCTGCATGGTAAATGTTTTTGTTTATAATACACATCCATTCCTGTAGTATCAGTAACACTACAGCTACAGGTCAGATAGTGATGTAATATTTCCCCCTCTATGTCATCAGCTTCCTTATTCACACAATCTAAGCATACAAAATATGCACATATATATACATATATATGTGATATACATGTACACTGTTGGCTTATTTGTATTATTTACACAATATTATACATGTAGGGAAATAGTGTAGGCCAGTTAGTACACTTTTGTTTATGAGCTACAAGGATATCCCTCTCATGATGTTTGTGTACATGTACCTGTATATAGGTACATGTACACATACAACTTTGTATTTCCTTTATGTATGTTAACATCCTTCTAGTCATTTTCAAAATTTCATTAAATGGATATGATACACAAGCGATGCCTGTGGTCATAACATTATAATAAGTATACAGGTTATATAGTGCAATGCGTAATACTGTTTATCTATAGTTGTTTTGGTTAAGACTTTGGACGATAAACATAGCATTTCTTTTTATTCTCGGTGAATTCTATGATATATTTTATAGATCTGGGAAAGCCATTTAAAACTGGTAGTTCTCACTTGAAACTCTCTAAAACTAGATTTACAAAACCAATTGCACTAATTACAATCTGGAAAGAATATGAAAGTGGTCACAATGCAAGGTTTATTTCAAAAGTTGTCTTATTATTTTGCACACTTCAAATTAAAAATGCTAACTAGAAAACCTATTACATCAGAAAATGTTAGTGCGAGCAAGTATCTTATTATTTATTATTCACTATTACATCAGCTACTAAAACTGCTGTATAATATATAATATGTAATGTGAATCATTATCATGGAGAACACACTTAAAAATTTGGAACAATTCCAAATCTGTTGAGTATTTATTTATTAAGCAACACACGGCTCAGCTTACCCTGCAGGTATTTCTAATGCTTGGAGTCAAGAGTAAAGGCAGCCATTTTTATGTTGTCAAGTTGAAAATATGACAGATGTTAATCTGAACGGATTAGCATAATTAGGGCTGTTAATCCTATTATATTACAATGAGATTAGTAGCTGTCAGTGCATTAACTCTATCAAGATTAGCTAACTAGAATGTGGCAACTTTATGTAGTCAACTAATGCAACCATATAACATGTACATACAATTCTATATGCCATATTCTTATTTTTATAAAGCACATGATACATTATACTTGAATGTACATGTACATACAGGTATTTTATCTACATGTACATGTACTAGCATGTATAACAATCAAACAATAAAATTAGAATATTATGGCATCAATTTAGTAGTAACATATACTGATTACATACTATAGCAGTATGGCATCTCTTGGTGGTACCTGAAAATTTCAGCTCTATGAGAATTGACAGTTTAGTCAATGATAACATACATAATTATATATATTATCATTATATTGTCATCGGTTTAGTTCTGCTTAGCATTGAGCACCCATCGTTGAGCACCCACTGTTGAGCTGTAAACAAAACCTTCATCTTGTACAGAGTAATTGCATGTACCAAAGTCCAAAAGTATGTTGACCAACTTGTCATTTTGTCAAAAGGCAGATATATTCAGCTGCTGACTTACCACATCCTGCTGAATGTTTGCGCCAAATACATTTAAAAATGGAAAATAAGTATTTTGTGCTTAGGCTATATTTTGTTTTTGCACTGCTGGACTCCAAAAAAGTACATTGCATTATATCCACCCCAGAAGCCAAAGCACCTCCCAAACTGGCGAAAATGTGTCAACAGATTTAATATCTCTCAATTTTCAGCTTCAAAATTATAGGCGTAATGAACAGAAGGTTCCATCAACATTCGAAAATATTCTTTTTAACCTTGGCACTCCTACTAGACACTCATTTGCCCAGTGCTTTCAACCATAGCGTAGGTCTGCATTTACCATTATATGTTTGTAGTCATTGCCACGTGGTTCAATGTATAGAATCTCTCTATTGATGTGGTGTAGCTTAGAGCCAACCCTGTTCTGATCTTGTCTCCAACTCTGCAACTTTCTCAGTAAACCCCCAGAACATAACCACCGAGGAGTCACATGATGACTAAGCCTATGTAGAAAGTGGTGGATTGAGATTCATACCACTCACCCCTATTTCCCATGGCAAAATGCAAAATATAGGACAATTTCAAATGAATTTCAACATCTCTGATACACTTTGTTATAATAATCTGTGGATTAAAAGTTATTGAGTAAAATTTCTACTTTTGTAGTCAATGCTTGGGTATTCTTCTCTACACAAAGGCAGTCTATTCTAGAGCCCCTCCTAGCTACACTCCTGCTTATTCTAAAACTCCGTAAATGGCCACTAACTGCTCTACAACCCCTCCTAACTGCACCATTGGTTGTTATAAAACATAGCTCTTAACCAATTCAATGACTGCTGTAAAACCCTTTCCCTAACTACACCCCTGACCGCTACAGACCCCCTCCCTCTTAACTACACCACTGACTCCTATGGCCACAATTCTGACTCACACTTTCCACTTCTAACGGTTTGATGACTCAATTCTTCTGACTTAGCTAATTGCCACAAGGATTATGGTGGCAAAAGTCTTTTCTACTAAAGATTACATGGAGGTTGGGTTAGTCCAAGGTCATTAATTTTGTCTCTTTTCCAATTAACACTTCCAGATGATTCAACAATTTGGATATTCTTAGCACTTGTTATCAAACATATATTATTGATGAACAAATCAGTTCTTTGTACATTATTATCTTGGTAAACCTAATGGAGTTGGTTTTAGATTAATCACTGTCTTCTAATTATTTTACACTTTGTCTTTTTAAGAAACTTCAGACACCACCTCACCTTAATCTTTCCATGATAACCTAAAATCTTAAACAACCTCTAATTTTTACCAACATAAAGATTTACCAATAGATGATTTATTTTATTCTACATGTGAATTTTCTTGCGGATTGGAGAAAATACATTTTTCTTAGCTACTTGTAGTTATAAACATGTACATATGCTTGCAATAGGACGTATAGCAGGTAGTGCCAGATGCACTACTATGCTTTCCATCTAATTAGCCATGTATAAAAACCCACACTGTTTAAGACCCACCTGTAAGCAGCACTTATAAAAATTCTAAAATAACAAACAGAATGCTAGTTCAACAAAAGAAAATACCAGAAGCTAGAAAACTTGCATCGGGTTTAGGAATATCTTACAAAACAGCTATACTGTAGATTGTAGATTGTTCCAACAGCATCGTATATTATGTAGCCCCTACTGCATACACTGTAAATGGATTCTGACCACGTTCTAGTCCTGTAATGTGTCTACCTTCTATTACAGTGATCCTGAAAAAGGAGAGAGGAAATGGAAATTTTAAAGGTTTTCTTCTGTCTGTACAGCACCCCAACGGAACTCTGATTGGTTCAATGAGCTCTCGGCTTGTAGAACCGTCGAATGCAGAGGTTGGACAGGCATGTGTGGGTACCTCACTTACTCACAAAGACTCGACTCCTAAAGAGTACGTAATACTGCAGTGGACAGCTCCCGCAAATCTAGACGTTAATGTCAATGTCATTATAAGGTGAGAATCTAAATGAATTTATATTAGGAGTCGTGTTCTCCATATAAAAAGCAGCCACTTCTCTATGCCAACGAGTGGTTTAATTCTATATTATGCCTGTTACCCAATGCATAGTTGTTAAATAACCAGAATGCTTCTGTTAGTTTACAATGAGAAGTTGTACTCTCTTTGAAATGTTACATTATATTTAATATAATGTGACATTTCAAAGAGGATACAACTTCTCAATGTAAACTTACATAAGCATTATGAATTGGGTAACAGGCATATAGAATCAAACCACTTGTTGGTATAGAGATTGACTATACAGGTGACTAAAATTATTACAGTTGCTTTAAAGTATTTATGCTTGCAAAGAAGCTACCTTATACATGTATTTATATAATAATAATTATTTGTTCTGAACTGGTGCAAACGCATCTGTTTTCATCTTGTATATTAGTTGCTACACATAGCGTTGCTGTTTTTTTCTGATTCTATCTCTTTATATTATACTAAGCATTCAGTCGACTAAACATACCTGATTTCCAAATACATTGTAGCATTCACAAGTAGATATTAAATTATTGCACTTCTTGTGTGATAACAATGTTCCTTAATTAACTAGCTTATTGTCTAAATTTGATGAACTTCCAAGAATTTATGTGGAACGGGAACAATTAATTAACCACAATGCACAGTATTTTGATGCAAGTGATGCTTCTAGTAATATATCTTTAAATAATTGCTTTTCTAAAATAATATTATAGTCTATTACTTTAATGTGTCTTCTAGTGCATCCACTAAATAGAAATAATGTTTTCTCATCTATAAAGTTAAGAGAAGCGCCTTCACTTTTAATTGATCACGGATAAGAAAAAAACAAAATTTGATTAATTCTTAGCATATGCAGATCTATGAACATGGGAATAAAATGTTTATCAGGAAGAGGTAACAACTCCAAGTTTGTAATTATTGTATGATAAACTAAGTTTTCACCATTCAGACAGTTATATAATATTGCTCAATGCGATTGTCGTTGTGTTATGTCACATCACGTCTTATCAAATTGCACTGTGGTACACTATGTCCCATTACGTCATGCTATGTCATGTCACATTATATAAATTCATGAACACTGCATGTGCACACTTGCGATCTCATGTCAAGGATGGCATACAAATGCACACTTGCGTGTAAATGTATGTATGAGGCCCCGGGTTCAAACCCCAGTCATGAATGCGAAACGATCGAGTCTTTGACTGCTCAAATAAACAAATCCTTTGCATAAAAAAATCAAAATATGTATATATCATTCTACATTATATTGTAGATTGACAGTAGTGGAAAAGTATGATACATTCTACGTGGACTGCAACCCAGTCTTTCTCTCCGCGGACCAAGGCTATGTATCCAGGAGAACAACACCAAGAGCATCTACAAAAGACAGGCAGACAAGAGTCCCCAGTCCTGCACCAACATCCACTACAGTGTCTAGCTCAACATTCACAATGTCTACTTCAACATCTTCTTCTACACAATCTACCACAACAATGTCAACAACGACTGCAAGAAAGCCAACAGTAACTACAAGGAGGCAGAGGACAACTACAAGGCGACCAAGAACAACGACAAGACGGCCTACAACTACAAGACGGCCAACCACTACAAGAAAGCCAACAACTACAAGTTGGCCAACCACTACAAGACAGCCTACAACTACAAGACGGCCAACCACTACAAGACGGCCTACAACTACAAGACGGCCAACCACTACAAGAAAGCCAACAACTACAAGACGGCCAACCACTACAAGAAAGCGGCCAACTACAAAGCGGCCAACTACAAGACGGCGTACGACCACATCCACTGCCAAAGTCATACCCTCTAAGACGACACCAAGAGAGATAATTGAGAAATCTGAAGACAGAGCTTACACTAAATCAGCTAATTTGAAGCACACCATTGTCTCCAGGACTGAGTGTAGGGAATCTGGTAACAAGTACAGTATTATACCAAATACTGAATGCAGGAAATACTACCAGTATTTACATGGTTTTGCTAAGTATCAGATGCAATGCCCTACTCCCTTGATATTTGACCCAATACAATGCACATGTAATTGGAGCTTTCTATCCAGCCCCTGCAGAATATAGATATTACGTATGTGAAATTATGTAGTTTTAATAACAAAATTTGTATTTAACATCATTTAGCCTGGCAATCAATATGTAACATCATCTGCTTTTCTTGTTTTATAATGATTTGTTTTCTTGTAATAAATCGTGCTATAAAAACAATGTATAACTACATGTACTACCCTATTTCCTCTTCATTACAATATTGATTCAAAATCGGTCCATATAATATAGTGTACGCTATTTATATACAGTAACAATTATGTTGCAAATAAAATAAGAATAATGCAATAGTTTGAGTCATTTTGATCAATATCTATCAACCCAACATCAGATTTTGTTTCAATTGACTTAGTGATAACCGATAACTATAAATAAACCTGAAATATTAGATTATGTTTTAATGGAATACATGCCGTTTCCTGCTTCCTTCTCTACAGATTAATATGCTGTTTAGGTTAGATTTTAGGTTGATTGTCTAGCACTCTTACATATTATTCAAAAACATATGCCTACTAACTGTCAACTATCCTATATTTTGAAAGTATTTAGGACGTAGTCACGCTACAAGGTTGCGGTATAGGGGAATAAATATAAAATTTCGTCTAAGCTAAGTTTCGACGTTACGTTGAGAGAGTTTAGTGAGGAAAGAGAGAACAACTCTGTGTTGTAATACATAATCATGAATTGTAATAGTAATAGTGAATATGTACAGTATAGCTGTGCACAGGGTAAACTAGGAGTTGTCTTTTCTCTGGAAGTATGGCAAATTGCATTCATAGACCTTGTGTCTAATAGCCTCTGCTCTTCTCTATGTGAAGTGGTAGGACGCTAGCCTGTAGAATAGCCACACATTGTAATGACACAGGCTAACAGGCATGATTTAGGTTAAGGAAGCACTGATAATATAGGCTACAAGCTGAATTGAAGGGGAGGGTGCTAAAAGTGTCATATGTGATACACAAGGGGCATCATTGGAAACTCTATTGCATTGTTCTATGTGAGCTATTAATAATTATTGGAAGTTGGGTATTAATTTTGGAATGGGAAATTCATAAGCTGTGACAGTGGTGACATACTGATGGGTGAATTCATTATACAGTGTGCAGTTTCCGAAGTTCATAAGTTTCCTTCTCATCAATACTGACTGTCAACTTTGACAGAAATCAATCAAGATGGCACAACTTTGCATGGCAATAAAGCTTGTAAAACGCTTTTTATTCATGATCAACCTGATGTCCATCTATCAACAGCTCACCCTGCGGCCCATGTCCTCCATTTACCATTCATTCACCCTCTGTCTATTCTCAGTCATTTTGCATCTCATCTCCCACAACAGTGTGACTGCTTTATACAAGGAGCAAGAAGAAAGTAAAAGGAAGAAAGTTAAATGAGTAACTTGTATAACGTAGATTCCAATATTAGAATATGATTCTAGTTTGCTTGTGGCATATCCTTTCTTTACACTGTCAATCTCAGCATAAAAACCGCTGCATTCTAGGCAGCTTTTTCATGCCAATCGTCAGGGTTGGGAACTTTGATCTACTTTTGCATTCGATTTCCGATTTTCGATTATGCTGACTAAACCAAGGAATACAAGCATTCGATTGTTACTTTACCAAATCAATGATTGTACTTCAATCGATTTTACAATCGATGATGATTTTAGAAAATGCACATGTATAATGGGTATAATTTTTGTAAAAATGGAGAAATTTATTGTCTTTACTAATTCTGTCTATTACTTTAAATTGTTATAACAACTGTGCCTAATATTACCAGTTTTATTTGCATTTTCTCATAGTTTAGAGTTATCTCCTCTACCTTTATGTTTCTTTTTAGCCTCCAAATATTTATATGCACTGCAAATCTTAGCCAGAAATTCCAGGCTATTATTTCTTATTTGGTGCTAGCCACTCACATTTTATCCTAGCTTGCAAATAGAAGCTATTACTTTGCTATTAAATAAAACAGCTCATCATCATTTTTTTTATTAAAAAGATAAGAACTAAGCTACAAGGCTTTTCATTTATTTCCTGTACTAAACACTAGCAGATTAATTAGCAGCTTAGTGACAATCGAATGCAGCTGTAACCCTATAAAACCAACGAATACATGCATTTCGATGGCTTTGTTGGAAACCAATGATTAGGTGGAATCGATGGTGAATAGACCAAAGAAAATCACCATCGAATATCGAATGCTATTGGCGATTCCCAACCCTGCCAATCGTTATGGTCTGTATACATGTACAATGTTAGTACATGTATATATATAATAAAGAGCTTTTGTACCAAACTATGGTTTTTAGTGACCCAATGTTTACAGCTTGGTTTGGGTGGACGGCGCCAATTATTCACCACAAATCTTCGTCACTGGTACTCGATCAATTAAAAAATTTTGGCTCATAGTTTTGCAGCGTGTGTCTTTTTTATGCAAACTTGACAGCTGAGAAATCTTAATTAGCAATCAGTCTTTTCAGTAAAAAACGCATAAAATCCCACAAAATTGTAACACCAATGGACCCATTATATTGTAGTACAGCTTGATCGGACCCACTGTATTGTAATGCCACTGTAATACACTTGACTGTATGTGGCTAATTTACAGTAGCCTGCCTAAATTACTGTACAAGTGCTGTGCAGTTCTCTCAATCTAGTAAAACTGCTGCTTCATGCGAGGAGGTGACAACCGTACCAATAACTGAGGCACTGTAAGTTGGAACCCTGGGTTATACTTTCATGTACGTTTGTGTAATTGTCACTCAGTGTCAGTGGGCTGTAGAAAGGTGGGGAGTCGATTTACTTCCTAATTCTGCACCAGTGTAGGGCGAGTACTTCAGCCCACATAAGTAGTTATTCCTTATACTGATAAATGAAGCATTGATAAACATGGAACCTGAAGTTGGGAGGTTATTGCAGGGCGTCACATAATGAATGCATATATTCACGATAATTAATTAGTTTATACTCAATATATATTGTTATCATATTTGCCTCTTGTGAATCACATCGGCTGTGTTGAGCTGTTTTTCAGTCATATGATATCAGAAGGATATGACAAAAGGTACCTGTAGAACACAGACTAAAAATTACCCAAATACTTCACAAAGTGAGACTTACTATTTCAGAGCGTAGTAATATTACTAATGTGCAAAATGGCTATATTTCAATTCCAAAGTAACAAAATTAGAGGTATGTGCAACTTTAGACCGGCAGATGCAAATGTTTCATTTTCATTATATATTATGTCCCACCCAATTGTCACAATCACGGCAGGGACTCAATATTATGTAAAATTGTGTAATATTAGGACACCTGTCATCGGTGACAGCACTTTGCTAACTGAAATACTCCATTTCCAGCTTCCAAGAGCATATGGTAGCAAACAACTGTGTAACCATGGTTACTGCTGTATCATATATATAACGCCTACTATAACAGTATCAGTATCAGTACATAATTTACTTGCTACTTGTTCAGTTATTAGTTCTGTGTAGATTTTACATTCACTCAGTCTCAGTAAACCTTTCATATCTATTACTCCAACAATGCTTCGGATGCTAACTATTATTCTTGCAGCATGCCAACTGCTGCCGGCATGTCTTGGTTACTCTTCTGGACCACCTGAACGCGCCTGTTTTACGAGGACACCTTCGCACGGTGTCGCCCCACAGAAAGGAGAGTGTCCGTTCACTGTAGTAGCTCAGTACTGGAAACCAGGACAGCCCACAGATAGTAAGTAGTACTTACAATTATCGTTACTCGCAATTGTATCGACCAGTTAGTTTATCCTGGATGGCTTTTAGTGGTGGAAAAAGCCAGCAGGTGAAGTATTCGGATAGTAAACTATTTTTACATTCTCAGACTAGAGCTAGTAAATTGACAGTTCAATTTTTCTCGTTTCATATATATCGGTTAAATTTCTTTACACTGTGACTTAAATTTTACCTTCAAAATTTGGATATGACTATGATATAGTTCATTTAGAAAGAATTCGTTTTATGGAACGCATCTGTTCCAATAATACAGTCATGTATGTTTAAAAAGCCACAGATACCATTTTGCGACTTTGTGTTCTATGTTTCTGGTTTTTCCCCGCTGACATTTTCTGATTTTTATGCAGTTATTATTCAAGAAAATCTACCAGCAAGAAACTTGACGTTTAAAGGTTTCCTCTTGTCTGTGGCGCTTCCCGATGGAACCATAATTGGCTCAATGAATACCACTGCTGTCGACCCTGATACTGCCAAGGTCGGTGAGGCATGCAGAGGGACCTCACTCAGTCACAAAGACCCTACGCCCAAGCAGAGTGTACAACTAGAGTGGACAGCTCCAGCAGATTTAGACACCAAACTACGTGTGGAAACAAGGTGAGACCAAAGAGAGAGGACAACTTCTTGTATAACAGTTAATGTACCACATGCTAATATGACATGACCCATGCCTACTAATAATTACTTAGCACAGTTTTCCTAGCACCTGCATATTGCATGAAGCTGGTATCTCTGTATACAGTTAATTGAGGTACCGAGTTTAGGTTGATGGGAATGCATGTCTAAAACAGCAGGCGCTTTTGTCATAAGATTGTGTTACTAAAGCAAGATCGCATTGTACACTGTATTTCCTCTACATTATCCTTAAAGATACAAAAAGTGTCAAGCCTTGCGTATAAAATTATCTGGCCTTCTCCTATTATGTATGCAAATCGTGCATAATTCTGTATTCTACTCTGTAATTTATAAATGGGTTGTAGATGCACATGTATGTACAATGTATATATTATTTTACGCTGCTTTAGGCTAGTGCTAGTAGAAGACAAACAGACTTTCTACACAGATTGTTCACGAATGTCTATAGAGTCTGATCCCAGTGTACGGGTTAAAGGGAAACCATAATAGTGAGCTGCTTCTTGATTGGTCCTAAAGTCAAACAAAACTACAGCTCCTTTCAGTACATCCACCCGAAGACAAAACCGCCTGTGCAACTTCTGCATGCCCTCTATCAGCCTATTAAACTCCTAGCTTCAAGCAACAACGTAAATTGTATGCGGTGTAACAAAAATATTCAACATTTTAATGCTATGCATGAATATTTTTGATTGTAAAATAAAAAGTAATAATACAAAACAAAATAAATATAAAACGATATACAATGCGCAAAGTCATACAAGCTATCTGGATAATTATATATATACACTGTGATCATTACACGTATAATGCAGACACATATTCATATACCCTTAGTCTTTTTTTACTCTGAATTACTGCATTTAGGTCTGGATTACATGCAACCCATAGTTCAGTTTAAAGCATCTGCATGAACCAAAAATAAAAGTGTTAAAAATCATTAAATAGGTATTATTATTAGTATTACTGCAGTAAATACTGTTAGAACCACACTGATAATTCATCCTTTAAATAAACAATGTTGTATTGTGTGATATTGCTTATTACACCTCAGTGACTTCGCTAATGCAGCTTATGTATTTTTATTGCTGTTTAGTGTATTCTAATGCAAGCAAACAAGTTTATAAATACAAGGGGGCTTATCAGATAGTTTGGAATTCAAGTTATGACAGCCCCGTTCAGCAGTTTATAGCCCCCACAGCAGAGCCGCCGCGGAGGAAACAGAAAGCAACCAGTTAACATTTATCCAGCCCCCACAGGCAAGCCACCAACTGCCTCCAGAAAACCTGTGAGGGAGATCTTGAAGGTCCCACCCAGGCAAGCTCACCAAAGAGGTTACAGGGAATATAGCACATATTATATCTCTTTCTCTTCTCCGTTTTCACCTTTCACTTTAAGTTGTCCTCTCTCTTTTTGCTTAGCTAGGTAATATTATAGTTATGCACGTGTACATGTATGTGTACAATTTTATTTATGTGTAGGCTAAGAAATACGTAGAATAATAATGTTATTTTATTGTGAGTGACGTGTAGCTGCTATTAGGATAAATATAATAGTGGTTGCAAGAAAATGGTTAGTGTGGATACTGTTGCTACTACTACCAAACGAGAACGAGTAGCGTAAAACGACACATGCAAAGGACGTCATGTATTTCTGTACGTTCAATTCAAGATGCTGGTCCCGGTTATGACTCATTTATATTACACAAGGAGCAGACAGATAACTCCAATTACATAAGCATGCAACTGTGTCAAACACCAGATTCTCAGGACATGTCAGAGTGTGTGTGGTACTACCAACAGACTGCTCGTATTTATTGCAATTTGTGTTTGGTACTATTCTATAGATGTACCCAGACCTTGTACACTCATTCAGTGGTGATGAAGTTGCCATCGTTGTTGTCATCGTTGTTGTTGTATAGTTGGGATGTACAGGCAAGACGGATATGCAGTCCACATAGAATTTATGATATTGCTCTACTACTGTCAACCTGCAACACAATACAATACTAAAATTTCTAGGATGGCGTCAAACACCTAACACTCCAAAAGCGCACGGAATCTTATCTATAATATACATGTTAATGATACTTAATAATACACAGTCACTGATGGTAATACTTTTCTCAAATAATTGGTAAAAGTTCTAGTTTTTCGAGCCCGGCAGCATTTTCTGTGTAAATCTTCATAATGTAAAAATTTGCTAAACAAGGTTAAATGTTTCAATTTTTAAAGTCTACTAATATAATCTATCAACTCTATAAAATTATAAGGTATACAACTCCTGATATAGTATATCAACTCTACATAAGGTATACAACTCCTGATAATTATAATTTATCAACTCTACATAGGGTACACAACTCCTGATATAATCTATAACTCTGTATAGGGTACACAACTGATATAATCTGTCACCTCTATAAGGTACACAACTCCTGATAATTATAATCTATCACCTCTATATAGGGTACACAACTTCTGATATAATCTATCACCTCTATATAGGGTACACAACTCCTGATATAACCTATCACCTCTATATAGGGTACACAACTCCTGATATAATCTATCAACTCTGCATAAGGTACACAACTCCTGATATAGGATGCATACAATTCTCACCTTAAAACAAGCCTGAAATTGATGTCTAAATCTGGATGATCAAACCACTGGAATAATACAGAATTTTTTGGAGTGGAGTCTTTGTGGACGAGTGAGGTGTCAACACATGCCGTCCAATTTCTGCGTTCTCTGGGTACACATCCAGAAGCCTCATTGAACCAACGACATTGCTTGAATTCTGTACTGATACAAGGAAACCTCTGAAGGTTTGGTGTTCATCTCTATTATGCACCAAAACTGTAATATACCAGTGAACAGTAGACAGTAGTAATACTTATATACGTTTGTAACATTTCAATACGATGCAAGATCGAGGTATGAAGGTAAGCTGGCAGAAGACGGAGTATTTTAATCTTAGAGTGAAAGAGGGGGACAATGAGGAAGAAACAAAGTTTAAACTGCAGGGAGAAGAGGTAAAGCAAGTTGAGGAGTTTAAATACTTCGGGTCCACTGTACCAGCTGATGGGGATCTCACGGGGAGATCATGGAGAGAATTCAGGCAGGTTGGAGCGCATGGAAGAAGATTACAGGGGTAATGTGTGATAGGAAGGTGCCAGATCGAGTTAAAGGGAAGCTGTATATGACCATGGTGAGACCACCAATGCTATATGGAATGGAGACAGTGGAGGTGACAAAAGCACAAGAGGAGAAATTACAAATGATGGAGATGAGAATGCTGAGATGGTCATTGGGACTAACAAAAATGGACCGAATAAGAAATGAGGATATCAGGAAACGAGTAAAATTTGGTGAGCGAAGAGGTGAAATGAGGGAGGCAAGATTGAGGTGGCTGGGGCACGTGTTGAGAAGAGATGAGGAGTATGTGGGAAAAAGAATAAGACAACTGGAGGTAGGAAAGCAAAAGAGAGGGCGCCCAAAAGAAGATGGAAAGACTGTTTGAAATATGATATGGCAACAGCAGAACTGGCAGAAGAAGATGCACAAGACAGGGTTAAATGGAAGAAGCTGATCCGCAGTGGCGACCCCATCTGATGGGAAAAGCCAGAAAAAGAAGAAGAAGAAAGTGACGGCATACAGGGCGTACCCTTAGGCATCATTTACTACAGGCATTTTAGTCAAGCATTGTCTAATTTTAGAAGGCTCATTCTACAACCATCAGCTGGTGATCATAGAATTAAAGCGATGATTTTTTGAGATGGTACAGAATTTTCAGAGTTACATGTATTTTAGGTGAACAAATAAAAAATGATTTTCCATTATATATTTGCTATAAATTACTCCACCATTACGTTATCAGATCAGCAGTGGCTTCACACGAAAACTAGCCACCAATATGAGGGTACACATAATAGTATCATTTTCATCAGAGTGTGTTTATACCATGTTGGGTAGGATAGCTGTGCCTTCCGATAATAGCTTGAGTTTTGTAATCAGCCAACGGTAACACTTTGGTGCTGCTGCAGCAGCTAATGAAAACAACATGTGAATATGGCTAACTAACAGCTTATTCATACGGAATTTTTTTTAACAAATTCACTCCATTCGTTAAAACGTTAAACTAAAACCCATAAATCATGTTAATTGTTAATGGAGCCCAGCGTACAGTAATTACTATTATTGACTTACTCTTTGCCCCCTGTCCAGGTATCCAACCATCACTCTTGAATACATATGGACACGCTCCTTCCTGCCGGAGGTTGGTGCCATGCTGAGGTGTCCGCGATATACAAGCCTCATGAGGGGGTCCTGCAGCGTAGCCAAGACATGCAGGCAGCATGATGATGATGTATGCAGGCAGCATACTGCCAGTATGATGATGATAACTGGTAACATTATTAAGCTGATAAATGCAGGCAATAGCTGAGAATAAGAAACTGTAAAAGCTACACTAGATGATCTCCAAATAGGAACTAGGGCTGCATACAGGTACTTTTATAGCAGTCACCATGGTTACACAGTAGCTTTTAGGCTACAACCAATTGCAGCTGCCGTGGCACACATGTGTGTGGTGTTATTCAATTATACAAGCGTTACCCAATCAAAATATACATAGCAACTTCTCCAAGATTTACTGAATCTCTGTAGCTCTTAACGAGTTATTATTAATAGCATGTGTCATTACTGTAAGCCTATCACCAGCTGCACTATCAAGGATAGATATTGGGTCAAGAATTACATGTAGAATAGAGACAAGATTGTAAATGTAAGAGTGTGCTAATTTGTTACACCACACTACTCTATTTTGATCTCAAAAATAATAATAATAATATAGTTATCAATTGTTAATTTTTTAGTTTATCGGATTGCGCTGGATTATTCCATGGCCAACAAATTTCTTTTATCCCATACTATAGCTGTAAAATCCTCCTAAGCAGGACATGGACTGTGGTTTTACTCTTGAAGCAGCTTGTCATTGTTGCAGTTGTCTCCTTCTCTTTGTCTTACATCGTACTAAAGCAAAGGGCTTTACTCTAATTTTGCTTTATATTGGTCTCAATCAGACAGCAGCGACAACGTAGCATTGCATAACATACCTAATTCAATGTTTTATTGAATGACCTCATTGTGACATCATTATGGTTGGCCATATTTAATATTATTCATTAATGAAAGTATGATTGCCATAAATACAAATATACATTAAAAATATTGTCACCTTTTAGTCTGCTTCAGCATATTTATTATTTACCCAGGTATATAATAACTGTAATAAACGATATCATAAAACAGGATATAATGTTTAGTTGAAGTTCAAGGGTGCATTATCAGAATATAGTAACAATTTATTATTAATGAAAAAAAAACTTTAGCCTGCATGTACATGATGTGCTCTAAGAGTGGGTGGCATAGAATCCAAACCTAAATACAGTCAGTAATTAAAGAGTTTATCTAATGGACGACCTATTATCCAACATACTAATGGGACTGTGGAACATAACAATCAGTCACATGACCTATCGCTAGCATCTAGGTATAAAACACCAAATTTTTATACTGATAATGACAGCACGTCATATTGCCCATGCGTAACATTTTTGCGTCTATTTGAGAGATATCGAGGAATACACATGGATATAATGGAGAATCTTGTTCATGTTACAGTCAACTACTTTGTAATTCACTTTAGAATTCAAGGTACAATGTAGATTAAAATTTATGTTACATAGTAATTCCTAATGTACAGGGTTGTAGGCCTACATTACAGCTAGCTGCAATCTCTCTCCTGATTGGTTGAATAATCACCTGTCATGCTCCAACCTGCAAAATCCCCCACAAAGTAGCAATGTGCAATCTCATGTTAGCCAGTAATTGCTCAATATTTGCTTAATGCAATTGTTTTGAACGTTATGAAGCAGTTATTATTTATTAACCAATTTGTTAATGAATTGTTTACATTGTGACTAATATACTGTAATTTCCGGCTTATAATTGTAACGTCACTTACTTGTTTACTCGCTCGTTAATTTACTAATTTAATCTAACAACATACAAGATACTGTTGTGGATGTGTCTCAGACTGCCCAAGGTCTGCACACAAGCTACCGACGACTTATTTAGCAATGCAGTGAATGGCTACCAAGCCAAGCAATCTTTGTGCAACAAAGGAGGTCACCTAACTACATCCGGTGGCGGCGGCGGCGCTCGCCTCCCCCCCCACGACTGTACATAGCTCGTTAGTAAAAGGGACGACCCAAGATAGAGCCGATCTCCACGACATAATAATATATATGAATGACATTACTGTAAAGGCTTATGAGTTTGCAACAAAAACGCTACTAATGCAAAACAGCCTTTTAATGTAGTAAAGTAAGTGACGACTTTAAGGGTCATCGGGCAAGCTAACGGACCGGGCAAGCTAACGGATCGGGCAAGCTAACGGACCGGGCAAGCAAATGGACAAGGGGGGTTGTCCATTACAATATTTTGGTTACATTGTGACTAATATACTGTAATTTCAGGCTTATAATTGTAACATCATTCCTTACTCACTGTTAATTCACTAATCTAATCTAATAACATACAAGACATTTTATCTACAAACATCTGGTCACAGCAGAAATCTACAAACTCCTACTGTACTCTACCATTAGGGCTGGTGAATCTAGAAGAGAAGATGAGGGGCTGTCCTATTCACCTCTCCACCATAGATGTATCTGAACGACTTGGAACTTTGTCATTCTAGTAACCAGTATAGAATTTAGTCCCATGCTTATTGTATTTTACATATAATAATGCTGTTTTACATGGCACGGCTCTCTAGGAGCACAAGCTAAAGGATCAGCTAACCTTTCTGGATCTACCCAAGTTGTTCAGCCAATATAAGCATTGGTGACATGCTAATTTTAGTTATAGTTGTGTTTCATAAAGAACAAAAATCTATCACTTTAAGTTGACCATGACATGTTGATATCTATATGTAGGATAAGCCCCCTCAAAACTAGATTACACAGGATAGAAGATGTAGCATAAATATCGCAATGCAATCCGATTAAATTATAATAACAATACAACAATAGTGTACTATAACATCACAATACAATAGTGTATCATTATACTGTTCTAAGTGCAATATTATATGTTGTTTTTGCCCATTTCTGATTTTTACAACCAGCCACAACTACATGTTGTAATCTATGACGCTGCAAGCCATTGTATGGTAACAAACATAAACTGCTGTGTAACCATGATTACCGCTGTATACGATACTATAAAAGTATCAGCACACAACACTGGTTACTTATATAGATATATAACTCGAACAATGTTTAAGACATCTTTCATTATCCTGGCAGTATGCCAACTTCTGTCTGGATGTTTTGGGTATTCTTCTGGGCCTCCTGATAGTGCGTGTGAATCAAGGATGCCGGAGCATAGAGGAAACAGTCCACAAACAGGGGAATGCCCATATAAAATAGACGCTCAAAGCTGGATGCCTGGACAAGTCACAAACAGTGAGTTAAATCATATTATGTCACCTACATGTATCACTTTTTGATTATCATGACTGTGGTATATAATTATCTAGAGACATTATGACATATTACCGTACTTCAATCATCTACCATATATTGTCTTTCAGTGACGCTGAGGAGAGTGAGTGGAGATGGAGCCTTCAAAGGCTTCCTTGTATCAGTAGAGGATCCAAACGGTAATCTGATTGGTTCGATGAGCTCTCAGCGTGTGGAACCAGAGAATGCAAATGTTGGAGTGGCGTGTGGTGGTACCTCACTATCTCACACAGATAATGCTCCTAAAGATTATGTATCATTGAAATGGACAGCTCCATCAGATCTAGATGTCAATGTCAAGGTCAAGATAAGGTGGGAATAAAAGTGAAACTTATAGCAGGAATTGAGCGCTATTTCTTTAAAGCTTTATACATGTACATTATATACCTGAGCTACATGCATATGATCATGCACGCTCATAAGCTGCTAATCATAAAAGGAAGTTGTGCCCTCTCAGAAAAAGGATAGCAAACGTAGTTAAAGGACACTTTCATTCTATAACCATGGCAGATATACAGCACATTAATATGGGGACTATATTTTAATATGTTAGAAAGCTTTGCTTTGATAGGGGAGTTCGGCTTTAGCAATGAGTTGGGTTGTCTCTTGTCTGTGTCCTGCATTGCTTAGGCTCCATTGATTTGAAAAGTTCAGAATTTAGCGAGTTTACACATGTACGATATTGTTAGTAGCTAGTAGTACGATATTGATCAGTAGTTAACTACAGCAAAAAGTGGGAACGCAATTCTGTAAACATAGTTGCATAGTTAATTTATATGTACATGTATATTTATAAACTGTTTTGAAGTAGACAGGACCACCCCAATTCTGTTGTATATACATGTACATCTACTGCTGTAGGTTGACAGTAGTGGAAGAATTCGATAAATTCTATGTGGACTGCAACAATTTTTACCTTTCGGCGGATTCATATTCTTTACCAATAACCACCACACCACGAACGTCTGCAACATCAACTACAACTATTACAACAACAATGACAATGACACCACGATCAACAACTGGTATGACTACCACCATTACAACAGCTGCACCACGACAGACACCAATTGCAGACAACACAGAACTACCAACAACTACAAGTAGACCGAGACCCGTTCCACAGCGATTGTCAACGTTAATTAGAGAAATATTAACAACAGCAGAAATACCAATAACAATGGGAGATGTACCCACTACAGTGCCAACACTGCATGAGACAACACCAAGAGAAATAACCGAAATATACGAAGATGAAATGTTCACTGGATCACCAGACATGAAACAGAATACAGAGTGCACAGATTCTGGTAACAGATATAAAATTGTACCGGACACGGGGTGTAAGGAATTTTATCATTTTATACACGAAGTTAATGAGTATACGCCTACTCTGAAATGTCCAGATACTTTAGTGTTTGACCCAGTTCAGTGTTCCTGTAATTGGAGTTATCAATCTCCTTCCTGCATGGTATAAATTAGCCTTAAATGTGTTTTGTCTTGGAATGAAAGTACATCAAAAATGTACACAATGTGTTTTTTTGAGACTTACTTTCTTTTCAGGTTCTCAGTAATTGTTCTTTTCTTCTGATGTATTTTATATTATCTTCTTGTAACGATAATGATTAATTACAGTTAGTCCATTTTCTACCAATATTCTATCACAATATTTATCTATTACCCGTAAAGAAATAATATTTATTTATGTAGCAGTTTTATTTGTACAAAAACACAGCGATTAAAATAACCTAACTAATAATATTTATTATAGTTATTTTATAATAATATCCTTCATATTTATTACTCGTATAAATTTAAAATGATAACTTATTCAAAATAGACAAACTACACTCTAGAATACACACTCGTTTCATTTTAAAATGGCTGCACCACTTTGAGACCTCCAGCGTTTCAAACATGGACACTAATAAGCTATTGATAATAATTAGAAGTTGTCATCTCTCAATTTTGGGAGAAGACAACTTCTAATTATGGTCAATAGCTTATTAGTGCCCATGGTTTCAAAGTACCAGTTTTACATTATTGGACATCACTAGCGTCTTCAAGATATTTACTTTTATTAGAAACTGTCAGCACTTAAAAAGCATTCTATTCAGTTAATATTGTAACTCTTATATTACGTGAAACAGTACTAAACAAATCAGCAATGTCCACCATAATTTAACTTATTTGATCCCCACGAATCTGTTAGGGATACCTATGCAATCCAACAAGAAAACGCTACCTAGAATCTGGTGGTATATGATGTAACAGTTCAATAAATTCCCAATAATTCAACTCAACAAGTAACAATATACTAGATGAGTAAATTTGCTACCGTTTCAATACACACGGTTTAAATCAGTTTGAAAGAGTGAATATTATTTGACATCATTCCTATAACATTATTTGTTATTAACCAACACTATTGATTGTAAACAATAGACTTGTTTTTACACTGTGCAATTGCTGTATAAAACAGCAGAAGTGTAATAAAGCGCATGCATATAAACATACCTAGAAGAGAGAGGACAACTTTGAACATGTTTACTTATCTACTGCATTGTATTATATTTTATTATCAGGGCAATTACTTAGTTAGATATAATAAAATAATATTATACAACATTCAAGTGGCAAGTCACAGATCAAAAATAAAATACCACAGAACGTGAGGTCTAGTTCACAGATGAATAGATATTCAAGATTAACCTTGCATGAACTATTAGCAATAATAATACTGATGTAAATGATAAACGCTAGCCTAGAATTTCTATAAACACAGTTATGCTTTAGGGGTGGATGGGATAGCATGAGTACCTAAATACAGTAATTCAATGCTAAGAGATCTATATAATTAAGAGGAAGAAATGGAACAATTAGATGGAGTTGTCTCCTCATTTTAATAAAACACGAGAAGATAATTCCTAATACATTATTTCTTTACTGTTTTAGTTATAACACAAATTTGTCTCCTTCAATAACAAAAATAGTAGATAATAATACGCTAATAATAGAAATAGTGGCAACAGTCTTTTAATAATATACCTAAGATCTTATTTACGTCACATGTGTATGTATAATGACCAACAATTCCATAGATTTGCAGCCTATTAGACTAATTTAATTCCCTTTACTGCATTACAAGAACCAGCTAAATAAGGATGACAACTCCGAAATGTAATCACAAAAAGGGCCACTTTGTATGACTGGTATATCATGTGCACATTCTATTTCCATCAACCAATTAGAGTTCATTGAAATTGTATATACCTAGTCTTTGTATGGTTTAGTAAGTTTTACCTGCATATACAGTAAGTCTATTGCC
Source organism: Bugulina stolonifera (assembly GCA_935421135.1). Taxonomy (NCBI): domain Eukaryota; kingdom Metazoa; phylum Bryozoa; class Gymnolaemata; order Cheilostomatida; family Bugulidae; genus Bugulina; species Bugulina stolonifera. The sequence goes on from OW285194.1 coordinate 8,970,412, forward strand.
CGACTTTCATTTTACCTACGGCTACCTTTCTTAAGCATAGTTGGCTTAGCCTTAATATCCTTACATTTAGGAATATGTCTCTCGGCGGCTGTCTCATTGAACCTCCTACTGCAATGAGGACATTGAACATAGTCAGGGTTCTCAGACTTGGGAGGGGGCGCTAGGCTAGCAACATTACCACCTTTTGCTTCTACTGCGGCGGCCATTTTGGCATAACGTATTGTTGCGATAAAGTCTTCGTGCTGAGCTCTCCAATCTTTTTTGTGACTCTGAAATTGATGAATAACAAAGTTTTGAAGATATTTTGGAAAAAAATTCTGGAACACATTGAGAAATATAACTAAACAGCAGCAATAGTTATTAATTATATAGATAGCTACACTATAACTTACAAGAATATAATTATTTTCTAAGCTAAAATAATGATAATAATACTTCCACAATATGATTGATAATAATTCTATGGTATGTTAATTATTTGCAAAGGTTAATGTTTCAAATAGCTAAGTGAATGGATATGAGGTCATAACGTTCATTACACAATATTATTATAAACTCCAAAAATTACTATCTTACAATCTGAACAAGTCATGAACTTCAGGTCACCAGATCAAATAGAATCTAACATCTGCTAGCTAAGGTGAATAAAGGTAAGGAATACAGTTATATTTACCGTAGAAAACGTATAACACAGCAGTGTGTTATATTTATATGTAACACAATGATATACTCTCCATAAAAGTGTTTAGGTGCATACGTATATTTCACCATATCATCTAATATCACCTTACAATGTAATGATAAGACATAAGGTATAGGTAAGTCATATAGGTACAGTATAATGTAAGCCTCCATGTACTCAAGCACATAGATGTGCACCTAGCACTATGCACTACCTGTACGTGCATAATAGTATATAAATATACTGTTGTAACAATTTTGCTCCGACCCCACGATATGTACATGCTTAATAAAGAGACACATTTCTCCATTTTACATAGTTTGTTAGCCAGCTGTACAGCTCTCCTACACTGATATCGACATATTTTGCCGTAATCGAGTACAAAAGCAAAGGTAAACCATTCCATAACATAATTTGATAGAATATAACATAAAATAATCAAGTCTTGTGATTATATCAACTAATGGTATTTATCACACGGCTATACTAACCTTGCTAGGTGCTTTAGCTTGCTGCTTCAATTTATACTGAAACTTTTCCGCCCCGGAACCAGCGATTCTTTGTGACGTTGTGTTAAATTGCTTTCTTGGTTTTTTTGCTATTTTACATGCTTTCTGATGCTTCGCTAAACGATCAACTGCAAACTTTCGACCACATACTGCACAGGGAGACAAATCCATATCCAGTCCTAAAACATGATTATAAGTTTTCATGAAACTAGCTATATATTTAGTGGCTACATTTCTGTCAACTGATATCTGATTGGTTCGTCTATGCAAATGTTATCTGATTGGTCATTTCAGCCAATCGGTAGCCTAAGACTAATATTGGTAAAGATAGTCAGCCTCTGCAGCGAGTCAGTCAGCGAGTCATTCAGTCAGTGAGTCATTTAGCTGTCAGCAATGCAAGAGATCAAATACTGTAAAAATGATCATAGAACTTGGTTTTCCTAGCAGTGAACAATACTACTGCACAACCTTCAGAATGTGCAGACAGATCTTTAAATGTAATTTCAGCCAAGTATTTTGTGTGAACCACTAAACACAATACACATCAAAAGGAATAACACCTGGGTTGCACTCTAGACACTTACCTGGACCATCATTGATAAAAGGCCTATTAGCATCATTGGCTACATTTATAGGTATACTGTTTTCTCTGGACACTTTGAAGGTTGTATTGAGTTCGTGTGATGTAGTCCTAGAATGAGTTGGTGTAGGCGATGAGTCACCTCTGTTGGGGTAAGTATTTGCATGTGTGTTAGTAATTTCTTTGGGCCTCCATCTGCTCTTGTTATCCTTTCTAACCACCTATACACACACAATTTGTATGTTATCCTAATGTAATGATTTAGTAATATCATAATCCTACATTGTATGACCTCACAGGTTTACGATCTCATGAACTGATGTCACGATCTTGGTCACAGAACAAGGTAAGAGGAAGGCTTAATGATAGATTAGCAATGATACAGCAAAAACATCATAATAGCATACAGTAGTAGAACATAGTTTGTGCTAGTAAGTTGTCATAATTATGATGCATTTTTAAGCAAGGAATTTACTTTTGAGCTCAAAAATAAAATCCTTGCTTAAAAATATATCAGTATTTAAAAACTGGCCACATCCTTTAACATCCATATTTATCTTATAATTCACCTTCCTAGGTTTAACAGGGAATGCAGTACTTCCATCACTGTGATTTGATAACTGACTAGATGCCTTATGTCGGACTGGCTTATTTTTAGCTTCAGTTCTACTACTAGGTGGGTGGTAGATGTCGGGGCTGTCCAGGTCCCTCTCCTTGGGTTTCCTATTCTGTATTTCTACTAAGTCTTTCTTCTTTGCTGCCAGCTGTGCCTCTAACTGTTTTATCATCTCTACTTGCTCCTGATTGGAGAAAATAGAATAACATAATTATAGCAACACAATGGAAAATTTAGATTACCATGTAATCCAATAATTTTAGAGGCTAAAGACTGTGAAGACCAATAAAAAAGACATGAATTACAAGACTATTTAACCGAATTTGAATAAATTTCGATGTTTTATAAATCTTGCTCTTTTGGTGCAATATAATATGACAGTCCATTATTAGGCCACCTAAACTCTTACATCTTTTTCTACTTGTTCAGCTTCCTGTTGCCGCCTCAAATCTTCTGCAAGTTCTCTCTGACGTCTTTCAGACTCTTCTCTTCGACGTCGACCTTTCTCAGCCTGTTCACGTCTCTTTTCATCATGTTTCTGTTTGATGAGAGCCCGTTTCTGTCTCTCTACTTCCTGTCGTTCAGCCTCGGCAGCCTGGCGCTCTGCCTCCTCTTCCTGCCTACGCTGCCGTAATAGTTTAGCCTCATTCTGGTAACTTTGTGGTGAATGTCTACTGGAATAGGTCGCTGCGTTTCTACTAACAAATATTGCGATGACGTTATCGACAATATTATTATGGTCATAAAAGAGATATTGTTGAAGAATTCGTAAGTACTTAAATAGTATATTATTGAAAGTAAAATTGAATTTTGATTATAGCTACTTTAATTCATTTGGAGAAAATCTGCATTGTACTCGCATCTATGAGCAGTGATAAATTAATTTGTTTCTATTAGAGCAGCCAAAATCAACACTATGACTTGATATGAACTTATCACTTGACTACACAGCCAGACACATCATCCACTATACCAGCTCTACCTGGTGAGCTATAAGGTACAGCAGCTATCTAAATCAATCTACAAATGACGGTAACAGCGTAATATCGGATAGTACATGAGTATTTCAAACTATTAAATTGTTTTTCTGTCTAAGATAAAAAAGAAACACGAATCCATACTCCATAACCAATATGAAAATGTATGATAAGTTAGAGTAAATACTTTTTATTCGCTGCATTTTGACGACGTTGTCGATCCAAAGCATCCTGTTCCATTCGCCACCTTTCAAAATCTCCATTTTTCTTTTCGGTTCTCTGAAATAAAAATGATTATCATGAAGATAATACATGTTGCTAATCACTAGTAACTGTCAAACTTCTACAACTACTAGAATTTCTACATATATAATAAAACATTTTATATTCATTTATAAGCCCGTCTCAAATTAAAACCATTGCTCTATTTTCGATCGTTTTGCTCGCTTGCTCTATATTATAACTAAAACACTGTTCACGCAACGCTGGATAATAGGAGTTACAACAGCTATGCATATTGTACAGTATTAGTTTGTGACTGTTTGACATGCAATGTTAGCCAAGTGTCTAATGTACACAAATACAGTGTTAGGGGGACTACCCACTAAACTCTATGGTCTCACACCATGTTATTCAAATCTACAGAACACAGTCTTGTTAGAAATTCATACGAAGCTCTTGTTTTCTTGTTATAAACACCCACACTTATTTATCAGATAGAGAGGTATTAACATGTTTCGATGTGATGAATGACAAGGTGAAATAAATCCAAACTACAACATTTAGAACGGAATTGATTTGCATTACTAAGACAGACAGAGTGTATAAATATGGACATGTTAATAGAGAGTGGAGAAATACTCGGCATTGAGGTCTCATCAACTGATTTGTCTTCGGTCCACGAAATATATACTATGTGTATACCAAACTTATAAATGGGATAACAAATTTCATAAGAAATCAGTGGACTATTGACCTCTACAAACCAACAGTGAAGTAAGATAGGGAGCGTTACAATGTTATAATGAAAGCATATTATTATATCATTACCACTAAGTTAAAATAACTTCTACTGTCCCGAATGTAAGCTGTTCTTTTCAGAGCAGAAAATATTGCGTTCTAAAACATGTTAAGAAAGTCCTTAAATGCATTAATCTAGTCGAAATAAATATTAGGGGTATAACAACTCCAGTTATTTGTTCTCAATATGCCGCATAATGCTAAATTTTAGCATTATTGGGAGTTGTCAAACTATGAATTGGCATAAAGAGAAGACAAATCCTGTTTACAAAGCTTGCAGTAGAACAGTAGATTAGGAGTTACTTTTTCTCCATATTGTGTATGAAAGTGCAGACAACTCCTAAATGATGTTATCAAAGCATTATATTGTTAATGTGAAAAACTTATTACAAAAACATCATACAGTAGGTTCCTTTTCCATCACATCTACCCTTACTAGAAGCCCCCACAATGCATTGCTAGAGAGAATCAGATAAGACAGTGATACTAGCACAATATGTTATTGTAGGACCAACCTTGCTTGTGTTCAGTGTACCAGTATGATCCGACCAACCACGCTGGGGTGAGACTGAGTTCTGATTGTTGTAGTTGAGAGGTTCTAAGGGGCGTGACTTATCGTACCCTTCCTTCTTGCGCATGTGATAATGTGCTGATCCAGCAGAGTTTGTCTGTGCTAACTTTTGGTTTCTCTCTCTAAAGAAATTCCGAACACCTCCTGGAATCAAAAAGAAAAAAAATTGGTAACAATGCATCGGAATCTCCATATTATATTGCCAACCAATAAAAACACAGTATATAGACAGTGTACTAGCATAAGTACCAATTCTTGACCCCAACATTACAGGTATGACAACGTCTATTTCGGTTGACATTATTCCTTCGTATATTCGTCCATTATTATGCATATCACTATGATGTCACCTATACATGAATATAAACCTGATGTCCATTTATATCTCACTATGTGGCTATTTGTAGAAAACAGTCAGCTGACCACCTGCAGTACACACCTGGAGCACTAGACGAATCCTGTCTCTCTCCAAGGTCTGTATATCTCTCTAGAGTTTTCTGTCTTCGGTTCTGCTCTGCATTGATGTGTTTCAGCAGTTTCTCTTCTTTCTCTTTTAATATTTTATTCTGTAAGTGTAGAGGTCAGTGTATAAGAAGCTATTCATTTATTTATTTCTTGAACATTAACATTAACACACAAGAGCTAGGATAACATAAAACACTCATTCTAATGTTTATACATGTTATTCTGAAACTATTCAACTTCAATGGTTAACACAGCCAAATTCTCTAAAAGTTATGTAACACCCATTAGTTGATGTACTAACACATTTGACTAACAGAGAGTGACTAAGACTACCATTTCTGACTCACTAATCATTTGATCAGTTGCCCCGTAATGTTTTATGTAAATGAATGTATGGAGACTTTCACAACACTCTTTGAGAACATACAGTGAATAATACATTTATAGTGAATCCAAACCAAACAAGACACTACCGTCATGTTGAGACATTTAACAACATTACCCTGTCCATTAATTCTCTTCTGAAAACACACACAGGACAATTAGCTCCCACTTTGCCCAATTTTACTAATATTATTGATTGTGATAGCAACAATAGATAATCTGATTGTAGCTACTAACTGGCACTTACTGCCTAACACAACGTAAGGAGTCTCCTTACAATTATTTCATTATGGCCAACTTAAAGTCTGGTAATTAATTATTCTACAAAATAGTCGAGGCTACTAATTATTGAGTACTTTAGAGAGAAGTTTACTGATTCAAAACACTTCCTGCCGAACTTTTAACAGGTCAAAGTCAAAGCCAAAAATTAACGACACTGAAAATCCAGGAAATATCTTTACAAACCACAAAATATTGGCTACTGGTCAAAGTATAGTCTGACATCTCTATAAACATATCACAACCCTTGCAACTAATATAGGCAATAGATGCTCAAATACAAGAGAAATAGTAATAAAAAATTGTCTGAATTCCCTAACATTATGACACAAGCAGGAGTTACCCACTCCTATTCTAGTATTTATAATAATTACGAATTTCTCCTTTACATCAACATCCACTTCCCACAACGATATCATCCATCAGTCTGAGGTAAAACCTAACATGATGTCATGTATGCCAACTTCAGATACTGCATGCAGCTTATAGCCTCAGAATTTCACTGCAGTCCACTGCATCACCATAATAGTTTTGCTCCAGAAGCTAAACTGGATAAAATGGGAACGGTAACCATTTGTGTGTTTCCAGCTTTCCACAAAAAGACAGCATTACCCCACCCTAGTTTAACTAGACATACACGTATATGTGATAGAGAAGTGCAAAACCAAATTTTTGACATAGCAGCATAAAAACTAATACTTGCAACCAACCTGTAAATCTGCTTGGAGTGCAATTAAACGACTTGGTTTCGGATTAGTCTTGGTTGAAGGTCCTTGATGACTTGAAGGTAATATTCTACTGTGATGTTGCCCCACAGACATCATAATTAGAAAACTGAAACACAAAAGTTCAGAAAATGCTGCTGACATAATGATACATAATATAGCCTATATTTTAACTTTTATAGCGTTATCATCCCACATCTGCAACAACACACCATATAACGGTTTAGTAAGCTTAGGCCTTATATTTAGCAATAGGATTATAACCTTGAAAGCTGTACAAAACTAAAATAATAAGATATTATAATCATATCAGTATAGATCTGTAGCAGTTACTGATTGCCACAGTCTAAATATACATGAGCGTTCATCTATCTGGTCTAGTTTTTGGCAGTCCTACACCATAGTGTAGCAGCGTATCAAGTGCAACTCTCCTTCGGGAGTTAGAGAATGAGGTCTCACCACAGTGAAAAACTTCAATGCAATATAATTAATCAATCACAGTACAATCACAATAAATACCAAAGATGAATAACCTACATTATGATTAAAATGCTAACAATAAGTATTGGGCCTACTAGAATTAGTATTACATTTATATATTTATATAATATTATGATGTTTTTTATGCAAGTAATTTATCTTTTTTACATTTATATTTTTATTATTACCACAAAAGTAAAATTTCTCTCTATTAATATAATAAAAAACCAACATTTCCATTGAGTCATTGAGATTTATTTTATCTTTTGTACTTTTGCAGTTTTGATTTTGTGACTCACTTTGATTTAAGTAACTAAGTATAGTTTTATTTTAATTAATACAATGTATTAATTATTATTCCATGCATAAAACATCATAGTGATAGATAACAAAATTAAAAACATCATGATGATCATATAATAATCATCATAATAACAACAATTAGAAATTAATAATTATTAAAATTATATTATTATAATTATTATAATTATTATATTTTATTATTATTTATTTGTCCTTTCTTTAATTTATATGAATTTGCCATTTCCATTTGACTTCTGGTGTAAGTCTCATAGCAAAAAAAGAATACAAATTGAGCATGTCAATACCTAAATCACAGTAACAATAAAAACAATAACGAATCCATATTCCTACTGTAAAAATCTATTGAACAAAAATTTACACAGTTTGGGAGAGAAAGTCTTTAGCTCAACTATTTTCACTTTTGATCGGATGTAAATGCGCAAATAAAGTCATAACTTATACAAGCATATCTTTATTTATTTTATTTTGAAATGTTTTATATTAATTTACTAACACATAGAAAACTATTTTACTAGTATATACTCATGTAAGACTAAAAAAGACTAAAGATTAGCCAACTAATATAATTTGCGTATTAGTACAATGATTACACAGTTGTCATTAGTAACAAGTTGTTTACACACGTGGTAGTAGCATTGAGAAAACAACTGCTGATTAAACAGGAAATCTTTTTGTTCTGTAACAAATAGAGCACAACCCAACTCCACATGGATGAATAGCAATGACTCAATTGGAATTATTCCATCCAACACACAGCCATCATCATGTTGCAATGCAATTATAATTATTATAACCAGATACATGCGCTGCACTGTAGTAACAGTAATATTTATAGTAATAGGGTAGTATCACCAGCATCAGCATGAATGACAATTTTGTAAGCAGTAGCATATAGAGACAAGGCACAAGAAGCATTTTATGTTGTCTAGTTTAGTGTTTAGTGTTAGAGGGCATAATTATGAAGTGTAGTGTGTACCCATCTCTAGATGTGGACCTATACAATAGACATTACCCTGACATTTGCAAACCTCCTTTGTCAACTTTATTCATTTTGTTCCACTTCTAACACTTGATCCCAACTCTGCGGTTACATAAATTTACACTGTCACGACGTCGGAACCAGTTGCTATTTTATGATGATCTGGTTACAGATATTTATTATGTCACATGCAAGCATTCTAGAATTTACCCCTCGCAAAAATCATTGGGCATGATTGGAAGTTGTCATTTATCGATCTTCTTTAATTTTTCAAAACTTTTGCAACTTTGTCTAGTCTAACAGTATAATACTACGTTGTACATAAATAATATAAATATAAAACATTTCCTTTATTTTTTATAATCAAAAGAATAGAAAGAGGAAACCTGGAATAAAATTGGAAATGTCTTAAATAACACCGACCACAAAACAATCTTAGCATGAAAAACAAGTGAATGTACAACGACAAGGGGCATAACAATATTCACTATTCAGATTAAGTTAGCTTGAGGTGTCATTTATTTGTTTGATGATCTGATCAAGGATTCCAGCGATATAGAGGCTATCAGCTGCAGTGTATTGCTCGCACTCTAGTTTACCTACAAAAGAAAAGCAATAGGTGAGGTATGTGTGACTATTTGCACAGGACACTGGAAAACAAATATTTGGTAAAAATTAATATTGGAAAATTAACCATGTTCTGAACTGCTAGTTTCAAACTGTCATTTGCGAAATGAGGCGAGTCACATGATATAATATGAAGTCTTTTGGAGGGCTTGGAACTCTGGCTTTGTCGTACAGATTGCAGTAAATTGTCCGCATTATTTCAGGTGATCCAAAGGATAGGTGGGTGTAGACCTAGACTACTAACCTGCCCTAACAGCATCAGACACGGCAGCACATTCAAAGCTAAGCCCTGCAGAGTTGGTGTAGTTATATCCATACTTGGCCTGATCCGGCAGTGTGATTGTAAACTTCTCACCAGAGGGCAGCACAACTGTCGTGGGACAGTGAAACGGGTCTGGGATCTAAATATATGTACACTGTATATGAAAGATCATCAGTAGAACAGCTAAACAGCGTAAATCTACAATCTACCTTTTAACAAAATATCTCCTGTGGAAGAGCTACTTTTAAGTGGAGACAACTCCAAACACTGACAAATCCCTCGTATAGGAAATTGTGTAAGAAACCAAACTATTTATAGGTGAGCTTAGGTTAGATGCCCATATTTAGAGGCCAGGAGTGGTCGCCTATGTGATATGTATATGAGGCTTGGAATTTCCACTGTGGCTAAATTGTGTATGGCATTTCTCTCATCTTGAACGGTCAATCACCAACATACCCATTCATTAATTAGGAAAGTGAGGACCCCAGGCTAGGACAAAAACATGTTTGTCATTATGATTTTAGATTTTTATACTTAACACAATGAGGGTTGATCCATAGTGATTTTCATCTAATCAACTACAAGACTTGCCTCTATATAACCTTTGGTACCAGAAATCCTAGCACTGTTATTAAATTGATTATTTGTGCTGCATTTCAAAACTGCTCTTCTGTTACCAGAAAATATCAGTATGCCATCCCAGCCAGAATCCAAACCTGCAATACAAACAATACATGAGGCGTATTCATGATTTTATATCTGAGTAAAAAGCTATTGGTTATGATTCGAAGTTGTCCTCTCTCAAATTGGGAGAGGACAACTGTGAATTATACTCAGTTATATGAATCGCACATAATACTGTATGTATACAACTTGTAAGATACAAAGATACATAACGTGTATATTTGAGTTTAATAAATGAACCTGCTCATCTCTATTCCGTTCAAAAAAACTCTACTCCTTTGTATCATATTTGAAAGTATCTAGAATCTACTAGAAACATCTCCATAGTAAATACACGTAATCGGTGACAAACCAGTAGAGTGAATGTCTCCTCGGGCAATGATCTCTAAAGGTTCTTCTTTGTCGAATACCAGTCTGACAAGATTAATCAAATAAATGCCAAGGTCAAAGCTAGCACCACTGCCGATTTCCTTTTTCCCTTTTCCAAAGCTTGCCTCCACATGAGTAATACTCCCAATAGAGCCTATTTGCAACAAAGGACAATTTTTATTCAATAATTGAGTTAATTATAGTAGAACATCGCAACAGACACAGCGAAAATAATAAACAATAACATACATAATTCAAGTAAGATAATTGAAGCGTACTAGATTGCAAACAAGCTAACTTAAGAAAGTTGTGCTGACGTTACACAACAGATTTTGTATTCAAAGATTTTGAGATTATGTGAGATTATGTGAGATTTTGAGCTAGGGTGAAACACTAACACTTCATCCACTGCTACATGCATGGATCTCTTCTAACTTCAATTACTGCAACAGTTAACTTGATACTGCAGGAAAACAATACAAGTATTTAAACATCTAGTTTTTACAAACTAGAATTGTTGAAGATAAGAGCAGGTAGAACTCTATAGTAATCAAACAGTCAGTGTCAGTGTCTTCATCTCTATGGTATAGTATAAATTTACCTTCACATATTAAGGTCTTTATTTTAGTATACGTTGGAAAGAAATTAGCCCAGACAGCCTACAAGACAGGAGAAAATTCATAAACATAATGTAGAACAGACAACTCCAAATGGGAACCACATTGGCAATCATGATACAGTGTAGTTGACTAATATCACTCTTGTTATTGTAAAACTAGTAGCCTGGATACCAAGTCCATCAGCCGTGTCAGCGAGTGGAACACATGCTAATTAATATCAATAGGTCAATTATAAACACTGTAGTGCACAACATGGTAGCCTACAGCACGTGCACATACGCATAATCACAGCTCTCTCTCCACATATAAACAAAATAGTTATCAACATTAATTATATGCTCTGCCATAACATATCATGACATGCTATGTACATTTATATCATATGGTAATATATTTTAGTCATCGGCTTCAGCACCGGATATATTATATTCCGAATAACATAAATATGGTTCACATAATGCATCCATTAGAATAACTGTGGATTCTTACCTCCATAAAGAAGAGTTTTTTCGTAGCAGCAAGATGAAACAGCTCCTGTGAGAGTTGAGAATTAGGAGTCAATGTTTTTTCACATAGAACATGTTTGCCGGCTTCTAGCATCAGCTTACACGTATCATAGTGATGCTTTACAATAGTGCTGATATACACAATATCTGTAAAATAAATAAAAAGAGTACATGAGGTTGAGAGTACAGTGTGCAATACACAAACAGTGCACTATGTTCTGGGTACTACTCGTTCAACTTATGAGAAATCCTCAACCTAGAAGAAAGCATTGTGGTATAGCCTTAGAATATTCACACAATCAGTTTGGTTTCTAGGTTAAGCCTGCATAAAGTAGTAGTCTCAAATCTATCAGGTGAATCCATGTTGGGGGTCAAAGAGAACTTTTTTGCACCACAAACTGATAGCAATGGCACACAAAGACTATATATTACACTAGCTATGTACTTACTCCTGCACAGAGGCAGCATACCAATGTAAATTCTGAGCATCTACCAAATACATGTGCAGTGTGCATAGTACTAGCTCATAGTATGCAATACAACACTATATTAATCCAAATTGTGAATAACAGTGGATGTGGTCAAACACTGTAACCTTACCAATATCTGGGTTGTCTGCTAGCTGCTGATAGCTACCATAGTGTGTGGGAATATCATGTTTTGCTGCAAACTCTCTTGCTCTCTCCAGATCTCTAGCTGCCACTGCTACTACCTGTCAAGGAACCATTGGATGTTTAGCAGCATATATAGAGTGTAGTAAATGACTTGATAAATCGTAAAGACTAATAAAAAGCTTCATGGAAGTCATAGCTGTTTTGTTCACGTACATGCTGGCAATCACCAGTCTTGAAAGATCCACATGTATAGGTTGAGAATACTCCCGGCAATATCTGAGTAGTTTGAAACTTTACCAAATCTATACACCACTGGATGAGCAGCATATATATTCATATTACTGAACAGCTTATCATAATCATACCTGTCAAGTCTCCCTGATAAAAAGAGGGATTCAGCTTAGAGGAGTCCCCTGATGAATGGGAGAACTTGGCATGTATGTAGTGTAACAACTTGTACATATTCAATATAACTTGCCACGTTGTTAGCTGCAGCTGGTCCACTTTTATCCTGCAGAGCATTCACAAAGTCATGAGATATTTTACCACTTGATAGGATTCCCCAGTTCAACTTCTTCTCCATCTTGTACTATACAGTATGCAGTTTAGTCTGTTGATGTTGTACAAATCACCAGCACTACTGAACTGATAATGATAGTCTGGTGTACTGAATACCTACACTACACATAGAGATAGGGCAGTCTTATCTCAACTATGTTTGATGAGCACAGACAAATACTTGGGGTTATATAATCATGCCTAGTGCTGAACTATTGACCTCAGCACAGCTCATGTTATCAATATACATGTACTATACTGTTACTGTACAGCATATTACAGTAGAACTTAGATAGCTCAGCTTGGGCAATGATAGCATAACTCAGACTTCTCATTAACTCAACTATTTTTACTGGTCCCCTGAAGTCAGAGTTATTCAAGTTCCACTGTATATTCTTCTGAGGTAGAAGAATACCAAGCTAAGAAGACAGCCACTGCATTTATCAAAGTGTTAAGATGAGGGGTAGCAATTTTAGAAATTAATAAATCGCATATTACTTCTTACACAATGGGTTTCATTTTATTTATAAAATTAAAAGAATTATGAAAATAAATAAATCTGATGATTTTACTATAATGGCATAAACTTTGCGTAATAATATTTTTGAGTAATGTATTTAGTCTATGTAGTCCTGGGGAATAATGTCACTTTATCCTCCACAGTCCTGTTACAACTCTATGGACAACTTCTCTGTCCAGTTTTATTGTCGTTTGTTTGATGTTGAAGGAGATTTGCCTGTTGGACTGAAGTACTTCATCAGGGTTTGAGAAACTTTCTTTTTGTTGGTTGGTGTCTGCAACATTGATTAGTATTAAAATCAGCAGAAGTTATCTACCCTCTACTAGCAGGAGGGGTCAACTCCAAAAGTTAGCATTTCATATCTAACACTAAGCAAAGCCAGGGTGAAAAAACAAGACATTATTTTTGTAGACTAAGCTGGTTCATCCTTTCAATTTTTTTATTTTTCAACTAAATAATTTTACCTGTCAACCAATGCACACACCCTAAATGTGTAACAGTGGAACATATTTATTAGCCAACTTGACTCTGAACATAAATCTGAACATAAAATAATTATAGCCATATGCACCAGGCAAGGGGAGTAAAGGAACAGGCAGACACGCGTCGCTTACAACAGCAAACAGTACATACCTTGGCAGTGGTTGATTTAGACTTGGATCTAGAAGGGGTGGCTGCAGTAGAGACGGCTAATGTTGGTGAGTTACTAAGTCTCTCTGCAAAGACATTTATTGTATGTTTTTATTGGTTCAGTCACAGCCATGTAGAGGTACGTGGTGTAGTGAAATTAGTGGAGCTGTCAGTTTACATATTATATAACAGCGCATGTGAAAACTACAGTTCAAAATGCAAGCCGGGGTTGAACCAATAGGATATAGGAGTTTGTTTCCGATTGAACCAATCATGTCACAAGCTCACCTTTGCTTAGTCGGCTCAGCCAATCATTGGCTACAGGTTTAGGTGTGCATGTGTTCTCTTTATCCTGTCTACGTGGTGTGTCCAGCACAGAGTTGGGTAGGTTAGCGGTTGGAGATGAGAAGTTATTCAACATACAGTCTAAATGTAGAGGAACCAGCCATTACATGGGGATGATATTTATAGTGCAATATGATTGGCTAACACCATCTACAGTCATCAGACTATTTTTGGAATTCCAAACTATGAACAACCAGCTTCGCTATAAGCCAGATGAAAGTCACATGAAGGTCACGAAGGCAACATCAATGTGCACTGTATAATGAAGATTTCACATGTGTATGTATACCATACACATGTGTATAGTCTAGTAGAATAATCGTATATATACATGTACATTGTATATAGTAAATAGAATACTAACTTCTTGCTGAGGCTGGAGAAGCTGCGGTAGGAGTAACATTGACAATGGCGAGGCTGCTGTTATTGATCCTGATAGGTGAGAGAGTGGATGGAGATCCAGGAGTCAGAGGGGGGCATGCGGGTAGGGGTAGATGAACATTACTACCCCTACATCCCTTCACACGTTTATCGGGAGAGCCGGGGAAATCCGAGTCTATCAGCTTCCTCTTAGCTTGAGTCATTAGAGCTGTGTGCATACCTACATAATACATATTGTATAAGTGTACGTGTATGTATACGACTGTATCAATCATTCAGATATATTCCAGATCCTATACGACAGAGTGGGTATTTGTAGCTGTGAAAGTCACATACTTTTGTTATTTCAAACTAGGAATTGAGAAATGGGGGTTTGACCACGAGTAACAGCCAATACAAGAGTAAACTATTACATTATTATATAGATATAGCTACACATTGTATGGTGCTGAATAAGACATGCAAGTATGGACATTGTACATGAACAACAAATCTTACCGGATTCAGCTGCCAGCGCAGACATTGTGTATGCATAGGACTTCCTAGGGCTCACCATCAGTTTCTTTGGAGAAGCAAGTTTAGGCTGTATGTCTAAACCATTGAGCACAGGCCATGGTAGCACATCTGTAATGTACGCAGAGTAATGGCTCTAATTGTGACTGAGTAGAGAATATGAGTGAATACGTAATAGCGTGCCTATTCTTGTGATTGTAACACAGTATAGCAGGTGAGTAATACTGTTGTCTACATCAGGGAGTCATAACTCCAAGATACCAAGAACCACAAACTATCTATGTAATGGCAGGTAGAGCCACACACCCAAGTGAATTCGCATGCTACTTGTACTACTGTACATGTGTGGAATCCACCGGTACAGCCATATAAAAAACATTAATGTCTGTAGTACACCTACCCTTCTCTACACCGGCTGCTATGGTGGTATGTTCCTGAGTAGTATCACCTCCGCTACACCGAGGCCGACATGGTTTAATCAGTGAGACCTCTTTACTCCTGATCCTTGTTAGATTATTGTCCTCCAGGGGGCGTAACTCCTCACACTGTCCGTCCACTATGTCACCGGATAGCACTTCCCCTAGCCTCCATATCTTTAGCGTATCGTCATCACTAATAGTGGCAATCTACAGAGTGGTACACAATGTAATAATACACTATAATATAAGTATGTGCTAGTCGATCTACCTACCATGATCTGACATATTTTTCTGATATTTTCTGACACTTAAAACAAGTTAGACATGACGGTAGCCTTTACCCCGGCCTCACCAGTATACATGTATATACTACAAGTAGCATTCCATAGCTGTTGTATCCAAGCACAACAGCCAAGTCCCTTCTGATTTCCACGATGATTATCAGCTGCCCAACTGTTGAACGATTCCCTGTCTAGATACTATTATGTCTGCTCATAAACTCATGTCTACAGTTAAGTACCAGGGAGTAGTTAACTCTCCTATACCAACCACTGCACTTGTATGTATACACATTACTATCTCCACACTGCATCCCATAATCCCATACCTTACAAGTATCATAGTAACTCCATGCTACTGAAGTCACCTCCTCCATGTGACCTTTAAGGCAGAATGACCTTGACCTTGCAGAGGAGGTGAGTGACACATCGTATATTCTAGCATCATGATCAGAGGAACCGGTGAGAAGATAACTCCCGTCTGGCGAAAGGCAGGACTTGATAAAGAAGGTCTTATTCTTGTGACCTCTGTATGTGCGCACAACTACAACAGGAAACAGTGAAATGCATTATGGTAAAGGATAGTTTCCACTCAGCAGTAACCAACTGAACTACCAGCAGATGTTTCTGCTCACTTATGAGTTCTGTTGAAAAGTGACAAAATGGGTCTGTTAAAACACAACTTGGATCTGTATGCATTAGGTATAACAATATACATCAGCATTTTGAGTGTGGATTTATTATACGTATAGAAAATACTACATCACCATACAAGCGGTTTGTGACAACCATAATTACAATATAACAACATAGTCTTGACTTTGTCTACCTTCATCTAGATAGCTGATACCACTGAACTGATACACACAGTCATCTATACAGTTGGCATATATAAAGCTCCTTGAGTGATCCATACACAGTCCAGAATACCCAACTACAACGAATATAGGACATGGTAAGATATTATGTCAACATGGTATGAGGTATTTCACATTTTATAGGTCCAAATAAGCTTAAAATCCTGCCCTGTGGTCACTCTAGACTCTAGAGGCTCAATTAAACCAATTTTTATTTCCACCAATTTCAATTATAAAACTTACACATACATGTAAATATTAAACTGTAGTACCTATTATGGCCTGGGGAAGCTTACAGTAATAGCCTAAGTATTGAGAATGTTGTTATAATCTTAATACACACATTGAATTTTCTCACCAATTTTTTGAAGTGTTGGATTTTAAATGTACAACATTATTGTAATGTGTATAACATTAGCATTCTTATAACTATATACTATCATAACAGAATGAGTAATCAAGGGTAAACAGAAGATGCCCCGTCAATATTATCAGCCTAGTTTGAGAATATTACTGACTATAGGATTGAATGCACGATGTGGTGCTATCCATCAAATATGCATATTTCTTACATGTACATGTACTTACCAGGCTACATGCAAGTACAGTAAACCCATTATACATCCATGTATCACCCCAATAGAATGACACTAATACCGCTACATAAATCACTAATTACTACCATTAATTCTCAACAATCAAATATTATGTAACTGTACTCACCATGTTTACGACTTTTCCCATGATAGTTGAACTTGTGTTTAGATACAGGGTGAGATTTGTGGGTCTTATAGCTTCTTCTTAGATCCCATATTTTGATTGAGCTACAATACAGTGTGGCATAGTTACATACTTGTACCATGTATGTACAATACAGTATGGCATAGCTAAATACTTGTACCATGTATATATCGTACAATACAGCATAGCTACATACTTGCACAGTGTTACAGTACACACATGTACATACAACACAGTACTACATACAACTGTTACATAGACAATCTTACAACAAAACAGCATAACCAGAGTAAATAAATAAAACAGATGGATTATTAACATGTAGTTGAAATCCACTAAGGGCTTTGTTGGTAGTTACACACCATACAATGCAAGTCTAACAATGGACATCAAACCAAACCTCTAACTGTATTTGGAAGAGCAGGCCTAAAGAGAAGGCAATATTTGAAATGTTGAAAGACTGGTTTATACAATCACAATATTGTGATAACACAGCAAGAGGTACTTTGTAGATGCACATGTATCTCAAGTACATGACAATAATTGGGCACCTAGTTACTCTTGTCACTGTAATAACCTACTAGGGGGATCAAATACTGGACATACACTAACTGGACATATCATAAGAGTCTACAGGCACCTGACTGACCTGTCATTAGAAGCACATGACACCAGAGTCGTCTCATCCTGGAAACACAAACCGGTAATTGACTGACTGGTCGACTTCCTGGTTGGTCTCGAGCCCGAAGAATGGGCGTGTCTAATCTCATTAGAGGTTGGTATGGAGTCGCCCCTCCTGGCTACCCTCTGGTCCCAAATACAGATACACCCATCTCGACCTCCAGTGGCAAACACGTCTAAAGGTATAAATAACATCCATCAGCATGAGCTACATGTATACCAACAACTAACACTATCAGATGTTACTGTGCCACAGTACGCTAAGCATCATATTTTGGCGAAGCAAGCAAGCAAGCAAGCGAGCAAGCAAGCGAGTAAGCAAGCAAGCGAGTAAGCAAGTAAGCGAGTAAGTAAGTAAGCGAGTAAGTAAGTAAACGAGTTGGGTAGCAGAACTGGTAAATTTGTAAACAACCTTTGATTAGCAGAATAAGTTGATCCTCATTCTTTGAGAACCCCCCCCCCCCTCAATCCAACTGGTAAATAACAAGCACAGTTCCAAGGCTATCAAGAGTTTCCCACTACTAAATATACACGTAACACTTACATGGATCTGTTCTCCTGCTTGCTATGGTTTTCAGACTAGACACGTGCCCCTTGAATGTGTCTATGGTCTGTTTAGTGTTGATGTCTATGAGACACGCCACCTGGTGTCCAGAGGCAGTAACAATCCTTGGCACAAATGGCATCCACTCCAGATCGAAGATGGCATTCTTATGTACGCTCCATTCTACAGGAGAGAATAAGGGCACTGAACATATCTCGCAACATTTCAGTGTTAGCTCCAGTACGGCACATTTACAGACTTGTTAGTCCCAACTATGAAATGTCCAGATCTGAAATGAAGGCATCAACAGACCCGCTCCGAGAATAACAATACAATATGCGCAAGCCTTAGGCATAGTATAGTAGAGTACAGCATAATCTAGTATTTAGTAGGTACATCAGTGCATAGCATTGTATGGCACAGGTCTACGTACTGGTAGCTAGACTGTCCTTTCCACTGAATAGTGTGTTAAAGAGGTAGATAATTCCATCTTCATCTGCCACAGCTAGCATATGAGAGTTGGCATAGCTGTCACAGAACTTGACTACAGTTCCAGCAACCGATTCCTGTAATCAGGTAATAGATTCCATCATCGAACTATTCTAACGTAGCACTGCGTCTCCTGGAGCACTTGTTGAATACATTATACTTTTTTTCTCTAATAACACTTGGGAATATATTTCAGAAAAAACATAATTAAATCAATGGGAGAGTTAGATATTAGGTGTAGAATTGATAAAATCCACCGCCTCTAGCCTACCCCACCATTTAACCGCTTATTGCAATGCAATCGGGGTGTAAATCATAGACATTATATGCACCTGTGCTACAACTACAGCGGTAACAAACTTACAACTTCAGGTGAGGAGTTGACGTCCCCCTGCACCAGATGTACGTCATTTCTGGTGTTAGAGAATCTCTTCAGTAACCAGTCATACTCTAGTTGGGAGGAAGGCGAATTCTTACCAATTCCTAAAACATGAATCAAGCTGGGAATTAATACAACTAGAACAATCCACTCCAAAGGAATGTGGGATTACATTGACCACGAAAAATTAAATGTAAAAATTATAATTAATGATGTTAATATCCAAGCTTGAGATGAATTTTGGCATATAGAACCTGCCTGTGTGTGTCTCTCTTTGTTGTAGGTTCTTCAAATACATTACTTAGATGACTGCCATAAGATTTCTCTAGTAACTTGAGCTATTCTGGTTCAACAAAGTTATCGATCGAGTATTAGCTACTGCTGCCAGCACTATCAACCTGCAGTATACACATACAAGTGTGTAGATATCAACACCAATACCTTTGTGTTTATAAGAGTTTTCAAGTCTTCTAGAAAAATTACATCAAAAATTATCTCTATAAAAGCCAAACTTATACTGACACTGATCTGGAGAAAATTGTTCACAAAATCTCATAAGCATCAACAGCTATTGATCCTAAAGGCCTATATTTCTGTACTTAGGCCTATATCTATTATCTTACATTCCTTGGTGTCTTTTCTAACAACTACTACATCAGGCCTTTTTGCCTATATCACATAATCTGTAGGTCACTACAATTTGACCTTTTCATTCTCCATGGCTGGCCATTGACTACTGCAAGGAAACCCATATTTCTTTACTAGGCACCAATGTACAACGGTGGCTACCCGGTCATGTATAGCTTTGCGCCAGTTTCTTGCATTCAGATTGGCCCACTGAACTATATGACCAGCACCATCACCGGCCTCTATGCACTTTCATCAAGTTGGTGTAGCTTCAACCTTCTCAATTCTCACTCTCCTGTAATTCATTCCAAGAGCCTGCTCCTGTACTGCTGTAATCAAGCTTTCACTTTCTCTCTTCAACATTCTCATTCTGGGACACATCCATCCATAACCATGTTCCCTCCAATTTTTCATCTTCAGATTCCCTCATATCCATTATTTTCCTTTCGGCCTCCATTATCTTTTCTGGTGAGTGTCTAATATACTGGCCAATATATTTTTCTTCCCTTTTTGCTGTGTCATGAACATTTTATTTACTACTGAGTCCTCCCCTCTTCCACCACGCCTTTTGTCAATAACATCTGACTATCCGTGACTATCACTATCGACTATGACTATCACTATCGACTATAACTATCACTATGACTATGCATTCAACCCACCATGACCATGACCATATCTCACAACAGTTACAGCAGAAGTGCTTATGGCTGCCCTAAGATTTACTGCATTCAGTTTGAGCTTGATTTTTAACATAAATAAATATAAACATTAACATAACAAAACACATGATTTGATTTTCATATCTCTATATAAAAATAATAATATAAATATTTAATATATCACATTCTGATATTCATATAGATATTGATATTCATAGTCCGTGACTATCATTCATAGTGATTTGGCCAACTCCACGACCAAGAAGCAGGCTTGCCAAGTTCAACTGATGAAAATCAGGGAGATTTAGCATTTGGGCGAGGGTGTCCATTTTGGGTGGGGTGGGGTACCAAAATTTGAGTTGAAAATCAGGGAGTTTCCTGCCGAATCAGGGAGACTTGGTAAGCCTCCCATGCCAAGCAGCATTCGTATTCCTCGGCTACTGCTTGACCTTAGCAGTGTTAAACTCTAACAACAACAATTTCAACAAAACGCACAAGTTTTAAAAACATTCAGTTACATGTACAGATAACAAAAGAATGCGAATACAATAATGTACATGACTGTTACTTCAGCAAGGCTTCCTGCCATTGCTGCTGCATGTTTAATTTCCCGCCGGATGAGTAAGCAGACAGTGGCTCAGATCAGCGCATGCCTGTGTGCAGAATATAGTGCTATCAATAATCTCGTTGGGAACCATTGCACGGGGGCTGCTCTACAACACTACGGAAATAGACTTTCCATAACAGAAAATCCTAGCAAAATGAAACAAGAAGGATGAATCCACACCTATTATGAGTACTATGATATTTATCAAACACTAGTTGTTTCACGTAGAGAACCTTTAAAATGGCATCTACAGTTTCGGCTGAGATATCTATGCGAAATCCACAGGATCAATATGAGCTAATTCAACGTGTAGGCAGTGGCACATATGGAGATGTTTACAAGGTCAGTTCCGAATTCGACTTTCCCCAGGCTCACTCAGTCAGAGTCGATCGACCTCTGTTAGTGTAGCCTCTCTATTGACCCTGAAAAGTGGATGATAGATAACTAATTTGAATCTTCTTTTTTATGTTGGTAATATTTTGAATGACTGGATAATTTTGGCTCAAATTAAAATTAAAATTATTCGATCACATCATAATCATAATGAGAAATCAATGACAATCGATAATCATGATGATTGTCCTGGACCTGATCATAATCATATCATTGTATCATTGGTTATCACGACTATGATTATTTCATGATTACCATATAACCCATAGTCACTAGGATTATAGTTAGTGTAAGATAAAAGGTAGCATAATTAAGTAATAATCATAACCAGTTCTGTTATCGAATCATTAGATGAAAATTTAAGTTATTATTATTATCATTATGACTTGCTCAATGATTATTCCAACTTATCAACGGTAATTTGCCAATATGTCATAGAATTAAACTTTTTAAGTCGAACCATAATGATCACAGTGACCATGATCTACCTATCAAACCATGAGCTTTCAATATTTAGAATGGCTAGACCTACGATTCATTGTCACATCATTATCAATTGATAGGATAATCTGATGATTAACCGGAAACCCATTTAACATAATTCTAGTGTAGACTAGCAGTCATCAGATTGATCGACTAGCGCTACCAATATTTTCTACCTGTAAGCTACATATTAATCATGCAGTGGATGGACTGACTAATAGAGTCTAACATTACATCCTTAATCAGATGTATATAGGCCTAAGCTATTGAGACGAGAACTATTGATTGAAGTGTGGGTATGCTACCCCTAGCCCATCCAGAAAATCTGGCCAGGTTTAAATCTGCTTCTGAGCTCATTCAAAGTTCTCTCTCCGAGTCTTTAAAACATTTAATGTGTATTCAATCTATGTAAAGAAGCCTCTGGTCTTAAGGAATAGATATTCTGTAGCTATTAGGCTATTATATTTGTTTGTTGTCGTGGTTTGATAGTCCTAATCATATTGGTTTATGGTTAAGTCAAGTCATTAGACTCGAGTTGGAAGCATAGTTTTTAATTAGTAAGTTTTAACTAGTGACTTGGCTTTTTCCTACTGAACTGAGTTATTTGATTAAATTTATTTTGTTGAATGCTATCGGGTATCGTGGGCATGTGGGACAAAACCAACGTATTGGATGGGATGGGTGTTACTACATGGAAAATGTTAGACCTATCATGTGCCCTTTAGGATGTCAATTTATTTGTTCAAGTTGTGGTTTTACAAGCTAGTCAACTAACAAATCGTTGCACTCTCTAGAAATTAAATATAGTGAGTAGTGACCAGCTATTGGATCATTGATCATCTGAGCCTGACTAAAGAATCGCTTAGGTTGTGCTATAGCACCACTCTAAGTTATACATAGAATATGTAGGCTATTGTTCTCTGGTAAAAAGAAAAAAAAGTAGTCACAATAAATAATGCATTCCTGTACTGCCACTGGATCATGTAGTCATATAGTGTTGACTGCTGGAGTGTTGAGGCAGCGCAGTGTCCATTGCTGTCAATAGTGAACTCTACATACCACCTTGTTATTGTACCTTTGACTCTCTTCATCTACTAACATATCATATAATCAGTATGGATTACGTGTCTCCATTACTACTATACACTAATTAGATATGTTTATATTGTAGCTGTTTCCTTCAATGTAATGTTGGTTATGGAAAGTGACCTGGTTTGAATTTCATAGTTTTTTAATTGGGTTGATGTTTACTATTTGCTAACATATAGAGTTGTGACTGGTCTTCTTTCTGAGCCGTAACTGATCTCTAGAGTTTCCTTTAAAAAAAGTTTCAAAAACTTATAAGACTACAATAAGGATTATAATTATACAATATGTTATACGGTTGTTGATTACCGTTACACTCCATATATGCTAAGTGATACTATTTTAGTGGTTATCTCCCATGTAGAAAGTAGACCTATTATAGCAGAATTCTAGTTTCTCTATGGGAGGGCAACTCCATAAAATACTCTGTAAGCTTTCCTACTAATGAAATAGAGCAGTACTGGAATAGGTTGTTCTTGTTAACAAATGATTTTAGTATCTGGGACATTCAGTCATTGTCATAAGCCCCGTGTTGCCTGCATAGTTTCTTGCCAGATCTCTTATTATGACTTACATGTAAATATTACATTCCTACTAATAGTTATTATACCAGTAGTTGGGCTTCTTAATCAGTCCATAGACCTCTTCACCACCTAACCATGAGTTCTTAATCAGTCCATAGACCTCTTCACCACCTAACCATGAGTTCTTAATCAGTCCATAGACCTCTTCACCACCTAACCATGAGTAATCCTACAATATTGTATGTGCACGTGACATTTTATATGGTAGCTATTATGATAATATTTCCTGTTTAAAATGATTACTTTGTGACTTAAACAATTTAATTACGTTCTCAAGTTACACCCATTGATGTAGGCCCACTTGGTATTACAGTGTATTATAATACTAGCGTGTATTCATACTAGCTACTTATCCTAATTACTAAAATCTATCCAACTACCCTTATAATTGTATATATTAGTTAGTATCCATCCCTAGCTGGTTCAGTTTAGTTATGTTAATTTGGCAGGCCAAGAAATACAATTGATGTTATTGAAGTCTACAATCCATTACACAGATTTGGCTGTGATTAGGTGCATGCGTCCCTGTGAAGAAGTGTACATTTAAGTCATCAAGGATGTTACGTTACTCTGCCATAAATAATAAACAGTAATTTATGTTCAGTATAATAGACATACACGTAGAAGTTGTAGTACATTAATTGTTCTCATATTTGGCTATCTTGTCTAGTTTTAAAACAATTGGATGGATAACTCCAAACAGACCAAGGCTCATATACAGTGGAGCCTGTGTTTTCATTATAGGTTCAGTTTATTACACAGTACCTCGCGCAGACAGTGCACTCGGCGACCATTCCCATGTTGAGTGTCTGGTTAGCTCATAGAAAGTAGGTCTAACTACTAGATAGCCTATACTTGACCAACCACTCTCTGCAACTGAGTGTACAAATAGATCTGAACTCTCCAACCTTCTCGGTTATAGTGGAATAGAAATCTTCATGTTTGTATTTTATTGAATAAGATAGTAGTGTAGTTCTTCACCATACTTGGTCCTACATACAATACTAGTGTTCTGTGTGTGTTTTCAGGCACGGGACAAACAAACTGGAGATCAGGCTGGTATTAAGATTGTCAAATTAGAACCAGGTGAGTGGCTAATACTGCTGTAAGATGATCAAGTCATATGTGTATCGTATAGTGACTAGAGTGTGGTCAGTGACCACTGATAGGGACACTTAGTAGTCAATATGCTCTTATCATTATACTAAACCGGCATCATGGAATGATAACTCCAAGTTATAACTCATTGCACCATAATATTGAATAGGAGTACTAGGAAGTGTAAGCCATTGGTGATGATTTGTGTAAAGTTATCCTCTCGCCCTTCTCATACATTTTCTCTCCTAAGGCGGGACGGGACGCACTAGTCATATGATACACGTTTGTAACTTTAGTTCCACCTAATACTACATAGCCCTAGTATCACGTGTTAGACGCTGTCACACATTGTATATTATGGTTAAATATTGCCTACTGTTACATGTTTTACATATCGACATATTGTGTTAGATGATGTCACATAGCCTACTATATAATTATGGTCTCATACTGCATTCGGTCACATGTGTTACATACCCATGGTTACTTATGTCACTGTGATGTCACATGTGTTACATACACATGGTTACTTATGTCACTGTGATGTTGCAGGGGATGACTTTGCTATTATACAGCAGGAGATTATTATGATGAAGGACTGTAGACATGCTAATATCGTACAGTACCTGGGTAGTTATTTGAGGAAGGACAGACTATGGATATGTATGGAGTTCTGTGGTGGTGGTTCTCTTCAGGATATATATCATGGTACTATATATAACATAATATATAGTACAAATAATATAGTATGTGTAGTAGTTCTATGTGATGACACCCACACAGTCCTCCCAATATTGACTTAATATATTAGACACATTGATGTAGCCTAGGTATTTGAGATTATGAGCTATATAATAGCTCAGTACATTGTCCTAGCTGTCACTGATTCTGTCACGGAGTTGTCCCAATAACATTTGTACATGTACATGAAGACCCTAAATGTTGTGTTTTAGCCAATAATAATTGATAACTTGATTACTAGCTAACTGTATTGTTTATCTGAAGAGTTATCTGCTCCTGTTGTGTAAGAGAAGACAACTCCACTAGTTTTACTTAAACTAGCATAAAGAAAATGGAGTGTTTTGATAATCGACAGTAGTCTGTACATATAAGTTGATATATGGATCTGACCAGCACAGACGCTAGCTGATAAAGAGGTCCCTTGCTGATGCATACCAAGCTGTCTATATTTACCCTGTACACTTAGTGTATGTCAGCATGTGATGGCGTAATGTTATATTATGTACTCTATTTTACAGTAACCGGCCCACTTACTGAGCAACAGATTGCCTTTGTCAGTAGAGAAACACTCAGAGGTCTAGGCTACCTACATAATATGGGAAAGATGCATAGAGATATTAAAGTAGGTCACAGCCAGCACTTACCTTACTGTGTTATGTGTTCAACTGTGAGCAGAAGTAGGTCACAGCACTTACCTTACTGTATTATGTGTTCCACTGTGAGAGGAATTAGGTCATAGCACTTACCTTACTGTGGTATGTGTGATACTGTGAAGAGAAGTGTTCTAAGTGAGGGTAGACTGGGTGTACCCACCTCCAAACTTTAACCTATATACTGTAATAGCAGTTACTTTGGAACTGCAGGAACTACAGGGTACCGACCTCATCCGTTTCATTTCTAATAACACTTATGAGAAAATGAGAATGTTAAACATTGTGATACTCTACCTTGATGTAATTATATTATGATATAAGGTCACACAGTCATGTACATATATGTGGCATACACTTTACACACACCTTGCTGTTTTAGGGTGCTAATATATTGCTGACGGATGAAGGAGAAGTTAAACTAGCTGACTTTGGAGTCTCTGCTCAAATCACTCAAACCATGTGCAAAAGAAAATCCTTCATTGGTACACCTTACTGGTATGTTATTGGTTGATTAATACACCATACTGGTACGTGATTGGTTGATTGAAATGCCTTATTGGAATGCAATTGGTTCATTGATACACGTCACTGGGATGTGATTGGGTTCCATTCTACCCTGATAATAGACCCATTGCCACTAGGGTAAATAGTTAATAGCTCCTTGTATTCCATTTATTATTGAGACTCTGAAAAACTATTTATATGACAATTAAACCGTATCTTATGGTATTCTCGTTACATACTTTGACAACATCCACATTTCCTTCTGTTCCACTACCTCTCCAGATTAATATCTTCATGTTGAAGTTATTCTTATTTATCTCATGCAGTAGTTACCATGGTTACTTAGAGCTAGTCATATTGCTGACTTTAGGATGGCACCAGAAGTCGCTGCCGTGGAGAGGAAAGGTGGCTATGACTTTAAATGTGACATCTGGGCTGTGGGAATTACCTCGATAGAGTTTGCTGAGCTACAGCCTCCGATGTTTGATATACATCCTATGAGGTAGGACAGTACTATAGGAAGTGTAGTGGTATATTACTCCCAACTACTCATTCCATCCGATAACTTCTTACTCGGTCTGCTTCCAGTGATTATCTGTAGAGGTTAGGGTCGTATCTTCAAGTTGTGGAATCTAACTTTTCCACTCAGTGGTTAATGTTCAGCTCCTATTGCACCGTCCTTACCCCAGTTTAAAAACGGTATAAGTTAAGGTGTCGAATTCCCGAATATGTCATAAAAGCTCATTATTCTGCTATTTTTAATGTCTGTGTGCATTTAGTCAATCTTTGTCGGGAGTCCGGTATGTTGAAGGTTTTACTAACAACAAGGAACTGTACTTATTCGGTGATAAGAGTGAGTGGTAGTGGAAGAATTCTTGAAGCTGTTCAGCAAATTAAGAGTTAGCTGAAGTGCATGTAGTATTCATAAAGTCATCTCTCTCTCTGTTTTGCAGAGCACTATTTATAATGGCTAAATCAGGCTTCAAGCCTCCAGCACTCAAGAACAAACGGAAATGGTCTGAAAACTTTCAGAATTTTGTAAAGATAGCTCTAACAAAGCAGCCAAAGAAGAGACCAACAGCTGATAAACTGTTAGAGGTGGGTAATAGAGCCGTCGATCCATTGTGTACTCTAATTCCAACCTCTAAGTCTATATTTGCATGTATCAATTCTCATGCCGATTCTAATTCTATATGCAACTTGTGTTGTAATGTAAGTATTATACATACATGTATACATGTATATTCTTACATATATATACATGTGTATACATGTTCATGTAAGTATATACATATACATGTAAGTATTATACATGTATATGTATATAAGTCAGCTCTTCAACCCTTATATATTGTACTGTTACGGTGTTTAGCACCTCATCAGTGCAACTATGAAATATCTATATATGGGATTAAGTGTTCTGAAACAACCAAGACAGCTAGAATTGTACAAGGCTAGCAGCTAATAAAATCCATGCTAAGGGAAAATAATGTGCTATTATGTTTTTTCTGTAGCATCCTTTTATGCAAGGAAACCTCACTATCAGATACACCAAAGAGTTATTAGAGCAGATGAACTCTCCCAACCCTCAAGCACACGACGAGGAGATGGAGGATGACGAACCTGAGGTAAGTGTACAGGAAGTGCAGGGAGTAAATAAGAGTAGGAACGGCTTCACGGGGCGCTTAGGGGACTAACGTTGTGCTTCAGTCAGGCTTTGGATTGGCCCAGCTGTTGCCTAAGGAAATCAGATAAAACTCTATATTACTGTAATAAGTTATTTGAGGAGTGTGAGCGAGTTATTAAGGGAAATGAATTGTCTTATGTTACATTTAGTGTGAGAGGAATAGTTATTACTAGGAATTGTTGATACATAAAATACTATTGGGATGTTCTTTGCCTTCAGTACCAGTCAAACAATCACTACTCAATAGGACAGCGATCTGTGTATGATAATCACGGTGGTGTCGAGGTAATGTATCATGCATTGGTTACTGGTTTGGCGTTATTGTTCTTACTTTGTTAATTCACTGGCTGCCTCTCTTATTCTACCGCCTGAAGACATCATAGTAACCACTACAGTACTATATCGTATTAGACTTAACGCTAGTGCCGTTTCGTTGCTTAGTTTGATTATTATGCTGCATAAGAAAGTTTTTCTAGAAGTATTCCGCACTGTCACATGACTAGATTCCTGGAAATACGTTATGCACCACACAATGTTGAGAATCCTAGCCTGAGAAATATTCTCCTACTTTGTCTTGACATACATTGGCACACTTAGAACTTAGTAATAACTACAATTTACTCAGGTATATGTAACGAGATTCCAGTTTATTCACCTGGCATGGCACCTATTCTCGACGATATTGAAGTTATAGCATGATATCTAACTTAGGCCTACTTAACTGCTAAATAACCAACTGCTTGTAAAAATGGATTGATACGCGTGTTGTATTACATAGTATTCCACTTGTTGACAGCATAACAGCGATGCAGAGACCTTGCTATGTGACTTCACAATGGTACTAAGTGAAGAACCGCATGTGTGTACTGGTGTGTTGATGTGTGTCTGTTGATTATTTTGTAACAGCTGTAGTTGCTATTAGTATCGATTAGTCGTAGACCATATAGCTATCCCACACATTGACTTTACTGAATGTGTACTGTAACGCGTGGACAGGGCGATTGTCAATCCTTTGTTTCCTCTTTATTCAAAGAGTGCTCTCACGTTGGGGCCATGCTGTCTTTGTATAATATTACATGCAAGGTTACAATATGCACTCTGCCTGATGAAACATCCCAGTGGAAGCATAATGTGCAATTCACGTTCCTGGCATGCTAGATCTTTCTCCAGCAAATCTATCCCTCTTTCTCCTCTATTACCCAGTGTCTGTTACATAGTACAATGTCCATAAATGTAATCGACTGATCTACAAGTGCGATCATCAGGAGTGATCTAAGTGACTCGGTGCTTTTGATTTGGGTCATCCTATATTTTTTATTCATTCAGCTCCCCTCCATTTGAGAAAAAAACAGTAAAATAACAAAATGTGCGTTGTGAAAGCCCTACAGCCTGTGGTCCTCTGATTTCCCTTAGTCGTTTCATTATTGTGAACACCACCCATTAATTACCACTTCAATTTTACATTCAACCAACCATGTACTGGTGTTGTTTATTCATTTTAGTTCCCCTTCTTACTGGCACTTCATTTTTTACATTTGATTTTCATTTACTCTCACTCAGGTACCACTCACTCTCACTCTGATTCAATTGATTTTTTATCAGTGTCACTTGCTATTGCTTATTTTTGCTATCGATTAGATGACGTTGAATTGATCGCTAGCCATCTAATAGGACGTGATGATGCCGTACTACTTTCTAGCAAATGACCATCCCTTGTTAATATATGAGTATGAATGTGAATCGCATTGATCTCAAATTAGACTGATTGTTGTTCCTCTTTTTTTTTGGTTCAACACTGTCGTTCTGATACATATCAGTTTGTCTCATGTCTTAAATGTGAAATATGTAGTCATGTTAGTTGTGTGAACCAATTAGTTTAGTGTATCAACATAATCGTATATCATACATATACATATTATAGTTGACCATAATGGTCAACTATATGTATATAATTATGTACAGTTAAATTGTTCTTTTGAATATTTTATAATATAGACTAATGAACTCACAATTTTTTTTGGCTGCTGATACATGTAAATAATACTTTGTAGCTGTATGATCAGTAATGGTGGGCCTATAGCATATATCAAATTTAGAAAACAATAAGCTAGTCTAAATCATCTAGAGAATTATTTATGATATTTTAGTTAATATTTCTTGCCTATTTTTAGCCTCCGTCACCATCTGTTCCTAAAAGAATTCCTTCATCTCAACAGAAAGCAGAGAAAGGACGTCCACTTTCAGAAATTGATGGTTGGTACTAGTTATGATAACAATTAATTGTATAAAAAATCTTTGTTATGTTAATGTAAATGCACGATGCTTTATTAAAAATCAGTTTTGAAAAAAATTTTGTATAACTGTCAATTATAATTGCAGTGGAAAAGGTTCCATTCAACACACCAATACAGAGATTTAATGATGTACAGGAAGGCCGAGAGTCTGCCTGGGATGATCAAAATGATAAGGTGAGTCCATAATAATCATGTGGATCACGATCACAATGATAAGTCAGTTGATAGATATTTTTCTTACCTACTCTAATTATTTAATTAAGTGAGCTCAATTATGACCAATGTTATTAAGGTGGCGTTATCACCAGTGGAATAACACTTATTGGCTGTTTTGATTAAATGCTGATCAATTTAAAACTGATTTGAGCATCATTTTAAGTGGATGAGCCTAGAATAATTTTTTATACCAGTTGTTTTTGTTTTCAGTATATTTTTTTGTAAATATTTTTTATTATAATTGCCATAGTAATTTAAATGTGTTATAAGATGAATATATTCTAACAATGAATATGAGTATAATGTGAATACCGAATAATGATGCTCTTTTAAAGGATGTAGCGAGGGTGTATGTCGGAGCTGATCCTAGCAAAGACATAACTCCCCCATTTCCTACGGATAATCTGTTAGACTCTGTTAATGATGAGCTCAAGAGAAGGTAACTACAGTTTCACTATTGCATAGCTATTGATTTTAATTCGATTCCAATCTCATTTCTTATTCTCATAGCCATGTTGATTACATGTATATATACTTTTTATGTTTTGGTTAATAGACTGTACTCTACAATGCGCTACTCAGTGACATTAAGGGGGGGAAATTGGGCTGTACCACTTAGATGGAGGGAACAATATCTTGGTTTTTAGCCAACATATCCTTACAAACGACTGGGTTTACTTCACTGACTGTGATGTAATATAGTGTGTAGGTTGTGCATGTAGTGTACACGCTGTCTACTATCTATTGGGTGGTCTGTATCCTGTTGTTTGCTGACACTCTGTGTCTGTTATTGTTGTGTAGTCATACTTATTCGTAAGTAATCACGCTGTTACCTTGTCACATGCATGTGAATATTAGATGATAGAAGTGATTTAGAGTTAGTAGCGCTATTACCTAGTAACAAATTAGTTTGTAGTGCAACAGCATGAATTATGCATGTGAAGTGGTAGATGCAGTCACATTGTCTTAGATGTCTATTAGAACATTTTTGTCGAAGATAAATTCACATTTTATTCTACTATATGTTGGTATGATATCAACAGTAAAGACCTCGCGGATTGTTATAGTATTTTCCCACTATAGGAATAATTACTCAATTGTTAGTTTAATATTTTAGAGATTGTGTTTTATTGTTGTAATATATATTAACTTTTTGAGTAGTTTTACTTGCATTGTGATGTCCAGTGTATAATTATTTGTTGTGCACGTTTGTTGACGTGGTTTTTAGACCTGTATACTTAATATTTACCCTAAAAGCAGAAATTATTTAAAATACAGGCTAGTCATACATTATTGTGAAACTGGTTGGAGTTGTCTAATGTTTAATAGGGAAGGCAAGATAACTCTCAAATCAAAAAAAATATTTTACATAAAAATTAACTCAAAACACCACCAAAGGTTCGAGCACTTTCTGCTTTTAGGGTACACATACCTCTGTCTATGCCTGGTATTACTGTGTTACTCACCTCTCTGTCATGTATACTGTTTAGGGGAAGTGGTGTTCTACAGCATAGTGTTGAGGAGTTGTCAGCACATGTTAGCCCCTTATGTTCCACTAGTATATCACCTCCCCTGCGTACACACGCCCTTCACATGGTTACACCAGCAGATGATCAGATTAGTCTCTATGATAATTATACTCTGAGGTATTGTTGTGTACATGGCACCTGCATTGAATGCCACCCGCCCACTATTTGAGTGACACCTGCATTGAGTGACAGCTTGTGCCTACTAGTTGTGCCTTGCTCTTTACCACTCACCACAACCACCCTCCTGCAACATTTTTCAAGTTGACATTTCTTCTCAACCTTCAAAGACTTGCCTTCACTTTGCCTTGTCCTAGCTGCATATGCTTTAGTAGCCCAGCTGTGACTCTCTGTCCAATGGTAGAAGGAAGTATAATGGATTTCTCTACTATTGATCCCCCATTCTTTGTATCTCTTAAACTACTGTGGATGTTTATAACTTCTTATATTTCTGCTATTATTTTCCATCCCTCATGTAGTAACAGCAATTTTATACCTGCTGTTCGCCCAATGAGTGTTTCACTTTTATACTGTTTTTCTGCAATGATCTCTCTCTATCAGTCATGTCCCTCTACTCACTGTACCCACAGTATCGACACTCTGATTGCTTGTATGCTTAGCTAGTGTGTGGTACTGAAATATATCATAGTTGAATAGTAGGAGTGAACATAGTACCTGCTTACTAATGCCACTGTAACTGCCACTGTAACTGCCACCTTATACTACTAACTATTTTACAAACGTCATGTGACTTACTCATGCCATGGAAGGAATGGTGATTAGTCCATTAAAAGATGTTACCTCACTATCTATGTCAATTATAAAAGGAGAAGTGAGAATTAATACTTTGTAGTCCTTTCTATGTCATATAAATTGTTCCAGATACTCCCTAAAAACCTGAATAGGTACTTTGATATTACATGGTCCACAGGCTATAGGCCCCTTCATTGTATTTTAGGGCACACTAACTGCTACTTGATTTACTACTATATGGCATTGTAGTACCGCAGGCATCTATCTGTCACATACCGCATGTGGTATAATAGTGTATATGTATTTGTCTGTATCTGTATGTAGGGAGGCCAACACACTGAGTCATCAGACGCAGCAGACCCCTCAGCCTCCGCACCCACCTGTAGCTAGTAGGAGACTTGTACAACCCCCACCCTTACCACCTAGACAATCTATGCTCAGGCCTCAGGCTGAAGATGGGGACCATGAAGAAGGGGATGATGTAGGTTACACGGTGCATCCATTGAACTTGTTAGCTTGGTAAAACTTGTCAGTTTGGTGTATATCTGTAGGATTTTTCTTAGTAGTCTATTCTCGTGTTAGACTGTGTTATATCCTTTACAGGACACTCTTAAGGCTGGCACTGAACCCCCGACTCAGTCAAATCTTCCTCCCGAACTACCTCCCAAGCAGAATCCTAAACACAATGGGGCACCCGTGGTGCCTGCCCCTAGAGTCAATGGGGTGGTGGGAGATGGAAACCCTGCTCCAGAGGTTCCTCCTAGGCCATCAAGGTGGGGCTCCACTATACTGTCAATGAATAAATGTGCAAGTGCATTTATATTGGTTTGTCCATTACACACTCAGTTTTAACTAGACCAAGCCGTGCTGTTGAATGAATGTAATATATTTACTTGTATGTCCAACAATCACCTTTTGGTGAGGTTTGCACTCGATTATTTTTAAACCTGATTCGTTGGTTATAAAATGGTGGGTAAAGTAATTCCCTAGAGAGGATTGACTAAGGCAGAGGAGAGTCACCTAAAACTATGACTATCTGGAGTAACTGACTTAGAATATACTCTTAGCCTGATATTTGATGTGAGATTATGTTGGGTTTCAGATACATGAAAAAAGATTTGGACAAGAAACCAAGTAAAGGCCTTCCTCCGACACCAGAGGTGCCTGTAAGTGCTGATATAACACACGCTAGTGCTACCTTACAATAGCACACCTACCACACTGCATTATGCTACAATCACGTCATCACCTTGTCTAGTGCGCAATGTTGATCAACAAGCAATTCCGTGTGTCTAGTTTTCACCTAATCAAGGATTTATTAAGTTCACAACTTGATGAAATCTGGATAAGTGTTTACAAATAGCCACAGCTAGTTTTTTCTATAACTGTGTGGACCACTTCTAGGGTCAAATCGAATTTGGTTGGTTTCTGGCTCAAACATTATTTGGCCGTTTTTTCTGTAAACCTAAATCGATTCTAGAGTAATCGTCTTGTCTATTCTATATAATTATATGTTATTTTTCTTTATTCCTCCAGATGGGTGCTTGTTTCTCGAAAGTATTTAATGGTTGTCCTTTACATATCAATGCATCTGCGTCTTGGATAGAACCAGAGTCTAGAGACCAAATTATATTCATCGGTGCGGAGCAGGGTATATACGCCCTCAACCTTAATGAAATGCACGAAGGAATCCTCGAGCTAGTGAGTTTCTACTTGATCGGCAGTGTTATATTAATTGTTTGTTCTTAAATGAGACTGAGGTCTATTATACATGTATATAGACTTAAATCTGAGTAGTGTGTTTAGGATTCTGTATAGTCTTCCTTGGAGCCTTCTTTAACCTTTGCTGAAAAATATCCTTGGTTGTTATCAGGCGCATATTTATATCATGTTATTCATTACATTATTTTAAAGCCGTCTGCAACCTCAGTACATACTGCATGATATACTACATGTACAAAAATATTCAATTGTTAAATCTGAAAATATTGTTTGAGTTTTACAACACATAATACATAATACAATATATAATATTATACGTAAAAGCTTAGGACAAATCCATCTCAAATCACCTCAGCTGTAAATTGTGACCGTCTGTCAGTCAGTAATATCTGTTACTATGCCCCCTGTATCATGTATTCATACTCCCTCTGTATCATGTATTCATACTCCCTCTG
The DNA here is from genome assembly GCA_935421135.1 of Bugulina stolonifera. Lineage (NCBI taxonomy): Eukaryota > Metazoa > Bryozoa > Gymnolaemata > Cheilostomatida > Bugulidae > Bugulina > Bugulina stolonifera. The sequence continues at coordinate 9,006,111 of OW285194.1, forward strand.
TATCATGTATTCATACTCCCTCTTTGTAATGTATTCATACGCCCTCTGTGTAATGTATTCATACGCCCTCTGTGTAATAACACAACAGGTACAACCCAGACGGTGTATCTGGCTACATGTGGTGAAGAATGTACTGATGTCCATATCAGGGAAGAACCAGCATCTCTATAGACATGATCTTAATATGATATACACAAAATCCAAGTCTCACCGTATGTCTATGGCTATTCCAGAGAGATTAGTACCCAAGTATGTTTGTTATATACATGTATGTGTACATGTATATGTACATACACTTACACTTATCATATTGGCGTTATGTTGCATTCTGCATGTGTTATATAACATTGTCTCATTATCATCAATAATGATATTAGGTGTAATATTGTATTATACTAACCTTGATTATGTGGTGCACTTTATCCCATGGCGCATATTATAATCTATATAATAATAATATATTATTATATTACATGTATATTATGCTATGTTGTATTATATTATATACTTTACTTGTAGGAAATTCACGCCCACCACCAAAGTCCCGGAGACTAAGGGTTGTCAATCCTGTGCTATAGTTAGGAACCCATACAATGGATACAAATACTTGGCTACGTGCCAAGTGAATGGTATTATGTTGATGCAGTGGTACGAACCGCTCAACAAGTTCATGCAGCTCAAGGTATAACTACAATGCTTACTCACAGTTGAAATTATCTTACCTTAGTTTGATGTATCTACAACTGTATATTTTATTATTAGTAAAAGTGTGGACGTAGTTGAATCAATTAGTCTAGACTGCAGTTGCAGTCGTATCTCTTGTTGTATGACCCAATCAATTTATTGCAGGGAAATTTGTTTTCACCCTTTCGTAGATCCCTGTCATGACGACAGTCTCAATTCCACACTTCACTCTCTATGGCAGCACATATTACCTATCACCATGGTAACATCTGTCTGTTATCGGTGGAAATCAAATCTGCGGCTGCTAATGAATAAGACTTTGTAAACAGTTGGTTCACTGCGTACTGTTATGTTGTATAGCTGATTCACTGCGTTCTGTTATGTTGTATAGCTGTTTGAAGTCCCAGTGCCAAGTCCGCTGCCATGCTTTGAGTTATTTGTCACGCCTGATGAAGAATACCCCCATGTCTGTGTTGGGGTGAGCCCCGGGTAAGTGTTTATTACCACCGTGTCTTTGTTGGGGTGAACCCCAGCTAAGCGTACCTTACACTGAATACATATGTGTAGGTAGTGCACTGTCCACTTTAGCTAAAATTTAATAGCAACTGGGAGTTGTCATCACTTTGGTTTTTCCCCTTCTTATAAGGCGTGGTCACTTAGCATTATTTTCATCTGTTACATCATTGTATATAATTTAAGTTATTTTTTGTTGACACAATTACCAGTAGCATGTTCAGGTCCCATAATCAATGACCAACATACCTCCCCATCCTTTTGGGCCGGGATCAGGGGAGGTGAATATTCAGTCACTACTTGACTATGTCACCTTTTCAGCTAATTGATATTGTAGTTGTCTTCCCTTTTACAGGCAGGATGGAAATGCCGTCAAGTTTGATACGATTAACCTAAACTCATCTGTCCAATGGTTCACAGCCGAGGATTATTCAAGTGAGTCATATATCTGCCCTCTCATTCGTTGGTACTATTTATCTGGCCTCTCATTCGTTGGTGGTATTTATCTGGCCTATCATTCGTTGGTGGTATTTCTCTGGCCTCTCATTCGTTGGTAATATTTATATGGCCTCTCCTGCAATGAACTATTGATGCGTGCTATTTTATGTGTCATATGTTTGGTTTCCCTACCTCTGCTACGCTAGATATTTTAGCATTCCATTTTAATGTGTATTCTTATATTGCCAGACCACAAATACCTGGAGACAACAAATGTCACTCAGCTAGAAAAAGACACGGTCCTCGTTTGTTATGATAGTAAGTTCTCAATATTAGACATCGTACTATATCTAGCCCTATTTACTGCTAGCATATACAAAGAATTCTATTTGCTTTCTAGTCACTTTTTATAATTTTGCAAATCAGAATTTATTTTTTGAGATAGTCCCTCAGTTATTCTCATTTTGTTTCTACAATGCTTGCAGTTTTACCCCACTCAGAGTTTATGTTGAACTAACAGGCTTGACTCTCATAGAAAGATATTAGGCTTATTCGGAAACTGTACTAGTTCATATGGCACTGGTCTAACTATCCGAATACAACTTGAGCGTTCAGGCGTGACTAGTGCTTGCTCTGAAGGGAAATCCCCTCGCTAAGTGAATATACTTTATATTATTATTGCCAGGCACGCCTTGCCTTGCGTTATAGCTAGCGCTATATTATTGAATAAAATATATTGTTATTGCCGCAGATTGCTATTTATAAGCTTGCACGGTGCAATATCCGAATACGCCTATTGAATATGTGTTATTGGGTTATTATTAATGAGAATGGTAGATAAATATGATTTATTTTTAAAGTTTTGAACTACAAGTCAATCTCTGCTCTCTGCATTCATTATTCATTATTATTTGGTTCAAATTCTCTATCTCCTTTGCTAAGACGTCTACTGGAACTTTATATTGTATTCTATTTGTAGAATGTGTGAAAGTGGTCAGTAGAAATGGTAGGCTCAAATCTAGCAGTAAACAAGCATCTCAACTCCACTTTCATTTCCCCATACAGGCTCTTGGTAGGTGCCGTCTCTCTTCCCATTTCACTAAGGCTGTTTACTTTACACTGTACTAAGGCTATGCTTTGACTGTACTAAGACAATGTTTATGTTGCACTGCCGATGTACAAGATACATTGCATAAACATAATGAATCTCGGGGGTTACCTGTCCTTCCTACTCAAATGTAAACAAAGTCCTTATACTATTGGTTATAATATGAAATTGTCTTCTCCCAACCTGGATTGGGAGAAGACAACTTTAAATTACAACCAGTAGCATAAGAGAGTCCATGATAGTACATGTATAATTATGGCTCCCGTGTAGCAGTGGGTTCTATTATACATGTTTATGCACCAGTATAAGTTTACACACATTTAGTATACATTTCGGTTAGTAGTTGTCCTCCCTCTGTTATAGTATGCCTCAAAGACAGTGTGCTTGCTTTCCATGAACATGGGATGCAGGGGAAGAGTTTTAAACAGAACAATAAAGTGACACAGGAGATTTTAGACGGGCAGAGAACATATAAACTAGTGGGTGCTGACAGGTACGTTGTGGCAGTTGATAATACCTCTTTTTATACCTCTTGTTATCAGATGTATATTATGGGTTATTGACAAATTCACCAAAACCAATCAGAAAGCTGAATAGCTTGTTGGATAGTGCTTAGTTAGAGCTATCCAATCAGATCTGCTAGTACAAGGACAGTTGACATCGTCTGTTACAAATTGATCAAAAACAATGGCAGCGATGTTATCTATGGAACCCGATGTTATCTATGGAACCCGCCAGATGAACCTGCTGCAGGAACAGTACTGAAATCTCTCATATTTATAACTATCCTCAGTTTTGATATGGGAGTTATCTGCCCATGTATACATGCTGTATCACTACTGTATACATTCAATGTAGGAGTTATCTGCCCATGTATACATGCTGTGTCACTGCTGTATATACTTCAGGGTGGTACTGATTGAGAGCCGACCAAGTGAAAGTCCAGAATCTTCAGCTAATCTTTATATATTAGCTGGCCATGAAAATACCTACTAGACTTGGACTAAAGACTAGAATATGTATACAGAGAGGTGAGGACACTGGACAGTGTGTATGAACTAGAGCTATAGCCTGATAAACTGACCTGTCCCTCTGTCTCAACTTTATCTGCTGGGACCAAGTATCTCAGCAAGTTGACTAAAAGAAAATGCTGGAGGTAGCTCATAGGTTATTAGGTCAACAGCAGTACTTAGATACTGGCTCCGACCATATTCTTCAAGCTCTGGTGGTATTATTATGTACACCCACAAGCTCCGCCTACTCTGGAGGTAATGTGTACACCCACAAGCTCCGGCGGTAATATGTGTATACCCACAAGCTCCGCCCACTCTGGAGGTAATGTGTGTACACCCACAAGCTCCGCCTACTCTGAAGGTAATGTGTGTACGCCCACAAGCTACTCAGAATGTGGGAATATTGAATGCTGACAAACGGATATTCAGACCAAGCCTCACTCTAGTAATATATTATAATTATGTTTCTCCTTAGTGTTTTTGATTAAATTTGTTATTTCTTGTTATACATACTATTTAATTGTTAACAATCATCATTTATTTAGACTACCTGCTCTAGTTTTCTCCCTGACTAGCTACTCGACTTCAAACCCTCACTTGAACCCCAGTATGTGCCGCTGTTATGAATAATACTGCTTATTAACCCTATTTATTTATTATACTCTAGTTGTCTAGCCTGATTTCCTACTGAGTGTACAGCCTTAGATTCTACACCTTGCTGTTATCGTAGGACTTAGCCTCTCTGTATTCTATTTTGAATCTTTCATAGAGAGCAGATAACTCATTAAAAACTATTAGATAAAATAAACGAGTTCTTTTATATGTTTGTATTTAAAATGAGCCTTTTTTATGATAGAGTTTAAATATTATAGTAGAGATAAAACCTTGTAGATTATGTCATGTGTGAATCTTTGATCATATCATCATACATTTAACAACTAACTGCTTCCAGCCGCTGATATGTGTAAAAGCCATTTCAATATTATTCTTATAAACAGAGTAAAATGAGAACTAAGTTACATTTACCACTAAAATAATATAATATATAAACTTTTCTGAGTTTTCCCTCCTTTTTCTGTATTTGCTAAATATTTTTATTACTGTATAACTAGTGCAATGATGTAAATAAATTTCAGAGTTGAAAATTGAAGCAAATTGATTTTATTTACTGCATTCTGTTTCATATTTGTTTGTTTTTCAAAGACTAGCATATGGAAGGAAATATAGGGCTAAACATGCAGTAACTCCAGCTAATGAATACACATTGTAACAGTAGAGCGTAAAACGTGAGTACACATAGCCCTCCTGGTTGTACATGTACATGTGTTGTTGTAAAATCCTGATATCCTGTAGGCCTACATGTACATGTACATGTAATATATACAGGCATTCCAAGCTTGCTTATTTAGTAGTTATATTCCAGATTTTGAAACCAAACTAAAAACTCATTATTTGCTCCAGATATGCTGACAATTAATAGTTTTACCGTGAATAGGATCATTCTACTTGACTTCAGTTACATCTGTCGTGAATGTAATTATTGGAAGTGCCGTGTAGAGGACATCTGCAAGCAGCCAGACAGCTTTAGCATTATATTATAGTCTCGGAGCTGTTTTCCATCTCATAAACCGATATGCGACTGAAATATGCGGAGGGAAGTCAATGAATCTGCTGCTGAGCCTTCACTCCCTCTCGTCTTGTGTGTGCATTATACGGCCTAGCTGGACACAACAATATGCATCTCCATGTATATTAGAATCTCAACAAAGATGTACACTACATTCAGTTTGTCAGCACGCTTACCAAGTCTTCCTGATTCCGCAGGAGACCCCTGATTTTCAACTCAATATCTGGTACCCCACACAAAATGGACACTCCTACCCAAATGCTGAATCTCCCTGATTTTCATCAGTGGGACTTGGCAAGCCCACTTGTCATTGTCTCAGTACTAAGTCGATACACTGCAATAGATACATTATAGATTATAGATAAAATGTACATGTAGTTATTGCTGGATATATAGATGTATGTCACATATTACTTGTATATACTTGTGATAATATGGGTTATGATTCTGTGAGCGGTACTTGATCATAGGTTGGATATTTGACTATAACTTTTTTATCTATAGTTTTATATGACGGGTAGAGCCCAATACCGCCCGTCCTTTTGTTTTGTCCTTTACTGTAGCCGTCCCAGTGGTTCCCAGCTATACCAACTATATCTCCTACCTCAATGGCTATTTCCTCTACAAGGTTAAATAAAGTTTAATAGCATACAGGTGAGAAACGACCATATAAGGGAAGATAGTCCACTCAATACAAACATCGGAGACAAACATAAAAGACAATTAAACTACAATGTAGTACCAGGTATGGCAATTACAAAGCCAGCGTAATGTTCTTTACTTGATACCAAACTATCTGTTAGGTGCAGTAGTAGAAAAATTTAGACAGCTTTAGTTCCTTGCTTGTGGTTGGGGTTTGGGGTAAAGGCAGTCAACCAATAAAATATAAAGAAGACAACTTCTCCTGCTTCGGTTTTGATGAAGAACGACGGCTATCTCAAATTTCTCCATTTCTGCACCTAACTCACAACTATATTCTAGTTTCTCACAGTCACATTTTGGTAAGTACATGTAGTTCTTAACCAATGGCAAACAAGAATGCTCTGCTGTCTTATTGGTTAATTAGAAGTGAGGTATGATAACTCTTAATTTATCACAAGATTCCAAGGCTAAACCCATGTACAGAGGCTTCACGACAACGTTGGAATTATCCCCTCCTTTATTGTTTTATGTATTGGATGTGAAAGTTTGTATATAGTGGTTGAAGACGCAATGGCAATACTCTGATATTCTGTAATAATTAATACTGTAATGCAGCACTGACCTCTGTTTTCAGGAGAATGTTTATATATAGCTATCTCCTCGTGCCCCGATTGAGGTCCAAAGTAGTAAATATCATCTAGGGAGTGGAACCAGCGGGCAGCATCTGGGTGTAACGTCTGCATAATCTCATAGGCTAGTCTACACACCTGCAGTAGGAACATCAGCCTTAAGCATTATGCTCATGATAGTGACACAGTTGTAGTAGTCATACTAGTAGTTGTATTAGTAATAGTAGTAGTGGTAGCAGTCGTATTAGTAGTAGTAGTAGTAGTGGTAGTGGTAGTGGTAGTGGTAGTGGTAGTGGTAGTGGTAGTGGTAGTGGTAGTGGTAGTGGTAGTGGTAGTGGTAGTGGTAGTGGTAGTGGTAGTGGTAGTGGTAGTGGTAGTGGTAGTGGTAGTGGTAGTGGTAGTGGCAGTAGGAGTAGCAGTAGTAGTAGCAGTAAGAGTAGCAGTAGGAGTAGCAGTAGGAGTAGCAGTAGGAGTAGCAGTAGTAGTAGCAGCCATATTTGGAGTCACAGACATTGTAGATCCATTCCCCTCAACTTAGGACTTCCTTTTCAGGAGTAATCCCCACAACAAATCTAACATCATTACTGTTACCAGTTCAAAAACAATCAAAACCGATATTACATACATGCACATGTATGATGTTAAAAAACAAATCCTTGTTTTGAATCCATAGGTAAACAACTGATATTGAATATTATGGGCTGACTGGCATATCAATTCGTGAAGACAACTTCAAAAAACTGAATGGTGATTCAATTGGAATCACATGATTGTAAACATCTGCTAGAAACTAACACCAACCAATACCTAGTATCGTACTAAGTTGAATCATGAGCAGTGGTAAAGAAGATCTGACGTCACAGACCTGTGAAGAGAAGGTGCAGACGATGTAGTCTGTTAGAGAGAGCATGTGTATGTCTATTATAACACCACGTAGCGAGTTTTCTGTATACCTGCTACCAAGTCCTGCTGATTCAGAAATAGATGTGTCACCTAGGAATTCATAATTAGGGTACCTGAAATGAGAGATATTACTTGATAGAGGGAATAACTCTAGTGTTACAGCAATATCCACAATCAGAAATCAAAGGCACAACTTCTTTACAATTAAGATCTAGCTTTTTCTAAGAAAATCCGATCTCTGTAAATCATCAGCTTCCCTTAGCATATAATTTAGTTGTTGTTTGAAAAGTGAATGGCTGACGTAATCTTTAAGTTCCAAACTATCATAATTCACAACTAATTTCGCTATAGGTAACCAGCTGGCTGGTTCGTAGCTGCTTGTCTGGTAGGCAATATGGTAGTAATAATTATTAGTAATGGTAAATAGATGACACCAAAGTATAGACCATGTTGTACAATGTAACATATATATACACGTATATATAGATATATTTATAGATATAGATCTGCATGTAGATGTAGACGTAGACATAGACGTAGATATAGATAAATAACCTAGTTAGAGTAGACTACAATTATATCTACCATTTAGTAAGCCGTTACACAGTCATACTTTTTCTTCGCATCAGGTAGCACACTGGCAAGTAGTATAGTCAGTGCACTTCTAGACAGACACGCACTCATTGACCCCTGTTTTCAACCAATCACAAGCCGGTATTTCCGATTTCAACCAATCACAGAAGAGCACAAAAATTTTGCACACGACCTTGCCAAGGTCACCCCAAAATCCCCCCTTCTGATTGGTCGAAAAAACATTTGCACACTTGACCCCGAACCCGGCCACGACCCCTTCCCTCCCTCCTTCCCGCCCTCCTCCCCCTCCCCCACCTCCCACTCCTCCCCCACTCCCCGCCACCGCCCTCGTCCCGTCCGCGCCACCGCCGTCGCCGCCGCCGCCACCGCCGCCCTCACAGCCGCCGTCGCCGCCGCCACCACCGCCCTCACAGCCGCCGCCGCCACCGCCGCCACCGCCGCCACAACCGCCGCCGCCGCCACCGCCGCCACCGCCGCCACCACCACCGCCGCCGCCGCCGCCACCGCCGCCGCCGCCATCACCGTCATCACCGCCACCCCTCCTCCGCCGCCGCCCACCCTCCCCCCCCGCAACCCCCACTCACCCGAACGACCGATCGTTTGAGGCGGTCAAGCCGCGTCCGCCCACGTTGCGTGCGGCGCCGACCGTACACGTGGAGGCGACGCCGGTGCCCCGTATCCACCGGGCCAAGCGACTAGGCAGCGGCCCGCCACTTCTCCCGAGCCCTCCACTCGAAAAGCTTGTGATCTAAACGAGCGAATTCGGCCGCGCTTCGCCTGTGTTAAAACACAATTGAAAGAATAAAAGACACATATTTAAAAGAGTATGTCATATCTATTATTAGCAAGAAAGTCTGTGTGCATGTGTTAAGACAGTGTATATTATACATTAGATAAACTTTTCACAATAGTAGCAATAGAATAAATAAAAGGTTGTGTGCATGTGTTAAGTCAGCATTATGTAATATATTAAATAAACTTTTCACAATAGTAGCAATAGAATAAATAAAAGAGGAGTTTAGGTACTTATTACTCATCTTCATCAGAAGTCGTAGGAGCTATAATGTTTACGACTTCGGTCTCAGCATACTCTAATTGATATGCTCCAGCTCCAAACTCTTGACACAGTCTTACCTACAAGATGATTTTAGTTTTTTACTCAGACGAATATCACTCAAGGTGGGCAAAGCAAGAAACCTATACTTCTTTATGTTGTTGGTCCCTTACCATATCTGCTGATTTGTAGAGGTGAGCTAGTTGTTGAGGGGTTTCACTTTTGTAGTTACGAACTTCAGAATCAGCTCCCAATCTTAGACATGTATGTAGACATTCGTAGTCTTCATTCTCTATGGCAATGTGAGATGGGGCGTATCCATCTCCCATTCGCTATAATATCAAACAAGAGAATAGAATTAAACTCCCCATCTAACTTATCAATTCGATCTACTCTACTTTTATTCCACTGTAATGTATTCACTTACCCTCATATCTAAGTCAGCCCGAGTATTTTTTTTTAGTACCTTTAGTGCCTCTCTATGCTTGCTGCTATGCGCTGTTTCAACAATGAGGTGGACTACACTCCTTCCATCATGATTGTAGCTCTGTACATTGTCTTGGGGAAGTGATTTGTAAGGAACTCTGAAGTATGGATGCTTTACTTCTGCTCTGGTCAAACTTGTGGTTAGAGCATGAATAACCTTAGCTCTACCCAGACGTGCAGCAATGTGAAGGGGGGTGTCACCTTCCAAATAAACATTAGCAATATAGATAAGAACCGAATTGTTACAAGTTTTGCAACACTTTATTTTTTAACAAGCAATGCATGCAAACATTGGTGCTATAAAACACTAACCCCAAGCATCGGCTATTGCTCCATCCGCTCCCCTTGTGATGATGAGGCGAATTAGTGAATCCGAACAATAAGACTGTACAGTTAGGTGAAGTAACGTCTGCCGATTCGCATTCTTTGTATTCAGTTGTTTGTGACTCCTCGCAACAAATACCGCGAGTGCAACGGCTCTCTCATCTCTATCTCGGGCTGCTTCTAGTACCTCACTACATCATTTAGCATGATATTTGTTTTTCACATAGTTGAGAGGTAGTTATATGGGAAATTTGTCTATCATATGTTATTTTGATCATAAAAGACAATACTAAACAAAAAAAAAAAAAAAAAAAAAAATAGTTGGAAGTATGTATAACTTACAACTCTTCATCCTTTCCATCTTGCTCCCAAAAGATAGAACGAGTTTCTTCTAGTAACTGTGTGCTAAGCTTATTACGAATATCGGTTAAAGGATCCCATTTCTGCCAGTCTAGAGGTAAGCTTTTTTGGAGAAAGAGCTCAGACACCCCCTCAAATAAGTCTTTATTCTCATACTTGCTTTGTTCTGTACATCTTTCCACTGTTACCTTCATCAGCTCTTGGTTTATAGGAGTCATTAGCTTGTTGCTATACTCGCTTGATCCATATCCACTTTCCATGCTATTTGTGTGCTAACCTTCTTTAATTTCTATTAAGAACAGACTGGAGCTAGAAAGAGTTAACTAAACTACTGTTTCCACCTCTCTTTATATAGTGAATAAAAAGATACAAATAAAGCTGATTGGCTAACAGCATATACATTGGAGTGCATTGGAAACACATCAGAGTGCATCGAATCACATCGGGAAAGATCGAAAACACATAGGGAAACATCGAAACACATCGGGAAAGGTCGAAAACACATCGGGGGAGGTCGAAAACACATCGGGACACATCGAATCACATCGGGGGAGGTCGAAAACACATCGGGACACATCGAATCACATCGGGGGAGGTCGAAAACACATCGGGACACATCGAATCACATCGGGGGAGGTCGAAAACACATCGGGACACATCGAATCACATCGGGGGAGGTCGAAAACACATCGGGGGAGGTCGAAAACACATCGAATCACATCGGGGAGGTCGAAAACACATCGGGGGAGGTCGAAAACACATCGGGACACATCGAATCACATCGGGGGAGGTCGAAAACACATCGGGTCACATCGAATCACATCGGGGGAGGTCGAAAACACATCGAATCACATCGAGGGAGGTCGAAAACACATCGGGGGAGGTCGAAAACACATCGAATCACATCGGGGGGAGGTCGAAAACACATCGGGACACATCGAATCACATCGGGGGAGGTCGAAAACACATCGAATCACATCGGGGGAGGTCGAAAACACATCGGGGGAGGTGGAAAACACATCGAATCACATCGGGGGAGGTCGAAAACACATCGGGGGAGATCGAAAACACATCGAATCACATCGGGGGAGGTCGAAAACACATCGGGGGAGGTCGAAAACACATCGGGACACATCGAATCACATCGGGGGAGGTCGAAAACACATCGGGTCACATCGAATCACATCGGGGGAGGTCGAAAACACATCGAATCACATCGGGGGAGGTCGAAAACACATCGGGACACATCGAATCACATCGGGGGAGGTCGAAAACACATCGAATCACATCGGGGGAGGTCGAAAACACATCGGGGGAGGTCGAAAACACATCGAATCACATCGGGGGAGGTCGAAAACACATCGGGGGAGGTCGAAAACACATCGGGACACATCGAATCACATCGGGGGAGGTCGAAAACACATCGAATCACATCGGGGGAGGTCGAAAACACATCGGGGGAGGTCGAAAACACATCGAATCACATCGGGGGAGGTCGAAAACACATCGGGGGAGGTCGAAAACACATCGGGACACATCGAATCACATCGGGGGAGGTCGAAAACACATCGGATCACATCGAATCACATCGGGGGAGGTCGAAAACACATCGAATCACATCGAGGGAGGTCGAAAACACATCGGGGGAGGTCGAAAACACATCGAATCACATCGGGGGAGGTCGAAAACACATCGGGACACATCGAATCACATCGGGGGAGGTCAAAAACACATCGGGTTACATCGGGGAAGGTCAAAAACACATCGAGACACATCGAATCACATCGGGGGAGGTCGAAAACACATCGGGGGAGGTAAAAAACACATCGGGTTACATCGGGTTACATCGGGTTACATCGGGTTACATCGGGTCACATCGGGGAAGGTCGAAAACACATCGGGACACATCGAATCACATCGGGGGAGGTCGAAAACACATCGAGACACATCGAATCACATCGGGGGAGGTCGAAAACACATCGGGGGAGGTCGAAAACACATCGGGTTACATCGGGTTACATCGGGTTACATCGGGTTACATCGGGTTACATCGGGTTACATCGGGTTACATCGGGTTACATCGAATCACATCGGGATGCAATAAATCAGACTAAAAAAAGGCAAATCACTTCTGATTGGACAGAGATTTCCATAAAAGCAAGCGTGAGAGAGGATTTTTATCATTACCACTCAACCACCTAGTAAAGACTTGCAACTCTGTGGATATTTACTAATTTCTCTGAATAAACATCACTCAACAATTAATATGGTGAGTAAACTTATTTTAATATGTATTTTAGTATGAATTTACTCATTTGAGTTAACATTGGGACTAATTCTATTTTAGTAGTGATATAATACTCCCTTGGTATGACCAGAGCTTAGAAACTTTGTAAGCTTATGTATTAAACTGTTTTGATTCTCAACATGAGAGCAAGTATGTAGAGATCTGATCTGTCTATACTACAATTTGTGTGACCGGAGCTTAGAAGCTTTATATGTTGTGAGATTTGTTTTCAATATGAGTAGTTATACCACTAGTAGTGTAATAAGTATCAAAACAGTTTATTACCACTTGTACTGGCTATACTAGTACATCCTAGCTATTTTAATATGTATTTTAATATGATCTTACTCATTTGAGTTAACATTGGGGCTAATTATATTTTAGTAGTGGTATAATTCTCCTTTGGTATGTCCAGGGCTTAAAAACGTTGTAAGCTTATATATTAAACTGTTTTGATTCTCAACATGAGAGCGTGTATGTAGAGATCTGCTCTGTCTATACTACAATCAGTGTGACCAGAGCTTAGAAACTTTATTATAAGTGGTTATACCACTGTAGTGTTTCTTTCTTTAGTAACTATGTTGCATTAGTAGTTCCATCTACTTGACTCATGCTTTGGTATATGTTTATTACTCTACATATACTTACAGGCTTCTACATCTAAATATCAAAGAAAGAAATATATAAGAAAAATTAAAACATCAAAGAAAGGTATGAAGTATATGATTACGTACGATTCAGAAGACAGAAGACGAATCTCGAGGAAAAGAATCCCATCTCCAGAAATGGTTAGTCTATTATCTTATTTGTTCACACATGCATTACACCTTCAATCCACTATGGTGTTGGGTTTCTAAGATGTCAAAGGAGATTACTGACATTTCTTCAGAAGTACATGTTAGTTACACATAATGATGATGTACTTTTTTATACTATAAGCCTCTTACCATGTCTAGAATGTCAAAAGAGACTACTTCCTTTTTAAAACCAGATGTTAATTAGCCATAGTATGATTTTCTCTAATTCTATAAGTATTGCACTTTCTTTCTTATGTATTATTTTTATCAATAAGACACTTTTTTTTTTCTTTTCTTATGTGAAAAAATATAACATAAATTACAACTGGTTTTCTTATGTTAATGATGTATTTCTCTTTATGTGAGTAAATAGACAGGCTTTAGTAGACTTGCTTAGTACTTAGAGTGCTAGTTTTTTCATCAAATTCCTCAAAAATCATATATTACAAATAACTATGTTAATGTAGTTTGTTAATTAGTCTCTGCACATTTTATTTACATTATAGAATGAAAAAGAAACAGAACTAGGGGAAGAAGAAATTGCGTTATTTGAAAAATGTGGGGGAGTAGATGGGTTCGAGATAGGTAAGAATGATCTAGTATCTATTTGTATATTTAGAATCTTTTTTTTTTTTTTTTTTTTTTTTATTATTTACAAGTAAGTCATATGTTCTCTCTCACTTATTCTTGTTATTTTCTTTCTTTTTTAGGACTCAGAGCAAAGTCGATATGTAAGGGGGGTCTAAGATTCTATGTCTTTGTTAGTGATGAGACAAAAAGAAGACTGGAGATGTCACTAACAAAGCCATTTGAATCGGACGACCCCTGCTTTTTATGCAATAAGAATGTTGGGCACCGACGAAGTGTCCACATTCAACAACATTTTTTGCTCCGAATCTGTTTTTGCTATCACATAACAGTAGATGATGAGGGGATGAATAGACACTACAACTTTCCATCTAATCATCATATTGATGGAAAGCCCTGTCACCGACACATCTCATTCAACACACGCTTTCTAACCGATATCTATTCATTAAAAAAGACCATATCCTTTTTGCAAAGGGTCACTGGTCACTCTCCACCTTCCAAAATACTCATCCCTGCATACACTCCAACAACTGTTGGTGGGGTAGTATACCCTCCCTTCTTTAAGGGGATGTCTACTACTCCATTCTCTTTAAAGTCTGGGGTGTGCTCTTCACAATTTCCTCTCCCTTCTCACCATCATTTTGATTCAGATGCTTCTTCCATCAGTAACTCTCTTACTAATGGAGACATTACCATCTCTACTTCTTCTCTTACAACTACTACTATTACTACTACTCCTTCTACTACTTCTTTTCCTCCACTCTTTTCTTCACATTCACCCTCTCATTCTCCTGAAAGATCTGTAAAGTCTGGGGTGTGCTCTTCACAATTTCCTCTCCCTTCTCACCATCATTTTGATTCAGATGCTTCTTCCATCAGTAACTCTCTTACTAATGGAGACATTACCACCTCTACTTCTTCTCTTACAACTACTACTATTACTACTACCATTACTACCACTCCTTCTACTGCTTCTTTTCCCCCACTCTTTTCTTCACATTCACCCTCTCATTCTCCTGAAAGATCTGATGATACAGTTACCACTGTTTCGATACCTACTTCTACTCCCACCTCTTCACCTGCTCCACTCTTTTTCTTAGATTCACCCTCTTTTTCTCTTGGAAGATCTAATAATACAATTACTAGTCTTTCAATACCTACTTTTATTACTACTTCTACTACTACCACTTCTTCCTTTTCTTTAGCTTCACCCTCTCTTTCTTTTGGAAGAGAGCTACTTAGCTTGCAATCTCCTTCTTGTTCGTCTGAACTCAATCTTAATACCCCCACCACTATTACCCCCATAGAAGAGGAGACTGTCAGTGAACTAGTTGATCGAAGCAGACTCCCCCCATCTTTTTTCTCTGGAGCAGTTGAGTATTACCGCTCTGCCATTTTTCATCTCAAGAAGAATGGGTATCACAGAGAGGTAATAGCACAAGCTGAAGCTTACCTTCGAGTCAGTGAAGAAAAGCTCTAATCATCTTTCTTTAGTTTTTTTCTTTTTTCTCCCACTCTCTTTCTCCCACTCTCTCTCTATAGTGTCTCATTCCCTCTGCATTTACTTTTATGTGATAGCAAATCAGTGAGGATTTTTTAAAATTATTTTTTTTTTTTAAATTATTATATAATGGTATTCTAACACTTATACACATCCTTTTATACATTCTATTGCTACTATTGTAAAAAGTTTATTTAATGTATTATATGTGCTGACTTAACACATGCACACAGCTGTCTCTTGCTATAATAGCTATGACATACTCCTTTACATATGTGTCTTTTATTCTTTCAATTGTGTTTAAATCATATTATAATGATATTTCAACATGTGTACACAATCTTTATTCATTCTATTGCTACTATTGTGAAAAGTTTATTTAATGTATTATATATGCTGCCCTTAACACATGTACACAGACTTTTCTTGCTAACAATAGCTATGACATACTCCTTTACATATGTAGCTTTTTTTATTCATTCTATTGCTAGTGTTGTAAAAAGTGTATTTAATGTATTACATAATGCTAACTTAACACATACACTCAATCTTTTATTTATTCTATTGCTACTATTGTGAAAAGTTTATTTAATATATTACATAATGCTGACTTAACACATGCACACAACCTTTTATTTATTCTATTGCTACTATTGTGAAAAGTTTATCTAATGTATAATATACACTGTCTTAACACATGCACACAGACTTCCTTGCTAATAACAGATATGACATACTCTTTTAAATATGTGTTTTAACACGTGTACACAATCTTTTATTCATTCTATTGTCACCATTGCGAAAAGTTTATTTAATGTATTATATATGCTGACTTAACACATGCACACGGTTCTTTGTTGTCAATACAATGTATATCATAGAAACAACCCTTCTTCCCATCAGTATATTTATAGCCAAGACTTTACACATTTCTTTATTAACAATGCAATGCGCATCATAAACCAAACCTTCCGTAGTACTTCTTCTTATCGCTGAAACCAAGCCTTCCGTAGTACTTCTTCTTATCGCTAATGAGAGCCGTAGGCGAAGCGCGGCCGAATTCGCTCGTTTAGATCACAAGCTTTTCGAGTGGAGGGCTCGGGAGAAGCGGCGGGCCGCTGCCTAGTCGCTTGGCCCGGTGGATACGGGGCACCGGCGTCGCCTCCACGTGTACGGTCGGCGCCGCACGCAACGTGGGCGGACGCGGCTTGACCGCCTCAAACGATCGGTCGTTCGGGTGAGTGGGGGTTGCGGGGGGAGGGTGGGCGGCGGCGGAGGAGGGGTGGCGGTGATGACGGTGATGGCGGCGGCGGCGGTGGCGGCGGTGGCGGCGGCGGCGGCGGTGGTGGTGGCGGCGGTGGCGGCGGTGGCGGCGGCGGCGGTTGTGGCGGCGGCTGTGAGGGCGGTGGTGGCGGCGGCGACGGCGGCTGTGAGGGCGGCGGTGGCGGCGGCGGCGACGGCGGTGGCGCGGACGGGACGAGGGCGGTGGCGGGGAGTGGGGGAGGAGTGGGAGGTGGGGGAGGGGGAGGAGGGCGGGAAGGAGGGAGGGAAGGGGTCGTGGCCGGGTTCGGGGTCAAGTGTGCAAATGTTTTTTCGACCAATCAGAAGGGGGGATTTTGGGGTGACCTTGGCAAGGTCGTGTGCAAAATTTTTGTGCTCTTCTGTGATTGGTTGAAATCGGAAATACCGGCTTGTGATTGGTTGAAAACAGGGGTCAATGAGTGCGTGTCTGTCTAGAAGTGCACTGACTATACTACTCTGGCATCATCAGAAGCTATGTATACTCGTCTCTTGTCTATTTTATTCTCTAGTCTCTCCTGCTGAAGGAACCACTCCTCCACATGTTCCATGTACTCTTCTATACCATGGAAAGCCGCCTCAGTACCAACCTTGTCTGTCCGTCTCACATGGACCCTGAAGTATACAGCATCAGTGACCTCTGGCACCTCACCAACCAATAGTATGACAGCTCACCAACCAATAGCGTAACAGTTAACATATCACCAGCCAATAGTATAACAGCTAGCACACCATAAACCAATAGTATAACAGCTAATATACCATCAACCATTAGTGTTGTGGATGTGTCCCAAACGGCCCAAGGTTTGTACACAAGCCACCGACAACTTATCAAGCAATGTAGAATGGCTACCTAGCCTCACTGGTCCATGGGCCTAAACGGTCTCAAGCTTGTAGTTATTCCTAACTAGTTATTGCGCCAGCACAACTCCAGAAATATAAGTATAAGGTATAAGTATATTTAAATGATCCTCACAGCTTGAAAGTAGCCTATAATAATGACTGCACTGTATAACAATATTCCAATCTCTTTCATAGGAAAAGAGAGCAAAGAAGGCGTTCAGTTACTTCCAGCAGGCTCCGGACGACTACTACTAACCTGTTAAAGAAATGGGCAACCCATGCTAAGAGCCGTCTTCTATGATATAATTACATGTGCAAACGGCATTACTGTAATTGCTTATAATTATGTACAATACAAACGTTACTAATACAAAACGGCCTTTTAATATAACATAATAAAGTGACGATCTTAAGGGTCGTTGAGCAATGAGCACATAAACGGACCGGAGGTCACCCATTACAATAGTACAACAGCCAACACACCATCAACCAATAGCATAACAGCCAACACACCATCAACCAATAGTAGAACAGTCAAGATGCCATCTACCGCTATCAACTAATAGCACAACAACAAACGTATCATCAACCAATAGCGTAACAGTTAACATAACAAGAACCAATGTTTAACAGCTCACATACCCCCAATCAGCAGTATGCATAATATAGCAGTTAATATACCATCCAATAGTATGACAGTTAACATAATCCTCAACCACTACCATAGCAGTTAATATATTATATTACTAGCCAATAGAAACACCATGTCACTCACCCTACTATAGGATTCTTGAAGTTCATTTTCTCCTTCACAGAGTTGAGATCCTTCTCAAGGTGAGGCTGAAGTCGCATCATATATTTAGCAAACTGGGCTATAAACCAGGCGGATGGGTCTCCGTGCAGTTTCCTGTAAAGGCATAATTACCATATTATGTTTATATTAAATGCAGATATACATCTAATAGTATCATATTGTATTCTACCGACATAAACATAACCTCCCAAACAGACAGACTATGCAAAGGACTATATATTGATGCAACAGGAAAGATAGGATAATCATATACCTACAGGAAAATTGCTCAAAGTTTCTCAAATGACTTTGTGTAATAGTGTGGTGAAACAGCCTGCCTGGACATAGATTGAGTTCTAACGCTTTATGTACATTGACATTGTATACTTATCCATATTATCCATATTATCCATTCATGCATATTGTCTTACCTTACACAATTATTATACATGCATACTTATACTATCGTGTGCTTTATATTGTTATCTACCAATCTGACTATTGGAATTACAACTTGGTTTTTCCCACATATCGTTAGCAATTATCTTCTCTTATCTGATTATATTAAACAGAGTCTTTTACCATGTACTTTTTAAGGCCGATATCTTGGAATAGGCTCATACTTATATACTCTGCATTTCGGACTATTGTAAGGACTTTTTGTGCCAAGGCCGACCCTTTTTGTGGCCGACCTCGGGCGGAACCATCCATGTTGTTGCATCAGTTCCGGACCCGATACCTTATCGGCCTCTTTTTGACGGAAGTAGATTTAGTATATAAGGTAGCACATTTTCTGTATGAAATCAGTTGTTGATTGCGCTCTAATAAAGCAACATCTCCTAACTCAAACCTATAGAGGCTTTCTCTTGTAGGCGGGTAACTCCACCGGCGGATTCATAGATCCATACGGCTCGAGTTCATCCCCATCCTCGTTTAAGCATATCTCTACACCACTTCTACGACTTAGGTCGATCCTGGATTCTATATGAATCCAGCGTCGGGCTTAAGATCCTAGAATACCAGATCTTTCATTGCACTCCTCTGGAGTATAAAGTCTACAAGACCTACATCGGCCCTGAGCTCTTCAATGAGTCTTGGCATCGGCCTACGTCAAATACACAATAATAAGAGCACCTAACAACCGTTCACTCTTTCATGTAATGAGCAGAAGGTTACTTGGTCGGCCTCTACCACCTTCCAAGCCCTTCCCATACCAGTGTCCTATCGGCACTCATATGTAACTACACTCAAAACATTACAATAGCATCATATCATATGCATTCTACTAGGATAAAAATGACCTCTCAACCAGACAATACAACAGGACTATTAGGGTAGGTAGGACAACCCTATACCTCAACAGGAAGACAATAATTCCTTAAAGTTTTATCTGCTCATGCTATTATTAGCTACAACATAGTATAGGTGGAATGCTCTGTATGAACAGATGGATAGCGGAAGGATAACCATTTAATATTGAAATATAGGTCTCATTACAGCTATGTACAACCAGTGTTCGAAGTGTGGTTATACGGGAGTATACGGTGTGTACCCACCTCAATTCTAGTGGTTATACTGCTAGCAGGCGTGTACCCTCATTTTAGTAGCTAGTTTTCCTTACACCAGCTGCTGTGGACTTGATAGCGTAGTGGTAGAGTGCTGGACACTCATCCATAAGGTCTCGAGTTCATTTCCCACCATAGTATTATTTTTTTCATTTTAGTTAGTCACAATTTCTTAGCTACCATAAGATTAAGTGGCATATACCTTGTACCCACCTCAGATTTTCCACTTCGAACACTGTGTACAACCATAGTACTGCAATGCCACACGTATTCTAATATGCTCGCCACATATCACGGCATTTTTTGGTACTGAATACGTAGCAAAAATCGTCATATAATATGTTGTAATGTAGCGAATATTTAAAGAAAGAGAGTTGTCTTCTTTTCATTTTGCAAGTTGTCTGCTCTTACCCCAAGCGCCATTCACAACACATAGATATTTCCTAGCACTGACATATCACCTAGGATGTTCCCTGATATACAGTAGTAGCAAGGTCAGGTCTCTGTCCACATACACCAGTAGAGAGCTGTGTGCCTGTATTTGAACCTCTCCATACTTCTAGTAGATAATATACACTTACAGTAGTTATATTCAGCCTGTTGGATTATACAGAAAGTGTTCCTGTATACACTTACAGTAGCCTGGGTGCCAGGTCCTCAGGGAATGATAATGGCATATATTCAGGACGTGTACGTAGAGTACGGGCTAGGGGCAATATAATAACATCTGCGACTTTTGCGGAAGGTCCCTCTATAATATAATGTAGTATAAAAATTGACTGTATATAAATATAACACTGACACAATATTAAAGGTATACAGACAG
This sequence comes from Bugulina stolonifera, assembly GCA_935421135.1. Taxonomy (NCBI): domain Eukaryota; kingdom Metazoa; phylum Bryozoa; class Gymnolaemata; order Cheilostomatida; family Bugulidae; genus Bugulina; species Bugulina stolonifera. The sequence goes on from OW285194.1 coordinate 9,026,988, forward strand.
ATAATAGTCAGTAGATTAAAGGTATACTATCAACCCACCATTCCAGTTGACCCGTTTTTGATTTTCTCCCATTTCTGTACACGACTCACTCAAGGGGAGGAAGACAGAGTCCCAACCCTGTTTGGAATACCTCCAGCCCTACAGAAATCCAGCAAATACATGTTATTGTAAATTACCTATTTAGCCTTAGGAATTCAGTCTGCCATGTCAAATGAGAGAGGGTAAAGTATACATACAATATATTCGTAACAAAGGTTAGTACAGATTACTAGGAACTATTTAGTGCGCCATGAGTATATATTATATACCTCAGAATGAAGTATCATTGTACGTTCTATACCGTAGGCAACTATGAAGCAGTATATAGCATGATGGAGTTGACATCCAAACCCACAGTCCCTGTTTAGATCACACAGCAACTTCTTGGCTGTAGAGCAGTCTTTTGGATTCTAATGTCAAGTACATGCGCATTAGGTGTCATAACTGTGGTTGTTGATACACAATAAAACAAGAATACAAAACCTACATGTATATACATGTAGATGCATATTTAAAGCAGTAAGACAGCAGTTGTGTATGTACATAAGACATAAATCAGCAGAAATAAACTCATGGCAAACTAGAGCTGCAAGAAACTCAAATCCTATATAATTAATGCTTATACAAAAGTCTACATATTTGGATATGATAGTGTTGAACCACACTGGTTCACGTAGTGTTTAGGTCCGCCCACCTGTAGATAGTGAAGTCTTCGCTGCATCAGACTCTGAAGAGCTCGGTGTTCTTGATCTCTCCATGCCTCATTATTATCTACCTGTGATAACTTCATGAGGTCTACTTGTATAGACCTAGAGGATGGAAACAAGATTATATTCTAAGCTGCTCAGCATACAGACAGCAGTCTACACTATACATGTGATTGTGGTGCAGTGGTAAACATGCTAGTATATAGAATAGAGAGCCACAGGGTCAAGACCTACTAGTTCCTCTTATTGACACAAAGCTAGTTGACATATAAAACCTGAGGTCTTCTGAACCAGTGAGGTAATGTAAACCAATATAAAACCATCCAGGGTGACAAAACGCCATGAACAGCATTCTAGTTGATTTTCAGTCAACTGCCCTGGTACATAAATTAACCTTAGTTCAAAATCTACAGTTTCCCAATAAATTTGGCCTTCACTGAGACTGGTCTGGCCTTCTATAGAACCATAATATATAAACTAACCTGTGCCGATGGCCCATATCTTCCAGTATTTTACCACCAATGGAAGGGTCCAGTTTCTTGAGCTGAGACCTCATAGCATACCACAACTCTTGGATGTTATCTGCTAACTTATACCTGGCCGTTTCGTGCTCCAAACTCCGCCCATCACCTATCATATACATGTAGTTGTACACATAAGACACACTATATACATACGTAATCATAGTATATGTGGACAAACCAACCAACTTATCCTAGAGAACTATACCAAATTGACAGGTAAGCTGATTACCAAAACAATTCACATAAATAGTGCTAAGTAAAACCATGAATGATAGATAAGTCGAAATCAGCTTTTCCAGTTTGTATCAAGTAAACATACTGGCTACAAATAAAAATCAAAGTCAGTTGAAGACATACCTGGTGCATCTATGCGACCATCACAAGATGCAGCTACATGTAATTCTCTGCAAAAGACAGTTGACATTATCAAACACCAGCGGCTATTTTACGTAAGGTATATTATGAGAAATTTAGGGAGCTGCCGTGGCCTAGTGGTAAGGGCTCTGGACTTTCATGTGGGAGTCCCAGGTTCGATTCCCATAAGGGTCATTGGTGGTGTTAGGAAGGGCATCCAATCTTATAATGCTCCTGTGCTACTTCAGTAACTTTGCCATTGGTGAAGTGCCTTCTCCACCCCAAATTAGAAAAAATGCAGATCTCTTTAGATCTTTGCTTTCTTACCTGGGATTAATAGCGGAAAGTAAAATTTGTACATTTGAAGTTTTATATTATGAGAATTTACAATACAAGTTGACAGAATTAAATTGGATTAAGGAATTACATAGCGCCTAACATCGCTAATGGAAAAATAATAAGTCTCTAATCAACTTTTACCTATTCGGTACAAAGACTATTAAAATATTCTAAACTATTCATTTCCATTTCGTACACTTCTATTTGCTTCAAGGCTTTCTAAACTATCTCCTCTATCAATAAATGCAGTGTTCGAAGTGTGGTTATACGGGAGTATGCGGTGTGTACCCACCTCAATTTTAGTGGTTATACGGCTAGCAGACGTGTACCTTCATTTTAATAGCTAGTTTTCCTCACTCAGTTGCTGTGGACCTGATAGCGTAGTGGTAGAGTGCTTGACACTCATCCATAAGGTCTTGAGTTCAATACTCACCATAGTATTATTTTTTTCATTTTAGTATAAGTCACTATTTCTTAGCTACCATAAGATTAAGTGGCATGTACCGTGTACCTACCTCAATTTTTCCACTTCGAACACTGAATAAATGGATGCGAATTACAAGTCATCTAGAATAGTACTAACCTCGCTTCTTTAGCTGCATTTCCAAGCACAGAGTTACGCTCGATTAGACATGCATTAGGTATATTCTCTTTGGCCTTTTGCAGCTTCCTATGAAAAATTTCAGTTTCCATAGAATTGCTGGAGTCAGACTTGGAGTGACCCAGAACTATCAGCAAACACAGAAATATGAACACTGCACCCAGTTTCACCCTGGTGTCTGCCATAGCTCTTCTACTATCTGATCTACAGGAAAGATGTTGTATATATAAGACTCAATTTAAATTGGTGTTGGAAAAGAGATTGTGTTTCATATTACTTAAAGGTGTGCAATGAAAATTTGCCCGTTGCATTAATGTAACCCTGTGCATAATTGTAGGGAAAGATATTGCATAACTTAATTGCTAAATCCGAGAATTAAGTCAAATTTAGTCTGATTGTAGAATACCACTAAATCTACAACTCATACTTTGATATAGGATCACTTATTTTAACAATTGTACATATTATGAGCATCAAAACAATAACTTTTACTGGAGGTTCTATAAAGCTTGAGAGTAAATTTAAGAATCATAATTTATGCTGTTTATACAATTACTTTGGCTGGTTTAAGTTAGGTATGGTTTTCCAATGAACATTTACAATAACTATATTTTATACCATAAGATAGTCAGCTTACAATAAAATATTATTCCTACACATTTGCACAAAAATATGAGAGAAGTCCTATAGTAACAATTAGATGTAATGCTCATAACACTTGTGTAGCAAGGCAATGTAGCACGAGACGGCTATGTCTATAATAGTGATAGTCTGGCCACTACAACATAACAACTTGCCTTTTTAAAAAATTAGACTTTGGTCCAAGAGACGTCTTGTATACAAAGAGTAGCTGTAACGGTCACTCAGCGAGCAATGGTCAAGAATAAAGTTTTCCGCTGGTTTTATGCATGTATACTATATATAGCTGCTAAAAATAGCTTGGTATTCTGATTGGATCATATAATATTAAACTGCTTTTTACACAGCAAGGCAGCTGTGAAACAGAATTTCTAATTCTAACACCCTATTCTGAATTCGTCTTCTCAGAGTATATATTATATCTGTCCTGGTACACTAATACTATTTACAACTTGGTGCTGTTTAGAGCATTATCATCAATGGGGACCTGAGTTTAAGATCAATGGAATATATTTTTTATCATCTGCTGTCGTTTCGCTCAAATAGTAAACAGGATTTTTAGGTGATTAATACCTAACCTACCTGTTGCTACCCCCTGGGCCCTCCAATTAGTAATTTTTATCCATCCTCACCAATATATATTTCCTATCAGATGCAGAAGAAGGGATGTGATAAATGAATAATTTATGCACATATTTTAAAGCTTGCCAACAGAGTAATTTTATTCATACATATAGCAGTTTGTTTCAAACTAAAATCTAGTTTATATTCTGAGCTGTCAAGTAGTTTGATGATAATATAACAACTGCAAATTTAATGAGTAAATAATATAAATTTTAACTTAACAACATGTGGGCCAAATATTTTGGTTAATTGAAATAAAAACAATATTTATAATTAACAAAAATAGAGTGTTAAGTTGCAAGTCCTCACTGACTAAAACCTTTCAGCTTTTAATAGAATGAGTATTTTGCCTTCTCATAATGTAAATTATGAACCTACTGTCTTAGTCCACAAAGTGCCAAGGCTACAAATTAACTAATTTGGAATAAAGGTATTTGTGGAACTTGCACTGAAGCTGTCTCACAATATTGGATGGTTGGATAGCATAGATTAGAGAGGCTATAGCAGTATTGTAGTGTACCAGCATAGCCTGCAATCGCATGGACTATATTTTGTGCTATCATTCTGACATTATGCATGACATTACCATACATGCTTACTTCTTACACTTATTATATCGTTATTACTCTTATCAACTACTGCATGGCTAATGTGTACTGCATTATTATCAACCAATCAGGTCCTTGCATTGTTCTGTGGTTAATTATACTACTGTTGCTCAATTATCTTTTCTACCTGATTATTGTCTAAGTCTTTTTACCTGTATACATTCCGGGCCGATGTCATAGGACATGGTCATAATCACATACTATCATTCTGTTTCACCTTATTATAAGCACTTTTTGTGCAAGGCCGACCCTTTTGATGGTTGGACCTTGAGCGTTTTTCCGCCATATTGTTATGTAATTTCTGGTACGGTACCTTATTGTACCGCCCGATACCATATCGGCCTTTTCGCCGGAAGTTTGTTATGTATAAAAGCTCACGCATATTGCTGTATCAAGTCAGTTGTTGATTGCGCTCTAATAAAGCAACATCTTCTAACTCAACCTACAGAGTCTCACTCTTGCAGGCAGGCAGCTCCAGCCCTGGTCTTTTGACCTCAGCGCCCGAGCTCGTCCTCATACTCGTATAAGTCTCTTTCTACACACCCTGCTGAGTATAAACCTTGAACGATCCTTGATTCTTAAATGAATGTAGCATCGGGCCTACGTCCCCTCTTCAACACAGATACCTTCTACACTCTTACAGAGTATAAACCATCGGACCAAGTCGACCCTTGACTCTTTAATGAGTCCAAGCATCGGCCTACGTCCTCTACAATAACTACAAAGCTTACTTAACTGTTCACTCTTTATGTAATGTGTGGAAGTTTACCTTGGCAGCCCACTATTACTACCAAGCGCTTCCCCCACTCATGCTAACATCGGCACTGGTGTAATCTACCTATAGCAAAACATTACAATATTCCATTCTGAGTGTGAACCCTAATTATTCAGTCAACTTATAAAACAGGAGACCAGATGCATAGCAATTAGTTAGTTTGTATATAAGTAATGTTACCAACTGATGCCAAATGCAATTAATATATTCAATAATCCTACCAGATACCCCGATGTTTCACAAAACTTTAAAAACTTAGTAAGTAACTTATGGACAACAGTGCTAATTAGAGTTGTACAAGCTCGCTCAATTGCTTGGCCGATACATTGTAGTTCAAATAAACAATGCAGGTCTCCCTATATGCGCTGTATAAATTAAAGTGAAGAAGTAGAAGACTAAGCACTAGAATGTGCAATTGACAACATGTGAGTAGGAGTAATTCAATGTCATTTATATGTAGATGTTGTGTATGTACATAGGGTGAAACACCATGCATGAATGTGTACTTTTTCTTGCACTCTTGGTTGCAGTAATATCCAGTGAGCTATGCGAGTATTGTGGAAAGTGATTGGACAATTCCATTTAACTGTAATATTAGGTTATATATTAATAACTTGGAAAACCAATAATTTATTCAAATAAACAGTCCACTGTAGGCCTACATGCTACATGTACATGTAATATATACAGGCATTCCAAGCTTGCTTATTTAGTAGTTATATTCCAGATTTTGAAACCAAACTAGTAACTTATTATTTGCTCCAGATATGCTGACAATTAATAGTTTTACCGTGAATAGGATCATTCTACTTGACTTCAGTTAGATCTGTTGTGAATGTAATTATTAGAAGTGGCGTGTAGAGGACATCTGCAAACAGCCGGACAGTTCTAGTATTATATTATAGTCTCCCAGCTGTTTTCCATCTCGTAAACCGATATGGGACTGAAATAAGTGGAGGAAAGTCAATGATTTTGCTGCTGAGCCTTCACTCCCTATATTTGAAGCAACACTCCCTCTCGTCTTGTGTGTGCACTATACGGCCCAGCTGGACACAACAATATGCATCTACATTTACATGTATATTAGAATCTCAACAAAGATGTACACTACATTCAGCTTGTCAGCAGGCTTACCAAGTCTCCCTACCAGGAGACTCCATGATTTTCGACTCAAAATTTGGTACCCCACACAAAATGGACACCCTGACCCAAATGCTGAATCTCCCTGATTTTCATCAGTGGGACTTGGCAAGCCCACTTGTCATTGTCTCAGTGCTGAGTAGATACACTGCAATAGATATAGAGTGTAATATAGATTATAGATAAAATGTACATGTAGTTATTGCTGTATATATAGATGTATGTCACATATTACTCGTATATACTTGTGATAATCTGGGTTATGATTCTGCGAGCGGTACTTGATCATAGGTTGGATATTTGACTATAACTTTTTTATCTACAGTTTTATATGACGGGTAGAGGCCAATACCGCCAGTCCTTTTGTTTTGTCCTTTACTATAACCGTCCCAGTGGTTCCCAGCTATACTAACTATATCTCCTACCTCGATGGCTATTTCCTCTACAAGGTTAAACAAAGTTTAATAACAAACAGGTGAAAAATGACCATATAAGATGAGATAGTCCACTCAATACAAACATGGGAGACAAACTAGTACCAGGTATGACAACTCCAAAGCTAGCGTGATGTTCTCTACTAGATACCAAAACGTACAACCATTTGTTAGGTGCAGTGGTAGAGAAATTTAGACAGCTTTAGTTCCTTGCTTGTGGTTGGAGTTTGGGGTAAAGGCGGTCAACCAATAAAATATAAAGAAGACAACTTCTCCTGCTTCAGTTTTGGTGAAGAACAAAGGCTATCTCAAATTTCTCCATTTCTGCACCTAACTAGATTCTGCATGTAGTTTCTTACAGTCACATTTTGGTAAGTAGTTTTTAACCAATAGCAAACAAGAATGCTCTGCTGTCTTATTGGTTAATTAGATTCTAAGGCTAAGCCCATGTACAGAGGCTTCATGACAACGTTGGAATTATGCCATCCTTTATTGTTTTATGTATTGGATGTGAAAGTTTGTATATAGTGATTGAAGATGCAATGGCAATACTCTGATATTCTGTAATAATTAATACTGTAATGCAACACTGACCTCTATTTTCAGGAGAATGTTTATATATAGCTATCTTCTCGTGTTCCATTTGACCTCTGAAGCTGTAAATGGCATCTAGGGAGTGGAACCAGCGGGCAGCATCTGAGTGTAACGTTTGCATCATCTCGTAGGCTAGTTTACTCACCTGCAGTGGAACATCAGCATTAGGCATTATGCTCATAGTGATACAGTTGCAGTAGTCGTATTAGCAGTAGTAGTGGTAGTGGTAGTGGTAGTGGTAGTGGTAGTGGTAGTGGTAGTGGTAGTGGTAGTGGTAGTGGTAGTGGTAGTGGTAGTGGTAGTGGTAGTGGTAGTGGTAGTGGTAGTGGTAGTGGTAGTGGTAGTGGTAGTAGTAGTAGTAGTAGTAGTGGTAGTGGGAGCGGTGGCGGTTGCGGCGGCAGTAGCAGTAGCAGTAGGAGTAGCAGTAGGAGTAGTAGTAGTTAGTAGTAGTAGTAGCCATATTTGGAGTCATAGACATTGTAGATCCATTCCCCTCAACTTAGCACTCCCTTTTCAGGAGTAGTCCCCACAATACAAATCTAGCATCATAACTGTTGAGTGTTGCCAGTTCAAAAACAATCAAAACCGATATTACATACATGTAGCCTACATGTATGATGTTAAAAAGCAAATCCTTGTCATGAATCCATTGGTAAACAACTGATATTGAATATTATGGGCTGGCTGGTATATTTATTAGTGAAGACAACTTCAGAAAACTGAATGGTGATTCAAATGGAATCACATGTAAACATCTACTAGAAACTAACACCAACCAATATCTAGTATCGTACTAAGTTGAATCATGAGTAGTGGTAAAGAAGATCTGACATCACAGACCTGTGAAGAGAAGGTGCAGACGATGTAGTCTGTTAGAGAGAGCATGTATATGTCTATTATAACACCACGTAGCGAATTGTCTGTATACCTGCTACCAAGTCCTGCTGATTCAGAAATAGATGTGTCACCTAGGAATTCATAATTAGGGTACCTGAAATGAGAGATATTACTTGATAGAGGGAATAACTCTAGTGTTACAGTAATACCCACAGTCAGAAATCCAAGGCACAACTTCTTTTCATTCAAGGTTATGTAACTGGGGTTCTCAAAAAATTCCTTTTAACACTATATAGGCATTACTATATGGAAAGGCATAAGAAAAGATTGGGAAGCTCTAAGAAATATTTTTCAAGTAGATGTAGACGTAGATGTAGACGTAGATGTAGACGTAGATGTAGACGTAGATGTAGACGTAGATGTAGACGTAGATGTAGACGTAGATGTAGACGTAGATGTAGACGTAGATGTAAACGAACATGTACATCTACATGTAGATGTAGATGTAGATGTAGATGTAGATGTAGATGTAGATGTAGATGTAGATGTAGATGTAGATGTAGATGTAGATGTAGATGTAGATGTAGATGTAGATGTAGATGTAGATGTATATGTAGATGTAGATGTAGATGTAGATGTAGATGTAGATGTAGATGTAGATATAGATATAGATGTAGATGTAGATGTAGATGTAGACGTAGACGTAGACGTAGACGTAGATGTAGATGTAGATATAGATGTAGATGTAGACGTAGATGTAGATGTAGATGTAGATGTAGATGTAGATGTAGACGTAGACGTAGACGTATATGTAGATGTAGATGTAGATGTAGATGTAGATGTAGATGTAGATGTAGATGTAGACGTAGATGTAGACAACTGACATTGACGTAGACATAGGCGTAGATATAGATATAGATAAATGACCTAGTTAGAGTGGACTACAGATATATACACCATTTAGTAAGCTACTACACATACTTTTTCCTAGCATCAGGTAGCACACTGGCATCATCAGAAGCTATGTATACTCGTCTCTTGTCTATTTTATTCTCTAGTCTCTCCTGCTGAAGGAACCACTCCTCCACATGTTCCATGTACTCTTCTATACCATGGAAAGCCGCCTCAGTACCAACCTTGTCTGTCCGTCTCACATGGACCCTGAAGTATACAACATCAGTGACCTCTGGCACCTCACCAACCAATAGTATAACAGCTCACCAACCAATAGCGTAACAGTTAACATATCACCAACCAATAGTATAACAGCTAGCACACCATAAACCAATAATATAACAGTTAGTATACCATCAACCAATGGTGTTGCGGATGTGTCCCAAATGGGCCAAGGTTTGTACACAAGCCACCGACAACTTATCAAGCAATGTAGAACGGCTACCTAGCCTCAGCATTCCATGTGCCTAAACGGCTCCAGGCTTGTAGTTATGCCTAACTAGTTATTGCACCAGCACAACTCCAGAAATGTAAGTATAAAGTATAAGTATATTTAAATGATCCTCACAGCTTGAAAGTAGCCTAGTATAATAATGACTGCACTGTATAACAATATTCCAATCTCTTTCATAGGAAAAGAGAGCAAAGAAGATGTTTAGTTCCTTCCAGCAGGCTCCAGACGTCTACTACCAGCCCGTTAAAGAAATGGAGTTGTCCTCTACGATATAATTATATGTACAAACGAAACGGCATTACTGCAATTGCTTATAATTATGTACAATACAAATGTTACTAATACAAAACTAATATTACATGTAATATAATAAAGCAACGACCTTAGGGTCGTTGGCACATGAACGAACCAGAGGTCATCCATTACAACAGTATAACAGCCAACACACCACCAACAAATAGTATAACAGCCAACACACCATCTACCAATAGTACAACAGTCGAGATACCATCTACCAATAGTAGAGCAGCCAACACGGTATCAACTAATAGCAAACGTATTATCAACCAATGTTTAACAGCTAACATACTCCCAATCAGCAGTATGTATAATATAGCAGTTAACACACCAGCCAATAGTATGACAGTTAACACAATCCTCAACCAATAGCATAGCAGTTAATATATTACCAGCCAATAGAAACACCATGTCACTCACCCTACTATAGGATTCTTGAAGTTGATTTTCTCCTTCACAGAGTTGAGATCCTTCTCAAGGTGAGGCTGAAGTCGCATCATATATTTAGCGAACTGACCTACAAACCAGGCGGATGGGTTTCCGTGCAGTTTCCTGTAAAGACATAATTATCATATTATGTTTATATTAAATGCAGATATACATCTAATAGTATCATATTGTATTCTACCGACATAAACATAACCTCCCAGACAATGCAAAGGACTATTGATGCAACAGGAAAGGTAGGATAATCATTATGTACAGGAAAATTGTTCAAAGTTTTTCAAATGACTTTGTGTAATAGCATCATATTATATGCATTCTACTAGGATAAAGATAACCTCTCAACCAGACAATACCACAGGACTATATTAGGGTAGGTAGGACAACCCTATACCTCAACAGGAAGACAATAATTCCTCAAAGTTTTACCCGCTCATGTTATCATTAGCTACAACATAGTACAGGTGGAATGCTCTGTGTGAACAGATGGATAGCAGAAGGATAACCATTTAATATTGAAATACATGTCTCATCACAGCTATGTACAACCATAGTACTACAATGCCACACGTATTCTAGTATGCTTGCCACACATCACGGCATTTCTTGTCATTGAATACGTAACAAAAATCGTCATGTAATATGTTGTAATGTAGCGAATATTTAGAGAAAGAGAGTTGTCTTCTTTTCGTTGTGTAAGTTGTCTGCTTTTACCCCAAACCCCAATCATATTTCCTAGCATTGACATATCACATAGGATGCTCCCTGATATACAGTTGTAGCAAGGTCAGGCGTCTGTCCACATACATCAGTAGAGAGTTGTGTGCCTGTATTTGAACCTCTCTATAATACTTCTAGTAGATAATATACACTTACAGTTATACTCTGCCTGTTGTATTATACAGAAAGTATTACTGTATACACTTACAGTAGCCTGGGTGCCAGGTCTTCAGGGAATGATAGCGGCATATATTCAGGACGTGTACGTAGAGCACGGACTATGGGCAATATAATAACATCTGCGTCTTTAGCAGAAGATCCCTCTATAATATAATGTAGTATAAGAACTGACTGTATATAAATATTATACACAGTGGTCAAAGTCTAAGAAAAGAGGTGGAGTCTGTAGGGTAACAAACATAATCACTGAAATTTAAAGCTTTATTAAAATTAGACACCGAAATGGTGCAAAATCCAAGAACTTCAGGTTAAAGTATGGTCCTGGCTCTTAAGATTTTAAGAGAAAACTTCGCTGCTATGAAACAAGGAAAATAAATGGCGCTGCATTTGATTTATTATAATAGTAATCTGTAGGGGATCTATCAGTCTGAGGGGCCCCCTGAAGTTTATGATGGTGGGGACTGCGTTCCCACCCAAGACCCCCCAACTTTGACGACTGATTATACATGTGACAATGACACATATTAGAGGTATACAGACAAATAATAAATGTATACTAACAGGTATGAAGGGCACACTGACAGATATCAAAGGTATGCTGTCAGTAGATTAAAGGTATACTATCAACCCACCATTCCAGTTGACCCGTTTCTGATTTTCTCCCACTTCTGTACACGACTCACTCAGGGGGAGGAAGACAGAATCCCAACCCTGGTTGGAATACCTCCAGCCCTACAGAAATACAGTAAACACATTATTTATTTAGCCTTAGGAACTCAGTCTACCAAGTTGAATGAGAGAGGGTAAAATATACATACAATTTACTTGTAATGAAGGTTAGTACAGATTAATAGAAACTATGTAGTGTACTATGAGTATATATTATATACCTCAGAATGTAGTATCATTGTACGTTCTGTACCATAGGCAACGATGAAGCAGTATATAGCATGATGGAGTTGACATCCGAACCCACATTCCTTGTCTAGGTCACACAGTAACTTCTTGGCAGTAGAACAGTCTTTTGGATTCTTATGTTAAGTACATGTGTATTAGGTGTTATAACTGTGGTTGTTGATGCACAATAAAACAAGAATACAGCCTATATACAATATGTAGACGTATATTTAAAACAGTAAGACTGCAGTTGTGTATGTATATAAAATACAAATCAACAGAAATAGACTGTGTAATTCATGGCAAACTAGAACTGCAAGAAACTCAAATCCTATATAATTAATGCTTACACAAAAGTCTACATATTTGGATACGATAGTGCTGAACCACACTGGTTGACGTAGTGTTTAGGTTCGCCCACCTGTAGATAGTGAAGTCTTCGCTGCATCAGACTCTGAAGAGCTCGGTGCTCTTGATCTCTCCATGCCACATTATTATCTACCTGTGATAACTTCATGAGATCTACTTGTATAGACCTAGAGGATGCAAACAGGATTATATTCTTAGCTACTCAGCATAGAGACAGCAACCTACACTACACATGTGATTGTGGTGCAGTGGTAAACATGCTAGTATATAGAATAGAGAGCCACAGGGACAAGACCTACTAGTTCCTCTTATTGACACAAAGCTAGTTGACATATAAAACCTGAGGTCTTCTGAACCAGTGAGGTAATGTAAACCAATATAAAACCATCCATGGTGACAAAACGCCGTAAACAGCATTCTAGTTGATTTTCAGTCAACTACACTGGTACATAAATTAACCTTAGTTTAAAATCTACAGTTTCCCAATAAATTTGGCCTTCACTGAGACTGGTCTGGCCTTCTATAGAACCATAATATATAAACTAACCTGTGCCGATGGCCCATATCTTCCAGTATTTTACCACCAATGGAAGGGTCCAGTTTCTTGAGCTGAGACCTCATAGCATACCATAATTCTTGGATGTTATCGGCTAACTTATACCTGGCCGTTTCGTGCTCCAAACTCGGCCCATCACCTATATGCATGTATACATCGGCGTACATAATGCACAGTACATACATGTACATACATAATTATGGTATTATGGTATTTCTATGTGGAAAAACCAACCAACCTAAGAGTGGACTGTCCAACAGAACTACCAGATTGGCAGGTGCACTAATTAACAAAGTAATTCATATAAATACATGTAGTACTAAATAAAACATGAATGATAGATAAATTAAAACCGGCTTTTCCAGTTTGTATCAAGTGAACATACTGGCTATAAATAGAAATTAAAGTCAGTTAGAGACATACCTGGTTCATCTATGCGACCATCTCGAGATGCAGCTAATTCTCTGCAAAAGACAGTTGACATTATCAAGCACCAGCGGCTAATTTACGCAAAGTATATTATGAGAATTTACAAAACAAGTTGACCGAATTAAATTGGATTAAGGAGTTACGTAGCGTTTTACGCCATGCATGGAAAAAATTAAAATGTTTTAATAGTCTTTGGTACAAAGACTATTAAAACATTCTAAACTATTCATTTCCATTTCGTAAACTTCTATTTACTTCAAGGCTTTCTAAGTTATCTCTTCTATCAGTAAACGAATTACAAGTCATCTAGAATAGTACTAACCTCGCTTCTTTGGCTGCATTTTCGAGCACAGAGTTACGCTCAATTAGACATGCATTAGGCACATCCTCTTTGGCCTTTCGCAGCTTCCTATGAAACATTTCAGTTTCCATAGAATTGCTGGAGTCAGACTCCGAGCGGGAACCCAGAACTATGAGTATCAGCAACCACAGAAATATGAACACTGCACCCAGTTTCACCCTGGTGCCTGCCATAGTATTTCTACTATCTGATCTACAGGAAAGATGTTGTATATATAAGACTCAATTTAAATTGGTGTCTGGTGTTGGAAAAGAGATTGTGCGTCATATTACTTAAAGGTGTGTAATGAAAATTTGCCCGTTGCATTAATGTAACCCTGTGCATAATTGTAGGGAAAGATATTGCATAACTTAATTGCTAAATCCGAGATTTAAGTAAAATTTAGTTTGATTGTAGAATACCACTATTTGCAACTCATACTTTGATATAGGATCACAGTCTTATTTCAACAATTGTACATATTATGAGCATCAAAACAATAACTTTTACTGGAGGTTCTACATTGTATAAAGCTTGAGAGTAAATTTAAGAATCATAATTTATGCTGTTTATAATTACTTTGACTGGTTTCAGTTAGGTATGGTTTTCCAATGAACATTTACAATAACTATATTTTATACCATAAGATAGTAAGTTTACAATAAAATATTATTCCTACATATTTGCACAGAAATAAGAGAGAAGTTCTATAGTAACAATTACTTAACTAAGAAAAAGTACAAGCATAAAATTGCCATGATAAAATATAATGCCTTTTTAAAAGACTAGACCTTGGTCCAAGAGACTTGTATACAAGGAGTAGCTGTAACGGTCACTCAGTGAGCAATGGTCAAGAACAAAGTTTTTCGTTTGGTTTTATACATGTATTCTAGTATATATAGCTGCTAAAAATAGCTTGGTATTCCGATTGGATCATTTGGTGCCCAAAAACCATGAAACGGTATAAAGAAAAATTTAGGTGTGTTCCGCTAACAGAGACATACATCAAGAGATTCACACTGCCAAAGAGATTATGTTGCTAGATGGTCCACACCGCAAAAGAGATTATGCTGCAAGGTCGCGCTTGCTATATTAAAGTGTGTCATGTTTAGGCTTTGACGAAAAATAAAGCAGGTCACATCGATCAGCTGAAGACATTATTAAACCGCTACTGTCACACCATTCAATATTTGCAAATAATATTGTTCATCCAATTTCAGTAAGATTGATGTGCTGTATTGTATGTGTTTGGTAACCTACTGCAAGGCATTGAAAGCTAGAGAGTAGACTAGACTAGACATTGAAACTACAAGGTGTAGTAATACTACAGTGTATTTATGCAAATAATTATACAATATGTACAAACACTTGGAACATGCGATATTAAATGATTGTCCAAAATCACCACAATATACTGTAGCAGTGATCAACATACCAGCACAGTTGCCAACAGTTCTGATCAGCTACTCTACACTACCATGTTAACTGCTATCCTAAACACACTCAAATTCTGGGTTAAATAGAGAAATATCTATTCAACCACTTTTTCAGTTTATGCGATCTGTCTATCCATCGATCTTTTTGGGATCTCCACTGTGAATTTTCTGGATGTGTAGAATCCAATGATTTTTTGTAAAGATGCCACTGTGAATAACTATTCTACTACTACAGCACTATGTTGTAGACAATAATTTATTCAGTATTACTCAGTAATTAATAATTACCTTAAGGATTTGTTGTTGATTCTACATGTAATTTTATTGTATTATAGACTTCTAGACACGTCCACCTACAGTGTTAGCTTGCATAAGAGTGACTTCTACTTCTAGAAGCCTAAACATTGCCAACTAAGCAGTGATCACCAAATAGTAGGAGATTGGTTGTGTTGTAGCGGATATGATATGGGGCTATAATATACCTTGCTTGCTTGCTGAAAACAGCATAAGAGGATAACTCTATGCTGTGAGCCGGCAGCTGCTTTTACAGTATAATTGCACATCTGTAGTTTCTCATTTAATCTGTATAAAAATACACTTGTATACAAGCATAAACAAACTTGTAGTTGATAGAAATATGACACACATCTATACAGAAAAACCTGAGGCGTCTTTTCTAGAATAGCATAGTTCCAGCTCATGCAAGCAATCTATAAGCAATAATTCAGACCTTACGAGTCGTACACGCAACTCAGTTCAATAATCTACCATACAATCACTGCTCAGTCTTTTGTGTAATTGGAAGCAGGTCTAGCCTACCACTCCTAGACCCTTTTCTCACCCGTACCATCATCGGTACTCAGGCAGAGTTGCGTCCTCTTGCCCACACTTAACCACCTAACACTATTCAATGCTGCTTTGAAAGCAACTCTGTTAGCAAGACGCAAGTGTTTGCTTTATGTCTTATAGAGAAATTGCTTGAATTTCAACTGTTTGCATAGGAAGAATATCACGGTAGAAATCTAATGATTTCACAGAATTTTGCAAGTTTCTGAATTTTTTTGGGCTTGTTATTGCTGACAGCAAGCAACTGCCTTGTTGGTAAGTCAAACATTTTATCTGGTCACACTATATAAGACAGTTATATTACTATTTCTATAGGCCTACACATTACTTATTGTAGCCTATTGTTCAGAATAAAGCCATAAGACGAAAACATGCAGCATGCTACAGTACTTGCAAACACTATAATTATATCTAGGGATATGCAATCCAGGCACAAATATTGTACAACTATAGCTGAGTGCGTCTCAATGTACTGATATATGTCTATGATTAGTGCATACACAAAGCCAAATGAAGAAAAATAGATTGAGAGAGGACAACTTCAATTTATAATTAATACCAGCTAAGTAATATGAGAAGTTCAGCACCCAGTAAACTGCATAATTATGATCTATTCTAGGGGGTCATCTCCACCTTACTTTTCGCGATTATATCTATGACTTGTGATTACCTGTGCATAGGTACGACCTAATTGACTACTCTAGTTGCTCTGGCTTTAGTCCTGTGGAGGAGCTAAGGCTAAGAGTTGCCTAGAGTAATCTGAAGCACAATCAATATAATTAAGTAGAGAGAGATGGTACACTTGTACTTTATTGAGTCTTAAGCAGAAACTGATTAAACATACCAAATTGCTCAGCTTTTATAGGAAGATGCGATCCAGTCACAGCCTGTGGGGGCCAATGGGCCGTCGACCTACCCAGAATACAGCCACAATAATGCAAAACTATTCGAGGTGCAACTAGACATCGGAATGAATTATTAGGACATAACATGAGGCACCCGGGGGCCAATGTAAAAAGTTCAGCCTTATAAGTCCGGCGTAGAATTGCGACAAAGGAATAAAATGGTGACAGTTGTAAAAATGTACAACAACTCGGCCCTCGGCCTCACACATAAATTCAATTACAATTACAGTGTAATTATATAAATGCTACTCCATATATTTATGTAAATAATTATACAACATGTACAAACACATGGAACAGGCAATTAGATGATTGTTCGAAATCACCTCAATGCACCAGTACCAGTGATTAACATACCAGCACAACTGCCAACAGTTCTGATCAGCTATTGTGGTACAAAGGCCGACCCACATGGTACAAAGGCCGACCCACATGGTACAAAGGCCGACCCACATGGTACAAAGGCCGACCTATGCCGAGATCGTCAATAGGACAACTCCACCCGGAAGTTCCCACTAACTCTAGATAATTCTTGACGTCTGCCTAGACTTGTCTCTTATTGGTTACTAAGCATTACGTGATCACTAAGACAGTTGATATTATTGTACCAAGTATTTTCTATGCTCAAGCTCAACAGAACATACTCTTTGGCATACTCTTTCATGAGCACTAGCATCGGATCTATGACCTCTATACGTGCATAAGCTACTACATACTGTCACTCTTTATGTAATGCTTGAAGCATAGCTTAGTCGACCAACTCCTAAGCGCTTCCCACACTCGTGCCATCAGCACTCATATGTATCCTCAACAGAAACATTACACTATTCTACACCACCATGTCGGTAGTCTGCTACCTAAACAAGTTCAATAGTCTGTGTAACAAGGTGAAGTCAACATCGCTGTGTAACCAACTCTTGTCAAATTCTGGGTTAAATAGAGAAATATCTATTCAACCACTCTTTCAGCCTATGCGATCTGTCTATCCATTATTCTTGGATATCTACTGTAAATTTTCTGAATAATTATACATGTATGTACATGTAGAACTAGATGATTTTTTATAAATGTGCCACTGTGAATAATTACTATTTACTACTGTACATGTATTGTAAACAATAATTGATTCAGTATACTAAATAATAATTACCTTAAGGATTTGTCGTTAATTCTATTGTAGACTTCTAGACACGGCCACCTCTGGTGATAGCTTGCATATGAGTGACAGATGAGTTCCCATTTATTCATAAAATGTCTAAAATAAGGGTCCCAGCCCATGTATGCTAATTCAGTGAACAAATATGAGTATTATTAATACTCTGCCATCATTAAAGCATTCTTAATGTCAGAATAAATCACCCATATAATTACCACCATAACATATTGGGTTTATCTTGTAACTAATAGTTAAATATTGGACAGGCTGCTCACTACTGTCCAGTGAGTTAGTGAATACATTACATGATAGTTTTGCTGCATACAGAAGTAGGTTACTTGAGCTATTTAGTAGCATCAGCTATAATTGTTATAATATAACATACATGTAATTTCTATTTCCACACTCTGTAAGAGCAGATTTTTTGCTGTCTCTCTGATTATGAGAACATTTTAACTGAGGATATAATTCTATTATCACTACCTCAGAATCGCATAACAGTGATTGCACTAGTAATCTACAAGTATCTACCTCCGACTTATGAGTTCATTCTCATTCGGTGTAGATCCCATTCTCCCATTCTATGTCTGCCTTAGACTAGTGCCTATCACTCTCAAAAATGTGGTGGATGGAGGGTCTGACTTGGGGTTGCTTTCTTCAAGGGTTGGGACTAGCGCATTTTCTTCTGCTCTATCATTGGATAGCCTGGTTTCATTAAATGATAAGCGATTGCTGCCTATTCACTGGTTTTCCTGTCCAGAAATGCTTCTTTAATATCAGATACAAATGCTCCAGTTATAGAATTTACTAAAAGTGAGCTGTCATTATTGGCTTGATACAGTGTTCAAAGTGTGGCTATATGGGAGTATACCTACCTACCTCAATGTACCTACCTCAATGTTAGTAGGAATACGGCCAACAGGCGTGTACTCTCATTTTAATAGCTAGATTTCTCCATACAGTCACTATGGACCTGATAGTGTAGTGGCAGAGTGCTTGACTAACATTCATAAGGTCTTGGGTTCGACGGGTTCCAGAGTTCTGATGTGTGATTTCTGTGTATGTTCAACACAGCCTCTCTTTTTCAGGTTTGCTATAATTATAGTGCTACTATAGACAGAGTTGTGTCCTCTTGCCCACACTTAACCAGCTAACACTATTCAATGCTGCTTTGAAAGCAACTCTGTTAGCAAGACGCAAGTGTTTGCTTTATGTCTTATAGAGAAATTGCTTGAATTTCAACTGTTCGCATAGGAAGAATATCACAGTAGAAATCTAATGATTTCATAGAATTTTGCACGTTTCTGAATTTTTTTGGGCTTGTTATTGATGACAGCAAGCAGCTGCCTTGTTGGTGAGTCCAACATTTTATCTGGCCACACTATGCATATGTATAAGACAGATATATTATTTTTCTTATAGGCCTACACATTTGTTATAGCCTATTGTTCAGAATAAAGCCATAAGACGAAAACATGCAGCTTGCTACAGTACATGCATGCATTGTATATCTAGGGATATGCAATCCAGGCACAAATATTGTACAACTATTAATGGCTGAGTGCGTCTCAATGCTACCTCCAAACACATGGCACCACACCACACAGGTCACCCCTGTCCATTTGGCTGACGACACAACCCCTAGCCCATGAAGCTACACCAGCGAGAAATGGTATCGCCTGTCAAAGCTTAGACCTCTAGTGCAGCTATAGCCTTACTTTGCAATTAGAGTGTATCGGTGCCATAGATATACATGTAATATTGTAATGGTCAGGACATTTATCAATACAGCCTCAGCCCGCCTGATGGACATTATTGCACCTCAAGTGTCTGTAGTTGTCATTACTCAACTCACACTAGTCCAAATACTCTTGTACTTACCTACATTGCTCACATATCTTCATGTTATGTACTGTTTGAACTATGTGTTATAACTACTAAGAGTGTAAATACTCTTTTTGTACACTGGGGCCGACGTCTCAGTCGAAATTGCTGTAATTAATTTTGCACATGCTCTGCATGTTTTTAAGCATCTTTTGTTATGGCCGACCATCTTGTGCAATCTCCACACGACGTTGCGTCGGCCTTTCACCGGAACCTTTTTCCGAGAGTTAGAATACTATATAAAGCGAATTTTTTATACTGTTATTGTCTCAGTTGATGCTTGGATGTCAATAAAGATACATCTATTTACTACTTACACTGTATATAGAGTCGTCTCTCGCAGTAAAGGTAGTTCCAGCTGATAAGATTTCGACCTTGATGCCCGAACAACCTACTAGGACTGAACATACTCTTTCACAAGTATAGTAATAAGCATTGACTCAGGACCACACGGGTCGTCTTGGTTAACACTATAACTACAAGTACCTGTCGAGCTTTCATGTAATGCAGAAGGCCTAGCACCACCCATAGGCTCTTCACTTGTGCAAGTAGGTTGTCCCTCTACTATACAAACACCACGAAAAACATTACAATTTATGTCTATGATTACTGCATACACAAAGCAAAGCAAGGAAAAATCGATTGGGAGAGGATAACCTCAATTTATAATTAATACCAGCTAAGTGATATGAGAAGTTCAGCAACCAGTAAAATTTGTAATGATCTAGGGTGTCATCTCCACCTTACCCTTGGGGATTACATCTTAGGGTCATTTAAATTTATTTAAAGCAAGAAAAGGGTCAAATTAGGTTTTCTAAAAGCAGATTTACATACTATTTATTAGTAAAACTGTAAAATCTATATTTTATGTGCTGTTTATAATAGGAACACTTTATACACACCAAAGAGCTCTTGAAATCAAAAGAACTTGCCAACACATGACAACTTCTCAACTCATACTTACCTGGCACAGGGGTATCCACGATCAAGAAGGTGGATCCCCCAGAAAGAGGCCTTACCATTGCACTTCGGTTTGGTTGACGCCTGCGATTATCCCAAATGTGGATAACTCGGGTGCGTAATTTTTGGTAGTGGGGGACTGCGTTTGCGCTATCCCCTGATAATCTAAGCTAATAAAAGAAATAACTAAGGCCTTGAAGTTGTATACCATAGATATTACATGTATATTAAATCTATGTTGTATGCCCATAACAATAATGGTGACCTGGACAGATCCAATATTACATGGTTGTAAAATATTGTATATGCATCTAGTTTATACTCCCGCATTGTGTCTACTAGTGTATGTACATGTTTTACTATTTCTGCCCGACCCAGGGTCATACCTCGGGTGTCCACATCTATGTCCTAGTCATCCCTCTTGACGCCTCATCCGAATATGTAAGAGGATAATACTGAGTGGCAGTTATTTTATATAAATCCTAGAAGAAATACATTTATTATATTGTAATGTTTTGCGTGTTGTTTATATGGATGCTGGTGCTGACCCGATGTCGCAAAATAGAAGAGCCTATGAGTGGTGCTAGGTCTTCTGTATTACATGAAAGATCGAACAGTACTTGTAGTCAAATAACTACTCAAGACGACCCATGTGGTCCCAAGTCGATGCTTGTTTGCTATACTGAGAAAGAGAGTGATCCGACCTAGAAGGCGGTTCGGGAGGCAAGGTCGAAAACCTTGACAACTGGAACGACCTATCTACGAAGTGAAAGTCTCTGTATATAAGTATAGATGTGTCTTTTTTGAGATCCAAGCATGAACTGAGACAATGAACATAAAAACAGTGTGCTTTATATATATATAGTATGAGAACTCCCGGAGGAAGTTCCGGTAAAAAGGTCGACGTAGTGTCGTAAAAAGACGAAGCAGTGTCGTTTGGAAATTGTGCAACAATATGGCAGTCGGAAGCCCGATGGCCGACCCAAAATAGGTAGGGTTTGACAAAAGATGCTTAAAATCATCTAGATCATAATTATGCAAAATCTATATCAAGTATTTCAGAGAGATCGGGCCTCTTTACATGGGTATAAAAAGGACACAATTGCTCAGTAATGCATATAAGAGGTATATAAGTGATATGTAATTACATAATTCGATTACACAAGTAAGTTAGAACTGTATTAGTGTTTTCGATGTCTGAGTCAATGCTTAGATGTTGTACTTGAGAAAAAGTATGTTCAGTCCTAGTAGGTTGTTCGGGCATCAAGGTCGAAGACCTTATCAGCTGGAACTACCTTTACTACGAGAGAAGACTCTGTATAAGTAGTATAGAAGTGTCTTTATTGAGATCCAAGCATCAACTGACAGAACAATACAAATGCACACGTTTTATATAGCTTTAGACTTCCGGTAAAAGTTTCCAGTAAAAGCACGACGTAGCATCGTCTGGAAATTGCACAACAAGATGTCTGCCAGATAGCCGACATGACCATGGTCATATGCTTAAAATGATGCAAAGCATATGCAAAATTAATTACAACAATAGCTGAGACGTCGGTCTCTATTACATGGGTATAAAAAGGCAATTATACATAGTAATTTATAACATATAGCCCCAGAAATGCATAACAGAGTAAGTATTAATACTAATAGGTGTAAGTAATGCATGTACATGTATAATAAGGATAATAGCGATTGGATAAGTAACAAGGATAATAGTAATTGGACGAGTATGAGTTGAGCGTGACAACTACATGGCACTTAGTGTGCGTAAATGTCCATCAGGTAGGCTGAGGCCCATTATTAAATGTCCCGGGCCGGGCCACTACAATATTTTTCATTGGAACAGCATACACTTAGGTATTAAAGATTGCGTATAATTTTATATAGGACCAACCCCTGGTCGACCCTTCACCGAAAGTACATTTTATACTAGAGCTGAGACAATTTTCTATTTTCTTCAGTTTTTTCTGAGAGTTCAATAAAGACACTTCTATATACTTATACACGCAAATCACAAATCTGGATGAGCCGCACTAACCACACATGAGAGCATAACATACAAGAAGGAACACTTGAACCTACAGGTCGTACAAATAAGTTGTCCAAATTTGTACAAGTTGTACAAATAAGCAACAAGTAACTAGTGCAAGTCAGCAGCATTCTCACTCAGTGATGATAGACCACACTCAGTCCCTCAGCATAATTACATGTGTGTGTAGATCTTTACAATAAGCTATGCGATTCCTAGGTTTCTTTGGTTTTTGTACAACACTCAACTCAGCCAATTAGGAATCTCCCACTTTTAAGTATAATGTGCAAAAATGATTTCCATGACACTAGTATAATTAATATGTAACTTCTACTAGACAAAGACATCGATTAGCATGAGGACATAACACTGCATTCCTGATATTTTGATACAGTGTTATGTCCTGTATCAAAATATCAGGACATCAGGTATCATCATCAGAGAAAAATAAATTAATTTCACTATTTAAATCTAATTTATGAGCCTTTATAATCAACTGCAACTGCAGTGCACATTATTCTGTCAAATCAAGGTAGACACTCCAGCCTCTTTACAATAGGTCGATAACAATGTCCTATGCTAGCACACTTGTAATAAAAAAAAAACTCAAAAAGCCTAATCTACAGAATGAAACAGCCAGTATATCCATAATTTTGTTCATGAATGTTGTATTATATAACTGGACCGATTGCACTGAACAAAATGTCATAAGTTATAAGCACCTTCAATTACAAATCAATTGAATTAAAATAATAAGGAAACAGAAGATAAACAATCAGGGCCTACTTCATTGGAGGCACCATCAATATGGAATGCAAACAATAAATCAACATCTATCTGATCGTGCTGTAGTACAATGACACTGCATGTCTTAGCTTATGGTGTTCAAAAAACGTTGTTTGTATGTATAATATATAGTTCTGAGCCTGCTACAAGTGCATATTATATTATAATTAAAACAATTACTGTCATTTCCTAGTAAATCTCATAAACAGTAGATAGCATCATGTACCATAACACAATTTAGTCTTAGTATAACTTGTATTCTAATGTTTAAAATAATACCAAAATAATTTATAAGGTCGAATGAGACAGTTACTATATTTAGAGAAACTAAACTGATGTAAAAGGTATTTATAATTAGATATACATGCAATACATAAAGAGTTTGAGATGTCATTCCAAAAGCCATGCATGTCATTTACCCCTAAGATTATAGAACAACGCATTCATCACAAAAAACCTATAAACATACATTTAATTTTGTATATCAACAATAATAAAATAAATAAGAGAACTGAAACTGAATACATTGTGAGATGGCTTTGGTGTCACTAAAACAAAAAATTCTAAAGCCAGGAGTTATATTCTCTGTGCACCCAAGTAAGGAGAGTAAATAATCGCAAAATTCGAAAACATAATAACTGCCTATCCGTTTATTTTGCCAATGGGCACCTGATAGTTTGTTATCTAGTTATAAGAATATTAGTATCCCATAGAATACATTCACTGATTTGGAGTGGATGAATGAATGAATGAATGTATGAATGAATGAATGAATAGAACCACTTCCACATGAATATTTGCTGCGTAGATTCACTGCCATAGATGTACTATACATGTAGTTATTGCTGGATATCCGTGAAGATACTACATGTATGTCACATATTACTCGTATATACTTGTGATAATATGGGCTATGATTCTGTGAGAGGTACTTGATCATAGGTTGGATATTTGACTATAACTTTTTTATCTACAGTTTTATATGACGGATAGAGGCCAATACCGCCTGTCCTTTTGTTTTGTCCTTTACTATAGCCGTCCCAGTGGTTCCCAGCTATACCAACTATATCCCCCACCTCAATGGCTATTTCCTCTACAATGTCAAATGAAGGTGAGAAACAGTCATATAAGGTAAAATAGTCCACTCAATACAAACATGGATGTGCGCTATAAGAGACAAACTAGTACCAGGTATGACAACTCCAAAGCTAGAGTAATGTTCTCTACTTGATGCCAAAACGTACAACTATATTCTAGGTTCCTACAACCACATTTTGGTAAGTAGTTTTTAAACAATGGCAAACAAGAATGCCCTGCTGTCTTATTGGTTAATTAGAAGTGAGGTATGATAACTCTTTATTTGTTACAAGATTCCGAGGCTAAACCCAAGTACAGAGGCTTCATTATAATGTTGGAATTACCCCCTCCTTTATTGTTTTATGTATTGGATGTGAAAGTTTGTATATAGTGATTGAAGGCGCAATGGCAATACTCTGAAATAATTAACACTATAATGCAACACTGACCTCTATTTTCAGGAGAATGTTTATATACAGCTATCTCATCGTGTCCCATTTGACCTCCGAAGTAGTATATATCATCTAACGAGTGGAACCAGCGGGCAGCATCCGGGTGTAACGTCTGCATAATCTCGTAGGCTACTCTACACACCTGCAGTTGGAACATTAGCATCAGTCACTCCCTCACAGTTATTATACTCATAGTGATACAGTAGTAGTAGCTACAGTTGGAGTCACAGACACTGTAGACTCGGTTCCCTCAATTTACCATTCCTTTTTTCAGGAGTTGATCCCACAACAAATCTAGCATCATTGCTGTTGCCAGTACGAAAACATTCAGATAACATAGAGTAATGTTGACAACCCCAGAAACCATAAATGACTGGTATTAGTCGATATGGGCTGGCATATTGATTTGTGAAGACAACATCTGAAGAAGGCGATGAACACTAGCCATATCTACTATCATGCTAAGTTGTATCATAAACAGCGGCGAAAAGGATATGACATCACAAACCTGTGAAGAAAAGGTGCAGACGAGATAATCCGTTAGAGACAGCATGTGTATGTCTATTATAACACCACGTAATGAGTTGTCTGTATACCGACTACCGAGTCCTGCTGACTGAGAAATAGACGTGTCACCAAGGAATTCATAGTTTGGGTACCTGAAGTAAGAGATATCACTTAACAGGGGAGATAACTCTATAATAGCGTTACAGTAATGTGCACTTGTAATCAATCAGGAATCTACGGGACAACTTCATTTAAATGAGATCAGAAACAATGCATATAAATTACTTTTCTATTTCCGGCAACCAATTTCCCACGACTACCTACTGAACACTAGTCACCAGTTTTTTGACAGTCAATAGACAGTAATACTAAACTAACAAGCTATGAGGCAATATATGAATGAATCACAGAGAAAAATAAAGCCATGAGGTACTGCAAACATGTAAACACTGCGATTATCAGACTAGTTAGTCAATGATATACACCACATCACAGACAAAGTATAATATACTATATGATCTAGTAAAAGTATAAAAGTTAAATAAATGACACTAAGTATATAATAAATGACCTAATTAGAGTAGCATACAATTATATACACCATTTAGTAAGCTGTTAAACATACTTTTTCCTAGCATCAGGTAGCACACTGGCATCATCAGAAGCTATGTATACACGTCTCTTGTCTATTTTATTCTCTAGTCTCTCCTGCTGAAGGAACCACTCCTCTACATGTTCCATGTACTCTTCTATACCATGGAAACCGGCCTCAGTACCAACCTTGTCTGTCCGTCTCACATGGACCCTGAAGTATATAATTTCAGTGACACTTTACACCTCACCAACCAATAGTATAACAGCTCACCAACCAATAGCATAACAGTTAACATAACACCAACCAATAGTATAACAGTTAACATAACACCAACCAATAATATAACAGCTAACATCCCCCAACCAATGGTACAACAACTAACATATCATCAACCAATAGTATAACAGTTAACATAACACCAACCAATAGTATAACAGTTAACATAACGCCAACCAATAGTATAAAAGCTAACATCCCCCAACCAATAGTACAACAGCCAACGCACCATCAACCAATAGTATAACAGTTAACATAACACCAATCAATAGCATAACAGTTAACATAACACCAACCAATAGAAATGTACATGTACTCGTATGTCACTCACCCTACTATAGGATTCTTGAAGTTCATTTTCTCCCTCACAGAGTTGAGATCCTTCTCAAGGTGAGGTTGAGGTCGCATCATATATTTGACAAACTGACCTATAAACCAAACGGATGGGTCTCCATGCAGTTTCCTGTACAAATATATCATTATATCATCAAATGTGTAATAGTATCATATTATATGCATTCTACTAGGATAAAGATAACCTCTCAACCAGACAATACCACAGGACTATTAGGGTAGGTAGGACAACCCTATACCTCAACAGGAAGACAATAATTACTCAAAGCTTTACCTGCTCATGCGATCATTAGCTATAACATAGTACAGGTGGAACACGCTTATAATCAGCTTGGTGTAACCAGATGTATAGCCGAAGGATAAGCACAGTCAACTCACTATAATTATAGTATTACAGCACCACATATCAACTACATGCAGTATGCTTGCTGATATCCAGTGAAGTATCTGAGTTGTGTGCCTGTATTTGAAACTGTCCACACTTTTAGTAGATTATGTACAACTCCGTTCTACGTGTACAATGATTGTATTATACAGAAAGTGTTACTGTATACACTTACTGTAGCCTGGGTGCCAGGTCCTCAGGGAATGATAGGGGCATATATTCAGGACGTTTATGTAGAGCATCGACTATGGGTAATATAACTACATCTGCTTCTTTAGCAGAAGATTCACCTATAATATAGTATAAGAGCGTTCCGTAATATTACAGTATAAGAATGCACTGTATAATTATCTGTAACACTCAAAGTTACTAAAAGTGTACTGACAGATATCAAAGGTATGCTGTCAGTAGATTAAAGGTATACTAACAGGTATGAAGGGCACATGTATACTGACAGATATCGAAGGTGTACTGTCAGTAAATTAAAGATATACTATCAACCCACCATTCCAGTTGACCCGTTTTTGATTTTCTCCCACTTCTGTACACGACTCACTCAGGGGGAGGAAGACAGAATCCCAACCCTGGTTGGAATACCTCCAGCCCTACAGAAATACAGTAAATACATTATTAATTTAGCCTTAGGAATCAGTCTGCCAAGTTAAATGAGAGATAGAGTAAAATATACATACATGCTACAATGGAAAATATCCATAATAACGGTTGTTACAAATTGCCTGGAACTGCTTCCTCAATAAATTATAGTAGAGAAAGGGAAGACAACTCCAGAATCACAAGAGTTTGTATGCTGTGTAACAATAGAATAGAATTCCCGACTGTAAATCTCACAAGTTAGAAATTTACAGTCAAAGGTTTCATGAAAAGACACAGACACAGACAAACATACAGTCGAGTACCATACTAGGAATTATAGCATGTGTATATTATATATATGTACCTTAGAATGAAGGATCATTGTACGTTCTGTGCCATAGGCAATCATGAAACAGTATATAGCATGATGGAGCTGGCATCCAAACCCACATCCTTTGTTTAGATCACACAACAACTTCTTGGCAGTAGAACAGTCTTTTGGATTCTATAAAATTATGTACATGTACATGTTATAACAGTGATCGCTGATACACATTGAAATATAATACACAGCCATGTGTATGTATATAAAGAATAAATCAACAGAAATAGTAATTCATAGCAAACTGCAAGAAACTCAAATCCTATATAATTAATGCTTATACAAAAGTCTACATATTTGGATATGATAGTGCTGAACCACACTGGTTCACGTAGCGTTTAGGTCCGCCCACCTGTAGATAGTGAAGTCTTCGCTGCATTAGACTCTGAAGAGCTCGGTGTTCTTGATCTCTCCATGCCTCATTATTATCTGCCTGTGACAACTTCATGAGATCTACTTGTATAGACCTAGAGGATGCAAACAGGATGATATTCTAAGCTACTCAGCATACAGACAGCAGTCTACACTACACATGTGATTGTGGTGCAGTGGTAAACATGCTAGTATATAGAACAGAGAGTCACAGGTTCAAGACCTACTCGTTCCTCTTATTGACACAAAGCCTGAGGTGCAATATAGAACCTCCATGGTGACATTCTACCTGCACCAGTACATAAATAACCCTTAGTTCAAAATCTACAGTTTTCCAATTTGGCCCTCACTGAGACTGGTCTGGCCTTCTATAGAACCATAATATATAAACTAACCTGTGCCGATGGCCCATATCTTCCAGTAGTTTACCACCAATGGAAGGGTCCAGTTTCTTGAGCTGAGACCTCATAGCATACCACAACTCTTGGATGTTATCTGCTAACTTATATCTGGCCGTTTCGTGCTCCAAACTTGGCCCATCACCTATCATATAGATGTACACATAATACACACAAAACACATACGTGATCATAGTATATACATGTGGACAAACCAACCAACCTAAGAATGGACAGTACAATGGAACTACCAGATTGGCAGGTGCACTGATTACCAAAACAATTCATATAAATACATGTATTGCTAAATAAAACCATGAATGCTAGATAAATTGAAATTGGCACGAACAATCCCATTATAAGTAGAAATCAAAGTCAGTTGAATGCATACCTGGTGTATCTATGAGACCGTGTTTACCTCCTTCTACCAGCTCATGGCCATTATCGTGGAGGTTCCGTAACTCCTCTACCAGATTCTCTAAGTTACCAACCTGCAACAGAGAGAGAACAGAGCATGACAGCAATATCAATGGCACATCAGGAAATGGAAGACATACATCTACATAGGAGTAGCTCCTCTATCCGATTGTTAAACAGGTACTGCTCACAGGCGAAGCATCCATTTTTAAGGACGCCAAGCTGGTGTGTCTGTCTGTTCAGTGTGCTAGCGGATTAGGTGCCATAAATCCTCGGGTTAAAACCCCAATCAAGGATGGTTCATTTCCACAGATGTGGAGTCAAGCACCTGACTGCTCAGAAAGAAGAAAATATTATTTATAACATTGATCGACCAGTAAGATAGCCGCACTACGTGTCCATGGAAGAATGAACTACATTTGTATATCAAAGAGTTAGACAAACAGCTAACTCACCAGAGTTATTGATTCCTGTGATACAACAGTTATCCCAATACTTCACAGTGTTATATCAGCCCGCACAGAGTCAAATCAATCTGAGCTATCTACTCTCGGCCTTACCTTTTGTTGACACTCTTCTTTGTTAGTCTTCGCTTTCTGTAGCTCTTCTTTGGCTTCCTCGATTTTTCTAGCGACATCATCAGCCTCTCGCTCACCGCGAGATGCAGCTAATTGTCTGCAGAAGGCAGTTAATATTATCAGAGACCAGAAGCTAGTTAATTCACAGTAAAGTATATCATGACACACTCAAACACTTTACACAGCCTACTCTAAGAATTCACAATGCAAGCCTACCAAATTAAATTGAATAGAGGCATTGCATACTTCGCAGTTTGCAAACTAAAATGAATCTAGCAAATCCTTACCTGTATGATACAAAGGATATAAAAAATTTTAAACCAATTACCTCTGTTTGTTACAATACTTACAAAACTATCTCCTCTATCTCTAAATGGATATTAATTGCAAACCATCAAAAATTACTAACCTCGCTTCTTTAGCTGCATTCTCAAGCACAGAGTTACGCTCGATTAAATGCTGCACATTCTCTTTGGCCTTTCGCAGCTCACTATGTAAAATTTCAGTTTCCATAGAATTGCCGGAGTCAGACTCCGAGCGGGAATACAGAACTATGAGTATTATTAACCACAGGAATATGAACGCTGCACCCAGTTTCACCCTGGTACCTGCCATAGCTCTTCTTCTATCTGATCTAGAGGAAAGATGTTACGGTTGAGGTTCATATTACTTGGAACAAAGTGCTTAAAATATATTATATGATTATTTCTATCTTGTTTAAGAGGTGTAGGTCTGAGTGATATGCACCAAGTTAGGTCTCAACCAGTATAGGCCCTGAAAACCAAAAGTGGACCAGCAGCAGGCCTTGAAGAACTGATCGGCTAATACCATACGAAATTTCTAAGCTTTAGTTTTTTGATTGGTGGTAGGAGAAATTGGGTTTGGTGTCTTTATTTTCAAAGCATGCTCAAAAATTTCGCTCGATACCAGATGGCATCTGGACCAATAACAGGACTTGCATAGAAAAATACATGTATATTAATTGCAATAGAACAACCTCTTTAGTTTTCCTTTAGATTTTAGAGCAACCAAATGATTTTTCTTCCAATTTTTCAGTTTTTGATCAGAACAACATAACATAACAAAACATTACATACACAGCAATAGCATAAGCAAGCCTAGAATAGACATAAGATAAGGCTAGCATAACATAGTCATAGATAAAATTAGAGAAGATAAGATAATAATCAGAATCAATCAGCTAAAAAATAACTAGTAAAACAAAAAAATTCATCAATGACAAGGGAAGTTTCACATTGATTGATTAGTGATTTCTGATTAGTGATTTGGATTTTTGGGAGTCCTAGTCAGTGGAATATTGAATTTCATCACTGAAACTGAACTGGAGTATCAAATGTAATGTATTAAATTATTATTATAATTATTAATTATAATTATATAGGCCTGATCTCTTAGCATCTGCTAGACCTTCGACTTCTTAGATAAAATTGTGAAAAAAAATAAGTAGCTTAATGAACACAAGAGATTAAAAAATAAATATGATAACCTAATAAAATTAAAATGCATAAATTAAAATTTACTGTAATTTTAATCGGATTACATCTTTTTAAAGTTTGTCTTCGCATAAATGTCAAGGCCAAACAGCTTATATACATTAGAATAACCAATCATAAGTCAGCTTTATCTCGCCTGCGGGATTTCGTAGCTTCAATTTTTCATCATGGCAACAGACCACCGAGTTTCCATCATTACAAATTCCAGTGTTAAACAGCCCATTAATCCTTCAAATGGACTTCCCCAAACATTCCATGAAAGAATTAAAGCACATCGCTACTGGGAACAGCCGAATGAAAACGAATATTCAGATGAGAATGAGTATGATGAGGTAAATCATGGCCATGTACTGTCTGATTGTACTCACTCACAGTCACTGTAGCGTTAGTGTAACTGTATTGTGCAGGCCTTCTATAAAAGTATAAGTAAAACAATAAGCAAACACTGGTAGTATTATTTATGCATTATAGTATGACCTGAAATAATAAAATGGAAGTTATTAAATATAATATATTATATTATATATGTTACATTTGTTATTATTATTATTCCATAGCCTACTCTTCTCTAAATCTCTCGTCTCCTCTCATGGTTTGGTAGCCAAGCCTGTACAGCACATTCACTGATCTAAACAGAACTATCTTGCTTTTGATTGGAGTAGTCAGTTTAATTACTATTGACTACTATATCTAGCAGTTGGGATGGGCCGGGAAAAGTTTAATTAGCCTATCACTGTTTGTTGTGTTTCATTTATTTATCTTTCAATTTTTATTGATTAAAAAAATTCAGTGTATTGTAATTTTATCTATCTTCATAATCAAGTAGTAAATCCAGCTAATTGCATTCATTTTCAATGATATCTGATTAGTCTAATGTAAAGTACAGTTCCCTCATAATGATAATCATGATAATGATAGTCGAATCTCATATCATATGCATGCTGCACATAGTGCAAATATAGCAGTGGTTTGAGCTAGATGGTACACTGCACATGCAAATCTGCTAAAATGTCTATTACAGGGTATACTGTTAAGTCTTGAGGTGGGTATAACATGGAATAACAGAGCAGATAGGCATGGGTTACAGGCAATACTAAAGACAGAGCAAGTATTTCTATCAAAGAAACCAAATGTTTTTGCTTTGACAAAGGCTATTAAGCTATTGGTGGAGAAGTATATTTTAGTTTTGTGGCCTTTGCTTTGTCACGCGCTCCAATGCTTTAATTACTAGTTGACAAAGTCAATTTATTATACATCTGGCCTTAATGATTTCTTGTTTATAATTTCCCATGGCCCTGTTAAATAATATTCTCATCATTTTATAGCCTATTGAGAAAGTTCAGCCTCGCCATGTACAGCATGCCTACACACTCAGCCCTCGGGACCCTAAAATAGAGAGATTGGCTGAGGACTTAGACACTCTTAGTGATGAGCAGTTTTATAGTAGACTACAAGAGCTCAAGTCAGATCATCAGCAAACACTTCAACTATGTGAGCAAGCATACAACAATAAAGTAAGTGATAATATTGACAGGTACATGTAAGTAAGTAAGTAATACAGCAGGTTACTCTGTAGTTATTAGTAATTCCCATTGTCTAATACTATCAGTTCCTGGTTACCATCTCTAAGTACAGATCACTCACTTTCAGTCAAGGGGTGTGTAGCCACTTTCTTAGCACCTTACTGAAAATAATCACTGAATATACAGAGTTTTACTCTAATGTTGAGCTATTGAGAACTAGTGAGATCTTGAGCTAAGATGCTCTTCCTGTAATAGTAGAGTTATATGAACTTGCCCCCCTCCCCCCCCCCCCCCCCCCCGGCTATGAGTGTTATACGCATGTACAAAGTGTAGATACTGTGCTTTTGTCTTTATAGATAGCTGAGATTAGTGGTTCTGCAGATAGATTGCGGGACATGTCTAAGCCTCCCCTACCTCCATCTGTAGTAACAAGACAAGCCTGGCAAAGTGACCGTAATGTTACCAATCATAGCGTATTCAGGTAACGGTTTTCTCAAATTGTTAATTCAGTGACTATTTTAACATGGAATCAGTAGTTCCACCTGTTCATGCATTTCTATTTCATTCTTCATTTGGCCATCTCACAGTGAGAAGTCTATTTTTAGACCTACAGACTCTTCAGCCAATGAGGAGGAAGACGAGGAATATGAGATGAGCCGATCAAACAATTTGAGAACACACTATTCTAGTAAGTTCCATAGAACTATGGACATGGAACTATATTATACAAGTATACATTGCTTTCCGTCATTTCCTTGTTTGGTAGATTCCAAGTTAAAATTTGGTATTTTATAGTGCTATGTGATTAGTTGCCTATACATGTGTGTATGCCATCTGACAAAATACTGAATATATATTTATGTATGCCAGATGCTTGTGTTGTACACATGTAGTTTTATATGAATATACAGTGAAACTTGCTCAATTCAAACTCCAAGGGACCGCCATAATTGGTGTGAATTAGGCCTGAGTTTGAATTGTAAGATCACTTCACTTAATTGAAACCATTTATATAGTGCTCAGCAGGGACCACGACTAATAGTTTGAACTAACCAAGTTTTTGAATTTTCCGAGGCTGAATTAGTTCCACTGTACAATGGTACAGGACGTACACTCATGTCTTCTTACTATAATATTTGATATATATTTCTGTACATTGTATGTGGTGTATATGTAAAGTCATAATCACAGTAGATAATGTATATGATATCTATAATCTTCCTTTATGCTATATTTAGCACCTTTGACAGAAAAGAATGGTAGCTTATTGGATGGACTCTCCGATAGTATGGAAAGGTAGGCCTAAGTCTAATTCTCCTTTTAATATGATATTAAAATATGATTATTTCTACTATAATGTAGCTCACAGTTACCCTAGACTGTGATACAGTTGATCTCCAATCTGTTATAAGTATTTACATGTAGAGGTTACTTTGACACTAATCAAAGTGAATTTACAAGACCCTGAAGTGCTTCAGTTACCTCATCAAATAACCCTGGAGTTGTCCTCCACCTTTCCGTGAACTAACTCTGCAATTTAATTGTACGAATAATTTAAAATCAATAATCGATGAACAAGAGTTTATTAGAACTGCATATTTCTGTCATCTATCCGCCGTTGTGATTTCTAATGATATACAATACTGAACTCATCCATTTGTAGAATCAGAGGTATGTGGAAGGACTTTAATATAGATGAGTACGCACCTCCGAAATCTCTTAGGGAGAGGCAGGACAGTGGCTCGGGTACCTACATGTCTAACAAAGAAAACAACCGTTGGTCTAACACCACTCCCACCGGGGAAAAACCTGGTGACACATGGTCTCCTATTATAACCATACCCAAACCATTTAAAATGATGGTGAGAGAAGAGAAAAAACAAAAAAAGAAATCTAAGGTAGGTGTGATAGGTTTTCAGGCTTGTCCATCTTTATTTACGTGTGCATGTAATTTGCGAGTTGTCCCCTCAATCTGTATCCTTGTACATGTATATTTGTGTACTGTTTAAGCATTTAACACCTCATCAGTGCAACTCAGAGATAGCCCTGTTAATACAGGTTACAGTACAGTAACTCTACTTGTATATGCAGCAAGGCACATTTAAAAGGTGTGTAATATACCAGGCTAGACTTCTCAAGCTACCATTGAAAGCGAGAATTGCATCTACGGTATATTTGAGTACTTCTCTTGTAGGCTCAAGAGGAGCTGGAAAAGAAGAGGCTTGAGGAAAAGAAAGCAGAGGAAGCTGAATTAGCTAAGAAGTTCAAGGCTAACCCCGCACCTGCTCACATCTATCTACCCCTTTATGACGAGATTGCCGAACAACAAGAGACCAAAAAGAGGCTCAACCATAACTACAGGGAAGAATTGCTCAGGTAAGTACTAGTTTACATGTAAACCGATTGTGTATTCTTACAATACACATGCCACATGTTGGATGTTGCGGTAACTGTGGTTGTATACTCGTACTATGTAGCGGGTGTGGCCATGTAGTTGTGGTCATTGGTGGTGTTTCTGATGTTGTAACCATTACTATATTATGTTGCAACTTGCATAGACATAGACCAGTAATTGGTTTTCTTTCACAGTAATGGTGGAGTCGATATGCATGCCTATGTCCTGTCACAGGTCCATTGAGAAGCCATTCAAGTTCTATCAGCGTGAAGAAGCTAAGAAGAGGCAAAAAATGAACCAGGCTCTTTACGAAAGCAAACCCAAGGAGAAGAAAACTAACACATTTAAAGCAAAGCCTGTACCTAAAGTGGTATGTAGTGTCTGCATTGTATAGGAATCAGGAGAGAATCACAATGGTTTGGGTGCTACGTATAGTACATAATAGAATAATACCCTATCCCTCTGACTCCACCCCCAAACAGGGTCCCACTGCTGGAGAATCATTATAGAACAGATAGTGCCAGTCGCTGGCATTTTTATTCATTATAACTGTAGAGAAAGCTGCAGTATTGCCTGTAGGTAGATCAAGGACATTGCTTTTCACTATCGGTAATAGGTTTTATGAGTGAAAATGTGGAGAAAGCAGAACGATATTCAATCGACGCCAACTATTCTAGTGGTAATCGCCGAATATGTATAGAATATCTTGGCAGATTTATCCATTTGTGTGTAAAGTAGTTATTTTTCTCGGCATCATAGTTCATACCATAGTCTACTTAAACTTGTCTGCTTGTATAGTCTAGGAGTACATAGCTAAATAGAGATATCAGTGTGAGATTGTATGGTCAACATTGTAGTTGGATGAAGATATCAGTGATAAATTGGCTGAAGAGGAGGAATACAGGAAGATTCGAGTTCGAATGCGAGCCGAGGAGCTTTTACGAGAAAGCAGGTTACCACCAAGTATGGACGCCCGAGAGAAGTCTAAAGAATTAAACAGAATCAAGAAACTCGCCCGAGAACTGCGAGGTCTTGGCATTTCCTCTGAACCTACTTTCAGACCGAAGATCACGGGTGATGCACCCGACTTTGATGAAGCCCACAGACGAATGGCTCGTAGTCTGGCTAATAGCAAAGCTGCTAAAGAACCGACAGTTACTAAACCATTCCAGCTAAGAACCTCGCGAATTCTCTCTAATAAGGACAAAATTAAAGAGGATATCGAACAGGACGAGTATGCTCTTCCGGAGACAAGATGGCCATACAAGAATAGTCGTACTAAGCCTTCTAACATAGGTAAGTTATCTCCTGCCGTGACATCATCCGATCGAATGCCAAGCATGACTACGCAGTCGTCTGAACTGAGGAAATCTTTTACAAAGAAAAAGAATACCGAAGAGATGAGGAAGGAACTGGCTCGTCTCGAGGCTGAGAGAAGACGGAGACAGAAGGCGAAGCAGCTAAAGAATGTCGTAGTAGAGAAGGCTGCAGCCAATGACATCCAGTACGGCCTGGTGGATCAGAGTGAGGAGAAGAGGAGACGATTCAGGTTTGTATTACCTTTACATTGTTGGCAGAATTAATTGTTTAAACATGCCCTGTGTGGTTGGAAACTGTATGGTATTGTCACGTTTTGACTCCACAACCCACATTATCATCTGTTCTTGAGTTATCCTCTCTTAGTTGCTCTAAGGACTAAGTAGCCAAGCTGGTGTAGTGGTCAATGTGCCTGCCCACCATGTGGGTCAACTGAATCTGTTTAGCTGCTGTTCTCTAAAATATTCTTGCTGTTTATTAGGGAAGAGGAGAGAGCCCGTGCAGAAGAGTATAGACGTTCCCTTAAAGAGATGCAAGATAGAGTCAGCGAAAGACCACTACTCTTTGAGAAGACAACTCAGGTTTGTAGATATAATGACTGCATGACCAACAAACACCTGTATCTACATTTTGCTATTCATCTCTGTTCAGATATCATGAAACCAGATTAGCCCGTCTCAGTTTTATGTATTGTGTTGTTCATATTTATTTCCTCTTGGATTTAAAAGACTCTGTTACATGAATAATATCTCCTCACGCTACATTCGGTCTTACAAAAGTGGTGCTGCACTTATGGCCTAGGGATACTTTAGCTCCTCTATAGAGAATGGTGTCTTGTAGAAAATTGCCCGAGATAGAGCGGAAAGGAAGTATAATGAAACATTACACAGAGCGGGTGTATCCCATAATGCATTGGATAGAGGAAGAGATGACGACTACCCATCAAGGAGATTAGACTTAAATTATAGAAGCGATGATGATAGTGACAGGGAGGGCTCGTATAGAGCCCCTAATAGGTGAGCAGGGACAGCTAATGAACTTGTGGCTAGGTTTTATATTGTTATTGATCAATTTATCATTCATCAGTAGATTTTCTAGTTTTTTTTTAGTTAAACACATTATCGATAGTAACATGCATGACAGCAACTAAGCATGTGTATCGCATGCCCTTCTGATTGTATTATGGGCGATCGTATTAACCTTCAATCTATGACCGTTGTAGACGAACTGACTTTAGCTCTGGTAATGCTAGCGTGGCTTCACCTAAATCTGGCTCTGCTAAATCTCCCAAGGGTAGCACCGCAGCAAATGAAGAGGACTACTACTATAGGTGAGTAGTAATAGATATGACCATAACAGATGATTATTGGGCTAACTCAACACAAGTCAAATGAGTTGGAGTTGTTGCTCCATGTGCCAGATTAGCACATGAGGCAACAACTCCAAACCCATGTAATTCCATTGTAATTATTGCATAGCGTCAGTTGTTACTCATGACTTTAGTTTGAGATACAAACCACTTTCATTGGCTCAATACTTAGTCTCTTAATCACAATGCTGACAACTTAAAATTGAATACAAAATCATATACTGAGTTGGAACAGTCAGCAGACAAGTATATCATTAATTATCAGCTATATTTCCAGTTAACTAATCTGGATTAGGTATAGGAGTCTCACCCCCCCCCCCCCCCCACCACTCACCCAGGAACTGGTGGACCTCGTTAACAATGAGTGCGCTAGCCACAATGCCTACAAAATATGGGGTGTATCATAGTTCTACACGACCTCTTATTCTGTAGCAACACGTTCACTAAGGAGGAAACAGGATTGTCTGATGGAGACTTCAGTGAAGTGGAGAGCATCCCTGAACAGGTCTTAGAAGTGGCATAAACAGAAATGCAAGTATTATCTACAGAAAAGCCATGCACTACCTGCCAAAATTAACAAGTATGGTCTGCAGGGCTACTTGGTGTTGTTACAAGGTACATTTACTATAATTATATATTGATATAAAAATGGCGGAACAAAAATTAGTTAATCTCAATGAAAACGTTTAGTGCTAAGAGTTTACTTCCTTCCAAACTATTTATATCACACTTCTTCGCAATTTCATTTACATTTTTAACTTGCAGATCACAACACCCGATTATTGTTTTTACATTTTTTACATTATTTGGGTTCAAGAATAACCCGAGTATTCCATACGTACAACTGTATTACTCATTACTCTCAAGTATTACTCATAGCTCCCAAAGTATTTATGTATCTATAGAGTGAGGTTTGAAATTCAACATGGCTGATTTAGTTGTGATAGGTTTTAGTCAGTGTGTATTAACTCTTCATTATCATACTCAGTTTGATTTTACATTTAGCCTTTGCTACATTTATTTCTTATTTATTCTGACTGTATTTTAATAAATTAACTTCTTACAATTAAAAGCCACATCATGTATACTCTTTTAAATACAGTTGCTGAATTATTTTACAATATACTTCACTATACAAAAACATTTAGAAACAGTTTCTCTCATCGTCCGCAATGATATGTTGCTACAAGTAATGTATGTGTGACTTAATTAAGACTGGAACTTGGGCTACAAGGATAGGTACCTTAGCCTAACATCCCGATTCCATCATTAGTTTGCCCTTGCTCTTTCTCAAAGAACATGAAGTCCTGTAATAGTGTATAATAGATCAGTATACAGTACATGCACCACTAATAGAGTGCATACAATAGATGCATAAGTTATCATTTGCTGTTATATACTATCAATGAACTTATACTATTCACATCTTAGTGTAACAACACAACAACTAAACCATGAACACAATAGACTATTTTGGGAAGTTGCCCTTTTCCACTTTTGTTAACTTTCCTTATTTTCATGTTGGCAAGATGGGAGAGGACAACATCACATTACTGTCCATAGCCGCAAAGTAGTATCCATGAACTATACACTGTGGCAACACCAAAGCACCACATGCAAATACATGTAACTATATTTGCCATATGGATGCCGTAATTCTAAATAATATACTAAATATTGGCCATAATTCTAACTATCGTTATTATCTAGTCCGACTTACAACCAGTAGTGCGGCCCCAAGGAGACAGGCTTTTGTTGTAACACTCAAATCCATTGGAAAGTTTATTCGAAAGTTATCAGCATCAGTAAATATTTCTTTTATCGCACCAGAGTAGACTTTGGCTAGAGTGCCGATCTGTGTACTTCCTGTTCTGTCGAGTATCTACATATTGATATCATCCTGTGTGTACATACATGCAGCTCATTGTCTAAGTGCATACATGCTCAGACTGAAGGCAAATCTACACAACATATACATGTACATACATGTATTTACTAAGAAGAGGTAATATACAGCAAGTGAGAATATATCTCCTCATGGATACACTGGTATATGTTCATATGCTGCAATACACTGCACATACTGATTGATTAAGTTGGACAAATAAACCAAGTAATCACAAACCTCGAATTCCACATCTCCACAGCAGGAGCTAGTGCAGAAAGGACCTTTTATCTGCAACACTGTATTTTCTGAGCCATCTCTCACATCATAGTTTGGTAGGCAGATGCTCCATGTTTGTTTAACTGAACCCAGGAGCACCATATTTGGAGTGAATATCTCTACCTGATTGGTGATAACACAATGTGATCATTGCAAATTATGGGATCAACTTTACAAATAAGTAGAAGTTGGAAAGGAGTAGATTGGTAAATTCTTAGCACCTACATGTATATGTAGGTACGTGCTATGTAGTAGTACCTACATGCATGTCTTCGAAAACATGTTGATATATAATGTAAGTCAAAATAAAAATAATAACAATGCCATGCATAGTGTGGAATTGAGAGATGACAACTTCTATTTATAATTAACAGCTTATTAATTAATAATTTATTACTATCTTATTAGTGTTTCAGAACCATGGCATGATAAGTGTCGGTTCATGACCACCCTTACTCCCTTAATTTATGATGATAAAACCAAAGGTTATACCTTCTGAAGGCAACAGGGAAACCAGCAGGAGTCGCACCTCAAGTACCTCTTCACTTTGAGCACCTCACGCTGGTAGACATCATATAGACTGACCTCAAATGGCCTGTGATTACCACAGCACTGCCGTGTACACACATCAGTTCCTATAAAGATGATAAACAAGCAATAGAGTGCAGCACATTAAGACTTACATGATGCATAATTGACTGTGTACGACCAGCAGAAATACCTCAACAATTGAAGTAGTTTGGAGCCAGATTAAATAGGGATAATAATATTTTTCTCCATAGACTAGTTCATTATACATTGCATTATATAGTACACACCACACAGCAGCGTGGATTTATAAAAGAAAGCTAACAATTCCAAGGGTTGTTGCAGAGTACAACATGTTTCTACTGCACACTTTTCCACGTTTATATTCAAAGCCCTCTGCAGATCGGCCCAGTGCAACGCAGGAAATACATATGTATCTCGCCGTCTGAACAGACATGCCTGTACATGTCGTATCAGTAAATATTGCAAATATTGTATATAACACAACTGCTGCTATACTTACGTTCTGCAGCAAGATATACTCTTTGACCGGCCGCATTCATCACCTCGTACTTGTTAGAAGCCTCAAAACCAACGAAAGCTTCAATTACGCTAACTTGCTGCTTTATGAATAGAGAGTCAACATATGCTAGGTATTCCAAACCTAGAAAAGAGATGGGACGATGATTTTCCAAGTTTATTGGTTTTCGATCAACTATGCTATGCCAATATTGCACAAGCATGTTCAATGACAGGAGAAATTCTATAGCTACTCATGAAAAAATAATAAAAAAGCGAAGTCATCCTCATGCCTTGTTCCTCATCACACAGAACAACAGGAGAGAGGACAAATCCGTATTATGATTAAACTATTGTGAATAGAGAAATGCAATTTTACCCAAATATGGGTTC
Source organism: Bugulina stolonifera (assembly GCA_935421135.1). Lineage (NCBI taxonomy): Eukaryota > Metazoa > Bryozoa > Gymnolaemata > Cheilostomatida > Bugulidae > Bugulina > Bugulina stolonifera. The sequence goes on from OW285194.1 coordinate 9,068,957, forward strand.
ATTAATTGCTGTATGGTAATCCTGAAAAAACTCAAATACAAAATTGAGCAGACATGATTCTTTGTCAAACTGAATCAGGAGAGTTGACTAACATGCCAAACTAATTGTTAGAACGGCAAACAAACAAAGCTAAGGCTATGCAAAGTTATCAGTTACTGACACTCAATAACAAAAAGGCTATATACTATTGTTACCTGGTGGGCAATCTGGTATTGGTTGAGCCTGTGGAACCCAGGCAGGCCCTTGTTGGTGGGGGCCAGGTGGGGGATACCCCCCATATCCCGGTGGAGGATAGCCTACAAATAATAGAGTACACAAGCGATAAATTTGTCTGGTAATAAACAAATACAGGAAATGACTGCGGAAAAATTTTATAATCTCTGAGGCAATCTTATATACATGCACATATACGAGTGTTAAGTTTGAAATCAAGCAGCCCTCTTCCTTCAAACAAATAAGTGGATTATTTACAATAAACATCCTTATATGCCGTATTCATTCAATTTTGAAAGGAAGAATACTCTCATTTTTAACACATTATATAAGATATTGTAACTCTGAAAGTCCTTCTCTATCTTCTCTTATTGATGAGGTCATGGGATGGAAAAACAATAATTAAATTAATTAAAAAATAAACAAATTAAATAATCTGTTAAATAACCATCTTGACTTGCTTACCAGCCATACAAGAGCAGAGTAGTTCAAATACTATCCAAGAAAAATAGCTAGAACATCATCTAGAGTACAGTAGACTGTAGGGTTAGGATTGAGTTGCTAAAGTAAAATACTAAGTAAGCATACAGTCATGAATATAATATATTATGTGCAACAATCCTTATAAATATAACACTGTAATTCTATTGTTGTTTGTAATGTACTAATCTATTATAGGTACTGTCAGTTTACACTGACACAAGGGTCTTGCAGAAATGCCATTATTTTCAATAATTTTCAATAGACTCAAAGATTTTACAACAAGGATGAAGAAAATTTGACATGATAAAATACTTATTACGTTAGTTGCTGCAGATAGTGCTTCCTTGGCCAAATGACTCGACGGCAGTTTAGTCACCAATCAGATAATATGATGAAATTGTGTCGTCAGTCAGCAGAAAACAATGACTTCCCAACCTTCACATACAAAATAAAAATTACCTATGTCAAACCTAGGTACAGAAAATAATTGTTGACAATGTCTAAAAATAATGCTTACAGCAAGTAATTGTTGTTACCTTAAATGGATACTAAAAAGAGGTCTAATATATTGTATACTGGTATGACGACAGTCGACACAGCGTGCGAGCCAATCACTAATTGTGTAATCAACTGATTCATATATTGCACATGGTGTAGTGATACCAGCAGCAGCAAAAGTCCAGTAAGTTGACTCTAATCAGACTAAATTTAGCATTGAACTCCGGTCGTAATCACACTTGGTATGAGAATCTCCTGATTACCAGCAGAAATTCAGTGCTATATAAATGGGCTGCCATCTCTGAATCTACAGATTATAGCAGGTGCTCCAATAGTGAAAACGTTGCAGTATTTCTCTTTTATAGTTAGCAAAAAAGTGCACTCATAATTTTATAGCCATCATATAATTTATCACCTTAAACATAATCATGGTTTACAAGCTATATGCTGTTGTTATACTGACCTGTATGCTCACCATTATAGCTGTGCATGGAGGAGCAGCATCTGGAAGCCATGGGCCAGGAATATTGCCTCCTCTACCAGTGCCAGGAAACTGCCTACAGAATGGATTGTTTGTAAGTATATATTGCTGTAGCTTGAAGACTACTCTCTCTCCTTGACTTGACACAAAACTACAAACATATTTTCCTATTGGCAGCAGAATGTTCACCATTCACCTACTAATCTGCTCCCTGGCATTTAAAACATCAAATTTGAAGATATCCTTATATTGTGATGCAGAAGCTCCCAGGAGTACACTCATATTCTACTACCGTTAATTAATTGGACATATAGAGATGTATTAATATACAATTTATTATATTTTTACCTTCATGCTTGGTGAATCTGTCATCCGTTGGAATGCCATGTCTTCTGTATTATACAGTGCTGGACATCAAAGGCATGCTGTTCCAACGCTTGTAGAAGTCTACACTGTATCAGAAACCGTCCAGAGGGGTGTCGTAATACCGGTCGATCGGTTAGTATAAATATTTGTGGAGTATATAATAACTGTACACATCTCTTAACATTAATGGTGATACGAAATGTTGCCAAAGAGCTCAAGGCACAATTAGTTGACCTTCACCATGTTAATCTGCGTGTAGATTCCATGTGTATGAAAACGAGCATTCAAATTTGAAACAATTTGTTTCAAGAATGTGATTCCACCATGAAGTCATATTATCCATTATCCAAGTGCAGTATAAGTGTAACTGTTGGAGACTTTGCCTAAACAGTTAACATTGTACATACATGTACATGTTATGATTGTATATTGTTACTGCACAGTGTAGAGATGATTGGGACTGTGAGTGTGCCACATGTGTAATACCTAAAGGTAGCAGTAGAGGAGTGTGTACAACAACCAACAGCTAAGAGACAAGTGCTACTACTATAAAACCTCAACATTGTTACTCCGACACATAGAATCTTCAAATAAACTCGCAAAGCACCCACTTGGAGACAGTAACTTTATATTCAGAGTCTTGACCTTAGCAGGAATCAACCGCTGGGTTTAAGGGGTAGTCTGGGTTCCAAATTATTAGAAAAGGTGGTGATTTGCTGTAGAATATTGCTAAAGCTCTACAGGAAATCACAAACATACTCTCATATCATTTTGGAGAGTTTGAAGCCCTGACTTCCCCAGGAATTGGAGCTGTTCTACTGCCAGTTTATGGAACTGCCCCAACCCTCTCACCCAAATAGAACATATCCAGCTGAAGGACAAGAAATGCTCGTTATGTTATCATAGTCATACTCACAATCGAATTATGCTACTGCTACTAAACATAGTTAATACACAGATTCAACTGGTAATTTTAGTAATACAGAATATTATTTTTATATTTAAACAAATAAATCTTATGTATAAGTTAATTTATTAATTGTTTATTGATTACCATGATTGCTATCAGGTATATAATTAGCAAATAACTAACTCAGTTGGCTACATTGCCTTCACATTGATATTGTAAAAGATTTTAAAATAATGTCAATAATGCGTTAGCAACCATTCACAAGAACAGCATTTTTACATTCATAAAAAGATAGGCTGTTTAAATTCATTCTATATTTAAAGCATCTATATACAGAAATGATGACTATGAGATGCATCGACCAATCACAAGTGTTTGCGTTTTCTACTCTTACCAGGACTCGGCCCTGATGACTGAGACTGTGTTTTCAGCTTCTCCTGTCGTTTTTTCTTCTCCATTTGCTTCAATCTATTCCAGGGTTTCTTCTTTGGAGATGAAGGAACTTTCTTACCCTTCTTCTCTTGGCTTGTGGCTGCCTCTTCTACAGTGTCTAAAATAAGCATTTGATAATTACAGTTGCTACTGACATAGGTATAGTGTTCAATATATCACAGTAAACCAAGACTGAAAGCAACAGCTACCATTTCACTTTTTAATTAATTTAGTTTTATTCAACATTTCACCACAGAAAGCAACTGGAGTGTCTGAACGCCATGAACTGTTGAAATGGAAATAACAACAGGGTGATGCTGAAGTCAACAGACATAACAATGTACACATTGACGTTAGCTCAAGGATCGGGAACAAGCAAACCCGTAACCATCCAAAACCATAGTGTAGGTTTAAATATGAACGCGCAACCTACCTTCGTTAGCTGACGGTGTGTCATCATCGTTGACAGTGTTTGATACTACTGCCCGCCTACTTTTTGACTTGTCACTCTCCGAAGTCCACTCAGGGAGGGCAACTTTATCAGTATTAACCAACTTTTTTAGTTTAGCGACAAAGAAACCATCTAAGTTATGAGTGTGAGGGTAGAACCTATATAAAGTAAACAATAGTATTATTCTTCATCAAATGTTAGAACTTTGAACCCAAGCCATCAGCAGCTTTTTTTATTCCAAACATCAAGATGAACATGATGGTACCATTATAGCTTACTGACTATAAAAAGACTGAAAACTCAAGTGACAGCCAATGCGTTAGTTTGAGTAGCCAACTGCAGTTGCCACCATATACCTACCTCCTGGTATGCTTGAGGGACGGATGGAATCTGTGGTACTTATATTGTGTGAAACCTTCTTTACCGAAGTCTAACCCAGTAGGCACAAGCTTCACAGCTCGTTTCTTCAGTACATAGTCAATGACCTGCATATATGGAGGCTGAGGTTATACAAAGCATCAGGTATTAATACACTACATACTGCTCAGAGTTATCCTCTATTCCTTTCTATATTTGTATCAACAAATGTCGTAAAACTAGTGAATTTAAAATTCTGAACTCTTGTTGAAATTCTATCTAGGTAACATCCTTGAAGGTAACATTTCTCTGCATGTGAACGATAAACGCAGGGCTATTATGACCTCATGCAAAATCAGCCAATCAAAGCTCTAGTCAAAGTCTATGGACCCATGCACTCACCTGTTCATTCTCCTCCACTAGGATAGAACAAGTAGAATAGACTATGTAACCACCAGTACTACTAGTAGCTTCACAACAATCTATAGCGTTGAGCAGCAACTCTCTCTGTAGCTGGGAACACTTTGATATGTCTGAATCATCTTTATTAACCTGTAAATAGTATTACATGATACAACAGGCTCTCCTATAGCCACCCCTAGTATGACATCACTATGTATGAGTTGTGTCTCAGTACTTCACACTCAATAGTAGAGTGATGAATTCAGTTTTTGTCACCAGGGGACACTGTTTTGACCCAACATGGGTCAAACCTACATGTACATGTATATCTGTTACTAATTTGCTCACACTTTACTACTAAGTTTAGCAGATGATCCTCTTTGGCTACATGTATGTACATTGTAGATATTAGGTCCCACACACTCTTTTACACGGCACTGAATCTGGAAATCGTGTCCTGATTTTTCAGAACAAAAACTGAATGAGACTATATGAGAATAAAAAACACGAGCTGAGAGCTGGCTACCTACGGACAAATCTAACTCCAACACACGAGATGATACAATGACGCCATTATATGAATCATCAGCTACAACAGTTACCCTTACGGAAACAGCATGGAAATACTGGTAGCATAATAGTATGCTGGTTGAAGCACATAGCTAATTGGTTGAAACAGCAGCCAATAACGTTTATAAATAACTCACCAATTTTCCGCAAAAGGAAAAGAGTAAACGGAAGCAATGATACATATGTTGCATAATAAGTATATATGGGTAATGATGAAAGGCTATGGTAATAGTTTACCTAAAATGTGTATTGCTTACCACCAACTAGCAGGGTACAGTGTATTATACCAACTATGGCTTGAATATTCAGTTAAAGCGCTGTGTGACAGCAAACAGGTGCCTAAGTATACTTGTTTTATCAAACAGTCACTTTGCCAATAAAACAAATACCACACTGCCAGCAAATGCGATGTAATCAAAGACGACGAGAGAGAGAGTCTTGTGCTGTGGAGTCTCGACAATTATTACCAACAATTACTGGCTAGTCAATATTATCAAAGGGCACAAGATTTCTTGTTAAAATTGTTTTCAAATAAAATTACACTGATATATCAATATGCAACCATGAATCTGATGGTGGGTTAGGACCAACCTTGACTGCCTTGTCCTTGGCTATAACTCCAGTACCACTGCATGGAGCATCTAACAGCACCCTGTCAAAGTTCTTTGCATGCTGTAATAAAGAACATCAATCAAATAAAATACAATGGATATATGTACAGTGGTGTGCAGACATACTCTCAGACCTATAGCAGTGTACCTAGACAGGTATACAGGCATATAGCCATGGACAATCTGAAATAATACCATATAGATAGGAGAGTAAGCATTTACGACAGTCGGAAAATCTATGCAAATTTGCTGGCAGTGAAATATCAAGTCACGGCCAATCAAATAGCCTGTTACTATTACTATTTCCTACATATAGATGGGTAGTAGGATAATAACATAGACATACCTTGAGAATATCTTTACCATCAAAATTAGTTACTACAGAGTTTGTTATCCCCATACGATGTAGATTTCCAACAACAGCCTAAGTGGTAGAGAGAAGATAACTCTAAATTAATTCGTCAACAGTACAAGAAACAAGAGATACATGAATATATGAGTTTTATTATCATTACACATAAGGGTTAGTATAGTGGTACTAGCAAAATAATGGCAGCTGGCATCTTCAACACGAATTGCAAAAATCATTCTCAAATGAACAATCTGAAACGAATAGATCAGCCGTTGTTAGAATAACACTCACCTTTAACCTTTCCTTGTTCTTATCGTTAGCTATGAGGATGCCTGTGTTCCTCATTAGAGCCCCCATATAAGATGTCTTACCACCAGGGGCAGCTGCCATATCCAACACCTTTTCATGTTCCTGTGGAGCCAAGGCCATTACAGGGAGGAAACTAGACCCACCCTGAATCATATACTGTCCAGCCAGGTACTCAGGTGTAGCACCTAAATTATAAATTATATCACCCTGCCATGACATAAGGTAAAACTAGTCCTACAATATCCATTCTTATATTAGCAATCAACTGCAGTATACGAATATATAGCCATTTACAATATTGATATATAAAATGGCTGTCATGTGCATGTAGAATGTACAAAGATTTAAATTCATACAAGATGGCAAATAATCAAATAGCAGAGAACAGGAAATACAACCAATAAGAACGTGTGTACCATATAATATTCAACTAACCAATTGGGACTTGTGTATCATACACAACCAGGCCAACTTTAGACCATTTCCCAATAGGGTCCAGATTCATGCCCCTGTTAATAAGTGCCTGTGCTAAATCTCTCCGCCTAGTCTTTAGAGTGTTGGTTCTGATGGTCACCTGACAGACAGGACACAGGAACACCATATTACAACTTCAACTCGTATTTTAGTTAATGTAGAAAACGTGAAGACCAAGCATATTAGATCAATAGCAGTTGATAGATATGAATACATAGCATAGCATAGCATATTCCACAAATAGCAACTGAGTTAAAAAGATACAAATGCATAGCCTGTTCCAAACATTCGGCAGTTAGAACTGATGAGTACAAATGATTCCATGAGTACAGATAAATCGACCAATCAGTTTACAAAGAGATAGACTCACTGGTCGATCAACTTCGTTAGCCTCGAGGAACTCAATGATATCATGAGGGAAGAGTGCCATCAGCTTATCCATGAGGAAATCATTGTAGCCGTAGTATGTACAGAGATCAGTACGTAGTTGCGTAACGTACTGCTGCCTTGATGTTTCCGGGTCTCGACGTGTCTTGAAGTCACCGAGCACCTAAACAGTCAACCACATATACATGTATGTATACTCGGACATAGCACTCTGATTACACTTATTATAAAGCATCATTAATTACTAATGATACACAAAAATATTAAAACAACATGTAGGATATATTGGTAATTTCACATCAGCAATATAACAGTAGGCCTATTATATACAACCTGTAATGATTTACTGTATTTACATAGAAGTACTATAAGGATTTGAGATTGAATACTGTTTTTCATTAACCACTTGCCCTTGCTCATTCAGGGTGAGCGGGTATTTAAAACATTTATGTAAATACCAATGGGCTAAGGTAGCAGTGCTCCTGCTATATTCCAAGAGGCCTCATCAACAATACACTAAATACACGAGTATATGTATGTGGTCGAAAGGCAGCTACCTGTATTATATCTTTAATCCTCTGTTTCAGCAACTCTAGATCTGGTGCTAGATGAGAGTCTTTGGAAATATCTTGACCACTGGGTAGCTTGTATGTCTGTAATATTGTATGAATGTTATAGTAGTCATGTCAATGTATATGGAACATCGAGTCAATGAGGTATACAGATTGTCATAAAAGACTACTACATCTAATGTCGACCAGTTTTATATACAAGTACATGTAAACAATCATTCTAACTCGAAAACAACAATTGGTAAACATATATCAATGGGTCACACATATACTGAAACTAAAGACATGTGATTTAGGTAGACATGGGATCTCATAGCAACCCAAGCAGCAGATTGCTAAGCATCGGAATAACTCTAGAAAAAGTCGTTCTTATATCAAAGGGCACTCGTACGAGCTGGGCTTTGAGTGTAAAAGTTGATTCCTACTGCACCAGCCAGTAACTGGTCGATAAAACAGCAAGCTAACCATGAGGTACAGGGTATATGTATTGAATTGTCTATGGTTGTAGAGTGATACCTCTGTGTGCTGAATGTTCATTTCCAGCTCCTCCTGTGCCAGCTGATCATCTTGTTTCTCCTTTTTCCTCAACTTCCTAGCTTTCTTCTCAATGGGAAGCATGTCTGACGTATCATCATCCTCCTGTAGCCAAGAAGAGTAGAATAGAGATGACACATTTGTGCAAAGAGTTGACCAACATAGATATGTGCAAAATAATCAACCACACAACACCATTACCACTTACTACACACTACAATCAACCAGACATAAGACCACTAACATTAGTTCCGCCTCCACACCAATACTAACCTCTTCATCTTCATCTGAATCTAGCTCTTCTTCGCTCTCTTCCTCCTCGCTTTCCTCTTCAGATTCTAGTAATACATGAAGGCTACCTCAAGCATAGCACACACATGTACTGTCGAATATGTTTTAGTAGCAAAAGTATATATGGGAAACTCAAGGAATAGGTCGACTTACATTGTACAAGTCTGCTTTATGAAATATCAGTTTTCTTGCTGACCCACTGTTTCGGTTAGTAAACATTTACCCAAGTGGTTTATATTGTGAATTCTATATTATTATTCCAGGAGCACACCAAGTTCAAATAACGACAAGTACATCCTCAGCTACTATTTAAGTGAATATACAGAGTTACAAAGTAGCATACCTTGTAAATGCACACCGGCTTTCCCTTTAGGAGTCAACCACTGGGAGTTGTCATCACCAAAGTCATCAGCAGGCATGTCATCATCACTCAACTCGCTGGAACTAACTTCCGCATCATCTTCACTATCGCCAACTGCTAACATTACATTTAAAGAACATACAAAACGGCATTTACTGCAAAGAGCAACTCATTTATCCATGTTGTACTATCAGCAGTTAAAACGTTTGTTCAGCCTATAAAAGATTATACATTGAGACGATCTGTACTTTAACAACAATGAAAAAAATTTGGTAAAAAAGTGGCAAAATTTGAGAAGTTCTCTGCCCATTTCTGTGCATGTATCACTAAATACTCAGTAGCAAGCAGAGATCTACATTCCCATTGTAGGAAGATTTAAACTTTTCCACTAGGCATACTCTACTGCACCTAATAAACTATCAAATATATGGTGCAGCAATTAAAAACTAGCACCATTATAACTAATTATACCAAAGGTTTTTCTTACATTTTGGTTTAGGTTTAGCCTTGACCTTACTTTCACTTTTACCACTAGCTTTACTTTTTTGCTTAAGCTGCTGTTTTAGTTTCCTCTCAGCTTCCTTTTGCAAAGCAAGCTTTCGTCTTTTCTTCTGATGAGAAGACAACTTCTTTGGTTCTTGCTCAGATTCATTTAAGAACTTTGGTAATATTGGGTCTTGCTGTCGCTTCGACTTTTTACCAGGGCCTTTCTTCGGCTTTTCAAGGTCGATTTTCCTTCCCATTATAGCAGTGGAATAGTCTTTCTGTTAGAAACAAATCATGAAAATATTACAATGGCTACATTACATCTTAAAGTAGCTCTGGCATATAATTAATTTATATTAATATGCTGTTTGTTATGCATTTCACTTCATCACTTGGCCAGAATCGAGAATGAGAAGGCTTGGACCGTTGGACGGGCTGGGGTACCACAAATTTCAAGTGTTTTCTACAATTTCATAATCAATATTTCCAGAATTTTTGACTTATTGTCACAGTGTTCAGTGCCAGTATAACAGAACTTTCGAAATACTGCCTAGTGTTAAAATTACAACAGTAAAAGTAACATTTAGTTAAGATTTACGAATAAGCAATGGAAAAAGCATGTACTTACAAACCGGATATTAAGACTCAACCTCAAACAGCCTCAAACCTTACAAAAAAAGTGAGATTTTAGGTTTTATAGATGTTATACAACGTTACTTTAATTTAAAATATTAAAAGTTTATTATAATTAATAACCTAATAAATAAGACTGCAGAGTAGTAATATTTATTAAAAGTTATCAATATTTGCTTTTGTTTAAAGGCTATTGCATGACCATTGTATGACCTTTAACTAAGAAAATTGCTGTAGTAAAAAGTATTTTTATTAGTACAATATGATATCAGAATATCAATATGAATATTTTAATTTTTAGTATAAATAACTAAACTATCTAAATGATTATCTTATGAGTATCCAATTAATGACAATGATCAGTGTTGTTCTAATTTTTCACTGAAACCATACGAGGGAACAAAATGTTTTATAAATTTAAAATTATTTTCTACTTAACTTTGTTACTTTAATTTCACACATGAGATGATGATGATGATGATGACAGACAGTCACATAATTATAGACAGAGATGTGTGCAAGTTTTATTTTGGAAACTCAAGTTTCCATGGCTAACTCTTAGTTGTGACTCTTCAAGTTACAAGTCAATTCTTTCAGTGACAGATCAAAACTTTCAAGTTATGAGTTAAATATTTACATGTTCTCAAAAACTCAAGTTTTTGTAAAGTGATCCAAGTTAACTACAAGCAAGTCTCAATTCAATTCTTTTCTTGTTTAACTCGAGTCTTTTTATAGAAAATCTATTGTACCAATATATAGCTTCAGTATGAGTATATAAATTTGTGTTTAGAAGTGTTACGTGTTGTATGTCTGATTTATTCTTAAATTCAGTTAGAAAGTGGTGGTAGTGGGAAAGCTTTAACCGAAATGGGACTATTTGGAAACGTGGTAAGTGCTGTCAAACCTTGAGCCTTATAAACTAAAGGTAAATTTTTCCACCAGTCAGTTACTAGTTAATTTTATCATATTTCAGCCCGAATTGGTGTTAACCAAATGTTGTTTTAGTTGCCTGCAGTGACTTCAAGTAAACGTTAACTTTGTTTCTTTGTTGGCTCTGATGAGATTTAAGCTACTGAAAGGTGGTGTAAAATGTTAACTGCATTACCAATGATAATACTTGTAGATATGTGTATTGGCTGGTGCATATGCAGGGATATATTTGGATCAAAACTATAATGTGAGTATTGCTACATTTTAAACCAGGTTCAACCATTCGAGGGTTGGCCCCTGGTGCACTTTTAGGTGGAGCAAAATAATGCATCAAGCTTCCTTGGATATTTCAGATGTGATTGGATTGGTAGTGGATAATCATTATTTGAAGTTATTTACTAATATAGATTCGCTTTTCAATGTCTTGTCTAGGAAACTTACCACTTACCAATTTTACTTCACGCTATTAATCCCAGGTAAAAAAGCAAGGATCTCAAGAGATCTGCATTTTTTTGTAATTTGGGGTGAAGAAGGCACTTCACCAATGGCAAAGTTTATATGAGGTTTATTGTGGCTGGATGCTCTTCCTAGCACACCAATGACCATTATGGGAATTGAACCTGGGACTCCCACGTGGAAGTCCAGAGCCCTTACCACTAGGCCACGGCTGCTCTTGTCTAGGAAACTCATAAGATTTTAAGATATGTGCATGTAGCACAAGCTGTGAACTTGTAATGGAAAGTTGTTTGATTTACCATCAGCTCGTGTTACCACATTGGCTGGAGTTGCCTTCTTCACCTCACTCACCAGAGATGACAACTCCAATCCAAAAGTTGGGCATTACAAAGTTTACATGTATGTGAATATAATCAGGGTGTCTGGTTTGTTGAGCTGTTGCAGGTACAAAGTGTAAATACTTTCTGTCCTTGTATTTTTATAGATACCCAAGGTCAATAATCCCCAGGAACTTATAGATAAAATTAAAGAATTCATGGACAAGAACAAAAAAGACTAACTTGCTGATTAAATAAATTCTTTATGTTATTGTACAATGCTACTAATCGAACATGCTAAGGAAGGGCATTCCATTAATAATATTATAATGTCCTTTTACCTCTTACTGGAATTTGGACTTTTGTAGGCTTGTATTTATAAACCATCCTTCTGTCAGCCTAGCTGGGGGTAAAGCTGATGTGTATTTATAAGTATATTATGGCATTTACAGTTGTCACTCGTGCATTATTTTTGTATAGTTTTCTAAATGATTCCATCATCAATATATTGTAATTGTTACCGCAGGTCTGTTTGAAGATTCGACATTGTCAGAATTTCAGTGCAGAATATTGTGTAGGTTTTTATTTTCTGTACCTTTGTAAATGTTTTTTTATTGCATCAAGCTTATTTTGAATAAATTTACGGTATGCATGTAAGATATAAAGTGTTTTGCTGTCATATTTTAGTAATCTACTTCACACATTCAATTGTACATGTTGAGCAATCTTATTGAGCAGACAACAGTGACAATTAGTGGAACATCTCAAAGGTATTCATCCTCTACAATTAGTGACCAATTATTGTAGTATTTTATGCAGTGCAGTCTGTAGAAGTTGTCCTACTGGACAATGAATAGAGAGACAACTCCAGATTAAAACAGTTATAAGCCTTATTGTTTTGGAGTTGCCCGATCTTGTTCTTAGTGTGTCTTCCTGGAATGAGAGGCAAGAGAGCATGTATTCTGGCACCCGGTAAATTGTATTGCACGGAGTTTAGATTTTTCGTTTCCGTTTGCCATATTCTTCGACCTTGGAGGACAGCAGAGGTTGCCGGCGTTGAGGAATATCAACATTTAAAATAAAAATATGTTTCGATCAATGATACGCCGAGCAGTGGCTGTTGTGAACCAGAGTACCGTGCCGAATACTTGTTCAAGGAGTTTAGGTATACATATTTTTCTCCCCTTTGTTTTGAACTGGGCGGGTGTAACTGTTGCTGTAATGCTTGGTAACACAAGACATTAGATTAGACAAGCAATTCCTAATTAATAAAATATAAATATAGTAATAGTTAATTCTTATCTACCTAATTCAAATCTTATCTTGTTTTCTCAGTTCAAGCCACCTCAAAGAAAGGTCTTTACTTGGCTTAGGTGCATGGCAGCAAAATATATTCACCCATTGAAACGTATATAATAATTTAAGATTAAATATAGTTATAGTTATAGTAAGTTATAGTATCATGTGTGTATAGTTAGTAGGCCTAATATAAATATAAATAGAATAGTTGGCATTCATTTATTCTTTTCTACTTCTTATTTTATTCAATTCAAAATTTGAATTGTGTCAACGAACAAGTACCAAAGTAAAGGAGTTCTCACGACCTTACACATGCAAGTGTCAGTGTGGTTCTTGTGAAAAAATTTTCTTTAAATATTTAAAATTAAAATTTTCTTTTAAAATTAAAATGGAACAAACAGGCTAGCAGTAGTAAGTAACTCACAACACAATCAAAGAAAGATATGCTATTAACTGGAGTTTAGACTTAGTATTGACTGTGAATCTAACTTTGAACTTTCTAACACGTCTATGCCTCGAATTCCAATTGTATTTTCTACCATCCATTACACTATATTATGGCTTCATCTGATAAATACTCTTTATGCAACATTCACACTGCCGTTTATACCAACTACTAGCGGCGAGCGGCCAACGCTAACCACAACTACATTATATAGTGGCATGCTCCAGTGAGCGGTAGGGGTCAACGAGTTCAACAAGCTGAACTTTAAACCCGCCGCTAACTAACACATGCCAGCTATAGTATAGTAATAGCTAACCACGTTGTGGTTAGCGTTGGCCGCTCACCGCTAGTAGTTGGTATAAACGGCAGTGTGAATGTTGCATTAGGCTGTCAATTGAGTTGTGAGTAGGCCTGCCCCCTGATATTTAATATCAAAATAGGTGATAACATAATATTAAATTAGGCTATATATTAATGTTTATATTAGCAAACATGTAATGTCAATGTGTTGTAAGTGTAACATAAACATATGACTGGTATATGCATAGGTACTAGCTCACAGAGATTGAGTAGTGTCGACACAAGAACAGATGATGAAATAGACCATGAACTCATCTCCTATCTTGGACGCACGGATATTGATGGTTGGCAATTGAGGAAGACTCTCCAAACCATACACGTAGGTTCCCACAGTCACCTAGTTATCCTCGTCATCATAGCTATGAATGCTGTGGTTTACTAGCCAGGTGTGAAACAATAATGCTCGAGGGACAAGCTGCGTTTCAAATGAGCTTACTCTTACAAAGTTCAGTTTTGCCTTAATGTATCATTATTCGTAATGTTTTACTTTCAGGTGTTACTTTGCATGCGCTTTACATAGATTTCTATAGATCTCAGACAAATGTAACCTTTGCTGTGTTTTGCCCTCTCCATTAGGTTAAAATAATACAGCTGCCCATTCACCAACAAACTATGATTATTATATTACAGACCAGAGATGCTATACCAGATCCTAACATTATAACCGCTGCACTCAAAGCATGCCGACACCAGAATGACTTCCCTCTAGCAATCCGATTTCTAGAGGCTGTTCAGGTAGGTGTAATAACTTCCTATTCATGCAAACAGGTGTAACATAGTTACTAGTTTATAAAATGAATTGCTGTTAGTCAATTTACAGTAACAAAAAGAAGCTGGTAACTGTTTAGATTAAGTTTTGTTTGATCTTAACCCTCAACTCTACTACCCTGTCCACAGGATTGCCTAACTGTGCCACAGACTTCCTGCTGTGTGGATAAATATCCATAAACATTATTTGTTATATCTCCAAATCAATCTGTTTCAAGGTTTAGGATTATATAGGCCTAATTCCTGGCAGACAATATTTAACATATAATATTAATTGAAATGGTAACACACAATTATGTCGGCTACCCTTCTACTGTGAACAGTACCAAATATGCAGTGAATGTGCTTTTAAATAAGTTTTTTATTGTTAAGTACATTGTAATTGTATTAATTATTGTGAACAGAAATGAATACGATTAGTGATTGTCCTTCCATCTACATGCACAAGCTGTATTATGTAAATGTGCATAATTCTTTCACCAGGTGAAATGTGGCCCACACAAGAAGGTAGTATGGCCATGGCTAGTAAAGGAAATCAGACCTACCTTAGATGAGTTAGGTGTTCCAACACCAGAGGAGATGGGATACGATAAGCCTGAGCTCTATCTACAAGATGTTATGGACATGTAATGAATACAGCCTTTCCACCGCAGTATCAGAGTATGTGTAACTCAGTCTAAATATTTGAGAGGGTGACAACTCCCCATAACTTTGACATACTAGGTAATACCAATGTGACCGCTGTTTCTGCTATTTAATATTGATATGTGGAGATCAATGGGGTGTATTGGCCTCTACTGCAGTGTTATAGGCTACATACAGTTTTTGTAGTATTACTCACACGCATATCTATTGTTATTGTAAAGAGTTGGTGGTTGTTGTGGAATGTCCTAAATTTATATAATTTTATTTAAAGATAAAAATAAATGAAAAATATTGAAAATATTTTAATTTTTGTTTGAACATCTATATAGTCTGCTTTGTTTACTGAATAGAGCATAATGATACTTGGTTGGCTGAAGGCAACATTAGTAATGGTGAGGTTTGGCAAAATAAATATTCTAACTTTGCTGATTATCCTTTTCATCAACATAACCTACCTGTAGATATTGACAAATGTGTCTACAAATTGGCATGCATTTTGGGTTAATAGCAATACTCGTATGCTTTGTAAACCCTCTGATTGGAGTTACAATCTCCATACACAGGTAAGACAACTCCAATGATATGAGGAGGTTCACACTGTTTGCTCCTCAGTTTTGGGTTTTTAAATCTTCTTTTTGAATGCATTGAAGCCCTCTGCAGTAGTGAGTGGTTAGTGTTGATTAATTACAGGCAGTTTTGAGCCAAGCAGCCAACCATCTGCCCATATATTGCAATATACCCACTCTGTAATTACTTTATGGCACCCAGGCTCAGTATAACTTCATTCAAGTTGTAATTACTAGCAGGATGATTTGGAATTGTCATCCCTCTCTTGAAATCTATTGGAAACAAATTTGCATTGCGTTATACAAAGGTATGGAAGGAAAAATGGTCTACATTGTATGTCGGCCAAAAAGTGCATAGGCAGTGAAGATAACCCCACACTTGTCATATGTGTAGCTGGAGTATAATGTATATCACCTTGAATTAGTTGTTTTAAAAGTTGGTGTCTATTGACCAGGCCAACAGCTGCTTTCATTAATTTCGAATCTAAAATCATCTTTTGGGGTTTTGTATGTATGAATAAGACCTAGCGGAGAAATGGGGGTCATTTTAACTAGATCAACGTCTTCTCTATGTATGAGTGATGCAGTTCATGTCTTCTCACTGTTCTGGTGTTCTTTATTTGAGGCGAAAAATGCACCACACTGCAGTATTTGGGGACTGCAGTATTATTTTACATGGGAGGATAATTTCAACTAATTAAAGCTTTACTTTGCAAATGTTTGCTTACTTTTGATAGTTGTCTAATATCAATTGGTTTTATTATGGGGCTACTTTGTGAAGCAGAATCTGTGGTGCAGTCTTGCATAACTGATGGGAAATTAAGATGGTTTTACTTTCAATGGTTGCCAGCTCAACACATGTAATCCACTGTCACTGCTGTAGATGACAGGCTTAGGTGAGTACTCTCCTGTTATATGTGTTACACATAACTCATCTGTTAGCATTTCCATGTCAGTGACAGGTAGTTATGAAATTATTCTACACTGACCTAGACTTCTTGATCAAATTAAAGGGAAATTCTTTCTATCTTACTTTGCTATACTGAGCTGTATTAATTCACATAGATCTAATGTAATCAACACCAAGACTGCATGACCCTAATGCTCAACACATGTTAGGATGCTTTGTCTGCATGGGAAGTATTTCCAGCCTATCAAGTGTCATTTATCCACTTTCGAGTTTGTCGATTGGCTTAGGGTGTCATTGGCTCCTCCCTAATCTAATTGGCTTACAAATGTTATGCAGGTGTGTGCAAGGTGCCCATGGCTGATGCAGGCTACCTGATACTAGAGCTGGAGAAAAGCGTCACTGCTGCTCGCTGACTGTCTTTTACTGCTGCTTTGCGCTGAGTGTATCTGGTATGTAATAAATATCTATATTTCTCTGTAGGATCTTTCAAATTTGTTAATTTCTCCATTCTGAATTACAGTATAATTCTCATTTTTAATGAGCGAAAGCACTTGAATACTTCGTAAATTTGTCTCTTGGTGCATTCTGCAGGTAACAGCTCTAAAACTTAGCTGCAGATACAGCAGGCAAAGTGTGTGTGTGGATTTGTTTGTGTGCGTGGTGCTACTGGGACTAGCACACTGACCAGCACTCTCCGGTGGATATTTAGAGGGCTGTGGCCCCTTAGACTCAGATCATCATGTCCAGTATGAGTGGACTGTGGGTGCTGTGCTCTGCAGTGCTCATTGTCTCTGCTAACACAGGTATGTGTGATATTACTCAAGCTAACTGCATTCAAGCTGGAAGCTATCTTCTTTCTAGCGTATCTCCGTATTCGCAATGTAAAACATTTTACACACTGTTGGTAAAGGGGTATATATAAGTTGTTATATAAAACGGTTGCAACAACCTTGTCTGCAGATACAATGTATAATATATCCTGCTGTTGGTCCTTATCTACACACTTAACTGTCTTACTTGCCCAGTACACTGTTTTGAGTGGCCAATACCATCACCATAATACTGTAGTTAGGGTGACTCAGTTTTTATCTCCTAATTTTAATAATATTGTATCTACCCGAATATTTCGTTCAAAATATGAATTTTTAGCCTCATATTTTAGTTGAAACATAGAAATTCAAAGTATATAAAGAGGTAGACCTAAGTTTCGATTAAAACTCTCCATTTGTGGTTTGACTGTCCTACATAGCAGTTAGTAATAGTTCTAGTAGTTAGGGCATATGTCGGAGTTGTTGCTCTGTGTTTACAGGGTTTCTAGTTGGAGTTTTGTCATGTTGCACTTTGCTTTCTAATCACTGATTCTCTAGCATTGCTCATACTTACAGTATCATCACTATTACTTTATAATGTATTATCCTCTTCAACTTACTGTTGGGACCACAAGTGTCAACCAGACCAGACCTAGATCGAGTTTACAATCATTTCACGTTCTACCAGCAAATATTCAAGTTTGCCCTTCGAAATTCTATTCTCGCTTTAAGGCAGTAGCATGAGTTCGCTATTCCCAAGATTCTGCGAGTCCTTCTCAATGCTAGACCATGCTATTTTATTGCCTATATGTTCAGAAATAATGTCTGTGTTCTGTTAGTAAAGTGCCAGATCTCTCAATTTTGAGGTTGTGCTTTGCCCGAATTGAATTTTTCATTCACTATGTTTATCATCGAAGCTGGTAAAGAATTCTCTTTCAGCGTTTCCCGTTAAGGGTCACTTCTGCGGATGATTTACCTCTATATCCTTCTCTGTCACACTTACGGCTTTCATACCTATGTCAAAATTCAGTCATTTCTCACAGCTTACCCTATATCTGTTATATAGCTAAAATAGTCATTTAATTTCAATTAATTAGTATTATGTAAAATGTGTGTAATGTTCTCACCCCTCTGCCATATTTAGCTGTGATTCTTACATTGCTGTGTATAGCCTAGGTTCCTACACCAGTACTTGATAACTCTCACCAACTGTTGATTATATACAGGCATTCCTGTCTCAACCTGTTACTGTTCAGTAATTAGTACAATGTATGTTTTTCATTACTGCCATTTCCTTAGTCATGTAACCTAATACTTGTGACAACTATCTAAAGGCTCGTTGACCTATACACCCTTTTTATTCCTACACATTGATAGTGAACATAAGGCTAAGTGCAATGCATTGTTCTTTGAACACTGGGACTTGGGATAGTGTAGTCAATTATAAGGTGAAACATATTATAGTTTAGGGGATGTACATTATACATGTAACTACAAGAGAATTGTTACCTGTATATCAGCTGTCAGTTACCACAGGTGCCCTACTGTCAGCTAACCACTGTTACCCTGCTATCAGCCCCATAACTTTATGCTGCATAGACAAGTGGTGACATAATTTTTAAAAAACTCTGGTGAATTATTATCGAGCCCTATTTCTTGCAGTCTAGCACCAATTCCTTTGGTCCATTTCGATTCTATTTTGAAATGCTTGGAGCCCAGGCTGACACTATGTATGCTCTCAACTCATCAGTTAGCCCAAGTTCTATTTCTGGCCCATGTGTTCTTCTCGACCAACAACAGATGATTTCAAGTTGTCTTCTCCATTAAACGTTCCACATGTTACAAGACTATGTATTATATTACATCTAGTTATCACATTCTATATTTTTCCTAATTTTTGTTTTGTAGTTGTAAAGAGAGATGTGCCAGCTATGCAGGTAACTATCGATGACTATTAACCACACGCTGATTTATAAGCAATTTACCCTATTGTTGCTAAAGGGAAGATAACTCCTGTATTGATCGATGTATTTGTTGTATAGTTCATGTTATACTACATGAACATATAAACACACTGCATATCTATCGGCAATTATACATACATGTATGCTATCTAGAGCACCTGTATAAAGGATACCTACAGGTGCATGTCAATATATTGGAGTGCAGCTAAATATAACGTCGATACCTCGCTTACACAATATGAACATATTATTACTGTCACATGTTGATATATATTGTTGCCATCTATCAGATGTATGCTGATGAACCCACCAAGGGACAGCAACAACCTGCCTATGACAATAGTGTCAGGATGATGCCCGTAAGCTGTAGTCTTGTGAACTAGATAGTTATTAGTTGCCTGCTAGTTGGGACTCTCTCTATCTCCCCCATCTTAGTCCTCCTATTTAGATCTCTCTCTATCTATCTGTGAAAGCTTGAAATTTTACTTCTTTTAGCATTGATTCTTATTGGGTGAAAGTGCAATCATTCGCTCAGCTATAGTGGCTTTTGATTGGATGTCGTCTTCTGAGAACATCCTGTAGGTCCCGAGCCCGAGTTCCATGCCATCTAAAAGGGTGGATGGGTTAACTATCAATTGAGAATTATTCTGAAAAACTTGGAGGCCAGGCTAAATGATTGGATATTCTCATGTTTAGATATTTAATACATGGATATATGTCGCAAACTTGTCCCAAATTTGTAAACATTTACAATGTATTATAAATTACTAGTTGGTCGGCCTACTAGTTACGTAGGTAGCATAACTTACTACAAATTTAGCACAACGCCATCAGAGTGTCATTGAACTACGTTGTCTGTCCTTAGATGTTGCGTGTTTTTCAAAACTTCTGAAATTCATAACTACGTGAACAAAGGAATACAACTTCTAATGTTGCATGTCAGTGTTTGAGGGAGGGTGGGTTGAACTGTAGTCTGTCTATAATATACTAACACATCTTAGACAGTAAAGAGAATCTAACACATTTACTTCAGTTAGAAGTTGAAATGCATGAAGCATCATCCCCTCTCAATGCTGTAGTTAGATGTGGTCATAGAAATATATTTTGGTTGTCTTTAGTTGCACATGCCACGTATAATGGATGGTAAATTTTCACATTAACTTTCATAAAATTCAGCTACGTGCACATATTTATATTTGGTTTGTATTCAATAAAATTACCTGATTACTCTAAAATATATGGGTGCGATATTTGATAAAGCATGCAAGATATGGCGGGCCAACACCAGTTAAACTACCTGTATGTACTTGTTAATAGGGTGCACCTGGACCACGTGGACCTGCAGGTAAGACTGGACCACCCGGCACAGCTGGATTTCAAGGACCAAAAGGACCAGATGGCCCACCAGGACCAATGGGTCCCCAGGGTCAGATGGGTCTACAGGGAGCTGAGGGAACTCCAGGCAAGCAGGGAGAACCAGGAAGAGATGGAGAACCTGGACCAAGAGGTAAACAGATTACAGTGTAATGTCCATCTGTACATTGCCATCAAAGCTAGTGCAACAGCCTGAGTGTTACACAGTTCCATCAATTGGTATGCATAAATGCTTGATCAACTTCGTTTTGCTGCACACAGGCTTACCTGGAGTAACAGGAGAGCGTGGATCGGATGGACAACCAGGTATATTTGGAGAGAAAGGTCATCGTGGAAATAGAGGACCCAAGGGTGCCGCTGGAGATGTCGGACCTCTAGGAGCTACTGGAGATCAAGGTGTTGTAGGAGCTCCAGGCCCAGGTGGTGCACCCGGGCAACCCGGACGTCAAGGCGAAAGGGGGCCCTCTGGTCCCGTAGGAATACCAGGTGCACAGGGTGCTGACGGCCCTTCTGGACCAACCGGCTCACAAGGTATACTATAGTAATAGATTGAAACAACCACTTTCACAAAAGTTTCCAGCTGCAAGTTTTAGCTAGGATAATGTATTCAGCAGGTTTCCATGGTTCAAGCTGCTATGAAATGAGCCAGTTTGCCATATTTTGTGACTTCAGCCTGTCTACAGTCTTAGTACACACTCTCATGAGCTGGCTATAGGCCAACTACATGTACTTGTTATCAATCGCTCATGGCAACAGACCCATACATTTATGACGCGTAGCTCTCGCACTCTATTTTAGTTTGAACTATGAAAACTCAGTGAACGTCTATAAACATGTCTACTCTAACAAGGGCCAGTGCTGCCGATAAGCCAAGTACATGTATGCTATGTTTGCATTGTATTTTGCAGTACCATTTTTCATACATACTCTGATGTATTTCAGGTCCACCTGGACCACCTGGGTCAGTCGGACTACCAGGTATTGAAGGAGATCCCGGAGCACCAGGACCACAAGGACAGGAAGGTCCCAGAGGACCAACTGGCGCTGACGGTGCCGATGGTAAAATGGGACTTCAGGGTGCCCCTGGTAACCCAGGAAAAGATGGTCTTGATGGTAAGCTACATTTAGTATTATTTCTGTGCAATATTTTACGACCACTACTTATTATGTCACGTAACAGTAAGTTACGGGAATGTTGATATAGATGAAAATAAACCAACATTTGTTAGCTTAAGTTTTTCTAACAAAGCGTTATGCTTGAATGTTGTCTCCACAATTCGCAAAGTTCTGCATCGCTATTCACAATTTTACATGATACACTATGCATATAGAATTGTTATTTTATGATCTGCAAGTATATGTGAGTTTCTCAATATTGTATATTATTTCTGTGGGATACAAGCAAACACGTCATAGATGTTTCTATGTATTTAGGAAAGCCAGGAGAGGCTGGTAAAGATGGTGCTACTGGACCACGTGGACCAATGGGTCTCCCAGGACGACCTGGGTCAACTGGGCCCGGTGGTGAGGCTGGCCCTGTAGGTCTGATAGGAGAACGTGGAGCCCCTGGAGCTCCAGGTTTGTTCTTTTACTCCTTATGTTGCTTGTTGACACTGATCTCTGCTGTTTATAGGTATCCTTGGTAACATTGGTGCACTTGTTGACACTGATCTCTATTGTTTATAGGTATCCTTGGTAACATTGGTGCACTTGTTGACACTGATCTTCATTGTTTATAGGTATCCCTGGTGATATTGGACTCCACGGAGACCAAGGTAATCCCGGTATGCCAGGAGAGAGAGGATCCACTGGAGATTCTGGACCTAGAGGTGAGCCTGGACCTATTGGAGCAACCGGACCACCAGGACCTCAGGGATTCAGAGTAAGTCTTCCCTATCAATAGCACTAACCTAAAACCATGTAGGAATAATGTTAACTAGCTGGGGATAAAAGCCGGATAATGCTCGCATCGGCGATTGGTCTAACATATCCTAATATAGATTCAAACCATGGTCTGTGTTTGAGGAACTACAGTACATATAAATGATGGTGGTTTGATAGGGTGAACCAGGTAGAATGGGAACACCTGGTGCAGAAGGACAGCCCGGACTTCCTGGAGATGTTGGTAAAGAGGGTCAAAAGGGACAGAAAGGAAGTCGAGGATCTCCTGGAAACCGTGGTCTTATTGGTTCAACTGGTGCTCCAGGAGCCCGTGGATTCCCCGGAGTCAGCGGACAAGATGGACTGGTCGGCGCACCCGGTAAGTTATGATATTTATTTTTATAAAATTTTTTAAAGCGGCTGAATTTGATAACTTGTTTTTGCCAAATAAGCAAAGCACACAAATTTTTTGATGCTTTTCATACTACATGTATATCTTCCGATTTGGGCACCTCTCATCACCTAAATGATAAATAAAGATTTAATTGCAAGTATTTATTTCAATCAAATATATATCACATGCCTTTTGAAGGTATGCCTGGACGTAACGGTATGGACGGAGCGCCAGGAGAGGTTGGTGTACCTGGACCAGTTGGCTTGCCCGGACCTGCAGGACAGAATGGTGCTCAGGGACGTCCAGGAGATCGTGGACGTGTTGGTCCAATGGGTGATGAAGGTGTACAGGGTATACCTGGTAGCAACGGCGCAGACGGTGATGTGGGAGCCCAAGGAGAAGAGGTATGTTATTATCACTTAGTGCTGTATAGTGTATAACGTAGTATAGTACGTATAGTGTAGTATTAATGGTACGTATAATATGGCATGGTATAGTGTGGTATAGAATAGCATAGTGTAGTACACTATTACTATCAACAGAAATAACTCCAGAGTATTTAAGCTCACCTTTAGTGCTCTATCACTTGTAGGGTCCACGAGGTCCCCAAGGTATGCGTGGACTGCGTGGAGATAGAGGAATTGATGGACCACAAGGACTGACTGGCCCACAGGGAGAGAGAGGTTTCCCAGGACCACGTGGACTTCCAGGAGATCAAGGTGCCCCAGGACTGCCTGGTATTCAGGGAGAGCGTGGTGCCAGAGGAGACCGTGGAGTCAAGGGAGACAAAGGTTTGTCCGTTGGCCAACTTAGTGGAATGCCATACATATAACTGTGTTAATTGCTAGCCTTTAGGTCTAAACGCTATCTCACAATGGTAAAAACTTGGAGCGCTGAGGTGGATGCGGCGTGGTTTCATTTGTCATGGAATACATTCTTACTCTCTGCAGGTCTCGATGGACAGGACGGACCTCAAGGATTGCCTGGTATTGATGGCATTGCTGGTCTTCGTGGAGATGATGGTGCTCAGGGAGAGAGAGGACCCAGAGGAGAAGCAGGTGTCCCAGGATTAGTCGGCCAACCAGGTTTGTTACTAACTAGTAGTACAAAGCAAAAACATGTTGATGCTGCTCATGCATTATGATGAAGAGAGTCATTATTAAGCCACTACTAAAGGTATACAAAGTGGATCGGTGACTTTTACTATTTCGTCACTAAAAAATTTTTTTTCAACTTCGGATTTTAATTTTTAATGTCTTTAAAGCATCATAAACTATTGCTAATCTTATACTTCTACCATCTGCAACAGGTATCCAAGGACCTCCAGGTACCAAAGGACAACGAGGACCAGCTGGAACCAAAGGAGAAGCAGGAAAGCCTGGATTTGATGGAGCACCAGGAGCTATCGGAGCACCCGGACTTCCAGGAGCTCAAGGGCCACAAGGTAATGTTCCACTAATACACGTACGAGTATATCGTACTATCTTGTATGAAGTAAAATAATCTGAGATAACATCACGTTTTGTAAACTTGATCCACTACCATCATTTGCGAAAGCTACCAACTTACATGCTTATATAGATAAATAGAACTGACGTGGTTTGCATTGTTAGTACCAGGATATAAAATTCATGTGCACCAGAATTGAACAACAACATACTGTTCACTGTAACACACTTCTGGTTAACATAGAGTATGATCATAGTTGTAGAATGAAATGATTTGCAGTTGTCTTCCCATTGCACATTTCTTGTTTGACCTCGTAGGCAAGCCTGGTGTGCCAGGTGCTACTGGTGGAAGGGGAGAACCAGGAGATGATGGAGCAGAAGGTATTGAGGGTAGCCCTGGTACTGAAGGACCCGCTGGGTTCCCAGGTGATAGAGGAGAACCTGGAGCACAGGGTGCTGTCGGCATACCTGGACCACCAGGACCACGTGGTGAACTGGGTCAGCAAGGACCACGCGGAGATAAAGGTATAAGACTAGTTTTGCTTATGCACTAGAGAATACAATATAGGTTTGCCAGAATGTACACTTCTCACGAGGAATGTCAGAGATCGACTGCATTTAGAATATGTGAATATTATGTTTGTAATGTTTATTATGCCCGACAAATTGAACTAACAATGACATCATTTTAACAGGAAAGCAGGGAACTGATGGTAATGAAGGATCTCAAGGTTTGCCTGGAGAAAAGGGACTAGAGGGACCCGTTGGATCACCAGGAATGCCAGGTCTGCCTGGGCTTGATGGATTAGATGGTGATAGAGGTGCATCAGGTAAAGCTGGACCACAGGGACCAATGGGACTTCAAGGTGCTCAGGGTGAAGCAGGAGAACGCGGACAACCCGGTAAAATGGGTGAAACAGGCGCCACAGGAATGCCTGGAGTAATGGGTAAGTTGGTCGAGGAATTGAAACAGTGCCTACTTTGCCAATCTATTTTACAGTTATTGCGGCAATATCTTATTGACCTAATTTTATATCTTTTTCTTTTATGTTATGTATTTACAGTTCATGTGCATATTCCAAGATTAACTGCTGTGTCCCTTCACGCTATATGCTGTCTATATTGTCATACTCTTGCTCTTACAACTGCTAAAACTTGTTGTACACAGGCAAGATAGGAGATAGAGGACTGAATGGTATGCCCGGACCACAAGGACCTCAGGGTGCAGCTGGACCAGTTGGACCACCAGGACCACCTGGATTTCCAGGAGCTATCGGAGATGTTGGACCTCAAGGTATGTCCTTAGAACCTTATGTCATGTAAACTCTACAATACATTTTATAAAATCTGATCCAATAGAATAGCTCTTCTGAACTTCAAAATTCAATTATAAAACTAGACTGGGAATTAAATTCTACCAAGTGTAGTTGTGCTATCCTCTTTCTACTGCATCAAGTAGTAACTTATTATCTTCCTTCAGGCCCACAAGGATCGCAGGGTAGAGCCGGAAGAGATGGGAAAGCAGGTAAAGATGGAGATATTGGACCAGCTGGACCTGCCGGACCACCAGGACCCCCTGGTGCAGTCGGAGCTCCTGGTACTGATGGAAGGTATGCAGCCTCCGTTTGACTTTCGCATATTTTCTATTGCTATAATTGATTGAGAAGGGGTACGGAAGCAAAACTATGAGCTGCGACCATACTAAGCTGAAATCCTGCTTTATAAAATCTGCCCAAAAAGTAGAGGGATCGATATACAAAAGTGGGAGTGCATTCTGTCAATCATTTTCGCTCCCATTCATCAAGGATTGAGCGAGTGTTGCACCATTGTACTGGGTGCAGGCACCAGATTTACTCCTGTGTACACTTTTGAATTCCTCCACCTTTAAAGGAAGGGGTCATATTATTTCACATATTTAATATAGAAATGGTATGGATGGACTTAATGGAGCTGACGGTAGAGTTGGAGAGACAGGAAATCAAGGTAACCAAGGACCTATCGGCATGATTGGAGCCCCTGGAAGTATTGGACCAGAAGGAAAGAAGGGACCAGAGGGAGATGTGGTAAGTTAGCAGTGTAATGTAATGTAAAATTTAAGAGAAAAACTTGCAACATCCTTTGCAATCTTTCTACGTAAACATGAAATTCATTAACCTCTTTTGTAACAAATGGTATATACTGGTGGGTATTCATTCATAAGGTGCATTTGAATCAGCACTTAATGATATCACGTGGTATCAGTATGTGCAGGAGCACGCAACTCAGTATATTGTAACAGCAAAGCTGCAAGCCTAAACTAAGGAGTATCATTAAATATTACGTTGTTGTGAGTATAATATTTAAACCTCATAATAGGGTCCAGATGGAATTAGAGGACCACAGGGACCAATTGGACCACCTGGACCCCAGGGATCTCGTGGAAACACCGGACTCAAGGGATTGCAAGGAGAGAAGGGAAACCAAGGAAAACCTGGAGACAAGGGTAAGTAAACATAAGGTGACAATTTCTGTGATAACTTCGTACAGTAGCTATATGACTTGTGTGTGTAAGCCACCACTTGTCTTTTATGTGAATTTGTTTTGGGTGGCAAGTTTCAAGATTTCAATATGACATCATCAATGGGTGACAAACTAACACTAACCTACATGGGTGATTGTTGCAGGATTCAATGGACCAGCTGGAATGCCTGGTATGCCAGGACAAGTTGGAGAGACTGGACCCCGTGGAGATTCAGGTGCCGCTGGCATGCCTGGACCCGCCGGTGAACGTGGAAATGAGGGAAGAATCGGTGAACCCGGCCCATCAGGAGAGATGGGACCTATGGGACCTCCCGGCCGTGATGGAGATAAGGTTTGTGTATAGCTCTATTTACAGAACATCATATTGAAGGCTCACATATAGAAGAAACTTCAGTGTAGACCAGTAATATGTCATTTTAGTCACAGGCTCATATATTCTCTCATATTACAGGGAGACCCTGGTAGAGATGGAGCCTCTGGTCCTACAGGAGCACCTGGTGCAATGGGAGCTTCAGCTCCACCACCGATCTTTGCTCCACCAATGAGAGCTACCTCAACTAAAGGAGGTTACTATGGTGATGAACCTGAGGTGCTACAAGCCAACCATCAGTTTGTGAGGATGTACCATGGTATGTGAATAGCCAATAACATGACTTGAGTTCAGTTCAACCACTATCAATTTGATTCATCGACTAACATCTCACTCCAAAGTCTTACTTATATGTTCTCATAAGTTCGGACTAACTCTAGACTATAGCGTCGAATAGATTATAAAAAATCTGATAACACAATTTTATACAAATAAACTTCCTAAAACTGATAATTTTCTATCATGCAAACGTTTTGCAGAGTAAAATGCTGATGAATTGTGATGATCTTTTTTGTCATATTTTTCTCGAACTGTAGCCTCTGTGCTCATTTTTGATAGAAATGAGAGTCCGAGACGGTAAGAGAAGCAGCCCCGCCAGAGATTGTAAGGAACTGTTTGAGAACAACCCCAAGGCAGAGGATGGTTTCTACTGGGTTGATCCAGATGGTAAGACGACTCCACACTTGCTTCTTTCTCTGTTTTATTTTTCCCTTATTTACTGCCAGACAACATATGAGGATAGACACATTTGTTGACCTAAATAAAGTATAGGTCTTGTAGACCCTTCCTTTGGCATACTCAAGCCACTGCATCATATTCCTGTTTACGGTCTGCTGTGTAATAAAGCTGTCATTCTAAAACATCAGTTTTAAAAATGTCTGCTATGCTGTTTGATTGGATGGTAATGGGTAAAGTACACTTTTACTAGTATATCGCCATTGACTACCAAATCACATTGCAAATGCATTTACATTGGAAATATGTATCAAGTTAGAAAATCTGGTTAGGGTGAAGAACCTGTTTCTTGTATTCAGGTGGTTCTATCATGAACGCTATCCGAGCTTTCTGCAGACGACAGACCCAGACTACCTGCATCTCTCCTAAGACTAGAAGCTACGAGGTATCTCGATATGAGTCTAGACGCTCGACTTCCTACTTCACCGAGCTCTCCGGTGCTGAGGAGGTAAGAAAATACATTCTATCAAAGTGTTTGTTACAGATGTCGAATTTGCCATTGAGATTGGTTCTGTAGTATATACATGTATGTGATTGATTCTGTAGTATGATATACATGTATGTAATTGGTTCTATAGTATGATATACATGTATGTGATTGGTTCATTTTATTTACAGTTCTCATACAATGCTGAGTCATCTCAACTTAACTTCCTCAGGGTCCAATCATCAGCCGCCACGCAAACTCTAACATATAGGTAATGTGTATTATACGATTTCAGATATAGCAAACTCTAACATATAGGTAATGTGTATTATACAACTTCAGATATAGCAAACTCTAACATATAGGTAATGTGTATTATACAATTTTAGATATAGCAAACTCTAACATATAGGTAATGTGTATTATACAACTTCAGATATAGCAATGTATGTGATATTGTTTTCAAATCCGATATGCGCATGTACATCCATGTACAATGTAAATTAAAATAATAGAGATAATATTATATATGTTTTGTTTTTACTGGATGGCTATTATCTTAACTACGACATATTTTGTTTGCTTAGGTGCGTCAACTCTGTAGCCGTAGAGGACTCTAACGGAAAGAAGAATAAATCTATAATACTTTACACATCAGGAGATGTAGAATACAAAGCTGTTGATAGAAAGTATCAGTACCAAGTTGTAAGAGATGGCTGCAAGGTTAGTCCTTCATTATAGAATATTCCACAGTCTATATTCTGCTAGTTGGTTTAGAAACATACCATTTACGTTCTGTCGTGTCCTGATAACATTTGGCTTGTATCTATGTCAATGTGTATGCAGCAATAAAAATTTAATCAGACTGCTGGTCAGATGTTGAAGTGTCAAACACTTTGCAGTGATTGGAATTGTATTAACAAATCTTCATGTAGACAGTTTGGGTCCATTGGCAACCTGTAGTAGTTTGTTTTGCAAACGTTGTTAATCACACAATTTATATGGCCATCTTTATTACGACTTTCAACGATGCTATAACATAATTCATTATCGGTGATCCATGAAAGATTTAAACCGTGACCGTAAACTAATACCAATTAGTATTTAGGACTCTATTATCATAAAAAAGTGCATTATAAAATTCACACATTGTAAAAAATTTTTAAAGTAAATACAAATTATGGATTGTATTATATCCTATATACATACATGAACATGTATTTATATTTCTCAATAAGTTAGTTTCTCATTGATGATTCACACAAAATTCTTTTTCAGGACTCGAGCAACAGCGAATCACAGACTATTATCCAGATAAAAACAAAGATGCCATCACACCTACCAATTTTGGACGTAGCAAGTGCTGATGTTGGACAACGAAATAAAGCATTTGGACTTGAAATAGGCGAGGTTTGCTTTTCATAGACACAAAAATCTAGAAGGAAATGACTTAACTTAAATATCCAAGTCGGAATATCATCATCAGTTAGTTAAGGATAATATTTGCTGGTAGAATAATTGAACATTGTTAATCAGGTAAATTTTGAACATCGATAACATCTAATGACTTGTATTGTCACACTCTTGATATCTTCTGTTATGTCTAAAATATCTTTATACAAATGGTGCTAATCTTTTAATTTTGTACAGTGAAATATTTATATCTAAGAGTTTTAATATCCATCAATCTTGGGCTGTAGTTTACGTTATCATTATGTCAGAAATTGTAATAATGGACTCGTGCACTGTGATATTCTGTGCGCAACTAGACATGCGCGAAATATACTCTATTAAAATATATTCCAGATTTTATTTAAATCAGTAGTTAACTCCCTTGCTCTCCTTTCGAGGACAAGGGAGGTAACTCCGATTTATCTAATAATTGTCTCCCCTTTGCGAAATTGTTCACATATATTTTCGTAATATGTTTATATGTTGACAAAAAGGGTATTGAAGACATTTTATAGTCAAATTGTGGGTTTGTGTTGATGATTATCTGGTGCTTGCTTTCTAATTACAAATTGTTAACATGTCTATTTCCTGTTTACTTGTCTCTTGTCTTCCTCTCACAACATGTGACGTAGCGTTGTAGTCTAATAAATATTCAATAGCAGGCAAATAATAGTAAATTAATAGCTATAATGATTTAGTTTTTATTAACAAATTCACAAATGGAAAAATAAAAATAAAATAATATTTACAAAGAACTTCAATTGCGGAATCCTACAGAATAATTTAAACATAATGATGACAATGATGAAGGTCACTTTATACCTTCTCTAACTAATATTATAATACATATTCTGTGATAAAATTTCATGCAACTGACTAGTGGTTCACATTTTTACACTTCATTGTATATTTTTGAAGTTAATTATTTGTCAGTTATTTTATGCAGTATGTGAAAACCCATTTGGGCTGCCATGGTTATAGCTTCACCTGCTGCTTCAACTTTCCTAAAATAATTCGTGTAGAGATAATACTATACTAGGGAGTAAACCTCAGCAAAAGAAACACATCTTTGCTGAGATTTTAGACATGGATACTCGAAGGCAATTAATTATATTGTAAAGTTGTCCTCTCTTAGTTGGGAGAGAATAACTTCACAGTATGTTCAACCACTAACAGTGTACATGACTGTATAGTAGTGTTTACACAATTTCACACCACAGGTATGTTTTTATTTGAACTGTGAACAGCAAACACATGTTTACAGTGAATATGTTCACTTTCACCGGCTGAAACAGCCAATAAACACTACAATAATACTCTTAGTAAAAGCATACAAATAAAACCAGACAGTTCTCAGCACATAAAGGCAAAGAGGTTGGATACTGAGTACACTGCACCTGTAATTTTAGGGTAGCATCTATTACAGCGTGTAGAGTCTAGTTTAGCTGTGTACCACCACTTCTGTAACTCTCACATAATATAATATACATGCATAATAATTATATTCTCCACAATATTTTCTGTTGGTAGCCTGGGTTCCAGTTCCAGCCTGCAGCTGTATGTCATGTTGGAACTAAGACTGAGTGTAAATGGAGCTGGTCATCAGATATTATTTTATTATCACCATTATGTTGGAAGAAAATAATATTATAATGACATTTCACTTTCAAGTCAGTTGTTTGCAAACAGTTGCATGTTTATGTACAATGAAATGAGCTGACATTCCATTCTTAGATATGCATATACATGTTCACTAGGGCTGTACCGATCTCCCACATTGAATGCATGTTTTAACTAGAGTTTGAATGATACTTCATGCTAGTCAACTCTGAGCAGTAAATCAGCTTAGAGTGGTGCGATGTCTGCCCAGATAATTTATGGTATTGAGTAAATGGTCACCTAAAAAAAAAATAAGTGTATAATCCAGTGCTCAATTATCACTAGCACACCTCTAATCTTACTACTCGCTATGTTTAGCAGTCCTCTGTTACAATTACATGGTAGTATGCTATGGTGTGGTCTGGCATTCATTCCATTTCAAGCACACACCAGTGCTGTAGCTAAGCGGTTGCAGTGGTGCACCAATACTGATAGTTCTTCATAATCCTCCAGTCATTGCACTATTAGAGTTACTGGAGTGATTGCAGCAAAGAAACTGGAGTATTAGGTAAGTACCAAGTAGGAATAGCTCTATATAACGACTTTAGGCCATGTAGAATGTGTTTTTGAACTTCAAAACCATTTTTCATAGACGAAAGAATGAAGTTAGTGACTTATGACTTGCTGATAAGTTATGAAACACTACTTCCTTTTCTGCTAATTACTCAGTATAACTATTCTGCAACCCTATGGATTCACCCTGACCCAAAGTTGCTCAGGCTTACAATATTAACTCACTTTGGCACCCCATAATTCTACAGTGTAGATATAAATATATTACTTATTAGGCATGGGTGGGGTCGAAGAGTTGCACTGCCTCCATACATCGATTCGTTGGCGATGAGTCTTTAGTTTGTTGCGATATTTCCATTATCACCAGAGAAACCTCACTCGTATCACAGGTCACAGCTGCCTAATACAGTTTCAGCTACTCAAACACCAACAGCAGCTCAAAACTGTACGTTTTACCAAATCACAACTAACCTTGCTTTTGCTACACAATTATACCTTTACCAAACATTACTGTTATTCAGGGGAAAGCATTCGTCATTTAGATGCAGCCATACCCTACCTCCGCTAGCGTGATATGTACGTACCACTGGGTCTGTTTCTAAGGCCTGTAGGCCTACTTTATACCTACACAATCATATTACAATAATAATGTACCTACCATTGGGTTATCAGTCATCACCCATGCAGCGTATAACAGTTAGTATATACAGTAGTTAGTATATTATACAGTAGGTGCACGTGAAAGCTAGCCTATGAGCTGTGGACCACATAGGTTTTTAAATCGTTGTGAAGTCATGAACCCTCATCTTCAGGTGTGGAATCCAGACTAACTCAAAATAGCACAGACAATAGAAATATAATCTACATTTTACATCTGATAGCTGGTACTGCATTGTGCAGTGCAAATAACATTCTGCAGTCTACTGCAGAAGTAATCAACTCCACACACCAGGTTTGATGATTAAAATAAAATCTATTTTAAAAACCTTATGTGAAACTGAAACCTAGGGTGTTTAACTGGGGACTTTATTTGAAGATTATAATATTGTCATATAATACTAACACTTACACTTACTCATGGTTACAAGAAGTAATACCTGCATTCACTTTGTATATGTAAACTAACTACCAAGAGCCCCTTTGGCTTTGGATAGAATGAAAGAGTAGGTCTAATCTGCCTCTATCATTACATAACACATGTTTAGTGAGCAATACAATATAAATCATGATTTTCTGTGTGATTGTTTGGAAAGTGTAAATAATAACAGGATGCATTCACTCATGTACTAACTGCAGGCCTGCTAAATTAGACATATATAAACTCGGTTGTAATATGTATGTACATACAGTAAGCTGTCAGAGTATAAAATAGTGCTAGGCAACTAGAGTAAAAAAACCACTTGACTAGCTAAATATTTGCCACAATTCTGTCAGTTTCATATCTGAAAGAATGTTCAGGCGGTCTGTCTGAAGATTGTCTCACACAGACATGAAACAGAAAGAAGCAGTTTATATTTAGTTTAGTCAAGTGGTTTTGTCAAGTGGTATATATAAAAATTATAATTCAGTACAGAGGTCTATGTTTTCTACAGACTGCTGTACTCTCGTACCTCCTGCGAAGCTTGGATAAAAATTTTGTATTTTGTTCCTCCGCATATAGGCTTATGTATATTTACTGAACAACATAAGGGTTTAGCATAGTACCTGTTGTCTGATGTGATTGTATTATAATCAATCTGCATATTACACGGTGCTAAATTTGCTTCTAGTGTCACTGATAGATTACAGCCAACTAGAACTACGAAGTTGCCTTCTCTTTGTAATACCAAGGCAAACAATGTTTCCTGGTAACATTTTGGCAAGCACAACTGTGCCATAAATCAGCTTGCTGATCTGCTGAACAGAAGTTATGCACCAATTTTTTGTTGGATTTGGCAGCCATAGTGTACACATCCTATAAAAAATAGATGTCTTTGCGACGGTGGGTTGATGGGGTCGCAAAATATAAAATAATAATTTATTTAAAGAAGGGGTCGGGAAAAATCAATTTGCGTGTGTTTTCGTGAAGGGATATGATCTGAAATACTTAATGCAATTGTACCTATACGTTGTCCCAAATTCAAACAAGAACCTCAGTTTATAATATTAGGTTTACTACTTGTGATGTTTGCCTTGGAGTTGCATTGATTAAACTAATTTGCCATTACCATGTTATTAATAGCTAAATGATCACCAATTGAGTCAAAGAAATGCATTTAATAGCCTATTAACTCTATTTTGCTCACAATATTGATCCACTATTTATATATACAAACATCATGCTTTTCTTTTACTCATTCTAGAATTCTCTTTGGAGACTGGTTTGTTTAGGGTGACAATTTTTCCTACCTTACTCCACAAAGAAGCCTATCAGTCTAATCCACTTATCAACTGAATATATTTACTATTCTAGCTCCCATTACAGCTGCACTAATACTGATTCTCTGTTATTTGAAGTTGTGAAGTGAATGAATAAGATGGATTCTGCGACCCCCAGCAATCTGGTCTCTGGCACTTCTCTCCACTGGTCAGATATCCTGGTGATAGTAGTCTATTTTGCTATCGTCTTATTTATAGGTTTATGGGTAAGTAAGTATACAGGGGTCATTGGTAGATCATGTGATGCTAATAGTTGTTTATTAATATTACTTGAGAAGAGCAGTGTAGTTGTGAGAATTGCAATTTAACTATGCAGTCGCCAGTCTTTTGGTGAAATTTGTGGCGACGTTGTGACTGTGTGTGAGTGTGTCCGCATTGGTGGCGAAATCATGGAAGCGCAACAATGTTGACCCCATGCTGGTTTTGTTCCCAACGCATTAAACAAACTTGTGAACTGTGCGGTTATTGATCAATACTCATATTATATTGGAATTAGAATTGGTGCTTTAGTTGCATCTATAGCACTTTGCTGTAAATCTAGAAAAAATTAAAGAGAATTCATTATTGTAATATTTAATTGGCTTACTGCTATGTGTTGGTATTGAAGTTGTGTTCTGCTGTATTACAGACTTCAAGGTCAAACAGAGGTAGTGTAGATGGATATTTCTTGGCAGGTAGAAACATGCACTGGATCCCTGTGAGTTATCTCCTCACTGATTCTTTTGTATTATAGCGAACTACATGACCGTTGTATTTTCATTGCTTTTGAAATGTCGTTCGTATTGTTATGACAAAATAATGGCTGCAAGTTGATTTTACGGTGGACCCGAATAGCTGTCTATATTTCTCTTTCGTACAGACTCTTCTTCCTCTATTCTCCATTTTGGATACAACAAGTTTATCAGGCTTATTTCCCATGTTTTACAGCATATTTACTGTACATGTACATGAAGATGTGCTTGTATTGGAATGTATGACGCCCGATTTGTCGTTTAGGTTGGAGCGTCCATATTTGCTAGTAATATCGGAAGCATTCACTTTGTCGGATTAGCTGGTAGTGGAGCAAATTCTGGTATAGGAGTTGGTGTCTATGAAATAAATGTAAGTGTGTATGATACCTATATCAGTGCACGATGTCTATGAAATCCTCGTAATCAACTTATTCTAGACTCTATCATTATGTGTAGTGGACTATGTCCTTTGCAGAATTTGAATATAATCTTAAAGTGATGGTATGCAGTGTAAGTAACGGTCTAGAAGCCTCTGTTCTAAACTGATCTTTAGGTGCACATGTTGAGATTAAATGAGACAAGGGGAGACGATATTTATAGAGGGCAAGTAGTGTGTTTTCTCCAAACTTGAACCACAGTGAATATAGCAAAATATAGTGCAATACGTAAGCTTGTGCCTTTTATACCCATGGAATCGAGCCACATTATCAAGATCACATGCTTGCCGTCTACTAACTAATGATTTGCATGTAATGATCCTATGGATATTATTTTGTTTAGGCCATCTATATCGTGCTCATGTTGGGCTGGTTATTTGTCCCCGTCTACATAGCAGGTGGAGTGACTACTATGCCAGAGTACCTGAGACTAAGGTTTGGGGGAGTGAGAATTCGGGTATCTCTAGCAGTGCTGGCTCTTCTGCTTTACGTCTTCACTAAGATCTCAGTTAGTAGATTGTTATACTAGTTTACTTACCAACAGGTAACACATACACAAGTCATGTGATATCTACATGTATATTACTACGTAATTATATACATTGTACATGTTTGTACATGTACCTATGATAAGGGTACATACCTGGTTACATAGGATACTGGAGGTCTTGTTTACCATATATGGTATATCACCTTCATACCTCCATAGTGAGAGGGGTGGGGGGGGGGGGGTACAGCTAGTGCGGCTCAGTTTGTTGTGTCTAAGTCTATAGGGTTAAGACTGTACAGTTTCTTATTCTATTGATGTATACAATGTATATTCTATTAATTGTTACAGCAGAAGTTTCAGTAGCAATCAACATATTCATGGTCTCAACACTTGCAAATATCAATTAATATAGTAATTCAAATTGTGAGTTAGATTTCAAATCAACATAATAATATTATTACTCAATCTGCATACAGTGTACTGTTTCGGTGTTTAACACCTCATCAGTGCAGCTCAGAGTTATGCCTGGGAGAACACCTTAGCAATACTGTATATATACAGCAAAGCGTATTTAAAAGGTGTGAAATCCACTGAACCAAAGTTCTCAAGCTGTCAGAGACAGCGAGAATTGCGTAATGCCACCAGTACAGTGTATCTCCCAGGTAAAGTGCTCAAGAAATTGGTATTGCTACCAATTTCGAGCGTAATACTCATACCACATACCAGCTACTACACAGTAATGATGTAGCTAGATATGTTGGATGTGGAGGAATTACATGGAGCATGAAGTATCTGCGTTATTATTATTGTTGTTATTCTATGCATTGTAGATATTTCTGTACTGTTTACTGTCATATACACATGTATATATTTTACAGTCTGACTTATACGCTGGAGCCATATTTATTGAGCAATCGCTGAAATGGGACACCTATGCCAGCATATTTGCCTTACTGGCTATTGCTGCCGTATTTACAATAACTGGAGGTCTGACAGCAGTAGTCTGGACTGACTTTATACAGACTATACTGATGTTGATAGGTGCTATAGCTCTTACAATAATTGGTATGTCGTGTGTCTCATTCATGTATGTGATACTAGTGTATCCACTGTATTAATAGGTCTACTGTATCTGTTTTTATATCCAAAATGTATTTATTGTGTAGCTGTTTATTTGCTCATATAAAATCACATTTAGGCACCTTGTTATGCAAAAGGTTGTTCAGCATAATATGCAGTATGCAAAGCCTTATGCTAGGCATACATACCCTCAGGTACAGCATGTAACATGCAGATAATATTATCTTCAGTAAGTCTATATACATTTATACCTGTAATACTGTAATTATAATTCCAATGTGCTACAGCTTTTATCATAGATATAACACTAATAGTACTGCTATTTGGTATAGGCTATAACATTCTACATTAGCTGTGGCCGAGGAATAATTTGGAACAATTTGGAAAATAGGCAGTGTTTATTTACACTTTCCCAAGCTTAAAAGCTCAATGTAGAGTTATCTTCTCTATCAGTTTTATTAATCCTCTGTTTTCTTATTGTGGTTTCTCCCTGTACCAGTGAACAAGGAGGACAACTTCACATAAAAATATAGTATCACAGTGCCAGTTAGAATGTATTCTATCCCAAGACACTAATTCTGTAGGGTTTCAGAGAGTAGGTGGATATGAGGCTATGGTAAACAAGTACCCCTCTGCTATAGCGTCTAATGTACTCCTCTCTAACAGCACCTGTAACCTTCCTAGAAAGGACTACATGAATCTGTTCAGGGATCCAAAGACTGGGGACCTACCTTGGCCTGGTTTAGTTGGGGTGATGATCAACTCCCTCTGGTATTGGTGTGCTGACCAGGTTGGTACCCAGGCTCATACTATAACATCCACATTACCTTGTCATTTACTATATGCACAATTTCAGTGTTTCAAAAAATTTGTGCATAACTTTTCTATCCACATAGTTTTCGGTAAAGATAAGAAAATATATTTCTACAGTTGAGTGGATTTATTTCCTGGTTCCTCCCACGTGGCACCTGGATTTAGTTACAATGAAATGATAGCTCAGCAATTTATCTTGAGTGCATATGCATATTAATTAAGGTTGCTGTATACTTCAGTTAGCAGTAGCCAGAAAGACTAGATGATAATACAAAGCTTGTTTGAATAAGGGCTCAACACCAGTTCTCCAAGTGCACTTGGAGAACTGGTGTTGAGCCCTTATTCAAACAAGCTTTGTATTATCATCTAGTCTTTCTGGCTACTGCTAACTGAAGTATACAGCAACCTTAATTAATATGCACAAATGCAAGCAATGGAAAGATGAGAGAATAATAATTATGTTACTTTTAATTGTTACAACCTGCACAGATTCTCCAGCTACAGCTTCAGCACAATTTTATATGCATGACTGTACAGTAATCTTTTTATTAGAATAATGACAGTAATCTCATCATTGGTTATAGAACTTGTAAACTCAATCACTTGAACACCTGGGTTTCTGGAAGGTATGACACCCAGGCTAAGAAAGAATTTTCTGCTTTTTTGTCGCTTTGTGTTTTCACCCCTTGCAAGTTATCCAAAATGCCCCCCATTTCCTTTGGCCAATGTAACACCTACCATATGTTGTGTTTTAATGGGTAAGCCCTAGACAAACATAACAGTACATTGTATGTCCATTAAATTTTAGGTGATTGTACAGAGGGCGCTAGCTTCCAAAAACTTTACTCATGCCAAAGCTGGCACTGTATTGGCTGGATTTCTAAAGATCTTGCCTCTCTTTACCCTAGTGTTTCCTGGGATGATTGCTAGAATCCTTTATCCAGGTATCTTGATAGCCTAATAAGTTGCATAATATTTGTTTTATTAATTGACTACCGATAAAACAGCCAGCTTATCAGTGATAACGTATTTATTGTAAATATTTTGGAGTTCTTATCTACACTGTCTTCTGAAGAGTATTATTATTATTCATATTGTAACAGTTGAATTCCTCATACTTGCGAATGATTGCCATGCGGTAGCAGTATTATGATGTTCAGAGGAGGAAAGACAACTTCTGATAATGTTTTGTTTTGTTTTCATTGATCATTATATAACTGGTTTGCAGGCGTTAGAGATATGATAACTCCAAATGTATGCAGTATAATTTATTCACCATGTTAGCGAGCTGAAAACTCCGTCATATGATGATATATGATGGTGTGTATTATACAGATACCGTAGCATGTGCTGATGCAGAATCCTGTATGGTAGCGTGTGGTTCCAAGAGTGGTTGTTCAAACATAGCCTACCCAACTTTAGTCCTAAATCTCATGCCTATAGGTAAGTTTAATTTGAGATCTTTATACATTATCCTGTATGAGGAGTCCGAGGAGGTGTAGTCCATCCGTGATGGGTGTGTACTCCAGTTTAATGTCAAGATAGTTCAATGTGCATTTAGACGTTCTATGATTATACTACACATATTCAGATTGGCTCAGTTTAATAATGTAGCTGATGCCTTGTACAGTTTACACCTGAAACAATACGCATATTGGGTGAATTATGACATGTACATAGGCCTATGCAATATTGGTTCTTGTTTAGTTGACTGCACTATAAACTCGTTTTATTGGGTATATTTTGTTATTCTTGCATTCCTTATGGCGAATATAGGCTCACACTGTGCACACGCTCTCGTATACAGCTAAGTTGGTGGAAACTCATTGAATTAAACACATATATCTGTCCAATTGGAAACAGTGTTGGATACAAAGAATAACACCCATGCGACTGACTTCACCTGCTAGCTACAGTACAAGCAAAACTAACCGCTGAAGCACGGACTCTACAATGTATATTTTGCTGCAATGTTCCAGGTGCTAGAGGTATGATGTTAGCAGTAATGTTGGCAGCTCTGATGTCATCACTGACTTCTATATTCAACTCTAGCAGCACCATATTCACCATAGACATCTGGATGAGGATACGAAAGAATGCTTCACCCAGAGAGCAAATGGTTGTTGGCAGGTATGCATACCCAGAGAGCAAATGGTTGTTGGCAGGTATGTATACTCAGATAGCAAATGGCTGTTGGCAGGTATGCATACTACATTATATTACCATGGAAAGATCAGGGATGGAATTTTTTCCTCATATTATTTAAATGCATTAATGCTATGAATTTCTAAAAATATTTCATTATTTGGTGTTGTTGGTTATATTACATTAAACTTTGTAATGCTAATTTTTAAATTAATTTTATCTTTTCAGGGTATCTGCTTTGCATACCTGCAGGTATGCAAAGCAGATATCCAGGAAAGATAAAATTAATGAATTTATAAAACATGAGGAAAAAATTCCATCTCTGATCTTTCCATGGTAATATAGTATGCATACCTGCCAACAACCATTTGCTACCTGAGTATTACCTGGTAGTAAGGTGTGCTACATTTAGACATTTCGTGACTGTAAGTCATAACCTTCTATACCTGTAAAGGTATTCTTTCTCAGATGTTGTGAAACATTGAACCAAAGGTATAACTCACTAATACCGAATTAATGACCCAGCCCAGGGTGTTAATCCTAGCATGAAAAATCTGCTGACCTTGGCATGTTGTAACAATGTATTTTAAGTATCTTAAATGGACAACATTTTTATTTTTCAATATTTTATGCAAAAATGTCTCCATTAGTTGATGGTAACACTCTTTCAATACTTACTGTGTGTTTAATGTACTTGATGACTTCAGATTGAATTGTGACATTGTAGAGTGTTTGTTCTCATACTGGTCGCACTGAGTATCCTCTGGGTACCGATTATCAAAGAGTCGCAGGGCACTGAACTCTTCGTCTACATCCAAGAGATCTCCAGTTTTCTACAACCTCCTATAATAGCCGTCTTCATCACCGGTATGTTCTGGTCACGGGCTAACGAACTGGTGAGTTCCTGTTTATATTATCCCATTTGTATCACAATAAATGAGGTAATTTGATTGGCCATTCTTGTTTGTGGACATTCACATACTTGCTTTCGACCAGTCTGAGTCTATGCGTAGCGCCATTGTTTAAAGTGTGAAGTATTAATATAGTACTGTCTGGTTTTCTGTACTATAAACAGTGTTTAGAATTTAGTAGGAGTTATTCTCCCCTATGAACACTGGGGAAGTAACTCCAATCAAAATATTCACATGGTTACAACTTGGTTTGTATGTTCTGTTTCAGGGGGCTTTTGTTGGGCTAGTAGTAGGTATTGTGACTGGACTAATCAGGTTTGCCATTCAGTACTCTTTCAAATCCCCGACGTGTGAAGACCCTACTGACTACAGGCCGGCCATTGTCCGAGACTTCCACTACCTCTACTTTGGCACATTTCTCTTTGCTTTCACCGTCATTACAGTCGTCGTAGTGTCGATTCTTACTAAGCGAATCAATGAAAAGCATGTAAGTATATTTCATCAGTGTTGAAGACTTCCCTACATTTCCTATACTCAATCGATAAAAATAACCATCTGGCCACCGCTACAGTTGAATTGTTGTTACTACAGCACACATCTGCTATGCCATCGCTATTACAGCAAGATTACAACTGGTAGTCATTACAGCATGCTCCTCGTATACATTGGGCATTAAATATGTACACATGCATCTTTCAGCTTTACAGATTGACGTTCTGGTCCAGACATAGTAGTAAGACCAGAATAGACCTGGATACGGAGGAATCATCACCAGCTCCAGGTAAACACGTTGATACAGTATTTAGAGTGATTTAGAGTGGAGACAAAATATTCTCAGTCACTGGAGTCTCTAGCAGAATTGATATGCAACCACTTCACAAATAGCTGTTGTTAACTGGATATTTCATAACTGGTTTTATAATTGCGGTATGTGCCTTATGGGATCAAGTTCGTTTTACCAAACATAATATACCTTTTCAAACTGTTATGTGCAAACAGTTACATACTAACTAGAATTAACCGGTTATGCTGGATGGCCTGGAGGTGGTATGCACGGGTAGTGACCAAGTGACCTTTGACCTTTTGCAGTAGTTGAAGTCAACGATGAAGATGAAACACCTATCACTGGTGATGCAGAAGCTGCTAAATCAAATGAGCAGCCTACTGAGCTGACTGCTGACAGCGAGCAGATTGATAAACTACAAGCGCAGACTATTCCACAGGAAGATGGAGTTGTAGATGATGAGGCTGGTATGGTCTACAGTTTGTTAAATTTTGTGCAACATACAATCGTATTTCTATAATATAGAGGTAGTGAGTAATATGCCGTGTGTGTGGGCTGACCGCTGCTACTCAAGCTGTTGTCGCAGTTCCGTTTTTTGGAGAGGCGGAGTTTTGGAGGTTGGTGGTTCGAGACCATATTGCTTCCAAGGAAAAATCCACAACAGTGTTTCTACTGGGAGCTGGTCGCATCATTCAGTGATGAAGAATGTACAACTGTTGAAATTCCTTCACTCCACACTAGTCTGTCTCATTGTCAATATCCAGTTGCTATGAAATTTGTTGAGATTTGCTCAGGCCTAACAACGGAATTTCGAAGTATTCAGTCATAGCAAACACATGTAATCCTAATTCCTATAAATTCTTTAGATGAACAAGGACAAAGACGCTGGTACAAGACTGTTTTCCTGTGGATATGCGGAATTGACAAACGAGTGACATCTCAGTCAACTGACCAATCAGAAGCAAAGAATTTCACACAGCATCTCTCCCTGAAGGAGAAGAAATCCTGGAGAATAGTGTGTGATGTCTCAGCCATAATACTGATGGCTATTGGCACTTTTCTGTTCGCCTTCTGGGCATGATAGCAGACGCAGCAGTTGACATGGAAAGACTGTATGGAGCATATTTCTGTGTTATTTCGGTGACTTACATCAATCTGACGAAACAAAGCTTAGAAAAGTAGAAGAGACAAGTTATTTATCAATTATATTTTCTATTTTATACATGTATATCTCACTTATATGCTATTAGTTATTGAGTTTTAGAAGGTTCAGTTTTATTGGTTTAGATGCCAGTGGTATGATTTTTCTATTAGTATTATGTTATGCAGCAATAACTTTATACTTACTACTTTACAGTTTTTCAGATTTTACCTCATGATTCAACTAGTTTGAACATTATATTACATACAGCGTGACCTGATGATGTCATATTCTCTGTGAATGCACATGTAAATGTATAAGCATAATAAAATATAATGGTAACAGTCAATGACTATCAGAGAAGTTGTCTTCTTCCACTTTTTTGTTAGCAATCACTAATTCACCAGCTGGTTTCTTTGAAATGAAAACTTTAATATAAATCAAAGCTATGTGGCATGTTTGTAATATCAATGTGAAAAAAAGAAATCAATCCTCTAATGGAATATAAAATAGAAGAGTGGTCAACAGGAAATATAAAAATAACTACAGTGCAAGATTATCATTCTCTTTTTACATAAGAGTCAGCTGCGTGAAGTAAAGTTTAAATATTCAAATAAAAAGCATACTGTAATTCGGTTCATTATGATAGTATTGTATATTAAGTCACCCTGTTTACAGTAGGAACTGAATATTAAAATGTTATATAGATAAAACTAAGAAATAAATATCAGTTAATATTGTAAATAGTTATTGTACAGTGCAATATTTGGAGATTTATTTGCCAGGGTTCCTCAGAATCAGTGTGGACCAGACGCTAATAAACTTGGAACCCAGGTACAGATCTGTGCGAAAGTATAGCAATTGTGTAGATCAACTCCCAGTCACTTGAGGAATCCTGAATGAGATAACAATGCATTCTTATACCAGAAGTGTA
Source organism: Bugulina stolonifera (assembly GCA_935421135.1). NCBI lineage: Eukaryota > Metazoa > Bryozoa > Gymnolaemata > Cheilostomatida > Bugulidae > Bugulina > Bugulina stolonifera. The sequence goes on from OW285194.1 coordinate 9,113,256, forward strand.
GGCGCATAGAATAATAGAGTACATGAGTATTTCCACTCAAAGGCAGCAGCAATTAGTATTAGTATATAATTGTACAGTTCATGCAGCTACACATACATGTAGTTCTAGGTAACGGCATATCAGAAGAAGATTATTCTGTCGAGTTCTTGACTCTCAAAACCTGATAATGGCCATATTGTAGCAATCTAACAATGCATTGGAGTTGTGCCCTACCAATATATACAAATTCAAAGAGGACATAACTTCCTCGTGAATGGCATAGGACTTGAGTGAACTGGGCCTACATTGAACGTAGGTCTATATTAAGGCTAGGCTACACGAGAGGCTGATTGTTCTTTCTCGGCCTTCGAAGCCTCGTTCTAGAACAAATCGGTGTTGTTTGTTCAGCTATGCAAAAACCAACGGAGCGCTGTTGTGATGGGTTAATATTAGATACAACGACTCCAGTTATATAATTTATTTAAAATAAGCTTTGGTGATTGGTTGGGTATTAATCAAGGCCACTGGTGGACTGGTACTATGCATTGCCTATAGACCCATGCCAACGAACAACGAAGTTGCTCCGTCTAAAGGCCTCGTGAGTCTTTAAATGCACCTATAGATAGTGTCCAAATGTATAGGCCTACAACCTATATTGGCTTTACACATTAATCATACCTATGATATATTTCTGTTATTTATTGAACATACCAGCTATCTATTTAGGCTATTCATTGAACGTACCTGCTATATCTGAACATATCGCCGTTGGTTTCCACCAGCTATCCTCTGTCGTTCTCTACTAAAGTTTCCCAGAAGTGACTCTCCATTGGATGCATCCCTTACCTTTGTGTTATACAGAAGTGTAACAACAAGGAATGTGAGAAAGGAGAGCCAGCATCCCACCTGAATACACACCAGTTATTAGAATTAGACACATCAATGCAAAGCTAATCATGGTTGCCATGGAGATGCTTTCTCAACCCATGGGCCTATCAAGGTCATTGCCACAATATGGCTGTTCGGCACTGACCGAAAGCAATCTAGTGTTCTCAACAATGATTGATTTCGGCCCATTGACATAACTTCTCCCTGCACCAAGAAAGGTGAAGTGGTAAAGCAGTCATTATACCTGCAATAGAGTTAAATTTCACTAAAATGAGGTAACTTCGTAACACAGGTGATTACATTTAACATTATTAATATGATAGATTCAAATAACTCTCATTGGTTACCAAGATATCGAGGTGCCATTTTCAATTTGAGGAAATTCAGACCAAGTGACTACATGTATAATCAATATTGTCAAAATTAAATTTGAAGGCCTATATTATTTATTCTAAACATTCCGGAACTAGCAAGCCTGATAAGAATAAAGTATGAAAACATGAGTCATTGTCACACAGGCAATGTCATGTGTAGTTAGTGGTAGAGATCTCTATGGCATGGAGCATATTGGTGAATAAATACAAGTAGATAGTAGTAATACTGGTACGTATGTACTGACTGCCATCAACTGGTTATAACCAGACAACACGATTGCCCTCAGCCATCTCATGTGAGTGACATACCTCAACCTAACCTACAGGATACCAGCATATATTGAGTGTGAATAAAATGATAAAAATTAAATAAACTAAACTAAAATATTTCTAGAATTCAACCCAAGAGATAAAACTCAAACCAAACTTTGTAAGTATTTATTTATAGACCACAAGGATCAATTCTCGAGGTCCATGGAAGCTCTATAATAGGTAGATGTAATCATCCGTGATTTCCAGCTACAAAACAGCTCTACTACGACCCATCCCACACCACCCCATTTGGCACACATGAGCTCTAAAGCTAAAGGCACTCACCTCTGTTATTTGGAGGAGATTATAGAAATGAGTAGGATGTACATCTTTAATCTGTTTTCCTGAGGAATCTAAGAACCTGAGCCAAGAAGGGTCCAGACGATAGTTAACTGTGGAGCAACTGAAAGAAATAAACACAGCAATGTGTAGTCACTAGGTAGCATATAATTCCATATATTCCAATCCTAGATATCTATCGGTCTAGGAGTTGATATAGGCTTAATTTTTTGTTCAAACCATGATTCCATTTCATATTCCTTGATGGAACATTTACTAAACTAATGGAATAGGCCTATAGGTCATAAGTACACATACAAGACCTAGGAAATGCCTGCATCTGGAAAGAGCAAATAAACAATTAAAAACTATTCACTAACCGATGTTCATCTTTCTGCAGCTGACTACAGAACTGGTTAATTGCTGATGAAAGTATTGCACTAGCTATCAGAAGTAGAAACATGGTGATTGCTGATAGGGCGGTCCCAGCACAGCTCTCCTTCCAGCTACTAAAAGAGTCAAGTCAAACAACGATTTAGTCTATCTATTATTGATCTTCAATTAAGACTAGTTCAACGTATTCTGAAGTGGTTTTGAGCTAACATTACCAATGGTAAGATGCTGTTGAAAACTGTGCATTACTAACAACGTTACGTGCAAAAAGTAGGCGACAGCAGTTTGGTAGTGACTTGGAAATACTACCTACTGACTATCAGAGCTTCGCCCTCCTGGTAAAGCCCAGAAGCCAACTATAATATATTATTAGTATTAGGAATTTCTCTCTGGCTGCCTGTCAGCTTCTGGACTCAGAACAAAGATATGAAATCTTACCTTTGCCAGGAGTTAAAGAGAAGACAAGAATTCCATACGATGTACCCGATGCTCATAAACAAAACAGCAAATCCCAGCACCTCAGGAAATGCACACGCACCTCTACTACCATTCTGTAGTTGTGCAATCACCACATGTGATGAGCTACTGCAACGGAAAACAACAGAAGAAGGTGATCGATGGAAGTGCCATGCTTTACAAGTCTAAAAGTCTGTAATACAATGTGCTTAGGGATATGCATCAATTGTAGGTTGCTTAAAAACTAAAAAAAGACACTAAATGATGCACAGATCAGGTAAATCCTTGCTTGCTAGTTCCTGGACTTACAAGCCATAATCAAGCTAAGTTTATAAATTGTCACCAAGTTTAGATATGGGAAATACAACCCAAATTTCTCAACTTAGAAACTGGAGATGCATCTGGTGAACATCAACATCAGAATTCAGTAATGAACAACTATTGTCAGTTATACCTAGGCCTACACGTAGATATAGCCTACAGCAATGACATAGCCTGCTCACTTATCATGTGTTATCTTGGTGCCGAGTATGCAGTGCCCTGAGAAGTTGGTAATAAGTACGGCCATTGGCGCAATGGTAAGAAATGAGAATACCAGGAGCAGGATCCAACACACCGTGTGACCCAATGTAAGTAAGGCATGGTCCATCTTGGCATATATGGTACGTCTACTTACATATCACAAACCTATCTACAAGCAAGAATTATTTATTATACATGATGGAACATGTACATTACATAGGCTTACAAAGAGACCCAGTTATGCAGTACAAACACAGTAGTACTTGGCTACAGCTAGGGCTGTAGCGCAGGCCTACATTATAATAATCAGATTATCTAATGGTTAATCATTAGATTATATTATATATAAGAACAATAACAATTATTTTACACATAATATTATTAAACTTTTATAATTATAATAATATAATTTAATAAATATATTACATCCTCCTGCAGTAAGAAGACTTTTCGGACCCTAGAGATAACATGCTACATTTGCTTGAATTTAGATTAAATTATATATAGGCCTATATATAACTTTATTTAATGTGCAATATAACATAGTGTACTGTGTACATGGATTAAATCTCAGCATCATGTTTTTGTTTTACATATTGAAAACTTCTGCATGTTTTTCATGCTGTTGCGCAGGTACTTAAAAGCTAAAAAAGGAGAACAAAAGCCTTTTGTTCTCCTTGAAAAGGAGCTGTACAGCTGTTGCATGATTACTTGGCAATTTATCACTCTGCTATCTCATATAAATTAATTTCAATTTGTGTCTTTTTAATAAAATTTCTAATTAAATTTAAAATTAGTAATTAATATTAATTAATTAAATAAAAAATTATATCATAGGCTATAAATAAATAATATAATAATTATAATTTAATTTTAATTTTTCGTTTTCTCACACAGACCACACTGGTGTGTGTAAAGTCGTGAGAACTCACTTATTTTTTTGTAAGTTTATGTTATAGGTGCTACTTTTTGCTTGTTTTTATATTAATTATAATTATTATTATATTATATATATTAATTTAATAATAAAATTAAATATATAATATAAATAATTAATCTAAACGACTCTAGTTCCAGACCTTTTCCGTATTGCAATTTCTAATGAACCAAGATTTCAACTGCTGCATTTAGCATTTCAACTCACCTAAAGATGTCCACGTATAAATTAGTTTGTATTGAGGGAAATGAAGTGAAATAACTTAGGACTCTACTTGCAAACAACAAAACTCGTGATCCCAGCAAATTTTCTTTAGCCTGAATCCTGATTATTATTTACATAGCACAAACCTGGTTATGGTTTACAAGAGCGTGTAGCATAGTATTCTGAAATAATGGGAATCCCACGCTAATCTTCCTGGTCAACCGTCGAATTAACCAGAGAGTTATCCCCACCACAACGTCATTAATATTCTTCCAATTCCGGAATGAAAGGGGTTGTCCTTCCCATTATTCAAGGTAGCACAACTTCAACTTAGGCGTATTTTTATTTTTCTCCACTCTAGTCTTCGATCTCATTCTCAAATCCGGGAAGATTCAGTCACGGAACTACTTGACGGTCTCTTCTCCTCTGCAGCTAAGTACTCAGGCATGCTTACTAAGATGCTTCTGAGAAAATACACCATAAGTCGGCAACGTTTAAAATGAGGAGGGCACTTGATATTGATAACACCAATTTCGTTTGAAAACAAGTTGCTACTCAAAATATGTTAAACGAATTTACCTCTGTGAAGCTTTATTACATAGCACATTTAGAATAAATACATTTTTTTCAGCTAAATGTTCTGTTCTTTTTCTCTAACTAGACCACCAGCGAGAAAGCAGATAAAGCTATATAAACAAGAATTTAGCATAAGATATAAAACATAATGTTGTAGTAATACATGGGCACTACAGATAATTTCAGTCCCGATGAAACACTGCTCAGCTTGTAGCAGTCATTTATGATTTAGCTGCAATAGGCATACACGAGCTGACCAAGTCACAACAGTGGTGAAATAATATTATATAATAATGTTAACATCCCATGAACACCTGCCTTACACCAAATAAACCTGGCAAAGCTATTTAGAGTGTGTCTTTCTTCAATAAAACAAGAAGTTGCAAGCACAAAGACACTGACTAGTCCTAACTGGTCTAGTTTTCTGACACCATCCTAGTCACGAGAATGCATGAATGTCAAACTAAACCAGTTACAGCTCTAAATAATAACAAAACTGCTTACAACATTACATGTACTATTATTATAAATTGCCATCTAGCAAGTTGTGTAACACAGATTTATAGAGAACGTCAAGTCATTATTACTAAATCTATCTCAAGTCTTCCTCTTCGTTAAGTTGCTTTTTAATCCTTAGAAGTATAGCAGTCATCCATTGGTCAAACCGGCTTATGCTGTCGTAGTCTGACACTGCTGTCGTGTACTCCTCTATGTTCTCATTCTCAATAGCAGGGATTATCTTCTACAACATGAAAATGAGTGAATTATATTACCTCCTTGTGGCAGAGAGTATTCATCACAAGTCATGATACTCATATCCTAGATTACATGAGAACTAGCAGCATAACTAGGGGAATAATGTAAAGGTCACGTCGAGGAATATAGCTTTAGATTAGACTGAAGATTGAACTGATGGACCATTGTGAGTAATTCTAGGCAAAATATATACATAATGTAGTGCGCAAATCTACACCTTCCTGAACACTACAGTAGTGTCCAAGAAGGTGTTGCACAGTATGGAGTTATCTTCTACTGTAAAACTAAACAGGACAAAACAACTCCAATTATTAAACACATAGTACTACATGTATATTATAATAGTAGTTGTCAATTCATTATTTTTCTATTTTTTAAAATAATTTAATTATTGCTACTATTAGCCAGGAAATAAAAATAGTGGTCTGCTAAGGTGACACTGGTGAGAAGTATGCGATGCTTTAGCCGTGTGTCATGCATTAGACCAATACTGAATTGAGCCTTGTATCAGTAAGCAAATCAGATGATAGCTTATATTCACTGCACAGAGGAACCCAAAACTCTGAGCTCATGTATAATTGTTCACATAAGCAAATCATCGGCGAGCGTGCAAAAAGTTCTGAGTGCACAGCTCAACTGATGGTAAGCAAACTTGAACAATTAGTTTTTAATATCTGGTTTGCCTAACTGCAGTCTCTCACACACACATTTCTGCAGGATACAACAGGTGTTGACTGTAGTAAACTTACCTCAAGGAATTTGCACTCTCTGGAGTCTGCAAAGGCTGGATGCATGTCTTTATACTTGCTGAGTGCGTGCTCTCCATTTACTAGGTTAACACACAAGTGACAGAGCACAGCTTTAAAAAAGTGGTCTTTGGCACTGTACTTCAACAAAGTGTTGTCCATTGCTGTCTTTCCCAGCTAAAATATTATGAAAAATGCAATGTATAAATTACTAGAGAAGCATTTATTGGGCATTGCGTTTCTCATTAGTACTGTTTAGGTGATAATTTGTTGGAAAATACCACCGTCAATTCTCGTTAACCAATCACAGTTCAGCATATAACACTAGTCATTCATTATAACAGTGCATCACAAGTTTTAGCAATTCGGAGTTATTACACTATGACTCTGTAATCTGTAGAATTCCAATCACAATACATCCAAAACCTATGGCAGCTACATGTACATGTGTATCACTAATAACTAATGTATTGCATAATAAGTTAATTTACAGATACTTTTGTATAATATGTTACATAATACACAAAGTGGTTGAGGAAGTACAAGCTAAATGAAGGGATGGACACCTTAAAATTGGTGTCAATCGGCAAGAATGAAGATGTTTGGAGTGGAATAAAAGACATCGATTATAGTATACACATCTCAGCAGCCATTAATATGTATACATAATGTGCACACATGTATGTATACATCTAGACACCTATGGATACATGTATAGGTGGAGACACAAATGTATAGGCTACACGTAGATATATGATGTAGACATGTAGACACATGTATACAGTATGTAGACATATGATGTAGACACGTGGACACATGTATACAGTATGCAGACATATGATGTAGACACGTGGACGCATGTATACAGTATGTAGACATATGATGTAGACACGTGGACGCATGTATACAGTAAGTAGACATATGATGTAGACACGTGGACGCATGTATACAGTAAGTAGACATATGATGTAGACACGTGGACGCATGTATACAGTAAGTAGACATATGATGTAGACACGTGGACGCATGTATACAGTAAGTAGACATATGATGTAGACACGTGGACGCATGTATACAGTAAGTAGACATATGATGTAGACACGTGGACGCATGTATACAGTAAGTAGACATATGATGTAGACATGTAGACAAGAGTATACATGTAGAAACAACTGACCATTTCAAATATCTGTGTGGCCTTATCAAAGTCTGGAGGGTCAATCTGCACACAAAGAGTTGCGACTTTCAGGCTGCATTTATTTGCAGAACTTGTGGACTCTTCCCCTCTGTAATAGTCCGATGCTCTGTCATAGTGCTTTATTGCCTACAAGTATGACATCCTATCATTATGGTGCTTTATTGCCTACAATGTACGAATAGCTCTCATATTGCGCGTTACATACAGGCTACAATATACAGAGCTTAATTGCCTGATTGAGCAGACAACTGCTATATAAATGTTGTAAAACCCAATGTAACATTACTAGCTAGATGACATGATGCTAACTCAAACTTATGCAGGTATTGATTTATACTAAGTAATGTATTGACACCAACTACTAAGTAGCGAGTACTAGCTATTAGTGTACATCACAACATCACCCTACACAATGACAGGGTACAGAGTTAGTTAGTCGTTACACAATGAATACTTCAGTATCAGATCCGTTAGACCAGTGATAAAACAGATAGAGAACACTACTGAACCAGAAAACTGTTTGCTAATGCAAGTAGTGAAAACAGCGTGATGTCAAAATGGTATACATGAATCCCAATCTAGTTCCACAAATTTGATTCACAGCATAAATGAGCATCAGTAGACCTAGAAAACAACAATATTCATAGTTTCATACTTATTCATGAATGAGAGTGTTTAGATCTTGTCCTGGAATATTCAAAACAATAAACTATAAAATATTATATCGTTTTGAATATTCCAGGGCAAGATCTAAACACCATCATTCATAAGTATCAAGCCGTAGATAAAGTACACCTGAGATGGTTAGGGGAGGGACCGCAATGGCCAGCAACTACTTACAAGTTCAATATTTGCCATCTCCTGTTCACAGACCTCTGCAATGGTTATGTGGTGTTTGGCTGCGATTGTGAATCGACCCATGTCAGTGTAGATCTCTATGGCCTTTTCTAAACAAGCCACAGCTTCTTGAGGGTCAGATTTCCTGTTCGAATATGGTCATCGTGAACACAGGTTAAAATGTGCAAACCTCAGAAAAATAGCTGCTACTGGCCTGTGTTGTGATAATCTAATTACACTGCAAGCGGACTCCAGGAGTGACTCTACTAGGCTTAGTCCTTACAAACTCAAGTTGGAGAGAGATCATTGAAAATGGCAGGAAATTTATTATTTAACTAGAAGTGATAAAATGAAATATGAAAAAGATTAAACAAGTATAAAAGTAATAATTATTTACATAATTACCTGTAACAGTTGCCAGCATCTACAAAAGCACTTGCTGCATCATGTCTGCTGCCTAGTTTCAGCTGAAGATTGGCACATTCACAGAAAGCACTGCCAGCACCTGCAACACATGATTTTATTCATACATACAAATGTATATACACTGTATAATTATGGTAGACAAAGAGTATTACAATAATAAATATAAGCACTAATATATAGAGAGTGCAGAGTAGGCTAAACCTCTCATTCCATTCACTTTTCTCAGGGTTATAATGTTATACAATCACTATTAGATATTGGGCACACATCTCCTGGCCCAGACGACTGACTCTAGATTGTTGATAAAGGAGCCTTACCACAACTATGTAATAATATTCAATATGGTCATTATCTGTTGAGTTTAATACATGTACAACAGTAATATACAAACTACACTTTATAACCAACCAAAGGGACAAACTTCAACCAATAGGAACAGTATACCTGTCAAGTCTCCCGCCCCCCATATGACAAGAGAATACTTCCTTTTCAACCCCTATTTTGGTACCCCACAATTTGATCAGAGGTACATGACAAGTTTGAGAAACAGAAGCTAAAGCATTCTAAAATATATAGGATTTGGCCATACGTTTTAAGTGCAAGAAAAAATACAACATCTCAAAATCACATTGCAGCTACATTTCCTTGCTGATACAACTTGAAATTTGCAGAGAAGACAACTAGAAGAATACTTCTCGATTGTATTTTAAATGTAGTAGCCTAAGCTTCTATTTTTAGAGAAGGAAGGGGAGGATTGACACCTTCAGAGGCACAATAAAAGACATGTAGAGCTACATTTACTAGATTTGTGATAAATAGTTTAAATATATATAATATATGTATATTATACATGTAGCTCACCGGACCAGTTCTTTGCCATCTTGAAGTTGTTTGCAGCTTTACTGTACAAATCGGCAGCATCTTCTAGTTTGCTAGTCGCCCTAATAACAGGAGTGGGGAATCATAAATAGCCTATGAATGTACGAAGCATACAGGTAATCATTTAATCAAAATAATACCCTTCATCGATGGTTAAGGTCCCTTAGCAAGTTGAAACCTCCTATTCAGCAACTGCAAATGTAAATTTAAATTGCAAATGTTGTGGTCAATAACTCTATTCTAGCCACACATCTGTACAGAAAATGCAAGATTTCCGTTCACAAAGACAACGTCTCAGAGACTCTCACCCTGAATGAGTGACTAGTAGTTTCAGTTTCTCCAAGCGAGTATGTGACTGCCTGCTCTGCAGTTGGAGTTAGGTTTGATGATTTTTCTTCTCAAAATCAAATGATTTTCAGTAATAAAACAGTGATCAGTTATCATAGATTTCAATATCACTCTACGCATAAATTACTGCTTTGGTAGTCAATATAAGTAGCTAAGCTTACCCTCCAAGAAGATTGTTCAAAAATCCTGTGCTTGATTTTATTTTCTTTTGGGCTTCCGCTACCAATTGTAGGGCCCTTTGCTCACTTGGATCACCTGCCATTTACAGCTATTTACTATTCTTGAAACAAAATAAACTATTGGTGATTGACAGGTAAGATCACACTATGTGTGTATTAGTCATAGTTTTCTATTGTTTTATATTGCAGACAGGTCGAATCAACATGAGTCAAGTGTTGTAGTTGGTAAATTTGTATTGATCAATCATATACACACCGGAAACTCCAATGAGCTGTCACGTGTAGAGTTACGCCTACAACCTAACTAATCATAACGCACATTCCATTCAACTCGAGATGAAATATCCGGGCAACATGACGCTCAAAGAGCTGGATTGAAGACTTTATACAAATTTTAACTTTTTATTTTACTATAAACTGTTAATTTGATCCCATTCCTCTCTTCAAGATCTAATTATTTTGCATGCGATACGTGTCAGCGTAGCAACCAATAGGCAATTCACTAGCTTGTTTTCTGTTATCAGTATCTTCTGTTTTCAGTTAGTGTGAGTCAACCAGATCTGATACCAGCTAACCAGGCCTGGTCCAATCGAATCAGTTTACAGCTATCGAACACGCTTTCCCTATTGCCGACTGATTTCTGTTGCTATCAGTCAGTTATGGTGAAGAGGTGAGTGACGAATTACCTGATCAGCTAATGGCTGTAGGTATTGAGAGTATCAATGAGTGTCTAATTGGGCCAATTATGGGTGAAAGTAAGTTTAATATTTTCAATAATTTTGTCAAATCTTTCTCTTTTCATACTGTGTATTATTACTTATATCTTTAGTAAAGGGGATAGTTTGTGGGATATTGGAATTGAGCAGCATGCACAGACTTCATCAGACACCAATTCATCTGAGGATAAGCACCTGTTAATGCTTGGCAATAAGAATGCTGTAAGTAAATTATTTTACTATGTTTAACTACGGCATATTTGCAATGTAGTATCTGTGATAGTTTTTACTTTTATATGGATTTTTAACTGTGAGTTGTTTAGCGACTCTTGTTTAGAATGGCTATTGCACTAAATTTTCAAGATTGCATTTTAGCATTATGTCAAATAAGTTGCTGTGATTCATTGTTGAGAGCTTACCGGCGTAGAACATGTTAGACTATTCCAGCAGGCAATTAGAATTGTTATTTTTAACAATTTCTATTTTCACTATGCGCAGGGCAAGACAACCATTGTACTCAGATTTCTAGATCGAGATGAGACGCCAAAACCAACCACTGCTCTTGAATACACATTTGGACGCCGCGCCAAGGGACACAATTCGGTAATTCTAGACTGTTTTCATGTGTCACTTTAATTTATCTGTCTCATAGTCATTGCATCAACATGTGCATTAGCTTTGACATTTTTAAAATGTCTGATACGAATACGTATAAAATTTCAAGAAGAGCAAAAGAGCATTTTATTATTATTCTCAGCTGTCACCTAACATGAAGCTGTAGAGTTTTATGTAATTGTGTCTTAGCATCGCTGTTAACTAGACTGCTGTATTAAAAGTCTTTAACCATTATGAATTGCATACCTTTATTTGACTTAAAAGACCTAAGTCTAAAATTAGGTTGCATAATAGACTATGAAGTTTCTAAGGACATTTTTGCTTTTATTTAGATTAAAGATGTCGGCCATATTTGGGAACTTGGAGGTGGAGCATCTATGTGCAAACTGGTAGATGTGGTGATAAATTTCCACACCATATTGTAAGTTGCATAATTGCTTGTTTGCCTTTATGTCCCCGGTTATATTTATTTAATAGTAAATAAATCCAACCACATTATGATGCGGCTAAATCTTCTTGATTTTTATTCTTAATTGCTCATTGTTCTCTTATTCAAGGTGATTTTTATAATTTCATTATAAAACTTTTTTACTTTTAAAATGTGAGAAGATAGTTGAAGAATATTAATAATTTTGATATGACTAAAATGTTCTGGAAGTACTTTTATTTACCAACTCCAAATACTGTGTTGTTATCTACATAGTCTTTGTACATGGAACGACAGCATGTATATGCACAGTTATTATAGAGGCAAGTGATCTTTCGACTAGCAATTTGTGGGCTCACCATTAGTTTTGCAACATGTCTGCTGCTAATTGTTTCTGTAACGTGATGTAACCAGTCTGCACATACAATGTATATCATTTAGTTGTTACATTACAGGGACACTGCAGTAGTACTTACTCTTGATCTCTCCACACCAAATGATATGTGGGTCACACTCGAGACTCTACACGACTATCTGACAAATAGAATAGAGCAATGTCTCACTGAAGCTACCAGGAGAGACAACTCTTTGTGGGAGAAGATCGCAGCTCGCACCAAAGAGAGACTTGGTGGTGAACACATGGTATGTTTGATATCACAGTGGTTAATTGTGTAATTGTAACTCAGTTGAGTAGTTGTTACATTTTCTGTGATTTATACTGTTCAGTTTGGATTCTTAAATGATCAAGTTACATGTTAGATTATGTTTCAAATTTTGATTTTTTTTTTTAAATAAAATTTTATCATATTAGATATAAATAATAAGATATTAGATATAGGTCATATGATATTAGATATAAGCCATAGTATAGTGTTTGTAAATATATGAAACCATACTTGTAGGACCAGGACATGTTGGAGCCGTTTAGAATTCCGTTTGTGATCGTTGGTACCAAGTTTGATCTCTTTCAAGAGTTTGATCCTGAAAAGAAGAAAGTTATTGCCAAGACTTTGAGATTCTTAGCTCACACCTACGGAGCTTCTCTCATTGTGAGTAGTACAGCTACTCATGTATGCATGTGTGTATAGTTAAAGCCTCGTTATGGTTGGATTCTCTCGCAGAGGTCACCCCACTAATAAAATGACATCCTGTTGGCTGAAAGGTGTGACTTCTCTCCAATAACTGGTGAAATTGACCACTTCTGGTGATTATGTTGTGACATGTCTGTTTTCTCTATAGTTTACCAGTGTAAAGATTGAGTCGTCTGTCAACAAAGTCAGAAGTGTGCTATCTAGTCTGGTTTTTGGAACGCAAACAAATAAAACCCTGCAGATAGATCATGGGAAACCACTGGTTATACCTGCAGGATCCGACTCATTTCAGAACATCGGTAGGTAAACGAAGCTATTTCCATGCTTGGGATCAGTGCGTAGTATCACGAGTTGTCTCCTCATTGAGAGAGAACGAGTGAGGGTAACTCCAACCATTTAACAAATTTACAGTGTAGAACGCTGTGTATAAATAACATAGATGTAGTTTAAGACAATGTACGGCACTCGTACCTTACCCTCTTGCGTTTAAAAATAGAGGCTGCTGACATCTGTATTATACTTTTCAACTTGGAGATATTTTTGAGTTGTACTAGTAATCATAACTGTATATTCTCAGGGTCTCCACCTATCTCAGAGAATGATATAGGGAATGTTGCGGCCCGTAATCCTGTTGAACTGTGGAAGCAGGCTTTTGTGAAGTACTTCCCTCAAAATTCTATCCGGAGCAAACAAGCAGATGACCCATCTAAAGATGTTCAGGTATAGATTACAAGATAGTGTAGATGTTTTAGTCATCACTACCAGCGATAAAGTGAATGGTGATTACCAGTGGGACTAAGTTGGCCAATCATACATGTATTTATTCATGGCAACGAAAATGAAGCAAGATTGAACTTTTGTAACTAGGCATAAAGTTAAACAATTGATCACCATTCAGTCAATCTTACGGCTGGCTTGGAGCTACTTGATTCCATTATCACAGTGGTCATGCACTGTTTCATGAGACATCATTGTTTCGATATTAACTCATGCAATGTTAAAGCCACTGTTAATCACAACTACTAGGTTACCATGTGGACTGTCCATCTGCGTGTTGTAGTTCTCTGAGCCTGTGATTGACAAACTACGCCTGGAGAAAGACAATGAGTTGGACAGGTATCGTAAAGCCTCAGAAAGAAAGATGGTGGAACTGGAAAAACAGGCTATGCAAGATGGCATTCTATAGTTGTGGATCTAGGGCTGGCTATTGCAGTAAACACTATTGAAGACACCTGCAGATGTACTTGTCTAACGTGTTGACACTATCTTATGAACAAGCTACAGACCCTTGGACCGACGAATAATATATTTTATTATGTAATACAAGTATTTATATTTATTTTACTTTGTTTATTTTCTGTGTTTCAAATGTAATATCTTTAGCTATTGGTTATACATATTGTATGAGTCAAACTTTGTCTTGATATCTTTTTTGCTTAAGAAATATTCAGACTCAGAAGTTGATTGTATGTGCAAATGTGGGCGCTTTATCGCAAGAAGGTTAAAATAAATCTTGCTGTTTTTATCATTGAAAATAGCGTTAGCATATTGTGTATTAATAGTTAGAAGTCGTTATTCCTCACTGGATAGTATTACAATGAAAGAAGACAACTTTCAACTGTTAGCATACAATACCATTATAGCCAAATGTTGCATGTCATGGCCGAGACAATAAATAGCTCAGGGTAATCATTTGGTAATAACAGACAATGCTAGTCACCAAATCTGCGAAATTTAGACTGTATTTCCAGTAAAATAGTATAAAATACCTATTTTCGTTAACATGTTTTAATGATAAAATATATAGATTCAATGAAATAAATAAATAAGCTGTGAAAACATGATTCACTAAAACAGTTGAAGAGTTCTCTACTTCAAAGATTCACCGAGTTAAAACATACAACCATATTACATGCAAGTCCTGATCAGCTATCAAAACTGTAATTATATATACATGCACACGGATGTAGTGGGTGGATGGAAAAAAAAATAATGGCAAGGTCAAGGAAATGGAGAGAGGGAAGGAAGTACGCTGGGGTTACTGGGCAATGATACTCATTGTCATAGATTAACGCTCAAGACAATTCAAGATAAACTTTGAAAAATAAACACCCAGCATCATAATTCATAAACATGTCAACCTACTAGGCAAAACAGAAGGTAAAATAATTATTTTTTAACTGATAAGGGAATTAAAATACAAATATATGTATCTATGGCTTAGTAATGGTTGGTATTCTGTAATACTGAATACTAGCTTTATATGTACAAACTATAGCATAGTTACTGTCTAGAACTAGTCCACATGGTAGAAATCAGCGACTAGCTTAGCCAAATGAACAGCCTTAATCTGATCACTGAGTAGCAATCTATGAAGAGTCCTCACGTCTGCAGACTGCGAATCCTTCCAATAACTAATCACTTGCTGCATCGGGCACTTACATTCCAACCTTCTCCAGAATTGAATAGTCTCAGTAGTGATCCCAACTAAATGAGCAAACTGCCTCCAATCCCCTCCTAATAAAATAGAACAAGAAATATAACTCTACTTATAGTATGTGATGACGATATAAGAAACAGTAAAAGTTATTCATTAAGCTGGTGTTGAACACATTCAGCAATAAAAATGATCATTGCCAAGAGAGGTAGAAGATCTTTAGTATCGCCAAACACTGAGTGAACAGAGTCACTGGCAGATGATAACAGCAAATGAATGAATTAAAAAATATACATGTGCTGCATTTAATACTCTTTTAATTTGAATATAGGGTACTTTCTACAATCATAGTTCAATGATCCCTTGCTAAGACAGTGTGACGCTGACTATACTTACGATGAGAGCTCTCAATGCTCAGCTCATTTACTATGGCCTCTCTAATTTCTGACTGCAGATATTTCACATGGGTATCTCCAGGTAGTTTTCTCACAGGCTACAGAAAGTAAACACCGCAATATAAGAATTTTGTATTTGCATGTAGATGTAGACTTTCTCAGTAAGGTAACACTTAAATGAGGAAGAGGTTATTAAACCGTTGCTGTAACCTAGTGGTTCAAATACTAGATTAAAACCAAATGGCGGTTTTTACCAAAAACATAATAAAACGAAAATTTTTACTGTGAAGATCAGCTCAATCACAACAAAGCAACATCATCATGACTTAGTAAGAGTCTATCAAGTCTAAGATAAAAGTCAAAATCAACAGCAATGAAGTTAATCATGAATTCAGATATAACAATATTGAAATCTTTTATTACTACTAATATTGAAACTCGTATATTACAAATGTACTTATTCTGAACCAAAGTGTTGAAAACTTCAAATTTGCGACATGTGCCTGGTTTAGGAAGTCATTTAACTTTTCTAGCATGAGGAATAGGTTATAAAACTGATATTTCAACTGTGTATCGCAATGCTAAAGAATGATCGGAATATAAATATTGCTGATAGCCTCCCACGCCAGTGAACTATAGGTCTACTTACTTGAATAATTTGACTCTGTGAGACTACAATGCTACACTTACATGATGTCGAGGAAGTTTAACTGTTTCCATTGACCTCAGGTATTCTCTTTGAAGGTCACCCAGAGGTGACTCATGAGCAGCTGGGGGTAGTTGTGTCATAGTAAACAGCTGACCTGAATTGACAGGTGCTGATACAGGTCTTCTGATTGGTTCCTCTGGTAAAATACAAAGCCGTAAATTCATGAGAAATATCATTGAGCAATTTTCTGAAAAAAAGCGATTCACACAAAATTTGTCAATAGCAGCACTAATATAATTTTTAACTTGGAAATTCTGGTTAGCAATACAGATTAAACGAGAAGTTATCTTTGGTATTGATCAAAATGGCCCACTTGAGCTTACAGAAAGAATTCGCTGAATTGCACCACATAACACAAATTTGAGATCTCCTTCTGGCTCATTGAGCACACAGGCTAAGCTCACAGCACTCCGTCACTCAGAGACCTCCAGTTGCTAAAACAATATCATAACAACTACTTACCCAATAGTAACTCTTGCTTCACATGTCTCAAAATAAACCTAATTTCGTGGGGAGAGGATGATTGCAGCGCTTCACTAATTCCCTTCATGCAGGTCAGATTCTTTCTCACGATACTCTGTTTAAAATAAGCGTGTGACATCATAGCAACATTTGTTATATAATCGGAAAAAGCGAGAGGTCACTTTACTCAATTGATAGCATCATCATTTTACTTCATTATATTATTATAAACCAAACAAATATGGAAATCGACTAGAATAACTCTCGCAAAATATACATGTAAGACGCAACAATTTCAAGGTCACACGTACTATAGTGCAAAAAATTGCGGTAAAAACGTTCATATGCTTTGAATTCTCACCTGATAATTATCATTCTGTTCCGTCACTCGCTGCTCAAGTTCATCAATTCTTTGCTCTATTAATGATTTCTGAGTTTGTCTTCTGCGTAAGTCATCAATCATTGATTGAATCATTTCTCTCACATACCCTTCATCAACGTCTACAGAAAAATTGAAGAGAACAAATAACAAATCGATATCTTAAAATTATTCAATGTTCACTATTTTAATAGTAAATATTAAACTCACCTACTACACTATTAACTGGTTCCAATGGAAATCGATCGCGATCTCGATGTGCAATTATTTCTGGGATAATAATTTGCAGTTTGTCTCTCAACCTACTTTCTTCTGACACTTGATATTCTATGGAAGTTTTCAATGACTTCACCTGAAGATAACAAAGCATAATGAAACTCAATTTAGAATAATATATTAATTGACAGTTAAAACTAGTAAAAAGTCTAAACAATGTGAATCTTATACATCATAGATGAAAGCTAAAATGGTGTGTTTAGCTCATTGCCATGAATTTGATAATGAAAAATGTTTGTCTTATTCAAATACGTATATAGATGAAAATGATAACAAACCTGATTGTTCAAATCGTCAATGCATAGCTGCTTCTTGCCTATTTCTTCTTTTAGCAACTCTAGAGCACTAGGTTTCTTGGCAGACTTACTTCTACCCTTTGGGGCAGGCATAACTCAATCAAATGTAATAAAGAAATCTAAAACATGAAAATGAATAAATAAGCATAATAATCTACATCTTTAGAAAACAGATTTCTAGTCTCATAGCGCAAGGCTAGGTTAAATTGCTATATATAATACACATGTAGATTTAGTTACATGGAACTATACAGTCCAATAACAACAGTTATAATAATTAATTACAGTAAATTAATATTTATATTTGTTACACTCTTAACATTTATTGAATCAAGGAGTAAATTAAAATTTAATCAATATATACTATTTAATTTATATATTTAATTATATTTATTTACACTTATTTACCATGTACAGTTAGGTCAACCTGTTTTTTTACTAGAGAAAAGCTGATACTCTTTTCAACACTTTTAACTGCAACTGAGTTGATAGTTAGTTGAAACAATATCGAATAATTATGTGCAACTTTTGGTTGAGAACTAACCAGTTGTCAATACAGGAAACTGTAGAATGCTATGGCAACGAACGTTATTGCCAATTTAATCTGCGGGATAAATGCGAACCCCCTCTAAAGCCAGTAAACTAAGGAACTAATGCTAAGAAAAGGTACATATTTGAAGTGTTACCACATAACAGTATTAGACGCCACTAACACTTCCGCATTACTATGGGTATAATACTATCTCTGTTACGGTCTGCTAATATTTCTATACTGTACTTGTCTTTACTTTGTCGAACATCCCCATGAGAGAAAACAACTCCAATAATAAAATTATTTTGCTAATGAGTTACACCTACTGTCCACACTGTAAAACACATGTAAGATGTAACTGCTAATTATGCAAATGACCAATACAATCATCATGGCAGTAGATATTGAGAACAACAATAGTTCCATGTTGGCTTCCTACATGATAACTGATCAGCTGAATGGAAATGAATTGAGTTTATGCATTCTTGTTGCTCCGCAGATAAGATAAATGCCCAAGCAGTAAGGGAAATTCTTAACTCAGTTCAATCACATATAATTCAGTATTAGTGAAATCTGTGCAATAAAGACCTGTAAAATAATTTTTTTGACTCAAACACAGAGGGAAATGGGAAGCTAAGAGACAGGCATGCCCTAAACACAAAACCTATTTAGAGCAACTGTACCATGTGCATGTAACTGCCACCAAAATCAAAAGATAATCGTTAACTTCTGCGTGAAGTTATGTTATCAATTTCGTAGCAGCTACTATCATAGTACAGTAATGAGTATTATTAGTGACCTCAAGAACAATAGGTATATTAATTATTATACATTGTAGTACATAATATGGAATATACAAATATATTTAGTAACAAAGCTTTGTCATAATAAATTAACTAGATTTTATTACAATTGTTGTAGAACAGATCATATTAGATATTTAGCTTGAAAACAGTATGAAACTTCAAGGCCATCTACGGAGCTTGCAAAATATATTATAACAGCAACCTAGGGTCAAGGTCATCCACTAGTTGGGAAGTGGGAACTCGAGCTATCACATAATGATAACAGTAATTTTGTTTATTGCTAAGAAATATATTTCTGAGTTGCCACTGTGCTAGGCTAAGGCAAATCATGGGTTCAAAACCTACTCCCAGACATAACTTTCACAGCTGCATGTGAAAATTAAATCCACACAAAAAATCTGTGTCATAAACACAATATGGTGTGAGAAGTACCACCAAACCTTGTTTTGTAAAAGACGTGAGCGTGCTCGTGACAGATAAATGACGTGAGATCGTGAAGACAACTCCAACTAACGTTAGATTGCCTATGCTAGGAAAGACCTAGGCAGAAATGAAGTTTTGGTTGGCGGTTGGGGTTAACTAGAGTTTGATTTCTAACATAAGTAACCTTAGTTGGAGTTGTCTTCCTTTTCTCTCACGCCATTTCATTCTCACGTCACGCTCATGTCTTTTACTACTACCTGTTGTATGTGCGTTGCTTGACATCAAAATTGATCAACTCAATGTAGCCTAATTGCAAAATATCTGCGTGATTACATTAAAGGTATGTGATGAATCAAACAGGTACATATACATGCACATGTATATTACTGTCCACAAAATAGAAAAATAAAGGCACTAGGTACCTTCAATGAGTGTAAATAATTTTTGTTTGATACTTGATGAGAGCCTTATATATAACAAAGCTTGGTTCATCTGTAACAAACTTCGTTGGTGGAGTCTGTGAATCTCTCTCTATTGTTATTCGCAGGTTTGACAGATCTACCGCCTCGATCCAGTGAGTGCCAGCATAAAGATCTGGATGTCAGATCCCATAGCAGCAGCCAACCACCACACTAGACCTGGCTTCGACACGTACCAACTTCAGTTTCAGGTGCTGAAGCCCTTTCCAGAATCCTCTATGTATATCGCAGGGGACACGTTCCCTGCAGTCACTAATTTTGCTTTCATTGGCTGGTCAGTGAGCTCTTTGATCAACACAGAATGTGTTTTAGTTCATCATTTTGGACTCGATCCGTATTGTAAGGATGTGGTGCTACACAACCAATTCCCACAAGCTGTTCCTGTCTCTAAACTTTGATGTGCAGTAGAGATGAGATGAAAACGAGATGAAAATCAAATAGAATTACTATAATAGGCCTAGTATTTTGTAGAATTACATAACAAGTATCATAATTCGGTTACACATGTGCATGTCATACGTTTTGTACCGACAAAATGGTACCGACAACATGACATGTACATGTACATGTAAATCTACGTGAACATGAGCACATATATACATGTGTTCATTTAAATTACATAGAACAGTAAGGATAGCAAGCAGTAATTAATGGACTTCGACATAATAATGAATTACTATTACATTGAGAGTCTTCCAGCTGTAGCACCATCGTTATATGAGCTGTATGTAGTAGTATTGTAACTACTGAACCATTGGTACCAAATTACAGTTTAGTTCTTCTCTTATAACTTGAAGAGGACAGGCACCTTTAAAATTTAAAACACCTATGACACCATATATTAGCAGTTACGACATGCATGATAAGGAATGTCTATATTATATTGTAATGGTACGCACAGTCGTCTCCTACACCTGACACTCATTATTGTGTGCATATACATGTATATATCTGCTTGTAATTTACTATATGTTATCGTATATACTTGTATGATTATTACTAAGTCTTTTGATCCCTTTTATACCCATGTACAGAGGCCCGACCTCTCAGAATCCATTGATATTCATTTTGTACATGAATTGGATCATTATAAGCAACTTTTGAAGAACCGGACTTATTTTGGGTCGGCCGTCGGGCTTCCGGCGGCCATGTTGTTGCGCAACTTCCGGACGACCTTACGTCGTCTTTTCCCGACACTACGTCGGCCGGAAGTCCTCATACTATATAAAGGGCATTGTTTTACTGTTCATTGTCTCAGTCTTCACTTGGCTTTCAATAAAGACACATCTATACTTGATACAGAGACTTTCACTTCCTTTTGTCAGGTCATTCGCTTAGCGAACCGCCTACTAGGTCGGATCACTCTCTTTCAACGTATAGTCTGAAGGTCAGACTTGGGACCAGATGGATCTTCTCTGGTAGTTATTGGGCTACTGAGACCGCTCGATCTTTCATGTAATGCGAAGTCCTATTACCACTCATAGGCACTTCATTTCTGGGTCGATAGTCGTCCAAGGACGACCGCACCAAATCACAGAAACCATTACAATATTATGTTGAGGTTGGGGGTAAGAGCGGACAACTTACAAAATGAAGAGAAAACAACTCTTATTTTATGAAGATCGCTACATTATAACATACAAAGTTTCTTATCAAGTATTTAGTAACACCTAGCAGGCATGTGCTCGCATATTGGCACATTTTATCCTCATATGTATATTTGGTACAGCGAGTGTTGCCCCTGCTAGAACATTAGCATAGCTACACAGATTCTAGACACTAGAATATAAACCTACACTAACTTATGCAATGAGAGAGCTCTAATTGTAACGCTGTTAATTAGTTGCCTAAACAATAAGCTAAAAGGTATCTACTATATTGCTTAATGGGATGAATGGATGCCAAATATGGTGCAGTAATTAATTTAATAACAACCTATGTTGAAGTTACAGAGTAGGTACACGTAGATAGTAGATACTAGATAGACATAACTCTTATTTATTCGACATGTAGATATTCTCTGCGCTTCTCGCACGTGCTCACTCAATGTTCAACCAAGCTCTATATCCACTCAAGTGGCCTGCAACAAGCACTCTTTTTAGAGTATTAGATGAACTTCAGCATTCATCATAAGGCCCACTGTCTAGCAACTAAAATTTCAATATTGAGAATAATAAAATGAATGTCGTCTACATAATTTTGGTATGAAGGAAGCCACTTTTGGAAAGAATTAAATGATTGGTGTAGGTGCGATTTTGGATGAATTGGATGTAGAATGAGTTCCTCGTCAGACTTCATGCTGGAGAAGTTGTCTTCTCTACTATTTGATGAGCGCGGACCTTCTAACTCTACCCCAAATCTCAAAAATATAATGATAATTTATGTTGACGTTGCTTGTACATTGTAGCTAGAAACGGGTTTGAAGCTCCATGAAGAAGAGGGTGTACAAGGTAGCCTGTGGGTATAATGATGTTTTAATGTGCACCCCTTACGTCTGCTTATATTGTAGATCACAGCTGGACTATTGTTGTTATCTGTAAGTAAATTAATTAGTCCGTGCTAATTATATACAATTAGCCAGAAACCTTTATTACAATATCAGAGCTAAGGCTACATTATCCGGTACATTGCTGTTCAGCTGCTCAGTGATCATTCACCTTGGATTGTCTTACCTGGTAGAATCCTATCTAACTTTCGAATAGTCTTTTTCTTCAGCTAGTCAATAGAATCATCCAACACAGTAAGTTATTTCAACTCTGTATTAGTATTACCTTGGGGAGACTGTGATTCTTATAATTATGTATGAGTATATATGTAGATTGGTACCCAGGTTGTACGCCCCTTGAGGTAAATGCTTTTAAAAGCAGACCAACAGTTATAAACAGTTATGACAATGGTGACAAGTAACATTTCTTTATTCATGATTATTTCATTTCGGAACTTCAGCGGTCACAGGTTTACGGTTCAAACCTCTCACAGTCTTTGGAGGATATCAGTTTTATAAAAGGTGAATGTGTAGCTGTCTAAATATGACAGCTTCATTTGTAGCAATGTTGTACGGAAAAGTAGGCTGTGATATTGGAAACTCCCAACAAACACAAAATAATTTTTAGAATGTTCAGTTTCAAAATGCAACTTTTCTCTCTCTCTCACTCTTACATCCGTTTTTTTCTGCAGGTAATGTAACTTTTGAAATATCACAGTGATAGTGTATACAATGTCAATAATATAATCATGTACTTTTCTTGAAATACCCTCAAACAGGAAAAAATGAATTATTGTGACCATACGAGAAACCAAGAATTTTAGATTAGCTGATGTTCGTGTTTTGGTGTAAATATAAACTGCAAATGGCACGCAGTACACTAAAATATATGAACATGCGTATATACATATAATGTATATGCGTATATACATGTAATGTACATACGTATATTAATGCATGTAACATACATACATTATATACATGTAGTGCACATGTGTATATACATGTAATGTACATGCACATGTACCATTCAGTTGAATAAATAAAATCTGATATCTGATGAACTCCTTGTGAAAATTCGATAGCAAATTGCCCCACATTAAGATGGCATACACATAGTTGGTTTATGAGGTTTCCTGATAGCGTATAATTATGTAGAGTAGTGAAAGTTGTGCATATCAACACAGACTTGTCAGGTAGTAGAGAATCCTACTGCAGTACACACACCTTACGCTGAGACTACAGTAGGTTATCTCTTTTTTACTGCTATAATAACAGACTCCTACAAATAAAGTAAAAACAGTGGCAGTAAATACTTTCTGGAGTTAATTACACATTTACATGTAATTGGCGCAGAGCTAATATTGGTATTGTAGTCTTGGACTAAGTAATTTAGTTACTATTGTATTGTACACATGCATATACTTTATGTTTATCTTACATAGCCACTGAAGACTGCCAAAAACTAGAATTTAATTCTGAAACTGTGGTTTTAGATTTTACACTGTGCAGGTGAAACTTCTAGTTTAAAATCTGGATCTTAGTTGATAACTTGGTACTCCAATCACCAAGCCAAGTCTGCCCCCCCCCCCCCCCCCCCGATAATATGTTATAAATATAACGTATGCCATGACCTTGTGACCTAGATATGAGCTCCTATGATGATACTGAGAGGTCGACGGCTACCATGCAGTTCAGTTTAGCCGAGTCTCCAAGGAACACTCAGTCTCCTGCAAGGGGGGTGAAGATGGTGCGCCATGCAGACCTCCCTCAGCAGGTTAGTAACACTAGTAGTAACGCTGGTGGAATTAGATGAAATTAACTTATAAACTCCTATTAGTTATTTCAACCAATAGTGTCGCAGTAAAACTAAAATTATTTTGTCTGCCGTTAAATTGTTCGCCTGAAGGAGTGCAGATATAACGTAGACCCTGGTTGTTATGGCCCTGCCTCCATAGTAAAAGAAATTAAATCTTGGGGACTGGGGTACGCAGGTCTATTAGTATGTATGCTGCCAATACTGATACAAAGGAATTCACCTGGACAGGACAATTAGTAATGTATAATGGTGTAACAGGAACAGAGTACTAGTAGCTGATAGGTGCCACATTAGTGTACTATTAGAACCCAAATGGAGCTACTAATAAGTTGGTTACAAATGAAGGGAGGAGGCAAGAGCCTCACAACATCATAGGTCAGGTCCCCAGTTCCATCCATTATGTGGACGGGTAGGCCTACTATTTGAACACGCTCATCCACAACCTGGTTGGCACATTGAAACCCAGCTACATGACTGTATACCCATGTATATTCTATGAGCAATTATAGTAATAAGGTATACAGTTTTCATGGAAGAGAACACTAGCAACTAGCTAAGATGTATTATATTATATACTAGATTACATCATTAATTTGAATGTTAATTGAATTCCTTATGCTGACATTATCTTTATGTTATGCAGGTAATATATGCACATAGCGTAGTTAATGAGGTAGTGGCTCTCCCACACAACCTATTAGTAGTTTCCTGTACTCTTATACACTGTGTACTAGTATGTAAATCTAGTATATGAAACTTGGACAGAGCTATTAATGAGAGAAGGCAACTTTTAAATCATCTATGCCACTACAGGATAGGCAGTGATGCACTTGTTATCCCTCTCATACATAGAGTAAATCTCTGTATTGTTTATTATAAATTATTAAAATCTAGTTTAAGGCATTATGCTGATTGCCTGATTGGTGAGATAATTATTTGAAAAGTAATAACTTTATGCAGAATTGTGTATATTCAACCACAATACCATGATAGCAGTGTTTCAAGTCGAATATTAGAATGCTTGTAGCCACATAAATAAAATATATCGGTACACCTTATTGAGGTATGTAGGGAATATACCAATATGTTGGAACACATTTGGTAGCGTGTATCCATTGATAACAGAATGAATAATGTAAGTAGCAAGTATTATATTACACATACTTGTATTCTCATTACAGGGATACCAGCAGCCTGCCCCTTCAAACTATCAGGGTAGCCAGCAACAGTACCAGCCACCACCGCAGCAGTACCAACAGTCACAACAGCAATACCAACCACCACCGCAACAATACCAACTACCACAACAACAATACCAACCACCACCACAACAACAATACCAACCACCACCACAACAACAATACCAACCACCACCACAACAACAATACCAACCACCACCACAACAACAATACCAGCCACCACAACAACAATATCAACCATCTCAGCAACAGTACCCACCTTTCTCTGGAACAAATGATCAACAATCAAATGGTATATTCACCATTTCCATAACAAGAGTTATACTAATTCTATAGAATGAATACCATATTTGTTGGTTTGGAATTGCCCGCTCATTGCAACAAAATACAGGATTTCCTACCTGATACTACACGGTGTATACGTTTATAATTACAAGGTGCCTACACCAACAGTGTCTTGTTACTAGGAGTTTATTAACAGGATATATGATAGTCTACATAAATAAAAATAAAAATATTGATAAACTTTAAATTCTAGGTACTTTTTACAACGTAATTTTGTTAATTAGCTGTAATTATTTTCCATTTTGAAGTTGATGATTATGCTGAGCCTATTAATCCTGGTGGTAAATATGGACCCAAGCCTCTTAAGAAGTGGGCGCCCAAGACGGCACCATCAAACCAGGTAAATGTATTACTAATTTAGTAGATTTCTATGGGTGGCGCTGATACGAGCCACTTACTTGAGCTAGTTTTCGACTTGATAGTTGATAGGATAGCTTGGCTTCTACTGTTGATCAAAGACCACAGGTGGTACTGCTATAACTACATGTTTAGTGGCTACTGGTGAGAACTCCACACAGGTGGTACTGCTATAACTACATGTTTAGCGGCTACTGATGAGAACTCCACACTGCAGGTTCAACCAATGGAAACCCAGTGATTGAGCACCGAAAACTTTTGTTACAAAAAAGCCAAATGTACTTAAACTGATCTATGGAGAACCCATGAAGATAATTTGTGAAGTCTGACTACAACAACTATGCCATTAATCTGAAGTACATGTAAAGTCAGGATTGCGTATCAGTCAATTGGTTTACACATGTAGGTTCCAGTCAACCAGCAGTCGGCAGTGTCTGTGCCGAAGAAGGATCCATCTAATGTGGCCCAACAACAGCCCCAGCAGGTAGATAAAGCTCCGTCTACTGCACAGCCTCAACCACAACAGGTACCGACTCCAGCTAGGTTATACGTTTAGATACTTATTATAGGCCTGCAAAGTTCGAAGACATAAAACAGTTTTTCTATGTTTGTGATAATAATCAGTGGCAGGTGTTATCTTCTCTTTCATTGGAATAATCCTAGTACTAGCCTGGGATTCACAGCTTGAACTGTAGTTACACACATCTACCAATATGCCCATTTATCTTTTGGACGGGAGTTATGAAATACCATCGTTCAACATTTACATATTATATTCAACTCCTAAAGAATAAAGTCGTCCTCTCCCTTTGTGGTTTTGCAAAGAGAGAGGACGACTTGAAAATAGAAACTATAATATTATTGTGATCAAATAGTGGAATACGTGGCCACAACCCCATGCGTTATAAAATATAGCAAGTAGGATTCTAAATGTGTGGAAAAAGGACAGGCAACAAAGATTTGAAGAATAAAATATGCATGTACTTTGTAATAATGCTATCAATATAACCTTATCAATGTGTGAGTACTGTATATATATACATTTACATTGTATGTATTTTGTTATTATGCTGCTGTTACTATTATTATATTATTTTAGATTTCAAATACAGTGTAATTATTTTACGTGTATGTCATATCTTACAGCCAAGGAGACCGAGTATATAGGTATATGTATGGGTATTATTACTAGTGCTCTAGAGTGTGGTACCCTCTATAATTGTACCCCAAACCCGCAGCAGTTCCCAGCTACAATTATTGTTCACATGTTGAAGTTGTCATCTCTCACATTTCTCAAGGAGAAGACAACTTTAAAATATTTATTGCGATAACCGCTTAGATATTAGTATCAAATGTAGTATCAAAGAGTTTTGTCCCAAACCTCAGAATCCTAGATTGCTAATAAGAAGTTACCCTACCATGGTGAAACCCTGCACTATGTAGCTTAAATGTCGAAACAGTAGAGAACTACATTGTACATGTATATAGCTAGAACAGTGGCTTACGTTAGAGGAAAGACTAGATTCATTGGGTTATATAGTCACTAGTGCAATATAAGACGGAGAGGGTCTGTATATAGATGATAGATAAATGAAAACCTTTTCCTACATTTCTATAGTCACCTGCTACACCAAGCTGGAAACAGAGACAGCAAAATCCTGCATCATCACAAGTCACAGCCAATCAACAGCAAGCTCCTCCAAAAGGAACCAATCAGCCTGCAGCTAACAGACCACGACCAGCCAAGCCTGCACATACTGTACCAAGCCCTGGAGTAGCAGTGAGCCCAAATCTAGCAGGAGTAGCTAACTCCGCTGCCATGGCTATTGAGGCTACAGCTGAAATACAAGGTATTAGTGACTCGCAGTAGAATACATAATATGCAGCAAGTAGAGCATATTACAGCAATAGTTATTTAGTACTTCGAAATAAGGATGCTATGAACATGAGTAGCTTACATGTTGGAAGCTTTCATCCAATGACATACAAAGTACTAGAATATTATAGTAAACTCCACACCAGTGACTTGAGATAGGAATTCATGGCCTTGTTTATGCTGGAATGAATCTTCATGGTCACTTATGATTATTTACTATATTATTTATTCGTTGAGCCATTCCACATTTGAACAGTTTTGATTGGCTACAGGGGTTAGGAACAGAATGGCTAGTCTTAGACAGGAAGCAGACGCAGCCAATGAGAGAGCCGACGACATGCAGAAGATGGTCTCCGAATTGACACAGAAACTCTACGAGACTGAGAAGGAAAGAGACAGTTTTCATAAGTAGGTTTTCACCACACTCCTTTGTAGATAATTAATCTCTTAGTTATTTTAATGATGCCATGCCATCTATTTTTCAGAATAAAATCAAGCGTGTTATTCTCACACGGTGTTACCGCGCTACACTGCAATTTGGGCAATTTTACATCATGGCATTACCAATACTATGCATATTTTGTAAGTTCAAAGTACATGATCATATGATCTTGTCTTATATACATGTATTTTAGGCAGAAGGATGATCTTGAAGATAGGGTCTACAAAATGGACAGTCAAATGAAAGAAATGGGAGACAAGCTGACAGAATCAGACAGAAATCAAGCTAATCAACAAAATGAGGTAGAGTTTCCATCTTGTTACAGTCACTACATTATTAATCCTGTCATGGGTAGTGTGCATAGAGACTAACTGCAAATAAGTACGGCTAGAACTCTTCTGTGAGGCATCCCACTTGTTTTTTCGCATGTTTTGCATCACTAAGACCCGTTAGCTGGTAAAGAATAGAAGGATGGAGTGCTGGAGAAAGAATAGGTGACTGTGAACCTCAACCGTGGATCGAATTATGCATTTACTTTCATCTAAAACATCTGTATTGTTGACCGAGGGCCGTGATTTAGTAGTGCTGGGCGGTTTTGATTTGCATGTGCATTCAGTTTTTTTGCTGATTTTTCTAAAAAACTGAATGAAAGCGAAGTTGTCTTCTCACCCCCGGTTTAATTCAGTTTTTGTAATTGATGAAAAAGCACCGAACCGGAAATTAAATACTCAATATTAGGAGTTGTCACACCCTGCTTTTAAGCTGTAATGACGGCCATTTTTAATTTTCTCTAATAAATTGCAATTATTAAATGCCAATTATCTATAATAATATGCAAGTTTGACTACTAGAATCAGATGAAAACTACGGTAAACCCTTACTGGGTGACATTGATGGCTCCAGCTAAGTCTGTATTCCAAGGATGGCATCGAATTATAAGGATTAAAAGAAGCACTAAAATGGCAGCCATTTTCAATTAGTTTAATAGTTAACAATTATTAAATATTTATTATTTATAATAATATGCAATCATAACTGCTATAATGGAGTGAAACTACAATAAATAACCACTGGGTGACAATATTGTGGCTGCAGCTAAGTCTAAATTCCAAGGATGGCATCGAAATATAAGGATTGAAAGAAGCATAACATGAATTCACGTGTTTTCAATGCCAGCCATTATTGAAAGAGGCCAGGCGCGGTTTGACTTTTAAAACCGAATAAAACCGCACCGCCGCATTCGGTGTCGGTTCACATTTTAAATTTTGGCGGTTTTTGAACCGAAAGAAAACCGAAAAACTGAATGACACCGAAACACCACCCAGCACTATGATTTAGTATTATTTTTAGCTCATCGTACATATTATTGCTATACAATGTTATGTTCATTAACTTTATGTATCCTCTTATTTTAAATTTGATAGCTAAAGGGAATGTCTGAGAGAATCAACTATATGGAGTCAGCTGAAGAAAAATACAAACAGCAGGTGCACGATGCCAATGAAAGAAGTTCCAAAGTAAGCATGATTTTTATTAGCCAATCGGAAGTTTTCATATTAGAGTATATTTTTAAAAAAAATAACGGAACCGAGCTAACTCATCACGTAATTTGTTACAAATCACTACCAAGCAACACATTTCCTGACTTTTATTATTCATCAGAGTGATCAGATGGCTCAGGACTACAAGAGATCATTAAGCAAGATGCAAATGGATAATGACAAACTCGAGCACGATCTGTCAAGCTATGCAGACAAGGAACGACAACTTCTGCAGCAGTTAAAGGAAACAGAAGACCGGGTTTGTAAAAAGATTTTCGATTTATCTTGTTGGTGTCGTTTCTGATTGATAATAAGTGTGCTGAACGTGAATATTTAGCTTCAGGTCATCAGTGAGTTCCATGGGTGTATGGGCAGTGGAAACAGACGCGAGAGATAAAGGACGTGAGAGCATGAAGACAACTCCAACTAACGTTAGAAAACCTATACTAGGGAGGAGCTAGACTGAAATAAAGCTCTTGACTGGGGGTCGGGGTAAACAAGAGTTTGATTTCTAACGATAACAACCTTAGTTGGAGTTGTCTTCTTTTTCTTTCGCGCCATTTCATTCTCACGTCACGTCCTTTACCACTACCGTGGGTGCATTCCTACTACAGTATATGCCTTTAGGTTGGAAAGCTATGGAATCGTAGCAAAACAACAAAACCTATTCTAAATTTGTGAGCAATGATTCTTCTACAGGTAGTGGAGCTGAACAGCACCATAGCAAGGATGCAGACGGAGAATACTCAAATGGAGAGAGCAATGGCAGAGTCTAGAAGGATGAAGGACAAGCTGGGCCAAGTAGAGCGCAAGGCAGCTGACTACCATCGTCATTCTAACCTGATGCAACAGGAGGCACAAAACATAAGTCAAGAACTGCGGGCAGTGACAGAGAAAGAAAGGTAAGAGATTGACCAACAGGCTTTTAGGTTCAAAAGGTTTATTGTTCTAAATGAAACTTGAATAAGCAGCCTTAGATGCAAACAGCCATTGAGTAATACTCGTGTACTGTATCTAGATATCTGAATGAAAAGTTGGTGGAAGTGGAGTCTAAGGCCCAGCAGCTGGTGAGGCAGGAGCAGAAGATCGAAGAGTTGGAGAAAGAAGTATCAGTTTATTCAGAGAATCATCGTATGATCAGCGAGCAGCTGAGGGAGTCGGACATGTCTAAGCATGAGCTAGAGCAGCAGGTAAAATTGTCGTCTGAATGTCGGTGCTGTTGTAACATTGATTAGCAGGTGGGAGTTTGTCTAACTAGAACTTCTACTGGGATTTCAAGATGGCTGCTCAAACCAGGCCAAACTACCCCTCACCTGTCATGTAGTTTAATGAAAGCAAAGGTGATCATAAGAGCAGAATTCTGTTTTGTAGGTAAAACGATTGACCATGGAAAATGAGAGTCTGTTTGAAGCTACCGAGAAAGTGAGGAAGTTGCACGAGGACCTCACAGAGACTGAAACCAGATGCGCCGAATACGAATCAAAGGTAAGTTGTGTAGTGAATAAATATACAATAAATAAACTGCTCTAACCTTGAACGAGTCCTAAATTCGTGAGTAAATAAACCGTACTACTTGTAAGTGTACCTTTTTGAGTGATCCAAATACAGTACTATAGAAAAACATTTTATAGTCTTATCAACAGCAGTTCCAGTTTTTTAATGATTACTATTATAGGCAAACCATTTAGGTGATAAGGTAGACGCGCTGGAACGACAGTTGCAGGACCAGAAAGAGGCTTATGGTGAACTTTACTCGCAGATGTCTGTAGCACTAAAAGATCTGCAGCACAGTGCTTACTAGATGACTTAGTATATAGCTTTCACATACAGCATTTATGACTTTACAATGTGATATGTGTGAGGGCACCTGAAACATATGTACGGAAACATTAGACCAGGTGTCTAAAAATAATGTTAGTCAGATAGAAATTTGCGCTTGAAAGCAAAGATCTATTGTATGCGATTGTATAAGTAATACACATGCAAGACTGTGACCACTAGATATCTTGGATATAAGTGATGCTTCCCAATTTTGTCTTTGAGCTTCTAGATATCTACTGAGCTGAATTTCCTTTTCTGTCGCTTTGTTTCATTATAATGGCCATTGGCTATTACACCAGCTATTAGATTACAGCTACTAATTCATTTCTTCCAATAACAAAATGTGTTCATTTTTAAAACAATAATATTTGGCTTGTTACACCATAATGTATGTATTAATTTCAAATGAAAAGAGATAGATTTCATATATTAAACCAGTACGAAAAAGTGAATTGAAGTTACATTGAAAACGTTACTACTACTAGCTGAATAATACAGGTTTATATCAGCATCCTCGACCTCAATTCACTTAGTTTCTCATCGATATTGAACATCCTAGTGCACATAAAACATGGTAAGCCTATACATTAGTGGATCCCTTAGTAAATCGCACAGAGCATGATGCAGGACACGATGCAGTCCACAACGTAGGACATGATGCAGTTCAAAGCGTAGTACATAATGCAAGAGAAAAATTATTCACAATCATCTCTTCTTATATAGACAGGGAGATAATTCGATCACCTTATTTTGACCTTTAGTCTTACTGTTAGTCTTCTTCTTTGACTTGTTAGTAGCACCTGTACCGACTGTCTTTTTGAAAGTCAAGGTCACAAAATGTGTCATATCTACATTACAACTGGTACATTTGAATCCTACAGCCTCTACTGCGTCAGAAAATGTCTTCACATCTCCATCAAACCTACTGGCTACCTGAAAACATATATTTATTACCTTATAATATTATGCTAGAATTTCCCATTACCAACTAAATACATACGTAGTACTGCTCTGTCTGCTATAGCGCATCAGATATACATGTAGAACGCAACATGTACATGTATATCAGACTAACTAAATATTGTATAATACATAATTGTTATATACATGAACATTTATAGACCGATATCACATCATAAAACATATTGCACAATGCACATGTAATACAAGTATACAATTAAATTGCGTGAATTATATTTAAACTGTATAAACTTTACCTCTGCTATCCACATGATCCCAGTTTGTTTGAGTATTCGATGTGCTTCCTGAACAAACTGTGATAGGTTGGTCCCCATAAGGGATAAGCAGAAGATAACCATGTCTACAGAGTCATCCTAGGAAGAAAAAAAGAAACTGAAAGTTGATGAACGATAGCTATCATGCTAGGTGAAAAGATTACGCTGAGGTGCAAAAATTAATATGGAGTAAATAATAGTAATGTAGCTCAAGTCATTTACCTGCAGCGGAAGGTTGGACATATCAGCGACAGTAACTCGCTCATTTAAAGCCTGGATATCAAATGAGTGAACTTTGTGAGGTACCGATGCTGCTAGCAAAGCTTCTCCACAACCCAGATCTGCTACTATCTGATGCCTGTAAAGAATACACCATAAGATAATACAGCACCAATATATTGATGAGATATATACATCAGAATATTTACCACCATGTCTAAACTTGACATCATTTAATGCGCACAAATGGTGGCGAGGCACATGGTGAATTGAAAACACTAAGCCAAGTAATGTGGGCCAACATCATGTTCCTAGAGTATTCTTTGCAAGCTGTACTGGCACATGTTGAACTTATGCAGAATCTTATAATAGCACACAACACTGCTGTTTTTTATTATTACAGACTTTGAGAGACATTTATATTCCCCATGAGTCGGGATAAGTGACATGACACCCAGTAAGTGGTAATAGTCTTTCAAAGTGGATCACAGTCTAATTCTAGAAACCACAACTTACTTGGGTTTAGATTTGACGTATTGGATAGCCAACTCAATTGGTTTGACAGGCCATTTTTCTATCTGCCTTCTGTAACCTTCATGGTATACTTGGAATGACCTTGGGTCGGACTTGAATGATTTCATTGCTGTTGTACTGTCTGATGTGTAAAGCATCTCATTCAGATACCTGAACCGAGCACCGGCAAGCCTCTCTTGTAGATCCGCCTTCTTCCTGTCACCTGTTTTACCACCTTTCGCTGCTTTCTTCACTTCTGCGGGAGACTTACTAGCCACAACATCATTCACGATTGTCGAAGAAATAGAATTACCTCCATCTTGTTTCTTCCGCCGCTTTTTCTTCACCTTTTTACTTTTTACTGCTGAAAACAAATTTCATGATCAGTGCTGTCTTGTGCCTTGATTGATTCCCTACAATAGTTTACCTGCAAACTGCAAGCACTACATAATATACCCATGAAGGAATAGCAACTCCAACACTAACGAAAAAAAAGGGAACTCACATGTCATAGTAGTAGTTCTCCAATCAGCATAATGTTAACAGGGTTGGGGGGAGGGGGTGAGTCTCGTTAAATAACACAGTATTGGGTTCATAAGACCAAATACATGTTTAGTTCACTGATTTACCTTCACTAAGGTCATTAGCTGCAGTGGGAGTTGTGTCCTCATGTTTCCTCTTCAGATCTTCTCTGTTTCTCGTGCTGCTGTTAGCTAAAGATGCAGCTGGCTTGGTTGGTTTGGGCTCTCCCCTTTTCTTTGGCTGTGTATTGCTATTGTTATTCTCTTTTGAACTACAACGATCAGTTAGGTCAATATAATAACTACATAAAACGACAAGCATGTGGTAAAATTCTAACTACAATTAATATCACACTTCCTTCCTTGCAATTAGTTCATATCCTTATTAGTCCTGAAGCACAAAAGTTTCTCCATTTGGTTCTGGAAATGTATATAGGCCTACAAGTTTAGATAATATAGATATCGATCAGGAACCTGATTCAATACAAGTATAAATTATGCTAATAACGAAGTGAACAAACCTTTCTCCCGATGCATATTTTCTTATGTTACGTGGGTTAATTAGCACATACGTGCAGCTCTAGTTGCCTTGAAAAAAAAATAATGCATGCTCTTTCAACTTCCATGCTATCCCCAAACATGCAGATACTTTCAGCTTTCAAATGAAAGGTAGGTTAACACAAAATACTCACGTGTCAAACAATCTCAAAAGTTTGCTCCTGTTCAGATTCATCATTGGGGCTAATTTCTAGACGGCAAAGTGGTTCACTTTTTCTAGAAAATCAAAGACAATCGATAGCATACAAACCATAGTTTCACTAATCTAATGAATATATTATTATATACCTATACATGTATATACACGTATATTAGCTAATTATGGCAGCTAGCCTAATGCAAAGAAAGTTTCATATGAAGTATTGTCATTGAAAAAAAAATTCTCCCAATCAGATCATATTTGTCAAGTAAGCAGAAACAGAAGCCTGGACTTTTGATCAGTGCACTTTTTTAGGGACTTTCCAGGTGAGAAACCTTGAAAAGAACAGGATGTTTTGTTTAGTCTTTAAGTTTAGGTACTGCTGCTGATAGTTCTGCCTAGCTATAGGATTCATACCGAGACAACCGGATCTTGGGTGACTCAGACCTCGACGGTTTTTCGGGTGTCGTCACACATTCTTCGACGTGTGCTGTACTGCTTTGTTGGACTCCCCTTCTAGCTTCTGCTCCTTTGTGATGCATATTGCACGGCTGTGTCTCAGTTACCCAGTCGGACACAAAAATATCATGCTATACTTTCATTACATCGAGTGTAAACATAAAACTTGGAAAAAGAAATTCATGATCCAGAATAGTATGAAAAAGCTATTCTGTGAGACTGTTTAGTTTTGTTCAATGACCTGAAATTTAATAGCTTTTTTACTATCAGACATTAGAAGAAGATTTTCTTTTAAGATTGATAATTATCCTTATTTGATATAAACACCAGTTCCAGTTTTTCAATTAGTTTTTCATGTGGCTCGAAATTACACAAAGTTTCAGCACACTGTTCCTACTGGAATTTCGAATAAATGCATTAGGCCCGCTAGTAGTCCTATTCAATATCCAGCGCCACATTTAAGAAATGAAATAAACAAATCTGCATGATTAGAAAATTACACCGCTGGATTTTATCGAAGTGTTGGTGAAAACTTCAAATTTTAATTTACATGCTCTAAAACCTAGATGAAACAGGGAGGTTTAAAAGTGCCCTGGAGGTGCACTTAAAAACTGGCAGCCTCCTTGTAAAATCGGCAGATTTGACAGGAATGCCTCTTATCTTACACCCGTAATTATTATCACTTTTGATTTCATTATAATTATTATAATAATATAATCATTTATATTAATATTTAATATTAGTATTAATTATATTTATTATCCCTATGACTCACTCTGAATAGCCTGATTAGGAGCAGTGTACTGTAAATACAATATCTTTGACGACATTGAACACTCAGAAACTTGAAAGTAGAAGGAGTACCTCATTTGGTTAACAATGTCAATGTGCAGAGAGTGTTTGACTCTACTAGGGGTTCTATAAACTTTACTACAATTACAATCATGCAGCTGTAGTGAGCAAATTTCTATAACCACGTGCAGAATTGTTTACAAGTCAAGGAGCTCTCAGGAGCTATGCGATTCTAAGAAGGTAATCAGCATGAGTAGCGGGGAAACTTTAGTCACCCCGAAAGGTATGGAAATAAAGAATTCTATCAACAACTGCTAGCACGTATTATAGTACCGAGAGTAACAAGACATCACTGTATTAATTTATCTCTCGGTATTAACAACACTCGGGTTATTTTACAAAGTTTCTTTTATAATACAGTTGAAAAATTAATAGTATAACAATAAATAAATTTATTTCTTTTTATAATGACATGGTGTCAAATATTAATTGCACTACAATCAGTAGTTTTCCATGGTCTATACTCGTTACGTCTTTAAATTGGCGAAGGAAGGCACGTACCAGTTCCGGATTGAGTGCGTCCTTGGAGATTTTAACCATACATGTACTTTTGTTATGTTTTTGCATTTAGCCATCACAATATAGGAAATTTTAGGTAATTATTGCAAGTTAATTTGCTCTAAAGACATTAGATCGGTAAAATGTTGAGTTCTTCTGCTGCTACTGCCTAGTAGTTAGTTTAGTAGTAGATTAAATGGACAGTATTTTGTTGTAAGAGTTGCATACATCTCAATAGAACATTCAACATACAATATTTCTGATACAAAATATTGACTTGGACTAAATCTGATGGAGGCATAATATTACAATCCTTAGCATTCTCTTGAATTAACTAATTCTAGTTAAACACCCATGGTTGTGTTTAGTTGATACTTCGGCCTACTATTCTCAACACATCCATCCATAATATGACTATATTTATAATAAAAATTTTAGACATTCCAAAAGCTGAGTAAAGCAATGATAGATTTCCTAGCCATCCTGTTCTCCAACAATTAATTGTCTGTAGTGTTTGTGTTTTTGCAGAGAGGGATAATACCTGCATACCTTTGTCTACTAGAAAGTGATTTAGCATGTTTCTCCTATGGTCACCTACCTGTATATTGTTGCTAACGTGCCTACCACTCTTCCATACACAAGACGCCAATTCTTCTACAACTCCGATGGTTGGAGTTGATTTAACAACGGATGATGGTGGTGCAGACATCAACATGACCACAGCGTTGGTATCAATATAACAGTTTATTCTGCAGTGCATTGCAGTTTATAAGATTTTCACATCTGGGATAGGTTAGAGCCTTTGAAACATTCAAGCCAATCTGTTGTAGCAAGTTTTTAGTTAATCATTCTAATTATACTATGGCTTGTTGGGTGAGAGTTGTTAAATCTAAGATCTATTAAAGCAGAAGATTTTTACTAGCACTCTGGGGTTGCTTGTTTAGAGTGTGAATTCTGCCGCTCAATGATGGGTCCATGACAAAATTAACTGTAGGTGGACTCATTAAAGTTCACATGTATTTAACTTTGTTGTGCTCATTAAACTAATTATAGTTATGTATTCGTTGCTTTTTTAGAATTTGCTCTTTGTAATCTGATTAATAATGTTTTATGTTTTAGTGTGTCCATTAATGCTACTGATGGAGTTGAGACAACAGTGCCTCTCGTTACTGCACCAGTAACTGATCCACCTACAACCTTTCTCTTTCAACCCGCGACTGTAAAGTTGGAGTTTGGAGTAAACAGAGCTATCCCATTCTGCACTTGTGACATCACAATATCCATCTGTGATATTAATTGTTGCTGTGACAGGAAATGCACCATGGATGATAGGTCGTCCTTTACCTCTTGTGATGAAATATTACAGTTGACTCCTTCAACAAGTCATTGTGTAGCTGCCAGTTCTATATTTTTGCAGAATTCTCCATTTACAGTAAGGACTTTACTGTAATTTATTATTAGTAGAATAACATAGTTTAGTGTTTAATGCAGTT
Source organism: Bugulina stolonifera (assembly GCA_935421135.1). Taxonomy (NCBI): domain Eukaryota; kingdom Metazoa; phylum Bryozoa; class Gymnolaemata; order Cheilostomatida; family Bugulidae; genus Bugulina; species Bugulina stolonifera. Next base: position 9,151,960 of record OW285194.1, read on the forward strand.
GTGGTCTAAAATTTAGGCTGCTAGGACTGCTACCAAGACCTCCAAAGCGGGGATCACCGGTGGCATTAGGAATAATATCCAGTGGTATTCAATCGCTTGTTTGCCGATACAAACTTGGTCATAAACTCCCTATATACATGTACAGTAACCCTTTCTTTACTCCCGACTGAGGAGAGCCATCAATAGACTTCCATAACTCTCCATCATCAGATCTGAGAATGTTCCTCAATTTTCAAACTTTGTGCTCTATTTTCAATGATTTCCCACCATTTTCTAGCTATTGTCATTATCTGTCACAGTAACAACAGAAGTAGAATGTAGTTTGAATTAATTAGTTCATTTGTACTAATTATTTTAGGTTGACACTTCAGACGGATCATTCTGTGTGATTAAAGATGAATATCAGCAGCAGGACTATTTGAGTACTCCTGAGATTGTTCGAGATGATAATGTCTTCAATGAATATGTTGGGTAGGTGTCAGTAGTCAGTAAGTTAGTAGTCAGTACATCAGGTAGTCAGTATATCAGTAGTCAGTAAATCAGCAGTCAGTATATCAGTAGTGAGTATATCAGTAGTCAGTGTATCAGTAGTCAGTGTATCAGTAGTCAGTATATCAGTAGTCAGTATATCAGTAGTCAGTACATCAGTAGTCAGTATATCAGTAGTGAGTATATCAGTAGTCAGTATATCTGGTAGTGAGTATATCAGTAGCCAGTATATCAATAGTCAGTATGTCAGTCAGTTAGTGAGAATGTCAGTAGACAGTCAGTTAGTTGGTATATCAGTAGTTAGTATTAGTCGGTCATTGAATAAATTTGTACATGTATATCCGCTTACAGTCTCCATGCCAGCTCCCACTCCTATTCTGCTGCAACTGAAGATCCTTCTGCCGATGATTCATCAGCATCAGAAGTGAATTATAAAAGTGGAGATTACCTACAGATCTTAGATAACCAAAATTCTGCAAGTATAATGCTGATCCCGGGCGGCTCAGGAACCCTCCCTACTTCTCTAGGTTGCATTGACAGAACTCCTGCTAAGTTTCTACATGATAGTTCTGTTACATGTACTAGAGAGATGAAAGGGTGTATAGCACATGGTATGTATTACAAGGTACCCAGGCTATTCTGTAAATAGATTGTTAATGAATTAGCATGTGGTCATTGTTAGATTTATAACCCTGTACTGGTATATATTACTTAGAAAAAAATCGAATTGTCATGGTGTAAGATTAGACAACTCTGCGTATGAGGCTTCTGTTGATGTGTTCCATGAAGCAATTTAAAGTTTACCTTCTTGCCTTAGCCTTAGCTCTATCGTTGCTGTAGGAAATGGCATGAATGTTGAAGACCATTTTCCACCACATTTCCGGATCATCAGCGCACCTTCTGTGGCCTTAGACAATGAGATCTCAGAAAACTCTCTTGTAGACATCAATTTGGATACAAATGGAGGCACACTGTACAAGACCAACCTTGACCCTGATACTGACGTCTGTTACAATGTGGTGACCAAGGTATGCATATTTCTAACTGTGAATGTTCTAGAAGGGCACCATTTATTGTATTTAATATTTCTTGTCAGACGAGATTGTTGAATTTACACAGCACTTTGCTAAACTGATTACAAACTTGTTATCGTGTGATTACTGGTTATTATCATTAGGAAGAGATGACAACTCCATATACACATGCATGTACTTTTGTAGCAAGAGTTGTTATCTCTCTGCTTCCCATAAAATAATATTAGAATGCAACTTTTCCTGCAGCTTGTTTATCTTGGTCAGGGACTTATGTGTTTCAAAAATTCAGATTCGAATTGGAATAATCATGGTAATTAATGTATTTCATCTTTTTATTCGTGATAATCATTTCGCTGAAACTATCAAATATTAGTATAGAGTATTATTTTCATTGTCAACCTTCAAAGTCGTTCCATTTTGTACATCATTGACAGAGTTTCATTACACAATTACATTAGTTATAACTTTAATATACAGTTCTATGTAAGCATTACAGCCATACGCCAATTATTATGTAATTAATAGCTTTTCTGTGAATGTTTTAGGTATCTTATACTGTACTTCATACTTCTGGAGTCATACAAAGTGTTAACTTAGCTTTGGAGACTGATAACTTTAACATGTCGGAGACCAGTATACAGCAAACATATGCAATAACATATACTGATACCAGTGCAATAAATCTGCGGAGAGGGATCAAGAAGAGCGGGAACCCAGGCTATGAATTCGGTGAGTAATTTCCTCTCCGAGTGGGACAATGATCATGTTTTAACTCCTCAGTTTCCTATACATATAACCACATGTACCCAGTTTCCATATAAGGACTACATAACTACATGTACCCAGTTTCCATATTATAAGGACTACATAACTACATGTACCCAGTTTCCATGCAAAGCCTACATAACTACATGTACCAAGTTTCCATGTAGGGCCTACATAACTATATGTACCCTGTTTCCATACTGAATATGCACAGCGAATAGCTACAGATTAAAATAGTTACATGATTTACCATATACATGTATAAATAAATGTATGACAGGAAAGCCAGTCATATCTGGATGGAGAAATAGAGGTGAAGACTCCATAACCGTTGCAGTTGCTCAGGCTAATCTTAGAATCATCTCCCCTACACTCAGCCGTGAGTATTATGAATTGCTGTCATGTGAACACAACTCCATTCTTATTCGTTTATCAATTTTTAAGATTCCTACTTGATCTAAGGTTATTGCTGAGTCATTCATTTTATATAGGACCTAGCAGTACCTACAGTAACTGCAGTACCTATAATATAGTAACTACAGTACCTGTGTTAACTACAGTACCTGCGTTAACTACAGTACCGAGATCTAGCTAATCATCTAGCACAATGAGCAGACACATAAACCATGTGCATATACTTATTATTACATTATACATTAACCATGTACTTATTATAATATGTACATGCACATGTATTAATATGTAAAATGTACAAATATGTATACATGCATATGCATGGTTTATACTCTCTAGCATTGATATCTGTTAGGTGTTTAATATGCCGTGTACATTATTATATTACCACTTAGATGGAACGGTTGTGTTGTAAGCGTGCCATCTATTCACATGTATTTTACTATATTCTCTGATCGCAACAGGAAACTGTGACCAGTATAGCAGACAATCCGTGACGTTTGGCGATGACTCTATGTATTCTTGTATACTGCCAACTGCTGCGCAGGATACAGCAACGTCTGCCAAATGTCAGAGAAATGTGCGTCTCGCCAAATCTGTGCTTCTGGCTCACTATCTTGTTACTTCTCAAAGTGTAACTACTTATATAGCATCTTTTGGTAAGCTTACATCTACATAATATTGTTATGCACGTATATGCAATGCTTAGTTATAGTTATAAATCATACAAGCCTATACAATTCACGCAACACAAAATCACGTCTGCAAAATGTATGCCAATACCGGAGGAGATTATTCCAGAGTGAATGAGGTGTTCTTGTCATTATAATGGCTGACTTAATCCTGTACCATGTCGTGTTTTATGTCTTGATTTTCAGGTAATTCGGATCCTTACAATGCAGGAGACTGGGTTCCTCTGCTGTCACAAGACTTGCCTACCGCGGAACGTTGTAGTGGTCTAACTGTCACCCTAAAAATTCTCTACTCAACTGTAGGATCCTTAGCTAAGCCACAAAATAGGATAGTAGGTGCCATGTTGGAATACGATGCCCACCATATACCTATTAGCTCAGCTGTGTCACTCAACACTGATGTGTTTACTTTAGTTTCCATAGTTACATTCATTGATGTTACTGAGCCTACAAACTCGCAGGTAGATCCTTCTGTATATAGTGAAAGGTCACCAACTCAATTCTTTTACCCATTTGTTTGGGCTACAAGTAAAACTTCATCTATATACAGGGATACTCACTCTTACTTATTACTGCTTCTGCTACTTCCATTAAGCTATTATCTGCCTTGGAATTGTTGCTAAGTGCTATAATTGTGGTTTGTTGTTTGTCATATTTATTTACCATATTAGTGTATACACTATCATGTAAATACAGTTTAAGAATTTTAGCTTTGATTAGTAGCAATGGAATTGTTTCGCCATGTTATCATAGCATGCATTTTCCATTATACAGTAATTCTATAACCACACCATTTGTACTTCTATTATAATTCTGAGGTATTTGTAATAAACTGTTTTTTGACAAAGTTATATTTTTAAATAGTAGTATAAATACAACTGCAATCACATACCTGTTAGGCATCCATAGTGCATATTATGTTCAGTGGCAGAAATAAAATCACCTCGTGCCCTGTAGGCTGTAGTAACGTACTTTAGCCGGCCTTCTCCCAATGGTATCCACATGCGTAACTACGTAGTTGAACTGTTCATAGCAAATAACAAACTGATAAATGTAGACAATCGCAGTCATGATGGGACTTGAAAGCCAATAAAAATAAGCGCTGAAAGTCAATAGTATTGTCATGTGCTTAATGCCGGCAATATGGACACATGTCTGCTAGGTGTCCAAACATTGGCATTTAAAATTTATCTGTCCTCTTCAAGTTATAATAGAGAAGACAACTTCAAAGTTTTGCAAATCTAAACTGCAAGTTGATACTACAGGATCAGTACATGTGATTACAACATGGCTAATATAATGGTGCTAAAGCTGGAGTTCTCTCAATGGCAGAGATTAATGATTATGAAGTACTGGTTGTTGCTGGAAAGTTGCCCTCTCTCTTGATGGAGATTCTGTATAAGCAGACTGAGGAAAGACAACTTCTCAATCTAATGTTCAAAGCAGCAAGACAACAAAGACCTGCTTTTTTGCTGCCAATTTTCGATGAGTTGTTGCTACTAATGAAATTATCCCAGAAGGCAGCATTTCAATTGTATATCTTTCATGATGCCTTTACAATGCTGCATTCAACACAATATTGAGTCAGCCTAATGCAGTGACAATACTTTCTATTGTGACAGTGTAAACTATTATAGTAGCAAACAAATATAGTTTCTGAATTAAACACAATACATGTAGGTGTGCATATACTTGCTATGCTTTTGTTTTAGTATTTACTAAATACACCAGTCGATCAGCTGTGTACATGTGCAATATGTTAACCTGGGCAACTACTCGCATTAGCCTGAGTATTAACGAACATGAGCTGTGACTGCGTAGCGTAGGTAGAGGTAAGCTCTAGTACAATTCACCATGATTATTGTATACAAATACATACCTCAAGCACCACTACTTAAAATACAGTGCATTGTAATTATCTATTAACATGTATACCACTGTCAGAGATTCTACCAATGAACTTCTACCTTGCAAGCAGTGATCACAGCCACTATGTAGGCTGCTGTAGGAAGCTGTATAAATACAGCTTCCTTACTTACTATCGTACACAGCAGTGAAAGCGAATGAATGAGTTTTGGTGTATTCAAGCCTCAGAATATTTTTTACAATTTGAAATGATTTGAAGCAAATTGTAGTATATTTTTCTCTTCTACATGTAGTTTGCATAGCCTATGTACCAGATAGACCCATTTTAATGATACTTCATAATTTGAGTTCCCATGTGGTTACAATTAGCACAGGAACTTATACATGTAGTTGTATGAAATCCAAAGAGCTAAAAGTAGTACTGAGCATTGAAAGATAACAATAAATTGGTAGTGAATATTTACTAGTAGTAGCCATAAAATTAGTGAATAAATATAAAGTAACATGTAAGAGTGAAGTAGCCCCCAAATCTTAAATTAGTCATAGCATATAATTCACACATCAATTAATGTAAGGTAATAAATTATATTCTTCTGTACCTACAATCTGTCTAACACCATTTAAATCCAATTCCATCAAAATCTGACTGAAAATAGGGAGTAAGTTTCAGCTATCCTTACTATTCTATGTAGTTTAAATGAATACGTGTATATGTACATGCTCGTATTCATGTAGATTAATCCATGTAGATTAATCTTTACCACCTTGTCGGTACAAAAAAGTATGACATGCACATGTATTACCTTTGCTATGTGAGTTTTCAAATGACTCAGTCTTATTATAGTAATTCTATTCTATTTGATTTTGTTTTCACTTCTATCTCATCGGCCCGCTGCACATCAAAGTTTAGAGGCAGGAACAGCTTGTGGGAATTGGTTGTGTAGCACCACATCCTTACAGTACTGATCGAGTCCAAAATGATGAACTAAAACACGCTCTGTGTTGATCAAAGAGCTCTCTGACCAGCCAATGAAAGCAACATTTGTGACTGCAGAGAACGTGTCCCCTGTGATATACATAGAGGATTCTGGGAAGGGCTTCAGCACCTGAAACTGAAGTTGGTACGTGTCGAAGCCAGGTCTAGTGTGGTGGTTGGCTGCTGCTATGGGATCTGACATCCAGATCTTTATGCTGGCACTCACTGGAGATGGTAGATCTGCCAAACCTGCAGATAACAGTAGAGAGAGAGATTCACAGACTTCACCAACCGAGTTTGTTTCATATGAACCCCGTTTTTGTTATATATGACAGACAAAAACGATCTGCACACAGTGAAGATACCTAGGGCCATTACTTTTCTACTTTTACATACCTGTTGGATCCATCATGCAGTTACTAGTTATAATATAATCACGCAGATATTTTACGATTAGGCAACACACATAAAAGCAATAAGTTTGACTGATGAATACGAAGGTAATAACTCTTTACACTAATTCAACTTACCAAACATGGCTTTAAGCTGGTTTTGAACATAGTCCACGAGTATTTCACTTGGCAAGAATTCAGCAGGCATCTCTCCGACGGTTGGGTTGAATCTCTTGTACCGTGATTGGTTGAGGCCTTCGAATATATGAACATCTCTATACGTAAATGCTGCAAGTAAAGTAGCAAAGTTCCCACCCTTGCTTCTGTGCCCGAACGCTGTCACTTCAGCTATTGGTAAATCAGTGTCAACATAGCCAGAAAACAGTCCAGCGTCCTCCCACCACGCTCTGTCGTAGGTAAGGAATACTTTGACAGCAGTAGACTTCTCTACCTTAGAGAAGAGCCTTTGAAATTGAGTTGTTCGTTTATACGGACTGGTCCACGATATCAGCTCAATACCTCTAGAATTACAAGCTAAGATTAGTTTCTTGCCTCTAAGTGGTTGCATAGATGAGTTCTCTGTGCTGACAGTAAAGCCTACCTGCTCCTCCACTACCCCAGTCACCATAGCGTTGGTTAGGAGAGTTACATTCGGCAAACTTTTAATTCTCTCTACTAGTCGATCAATTACTAAGACCATACCTCCTTTCACACAGTGATACCCTGAGAGAGGGTTCGACGCGTCATCTAACGCAAACTGTTTGAGCCAGGCTGTCTCATCCGCCATTATAATGCTATTTACATAGTGATCGGAGGGGCCATGATATGTGTCAGCATTTGCTGTCAAGGACATGAATTGCCCTCTGGACATATCCACTGCTCGTTGCCCTGTGCTTGCAACAGTGCCTTCATATATGTTTCCATTGGGTGGTATGTTTATTGGTGCTTTCTGATTGGCTGGACGGAAATATGGGTAATCTTGTTCAGTTACAGAGTAAATCTTCTTAAAGTCATTAAAATCTTTGACACGGCGATTTCTCAGGTATCCGGACCAACGATTCTTTTCCATTTCAGCTTTGTCGAAGAGCCTTTCGATCTTTAGATCCATCTCTTTAATCAGCTGATATAAAATCTTGTGTTGCAGAGGGAGAAATCTTCAAATTATGGATAAAACAGCAGACGTGAGCTTGATTACATCACTCATCATATACGTATATATGTACATGTACATCATAGGAATCATAGACAGTATTGTGATTTATAACAGATTGAGTTGGTAGAGCAACAATATCAGATTGAAGTTTGCAAATTAATATGTATGTAAAGGCTTGGCTCCATTAGAGTCCATGGATTTTGATAGTCCAACTCTGTTGTTCGATGGCATGGCCTTATAGGTGAGGTGTTGCTGTTGTATTTGATATTAGCCAATTACAACAGTGCTCCATGATGCGGGACAGAAAAGACCAACATGTTGGTGTGAAATATACTGAGCCAGAGGTCTCAAGCTCCCAAAGGGCAGTGAGACTTGCATATACATTGTATAATTTCCTTGCTGAAAATACATCATTATACTGTATATAAAAAATGGCCAAACCCGTAAAAATATATGATGTATATATATATATATACATGTATAATATATATGATGAGGAGTAGTATAGTCAGTGCACTTCTATACAGACACGCACTCATTGACCCCTGTTTTCAACCAATCACAAGCCGGTATTTCCGATTTCAACCAATCACAGAAGAGCACAAAAATTTTGCACACGACCTTGCCAAGGTCACCCCAAAATCCCCCCTTCTGATTGGTCGAAAAAACATTTGCACACTTGACCCCAAACCCGGCCACGACCCCTTCCCTCCCTCCTTCCCACCCTCCTCCCCTCCCCCACCCCCCACTCCTCCCTCCTCCCCCGCCACCGCCCTCGTCCCGTCCGCACCACCGCCGCCGCCGCCACCACCACCCTCACCACCGCCGCCGCCGCCACCGCCACCACCGCCACCACCACCGCCGCCATCACCGCCGCCACCGCCGCCACCGCCGCCACCGCCGCCACCGCCACCACCGCCACCACCACCGCCGCCATCACCGTCATCACCGTCATCACCGCCACCCCTCCTCCACCGCCGCCCACCCTTCCCCGCAACCCCCACTCACCCGAACGACCGATCGTTTGAGGCGGTCAAGCCGCGTCCGCCCACGTTGCGTGCGGCGCCGACCGTACACGTGGAGGCGACGCCAGTGCCCCGTATCCACCGGGCCAAGCGACTAGGCCGCGGCCCGCCGCCCATCCCGAGTTACACCGGGGCGGGATTGTAAAAGATAAGCTGGTCTGATGGTGGTATTAATGCGAGGAAGGTTCGGTTCTATGATATACATTGTATTGACGATAAAGGATGAATGAATAAAAGGTTGTGTGCAAGTGTTAGATTTTGCCTGCCAATAGAGTTTAGTAGGAGTAGGAGTTTAGGTACTTATTACTCATCTTCATCAGAAGTTGTAGGAGCTATAATGTTTACGACTTCGGTCTCGGCATACTCTAATTGATATGCTCCAGCTCCAAACTCTTGACACAGTCTTACCTACAAGATGATTTTAGTTTTTTACTCAGACGAATATCACTCAAGGTGGTCAAAGCAAGAAATCTATCCTTCTTTATGTTGTTGGTACCTTACCATATCCGGTGATTTGTAGAGGTGAGCTAGTTGTTAAGGGGTTTCACTTTTGTAGTTACGAACTTCAGAATCAGCTCCCAATCTTAGACATGAATGTAGACATTCGTAGTCTTCATTCTCTATGGCAATGTGAGATGGGGCGTATCCATCTCCCATTCGCTATAATATCAAACAAGGGAATTGAATTAAACTCCCCATCTAACTTATCAATTCGATCTACTCTACTTTTATTCCACTGTAATGTATTCACTTACCCTCATATCTAAGTCAGCCCGAGTATTTTCTTTTAGTACCTTTAGTGCCTCTCTATGCTTGCTGTTATGCGCTGTTTCAACAATGAGGTGTACTACACTCCTTCCATCATGATTGTAGCTCTGTACATTGTCTTGGGGAAGTGATTTGTAAGGAACTCTGAAGTATGGATGCTTTACTTCTGCTCTGGTCAAACTTGTGGTTAGAGCATGAATAACCTTAGCTCTACCCAGACGTGCAGCAATGTGAAGGGGGGGGTGTCACCTTCCAAATAAACATTAGCAATATAGATAAGTACCGAATTGTTACGAGTTTTGCAACACTTTATTTTTTCACAAGCGATGCATGCAAACATTGGTGCTATAAAACACTAACCCCAAGCATCGGCTATTGCTCCATCCGCTCCCCTTGTGATGATGAGGCGAATTAGTGAATCCGAACAATAAGACTGTACAGTTAGGTGAAGTAACGTCTGCCGATTCGCATTTTTTGTATTCAGTTGTTTGTGACTCCTCGCAACAAATACCGCGAGTGCAATGGCTCTCTCATCTCTATCTCGGGCTGCTTCTAGAACCTCACTACATCATTTAGCATGATATTTGTTTTTCACATAGTTGAGAGGTAGTTATATGAGAAATTTGCATTGAACCACTTCAGTTTTGTCTATCATATTTTATTTTGATCATAAAAGACAATACGAAAAAAAAAAAAAAAATAGTTGGAAGTATGTATAACTTACAACTCTTCATCCTTTCCATCTTGCTCCAAAAGATAGAACGAATTTCTTCTAGTAACTGTGTGCTAAGCTTATTGCGAATATCGGTTACAAGATCCCATTTCTGCCAGTCTAGAGGTAAGCTTTTTTGGAGAAAGAGCTCAGATACCCCCTCAAATAAGTCTTTATTCTCATACTTGCTTTGTTCTGTACAACTTTCCACTGTTAACTTCATCAGCTCTTGGTTTATAGGAGTCATTAGCTTGTTGCTATACTCGCTTGATCCATATCCACTTTCCATGCTATTTGTGTGCTAACCTTCTTTAATTTTTATTAAGAACAGACTGGAGCTAGAAAGAGTTAACTAAACTATTGTTTCCATCTCTCTTTATATAGTGAATAAAAAGATACAAATAAAGCTGATTGGCTAACGATATATACATTGGAGCGCATTGGAAACACATCGGGATAGATTGAAAACACATAGGGGAACATCGAAACACATCGGGAGAGGTCGAAAAGACATCGGGAGAGGTCGAAAAGACATCGGGAGAGGTCGAAAACACATCGGGAGAGGTCGAAAACACATCGGGGCACATCGAATCACATCGGGGAGGTCGAAAACACATCGGGACACATCGAATCACATCGGGGGAGGTTGAAAACACATCGGGACACATCGAATCACATCGGGGGAGGTCGAAAACACATCGGGTTACATCGGGGGAGGTCGAAAACACATCGGGACACATCGAATCACATCGGGGGAGGTCGAAAACACATCGGGACACATCGAATCATATCGGGGGAGGTCGAAAACACATCGAATCACATCGGGGGAGGTCGAAAACACATCGGGTTACATCGGGTTACATCGGGGCAGGTCGAAAACACATCGGGACACATCGAATCACATCGGGGGAGGTCGAAAACACATCGGGACACATCGAATCACATCGGGGGAGGTCGAAAACACATCGGGACACATCGAATCACATCGGGGGAGGTCGAAAACACATCGGGTTACATCGGAAACACATCGGGTTACATCGGGATACATCGAATCACATCGGGATGTAATAAATCAGAATAAAAAAAGGCACATCACTTCTGATTGGACAGAGACTTCCATAAAAGCAAGCATGAGAGAGGATTTTTATCATTACCACTCAACCACCTAGTAAAGACTTGCAACTCTGTGGATATTTACTAATTTCTCAGAATAAACATCACTCAACAATTAATATGGTGAGTAAACTTATTTTAATATGTATTTTAATATGAATTTACTCATTTGAGTTAACATTGGGACTAATTCTATTTTAGTAGTGATATAATACTCCTTTGGTATGACCAGGGCCTAGAAACTTTGTAAGCTTATATATTAAACTGTTTTGATTCTCAACATGAGAGCAAGTATGTAGAGATCTGATCTGTCTATACTACAATTTGTGTGACCAGAGCTTAGAAACTTTATAAGTGGTGAGATATATTTTCAATATGAGTAGTTATATCACTAGTAGTGTAATAAGTATCAAAACAAGTTTATTACCACTTGTACTGGCTATACTAATACATCCTAGCTATTTTAATATGTATTTTAATATGAATTCACTCATTTGAGTTAACATTGGGACTAATTCTATTTTAGTAGTGAAAATATTTCTCCTTTGGTATGTCCAGGGCTTAGAAACTTTGTAAGCTTATATATTAAACTGTTTTGATTCTCAACATGAAAGCATGTGTGTAGAGATCTGCTCTGTCTATACTACAATTAGTGTGACCATAGCTTAGAAACTTTATAAGTGGTGAGATTTATTTTCAATATGAGTAGTTATACCACTAGTAGGGTAATAAGTATCAAAACAGTTTATTACCACTTGTACTGACTATACTTGTACATCCTAGCAAAGAAGTATATTATCAAGTGTAGCCTATACTCTACATCCAAGACTATACTGTACTAAAGTGGTCTATCACAATACTTGGGGTGGACTTGCTGCTAAAAAGATTAACTGGATAATTCTAATGAATAGGTCTGCACTAAAGTGATTTATTACACTACTTGGGATGAACTTGTTGCTAAAAAGATTAACTGAATAATTCTAATAAATAGGTCTACACCAAAGTGATTTATTACACTACTTGGGATGAACTTGATGCTAAAAATATTAACTGATTAATTCTAATAAATAGATCTGCACTAACACAAGAGTAATTTATCTCTCTGTTTGGGAGGAGCTTACCATCAGAAAGACTCAATTGGTTAAAAAACACATAAAAAGTAGGGGGGTGGTATTTTTGGTTTTTTCTGTCTTATACTGATTATTCACTTCAAAATTAATTCTTGCTAATACATGTTCTGTTTATCTGTTCCTGTTTCTATTCCCCAGTGACTATGGTGAGTTGGTGGTTTTATCCACACAGTTAAGGCTTTAGTATATATTATTACTTGTTATTTTACTTGCCTATTCTATTCATTCTAAAAGTAGTTGTTATCAGTATTCTTATTTTCTTGCTCAATAACTATAGGGATTAGTATTTTTGTATACTTGACTTGTACACTACCACTATGCTCATGTTTCCTATATATTTTTATTCATTCTTATTTTCTTTGTTTAGTAACTATGTTGCATTAGTAGTTCCGTTTATGCTTTGGTATATGTTTATTACTCTACATATACTTACAGGCTTCTACATCTAAGCAACCAAGAAAAAAATATATAAGAAAAATAAAAACAACAAAAAAAGGTACGAAATACATGATAACCTACGATTCGGAGGACAAAAGAATCTCAAGGAAAAGAATCCCATCTCCAGAAATGGTTAGTCTATTATCTTATTTGTTCACACATGCACTACAACTTCCATCCACTATGGTGTTGGCTTTCTACACCTCATCACATTATTTCTAAGATGTCAAAGGAGATTGCTGACATTTCTTCAGAAGTACATGTTAGTAACACATAGTATGATAATGTACTTTTTCATACTATAAGCCTCTTACCATGTCTAGAATGTCAAAAGAGACTACTTCTTTTTTAAAACCAGATGTTAATTAGCCATAGTATGATTTTCTCTAATTCTATAAGTCTCTTACCATGTCTAAGATGTTAAAGATTAGTTATATTTTCATTATAAGTATTGTACTTTCTTTCTTATGTATTATTTCTTTTTTTGTTTTCTTATGTGAAAAAAAAAACATAAATTACAACTGCTTTTCTCATGTTAATGGTACATTTCTCTTTATGTGAGAAAATAGACAGACTTTAGTAGACTTGCTTAGTACTTAGAGTGCTAGTTTTTTCATCAAATTCCTCAAAAACCATATATTACAAATGACTATGTTAATGTAGTTTGTTAATTAGTCTCTGCACATTTTATTTACATTATAGAATGAAAAAGAAACAGAACTAGGTGAAGAAGAAATTGCATTATTTGAGGGATGTGGGGGAGTAGATGGGATAGAGATAGGTAAGAATGATCTGCTATCTATTTGTCTATTTAGAATCTTTTTGATTTACAAGTAAGTCATATGTCCTCTCTCACTTATTCTTGTTTTTTTTTCTCTTTTAGGACTCAGAACAAAGCCGATAAGTAAGGGGGGTCTAAGATTCTATGTCTTTGTTAGTGATGGGGCAAAAAGAAGACTGGAGATGTCACTAGCAAAGCCATTTGAATCGGACGACCCCTGCTTTTTATGTAACAAGAATGTTGGACGCCGACGAGGCATCCACATTCAACAACACTTTTTGCTCAGAATCTGTTTTTGCTATCACATAACAGTAGATGATGAGGGGATGAATAGACACTACAACTTTCCATCTAATCATCGTATTGATGGAAAGCCCTGTCACCGCCACATCTCATTCAACACTCGCTTTCTAACTGATATCTACTCATTAAAAAAGACCATATCCTTTTTGCAAAGGGTCACTGGTCACTCTCCACCTTCCAAAATACTCATCCCGCATACACTCCAACAACTGTTGGTGGGGTAGTATACCCTCCCTTCTTTAAGGGGATGTCTACTACTCCATTCTCTTTAAAGTCTGGGGTGTGCTCTTCACAATTTCCTCTCCCTTCTCACCATCATTTTAATTCAGATGCTTCTTCCATCAGTAACTCTCTTACTAATGGAGACATTACCACCTCTACTTCTTCTCCTACAACTACTACTATTGCTACTATCATTACTACTACCCCTTCTACTGCTTCTTTTCCTCCACTCTTTTCTTCACATTCACCCTCTCATTCTCCTGAAAGATCTGATGATACAGTTACCACTGTTTCGATACCTACTTCTACTCCCACCTCTTCACCTGCTCCACTCTTTTTCTTAGATTCACCCTCTTTTTCTCTTGAAAGATCTAATAATACGATTACTAGTCTTTCAATACCTACTTTTATTACTACTTCTACTACCACTACTACTACTACTACTTCTACTACTACCACTTCTTCCTTTTCTTTAGCTTCACACTCTCTTTCTTTTGAAAGAGAGCTACTTAGCTTGCAGTCTCCTTCTTGTTCTTCTGAACTCAATCTTAATACCCCCACCACTATTACCCCCATAGAAGAGGAGACTGTCAGTGAACTAGTTGATCGAAGCAGACTCCCCCAATCTGTTTTCTCTGGAGCAGTTGAGTATTACCGCTCTGCCATTTTTCATCTCAAGAAGAATGGGTATCACAGAGAGGTAATAGCACAAGCTGAAGCTTACCTTCGAGTCAGTGAAGAAAAGCTCTAATCATCTTTTCTTTAGTTTTTTTTCTTTTTTCTTCCACTCTCTTTCTCCCACTCTCTCTCTGTAGTGTCTCATTCCCTCTGCATTTACTTTTATGTGATAGCGAATCAGTGAAGATTTTTTAAATTATTTTTTAAATCATTATATAATGGTATTCTAACACTTATACACATCCTTTTATACATTCTATTGCTACTATTGTAAAAAGTTTATTTAATGTATTATATGTGCTGACTTAACACATGCACACAGCTGTTTCTTGCTATAATAGCTATGACAAATACTCCTTTACATACGTGTCTTTTATTCTTTCAATTGTGTTTAAATTATATTATAATGATATTTTAACATGTGTACACGATCTTTATTTATTTATTGCTACTATTGTGAAAAGTTTATTTAATGAATTACATAATGCTGACTTTTTTTTATTCAATTGTGTTTAAACTATTATATAACGATATTTTACATGTGTACACATTTATTCATTCTATTGCTAGTATTGTAAAAAGTGTATTTAATGTATTACATAATGCTGACTTAACACATGCACTCAATCTTTTATTTATTCTATTGCTACTATTGTGAAGAGTTTATTTAATATATTACATAATGCTGACTTAACACATACACACAACCTTTTATTTATTCTATTGCTACTATTGTGAAAAGTTTATCTAATGTATAATATATGCTGTCTTAACACATGCACACAGACTTTCTTGCTAATAATTGCTATGTCATACTCCTTTAAATATGTGTCTTTTATTCTTTCAATTGTGTTTTAACATGTGTACACAATCTTTTATTTATTCTATTGCTACTATTGTGAAAAGTTTATCTAATGTACTACATAAAGCTGACTTAAGACATACACACAACCTTTCATCTATTCTATTGTCACCATTGTGAAAAGTTTATTTAATGTATATCATAAAACCAACCCTTCTTCCCATCAGTATATTTATAGCCAATACTTTACATCTTTCTTTATTAATGATGCAATGCACATCATAAACCAAGCCTTCTGTAGTACTTCTTCTTATCGCTAATGAGAGCTATAGGCAAAGTACAGCGGAATTCGCTCGTTTAGATCACAAGCTTTTCGAGTGAGGGCGCAGGAGAAGCGGGGGGCCGCGGCCTAGTCGCTTGGCCCGGTGGATACGGGGCACTGGCGTCGCCTCCACGTGTGCGGTCGGCGTCGCACGCAACGTGGGCGGACGCGGCTTGACCGCCTCAAACGATCGGTCGTTCGGGTGAGTGGGGGTTGCAAGGGAGGGTGGGCGGCGGTGGAGGAGGGGTGGCGGTGATGACGGTGATGGCGGCGGTGGTGGTGGCGGTGGCGGCGGTGGCGGTGGCGGTGGCGGTGGCGGCGGTGGCAGCGGCGGCGGCGGTGGTGAGGGTGGTGGTGGCGGCGGCGGTGGTGCGGACGGGACGAGGGCGGTGGCGGGGGAGGTGGGAGGAGTGGGGGTGGGGGAGGGGAGGAGGGTGGGAAGGAGGGAGGGAAGGGGTCGTGGCCGGGTTTGGGGTCAAGTGTGCAAATGTTTTTTCGACCAATCAGAAGGGGGGATTTTGGGGTGACCTTGGCAAGGTCGTGTGCAAAATTTTTGTGCTCTTCTGTGATTGGTTGAAATCGGAAATACCGGCTTGTGATTGGTTGAAAACAGGGGTCAATGAGTGCGTGTCTGTATAGAAGTGCACTGACTATACTACTATGAGGTGTCAAACACCGAAACAGTACACTGTATGCAGATTGAGTATATACATGTATATATTATAATGTATGTAACAGTGCATGCTGTACATAAGCATGTGTGTACATTTCATAAGAGGTATGTACATGTTGTATATAATTATACAATGTAGATACAATGTTATATATTCCTACCTCATAGCTCCAAAATCAGCAGTAAACCCTCCTGGCATCACACATGCCTGATATCTTCCTCCAAATCTCTTGTCTGCCTCCAGAATAGCTACTTTACGGGTGGTAGTTGTGCCCAGCCGCCATGCTGCATACAAACCACTTATTCCACCACCGACTATCACAACGTCGTACATGGTTACTGCTACTAACTATTCCGGGGACTTACTACAAATATGATAGATGTTAATGTATTGCAACGTTATGCATGTACATAGTTATATGTACACATACATCTACAGGGTACACGTACACATACAATTGTACATATAAACATTATGTTGTCCACTATTACCGCCACAGGAGCAGTGGGGAGGGGCAGCCTGGCTCCCCCCCCACTGCTCCTGTGGCGGGCTGTATAATATAGCTAAGCTAGCAGCCAATCACTAGCTTAACTATATTATACAACCCAGGACAGCACTTTTCCACAATTCCTACAGGCTGTGCCAGGCATAGATACGGTCTACTAATCCTTTACAAAATCACTTACCTCTTCCTAATTGTGCTTTGACTCCCAAGATTGTCTGTTGAACATGAGTGTCACCTGCTACCGGGTCTGTTGTTGGCCTATGTTACTTCTTACACTAGTAACTACTATTACTGCATGCCTACGTGCACAACTTGTGAACTGATAGTCAATGTCAACATGTATGCATATTTATGTGAATAATAGCATAAGAGGGATTCTAGGTCTACAAGTAGTATTAGGATACACTCTATTGTACTGGTGGAACCACAAAAGAAGAGTAATGTTTGGGCTTTTCATAACTTCGCCCCACCCTCATTCATACCTACCCATTTATAAGGATACTCAGCTAACAAAGCTACAATGGTCATTTGATAAGAGAAGAGAATGAATTGGGTCAACCATGTCATTGTGATTGATATGAAGGGATGTTTTACTGTATGTCAGTGCCTGGGCATTTAGTATCTGTATGAGAGGAGATAACTCTGTACAAATAGGTTGACCCAAAGCCCTGCATCATGCTGAAGGTTGTATCCATTATACCTGTCCAGCTTATAGGGAGGGTGTGGCACGTGGGCAGGCCCGTGACAACTGTCCAAACACTAACACTCTCAAAATATTGGCTCAGGTTTCCACAAGAGATTGGGGTCAATATCATTGCTCCAATCCAATCTTGATAGTTTGGAATTCAGCCTAGTTGAGCCATGTATATATTATTGTCTGTTACAGATGCTACCTAGCAAAGAGAAGCCTCCACTCAGACCACCAGTTCCATCTAGGCGCCCTCCAAGGCCACCTCCACCTTCTCTGAACAAAGTGATAAATGTAGATCAAGAAGTAGGTTTTCTATCACTCAAGTTACCATAAATTTTGCTATTGACACAAAGTACAACGTAGTTGACTACTGGATTTTACATGTAGCTTGTGCTATCAATGTTATCCTAAATAAATATAGCATATAACATAAGTGTAGTTCAGCTTAATTACAGTATACAAAACAATGTTCGCTTTCATTACTGCCATTATAATTACGTATACGCTGTGCCTTATGCAAACCAAATTTTCAGTTTCAAACTGAAAGGTCTCCACACATCATGTAGCTTATGTAATTATCTATTTGCCACATAATATAGATAATAATGTGCGAAGACCTCAGTTACATTGGTAAAACCAACGCTTACATAATATTGGAGTTAATACATATCAATATTCTTGAGATGTTAGTCTGTAACTGTTTATCTAGTCGTTAGATAATATGCATAATATACTGCGTGTAAGATATACATATGAACTGTATAATCGTCTAGACTGCAGTTGGAATCAAACAGCTGGGATAATGGGAATAAAAATATAAATCTATATGAATTACATTTTTACATGGCACTGAATTTGATTACATCTTCTGTTGTTGTTTTACAGCAACAGAAGGAATCTCCATACGCAGCCACCAAATATGAAGAACAATCATTGACCTCTCAACAAAAGTCAAAATCACAAGGTGCTGTAAGACAACCCCGGTCAACATCTCGAAATAGAAACAAGCGAAGAGCACCCACGCCGACAAAAAGTGAACGTAGTCCATCTTTAGAATCTAATAATTTCGAGAAAAATGGGAAGGTATACCAGCAAACATCTCGATCGACATCTCGGAATAGAAATAAGCGTAAAGCTCCTTCTCCGGAGGGAATTGTGGGAAAAGATGAGCATATATTAACTGTGACAGCTTCTCATATCTCTTCAGGATGTGATAGAGAAAGTAGCGGTGGACTCTCCATGGGAGATGCCACATCAGAAGATGAATCAGCCTCATGCATTGACATGCTGCCTCATGCTAACCACCTGTTGTCTAGTGACAGGCATGAAAAAGTCATGTGTCAGACACTACAGCCTACTCCCGATGAGGTAACGGCTGTCGTTGATGACAATGTACATGTATTATATGTAACATCACCTACATCTGATGACACAGCACCTGCACCAGATGACTCAGCACCTGCACCTGATGTCGATGATATTACAGTACCACAAGCTACTCTTAGCCATAGAAGAGTTACCTTCTCTGCTCATGATGCTTTAATTATAGACAGTGTTACATGGGAAGACGATTCAGATACAAACAATGAATCTAATGATCTCAAGATAGATTTCCAATCAATAGAAGACGACGTGGAAAGCTACGACTCAAGTTATTTGCCAGCAGCTCATTACCACCATGGAGGTGATATTGTTGATCATGTGACAATAAGTAGTGATACAATTGAAGTCTCGCCAGCGGCTGTAAGAAGTGAACTGGATGGTGATCGTGTCACTTTAGACAGCGATGACTCAGCTACACTGACTGATGAGCATTTGATATGCGATGAAGTGGATGAGCTGTTGAACGAAAATGCAGAGTTGGTGGCAGGTGAGTGTTTCTGCCCTAACTAGTCTAGCATTGTGGTTGATGTGCCTGAATACTGCCAAAGGCAAAAGATTTCAAAATCAAACGTCAAATTACAATTTGAAAACAAATACAAATTGAATATGGAGAAAATTGAGATCTTGCCTGACCCCAAGTAAAGCGTCACGGGTAAATATTTCTCTACCACACGTATGTCTAGGATGTTTGTTTCCTCATGGATGGGATTGTTGTAGCACCAAAACAGTAACTATGGCCCACCACTACCAAAGTTCATGGCAACAAAAAACTTTATGTACAGTGCATAAATAGGCAAAACTAATTTTCCAAAGATACAAGAACTTGTAACGATAGTCTGACATACTTTGCAATCCACGTTAATTACTATCACACCAATAGCCCACTTAGCGTGATAGATTAAAATATGTTGGCACATGATCAGTACCACCCATGAAATCATCTGAACTTTTGCCAGGAGGAAAGAGGTCAAGCTATCCTCCCAAAATATCAAAATGTTATTACTTTGTCATAATTATCTGTATGGTTAATTTCATCACACATACGCTCTGCATGCATGGTTTGTGGTGGGCTGTATGGTGTTATGAGTGATAGCTCACACCCTTTGCAACTTCGCATAATATTATTCATCCCATAGCAACAAGCAAATTATCATCAAATGGTATATTCATGTACTCGAGAAATTTTAATAAATTACAATACTGGAAACAAAATGTTATATTATGACATGACTTGGTAGTTGTTGTGAGGTGGCGTGCCAGTGGTATGCAAGGGAGTACGTTTAACTCCACTCATAACCATTCTTGTTTTTACCACGGGTGGACATACATAGACAGTACGCCTAGTCTCCTCGTTAAGGAAATGAAAGGTTGGAAATTTATCTGAAGGCGGTTTTCACAAATGCTGCAAAGAGTAGCGGCATCATAGGTCTACAATACATCAGAGGTAAATTCTAGTTTTCTCTCAAAGGGTTTGAAGTTCGTCTATACACTGAGTCATAGAAGCTGCATGGAAGGCGTCAAAGGACGGTGAATCACGGAATGTCGCCTTCAGAAGCAAAGAATGTCATGCTGCATCTATAGCTGACATCTGACAGTAGCAGAAGGGATATATTAATTGGTATGCACACCATGTCTACTTTAACAGCAATTTAGTATTTGAGTGACACCACAGCGTTTTTTATAGCAATGTAATAACATAGTGTTGTCGGGCAGCATTCATAACATTGCATCATTTGGCGGCATACCCTACTGGTCACTGATCTAACTCAGCTAGAGAAAACATGGATTTTATGAGAAGAAAAAAAGTCAGCAAAAGAGAGTCGGCGGACATTGTGCTACTGAGTATGAATACTATACAGCGAGGTGGCCAATCAGATGACCGTATGTCTATAAATAGCTACAGATGTAAGTATATGATATAATGTAGATGTAGAAATTTGACCATGTAATACAGTGTATGCAGCGAACTATTGGAAGACCAGCATGAAATTAATAACAATAGACAGAATTTTGTTCTTCAAAACATCACACATGCCTACATGTGTAATATAATAACAGGAACGGAGAGTCACACTTATCCTGGGATCTAACTATTCTCAGTTCTACTGTATATTTGATCATTTACTTTCGTTTGGTTGTTTGGAACTCAGGCTAGGTCAAGATGAAACCAGTAGACTAAATGTGTAATGAGCAACCTTGAATTGAGAGGTTGAAAGGTCATGCATAGATTTTTATTATTATTTCTGCAACACAGCTGCAGGGTCTGTAGTCTTTTTATGATATTGCAAGTGAACGTTTGAATACAGTACATTTGGGTTAAAATTTGCCACCAAAGTGGAGGCATTGTAATTTCATGAAAATGCAATGGAATTTGGCAAGCTGGCAATTCTTTGAATAGCTAGCCTGGTTATCAAGCACTCCAAATAAGGGAGTACAGATTGATACTGATGAATGGCTGCGCAATATAGGGCTGAGAATCCTACCCACCCCACCTTTTGTGGAAGCAGACAAGTTTGGCGTAGTGCTTGAGCCATTTGAGATTTATGTCTAGTTTCTAGTCCTGCAGCTAAATTTTACAAGGTCAAAGTACTTGGTTGAACTTCTCGTAGGAGAAGCTGTCTTTTCCAATGTAACATGTCGACAACCAAGCCTACATACAAAGCCCAGAGAGAGACGCACAACCATAAGATGTATGGTTAATGAGAAATGTGAGTCATTGCATTCTAACTAATCTGCTACATATTCTTTGCACAATACGTAGGATTAAACAGCCTTGGGTAGCAGCCATAGGCAGCAGTCATAGGAATTCCCTTCTTTACTTCTTCATCGCCCCATAATCCGAAAACCTTTAGAAACATACAACACACAGAACAGTGATATACCTAACAAATGTGACACAAATATGAATATACTTCAAAAGTGTACCAACAAGCATGTGAATATACATTTACATGTATAAACTGGCAAAATTAATTTGGCCCATCATGTAAGTTCATACATAGATGTGTTGTTGGTTGAATGTTGCATTATTTGATTATGCAGGTAAAAATGCTAATTAAACAGGCTATTTATATTTCCATTATTTACATATAGCCTTCATTCAAATTCCACATGTTTGATTTCAAAGAACTAATTGCTCATGCGTATTCAACCAATGTGGTATGCATGCCATTATTTTACCATCAATTTAATTATTTTATCTACAGTTGAATGGGCAGAAAGAAATTTTAATACACATTATTTTTTAATAACAGCAGTTTTGATGCTGCAATCATATTAATATTATTATAATTCACTAATTTCAATGAGCAGTACTCAAAAAGTCTCCATCCCTTTCTATGGTAAGCAGTTGATTGCGCACTTTGCTCAAATTTGCTTATCTGAGGAATTTGATATCCTGGAATTTCCTAGTTGGTAATACTAGTGGTATTTTTGTTATATTTAAATCCAGTAGAAATATCTCTCGGTTAGCTACTTTATAATCATACCAAATTTAGCAGTTCACTTATAACATTGTAAACTGTCTATTAGCATAAGCCAATGAGAATAATATCTTCTGGTACCTGGAGCATGTAGTGCCAGCAGCTGTAAAATAATATTTCAACCTTTTTAGAACTTAGTCATACACAATATAGTCCTACAACAAAATGGCCTCCAGTCCTGCAGTTCATTGGCAGACTTATTTTTAAATTGATTAGTACACCCAAGCTAGTGCTAGTCTTCTATGCTAATGTCCACCTTCAACACAATGGGTAGGCAACTCCCAAATATCATACTCCATTGCTTATATTATTACTAACATGGTTTGTGTTATTTTTAGTATACTCTAACTGTTTAGTTTATTACTACTATTTTGTGTGTGTCACAACCATGAATAAGTACACTATGTATCTATGGTATCAGATTGAAAGTGAGGCTGTATCCAGCTGACATTGCGATAACCTATTAGTGTAAGGTATAGATATCGTCAAGAAAGAGCAAATACCACCATTATCATGATATGCCTCAGCCAGGAATTTTGTTCGTGAATAAAAAATTTGGTGGCAGTCTTATTCTCCAAAAAGAATAGCTTTAGCTTTATGAGCAAAGCTCTAGCTCTAGCACTAAGTATTGACTCTTAGTACAATGTTGTTCTTTTAATAATGTACAGGTCCTTAAATGGTATTGAACCTAACACTGCGTAGGTTACTCAGTATTCATATGGCCAGTGGTAAATAGACATTTTAAATGTTTTCAGAGTGTTTCTAACTGAAATTTTCGAACAGTCACAAATTCATGGGCTACACATTACACAATTCACATGGACGTGAGGTTGAGATGTATCTCAGTGTTTGGTTAGAGGGTCAATCGTTCAGACAGAAAGTCCATGAATCTTGACATAGTCTGAAACTGTTGTCACACTATCAATGTCATGACTTCTCCAAAATGAAATTAATTACAGGAGCATATATCGTTACAACAAATACCCTTCTACATTGTAGCAGTCAGCGTTTATGGTACTGAGAATGAGGCACCTCTAAGATCAAGAGAGAGGCGCAGGAAACAGAAAGATCAGGCGCCACGCCCACCTAGCCTTAGAGCACCATCTCTCCAGGACATGGCTCTCAAGATGGACCCGAGGAATTATAAATTTGAGGTCAACGATTTAGCAGAGCCAAGTCGTAAGTAACATCAATAGCAATGTTTCAACATGTTAAATGCTGAATTATCATAACTATATGCCTGTATTAGTGTCTTCGACCAAAAACAGGTAGGAGTGTGAGAGATTTCAGCATTATGACAATCAGGCCTATATTAGAGCAATGAGGTAACCAATATACTTGTACAATGTACCACTATGCAGTTCAGGTTATGATTGATAATAATGGCAGACCCTCAATTCTGAATATGTCAGTGGTATTTTATACCACGGCTAGGTGTGTCTTATTTTGTAGTGGTGTGTGAGCTTACCAAGTTCTCACCACCACTCTTCAGTCAATGCCTGCTATGAACCCAGCGTGAAGCACTGCTACAACGCCTGAACAGACAGTGCTGGTGCTGCCATTTTTCACCTGCCCCGTCGTGACGTGGCTGCTCTTGTATCGATAATCTGTTATGAAAAGCTGTACTCAAGCTCCTCAAGAATGCTTTAGAGGATCACAACTACACGTATAATAATCACATTTTTCTTGGGCTAAAGTTTTCTTGTATTGCACCTGACAACTAAAACTGATAGGTGATAATATGTACAATATGTGGTACTCTCTTGAATTACATGTAAATGGGACGTTACAATTAGATTGATAATTGGTATGAGCTAGGGCCTGGTTTAAGAATAGCAAAAAGGTTATCCCGAGAAAGAATCTTCATGTCATTGAAATTTAACATTAAAGGTAAAAAGCTATTTGTATGAAGTAAAATAGGATTTCAGCAAAGTGGATAATAGTCTTGGGAAAGTGACTACAACTAAATTGGTATTTAGAAGTTGTTCCTTCTTTGATCAGAGTGAGTAGATAACTTCAAAACCTGGCTTACCTTACATAAAGTAAGAACGCACTGCCTTTGTACAAGTATGTTATGTTTAATATGCAATGAGAACTCAATTCCAAACTTTTATTTCAGTAGTAATGCTTTTAATCACCTTGTTCAATTGAAGCCATTATTGTAACATGCATGCCTCTCATGTTACGGTATTCTAAACTTAAGTACCATTATTAGAAGTTGTTCTCCCTTATTTTATAAGGTAGGACAACTTTTAATTGCGATCGATGAGTGCCTATCACTCAACTCCCTACTTGCATAAAATCCCACAGATATACAGAGAGGTAGGTATGCATACAAGTGTGTTGGGGCTGTTGGAGATGACTGACTAGAACTTGCTTCCCCTTTTAAACCGTGTTTGCGACAATCACTTAAGCCAACAACCTCGAACAAAGTTATTGCAGTTAAAAAACTCAATCTGTTACAATACAATACTAATTGAAACTACATGTAATTTCAGACTAGTAGTCCAAGTGAGTGCAGGTAAATATACATGGTATTAATACGTATATATATACATGTACATGTAGACTCCACATGTACATGTATATTCTGTTTGCAGATAAACACATCGAGGGCTTCAGAGTTTCGATAGAAACAATTAATAATAATTTAGCATTATTTTCTATCCTTGGCCACATGGTATGTTGCCAAGTGCCAGCATATTTTCACAAACCTGTACTTTAATTTGTACGGCTTAGGTGGAAACCAGTGGCATATATTATATTATAGTACAGTTTGACAGATCCAAAATTTGGTATAAAAATGAAACGACCTTCAATTTACTGTATATATATCAGTAAACAAGTAGGAATGCACATGCTTATATTCCTTCCATGAAGTTTGGTGCCATGGTTGGCAGAAAATAGATTACACCCACAATCACCATCGCAACAGTAAAATATTAAAATTCTAGCGGTTTTAAACATCTAGTTTTTACTGTTACAGCAAACGGTTGTGCCGGCTCATGGTGCACTTGTTCTCTTATCCATGAGCACACCGATGGAAATGTTTATTCAAATTATCAAATTCAATATTTTTTATTAGCTCCATGACTTTATAGTCCAAACTACTAGAATTTAATATATACTGTGTTACATATAACAGTGATTACAGTGTTACAAGTTAGGTAACCCTCAACACAATTGATGAGTTGGGAAGACAACTCCATGTCTCACTTGCAAATTATTTTAGAATGCAGAACTAGAACAAGAATTGTTGAGCTACTAGCATATTAAATAAATACATGTACAAGCATTGTATGTATGCATGAAAATTGACTTCAATTACGTTGCATAATATGTACAAAAACTACAAGAATCGTCGTGACATACAATCTACATGTACATGTACAATGTACATCTACATGTACATTGTACATGTACATTGTACATGTAGTTGTGCTGTACATGTAGAAACTATTCCTCTTACTTAGCAATTAGGGAATTCATAGCAGTCACTGTTATTATCAGGTAGGCTGATTTCAATGATTCAAAATCTAAATGTTTTGTGTTTTGTTTTATGGTTGCTGTCGGGCATCTAACCATCCTATGGGCATCTAACCATCCTATTTATATAAGTGACAGGAGTGTGTGATACTTGAACATGTGACCCTAAAATATGTAAATCAATAAGGGTAGCATGATGGTGTAATGGTTAACTTGCTTATTTGTAGATAATTGATTGATCTGTAGACTTTAGAGTCACAGGTTTAAGTCCCAACACATTCCTACCGTGGAAGGTGAGCTCTTCCATTCAGAGCCCTGCTCTTGTCACTCATACAAGGTCAAGCTTCTGAGGTCTGTTAAATAGGATGGCTAAATGCAAGACAGTAACAAAAATAAGTAGACCACTAGACCGCCCTGCCACCCCCTGTTTTGAGAGCAAAATGTATAATCAAATGATTTCACACTGTACAAGAGTTAGCGATTTCAAATGCATTGTTTAAAGAGATTTTCAACCACCTATGTCTGATGAGCTAACCAGTTCAGTTCAGAAAATTTTGAATTTTGAATGTCAATGCAAACTTCTAGATGTCATTGAAAGGGCAGTTTGCATATCCAGCCATCCCTGACAACAAATCTGGTGACTGGTGACCTCCCTAAAAGTTTTAATATAAAATCATCCAAGCAATTTGCGATGCGATATTCCACAGAACTTTGACTAACCTCCAGTGAATACACCATACTTTACTTCATGTACTTTGAATTTGTATTTCCTTTCCAAGAATGGGGGAGGAAACCTCTAATGCCATTTAACATGGAATTATTTTATATAAAAAGATAATGCTAACATACTAACAAGAATGGTATACTGTTTTATATACATGTATACATAAGTCTATACTGCAGTAAATGACGATAGATTATAGTTCATATAAAGGAAGTATAGATACATAAATCAGTAATGGCTGTTGTTTGCTGATCATCCGCCAACATTGCTATTAATATTGTATTAAATCAGGCCTAAAGATTCTGTCCTGCAGTTTAGTCAATCTGCCTATTATATATATGTACTATCTGTGCATTTAGCCTCGGTTAGAATTATTCAAAAACTCTTGTTAAAAGATTCGCCTCGTATGCTTCACAAATATACCTGATTGATCGACATTTGAGGTATCAAATCAAATTGCCGTGACTACCGTTTCCCTTTAAAGCTGCTCATACTGTCGTTTCTCTCTAAGCATGCCAAATTTAAAATAAATAATTATAATGTTGTTCGAATGCTCAATACAGGAGTGACTTTATTTACCGAATTTGGCACACTGATTGCGAGATGACTCATCTGCAGATTATATTCACTAATTTAATTGAACAACTCGATCTCTTGTCTCGTGCTTCCTCAATTTTGTTACTCTCAATCCACAGTTCTATTAATAGTGATTAAAGGCTCCTAGCACTTCGCTAACAGGTAAGGTGCCTGACAAATGCCACACATCACAGTTTGCATGTGAGACCGAATGGTAATTATGCACAATTATGCTTGGCTAGCTAATGGCAGAGGACTAAAACAGCGGTGTAGCTGTCACAAAGAAAGCTGTTACGGGAAAGACCTCGAATAAGATCGCATAAACTGAAGCTCTGGCCACAAGATCGCAAACTTAGACAAAACTCAAGACGACATTCTTTAATTTCGAGGGTGTAAGCGAATGAGTAAAATTATGGAATCCTAACATGCTTACTGCAGGCGATTCCGCCCCGAAACATGCATTCATTTGCACTCCCCAATTTTTGCAAAAATTGCTACAGCTACATAGCCCAGGTTCTTCTTCACTAGTTAAATACATTGTAGTTATGGTCCAACCTGCAACATTGTTTTCTACCTAAAATAACAAAGGTAATCAGGCTAACCTAAATTTTTTTAGATGTAAAGAGGGAGCATACATCATTTACAGGTAGAAATCTTGGCATAATGTATCATTCAATTCACCTTCAACTGTCAATCACCTGTCAAGCACCGAGTTAGTCATATCTAAAGGCTGTTATGTAACTCGTGATTTTTACTGTGGCAATGCATCATAATCTGTCCAATATGGTTGACAGACAGTTTTTGACATATGCAATAAAACGCAGGAGTCAAGGACAGACTTGCAAATTACGGTCATCACCTTGATCTCATTACAGTTCAATACCAGAGTTGATGCTATTCTTTGTATTTCCTCTCACACTCCCTCCATATGTTTTCTGTATGAATATCATCTCTTTTAATCAGCAGAACTTGTGGATAATCATATACTTTTACCTTGCCCATCCCAGTGGTGAAAAATGCTAAATTGGCACGTGCTTTAATGCAAATTTGTATAATTTGACTTGTACCTCAGCAACTGTAGCACCACATCACACCGGTGATAGTAGGTATGTTACTACCTATGTTCATACACAGTAAAATTCCAATTTAGTTTTTCTGTATTGAACAGAAAGCAATATTTTGGCAACAGAAAACTTAAATTGCATAAATTAATATAATTTTTCAAGTGACGAAATCTCTGAAAATAGCAAGCTTTTACTACCCTTGTTTTTTTGCAAATTTACATTTGAAACAACTACCTACATGTACCTGTATCCTACCTGCAGAGTCATTGAACCCAAAATGGCACATAACTTAATTTGGTTACTGACTTTGAGCTCTGAAAATATGCCGGTGGATGCTTATTGTTGCCAAATCTCAAAAATGTAAAATGAGTGATGTCATTTAAAAACTAACACACATATTGAACAGAACAGAGAGATACACATGTTCATCCATATATACATACAAACTTACACACACATTGAACAGAACAGAGAGATACACATGTTCACTGTAATGTATGAACTAAGAGAGGTCATTCATTGGCTGCTGACCTCTTAAAATAATCAGCAGAATGAACACGCTTTTTTTCTGGTACACTTACAATTGCATAATATGCATGATACTTGTCGATCACCCCAGCAATATCTATTGTCACTTGCCAGTAAACTCATAGTAATTGGTGTTCCCATACAGCTGTAGATCTTTCTAAGTTTGCCCACAGCAATAAATGACAACTGCCACACCCCTACCCAGATTCACTCTGTTCTAAAAATAAATTTATGCACAGATTTAAGTGTGCTATATAACTTACAGCATTTATAGCCGATTTATTACAGACTACAAGTTATGTAAATTATAGCTCCTATGTTATGACGGCATGTATATGTACTTTATTACAATCACTTGTGATGTTACGACTAGGTATTGGTGCAAACTAGCTTGACAATCCTGTTACACAGCACACTTTGTACCTGTTCACCAGGATATAGATATGGAACATGTAGTTAGTAGCTCCATTACTACAACTGTGTCGGTACAATCTCACTCCTCAGTTGTGTGGACTAAATGATGGCCATAGTTAGCCAAAGACGAGCTGGTGCAGTGGTTAATATCTCTGTACCCAAGCGATGGGGTTTCGCAGAGCCCCTACTGGCTCAAATCTCAATCGAGAATGGGTAATTTCTACAGATGTGGAACCAGGTCCCAGGCTACTAATAAATAAATCCCTTGTATGAAAGAATACAACGTAAGAAAGACGACCAAACCCGTTAGAACCCATTAGAGAAATAGTGGTAGTTATATCATAATATGTAGGTCAAACTGAGGGTGTTAACACCCTCAGTTAATGATACAAGTACATTAAGACCCCAAGTACAAGTACAAGACCCCAAGCTAATGATACAAGTACAACTACTATGTCATACATGACTTTAATTGAAGTCATGTATGACATAGTAGTTGTACTTGTATCATTAGCTTGGGGTCCTGTCTATCCACTTCTCACTAGTAAGAAGGATGAAAATAGGTTAACAACCATTTCTTCATTTAAATGTCACTGTTTTTCAGTCTATGAGTTACAAATTATAAAATGTCTGAAAATTCAAAAATTAAAAGGGTGTGTCTGACTAACTATTGTAACCTAGACTTCTGACTCTGTGTGCTGCATAATATTATAATATAGAGACTAGTAACACTGATACTGTGATCCGTGATGGTAGCTTTATGTCATTACTTTTCTGACATCTTTTTGGTGTGTGAAAAGTAAGCATTTACTTTTGTTTCACGTCAACCAAGTTATTTTATTTGAA
The DNA here is from genome assembly GCA_935421135.1 of Bugulina stolonifera. Lineage (NCBI taxonomy): Eukaryota > Metazoa > Bryozoa > Gymnolaemata > Cheilostomatida > Bugulidae > Bugulina > Bugulina stolonifera. Next base: position 9,182,408 of record OW285194.1, read on the forward strand.
GCTAAGAAGAGAGTTGAAGATCACAGGTAACAGTCACAGCTGAGTTTCCCTGAAAAAATTGAAGGTTAAAATTAGGGTGGGAAAGTGAGACTTGAGTGGGTGGGACTCTGTGGTATCGTAGTTTAGGTGAAATTCAGCAGACCTGACACGTTGACAGGTATTTAGTCACTGGTCAGATAGATCCTTTGGTCCTATGTATCAGATATACTGAATAGGTCTATCTTTCAACTGATGTCTGCAGGTCATCTATCAAAAGCCTTAGGCACAAGTCACCTTGCAATGTGAATTGATTTATTGCTAGAATCTCAACAATACACTACTTGGTCTTATAAACAGTTTACTGTACATGTAATTTGTTACCATAGCAACGTAACATGACGATACTTGATCTGAGCTCTGGCAAATAATTTAGTGCAAATGAGGGTGGTTTGTGACACGTATCAGTATGTCGGGATAAAGTTAAGTTTGATCACAGGCAGGAATAGCTAACAGTTAGTTAGCTGTGTGATGGCAAGAACTACGCTTGGTAGGTGTGGCTTGCGTCTTCCACTCTACAAGCACTGAAGGGAGTGGGTAGAGTGAGTCGTTGAATTATACGAGACAGTCTGCTTGGAAAGTCACTGCTGTGCGGTGAGAGAAAGAAAGACAGACAGGAAGGTGGAACAAGCTGACTAGGGGTAGACAGCAGGCTGTCAGCTGACATTCTGATTGGCTCTTTAATCTGGTCAGTAAAGCTATTAGTGGAGTTGACCTTCCGTGCTAGCTAGTCCTGATGGTTAGTAGAGAGAGTGTTATTATATAACCTGCTTTTCTATAGTGCTCCAGAGAGAAGTGCAGCCTGGTACTATTATTTGGTTGTAATTATTTAGAATATTTGAAACCCTTTTTGTCAGTTTTCTGTATCTTGACTTTCGCCGTTATCCTCGGAATATGTTTTATTTTTTCACGATCACACGACTCCAGTGTATGCCTGCCGTGTGTGTAAAGTACACTATGTTGAAGAGGTTGTACATGTAGTTGATTTGGTTGCCAGCAGAGGATTTGCTTCTAGAAGCAGGATAATATTATATGGTGTTTTGGTTGTTCTTAGTAAAGTACTTTATACAACTACTATGATGATCTTACATTTGAATTACCACGATGTTGGATACGCTGTGATGCTTTGTGCCATGTAAGGTAACTCGGCCAATTTTGTACCAAGTCATAGCTTCGATACTCTGATAATGTGTGATCAAATGAAAAGATACTGTTGGCAAGTAGACAGATTTTCTTTCACAGGTACACCAGTTTTTCAGGTAGATACGCAATATCAGCAGTGTCTGGTTCACAAATTAGAGCACTGCGGTTGCAGACTAACTAATCATCTCGAAAGGAGTAATTTCTGATCTATATAAAGGGACACAGGCTAACGGATTCATAACATAGTCTGCTGACTAGGCCTAGGCCTGGGGGGATAAGAATTAGTAAGTCGTCCCTCAGTATCGAGGTATACAGATTATCAGATTTAATCTACAATAAGTCTGTGATTATCATTACGTTATGCTTAAGAAATCTCTCCCCGTTTATGACTCACAGTTGCCTCGGAAAATAAGGTTGGTTCTTAAATTTTGGATATACCTGTTGAGGTGATTGTTAGGAACACCCGCAGCGATGCTTTCATTGTTAGTAAGATTACGGCTAGAGATACTACTACATTGTACTACTACTACATGCACTTTTATGCTCTCTCTTTTTACAAACTAAAGACATACATATAGTGAGAAGCTTGTGATAGATTAGTGGTAGGAAGATTTTTGAACTGTCAGCTAAAAGTTTCAGTTGCCTCATCAAGGCCTACTTCCAAATTTTACTTGTCTTTATGACAAAGTAGTAAAATCTATTGGTTCAACAAATGCCATTCATTTTTGGCAAATACAACTAATTTTGTGTGTGAGTTCTGTGGAATCGTTGGCCAAAGGTGTGTGTTTTTAACTGTTATGTAACAGAAAACTTGTATTTGCATATTTGACTGCGTTTGGCAGTGGAGTGCAGTTAAAAGACAGGTGGATACTATGTACGCCTGACGCCAAAGGTGTAGACCTAGCTAGCTTCATATTGTTATGTAATACATAACTTTTTATTCAACCAAAATAATGGTTTTCATGCAATAATATTATATATTGGCAGTCTGTATTATGTACTACATACCAAAATAAAAATAGGACATTATTTCCATAATGATTTAGTGAAAAGCAAAAACTACATAATGACATTATTTTATGGAATGCGCAGGCTGATCAAATCACTTTTAATGATTGATAGTCCAGGACCTTTTCAACAATACATCGTGGAACTTGTTTAATATTAATTTTATATTACATGGAATTATTATTTTCTTATCTCAAACTTTTATTATTTGATTTTAACCGCATAGGCTAACTTTTCTGGCCAATCTTTCTTGGGGCTATTCCTGTTTTAGGAAATTCAAAGAGAGAGCTGCAGCCAATCAGTGTCTTCCTACTATCTTAATAGCCAATCACTGCTTTCCTAAAATTGGCACCAGCTAACTATTGCTTTCCGTAGAATACAGCAAATTCCTTCTTGTAATTTCAGGAGTATCCAACAATGTTCAGGCTCTAGCTGTCGCTGGAACTTCCCGCAAGGCTGCTAGGAGCGCCAGCGCCGACAGGGCTGTACCACTTCGCGACAAAGGAGTCAAACGGATTGATAAGGGCTTGAAAACATCAGGAAAGGAAGTGAAATCATCATTTTCGAAGATGCCCCCGGCTAAGGGCTTCTTCAAGTCACTCCTAAAGAAAGGTATGTTTAGATCTCACAAATTTTTAGCAGCAGGTCGCCACATGACTGCGCACGTAATAAAGATCGTGTTTACTGCATAATGCTTCAAGTGATGTTTTTATTCAGGCTTCTGGTGTAGGAATTGCAGCAGCTACAGATTTTAGTCTCTTCATCACAAAAGTATTAATAATTCTAAATTTTAGCGCAAATCTAACCGATACTAAGCTCCAGTGACGGAACTTGTCTCAAAGGTGTTTAATTACTATTTTTAGAAATTGGTAAAAGTGAAATCACTAGAGGATAGTAATTATACTCACTACCGTTACCATGTTAACCTCACAGTTGAGTAAACAGATGATATTGGTATACTCACTTTCTTTGCAAACTAAATGAGGTCTTTACAACTAAGGGAGATTAGATTTTGGTTTCCATCTCAACCTATACCTCTAGTTGTATACGTGCATTGAACTATTATGCATTATTAAACAGTGTCTACAAATTTGGTTTTATCCATAACAAACTCATTTTTATAGTGATAGTAATATAATCTCTGTCTATAAATATCGCTATGGTTCATTATTAGTAATAAAGTGGGTGGTAAAGGGTGGCAATGTTTGCTGACAATTCAGGGATGTTTATTTCTTCTAAAACCGCTAGTTCTGTTAGAAAGTGCAACCCAGATTAAACCTTTTTACTCTGACGGAAAAACAGTGAATCTCTTGATTGATATGAAAAAGATGGACAGAATCTATTAATTAGGCTTCATCGTCTACCAGTCTACCAATCGGATAAATCCATGTGGGCTAAATTATTACATCTATAACCTCACGTTTACCGATAGAAAATATTGTCTAAATAAATTACAATACATGTACTTGCATAGCCTACACAATGTCACTACATGAGATTAAAACAGTCTTGCTTTACCTGGTAGTGTATCTATATTTATTCTTGCTCATTCTTAACAGTAGTTATTAAAAATTCATTTCAAGTATACGTGATAGTGCGGTGACAGATAGCTAGCTTTTGCCGTCAGTTGACAGTTTCATAATTAATAACTTTTTGCACTGGCATACCTGAGAGCAATATGGCTGGAGATATACTTTACTTCATTAGATAACAATACTTTTAGCTGGCGTCTTCCACCCAGAACTCACATTCCGAAAATTGGAATGCGTCAGCAACACTCAGCTAATGGCAGCCTATCAGTTTCATTTGGTCTTTAGCTGAAATGATCCGCCATTTATTATAGGATTTTAATGATGTGAAGCTATCGAATAGATTTTAATAAAATAAAACGTTTACCAAGAAAATGACAAAGTGATCGATGAATGGCATACTAGACTGCAGCTGAGTGAATTGTAATCCGATGTTAATCTTGTATCAGCAGCGGAACATTGATGATTCAAACATGCAATTCTTAGTTCTTGGTTTCACTTACCATGTATTGAGCCTAGCCATGCCCCAAGTTTGAGTAAATATGAATTCAAAAACATTAGATAAACAGATTCAAACTCTCCACTTGTCCTCAGTGGATGGAGACAAGTCCAAACAAACATGTTGAACTTTACTGAGGTTCACGCATTAAACATGTTTTTGTGCGGCAACAAGTGGTAGACATTGGTTTCAGTCATCCTGTACTGCTGCATATAGGCAGAACTGAATTACTGTCAACAAAAGAGACAGTCTATCTTCAGCTTATGCCGAAGAAGTCGTCTAAGTGTTAGCTATCAGCCACTAGTAAATCCAGTGTAATTCAATAATCTTGTCATGTTAAGATACTTGTAATTCCTACTTTAATTGTAAACCAGTCTGCTAGCATCTACTAGGACAGTGTAGTCAGATTGTTATACTTCTTCATGTAAAAGTAGTAAAACAAGCCAATTTAATAATTTTGAAGTCTTACATTGGATTTTGTTAACTTATTTATCATAGTATAAATCAATGATAACGGTTATTGTTAACCATTTTAACTCTTTAAATTGTTATCTTTTGCACTTAACGGTACTAACTATCATATAAATGGTATTGAGCATCACCTCTCTCAGACTTCTACCTAAGATTGAAACTGATTGTATTTCAACTACTAAAGATGGCCACCATTACGCAAATATTTTGGTCTACCGATCTCTCTCTCTTTGGCATGTATTTGCATATTTTAAGTCACCCTCCCTAAACACTATTCATTAATCTTTTTAAGTGATTTTAGACATGGTAGTCGTACAAAGGCACATACTACAGAGCTGTTCACTATAACTAGTGTGAATGTCCTGGCTCATTGAAAGGATACTAGTACTGTACTAGCTTCACACATAGATTATGGTAAACACACAGGGTCCTGTTAGAGTTATTAATCTTCTGTTATTCAGGAAAGAGTAAACATGATGTCTCTGCTCCGGAGTTTGAGTCTATAGAAGAACCTCGCCAGAATGGTAACTACCACAACAGCTATCACCATGACGACCATCATAACAGAGTAGAGGATGAGGAACAAGACTTGGATATTGAGGGCAAACTACCCAAGGAATTTCTAGATACATGGGTAATGATGATGCTAGTGTTTTTATCTCTTGAGGTGATATGTGCTACTGTGACACCATTTACTGCAATACTCTACTCCTACTAGCACTGTCACTCCTACAAATATGTTATTAGTTCTACTGCTACTACATGTAGTATAATAACTACATGTATATAGTTATTATACTACATGTAGTATAGTAACTATATAGTTATTATACTACATGTAGTATAATAACTATATAGTTACTATTGCTGCTGCCGCTACAACCACCGGCATCATCACATTGTAAGGAAACCTAAATGTCAAGTCTCACAACTTCAATCATGTCCATTGTTTTCAATAGACCTTTTTCAAATTTCCAGAACTATTTATATATGACTTTCTACTGACGTAATAACTGTTTTTGCCACCTACTGCTAATTACGCTTTCAAGTGGACTGTCTACTACTGACTACTACTGACTACTACTGACTACTACTGACTACTACTGACTACTACTGACTACTACTGACTACTACTGACTACTACTGACTACTACTGACTACTACTGACTACTACTGACTACTACTGACTACTACTGACTACTACTGACTACTACTACCATAGCTACTATACTCAACCCAGAAAAATTATCTCTAAAATCAAACGGCAAGTTTTGCTACTTCTGGTTCTGGGAAGCAGCCAAACTTGTTTTTACTAAAACCTGCTGATATTAAAAGCAACAATTGAAAGTGTTGAAAGTGTTGAAAGTGTTGAAAGTGTTGAAAGTGTTGAAAGTGTTGAAAGTGTTGAAAGTGTTGAAAGTGTTGAAAGTGTTGAAAGTGTTGAAAGTGTTGAAAGTGTTGAAAGTGTTGAAAGTGTTGAAAGTGTTGAAAGTGTTGAAAGTGTTGAAAGTGTTGAAAGTGTTGAAAGTGTTGAAAGTGTTGAAAGTGTTGAAAGTGTTGAAAGTGTTGAAAGTATTCTTGGATCAACAATAATAAGCTGCTTCTATGGCTAGTCGTAACTATAAGCTGTAGGATTTAGCTTTCATCTAAAGTTGTATTGAGGATAATATTCCAAATTTGGCACATTACTTGATGGAAATATGTACAACTGGAAAACATTCAACTTAGTTCCAACTATCTTTCCAGAGATCAAACTCAAATCAATGAACCTCAGTCAATAGGTTAGCTTAGGTACCAAGTCCATTATACTCATATGCCTATTTTAATGGTTTTACTAAAGCATTAAGCTTTAGAAATCAAGTTAGTAAGTGTGACTCTATCTTTCTCTCTCTCGAGTAGAATCAAATGGAATTTGGTGTGCATGGTCTCCTACACTTCTACTATTGACACAGAAAAAGCAATCTAACGATCTAATGTAACTTCGAATTACTATTGCCTGGGCTCATCACTGTCTACACACAGCGTGTAGGTCTATTACTGCGCTGGCTCATTAATAGCTACACTGTAATACCTAGGTTTGCTACTCATGTGTGTACTATCTGCCAACTAATCTTTATTCCTCTTTTGGGACTGAGGCTACAGATAGTTCAACATGTCTTAGTATAGTCTGATTTTGCTAGACTATTGTTTCTACACCGAGATTCAACCTTTGGTCTTGATACTCCAACTCAGATCTATTCCAACATTCTATTGCTTACGATTACCATTGCTTTATCACAACATTGTCAGGTAACATCACTGCCAATAGCCAATAGTGTCACAGGTGGCGTGTAGTACAATCTGTCCTGTCAATATACCATGCACTAGTCACCTGTCATAAGATAATATTATTATACTTCTTTGATTTAAAACTATGCGTCTTAATTGTTATTTAGTGTAGAGACAAGGATATATGCTGAGGAACCGACAGAAGTAATGAATAAATTAATAATTAACTACAGTAGGCACATACTATCATGAAATGCAATTAAATTCTCGCCTCATACCATATTTGTCAAAAAGTTAATTTTTCTTTAAATACATTTTACATTTGGGTAAGCTATTGTCTTGTTTCAAAGGTATGTATATTTAGGTTAGTAGACATGTATTATCAATTACATGTACTATGCCCTTGTTCTCCTGGAGGCGGTATATCGAGCTCTGGTAATGTTCTGGTGGGCTGCCAGAATTCATATTAAATCTGAATATGCTTACTTGGTATTCGTTAGCACAACCTTGTTTAAATAGTTATTAATAACAACATTTTGGCATTTCTCAGGAATATGAAATTTTTTATACATTTGTGTCTAAAATTAGTAGAACTCTAGATAGACTGTAGTGTATGGAACACATCTTGCGTTTGGTGATTTATTGATGGCTTAATGTTCCTTTGCTGTCATAAGCACTCTGCGGTAGTTGTTAGCAGGTGATCTTATGGCTACTATGGTTCATCAAATTTAATGATTTACCTATTCCTTTAGAGCCTATCAAAACCGTTTCTAGAGTTGCTCAAGTACATACTAGCATTTCTCACTAGAGTAATTAGGAAGAGTACGTTGTGATTCAACTAGTTGGTGTATGTGTATGTGTGTATGTGTATAATTATTACTAGGCAATAGTTGTAAACAACCTCCACAAGCTTGACCTCACAAATCGTAGTCTAAAATTACATCTGGGCTTGCCTTATTCGATGGTGGTTGTCTGTCTGCCTAAAACAGCTCCACCACCCTTATGAGTCACATGATGTTCACCTGGTAGGTCCAGGTTTTCACTGAGGAAAGACAGCTGTGATGAAATGGTGTACTCTGTTGGCACCCGTTTTCTGAGTCATACACTGTAAGCACATAAAAGCAAAAATGTCAACAACTAGTTTTTTGTCATCTCAAACGACTACTCCGTTTGACGCTGCCAATCCATCGGTTTCCTCATTATTCTTGGTTACACATCATGGAGATGGTAGTGGTGGTTTGCAGTAGATATTTGATTTTGCATCTTCTGCTTTAAAACCATCGCAGAACAGATTTATGTAAAAATTAACAATTGAGTAGAATCAATGTTAGGGAGAGTGGAAACTACTTCATGTTATATGTGAAAGTTTAGCATATCATTTCAGAGTGTGTGTAAATAGAGTGTATGCATTTGTGCAAGTGAGAGAATCAAGGATTGGTCTCTTTGTCTGCTCTAATATAATATATAACACATAAACCAGAGTGCCTGATCAGGCTATATCAGCTAAGACTGCAAGGAATCTCAATTATAGGCTTATAGAGCATAAATTGTTCCGAATACGTCTTGCGAAGGATTTGCAGAATGTAAAGCTAGACCAATAAGATTTTATGATTCTGTTAGAGTAAGACACGATATGTATATGATGTAGGTTAGTTCCACCACTCACCAGCTTCTAGACGAGATGGATCAAGCTCTGAAGGGTGTCTGGCCATATGATAAAAAGGAAGATAGTCTATCCGGATACCCTAGACGAAGTTCTTCAAACAGTAATCTGTCGATAGTGGAGAGTGGGATAACAGAGCCATCACAAACCAACTACAAGAGAAGATCTAAGGTTAGATTTATATTATTACCCATAGTTTGTTTGTCTCTAGCCGATTTCCCAGTATAAATAAGTAATCTGGAGAAGCTCAACGAGTATTAGAGTTTAGATTTCTCTGACAAAAAATGTTGACGACACTCATTTTCATATGTGAATAATTAACCTAAATTGTATTTTTCCATTTAGCTGCTATTACTTGGTAACTGGACAAAACTACATATATCTCTAAATGCGAAGCTTTTATAGAACTTGATTCTGAGTAGGCTCTTAGTAGACTTAGTACAATAAATATTTCATTTTGCATCAAGTCTGTTTCTGTGACTGAAGCGACGTCAAGTAAGAATTAAAGCGGAGATAAATGTGTGAATGTTCACAATTCATTGCTTTTGTCATCCTCCTGTCTCATAATTTATGATGCTCGCCATATGAATTATTTCTAGCTACTAGTTGCTCATTTTAATATATGACTGACAGTTGATGAATCGATGCCAGATTTCCACCATCTTGAATTTAATCATCATGTTTGGTATGGCTACAGATGAAATCGGTGAGGCGTGTGGATAGATCGTACAGTCAACAGGCGTGATTTCAAGAGATAATTCTCCCTCAGATTTTATCTACTATCATAGATAGTTCCTGTTTTTGGAAAGGAATTTTTATAGTTACCAAGCCAGTCAGTCTAGAAAAGCTATTGGATCGCAGGTGCAGTCTGCATACATAAAATGTGTAGAAACAGCTCTACTAATATAGTGGTATCATGGGATAGTATACAGCAGATGTGTTTGTAGGTTTTGTTCACCGGACCACTTAGTTGATAGAGAGGATTTAGTGGGCATCTTTCTTATATAAAATTATTCTATTTGTCAAGTTAGGACAACTCACAAAGCGCTACAAATTTTCAATCAACCCTAATATGGGGCTAATATCAGTAACTTATGGGAACAGGAAACTCCACAGTACTGTACCAGATCTTGACGGTTTCTTTTTAAGTATGGAGAGTTGACGAACTTTTCTTCCAAGAGGGGAATAATATGAAGAGATGTAGATGTACATGCATATATTGAACTAGGCCTACATATTTTCACTTTTTACAATGGCGTCCATGGCATTCACACAATTCTGGAGGGTATTGTGGGAAGAGGAAGAGGGGATTATGGGAGTGAAGAATTGTGGGCGAAGGGAGTTGTAGGAAGGAGGGGATTGTGGGAATGAAGAGGAGGGCAAAGTCTACTCAGCAATCATGCAAACCCGAGTCACTCCTTCACACACATTTACTGCTTGCTTGGTGAAATATGCAAATATTATCTTATTATAATCACATGTATGTGGCGGAGCCCACTTTGTTGAAATGATATGGATATAATCTACATAAATACGTATTATGTACAAATTGGCTATTTTTGTCTACTGTTGCACAGCGCTATGTGTACACGTACACTTACATGTATATATAAGTAGCAGAAACACATTTACACGCTAAAGAAGTCACGTCTTTGACAGGGAGACATGATGTGATATATGCATGCAACATTCAGAAGACTTCAAAGATAGAATACTAACTAATTGTGATAGATATGTTGTCAAAATTAGCTACAAATTCTACTTAATTATGCTAAGATAATGGAAAGAATATGTCAAAGTGTTATTGTGTTATTTATAAATAAATAAATTCAGAGTGTGAGGAATTGCACACTTCATATCGGATTGTCACACAGGTGGTGGAGCAACTGTCAATCATGTGCCAGTGCTCCTCGTGTGGCTGCAAGCGCCCGGTATTTGGCACACAGTGTGTCATAGGTTCATATTTGCAACACATACATTATCATACAGAATCGAGGTATGTTGGGATGTTACCTCGTGAAAACTATCCCTGTTATTATAAAACCGATATTGAATTAATGGACCCTGCATTATCGATATAACCAGGAACTTTATGAGGCTAGCTCTGTATTTGCTACAAACATAGACTTAGGATCTCCCTTATTGTCTGCATAAACGATGCAAAGGATAACCGATATGTTACAAAAACAATAAATTTAACTCGAAACACTGTAAAACAGAAGTGAAAAGATTTTAAAGAATTTTAAGCATATCTACATCGGAATTTGTTTGAAGATGATGTCTAAATCTTGCAGCCTTTCATTGCAGAATCACCAATTCTTATCTCTCAGCATTTAGCTGATTGGATTTACGGAAACGTTGGGTCTGTCACTCAGAATAACTGAGATTAAGCGATGTAGCTTTTGCAATCTAGTACAGGATTACACAATTCCACTTGACCTGCTGGCACTAGTCTAGGGCTAGGATAGTCTGGAAAACCCACTGAGTGAATCTCATTCTTGGAATATAAACACTCCGCCAAAACACCTACAGGCCACCAGATGTTCTCTTGATAAATGACTCAGCAGATTTGTCTATTATATCATCTCCATATCGACTAGCTTTGGTACCAAAAACGTTTGTTAGTTCCACTGAGATGAACGTAACAAGAGGTTTCAGGCCTGCCTACATGTTCACGTTATTTATTACTAAAAACCTAAAATATTATTCTATTATTACAGCTGTTTTCCTATTTTACATGCCGGCATAATCATACTGATCCTCAATGCCAGCCAAGGTTGTTGCAACTTTTGACTGAGGGTGGCCGAGTATAAAAACTGGTGATTTGACACTTTAGTTTTTGTTGGATATCAATGTGATAGACATTGTAAGGTCAAGTTATGAAACAACAGCTTATTCATTAAATGAACAACTTTAAAAACTTTGGTGAAACTTTAATTAAGTTCAACTTTTCTGCTAGTATGCCGATAGTTAATGGCTAACAGTTCTGGAATCAAGTTAGAAGGATATACAAGTGTGGAACATTATAACAATATGATATATCATAATTTATATAAACGCAGCCCAAGTATAATTATTACATGTAGATAATAAATTGGGTTACGGTATTTTTATCAAAAGTCTATAGGGATTAAGGAAGATATACTATTTTTACTGTCTTTGATGCCCAGGGTTGTAGCATGTACCAGCATTCTTCAAATATTAAATTAAAAGATATTCCGCTATTTATAGCATGATAACGTTAAATTTTTCAAGTGCAGAAAAAGCGATGATTGTCTTTAAAAGTTTCGACAACATGATGGTATTTGGAATATATGGCTTTCTCAAATACATGCCGATAATAAATTTTGATTGACAAAAATACATGAGTGCCCAGAATACAGTTCAAAAATGCAGTATACCTTGACAGTTGTGTTGGGCCACGTGCCATTGTGTCGTGTCGCTGCAGACAATAACTGAACATAGACTTTATTGCCAACTTTTTGCCCAAAAATATCTGGACGCCTCCGCAGGCTGAAATGTAGACCTATTGTTATTGAGAAATAGAAAATCACTAAATTTGGGCGGTTAGGTTACATGGGCAACTAGGTTGCATATTTGAATAATTAACCTCATGCCGTGAAAAGAACACTAGTTACATAAACAGCCATTGGTTACTGAACCGGACTGTCTGATAAAAGTATGGGTTGAAACGCTTTAGAAACGCTTTAGAAATTTAGAAGTTTCTAGTCTTTTATTGTTATCTATATTACACATGCAGGACTACATAACAAGGGCTAGAAACTATACATTGGGTAGTTTTCTAACCCTTGAATCTTTAGGAAAACATTCTAATAGCAATTACGTGTATATGTAAAGCAAAATTTTGTCTAGCTTCAGTAAAAATTAATCTTCAAGTCTGCTGCAGTAACATAGATTTGTAGCCACGGAATCACATGCTCCTTTCTTATCTAATAAGTTTAATGACTATACAGACTACAATATGACTACAGAAGTGATTCTCCTTTATTTAAACCATGATGTCATAATCTATTCGCAGGTACCCTCCTCCGGATGGAGCGATAGAGGTGGAACCGATACCATAGGAAGCTCCAACTACATCCTTAAAGAGGTAAAGACAGAACTCCCTAGCACTCTTCTTGTCTCATAGCTCCAGTGCATGGATGTAGAGTGGGACACTATCAGACTACTTTGATTGAATTCCAAATAAATGCTGTCCATGAATAATGTAGATTTACTGGTGCTTTCATACATACATACATGTACATACAAAGTATTGAAAAATGTTAGTGTGAGCTAGTATATTTTATTATGAATAGTAAAACAAGACATATTTTTATTTTGAGTTTCTCCTTATATTTCAACGCTCATCCAATTTTATCCTCTGACGATGATGCTCGGATGAGCATTGAAATATAAAGAAAAAATCAAAATAAAAATGCGTCTTGTTTTACTATTCAAAATAAACATACAAAGTAACTCTTATGTACCTTAACTCAGTATTACTCTCTGCTTTTAGAAAACAAAGAAATCATCAACAGGTTCGACCAATGGGAGTTTAAAAAATGTTCAGCCTCATTACAAGTAAGTACCAAACAGCTGTGTGGAGTTGATAGAAACACAATGAAAGTTTGCTAAGAACTGTATATCCTGTTGTACAACCTCCATAGTGCCACTACCATACACCGTCTGTACCTGGTGTACTTAGGCCTACTCCTTGTGCATCAAATCAATTTTTGCGAAATCTGTAAAAGGTAATCTTTTTAAATTTGTATTCACTGTGGATCTCATTGTCTGGTGTGATATTACTAGATCTGTGTTCACTGTGGACCTCATTGTCTGGTTTGATATTACTAGATTTGTGTTCACTGTGGACCTCATTGTCTGGTTTGATATTACTACATTCGTATTCTTGGTGTAGATCCACTTCCTCGCTTCACTCAACCAGTCACCAAAGACCTGCGAGCAAAACACCAGCAGCTGGAGAGGAACGTAGATCTAGTAAACCAGTGGTCACTGAACCAGATGGATCGGCACCCAAATCTGCATACAGAGAGCAGTTCCTCAAGAAATTCCAACAGGATGGATACAGTCAAAGTAACTCAGGTATTGTGTTGTCTAGCGTTGTCCCGTGTTGTCCCATGTTGTCCCGTGTTGTCCCATGTTGTCCCGTGTTGTTCCGTGTTGTCCTGTGTAATTGTCTTGTGTTGTCCTGCGTTGTCGCATGTATGCAAGGGCTAACCCTCACTGACTTGTACAGTTATTCACTGTGTAGCATGACCAGGCATCTCGATTATATGTACATGTATCCTTGTTACAAAGTAGTGTTATTACTGCATGTCTATACATAGCTTTGACCTTCCCCCAGATTCCTCTGTGTTGTGCTTCCACATAGATTATTATACTGACTTCTAATGCAGTGTTATTGTAAGTAGCTAAACACACTGCACTTAAAGTTGTATGTAGAGAGATTCTGCACGAATAAGAAGTAATTATAATGCTGCATGGTCACACACATGTCCTTATGTATTAATAAGAATAAAATACTTTGTTCAGCACTATCTTATGTTGAGTTTGAAGTTATTTCTAGCTTGATCAAACTAACAAATTGAATCTTATTTTAGCTTTAAGTATATTGATGAGTAAACTGTACTTGTTTAACTGGCCATTAGTTAATTATTTAAGATTATAACCATTAAATTATCATCTGAGGTAAATTCTAGTGAGTTATGTAACATGTAAATTGCATAGTTTGCATGTTTACTGGCAGTCTTTGAACTTGATGAATTTTCTTTGTAGATGTATAAATTATTATTATAACCACAGGCCTAGATATACCGTGGCCGATTTCTGCCACATAGTGTAAAACTAAATTGCGATTTACATGATACTGAATCCTAAAATAAATGAAATAAAAAATAAATTCACCTGAAATAAAATAAATCATGTGAAACTAAACTGAAAGTTAAATAAAATATGAAGTTCATATGAAACTGAAAGTGAACTCACATGAAACGAAAACGAAAACCGCCTGAAACCAAAATGCCAATTCACATGGAACAAAATTTATGGGCGTTACTTATTGTGGCAAAACGAAGCTACACCTCCACCCTGGCATAGAGATAAACTTGCGTCTTTGAGATTACTGGGTATTATTAATGATTTTATATAGCAAATGTCATCAATTTGGTCCATTGATTTTTATATTTTCAAATTATTATTGAAATACTCAAAATAAAAGAATTAGCACCAAATGAACAAATGTAGCTGTTAGTAATACTCTCGCAGTACTAATAAGATCGAGACTTGAGAGCACAACTCTTTTATTATATTTTGTAATAGTTTTAATGTAATATTAATAGTGATTTTGTAATTTTGCTGCAAAATTTATCATTAAATCACAAAAACTCTAAACAAGTTGTAAATATTTTTGATAAAATGTTATCACTTTTTTCGAGACTGTCAAAATGCAAATTTAAATACTTATGTTTTATTAAAAATGCTGTGAATACTCTCATAAAAGCATGTTGTTACTAATATTGTAATGATTTCTGGTATTTCGTGCGGTCGTCCTTGGACGACTACCGACCCAAAACTGAAGTGCCTATGAGTGGTGCTAGGCCTTCTCATTACATGAAAGATCGAGCGGTCTCAGTAGCCCAATAACTACCAGAGACGACCCATCTGGTCCCAAGTCTAACCTTCAGACTATACGTTGAAAGAGAGTGATCCGACCTAGTAGGCGGTTCGCTAAGCGAATGACCTGACAATTGGAAGTGAAAGTCTCTGTATCAAGTATAGATGTGTCTTTATTGAAAGCCAAGTGAAGACTGAGACAATGAACAGTGAAACAATGCCCTTTATATAGTATAAGGACTTCCGCCCGACGTAGTGTCGGGAAAAGACGACATAGGGTCGTCCGGAAGTTGCGCAACAACATGGCCGCCGGAAGCCCGGCGGCCGACCCAAAATGGGTCGGGTTATACAAAAGTTGCTTATAATGATCCAATTCATGTACAAAATAAATATCAGGTAATTCTGAGAGGTCGGGCGTCTGTACATGGGTATAAAAGGCATTAAAAGACTTAGTAATTATCATACATGAACGTACATCAGTATGTAATGAAG
This sequence comes from Bugulina stolonifera, assembly GCA_935421135.1. Lineage (NCBI taxonomy): Eukaryota > Metazoa > Bryozoa > Gymnolaemata > Cheilostomatida > Bugulidae > Bugulina > Bugulina stolonifera. The sequence goes on from OW285194.1 coordinate 9,198,153, forward strand.
TCGAGTGAGTATAAACACATAAATACACGTATGTAGACAATAAATGAATGGTTTGGACATGCAATGCAGGTGAGTATAAGTATACGAACAGTTAGTTATGAGAGTATGAGTGTCAGCTGAGTAGCGCTGTGACAACTACTAGGCACTTAAGGTGCTGCAGGGTTGGTTCCGGTAGCTGGAGTCGTATACAAATGTCCTGTACCATCACAATATTCGCCTTCTTACAAGTAGGTTGATGAAATACATATTATACTTTTATAATTTGCATCTAAAGTAAACGTCAAAATACAATTAAAAATACCAAAGTAACAGACTATTTCCTGTCACACCACTCATGTACTAAATGTAGTTTCGTTTTGTTGTTATGAGTAACACGCCTAACTTTCATTTCAGGTGAATTGCAATTTGGTTTCATGTGAGTTCACTTTCAGTTTCATATGAGCTGCAAATTTTATTTAAATATCAGTTTGGTTTCACATGATTTATTTTATTTCAGGGAAATTTAATTTTTATTTCATTCATTTTAGGATTCAGTATCATGTAAATTGCAATTTAGTTTCACATTGTGTGGCAGAAATCGGCTATCTGTAGCAGTGTAATAAATCTCTACTGATACAATCCAGTTCCAATATCGTAGGCACTTTGCCTGGAGTTGTGCTCTCTTGTGAGCACAAAGGTCGTACATGCAAGTCCTAGAGTCCAACCACAAAACCATTTGTGGTAGCATAAATTAAGCTAAAGAGGACAGACGTTAATACCACTTCTTGAAATCTATATTTAGAAAAGAAATATCACCCTCTGTATAAGATAACTTTAACTAGATCATGGTCAGTTAATCAAATGTAATGTTTCATCGATATTTAAACAGTAGACCAGTCAATTTCATAATCAATGTAACTGGGATATTTCAGGGACTCTCAAGAAAAAGAACGTGTCCTCAGAACGACTAACTGTGGCCCCACAAAGTAATGGTACCATCAACAGTCAGATTATGAAATCACACAGTAGTAGCAGCAACAACAGCAGTAAATATGGTAGGTGGTTATCACCCTTGACTACGTCTAGCATCAACTGAATTATGTGAAATATAGGCTCAACCTTTGGGTTTCAAACCAGTTAGCAACATGTAGACTTGTTCAAAAAAAATGCCTACCAGTTTACATAGAAGGAAAATTTTATCATAGCAAACTCTGTTGCAATACTTTACAACCTAACAGCTAAATTAGACAATGTCTTGCTCATTCTTTGTGAACCAGGGTTTTAAACTACATGTTTGAAATCTGAGTTACATTGATCGAGTTTGTAACTGCTTGGAAAAATATACAATATTAGAAAACGACGCCCAATGAACATGTCTCAAATAGAAACTCATTTGGTAGAGCATATCTTTATGTCGTTTATCGCCAGTAATTCACTGATTCACCTTCATATCCTGTAGAGAGAAGTCTAAGTGCATCTGGTACACCCACTACTTCAGTGACACAGAGAGCCAAAAGTCCAGCAGTTCCTGTCCATGGTAGACAATCAAGTGTTCCTGGTTCTACCTACAGTGGTAGTTCATCAGGCCAGAGTGGTGCTGAGTACAGGTATTAGTCCAGATCCTTTAGTTAGTCAACTAAACGCGTCACTGCTTGAACTATCGCACTACATGTAAAAGCTATTATTATAGTTATTTTTTCCTTAATCCAAAAAAAAACTTATTTGTTAGTTAAGTGTAGGCTGAACTTGATTGAGACAGTGTTTTGTCATCTGAGTCACCAGAATCATGATTATTCTAATTAGCCGATGCACTTCTACCAATTCCGAAAATACTTTTAGTTAGAGGTTCCACTATGACTTTGCATTTCCCTTGATTGCCATTCTATTTATCTGGTTTCTAGAAGCATCTGTTTGTTTCTTAGGAGCAAAGAAGACGTGTTGGAAAGTAAAAGATCCCCATTAGTTGATACTGTAAGCCCCGCCCATGATTCTGGGTATGAGTCGGGTACTGTGCGTTCCAGACGCCAAGAGACGATGACCTTGTCACAGGACACCAGAAAGGGAAGGCATGAGTATGATACACTGAGGCCTAAGAAAGAAGGGTTATCTCTTTCCACACAGGCAAGGACGTCAGGTTATGAGTCTAGCACACTGATGAGGCCCCGCAAGGAGCCAACATCTACTAGTTCTACTAGTGCTGATTACGCTACGTTGAAGAGAGTCAAGAGGTCTCCAACCCTAAGTCTGACTTCCAGGTATATTCTAAGGCTATAATACTATTAATATGAATGCTCTAACACTACTTAATTCTATACAAAACGCTCTTTCAAACAGCTCCTGGAAAGATCAAAGGTGATCAAGAATTTGTTACTTTTGGCCCAACTTCCAGTTTCTCCATAAGATTTGAATTTAGCTTTTGAAGTTCAGCGCCAACTTTAGAATACAGTAATATTTATAGCTAGGGATATCCTATAATTTAAGAGTGTCCAATTCTTTTATGTAGCACAAATTTGAGATCTTATAAAACTGCTTTCAACTTTGACTATAGAGGGAAAGCCAACGTAACCCCATTGCAATAAATGTCAAAATAACTACATTGTACAGCATGTTAGTTTCCGATGTGATAAAAGGCATGATGATAGCATATTACCAGATCTAGGAATGCATTTGGCTACTAGACATACTATAATGCATCTGGTTACTAGGCATTATTCTATCTCATGATGTTATATTCATATGTAGGTCAACTCCACGCGGGTCGAATACTGCCATAGACTCCATACCACTATGTTTTGAACAGCTGACTGCCATGAATGTCACAACTCTACAGCAGCTGTGTGCTCTCTATGTGACTTCACAGAAGAATGCTGTTACAGAAAGGCAGCAGAAACATATAGCACAACCAACAGACAACCCCAATGCAACCGAGCATCTGCCAGGAGCTGCCACCAGTATTGGCACTTCTTACAGGTGGTATGATATTGGACTCATTGATGAGCTTACCCCCCTCTTTGTCAGCAACAAGGTTGTGCTATATAAAGCCTACTGGCGGCATAACCCTCAAGACACATTTACTGTGATGGTACGTACATAGTAGTCACAAAATTACACACCCTCTAATACATTACTTGTATTTTCACAGCAACTACATCTTATTTTGCATTGAAGGAGCTTGAAGACCGGCTGTCAAAGATGGCTGTCAGTTAGTCATCATTGGCAGAGTAAAGTGGGGCATATCGTCAGTGCACACGATTTCTTCATTTTTTATGGCCACATTACAATTGATCGCCATGTTCATTATATTTGTTTCTTATACCTAAGCACACCTGTTACATGGAAGTACAGCTCTACCATGCATGCCAGAAATAGATATTGCTCTTATCCTTCCCTCCTTCAAAATTGTCCTCAGTCTCTCTCTGATGTATATTTACGCTTTTATGAATTTCTACGCAGCCAAAGTTTTATACATGTACATTGTACCTATTGTATCTACATTGTACATTGTATCTATTAATTCACAACTGTAGTTGTAACTTATTGTAGCTGTCACTGAAAGAACCTGCCAAGCTGACAACATTCAAGCCAAACCTTATGGCAGCCACCACGACATTTGAAGCTAATGTTGCACCACACCTAATCCCCTCTAGTTTATATGCTGGTCAAAAATTGATGAAGAGTCAGCAGGCAGCATCCAGCAAACAGTCACCAATGCCAGTGCCCTCTATTGCCACACCAGTTACTTCCCCTGTTGCTTCTATAGCCAAGCCTGCTAAATCAGGTATAATTTTTACAGCTGAAATAAGAATCTACTTTATTGAATTAAATATCTCTTGCTTGTCTCGGAATTTAATGCAAAATTTTAAAACTATGAGGCTACAGTACAAAAAATAACGTAGTACATGTATGTTGTGTGATACTTAATTCCATATTAAACTATTGCCCCCTGCACTCTAGCCTTCCTCTTTTTAGTCACCTGGAACATGCAGAGTTATCTAAGACTAAGGGATATCTGTTTGCAACCAAATTGGTGTTACCTTTCCTTTGCAGATATTTATATTGTTTGATTAGAGTACGAATTGCATGAAGAAATTAGATTTTGCTTAAATATGTTTTTAAAATTTAATTTGAAAATACAGATATAATTTATTGTGTTGTAGTACATAATAGCGATCGAGCCCTTTTTTTACAAAGAGTTCCTTTCACAAACACAAAGTTCCAAATGTTAGAAAAGTCACACAAAGTAAAGGTCATTGACCAAATGTCCCGGTGCCTACATGTATATCAGTACATTAGTTGTAGCATATCGCATCACATGATAGCAGCTTGCCACTTCTACAGCCTAATGTGACAACGTAATGTAACTACATTTTATATTCCAGTTGTACCTGCCAGAACTCAATCAGAATCTACAAACTTTCGAAAGACATTGACCCATCAACGGTCAGTAGATGAGTCACTTCTACAAACTGACAGTCGTCTTCCCAAGAGCTCTTCAGTAAACTCATTTATTAGTCAGCGAGTGTCAAGCTATCGAGACTCTGTCTTTACCAATCAGTCTAGTGAGATAAGTCAAGGTTAGTATATACATGACGTCATCCTATTTGATAATGTTTCCGGTTTTTTTTACAGTTTTTGTCAATTTTATCGCTTGTAACAACAGTGTTAGGTCTAGTTCTACTCATGGCAATGAAGATTAGACCCGGATAGCCATTTCTGTCATAGTCTTGGTTTATCCTTGTGAATTATGGCAATTATGTTGACCTCATAAATTTAAAACTCAACCAATTTAACAAACTTAGGTAGTCGAAATAATTCTGTTATAAAATGTTCTTGCCCAGACCACAAATAGAATCCTGACCTGCTAGAAACACTTTGTTATCCTCAGTCTTTAGATTGTATCAACATCGTTGCACATACATGTAGATTATATTTAGTTACTTTTCTATCCATACTCTTGTTCACCATGATCCCATTTGATACTCACTTTCAGTGAAGCTTTGAATCCCATTGGTTGATGGAGACGCGAGCCATATTATTACAGGCATTATCATTGCACACCATATCACTGTGCTTCGTATCTTGCTTTTTCACTATCATTAACATTGATGTATCCCTTGTATAACTGCAATTGGCACATGTATGACAGTACATGTAGCTAAGATAATTTAAATTTTATAAGTATCTGTGAGTTTATGCTGTTCCACAGACCTATGATTAACATGAGATTCTATGTATTATTCTTCAGCTTCGTCGGAGCAGATTGAGGCAGAACAAGCAGCTGTTGACAGTATATTATTAGCTGTAGCAGGAGAGGATGATGCCAAAGTGGCAAAGCATGTTGAACAACCTTCAAAGCTTGCTAATACAACAAAGACTGTAAAATCAACCACACCAATAGGTCGAGTGTCACCAAAACTAACAAAAGTGACACCAAAAGTGTCCACAATATCACCTAAAACACAATCGGCGGATTTAGCAGCAAAACAAGTTGAATCAACTGCACACAAATTGTCTACAGTGAAAAAACTTTCTGCAACAGCTTCACCTGCTGCCGGATCTCCTATATTAAAATCACCTGCTGTGCCAGCTGTAGCAGCACCACCTGAGAGTACCTTAGCTGTAGTGACACCACCTGCTGTTAGATCACCTGTAGTAACACCACCTGCCGTGAGATCACCTGTAGTAACACCACCTGCCGTGAGATCACCTGTAGTAACACCACCTGCCGTGAGATCACCTGTAGCGCCACCACCTGCTGTGAGATCACCTGTAACGTCACCACCTGTATTGACACAAACCAGAGCTTCACCACCTGACTCCACTTCTGTAGTTGAACCAGATGTGAGATCTCTAAATAGTGAAGCATCTGAAGTATCAGTTGGCAGTTCTGTGAAACCAGTGTCAGCTCTTGAGAATGCTGTCAGACTAGCAATGGCTTCACCTACACAAGCCTCAACAAGCACAGCATCTCCTGCAGACTTACCAGACAGCCCAGCAGATGCCATCTTTACAACCAGTGGGAAGCCATCTGTAAGTAGCCCTTACAAATCATGGAAAGATAGTTGGCAAACCACCAAATCCTCAAATGCACTTCCAGAGCCTGTGAAGTTGTCCTCAAAATTTGAAGCATTCTCTTCGTCTGTGAAAAAGCCAATAGCAGAGAGATATACTCCCGGCAGAGCATCAGAGCCGGCGATCCCCAACTCTAAGAATGGCGGTATCGGCAATGGCAGTATTGGTAGACGTGTTAATGGTATATCAGGACTAAAGACAGCAGGCATGGTGAAAAATAGAATTGCCAATTTGAATTCTAATAATAACAACAACGGGTCTGATGACGAAGACGAAGATTTGTTCCTTCAATTGAATTCAAACAACAACAACAACATGGACGACATGTTAGAGGGAGCGAATGGTGGTGCAGAAGGAGAGTTTGTTTTTGCCAGCCACTTAATGGAGATGGCAGGTGGTGAAATGTTTCAACAAATGGAGGAAGATGAGGCAGAAGCACCAACTCTTCCATCATCTGCTTCTTCAACGGCAGCCGCCTTGACTCGATTATCATGTGCCGACAAAGTAGCATCAGTTCAAAATGTAACATGCTTTGTGACTATACTACCAGCTTTGCCAAAGGTTGAGACACTGAAAAATTACCTTGAGAGGTTGAAAACAGAGCAGCGAGAAAAGGAAGAGTTCGAATTAGATGTCATCTTCATTCTCCTGCAAATGTTGAGCGTTATTTTCGGTTTGCACGAATGTCACCTTAGACTGGATTCCATAAGTATGTCAGACTTCATCGTTTTGACAGACGCTGATAATATATCTACACTACATTGTCACATGATAAATGTAGCCCAAGTTTCACAAAACAAAATTAGTTTAACTTGTGAGAAATTGCGAATGTTTCTAATGCAACTCTCCCACTCTGTCCAATCTCTCCAGAAGTCCGTTCTATTCACCACAATAGATGACTTAGTCCAGAACAGCGAAGATCTTGGCGACTTGAAAACAATCTATGCTATACTACAATATCTACTCTGGGGTCCTAAAGATGATGAGGTGAAGGTCATTACCTTAGCTGAGCATCGCCGGCAAGCCTTTGAGCTTTGGCTGCAGTTAGCGAGAGGCAAACTAATAAGCGGATTGGCTCTCAAGCCTATTGACAACCTCAAAGCTTATATGGTGACAAATTTTCTTGCAAATAGTAACGGGTCAGAACTTTTTAAGATAACCAAACTGCTCAACACGTACTAAATGCAATTCGCTATTCAGAAGATTCCATGAATTGATCAAATAGATCAAATTAAGTTAGAAATACTAGTCCTTCTACATATTATATGTACATGTATAATATATTATATACACGTATTTCTAGCAGTGCAGTATTACATTGCTGTTTTTTCTCTCAGAAAAATAATGCACCCAGGTTCTATTTTAAAATTCTATTGCCATTGCTTGCTCAGTACTTGAATAATATATTATTTATAAATGTTGGTTGTTTCTTGTGTGATATTTTACTATTACCCTAATTACACTTACCCATCATAAACTGTGTTATTTTTTACGCCATTGTACTTTCTTATTATATATTATTACCATAAATGTATTGCAGTTTGCTATACATGTACAATGTATACAAATGTAGCATTTAGACAATATTTAGTCAAGAACTTAACTACTTATATTTTATATTAAATAGTTGATCAAAACGAATAAATGAGGTTGCAGTTCCTATTAAATGGGAGACACTCGGAATAAAGAGATTTTTTCATCAATCAATATTAAGACTATAATTATGTTAATAATATATAGTAACATAGCAATTCTAAGGGAGCAGCCGTAGCCTAGTGGTTAGAGTGCTGAGCTTCTGAAAATCTAATTAAACACCAAGTTTCAACTAAAAAAATATAACTATGTTAGAAATGTACATAATAGCACATGGTATCATTTTTATGATGTCATCAAATTATGATTAAATTCTTCAGAAGCAGCAAAACAGTTCAAATAAGAGGTTTTAATGACTATAAAATTGCTTAGAAAGCAAAGTACAATGATAAAAAACTCGTAATGGCAGCAGATAAATGACAGCTGAGTGAAAAGAGGAGAAAACTAACAAAATGACTGTTGAGTCCATCTTCATAAAATGTAAGGTACGTGTACTGGTTACGAATCTATTGTCAGCCTAAGATGTGAAGGGTCACAGGCAATATCTTATTATTATGACTAGCTAGACCTAACTGAAACAGTTATAATCAAATACACTTCTTGTGCTTTGAGTTTGGAAATCGTCTTACCTTGAGTGAAAGCAGGGTTTGGGTTTTTCGAGACAATTTATGTTTTCTGAACATACTGTTTCTAACTGGTATATTTGAAAATAATGCACTTTCACCAATTGTTGGATACATGGATGCAAATCCTGGTAGCGTTTTATTTAGCATGCCAATAATGTTATGTGACCCCACTATCAGAATCAGACAAGTAGAGAGTCTATAAAGATTTTTAATGTATGCCTGACATTGCTATTGTATTTTTCGACTTCAGTAACACATTTAGTATACAGGTATCATTTCAATCATAGTGCATAGCATAACTTAAACTGTCATTTCTTGTGGTATACAATCATGTACCATACTCTTGTACTATAAAAACGTGGCAGTAATAGCTGCATTATTCTAGTCACATGAACTTGTGGCATGTCTGGTATGGGCTATGGTATGAGAATGGTTTCATTTTACTGATTTTCTATCAAGTTTTACACCAAATTTGACTAGAGCAATGTTTCAACCGTACACAAGTATGAGGTCAAACAGTCTGAAACTTTTCAATATAAAATGAAAATGCAGTACGCAATGTCGGCAAACGTAATCTAACCATAAGACTTTTAGTAACAAGAGCAGTTAACTGTAGAGTAGAACAGTTGGGGGAGAAAATAAAACGAGATGCAACTGGTTATAATTTCTCTTCTTGATAAATTATTTATTTGCATATACATCTATGCATCCGTCTTAAACGTGAATTTGTTGTAATTAGTATTGTTCAACAGAAAACACCAACAGTTCAAAATGTGACTGTGGTGACAGTGTTTGCTTCTGGTGGTATTTGTTTATCTTGGTCCTGACCTGACATTCCTAGGGCTTCGTTAATATTCTAACAAGTTTTCCAAATGGTTCCTCAAACAACACAGAGAAGACGAATCCGACGAGGCAAGAGGCAGCGATACACGTGTAGATCTCCTTAAGCTAAAACAACACAATTGAATATCTAATAGCAACAATAACCACAGTCCTTCGTTTGAGCTCACTATGAGTGATTGTTGCTGTAAAAGGCTAGTCACACAGGCACGGAAGTGTCAACAAAATGTGAAACGACAACTCCAACTAATCCCCACCGCCAATGTGGTGTCAGTGTGGTGCTAATGTGGTGCTAGTGTGGTGCTAGTGTGGTGCTAGTGTGGTGCTAGTGTGGTGCTAGTGTGGTGCTAGTGTGGTGCTAGTGTGGTGCGAAATGTGAAACGACAACTCCAACTAATCCCCACCGCCAATGTGGTGCTTGTGCGGTGCTAGTGTGGTGCTAGTGTGGTGCTAGTGTGGTGCCAGTGTGGTGCTAGTGTGGTGCTAGTGTGGTGCCAGTGTGGTGCTAGTGTGGTGCTAGTGTGGTGCTAGTGTGGTGCTAGTGTGGTGCTAGTGTGGTGCTAGTGTGGTGCTAGTGTGGTGCCAGTGTGGTGCTAGTGTGGTGCTAGTGTGGTGCCAGTGTGGTGCTAGTGTGGTGCTAGTGTGGTGCTAGTGTGGTGCTAGTGTGGTGCTAGTGTGGTGCCAGTGTGGTGCCAGTGTGGTGCTAGTGTGATGCTAGTGTGGTGCTAGTGTGGTGCTAGTGTGGTGCTAGTGTGGTGCTAGTGTGGTGCCAGTGTGGTGCTAGTGTGGTGCTAGTGTGGTGCCAGTGTGGTGCTAGTGTGGTGCTAGTGTGGTGCTAGTGTGGTGCTAGTGTGGTGCCAGTGTGGTGCTAGTGTGGTGCTAGTGTGGTGCCAGTGTGGTGCTAGTGTGGTGCTAGTGTGGTGCTAGTGTGGTGCTAGTGTGGTGCTAGTGTGGTGCTAGTGTGGTGCTAGTGTGGTGCTAGTGTGGTGCTAGTGTGGTGCTAGTGTGGTGCTAGTGTGGGGTGTGTTGCAGTGTAGCGTGACTTTGCATCTCATAGCGCTGTGGTGTAGTATAGTGCATGTACAATGCAGTAGTGAGGCGTAATGTTGTTGCATTCACTCCCTAGTCATATAATGGCAATATGCTTTGGCTAAATATTTTTAACTTAATGGACTCGGATTGTTGCATTCAACTTGAGTACTAAGTATACTTTATTCGCACAGCATTGTTAGTAAGCCTTCACTGGAAACCAAAACTTGAAGTTGAACAAAAAATTGAGAGATTTTCAAGGCATTGCATAAGTGTTCTCCTGCAATGTCTTGTCCTAGTCTGCATTTTCAAACTGTATAACTTTTGAGCAGTTCCAAAAAATACGCTTGTATAGGGGAGTTGTAGGCTAAAATACTATTTTAATAATATTCATAGTTTGAAGCAGTATCTTCAACATCAGCAGCTAAAAAGTGAGAGTCCACAGAAACATGTGTTTGGCTAAGGATCCAAGGTTATTTGACCTGTGGTCACATAGCACCAATGCAACACACACTATGATATTTTGCCAGTTTCTTTTCACAAATTACTGCAAAACTTTTGAACGATCTAATGACTTAGCCATCTTTATAGAAACAGTGTAAAAATGAAAACTGTTTATCGCTACGTTTCAAAACAATTAAATTATATTATAATTTAATTAAATTATATTATAATTTAATTAAATTATATTATAATTTAATTAAATTATATTATAATTTAATTAAATTATATTATAATTTAATTAAATTATATTATAATTTTGTTGGAAAGTGCGACTTGCTACAAATAATAATGTTGAAACAAGTACTTGATGTATATTGCCAAACCTGTACTCAGAGAAAAAAAAATATTATGTTTAATTGTATTTTACTCACATAGCTGTATACAGTAAGAGTGGGGACATAATCTCTACCATATATAATCATCTGTGACACAGGTTGGTGCACCAGAAACGCGCAGTAGGTGATATTACTAAGTATTACAAATAGCTTGCACGACAGAAAACTGTTGACCCATCCTAAAAGTAAATATATTACAAATATTATTATAGTATACATGGTGTACTCATTAGAGTTGAGAGCCAATGTGCTGTTACTTATCGCTAGTTACCTATTTGCAAGTACTTAGTGTGAATAACGGTATAAAATTCTAAAAAGAGGTTTTTAGTTTTTGTAACCAAGTGACTCGGATGTTTGTAGGATTCATGCTAAATAGTTCATGCGGAATTTTAGCTGAAGCCTTTAACATTCACAAGAAAGATGATCGGTGTTAGATAGGCTATCCACGAATAGGATCGGTGTTAGATAGGCTATCCACGAATAGGATCGGTGTTAGATAGGCTATCCACGAATAGGATTTTCTTGAATGCATATATATTTTAATCATAATAAAAACTGTTGATGTGGTTCTGTACACCCGTACAGATAATAACACCTTTACCGTGAAAGTGCCAAGCGCTATTAAACTACGAACCATTGAAGTAAAATCATACTGGAAATGCATGGAATTGTGTAATATCTGCTTATTTACACATGTCGCCACTTACCACCAGAGCCCATAGCACATGATATCACCACACAGCTGATGCCGATAGACCAGGCAGCACCACCGAAGGTGTTATACATATTGGATTCGAACCAAGTTGCTTTCCGTTGGCCTGAGGTAACAGGAAATGGTCCAAAGACTATGGAGAGACATAATCCTGCGGCAGCGCACCACAGCAGAATATTTACACTCTGCAATAATAGTATGGCATCTAGTAATCAGTCATTGGGATTCAGAGGTAATGCCATACATTACTGATTGATGATGGCCTGGTGGACAGTGATTATAAGAGTGGACTCCACAAAGGTAAGAGATGGACAGTGATTATAAGAGTGGACTCCACAAAGGTAAGAGATGGACAGTGATTATAAGAGTGGACTCCACAAAGGTAAGAGATGGACAGTAATTAGCTACGGCTATGTAGTATACGTAGTTAGCTACGTATACGTAGTTAATTAATACAGCTATGCAGTATACGTAGTTAATTAATACAGCTATGCAGTATACGTAGTTAATTAATACAGCTATGCAGTATACGAGTATATTATGTAGAGCTCAATGGAAATTTCAGTCTTATTTTTCATCAGAGGAGTTTTCCTTATTGAAAAAATTGCTTTTCTGAAAGCGTAAATTAAAATTATTTGAGATTTGTGAATTCAGTAGACTTAATTTTCTGTCTGGGAAATGGATTTTGAATATAACTGATTGTTCACGTGGGGAGAGTCAAAGCAACCAAGATTTATGAGTTCAATAAATGGGCCACTGTATCTCGCTTACAACTAATGAGAAGAAATCTCTAGCTACTTCAGGATAAGTAACTAATAATTGAAGTCATTTTTCGGCGAAAGTTTCAAAGAAAGAGATGCCCAACTGGCAAACGTGTACTGGTTCAAGGATATACCACTGAGGGTCATGACACAAACATTACAGTCGTGTAGATTGAAAGTAAACAAAATGATACCGTTTACCGGTACAATTTAATAAAAAAAAATTTGTGTTTTAGCTCAAGATACTCCAACAGATGCTGTGAGTATAATATTTCTTCATTGCAATCTTTAGTATTACTCACCTTAGGAATTGTCTTCTTATGTTGTCTGAGCATAAATATAATATATCCTGTAAGAATCCCAATTCCGTATGATTTGTATCTCTGCCACGGATGATAGTAGAAAGACCATTCTGGTGCCACTTTATTTTGTTTGCTACAGAATAAAGGAGTCAAAATGGCCGTTGGATAAAGAAAGCAGAGAAATACAGACCAGCTAGCTAGCTGTTTCAATATACTGCTGGTAGCTATGTTTAAAAGGTTTGATACTTACAAATAATTCTTTGTAAAACATGGTCAGTCACTATCTAGAGTATGTAGCTAAGTCACATACTTGATTTGACAAGTGTAAAATACTATTGTACCTATCTGAACAAAAAAGATGTTAGAGCGGTGCACGGAAGTTTTTCAAAGTACGTTGAAAAATCTTAATTATAGAATTTGTATGGTAATAATATTAATACATGTCTACTTACAAGTAATACTGAGCTAAGGATGACTTTACAAAGAAAAAGTGTTGATGTTTTGAGAGGTAATATGAGCCATATACACTGACACATATAGTCATAGCACAGAATATTAGTCCCGTTGCCTTGTATCTACAATAGCAAAACTTTATGCATTGCATTTTACAGCTTCCTGGTGTTGGATTGGAAAGGTTTACAAATGGCAATTTGTAGGTAGGCTGGCAAATAGTAGAGAAGGAAAGGAAGCAGGTTTGGTACATAAAAGTTCATAACTTAATAAGGAGGCAACTCAGCTGAAGCATGTTTTGCAAAGCAGTTTTACATCTCATTGCAAAACTACGTGATAGGTGCTGTAAATGTTTAATGGTTACACTGATGAGGTAAAACACTCGGCCGAAAATGCTTCAACAAAGATTTGTATCAATATTATATTGTACTTTAACGTGCAGTAAAATTCTTAGCAGTTGGAAGGGAGAAGTACATGTCTGACCAACTATTTTCTTCCGATGTACATGTAGCTAAGCAATTTTGGCTAATCAAAATTTGTTTTGATTACTGAGAATCAGTGTAATGCCAACTTACCTGTTAAGTGCATATATAACAAATGGCGCAACTAGTGCAAGCTGCATCTCAATGGCTAGGTACCATCCCCATGAAACACACTGAAACCATATAAATTCCTAATAAATTTGGCAGATAGAATATGATTCAATATATTATAATGCAGAAGAACAAGTCATAGTCACATTCTTTTCTACTTTTTATATTAACAAAGTCGTGATTGAAATTAGATCGAGAGAGCAGAGAAAGTGAATTAAATTAGAGCATTTTTATGTTGTAGCATCTGAGTGCAACCAGCATCTGCAAGATTTGCAATCTGTTTGATTGACGATACACTGAGGTTACCAAAAATTGTTTGAGCTTTTATCTTGGGCACTGTTAGTACAGATGTATACAATTTAGACCTGAACTGCATGAAATAATTGAGTGAGATATAAAAATGTACTTTACATGGATTCAAACCTCTAGAGTTTGATCACTCAAGTCACTAAACTTCATCAATGAATATGAAGTAATGTCACACAGCAAAAAGCTAGAATCCATGAGCAGACAATTTCCGAAAGTTAAGCACTCGTCATCACATCTAAGAATCGTGCTTAGAATCGTAATAGTCTGGACTCACCGTAATATAGTTTTATAACAGAGCAACACCTTGTTCTGGTAATTCTCAATTAGTTAGCGATTTAATGCCGATCTTATATTTTCCATAAGAATTTTGGGATTGCGTTGAATACTAGCCAGAAGTAGCAAGATAATAACATTATTATAAGATAATCTCTATTTTAGTACAACTACAATACTTACTTCAGTAATATTGGATTTGAAGTTACTAATGTAGAGCATATTGAGATGCCAAGTCTGTGGACATGTAGATTGATATGAAGTACAGTCGTGCCAGAAAGGTCCATTGTACAGGTAACAGACTAATTTCCAGTTGATGATCAGCAGGAAAGCGTAGGAAGGGGTCAACCTTACCAAATACAGCATTGAAAATAATACAACGAAGTTCTAAGACTAAATAAGGACACAGTGTATAATATGATTTAGTTATACCACACAAATTATAAACATTAGGAAGGTTTACTCTCTTTAATCACCTCAAAGTCATTATTATGTACACCACGTTTCTAAAAGAATTGTTTTCTATAAGGTAGTACATTCATTATTAGAATATTATAATAAAATCAAATCTGTCTTACCTAAGATATCTGTGTAGGTACACAGATGGGAGAATCTTTACAAATCCTTTCAGATTTGGAGATTTCACTCTTTTCCGTAACGTATAGAAAGCCAATATGCCACTTATTGTAAAGAAACTGTCTACGGCTATGTGTGCCTTCATGGTTGATGACAGCAATAAACTCTTATCAAAACTCTGACTAAAACCTGGGTTTGCTACAAGTTAGAATATTATGTTGTGAAGTTGACATCGTGGCTTGAACTATGCTAGCACATCACTCACCTGCATCTCTATTAACCGGTATTCCATTAAACTATGCAATAACTTAAGGGTACTCACTGTTAGGTGCTAAGTGCTGGATTCTTGTACCAATATGGTTCAATGCCACCCAGGAGAAGGAGTAGACTTTCATTCCATAGAGGCAGGTAATTGAGCCTGATGGTTGGCAGGTCTGGAGCTTGTCTCTTATATTTGAGTATAAGGAAAAGGCTTCAAGGATCTGTTCAACTTTACTCTTACCTTCCGTCTTCGCTGATAGACAAATCATAATTCAGTGAGTACAGCTCTTCTGGACAGGGCATATTTCAGAAATAGTCAATATTGCACAAGTTCATTCTCAGCTATTCAAAAATTTAATACTGTTAGGTATATACTACAGACCATGTCAGTCAGTCCGGTTAAGTACTTATGGAAATATTAGATTGCTCACTCACTTTATCAAGGTTGTCCTCAGACCTACCTAGTGTGTCATGTAACTACTATTTGTCATGAGCATTCTCTAACCGTTTTAGTTACCTGCAGGATACTGCGTACTTCCTGTTGTCCTCCATTTACAAGATAGGTCATAGAGGGTAGCAATGACACAAATGACAACCACTAGCATGGGAATGCACCTGTATAACATTGTAGCCATTGAAAACCTCAGAGGAGTATTCATAAAAGTGAAAAAGATAAAAATAATGTTAAACTGTTGAAATGTTTAAACGTGTACAGTCATGTCTTTCCTATTCATGTATACTGCATATAACACTTACATGTGGAATATAAAATTCACTTACAGAAGACTGAAGTTAGCTGAAGGCATCTTTTGCTGTGTTTGTCTACATTTAGATGTAACTTTCAGTGTACGTGGAAAATGGAGGTTAGCAACTTGAGACTTTTTGTAAATAATGATTAGATCATTGCTGCTGCACGGCGATGGAATACAGGCTGCAGCATTTATTGGAGGCCGATGCTTTTCAGTCTAGTGAAGAAAAAAATCACTGATTTTAAGTAACGTGTGGTTGAACTTGATATGGTGAAATGTTATGTACATGTACATGTACAAGCACAATGTTTCGTAATGCAATCTGACGTAAAGTGGTAACTATGGCATGTGATAGTTATAGGCTACTTCAAGGAAAGCTTTTTAACTGAGCTTTCATTCAAAAAATTAAATATCAGAAGTGACAAGCAAAATAACTTGCAGCGATTTACCAAAACAATTGAGACTCTAATCATTCTACTCTTCCCAGGTATCTTATGTGTACAATACCTGAATTCAATGCTGCCACAGATACTACAGTTTAATATCATTATCTACAGTCTATATTGTTTTTATTACTCACGAATGTTGTTAGGCAGTACCGAGTCTCGAATGTCGTTTTCTCATCAGCTGTAACGTTCTGAATGCTTTTACAGCCATTGAAATCTCCAAGATAGAATGGATGTAACAAGTTTGAATCTTTATTAACCTTGCCCCATGAGTCGAACCCTAAACAACGAAGTAAAGTACAGCTTCTGGTACATCTCTGGAGTAAGCCAAATCCTATAGGATCGTTACCTCTGAGGTACACAGTTTTAGCGGTTTATGCTACTTGGACACAAAAATGGTTCATGAATCAAATCAAAGAAATACATGATGTATGCACAGGCATGCTGCATATGCAAAGTCAATTGAAAACCAAGTCATACAATTATATGCAAGTTGTACATGCATGAAAGTAAGAAGTAGAAATACATGACTTGGATAAAAATAATATTAGAAAGCCAATATCTCTGATTCAGTCCCATCACTAACACGAGAGTGTTGAGAAACTTATTTAAGATTGCAATGTCGGCCCCAACTCAACCACATCACAAGCAAGGTGAACCCCCAGGTCCTTCGACCCCAAGGCTCACCACCCCTATATAGATGAGGTCTTCAGAGTATTTTAAGTCATTCTGAAAATGGAATAACGATACTTTGATATTTTATCTATTACCAATTTGTAGTTCTAAATGGACCAAGTTCTTGTACCAAGTTCTGGACTTTTTTATTTGTCCCCTCTCAAGATATCTCAAAACATCTCAAGACATCTCAAGACATCTCAAGACATCTCAAGACATCTCAGGACATCTCAAGACATCTCAAGACATCTCAGGACATCTCAGGACATCTCAAGACATCTCAGGACATCTCAAGACATCTCAAGACATCTCAAGACATCTCAAGACATCTCAAGACAATCACCCACAGTACTGACTGCTTTCATACTTACAGTGCTTTGACCAGCTAGTGTTTTCATTGTCTTTAAGTAACTGTTGGAGACGGTCGTAACATACTTTGGATATACCAGAGTTGACTGGTACGTTTCTAATGATATCTTTTGGGTTGGTAGCTAGTAAATTCTTCAGATCCTTTCTACTCTCTCCCATAGAAACTACGGCACATTATCAAGACAATATTACATTGTAGGTGCACTGTAATAATATGGTAGATTATGTGAGTATTGTTGTGTTCAGATTTAATTCATTGCCAACCAGGTAGGGTGTACTGTATGACCTACATGTAAGTTATCCGTGGGTCGACTACTGAAAAGTATTGACTTACATCAGAATCTAGAGTCAAAGTATAAAAAGATGTACCCTTATTAAATTCTCCCACTCCATTTGTGAAACAATTTAATCATTTATCCCGTATGAAAGTCCAAGTGGGAAAGATAGACATGAATTACGTATACTACTTTCATAATTTGTACGATTGCTATGGCAGTAGGCCTATTATGCAGTATATACGACATACATCATGGGACGGTAATGCAGTAATACGATACTGTTGCGTATATATGTTACATACATCTATATATATATCCAATACACGGTGAATGTGTAATAATATACTGCATATGTAGCAAAATGTACATGTATATGTATCATGATACATATACATGTACATGTGCATGTACATGTATATACCATGATGTGAATGTACTATGGCATAATATAAGTGTTATACATGTACAATATTTGTACATGTAATATGCCATAGTAGTTACCTATTATGTATCTTTAGATGTGAATGTATGTACTTTTATATACAAAGTATATACCCCATTGCCATAAGATTACAATAGTGTTTTTACCAGTACTGTCGCAACTGATCCAACTAATTGTTGGTTGCGTTCTTTGTAGTGAATTTGGTCAATACGGAATATGCTTCTATCCATTAGTGCACTTATCAAACCATCTACAGTAGTAGCAGCCCACAAGCACTGACTTAACGCTAGGCTATCAATGTATCGCACTTTATTGAAATTATCTGTGAATTTTCTAGTTTGAAGTGATAAAATAGTAGCATACAGTGCACTAAATTACACATAGATACAGTGCTAGAAGTGAGGGTACAAATGTATATCAAAGCACATAGAGTGTGCCCACAGTCTAAGCTTGAGCCTATATACTATAATAGGCATGTAGTGACGACAAACGTCACAACTGTCACAACACCGACAAACGTCACAACAATTTTTCGACAAACGTCACAACACCGACAAACGTCACAAAAGTGCACCGACAAACGTCACAACACCGACAAACGTCACAAAGGTTCAACGACAAACGTCACAATGCCAACAAATATCACAAATTTCCAATAAAATAACACCATAACACCAAAAAATGATGCTTTTTGCTTTGATTTACCCTTCAATTCGATTATTGTTTGCTGTGTTTTAAAAACTGAAGAAAACCGAAGATAGTTAAAAGCAGAGTGTGACAACTCCCAATTGAGAACATGAAATTAAGGATTCAATTTTTTTGTTAAAAATCAAGACAGCTGAGCAGAAGCAGATCTACTTCTGCACAGTTGTCTTGGTTTTCAGCAAAAAAACTGAATCGATAATTTAATGTTTTCTATGTTGAGTTGTCATACTCTGCAGTCTATATAGTGATTATAATCCTTTAATACTAACTACATGTATGTACTCGTATAATAACACACACGCATATAATATGTTGATTAAAACTGAAACAAGTCTTTACTGGATGTCAACAATGATCGTAGCAAAATACGAATAGCTAGGATCACTCAGGTAAGATAAAAACACCAGTTATTGCCGGGAATGTCAGGCTAAACGAATTATGGGATAGAGGTTACTTCCCAATATGATAATTGCATCGAGTTGCATCTCGGTTTTTGATGCGATTTCTATTGGACAATTTTGTCGATTTTGAATTGAAAGCGAATAATTTCCGAAAAAACAATATATATCAAAACATTGTGTAGCACTATGTCTAGTAGTAGAGTAGCATATATTTTTAATTTTATGTAGATCCTTGCATTTAGTTGTACAGTGATGTACTTTGTTAGCAAGGAATTTATAGTTATAGTTATACTGTACATTTAATAGTGATAAATAGGCAGGAGAGTTCCACCTGTCTTCATATTTTAGAAGCAGGTGGTTCTCGGACTAAGGTGTCATAACATATTCCCTTTAGATCTGTTGCCTGCAGCTGCATGGTATTTTTAATTTAGAGAAGTGGTGGTGTATGTGAGACCTAGGCTATGTGTACTAATGTGATGCAAAACTTCGGCCCTTTGACCAGAATGCGATTCAATGCAATTTTCATATACACTGTACGTGTAGTTAAATGGCCATGTAGTTAGCTTGCCCATATCTGGTAATAGCTGGTGTTTTCATCTTTATTGAGTGATCCTTGCCATTCATATTTTGCTACAATCATTGTTGCCGTTCAGTAATGACTTGTTTCAGTCCTAATTAACATGTTATACTTACATGTATATCATGTATATCATGCATGTACATGCATATTGTGATGGTACGCCCAGTCGTATCTTACATCTGACACTCATTATTGCGTGCATACATGTATATATCTGCTTGTACTTTACTCTTATATTGTTATATATGATTGTATGATTATTTCTAAGTCTTTTAATGCCTTTTATACCCATGTACAGAGGCCCGACCTCTCAGAATCCATTGATATTCATTTTGTACATGAATTGGACCATTATAAGCAACTTTTGTAGAACCCGACCTATTTTGGGTCGGCCGTCGGGCTTCCGGCGGCCATCTTGTTGCGCAACTTCCGGACGACCACACGTCGTCTTTTCCCGACGTCACGTCGGCCGGAAGTCCTTATACTATATAAAGGGCACTGTTTTACTGTTCATTGTCTCAGTCTACACTTGGCTTTCAATAAAGACACATCTATACTTGATACAGGGACTTTCTCTTCCTTTTACTAGGTCATTCGCTTTGCGAACCGCCTACTAGGTTGAACTACTCTCTTTCACTGTATAGTCTGAAGGTCGGACTTGAGATCAGATGGGTCGTCTTTGGTAGTATTTGGGCTACTG
The DNA here is from genome assembly GCA_935421135.1 of Bugulina stolonifera. Taxonomy (NCBI): domain Eukaryota; kingdom Metazoa; phylum Bryozoa; class Gymnolaemata; order Cheilostomatida; family Bugulidae; genus Bugulina; species Bugulina stolonifera. Next base: position 9,218,713 of record OW285194.1, read on the forward strand.
AGACCGCTCGATCTTTCATGTAATGCGAAGTCCTATTACCACTCATAGGCACTTCATTTCTGGGTCGATAGTCGTCCAAGGACGACCGCACCAAATCACAGAAACCATTACAATATTATCAAAATACGTGTGGTTACAGTCGTATTGAATGATTATAATTTATTAAATGAATTCATTATATAGGCTGCATAGTTAACAGCAGAGTGTGACAACTCCCAATAGAAGATACTAAATTAACAATTCAATTTTTTCGCTAAAAATCAAGATGGTTGGGCAGAAGCAGATCTACTTCTGCTCAGTTGTATTGGTTTTTGGCAAAAAAATTGAATTGCTAATTTCATGTTCTCTATTGGGAGTTGTCCCACTCTGCTTTTAACCATCTTCGGTTTTATTCAGTTTTGAAAACACAACAAACAAAAATAATCCAATTGAAGGGTAAATCAAGGCAAAAAGCATTATTTTTGGTGTTATGGCGTTATTTTATTGAAGATTTGTGATATTTGTTGGCATTGTGACGTTTGTCGTTGAACCTTTGTGACGTTTGTCGGTGTTGTGACGTTTGTCGAAAAATTGTTGTGACGTTTGTCGGTGTTGTGACGTTTGTCGAAAAATTGTTGTGACGTTTGTCGGTGTTGTGACGTTTGTCGAAAAATTGTTGTGACGTTTGTCGGTGTTGTGACGTTTGTCGAAAAATTGTTGTGACGTTTGTCGGTGTTGTGACGTTTGTCGGTGCACTTTTGTGACGTTTGTCGGTGTTGTGACGTTTGTCGAAAAATTGTTGTGACGTTTGTCGGTGTTGTGACAGTTGTGACGTTTGTCGTCGCTACATAGGCACTACTCTTGTGTAGGTGTGATGCACCAACCTCATTTGTTCCACTGCCTAGATTGAATAATAATACACAAAGCATGGTGTATAAAATAGACAAGCTGTAAGAAGAGTCAATATATACATGTATGTTCTAGCTAAACAGTATAAGGTTACCTGGTAAAACCCATAGCAGAAGGCAAAGAACCAAAGAAATAGCTAATGCAACCTTGTACATTATAATTAGCTAGTCAGATAGACTGTAACCCTGTTATACTACATAATCTAGTATAGACTGCCCATCGGCAGACTTGATAATCGATATAATAGGAATAGTAAACAATGACAATAGGCATTGCATAGTAACATTGTTACCTTGTTTCATGAGGTATCATCAATTACCTCTCACTGACTTTATACAAATATTATTTATCCTTAATGTTATTTGCATTGCGTAAAGTGTTGTCATTGTATAGAGTATATGACGTGTATAAGAATTTACAATCATAAAATAACTCATTAGTATCATTTTGAAAGTAAGGAGTTGCAGTATGCAGCACAAGATATGCCTACAGTTACTGGATGGTTAGAAAGCAGGCTAAATCCATTTTGTCACAGCTAGCAAATTACATAATAAGTACCACCAACACAACAGGCTTTATGTCCATACCTATAAATACATAACCCTTGAATTGTGTTAGTAAAAATTTATTTGAGAAATAAATCTCTACATTAATGCTTCAATTCGTCAAATTTGAAAATTGAAAAATAAGTCCCATTCAGCAATCAGGTAAAACAGAAGTTTGTATCATAATTGTAATAAAAATACATATTTGGAGTATAATTATTATAGTGTATCACATGACTACACCCCCTTAAAATGAAAGAAAATAGTGAAACTAAATATAACAAAGTTGTTATATTTGTGCCAAATTCTTTATTTCCTGATATAGATGTGCACGCTTGAAAAACTCATTAAATTATTCAAATATTGCTTTACAAAGTTAAAGATACAAATCAAAGCTATTCTATGTTGTTAGTTTGGAATTAATCGAGGTAGTTACTTTTGTATGATGTTGGTGGTACAACTCCCAATCAAGACCAGCCTGTTCCAAAGGACATCGTGTTATATACAGACAGCATGCAGAGTTTATTAGTTTCTTTTACTGCAAACTTTTCCATAAAGTTTTACTATTGATATGTTATCTAATGCAATTTGTGCATACTGTTAGAGCAAGAACCGATGCTCATGGGTACACATACTCTATTGAGAAGTTATCCATCCTTTTCTGATATAGTTTTTATCCTACTTGAGAGGAGACAACATACAGTTAAAACCTGACAAGCACCATGCTGACGATGCCTTCAGAGTGTAATACTGCCAAATTATTAATTGCTGTCACGGGTATGCAGTAGGTAAAGAAAGTTTATTATAAATATAATAGTAGTATTATATAATAGTAGTATTATATAACTGCAGTAGGAGGTTATGATCTCAAATAAAATAACTCAATATTTTGTGTAAGATACAACTATCTGACTAGAGTAGTAATTGCAGTACTTTTTTACATTTGACCACCAGTTCATATTTTATTTACACTGTTAAGGTCTATATCATCTTGTCTTCTTGCAACGCTACGCCTATTTATGTATATTTCTCTGATTTTTACGGTGAGGACAACAGCGATCATGAGGAAGCAGCCAACAGAATATGATGTCATCGTCCATGCCCAGCCGATCACTTGCGCTAAAGCTCCCGAGTATATCAATCCTAATCCATATCTGTAATCACAGTGCAGTTACATTGTACACGTATATTGCATGCTGTACTGTACTGTACTGTAAATATGTGGTTTTTAATATGGCATAGGCAAGGTAAATGTTTTAAGTTGTCTAATTCAGACCTTTTATAGCTGTTGCAGTGTCTATTACCTAAAAAAAACTACCAAGAACAACATGAATACTTTATATATTACCTATAAAGCAGAAGAAGAAATTTTTTCTTTTAGAACTAAAACTAGAGGCATAGTTGGCTGGTACTTTCTACTCTCAATCAGTAGTAAATTGACTAAACTGAAGAAAGTTTTGTTAGTGTTTTGTTAGCAGTGGGTATTTTAAATTGGCTAATGTAGGTGATTATAACTGGTCTCACTAAGCCATTTCCTACTTAGCCAGTTTTTGGAATTGATAGGCATTTTATTTTAAAAGTTTTATCAAGTGGAATCAAGTAGATGTGTCATGTATTGCATCTGCAACAAATTTTCATTTCAATTACATTTAAATAATTCAGGAAATCTAAAGTTGTTTGCATGAGTTTAATTAGAGCAGACATGGTAAACATATATGACATTAATATGACCTTGGCTCACCCAAATGAGTAGAATGTGTTCCAGCAGGCCGATATGAACCCTCTCACAGTAGTCTGGTTCACATCATCAGACAACTCCAAGTTCCTGAATCATGTATATAATCAATAGTATAACATGGCATGTTAATTTTCAGCTTCTTCAACAAGCTATCAGAATACAAGCTTCAATATGTTTTTTAAATGCTATTTATGCTGACATGTGATGTGTTTTGCAAATATTTAAAGATCGTTATTGTGGGGGAGATGTTTAACAATAAATGGTAGTGTTAAACGAATTTTTTAAAATTCATTTTTTCCTAATATTTCAACTACAATCCAGTTATCATCATCAGAAGAAAGTGCAACAATCTGTACTTTCCTTTGATGCTGATAACTGAACTTTTAGTCAAATTTTAAGGGAACACAAACAAAGAATCTGCCTAGTACGATAATTTATTTTCGAATTTCTCAAATAAATACATTACAGTCATGTTTGTTATTTTTTAACATTATTGGACAAAGATTTTGAGAAAATTACAAAAAGTACAGCTGAAATAGTGTAAAATCTTTAAATTTATACATGTATCATTTACTATGTGAACATAATATATAAATCTGTTGAGTTACACACAAGGTACATCTATCACATGGCTGTGTTATGTAGGGTAAATTAAGATACGTAGGTATAACTTACTCAATGTTGAAAGCCAGGTTCTGAGCAGGTACAGCAATCAGGCATCTTGTGAATCCAAATATACCAAGGCATAGCAGCACTACCCATAAACTGTATGAATTATGAAAAACAGCAAAATGTGTACATAAAGGAGGCAATTTCACGAGTAACAGAACAGGATGTTTAAAAGACCTTTTCAAAAGCTTCAGAGCCTAATGCTTGAAAGTTAAACTAGTGTTAGAATATGCCTAGTGTGTTATGCAGAAACACTTTTGTAGAGTATCACAACATTACAATGCAATATCGTGGTTTATGAAAAAAGTAGTGTTTATGATCAGACACTTTACATGATGTAATATGTATCACCATCAAGCTATAAATTTTTCTGTAATGCTGAAGTTGCACAGGTTAACAAGGTTCATAGTGCAACGAGAAAGGAATTCATAACTGATAAAAGTTGTATGTATGATCCGTTTTTCTATCTGACATGAGGGTAGACAACCCCTAGTTAACACAACATGAGGGTAGACAACCCCTAGTTAACACAACATGAGGGTAGACAACCCCTAGTTAACACAACATGAGGGTAGACAACCCCTAGTTAACACAACATGAGGGTAGACAACCCCTAGTTAACACAACATGAGGGTAGACAACCCCTAGTTAACACAACATGAGGGTAGACAACCCCTAGTTAACACAACATGAGGGTAGACAACCCCTAGTTAACATAACATGACCAGAGAACCAATAAACATAGCATGTGGTCTCTAATACTTACTCAAACTTGCTAATTCCTAGCAGAGGGCTAGGTCCAGAGAGTAAAAATGGGGCTATGATAATAATTAGCCCTAGGGCCAACATGAGGAAACTATCTCTACAAACCTGTAATAATAGACATTGCGGCATAAGAATGAAGGTAAGTAATATCAACAAATTTATAGCATTCAGCATTCAGATCATGCATGATTATTATGTAAAAGACTAAGGTGCCCCATGACTTTGACATTACGCTAAAGATGTTTAAAATGGTTGCAAAACTTGTTTTAAAGGTACTGGTCAGTGGTCAAGCAGCATTAGCCATTACTATAAATTTAATAGTATGTTTTATCGGCAGAGACTTCTTCTATCATATGGCCAAAAATGTAAGCAAGTGAACACAAATCCTTAGACCATTGCAAAAATTCTACAAGTCTGGCAGATGAGTGTGACATTGAAGATGCACGAAAGTCATGGCACAGATAAAACACATGAAGCTTCGGAACGGGCATAAATGGATCGTTTGCTATTCGTAAAATTTATTTAGAAAGCAGAAACAGATGTGAGTACTGTAATCACAGAAAGAGTGACGACATGAAGACTTACAGGTTTTCCCAGGAGTTTTCCAACTATTGGTGTTGTGAGAACAAGAACTCCTGAACGAAGAAGGAATGCTAACGCAGTCATGTCTTCCGTCAATCCATACTATTAGAATGATTACAATATAACAATAAGTTAGTTGTTCATTATGTACAACAAATACAACACAATACCATCAGTTTTATAAAAAATTAAATGAGCTAAAGTCCCATTTTGACAATTACAACTTTATGCTGGTAAATCAGTTGACTTTTAAAGACCTAGCAAATAAGAAGAGGGGGGGGGGGTTCAAGGTCGAACATCTACATACCGTATTTCTTAATTTTGGCTCAAGTATAGGATCAATGGCGGCCCAGCTGGCTGCTGCGAATATGCCGGCAGTAAGACCAGTTAGTATCCTGGAATTGGTTAAAATCTTCCTGTATGGAATGCATCCTGTTTGATCAGTGTTTGATCGGTGTTTTTCTATAAAGTGAGTGAATTGCATACAAACTGCTACTAATGAGAGATTGTGAATAGAAACTCTCACTGCATGCAACAAAAAGAGATTATTATCATAATAAATGCTATAAATAGTTAATAGTTATATATATTTTATAAGTGCCTAAATAATTATGCTATTGTATAAGTAAAAGTTTTGAACATAAATGTTTTACCAAGTTGATTTACAACACAGCTGGTCTTAATTCAGCTTAATTTAAACAATCTACACTCACAACACAAGATGTTTTGTCTTACCATCTTTAGGGAGGAACAAGAAGGTAACAGAGGTCACCAAAAGCATCAACACTCCAGTACCCACAAACACCAACCAGAATCCCCCAGCCTAAATACGAAGAAGGACTCTAGGCTATTAATATGGATCTATGTTAATTTAAAAGCATTCGTAGTACAGAGTCAACTAACTTACGGGGTTTTGACGCCCAGTATCGAATCAGAATGCGGCTCACAATATCAATATAGCAAGAAAAGCTGTTATTACATCATTTTATAGAGCTTCATAAAATAAACGGGAATATAAAACCTAACCTTGAACAACGCACTGCCGAGAGCTGGTCCACAAATCATTCCAACACCACCTGAGGCTTCAACCATGCTCTGTAATGAGGGAGAAAGGTTATCAAGTTGGTACACAATAGTCTTACTTCAATCATACGGTTTTACCTACTGTGAGTGGAAAGAAGTATAACATCAAACCTCAGTTAATGAACCTCTTTTTCTCACTTTCGCCAGTTTGGCCAATAATGATCAATGGATATTAGTTTCCAGGAAGTAATAGCAGAATAGCCTAGAAAATCTTACTCAATGTCTACGGTATCAGGAACCTATTGGCTTAGGTTGATCATATTGACTCGACTTGTGTTACTGCAACAGAACTCGGAACCCTGTCAGTTGGTAGAACTCAAGCTACAGGCCGCTATTATTCAGTTCCATTACACAATTGATTTTGTTGTGATCAGACTACTGAACTATAGCTTAAGTTTCTTCCTTCGCAATGAATTCATTTGTTGTCTATTAGTAAATACATCAGTCTTTAATGGGTAGCAGAAATACGTACCAATAACCATGCAGTTTTTTCTGGAGCAAGATCTGGAGCTATAGCCATAGAAGAAGTAAGTACAGCAGATGTACCAAACACTAGAACTGCTCTAATACCAAATCCAGCAACAAGGAATGGAGCAGTAGAATTGTGAGGTATGAACGATATTAGACCAAAAGCTCCCGTCGTTGTTGATGTTATCAGCAAGCCGATTTTTAGTATATTTCTCATCCCAATTTTCATTGCCTAAAACAATATAATAAATCTAATTGGGTGAACTTGTCAAAAGTACTTGGAATATGGTAGCATAACACGCATTGATATTTATGCCAAGATAACAAAATGAATTTCTCGTTGAAGTTTATACATTTTTTTTCATCGCAAAAATGTCCAATGGCATGAAAATATACTATTATAAATATTTTTATTTTAAAATAAGTGTCTGTTTCATTGCTGACTTAGGATTGGCACAGCTACACACCACACAATAGTTGTGAAAAAAAACATAATAATGAATACTTAGCATGAAGTAGAAATCTATTTTGCCATCTGCTTAGCGCTTTATCTTAAGCCCCTATTTTTAAAAATTTACAAGTTTTCTGTGTAATTAATAATTATATCTTATGCCAAGATTGTGCACTATACGTAAATTATTTTTCTACCTTTCTAAATTACTAGTCTAAACATTGTATTTCACAGCAGAATTCGGGTTCCCAGAGGTATGTGCAAAGATAGTGGAGAGAAAATGTTAACACCTTGTCCTTACGGCTCGGGAGCGTAATGGACATTTTTATGGCAGAGTTGCACATCTTCCCTTCCACTAACTTCAGTATGTGCATGGACTTACCACTTTGCTCCACATAAAGGTGAGAAAGCATTGCCCTATTATAATGACTCCCAGCATTAGTCCTGTTACCAGACTGTCGAGTCCATGGCGTTCAACCTGAAGTATAACTGGATGTATTTATATGCCACAACCATGAGAATACTATCCGCTTGGAAACAACCATGCTGTTATCTTGTTGTTGTACAGAAATAGTTCAAACTTGTAGGCCCAAATAGGTGACAATAAGCTTATAGTTTTGAGATTACAAGTAACATGGAATGTTACACACCAGGTACAATTGGAGTTTACCTAGAAACTAGCTGGTTATAAAACCATTATCTAATATACATGTACATATATGTATAGTAATGTGTGCATACAAGTTTAATATATTTTGTTACTGAATAACTGTGATAAGCATTAATTGAAAATTATTTTTATTTTTGACCATTTGTGATTTGTGACCATTATTAATGTTAGAATAATTATTTTATAATGAACTTTGTTTAGTTTCTGATTTGACTGATTTTCAGACTTTAGTATGGAGAATGTCAACAACAGCATTAAAAAATTTACAAATCAAATTACGTTTTCTCTCCAACTTTGGACAGACAATAGTAGAGGCTCAGAGTAATTGGATTACTTACCTCACGAGGAAGAAATGGTGCAGGAATAACCACTGCTATTGTACCGACAATATGACCTACCAGACAGAAACCCAAAGTTAGCTTGTTCTCAAAATTCATTTTCCCGTTCTCCATAGTAATAGTAAACTAGCCCTACACTACTCTGTAAACATTATTATACATGTAGTACCCCTTATTATATAGTGCTGACTATTGTGTAAATCAGCCAATGAAATGGCTCCATTTCGTTTTGAATAGCGTATGATTTCCTTTTATTTCCATGACTGTGTTATAATGACTTGCAATAAAATATTTGATCAGCAATGTCCATACTACAGGCATAACCCACACATGAAATTGTATTTTAAAATAAGTGCAACGCTCCATATGTGCATTAGCATATTAGTAACCCTACGTGCCCGATTACAAGACAGTTTTCCAACCTTGGGCTTGTTCATGAATCACGTACCTAGGTGTAGGTGTTGGTAGATGTTATTCCCATGCACTATTTGTGGACAGTTTAGTAGAACGATAGAAAGTATTTTGTCCTCTCTCAACGTCTTGGATAGGTGCTAAGGCTTCATACACTGAATTACCCTTCACCTGCACTATGCAAGTAAATTGATAATGGAACATTTTGAAAATGCCAGTTGGGAACAGTGTATCCAGGAAACATAAATTAAAAAAATTTATGTTTTAAAATTGTGAACTTGAGATATAGGACCACTCCAATTTGTATTAATTATTGAATAATGTCATCATAATACATAAATTTAGTAACAATACAATAGATGGTGATAGTATTACCATTTGTACCATGGAGGCGATCTTATACAATTTTTTTGAGCTATTCTTGGCAGAAAAAGGTCAATAGTTTCAACCTCTATTATCATTACTGAGGTTCAATTATATTTTTATTACTAAAATAGCACACCAAACTAAATACTTAATGAGAAATATCAACCAGCATTTCATAGCAAATTACACATCGTTACCACAAGAACAGGTCAGCTACCTCTACAGTGGCGGATTTTCCTACTGGCGCCTGGGTCGCGCGCCACCCCTTCAGTGGTCTTTCAAAATGCAATTTAAATGGAACTTCCCCAAAATACCAGCGCTCTGTGCAGCATGCTTACCAATCAGTATGCGCACGCTTTATTTAGCCCAGGTGTTCACGGCGCCCAATTATTGCTAAGATTGAGTGTAACATTTAGCGTCCCATCTAGGTAGTTTTCAAGTTGGAAACTCAGATTAATCATCTTACATTAATATTTGCTATTTTCTGCACGTGTTCACCTGGTCTTCATTCGGTGTGTTTCTCAATAATAATAGGTTTTTGATTTCTGATAAATTCCACTGTTCTTTTTGGAGAACTCTTTTTAATCTGTTGAATTCTGATTGCTAATTGAAGAACTAGTTAGCTGTTTAACAAGCTATCATGTCTCACCTGAGTTATTCAGCTGTGTACAAAAGACAATTAGAAATTAGTCTGGCGTCATTAGCAGACACTTTTATTAGAATGAAAAGAAGACACCTCCTTCTACCCAATCCAGTATCTGACTAATTTACTCATATTTACCTGGCACACTTATATCTACATGTGGTTTATATTTTATATTGTATTTCATATTTTATTTCAATAGTACATGCTTGTATCTCAGGCAGAGTTGCCTATTCTTCTTATAAATTAATAAATATTACGTGTTTCCAAGTCAAACCTGTTAATCATGACCACAGGTCAGATACTAAATTCGATTAATCTGGTCATTCTTAGGTCTGAATAGTGTTGGTTTCCAAGACTTGTGCAGTTCCATATCTTTTACTACTTTAATAGTTTGAGCTTTGAGTTTTACATTGCAAACCTTCATATAAGGAAAAATGCATTGTCTAAAATGCTCCTAAACCATTTATCCCCACCCATCCATGGAGCCACCCCTTCCCCAAAGTTCAAAATCCGCCACTGCTCTATGAAGGAGAGTCAGAATTTCTGCTAGAAGTTCATATTTTTGATTTCTTTAGAATCAGCAGGGATTCTGCATTGTGATCATGTCTCACATTCTATCGTTTATGCTAGAAACTGCATAATATTATCCTGTATTATGTATTATATCCATAATAACAGTGTGTAAACCAACAAATCCAGAAAGGATTAACTTTTAAATATTGTTTACGTTTCCCATGTAAACACATGTTTTGATGCTGAGATTATGATGTAGTTAAATGTAAATCCTCTGGCTTAGTTATTGTATCTGCTTATCAGCATAGGGGGCTATATTATGTTATTGAAACACACAATTGAATTCCTCACAGTATTTGGAACTGAGAAGAACTAAGGAGTAATGGAATGCTTCTGGATCCTGAGTACTATACAGTTATACATACTATACGTTATACGTACTATACAGTTATACGTACTATACAGTTATACGTACTATAGAGTTATACCTACTACACAGTTATACGTACTATACAGTTATACGTACTATACAGTTATACGTACTATACAATTATACGTACTATACAGTTATACGTACTATACAGTTATATGTACTGTACAGTTATACGTACTATACAGTTATACGTACTATACAGTTATACATACTATACATTATACGTACTATACAGTTATACATACTATACATTATACGTACTATACAGTTATACGTACTATACAGTTATACGTATAGTATAGTTATACGTACTATACATTATACGTACTATACAATTATACGTACTATACGTTATACATACTATACATTATACGTACTATACAGTTATACATACTATACAGTTATACGTACTATACAATTATACGTACTATACAGTTATACGTACTATACAGTTATACATACTATACAGTTATACGTATGGTATAGTATAGTAGATTGCAATCTACTATAATTGCAGAGTGTGTTTAAAGTTTTCAATTATTTACTATTTAAATAGTTGGTAGGAACGTATTGAAAATTTGCTGACAGTACTTCATTCACCTCTATCAATTTCTAAACTAAAGTGTATCATATGCATTACTGTAGCAGCCCGTACACATGCTCAAGAAGTTCTCTTGGTCCTGAGGCTTCTGTTTTAAACCACAAATGTATGATTCATAACAATGACTCCCGCTACTTGGCAAAGACTGTGCTCCACAAGAGCTGATACAGCAATATGTATACACTGTATGCCAAATAAATTGAATTCAGTCTCTATAAAAATATATGTGTTGAAGAATGTTGGTGTGGGATAATATTTTAATGATGAATAGTAGTACAAGACGCATTTTTTATATATAGAGATTTATTTCCTAATATTTCGTCACTTGTCCAAGTAACATCATCAGAGGATAAATGAAGTTCTGAAAATTAGGGGCTACTTTATATAATGGAAGTACATCAAAGAAAAAAGCTAAGGATGTGGATTAGGTTAAGAGTAAAGCTACAAAGTTATTTACACAATAGAGCTATAGGATGAAAGGATAATATTATACTTCGAAGGCTAAATATTCAAACTATTGCTAATAGATATGCAGTTAATTATAGGTATAATAATTTTACGTGAATATTTCGTTAGTGTTGATTAAGTTAGTTGCAAAATGGTCTTAAAGGGTATGATTGTCCTTGTACGTTTAATTTTGGTTTGTGTTGTCTGATGTGTAACGGTTAATGCCTCAAGTATTTTTCTCCTAATATTGATCTTGGATCTGTTTTTTCTTAGTATAGTTATATTTTCTTCTGTGAAGATGCCATGCCCTTCTTTAACGCTGTGTTGTGCTACTGTGGATTGTCCTGTTTTGATATCTCTGTGTTCTTTAATCCTTTCTTCTAGTAGGAATAGGAAAAGGAAATGTAGAGACATACTCAACAACAAAATAAACACACGAATAGTATACACAGGCAATAGACTAAGTGAATTTTTTAACATAAAAGATAAAATAAGTAAACACCATGAGAATGATATCATTTACACAATTACTTGCTCAGATGTTTATTGTAGAAAAGAATATGTTGGCGAAACAGCTAGAAGACTAGAAGAAAGGATCAAAGAACACAGAGATATAAAAACGGGACAATCCACAGTAGCACAACACAGCGTTAAAGAAGGGCATGGTATCTTCACAGAAGAAAATATAACTATACTAAGAAAAAACAGATCCAAGATCAATATTAGGAGAAAAATACTTGAGGCCTTAACCGTTACACATCAGACAACACAAACCAAAATTAAACGTACAAGGACAATCATACCCCTTAAGACTACATATTTTGCAACTAACTTAATCAACACTAACCAAATATTCATGTAAAATTATTATACCTATAATCAACTTTATATCTATTAGCAATAGTTTGAATATTTAGCCTTTGAGTATAATATTATCCTTTCATCTTATAGCTCTATTGTGTAAATAACTTTGTAGCTTTACTCTGAACCTAATCCACTTCGCTAGCTTTTTTCTCGATTTACTTCCATTATATAAAGCAGCCCCTAATTTTCAGAACCTCATTTATCCTCTGATGATGTTACTTGGACAAGTGACGAAATATTAGGTAATATAAATTTCTATATATAAAAAATGCATCTTAATTGTACTACTATTCATCATTAAAATATATGTGTGATAGAAATGTGGGCCTATGCATGGGTTATTTAGTATAAAAAGGCCTTCCTTATGTATCAGGAAATACCCATTTTGCTTGAGCTGTATCTTTAGTAGCCAAGTCTAAATATAAACAGAGGTCTACATAGCATTTTGCAGGTGCAGGGAAAATAAGCACCAGTAGGCAAAGGGGAGTTACTGATTTGTTATTCCAGATTTGTGATAACACCAATGGCTAGCTAGAACCTAGAAGCATTGTTCAGTTTTGTGCTAGTTATTCTGGGCTATTACTTTACATAATAGCCTAATGCAATGCAATGTTATTATTATTACGTAATACATAATATTATGCCAACAGCTCTCCTTCAGTTCACAAATTTTGAATTGATTTGTTCTCAATTTGAAGCAAGAAAATAACAAGAGCTTTCAAAAGATATGGCCAAGGATATACATGTATGGTCATTGACCATACCTGGGTTTTACAGCATAAAAGCTTCAAATTATGGTCAAAAAATGGCCCAGAGCTACAATGCGTATTAAAAAAGACTAAGTGTTAATAATTATGTATTTCAATTTCAGTTAAATTCAGTAGATTTTAAACTTAGCACCTGCACTTGTTATAATAGCACCTGCATGTACTGTTGTACATGGTTACTGTATGTGCCATGCATGCAGGTTTCTACACGTCATGTTTAGTCCTTAGACTAATTGGTTCATGTATGAGAATACCACATGTCACTCTGACATATGATTCTACATACTTGTATATAATAAAACTAGATAAAAAGGAGAGATCAAATGTAGAAAATAGAGAATTGAGTCTAAACAAGAGAATAAACCCTCCCGTCAGCAGATCTAACTTAATTTTATATCAAGTGGCCAATAGCACGGTCTGTTTTTTAAAACAATGTCATTATTATGAAAGATTTAAGATGTGAGCTGTTACACAAAATAAATAATATATACATGTGTATCTGTTTGTTACAAATTAAACATGAGTCAGTTGATGTACATGTATGTTAATTACATACATTTTCATTACATGTAGTGTAAACTATATTGTTGTGGTTGACACAGCAATCTTTATAATTTATGTTTTCTGGCTAGCAATTTTTCAAATAAAACAGTGTAAGTGCAAATTAGAATTACTTCACGCCTGTGTTCACGTAATCGCCGTGCCAAGCATCAGTGTGCTTATAGGCACGTAAGACCAAGATCATTCTTATGCTGTGTAACTGTAGGAAGCATGATAGTTGAAACTAGTGACACAGCATAAATAGTAGTAGTTCCTTCGTTCTATATTTGAACCAAATGTCCTTGATAATGCCGCTTGGAGTTTTTGCCCTCTAGCCTATTAAGCACATGGAGATAAGAAATATAATATGTTAAGAGTTGTCTTTCCCCTGAATGAATAACATCAGCGAACTGAGGCAAATAAAACTGGCCAAATGCGTCTTCTGGGTAATTAGGAGTTATGTATCCATGTTCGTAACGGCTCTATGGATTTGGTTAGGGTAACTTCTCTATAAGCTAAAAGGTGAAGAATACTTTGAATTTGACTACCAAACCCAAGTTCTGGTCAGGTCAAGATCAAGATTAGATCAATGATGTTATACTATTATGGAACATAGTATATTACAATGTATTACAATGTATATTTACACTAATGGAAGGAGTGGTAGGTTAAGTATCAAAGTAAGTAATAGTTATATATATTATCTCTATAAATAGCACTAAAACATACAGAACACAAATAAAACAGTGATTGATAACTTTCTTCAATGCATTATAACAGTTCAATGAAATGTAAATCTTTTCACTTTTCCAAAATATAAATTCATTTAAATACATGTTTACTGTTTACCACCTGACAAATATCGTTGCAGTGTAATACTCTATTCCCTCAGCTGATCTCAGGTCACGTTTCAGCTCTCGCATAAAAAAAGTAAACAGATACTAGTTTCTCTCAAAAATTAGCCTACTCTGTAATAAAAAAGTGCTCTTAAAACAAGATAATCAAATTTAAAACTATTAAAAAATCAATAATTGAAGAATTGATATAAATTTATGGAAGAGCAGTGTGGTTCAAATAACTGCTGCAGTAAGCTACGTTGGAACTCAGACTACCTACTTGTAGCTGCTACGCTAACTACGATGACCTTGATCTCTCTGTATAGTCAGCTCCAATCTTTGTCTCTATGTCATCTGACATGGCCTCATTACTCACTGATTCAGTGTCAGCGTCTAGCATTATTTCAAGCCTGCCACTATAATGTATACATGTCTCTCTCCCTTTTATCATTAGTATTACTAATATTAGAATAATACAAGCACCTGCATATGATGTCATAGTCCATGCCCATCCAACAAATTGTGCTAGTGCCCCGGAGTATACCATCCCAAGTCCTGATCTACAAAACGGTTGCACTTCTGAATAAATTAGCTGAAGTTCTATTGATTGCAGTTTTTTGTCATAACAAGTTTATTTTAGCCTTAGTTTTATGTAGTTCAAATAAATACATGTACTACATTTTATTGCACTGTTAATTATAAAATAATTAATCATGAAATATTATTTTGTCATGTCATTAACATGCACAAAAAATATGTGCATGTTAATGACATGGCAAAATTATAATCCACTTTTTTCATGAAATCTTTGATGAAACATGTACATGTAGTTATATTTGAAATACAGTACAGTACAGTAATATAGTACAATAGTTTCTTAGGGGGTTTTACCATTTTTTTAAACAATGATGTAGGTTTTAAGCAAGGAATATATTTTTTGAGCAGTCAGCGACTTGTTTCAAACCCATGAAAATACCAGTCCCTGACCTAATCGCCTAGTACAGTGAGCAGAACCTGCTACTACTACACCAGCTCAGCAACCTTGAAAAGGAAGCTTCACCAGTGAGCAGTCAATATGCTCTGAGCGAACTGCACACAAGGCACTCCTCTTGAGTTATTATGGCCACCTTGCGCTTTATAGGATGCTAGGGGGTTTGCTTAAAAATACATCATTATATAAAAAATGGTCAACCCCCTAACATCCTATAGACCTATAAAGTGCAAGCTGGCCATAATAACTTAAGAGGGGTGCCTCGTATGCAGTTCGCTCAGACCATGTTGACTGCTCACGGTGAAGCTTCCTTTTATACATGTAAGGTTTCTGAGCTGGTGTAGTGGTAGCATGTTCTGTTCACTGTGCTAGACGATTAGGTGCCGTAAAGGCCCCGGGTTCAAACCTCATTCAAGGACTGGCATTTTCATGGATTTGGAACAAGTCTCCGACTGCTCAGAAAAATAAATTCCTTGCTTAAATATACATCAGTACAACTAGTTTCAGGTACAATAATCATGTACGCTATACTTTTATTGTAGATGTCACTAGTGATTGAGTCAATGTGGAAACTGTCAGAGTACCAGTTTTTACAGCAGCGTACAGCAAAACAAAGCAGGCCTGGCCTGTCCTGTCCCCCACACTGCCTTGTACATAAAAGTGACCAAGTATTATTATAATCCAACAAGCACATTACAAAGTTGTCTTCTCTTCGCCAAGCTTTGAGCCATCACAACACAAAGACAGGAATCACTTGTCATATTATTTTTCTGTTATGACATTGATACGACCTTCGCTTACCCAAATGAGTAGAATGTGTTCCAACAGGCAGAGATGAAACTCCTAACCGATGTCTTGCTCACATTATCAGGTAGATTCAATTGTCTGCAAAACACAAAACAGATCAGATCATAGCTTACAGGACACACTCAGTGCTACTTGAGGTCAAACGGTTTCATCCTGCGTAATCTAAGCTATACCAGTAACCTGTAAACTACAAAAATAGTATCTTCATCTTCATCTCACATCTGCTATTGAAAGGTGATATTTCTACATGTAAGAAGTTGTTATGTGTAAACCAGCTGGTCATTGGTTGCCCTGAAGCAATATTTTACTTCAATGACGCCATAATCAACTCATGTTTCATCGATGTCATAATCAACTCATGTTTCATCGATGTCATAATCATGCAACTCGTATTTCAATGATGTCACAATCAACTTGTATTCCAGTGATTTCATAATCACAACCAATGTTGAGCCGCACACTAATACTTTGAGTCCTTTATATTTTTATATCAATGGTCATATTAACCTACTTGAATAGGATATAATATGATTGCAATGTCTTACCCCAAGTTAAAGGCCAAGTCCTGACCCGGCACATATAATAAGCAGTTAGTCAGTCCGAGCACAGATAAGCACACTAGCATCATCCATAGCCTGCAATATAGTAACTGGTGTTCATGGGCACTATAATAGTACTGTAAGTACCCCAGTGGTCTATGCATGAGTTACAAAGGCTAGTTATTCATAAGTCAATCCTGAAGCAAATAAAATCGAGCCCATCATGAATAACATACATGTACATGTACATGTACATGGCAAAAAAAGTCTAAAGCTATGCCAAATGACTAAATTTTCCTTAGACTCAGACTACAATGGATTTATACACTGTACAGGTATATTATAATACATGTACCTCCATGCAGTATTGGACCAACTTTTTTTATAGGCTAATGCCTCACCCAAACTAAAATATTATGATACAATTTATTCAAATGACCCTTAGGTCATGTGCACGACTTCAAAGGATGACGGCACAAAGTTCCTGGATCAAATTATTTGTTTTGCCATATACATGTAGGCCTATATAACATCAAAGTTTACATTCATGCAAGTGTGACTTTGTCGATAGAACACATTTTCTCTGCAATATTAGTGCAGTTAGCACTAGCTGGCCATATCTTGGGCCACACGTATGTCCACAACATATCACAATCACATGACCTAGTCAGGTGCACTGTTATAATACTTACTCTAACTTGTCTATTCCAAACAGAGGGCAAGGTCCAGAGAGTAGGAATGGTGCTAAAGAGATACTTAGCCCTAGGACCATCACCAGAAGACTGTCTATGCAATACTGTAATAATAGAGAAGTAAAGGAAAATAAAGGGTAGATATGCTTTCAATGGTCACATTCTACATTAAGTTTGTCTTAAAATCTATCCGACTTAATTATACAATAAAATGATACAACAATGCTGTCAGGAAAAAGTGAATATATATAAATTGCATTTTATTATATAGATCAACTATATTGCCTACCGAAAATAAGTATATACTTGTACATGTAAGCTACTTGATAACATTTTTTGTGAGTGAACATTTTGAGATTAAATGGTACTTCCATGGTATTAGTTTGAATCTCTCATTTTCCTCCAGTTTGAGAATTGTAACAAGCCTTCAGCAGTATATTTGGCGAAATGCACCAATGTCCTACAGAGTTGGTTTGTACAGCATTTTTGGTAAATATATCATAACATACCATATCATAGCATATCGTAGGTTTGGTCCATGTAAAAGACATTATGTTTTAAAACTTCAGTCATCCTCAAAGCAACTAATAAAGCTATTAGTACCACACACGTTTGTTGTCTTTTTTGGCCTTTTTACATATTAAAGTTATAGCAGCATAAAAATTAACTGCTTTGACCTCTCAAGAGCATATGCAAGCACATGCACTGTTACAATCACTGTAAGTGAAGGAATGCCAGTACTGGTTAACAAAGAAGCTTTCTTTGAGATATTTGAAAGTGTATTCATTTTTACATAACAACATGTTGGTAGAAATTGTGTACTGGGTATTTGTCCAAACAATATGCTCTTCCTTTCAACCAATAGCAGATCCGAAAAAATTATAGTGCCATAGACAGACACCATGGCATCTGATGCAAGTAATTATTTTGTGTAATTCTACATATTTTATTATCAAGTAGGAAGTTTTCAAGCTGTCTCATGAGAACAAAGAGGCAGGAATCAACGTGAAACAGGAAGTATGTGTCTCAGTTACATCTTGGAGCACCAGATTAACGACTCATCTATGTACTTACCGATTTTCCAACAAGTTTTCCGGCTATTGGAGTTGCGATGACAAAAACTCCAGACAAGAGAAGGAAAACTAAAGCCGTCTTTTCTTCTGTGAGTCCATACTATTGAAACAAATAGCTTCATGAATGTATTATAAATATAATGTTTGATGTACATGTACATGTACATGTACATGGCTATTTAACATACATACATGTACAACCCATCATAAAGAATAATGTCGATCAAAAGTTCTAATATCCTTCTAGCAGTGATGGTCACAGTGCAGTGTGATGTTAAAATTAGAATGAAGTCGGGTACCTCCTCTCCCCCCCCCCCCCCCCGCCATCAAAGTTTCTACATTCCTTCATTAACCATGCTGTGGAAATGTTTTAGATGAATCACTGAAGGTGTGAACGAGGCTTTACTTACACTGTTTCGCAATTCTGGTTCTAAAATAGGGTCAATGGCTGTCCAACATGCAGCTGAGAATAGCCCGACAGTTAGACCAATCAGTGTTCTCGGATTCGATATGATCTTCCTGTACGGAACTGGTTCTGTCTGGCTAGTAGAGCTATCTTTTTCTGTGAAATGATAAATCAATCAAGGCATTTTCTAAATAAGAATGTATGGACTATTTACATTGAAAGATTATGGTAAGTGGTCTGTGCTCATTCAGTTTTACAGTAGAAGGACAATAAAAATAATAGTGGGTATTACTGCAATACAAAATAATTTCCCACAAGTAGTGTAATGCAAATAGTGCAATAAAATTAATGTAATACAGAATGATAATGTTATACATAATATAATGCAGTACAAAATAATTTAACACAAATAATTTAATACAAATAATTTAATACAAATATACATTTAGATAATGTAACAACAGTAAGAGTTACTGATTAATGTACCTTTCTGAGGCAACCAGACAAGAATGGCCACAGCAACCAGAAACATCAGACCTCCAGTTGCTACAAACACCAACCAGAAACCTCCAGCCTAGACAAATAAAAAGGAATGTTTCATAAGCAAGTGGACAAAGAACTGTTTTATAGTTGCGTCGTTATCCTAGTCGCTTGTTGAATTTTAAATAATAGAGAAATTGCAAAAGGAAGCATTCTAATTTCTGCAACCTTTAAATCAATGGCTTACCGAATAAATTTAGGCCAAACTTACAATGTACAATTGTACATGGCCATAATACAAGCTTAAAAATGAAGACTTTGGTTAGAGCAGAATTGTTAGTTGTGAATTGTATTACATGTACATTTACCAGTACAGTGTAGAGATATAATAATATTATCTGAAGATGATGTTACCTTGAATAGACCACTGCCGATGGCTGGACCACTGATCATTCCCACTCCACCAACAGCCCCCACTATGCTCTGTGTATACAAATAAAGTATATATTATATAATAGTTATAATTATAATATACAAGCACTTACATACGATATGTTGTGGGTAACAATATACAAGTACATGTAGGCCTGCATGTACAAGCAGTAAAACAATATGTACAAGTAGATTAGATTGCCATACATTTCAATTTAAGCTGGTTCAATTAGGTGTGGTACTTGAAAAGAAGCTCTCTTAGCACAATAAACTAAACGATTTCTGTTCATGATTTGTAAAGAAAATACATGTACATATTCTTAACGTTGGTGGTACTTGTCCTAGTTTAGATGGAATTTTCAACATCTATTTTTCCTAATGTTCTGCGTCACCCTAAAATACTTGAGTGTAGGCATGCAGACGCATGCTGCTAGAGACTAGGCAAATAATATAGAATCTGTATCCATGCATGGGGCCCAGGCTAATCCTAACTATACAAGTTTGAAAGTAGATGTCTTTACTAGTTATAATTTACCAGCAACCAAATGCTTTCCTCTGGAACTAGATCTGTGGCTATAGTCATGGCAGAAGTGAACACTGCAGACGTGCCAAATCCGAGAAGTATTCTAATACCAAACCCAGCCACAGCAAATAAGGTGCTAGAGCTGTGAGGTATGAATTGTATGGAGGCAAATGCTGTTGTCATTAATGACGTTATTAGCGTTCCAGCCTTTAGCACATTCCTTATACCTATTTTAGCCGCCTGCAAAGCAACAAATGTTTAAAACACTTTTAGTAAACATTCTAGCCCAAGTGTAAGAACAAAACAACCAGCAAGTACAGTTGAGGCATTAAAATTTACTAAATACATAACAAGGAACTTCGCATGTGTTATTATGTAGCGAATACTTTGCGAGTCTTCACTAAAGGAAAGTTATCTTCTCTTTCTTTTGTAAATTGTCCGCTCTTACCGAAAGCCCCAACCTCAACATAGAGACGTTTCTTAGCACACATTTGGTAGCTGTTAATACCTGACAGCTAGTTCACTTAACTAATCTGTATTTACTGGCTGGCTTAGAGTAGTAGACCTGATGCCCAGGCAAGGGAAGAGACCTACTGGTAAGTATATGCAATATACGTGGTGCCCAATCGGCTCAGTGGCTATGTAAGCATACATACAGATATATGGCCTATATGCTTCAATAAATATATAAAACGATAATGTTATAAAGTGGTTATTTGTTTTCGAAGCAAAGTGATCTAATACATGGAATGCCCTCCAGACTTTCTTTATCCAAGGTAGGGTAAGGCCTTCCCTTCAAGAACTACACAGTTATATAATCTGCACTGTACATCTAGAGTAATGATCTTAGTGTTTATATGGTGCAACTATTACTCCATGTATTATCTAAATTGACCTAGATCATATCTATTGTTTACTAGCTCTATGTGTGGAATATAATAAATAGAAAAATGATTTGTGTGCATTTGGTAGAACATTTAAAATCATCTTATGATAGTTGACATCAGCTGAAATAATTCAGATATGCGTAGTGTCTGTAGAAATGATTCATTAGCCAGGATTTATAATGTTGTAATGTTGTTATATATTACGTAATTCATATTATTTAAACTGTAAATCGGATTAATAACCTATAATTGTACTAGAAACTGTAGGCATTGTAGACCTTCTAGCATCAAAAGGGATACTTATACTATTTTTCATTCAGCTAGGGGCCGCCTTATTGTTGCACAGATTTATCTGATAGCCTTTGAGTATAACATGCTGTTCATGCAGTTCTCAGACTTCTAATTATACCTACAAGAAATAGCCTTGGCTAAACTACTAACTCACCAGTTTGCTCCACATAAAGTTGATGAAACACTGCTCAAATGGCACCAGCCCCAACATTATGCCTGTCACCAGACTATCTTGTCCATGGAGCTCACTCTATGAATAAACAATCAGAGCTTTATTAGGCAGGAAGAAATATTGCAGTGGCCAGACTAACACTATAGACATAGCCATCTCGCACTGCATTGCCTTGTACACCATTGTCATGAACATTACACATATTTTTTATGTGTAATGACTAACCTGTGCATAACCATATCTTATACTTACCTGTTATGTGCATTACTGAGCATAAATACCCTTTTTATACTGTATGTAACTGGGCGGGTGTCTCAGAATTTGACGTAATTAACTTTGCACATGTTTTGTATGTTTTTAAGTATATCTGGTTGTGGCCGACTCATATTAGGTTGGGCCTCGGCCTTCTGGCCGCCATCTTGTTGTGCAATTTCCAGACGACACTACGTCGGCCTTTTACCAGAACCTTTTTCCGGAAGTTAAAAACTATATAAAGCAAATGTTCTATACTGCTATTGTCTCAGTTGATGCTTGGATCTCAATGAAGACACAGGCCTGATACTACTTGTACAGAGTCTTCTCTCATAGCTAAAGTTAGTTCTAGCTGATAAGGTCTTCGACCTTGATGCCCAACAACCTACTAGGACTGAACATACTCTTTCTCAAGTATAGCACATAAGCATTGACTCGGGACCACATGGGTCGTCTTGGTTAACACTATAACTACAAGTACCTGTCGATCTTTCATGTAATGCAGAAAGCCTAGCACCACTCATAGGCTTTTCACTTGTGCTAGTAGGTCGTCCCTCGACCATGCACAATACCACAGGACATTACAATATTATGTGCTGTTAGTTTCCACTAGCTAATCAGTAGCCATACTGTTGTTTGGAAACTGTGATAGCCTGCTGGGCTGCTGCATAGCTACTGTAGAAGTTAGCAGAGTTCAACTTTCACCTTAGATTTCATCATCATTGGCTGTACATGTAGTAATCGGAGGCCGAACATGTGTAGTGTAGGCTGCAGCACCTAATATATTCGGGCAAATACAGCTTTCTCAGTAGCCTACTGCTGTGTGGGAATCATAACCATTAGTAGCTAGTAGAAGACCAACCTTGTTGCTATTTTGAATTTTCAGGCGTCTCCAAGAACTAGTTTGGAGCTATCCTCATTTATTTTGCTAGTGAAAAATGGACAATAAGAGCATGTCACTGTTTACTGGTCACACGACAGGACTCAAAATGCTTGTGGAAGTAGACCAGGAATTTTTGAGTGGGGTTGTGCCAAACTTATTAAAATTCCTACATAACATTGTTGTCACGTTGTTGACAAGTATGGTACCAGAAGATATACTCGACATTGTATCACAGTCATACTCTGCCACAGATCGGGAAAATGGCAAAAAATCACAATTCTGTTCTTTAGCATCAAGTGTTGGCTTCTCGTGACCGGCTATTTCAAACCAAGGACAATGCTGTCTTATTCAGGTAGATAAGGTTCGTGTAGTACAATATTTCACAGACGCTATTTTACATTTGTCTGACAAAGCGCTGTTAGAATAGAAATAATGATACTGTTTAATAAGTGGTGAGTACCTATGCAAAACAAACATTACTTCATGATGAATTTGTGTTCCTCCCAAAAGAATTTAAGCATATATACAGACGCCCTTCAAAGCTCATTTTGAAACAGAGGGTTGAAAGCTAGCGAATTATCAAAATATTATTTAAAGCTAGATATGGTCACTCTGCCTAACAGTCTTTCTGGGTTCTTAGGCAGTTTTCTTTTCAAGTCTGTGCAGATGAATGTGCTCCAAACACACACTCAAATGATGTTATAAAACAGTGTGGGTACCGCTTTGTGGCATTTGATTTTTACCAGACAAAACATGCGCAGGTGATTATTGATGTTAGCACCCTTTATTCTCACTAACCAGTAAATAAGTTGTCCACATTTTATTAGGTGCACAGAAACTCAGTTGTAGACATTGATAACTTTCGCATATAGGATGATTAAATCACAGTAGTTATTAAAAAATTCAGGTATTTTTCAAGTATTATTAGGCAGAAGTTAAGAATTGGTGAAGATAGTGTTACTTACCTCTCGAGGCAGGAAAGGGGACGGTATACTAATGGCAACACATGTGAAGAAATAGCTAGCCAGGCAAAAGAATAACGTCAGTTTGTTTTCAAGCGAAATGTTCCCCATACTGGCAGTATTTGATTGAATATCACATGTGTTGTAACACAGCTTGTCATATGCTTATATACTTGGTGTTATAATATGGCTTAGCCAATGGATTGATTGTTTTTGTACATTAAATGACCTATAGGCTCACGTATGGCTCAACTATACACCCACATGAAATACCATAATTATGATGTTACAATAGCTCTGAATGGGACTTGCTAACCTAAGGCTAAGTATGCAGCCAATTGGATCAAGTCTAATGACTTGATGGAAAAGAGTCAAACAGCAGAAGTTCAGAACAGCTGTAGCCTATATGTACCTCTAATAACAGAATCAAGGGCATACAGTGTGAGTGACAGCAATAGAGCAATGCTAGTACCTTGTAATATACATTATAGTTTACAGATACAAATGTACAGCGTGAAACCCACATTTTGTTGTGTAGCATGTGTCTAATTCTAAAGCATGAATATATAAAACAAAGATTCTTAACAACAATAATGATTGCTATTATCCTGTTTCAAATGTAACTAGTTCAGGCATAGCTGTTTACATGCATATTACTCTTGCAGCATGTACATGATAATGATCAAGCCGACATAATCTAAACATGAATTTGTTCTCTTTTCAACTTCTTATATCTAGTAATTGCATAAAACTGCTCACAAAGGGTTGACTAACATGTATTTGATGCGAATTACTTTTGAGCTCTGTGCATGTAGCCTAAACAGGAATAAAAAGAGTGTCAGATATGTACGACTTACATAGTATAGACTGTGTTGTATATGTATACACTGTATGTATCACCTACATAGTATAGGCTATATTTTGTGTGTGTATCACCTACATAGTGTAGGCTATGTTGCATAATCTCACATAAGCCTTACTTTAGTTTATAAAGTGCAGTTAAAGCACTCCACGTGAACATACATGTAATTTAATATTTGATAAACAAGTTTTTTAGCAAACAGAGTGTATTATTTGCAAACTGCATGTAAAAAGCTCTGGTAGGGTATAAGTATATGCAGTATACTAACCCAGATTGAGGAAAAACACCAGAAGCAAGAAATAAAATGGAAAAGTTTCAAGATGTATTACCACTATTTTAGAAGATGATGACATGTTCGGTATAAAATAATTGTTGAGTAAATCAGTTTGCATAATACAAAATTTATTAATGTTTACCATGTCATTGCGTCACTATGCTAATAAATCAGCCTCAAGAAGTCAAACCACAAGCTGCAATATAAATGAATGACATGTATATGGTATATGTACATGCACATTAGTGCCACTATCTATCAAATATTATGGCATGTGGTTCCTCAGACATGATGGGATGTGATGTAATACGAATATAAGAGCATCACAGTAGCTAGTAATGGACCTTAAAAGGTTTCAACATTCTATTAATAGTCATTTTCAGTTCAGAAATCACAGAAAAAAATTAAATATTGTAAATCAATTTTCATATATTTATTAAGCTTTTTAATATTTATTAAAACGTACTTAACTTGCATATTATTGTTTCACAATATTATAATTTACATGACTGTAGGTATTAAATAGGAATTAGGAGTTATGGTTACAATACTACTACTCCTACATGATTTAGGAAGGAGATTGATCTAATAAGTCAGCAATAATCAGTCCCTAGTGTTAGTTACCATTCCTATTCCCTGTTCAATTAAATCTTCTATAAATTTGTAAGATGAAAACTTTTCCACTACATCTATATACACCAACACTGCTTAAAGCAATTAGCTAAATAATGCATTATGCAAAGAACGGATTGTCAGCGTATTTAAGGGCATCTTGGGGCGCTCTGGCAGCAGAATTAACTTGAGGAATCACCTAAAACACCTGTGCCACTGTGCTAAATTAGATGACGTGTGGGTACTTCATAAAATATGTATTATATTACCCAACTTTAATAAGTTTATCTAATTTATTTCAAGCCTTTCCATTGTGTATGTTAACTACTGTAAAATATTTTGATTCAATTTAAAGCATAGAGATTATATTATATGATTTGATAGCATTTGAACTCTGGTTCAATATATCTCCTTTCTTTCTGCATATAGCATAGTTAAACATTAATATTATTCACCCATACTTAGACTAAATACAAGCTACACACTTTATTATATATTATTGACATGTTCACTGAGTTTCCAAATACTAGAGATCTTTAATACAGCCTTTAGCAATAATTTTTTTATAATACATGTATGTATACATTTATCATCAATACACATTAGCTTGATATAAGCAAGGAGTACTCCTTGATATAAGTTTGTCTTTGGTATATTGATGCCTTTATGGATTTACATGTAAAACTAATATAGAGCACATGTAGACTTTTAAAGTGCATGTAAATTATATTATAATGTACTAGTCATAGTTTTACTAACAACTTCATATAATATCCAAAACATGAGAACATAGAATCAAATTACCCAAATTCACCCGTGTGCATTGATCAGAAAAATACTACATGTACATGATATTTTGTTTTATCATGATTGTAAACTTCTCTTCGTCAATGAAATATGTGGTTGTCCACTCTCTTCAACAAAAAATGATAGAGAGGACAACTTTGATAATAAAAGCAACTATCGCGTCCCCCACCATGCTGGACCAATTCCTAAGGAGAGATAGGGAACGCAGGGCCAAGAGTGGTACGTCGTACAGTAGGTGCTCAATGAAGTAAATAGCACTCGTAGCCAAATTGACCCTTTTCATGATATCCTTGTGTATTCAAGATCAAACTGAAATCGCTAGTAGTTTAATTATGTTCATTTTATTGAAATGAAAATGTAATCATTTTATACAAAAAACTGAAATTCAGTTAAAATAAAAGAGATGTACCTTACAGTATCTGTGATTTATCCTATAAAGTATAGATGAGAATATGTACAATGAATATGAAATATAAATGGTATTCATGAGTCAGGGTGTCTGTGGTTACTTCTGGAAGGCTTCTGCTGGTATCTTCCCTTCAGCCTACAAGTAGACATGCAGTACCTATTATCTTGGATCATCCCAAACTGACAGTACATTATATGCAGACTAGGTAACACATTATTATAACAATTGTATTACAGAGTAGCTGCATGTTAACCATAAAAACTCAGACAGTAGAGGGTTGACCTGAAGATTGCCCATTTCAGCAGCAGATACCTGACATCCAAGCTCTGGTTCTACCATTGAGTATTATTAGTGTCTTGTGACCTAAATTTCAGGCACAGGCCAACTTGCTAAAATATTTTCTGACACGCATCCGCCACAGAGTCGCAAAAACACTGGCCTGGTCCAAAAGTAAAATCCTATTTTTATGTGAAAAACCCAGCTGTGCTGGTGAGCCAGGGATGGCTTTCTCCGGTCATGCAAAATCCCAGGCCAATGGCCGTTTGGACCTAGACCGACATCTTTGGATTTTTATTTGGGATCCAGGCCAGTCCAAGAAGTAGCAAAGACACTATTATGCCTAATATTATTTCGCCATAAACAAGCGTGAATCGGCTGACCAAATATAAATACATACCTTAAGGTTTGTAAACACTGCTCCAGCCTCTTCATAGTTCCAGTTCTGAGCTATTAGACATCTAAAACCAAGTAGCCAAATATTACATACAATATTGTACATTCAAGTACATTGACATTGATGAGTATACAGCCATCTCATTTGATGATGCCTTGTAACTTTGTCATGGTGGAAGAGAACACAAGTTTAACAACTTTTACTTGCAAACATGATACACGTATAACATTAGAGATAGCTAGCATAGATATAATGACCTCATTAATATGTCTATTATGCCAAATACAATAGTGGAAACCAGCAAAGCGCTGCAGTGGGAGGGTTTCATGGTGTATAATGCTGACAGTCAACCTACATAAAGTTGTATTTGAAAACATGGTGTTTGACTCAAGTGAAACATTACAATGCTGTATTGTGCTATGTGTTAGTTAGCTCAGCCTAGTCAAACTACAGATAATATCTGTAGTTTGACTAGTATAAAATACAGTATACACACGGAGTGTAGTACTTACTCTCTACTCCAATGGGCATTCATCCCAGAGTCTGCCATAAACCTATTCACCATGGCTAGCTGTGTCTGCTCATCCACAGCAGCGGCGGACACTGATGGCTGACTCGTGGAGGCTGCTGACACCTGTCCACTACCTGCTGCCGCTACTTTGCCTTTTCTTTTGGAAGCAGCAATCATCTGACCTTTCCTATCGGCAGAGGCATTGGTGAAAGAGAGCTGCTCGCTGATGATAACATAGCCTACAACATCATTAGACAGCAGGGTGAAGGTACTCTGTACATACATGTAGTAGACAGCAGGGTGCAGGTTCTCTGTACATAGTAAACAGCGAGGGACCACCACGGCTCCTAGAGCTGGATATTATTATAGTTTGATATGGCACGGAGGGAAACCTTTTTCGGGAAGAACACCTTCAGGTAGTTGGCGTGACTCGAAACCATGTACTAGCGCTAGACCACATGACCACCAACACCTTAGCTAAACTGTGTTTGTTAGCAGGTGCTACTCTATGTATAGTCTCAACCAGGTGTGGAACCAGGCCCACTGCTGCCCACAAATAAATATTCTTGCTACTACACTTATATAATTTAATATAAGATAGGGTTCAAATTATGCGTATGACATCATGCTTACCTCCACCTTGTGGTACAGTTGTAAAGTTCCTGGAGAAGAGTCTGGTGACCTTGTGTGCTTTGGTAGCATTGGGTTCTTCGTAGATTCCAGTGAGAGTAAAACTTAGCATCTGAGGCTATTAATTAGAGTGACAAGACTATGTTAGCATATCAAGTTCCCGACAATACATAGCAAGCTGTAGAGCCTAGTTCAAGCATGAAGAAACGCTAAAGAACCAAATCAAATGGTTCAGTAAAAATATGACAATCAAAAGTGGTAATGGCGTGGTTGATACTGCATACCAATAACCTCAAACACAGCCACAAGCAATATATACTCATGACATTGATGACTTTGTAAATACTAGGACGCTTTAGACGCCCATTAGATAACAGTGAAGCTAGACCATGAGGGGATAACTCACACTCTGGTGAACCAAATCTACGTTAAGTGTTTCCAGGAAATGACTCGTCTCTGGGAATTCTTGTGTGAAGAACGCAATGACTGCATCCTTCCCATAGTGCACTCTCTTACCGTTGCGCTCGTTGCTATGTATCCTGAGAAGGTTTCTACTGTTACCAATGTCAAACCTGTGCTGCCTGCAACAGAAAGAAACAGCAAGATCCTCAATTATAACCAATAGTGGAATGCAACACAAAGAGGAGGACATATTAAACATGTTTACTAGAGCGAAACAGCTGATGAAGAATTGTTGACGATCACACAGGAAATAAATGAGCACTAGAAGGTTAGGCTGTTTAATACCGGTATTAACTATTCATGCGGATTAATAACTGATTGATCTCTAGTGAACTTACTTTTGGTCATGGTCGGGGTAGAACCAAAAACTTGTGGAGAAGGTAACATTGTCATGATATGCCTGGATCAAAGATGCTCTGTTTCTCGAGTCAAACAGCTGGATGTATCTGAAATGAGAATATTCTTACATATAACTCTCGTTATTAACATGAGTCATGTGTTGGGTTTACATGTATCTCATAGGAACATATTCCGCTAGCCTAAAGCGAAATCTCAGCAGACGGCAGTAAGACCTTATAGCTAGTTCATAACAGCATCTCCAAGATGAATTGGTATTGAGGTAACAATGTGCCATGCGTATACCCATAGACCTACCCAAAGAGGGATACTTACTGCTCCACAAACTGTGTGACCAGGTTCTGGGCTTCGGGATTGGCTCCAAAGAAGTTGAATTTGCTCTCAGGGAGACCCTCATCTTGGATAGTGTCCACCTCGAAAACAATGGGTGCCGGAGCCTCATTTCCATCCTGAAAAGAGAATAACGGTTTCCTTTTCCACATTTGATAGAACTTCTAGATACAGCATGAAGCCATGCCACTATCATAGTTACGATCATATACACAACCTGACAACCTTTAATGGGTGATATTAGGCGAATGGAGGAAGTCGAAACTAAATGATGATACAACAATCGACACGAGACTAACTAATGCTGCCAGTATAATGGTCCATATACACTACAGTCCAGACCAGTCCCATGGGCTCATTTATGACAGTATCATAGCCTGATCCTGTGCGCTGCAGACAAGGTCAATGTTGAATACTACAGACAACTTACCAGTATTATGATATTAGGAAATTTCTTTCGTATGGCTCTACAACATCAGTATCAGTGTTTAAACAAATGTAACTTAAATAAGGAGCAGGAGCAAAGCATATTTGCATGTTATGCAATGGAACAGGCAATTCACTGATTGATTCAGTAACATCAGATCCAATCACACTCATATAGGATGTGTAAGTACTCACCCAGTCAGTTGACTCACATTGTACTCCCTGCTGCCAGAGTAGCACAAGTAGAAGTCTACCACTGTTAGCAAGTAATTGGATAGAAAGAATATAAATCTGGTGATATTAGCTAAAGACAACAGTTAAGCTCCTCCCCTGGGTTAAACCCTGCGTTGTTAACTATAGTTAGTTAAGCGTAAAAACATTCCCATCTGTATTGCGCTACCAAATGGACCAACAGATTAACCAGGGGGCATATCAAGTGATCCCATCTTCAAAACATTCAGACATAAGAAAATGTTGAACTCGATACACTAGGACAGACTGCTTAAGTAAGGCAAAATATAATAGAGAAAGATTGCATACTATGTGAATTATTGCCTATGCAGATCTATCGATAATAATTATATAAAGTCAAAACAAAGAATACATACGTGTACATGACCTCTCCAAATGCATTAAATATTAAAGTTGAAATATAAAACGGTGAAAGTTGACAGCCCATTAGATACAAATCAATGGCTCATCTAAGCTTGCATAAAAATGGATGAGATTGTAACAGAACCAGGATTACGGACCATTCCATCTAATTACAAAAAACTATTTGTCGATTACAAATTAAAATAATTCCGTTGGTGTCAAATAAACTGTAATTATTTGGAAAAAAGAAAAAATTCTGGCATCTATTGGCTGTGAAAACTGTTCAAAATGATGTCATCCAATAAGTTAAACAACCAAGTTAATCAAATTGAAGGATGGCGTGCAAAAAGGAGCAAAATAGTGCAGCTCCCAGTATTTACCGGTCAGACTGTGAGGTTCCATTTACTTGGAGGTAAGATTTAGTCTCTTCGCTTCACAGTTTCTAGCAGGGAGTACTCAGTAACAGTCAGTTTGTGTAGTAGCTGGCCAATGTATAATAATAGTGAGCGAATAGTCTGACTACGCAGCAATCAGTCAGTTTAGAGTTATAGTTGGTCCAGATCAGAAGTCAGTGTAGTCAGTCAGTGTAGTCAGACAGTGTAGTCAGTCAGTGTTGTCAGTCAGTCAGTGTAGTCAGTCAGTGTAGTCAGTCAGTGTAGTCAGACAGTGTAGTCAGACAGTGTAGTCAGTCAGTGTAGTCAGTCAGTCAGTGTAGTCAGTCAGTGTAGTCAGTCAGTGTAGTCAGACAGTGTAGTCAGACAGTGTAGTCAGTCAGTGTAGTCAGTCAGTGTTGAGTCAGTCAGTGTTGAGTCAGTCAGTGTTGAGTCACAGTCAGTGCTGAGTCAGTCAGTGTCGAGTCACAGTCAGTGTTGAGTCACAGCAAGTATAGAGTCAAAGTCAATGTTGAGTCACAGTCAGTACATAATCACAGTATAGAGTCAGTCAGTGCCCAGGTATGTAGGCCATTGTCAAAAATGTGATGAGCAACTAAAGCTAATACCAGACTTGAGATGATCGTAAAAAAGCATACTGAATATCAAATTGATAGTAAAAGTAGGCGTTAGTTTTAACTTAATAGTACCGAATGTTAAAAATCATGGAACTATGATGAGAAAGTAAATGATCTGTGGAACTGTAAGCTGGACGACACTGGAAGGCATACTTTGAATATCAACTGCAACTTGCTTGAGCAAGTTTAATGATTATTTACTACAATGTCATATTGCATTAGCTGCACTGACATTGCAGCATTTAGTGATTCTGGTCAAAGGTGCTATTACAAACCCTCGGGTTTGAAAGCAGCCATGGATATCCATGTTACCAGCAATAAATAGGATTATTTCTAATCACCAATTGCATGGTAGTAGTCCTTTGACTCAGGTCACTTTCCCAGAAAAAATATTTTCACTGTATATCCGTAAATAAAGCAGCCTATCCAATCAGTCGGAGTCTACTAGGTATACAGCTATATTCCCAGATAAATGTGGAAATATTAAGATAGATCATTTTCTTTCCCTGCTAGTGAGTAGTAAACAACGATAGTAAAAATGAATTGACAGTAGTAACAGTTGGAGACGGAATTCACAGTAGAACTGATGAATAAAACTACTTGTCGATTCAATTTTACTATACCCTTGTGGTACTAATCACTATATTAACTAAAATAAATAACATAAAAAACACATCGACAATCTGCATGTAAATATATCAGTAATAATATCAAAAATCAATAATCAGCAATATATACATTGTATTAATAATATAAAAAACACATCAAGCTAGATAATATAGCAATAATCTAAATATTAATTTATCAATAACCTAAAATATACATCAATAATCTAAGCAATAAATTAATACTAATCAATAATCAATACTTCAATAATCAGTAATTATATCAATAACCTAAATAATATACCTAAATTTCGACAAACAAACACGAATGTATACAATAATACAAGATAAATATAGAAAGACATAAGAAGTACAGACTAATAAATTGCTCGAAATAAAATATAACCATGTATAAAAAATATATAGAAAAACCTATTTTTAGGATTAATTAGCTATGCAACTTTTAAATTTTGTTATAAATATCCACAGAACCACAGAATCGGCTTTCTGACTTATAATAATAATTTGTGCACTAATGCATATTGAAAAGCAAAAAGGATAGAAAATAAAATTAACTAAATCCATGTGACAGCTAATCAACGATTATAAACCAGGATATTACATCATAAATAGTATGATCAAACCAATAGAACATATTTTAAAATCTACCATTGTTACTTTGAAAAGTTGCCACTAGTGTGGATATCATAGTCATACTAAAAAATGGAGGCTTTGTGACTTAATGAAGAACCAACATCAGTATTTCTAAAATAAACCTCAAAAAGTGAGCTGAATAACAAACAACTAAATCAGCTGTGTCAGCTAAAAACTCAACACTTGTGTTGGCAAGGGATCCCATTATACTATTATGTATTCCAAAGAGCATAAAAGGTAAAAAAGTATCATCAAAGAAGTTGATGATTAAAAAATAAAAATTGTTAGAAAAGTGTGGCATCTACCACCAAAAACACAGGAAGTGTGTACACAAAATTCAGAATATTGCAATGCAGTGTGTGCAATCCTGATCAATCTTCCTTTCCCGAAAGATCATTAGTGCAAGCATTGAATAATGCTAAATAAAAAGATTCAGCATTAAAATTGCTCTGCATAAAAAAAGGTTAGTAAAATATCCTACCAAGTCTAGCCTGTGATCACCATGTCTAAAGATTCAGTTCTTTAGTAACGGAGTAGCTCATGAGTTTCATTGGTTTTAAAGACTAAAGGTATGCAAAATTTACCAGCTATAGCTTATTTAACAACCAAGAAATACTAAAAAATAATACCACATGATTATATAAAAAACACCATGACCATTGCTTTAAAACATAGTCTTAAAAATCTAAAAATAGCTGTAGGTAAACAAGTACACCGCTTGACAGTAGTTGATACAGGTGCAACAGTGCCCCATGTTTGCTATGTCTGCAGAGTAGAAGTGGGATCACTATGATGCTCACATGGTAATAGTTGGTAGTAGATTGGCAGTACGGCACAACAGAATGACTTTACGCCATCAGAAAGAAGAGATCATCCCAACACAATCCCGGCCGAATCGTAAACATGAAGGAACATATTACAGAGGAGCTGATAGTCAGATGGCAACGTGTATTGTGTAACTCAAAAGTATACGATATACATACGTGAGATATGTGTTGAAATCTTCGCTATGTCTTTTAGCTATAAGAGTTCCTGCTAAATTTATTTCCTTCAGGTTCCAACCTTTGATTCTATCCAGTTCATGTTCCTTCAACTGTTGAAAAATAGCAAAAACGAGTCACAGGATTTCACAACATATGGGTAATTCCATGAAACGACACACAGACAGGAACTTGCTGATGCTGTCGGTTAACGACACACATAGACAGGAACTAGCTGATGCTGCCGGTTAGCGACACACATAGACAGGAACTTGCTGATGCTGCCGGTTAGCGACACACAGACAGGAACTTGCTGATGCTGTCGGTTAGCGACACACATAGACAGGAACTTGCTGATGCTGTCGGTTAGTGGTTTACGGTCCACCTGTGGCAATCGCTACTATGTAGCCCACTGCAGGGACAGGGATGTTATTGTTCAACTTTCTAGCCAGGCGCAAATTTAGACTGCTAAAACTAGCACATAACCAAGCTACACTTTATGGAGCCTATGACACCAGAACACAGAGATAAAACAACTTCACCAACCAGCCTATAGAGTAACAGTGTCACTACATAGGAGAACATTTTACAGCTCAAGTTGGTCAGGTTCATGAGGGATGTAGTTTAGCTCTAAAACTAAACAAAATCACACAGTATACATTAAAAACTCACCTCGTTGTTGTTGGAGAGGTCAAGACCTTGTAGATTTGGAGTGTGACTAACTGCTTTCTCCAGATGCACCAAGGAGTGTAGTCTATTGCTGCTGAGGTTTAAGGCCACCAAGTCTTCAGCTATGTGTTCGGTAATAATGCTGACTACACTAGTCATCACTTGGGGTCGGTTGAGAGGAAGAAAATCTGGTTTCAAACCTGCAACAATTTAAAACTAGCATGTACACTGTAATACAATTCATTATAATCGTAATACAAGTCATTATAATCGTAATACAAGTCATTATAATCATAATACAAGTCATTATAATCGTAATACAAGTCATTATAATCATAATGCAAACAACGTTTAATTAAAAGCTTGTTCAAATTACAGCTTTTCACTAGCCCGGGTGACCACGGTGACCACGGTGACCACGGCGACCACAGCGTGGTAAGTATACTACTGTTACCTACAGGCTTACATTCACACAAACTTGATCCACTTGAGCAGTAAATTTCTATTTATCACCTTGGTTCTACTCAGCAACCCTGTATCAATGGGGTTGTAGGTCTGTAGTCTGAACAAACTGTAACATATGTGTTTCAACAGGCAAATACTAATAAGAAAACAACATACCATCATGTTTATGCAGTGCAGATAGATCAAGCACTTTAGTTTCAGTGCTGTACAGTGCATTCATTGTGTTCATTAGTTTGTCCATTAGAGGACCATCCACAACCTTGGGTATCGGTGGCTCCTGAGGCTTCACTGACAGCATCATCTACCCATATTAGAGAAATCATTAAGCAACCCCTAGATGAGCTGCACAAGACATGTGATGTATGACTACGGCCCGATACTATATGCAAAGCACCTTCAATACATTTCTGATCCTATATATTTGTGTGCATAGAGTATTAGCTATTCGTAACTGGCCTATCACCATGCTCATTAAATGAAAAATCTTGGAGTAACAACTTGATACCAGTGTTGATCTGGAGACCCTAGACCACACGTAAAAACAATACAAAGAAAATAACATAACACACCTTAAAGCCATTTGGCATGGTTATTCTTCTATTGATAGCTTTTAGTGCCTCAACAGAAGAGAAAGACATCTCTATGTAGAATATGGATGCCTTGCCATCTTCTCTGTAGGACACTGGTTGGAATGGGATGTCTAGTAACTCATTAACAGATTCGTATATAAAGTCCTTGCCAACCTGAGTACCATATGGTATCTACAATAGAACAGTGCTATCAGTAATCACAAGGTTAGTTCAGCATTTATCCAAAGGAAATGAATGACAGATCTACTGAGCAAAAGCAGCTTAAAAATTTTGACCAGTGGCCATACCATGCTCAATACAATCGACCAAAATCAAAATGTTCTCTCGTGAGCGGATAGCTGATGGGAAAACAGGAACAGAAATAGAACCCTCGCTGTGTAACACTCTACATTCATCACATTGACCACTTACCAGCACTTGGTACCACTGGGGGACATTGCTAGCCTTGGTACTCCTATCATATTCAGCATTCCGATCACCTTTTCGTGGTAGCTTTCCATTAAAGGGTCTCTTGCCCCTACCTCTGCCCCTTAAACCCATTCGTTCACCTAGTCTCTCAGTTAATGATTTGCCATCTGTTTGAATACAAATTTTTGCATAGACTTACATTATCATAACCGTTACACAGCAACAATCTGTTACATGATAATGCAGGACGACACAAGCTCGCCCATAACATGGTTAA
Source organism: Bugulina stolonifera (assembly GCA_935421135.1). Classification (NCBI taxonomy): domain Eukaryota; kingdom Metazoa; phylum Bryozoa; class Gymnolaemata; order Cheilostomatida; family Bugulidae; genus Bugulina; species Bugulina stolonifera. The sequence goes on from OW285194.1 coordinate 9,255,328, forward strand.
TGAAGGCTATTAAGTGTGCAAACAAACTACAAACCGCTACAGACATAAACCGCTACAGACATCTCTAAATTCAACTGCACAGGACTGAACTCGTACCTCTGTCATCATGCTGGCTGTAATCACTTCTAAATCCACCTCTGCCTCTATTCCTTCCTCTTCCTCTCCAGCTGCCAGTCCGTGGCCCTTTCCCTCCATAGGATTGTCTGTCATATGAGTCATCCATCGAACCGTCTAATAATGAAATCACACACGTGCTGTACAAACGTATAGGGCTTACCCTACATTGCAGGCAATACAATCATTATATGAAATTCAATGTAGAAAGTTATATGGGTCTGCCCATAAATAAATTAAATTTGTGGTAAATTTTCAAAATGAGATTTTCACATAGCAAAGATTGTTGATGCAACTGAAAGATGAATCTGAAGCCTACCCTCTTAATTACACAGAGTCAGCCAAGCATATGTCACAAGTGGAAATGTGGAGGCAAATGATAAACCTATTGGCCTACAATAGCTACAACTAAAAATTTTATAGGTTGTAGAAGACTTGGCGTTAACAACTCAGCATAAATTCTGTGACTGCTGAGTAGTTCAAACATGACACGATGAAAAACTTACTGAAAAATATTAGGCCATATAGTGAATGCGGCCCTAAAAATGAAATTTTAATGGGCTGTATGTATCATATCTATCTCATGGATAGCCTACCTCTAATGAAACAAAACTTAGACTAACATTCTATAGGCGTAAATAAAATTAGCTGATCATTAATATCATATGTAACACTAGGGCTAGTCATCTAGTGCTATAGACTACTGATAGCCACTAACTATACAATACTAGACTTTTAAAATATTTGCAACACCATATGCATCATCACATCGAACGTGAACACGACATAACGTAGGTCGACATCGAACATTAACTTTCCTTTGATATTAACCTAATATTCATGTGAATGATCGATGTACGTTACAGATATAGTCAATTATTAACTACTTAAATTAATACCCAGCACCCAAAAGTTTACTGATTACCCAGGCCAATGCCAATCAAAACAAATTTCGGTTTATGCACCAGATGAAGCGATGATGATCCCAAGTTCAGTTGAAGTTAAACCAAAATTTCAGGTTATCAGCATCAATTTTAATTACTGTACAGCTATACTAAAGCCTGCAATCTCAATTACCAGCCTCTCAGTTGCCAAACTCCCAGACCAAGTGGAAGTCAGTCAGTAGACGTAGTTAATTACTAGTTAGTGACTCACCATTAAAATAGTCAGACCCGTGACCGACCGATCTACCTCCAGCGGCATGGGATTGGATTTTTATGTTAGACGCTGCTAACGATTTCTTGAAAAAGCTACCACTCATTGTGAAGTGTGTTTTCTATGCCACAAAAATCGAATTCCAATATAGAGCGAATTTAGTAGATATCCAGTAACTTTTCATAAACTGCTGCTTTCTCGTGGGAACCAGTACGACTTTGGACCAGTACCAAAGTTTCTATATAAAGTTTCTATTAGTTCTATAAACTTTGCCAGTACTACTTTTGCAGAGCAAGCAAATCTCTATTTGTGTCGCTAGATCTCGTGCATATCGTCCTTCAAGTTTCCTAATTTAATATCGTTATCAACCACCAATAATACGATTCCCGAAGGTCCATACTATTTATGGTACCACACATTTTCGATATTTGGTTGGTAGGGTAAGACAATTCCAATTTCTGGGGGCATAATAACAAATCCTTGTAAAGTGAACATGAAATGCATTGTACATGTAGTTGTAAGTGTATTCCAGGGCTGCAACAACCAGGGGGCTAAGTGGGCATTTGCTACCATAGAAATATGTTCGAAAACAAATATTTGTTGGTAAAAAATTGAGCTTTGTACACATTGATCACAAAGTTATGGCCATCTGACAAACAGCATAAGCAGCCTGTGATCCTGCATATTTGACTGGAAGTTGATAGAGAGCATAAAATGTTGCTTGACTGAATCAACCCAGTGAAAGTTTTTAACTCCAGTCTGGCATCTCTGCATTAGGCTTGCCAAGTTCGACCGATGAAAATCAGGGAGATACAGCATTTGGATAGGGGTGTCCATTTTGGGTGGGGTACCAAAATTTGAGTTGAAAATCAGGGAGACTTGGTAAGCCTGCTCTGCATGTAACAGTCTTCTCCCTTGCTTTATATCATGACTGACCAAATATATTATATATTTTGGGAAGTACCTATCTATCCATCCACTGTATATGACTATCTATCTTTACAGATAGGACAGTCCGACAGTGCGCAACGTATTGATCATGTACTGTAATTGGGTTTACACACTGTTGCTACAAAAAGAGGAGTTATCCTCTCCACTAATATTCTGCTAGAAATAGGACAACTCTTATGTCTTATCTCATATTCTTAGGTATGTGGGTGTATTGTCTATAATTGTCCATAAATTGTCTCGGGTGCTTCGTTTACAGCATTGATCTACTTACTGCACATCTGTAAATTTCTGAATATTCAGTGTATATAGTGTGCTCATATTATATACATTCGTTTTAGAGAAAATTGTACACAAACTAGTGCATGTATATTTTCTTGGTAGTAAATTAGTAATAAAATCTAAATTTGATAAAATGTACTTTGGGCCTACAACAAACATGGCAATCTGTACATCACATCAAATTTGGAGTTGCTCTATCACTGCTCAGTAATCATTGGAATTCTTCCATGTCACTCACTGGAGATGCTGGGTCTCAAACAGTGGGCAATTCGGCTGCATACTTCTACAGCATGGGAAGGACAATTCCAAATATGTGACAAAATCACAGATAATGCATGTTAGCCTCAGCTCTTAGTTATATGGAGAAAGCTGTTTTAGAAGCATTATTGAGCGATCAGTTGTCTAGCACTAGTTCTATTGAACACTGGACAGTAGCCACCTTATGCCACTAATCACTAAGACTTTTGCAGTACCTTCCAAAACTTGTAAACATCCATGACAGAGTAACATAATATAAATTGCATTTGGACCCGTAGACAGCCATTACAGAGGTCTTATATTCCAATGCATACATAACATGTATTCACTATAATTAAATATTCCCACATCCTTCTATTCTTCAGTGAAAAAAACAAAAAGAAAATATCAAAATACTGCATTTCTTAATAGAATACCCAGGCAAAACGAACAGAAGCACACACAAGCCAAAGATTGAGCGGTCAAATCTAGTTGAATGAGAGAAGACAATTACTGATTTGAAAATCAAATCAAAGGACACTTGGAATGCACTTTGTCCAGCGTTGATTAGACGGTCAGACTAATTTTAACAGTCATTCAGTATATAATTACTTGCAGTGAGCTTGGAAGTGGTGGAGGATTTCATAGAAAATTTGATAGTGCCCGAGTTGATAGTGCCAGAGTTGATAGTGCCCGAGTTGATGGTGCCCGAGTTGATAGTGCCCGAGTTGATGGTGCCTGGGACAGTTGAGCAATTCTCTATGGCAATACAATGTACTGAATTAGCAAATGCATATCTAAACTGAGTTCAATAATATACTTCCCATGAATTCCATAATACATGTACATCAAGGTTTCACATATTTCCAAAGATTTCGTATTTCTTCTACGATTGAGTAGGTTTTTGCTGGGAACATGGGATAAAACGTACAACTTTTCTCAAAATTAAACCAGCTGTCGAGTCCATATTTCACAGGCATCTTTCTATGGCGATTAGCTAACTCGCATATTTTACACGCTGCACCGTTATTAGCAACAGAACCAGTTTTTACTCTATACTTTTCCCTCCACACATGGTACATGTTATATGCTGTAGTGTTCTTCACTAAATATCTCAAATGCTTGCCAAGTTCATCCAGAGAAGTAAAATTATAGGCGTGTATAAAAGAATCGGGTGGTGCCACACGTTCATAATCATCCAATGACAGTCCTCCAATCACGACAGGTACCAGAAGGCTTTTTGATCCCAGCCTTACCCAGAACTTCTCAGTGATGTAATCTTTGCATAGAGAGTTTTCAAAACTAAGGTAAAAACGGTACTGAGAATGAAGTTTTGCTTCACATGTATAATCCATTCTCGAACAAGGCTGTACACCAACACAGTTACCGAATAGGTCTATATCTATATACTTTTTCAAATAGTTTACCGTCTGTATTCTGTCATAATTAGCGTAACAGTTAGATATATATGTGTAAGCACCTTTAGTTTTATTAGAAGGGTTTTGAAAGGCAGATGGTTGTTTGATAATTGTTCCATAGGGATCGTATATCGTTGAATCACGGCGATAAGTCATGGTTACATTGAACACTCCGTTAACTCTAGATGACCAACTGTCATAAAGTATTTTAGGAGATTCTCGAGCCATCAACACCCAGTACTGATGTTGCCTAACAGTCCAGTTAACAGTTGGATATACCATATCTGGTTTGTGTTCAAACAGAACTACATCAGCTTTATTAATATACTCAAAGTTCAAACTCCCTTGTATTATACAATTAGAGTAACGACAACTCCGGAAGGAAAACTTACTTTTCCAGGGTATAACATAGTATGTAGCACCATATATAATTTTGACATTTCTGAGACTTTTGTTGCCCGCAATCGGAGAATTCTGCAACAGTTCATGATCTAGTTGAGGCTTCCATTTCTTACTTTTCTCATGTTTATAAACGTTATGTACAATCGATAACGCAATGTAAAGAAGAGAAGTTAGTCCTAGTATCATCAGTGTAAAGCACAAACAACGAGCATTTCGACGCCTAAAGCATCGCATCCTTAACTGCATTCTTTAATGACAGAACCCTTCTACAAGAGTCTCTCAACACCTTCTGTTCATAACCCTATAAAATAGGTACTAATTTACTAATAAATTCTCGTGTGGTGCCCAGTCTGCAGGTAAACTCCCTTAGCTGCGCAGGACAGCCCATCTAGCATTTGGCACACTCCCTCGTGAGACTTATAGTTATTGCTATGCATCTGTTTCATAAATCCAACATCCAGGTGCTGTTGTGGAAAAAATAATATACTGTATTAGTAAACATCTTCGGACAATCCTAATCATGACAGTAGTTACTGTGCTACATGCCATAAATCGTTTTATAACTAGTGAGGAGACTAGTGATGTAATTGGAAAGCTAGTTAGGAAAACATAGTGAACCCATGCACATGCACAAAAAGGACCCGGTTTTTTAATTTGAACTTCTTTTCCAATCATGACCTAGTTGGAAAGGAAATCGTTAATTAGTGACATATTATAGTTTTGCCTTGTTTTAGATTGGGTTGTATTCACTCTTTTACACTAATATATGTGTAGACTATAGTTTGTTTAACTTTTCTATTTTAATTATAATAAGATTGGTTGTACTAACAATTCATGTGTCATCATAGCTATAGCTATGGCATTAGGCAATATGTTCATTTATATTCAGCTGTTGAATGAAAATACACATGAAAACACTGGTAGTGGATAAATAATGCAGTTAAATACTGTTTTCCAAATAAATCTCAGTTTGATGTTCAGGTATGCCTATAGTTTGAACAGAAAGGTTCCTAGATATTATAATGTTAAATTTAATTATTAAAATATATCAAATATTTTGAAAGTTAAAGCTCAATTTGCTTTAAACTCTATTACTTTTCATCCTATAGAAAAAATAAACAGTTTGTAAATTTTTTTCTAGCCTATTTCCTACCATAGAGCAACTATGTACTTTTGGTAAAATTCAAATTGTTGTCTAAACTGCAATCATCACTAAAATACAATTCATAACTTTTTAACCAAGTTTCCATTTTATTATTATTATAATTTCTATTTAGAGCACGGTCACTATTTAGTTTAATAACTTTCCTGACCTATTCATTGTATTGTAGATTGTTATTATTACTTTACTAATAATTATAAATAATAAGAGAATTAAGAATTATAACTATAATAACAATATTTATAAATAATAATAGCATTATATAATAATAATGGGTGTAACTAAAACACCGTCTACGCCGTCTACACCGTCTCCAGAAAAACGCCGTCTACTTCCGGTTTAAAGAAATAATACTTTTGTGGCGAAAAATCTTTGGATTTGTCTTTTCTTTTGACTCAAATTGTAAAAGATGACAACTTCTACCCGCTTCTCTAATAATTTGCGATGGAAGTCTTGCTATAAATTCTTGTGATGCTTTTGGCAATAAAAATGTCAGTTTGGCTGCTGTTTTGCTGCTTCATAATGTTATACAATCATGTATGTGCAATGCTGTAATGATTACTTTTACTTGGCTTTACACAGGTTATAGCCATCTTTGAACCAATTAATGATCCCAATCATGTGAAGTTTTCTTCTGTTCTTGCTAGAAACAAGTTGGAGAAGGCAACTTCACACTAGGAAGTAGATTATTATTAACCTGACTGGTAAGCTTGTCTCTATAATATTTAGTTAGTGTTTAATTATCATTTTAAATTGTAGAAATTGCTGTGCAAAGCAAGCTGAGTCTGTTTGAAGAAGGCGTGATGGCAGTAATGCCAGTTTATCATACCAATAATGCTGACAATTATTATTGAAGAGGTCTTGTACATTTTACCTAGCTTTTTGCATGTCATAGCTTTCTCTGATTTGTGATTATAGGCCTACTGTCAAGTTGGCTTTTTTTCTTGGTAACTAAATGGGAAGGAAACTCTATTGCATAAAGTGGCCTAGGGGGAATTATACCAAAATTGAATAATTTACTTTTTCTTTGTAGCAGTCAATTATAATTGTATTACATTTCACACAGCCATGCTCCATGTACACTGCCATTATTCTATAGCACACAATCTTGCAAACAATTGCAACAAAACGTTAAATTGTCCACTCTTGTGCACACATAGCAGGAGAGTATAACTTCTGACCAGACTTGATGGGTTGAATAAACAGGTTAGTACTAATTTAGTTATATAACAATAATACTTTATGCAATCATTGCAGTATTTCTCATAAACCAATGTTTCACAACGTGTGATGTCTTATTGTACATATACATGTAGATATTAAGATTTCTTTGCATGGTATGCATTGTTATAGGTGTAGGTTATCTAATTAGCAGAGTCAGTAGGGTCCTATCTACGTTGTACCTTGTCCAGGGTTTAGATCAGTGGGATAGGTGGGAATTGAGGTGTTCCTCTGGAGTCCAAGAAACTGTTTGGTTTGCCAAATATTCTGCCATTTGTTACAGCTGAGAAAACCCTTGAGTAATGTGTTAGGTGGGTGCAATTCCCACGGGGTTGTATCAGACCTCCTGGTAGTCACTAACACTAATGTCGCCATAGTAAACAGGAATTGTCGATTGTAAAGTAGTAGTCAAAAATTATTATGGTGGCATGTTTATATGTAATGTACATTTATGTCGATATATCTTTGTTGCAAATTTAATGTTTGAATCAACTATATTTGGTTCAGCTCTAACCTTGGGTAACAAACTGGATAGTAGCTGGTAACTGGTAACAAACTGCTGGATATAGGAAAATGGGGACATTCGGTGCTGATGCTAACATAGAGTTTGGGCTCCGTAGGAGTCGCACCTACTCAGCACAGGTCTGTCCAAATTAAATGAAGCTTTGCCTCCTTTGTACTTTCGGAAGGAATAATTTTACTGTATATTTATGGTATAGTGGTAATGCGGCAAAAGTACATATTGTAGCAATATTATGTTGTTCTGCAACAAATGCCTGTGCACATGTCTCTAGGTATGTACAAAATACTATGACCACAGCTGTAGGCAGCACAAAGTACAACTCAAGGTTTCGCCTTACCTACTTGTAGATTTCTAATTTGAGTACCAATTTATTTTATAAGTTGTCATCAATCTCATGCAACCCTGTTAGGCTTCACACCTTCTTGAAACAGACTTGCTTTGTACAACAAATCCTGCAATCGGAAATCATAATTAGCACCAAAAAATTAATATTATAGACAATCTTATCAGTCAGGCTATTAATAATCTACTTCCTAGTGTGAAGTTGCCTTCTCCAACTTGTTTCTAGCAAGAAGAGAAGCAAACTTCACATGATTGTGATCATTAATTGGTTCAAAAAGAGTTATAGCCTGTGTAAAGCCTTGTAATGTATAATGTACAATATAATGCAGCATTATACATAATTATACAATTATAAAACATTGCAATATGCTAGCAGTAAAACAGCAGATAAACTGGCATTTTAATCGCCATCACAATTTATTGTTGGAGAAAGCAAGTTGAAGTTGTCTTCTTTTAAAATTTAAGTCGAAGAAAAGACAACTCCAAAGATTTCTCGTTACTAGAATATTATTTCTTTAAACCGGAAGCAGACGGCGTTTTTCTGGAGACGGTGTAGACGGCGTAGACGGTGTTTTAGTTACACCCAATAATAATTGTATTATTTTTATAGTATAGTTAGGCCGATATACCATTATGATTATTATTTATTTATTATAATGATAATTATTAGTTATACAACCCTTTAATAAATGCTAACATAGCATGAACGATAACCACTTCATAAAATCTTGTTCTCAAAACAAGAGGCGTACAGCTTGCCACACCGGCTTTAGTACGTACTAGCAAAGAACAGGTAACAGGTAATATACTTATACTTATACTAACTATACTAATACTATAACTATAGGCCCTACTAATAATTTATAATCTTCACGATAATAATTATAATAACAACACTGAACACAATTAATCAAAACGAACAATAATTCAATTTGAATTTAATACCAAACTTTTTTATTAGAAAGTTATTTATGCCCGATAAACCTACCAATATTGTAAAAGAATCTCTCACATAATATTATTGTGCGAAGTTGTAATAACCGCATAAGCATGGCCAATACAGTATCCTTCCACGCCCACTATTTTTAACATGTAGCCTCCAGTATTGCGCATCCTTGAGCGCTACACTTCACAATGCTGAAATATTTATGTAAAAGTATCACATCTAGAATAATGATCCAAAGACCACAAGCTAGTTTTCATGCCACAACTTCCCGCTTGGAAGCCGCGCACAACTTCTGTCGTCTAGAGGGTTGACAACTCCTGATTCAATCCTTTCACAGTAGAGTACAATATAACGCATCTACCAACTAGACAACAATATCAATGGGTGTGGAACTTTGTAGGTGGTTTAGTTGCACCCACATGCATGTTGATGTTTGCATGCAAGCGTGTTAGTGCACGAGTATTTAAAGTGTTGCCTGGGGTCACACTTGTTTTGTACAGTGTGTCCTTGTAATTGTAACAAAAGTTTCAACTCCACAGCTGACCTTGAGTTGCACTTGGATTTACTACAGTTCTTAAATACACCTTGATTGAGTATTGTACTGACCATCTCATGCTGACTTAACAGAGCTGAGAGATAGCCATACAAATTTGTTTGTGCATTTTATTCCTTGTTTATACCCAGAAGTAGTTGTATCATATTATTAAATACTCTAGTGTTGTACTTGTCTTGCTACAGTGACATTACAACTTTATTAACCACTATCAAAATAAATCTGTACGGCATATCATTATTCATACAATCATGTATTTACAGTGAATTCATAACTATAGTACCATGGCAAATAATGCATACATGTACATGTATATAAGATACACAGAGAAAACTGTACACAACTATCATAGTATAATATATTATTATTATTAGTCCATGTATATAAATATTTACAGTAGAAAAATTCAGGTTTTATATGGCATGAGTGCTTAGTTAACGACGTGATGCTATCATCGTAGACAATCGGTTATCTTGATGTAGTTACATCCTTCATATGAACCTGCACAATATAAACCAAACTAGATGCAGATGTTACACGTACACACCAGATATTATTATTCTAGCGATACTAAATACAGCTATAGCTATGCACAGCATGCTGGTAATGAAACACCCATCAATCTTAGGTAAGAATGCAAGTCAGTCAGTAAACTAAACATGAGCAAGAGAAAGGTGAAAACTGTTGTATTACATGTAGGCGTACATGATACGTGTACATTACAAAACCTGCAGTCAACCATAAAATAATATGTTACCTGTATCATCATCATAAGCAAGGTTTCCCCAGTCCTTCACCGAAAGCTTGCTACTAGTCAGAGTATTTGATGCACCGCTAGGAACTACCAACTTGAACTCAATCTGCAAGGAATAAACAAACTGTGATTAAATGCCTGATGCAAAGCATATAACTCTAGCTAAAGACTCGTCGGGTGAATGAGAGGTAGTGAGTCTGGACTCTGCTGTTCGTTTTTATAATTCTATAGGCAAGGCTAGTACCAGCCCACCAGTGGCCTTGAGTAATATTGAGCCAACAAACAAAGCTGATTTCTAATAAGATATATAAATCGAGTCGTTGCATCTGATATTAACCAATTACAACAGGGCTCCGTGACACTGGGGACGCTCCGTGATACTGGGGACGCTCCGTGACACTGGGGACGCTCCGTGACACTGGGGACGCAACGTTACACTGGGGACGCTCCGTGACACTGGGGACGCTTCGTGACACTGGGGATGCTCCGTGACACTGGGGACGCTTCGTGAAGGCTTCGTGGGCCGAAAAAGACTGATAGGCCTCCAGAGTATCCAGTATCGAATATTGGTGTTGCACTCCGTTTTAATAACAAGAGAAGACAACTTTAAATTCATGTACATTGTACAGGTGCACCAAGACCCATCTATATAATTATTTTGAAGCTGATTGGCTGACTAACTGACTGAATAACCGACCTTTTCTCTCCAGTTGTCTGTAATCCCCAGCTTATCGCATATATTCTTCTGTATCTGTTCGCCTGTATCAGATCTATCTACAACCATGAGGAAAGGGTGAGTAGGCACACCCCTCCTCTCTAGATAGCCACTGTCTATAACCACTGAGGCTAGTACTTCTGAGAACTCAGTCTCCACATCCTCTTCAGCCTCTGGAATCTCCTCAAGCCTCAGATCATCTGATAGCACCGAAGACATCAATTCCTCAGCTTTACATATCTTCAATATTCTCTTATTGGAAACAGAGAGTAACCTGTAAGGGGAGATAACCCTACTCACTATTAATATGTCAGATTCCAACATACCATAATTGTGCAGTAATCCACATTCATGTGAACCAACGACATACATATATATTTTATTACGTTGATGGCCATAAATAAACTCTGATATGTGAGTAACACATCCTATAACTTATGGTTGGCTTCCAGGCTGGTTGCCAGAAATAGGGAGTTATGACATCATGTATCAGTATGAGAGTTTCTCTGCAGAAAGTTTTGCATAAGCCCAATAGCATGTCCAAGACACACTAGCCCCTACTACACTATACTATGCTATACTATGCTATGCTATGCTATGCTATGCTATGCTATGCTATACTATACTATGAACATAACACACCTGAGTTTATGCTGACTGTCTAGCTTGTTCAATGCCAATTCTAATAAATCAGATACAACACTCGGTCTACTCTCTACCTCACAGTTCTGTATAGCCTCTGCTCCCTCACTGACAGAGTCCTGTATAGCCTCTACTCCCTCACTGACAGAGACAGCTTGTGCTCCTGTCGTATTGCATGATACAGACTGCCCCACTCTCTTTGTATCTATACATTGTTCTGCAATTTCTCCATTTAAATGAGATTCAGTAAATTCAAGGAGTTGCTCTCCACCTGTTTGAGATTCTGAAGATTTTTCGTCACCAGCGGTAGTCAAGGGTTGTCTGCCCACTATATGTTTTAGAGGGTATAGAGTCAACTGCCGGCAGGTCAAAAGGTCACTGGATACAAACTCACAGTTTACTGTGTGTCGAAGCTCCATATCCTCTATAGTCAATGCTAGCTACAACCAATATATAAGCTAGAATTTAAATCATTATATAAATTGATAGCATTTTGTCATAAATTTATACAGTAATAATGCACAAAATAATTTCAAAGGAGTTATCCAACCTTGGATGAGTTCTGTAATAGATTTGATTGTTGCCATTCTTCTGTTAATCTCAAAGATACGGATCTTCTTCTAATGCCTATCATAACCCTAGTTATTATTATCTTTGAGATTATAAAATATCTCAATTTTCTTATTGGCCATAGCATGGACCAATAAGATTGTTGTAATTTACACAACTACATGTATATAAGGAGGTGATTTTTGTTCAGTTTGACAGTTTTGAGTTTATCGCTTACTTCTCTTTTCTGGTTAAAAATAAAGTAAATTCAAAAGCCCTAAATTACTCAATATTGATATTTAGGCCGAACCTCAAGCGCAAAAATACCACAAGTTCACTCCACCCAATCTCAATTTACCACAATCAATGACAAATTAGCTCCACCTAACCCTTCATTAAAATGGTCGCTCATAATATACTTATAATATAAAGTAGTCCTCTCATGTTAGAAGAAACCAAATAGGAGAGGACAACTTCACAATACAACCAATAGCAGTGAGTGCAGACTATAAACTGCTTCACTTAGCGCTCAATATGCATATTAATTTAGCCTCAGTACCTGTTGATAGTAGAGTACTGTTGAGTGTCTCCAAAGAGGAGAGTGTTGCACCTGTTTGTATAAAGGAGTTAGGAGATTGCAGGAACTGTGGCTATCATACACTCTGTGAGGGTGGAGCTGTGGATACCCTTGGTCTCTACAGTAAACAATATAACAACTCTAGGGGTGCGATATAACATTGTTAAACAACCAACAGATCTGTGATATTTCCTGTGTTTAGAAATAACAATATTGTAAATTGCGGGAAGAATGGCACAGGACACAGTCAGTAGTTCAGTTTTTCCATGGGTTTCAAACTAAAGGCAAAATAGCCTCTAATGCAACATTCACACTGCCGTTTGTACCAACTACTAGCGGCGAGCAGCCAACGATAACCACAACTACATTATATAGTGACATGCTCCAGTGAGCGGTAGGGTTCAACGAGTTCAACATGCTGAACTTTAAACCCCGCGCTAACTAACACGTGCCAGCTATAGTATAGTATAGTTAACCATATTGTGGTTAGCGTTGGCCGCTCGCCGCTAGTAGTTGGTATAAACGGCAGTGTGAATGTTGCATAATGGATAAATATTACATAAAGCCAATTCACTCACTCTATGATAAGATGTGCAATGACGCCCACATACAATATTAAAACTGATTGAGTGTGAGCACAGTGAACAATCACTTTAGGACCAGGATTGTCCTCTCTTCACATTTGGACATAAAGAGGATAAATCCCTCAACTATCATCAAAGAAAGAAGAAAACACAAAATAAACTAATAGAGAAATCCGATCAAACTATACAAATTGAGTTGCTGACCTTTTAGCTTCAAATAGTCTGAGATGACGTGGTCCACACTTGAGGTGATTTGCTAATCTATCTATGACATCACATAGTCTCATATCTAGATACAGCTCAAGGGTGAAGTCTCCCTCATGGGATGGTAGGTAGTTAGTATCTTTATTATACCACGAGACAATAACTCGGTTGCCAAGGTTACTGTAGTTAAAAACAAACAAACTATTATCACAAGTAAAATCTCTGGTAGTGAAAATAAGAAATCAAATAATTCTATTTTATTGTACAGTAATAAATCGTACGATGTCAGATAAGAATTGTGAAAGAACTTAAACATTCATGATAATAGTGCATAGCACAGTTTTATTCCATTATGTCATGATATCTTCATAAAAATCAATGAATAATTTTCAAAACTGTTTTGGCTCGCTTCCCACAGTAAGCTATAAAACAACACTACATGCATACACAGTTGATAGCAGTACCTTCCCCAAAACAATTTTGTTAACCTCAAGAACAAATGAACGTAAGAAAGGCGAAAATAAACCTACCTCATGTAATCTTCGGCATGCAATACTGACACTTCCACATCACCTGCTGCCTTCTCATTGGACGATTCGACTACTGTAGCATCAACCATGACACCACCATTTGTTTGTGAGGGTTGTTTGTCCTCGTCTCTATGGTTACCCGTGACTTCCGCAATAATGACAGTGCCATGCCTGAGGAAATTACTTCCTAAAGCTTCATACAGCTCAGTGCTGTCGTCACATTCAATTTTCTCTGTAGACATCGAGGAAACCTCCTTCAAGCATAAACTGGAATTTTACGCCCTGTCACTATATGCATATGACAATGGAAACTAAAAACTACCAAGTATTAGGTGCATAACCCTTGGTGAAGGTCAATAACATGACCTATATAAACAGCAAGCTATCTGATTGGCTACATCTATAACTAGAACTAACCTGATATAGAGAGACATGTGCAGGGTCCTGCTGAAGGTCTGCCTGTCTTAATATGATAGATTTGAAGTCACCTGCAACACATGTCAACACCGGGAATTAAAATGGCTTTACAAACATAGGAACAACATTTCAACTCTGCCAGTGCTCCTTTAATATCTATCAGTATACCTTTAATAACACTGTCATACCTATGGTTACATCCACTGATACTATCAGGTGCAGCTTTAGACTGAGGGACTTAGTTTCTGTAGAGTATACCTTGATAAAGGTACTTAGTTGAGTATCAGTGAGGGAGGTCGGGTGGAGTGGGCTACCCAGCTTCTCCAGGTACATGTAGAAAGGGCATCTCCTACATACACATATTAGCAAAGAATTATATTCTAGTTTGTACATTGAATTTTGTGACACAGAAAAACAAGTTAAGGCAAGATAGACAATAGACTCTGAATTACAGGTTTAAACTTCTTATTGGGTGATGATCCGCAGGTTATTTCTGCTACACTAGAAATTGAAACATTTATCTGCGGTCAATCAGTGTAAATAATTATAAGTACAGCTAACATCCATCCATTACTCCAATTTGAATTTACCCCTTCCCCTGCACTCTACTGCTAGTAGAACTAAGGCTAGTAAAACAGAAATTAAACAGTAAAATAGCTCCATTTAAATAATGGCTTACATTTGAGAAACCTCAGCCACAGATTTAGCCCAGTTCTTCACAAGTCTATCGGGTCGGTGCATTGACCACCCATCAGATGTCTCCCGATCCATGAATGCCCACAGTCTAGTATTCTCTGGATTCAAAGTCTACAGTAGAAACAGGAAATAAAGTGTTAGCTGACTAGTAGAGATCACTAGATTCTTACTTAGCGCACGACTCTGTGGATATACACCTAAAGGAAATGTCTTTGTCTCATCAGTTTAGCTGTACATGTACATGTACATTTCCCTAACAGACATCACTCAATTACATGTATAGTAATGGATCACCAGTTAGTAGGAGTCATCTCCTCTCAGTAATGATGTAAACATAACTCAGCTTATCAGACTGAGGCTAACAATCAACAGCCAATGGCAATCAAGATAACAACCATCAAAGTTTATATATAGTATCATAATAAACAATAATGTTGCCAATGAAATCAAAAGATGGTCAGTTTATAATGGAGTGACAAATCCAATTTTATGACACATTTACATAAGTGTCTGGTTCGAATGCACTTTGCAGAAAATAAAACCGTTCATGGAATATAAATTGCATATCTAACAACATACCGAGTCGAAGTTGGTCATAATTTCCTGAACACTGCTTGTCTTTAAGACCCTTATATTAACAATGCCATCGTCATGCGTCCCCTCCCCTTTCTTATGCAGGTCATCCATTCTCAGTCTATCGCATACATCATAGCTATCATGTGAGGAAAGCATAGCCCAAGGCACTAACGACACGCTGGTATACAGGTGGGCCGTCTGCCTACGCTCCAACCTGATCTTCTCCAACTGTCTATAAATCAAAGACTATAATCATGAATCTGTACAACTACTAAAAAGAAGTGGCCCTTTTATAAGTCTATTATTCAAACATCAAATTGACATAATTCTATGCATGTCTACATTTAGGATGTAATAAACTAGGACATGTATATGCATGTATATACATGCATATACATGCATTGTATATACATGTATATTTAATGATGATCATTAGTTGATGTTGTACCCTAAATATGCTGAAATACATGGTGAGGATATCACCAACCAGTAACAGTAATAACCATTAGCCTATGAGCATTGTATAAGAATGGCACCTACCCGTACTCAAATAATAGCTATTGTAATTTAGTAAACAGAACACAACGTCTTGGAAGCCAGAAGCAGCAGTAGCGCCAATCTCCAGTGACATGTAAGCCTCCTTCAGCATTACTAATTAATTGGAGAGAGAGATTGAGTGTAGGACTTACCTGACATCATCTATTCTTTCTCTAACTTTGTCGGGTATATTTACTCTGCATGGCTTAAAGAATTCTACAGATACCAAAGACAGACGAGTCATAAACCTACACAAGCAGTACACCAGGATGGGTATAAATGCGTGTATGTCACACAATAATGTAATGATAAACATGTATATTATAATTGAGGCCTTGTGTTTTGCCGAGTAACAAAACGCAATATAACAAACTTTGACCTAACCCTATGAAAGCTCTACCTACCTATACAGTCCTCTCTAAGGTAGGTCAGGAGGTACGCAGTCGGCCCTTTCTCGTCACTCTTTTTCCCATAATTCTCTCTGATTGCAGACGATGCATCAGATAAACTCACACGATCATCATTAAACATAAACCACTACAATACATATACAAACATGTACAAGTCAATAACAATACTATCCACATTACATCCTCAGAGTATGCTGTGATTTCTTGAAACCTAAAACATTGTTGTGATAAGTATTCTAGAACCTTCTCTAGAATTACTCTTGTACAATATTGTTTTATATTATTACATTATATTTATACTACATCCAGGTCAAGCATCAATTTCTACTGGTCTACTAGTCTACTGGTCTGCTGGTCTACTAGTCCACTAGTCTACTGGTCTGCTGGTCTACTAGTCTACAACTGGTCTACTAGTCTACTAGTCCACCAGTCTACTAGTCTACTAGTCTACTAGTCCACTAGTCTACTGGGCTACTGGTCTACTAGTCTACTAGTGTACTAGTCTATCTACTAGTGATAGCCATATCATCTAACCTGATTGTTACATGTTGGACTGATATAACAGTAGTAGTGTCCTGATTCAGCGGTGCCTTCATGGACAACAGCCGAGTGCAGACGATAGTTATATCCACCTAACTCTAACTTCTCTTTATACTCAAAGCTAAAACAATTCAATAACTGATAATATTAATGGCAACATACATGCACATGTCTAAATCTGGCACATTTCAAGGAAGTTTTTGTAATGCCGACTCATTCCCGGTAGCTTCTGACAATATGGCAGCAGTTGTTGCAGCATGCATCTGCACAAATTGAAATATTAACTGAAGCCCTTTAGAAGCTACATGTACTTCTAGCCATGTACACGGAGGTGCAAACATGTTGCCATAATTAACCACACACATCTACTCCATTTAACACTGCAAGAAGGAAGCATAACAAATGCGGCCCAGACGACGGGTGTGCATAACTTCAAATAAGTGAAGAGTTCAGTGAGGGTGACACTCACAAATCAGTGACCTTTACAACTGCCTGTTCCACTGTGTCATACTTGAGTCTGTTGAGTGTCAGAAGGAGCACCTTGGGATATTCTGTCAATGATGATGTAACTTTTACTGACTGTAATATAAACATAAAAACAAATAATAAATCGACAGGCATCCTGAAATGCTGAAAACTTAAAACAAGTGTTCTCAAAGCCATTATTTCGGTCACCTTAGTAGTTTGAGGAATGCAGAGCAGCTGCTGTGAACATACTGACTCAAGTGTTGTGTAACTTCATTTTTCTTCATAAGACCATTTCAAGGACGTTAAAGGTCAATCAATGAAGCATTCCACTCCAATATCACTGATTTATGTCCAGCAGATATGTACACAGAGCATCATCAAGTTATTAAATAAGCCTACAGACCCGTGTGATTTACGCTACAGGTTGACAACTTTGGTGCGTAAAGTAAAGGAGGTTTCAAATGGGTAGACTGTGTTCCAATAATTCACTGTATAGACTGAAGGTCGACTATAATCGGGTAGAGTTAAGGCTGGGGAACACGAGGTACCGACTCCAAGAGAAGATGGAAATACTTATGAGGTTGAGCCAGCCATCCTTATTATCTCGATATGGAAATGGTGAAATTAACAATTCATCTAACACTACTAGTTAAAGTAGCTAGTACTGTGCCACATACATAAAACAGTTGAAACTAAACTGCCGCTGGCCATTTCTATGCTGTAACAGTTTACTTACTTGCAACAGCGTACTTACTTGTAACAGCGTACTTACTTGTAACAGCGTACTTACTTGTAACAGCGTACTTACTTGTAACAGCGTACTTACTTGCAACAGCGTACTTACTTGTAAACCTTTTCCTTCTACCGTCATTTCTATTTCCTCTGGTTTGAAAACGTCTGCCAGAGAACGTTCAACTGTTAGGACGAATATATGTACATGTAAAAGCATGCATGACTTGAATCTAGCAAAGTTCTATGTCTAAAGGTGTTGTCTAGATCAATCTAGTGAAGTTAAACGAATTCAAGTAGTAACAACTAACGAACCAGACTCCTGGCCTAAAACTAACTAAACCTTTCATATGGACCAGAGAAGCCTGCCAGGTGAATGTGTGTATGTTTATGTTAGAAGGTGTATGGTTTTATAGAAAATCAATGTATAAAAGTAGACAACTACTAGATAGAATATCAATGTGTGAGAGTAGACAACTACTAGATAGAATATTAAGATGAGAGAGTAGACAACTACTAGACTAATAGGTAATATCCCACTTACTGTTTATAAATGACATAGTTGGCAGAGAGAGTCCACGGATTTCCTCTGTTTTAGTTGACTTGTAGTCCACTTTATCACAACATATTTCCCTCTGCAGATCAGCGCATAAAATATTATGGGAATCAGGGAATGGATTCACAATATTATCAAGGAGGTTTATACCAAGTACAAAGTGTAGAATATTACAACTAAAAGTTGGGCTGTTCAAAACTTATTCACTCATCGAGCGGGATGGGTGCCCACGCATATACAGACTAGTCAACCGGTTTGAAAAATGTTATCGGATGAGTGCACTGACCTGTATTTTACCACTGAAAATGGAGGAAAGATGTTTGAAATCATCAGGGTTGAGTTCTTTTTCCAGACAGCTAAACAGCGTCTGCATGAACTCATGTATGTCCTGCTGCAGACCTCTGTTGATCGATGTCCACCTAGTCCAGAGATGTACATGTGTTATCTTATTGACCTTTTGTGTTCACTAACCACATATTTTGGTCTTCCCGTGTGGTTAGTGTCTTTTAGTATTCACAGTAAGATATAACCACTAAGCACTAAGCCTGCTAGTTACCATAGTTAACAACTCCATAATAACGTTCGACTAGAGCTATTAGCATTTACAGTCTACCACTAACAGTGAACACTTTCTGCAAGCAAATATAAAAGGCCACTAGGGTACTATGTAAAAGATATTATGGCATTGGTGACGAATGATATGTCATAGCATGGCACAGGCCTACTTAATGTGTACGAAGGAAAGAGATTTTCCTTACCCAAAGGCTTTAGTCAATCTGTTGGTTGTAATCACTTTACCATCTTCTGTTCCTTCAGCCAAATCCAAGAAGAGCCACTGAAGAGCTTCCAGCACACTAAGGTTCTGTAACATACAGCACATAATTGGTGCAGCCATAAGCCATTACGCTAAGCTATAACAATTAATTTGTAATCCAACACCCTGGCTAATTGCCCTTAGACTAAACATTGCTGCTATAACGTGACTATTATAATAAGAGAGTATTTTGCCTTATAAGGATGTAGGACTGTATATCAACAGTATAATTATGTGGAGTTGCAAATGCTTGACAAGTTTGAATTGCTGATAGTTTTGAGTGACAGAACACTACAGGTGGTTAAATGTTTACAGTCGTAAGTGCTTGCAGGTGAGTTTTACCTTGTGTGTTTGCTGGTGAGAGTATGAGAAGATGAGCTGTCTGAAAGCCTGTAGATGGAAGAGAACTTGGATGAGACTGTTCAAGTAGCATGTGTTGCTTTCGTTGTATAACCCTCTCGGGAAATCCCCAACAGCTGCATGCTCATTCTCTTTGTCGCTAAAACACAAATACTATATTAGTGACCAATACAGACATAGAACCTTTACAAAAGCAGCAAAAATTCTCGAGTCTCTCAGCTAAAATAAACACTAAGGCAACATAGCTATAAGAAAAACATAATCGTAAGCATATTAAGTAGAATAGCATATTTTTTAGTATGTCCGGGTAATTATGTGACTAATAATATTTTGAAGTAATTCACATCACACCTCAAATCGGCGACTGCGTCAGATTTAGGCCTTTTGGAATTATCTTCTTCCACTTTGTCATCTTCCCGAGTGCGTTTAAGTAATCGCTCAACCATAATACTTTTTCAACAACATCAATAAAGTTGAGATGAATCTTCAGGCAACTGCTAAATGGAATAATGATCAGCTATCACAAATAAACTCACCGGTTTAATATACTCCTCGGCGTGACCAGCCCCTTGCAGCTTGCACTGTCAGGTGCCAGTGCTGGCCAACTCCCTGTGAGAAAGGCCCAGATGACATGGCCATTTTTGGCAGGGGTAGAGGAGTTGCCTTGAAGCCATGCTGGCTTGCATGACCCCAAGGATTTTTATATGAGGCACAGGAGCAATTGTGGCTGGATGCCCTTCCTAACACCACCGTGACCGGGATTCGAACCTGTAACCTTCAGCATGAAAGCTCTAAATACTGCTATTTAATTGGCGCAATCACTTATTTATTGTAGCTTACAGAAAAACCATTTTTCTTCCACATTCATTGTGAAAGAGTGTTGAGATATGCTGTAGTCTCAACGTTTAATCAAAGTGAGGAGAGAATCACTGGACTTGGTGATAATCATAATTATCTTCCACTTATGTGAATGCGCACCAGGGGCGGCTATAGGCACCCACGCCACCATCCTAGGCGTGTGTTCAATCAAGCATGCAATACTAGCTGTGCTCTGTAAACGATCAATACTATGCATGTCCAGGCTTCAATTCATTTTCTATTTACTTGCTCAGGCAGTACAGTCATTGCATAGTACTGTAATAGTCATGTTATATGTGTAGACTGTACCCATGCATGTTCATGTTCCACACTTATCTTGTATTAACTCCCTCAGACGCGTGAAATTCATGACTTCTTGAAAATAGGCTGGTGTTGAAATATTTCCTATATCCGCCCCTGATGTGCACCACTGATTGCTTTGCTATTGCTTTGCTATTGCTTTGCTGAAGGCGATGGGCCATTGGCCTACAATTAATTACTGACTATGACTGTGACTACATGTATATATGTCTATTACATAATAATATTGTATTAAATAATATAAATATCAGACTTATAAGTCACCAACTTTACTTACTATAACTATTACTATACAAAAGTCAAAGAGAATTATATTATTATTAATAATTATAAAATAACTATACTATATTTTAACTATATTTTAATATTATATCACTACTATAATTGTTTATTTATTAGTATTTATCACCTTTAAACTCAATAATATATTCCAATTATTGTTTTTAATTATATTATTAATTAAATAAAATAATAATAAATAAACACTTACTGATTATTATTCAACGAAAGCAAACTCAATATTTAAATCAATAGTAACATCTTATACAAACATGTGCAACTACGGGCAAAAAAATAAATTTGCCCAAAAGCAAAACTCAGTCTAAATCGATGAAGAAATTCGTTCTATATTTCTTGCAGATTTGTTTAAATCAAAAATGGCATGCATAAACAATCTCCCGCGCAAATTCACCTGTGAACCTGTCTTTCTAACGGGGCCAGCATTTGAAAAGCGTAAAAAGTAAACTGACGGGTGAAAGACTACTGCTGAGGTCAAGGCGAGTAGGATCAAGGCGTTTTGTTAGAGTTGTCTTTTCTCTTACGTAAGAGAGGCTAACTTCCAATTAGTAGACTGTAACTTCCAGTGCCCTGCATTAATTTGTTCTTTTCTGTACATGCGCATGTACACAGTACATCAGTACATGTACAAGTAGTAGCATTCTTGATTATTTTTGGCGCTCTAGATTGACACATCTGTTATGTAGTTACCATAGAGATATGGTATGATCAACAAGTTACTTTTAACGAATATTATCTGTAAACTTTCAGAAAACCTCAATAGATGTAATAATGTAGATAAATTTGTAGTACATGGTGCAAAGCACGCTCCGAGAGTGCGTGTCTAAGATCTTCTTATGCTATTATCTCTGCCACTAAAAGTGTCAAGAGCAGTAAGACATTGTATCAATTTGAATTTAAATTTGAAGTTAGCCTGGTGCATGGCCATAGTTTCAACTAGTATGCTATCCATCACATACCCATATACTATTAAGTGCTTAGCATTATAAATATTATACAAACAACAAACTTATTGAGCTGTAATCTTTGTAATTTCTGTGTTTCCTGTCCAAAGATGCTCAATATGATAGTAAAGAACTCAGACTGTACATATACAAAATATTAGGTACTAGGGCAGCTACATTTATTGCTTTATTATCAAAAATATTTCAAATAAATAAACCAAAAAATAAATTTCTCATTCGAATCTCCAAACAATTAAATACAAACAAGATCTTGCATTACCATGATAAAAGCTATAAAATACATGTACATACTACTTCAGTAGCATCATTTATGTAGCCTGTGTATGCGGCTACCATTTCACCAAGATACCATAATAGGCCTATATAATAGTTTGCATTCTATCTACACGCTGTAACTAATACTTGCAGCTATAGCTAGTAGTAGTAGTAGCTACATGTAGTTTCCATATTAGTACTGCACTACTATTGGATTGTTTTAATAAATATCACATAATAATATATCCTTTTTTAAAGAGCCATTATATACAATAAACTCTAGAACAAAAATAATGAGCACCTGCTATTGCTTTTCACTGGTATCAAGAGTTATATACTAACACTTGTTGCTTGGTGTCATATGATGGGACATTTCTCTGCTTTCTGTCCTGATGTATGGTAACAGCAATCTGTAGTACCATAACACTCCCATGGTGATGTCTCATATACCAGCTCTAAGTATGACGTGCGCCTAAGGCAGGGATCAGCAAGTGATTTATTAATGTCATACTGACACACTTCGCCAGGTCTGAAGTAGAAATTCTCTGACACTTTCTTGCCTGGTGGACAATGGTGAAGTGTTTCTATACATTTACCAGTCGAGTTAGACTGTGAGAGGGAGTAATAGACGCAGGTGTTTGTCATGTCTGCTATGTATCGATTGTCCTCACCAACTGGGTGCTTGCACAGCATACCTGTTAACAGGAAATACAAGCACAATATACCAACAGCTAGGCACCTTGGCTTATATTATATAACGTATAATATGCAGGATAGTAGGATGGTATGCTTGCAATAGTAATATGCAACATTGTGGGCACATTTGCATTGTGTAATGCAATGTTGTAGATGTACCATACATGGGTAGACATGCGAATCTACAATAGTACAATGTAGCTTATAATGTAGCATTAGTCCTACATACAGTATAGGGAGCAATCAATCAGCAAGTACATGTGAATTGTGACTAAGGCGCCCGATAATAATTACTCCTGTGCTTCAAAAGTCCTTGGGGTCATGCGAAGCATGGCCTCAGGGCAACACCTCTACTCCTGCCAAAAAAAGGCCCATGTCATCTGGGCCTTTTCTCACAGGGAGTTAGCCAGCACTGGGGCTGGTAAACCTTTTACATCTTCATGTAAATTACTTGGAAAATTAAAATGATCAACATTAAATATATTCTATCTCTGTGTCTCTGTATCTCTGGTAGCATCACCTACTTGCTGGTGAAAGAACATGGAGTAGGAAATTATTTACTCATTAGTCATAATTATTTACTACTATAGAGGATACAATTTACATGTGCATGAATTTTATATAATGTATTGCACATAAATAGAATTTAGCATTAATCCATTTACAGGATGTATAGTTTGAACATCTTAGATGCATCTTGTTTATTTGCTTCCTAATATTTTTTCAATAATCTACCGCTGGTATTGAAATATTTTATCCATGTACATAATTATACAATTGTATGTGCTGTCACTAGTACAGAATAGCTAGTAGCATGGTAGGCGCTACCCTCACCTCCCCCCCCCCACCATACAACCAGATGTCATAAAAATACTAAGAAAAAGTTAACCTTTTTATTTTATGGTGCATCCTATAGCGTTTATACTGTAGCTCTAGTAATAGCAATACTGTACATACACCATACTTACTGTATATACATGTATGTGCTGTCACTGTAGCTTTGTAATACTGTACATACATCATACTTACTATATATATTTATGCGCTGTCACTATAGCTTTAGTAATATTGTACATACACTATACTTACTGCATATATGTGCTGTCACTATAGCTCTAGTAGTATTGTACATACACCATACTTACTGTATATATTTATGTGCTGTCACTATAGCTTTAGTAGTATTGTACATACACCATACTTACTGTATATATGTGCTGTCACTATAGCTCCAGTAATATTGGCAGCATTAGTAGAGTCACTAATCAAACATATCAGAGAATGGCATGTGAAGATAACTGCTGCTGTCTTTGCAGACACAGTCATGCTGCCTAGTTATACACTCAGCATACAACAACCAACAACTGTCCTAGCTATTCTATCTTATACCACAGGATAATTATAAATGTGGAAACAAAATAATATACCAAAATATTGGAGAAATCTGATTGGATGAAAGTAGATAGGATTAGAGTGTAGTGGGAACACAGTTTGGTTAGATTGGAAGTGGGGAAGAGATTAATGCACCAATGAAAGTCATATCAGAGGTGCAATGTTGTAGCAGATATTTCATGCACGTACTTACTCTTGTTGTGGTACGTACTGCATACAAGTTCAAATCATTTACATATTACAATCATGAAGGAATGGGCTTGGGGTTTGGTGGTCTAGACTGGAACAGGTACCACCCACAGAGCCAAATAAACAGAATCATGGATGGTGTGAAAATTGGGATATTATGTGGTGTTTATTCAGATATCGAGTGCTGTACTACCATTACTACAGTACACTAATCAAACAAACTTACCTTAATTATTCAGATACAAGTATCTTTTGATGCAAATTGCTATTTCTGAGATAATTAATGTAGTTGCACCAGCTCTAGAATTGTTTCTTTCTTCATTTTGATAGATATTATTTAGTTCCATCTTACAAAGAACAGAAAGGGGCATGTAACATGAATAAACCGAAATGTTTCTATAAAATTACTGGAAAAATTTTATTTTTTAATTCTGTGCGACTCTATATTATATACAAGTCATGTAACACTAAAAGTATACATTGTGTGTTATATTAACTGTGCTGGCACTAAGGCTAAGCAATACAAGACCTGAGACTTTATAACACTGTGGAAGGATAAAACTATCTAACTTCTAGAAGCACTCAGACTGGTGAATCCTTTTATCTCCATATATCTCAATAATCTTTTAATCTAAATATGAAAATATATAAAATATAAGCCATGCAACATCAAATTCTACCTTATCCTGTTAACACAAAAGAGCAATGGGATATTATTTATTCATTTCCACCTATTCTTTGCACCAGACAGATAATAATAGTCAAGTACATCTATTGTCTGCATGTAGGCCATCTGTTTTGATGATATAATAGTTTTACAAACTTTTTAAAAAAAATAATTAAATGAGTTATTGCCACAGTTAATTTACTTTTCTTTCATATATTTTGAAGTCAAGTAGTTCAGTATCAAAACAAAGACAAGTAAACCAGACATTTATATTTGTGTGTAAGAGGATTTTAAATTTCAATTGTTAAAAGAGTTCTGTGGCCTAATTTAACCAGATTGCATCAAATATTCTATTGCAGTTTAAATCTGGCAAGTACCTTCCATAACAATGAAGGTTACCAGGTGTGATGGTGGAGACACTCCTAACTAAGGGAGCTGAGTTTTATGGTTTCGACACTTGGCAGGAAAGACAGGCTTACCAAGTCTCTCTGATCCTACAGATTTTCAACTAAAATTTTGGTGCTCCTCCCAGACTGGACACGCCTCCTCCCAAATGCCTGCAGAGGAAAGTTCAGAATTGCCAGTGAGGGTGACCAATCAACAATGCTGTTACTACTCAAGACTTAATAAGACCTAGAAATTGCATCTCAATAAACCAATGGTGAATTTACATTAGGGGCATAGGTCAGAGAATGTTGGTGGGGAGGCAGGAAAGTATACAGGACGAGAAGAAAGCCAGTGATTGGAAGGGCATCGTGTAAAAAATTTCAAATAGAATTTTTTAGGCCTACTGGAGAAGGGGACTTGAAACTGGAGCAATAATATGGTAAACATTGTATCAGCGAAAGGGTAGGCTTTTGTCACAAAAGAACCAAGCGCTGGTTGCCAGGGCAGAGTATTAAACGTGTCGAATTGTGACACATCCATTACCTTGTTGAGTCCTTGTATATTATCTAACAGACAGTTGATATCAGCCACACTGTATGCTAACACAACCACAGTCCTTGAGTTGCATGATTTATAGCTGAGATTTACATTGTATTTTGTGTAATGTTTGATTCATCGACTCTGTTGCTGGTTGTACTGAGCAGAGAGTGATCTCTCATTGGTTAGAAAGACAAGAGCTCTGGTGAGAAAGTGATATCTATATTGGTTAAGCGTGAGTAAGACAATATTAATCAGTCAGAGAAGGAAGGTAGCTAATAATTTTAGCTGTCAACTGGAAGATGACAAGTAAATCTGCCACCAGCACATTAACTCAAGATCTTCCATCTACACATTCCATTTCTATGATACATTACGGTTCTGGTGAAAGTGTAATGAGTCTAGTGTGGCAACTTGCCAGTAATAGTGTGAATTTAGACACTTATTCCAAACTCTCCTGACGTCTGCAGAATTGACTGTATAGAATAATGTAACTTAGAGCTACTTCTGGTATGTTTGATGTGATGGCAAAGCATTAACACTGGTCACCCATGGCCATGAGTATCAGCTGAATTGGGGACGGTCCGGAAATTTCAGTTAGAAACAGGGTGTTCCAAAAACATTCAGACCCCAAATCCCAACCCCCCACGACCGTTTTTGGAACGTCCTGTTTCCAACTAACATTTTCGGAATGTCCCTTTACGATATCAGCTCAACTATGGGCACACAAAAAAAATATATTTCATTCTGGAGAGATGCGTAACAAACCGGGTGTGATGATATTATACTGTATAACGTGACCAGCCAGAAACTGGGACTTTAAAGGGAAAGGCAATAGAATATAAGGCATGAACAGGCCAATAGAGTAGTATAAGGTATGAATGGTATAAGGTGGAATATAAGAGGCGCACGGACCAATAGAATATAAGAGGTGAACGGACTAATAGAATGTAAGAGGTGAACGGACTAATAGAATACAAGAGGTGAACGGACCAATAGAATATAAGAGGTGAACAGACCAATAGAATATAAGGAATGAACAGACCAATAGAATATAAGGAATGAACGGACCAATAGAACATAAGTGGTGAACGGACCAATAGAATATAAGTGGTGAACGGACCAATAGAATATAAGGAATGAACGGACCAATAGAACATAAGTGGTGAACGGACCAATAGAATATAAGTGGTGAACGGACCAATAGAATATAAGAGGTGAGCGGACCAATAGAATATAAGGAATGAACGGACCAATAGAATATAAGGAATGAACGGACCAATAGAATATAAGGAATGAACGGATATATTATCTGATATCTGAGAAATATTTAGGTTTAACCAGAGCCGAAGACATGCCAGAAACCTTTGCTGGTAAAAGAGCTCAACCCAGCAATCACAAACGACCCCCACTTTCTACAAGGACCTCTGATGTCAGAATCTGGGTAGATCTCTACCAGATTAAGCGTGTGTCAAGGACTGGGGCCGACTTTCTCTTTCCCAATGTACTCTACATGTAATCTTAAACCATATGAATTACCATAAAAGATTGATTTAATTAATAAGAACCATGCAGTAATGTACATTACCCTTGAATCTAATAGCTTCTAATGTCCTCAAGGTCAGATGGGAAATATGTTGTAATTATTAAATATTTATGAATTTTAATCTCTTTGCTCTGGTAATTAGAATAATAATGTAACAATTTTTCAAGTGATCCAGCAGTTAAAGATATGAGTAATCTAATGAGTGGGTCTTATATTAGTCAATGTGTAGGAAAACACAATAATTATACCTAAGAAGAAGGTGTAGCCATTTTAGCTGTCAATGATCAGGTTTTGAAGGCATTAACACTTGTAACCACCAGTCTTCAGAAAAATACAGTATGTAGTATAATATCAGCTTCAAGTAAAGTTGCAGCCTGCACTACAAGACTGGCTTGAATAATTCTATATTACACCTACGTGTTGTAATCAAGTTAGGCCTGTAATCAGCATAGTTGAATAATATAATGGTGTATATTTTGAGCAAACAATGGAATAAAACAATAATTGTTATTATCACTATTGATTGTAAACAAAAATGTATCACAGATAATTAAAATACGATAATACTAGCAAAATATACTTATAACTGCTGAATGTCTTGGTGCAAAATACAAACTACATATTTTAGTCCGTGGAAGACGATTGGTAGGTAACGTTGGATATTACAATCATGTACATGTAGATACCAGATACAGAGAATTTCTCTCAAGCACCTACCAGTCTGTCAACTCTAACCTATCGCCAATGCCAATGAATACAACGGTTTACATTCTCTAGTTTACTAATGATCGGTGTATGTATACAATATATAACTGTAGCAAACTCACTCAGAGAACTGTTGACATAGAATTCTATTAGTTTACTTTCTATGTAATTATTATCCAACTATTAATATAAATTATACTTAATCCCAGTATTTGAACTTGAAGAATTGAATCATATCTGGGTCATCAACTGACTTCCTGTTCACACCAGCGTACACCTTCTTCAGTAGATCATTCTTAAATTTCTCTTCCAGTTTCTTCACATATTTGTCAAGGTAACCTGGAGGTTAAAGGTGAACTACAGGTCACACATAAGAACTGTATGAGTAGCTAACAACTCCCCAACACTATCCGTAATTCACTGGAGCAAAAGCTTAACTAATCACCAGTTTGGAGTTATCACCACTTGTACTCTGTGTTTTACTGAGATAATATTGTACCACAGCATGACCATCAACATAGTTAGTTTGTATTGTCTTTGATATGTTCGTATAGCTAGTAATAGTATTCTATATGGAATTCATGGTAGCAATTATGTATTAATCATACATGTAGCCTATAAACTAAAACAACAATATGGCAGTTTGTCGGGTAGACTCACCTATTCCCATGATACGTCCCAATCTAATCATATTGTCAGCCAAGTGGGGATGGTCATACTTTTCATGTTTAAAGAGTAACAAGACGATTTCTCCAAATATGTACGCATCATCAAAACTGGGCTCTTCTGGTACAGGAAACTTGCAGTATATATCCACAGCGCCAAGCGGGTCAGACTTCAGTTTCATATCGGCCAACTCAATGTATGCATCATGTACCTACAGATTTATAGACTACCGTTACTTATAGAGGAAGATCCTCCCTATACAATCATAAAAAAGAGAGTAGACTAATAGTTACAACTCATATAAAAACGACGGTCTAGTAAGAAAGACGAAAAAAATCGTCTAATTCAAGTTAGCCCAAGATGTCAGCTAAAAGCTAGCGAGTTGTATGCTTCAAACAAAGTATCAATTTGTTCCATATCTACTATGTAAAACATTCAAATTGTAGACGAAATAAATTATTGCACAATAAACTACAATTGAACTAATAGAGAGCGAATGAGATACCTAATCAATCAATCAATCAATCAATCAATCAATCAATCAATCAATCAATCAATCAATCAATCAATCAATCAATCAATCAATCAATCAATCAATCAATCAATCAATCAATCAATCAATCAATCAATTGATCGATCGATCAACTATTAATGTACTATTACCTCAGGGGCCATCACCATCACTTCGTCATAGTATTTCTCCGCCTCAGTTCCACCAGCTTCAACACCCTCTCTGCTAAAAGCTCGAGCTAAGGCCAACCTTGCATGATGAGTTTTTCTATTAATGGTCGCTGGTAGAGAGTTGGTAGGTGCTGAGGCCGATGTACTTCCTGTGGAATCTGCAAAAGTAATATAAATCTCATAACTTGATAATCAGAATAAGTTGCCTTCTCTCGATTTCTGTTTATCCTTTTTTCTCCTAGGAATATGACACACTTATTCCAAAGGAGAGAATCAGAAATTGGGAGAAGACAATTTTTTTTGTGAATTAGCGAATGAGTATCTCGTACGATGTATAGAAACATCATGAAAGAAATCGCATTGAGAACTTTGATTGCACGGTGAATGCTGTCCCTGAGCTCTGTGGGATTCCATGTATCTCCCATCACAATAATAAGTTCAGTCTACGTTCAGTATTCACTAAGTGATTCAATTTCTAAAACTAATCAATTGTTAATTTTTTATTTTAGCATATTAATAATTCAGAGAACTAAGTATATTATTAAGGTGGTTAGACAGGAAGATGTTTGCAAGAGTCACACTCTTTCATCTTAAAGTAAACAGAGGTAGCATTAGTCTAATGGTAACCACATGTTCTGTATTACACTCTATTAGTTTGATATCGGTTAAAGGAAACCAAATTAGACAGTATAATATGTATTATATATTCCTTAAAATATCTGATGAATTGTTTCTGTTTTACTAACACAAGAAGTACTAACCAATACTTGGAAGTACATCATGGGTAGCTGAAAGCCCCCCCCCCCCTCAATATGAGTATCTATAGATTTACTCTCCTCCTAATTCTACTCTACATGTAGCTACGCCATTTAATATTATTATAAATAATTGCTTACTACAATAATGCATATCTTATAGTAACCATGCTATGTGCTATCATATCGTATTATGCTATATTATATTACATAGTAATGTTATAGAAATTATTTTATCTAATAATTCTCAAAGCCGACATAACCCAAAGCCTATTCATCTTGTTTCCATGATAAATTTAACATTATAATAAAGTTCTAATGATATTCCATAAGGTGCCAACTGATATACATAATAATAGGATATCCTTGTTTCATGTGCTACAAAGTACATAACATGTATGTATGTTTGAGCTTACAGCAGAGCAGGAATCCCGCCTCCAGCTGAACGGGGAATAAAAGTCATTAATCTACAGCCAAATTTG
Source organism: Bugulina stolonifera (assembly GCA_935421135.1). Taxonomy (NCBI): domain Eukaryota; kingdom Metazoa; phylum Bryozoa; class Gymnolaemata; order Cheilostomatida; family Bugulidae; genus Bugulina; species Bugulina stolonifera. The sequence continues at coordinate 9,286,688 of OW285194.1, forward strand.
TAAGGCTGGCCTGTTTCAAGAGGTATACTAGGATTAAAAATTATTACTGAAAAATAAATAATTATAGAAAAATACTCAGCCCTGCCTGCGTATTCTATTGAATCTTCTTTTCCCATTCACTTTCAGGTCATTTAACAAGCACCTGACTATAAACTGGAGGCACATAATCATCAGTCAGCACATAATCTATCCAGTCAATAAGCTGGCAGGCCAGCCAGGTGCTTCTGGTGATAAGACGATGAGACCGCCCAAGGTCAACGGACCACCATCCAGGTATTTCAAATGAGCAGATCCAATCAAATTAATCACCAATAAGAGCACAATGCATCATTAATCACTTTAAATTTATAATTATTATTACAAAAAATAAATTAATAAACCAATATTTAATCCTCTGGAAAAGAATAACATTTTGACATGACCAAATAATTTGATTGAACCTACTGTTTGCTGTAGAGTCAGGCTTAGCTGTGTTCTCAGATGTGCTGGGAGCAGGTGCTGCCGTTTTAGTACCACCCCTTGCTGCTCCTCTTCCAGCTGGTGTTCCCCTGGCAGCAGGTGCCCCTCGAGCTGTCTGTGCAGGTGCTTTATAAGTAGCTGTCTATAATATTAATAAAACCTTGCAGTGTATTTTATGCACCTGACACTGAAAATGTCATAACTTTTGACTTATTTGGCATAAAACCATTCTAACTCCAACTCACTATGGTGTAAATTGAGTATTATTTATCAATATGTATGTTCGGTGACCGCAAAATACATACCTTTATAACAGAAACCATAACTAAATTCAATAGATACAGTGTTCTACATGATGTTACAATATAGAGGTAATTTATAATATAATTTATATATTCTACATGTACATAACAGTATATCCACCTACATTTAGAGCCTAGGCATATGAAATGGGTAGATAATTTACTCTATATTGCTTGACCAATTATTGGTCAATGGCTACAGAACACTGATTGATTCAATTCACCGCACTGTATCCCCTATACATTGTATACACTGTATGTAGGGCCTACATACATTTTATACGTACAGACACTATACCAATGGCATAACATACCTGTGCATGTATGTACATACTTTTAGAAAAGCTACCTGTTGAGATTTCTGGTTCACTGCAGGTTTTGCAGCACCAGTAGTCTTAGCAGGGGTTCCTCTTGCAGCAGGTGCTCCTCTAGGGGCTGTTGCTCCCCTTGCAGCAGGTGCACCCCTTCCTCGGGCAGCAGGAGCACCACGACCACGAGCTGAAGCAGCTGGTGCAGGCTCGTCTGTCGTTGGCTCTTTGGTAGTCACTGAATTCTTTTCCTTCCACCATCCCTGCTCTAAAATGGTAAAACCGTATAATGGGAGGGGGAGGTGGCATAATGCTGTAAAAATACTATAAAAACTAAATCTTACATAAGCCTACAGGAAACATAAAAACTGGAAAATTAAGTCCAACAACCTCATTGTACATGTAGTTTTGTACTCTCAAAATTTGAAACACATTCAGTATTGTAGAGCTAATTCATTTTATCACTACTACCTTAACGCCCCTTAACTAATTCGAGTTCGTGGCAAGGGCAGTGGTCTCCCGGCCCAACTATGCTTTCAACATGGAGGATAGGAACACTGTTACTAACACAACTAATATTGTTCATGTAACGTAAACCGAGTCACTTATGAGTAACCCAGCTTTAGAACCAATATAGGTCAAATCTGTTTTTCTAAAAAAGAGCACAACTCCAAACTTACAGCTAGAGCCCATCAGGGAAAGATATCTATCGAGTATAAAAACAATATTGATGGAGTATCGAAAAAGGTAGAGTATCGATAGCAACTTCATATACCCTCATCTCACCTTTGAGTGCAGCAGGCATCTCTGAATGGGTTGATTTCCCTTCCATTTCTATACTAGCCTTCAGCGATTTCTTGCAATCATCCAATAGCATCGCAGCTTTGTCAGCCTTGGGGTCAAGGTCAAACATAGCCATCTGAGCCTCACCAAGTAGATATAGAGCTTGACTGCTGCAGGGTTGAATTGACACCAAGGCTTTACTAACCTGAAATACGACAATGAATGGAGTAGTTACCACTTCACTAAGTCTATGAAGCCGATAAAAACAAGTTTTTAATTCATTGTGTAATAACTGCAAAGCAATAGCTCTAGGTTCATCTGTTGAAGAAATGAGATATAAAGTCCGTAGACTTAATACCTTAGTTAGTTCGAATGCTAATGCCTACCTTTAGCTGCAGGGCTGCTAACTGTGGGTTGTGCTCAATACTTGTAGATCGTATAAATGCACTGAGGCCATGGCAGCGCTTAACTATATATTGGGCATCATCTCCTCTTGCTAACATGATGTCAAGCAGTAGACTGTGGGCATCTAACACCACCCACTCTATCTGTTTATACAGATCACCTCGGGCTATGGTAGGCAATACACTAGTAGAGAGTAGAGCAGCCCTAGACAGTAGTATAGAATATACGAGTGAATAAGGGAAATGTTTTGATGAGGTGTGGGAGATCTGTATTCAAATAAATCTACATCGTACATGAGTTTTAATGTTCATACTTGTAATTCAATAACATCAATAGGTTTCTGAAATACACGGGAGGCTTCTTGTAAATTTTAAATTTATATAGCCACCGACACTGCTTGGGTATGTATCAGTAATAACAGTGGGAACACAGTCTATGATTCATTTTTACTAAGAAATCAATAATGGTTGGTTACTCACGTATGGAATAGGTCTTCAGCTGACATACAGGAGTTGCCCAACTCTGGTTTAGTCTGCACCATCTTACCAAGGGAGATAATTCCTCTCAATATATGTACATTGGTAGATCTAAGTAAATCTTCTACAAGCATCTGACTCTCACTGCAAAGGATATTTGCAGCAGATATCACCCGCATTATCTGCAGCAGATATCACCTGCATTATCTGCAGTAAATCAAACAGCTGGCCTATACCACCAATCATACAGTTTCTAGTAAATATGACGGCCCGCCTAATGGGATAATTATTGCACAGAGAATGAATTTAAAAACAACATTCTCTGAGTATCCAGTCTAAAAGTCTTGAATATAACATTGATGTATATTCCAATAAACGGACACACAGAAGGAACTGTAACTATTCTTGCAGTGATAATATCCTGCAAGCAACAAACACATAATGTCCAATATAATATGCATGGAATGCTTTGCTTGTCGGGTAGACGCTAGGAAGGTGGAAAAAGAGAATAAATATACATAATATATTAGCTACATGCTTTATAATATTATGTTACAATAATATACATGATATTGTGTTATTGTTATTATACAGAGCAATGCTACATTATACTGACAATACTAGAATGCTGGCAGCGCTACCCCATCACCGTATAGTTTAACATCTAATTACATTCAATTATCTATTCACTGCTGACTTAATGAGCTAGGAAAAGTGTGGGAATGGTGTCACCATGACAACCACGTAGCTGTAATCACTGGGATAATTGTATTGAATTTTGTAACACCTATTCAAGTTAATCTAATATTTCAAGCGTAGGCAGATTCCTCAAACACGTTATGCTTACTTATTCTAATAAATATGATATTCACACGTAAGCCATTTTATAAAATATCAGTATATATAGAGATCTAACCCTTTGCTATATGAAATAACCAACATATTGTATAAGCTTACATTTCGAATTAATGTACAACCCTATATTAAGATAAAGTAAATTATACACACAGCTAAGCCAGTGTAGCACATCATAATATATGATTTTACCTGCTGGGAACACCCAGGGCTAGGTTTGTCTGCTTAGTAAGTACCAACTCAATAGCTTCCTGTATATAGCCAAATGCCTCAGCTGTCCTAGCCCCAGCTCCACTACTTCTCAGAGACAGGGCTAAGCCAAGATAGAATCTAAAACATACTACATAGTTAACACACATGTACTATGGTAGTCAAGCATCCAACAGTTCCATGAAAATGCGTGCCATGTGATCATAGCAAAATGTACTTGAATTCGGAGTTGTGTTCTCTCTAAAAGTGAGGAAATAACTCCGCAACAAATAGTTATGCAGTGCATTACAATTTATTCCTAACTGCTATTATACTGACTATACAATCTGCACATTTACTATACAATGTACATAGACAATGCATCCATATACATATTGGTAGATATGCCGACCATGTAGATATCTATCAAGTAACACACATAAATATACTATATTAGTAAAGGATCCAGCTCTTTGATGAAAATGCCCACCATGCAACCATGGCACAATGTACCAGAATTTGGAGTTGTGCCCTCCCTAAAAGTGAGGGGATAACTTTGCAACAAATGGCTATAATATTATAGTGTAGCACAGTTTATCCCTAACTGCTATTATACTGACTATACAATGCACATTTACTATACAATGTACAGAGACAATGTATTCATATACATGCTGGTAGATGTACCGACCATGTAACTCAGTTACCCGATTCTCAAACAATCACATTCACCCACCTGGCCATTTGGTGCTGCTTGTTCCAGCTGAGTGCTGACTGTAGCCGTACCACGGCATCGTCATATTGACCTTGAACGACCTGCAGTCGACCAACATGGAAGTGATAGATTGACTTTGTCTCGTCACAACTCAGAGCATCTAGGTACTTGAGGTACGCCTGACCCAGCGGATTCTGATCGTCTGATGCCTTCTGAGCAGCCGCTCCTTCCTTTATATGTAATATCACATCCGATTGTAGTTAAGTATGTAGTAATATATTGCAAAACCTTGCCATTTAATAAAAAACAGGATTTTGGCAAAATATATTGATACAAGTTCAAATACTATTGAAAATAATCTTTATAAAGGAGATATAAACAATAAATTTTGACTCATCTCAATATGAGACAACTTCAATGTTTATCTACATTGACTACTTGCCCATGTACAATGCAACCAAATATTGCACTGTATCATTCTGTTAGCACAGTAGAATATATAATACATGTAGCTACGCAGTATCAGAAATACGGTACTGATCTGCAACATTCCTGTACTGTATTGTCCATGTACGGCAGCAAGCGTATCGTCATGTACGGCAGCAAGCATTCAGGATGCGCTATTAGTTACCTGCGTAGCTTGCTTGTTCTTCCAAGCAAAGAGACCCTGCACATGCTCTGCTTTAGCTGTATTTCCAGCACCTTTCATAGCTTGATATTCAGTGTCTAGAGCCTGCAAATAGTAAGTGAGGGTGGGGTGTAGTAATATGGTGAAACAAGGCTAGTTAGGGTTATATGGAAAGCGTAAAGAACAGTCAATAAACTACCCAATTCTTGATTCAGTAGTCGTAGCCTGGAAACTTTGGGATAAATAACTATTATTCCACATACTGAGGAGAATGAGATCTTACCTTCAGCACTAAAGAGAGAGGTGCCTTCTCATCCACACCATGTAATTTACAAATAGCTGCAATTTCTTCTTCCTTGGAACCAGCTTTTACTTGTACGTTGAGGGTGGCTAGTTCACCCACCCCACCATCCTACGTTAGAATGTCAAACAATACTTCACGTACAGTAAAACACTGATTCCTGTATTATGATGGATGTAATATTTTCTTATTCTAACAGATATTGTACGATATGTGACATGTCATTATATAAACAGGGAAGAACAAAGAACTTAAATAAAGAAATGATAATAATTTTTAGATGTAAGTGTATTACAAGAGATAAATTATTTCCAGTTAGCACAGATCTCAATATAAATTATTATTCTAGCTGGTGAAATCACTCAATGTCCAGATGTCCTTGACACGACTCACCTGTGAGCCCTTGAGGTTATATATATCTTCAGCTAAATACTTCTCTTCAAGCACCAGACCAAGCTGCAGATGGGCATTGGCATCCGTCTTCTTAGACTTGATAGCTGACGCTAGGCAGTAGGCAGCGTGTGTAATATAGTCCAGTGGACCCTCGTTCTCTGGCCATTTCTGATTGCTTCCTGTAACATTTTACCACAGGTGCTCTGATAGTTGTGAACTAAAGTTTACATACAGAACTGTACCTAATTATGATGTATTTATTATAGGCAGGGGATGGGCAGGCAGACAGATTGTGAGATATGATGTCGACTCCACTGATTACCTGGGGATGTCGGCAATGCTGCTAGGTATTTCCTCACACTCTCTTTAGACATGCTTGTAAGTTTAGTTGGGTTAGACTCATCAAATATTTGATGGTATGACTTTTCCCATGGCTTGAGTTCGTATGAATGTTTGACTGATACACTTGTACACTCTGCTCCAACAGCCTGTACAAAACAAACTGGTATTATATGCCACACCAGGTGTAGCGTAACACATAGCATGGAATGTAACACACATAGACACGGAATGCATACATGTAGCATTCAAATGGATGTATGGTAGGATAATTCATTCAGCCCAAATTTGGCAATATAACGAAACTCCAATTGCAGTAGCAGGATGTTAGGATAGCACTGCTCAGCAGAATGGGGGGGGGGGGGGGGAGGTCTCTAGTTCAAGTCTTACTAAAGAGCTAAGATCCTGTCACCCATCCAAGGGCAAGGTCAATAAATCAATATGTAATCAGAGACAAAAAACGAAAGAGCATATTACATAATACAAAATCACAATCATGCCAATGCAATAACATACCACTTCCTTTGGTGTAACATTAGCCTGAGATAACTTAGCAGGTAGTTCTCGTATTGGGTATCCTTCAATACAGCCTATAAATATATTCACAAGAAAGTGTAGAGCACAGAATAAAACTAAACATAGGACTTTCTCTTTGATGATGGGTCAGAGAATACTTGTTACATGGTTAAAACTGAAGAATGAAAATACATCAATAGGGTACAATTTGTTCATGCAGAAGCTACAGTATCTTACCTCCATAGGTGAAAGGTATGGAGGCTACGGTGTTGGATAACTCCTTATCTACTTGATAGTCTTTGACTGACCAATCAGCAGGCAGAGGAAGTTGACTTATAGGATCTGATTTGTTTGTCCTGCGGTGTAAAACAGAACCTGATGATCAGGAAAGTGGATTAATAGTTATATCCAGCACCCGAATATCTACCCAATGCAGTCATTCCCTCCTTACTCTACTGGGGCAACCTACCCAAGCTCTACCTCGAGGCCCATATAGACCTCACACACAAAGTGGTAAAAGTGAACATAATTAGGAAAACCAACAGAGAGAGGGCAACTCCTGAATACACAGACAATAATATTGTAGCCATTAATCTGGTGAGTTAATGACACGAGCTACATGTAAATGTGTTCAGCAGGTCCCCATATGGATGCTGCTAACTGACTTAATGTTGCAGACATGATATGTAATATGTTCATATTAGATAGGCAAGTGTAGGAATATTATTTGGAAAGGTATTTTCATTAATTACGAGCCAAATAAACGTTTGTCAGTATGAGTGACTCTATAGACAATTCAAAATTGAAGCTCACTGTATTATCACCAATGGTAACCAGCATTGTTTTGGCAGTTGATTGGCTGTTAGTAGACCTATTATGAACAGTATAAGATACCTTGTTAGCTCTGCTATCAATGGCGCAGAGTACGAGTTCTTTGGGTCACTTTCCTTCACACTGATCGGCTGATAGAGTGGTGCAAGGGAAAATGGGTCTTCAAACTTGCACCGAAACTTGGAGTCAGAGATTCTCATAAATCGAGGGATCGCTGGACGTGTCACAACAACCTTATACGTCTGAAAGTATAATTCAAGGCTACAAAATATTATTTCCATATCTAAGAAGTACAATGCTATTGTTATTGAGAACAAAAAGTAGTTTACAATGTAGTTCAATGCGGACACCAAAACATTATACCTTAGTAACTGTACCATCGATAGATCCAACAACAACTTCCACTAGAGTGTCACCAATATTCAGAGCTAACTTCTCACCAGGTGCTTTACCACCCACAGTAAGTTGACATTTGGCATCAGGTGCTGTAGCTGAAATGGCCACTTCAGTTTCCACAATGGGCATGGACACTACAAACATGATGACCAAAATACTATATGCATTTATATGCACAGTAATACTCACAACATAATTTTAACTTGAGGCTTTCAAGTTAAACAGCTAAACTTTGCCTTATGTGCTATGGTTTCCTTCTATTACATATTCTGCATTGACATGACCAGTGAATAGCCACTGTGAGCCAGAATAATGGAAGCCATGGCACAGATGTTAGTAGTAGAGTGATAAATTGCATAGAGAAACTTCATGGGGACTTGAGTCTTTGCAGATAACTTGCATCATTGCTGCGAGCGCTAACTAACTGCACCACCAATAGATGTGATTTGGATATGAAATAGAAATGTTTCATATCCAAAGACAAGTTTTTGCTCTGAACATACATGTGCAGTACATACCATACCAAACATCAATCACTATAGTAATGGTACTTCACGTGGCATTTAATGGAGCTATTAAGCCAACTCACCAGCAGCTTAAAACGTTACTATGAAATGTCCACCATTAAAATGCTCAAGGTTTCAGTATAAAATTCATTTAGCGAATATTGTATATTGTTTACATAATCTGAAGCCTAGCCCAAGCCATGGTAATTCTACCATATGATTCGTGATTAAATAGCAACTAACCCCAGTATTCATCTTGTTGAGGATCAAATTCAGGACTCAAGACTCCCTTGTCAACGGTAAGAGACAGGAGTGAAGCATCCTTGCCACTTAAACGCTTCACCTTAATAATATAATGGCCGACGGTACCATCTTCAGACGTTACTTCAATGTCAATCTCAGTCACCTTACCCTCAGCAAGTTCTACGACTTTCGATCCCTTGTTACCCTGATAGCATAACATAAATTATGAATTGTAAAACTTTTCAAGGGAATAAATGAACATGGTTTAATTATGATTATACACTTCGTTATATGTATCGTCATATTATAACGGTTTTGGTGTCAATCTAAATAATACAGGTAGCCTAAAGACAATGTAGACTGCTGCTGCTGATCGCCATGCTTTCTTGTGTTGATTATATCAAAATTGCACAACAAAATGCTGAGTGACCGATGAAATGAAATTTAGTTATTAGGGTACATGTTGGGCACCATTAATTTGAATTAATGTGCAAACCTTCAATAAAAATACTCAATAAAATAGGGCTTTTTAGTTCTCATCGCAGTTTTGAGTTGAGTTTTCAATCTTTGCAAGTTATTTGATTTATAATAAAATTATTATTATACTTATAATAACTGTAATTTGCAGTAAGACACTTTGCAAAAAGAAAGATTACAATTAAATTTACTTTCAATCTACTAAATATAATATAATTATTTAATTTTAATTTCAGTAAAATTTATTCTCACGACTCAGTTAAATGCTTTTTTATATCACTACCTTTATATGATACGACGCCCCAGTGTCATTAGTCAGACAATCTATTGTGACCTTTTGAACGCTGGTAGAGACAGTTGATGAATATTCGTATGTTTTACTGCTGAAAGCCGGTGAGAGCTTAGCAGGTTTTGCAGAAAGTTTTTCCAACGTGTAATCGTCCATATTGTATCAAGGGAAGCAATTAATCACCATGTGTTCACCCAATAGCGTTGCACTTCCGTGCTGTGACTACCCAATGACAGCTTAGTTGTAGAAATATTCTATACAATCATAGGCGTCGTTGATTAACACGTATACGAAATTGCTGTGAACCCGACAACATTACGGCATATTTGCGTATCCATATTGTTGTTGGTAACCGTTGGTTACAGGAATACAAGCAAGTGCTTGTTCAGTAGCTTCTTCATTTATTTACTAACTGATTCCGTGAAAAGAAAGTTTTTCCTAGCTATGAGTTACCTACACTCAGAAACCGCTAATGGTCTTCCATCTATAAATTCGACTAGAGGGCTAATAGGAGATTCAAGCCTAAGAAGATCTGGAAGTCTAACTAAACTAGATCAACTTGCTGCTTCTCATACACCTAGGCATGTGACATTCCGAGCAGGCAGCCCTACACACGATAGATATAGAAGTTCTTTGAGGAGCTCCTCTCCAGTCAGATCCAGGTCACCAACCAGAGATATTTCTCCAACCAGATCAAATAGAACTATTACCGAGGTTAGTTAAACTAAGCCATTAGATAAATTATTATACAATCATCGTAACACAGGATTGTATTATTTTTATTTTAGCATCTTGGTACAGTGAAATAATATGTGTATGTGTGTAAGCTTGCAATTTCATTTGAACAGTTTGCTCAACTAGACAATTTAATGTTTAATTAAAGTCTATGTTTTCCAGCTTCAAGATCAAATACGGATACTAAAGGATGAGTTGCAAAGAAGAGACACAAGAGGATCAGTGGTAAGTCATCTTTCTCCTTGTAACTGTTGTGGTGTAATGTAGGTTTTAGCTGCAGCTCAACTTATCTTCATAATATTTTTTCATAAAATTATTTTTCAGAATGAGGCGTCCTTAGACAGAGCAGCCATAGAGAATGCACGAGGAGAAGTCGCTGCACTGCAAGTGAAGAATGAGAACCTAGTTACTAAACTAAGAGAAGTTGAGTATGAAAATGAGGCCAACATCGCTAGAGTCAGAGACCACAAGGCTAATCTTGAAAGTGCTAAAGGTATGTGCTGTGATTTTGAACTCTCTGCATACAATGTGTCAATCAAAAGACGTTTATCGTCCGGTTCCAGTTGATTCGGAGTGGCCGCGCATAGTTATGTAAGAATGCAATGTACATGTACATGTGTGCTACATATCCATAATAAAGTCATTCATAAATGCATTTTCCAGAAAATGAAGCAAGACAAGCGTCCCTTGTGGAGTCATTGAGGGATAGGATAAGAGAGATAGAGGCAGCACAAGGCAATCTCGAAATGATCAAAGCCAGATCCGAGGCCAGTCTGAATCAGTTGTCGGATGAGAAACGCCAAAGTGAAGATAAAATTAGAGACCTTGAAGGGCGACTAAGGTAAGTTCAGACAACTATTATATCAAGCAATTTCTCTGTGTTATGTAATCAAAATTTTGGCCTTTGGTGACCTTCGTTCCGACAGTTCTATGGAACAATCTACAAAACAACAAATTATATTATATATTTTATCTATTTATATTTTCTGTAGAATCTACATTCAAGAAAGAGAATCTGCAGAGATGAAGGCTGGATCATGGGAGAAAAAGTATCAAGAAAACCTAGTCATGCTACGCTCAGCTTTAGGGGTCGACTATAACGAATCAGTTGACACAATGAGGGTAAGACGCATATAATGCCCCCTCCTATCAAAGTCATATTGAGATTAAACTGTGTGTTATAGGACAAAAAAGTGACGAGTGCAATAAACATTACATTGCGCTACATGTATATTGGCAGCGGAAACAGATAGTAAAAAATTCCATGTTTTGTCAAAAAGAGTATTATTGGCAAAACAATGTATGTCCGGGTATTGGATCTAAGCCTTTTAACTGCAGGTGAAGATACAAGAGCTTGTGTCTGAGAATACTATGCTAAAAGGTAGACTGTGTACCTTGCAAGAAACTCTATCCAATAGCGAACTAGAGAGCAAGGCCTCCAGAGAAACAATCAATAGACTAGTATCCGAGGTGAACAATGAGCAGTCAATGGCAGCGAAATACCGAGCAGATATGGAACATCTAGAGAGGGTAAATATAAACAAGCAACATTGGCGTCATTTGTGCTTGCACTCTTATATTATTCTTAATAGTCCTAATGGTAATAACCAAAATAAAAGCTTATAATATACATGTACATGTATGTTTCATTGTATAGAATGACAAAATGGTCTTACATTGAATACTGTCTATGTAGCTGCTGCATTCCAGTAATATCGTTAACTTGTATTCTGAAACGGGATTGTTTCAGCATTATATTCAAAGGCTGTCTGTCAGGTTTCATTAACCTTGAACAGTTCAATACCAATAAAAATAGTTTTACATTTATTATAATGTCTTGTTCACAGGAGAGACAATCGGCTGATATGGGAAAACAAGAAGCCCATCGTGAGTGTGAGGTGTTGAGAGAGAGGCTCGATGCTTCCCAGAGAGCTTGGAATGCAACCAAACGAGAGTTAGAAGAAAAGAGTAGAGTTTACTCTACTCTCGATCATGAGCTCAGGTTAGTTTTCCAGAAAATATGAACATAAAATGATATTGCGATCAGCTTAGCTATCTTCGATTAAATACGCATCCAAGTGTTTGAACGACAGTCCTTGGACAGACATGTCATTTTTTATGTAGGGACAACTCCCAGAGAGCCAAAACTATACAGAGTCGATTAGAAATGTTTGTTGAACAGCTGGCCTGTATGCTGAATGTCTCACCAAGTGAAGACCTTATCCAGGACAGAATTAGACAGCTGCAGGGTGTGAGCAAAGATGGTCAAACAGTAAGTGCAAAGATTAATTAAATATTAAATATTCAATTACATGCACAATATGACTCGCAATAGATAAACAAAAATGGATAACTTTGAACTAACCTTAGTTCTCTGTCAAAACTGTAAATGAAATTCCAGAGTAGGCCCTTCCTAATTACTCCCACCACAAACATAGATCCAACAGCCTATCAATATTTCTCCACTTACCAATACAAGGTAATGGAATTTTTCATATAGTTTTGATATATAATTACAGACAGTCTTTGCTTTGGAAGAGAAGGTAAGAAGCTTAGATGACCAGCTACGAAGCATGTACGAGCAGAAACAAGCAGCGGAGAAAGAGGCTAGAAGATGTGATTTGGACGTACGAGACATGAGCGAGAGGTTGAGAAAAACCGAAAGAGAACTTAGCAATGGCGACGTCTACAGAGATGGGTTACGAGTCGACAAAGAAAAGGTGAGCAGTTTCCTACTATTCATCCATGCGACTTTTGTATTTGGATGACTCATACTAATTCCTAAAATTCACATCACAAAGGTCGCAGTGGATAAAATAAAAATGAGTAATTAAAATTTATCATTTTACAGTATTTACGATTTATGGAGAAAATGGCTGAATTGATGAAGATGGATCGGATAAGCGCTGAGGTTGGTTTCGACATGAATGGCGAGGCGCTGCTTGCCCGAGCAGCTCAACTTGCCAAGCTAGAAGCTGACGCATTAGCAGACAGGAATACGCACATCTATAACCTACAGAGGAAGATCAAGACTATGAAGGAGCAGCTAGAGAGCAAAGACCTCCACCTTGACCTATTAAGGAAGAAACTAGGTCAACTTGAAGAAAGGTAAACACAGCAATAACCAAGAGGTCATTCCATAGTTGATATAATAGATTGGGACACATTAGTAGAAGTTTAATAGTTGAAAGTCTGTGATCGGTGCTTGACGTTGCTCCAATGTTAAACCACAATGAATTATTGTAGAGCATCTGGCAGAGTTGAAATAGAGAAAGAGAGAGATGGTGAATATGTAAAAGTAAAGAGATTAGAAAAGACTTGTGATAAATATAGCAGACAATTAGAGGAGGCCAGAGCTGAGATCGTACAACTCAAGTCACAACTTCTTGAGTCGACTAAATATCAGGTAAAGACATGATAGTAAGACAAAGTGAAAAAAATATAATCAAAACCAAAAGACCACAAATTACATATTTGTATACAACCATGTAGTTTGGCAAACGTTGTGCAATGTGTCAAAACCCTATAACACAGCAGACACTGTAGATAAAACTGACGACCCTGATATCCCTGTAGGTAGATAACCAAGACCTAGTCATTCACTGCGAAAAATTGGAAGCAAAATTAGGTCAACTGGACAAGATCAGACAGAAACAGGCCAAGAAGATCAGCACAATGAAGGATGAGAGGAACGTCAGTGAGATTGGCGGTGAAGAGCGGCTCCACAAGGCCGAAGGAGCAATACAAGCACTGAGCAGTGAACTCAAGACAACCAAGCAACTCATGGATGATATGGCTAAGAGAGAACGCCAGGTAGGCCCACAGATTCCAATACATTCATCTCCGTACAACAAATTTATTTAGTTATATAAAACATTTCCTTCCTCTGAATTATGGTAGGATAAAAAGCGCTACAAGTTGTACCTTAGAACTAATTTAAATTTGCTGGAATTTCCAGAGCTCACTTTCTCAATGATAGTTACTGATGTGAACAAGTTCTCGTCTATCTCTACATACAGGAAATGAATTTGTGTTTACAATGTATTGGAATGACAAAACAAATCTAACATAGAATTTGCATTGTAGTAATATTACACATTATTGATTTTGTGTAGTAGCTAGGAATGACTGATTACAATAACAATGTTTACATAATGGTTTCTAATAAACACTCCCACTCTGCTGTTGCTAGGTTGGGTTAGCTTTAGTTCTATTAGAGTTACTATAATAAGCAAGTTGATCAATTGTAGTCAGCACCCGTTGTTTGATCTTAAGTTGGGTGGTTTAGGAATAAGACTAACAAACATGGAAATGTTCAATAAGAGAAGAGTAATTGATGAGTAATTGATGGTGTAGTGTACTTTAATCTCTAGGTAGGAGCAGTATTTGGTTGTCATGTAACTCTTTAACAACTCTAGCCGTATTATCTCCAGAGATTAGGTTATGCAATCTAGTAGTAGCATCAATATCAAAATGGGTAGTTGGTGCATAAGTGTTTGCTCAATGTTTGGCTGGCAACTGTATTCTCTATGGGATACATCTCAAAGATAGAACAACTCCTACTTGCATGGGCATGTAATCAGTTGAAATTATCTACATGTAACTATGATGTTGTTGCGTTACAGTTAGTGGATCTACGCACAGTACTAGCCAGGATGCTGGGTCTGGATGTCAATACTCTCGCAGTTCCTGACTACGAAATCATATCCAGACTAGAGAAGTTAATACAAGCACACCACGCCCACACCCTCACCAACTGGACCATGGACCACGCTCTAGGTGATATGGAGGAAGGGCTACGATCAGGTTATCCGGATGCAAAACTCTATCTGGGAGAGCCAAGAGGACAACCAGAAATGCATACACGAATGAGACGACCATCGAGCGAACGCAGATCTAGATCACCAGAAAAACGAGGTCGTTCCCCGGACAAACGCAGGACGAGGTCTCCATCTCCAAACAAAGTGGACACGAGAAAATACTGACCATACCACAATGATATTACTTACAGTGCCCAATCAGTGATACTGTTACAATCGTGCAGGAGCACAGGAAATAGAACATCACCCCAGTGAAACAGTTACTTATTAATTCTGTAGTAGATAGTATAACAGTAGCCAGTATTATAGTACTTTGTATATTACATAAGCCGTAGATAAGTAATCCAATCCATTTTGTAGAACCAATATTTTACCTACAGCTTCTCCTCCCGATCGCAACATACATGTATGTTTTTATTATAGCAATCAGTCTAGTATCTTTTTACGTTATGTGAGGTGATTCAATATCCCTATAAAATATATAATGAAAGGAAAAACGCATTAAAACATAGTATGTGTACAATGATGTATTGTCAAATATCTAGTTTCTAGTTGCTAAAAGGTGTTTTCCATCACTCAAGTACACCCAATTTCACCAAGGAAATAAATTATCCCTTTACATGGCCTGAGTTCACGAAGCCTTTCACAATAGTTTGGAATAACTTAAAACATTTAAATAGCATTATAAATAAGTTTGGGCTTTGATAGTTTGGACTACTTCAGTTAAACGCTACAGTTACACAGTTATTGTGAAAATTTAGACATTCATGTCTTAGGACACGCCATAAGCTAAGATGTAAAATTTATCGTATATCTATATCTAATGAATGTTACCGTCATTTACTTAACCGAAGTGTCATCTTTCTTTGGGGCCTCAACTTGTGTGAGGGTTTTATATTGTTCTAATTGAGTCCAAACCTGAGAAATCTTCCATAGCCTTTCAGCATCACCTTTACTCAGTTCAGATGTCCACTTCATCGGTTCCATATCTCTGAAATTATGAGACCAACTGCATCAATGATCAAGTGAGATCAAAGAATTATAAAAATGCAATTACAAAAACGTGGTTCATACATTTCAATTTTTTTCAATCAGAAAACAGAGCACTAAGCTAGAACATAACTATTTGATAATTACATTGAAAATGAATTGCTTACTTGATACATTGTCCTGACTTTCCTTCAATACCCGGTTCCAAACAGCAGTACAAGATAGATTGAACTGCATTTTCTGGAGTTCTGAAGTAGTAAACAATAAAAGAGAATGTAAACTATGCATATGTATATAAGGAAAAGTAAATATACAACCATATTATTATAGTGGTTCGGAGTTGCTTAGTATCCTGGTATACAACGGAGTAATTTATTCTTGAAATTATTCAAGAGCTGTTTACAGTATGACGTGTCCTCGATGTTTTTTGATATTGGGCACTGGGCAGTTCAACAAATTTGGTGGTACACATGCAGTACACAATGTCGATTACATTGCATCAGAGCCATTGATTGTAATTGTAAACAGCTCTGCATTGGATAGCCTTGAGCTGAGGGGTGTGTATCTCCAGGAACGAATTATGACCTGCATTGCAGCAAGGCAGTCAATATTACTGTTTTTTATTTAGATTATCAGGGGATAGCGCGAACGCAGTCCCCCACTACCAAAAATTACGCACCCGAGTTATCCACATTTGGGATAATCGCAGGCGTCAACCAAACCGAAGTGCAATGGTAAGGCCTCTTCCTGGGGGATCCACCTTCTTGATCGTGGATGCCCCTGTGCCAGGTAAGTATGAGTTGGGTAGCTACTGCATGTTGCCAAGCTTTTTAAAATATAGTAACCCTACGGTGTGAAAAATATTTCTCCTCTCTAATTCACAATTAAAATGGGCTATTAAATACAATATTAAATTAAATCAGTAGATAAAGTATTACTTTACAGTAGGAAACCAATATTTAAGCTCTTTGATAGAGTAAAATGACATCAAAATATAATTACAAAAATCCAGGTGGAGATAATCTCCAATTTACGACCACTGGCTTGAGAGGTTCACGAAAGTAATAATAGGCTATTGTATTTGTATAATACTGTACGCTGATACATTGTGGCTACATAAATCCATTGAATAGTGGTTCAAGTGCAGCTACGACTGCTCTTTGTTGAACAAACATAATTTCAAGATGAAAAATTTCATATTATTGGCCTGGTGGATGTAGTCAAAAACATGTGTTAGCTTACATACACATTTCACAGCAAACAAAGATTGTGGTGAAACACACAGGGTCAAGCAAGAGTAAACAACAGCACACTGTTGGATTTCGAATGCTGGATAACCGACTATTTTGAGTAAGAAAGAATGTCAAACAAAACAGTGAGGGCACAACTCTGTACACACATGTGCATTTACAATGCATTGTATGAACTATAATAGAGATGGTACAACATACCTGAGAAATATGGACGTTGGTTTAAATAAAGTAGAGGACACAGTGGACTTGGACAAACCTCTGGCTAACTTAGTACTAGCCACACCAGGATAGACCGCGTATGACGTCACACCTGAGGCTGTAAGTGTATTGCATAATATAAACTACACTATAAATTATTATAAGCTGTTACTACATTATAAACCATTATTATCATAGGATAATAGCTATCTACTACCTTTGTATACTGTGTCATCACTTCCACAAGTGACATAGCCAAACCATACAGTCATAGTTTGCTGAAATGGTGAAGGTGTTGATGAAGGATTAAAATCTCGCCCATCACAATTTTGGCAATATCACTAACACTTGCGACAGTGTGGGTTAGCTAACATTCATGAACATTGTAAGTTATGGGTATACGTACTCAACTACCATCTACAAATAATGCACTTTGCATTGTTTCACATATTCTATAATTGAAAATCTCATGATCAGAGAATGTAGCTAATATACATGTACCTATCATAACATACAGACTCCACAACTATTTTCCAACCACTGCACAAGCACAGAGTGACACATGACAGCATGGTACTGTGTGGTTAATTAGCTAATCTAAAGTTCTAGAGTCACACAACGTTGCCATGGAAGGTGAGCTCTTCCATTGCATTTCATGAAATCCATATTGCTATAATGCCATAACCACTTTTCCACCATGTCACAAGCACCTTACAAGCACTGTGCCAGCACCTCACAAGCACCTTACAAGCACTGAGCCAGCACCTCACAAGCACTCACCTTTATACTCCTGATTAAATAGCCGAGTAAAGGACATAAGAGCCAGTTTACTCTTGCTGTAAGCATTGTAGGGATCATAGTCATTGGCTGAATTAAAGTTGTCAAAGTCTATGCTTGCTTTGTTCATGGAGATAGTAGTCAAATTAACAACTCTAGAAGGTCTAGACTGAATAAGCTTTGGCAGCAGTAGATTGGTTAGTAGGAAAGCACCTGCAAAGATAAAGTGGCATAACAGAACTAGTTAACTAAGATAGACTTCCAAATATAAGAGAAAACAACTCCAAAAAAATGTTTCCTCAACCAAAATCACAAAGATAAATTTTTTTAAAAAAATGTAGTATTTATTATTTTTACTAGAGAAACATCTTTCCACACATTTGATATAAATAATAAATTACCTACCTAGATAATTCACACCCAAGTGTACCTCAAACCCATCCTTAGTAACTTGACGTTTCCGAGCTAAATGCATTACACCAGCATTGTTAACGAGAACGTCTAACCTCTTCTCAGCTAAAAGGAAGTTTGAATACATATTAATAGTTGAATAGAATGGTCTAAAGATTACTGGGCAAAGGTATACACAGTCACACAAAACTGAAATATAAATAATGACAGCTAACAATGCCCACCACTTTCAATGTTTTCCGCCTGCTAATATTTAATTTGTTGATACCTACTGGCAATGACATCTTCAGCAAATTTGGTGATAGAGTCTATAGAAGCTAGGTCAAGATGCTTGACAGTAACATTTCTGTTGAACGTTTCTTCAATAATCTCCTCTCGTGTCTGGAAGGCAGATTTAAGATCTCTGCAGGCTAGAATCACTCTTCCCCCTACGTACAATGGATACAAACCATATTCTGCATTAAACTTTGAATAATTATATTAATAACAACACTGGTCGTAAAGCAAAATTAGAGTTATCTCTACTCAAATATGGTTGAAGAGCTCAAAATGACTCATTGATCTACTATATTCCTTAGAAGAAGTACAATAGTATTATACACTCATGTGTAGAGTGGGTTCAAACTACACAAGAACTACCATCTGTATGAGCACTGGATGTTGGCAAGTATTTAATCATCATGAGGTCAAACGTACACCCTTTCCCCTTGGCAACCTTATTAGCACACGGGTCATATTCTGCCCATTACTAGAATTAATTCCATAGTCAGCGAAAAATTATTTTCAACTACACCTGATTTTTAATGTATCAGGTTAAATAGTAGCTGGAAAACTGGTTTGGAATGCCTTATAATTTAATAAGAATTTTAATAGAAATTCTCAAAGCTTCTTAAAATATTTCAAGCATGGAATAATAAACATTCTTACTCAGTTATCTAAAATAATTGTCATATTTCCAATTGATCAAGTGTGTTGAATGTGGGCAACTAGAGAAATCGGTGTGAAGCAACCACAACACTATTAGCTGGTTTGGTGAGCTACAAATATATTTCTAAACATGATACATAGGCTATGTATACACATTGTATACAGGTAAGCCTAGTAGTATGAATTCAATTTTCGGTATTCATAAATTCACCTCTCTTAGCCAGTTCTCTGGCAGTCTCCTTTCCAAGACCGGAGTTGGCTCCTGTGACTATCACAGTTCTACCACTACACCGAATATCTGACTCATACTTTACTCCCTGACTGCGATCCCTTTATGAATACAGAAAATAAGTAAATCATTGTCATTAAAATATTTTATATACTTTCCCCATGTCCAACATCTACAATCAATCAGTCTGATTAAGATAATGATAACGTAGCAAATTCAGAACTTGTGCTAAATGAGACACTTAAACTGTAAGTTCTTCAAGACATATAAATAATTTACATAAATAGCCAACCCCCAGAAAGTGGTTACAGGCGCCACCTAACAGCAACAAGATGGATTACCTGCAAGACAGCAGAGACTGGATCATACAATGTAAGTCAGACACTTTACCAATGACACTATGATATACGTAACTCAACATCCTAATACCATTCATATGGAGTATTTGTTCAAGTAATTTATGTGCAAGAGCATCACGAGGGCACCTGCACCTGCGTGGTAAATACTGGAATATCATGTGCCACCAGTCAGTAAATTATGTACATGTCTGGTATCTGAAGTACTCACTTTATAATTACGGCAACTCCAACTGCAGTACCCAGCAGAGATGCTGGGAAAACAAACCTCGGAAGTTTCATGTTGGTAAAATCTCCACAAAGGTGAATCACTATCGGCTAATATAGTACATCATATTATCTTGTCGTAACTTCCTATGTCTGTTTAGAAAAAACATCATTGTGCAAGTAATGCTGTCAAATTTGTTACATGACTGTATTTTATAAAAGTTAAATGCCTTTATTTCATACTAATTACCCCGCTACCATATAAAGTATACTGTTTGCCAACTATTGCCACTTCATTCAAGTTTTTGAAAACCAGAATAACTATGAATAGAGACAGCTATCCGGGTAGATTAAATTGTTGGCACATTTTCTTTTAGGTCTTATTGAAATTCCATAAAGGTAAGTCAATAAAGCGAGAGACAGTTAGGTTGAGCTAATTTGCATTCCTTTAATTGTTAGCATATTCATACTAATGTGCAAATAAAATCACATTTTTGTCAGAGCAGTAAAAGGCTCCCAAACTACTAGTACTAATATTCAGTGAAGTAACCATAGTAATTGCCCAGCTCTTGAGGTAAATAATAAAAAACGGTATGTATTATCTCATATATATATAATGTATTTATCCTAATATGGAATATCTCTTTTGGGGAATTTTAAAATTTAAAGAGATTTCCTCTCCTAGAACATGTATAGACCCATATCTCCCATGGTCATAGGCCGGAACAGCTCTTTGTACTTTACAGTTCATCTGTGCTTAAAAATTTTGCATATAAGTAGCTTTACGTTGTAGGCCTAAGCATATCAAACTTTTCTGTACTGTATTTACTGCATATTTGCTATGTATTATTTAAATTAAATTATATTATATATGTAGGCCTATATAATTCGAGACCACATTGACATTGCCCCCAGGGAAAAATCCACAACAACATTGAATAAAAACATTAGATTATTAATTTTATTAGTAAACATGGATGAATAATCGAAATAATATTTTGGTTATCAATAAGATTACAATATATTATAGATATTCATTTATTATATTTATTTATATTACAATCACTTACTGAATAAGTGAATATCAATAAAGACAATATGAATATTCAGAGCTGGGTCCAAGTCATAGATTTGACTTGACTTGGCAAGTCAAGTCAAGTCACAAGTCGACTTGACTTGGACTTGCCAACTTGCTGACTTGACTTTGACTTGTGCATCAATGTGACTTGACTTGGGCACATGAATGACTTGTGATTTTTACTTTGGTTCTACTAAATCAATCTGGCAAATAAAAATTTTGTACAGTGTTTAACCAACTTGGAAAAAAGGTCTCAATTGCCCACCTATTTATCATTTTTACTAGATCAGTGCTACTAGCAGCACTCAGAGTATATAAAAGTTAGCTATGAGGATACACAACTCAGGCAATATCTAGGCTGTGTGTACGTGAGACTACACAATGCATAGTCACAAGTAAACACAGTGCAAGTAGTGTAAGTGTAGCATAGGTGTGGTGTAAGTAGTGAATACAATGTACAGTGCAATGATTACTAGAGTTAAATTGCAGGACTGGCCAGAGGACGCTCTGTGCTGTACCATGTGCTGTTTATATGCTATGTGACACTGTATTACCATTACAATAAACAGTATATAATACGACCGTAGTGCCAATAATACTACTTATATAGACTAGTTCTTTACCATGATTACATAACATACATGTACATGCCCTGCCACACCTTGGCATAGGTTTTTCATGGATTAGAATGCCTACTAAAAAAAAAAGTGATGTTTTGGAAAATGTAAAATTTTTTGAAGTTGTCTTCCACCTGACTTGCATTTCAACTTGATTTTGACTTGTGACTTGCATGACGGCCGACTTGACTTGGACTTGACTCCAAAATTTTAGAAATGACTTGACTTGTTGACTTGCAAGTCGACTTGGACCCAATTCTGTGAATATTATTAATAAAAATATATAAATATATAAAATAAATGTAATAGTAATTATCAGGGTTGGGAATCGCCAATAGCATTCGATGTTCAATGGCGATTTCTGTTGGTCTATTCACCATCGATTCCACCTAGTCGTTGGTTTCCAACAAAGCCATCGAAATGCATGTATTCGTTGGTTTTATAGGGTTACAGCTGCGTTCGATTGTCACTAGACTGCTAGTTGATCTGCTAGTAATGTTTAGTAAAGGAAATAAATGAAAAGCCTCGTAGCTTAGTTCTTATATTTTTAAAATATGATGATGAACTGTTTTATTTAATAATGAAATAATTATAATAGCCTCTATTTGCAAGCTAGGATGAAATGTGAGTGGCTAGCAATAAATAAGAAATAATAGCCTGGTATTTCTGGCTAAGATTTGCTATACATATAAATATTTGGGAGCTAAAAAGAAACATAAAGGTAATATTAGGCACGTTTGTTATAACATTTTAAAGTAATAGACAAAATTAGTAAAAACAATAAATTTCTCTATTTTAATTTTTACAAAAATTATACCCATATACATGTGCATTTTCTAAAGTCATCATCGATTGTAAAATCGACTGAAGTACAATCATTGATTTGTTATAGTAACAACCGAATGCATGTATTCTTTGGTTTAATCAGCATAATCGAAAATCGAATGCAAAAAGAAAGTGGATCAAAGTTCCCAACCCTGGTAATTATTTATTTTTATTTGTTTAATATAAAATAATTGGGGACCGATAAGAATAACAATATTGACTAGAGTGTAAATAATTTGTTTCTGGCAGATCCCTATCAATTACATAATTATATGGTGGCTCCTACAAAATTGCGTTGTTACACATTAGGAATTAATTAGTATTTCTTAGTATTTTATTTATTTAAAATGTGAAAGGAAATGGAGCAGAGATAAAATAACTTGACTGGCTAGCACGCAATAGACCAATCGCTGAGCCTCTTTGAACAAGTTGCTTGCGAAGTACAGTTGGTTTAATTGGATCATTGAAACACTTTCCGACGAATTGAAGTTTTGATGTGAAGTGAAAGTGCTTCTTGATTCGAAAGTTCACCAATGAAAACGACACGTCTATCAGGTTCCGGTTGCCAGCTGGTCAAGAAGCGGTGTTTCACTTCGTGCTGCTCCCTTTGCATTTTAAAACACCAGTCTTCTGAGTCTTGAACTGCAGTTAACTCAATATGGTTGAACTTGCAGGAGATGATTCGCCCTTCAAACAGAGCGTTGATAACAATGTACTTATTGTAGCATCTGTCTTAGTGCTAGCTGTCTTTGGTAGGTTTCATCAGTTCCATCAGTCAGTCACTTCAGGCATCAAACAAAGTGAAAATCAAAATAAAACCTGAAATGATAAAATGAAAATTAAAGTAAATGAAAATTAAAATTAAAAGCAAATTGTTGTTTTGTTTTTTGCATTTTCTCACAGAGACCGCACTTAAAAGTGCGTAAAGTCGTGAGAACTCGATTGTTTTTTTTTCAATTTTATGGTAAAAGTGCTATTTTTGTAATCTTTTTCTTTGTTATATGATATTTATATATATATATGTATTTTTTTTTATGAAAAGAAGTTACAATTCGTCATTAAGATTTCATCTTGACGAAAGAAATAAGAGCGGTATTTTAATTTTAATTTAGTGTATGATTTGTTTGCACCTCAGGCTCATGTTCCTTACTTATTTTAAAATCAAATAGTATTATTTTATTTTTATAATAGTATAATTTTTGTCTTATGTCTATAAAAAGAAATAATATTGTATAAGTATTAAGTATAATTAATTAAAGTATTAATTATTATAAGAATAATAATTAATAAATATGGTGAGCTATCCCTACCATGCTGCTCAACTCATGCTCTAGAGCCTAGGCCTACTCCACCGAATCGAATAGTAATTATATTTTATTATAATTATTATCATGTAAACACTAGCAGTGACAATCTATGGCTAGAACTTTAGTGACACAACAAACAATGATAAATTTTGTGATTTTAAAAATTAACTCGGAACAGAGGAATTACAGTAGTAGCAGAGTATTGCAATAATGTACATTAGAATTTACCAGATACACCACACTCGCCAACTCAAGCAACATTTTGTGACTAATTGAAAGGAGTCATAACATGAATATAATGACTTGTTTTAGCTGTTGAAAACTTGTAATTTGAGTTGATTTAATTATTGCCGTGACCAAAGACTTAACTCAAATATTGCCATTATGTTGAAATATTCATTAACCTTGAGGTTTCACTAAGAAACTGTAAATTACAATTTAACACACTGGGGCTATTACCATATTGTTACCGAATAACAACACAAAACCATTTCTACAATTTGCTAGAAGAAGTGCTCAGGCTACATATAGATTGTTATTTTTATATTTATTTGAATGAAAAATCTTTTGTGTAAATTAATTCAATCGAATCAATTTTACAGTTGGACATATATATTTTTGGACAACAAGATGACCTGGCTGCATAATTAGGAGGGCATGTCATAATTCATGGTTGTATAAGGGCGCTAGACATTGTAGCCCATTAATCATCTTGGTGGCAGGGAAGATGGTTTTATACTGATACAAGTATATTCAGAGTTGATTTCGATTAGAAAATTTCAAGAAAAAGCTAGTGATGATTGAAATCCAGAAAACTGCTGGTAACAATAATTTGCTTTTTTCTGATTTACATGTTCAGTATCGTTCATAACATTTATAGTACTCAATAGAGGTGGTATAGTTGCAATCTATCCATATACATGTAGAATGGGCATGGAGTGGAAGTAGATAATAATATATAGCCATGAAGAAATTAATATACATTTTGATCTAGGTGACGTCATAAGGATCTCGAGGAAAGTCAGTCACTTACAGTTCTATTCCTACTCTAATGGTCCCTTATGCTGTAGCCATAATATCATAGTGGCTTTACACTTATATTGGTTCACTGCCTAATAAAGGATTTAATTTCTTGCAGCATTTCTGGTCTACAAAGTCGTCTCTAGTCTAAGAGCTAAAGAGAGAGCCAAAGAAGAAAAGAAACTGGCCAAACAGCAACGAAAAGAGAAAAGTAAGTAATATATTGCAGTTGTAAGGTGCTGGTAGAAGTCACCTATCAGTTGTAACTCAAGCCTCCTTTCTACTGTTGACTCTGCTTGTAGAATAAGGTTAGGTTCAGATTTTAGTTCGGCGTTACTATACTGATAATTATTTTTAGCATTTTTTATTGGCAGATTTTACTTATAAAACACTTTTTTGTATCTCTGTGTGGTTGATTCCAGTTCTCATTGTGTCAACTTTCTCATACTCCAATCAAGTAGCCTTCTTGGGCCAACCATGCAGTTTTTTTATAATACATAAGTTTATCCAATGAACAATATTTCTTAATGCGCAAAATTGTATTTGTTTTGTTCATGTTGTAGGCCAAGGTGCAGGTCCCAAGAAGACCAAGTGATCTCCTTTCAACTAAACTTAACTTATCTAGACATATTATATTTAACCAGCAGTCGGTTGTCCTCCCACAACTTGATATTAACAGTAATGGCTACTACTGAAATTAGGAATTATCTTCTCTTGCCTTCAACAGTATAATAATAGGACAACTCCGGCTTATTGTTTTCCATTCCATTCATCCTGAATCATTTTAATATTATTAGTCATGGTGATTTACAAGTTTATAATTTAAATTTGGGTTTCTAAGTAGTTGACATTTTATTGGTAATGCCAAGCTTTATTTAATATTTGGGTAGTAATTTGTCAAAGGTGTGTTCCAGCTATTTTTGTATTTTATTATAACACTGCTATGTTTATGGTTAAGCAGGAGTTGTTTTTGGGGATCATTTATATACATGTACTGCACCATCTGAAGTACCCATTAATTTTTCTTGTCTAGAACTGAAGTTGTTAGACATCGTTAGTCGTATAGGGTAAGCAACTATCTTAGCAATCTAAACTTCATCATTGGCACAAATAAAATGATTCTTTAACTACTGTATGGTAAAGTTGGTGTATAAACTTTTAATCAATGGACTCTCAAACAGGGCATTACAGAACTCCACTGGGTACTGCTACATGTATATGATTACATCACAGGTGTAGATGAATTATTGCAATTCTTTATTAACTCATTTCACACTATAAAATGATCAAAGTATATACCAGTTCTCTTCAGTGATGTATGTATGGTACATTCACAATGTTCAACATCTTAATTGGCATCAGATTATTGGCTTGCTGGCTACTTACAGAGATTTTGGTCTACTCCAGCATAGGCCAAAATATAGTAGTAGTTATGCCCGATTTGGCTTGGACTCGGTAGTCTGAATACCAGTACTAATAGTCCTCACTGCATATTCAAAAATAAATTTCCCTGCAAGAAAAAAAACGTTTCTCTATAATAGGAGATTTACTTTACAATAAGTCTTCTAATTTAACAACTAATGTATTAAAAGCGAATAATACTGGAGATAAGTGTTAGTTAGAACTAGACAACATATTGTAACTGGAAACTCATCAGCTGCTGCTGCACCGTGGGTATCGCCAACTAAGTATTTTGGATAGCTGTTAGTAATAGTGTGGCGTTTATACATGTAGCTGCTTGAACGATATATATCACATTCACAGGTATATTTGTGAATGGCTTACGTGGGGCACAGTCGTAAGGCAGCACTACTGATAGCTGTGGGGGTTGGCTTGATAGCAATAGGATATTGCAGAGTGGGGTGGTAGCATAACTCCTTGTCTAATCGATTTCTGCACATGTAATGTAGGTTTTTGAGATAATATTTTACAGCATGGCCTGGAATGAAAGGTGACAGCGTTCTATGCAGTGAGAATAGGTTAAACAGATTTTGCTGTATTTTATTTAGTTTATCAGGGGATAGCGCGAACGCAGTCCCCCACTACCAAAAATTACGCACCCGAGTTATCCACATTTGGGATAATCGCAGGCGTCAACCAAACCGAAGTGCAATGGTAAGGCCTCTTCCTGGGGGATCCACCTTCTTGATCGTGGATACCCCTGTGCCAGGTAAGTATGAGTTGGGAAGCTGTTACATGCTGTGAAGCTAAAATTGATGTCTTATTATTTAGGTGTGCTAAATCCTCAAGGAAGAGGTTTAAAGTAACTTATTTGTTCCACAGGGTTTGTGTGTTGTAGAAATCTTAAAAAATTAACACCTTAACCTCAACAAGTACATTACCACATTATATTTGCAGCAAATCAAAAAATGATAGTGACATAAGCAATATTAAAGGTTGAGATAAATCCAAAGTTTGATTGTGTTTTTGGGTGGATATACATCTAGAAAGAGTATGCTACCATTAATTTTTCACCACTGATTTTGCATAGCATTATCGTCATAACAATAAATAAAATCATCCTATAATACCGTAATTATCCTAATTTTTAATAGAGATAATATTATGCAATTGTACATGTATATGCAACAACAAAAAATTTCTATAAATTGTGGTCTACAGAGCACTATTTTTAAAGGCTATCATGGAACAGCAAGCATTTGCATTTGGTTAACTTTAGACAACTTGCTTGAATATCGCAGTTCCTGATGTTTGGCCAGAAAATTCAAAAATACAGGCTTGTGGCCAGTGGTAATCTTCCAAACTCTTCTGTTCACTACAATTATAGCACTTACACGTATAATACTATTTTGACCATTTCCTTTTACCCAACAATGTAAAGATCTGCGTGTTGTTGTACTGCTTCTTGGTATGTGTGACTGTACATGTTGCAGAGGTTCAATATAACACATGTAATGTATGTTGACTAAATAACATGTATGTACATTGTAGTTTGTACTACTTTACTATGGAAGTTACTTTCTCTCGCCATATAATTACTGGCTGACTGCCAGCAAATCTCACACCAATATCCAATCAAATAGCACTAATGGGTGCTGAATGGCCAATCAATAACCTCACAAACAACAACGACCCTATTCAGCGTGTTTCAACACTATTGTTATCCTTCACATTACTATGCGCTAATATCGAGAGTGCAGTATTTCTACTACCAAGCATACTTCATAGTAAATACATAGCAGCTGTTTGCAACGCTTATCATATGGACTTCATTCTCATTGCTGAACTGTTCAACTAGTTAACTCCATGTAGGGATTATTGGGTTTTACTACTAGTAGCTACATGTACTACTACTTTCATACATAATATTCAGCATTTGAAAAAGAAAACTTGGATAAGTGGGATTATTATATTGTCAGCATAATCATATAAATTACTTTAGAAAGGCAGTTGATTCCACATTATACACGACTTTATTGGATTTTTAGCCTAACCAGTATAAGGAGGGAATCATCTATTTGGCGCTGTAGAAGTGAGGTAAGTTTAATTTCAGTTTAGCCCATTGATTATCTGGCAAAAGAAAGGTGTATATCAATTTATGCAGTATATAGCCCTACATATACACATGTATTATACAATGTAATGTATAATATATGCGTATACATGCTACATCTATACATGTAGTCTACATATAATATTCTTCGAAGGTTATATTGTAATAAAGATACAGTGATGAATATATTTTTTTATTTTTACTCCTCAGCCTATATTAGCCCATTACTATACAAATCATGGCTTAGTTTACTGTTTCATGTAAAATGTATTATAGGCTATACTACACGTACATCTAAATGCCCAATAGCTGACAACTCACAAGACCCAGATTGACTCATTAAAAGCACATGCGTTTGAGATGATTTTGGGTACCAGTACATCTATAATTGTGTGCTCAATTATAGTGCTCTATGAAGTTGATTACAATATATAGTATAATTCCTACAGGCTGACTGCATAAATATCATGTGACTGGAGTAGCCCTAAGTTATGTAAGATTATTACATAACATAAAATTTGGTGGCACAACTATCTGCACACATAGTATCTGCATATACACATTATTTTACTACTGGTGCAGTTATTTTGATAGCACATGACTATAATAAGCCGATTTGTGCAACCTGAGCCCTGAAACTCAAGTGTTTGCAGTAATAGTGATAACAGTGTATATTAGATGGATTCACTATAGAGATATATATAGGCCTAGTGTACATTTGGAAGATAATGTGGGAGATAACGATATATATCGGACCATGACTGTTTGAACTATGTGAAATGTGAACTTAGTTCTTGCGATTCAACATGACCTGTAGCCTGTTCTCCGAACCCTAATAGTCACTACTTCCCGGCTTATACTTCACGGCATGACCAGCCCCAAGTTGAACTGCCAGGTGTGAGTGCTGGCCAACTCCCTATGAGAAAGGCCCAGATGGTATTGGCAACGTGAGGGTATAAGAGTTGCCTGGACTTTATCTGAGGTACAGGAGCAATTGCTGGATGCTCCTCCTAACACCACCGTGACCGAGATTCGAACCTGGAACCTTCAGCATGAAATTCCAGCATTTTAACCACTCAGCCACGGTTGCTCCTTCAATAATCGCTACGACTATGTAGAAATTTTTAGAACTTCAGCTATCATTTTATATTTGAAACTATTTCTGTCATATTCAAACCATAGTGATGATTACATGGTAGCCCTACATCTATGTCATTATGATAAGTTATTAGTTAATATGATAGTATGATTATTATAATTCTTCTGTGGTAGGACAAACAAATTAAAAATCTATCAGGTCAGTATTGCACCAAAATTTATTAAATTACAATTTGGTTTAGTATTTCCTTTCACCAATAGATCTATGTGTAGGCAACTATAATATACATACTATTGACATCATCTGAGGCGGCAAGGAATGAATAAAATTTTATCAGATATGAATCAGAAAGCTACAAAGAGCTGAAAGCTGAATTTGATAAGCTTGCCGTGACAAGCACTATAGAAACCTCAGGGAATCGTATTCAGTGTATTATATCTGACCGTGGCATTTGAATTCAACCTAAAACTGAACTATTCAATACACTATTACTATATAATATAATATAACATTATATAATATAATGTAATATAATATAATAAAACTAGTTTGTCACTTCTATATTATTTTCTCTTGTGGAAAAATACGAATTTGATATAGGAGTGATACATGATATATAAGTACGTGTATTATAGTATACATGTACATAGCCTACATATATATATGTAGGTTTTGGTATAGGACTACACATGCTTATACACAGTATGCAATTTACCATGTCTTTTTTGTTTTATGTGCATACCAATAGCTGCCCCAATAACAATTCATACAGTAATATGTGCCACTTTGATTTATTCCAAACAAAACTCAATAAAGTAGGCAGCATCCCAATATGATTTGTTGCAGTGTTTCTACATTACACTAATATGTTGAGCTCATTAGTTATATTTGTACATCTGTGTTCCTGCTGAAAATTTAAAACTGTTGGGTATTTGTGGACATCAGGAATGTTGCAACATAAGATTTAGTAGCCTACTGTTTTTTGTATGGAGGTGCTGGCGACCAACCTAATCATAAGGTGTGAGCAAGGATTTTTATACCATGTGATCAGTTCTTAATTACTTATAAAAAAATAATATATACATTTGTACATTGTGTACATAAAATTTATAAAAGTAGCCTATTAGGCGTTTATACTTTATAATAATAGGTAAAAATAGGTGGAAATATGCAACGGGTAACTTTGATAGAAACAAAATATGATTATAGTGTACAAATGTATAATGTCCTAGCACTAGTGAACAATTTTCATTGCCAGCAGTTATCTCACATTCCACAGTTTTTTTAGTTTTAGCTATGAATCCTAACACTATCGTATAATTATTTGAATTATTAATTGTGTTTTGTTACGAAATTAATTATTAGATTTAATTAATTCATAAATATTATTACTACGTGTATAGCGATACCCAGTTCACCGTGTGAGTTATAAATATAGGGTGTTAAGTGCCTCTTAGGTTTTAGGGCTAGTTCCCTGTGGGGGGGGGGGGGCTAACTAAAGAAACCTTCTGGATCCAAAGCTCTTTTTTGCGTTTTAATTTTTTGTTACATGGGTAACAACACTGGAAATTGGATGTGAATATTTTTCTTGACCTTGACCTGTGACAGCAGTAACATTATTTTCCCACCAACCTAGAAATATGTGGAGCCCTGGGTGACTAATATTCCAGGAACAATGCTGATTTGTTGATATGGGAGTTTACTTAGAATGTGACAAACTCAGGCATGTGCTTGTATTATCTTTCAACACACCCTGTGTCAGTCACTCCAAGTCTAATTCCCTGGTGAGCTCTTAGAGGGTCTCCAACACATGCATGTGTAATAATCCTTTCCCTCTAAATTATATTATTACTAACACGCTGTGTTTGGGCAAAATCAACAAAAAACTCAAGTTACCATTTACCGATTTCCGTATAAAAAAATCGTCAGCATTTTTGTTTCATTTGTAACTTTGCCATATTGTGTATGTACACATACACATACATATGATTATGCCTATTTATCATCAGTTAGCCAGGCCCTCATCATATTATGACATTTTTGTTATAGCAAGTAATTTGCCTCTTACAACATTATACTATATAAATGCCACTTTTACTATTATTACTAAAGAATTGATCAAAATGGAATATAGCTTTATATCTTTTGTTAAATGCTGGTATCGATTGAGACATCATTTTACCTTCCCTGATTAAACTAGTTGGTAAATATACCACCAGGCTATGTTATTTGTTTTCACATTATTAATCCACTTGAAGTTATTCACAAATACACTTAGCCTTAGTTCATGCATAATACCTTAGCCGAGTTTCCTTAACATAATAGAACGTATTATCAATACGGGCCTCAGAAAAAATATACTCCACCCCTTCGCATTGTTACTTGTGTCAATAAGAACTTTTAGGCTACAAAGCTAATAAATGGAAAAGAGATTGAGAAAACATTATATAATAGGGAGGAGAAAACACCTGCTAAAGAGTCAACATTTACAGATATCACATTGCCCATTATCTGAACAAAGCTATTCACCATTTCATGTATGAATTGTAAAGGCTGCAAAAAACACTTATTCAATATTACATTATACTCTACACGACCCTATACTTACCTTTTCAATACACTCAGTGTACCAGTAATTATACAATAACATAAAAACATGGTAGTCACTTTGATTGGGCCTCACTCTGGCCCCAATTTATCACGATTGCCTGTGTAAACCTTCCCCATGCAGTATGTTAACCTCAACTGGCATTATTGCTCATTTGCTTTGCCCAAATGTCCCAATCACTGGTCTTCCGATTCTCGTCTGAGTGAAAAGTATTTGTAATGTGGACAACAACATCATACTTGCCAGTTTCCAGCATGTTATTTGTTTGTTGATGCTAAAGATTACTATTTTGAGATACATGGGCGCTGCTGAAAGGGTTCCAACGCAGCTGTTGTATTTTGTGGTTGTGTTTGCATTATTGCAACAGTTCAAAATATCTTATTGAATAGTAATTAATAAACAGGTCAAACAAGGTCAAGATGATACAAGTATAAAATTAATTGTAGGTACCTAATTGGCTCAAGGTTATCATATTTCATCTTAGCTACTAATAAACAAGCCTTATCAGTCATATTTTTGGTACCAGCTAAGTAGAATTTTTTTCTCTTTTTCTTTACCCTAAAATACTGCTGACAAGCTTCAGTCGAATCATGTCTTTTAGTGGACTAAAATGTGTGGACACTGGTGTGGTGTACAATATGACAATGCATGTAGTCCCAACTCATATAAACAATATTAATAACATTGCATTTTCATCAATAGATTGTTTTACTCCCCAAAGTTGTTTGAAGCACAGCAGTTACCACAGTTAGGTGCAGTAATGGACAGTTACTGGCTACCAGGGTCCAGTGCTGGTACCGCCCACAAGTTCTCAATACCATAGCAACCTTTTTTGCGATCTCCTCCTCCCCCTCTGATTGGGTAGATGAAGCCAGAATGATAATAATATCATCCAGGCTTGGACTATTTCTAAAATGCAGGCCAGAGGAATCAGAGTCTGATGCACGTCATTTTATCATCCAGACTTCAGACAGAGTGCCAAAATATGTGAACAATTATCTAACATTTATTTTTCTACTCAATGGCAGTTCACCAACTATGCAGTATTACCATACCTCCACATCCATGACACCAATCTGGAGAACTGCTGTTTCTCTTTCTGCCAACCTCGTCTATGATTCACATATTAAATCGATTTCCAAGTAGATTCTATTTTATTTTCTGAATGAGCTGATAATATTTATTTTTTGTCTGTTTTTCCTCTTTTCCAAACAATGCCACCCTGTATATTTATAATCTGTAGTTATTTTCCATAGATGGGATCAGATG
Source organism: Bugulina stolonifera (assembly GCA_935421135.1). Lineage (NCBI taxonomy): Eukaryota > Metazoa > Bryozoa > Gymnolaemata > Cheilostomatida > Bugulidae > Bugulina > Bugulina stolonifera. Next base: position 9,320,339 of record OW285194.1, read on the forward strand.
ACTGTAACACATTATTGATCTCTCTATAAATGAGATGCACATTTAATTATGACATCTGCTGCCAAGTCTTGACAGGTCACAGCTAGTGAGTGTGCAGTGGTTCTATCATCTCAACATGTAGGCCTTATTACATATAGTAGCCATGTTGAATAAAAATAATATACGTAAGCTTCATGATTTCATTCAAATCAATATCGTATTCAGTAGGCACTGCTACATGTATGTCAGAGCAGCTAACAGTGTTGGTCATTGTAGTTCACTGATAATTATGATACAAGTACACATTCACATGTTATAACAAACTATATTGTGACTGGCTGGGCAGTCTTGTATTGACCACCGGTCAGCCCATTATATTAGTCCTGGTCACCAGGGAGGCCAACTAAATGTTTCATAATCTAAATATGAAATCACTTTAAATATTGATTTTATATTTAAAAATAGAGCTGATGTGACCAACTAGTACCATGATCCTTAGACAAGTCATTTACTGATCAGTGATGATGCCCATTTGGTTATGCAATCTCATAATTGATAAAAAATTATTGAAGGGATCACAATTATATTATTATGCAATGATTCGTATAAAAAGTATCAAAGAGTGCCATAATATATAATATAATAATATGTTGCAATTGGTGATTCTAATTCTAATATTAGCATGAAAAAATGGTAAATCAATTAGTATTGTTTAGTAATATCTAGTTTTGACAGTACTGCATTATAATAAGTGTGATTAAATTATATTACAATTAATCTGTTTGTGATCATAAAAGGGAAATAGTCAAGGCAATGTAAATGGTCTATCCATTTTGTAATATTAATCAATAAACAATGATAAAAATAACTGAATACCTGGATAGGGTTATGGTTTATATTTCGAAACTAAACCACTGATCTAAAAATAAGAGAGTCAACAAAATCATCAAGAGAACCAAAATATCATTTATACATAAACAAATAAATAAATACTTATTTTCAACATATATCTCTAAATTATGTAAAAAACCAACATACATAGCCCAGGGACCTATTTGCCAAAATCTGATAAAAATTAGGGGGTGGAAAGGTTAAGGTACCCAAATCTTGGTAGGATGTAGTCAGGTTTTTGATAGAATGAGGAGACCTGGACGAGACAAATAGGTTTAGGTTATTTAGAGAGTTAGGTGCAGAAGTGGAGAAATTTGAGATGGCCTTTGTTCTTCGCCAAAACTGAAGCAGGAGAAGTTGTCTTCTCTATATTTTGCTGGTTGACCGCCCTTACCCCAAACCCCAACCACAAACAAGGAACTAAGGCTATTTAAATTTCTCCACTACTGCACCCAATTGGAGGATTTAGACCACTATAATAGTAGCATCAGTAGGCAACCAACCATCTTGGGACTTTTTATTTCATTATGTATAATTCACCCTTTTAAGATAACATAATTATAACCTAAATATAAAATGTTAATATTAATACAAGCAGTATTTCCTGCTGCTTAGTGGTTTACAACTGCTGCCTATTGTATAGGGATTACGTTTAGGCTGGAAATAGAGGAAATTGGACTATAAAACTTAATTCTAAAAGTATAGAATAACACACATCACAAGTATGATAATGGTTCAGGTACTTGGAGCTTATTGATTTACTATCTACATGAACATGTGTAAGCTAACTTAACCTGATAATAGAATGAAATGTCAGCAGGCAGGGGGCCCACAGGACATCATGTTGTTTCTCTAATTGACATTTTGTTCAATCTACACTACCGGAATACGTAGAAACCAGGGCCACGTTTCTCTACGTCTGACCGACGCTGTCCATACAAATTCTGGCGACTTTCTCAGTCCTGCTGTCTGTCAGAGGACACGATATTGGCAGAAGGGGTACTTCTAATGTTCAATGGAAATTGCCATGCAGTCTCCATACGATGACTCATTTCTTTGGAAAATAGAACGTTTTTTCGACTTTCCCTGTTATAGCAGCAAATTGCAAATTTATCTTGTCTTTAATGCTGTACAATGTACTGTAGGCTATAATATGAGGAAATTAACCTGCGCCAAGAAGCTGAGAGTCACTTTTGGTAGGCTAGGGTAATAGTTAGGGTTTCTACTTGACTGTATTCTCTACACTCTGACCGCGTAGGGGTTATCCAGGTTATAATGAACAGCTGTAAATACATGTACATGTTGTACACTATTTAATTCTATCTATCAGTGATGCAAATCTGAACAACTTACATCATGTACAACTTGGCGTTACATGTTGATAGTAAATTAGCTAATATTTGCGTAATTAAAACAATTCACACTTTCTAAACATTTGTTTCCCATGACTAGACTTAAGTTGCATTGGATACAGTAGGTGCTTTAATCTAAAGGAAATGATTGTAACTTTCTACATGTTATGAAATGAAAACTATATCATAACAGCCCACATGACTATATCTATTCAAATCTGCTAATTGATTGTATCCTCTGGTACTACTACCCCTGCCCTATCAAAAAAATACCCGCTTTACAAGCAGCTGCAGTAAGATTTGCTTTTCCATGTTATTGTGTTCAATGTCCACCAGCGAGGTTACGCTCATTTCTATCATGGATGCATTACAGATATCTCATTGAAGAAACCTTAATCTTACTTCAGTATGCTAAACAGAGATGATAATACGTGTATATAATATGGAAGCACCAAATCTGCAATAAGTTTTCTCTTGATTTCAAATATTTCCTAATGTGTTACATGAACTTTGGTGAGAAAAAGAAAGCTTAGTGAAAGGAGAGAAAAAGTTTTCCGTACAAAGGCAGCATTCACTATGAGGTCATGCATGACTAGATTTCTTCATGTGAAATCAGCGTTTCTAGAAAGGGAGGAAATAGCTGTGTGGTCTAGCTAAATACACTAACAGAAGGCTATTATGAATTATTATTTCATCAAGGGAAGATAAATCATGCAAATATAGTGGATTGTTTGTGTGCTAAACAACATAGTGAACAGTCACAGCATTGTACTTGACTGAAGGTATTTTAGACCAAAAGGGGCACCTGATGCCCTCAGCCCTTGGGGTAACAGGTGCTTGTGATATCATCAACACTCACTGTAGCAGGTTATACAAGTAATTCCAAAAGTTGACTCATAATCTAATAATCATCTGCAAACATTGATAGTAGAACTATGTTCTGTGTATAATGAGCACAAATACCCAGCATATATTATATGATTAATTGATCAGCTGTAATATGGACCTTCTGTAATATATATTATTGTAATATAGACCTCCTGTAATATATATTATTGTAATATAAACATCTTGTAATTGTTGTAACAGAGGTAACAATATTATCACAGTCTTTCTCCCATCTTGATACAAGTGGTTACCCTACCAATAGTCACAGGAATCTTATTCTAGTAGTAGGCCTAAGTAGTCTATAGCAGTTGGAGTTGATATTTAATATTTATGATCTTTGAATTTAGTTTCGAAGTATCCTATATGTGGATGAACCGTGCCTGGTTTTCCATGTGTGTGAACCTGTGTTGTCCATTGATAAAGCTATACAGCATGTTCTCTGGCTATTATTCTGAGTGTGACTATAATGATCATTTTTATCGATTATTAGTGACTGTTTGATTATCGAACTCATTGACTGTCACCGTGATTTCAGTGCTATAAAAATATGAGTAGGCTCTTAGTTTAATATTTAGTAACAATTATCATAATATAATAATTGTTACTAGTTCTACTAGCATTTTATACATTTGTTTGTTTGCCTGCTACTGTAGAAGTCGAATATAAAGTAGTATTTTATTTATTTTCTTGATTTGATCTGTACTAGTAATTCTGAAATTAATACTGCCTGTACACGCATCTTTTACAATGTACCATTATACTTTCAGGATGTAAATGGCACATCTAAGGAGCTACTAGTACTAATCACTGCGACTACTACTCCTACTATTTAACGTGATACACTATGCAGTACTCTACTCAGATCACCAGCCTCATTTTGGCTATTCTTTCTATACATTCTGGTATGTAATACTCACAGCTCTTCATACCCTACGTTAGCTAATATGTAATACAACAACCTCTGATAATTACATGCTTGGCCCTGAGGTATTTTATTGCTCCGGTAGCTTTCAGTCTATGGCACCTACACCAAATGGTATTACCAATATTGAAATCACCAGTCGAGACAACCTGCAAATCAACCTGCAAGTTCGTATAATATAGCCTTCATGTATATGCATTCAAATCTATGCCTACATGTACATATGCACGTGATTAAATGGATGCCCCTTCCCCCACTAAGCCCTATACATTATGAATAGAATCTTTGTACCTAATTTTACAAAGTAGTACTATAAACTCGATATAGTGATAATAGTATTGTACTATGATAAGAAAGCAAGTCTTCCTATTATATAGCATGATACTGTGGAATGTTTTTAGTAACAATACTTTTAATGTTGTGTTAATAACTTAGAAGGATATGCAGTCATGATTGATTATACATGTACCTAAATCATGTTAAGAATTTATTCTAAAAATATCGAAAAAGAAAGTTCATTGAACTAAACAGAAGCCATATTTATTTCCCAGCAGTCAATGTGCTCGAACACTGACAGTGGCAAGCAAATAAACTTTGTACACTGCACTATGGGATATCACATAACAACATTCAGTAGTTGTGTGAGAACAGGTTCATGACATTTATCGAATAGCAAACTAACACAAAGTTTAGCTACGTAATTGTTGTTCATTCTTACATTTTGTCATGAACAGTTCTCAGTTCAAACAAAATTCAAATACTGCCATTATTCTCCATATTGTATGCCATAAAATAAGAGCTATAGTTTTTTAGTTATGCTTTGCACCTAAAGGCAAACAAATTGATGACAATAACCATAATTGGCCACCCTTTGTGTTCAATACTGAGTATTCCCCATTCCATACAGCTATTCAAGTGCAACACAAATTGCTATGCTTTGCCTAACGACACTGATTCGTAATTGAATCTAATGTTTTGAAACTCTGACCGCACATGAGCAGCTATAATCAACAGAAAATCTAATTGAGCTTACTAGTATACTGTACAACAATAAATGAATAACATTCATTAATTGAATTCGCTATAATATTTATTCACCAAATTATTATGTAAATAGAATATCAAATTCAAAACAATAAATCGCTAGATGATTGTGATGTTCATGACAAAAATATTTTTGGACTAATCTACATGTAGAAATGAAAACCTAATTGCATGATATCACAGGAAATGAACACGAATGGAGTTGGCAACAAATTATCTGTAAATATTAATTGGGCAGCTTAGCACTAATGATAATTGAAAATTGATATTATTGATTATTTTTCACAGATTTCTACCATCTTTACATTTAAAATGGTGGAAGACAATTCTTAAATTTCACACAGCAATTACTTAGCTGTGAAAAAGGTTTGAGTGAAATCAACCTTGTGAACTTGATAGGAGTGAGAAAATCTTAATTTTTCTTTTACACCTCTTTACTTGATTGCTGTATAAACTGATATTGCTTGGTCTGTTGTGTACGTGTACATGTACAGCGTGTGATAGGCAATTCACGACTACAATATGCATGTCTTATATTACAAAATAATGATTTGATATCGTGGCTTCCAGGCTAGTATCGGGATCGGAGGGCGTCGTAGTTTTCTTTCTTCACAAACAGAGAAAATGTCTTCTCTAACAGATATACTGTCGATCTTGTTTGCGTGTTTACAATAGTTTTACTTTGTGTTCATGTAGCGTGGTGTGGAGCAGACTCAGGAATATTTCTCAATACCGTAGCATTCACATCACGGAAAATTGATGCAACAATTCAGACTTTGCAGTCATCTCTACAGATCTCATGTGAGAATGACGGTATCCATGTAGCTCTCAGGTAGGCACGATCATAACGAGACTGTTTTCTGAGGAAGGCACAATGTATTATAATGCGTTGTACATCGCTGTTAAAGTTACGATTTATTTGAAAAAAGTGCTATACTGTAAAATTCTGTCAAAAATAGTTATGATCCAGTATCATAAATCTGTTTTGTCACTTTAGCAAGATATATGGCTATGTACTTTGATTAACAGAATAATGTAATGAGTGAATCCTGAATGTTCTAATGAACCGATTGTTCCATCTTGTGATTGATAATCAACTAGTTAAATACAGTTTATAGTAGATAAGATTTTAACTCACACAGTGATGTAGTACACGATAATATTAGTTATTAGCCACAATTCTTTATAAGGATGTGCTCTGTATTTCAGTCGAGAAAAGGTAATTGGTTTAGGAGTTATTGCTCCTGAACAGGTGACCTTGCTAGATCCATCGTGCTTGTCGGAAGTAAATCGGACTCACTTTCAGCTCATAGCTGGCATAAACTCATGCGACACAGACTATGAGATATCATCCGAAAAAAGTAAGTGACATCTCACAACCAGCCGGTTCAAAGGAAAACTCCTAACTAGTGAGTGTGACACTTTTAACTTGAGGAATTCTAGACTTTTGAGAGAAATTATTTAATAAATATGCAAAAATTATCTATTATTAATTACAGCTACAGCTACGCTGCTGAATAAGTTACGGATATCTCCACCAGCCATTGTTCAAAGCAATCCAGAACTTGCAGGTATGCCTCTCTATACCTAGTGCCTTCATAGGTCTAGCGTGTGATTGTAATAACTGCTTGCCATACTGTCAGAATATACTCGCTACAGTTTGGAGTTGCTACCACTTGGTTTACCATTAAATTATAGTCTTTGTTCCAGAGAACATTAGTGCCATGTTTAATAAAATGTACTGTTCACACAAATATTAGCGATAGTTATCAACCTATTTTTTGTTATAAAATTACATGTAGTTGGCGGCTATCCGTCTTTGATATTACTTTTATCTTCCATATATACTGTCTTATTAAATCAGAATTATTTAAATTCCAATCCCCAATTTTAATTTCAAAAGAATTGCATCAGCTAACAATAGCCTACCCCCTTGTAGTCCCTAAATATTTGTTAGTAAACACCAGTGTGTTCCACATGTTATTGCACACTGCACTGTATAACCTTATGCTGCCCATGTGGAATTTGTAGCTAACAAAGCTGCTATTATACAAAGTTGGGCTGAACAACACTAAGAATGAGTGAAAGCTCTTCACTTATTCTATGACACCCCCCCCCCCCAGATCGTAGTATAATTGATGTTGGACTTGGAATTGAGGCTACAAAATATCCCCTCCCTAACAGAACCAATGCTAAACACTAGCATGTTATTTTGGCTGTTATCCAGCTGTAATAACATGTAGCAGGCTGATATTATCTAAAGGCCTATGTAGAATGATGATGGTTTTCAGAGCTATGGCAAATGTGCTACTACATGTGTGTGTGATGTGCAACTACATGATTTTATCCATTGCTATAATGTACACACATGTACACCTATATTGTATATAAAAGAGTTATTTGTGAAGTTCTGTGCTTTCTACTACAATAGGACTTCACGTCCATAATAATATTGGCATAAAGCACAGACAGTAATTACACTGTACATATTATGTTATTTAAACATGAGGTATGTGACCTACACACTAATCATTCAGCATGTTCTATAATACATCAATGATGGCTGATAGTGCAGCTAACCCTCACTGTATATAATGTAACTCTGTTCCTTCAAAGCCATCTGTTAGCCCTGCTGTAACATTTAATCTTATACAATGTACAATATCTAGTGAAGGGAAATAAAAACTCTCGATTGCATGCTGCTTGTAGCCAGAACTGAAGTTGTGGAACTAGATGTGACTTGTACTTATAGAATTGGGGGCAGCGAGAGGACCACCCTACCTTGGCAGTCGTCGGTAAGTGGATTCCACCATCCCTTATTTACAGTATATAAGGGTGAGTGCAGTAAGTAACCCTACTTCTTCAATGGTGTTAACAGTGGTACGTTGTTAGTAGGCTAATGACATGCGCTTTAAGGAGAAGATAATTCCAAATTATAATTTTATACTGATTTGAATTCAGTGTATGAATAAATTGTCAGGAAAATGAATTCACCTATCAACCAGTAGACTATAATATGGTGCATACATATAGATCAGCTTAGCTGTGTTATAATACACATCTTGATTGGCTAACCTAAAACTAATCCACAAATATTTTAACACCCAAATGGTAGATTATTATCTGTATTCTTACCAGATTTCAACCTGCTACTTAGTGTCAGTGTCTAACACTGTCAAACATAGAGCACCTGTCGAATGTACCCATGTAGAGAATCTGATGTTCGATGTGCCACAACCTGCAGTGTTTTCTGACTCCATAAGTGTCAAAATAATGAATAACACATCAAAATAATTTACCAGCCCAATTGTTAGACTTGAGAAAAACAATGGCAGACAAACTCGTTGAATATTTGATCAATTGTTACATACTCCACAATAATATTTATGTCACAACGAATTCTAAATAAACTGGATGACCATTGTTATGAATTTTGTATGTTTGTAGACTGTGATAAGCCAGGGGTCCAATATTCAAATTGCCCAGCTAGATATCTACAATACCGACTCCTATAGAAATAAGATGGGCTCTAAAGATTTGCTGGGAATAACAAGGGGTACCAGTCTATATGTACAGGTAAGGATGTTTCACTACACAGTCATTTAATTAGTAATATAAAATAGAGTCTAGATAACGTAGCTTACTAAAACAACATAGTAGAACTGAATTTGTACTAACTTCTAGTCATATAATGTTGACAAGAAATCATCAGATAACGTGTTTAAAAATATATTAGTACTAGAAAGTGTTTTATAAAATCAAGTTCTAGTTAGTATAACTTACATTTTGTGATGACAGTGGACAGGATCATTGTTTTATAGATATTAGTTCACATAAATTACATAAATATATTCATAGGACTTTTTTGTGTAATACTGTTTCACATTTCATATACTTGTATGTCCTGCATGTTAGATCTCATATTTGAAAACAAAGTACTACAATATTTGATGCCTAAGTAATATTTTAGCTTTGTGCAACGTATTGACCTGTGTTTACAAGCTATTGTGCATTACAAGTATAATCGCGTAATGTAGCTTAGTATAATATAATATTAACGTGCATTATTGTTTTGCAAGTTGATTTATTCAGTTATTAGGAACTGCTAAAATATAGTGTCATCCCATGCATGTACAATTCCAACATATTGTATTATTTTGTTAGATAAATGCTTATAATGACGCTGGGCTGAACCAAAATGTATTTGTCCATTCGTGTTACTTCAACCCTGACCCACAGCCTGATGTCTCAAATGAAAGTCGGTTTCTCATTAGAAAAGGGTAAGAGAACACAATTCTTGAGTTTATATATTCATCAGGAGTCAACAACTCCTCAAACAATAACAAAGTATAATCTATCTCCAATATGATGTAGTAAACAATTGCTTTCCTCAGTTTAATGTAAACGTTTATCTGCCTATCACATTGAAGGTGACAATCAACAGCCAATAGCAAAGGAGATAACAACCGCTGCATACCGTGGTTACTATATCACTTTCAACTGCTACTATTGTAGATGCCAAATAGATCGGGATGTCCAGTTCAAGCAAGATGGACTAAATGCACCTAAACTGTTTCTATTCCGAGCTAGAAGAGTGTTTGGAAACAAACCGATGTATTTGTTCTGCTCTTTGATCCCATGTTTTGGCACCGGACAAGAAGAGGTTCGTGCAATGCAGTTAACACAAAATGAAGCAATATTACTACACTAAATAAACTTTGCTTTTACTCGTTATTAACCTAAAATAGTGTATCTTATTAGTAAAATCAACAGTAGTATTTGTTATGTAAAAGTATAGCCATCTGATATGATTGCAAATAGCCAACTATGTGAACCTATACTCTGTAACCTAAGTGTGTACTTTTAATGTATATTCTTATATATTTCTAGAGACAAAATGTTTAAAGCTGTTTGAATTTGATTGAATAATAATCTTGGTACTTGTAGTGTACAACTCAAGCAAGGTATTGCGCTGATGACAGGGATATATTTCTAGAGACAAAATGTTTAAAGCTGTTTGAATTTGATTGAATAATAATCTTGGTACTTGTAGTGTACAACTCAAGCAAGGTATTGCGCTGATGACAGGGATATAGATTCGAATTTACTATCCTATGTTTCCCTGGCCAACAGTATGACTGTCATAAAGAGACCTGCTCCTACTCCAGCTGCCCGCAAACCGGTACGTAGCACTTGGAAATTCTCTACCTCCATTTCTATCTCAAGTTCTACATAGTCGATGCCTCTCACCTCGAGTACTATCTTATAACCCAAATTCTAAGTCCAAAAGTGTGTCTCAGGTCCTACACTCGATATCAAGCTCTATTCTATATTGTATACCTTGAGTTTCCTTCTATACTTCAAGTTATATTCTATACCTCTAGTTCTATCCTATTATACCTCCAGTTGGTATCCCACTATATTGTGTTATGTAGTTTATAATCTGATTAGTGATGCTTGACAAACAATGATATTTTATCTGTGCAATTAAACAACTGCATTCTTTATTTCTAAAGGATTTGCTCAAATCAATGAAACTATCCAGTCCCTCCATTCGTTTTGATGCAACCACTTTTTTATACTTGCAAGTACCTGCTTGGTTATGTTGTAGGTGACTCATGCAGTGACCACCAGTCGAATACAAGCTACCCAATCATCTCTTGCTAATGCGATGAAAGATCAGATTCGGAGTTGTCCCCCACAAAAGACGGAACCTTGCAACTGTCCGTCTGCTGAAGATGGCCGTTCATCATTCAGTCAGAGTAGCTCAGGTGGAGTAGTGTCTATCGAACTAACTATAGTAGTAGTAATTCTCTCCTTTGTTATGGGGGCGGGGCTTATACTCATCATCTGTTACGTGAAAAAGCGTACAGACCCTCGGAGGAAAATGCAAGCTGTCGCTATGTCCGATGACGGCTCGTCTTCTCAGGAGAGTACATTACCTGGTGTAAAACTAATGGGGAGCCCACACAGCCTTCCCACCTCATTTGAATCATAACAATATATAGCTAGCAACAAGCTTTAGTTTACCATAGATACTTTCCAAACGGGTAGCACAAAGCACCATAGTCATTCTATATCCTGCATCATCTACCTACTAGGGTATGCATTGATTTTTAGTAGTTTTTTTTCTCAGGGAATTTTGATATGTTCATAATATTGTAGTAAGCCTACGGGTACTAGATTGATATTTGTATAAATAGCCTTAGTCCCATGTTGTAGTCATTCTAAATTAATGCCTTTGACTTTGTACATACTGATCATAATCGTAGTCTACTAGTACATGACTGTAGTTTCTCCAGTCTTTTAGTCTTAGATTCAAAAAGTCATAATAATGTTGTGTGTTGTGAGAACTTACACTATCATCTAAATCTTACATAGGGAATCGTCTTCTTTTGAACACAGACCAATTGATAATTCCGGTTCTCTCTTTGACAAGAGAAGACAACTCCAGCCATTAAATATTTCATTAGTAACCAAAGTAAACTAAGATGGATCTATTCATTCTTCACCTGATCTCAACTCTTATTTTCTAAATGTACATAGACCATCCCCAATCACCTGTTCACCACTCACCTGTTCACCAAGCACCTGTTTTTGCCCAACAATTTTTCACCGATCATCTGTTCACCGAGCACCTGTTCATCTTGAACAAGATTAGAGTTGTATATTTTCTGATTGACCTATGATTTCTAAGATTAGAGGCATAATATTTACGATTGTAAAGAATTGTGCTTTGCTGCGCTCGCCTGTTAAAAACATTGAAAAAATGTTCCTATGTACTTGGTCAACGAGTGAGGTAATTATTAAATACATAAGTTTTTGTCAATTTTTTCTACCTCATGGTCTAATGTACATGTATATAACAAATTCTATTAGTGATAGTGTTAGCTAGTTGTATAGTTACATTAGAATTATATCATATCTCAGATATTAATTTTTATTGATATTATAGCATTTTCACGTAAGGGTAATTTGTTACGTCAATAACTTTTCATTGCAAGCTGAGGATGGGGTTGTAGGCCTAACCAGATATTGATATTATACTACTTCAATCTTTGAACCAATTTATATTTTTATTATGCTGCATTGTATTACCAATATAAATGTTATAATAGTGTATATTATATAAATATTTTATTATCTGTACATAATTATAGCATAGATTTTAAATACCTTTTAGTGCTGTACATTGTTTTGGTTCATAATACCCATACTCGTACATAAAGATGTATTCATTATATAAATTGTACATTTACTATAATAGAAATGATATAGTTTTTGCTATTTGATAATATATATTATTTTACTATGAGAAATCAGTTATAACAGAAATATATACCCATATATGCCTGTACGCATACTACATGTAGACGTGGAATTGAGTACAAGACTGGTGATAATTGAGCTGCTAATCAGCTTGGATATACTCGTACATGTATGGTCGCTCAACTTGGACATAAAAGTTTCACTAGACTATGATTTTGCTTAACCAATACAAAACTAGTTTTTCTGGTGACTCGCAGGCAATTGGAGTTTTGAGTATAGCTGGCCGATACCTTCTCCCTCCTCCCTTTGCACAAAGAAGATCATAAACATAGCATCAAATTTGCCCTACAATGCCCTTTGTTCTTCAATTGACTGTTTTCATCTGCTGCAGATGTGTGCTTTGAAGTTGTCAGACATGGGCACTCGAGTCATTTTACTCGACTCAAGTTAACTCGAGCAACAGCTTTTCATTACTTTTAATTGACTTGTGCTTTTGTATTGTGTGAAAGCTGGGAATTGACTTTTACTTCTACTCTCCTACAAAGCATGATGCTTGACTCTTACTTTACTGTAATCTCTCAGCTATCAATGATAATTCTATTGGTTTGGTGTAATTATGTAATAAGTCTTGTCCACCATAGAGAAGCTGAGAGGCTCATAGATAAACAGACCTACCATTATAATAAGTGCAAATTTGAAATAGCCTTTGTTCCTCAGAACTACTTTAACTGACAGAAAATTGGATCTAACACTAAGTATTACCTATTGTGTGTTGTCACACTTGTATACATCAGAAATTTGTGTTCTACAAAATTCCCATTGGTATTCTCTTTGACATACCGCTGTACTTTTGACTCTACTCTGACTCTAGCATTTTGGCACTAGTTGCTTGACTCTTACTTTAATTTTCAAAATGGCTGTTCATTTACTCTTACTCTACTTTTGACTTGCTTCATCCGATGAGTTTACTCTAAATTACTTTTTATCAATTGGGAATATATACTCTTACTTGACTCTTGACTTGAGTATTTGTCTGCTTGGCACATGTCTGGAAGTTGTCTCCTTCAGTTTTACATTGCAGAGCAGGTACACTCACATGTACCTACATACAATGTAAATACCTTGTAATAAAGACATGCTTATGGCATTAGTCAGCTATTTTTGTCCAGAGCAGCTTGATAATGTTTCCAGAAAAATGTTTGCATTGAGTTGTTTTGATTATTTATGCAAACCTCTATCTGCACACAAGATGCATGATAAGGTGTATGCCTTGCTGTATTGATTTCTTTAATTATACATTGTAGCTCTAACATCCTACCTCATAGTATTTCTTAGAATATAAGCCATAGTTTTTCAGGATACTCTTATCTCGAATCTAGATAGATGGAGATTGTAGCATGAAGTATAAGAATGAGTCATTAGTTTTTCATACTTGCAGGTTATAGATTACATATTGTATATAAAACTCACCGGCTTATGCTCCTCAGTGTGACCTGCAGCTGGCACTGCCAGGTGCCAGTGCCCGCCAACTCTCCGGAGAAAGGCCCAGATGGGATGACCTTTTTTGGCAAGGTAGGGGTAGAGGAGTTGCCTTGAAGCCACGATGGCTTGCATGTCTCCAAGGACTTTTGTATGAGGCACAGGAGCAATTGTAGCTGGATGCTCTTCCTAACATCACCGTGACCAGGATTCGAACCTAGACCCTTCAACATGAGAGTCAGCATTCTAACCATTCAGCCACGGTTACTCCCTGTATTAATTAATATATATGCATGTAGATAATTTGTCTGAAATTTTTAGTTACTATTGCGCAGAGTTTCCCTCTTTTTATATTTTCCTGCCTTTCTAAACAGCGAACCGTTGTGGGAACAACTCCTTTACTACATGTAAATAGGGCCGATGCGACTGGTTAGTTATATTGAAAGCTGTATAGTAAGTGGGATAACTCCAGTTCCACACAGAGTTCGCATGGGCCCAACAGCCTTCTCACGAGCTAGCTCTCCAAAATAATCTATAATTAAAATAAGATACCGCATTATATATCCCTAATAAGCTCAGAAAATTAGTCAATGAAAACTAAACAAATATATCAGTTGATCACCTGATCCAACAAAGTTGCCAACAGTGTGTTATGAAAAGTGGCAATTCACCAGAAAGGCCGACAGGGTCACTGTTAGGAATAACGGCAGACGGTAAAAAACCTTACCATTAGTAATAAAAATGCTGAATTATGCGTAGTTAAAGGCTAGCAACCTATTATCACTACTACAACAATTCTACTACACTGGCTAATAGTCATCAGTTGACTACAAAAAACGGTGTAATACTTGAAATATAAAGTACTATGTGAAAATCCACTAAAATATTGTGAAAAGCATATGAGGGGCTTTGTTTGGCTTATACAGTAAGTACACGTCAATGTAAAGCGCAAGCTTAGGAATTCCCAGCAAAAATTCCCCTTTGAAAAATTGAATAGCTAGCTTCCGACAGAACGCCTGAAGATTGTAGCGAGATCATACGAGTAGCTGCTACTCTTCAGGTTGTATGTGCTTCATATAATATCATGTCTTGGGTAAGTAGAATAACTATCATACAATGTATATTGTAGTGGGTTTCCACATAATGTCTTATATTTTAACTGTCGATCATACCGTTTTCGTAGTCAACTGGTAACCAGTAGTAGTCAGTTTTAGCTTAGGAGCATTACAATAATACTCTAATAATCGAATTGCTAGCCTTTAATTGTGTATAATCTAACTTTTTTTCGTCTGCCTGTCGTTATACCTGATGCTGACCTTGACAGTATTCTAAGTACAATACAGTTTATTCGTAAACTCAGTACATTATTGTGTGTAGTGTTCATTGATAGTGCCTAAGGTAGTACCTAGTAAATAGTGGACAGGCTGTTGGACCCATGTTAACTCTATGTGGATGTTAGATAGGGGGCACTGGGTGTTCCCTGTGTATAACCATAACCAGAGCCATTGAGTCTACTCAATGGCTCTGACCATAACAATACAGTGCGTTGTTAGTCTACAGCTAAACTCTGAGCCCTAAATCTGCCTGTATACACTTCTACTTTGATATGATTTTAATCTATACTAGCTTATCTTTCTTTTTGCACAAAGTGGGGTACAACTAGGAGTTACTACTACAGTAACTCAAATAATGGCCGCTACTACTACAGTATCTCGAATAATGACAGCGAAATTTATTCTTACGTCATACCTATCTGCATTGGGCTTGGAGTGGCAGGAATATTTGCTCTGGTGATGCTCATCTGCTGCATCAGGTGCCTGGTAAGTCCTCACCAATACTGCAGCCGAATGGCTCTAGAACTAGGCTCCGTTGGTCAAAAAGTAACAGTAGGCCTCTCGTGTAGCCGAGGCTTTGTGATTTTGATTGACTCTTTATGTAGCCATGAAGAGAAGTCACTGTCTTGTTTCTTGTTTATTTTTTGTCATGGTAATCTATAGAAAGAACATGCAAACCTTTTCTGAACAATGTTTCTATTGCTGCATAAGTGGTAATTTGGCAGAGCCCAGACTCTAATCTTCTGCATTAAGAACTTCAAAGACAACTTTGTCTATGTGCTATCAAATTACATAAGCGCATGATGGAACTGATACTACTTGTGGGAATTCTCCACATACATGTATTCAAACTACAAGTCAGCTATAAACTGTAATAAATTTATTCTGAATGATCTTAATAGATGTTCAATTGATCTTATTAAAGTGTCGTATGGGAAGAAACCAGAACTGTTCTCTCCTCTGCCGGACATGCAAAAAATCTTGTTCATCTAAATGTGGTTATGCTGATGTGTCACCACATGACGCCATCTTGAGACCATATGGAGGAATTATGGGTAGCGAAAAAAGTTTATCTATATATTATACAACATTATACCAGTAGGGTGATGGAACATCATTTTGTTTGCAGTGTTACTTACACTACATGTATATAGGTCAACAAACACTCGCAAATACTACACTATATACTTAACATTGTACTATCATCATCTCAAATTTACTCAAATCAAAACCTCATGCTATATCTTTCTATACTCTGAGCTGAGCCACATCACCGCAAACATAGGCCACATAGGTGTGATATTGGCAAAGTTGTAAAAATATAAGTTAGTGCGGCCATATTGGTTACAAAATAGCAAAAGCCTAGAATTACTTAGCCTCAATGCACATGCATTCCATCACCCCTTCACTTCTGACCTTCTTCTAATTAATGGTTATTCATTGACTTCTAACCTTATTGTCATTCATTGACTTCTGACCTTATATGGTCGTTCATTGACTAATGCCATGATTCTGCAGAGAATGACGCACTTTATAAGAAGACCGTGAGGGATAACCACATCATGAATGCGATCGTCACACAGATTAAGCAAAGAAGGAAAGATCTAGGCCTTCAGCCGCACATTGTTGGTTCTTTGAAGGCGAGTGTAATGTAATGTATGTTTTACCTCGGGCTGTTCATAAATAATAGGTTAATAATGAAATAGTCTGGAGCATTGTAGGGAGTAGTTGTTCTCTCATGACATTTTTGAACAAAAGTACCAAATTTGCTTCACCCTAACTGTTCTTGAGTCTTGCGTAAATGTAACTAAGTCACCAGAGTCACTGGTAGCACCAATGCTGCGGTTTTATTATAAGCAAGCAAATCTGAACTGACAAATGGGGGGGGGGGGGAGGGGTGGGCGGGTGGTGTGGTTATACATGACCATTTCTTCGGGAGGTGACTACAATTGCGATCGAAGGGGAACAATGAGACAGAGTATGCTATGAAAGTTGAAATATTTTAATTCTGATATTTCAATTTGTATACTGATTGGTTGGTATATTATACTATGTTTATCATTACACTGGTGCAATAGAGCTACAGTGTATGTTTATGGGCAGTGTGATTAAATATAACATACATGTGCGTAATCACAGACATGAGGTATATGTATGTTATGTAAGATTTATTATAATTCTTTAGGAGAAACTGGGAAAGCCTACAAGAGTGATTACAACCGAGTATCCCTACGGGCTGCCGAGCAGTAGCCCGCTATGTACCGACGTTGACGTTATGTTACTCAGTCAAACTCTGCTTGCTACACACTATGTAAATAGTCATTGGAAACTTATCATTGTACCAGTGTTAGGAAATATAGGTAGGTAAATATAGTGTAGGTAAACATAGGTAAGTAAATGTAGCGTAGGTAAATATAGTTTAGGTAAATATAGTGTAGGTGAATATAGTGTAGGAATCCTATTAGATATTCCTACCTATGTTGAGGCCTGCCTACCTGCCTGCCTCAACATGTGTCACTAATATATTGTAAATGTATATTGTCACGCTCTATATACATGTAGCACTTGTAACCTAATAACACATTTTTATCATACCATTTATCAGTACATATGTCTGTAATAATGCAGATCAACTGATGTATACAGCTCTATATACTTTGTACAGTGTATCATACATTGTGTGTACTTCTATTTTTCCTTCCCTCTTGCCAGAAAAACAATAATTGTTTGAAGTGAGTGAAGGAGAATCCATTATTCTAGGCCCAAGTTTTGGCTGGACCACCCGAATATATTGTTATTATTGTACTAAAAGCCATGTACGTGGACATGTACATGCATATTTAGTGTATATTTTATAGGGTATGCTAAAGTAGTGGTGCCGGCTGCTTTATTGGGACAAAATAACTTTCGGTTTCTCTCTCAACTAACAGCGGCTGAACAGGATGTGGAAAGCCAGATTAGTCTTGTGTATCTGTCGGCAGAACGTGTAAGTGTGCATGTGTGCGAGGAAAATGTGACAGTAAACAAAATGAGTGCGAAAGTCTGACTTTATACACATGTGGATGCACATAATAAGTATATTGAGGCACAAAAAGCCTACAAAACAAGGAAAATGTACGAGTAAACAAGATTTGCAAGTGTTTTTAAAACAAATAGTAATTTTTGCACTAATATTCAAATCTAATCCCAGTGGAATCGAGTTGATGGTTAGTCATAAATAAATTCCATGAAATCAGAAATACCAAAAAAATAATAGTGCAATCATGTATATGTATTGTAAAGCCCTTCATCTATTAATAGTACATTACATTATATAATTTGTAAAGGACTGGTCACATGGGGACGAAATTACTTACAAAAACTGACAACTTCAACAAAATAGTTGAAGCTGTAAAGTAGTTCGTTGTCGGCGTTTGTTCAGCATTAAACTGAGTTGATACACACCGTTTTGTGATTACGTTATGTCATTATGCTATATAATTGTAGACTTTACCCGACATATACATGTAAGGCCCCCTGAACCGGTATCCACATGTATTGTGATATGATTATTAATAATAAATGTGTTGTAGACTAAAGAATACCTGAAGAGATCTTTGGATAAGTTGAACATTGGTCAAATCTTTGCAAAGAGTAAAGGGAAGTTCAGACCACATAAGCGATCCCTGAGTGTTGAGTCCAAAGGCCCGGCAATCAAGGTTATGCTGAGACAACAAATCTCATGCTGTACTCGAGGATGCATGCTTGGCCAGTGTAGCCTTAGGCTATGCTGCTGTATGGCGGAATGTTTACAAGATGGTAAGTCACAGCTCCCAGTAATTAGTTGTTTGATCGGCTTTTAATCAGCGGCGTTTTACTGAGCTATAATTTGATGTGTTAGATTTACTAATAAAAGTATACGACTTTGTAGAGGAGCTTGATGTCTCTTTTGAGGGTGACTTTACTTTTGGCCTTCAGTGTGTGGAATGGCCGCCTATAGCTACGGAATGGAGATCGAGAGAAAGAATGGGCTTCTGGCCAAGCGGACGATTAGTAGAGGTAAGACTAAGAGTAGACTTGAAGCAGATCAAAGCTTTGTAACTACGACGTAGCGAGTACAATGTTTGTCACGAGTCTAGTGTTCGTCACGAGTCTAGTGCTCGTCACGAGTTTGCATAATGCATTTGCTGCATGTGATGGTAAGCTTCATCTAGCAGTCATTGTTCTGTTTACCACATGTACACTTCCTACATGTACAATGTATATATGCACTCAGCCTAATGCAGAGTTGTGCACAATGTATCTTAGTAGCATGAATGGTATAAACATTTTCACAGGAAATTTACCAAGGAGGGTGTGAGCTAGTAGCCAAAAGTGAGTGGGGAGACGACCTACTATGGAGATATAGCTTTACACAGGCTGAGATTAAGCTTATTAATACTATTCCTGCACACACAATGCAAGTTCTACTAGCCATTAAGGTATGCTGGGATAAATATTGCCAAGCATGAATGGTAGTTGTCTTCTCTCTCCCTTTAAGCCTGTCATTCTTATTCAACTAAGAAGCTGGACTGCTACTGCTGCTATTGATCTATAGTCTCGGGTACACGAGAGGCCGTGATTTTCATCGGAACAACATTAACCATAGCTAGTTTTTAGCACACTATATAATTGGAGTCGTTGTATATATAGCATTAACCAATTACGACAGCGCTCCGTGACGCCGGAAGCTGAAAGGCTAACATGTTGGTCTTTGCATAGGGAAACAATTGGCGCACCGATTTGCTCTAAAACGAGGCTCTAAAGACTGAAAACAAACAATCGGCCTCTCGTGTAGCCGAGCCTTAACTGATAAAGCTTCTCAACGAATCAAAAATCACAGAGAGAGGACAACTTCTAATGATGATCAATAGTGCTTATGAGAGCCCAAAAAGCAATCACATTTCTTTCCCCGGTAATTTCCTAGAAGGCGTGTCTTCTAAAAAGAGTTGATTTACTTTTTAGGGTTTAGTAAAGCGAGAGAACATTGACCTCAAATCGTACACGCTCAAGACTCTGATGTTCTGGTGTCTGGAGGAGTCAAAGCACCCCGAGGGTTTCTGGTTGGATGATTGTAATCTACCCAATAAACTAAACTACATGCTTCAAGAGTTCCTAAACTTGATTAAAGAAGGTGCATAGCAATGCTGAAATGTCCATGTGTACTTATATGAGAGGCGGTGAGCTTTGACGGAGCAACTTTGTTGTTCGTTGGCACGGCTCTACGGCAATGCGCAGTACCAGTTCACCAGTGGCCCTGATTAATATTCAGCCAATAACCAATAGCCAATAATTTGATTCGGTACATCTAATATTAACCAATCACCACAGCGCTCCATAACCAACATGTTGGTCTTTGCATAACCAAACAACTGGTGGCCGATTTGCTCTAGAACTGGGCTCTGAAGGCCGAAAAAGAACCAATGACCTATAATGAGTTCATTATGAGCTGATTTATGCAAGTGATACAAGCTAGAGATGACAACTTCAGAAATTTAGCCTACATTAATTTATGCATTATGACTGTATCAGCCATCATGCTACCTTTTGTTAACTGAGTTTGGTACAGAAGTGGCAAATTTGAGATATAGCCGTTGCTCTTTCCCAGGAACTGTAGAAGGAGAAGTTCTCTTCTCTATATTTTATCGTTTGACTGTCCTTATTTCAAGCCCAACAACAAACACAGAACTAAGGCTATCTAAATTTCTCCACTACTGCGTCTAACAATGTCAATTATGATTAGCTTTCTCATGAATATAGTGAGTTGCTCCTTTATAGGGAGGTGTAGGCACTACTTCATAAGGGAGGTAAATCAGATGGATATGGTGTCAGATGTTCCTGCTCTGATAGCTGGTTTGGAGAGGATCCTGGCAAATCCATACTCGTATTTGACTACAAGGTAAACAGACTACCAGGGAAAGTAGAACTTAGCTAGTATCGTTTGGTACATGTGGTATCTGTGGATTGAGGCCAAAGCCAGCCTCGTGACTATAATTTATTATGAATAGAAATGAAACCTGTATGTACATTTATATCCATGGTGTAGGTTTACTATAGCCATTAGCATACTCTCTTCTACATACAAGCGCTTATTTCCCTCAGTACATTCAAAATATGTGAAGCATAGGCCATTGCACCCATGTATATTATAGAAAGAATTCCACTTGACTGAATACATTATTATAGCAGAGTCCAACGCCTAGTACTAGTAGTGTCATATAGCCTCATTCTAAGTAAGTGGGGTGTAATATTACCAACATGAAACTGATATAATTACTATTATAACCACTTGGCCTATTGAATACAGTTTTTGGCCGGAGTGATCCCTCTTTCCTTTTACTCTCTTTGGCATGTATATGATGCCATACGACATACTGTACAACATGCTGTACACAGTACATGCATATAAGGTTGTACACCGTATGTCTACATAATGTTATACACTGTACATGCATGTATACAGTTGCATATTATAAATGTAATGTTATACACCATACATGTATGCATACAATTGTATATATTGTATAATATAATATGTTATGTTATACACCACACAGGCATGTATGCAGTTGTATAATTACTATGTATTGTACATTGTAGATCTCTAGAGAAGAGAAGATGCTGCGCACTCAGTACTTTGATCTGTCGTCTGCTTTGTGGCTGCCATGACACTGACCTCACAGTTGATGTTTATTAAAATCACAAAATTATATCAAATAACTTCACTTCTCTGCCTCCAAACTACATTTTATGTACATCCAGTAATTATATGCCATATTATTTTACTTAGGTATTAATGACTACAATTGATTTTTCATATACATGTATAATCAATTATAATGGGTTTTTACATAATTTTAATTGTATTAGTATTATTATTTTTATCAAGTGTATTATACAGTTTACGAAATGATCAACAGATGGTCTGATTGTTAAAAATCATTAGGTCTGAAAGTTACTTTTTCACAAGTCGCATTGCTCTGCCATTTGTTCCAGACTGGTTTTAAAGCCTGTACGGGGTAGTCATGTACAACACTTGTGTTGGACTGTAGAAATTTACACTCGTCTTGACGTGACATATACATTCCACCAATGCTTAGCTTCTTAAGATCTTCCAGTTGATCACCACATATGCCTGTCACAAAGACATCTTCCAGATGAATTAGTGGAAGGTCTGCACATTTGTTCACCAGTTGGCCAATGAAGTTATTTGTTAAAAAATATGCTGGTCCAGCAAGGAATGTCGGATACTTCCTGCCGATGTTGTATACAGGTTTGTAAACAGGATCCGCCCATTTCCCTCTCCTTGAAGGTATGGTACCCTTGCGATAATTACCAGCGATAAATTTCTCATATCTGTTATGGTAATTATCCAGTATGTTCAAAATTTTTGGCAATTTTACTAAATTGTCATCGTCAATTTTGGCTACATATTTTGGAGTCTTACAATGCTGGGATGCCCAAGTTAGCATTCCTAGGGTTTTCAAGGTAAGATTATAGTAAGCATCATAAATATCTACTTGTACAATATCTTTAAGGCGCGTTGACTCTCCTATGAGGCGCTTTTGTATCTCAGTATCTCTTGTTAAACCCACTACAAACACTAGTTTAGATTTTAATTTTTTCATATCTGTAGAGTTGCCCCAGGTTGATCGAACAACATTCCGTTCTTCAAAGTTCTTCGGTGAAGTTGGCACTAGTATGACAAAGTTCTCTACTTCAGCAGTGCAGTCTGGGATAGACATTGGGTATTGCCACTTCCTTCTATGAACACTGACACCAGGGTAACCTATGGGAGTCAGAGCGGCACTGCTTATAGTTTTGATACGTTTCTCGGCTTCAGCAAATCTGGATTCTATGTCTGTGAATGCATAAATTGACAGGTGAGATGAAGATGTGGAAGATTTTATCCGTTGCTTAGGAGTAACCTCTCCAATTTCAATGCCTCTCGACTTATTGGCAGCCACCGAATGAGAATTGTTAGTATTTATCTCACTCTGTGTATTTGCTGCTGTAGAATTCTGGTTGGAGTCAACAGCACTGAAGCTCCCTGTAGGTTGTAAGTTGGTTTCAAGCACTCCCTTATTGTAAGTCACTGACATGGAATCTTTACTACCGATAGATAACTTATTATAAGCGTCAGGTTCCCTCTGCTTCTGTTTAGATCTTGTAGCTCCACTCAACATGGTTTGTCTACCTAAATCCTGATCACCTATCTTCAGCTTTGGAAACGGAACATTCCTAGTATATTTACTATTGGTCACACGTCTTTGTAATCCAGCAGCCATTACTAAAACATTACAGTATTATGCAATAACAAGATTAACCCATTAGGTCCTATTGTGTTCTAATTCAATGGGCATTTCTGTCCTAAGAGAATTCATTGTTTAGCAGGCTTATAGACATAGCTTCATTGTTATGCAATTTGTGTTAAAAATATCAACATTTTCATATACACATGTGCATATATTCCAAATCAGCAAAAAATTCTCTACATTTTGACATGTATTCCAACCTTGTGCTACCTATATTGAACATCCAAGAGGGCAATGAACTTTAGCTATATTATTTTTATCATATCCCTCAATGCACAAGGCTAAGGGCTCACATATCATATCCTCTAATTTGAATTCTCTCTTAGATGTATTTTATTTTCTTACTTATTCTGAATCTGCAAAAACCTCTCTACAATTTGATATATGTAATAGCTCTCCAAGTCTTATGTGTAATGCTCAACAGGGGAAGAGTTTCTGGGTATGTCGATTTGAAAATTACCATGAATACATTTTATACATGTACATGTACATTGTATAATATAACTTTTTTATGTCATATAATATTAGAGGTGCTACCTTATAAAACCAATACTACATCACAATGTTTACATGTGATCTATTTATGGTCATACAAAAGCAGAAAAATTAGTATGTGCAATGCAGATGAAAATAATATGGTATTATATAAAATATGTCATACAGTTGAGAAGATGATACGTAGCTACATATAATATGTACATAAATATTAGAAACAGAATAATATAACAGGTGGATATGCATGTGGCAAATGACAGGGAAAAGTAATGTCACAAGCAATGCCTGCTAATGATGGGATCAATGTTCATGGCTTGTTACTGTTAGTACCTCTACCTTTGCCTGTGCAAATAAATAATAATAATTTACACAAAATTTTGGGTAAAAAATAATCTTATGAATTAGAAACTATTGGCCAGGAAGTGAATTCTTAGTCTGTTCCCCCCATGCATATGTGTCTGCTAGGTTACTATAACAGTGAACCTGGTACTAACTTTCTAACCAGAAAGTGAACATGATAGCTGTGCACCTACAGGTACAAGTGCAATTAGAGGGAGTATATGGGGTAAAGCTTGATTCATAACTACAAGGCTGGCTATAAGCTTGTCAATTTAGTGCATGTAGCCTCCACACAGCACATAGGACCTACACTGGGAAGATCAATGATTGCAGAGCCAGTGGCAGTCAGTCTAGTACAATAATGTACTTACAGAAGGAAGGGCCTAACTACTAGGCTGGTGTGTGAGCACAACAGAACAAGAAGAGGAACAATGATATTGGAACTTGCTACCAAGTGAACCTGTGTACTATATGATGTAGTCTGAACCATGGATAATTCAAAAGTGACTAACTAGATGGTTGGTTGTCTGGCAACATACATGTACACTTGGGCTTCCGTACTAGGCGACTTGAACATGGAATCAGGTACGAAATATCAGAAAAAAATACTGGTGAGAAACTATGAACTAGGAAGTGAATGTTTTTGCCTGACCACCTACATGTACAAGGATCTGCACCTACTGAGCTACCAAAACACTAACTGTGTACCAGTACATGTACAGATTACAAAAGGCGTATGGATGAGTTTCCACTGCTAACCAGGAAGTGAACAATGGTACCTGGCCACCTAGATGCACATGTTCCTACTAGTCTACTAGGACATCAACTGTGTACTATTAGAAGTACGAATAACACAGAGGGAAGAAATGAGTTCCCACTACTAACCAGAAAGTGAATAATGATACCTGGCTACCTGCATGGAACCTGTGGACCTGTGCTTGTACATTAGATGTGGAAACAGAGGAAGAGGGTACACAGTCGTGTAGAACTACTATAACCAGGAAGTGGACATGCTGCATATACACAGACTATAGGCCATGCCCCTTCTAAATTTAGAACTTGTTAGATAACCTTATGAAAAATATCTACTAATATAACATAGGCCTACATGTACATGTATATTATTATTTCTGGTAGTTTTACACCATGTCATAAGATTGAGTAAGGAATTGCAAGATGTATTGTGTATGCCAGTCCAGAGTACCAGCTAGTAGCCAGCAGATATAAATATAGAAATAAAATAAATATAATAATAAATAAATAAATCTGCAAGGCCACTAGCCTGGGACTAGCTACATGTTTATAATAATTATAGCAGTAGGGCATTATGTTTTAACTCTGCTACTAAGATGCTAGAATTATCCTGGATTATTCATCAAAACCATTGAGTGATTTAGTGTGATAGTAATAGCTGGAACATTGATCCCCATTATGATTATTTCTGTAATTTTTATTCCAATAGCTGAGCAAATGCTTTATAGTTGTCATAATACTTACATACTCTCAATCAGCTATAATCACAAGCTCTATCACAACCAGCAATGTCATTATCAATCATTGGCAATGTCCAAATGGAAGCAGCCATCGCGGTAAAATCTCCAATTTTCAAACACGGTAAAATCTCCAATTTTCAAACACGCTGTTCTCAAAATTTTCTCATCTGACCTATATAATTTTCTACTCCTAGAATACTGCTGGATAGCTCTAGTATCCTAGCAACCAATTATTATAGCAGTTTCAGCTTGATAAAAGCTCATACAGAAATGAAAGTGAAACCTCAGTGGAGCGGGCGGCAACGGGCGTTACAGGAAAAAGTTGCCAGGGCGGCAACGGGCGGTATAGGACCTAATGGGTTAAACAACAATGTGTAATGCTGGGTATTGGCTTAGCATTTCCATTAATTGATTTTCTGTACTGAATATTCAAATGTTCTGTTGGAAGAGAAGATAAAATAGCTGATAGCTCAAAAGGTTACTATTCTACCAAAGCTTACATCCCTAGCTTGAAACTGAATGCGTGCTTTCATAAGCGATTGCCGCATTGTGTTGACAGTATTGTCTATTTTTAGTTGATGAATGCTTCTTTGAACTTTACAATAGCCTGATGACTGAATATTATTAATAAAAGAAATTTGTTTTGTTGAATTCATCATCTCTATCCTGAATTGCTTGTATGATGTTGTTACTAGGGAATGTTATAGTTAGTGTAGACTGTTTAGAAAGAACTAAGCAGGGAGTTGCCAATTCATAGACATGTTCCTTTATCAGTAATACAATTGTACAACGTAAATACAGCAGAAATGTCAACTTATGCAAATTGTACTATTATTATGTATATGTAGCGGTGAAAAATATTGATACTTATACATACATGTATATATAATTATGTATTTGAAATTCGGGCAATTAGATTAGGATGTGAATAGGGAACATAACTTCCTCTGCTTCCGATGAAGAACTAAGGTTATGCAAACTCAAATTATACTGATGCACCATAGCTAAATAAAGCTTTAGTGATTCAAACAATTCCAGACTAAGAGTTATCTTCAATGTCATTTTGAATTATACAATATGTAGGTTATAACATGTACAAGTGGAATACCTTTATATGTGGATGTGTGGATTTCCCAAGTTGGAGTCTGGCTGCCTAATGCGATGATTAGGTACGATCCGGCTGCTGCAACTATCACTGCCCCAAATATTCTTAGCCACTTCTACCAGTTTACAAAACATTTATACAATTGGCAGCTAATGTAATATTACATTGGTAAAGAAATGATTTTTCAACAATTTGCTCAATCAAACAGAAAAACTGTTTAAAACTAATAGTTCTAAACTGGATATTTCTTGAACTCAAACACCTAAGCATTAAAGCTAGTTGCTATCGCAAGCTGATCCTATTCGCAAACAGCTTCTTACCATAATGCTTCCGTTACGAAATAAATAATTTATGCAGATGCTTCACAATTAACGCTTCACAAATACACTTCACAAATATCACTTCACAAACATAACTTCACAAAATAGCAGCTCTACAACTCATTTGCAAAGCTGCTATTTGTGAAATGATATTTGCGAACAGCTATGTTTACCAAACATCCCTTCTTACTGTTAATTCTGAATACTCTCACTATTCTTCTTTGGAGTACCTAATACTTATATATTAATGATGAATACCTACACTTTTATGATGTGTAATTTTCATAATATACCAGTGAGTAGGTTAAACTGGTAAAATGTAACAGTTTGCTATGCGATGACACAAACCTTTTCTCACAAATAGCAACATATCTAGATAACATAGACCTAGTAGCTTTTATGATATATGTTTGATCATTTTGGTTTATAACATTCGATTTCGACGATTTGATTTTATTGCTGATAGTCAAATAATGTAAATCAGAATTTTATACATGGTTGGCGAGCTAAATAGTATACGCTGTAACATACACAAACACTAAGGTCGTACCATACCTGAGACATCCTGAACAGCAATCAGGGTTTGCCATGACTTCCTGTAAACACTTCCATGTTGTAGTCAAGTCGCTAGTTGAATAGTTTAATTTTCTTCAAGCCTGCAATTTATTATCAATAGTAGGTGCTTCATTCTCCACTGACTCTATTGTAATACTATTGATACTATATGCAGTAGAAGCTTGAGCAATGTACCGTATATGAGGTACGTGCATAAGGACTAGTAGCATTGTAATTGCGTTATGATTTGAGTTACATCTTCCATGCTGTGCCGTATAACTACACAAGTTACAAACTGTTATTTAACTACTACTCTGCATGAATTATAATTATTTTCACTTTCCAGTTCGGAACTCTTGAAATATCTCAAACATGTACCTGTATAAGTTGTGATGTTATTTATGCAAAGAATTTGTATATTGAGCAGTCAGAGACTTGTTTCACATCCATGAAAATCCCATATTAGCCTATAGCATGTATTTGTATATAACTTACCTTGTCTTATTCTCAGCAGCGTATTTTGCAGCCATAACGTTACTTGAGTGTTACTGTTAACATGGTAAGTTGAGGTCCAACGAGCTAATATTTTATACTTAATAATCTGATCTCTAGGTGTATGCAATGCATGCACCTAGAGTAATGATAAGATTATTTGTTTTGTAATAACGCATTCAATCATTGTTGTGATCCACAAGCGATCCACACTAAGACATTAGTTTCTCTATGTACATACTTGCAGATATACTAACAGCAGCTAACTATTTCATATGTCTATTTTACCTCTACCTATCTATGCATTATCGTTTCATGTATGCTTTAGGCTGTATACTGTTGTCCATATTCAAGGATAGTCCAGGGCTGTAGGCTACATGCCACCACTATTAGTACAACATAATGGAGTCAATATTTACCTGTCTTTTATTTTTCACTAAATATTCATGTAGTGTCTTGGACGGACCAGGGTCGCAAATGAAAATGCCAATATGGCCGCCCGGCCTAGGCCACAAGGGTTATTGGCCTGGGATTTTGCTTGGCTGAACGAAACCATCCCTAGCTCATCGGCACACCTGGTTTTTCGCACGAAAATAAGGATTTCGCCTTTGGCCCAGGCCGGTGTGTTCATGACTCTGTGACTGATAAATGCCGGAAAAATTTTTGCAAGTTGGCCTGTGTCTGAAATTTAGGCCGCAAAAACACTAATAGTTGGAATTGTTTACCAACAGCCTATTGGCAAGCTATATAGGCAATATCCCATAAGACAAAACTAATGATTATTATAATTCGAAGTTGCCTTCTCCTCAATTGGGGAAGGACAACTTCAAATCAGGATGTTGTACAGTTCATGAATACGATAGTCAAGGGTAGATCTACATGTATGCTCAGTGGGAATCAGAACTACATGTACAGCATAAGCATTATACAGTATACTGGATTTTGAATCTTGGGTCAATGAGCTCTGAGCCAAGTGTATATAGTCATTATACCTTCATAGAGTATGCCTGTATATGATGCCATAAGACATACACCGTGTATGTATGTAAGGTTGTACACCGCACTTTTGTATATCATGTTATACACCATAGCACATGCAGATCATGTTATACACTGATACATGTAATGTTATATACTGTACATGTATATTATAATGTTATACACCATACATTAGGATATAATATGTTGTATGCAGCACATTTGTATATAGCAGTATACACCATAGTACATGCAAATAATGTTATACACCTTAAATGTATATATTATATTATCAATCAAGAAATATGTAGGATAACAGGAGATAGCTAACACTGTCTTTCAGACTATAACGCTAGCAATTATTTTATGATCAGTCTACTCGGAACTGAATATTCACTATTTAGAGTTTACACTAATTAATACTTGAGTTGGGACAAATTTTTGGAGAGGCGAATGCCCACCTTGTCCCCATGATTGTTACGACCCTGATTTATTTTCAGCTGTTGTTTTACTTCTTGAAGCTACCTGCTTTACAATCATCGCTATGCCATTTGTCCCAGGCTAGCTTTAAGGCTTCTGCAGGGTAGTCATTTACTAGAGTTGTGTTGGGCTGTAGAAGTATACACTCGTCTTGACGTGACATATACATACCACCAATGCTTAGCTTCTCCACATCCTTCAGTTGTTCACCACATATGTCTGTCACAAAAACATCTTCTAGATGAATTAGTGGAAGGTCTGCACATTTGTTCACCTACACCAGTTGGCCAATGAAGTTATTTGTTAAAAAATAGGCTGCTCCAGCCAAGAATGCCGGAGAATTACTGCCGATGTTGTATACAGGTTTGTAAACAGGATCTGCCCATTTTCCTTTCTTTGCCAGTTCTCCACTCATACGATAATCACCAGCGATAAATTTTCCATACTCGCTATGGTAACTATCCAGTATGTTCAAAATTTTGGACAAGTTCACTAAATTATCTTCATCGATTTTGGCTACATATTTTGGAGTCTTACAACGCTGGGATGCCCAGGTCAGCATTCCTAGGGTTTTCAAGGTAAGATTATAGTAAGCATCATAAATATCTACTTGTACAATATCTTTAAGGCGCGTTGACTCTTCTATGAGATGCTTTTGTATCTCCGTATTTCTTGTTAAACCCACTACAAACACTAATTTAAATTTAAATTTTTTCATATCTGTAGAGTTTCCCCAAGCTGATCGAACAGCACCCCGTTCTTCAAAGTCCTTCGGTGAAGATGGCACTAGTAGGATGAAGTTCTCTACTTCGGCAGTGCAGTCTGGGATAGATATCAGGTATTGCCACTTCCTTCTATGAACACTGACACCAGGGTAACCTATGCGGGCCAGAACAGAACTGCCCCTCGACTTATTGGCAGCCACCGAATGAGAATTGTTAGTCTCTAACTCACTCTGTGTATTTGCTGCTGTAGAATTCCGGTTGGAGTCAACCACACTGATGCTTCCTGTAGGTTGTAAGTTGGTTTCAAGCACTCCTTTATTGCAAGTCACTGACATGGAATCTTTACTATCTATAGATAACTTATTATAACCGTCAGGTGCCTTTTGCTCCTGTTTAGATCTTGTAGCTCCACTCAACATGGTTTGTCTACCTAAATCCTGATCACTTATCTTCAGCTTTGGAAATGGAACATTCCTAGTATAGTTACTATTGGTCTCACCTCTTTGTAACCCAGCAGCCATTACTAAAACATCACAGTATTTGATATATTATATAATCACAAGATAGCACCACAGTGTATAACACTAGGTATTGGCCTAGCAGTTTAAATACACTGCAAGAGTACTATCAAAATGGGCAAATTTCCTGTTGAAAGATTAGCTGCCAACTCAAAGCGTTACTAAGGAAGCTGTGGATGAGTGTTGCTATTACCACTTTAGAAAACTTTCATTACAATGTTACCATCATTCTGAAACATTATTTGTGCAATGCTTAGGTAAAGGGACATTTCGAAAAAGACAGTTCGGAGCCAGAATTTTGGAAAACAACCATCTCGAAACTGTGTAGATTGCATTTAGAAGAACACAACTCACAGATTCTTTTAGTGGTCTACAAGTTAAGCAGTAGCAAAAACAAAAAATACAATGTTAAAAATAAAAGTTAGTTAAAGTCTGGTGGTTGGAGTTTGGGGTTTGGGGTTTAGAGCTCTGAACTGGCAGTCTGGCAGCCGTAAATTTCAATGTTCACATCTCTAGTTTAAAAATGATTGCACGCTTTCATAAGCAATTTCTGCATTGTCTTATTTCAGTTGATGAATGCTTTTTTGAACTGAATTAATTTTCCAATTATTTGATGATTGGTGAATGGACAAAGTCATTTGTTTTGTTGAATTCAGCATCTCCAGAGATGTTTGCATGATGTTATTACTAGTGAATAGTGTGTGTTAGTGTAGACTGTTTAGTGAAGACATATCTTTGGATTACAAAGTTTTGAACTAAACAGAGAGCTGAGAGTTAATAGTTATTACACTGTGCATGTACATGTATTATAACTATCAACACTTATCACCGCTACACAGTACACAAACATAATAATTGTGCCAATTACATAGGTTTTCTACTACATACACATGACGGTATGCACCCAAGTGTATTACATTACAAGCTTCCTCAGATGACGGAACAGGACTATGTACACAGCACAGTACATGTATTTGAGATTGAAGCAATTAAGTTAAGGTATCAATAGGGAACACAACTCCACCTACTTCTGATTTTCTGAGGAGCTAAGGCTATGCAGACGTGGATTATGCTGAAGCACCATTGCTAGATAAAGCTTTAGTGATTCGAACAATACCAAATTAAAAGTAATGTTCAATGTCTTTTTTAATTATAAGTTACAACATGTGCAAGTGGAATACCTTTACATGTGAATGCGTGGATTTCTCAAGTTGGAGTCTGGCTACCTAATGCGATTATTAGGTACGATCCGGCTGCTGCAACTATCACTGCCCCAAATATTCTTAGCCATTTCTACCAGTTTACAAATATTTATACGATTAACAACAAATGTAATGTTACGTTAGTAAATAAATCATTTTCCCAAAGTTGACTCAGTTAAATAGAAAAACTTTTCAAACCTAATGTTTTGAAAACAGATTCTTCTTGAACCAAAACTCCCAAGCGTTAAACTTAGTTGCTACTATGAGCTGATCCTACTGTATTTGCAAACAGCATCTGACGATAATGCTTCCATTACAAAATAGTGCAGGTCAATAATTTATTTATGCAGTCACTTCACAATTAACCTTCACAAATATGATTTCACTATTAGCAGCTTTATAAATGATTTGTTGATTGAGTTAATTTGCTACCAGTTTTTTTTTACCAAGCATACACTGTATGTTCCAAACTGTTAATTCTGAATACTTGTGTTCTTCTTCTTTGGAGTACCTGATTCTTATATTATCGATCAATAATTGTATACTTACCGTGGTCGATTTCTGCCACACAGTGTAAAACTAAATTGCAATTTACATGATACTGAATCCTAAAAGAAATAAAATAAAAATTAAATTTACCTGAAATAAAATAAATCATGTGAAACTAAACTGAAAGTTAAATAAAATATGAAGTTCATATGAAACTGAAAGTGAACTCACATGAAACGAAAACGAAAAACGCCTGAAACCAAAATGCCAATTCACATGAAACAAAATTTATGGGCGTTACTTATTGTGGCAAAACGAAACTACACCTCCACCCTGGCGTAGAGATACACTTGCGTCTTTGAGATTACTGGGTATTATTAATAATTTGATATAGCAAATGTCATCAATTTAGTCCATTGATTTTTATATTTTCACATTATTGAAATGCTCAAAATAAAGGAATTAGTACCAAATGAACAAATTAATGTAGCAGTTAGTAATACTCTCGCAGTACTAATATGATGATGATGATGAACTCTTTTATTTTGATAATGATGAAATATAATAATAATATAATACAATAATGGCCTCTATTTGCAGGCTAGGATGAAATGTGAGTGGTTAGTAATGTACATATAATTACTTGGAGGCTAAGAGAAACGTACGGGTTAGCTATGGAAAAAGAAAATATATACAGTTCTATATACATGTATGTTGAGCATGGCGATTAAACTGAATGATTTGAGTATTGTCAGAAAAAGTATCTAAAATGAGGTTTAAAGGAATGAGATTCTGTAACATTTAGTTTAGTGTTTCTGTATGATCATCTACTTTAGGATGTAACAGTGGCTGTGATATCAGAATCTTTGCAACAGGCGGCCCCAGTCACTAGTCCCGCACATCCATGCCTCAGGAGTTGGTCTGTGACAGGCGAGTAACATGACCAGGTCCGTCCCCTGTGAAGTCTTCAGAACATAAGCCGCTTGGTGAGGCAGAGAAAGGCTATTATTGAGCACCATTCATCGGTTTTTGGATTTGTAAGTTTTCTGGCCGTGAGGTAGTCTGCACAAACATAGAGGTAGTGGTGGGCCGACTCTTCTTCTTGTAAGCATGTGCACACTGGGCTGTAGCTCAACTTTGCTCTATATTGGAACAGTTGGAGTCTACTTTGGCCAGTCAGCAAGTCACATAGAGCGCCTATTTCCCTTCTTTTGCTGTTCAGTGGCAGAGGGAATTGGAATACATGTTCCGGGTGCAGGTCGGAGAGTAACCCATATGGGCATATCCCATCTCTATGATGAGTTCTCCATTGTCTTAGCCACTCCTTCTGTATGCACCCGTTTATTTTGGTTGTTGAGATATCTTTGGGTTGTGTGCCAGTACTAATAAGATCGAGACTTGAGAGTACAACTCTTTTATTATATTTTGTAATAGTTTTAATGTAATATTAATAGTGTTTTGTACATTTTCAACAAAATTTATCATTAAATCACAAAAACTTTAAACAAGTTGTAAATATTTTTGATAAAATGTTATCATTTTTTTCGAGACTGTCAAAATGTAAATTTAAATACTTATTTTTTATTAAAAATACTGTAAATACTCTCATTAAAGCGTGTTGTTACTAATATTCGCCTTCCTACAAGTAGGTTGATGAAATACATATTATACTTTTATTATTTGCATCTAAAGTAAACACCAAAGTACAATTAAAAATACCAAAATAACAGACTATTTCCTGTCATGCCACTCATGTACTAAATGTAGTTTCGTTTTGTTGTTATGAGTAACACCCCTAACTCTTATTTCAGGTGAATTGCAATTTGGTTTCATGTGAGTTCACTTTCAGTTTCATATGAACTGCAAATTTTATTTAAATATCAGTTTGGTTTCACGGGATTTATTTTATTTCAGGTAAATTTAATTTTTATTTCATTCATTTTAGGATTCAGTATCATATAAATTGCAATTTAGTTTCACATTGTGTGGCAGAAATAGGCCACGGTATATATACTGCTACAATCAGTAGCTCCCTTATACCAGTGTAGGCTAAACTTGCAAGATTTAACAGTTTGCTATGCGATGACAAATATTTATAGCAAGTATAACTTATATAGATGTACTTAATATAACGTATCTATTTATAACAAGTAGCAATCTAAATCATAGAGGTAAGATAGAGCCAGTACTCGACCGCTATTACTATTACGGTCGTGAAGCCGGTCTGGACCCACTTCTTTGCTTTAGACGCAGTTCCGGTTTACTATTAAATCCATTGTAACAATACGAAATCGATAACGTTTGCTCAACAAAATCACATGTTTTGTGGTTATCAGTACTCTGCAAGTTAAGAACTATCTATGATACATTAAAAATACAACTTCTGATATAATTGAAATTAATGAGAAGTCAACTACATATGCATTATATCTATTATTGCACTGTATTGTATTTTTGTTTTATCATCTGCAGTGCAGAATTGTGGATGGTAAATCATATGACTATCATAACCAGACAAATATATATATATATGCAAACAAGATTGAAAGCTAGCAAAAAATGTTAGAGACATAGCAATAAAAGAATTAAATAACAAAAAAAATGAAAAAATTATGATACACTTATTGTAAAATTATGTTACAGGTATTGAAATGAAGCAAAAGTTCAATGTTTCAAATGTCTATTCATCAGTCGAGAATCGAAATACACTGTGTAAACACCTGCTCACATCAAACCACAATCTGCTTTACTAAATCAGTAGCATAAGTGAGGCCACCTCTGTTTTTGGCCTTCATCATCCTACGACACACAAATGATCGCCAAAGCCACCTGCACACTTCCCCAGAAACTGCCGTGTAGATTTCTTGCAATTTTTCCTGAAATATCCAAGAATATTCAGTGGGTGAGTGTTACAAGTTTGTAGTGATGTTAAACAGAAGGCATTGGAGCGTTTCACTTGCACCACCGTAAAGAAAATAAACCAGAGCTGGAGTCACAGTCAGCTGAATTGGCTACATTTAAAGTGGACACTGACCACTTCATCAACAGCTTTCTTGGATCTGCCCTAAAGCCTGTAGCAGTTGGGTTGTTGTTATGCTCTCCCATTCTATGAATCCTGCTGAACAAAGTCTTGAGAAACTCTGAAAGTAACAGAATAAGTAGCATCTGATCTTTAGCAATAAAATATCAAAAATTATTCAAAACTTAAGAAACTCCCACGCAACGCACCTTTACACTGAATGTTATATACATATTATATTTATATATATTATGATAACATACATGTATATAGGTATGTTTATACTTTGTACCTTTGTACATATATATTACATAGACACGTGCGTGTGGATGATATAGCCTATTCCATCAAATATTATGGTAACACTGAAACTATTATCTTCCAAGATAAAATGCTATAAAAAGAGACATCAATTCCAATACCAACCTAGATTACTACCATATGAATAATCTACATTCACGCTGACATCTGCTACTGAATCTTTAGGGTTAAGTGACAGTACTATACTGGACATCTGCTGGACTGTCAGTTTGAGGACTGTGCGGCTATTTGAAAATGACGTTTCGAAAGTGGACAGTTCAGCACTGGACAGTTCAGCACTGGACAGTTCGAAATGCCTAAGTCCAAACCACCAGACTTTAACTAATTTTTAATATTTTTTTTATTAATTTAATAAGTTAAAATGAACTTTCTGCTAGTTTTGTTCTTCTAAATGTAATCTACACAGTTTCGAACTGTCCTGTTTCTAACTGTCCAGCTGTGAAAAGTCCTGTTTCGAACTGTCTTTTTCTAAATGTCCCTTTACCCAGTTTGAGCACCCGTCTGCCTTTTTTCTTGGACTAACACTACAAAGGATCAAATATTTATAGCGTATTGAAGTTTGTACAAAAATATTGGCGATTGTAGCCACAAGCTACACAGCCTACTTTGTCAACAACCCTGTCAACATCATTGCACTTGAATATTGGGGTTCAAACATTCAATATTTGGTTCGGAAAGGGAAACAAACATAAAATTAATTAGTGAAAAAACTAGAATCCCAAACAAAACTAGGATCTAAACCTGGTGCTTTACCTGCAAATGGCTAGGGAAGTCCAAATACAGAAAGCATAACACCTTGCTTGGGACACTTCTAGCTTCCAACGAACGTTATGAAGCTCTCTAGCTCGAAGTGATCGGAGCACAGTCTAGAGTATAATGGTTGGTGTGAAATCTAGACGTCTCAATGCTCTGACTCATTTATCCAAGAGTTTAGAGTTGCATAAAAAAACCTTTGAAATATGAACAGGAAAGGCGTTAATAATATTATTACACAATTATTTCAACGTAATATCATACATCAGCACACATTATAATACAATAATAAGATAATTAATGTGGCAATGTATATAGGGCCTATAAATTTATTTACAACAGCGCATAACATGAGAATCACAGAATGACGCTAAACATATTCTTGATAATGAACAATAAGAATGAATATCTATAATATTATCAGCATGATTTATGATGTTAACGTATTATGTCTTGTTTTTTATAACCAAATAAAAACAAGTGCATGCCTGAAAGTTTCACAAGTCCTTTTGTCAACTACTATTAAAATTTTTTCCCACTGTTACTGGTTGTTTTGGTAGTTGGTGGTGATAGTAGTTTAATAATTTCAACCTCTCTATTTAGATCATCACTAGCTAGCAATTACATCTACCACTACTACAAATACTATAAAAAATAACAATAGCCTAATAATAATGTGAACAACGCTATTGTCATTTCATTTTCCATTTTTTTTTATAAAATTGGTTAATAATAATTATAACAAATAATAGTTATAACAATAATATAATATATTATAACAGGGGCGTATTTTAAGGGGCGGCAGGGAGGCACTGCCGCCCCTATTGCCAAAATAAAGTGGCCTAAAAACACTACTTTTGAAAATTTGGCATTTTTCCCCTTAATATTTGCTTCATTTCCGGTTTGCGACCGAAGGTTAGCACTGTAGTTATAACTCTATGGCGTTATCATTCTGCTTATAACTCTATGGTGTTGCTGCGTAACGATAACCAGTAATCCTGGAATAATGACTGCATTGCAAGTGGTAAACAAAGAGACCCATAAAACTGTGTGCTCTGCTAAAAGGCTTCATGACTATGCCAAGGTTAAAGACTTGCGGTCTTGTGAATGAATGAATAAATATTTTTTATGAATAGTTATGTATACCAAGGAAAAAATTATAAGTGCAAAAGTAAAAGTAGTGAGCAGTTGAATTACTAATAGGTGAATCAATTTGTAAGTCACTGCTATCCACGAGGTTGTTTCTTCCCTGTCACTGACTACGAGCAGATGCATGAAATTTAATTCCAATATTATTTTGGCTTCTTTCAAATATTTGTGATTTATTCTTTTAATATAATTAAAAGTGTTTGCACTCATTTTAGTTATTCATTCTAGCCATTGCCACTCCACTGACAGCTACTACTCTACTGCTACAGTACATTGACTAATAACAACTAAATATGTATTGTAAAGAAAAAACACTAATTTGAAAATAAAATAATATAATATAAAATATAACAATAATAATAATATAATTAGATATTTTAATTTTTTTAATATTTTAATTTATATATAATATAAATATACTATTAATATTATCTTAGCTTTAATAGGCTACTGCACTTTTCTCGCAAAGATTTTTATTTTAAATGCATTTGATTTTAAATAATTAATTTATAATGACAATAATTGTTGATCAGCTATTAAAAGTTGAAAATTTTAATTTATAAAATACACTTGCGCCTGTGGACTTTTTGTAAAAGATACAATCATGTAGTATTTTATAAATTAAAATTTTCAACTTTTAATAGCTGATCAACAATTACTGTCATTATTAATTAATTATTTAAAATCAAATACATTTAAAAGTGTTACAGTACTATTACTAGCTCGTAGAACTTTATAATAACTACAATAATTGTAGTTATTATAAAATTCTACTAGTTAGTAATAGTACTGTAACACTTTCACTCCTATTGCAAGTTGTAGTAACAGAAGAAGTAGTAATGAGTACTTGTAGCATGCTGCTATGTCTAAATTTTGCACTTCAGAGAGTGAAATTTAAAATTTTTCCGCTGCGCGTGCACTTGCGGGGGCTGCCCACACCCC
This sequence comes from Bugulina stolonifera, assembly GCA_935421135.1. Lineage (NCBI taxonomy): Eukaryota > Metazoa > Bryozoa > Gymnolaemata > Cheilostomatida > Bugulidae > Bugulina > Bugulina stolonifera. The sequence goes on from OW285194.1 coordinate 9,359,205, forward strand.
ACCCCCGCACCCCCCTCCCACCCAACTTTCTGCCTCCCCACTCAATTTTTCTAACCTACGCCCCTGTATAATATATAATATTATTATTATGATTATAATATTGTATATTATAATATATAATATAATAATAATAATTATTATTATTATTATAAATTTAAAATTAATCACAAAAAACCTTTAGGGCCCGCCAGAATACTAAGAAAAGTTTTGAGTCTCCCAGGTTAGTTGTTCTAATCCGAGACCGAAAAAAATTTAAACCAGCTTAACAACATGCTGTGCATACTATCAATAGTACCACAAATTAATTATTATGATTATTATTTATTAGTTGCCATAACAGGAGTGGTGGTAGTAGTTCGTAGTAATGTAATTATTATTATTTCAAAAAATATACGTTTGGGACGTCAGGAAATGGCAAACTATAGCATCAGCTAACAAATTTTAAACTGTAAAGTAATGCTTACGTGTGAAATGACTTGTCACGAGTCCTGGATGAGTTATTACTGCACAAAACTTTGGCATAACTAATTACATTCACGTGAAAAAGTGCAAACCGGAACTTTGTCTAAAGCAAAAAAGTGGGTCCTTACCGCTTCACTGGCTTTCTATATAGTACTGGCTCTATCCTACCTCTATGATCTAAATATAGACCTAATAGATTTTATGATATTGTGTTGAAACAGCCTCCGTGGTTATGGCTCCCTAGGCCAGCCACACAAACAGTATCATAGCTGACATTATTATCCATACTCATTCATGCATTCATTATTATCTTATACACTGGCTGCGTGTCTTATATATACTAGCAATCAAGCTTTGAGATTCCACTTATATTGCATCTTGGTTTTTCCCACATTTGTACATATTCTCAGTAATTGTCTACTCTTGCTTGGTTGTAATTTAATAGAGTCTTTTTGCCATTTATATAGTAACTTCATGGCCGACCTTATAGATTAAGCTCATAATTATATATGACATGTTTCTCCTTATTGTAAGCACATTTTGTGCCAAGGCCGACCCTTTATGTGGCCGACATCGGGCGGAACCATCCATGTTGTTGCATCAGTTCCGGAGCCGATACCATGTCGGCCGGCCGATACCATGTCGGGCTCTTTTGGCCGGAAGTTTGTTATGTATATAAGGCAGTGCGTTTTGTGTTGTAATTCAGTTGTTGGTTGCGCTTGAATAAAGCAACATCTCCTAACTCAACCTACAGAGGCTTACTCTTTAGGCGGGTAACTCCACCTGAGAATCCCTTTGGGATTCAGTACGGCTCGAGTTCACCTCATCCTAGGCTAAGCATATCTCTATCCACCCCTTAGACTTAGGCCGATCCCGGGTTCTAATGAACCTAGCATCGAGTTTAGGATCTCAAGGCTAGACAATCTTTCTCTGCACTCCCTCAGAGTATAAACTCTACATGACCTACGTCGGTCCTGAGCTCCAATGAGTCTCGGCATCGGCCTACGTCTGATATAATCTACACTACAAAGAGCATCTATAACTGTTCACTCTTTTATGTAATGAGCAGAAGGTACACTTGGTCGGCCTCTACCACCTTCCAAGCCCTTCCCATGCTTGTAGCCCTCGGCTCTCGTATGTAACAGCACTCAAAAACATTACAATATTTTCGATCATTTTGACAAAGCACCTGATTTTCAATTAGATTTGATTTTATTGCTGGTAGTCCAATAGACCAAGGTGTTAAGTTAAAAAGTATACGCTGTAACATACACAAACACTACAGTCATAGCATACCTGAGACATCCCGAACAGAAGTCAATGTGTATGTGTGTGTCTAGAAGACCTTGTGCAAGTGGCCCAGTGGCCTGGCACAACACATAAGACTACTACAATATGTGTTATATAACATAGCTATTTAAAATAAAAATCACAATATTTATTTAGATTAAATTCATTCAATACCTGATTAACTATACTTTATTCTAGATATTCCAGATATTAAATTTATTTAAGTACCTTCTTAAGCATACTCTATTCTAGGTAGTATAGTATAATATTACATAGCCTATTATATCATACATACAATGGACATGTGTATGTACATATACATATTGTACAATGTATATACATGTTATATAGTCAATCTGCATACTGTGTACTGTTTCGGGGTTTGACACCTCATTAATGCAGCTCAGAGATATTCCTAGTATAGGAGCACACCTTGGCAATGCTGTATATTTACAGCAAAGCACATTAAATTAAAAAGTGCGGAATCCACAAAGTCCTCAAGCTGCCAGAGTCAGCGAGAATATCTATATGTGTATAATAATTATTATGTGTGCGACAATACTTAGTGCTTACACCTTGAGATCATGTAGCCATCTTGTAATAAATCATTCAACCAATTGCTGTGGTCCAAATGCAGTCCAGCTAAGACATTTCTATATGTACATGTACATACTTGCAGATATACTAACAGCAACCAACTATTTTATCTGTCTATTTTATACCTTTACCTATCTATGGGTTATACCATAGATATAATATAAAGTATATACCATAGATATAATATTATATAATATATACATTATATATATATAATATAATATTATATTGTATAACATATAATATTATACCATAGATACAATATATTATATCTATGGGTCATACTCATGGTTTCATGCATGCTTTAGCTTCATACATTGATGTTGTCAACTGCTGTTGTCTGTATTCAAGGATAGTCCAGAGCTGCAGGCTAATGGAGTCCAGTTACTTTTTTTTTAATTCTTTATTAAATAGCTTAAATTATTTACCAACAGGCAACAGCCTATATTGACAATATAATAAACATTAGGCAATATCCCACAAGGTGTAATTATCATAACTCGAAGTTGCCTTCTCCTCAATTGGGGAAGGACAACTTCGAATCAGGATGTTGTACAGCTCATGAACTTGATAGTGTAAAGAATAACAAACATAGCTTCATAAACATTATCTTACAGGAGAAAATAACTCCAAAATAACACTCCAGAGCAGACAACTCCAAACCAAAAGAATGAACATTATAGAACAGAAGTTATTTCCTCAGAAGTGGAAACAACTCCTACATGAACGAAACACCCAACACGTTACTATCAAGAAGCAACGCTCTTCAACTACCAGTACAACAGGAGTTAAAAAGGACTATAACTACAGAATAATATACCACAAGTCACGCCCCTACATTATATTATAGCCCATACAGATAAGCTAGAATTAACAGTAACAATTATCTAGTATCCTGCAGTGTTTTCTTAGCTAGCCAATAGAAATTAAATAGACAACTGTCACGAGGGAATTTTCAAATTAATAAAATGTGATGTATGTATATGTATATGCAATGAAAACGATATGTAATTAATTATAATCAATCAATTACACTTAAGTAGTATGTGAATTGAATGTAATACAAATGAATGTAATATAAATGACTGAGTTATTTTTGGATGTATGAATTGATTTGTGTATAATTCGTAAATGAGTAAATGACAGTGTAATTTGTAGTTGTCTTCTCCTGTTCAACTTTATATAGAGAAGATAACTTCTATGCTCATGCAGTCTATTCAGTTGGATATCTGCCAATTCTGATAATCGTGATAGAGGGGATAACTTCTCCCTATGAATAATTTCGATCCAATAATCTGAAATTCTATAACCTCCTGTACTCAATTCAATATTTGCCCAATGGCAATGAATAATGGTTCTGTGTATGTGTGTGTGGTTCAATTATGGTAATGGTAGCACTCAGGACAATATGCACTCAATTATGATTCCTCTCGTGGACATATAATATTAATCACTCTCTATTTTAGAAATGAAACCCGAGTGACAAATTGGGACTATCTCCCCTGTGGAAATTTATAACAAGTCTACTGACAATTCAGGACATACAATAGGACAATCAAGGTCCGTACAGACAATCTCTGGTACTGTACAATAATTCAGGTAAGGGTTCATCAACCAATCAATCAATTCTGTGTGTCAGTGTTATGTCTGACAATACTGATATATTTATCAATCAATCAAATGCAATCAGTTCTGCAAAATATAAATTTATGAATCCAATATGTGCGATCAAAAACCAGGAACAGTGTCAACCAATTAATTGGGACTAGTATAATTATCATTCAATAATAATCTGTCTGATTGGGTTCTACCCACAAATGCAACAATATTTCAAATCGCAAAAATAGTCCTTTCAGGGAGCAGGGATATAATTATCCTCAATAGAGAAAAAATCCAATAGTAAAATAATAAAAGTGTATAATAACTTACAGTATCTCTGTCTGTGTGTGTGTGTAGGAGAGGGTCCACTTCCAATATTCAGGAAAAAATAATATAATATTCTGACTTACTTATAGCAGAGTGGAGATCCTTATTGTTCCATGTTGTAGGTTCTTCTGTCCTCCTGGGATGCTCCTCTCCCCCTCTCTCTCTGATTCAGCCTTGAGATGTGCCTCCTTATATACTCCTCCGGTGATCTTATGTAATGATTGCATGCTGTAAATGTTGTTATTTCTGTCTTATTTTTGCTATTTCTGTCTTGTTTGTTTGTTTATGTCAGCAGCGGTCATCTATCCCAGTATATAGAATCATAGGTGGTGTAATATGTTGTAATCTGTGAGTCATTGTCATGTGTTGTTTGTTTGTTTGTTTGTCTTGTTTGTTTGTTTATGTCAGCAATGGTCATCTTTAGGACTTTCTCTTTTCCAAACTTTTATTGCGTAGTGGACGCGTCTTTCTTCTAATTCATGTGATTACCTACAATCAATATACTGTCTGTGTAAATGTCAACCCATGGTCACTTTTCTTTAACATTATTATTCACTCTTAGCCGCAGCATTATCTTTACACCCATCCACTGACACACCCTGTCCATCAAACACATAAGCCTACCGACAAGTATACACAAATGCACACGTCTCAATGTAATCCATCATATAACACAAAACTAGGAAATGGTACAACCATTCAATATATTATTCAACCCAACTGGTGCGTCTGCCTTCGCTGTGTTTTATAAAACACAGTTGTCATACAGATATTCAACTTCATACCCTATGTATATAATATAGATACTTATGTCTGTGTGTGTAGTCTATAATAATGCGTATATACGAAGGTGCAGGCATATGAGTGTGTTAGGCCTGGGTTCCAACTGGTACAATGTACTCGTTGTTTAGGCTATTTATACAAGTAGTGTTGGGTAAAATTCATTCTCATACACTCATACATGATCACTGCATATACATGTATATCTATCTGTGTATGTATCCTACAATACATAGAAAATAAAAGGATGTTGTGGGTAACTATGTTTGTCTGGCTTCTAATTAATATTCCTGTTAGTTATTATACCTGTGCTATCTTAGTACCTATCATAACGGAAGATTAGTATTAATATTATTCAATGTCTATCTGCTGGTAATTGAATAGGAATAAGTTATCCTGGTATCCATAAGTTTGTGTATGGGTTCCAACTCCTATCCATATACATACAGTATATATAGAGTATAGCAATTAAAAATGTTGTGGCTGGGGTTGTTGTTATTATGATAGTTAAGAATTAAGTCTATTATTGTATAGTATCAGTAATGCTAATTAGTGGATATGCTGTGCTGTGATTGGCTGATAATATATATATATAAATATCCATGTGTTAGATTGTCATCTAACAATGGTAATAAAAATGTTGTGGCTGGGGTTGCTGTTATTACGATAGTTAAGAACCAAGCCTATATACATGTTTACTCAATATTGCACCAATAATGGGTGTGTATTTCGCTGTAGTTGTTTAATGTATACAAATATATTGCACAATGTTTATGTCCATATTGGCATCTGACACAACCAAGCTCCCTATGACAGATTGATATAACTATTAGATATGAATATTTTATCCAATAGGAAAGGCTTTATATTGTAATGGAGTATCACAAAAAGTATAAAAAGAAAGGACATCATATTATTAGCGCTGTTTTAGTGCTGTTTTAGTTAGTGAGTCACTTACTGTGTTTACTAGTTTAGTTGTTTACTGATTTAGTATTTTACTCTAGTACAGTAAGTCATGAATATTTTATCTAGTTAGCTTTGTATTTTTAATATGTGTATTTTATGTATAATCCCTGTTCTCTCGTTAAATAGATTGTGGATTGAATAAGTAAATAGAACAAGGGATATGAAAGGAAATCAAAGTGAAGTTATATTGGATATATAATATATATGTGTATAAGGTATAGATGAACGTGAAACATGAAGTAATATATTGACGCTTGAGCTAGCAATATATTGATCTAGATAAATTGACGGAATATTCGTATATTGTAAGTGGATATACATGTGGATAATTAGTAATTGAACTTGGAATTCTTGGAGGAAAATTGTATATGTATGATACTTATTGAAGTAATTGTGATAATCTTGGATATAAATGGTATTACGTGACATTGCATTGTGTAATATATTGTGGATAATTCAGTGGATAAATTACGTACAGCGAATTGTGAATTGGGTATAATTATAATAGTATTGAGATAGATACATGGTGAATAGTACAGTGAGATTTACGGGAATAGAGCATACAGTCATATCATAGTTGCACATTCTAGAATAATTTATTAGTCGGGCCAGTGAGCCGTTATCATATTATTTAGAGTTTCTCAGTTAGTCACACAGGTTGCTGGTCGTCCTTCAGTTGCCCCATCTTATCATATACACATAGTATTGTTTAATATATATCCTGACTTATACGACCGCTGCTCGGACCTCCTAGAGAATCCACGCAGGTACTCCCCCTGGCATAGTTGATGGAGTAAGGGTGGTGCGATACTTCAGACCTACAACGATATATATAGCTTACGTACATAATACATATATAGAACAACTGACCTGCACCCCTGCTTCCATCACAATAGTACAGAGCCCTATTATTGGATTGTATACTAACATGACTATTGGTTATTAGTTATACCACATTGTTAACTGAATCATATTATTCATAGATGATGAATGCTTCTTTTAGAAGGTGATTAATACAGATTTCACATTTTTTTTACTTCATATAAAGAATGGCCACTAATAACCTCGGAGTAGAGACCAAGAAAAATCAAGCTAATTCAGTGCAAGTCAGAATTACTTGTACAGTACTGCAATTTGGAATGTATTTTATAAGTGCAAATAGCAGACGATGTAATTGCGTGCAATCATTAACATACTTTATTCACGAATGTTCTATTTGTAAAGTATAAGCGGATGTGTTAACATAAACTTGTTTTACAGAGTTGTCTACTCGATACAATCATAAAACCAAAAGGAGATAACTTCAAAATACAAAACACAGTTGATTTTCCATATACATGTACACTGTATAATCAATTATAATGGGGTTTTACATAATTTTAATTGTATTAGTATCATTTTATCAAGTATATTATACAGTTTACAAAATAATCAACGGATAGTCTAGTTGTTAAAAATCATTGGTCTGAAAGTTACGTTTCGCAAGTCGCATTGCTCTGCCATTTGTTCCAGGCTGGTTTTAAAGCCTGTACGGAGTAGCCATTTACTAGATTTGTATTGGACTGTAGAAATTTACACTCATCTCCGCTTCTCATATGCATTCCATCAAGTCTTAGCTTCTTCACATCCTTCAGTTGATTACCACATATGCCTGTCACAAAAACATCTTCTAGATGAATTAGTGGAAGGTCTGCACATTTGTTCACCAGTTGGCCAATGAAGTTATTTGTTAAAAAATATGCTGGTCCCGCAAGGAATGTCGGATACTTCCTGCCGGTTTTGTATACAGGTTTGTAAACTGGATCTGCCCATTTTCCTGCCACTTTCGCTATGGTAACCTTGCGATCAGCACCAGCGATAAATTTCTCATATCTGTTATGGTAACTATCCAGTATGTTCAAAATTTTTGGCATTTTTGCTAAATTGTCATCATCAATTTTGGCTACATATTTAGGAGTCTTACAATGCTGGGATGCCCAAGTCAGCATTCCTAGGGTTTTCAAGGTAAGATTATAGTAAGCATCATAAATATCTACTTGTATAATATCTTTAAGGCGTGTTGACTCTCCTATGAGGCGCTTTTGTATCTCAGTATCTCTTGTTAAACCCACTACAAACACTAGTTTAGATTTTAATTTTTTCATATCCCTAGAGTTGCCCCAGGTTGATCGAATAACATTTCGTTTTTCAAAGTTTTTCGTTGAAGTTGGCACTAGTATGACAAAGTTCTCGATTTCAGCAGTGCAGTCTGGGATAGATGTCAGGTATTGCCACTTCCTTCTATGAACACTGACACCAGGGTAACTTATGCGAGCCAGAGCGGCCCTTCTTATAGTTTTGATGCGTTTCTCAGCTTCAGCAAATCTGGATTCTATGTCTGTGAATGCATAAATTGGCAGGTGAGATGGAGATGTAGAAGATTTGATCTGTTGCTTAGGAGTAACCTTCCCAATTTCAATGCCTCTCGACTTATTGCCAGCCACCGAATGAGAATCGTTAGTCCTTAACTCACTCTGTGTATTTGCTGCTGTAGAATTCTGATTGGAGTCAACCACACTGATGCTTCCTGTAGGTTGTAAGTTGGTTTCAAGCACTCCCTTATTGTAAGTCACTGACATGGAATCTTTACTACCGATAGATAACTTATTATAAGCGTCAGGTGCCCTCTGCTTCTGTTTAGATCTTGCAGCTCCACTCAACATGGTTTGTCTGCCTAAATCCTGATCAATTATCTTCAGCTTTGGAAATGGAACATTTCTAGTAGATTTACTATTGGTCACCCGTCTTTGTAACCTGGCAGCCATGGCTAAAACATCACAATATTATGCAATCACAAGATGAAACAGCAATGTGTAACGCAGGGTATTGGCCTAGCGTTTCCATCAATGATTTTCTGTACTGAATATGCAAATGTTCTGTTGAAAGACAAGATAAAATAGCTGATAGCTCAAAGGGTTACTATTTTACCAAAGCTTACATCTCTAGCTTGAAACTGAATGCGTGCTTTCATAAGCTACTGGGATTGCAGCATTTTGTTGACATTATAGTCTAGTTTAGTTGATGAATGCTTCTTTAAACTGAACTGATGAACTTTACGATGATAGCCTGATGACTGAATATTATTAATAAAAGAAATTTGTTTTGTTGAATTCATCATCTCGATCCTGAATTGTTTGTATGATATTGTTACTAGGGAATGTGTTAGTTAGTGTAGACTGTTTAGTAAAGATATCTGAAGTTTTGAACTAAGCAGGGTAGCTGCCAATTCATAGACATGTTCCTTTATCAGTAATACAATTGGACGCATAAATGCTGTAGAAATGTCATTTGCACTATTATTATGTACTGTATGTGTTTGTGTAGCAGTGAAAAGTATTGATAGTTATTATACAGATATTACATGTATTTGAATCTGGGTGTGAATAGAGAACATAACTTCCTCTGCTTCCGATGAAGAACTAAGGTTATGCAAACTCAAATTATACTGATGCACCATTGCTAAATAAAACTTTAGTGATTTGACCGATTTCAGACTAAGAGTTATCTTCAATGTCATTTTCAATTATAGATTATAACATGTACAAGTGGAATACCTTTATATGTGGATGTGTAGATCTCCCAAGTTGGAGTCTGGCTGCCTAATGCGATGATTAGGTACGATCCGGCTGCTGCAACTATCACTGCCACAAATATTCTTAGCCATTTCTACCAGTTTACAAAACATTTATACAATTGGCAGCTAATGTAATATTACATTGGCAAAGAAATAATTTTTCAACAATTTACTCAATCAAATAGAAAAACTGTTAAAACTAATAGCTTGAAAATTGATATTTCTTGAACTCAAACACCTAAGCATTAAAGCTAGTTGCTGTCGAAAGCTGATCTCATTCGCAAACTGTTTCTTACCATAACGCTTCCGTCATGAAATAAATAATTTAAGCAAATGCTTCACAACTAACGCTTCACAAATACACTTCGCAAATAACACTTCGCAAATATCACTTCACAAATATCACTTCACTAATAGCAGATTTACAAATGAGTTGTACTACCTGAACCAGTTGTACTAATTCAGTCTGCAAATCATTTGTAAAGCTGCTATTTGTGAATATGGTATTTGCGAACAGCTATTTTTACCAAACATTCGTTCTTACTGTTAATTCTGAATACTTGCACTCTTCTTCTTTGGAGTACCTGATACTTATATTAATGATAAATACCTACACTTCTATGATGTGTAATTTTCATAATATACCAGTGAGTAGGTTAAACTTGTAAAATTTAACAGTTTGCTATGTGATGACACAAACCTTTTCTCACAAATAGCAACATATCTAGAGAACACAAACCTAGTAGCTTTTATGATATGTTTAATCATTTTGATTCATCACATTCGATTTCGACGATTTTATTTTATTGCTGATAGTGAAATAGATCAGAATGTTAAGCATGTTTAAGCTAAATAGTATATACTGCAACATACACAAACACTACAGTCATAATATACCTGAGGCATCCCAAACAAAAATCAGGGTGTGCCACGTCTTCCTGTAAACACTTCCACGTTGTAGTCAAGTCGCTAGTTGAATGGTTTAATTTTTTCCAAGCCTGCAATTTATTATTAATAATAAGTGCTTCATTCTCCACTGACTCTATTGTAATACTATTTATACTACATGCAGTGGGGGCTTGAGCAATATGCCGTATATGAGGTACGTGTACATGCCGTAAATAAGGGCTAGTAGCGTTGTAATTGCGTATGGACTTGAGTTAAATCTTCCATGCTGTGCCATATAACTACACAAGTTATAAACTACTATTTTACTATTACTCTGCATGAATTATAACTATGCCTATTGTCACTTTCCAGTCCGGAACTCTTGAAATATCTCATACTGTGGTGAAACAGCCTGCCTGGACATAGACTGAGTTCTTACGCTTTATGTGCATGACTATGCTTATCCATATTATCCATATTATCCATATTATCCATATTATCTATATTATCCATATTACCCATTCATGCATGTTGTCTTACCTTACACAATTATTACACATGCATACTTACATTATATCTTAATCAACTGCTATCGTGTGCTTTACTATTATTACCTGTCAATCAGACTATTGGAATTACAACTTGGTTTTTCCCACACATTGTTAGCAATTATCTTCTCGTGTCTGATTATATTAAATAGAATCTTTTGCCATGTACTGTGAGTATCATTTAGGGCCGATATCTTGGAATAGGCTCATACTTATATACTATATGTTTCGGACTATTGTAAGCACTTTTTGTGCCAAGGCCGACCTTTTTTGTGGTCGACGTCGGGCGGAACCATGTTGTTGCATCAGTTCCGGACCCGATACCTTATCGGCCTCCTTTTGCCGGAAGTAGATTTAGTATATAAGACAGCACAATTTCTGTATGAAATCAGTTGTTGATTGCGTTCTAATAACGCAACATCTCCTAACTCAAACCTATAGAGGCTTACTCTTGTAGGCGGGTTACTCCACCGGCGGATCCATAGATCCATACGGCTCAAGTTCATCCCCATCCTCGTTTAAGCATATCTCTACACCACTTCTACGACTTAGGTCGATCCCTGATTCTATATGAATCTAGCGTCGGGCTTAAGATCCTAGAATATCAGATCCTTCATTGCACTCCTCTGGAGTATAAAGTGCACAAGACCTACGTCGGTCCTGAGCTCTTCAATGAGTCTCGGTATCGGCCTACGTCAGATACACAATAAATAGAGCACCTAATAACTGTTCGCTCTTTTATGTAATGAGCAGAAGGTTACTTGGTCGACCTCTACCACCTTCCAAGCCCTTCTCATACCAGTGTCATATCGGCACTCGTATGTAACTATACTCAAAACATTACAATACATCATGTACCCGTATAAGTTGTAATGTTATTTATGCAAGGAATTTGTATATTGAGCAGTCACAGACTTGTTTCACATCCATGAAAATTTCATATTAGCATATATAGCATGTATTTGTATATAACTTACCGTGTATTAAAGAGGCAGTATTTCCAAAATTGACCAAAACCAATCAAAAAGCTGAATAGTTTGTTGGATAGTGCTTAGCTAGAGCTATTCAAAAAGGTCTGCCAGTGCAACAGCAGATGATGTCATCTACCACAAATTGATCTCAAACAAAGGCAGTCTATGTCATCTGAGTAACCCAGTTAACCTTGTTTTAAAGCACATAGAAATGTTTTGATTCAATAGCTTTTCTACTAATCAAGAGTTTATAAATTCTTTCTACACTTTTGATAACATGATACTTAGTCACATATATGCACTTGTCTTTTTTATTTAAACATCAAGGAAGTGCAATTAGCAAGAAAACTTTTCATTTATTTGAGGGCATACTACAATGAGAAGACAACTTCTTCATATTTCTAAAAACTCACATGAGTGAATGGAGGTAGTGGGTAGCCTATTTTCCCGTATTTTTTCAAAATACGCATAACATACTTGTGGTAGAACAATATTAGTGCCACAAAAGAAATAAAGAACTAAATTTAGCGTAAATGGTTTCTAATTATATTCTTCTACTCATACAAGAGAGGACAACTCAGGAAGACTACCCAGCCTTTGGTGCTACTTCCACTTTAATCTCAGCAGAGTGTTTTGCAGCCATAACGTTACTCGAGTGTCATATGGTAGATTGAGAGTAGTAATGTCAGCGGTTGTGGTAAAAGACGTGAGCGTGACGTGAGAAATAAATGGTGTGAGAGTAAAAGAAGACAACTCCAACTGTGTTACTGACGTTGGAATACCTATACTAGGGAGGAGCTAAAGACAAAAATAAAACTGTTAGTTACGGTCAAGGTTAACATGGGGGAAAATCCAAATCAAGAATTTATTTTACCATGAACATTTCGTAACTTGAATTATACTGTAATTATGGCAATCTCGAAAGACTCTTTACGTACTCATCATAATTTTGAAATGTTCAATGACTCCAAGTTTCTACTGTGATAGAAATACCCATAATATATACAAGTGAAATTACAAAAAAATTATAAAAAAACACTTTCCAGTAACATAACATTTTGATTTTATTTTCCTTTCCATCATGATTATTTAGTTACAATATTTCACTAAAATTTCATTAGTGACCTAAAATTCTATAGGAAGTGTGAGCTAAACAAACAATTGAAAAATAATTTGACTGTAGTCAATTTTAGTAACTTAATAAAACATGATCACACAAGGCCGTTAAAAGTAGTAATCTGAATTTATTATTCTACCATTAGCTATTTCTATTGACATTGTAGAAGTTTGATTATGTAATCTTAAATACGGTTGAAATAAAGATCTTGCAATTGAATATGTGCCGGACAACCTTGACGTTGCCTACACTTGTCACCTTGGAATGGTTTCCACCATCAGAAACATAATGCCTTGAGGTACAAGGTTTTCTAGGAATATGCAAGAACTATACCAGAATACTCAAATTAAGTCATATTCGTTGTGTAGACTATAGCGGCTTGAGCAAGCTGACAACCAAGCTGTGACGATACTTATACCTTGAAACAGTTCCTTGTTATCGATAACAAGATCCTTGATACTATTAGGGAGAACAGTACTAGCTCAAGTACAGCACTAACCAGAGAAACGCTGTTTATAGTATTAACTTAGCCTAAACACTGAATGCTAAGAGCAAGGACTATTAGAGATTTATAGTAAAGCAATAATGTTTGTCAGCAATCTACAATAAAAGAAAGTGATGTGCTGGTGTGGCGAAGACAACAAGGATATGTGTCGAAGGCAGTAGCATAGATCAGATAAATGATCAGCTCACGTCCTTCCAACTGTGATAGGTAGTAGGAGAAATGTAATAATCGTCTAAAACAAGGACTATACTGGGTTACACTTTTTCACTGGCAAACTTCTATAATTATTAAATAATGGATATGCATATTTCTGCTCACGTTTAATATTGACGAATTATGTCAAGTCAACCGTGGTAGGTGATAATAGTAATTGGTGATTACTGATTATATGGTACGAGTGGGAATCGCCTTGTCCTACAGCTGACTTGTGGGTGCAATTCCCATGAGGGTTGGCTAATCAAACTCTGTTAAGACAAAATCAGCTGCAGGTAGGCTTCCCACCCTCGTTCACTCTAGACTTAGAGCTTAGGCTATATATTAGTCTAGACTCTAGAAAGATAACTTTTGTTTAGATAGAATAGATGTGATTGTATTGGACTCGCGAAGAACAACTGCACTAACATACAAAAATATTGCTGCTTTTATAAAAATCTGCTTCTGGTTACTTCCAGCAAAAGAACGACAAAGAGTCAATCTTACAATATGTAATAAGAATGCAATAAGCAGGTATTGAGAAGGACGACTAGGACATAATATCAAGCGTTCGAGGACCAACCTACCTATGATCGGCCCTCCTAGACCGGGTACAATACAAAACCGTATAGAAAACGCAAGTATATCATGCATAAAACGAAGTGCACATTTAGCTTGGCACTCTGCCTTGTACAATCATACAATAGAATGCGATTTATACATACATATACTGTACTTACACAGTGTGAGTTAAGAAATGTCCGTCTCACCACAATAAGTGTATAATTGTAAAATCCATAGTTACTGAATATTATTGAACAGTTTGAGGTATTTAAAATCTAACAATTATTTCTGCAATTATTTGCTGTTTGCTATTAAGTACTGAATAGATTAGCGAGTAAGTACAGTACATGTATAAATCCACTATTCTTCGCTGACAGAATAAATATCCTTGTTCTTGATGATATCATGATAGTAGTGTGCATCAACGTGTTGACCAACAAGACCTGCAGAAATAAAGAGAATAATATGACGTGAAGAAAAATAACTAATTTCCACATTATTCTGGTTATGCCATAAAAGAAGTAATGGAGATCTCTGACAGTGATGAGAAGGCAACACCTAAAGTAGAGATATTTCCTATACAAAACTCAATCATTGTAATAAGGGGCTAATCACACTTTCATAAAACTACTGTACCATTGATAATACAATAACAATGATGATTACAGAGTTGAGTTAAAATAATTATTCTATCTGTACACAAACATGCACATGGTACACGTACTTCAACATAATATGGTGGTCTACAGTTGCGGTGTCTACATTTACCTGACAAACATTGCTGCGAATACTAATATGAATGTCAATAACTGCAAACAAATTATTCTACAGATACCTGAGATCACAGCACTTAAAGTACCGGTAAAGGAATCACAAAGACAGGCTTAGAGCAGATGGGCTACAATTCTTATGAGATTTTGCTCAGCACCTGCACTTACCAGTCATTGAGATCCTGTGAAATTCTATGGGAAGATATAATTCAAGTAAGATGTGAAACTTCTACCAGGCCTACAACAAACGGTTATCAAATAGTTATAGCTGAGTGATTGCAAATAATAGCAAATCAAGTCATGAGAAACAAAATAATATTAAACAGAAATGTGATGAAATTAAATTTACATGATTGCAATGGCTCAGCTACACAAGAGACATGTATTTTTAACAACCTGAGTCAAATATTTAATGTCCCGAAACTCATGTTTTATCAAGTCACTAAAAGTGACCACAAGTAAATTTATTATTCAATTGTGTGTTTAGCTCACGCTTCCTTTAGACTTTGTGGGCTATCATTTAAGTATTGGTGAAATATTGTAACTAAATAATCACAATGGAAATTGGAAAGTAAAATCAAAATAAAATGCAACTGTTGAGTGTTTTTCAATTTTTGCATAAATTTTTTTACAATTTCACTAATTTCTATTATGGGTATTTCTATCACAGTAAAAATTTAATTCATTTAAAATCATCATGTGCAAGTTAAAAGTCTTTAGCGATTGCTATAATTAAATCATAAGTCAAGTAACGAGATTTTCATGGCAAAATAAATTCTTGATTTGGATTTCCCCCATCTTAACCTTGACCGTAACCAAAGGTTTTATTTCCGCCTTTAGCTCCTCCCTAATAGAGGTATTCCAACTAACGTTGGAGTTGTCTTCACGCTCTCACGCCATTTATTTCTCACGTCACGCTCACGACTTTTACCACAACCGTAATGTCAGTGCAGATCTGCATCAACGTGCACTCATAATCGGTGCATCTTAGTCCTAGGACCTTTATTTTAACGGATGGGTTGTAACCCCACCCATCTTGAGAGTGTGTGGTTGGGCTAAGAACTTAGCCTATGTGAAAAGCCTTAGGACCTAAAATGTTTTGCGGGTGTGGTGTTAGATTATAGTACGGGTTTTTATAGGAACTTTGGGCTATGTGGAAAGTCCCTAAAAAAAGACTGATAGGAAAAGGAAATGTATTGTAACATCTAATCGACTAACCTGTCCATGAAGTTGTAGTAAAACTGTAGCATCCTCAGCTTGTCTATCTGCAGTATGACAAATCTTACTATTGAAAGGATATCCATGCGTATCTACAATGAAGAGAGGATCGGAGGGGTGGGAGGGCTCAGAGGGGTTCGGAGAGGGGTGGGAGGGGGTCGGAAAAGGGTCAGAGGGGGTCGGTGAGGGGTGGGAGGGGGTCGGAGGGGGTCAGAGAGGGTTGGAGAGGACTCTCCAACCCTCAAACTCAACCTCCAACCCCTCTCACTCATCTCTGACCCCCTCCCACTCCTCTCCGACCCTCTCCCACTCCTCTCCGACCCCCTCCTACCCTTCTCCGACTCCCTTCCACTACTTTCCGACCCCCTTCCACCCCCTCTGAGCCCTCCCACCCCTCTCCGATCCTCTCCGACCCCCTCCCACCCCTCTCTGACCTCCTCCCACCCCTCTCCGATCCTCTTCAATCCCCTCCGAACCCCTCCGACCTCGGAGAACCCTCCTAGGCTAGGGGTGGGGTGAGTAATCACCCCCCGATGATATATATTCTGTATGAGAGCTAAAAAATTGCTAAAAACAGTTTCAGCCAATAAAGCAGTATAAGTCATCAAATAAAGTCAAAGCGGTATTAGCAAACAACACCTCTCTTTAATATTGTTTACCCCAGTCTAGGAGTTGGTTTTAGCATAAAAGGGGAATGAGGTTGGAGGGTAAGAGCTCTCCGAGGGTCGGAGATGATGCGGTTTAGTTCACTCCGAGGTCGGAGGGGTGTGGCTTGATCTAGTTCGGGGTCGGAGTAGCTCCACTCGTCTTTTTATGATGTGGGTTGTCTCCTAGCACCCCATTCGCAACGCGAGGTACCCCACCCGTCTTTCATAGGGTTTGCGGAGTCCAGGCTTTCCACATGGCCCAAAGTACCTAAAAAACCTCGTACTATAATCTAACACCCCACCCGCAAAGGGTAGGAGTTCTCTGAGGGTCGGAGCTCTCCGAGGGTCGGAGATGGTGCGGTTTAGTTCACTCCGAAGTCGGAGGGGCCGTGGCTTGACCTAGTTCGAGGTCGGAGTAACCCCACCCGTCTTTTTTATGATGGAGGTTGTCTCCTAGCACCCCACCCGCAACGCGAGGTACTCCACCCCTCTTTATTGAGGGTTTGCGGGGCCCAGGCTTTTCACATAGCCCAAAGTTTCTAAAAAAGCTCGTACTATAATCTAACACCCCACCTGCAAAATATTTTCGGTCCTAAGGCTTTCCACATAGGCTAAGTTTTTAGCCCACTCACACACTCTCAAGACGGGTGGGGGTTCAACCGACCCGTTAAAATAATGGTCCTAGGGCTAAGACACCGATTTTGAGTGCATGTTGATGCAGATCCTCACTGACAATACTACTGTTGAGGTCCAACGCCGTTAATATTTTATACTTAATAATCTGGTCTCTAGGTGTATGCAATGCAACTAGAGTAATGATAAGATCATTTTTGTTTTGTAATAAAGCATTCAATCAATGTTGTGATCCACATGCGATCCACACTAAGACATTAGTTTCTCTGTGTACATACTTGCAGATATACTAACAGCAACTAACTATTTCATATGTCTATTTTACCTCTACCTATCTACGCACTATAGTTTCATGTATGCTTTAAGCTGTATACTGTTGTCCATATTCAAGGATAGTCCAGGGCTGTAGGCTACATGCCACCACTATTAGTACAACATAATGGAGTCAATTTACCTGTTTTTTATTTTTCACTAAATATACATGTAGTGTCTTGGACGGACCCGGGTCGCAACTGAAAATACCAATATGGCCGTCCGGCCTAGGCCACAAGAGTTATTGACCTGGGATTTTGCTTGGCTGAACGAAACCATCCCTAGCTCATCGGCACACCTGGTTTTTCGCACGAAAATGAGGATTTCGCCTTTGGCCCAGGCCGGTGTGTTCGTGACTCTGTGACTGATGTGTACCGGAAAAATTTTTGCAAGTTGGCCTGGGTCTGAAATTTAGGCCGCAAAAACACTAATAGTTTGAATTGTTTACCAACAGCCTATTGGCAAGCTATAGGCAATATCCCATAAGACCAAACTAATGATTATTATAATTCGAAGTTGCCTTCTCCTCAATTGGGGAAGGACAACTTCAAATCAGGATGTTGTACAGTTCATGAATATGGTAGTCAAGGGTAGATCTACATGTATGCTCAGTGGGAATCGGAACTACATGTACAGTATAAGCATTATACAGTATACTGGACTTTGAACCTTGGGTCAATGAGCTCTGAGCCAAGTGTATATTGTCATTATACCTTCATAGAGTATGCATGTATATTGTAATGGTACGCAGAGTCGTCTCCTACACCTGACACTCATTATTGTGTGCACATACATGTATATATCTGCTTGTACTTTACTCTATGTTATTGTATATACTTGTATAATTATTACCAAGTCTTTTAATGCCTTTTATACCCATGTACAGAGGCCCGACCTCTCAGAATCCATTGATATTCATTTTGTACATGAATTGGACCATTATAAGCAACTCTTGTAGAACCCGACCTATTTTGGGTCGGCCGTCGGGCTTCCAGCGGCCATGTTGTTGCGCAACTTCCGGACGACCTTACGTCGTCTTTCCCGACACTACGTCGGCCGGAAGTCCTTATACTATATAAAGGGCATTGTTTCACTGTTCATTGTCTCAGTCTTCACTTGGCTTTCAATAAAGACACATCTATACTTGATACAGAGACTTTCACTTCCTTTTGTCAGGTCATTCGCTTAGCGAACCGCCTACTAAGTCGGATCACTCTCTTTCAACGTATAGTCTGAAGGTCAGACTTGGGACCAGATGGGTCGTCTCTGGTAGTTATTGGGCTACTGAGACCGCTCGATCTTTCATGTAATGCGAAGTCCTAGCACCACTCATAGGCACTTCATTCCTGGGTCGGTAGTCGTCCAAGGACGACCGCACCAAATCACAGAAACCATTACAATATGATGCCGTAAGACATATACCGTGTATGTATGAAAGGTTGCACACCGCACTTTTGTATATCATGTTATACACCATAGCACATGCAAATCAGGTTATACACTTATACATGTAATGTTATACTGTATACACTATACTGTACATGCATATTATAATGTTATACACCATACATTAGGATATAATATGTTATACGCAGCACATTTGTATATAGCAGTATACACCATAGTACATGCAAATAATGTTATACACCTTAAATGTATATATTATATGTGAAAATCAAGAAATATGTAGGATAACAGGAGATAGCTAACACTGTCTTTCAGACTATATTTAGAGTTTACACTAATTAATACTTGAGTTGGGACAAATTTCTGGAGAGGCAAATGCCCACCTTGTCCCCATGATTGTTACGACCCTGATTTATTTTCAGCTGTTGATTTACAATTCTTGAAGCTACTGCTTTACAATCATCGCTATGCCATTTGTCCCAGGCTAGCTTTAAGGCTTCTGCAGGGTAGTCATTTACTAGAGTTGTATTGGGCTGTAGAAGTATACACTCATCTTGACGTGACATATACATACCACCAATGTTTAGCTTCTTCACATCCTTCAGTTGTTCACCACATATGCCTGTCACAAAAACATCTTCTAGATGAATTAGTGGAAGGTCTGCACATTTGTTCACCAGTTGGCCAATGAAGTTATTTGCTAAAAAATAAGCTGCTCCAGCCGGATATTTACTGCCGATGTTGTATAAAGGTTTGTAAACTGGATCTGCCCATTTTCTTTTCTTTGCCAGTTCTCCACTCATACGATAATCACCAGCGATAAATTCTCCATACTCGCTATGGTAACTATCCAGTATGTTCAAAATTTTGGACAAGTTTACTAAATTATCTTCATCGATTTTGGCTACATATTTTGGAGTCTTACAATGCTGGGATGCCCAGGTCAGCATTCCTAGGGTTTTCAAGGTAAGATTATAGTAAGCATCATAAATATCTACTTGTATAATATCTTTAAGGTGCGCTGACTCTTCTATGAGGTGCTCTTGTATCTCCATATTTCTTGTTAAACCCACTACAAACACTAGTTTAGATTTTAATTTTTTCATATCTGTAAAGTTTCCCCAAGCTGACCGAACAGCACCCCGTTCTTCAAAGTCCTTCGGTGAAGATGGCACTAGTAGGAGGAAGTTTTCTACTTCAGCAGTGCAGTCTGGGATAGATATCAGGTATTGCCACTTCCTTCTATGATTAGGTACGATCCGGCTGCTGCAACTATTACTGCCCCAAATATTCTTAGCCATCTCTACCAGTTTATAATTATTTATATGATTAACAACAAATGTAACATTACGTTGGTAAATAAATCATTTTCCCACAATCAAATAAAAAAACTTTTCAAACCTAATGTTTTGAAAACAGATTCTTCTTGAACCAAAACTCCCAAGCGTTTAACTTATTTGCTATTGTGAGCTGATCCTACTGTATTTGCAAACAGCGTCTTACCATAAATGCTTCCATTGCAAAATAGTGCAGGTCAATAATTTAGTTATGCAGACACTTCACAATTAACTTTCACAGATATGATTTCACTAATAGCAGCTTTATAAATGATTTGTCGATTGAGTTAATTTGCTACCAGTTTTTTACCAAGCATAATATGTTCCAAACTGTTAATCCTGAATACTTGCATTCTTCTTCTTTGGAGTACCTGATACTGATATTAATGATGAACATGTTGTATACTGCTACAATCAATAGCTCCCTTATACCAGTGTAGGCTAAACTTCCAAGATTTAACAGTTCTATGCGATGACAAATATTTATGGCAAGTATAACTCATATACATGTACTTAATATAAAATATGAATGCTTCTTTTAGAAGGTGATTAATACAGATTTCACATTTTTTTTACTTCATATAAAGAATGGCCACTAATAACCTCGGAGTAGAGACCAAGAAAAATCAAGCTAATTCAGTGGAAGTCAGAATTACTTGTACAGTACTGCAATTTGGAATGTATTTTATAAGTGCGACTAGCAGACGATGTAATTGCGTGCAATCATTAACATACTTTACTCACGAATGTTCTATTTGTAAAGTATAAATGGATGTGTTAACATAAACTTGTTTTACAGAGTTGTCTACTCGATACAATAATAAAACAAAAGGGAGAAAACTTCAAAATACAAAGCACAATTGATTTTCCATATACATGTACACTGTATAATCAATTATAATGGGGTTTTACACAATTTTAATTGTATTAGTATTATTTTATCAAGTGTATTATACAGTTTACGAAATGATCAACGGATAGTCTGGTTGTTAAAAATCATTAGGTCTGAAAGTTACGTTTCGCAAGACGCATTGCTCTGCCATTTGTTCCAGACTGGTTTTAAAGCCTGTACGGAGTAGCCATTTACTAGATTTGTGCTGGACTGTAGAAATTTACACTCATCTCCACTTCTCATATACATTCCATCAATTCTTAGCTTCTTCACATCCTTCAGTTGATCACCACATATGCCTGTCACAAAAACATCTTCTAGATGAATTAGTGGAAGGTCTGCACATTTGTTCACCAGTTGGCCAATGAAGTTATTTGTTAAAAAATATGCTGGTCCACCAAAGAATGTCGGATACTTCCTGCCGGCTTTGTATACAGGTTTGTAAACTGGATCTGCCCATTTTCCTGCCACTTCCGGTATGGTAACCTTGCGATCATCACCAGCGATAAATTTCTCATATCTGTTATGGTAACTATCCAGTATGTTCAAAATTTTTGGCATTTTTGCTAAATTGTCATCATCCATTTTGGCTACATATTTTGGAGTCTTACAATGCTGGGATGCCCAAGTCAGCATTCCAACTGTTTTCAAGGTAAGATTATAGTAAGCATCATAAATATCTACTTGTACAATATCTTTAAGGCGCATTGACTCTCCTATGAGGCGCTTTTGTATCTCAGTATCTTTTGTTAAACCCACTACAAACACTAGTTTAGATTTTAATTTTTTCATATCCCTAGAGTTGCCCCAGGTTGATCGAACAACATTTCGTTCTTCAAAGTTTTTCGGTGAAGTTGGCACCAGTATGACAAAGTTCTCGATTTCGGCAGTGCAGTCTGGGATAGATATCAGGTATTGCCACTTCCTTCTATGAACACTGACACCAGGGTAACCTATGCGAGCCAGAGCGGCACTTCTTATAGTTTTGATACGTTTCTCAGCTTCAGCAAATCTAGATTCTATGTTTGTGAATGCATAAATTGGCAGGTGAGATGAAGATGTAGAAGATTTGATCCGTTGCTTAGGAGTAACCTTCCCAATTTCAATGCCTCTCGACTTATTGCCAGCCACCGAATGAGAATTGTTAGTATTTAACTCACTCTGTGTATTTGCTGCTGTAGAATTCTGATTGGAGTCAACCACACTGATGCTTCCTGTAGGTTGTAAGTTGGTTTCAAGTACTCTCTTATTGTAAGTCACTGACATGGAATCTTTACTACCGATAGATAACTTATTATTAGCGTCAGGTGCCCTCTGCTTCTGTTTAGATCTTGCAGCTCCACTCAACATGGTTTGTCTACTTAAATCCTGATCAATTATCTTCAGCTTTGGAAATGGAACATTTCTAGTATAGTTACTATTGGTCACACGTCTGTGTAACCCAGCAGCCATGGCTAAAACATCACAATGTTATGCAATCACAAGATGAAACAGCAATGTGTAGCGCAGGGTATTGGCCTAGCGTTTCCATCAATCGATTTTCTGTACTGAATATGCAAATGTTCTGTTGAAAGACAAGATAATAGGTGTCTTCGTGACCTCACCTTCAGACCCAGGCCGGTCTACGAAAATGTTTTCCGGCACACATCTGTCACAGGGTCGCGAACCCACCGGCCTGGGACAAAAGCAAAATCCTCGTTTTCGAGCAAAGAAATCAGGTGTGCCGATGAGCTAGGGATGGTTTCGTCCGGCCAAGCAAAGTCCTAGGCCAGTAGCCATTCTGGCCTTGGTCGGACGGCCATCTTGTAATTTTTATTTGCGACCCGGGTTCGTCCAAGAGGTTGCGAAGACACCTATTATAGCTGATAGCTCAAAAGGTTACTATTCTACCAAAGCTTACATCCCTAGCTTATAATTGAATGCACGCTTTCATAAGCTACTGGGATTGCAGCATTTTGTTGACATTATAGTCTAGTTTAGTTGATGAATGCATCCTTAAACTGAGCTGATGAACTCTACATAGCCTGATGACTGAATATTATTAATAAAAGAAATTTGTTTTGCTGAATTCATCATCTCGATCCTGAATTGTTTGCATGATGTTGTTACTAGGGAATGTGTTAGTTAGTGTAGACCAGGGATGCCCAAACTTTTTGGTGGAAAGGGACAAATTCTAAAATCGCATCAGAGCAAGGGACACTTACTTTTTGCTGCTGCATTTATTGCGATTATTAAATGGGCGAGTTTATTATGATACAAAATGAGTTATTTTATAGTTGTAACACATGTATTTATTGATTTAGTTTCAACCAAAGTATAACAGCAATAGTCATCTACTTTTGAAGTACACGAAAACAGAATAAAGGTAGAAACAAACTAGCAAATTTTGCGCTGTTATTAGCTGCAAAATGACGTTGAAGCAACAGGGCGTCACAAAATTGAGCGCAAAACACCCTGTTCGCCAAATTTCAAGCGTGTTTAATATTTTACGTTTAGCTCTCGATATCACTGACTTCTGATTGGGCAGCAAAATTTTTACCGGCTCCATTGTACACTTTCATCTGTAAACAAAAATTACAAATTGAGTCGTTGTGATAATGTGATGTGCACGTAGGAGGCATGACATATGCAACAATAATTGCCTCCCTTGGCACACATGCGAAGACTAGAAATTGCTCTCATGGAGGAAACATCGCTACTGTGTTGTTCAGTGGAAAAAAGTCGTCAGGCTAGCAAAGCGTGGTGGAGTGTGGCGAAAATATTCGCTAGTCTGTTTCAGCAAATTATATGAAAATTGCAATGAATATTCTATGCATAGGCCTACTACATGTACATGACTCACTTGTGAATACAATTATTAGTGGGTGACATGGAATTGTCCCTTCTCCTGTATCATCCTCAGAGTCTATGTCTCCTTTAGTAGTTGCCTGATATGTTGGTCAGCCAGTCTTGTCTGATTCTTGTTTTTGATATAGTTAAGGTGACAAACTTTCACAAGAGTGTCCTACCAAAGAGTGTCATCAGTTTGGCAGCAATTTTAGATAATTTGGAGTGGCTGCGCTTTCCACTTTAGTTTGTCTTCAGCTCTTAGCACTGTGATTAGGTCAATCAGGCCATACATTTATTGTAGGTTTTAAACAGTTGACAGAAATTTACATCTGTATCAGCTAAAAATATTTTGAGATTTTTAAATGTGGGGATTTTTTAACATTGTGATGTACTGTATTTTCGAGTGTAACTTGAGCAGTGCAATTGCTTTCACTGCTCAACCACAAAAAGATATGTTTGCATGTGAAATTTGAAAAGTGATGAAGGGACACCAAAATCCATGCAAAGGGACACTGTGTCCCTTGGGGACACATTTGGGCATCCCTGGTGTAGACTGTTTAGTAAAGAAATCTGAAGTTTTGAACTAAGCAGGGGAGCTGCCAATTCATAGACATGTTCCTTTATCAGTAATACAATTGGACGCATAAATGCAGTAGAAATGTCATTTGCACTATTATTATGTACTGTATGTGTTTGTGTAGCAGTGAAAAGTATTGATAGTTATTATACAGATATTACATGTATTTGAATCTGGGTGTGAATAGGGAACATAACTTCCTCTGCTTCCGATGAAGAACTAAGGTTATGCAAACTCAAATTATACTGATGCGCCATTGCTAAATAAAACTTTAGTGATTTGACCAATTCCAGACTAAGAGTTATCTTCAATGTCATTTTCAATTATAGATTGTAACATGACTGTACAAGTGGAATACCTTTATATGTGGATGTGTAGATCTCCCAAGTTGAAGTCTGACGTCCCAATGTCAAGATTAGGTACGATCCGGCTGCTGCAACTATCACTGCCACAAATATTCTTAGCCATTTCTACCAGTTTACAAAACATTTACACAATTGGCAGCTAATGTAATATTACATTGGCAAAGAAATAATTTTTCAACGATTTACTCAATCAAATAGAAAAACTGTTAAGACTAATAGCTTGAAAATTGATATTTCTTGAACTCAAACACCTAAGCATTAAAGCTAGTTGCTGCCGCAAGCTGATCTCATTCGCAAACTGTTTCTTACCATAACGCTTCCGTTATGAAATAAATAATTTAAGCAAATGCTTCACAACTAACGCTTCACAAATACACTTCGCAAATAACACTTCGCAAATATCACTTCACAAATATCACTTCACTAATAGCAGATTTACAAATGAGCTGTACTACCTGAACCAGTTGTACTAACTCAGTCTGCAAATCATTTGTAAAGCTGCTATTTGTGAATATGGTATTTGCGAACAGCTATTTTTACCAAACATTCGTTCTTACTGTTAATTCTGAATACTTGCACTCTTCTTCTTTGGAGTACCTGATACTTATATTAATGATAAATACCTACACTTCTATGATGTGTAATTTTCATAATATACCAGTGAGTAGGTTAAACTTGTAAAATTTAACAGTTTGCTATGTGATGACACAAACCTTTTCTCACAAATAGCAACATATCTAGATAACATAAACCTAGTAGCTTTTATGATATGTTTAATCATTTTGATTCATCACATTCGATTTCGACGATTTTATTTTATTGCTGATAGTCAACTAGATCAGAATGTTAAGCATGTTTAAGTTAAATAGTATACGCTGTAACATACACAAACACTAAGGTCACACCATACCTGAGACATCCCAAACAAAAATCAGGGTGTGCCACGTCTTCCAGTAAACACTTCCACGTTGTAGTCAAGTCGCTAGTTGAATGTTTTAATTTTCTCCAAGCCTGCAATTTATTATCAATTATAAGTGCTTCATTCTCCACTGACTCTATTGTAATACTATTTATACTACATGCAGTGGGGGCTTGAGCAATATGCCGTATATGAGGTACGTGTACATGCCGTAAATAAGGACTAGTAGTATATGAGGTACGTGTACATGCCGTAAATAAGGACTATTAGTATATAAGGTACGTGTACATGTACATGCCGTAAATGAGGGCTACTAGCGTTGTAATTGCGTATGGACTTGAGTTAAATCTTCCATGCTGTGCCGTATAACTACACAAGTTATAAACTACTATTTTACTATTACTCTGCATGAATTATAACTATGCCTATTGTCACTTTCCAGTTCGGAACTCTTGAAATATCTCATACTGTGGTGAAACAGCCTGCCTGGACATAGACTGAGTTCTTACGCTTTATGTGCATGACTATGCTTATCCATATTATCCATATTATCCATATTATCCATTCATGCATGTTGTCTTACCTTACACAATTATTACACATGCATACTTACATTATATCTTAATCAACTGCTATCGTGTGCTTTACTATTGTTACCTGTCAATCAGACTATTGGAATTACAACTTGGTTTTTCCCACACATTGTTAGCAATTATCTTCTCTTGTCTGATTATATTAAATAGAATCTTTTGCCATGTACTGTGAGTATCATTTTGGGCCGATATCTTGGAATAGGCTCATACTTATATACTTTATGTTTCGGACTATTGTAAGCACTTTTTGTGCTAAGGCCGACCCTTTTTGTGGTCAACGTCGGGCGGAACCATTCATGCATGTTGATGCATCAGTTTCGGACCTGATACCTTATCAGCCTCCTTTTGCCGGAAGTAGATTTAGTATATAAGACAGCACATTTTCTGTATGAAATCAGTTGTTGATTGCGTTCTAATAAAGCAACATCTCCTAACTCAAACCTATAGAGGCTTACTCTTGTAGGCGGGCTACTCCACCGGCGGATCCATAGATCTATACGGCTCGAGTTCATCCCCATCCTCGTTTAAGCATATCTCTACACCACTTCTACGACTTAGGTCGATCCCTGATTCTATATGAATCTAGCGTCGAGCTTAAGATCCTAGAATACCAGATCTTTCATTGCACTCCTCTGGAGTATAAAGTGCACAAGACCTACGTCGGTCCTGAGCTCTTCAATGAGTCTCGGCATCGGCCTACGTCAGATACACGATAATAAGAGCACCTAATAACTGTTCGCTCTTTTATGTAATGAGCAGAAGGTTACTTGGTCGACCTCTACCACCTTCCAAGCCCTTCCCATACCAGTGTCGTATCGGCACTCGTATGTAACTATACTCAAAACGTTACAGTACATCATGTACCCATATAAGTTGTAATGTTATTTATGCAAGAAATTTGTATATTGAGCAGTCAGAGACTTGCTTCACATCCATGAAAATTCCATATTAGCATAGCCTATAGCACGTACTTGTTTATAACTTAAGGACTAGTCACACGGGGACGAAAGTGCCAACGAAACATGAAACGACAACTCCAATGAAATCGTTGAAGCTGAAACGTAGTTTCGTTGTCGTTTGCTCAGCATCAAACGGTGTTGGATCGGCAATAATTCGTTGGACTGTGATTGGTCCGTGAAGCGAGTACTTGCCTGTAATTGGTTAATGCTGGCTGCTGTTGATTGGACTATGAAGCAATGGCGGAGCGACTTCCTTAACGACATTTGCCTAACTACAAGATGGCGGACTTCACATAGCCCAAAGTTCCTAAAAAAGCCCGTACTATAATCTAACACCCCACCTGCAAAACATTTTCGGTCCTAAGGCTTTCCACATAGGCTAAGTTTTTAGCCCACTCACACACTCTCAAGACGGGTGGGAGTTCAACCCACCCATTAAAATAATGGTCCTAGGGCTAAGACACCGATTTTGAGTGCATGTTGATGCAGATCCTCACTGACAATACTACTGTTGAGGTCCAACGCCGCTAATATTTTATACTTGATAATCTGATCTCTAGGTGTATGCAATGCAACTAGAGTAATGATAAGATCATTTTTGTTTTGCAATAAAGCATTCAATCATTGTTGTGATCCACAAGCGATCCACACTAAGACATTAGTTTCTCTATGTACATACTTGCAGATATACTAACAGCAACTAACTATTTCATATGTCTATTTTACCTCTACCTATCTATGCATTATAGTTTCATGTATGCTTTAAGCTGTATACTGTTGTCCATATTCAAGGATAGTCCAGGGCTGCAGGCTACATGCCACCACTATTAGTACAACATAATGGAGTCAATTTACCTGTTTTTTACTTTTCACTAAATATACATGTAGTGTCTTGGACGGACCCGGGTCGCAAATGAAAACACCAATATGGCCGTCCGGCCTAGGCCACAAGAGTTATTGACCTGGGATTTTGCTTGACTGAACGAAACCATCCCTAGCTCATCGGCACACCTGGTTTTTCGCACGAAAATGAGGATTTCGCCTTTGGCCCAGGCCGGTGTGTTCGTGACTCTGTGACTGATGTGTATCGGAAAAATTTTTGCAAGTTGGCCTGTGTCGAAATTTAGACACTAATAGTTTGAATTGTTCACCAACAGCCTATTGGCAAGCTATAGGCAATATCCCATAAAACCAAACTAATGATTATTATAATTCGAAGTTGCCTTCTCCTCAATTGGGGAAGGACAATCTCAAACCAGGATGTTGTACAGTTCATGAATATGGTAGTCAAGGGTAGATCTACATGTATGCTCAGTGGGAATCAGGTCTACATGTACAGTATGAGCATTATACAGTATACTGGACTTTGAACCTTGGGTCAATGAGCTCTGAGCCAGGTGTATATTGTCATCATACCTTCATAGAGTATGCATGTATATGGTGCCGTAAGACGTTTATGTATGTAAGGTTGTACACCGCACTTTTGTATATCATGTTATACACCATAGCACATGCAAATAATGTTATACACTGATACATGTAATGCTATATATATTGCACAATGTATATTATAATGATATATACACCATACATTAGGACATAATATGTTATACGCAGCACATTTGTATATAACATTATACACCATAGTACATACAAGTAATGTTATACACCTTAAATGTATTATTATATATGAAAATCAAGAAATATGTAGGATAACAGGAGACGGCTAACACTGTCTTTCAGACTATATTAGAGTTTGCACTAATTATTACTTGAGTTGGGACAAATTTTTAGAGAAGCAAAATACCCACCTTGTCCCCATGATTGTTACGACCCTGATTTATTTTCAGCTGTTGATTTACTTTTTGAAGCTACTGCTTTACAATCATCGCTATGCCATTTGTCCCAGGCTAGCTTTAAGGTTTCTGCAGGGTAGTCATTTACTAGAGTTGTGTTGAGCTGTAGAAGTATACACTCATCTTGACGTGACATATACATACCACCAATGCTTAGCTTCTTCACATCCTTCAGTTGTTCACCACATATGTCTGTCACAAAAACATCTTCTAGATGAATTAGTGGAAGGTCTGCACATTTGTTCACCTTCACCAGTTGGCCAATGAAGTTATTTGTTAAAAAATAGGCTGCTCCAGCGAGGAATGCCGGAGAATTACTGCCGATGTTGTATACAGGCTTGTAAACAGGATCTGCCCATTTTCCTTTCTTTGCCAGTTCTCCACTCATACGATAATCACCAGCGATAAATTTTCCGTACTCGCTATGGTAACTACCCAGTATGTTCAAAATTTTGGACAAGTTTACTAAATTATCTTCATCGATTTTGGCTACATATTTTGGAGTCTTACAATGCTGAGATGCCCAAGTCAGCATTCCTAGGGTTTTCAAGGTAAGATTGTAGTAAGCATCTGGAAAACCTTGTGCAAGTGGCCCAGCCGTGGCACAACACATAAGACTATTATTATATAACATAGCTATTTAAAATAAAAATCACAATATTTATTTAGATTTAAATTCATTCAATACCTGATTAACTATACTTTATCATATAACTAAAGATGAAACGGTTTACGGTCTACGGTTTACGGTCTGCCATCCTCCAATCAGATTTGGGATCGAAAATTGGGTCGATTCATATATGTTGCAATACTGCCGGTCAGCATCTCGGCTCCGGGTGGCGCTAGGACCTTGGGACCGGGTTCCCCTACATCGCTGCCGGGGTGGGTCCCTAGCCTTAGGCCTTCGGACCCGGCCTAGGGTGAGGTGAGTGCTTGACCCACCCCACCCGCGAAACAAGTGTTAGAACTCAGGCTATGCCGGCAGCGAAGATCCTCTTAGAGACTTGATTTATATATGTTACAATGCTGCCGGTGAGGATCTTGGTTCCGGGTGGTGCTAGGACTTTGGGACCGGGTCCCCAGGCATCGCTGCCGGGGCAGAGCCGTAGCCTTAAGCCTTCAACCCTGACCAAGGGCGGGTGGGTACCCGACCCACCCCACCCGACTCTTTGGTGTTGGAACTCGGGCTATGGACTTGGAGTTGTCTTCTTAATGCAAGGGAGCGCAACTCCTTATGGAATCACTGTAACATGCCTGCGCCACCAGAGGTCATGCACACGCATGACCACAGCACATGAACACAAGCCATCATTACACGCGAGCGAAGCGAGCAACTAATGTAGTGAGACTTGCGTCGCAGACCAAGCACGAAGTGCTTGTTCTAGATATTCCAGATACTAAATTCATTAAGCACACTCTATTCTAGGTAGTATAATTTTAATTATAATATTACATAGCCTATTATATTGTAATGGTACAGGACATTTTGTATACAACTCCAACTACCGGACGAAGCTCCACCGCACCCTAAGTGCCTAGTAGTTGTTACAGCACTACTCATCTGACACTCACACTCTTGTAATTAGCTGTTCGTATACTTATATCCAATTGCATTGCATGTTAAACCATTAATTACTGTCTATATACGTGTCTCCATGTGTTTATGCTCACTACTTATTCATGTATTGTTCTACTCGGTGCCGGAAAAACACCGAACCACCGAACAGCGGAATGGAAATCACCGAACAGATCGAGCCAGTATAAAGACATGTCGACCTAACATAAAATCGCCCATCTTTCATAAAATTGATCAATAATAAACAATATTAATATATCAACTGTGTTAGACAATAACAATAATCATTATCACAACAAATTAAATATCAATTAAATAAAAATACCATGTGTATTGTATATAACAATACTTATCACATTGACATTATATTTATTTATTAATTTACATTAATTTATTTTATATCAATGGGTTCATATTCTACTGTGCAGAAGTTCCATATGAATTTTCATAGTGCTGAAACAACAAATTAAAATAAAATAATCATTTCTTAACCTTCCAAACTACTACTAATTAGTATTATGGGTTTGTTCTACTAAAACTTAAAATAAAAATTAAAGTCAATAGCTCATTGATTGTAAATTACCATAACCACGGCACAGTTGGGAATTCCGAAAAGCGAAGTCACATTTTGCTACCATCCACACAAAAGAAAAGTACCCTTTTCAGCGAACGCACATTGCGCCGCTGATCCTTATCTGATTATCTGTTTATTTTCCGAACTGTGTAGTTCTAGTGAAGAAATGGCAAGTTTGAACTTAGTCGAAATGTCTTGAGCTGCAATAAAAATCTTGAGCTAATAAAATTTGGGACTCATTATATTCATTACTATTTCTCAGGAACACTCACCGTGCATCAATGCATAAGTTGCCTTTTATTGCTAAAGCTGTTAACTTTCATTGTGATTTAGCCTACAACTTATTAAATAGGTTAGTAAAATATTTTTGCACAAAATATTATGTTTATTGCCACTCAGCTCAGGAACATTGTGGGCTAGATATTTGAGAGTCGAGATGTTTATGTCACGAGGGAATTTGTAATATTAATAAAATGATGTATGATTGTGTATAATTATGTATGTATAGTATTGATGTATAAATAATTAATTATAATCAATTAATTATGTGAATTGAATGTACTGTAAATTGAATGTAATATAAATGACTGAGTTATTTTTGGATGTGTGAATTGATTTTGTAAACTGTAGATAAGTAAATGACTGTGTAATTTGTAGTTGTCTCCTCCTGTTCAACTTTATATAGAGAAGATAACTTCTATGCTCATGCAATCTATTCAATTGGATATCTGCCAATTCTGAAAATCGTGATGGAAGGGATAACTTCTCCCTATGAATAATTTCGTTCCAATAATCTGAAATTCTATAACCTCCTGTACTCAATTAAATATTTGCCCAATGGCAATGAATAATGGTTCTGTGTATGTGTGTGTGGTTCAATTATGGTAATGGTAGCACTCAGGACAATATGCACTCAATTATGATTCCTCTCGTGGACATATAATAATAATCACCCTCTATTTTAGAAATGAAACCCGAGTGACAAATTGGGACTATCTCCCCCCGTGGAAATTTATAACAAGTCTACTGACAATTCAGGACATACAATAGGACAATCAAGGTCCGTACAGACAATCTCTGGTACTGTACAATAATTCAGGTAAGGGTTTATCAACCAATCAATCAATTCTGTGTGTCAATGTTATGTCTGACAATACTGATATATATATTTATCAATCAATCAAATGCAATCAGTTCCGCAAAATATAAAATTATGAATCCAATATGTGCGATCAAAAACCAGGAACAGTGTCAACCAATTATTGGGACTGGTATACTTATCATTCAATAATAATCTGTCTGATTGGGTTCTTCCCAAAATTCAACAATATTTCAAATCGCAAAAATAGTCCTTTCAGAGAGCAGGGATATAATTATCCTCAATAAAAAAAATCCAATATTCAGGAAAAAATATAATATAATATTCTAACTTACTTGGAGCAGAGTTGAGATATACTATTGTTCCATGTTGTAGGTTCTTCTGTCCTCCTGGGATGCTCCTCTCCCCCTCTCTCTCTGATCTAAGTCTTGGGATGCGCCTCCTTATATACTCCTCCGATGATCTTATGTAATGATTGCATGCTGTAAATGTTGCTATTTCTGTCTTATTTTTGCTATTTCTGTCTTGTTTGTTTGTTTATGTCAGCAGCGGTCATCTATCCCAATATATAGAATCATAGGTGATGTAATATGTTGTAATTTGTGAGTCATTGTCATATGTTGTTTGTTTGTTTGTTTGTCTTGTTTGTTTGTTTATGTCAGCAATGGTCATCTTTAGGACTTTCTCTTTTCCAAACTTTTATTGCGTAGTGGACGTGTCTTTCTTCTAATTCATGTTATTACCTGCAATCCATATATATATGGTCTGTGTAAATAAATGTCAACCCATGGTCAACTTTCTTTAACATTAGTATTCCCTTTTAGCCGCAGCATTATCTTTACGCCCATCCACTGACACACCCTGTCCATCAAACACATAAGCCTACCGAGAGGTATACACAAATGCACACGTCTCAATGTAATCCATCATATAACAAAAAAACTAGGAAATGGTACAATCATTTGTGTTCAATATATTATCCAACCCAACTGGTGCGTCTGCCTTTGCTGTGTTTTATAAAACACAGTTGTCGTACAGATATTCGACTTCATACCTTATGTATATAATATAGATACTTATGTCTGTGTGTGTAGTCTATAATAATGCGTATATATATATGAAGGTGCAGGCATATAAGTGTGCTAGGCCTGGGTTCCAACTGGTATAATGTATTTGTTGTTTAGGCTATTTATAAAAGTATCGTTGGGTAAAATTCACTCTCATACCCTCATACATGATCACTGCATATACATGTATATCTATCTGTGTATGTATCCTACAATACATAGAAAATAAAAGGATGTTGTAGGTAACTATGTTTTGTCTGGCTTCTAATTAATATTCATGTTAGTTATTGTATCTGTGCTATCTTAGTACATATCATAAGGGAAGATTAGTATTAATATTGTTCAATGTCTATCTGCTGGTAATTGAATATGAATAAGTTATCCTGGTATCCATAAGTTTGTGTATGGGTTCCAACTTCTATCAATATATACAGTATATATAGAGTATAGCAATTAAAAATGTTGTGGCTGGGGTTGTTGTTATTATGATAGTTAAGAATTAAGTCTATTATTGTATAGTATCAGTAATGCTAATTAGTGGATATGCTGTGCTGTGATTGGCTGGTAATATATATATATAAATATCCATGTGTTAGATTGTCATCTAACAATGGTAATAAAAATGTTGTGGCTGGGGTTGCTGTTATTACGATAGTTAAGAACCAAGCCTATATACATGTTTACTCAATATTGCACCAAATAATGGGTGTGTATTTAGCTGTAGTTGTTTAATGTATACAAATATATTGCACAATGTTTATGTCCAGAGTGGCATCTGACATTTAGATTCTACTTACTCACTTATTTATTGCTTGTCTGAATAAAAATTTATAATTCATTTTTTATAATTACAAATGACATAGTTGAATTGTACAAGAGTTTTATGAGTTCATAACAGTAAAATGCTGGTTAAAATGGCCTATTATCGTGCTATAAGTAAGGCATACAAAGAAATTCTATTTTGTTAAATTCATCCGCTGTTCGGTGAATTCCATTCCGCTGTTCGGTGGTTCGGTGTTTTTCCGGCACCGTTGTTCTACTATATAATTGTATATAGCTACATGATTATTACTAAGTCTTTTTAATGCCTTTTACAAAATGTATACCCATGTACAGAGTCCCGACCTCTCAGAATCCATTGATATTCATTTTGTACATGAATTGGACCATTATAAGCAACTTTTGTAGAACCCGACCTATTTTGGGTCGGCCGTCGGGCTTCCGGCGGCCATCTTGTTGCGCAACTTCCGGACGACCACACGTCGTCTTTTCCCGACGTCACGTCGGCCGGAAGTCCTTATACTATATAAAGGGCACTGTTTTACTGTTCATTGTCTCAGTCTTCACTTGGCTTTCAATAAAGACACATCTATACTTGATACAGAGACTTTCACTTCCTTTTGTCAGGTCATTCGCTTAGCGAACCGCCTACTAGGTCGGATCACTCTCTTTCAACGTATAGTCTGAAGGTCAGACTTGGGACCAGATGGGTCGACCGCACCAAATCACAGAAACCATTACAATATTATATATACAATGGACATGTGTATATACATTGTATATACATGTATATAGTCAATCTGCATTGCCATACTGTGTACTGTTTCGGGGTTTGACACCTCATTAATGCAGCTCAGAGATATTCCTAGAATAAGAGCACACCTTGGCAATGCTGTATATTTACAGCAAAGTACATTGTACATTTAAAAAGTGCAGAATCTACAAAGCCCTCAAGCTGCCAGAGTCAGCGAGAATATCTATAATGTGTATAATATTATGTGTGCGACAATCCTTAGTGCTTACACCTTAAGATCATGTAGCCATCTTGTAATAAATCATTCAACCACTCAAATCATTCGTTGTGGTCAACATGCAGTCCAGCTAAGACATTTCTATATGTACATGTACATACTTGCAGATATACTAACAGCAACCAACCATTTTATCTGTCTATTTTGCCTCTACCTATCTATGCATTATACTCGTAGTTTCATGTATGCTTTAGCTTTATATGTTGATGTTGTCAACTGCTGTTGTCTGTATTCGAGGATAGTCCAGAGCTGCAGGCTAATGGAGTCAATTTACTTTTTTTCAATTCTTTATTAATAGTTTAAATTATTTACCAACAGCCTATATTGACAATATAATAAACATTTAGGCAATATCCCACAAGATGTAATTATTATAACTCAAAGTTGCCTTCTTCTCAATTGGAGAAGTGCAACTTTGAATCAGGATGTTGTACAGCTCATGAATATGATACATGTAGTACAGAGTCCTATTACCGTATTTTATACTAACATGACTGTTATATAATATATACCTTGGTTATACCAGACCTAGCCCAGAAGGGCTATTGGCCTGGGACTTTGCTTGACCAGACGAAACCATCGCTAGCACATACACCTGATTTCTTCGGGCAAAAATGAGGATTTTGTTTCAGGTCCAGCCCGGTGTGTTCGCAACTCTGTGGACGGATATTTACGCAAATTGGCCTGGGTCTGAAATTTAGGTCGAGAAGACACACATATAGGCCTACATGTAACTTTGGTAGTTTCTAATAAGTCACCTTATATTTTTCTGAGCGGATACCTACCGTCTAATTTACGGTTAGTTCGTCATATGGAACTCTAATGTTGTGCATGTACCATGTATATCAATAATACACTAATTATAATATTGTGTAGACTAAAATCAACTAATACTAGGATGTCTTTCTAGCCATAACATCAGCAACAGCAGTAGCAAATGAGTAGCCCTGGATTCTAGAATGTTCTCACATGATATTCACACGCAATAAACAACACCTGTTATGGTTACATAACATTGTTCTTCATTCTATAGAGGCATGGAATATTCTAGAGCACAGGATATTCCAGCACTTTGTCAGGTGATTTGTCACACCACA
Organism: Bugulina stolonifera; assembly: GCA_935421135.1. NCBI lineage: Eukaryota > Metazoa > Bryozoa > Gymnolaemata > Cheilostomatida > Bugulidae > Bugulina > Bugulina stolonifera. Next base: position 9,396,162 of record OW285194.1, read on the forward strand.
TGATCATGGATAATAATAATATTGTGGCAAGATTCAAATCCTAACAAAGGAATGTAGCTCTCCAAGAAGATTCTAGAGTCCTATCTACCACAGAATTCTTTGTTCTCATTTACATTACATGTAGCTAGTAGATTTACCATACCTATGGATAAATATATGAAGTACATGTAATAATATTATTTTCAATATTATTATTCAGTCTAGTTATGTACATGCATAGCAAAAACAATAATAGTACAATAATTACTAATTGACGTGCATGAGATTACCTATCAATGTTTCAAAAAGCCCAAAGCTGTATGAGCATACACTTCTCTCTTCTCCGGAAACCAGCAAAATGCTTGAACACACTGTACAGTAAACATTGGCAATGAAATGGAAACTGCTAGCAAGCGGGAAACAGTGTAATAAATTTAAGTGTACCTTACTCCTTCAATCAAATCATATAAACAATCAGCAAAAAATGCTATTGGAAAATACAGGATATATAAATAACGAGTCACAAATTCATCTGAGGTGTCATCATGTGAGGTGTCAAGGCGTTGTGTATTACTCTCTCTCAACCCAGATGACAATTAGACCATTAGTAATCGAATAGCCTGAGAGGGTAGACTTTGGGCCAATGAGCTCTGAGCTAGGTAGCGACAAAAGTGAATTATTTGAATTATCATGTTCTTTCCTCTGCGTAGCCGGTGTTGCTGTCTTTACGACAAGCCGACAACATATAAAAGTAATCAAAGCCTACATCAATACAACATTATTAGGCTTTGCAACCTGAATGAGGAAAGTGGTAGTTAATGTATAAAGTAGCATAGGTCTACTTTATCTACTACAATATTGGAAAACGGACACGGGAGATAATGCTATATTCATAGATGGTGCCACTATGTTCCGCTGAATAATAAAACATGGAGTAGAGGTTCATTTTTAATTCATACCAATCATCTAATGAAATGTATGGCCGGTTCATAGATAGTGTGAGTGTACCATGTACAAGCATCTGCATAATGTTGTCCTGTGCTAAACAATTAGGTATTGTCTACCTAATTAATCACGCGAATTCCCTAGTCTCTTCCCAATACTCTGGAGTGGCGTTATTGTTCTGGTGATTACACGAGCAAAGAACGATCGAGTTTAAAGTGAAAGGCAACTTTAGTTTTGACTTCAATTAAAATAAACAGTTATGCCCCCATGACACCATTGATGCATATCACAATGAATTCTACGCGGTGTTACATAATAAACAATTGCATAATATATTGGGTCACGTGACAGCGTGGAGGCCGCCATGTCACTTGTTCACCAATTTTGGTGAACGGAAGTATTGTTACGCAGGCGCCACACAGACTTGTGGGGCTGTGTAGACTTCAGTTTCGGTACTAACAGGCTGTAACGGGGCGTATCCAATTAACCGCGATGAAATGTGAGTTTGTTTAAACTAAAGCTAATATTGGCACGGCTCAACTTTGGCTTTTAAAAAGAGTGGAAACTAAATTACGCTCTGTGATTTTTTGAAGTTCTTAGTGTCAGTGTGCTGCTTTATCCTGTAATTACCCAGCACAGTGATTGAATGACAATAACTAATCTGTACAATAAAGCTAAGCTACAGTAACAGTTTACAGCTATGGAAATCTGCAGCTTATAGAAATAATCCCCAACTATCTATCTAAAGTAAGTAAGTAACAGTAAGAGCAACTCAACTGCGAGAGCAGTAGGCTAGTCGTAGAGTTAGAGTAAAAGGTAGAACTTCTTTTAATTTCTGATTTCATCATAGCATATTATGTTATGGTGTTGATTATGAGGATATTTATTTATTATAATTATTATTAGGGCCTCCTATAAGATAAAAAAACAATCGAGTTCTCACGACTTTACGCACTTTTAAGTGCGGTCTCTGTGAGAAAATTGCAAAGAAAAAAAAAAAAATAGTGATTCTTTTCAATTCTATTAATATAAATAATTGAATTTTATAGTTAGCGACTGCAGTACTGGAAATGGAAATGATCAAATAATTATCTCATTATTATTAGATTAAGGTTAACAGATGAGATTTAGGTCGAACCACTCGAACAACTTCTCCAGGATTTAGAGACCATAAACAAGCAAGATTACTTTTTAACGCCGCTCGCTCCCCATGTACACCTTCCTTCAAATACTAATAGACTAGGCTAATCAATAATTGTATAATTATTGTAATAAACATATTAAAAATTTTAATAATACTGCTATATTATTATCATTAGGTAACATAAACATTGCCTATTATTCAATGCCATAATTACAATAATATTAATTTGAATGTCATTGTTATTGTGGCATTGAATGATGAATGGTTGAATAATGTTACCATTGATAATATAATAATAAGTAATGTTATATTCATTTTATATTATTATTTAGTTATATTTGTATTTTATTATGTTAGAGATATAAGTATTGTATATAAATGTATATATTTTATATAATAATAAATATAATTCAGAATTATTATTGTCATAACATAATATATTTATCATCTACATATTTATATTAGTTAGGCCTATTAAATTGCAGCTATTTATTCATGTTTATATAGGGCATGATGAAATTATTATATTGTTGTTCTAGTTGATAGTTGATAGTAGTTGGATAAATAATAATAATTTCAGAATTGTTTTGGATGACATTCATGTGTAATAAAATTCAATTTGAGAATCAACTCTAAAGAAACCTTACACTAATTCATACATTTCGCGTGGAATAGCTTCTTTTTGAATCGAAATATCACATTTTTGTAATGTTGTTTCGATTTTGTGATGAAAATCAAATTGTTCAAATCAGTTTGACGAAGCAGTTCTTTACTGTTTTTTTTTTTCAGTGTCCTTTTTGTTTGATATGTGTGAATAACTGTATTATTTCGTTTGCGAAAAACCTCTCCGTATTTATTAATTAAATAATTCAACTGATGATCTGTGGTTACGAACTACATGTAAATTAGACAATAGTTGCCTATTATTTCCTTGATTTGGTTGCTGTTTTAATATATTATCTAGAAAGTAAATGTGAATATTTCATTTCATGTTCCAGAGATTAAGATGACTCATGTGTCAGCTCTCCTTTCCTCTTTCTGCTACAAGATTAACATAGGCTGCTGCATCTACATCCGTAGCTACTGAGTCCTTCATTGTTGGTGACTCTAATATGCTTCAACTAATGGAGGCGGTATTTTTGGGTAAACAAACAGATTTTATTTCATTTGGTTTTTAAACCAAAAGACAATTGATGACAAGACTTTCCATCTCAAGCCACTCTACATTAATTGTACAATCACTTAGTATGCTTGTGCTGCTAATATAAATATTTCTATTTTGTAGATGATTGAACTTTTGAGTTAATTTATATATAGAGCTTTGTCCTTTTTGCTGTTTGAATAGATAGGCTACAATTGTTAATTAATTTTCATTATTTTGATGGTTCAGCATCCTTATTGGTTACTTTTTAGACTACCATTTTGACAACCACCCCAATTTTCAGAGCATCAACACCCGGATAATATGCTGAACTAGCACAGTTCTATCCATCGTAAAGCCAAGGAAAATATAGAATTGGCAGCTGTCATTTTCCTCACGTGAGTGTATAAATATCTGGTAATCTACAGCTTGACAACCTATCAACTAGTCTTTTATCAAGGCTTTATTTGGACTTGTCATTTTAGAAAACCCCACCCCAATGATGTATCTAATGCGATAACAGTTTTGCCACAGTTGGAACCGTTGCTTTAGACTTTGTGCAGTCCTAAAAACCAACTTGGTCTTTACTGCATTGCATGTGGATTATGTCTGTTTATAGAGGATTTTTGCTGATTCCCGTTGTATCCATTTTATCTCATCACCATTGTTGCATCCATGTCGGTGTCAAATAAGCTTTATGGTTTGGCTCACATATTTCAGAACAGCTTTATTTCTCCAAATCTGCATTTTGGTTTTATAGGGACATTTATTAGTGACACAAAAGTTCTATGGCTATAGGTACAGTAGGCCTAATGTTCTTCCTGTTATCATGGCTAACACTCTGGAAAAGTCGTGGGAGGTTGTTATTCAGTAAGGTAGGTCTCCAATCATACCTAGTATAACAGGGAGACATTTTAATTCGGTGTCAAATGCATATTGCCAAAGCTGTACTACTAGGGCAGCATTTATCAACTACTTTGCAGAACAGGTGCATACTTTATATGATCATATAAGATTTTGTTTGCCCTAATACTCAGTATGTTACTGATATTCTAACAGGACATGAAGTACGTTTGGAAAGAGATAGGTGGGCACGGCAGTCCTGGCTATAGTGATCGCTACTGCACTTACACTCTTGGATTCGGTAAGCTATTCTCCTCCATCTAGGTAGAATGTTTCATAATTTTATGTACCATGTGTGTATCGTTTTGGTTTCGAAGGTGGCATCACCATATACATGTACACTGTAATAGGAAGACAACTATTTTACTAAAGCACCCTGGCTATGTCGAGTGCTTTGCCAAGACAGTATGTCTTGACTACCTCTCTTTATAATAACCCAATCGCTAAAGTATCAGCTTCATCTTTCATTTTAGTCTTTATTTAATATTTGGGTAGTCCCAGCTTTGTAAGCAAGTGTTAGCAAGTTGCCTATGGAATCCATATTGGTTCACTGGTTAATCTTGAGTTATGCTTTCAAGATTTCGATTTCGATCCTGCAAGTGATAATGGACCACAATGAACCGCCACTAAAACTGTGTTTATATGCATCTTATGTGGTGCAGTGCAAAGTGGTATTGCTTGTTTGGGAACTAAGCTAATCGTTGTAGGCCTACCATGTTTTCCATAGATGTTACTATACTTTAGTATAAAGCAAGACTGTCAGGAGCTACAGGCTAAGAAAACAGGATGTCACCAATTCCTACCATATCTGGCACCTGTTTATAGCAGATATAAAAGAGCACACTAGAGAGCTACTAAGAGGGTTAGTAAATAATTGGTGTACATATTTATGAATTACTGGTATTTTTACAAATGTGTGACTCCTCAACTGCATACTTGGAGAGTGTAGAACACAAAAAGATATAACATGCATGTACATGCGTAAACAACCCCCCTGTAAGATGCATTGTTTTTGAGCAGAGCAAATTTCAAAGGTGTAATTGTGTTTTGTGTTGTGGATATGGCGTTGCACATAAATATGCCGAGTGATGGCCATATAATATTATATTTCTACCTGTGTTGGTGTTGTGAGATTGCTTTCCATTTAAAATGTATCCCGCTATAACAATATCATATGCACAGTTATAATATTTTAATATGATATATTTTGACAGTACTTCGTCTTACTATTACAAGAAGAGCAAAGAAACCAACTTTGGAGGACATCAAAGCAGCCTATCTTCTAAGCTATGTTTATGTTTTTCTATATACAGTGAAATTATAATATAGAGACTATCGATTTTTCAAATATAATCTAAAAGTAATTCACAAAACGATAACTTAGCTAATGTATTTATAAAATTTTAGCTAATTTATAAACTTGTATCAAGTGTGCAGATAAATCCATATTACTAGAACACTTGAAACCACACTGGCCCATTATTGTTCTGGGTATGTCACAGACTTGTTCCTTTCGTGCAGGAGCCACTAGCTGGTGGTGTTTAGGCTGATATGCCTCTTTATTTGTGTCTCCATGTACACTCTTTGGATGGAGTAGTGACCTGACCAAATAAACAAAACAATTTCAGTTGTTGCAAGTCATGGATGAATAATATTCCATTGCCACTTGAGCTCTAAAGATAAACGATAATCTCACCTTGAACATATAAAACTGCTGCTGCATGTCAATTCACCAGTCTTTTTGATATCTAATCTTGTGCCTGTATTATCCTGGATAGGCTGTTGATTCGTTACTGTTCGTGTTTCCACTCGTCTTGGTGTTACAGATGCTAAATATATATGTATATTGTATAACATAAAGTTTTGCTATATTAAATAAATATAAAATGGGTATACCCAGTCAAATAAATTGTGGTGGCAACCGCTAGTCGGAGCAGAGTAAGAAGCATGGTGATGGTAGGTATAACAACATCTAATTGTGCTTAGAAAGTTGGGAATAGACACAAACATCTCAACAAAAATTTTAAATGTTTTATCTAAGTGCTACTACTTGCCTAATTTTTGCTGAAATAGTGTAATTTATTGTCACTGTGCACGAAAAATCGGTAAACCAGTTCTTGCAGTTGATGACCTTGGGACTGTGACCTTTTTGTAAAGGTTTCCATAGAGTACTCTCTTTGGCGTCATGGAGTAGATAACTCTATAGTGTTCTCCAAAATGGCGCGAATCCTTTGAGAATTTTTTATTGGTCATAAAAGGAGACAACTCCACATTCATAAGTTTGAAAATTGCCCTGAAATGAGAAAAGGGGTCATCTTTGTTGGCTGTTTACAGCAGCTACAACTGAAACTATTTATCTAATTCTTGTTTCATACGATACTTAAACATGTAAACTAGTGCTAAATAGTACAAAAAAGTGCAGGGATATTTGTTCACTTACCATACATTGCTCTTGAAAATGAGAATATTCTATTTCGAAAGTTGCTCTTCCCTTTAAGGAAACGTAAAGGTTTCTAGAACAGTCCGAAGCTTCCGGGATAAAACCTTTGAAACTCGCGGAACTTTCCAGAAAACCTACTAAGCGGACATTGATACGCTTGGAAACTTATGTAAAAAGAATATGATTTTGTTAACAAACCTCTACAAATAATGTATAATTTTATACATCTATAATTTATAACGTTGAATAAGTATGCGAACAAAATCAAACAATTAAACTGTAGAAAAAACCCAAGTTCATTAGTGCAAAGAAGAAAGGCGCATTAATATTAACGTTTAATAAGCAGCGTGGGTTTCTGGATCTTTCTTTCTTCCTTCAAAAGCGGCTGCACGCAGTAGTGGGAATAAGTTTTAGAAAAGACAACACACTGACGAGGTAAGCATTGTACTAGTTCTAACGTATTTACAATCGATGCATAATGTGATCATTTGCACCTGACGGGTAGGTTACTGCTTGGAGCTACTTTTTGAAATCAAATGGAGTTAGGTTTTTTTTGGTGACAAGAAATTAAACTTATAAGAGCTGTATATATATTGGATATTTTTCTATTAATTAATATTAAAAAGAAATACTCTTTATCTATTAGATAGCAATAGAGTAGTAAGCAGGGCTAGTAGAATACTTGAATAAGCAATTTTCGATTTGGAATTTTACATATATATTTATATTATTTGTTCGTTTATTTTCTGGAATTCAAATTGCAATCTCATCTAAAATTCTCGGCTAAAGCACTTGTACTTGTATTTTTAGATAACCAGCCCAACAAAATGGCAGACAATGAAGAAGTCGAAACCTTTGCTTTCCAAGCTGAGATTGCTCAGCTTATGAGCCTTATCATCAACACATTTTATTCCAACAAAGAAATATTCCTCCGAGAATTGATTTCCAATGCCAGTGATGCCCTGGACAAGATCCGATATGAATCGTTAACTGATCCATCAAAACTAGATTCAGGTAAGGCATTTTCATCTTGGCTATTCTTCGTTACACTAATTATAGCTGTTTTTGATAAAATTTGTCTCAATTTCCCTCAAACTTTATCAAAGTTATTCTTGTACTTTAGGAAAGGAACTTCAAATCCGACTAATCCCAGATGGAGAAAACAAAACGCTAACTATCATTGATACTGGTATTGGAATGACCAAAGCTGACCTTGTTAACAATCTTGGTACCATTGCTCGATCTGGCACCAAAGCATTCATGGAGGCTCTTCAGGTATATATGCAATTAGTGGTATCTTAATACTTCTCAATTTCGAAAAATTAATGCAATTCATAAAAGTTGTTTCATGCTAACTGAACCTTGTTTGATTTGACAGGCTGGTGCTGATATATCCATGATTGGACAATTCGGTGTAGGTTTCTACTCCGCATACTTGGTAGCAGATAAAGTTGTTGTCACATCTAAGCACAATGACGATGAGGCATATGTGTGGGAGAGCTCTGCTGGTGGCTCCTTCACCATCAAGCCTGACACAGATGGTGAGGTAACCAGAGGCACAAAGATCGTAATGTACTTAAAAGAGGATCAGACCGAGTACTGCGAGGAAAAGAGGATCAAAGAAGTAGTCAAGAAACACTCACAGTTCATAGGCTATCCTATTCACTTGCTGGTATGTATCAATTTTGCATAAAGACTTTTTTGAATGCGACGCTGTGCTGATGCCCAATTTATGGAGTTGGTCCAATATGATGGTTCTCTGTGTTTGTAGTGCCAAAAAGAGAGGGACAAGGAAGTAAGTGATGATGAGGCAGAGCCTGAAACTGAGGAGAAAAAGGAAGACGAGTCTGCTGATGTAAGTATAACGGCGTGATTTTTGGTGTGGCTGTAGACTGTTCTGATGAATTCTTTCCCCGTCGGATCGATATAGGAAGATGGAACTTGCATATTCAAGCTAACCCAAATCTGAAAACAGTCTTGTCGGATGGCCTGATAGATAATCTGTGCATTTTTCCTTTTAATAGAAGTTAGCTTATATTATTATACAGGATAAACCAAAGGTAGAAGATGTAGATGAAGACGAAGATGAGGAGAAAGCAGATAAGAAAAAGAAAAAGACCATCAAGGAAAAGTACACAGAGGATGAAGAGCTCAACAAAACAAAACCTCTGTGGACCAGAAACCCAGATGATATTACCAACGAAGAGTATGGTGAATTCTACAAGTCTCTGACCAATGATTGGGAAGACCATCTCGCTGTCAAGGTATGAGCTCGTCACCCAATCTTATTTTTCGTTTTATTGTTGTGTTCCATTTCATTCTTGCTGCAGTTTAGTTTTTCAACTTGTGTGATGATCTTGTGATATTAGGAAAAGCCGTCCTATCGACGATGCCGATGATTTGCACATAGCTGACATGTTGGTGGTGTGTATATGTTGGCTGAAGACGTATTGATGTGTCTTAATGTGCAGATTTTGTTTCTTTCAGCACTTCTCAGTTGAAGGACAATTGGAGTTCAGAGCCCTGCTTTTCTTGCCCAAGAGAGCCCCATTCGACATGTTTGAGAACAAGAAGAAAAAGAACAACATCAAGCTGTATGTGAGGCGAGTTTTCATCATGGACAACTGTGAGGAGTTGATCCCAGAGTATCTCAACTTTGTCAAAGGTGTCGTAGACAGTGAAGATCTTCCCCTCAACATCTCCAGAGAAATGCTACAACAGAGCAAAATTCTCAAAGGTGATTTCGTCATATTCAGTTTTCCGTTGTTTGATCTTTGCTTGGTATGTGTGATGAATACTTTCCCCGTCGGATCGACATAGGAAGACACAACTTGAATATTCAAGCTAAACCAAATCTGATATACTTTGCCATTCCCATTCCTAGTTGAGCATTCAAGTTATAAATTGATTGTATAACATCTGTTCATTGTTTTAGTGATCCGAAAAAATCTGGTTAAAAAGTGCATGGAACTGTTCGAGGAGTTGGCAGATAATGCTGATGATTACAAGAAATTCTATGAACAGTTTGCCAAGAACCTCAAGGTATGTGTAAAAGTGCTGCAAGATTCCTCGATCATCTCGGGTTTGGTTTTCTATGACCACCCGCATTTGTTCCGGCTAAATAATGCACATAGCCAATGTTATCCTATCCTGCATTAATGAATGTGCTTACATGTTGAAATTTGTGGTCGTAGCTTGGAATCCATGAAGATACAGTCAACAGAAAGAAACTTGCCAATCTACTCCGCTACCATTCCAGCCAATCTGGAGATGAGATGACCTCCCTCAAGGACTATGTTTCTCGAATGAAGGAAAACCAAAAAGACATCTATTACATTACCGGTAGGTCTGCACAGCCTGCTTTGTGTCCGAGAATTGTTTGCACCCCGTATCTATTAGGGTAGGACTATCCTGCCTTGATTCGTTGGTGTGCATAGATTAAATTACTGTGAATATCAAATTATGTCCATCTCTTGCTGGGAAGACATCCGCATGTTCCTGTTACACACATAGCGTACTAGCACATTTTGATTGTACGTTTCTTCTTGTATTTATGCATTTACTATTGTATGCAGGTGAGAGCAGAGATGTGGTTGCCAACTCTTCATTTGTTGAGAAAGTCAAGAAGAGGGGTATGGAGGTGTTGTACATGGTAGACCCTATTGATGAATACGCCACCCAGCAGCTCAAAGAGTATGAAGGTGAGTTGATGTCGTTACATTTCTGCTGTTGGGTTTTGAGGTTATGATGATATTTTGCATAACAATAGGAAAAGCCGTCTTATCGACGATGCCGATAGATTGCAAACTGATACACCTACTTGTCAGAGTCATTGTTTGCTGTGTTTGGTTACATTTATGTGGTTTCAATGTATGTGTTTTCTATTGCTAGGCAAGAACTTGGTTTGTGTCACAAAAGAAGGTCTTGAACTACCTGAAGATGAGGCTGAGAAGAAAAAGATGGAGGAAGACAAAGCCAAGTTTGAGGGTCTTTGCAAGGCTATGGCTGACATCTTAGACAAAAAAGTCGAGAAGGTGTGTATTGAATTTTTTTTATTGTTGATGTTTCAGCATCCAAATGTTATAGGTTGAAGTGTTTTGTCATCTTTATCCAGCCTTCAGCAGAGGATTCTAATATTGATTGTTGGGATTGTAGGTTGTTGTGTCCAGTCGAATGGTGAGCTCTCCTTGCTGTATCGTGACTAGCCAGTATGGATGGTCCGCCAACATGGAGAGAATCATGAAGGCACAAGCTCTCCGTGATACGTCCACCATGGGTTACATGGCTGCCAAGAAACATCTAGAGATCAACCCTGACCACGCAATCATCAAAACTCTCAGGGAAAAGGTATGTACTTGTAACTGACAAAAATATATTATGTTTTCTGCCAAGCTTGGGCAGCGGGGTGTATACTACATGCACTGGCCGCAATCAAGCTTGGCTAGACTATATTGGTGGGTTAATCCCCATATCACACCTTTGGTGATATGGTTTCATACCATTCAAACATGTCATATTTAGTGCTCCTGGTTAATATTATGTCACTTCTGTATTCAATCGGATAATTATAACATGATTGTGGTGATTAATATTTTCAGGTTGAAGCAGATAAGAACGATAAATCTGTGAAAGATTTGGTTATGTTGCTCTTTGAAACCTCCATGATGGCATCTGGCTTCACTCAAGAAGACCCACAGTTGCACGCAAGCAGAATCCACAGGATGATTTGTCTTGGTCTTGGTAAGTCCTGTGCTAATTCAATGATTAGTTTGGGCTCCGAGTATGTTGGGGGGTCATTTAGTTTGTAGTTAATGTCTTGACTGCATTGTTCTAAAGGATTGTCATGTTGTGTAGGTATTGATGAAGATGAGGTACCAGCTGAGGAAGCTGCTGGAGATGAGGAAATGCCACCACTAGAGGAAGAGGACGACTCCGCAAAGATGGAGGAAGTAGACTAAACTACCCGCCAACACAATCATACATTAATATATATCTTATACAAGCTCAGCAATATGAACAAGTTTCCACTGAAAGCCTAAAAAATCGAAACATACCTTTACTGGTACAAAAACTCTGTCTTATCTCATCAATTTGTTATCCTATCTCCCTCATGTTGTTATCATCCATGGTGTGTCAAGTGTTGTCTGTTTTTGTCACTTTTTCCAACCACTTGTGTAGTAAGCACCTGCCTATGTTACAAGGCTAGTGTTTTATGAATAAAAAAATTGTACAATTGTAAAGAACCAGTTTTGCAGACACATATTGTACATATATTATTATTGTCTGTAAAAAAGTTCTTCCACTAATAAATTTGCAGCCCCAAATACAAACCTGTCTTTTCTATCAGTATTACAAGTCCAAATTTTATGGTGGAATGCTGTTGAGCCCATGGGTCACTGGTCTGGGCAAAGATGCTTATAAATCATGACTCGGCTAGCTCTTTGGCTATGCTTAGGGGTTATCTTCTTACTGGAAGAGGACAACTTCCAACGATAATTTACGGGCGCATATTGCCTCGAAAAACATTTAGTTGGTGATCAAGAATTTGGTTACGTGGGCTTTGCGGCACCCTAAAGTTACACCCCGTTGCAAGGTTCGATGAGTAAACACTCCGGTTCAAATTGATACGTTTCTCTTGGACACATCCTAATCTTCAATATTTATATTTTATAATTATAATTACCAATACTCAAATCATTCAGTTTAATCGCCATGCTCAACATACATGTATATAGAACTGTATATATTTTCTTTTCCCATAGCTAACCCGTACGTTTCTCTTAGCCTCCAAGTAATTATATGTATATTACTAGCCACTTACATTTCATCCTAGCCAGCAAATAGAAGCCATTAGATTATTTTATTTTATTATTATTATATTTTAATTTTATTATTATCAAAATAAAAGAGTTCACCATCATCATAATTACCATATTTATGGTATTATCATGATTATCTACATGACTTTGTATGCTGTTTTTACTGTTTCATTTTTTATGTATGAATGAATGCATTAGTGATTAGAGTATCTTTATCTTAGTGTTAGTGTATCCCAGATGAGATTTTTATAGTATAACATAAGAACTTTTTAACGACACAAAACTCAATAGAAAAAGAATTTTTTGAATGAAAAATACAGAAGAAGAAGAGAAGTAAATATATATATCATCTCCAATTATGAAACTTTGAAGTTGGGTATCGAAGCAATCTTAATTATTTAATACAGCTAAATTTAAATGCAATTAAAGTTGAAATCAGGTGTGAAAAACTGAGTTAGGTGCAGAAGTGGAGAAATTTGAGATAGCCTTTGTTCTTCGCCAAAACTGAAGCAGGAGAAGTTGTCTTCTCTATATTTTGCTGGTTGACCGCCCTTACCCCAAACCCCAACCACAAACAAGGAACTAAGACTATCTAAATTTCTCCACTACTGCACCTAATTTACTTTCAGTCTCTACCGAAAATCTTTTGCAGAATTCCGAACGAAGAGCTGGTGCGTTAGTAAACTCATATTTAGCCATCTTTACCCGAAGAATCTTTCAAAAATTGTTCTAATCAAGCCTCCAGGTTACTATTTACGATTATTTGATAAATATGATGGAAGGGGTTTGCGTTTTGATCAATTGGATTGGTGATAAACGGTGCTACTGAGCTCCACTTGCAGCTCAAAATAATACTTGACAAAGCTTCCCACCTTCGTTCTTGAATTATTTAAAACTCTACAAGTGTATATGTATTCAGTATTACATGTCTCTAAATAATTACTATAACTATGCTATCATAATATAAGAGTAGAGATAAGTCTCCTAAGAGATATCATCAATCAGATCCGTAGCCTACTTTACTACGTACTCAAACTCTCAAACTCGTACTGTTAAAAACTTAAAATAATATATACATGTATAATTTAATAATAATATACCTTAATTGATACAAAATAATGACTATTATAAATTCAATTAATCTGGTAATCATAATGATTATTTTTTATTACAAGTATGAATATATATTATATTATATATGTATATATAATAGTTTTTAATTACTATTAGTATAACCTTCCAAGGAGTTCTTACTCCTCGCTATAACTATCTCTATGTTATGTTTAATATTAATATTATATAAATATAAATAATATTTATATTGATGCAATAGAATATATACAAAAATGTTTGCTAGTGCTCTTTGGAAACACAAGAAGTTCAGAAAGTTGTGACTGCTGACGTTACATGTCAACTATTTTTATTGGTTAATCCAAGGAGTACTCCTTGGTTAATCAAGCTAAAACTTTCGAGTTACTGCTTACCAGTCAATTTTAATATTTACAATTGCAATAGCTATCATTATGTGAATGTCACCAAAAGTTCAAATCTTCATTCAAGTCATCCAGATCAACTATGGCCATTTTGCAATCCACTTTCTTTTATTGTATACTGGGCCATCCTACTCTGACACCACATCCATGCACTCTATGCAGCATCATCCTGAGCTAAAATTATACATTTGTATGTATGTAGCCTATGTATCAAGGTTCATCCCGGATCTCTGCTCTACATGTAACTCGAGTTAGGTACTGAAGTGGAGAAATTTAAGATAGCCTTTGTTCTTTGTTAAGATTGAAACAGAAGTTATTTTCTCTATATCTTATTGGCTGATCGCCCTTACCCCAATACAAAACTAAGGCTATCAAATTGCTCCAATGCTGTACCTAAGAAATACTATCGTCAAAATAGTTCATCAGATTTTAGATCTGCATTTGCATTAGGTATATGCTGAAGTGTAAAATAAATTTTCTTTTCAGTGTGACTTGGTGGTGGCCGTTAGGTTCTTAGATTTCCTCTGGGTTGTCCATAAGATGTTTAGAGCGTTTGTTACTCTCTTAAGAGCTAGAAGATGTCAGATGTTACTCAAAATAGCTTTGATTCTCGGATTTGCTATCTTAGTGTATTTGCATCTAAGGTCATTGCGGGTGCACAACTTGAAGTCTACTCCACCACCTTACCATTACATCAGGAATGGTAACGTAGACGCCACTTCTAATTTGAATCGACAGAAATCGCAGAAAGGTCAGTGAGTCAAGCATGATTCTGTCTTTGTGCATTTATTCCCATCTCACTTTGAGTTGCTAGAATTTAGTGACTGCTGCACTTGCCATCTGTTTTCCTCGATGTCAACATTGTAGAGTTTTGAACCCCAGTATATTTAATGTTGCATTATGAGAGCTAATCAAATTAGCTGCTATGAGACTAGTACTAACGTAATGAGGAGAAGACAACTATTAACTGTTAAATTACGAGCATTACTGCGTGTTGAAATATGTATCTGTTGAATGCTCTATTTAATATCTAGTATGTATCACTGTAATATTATATTACTTCAAAAGTGTTTGTATTTCTATTAGATGTCCCTCATCAAGGCATTTTCAAGGATCATACGACACAGGTATCAACATCGTCTACAGCTAGTTATACTACTCCAGGTGGTGAAAGCACTAAGGTATGTTAGCCACAGATATCCTTGTAGTCTACCAGTTCTCGTATGTGAACTTGCATTAGTACATGTATATAAATAGCACCGTAGTCTGCCATGCATATGAGATATTCACTGCTATATGATCTTACATGTATCTACTTCATCAGCTTAGAAATAGTAATCTATGTCATTAAAACACTTGTCTGTGTTTGATATATACATTGTATGCTTCACAGTAGCAGTGCATGCGTTTACCCAAACCGGATTGTGCTTTACCCTGTCAGGGTAACAACAGTAAGAGTTAGTGTGTGCTACTACAACTAAAGTCATGTTGTATCCAGATACAATGGTCATTGTATTGGTTGCATGTTGTTATACACTACACTTGCATCGCAGGCTATTGGTGATGATAAGAGACAAGGAGATGCTATCGCTAAACTGACTAGTCATACAGGAAATGATGTCATGGGTAAATCGGATGTTCATCTGGTGCGAGGAGTGGAGGGCCACAGATCACCTCCCTTGCCAGAGAAGCGAGAAAATAAGGACCATGAAAGTGATAAGGGAGGACAACTCAGTGAAGTTAATGTGGACACAACTCCAGCTGAATCTAGCAGAAAAACTATTGGAGCGTCACGTGTGACCTATATAGAAGATGTACTTAATGATGCATGTAAGCTGTCTATAATAGTTTTGTTTTATTGATGGTATCAGTACCTAGCTGTAGTCTCCTGTAGGTCTACGATTTATACTACACCTTGTGAATTTTATACAATTAATTAATTAATAATAATAATAATATCCATGGCGCCAAACATTTACTCTTAGCTCTGTATTGTTCATTAGATGTGGAAGCTGAAAGTACTGGACTTAAAGTATCGGAAGGTAACAACCATAACAAGAAGAGATTTGTGAATCCAAAAGGTTAGTGTACAACAATGTATTCATGTAATCAGTACTCACTAGTACCTTGTGACATATGAGTTGGGTGCAGAGGTGTAGACATTTGAGATAGCCTTTGTTCTTCACCAAAACTGAAGCAGGAGAAGTTGACTTCTCTATATTTTGTTGGTAGACCAACCTTACCCCAAACCTCCACCACAAACAAGGAACTAAAGTTATCTAAATTTCTCCACTATTGCACCTGCATGTAACAGTAATACATTTATGTATACATCAAGTAGTGTTGGACAGAGCATGGTGGAGTATAATAATGCTGGTGTTTTGTAATACAAATGGCGAAAAAGGTTGTTTTCCAGTCATTTGGAGGTTGTATAGGTCTAGCTAAAATCAAGAATCAAAGGCACTTTTTTTTTACAGAAACTACAACTCTGGCAGGTTTTTTGTAATAGTTATGGTTTCCTTAGATTAATATACATGTGGTTTTGAGGTCATTTTATTTGTATTATAGCAATAGTGTTGATCAAGTGGTTGCAGTAATATGAGAGTTGTCTTCACTATTGTAGCATGTAATTTCCTTGGAGTTTCTTAATCTATTATTTTGGATTTCCGACATTTGGATCATTTTTGCTACTGAGTGACAATGCAACTGCTAAAACTATGTTGGCTGTGTTATGTTACTACTAATGCGTAGTGTACTGTAAGAATTATTATTTAGCACTGAATGAATCGTCAGACAAGCTGGTAACTGTAATACTTATGCCTCACTCCCACAATGACCCTGGCTGGTTGTGGACGTTCGACATGTACCATCAGATGAGAACCGAGGCTATACTTGGTAATTTGGTGAGTCTAGTGTTCAATATAGTAATACAATATGCTGGTAGTAATAGTAGTAGAGGTCATGGTGGTAGCAGTGTTTGGAATTAGGCTAAATCTCCACATTCGAGTGTACAAACTGTGATAGGTATGAATATTGTACCTACCTGATTTATTCCATTTCTTGCAACAAATGGTTGTAATATTAGTCTCCAATGATGTTTACTGAAATATGTTTTACTTTTGCTGCACTATCAGGTAACATTTCTAAGTTCTGTCGATGCGAAGATGCCATTTCATTGGTCGGAATCTGTGAGCCTCCTACGCTGGTACAAAGCTGCTCCTGCACAGTCTAGACGTGTAATTCAATCTGCTATTAAAGCCAACACCCTCCTGGTTAGTAAAGTCGAGAAGTTTATCTCTCATCTCTAAAGTCTACAGGTTATAATCAGTTCTTCTACATTGGTTTAGATATCCTTTCCTATGATTTACTCATTGGGTGATTCTAGAATTAATTTTGAAATTCAGTTCTTCAGATAAACTTTTCATCTGCGGATTATTGCTTCGTACAACGTCATGTAATATAGGCATGTGTGTATATCTGCAGATTGATCACGGCTCCTGGTCTATGCCTGATGAAGCCTCCACATCTCTTTATTCATTGGTGGAGAACTTAATCCTTGGTCACACGTGGATAAACAACGAGTTTAATGTTACACCTGAGTACAGCTGGGCTAACGATCCATTCGGACACTCGTCTACCATCCCTTATCTACTCAAACAGTGTGGAATTAAAGCTATTGTTATAAACCGTATTGACATGTTGGTAAGAACCTAAGCTAATAAGATGATTATAACATGAGTTTGGATATTTTGGTAGCCAATTTGGAAAAGGTATTGTGGGAATTAAATTTATTATTCTTGACTTTTTTCCTGCCGTGCGTTTTTAAAATGGCGGCACTAACAAAGTGGTGCATCATTCGTTAGTTGAAATGATGTCAATGTTGACACATAAACATGAAAACCAGGACATCGTTACAGCCAGCTGTGACTTGAGTTGTCATCCGTTCTTTGTAGAACTGTACATCAGAGCCATGTTTTAATATATTATATTTTAGTTTTGTCTCCATCTGCATATTGATGTGCCAGATTCTAATGGTTTCATTTACAAGATTATCATTTTAAATTAGTTCTGGCCAAGTATGAGTAGCTCTGTTGTGTAAATGGATAAATACGACTATTGTAGTTGAAGAAGAGGTTGAGAGAGAATCAAATGTTGGAATTCTTGTGGAGGAAACCCGGTGGAGGATCTGAGAGTGCAGACGACTCCCTATTTACCCATGTTCTACCTCATGCGCTCTATTCTACTCAAGAAAGCTTTGGCCCCGACTTTACTTTTGCCAAGTAAGCAACTCAAGGTCCTTTGTGATGTTACTACTCAGTCTAGGCTAATTGGTGAAAATATAGTCGCCACTCGCCTTCGTTATGGTATCCTCAATATGGCATTCTCATGTCTCTTTCCTTTTGAGCTTTGTAACAGATAGAATGCTGCAAGACAGTTTGTGGATGGAAAGCAGAAGCTACCGAGTTTATGATTTGAAGTGTATACATGTACACATGTGTACCTGTGGTAGTTACATCATAATATTGATGTGTTATTCTAGTAGCAGTGAAAGCTAAATGTTGGAGTATTCTGTCTTCTGACTATCTAGATGCATAATATATTCTAGAAGATGCAGATTAGAGTCATCTTGCAACTAATCTTATGTTGGGGGTCACGCTCCCATTTCTACTGTTGATAACCTTTACTTGTAGAACGTTTGATTTCTCTCCCCCTGAAGTACGGTATTCACCGATAGTTGATTCAACGTCGGGTCAACTGGTAGTGGACAGTGACACACTAAAGAGACGGGCAAAGGAGTTGGCACAACAAATACATCATAGAGCTTCCTATTTCAAACACAATGTCGTGCTCTCTCCCATCGGTGACGACTTCAGGCAAGTGTCCTCTATGTTCCTGTGCTAAAACATGTCTGTCTGTCCGTCCGTCATGTGTGTGTCCGTCTGTCTGCCTGTCCGTCCGTGTCTATATTTACTACTTTATAGAAAGTTCTTTGTGGACATTTTTTCAGTAGATAGACTCTGTCTTTATTTGATGCCGATTGTTTTGCCAGATAGAAATATTCCTTTGCCTTGTTTCAAATTGGTAGACTTTACAATTGATGAAGTGTATACATATATGCTTTATACATCACAGGTATATATCATACTTTATAGATCACAGGTATATATCATACTTTGTACATCACAGGTATATATCATACTTTATACATCACAGGTATATATCATACTTTATACATCACAGGTATATATCGTACTTTATACATCACAGGTATATATCATACTTTATACATCACAGGTATATATCATACTTTATACATCACAGGTATATATCATACTTTATACATCACAGGTATATATCATACTTTATACATCACAGGTATATATCATACTTTATACATCACAGGTATATATCATACTTTATACATCACAGGTATATATCATACTTTATACATCACAGGTATATATCATACTTTATACATCACAGGTATATATCGTACTTTATACATCACAGGTATATATCATACTTTATACATCACAGGTATATATCATACTTTATACATCACAGATATATATCATACTTTGTACATCACAGGTATATATCGTACAGTGAGTTTGGAGGAGTCTACAGGAACTGG
This sequence comes from Bugulina stolonifera, assembly GCA_935421135.1. NCBI lineage: Eukaryota > Metazoa > Bryozoa > Gymnolaemata > Cheilostomatida > Bugulidae > Bugulina > Bugulina stolonifera. The sequence goes on from OW285194.1 coordinate 9,415,661, forward strand.
AATCACCTTAGAGATTATTACAAGTCTAATCCCAAGTACAATGTCCGACTTAAATTTGGTACTCTGGCTGACTACTTCAGGTAATACTTGCTTTAATCCTTACCTCTTTGAGTATAAGGTATGTTTCACATTTCTCTATTGTGACAGCACATGTGCTTTATCATGATAACTACACAACTAAGTGAGGTATATTGTAGCACATGGCCATTGTACACTGTGTACCTGTTTCTTTCTCCTTCGTTATTTGATATCTGTAAGTGTTGATCAGTAGGTGTTGTCTCTTATGGGTGTGTATTGAATACAAATGATGATTGTATACAACTATACAGTTATATTCATGTATGTATAAATAGTCCTTATACAACTACATGTACTTGTGTTTGACAGCTGATATAATGGTATTAGCTACAACCAGCATTCATCTGGCTAGTGGTTTAGATTCTGTACCTAAATCACAGTTGGCATCCATAGATTAAATTTAAGAGGGAAATTCAGTGTTTAATTTTAATAACTACATGATAGTATTATATTGTTCAGTCAAATAATATAATATGGCTGTATATTGTTTTATATTATAATGCATCTATAATGCATGATGCATGTATGGATGATATATAGAACACTTTGCATTCACAATCATACAATCATACCATTTAATAAAACTTGTCAATATCACAACTACAATGGTATTACCAGCAAATGGGGCATATTTGTCAGTTGTGTTCCCTTGTACATATTGTGTCAAAGAGAAGATAACTGCTAATTTTCCTGAAACCTGTGAAGTTCCCCATCATAATATTATACAGTATTATATACAATGTAAATAAGCATCCAGTGTTGTATGAAATGTACATGTACTGTATTAATTAATGTCAACCATCTTTCTATACCTACCTGACAGCCTCGTAGAGCACTACAGCAAGGACATCGAGTATCCCACACTCTCTGGGGATTTCTTCCCTTATTCAGACGACAGTGACATTAAGTCGCACGCCGCACCCCCTACTGATCAGCAAAATTCTGCAACCTATTGGACTGGCTACTTTACCACCCGACCTTTCCTTAAAGGTATGTCGCATATTTTCAGTCTAGCATATTTCTTTGCTGTTTATTAGTGAATTTATTCTGCATTTGAATGTTGTGGATATTCATATGCATATAGGATGTGCAGTAGCTCTTGAGCTGTGAGTGAAGCAACTCTTTTCTACAGCACTGAAGCTGTAACATGGCTGTCTTTTATTTCAGAGAAGGCTAAATTTTGGTTAAACTTTTAATTATTAGGGCTATAGCAATATTCCAATCCTTGTGTACCAATAACCACTGGCCCATGCATGTTATTACCATCAGTAGAAGGTTCTACTACAGCAACTCTACACCTATGTTATACATATTATCCTCTAGTGGGCATCAGACACTTGGAGACTGTGCTCAGGCAGACTGAGATCCTGTACTCTATGTATAAACTACAAGTTGGGGCAGGTGGTAGGCCTTCCCAAGACCTGCCTACTATACACTTAAGTCAGGCTAGAGAGACCTTGACATGGCTGTTACATCATGATGCTATCACTGGTGAGAAACCTTCCTAGTTACTACAGCATTGTAGCTGGAGTTGTCTTCCGTATACATATAATAATAGGGAAACCTAGTCTCAAATTGCAATTTTAACTAATGCTTTATGAGTAGGAAGTCTCTCCTATACAAGTTTTATTCAGATCGAACTAGCATATTTAGTAGTGCTGGAACAATATTCAATATATCGATATTACATTGATATCATGGTTAATAATTTGTGAGAGGACAACTCCAAAATGACATGTCAATATTTCTTTTATATTAAATTTTTAATATCGTCACAGCAGTAACATTTAGTGATATATCCTATTGTAGAACACCTGATTTGTGTCACTGTTCCATGTTTTCTTCTCAGAATGGAACTCTCTCTAAAGTTTATAACATATAATGACTATAACTATGTCAGTATTTCTTCGTGAACTCAGTCTAACTAGCAATGTTAATTGACTACTTTCCACGAGCTCTATTCAATCTTGGGTACGTGAATTTTTTTCAATTCTGTATTTACGCGCCTACAGTAGTGGAGACCATGGCACATGTTATTGGTAGGGTCTGGTTATTTGATATAGAGAAGCCCTCTTCAGCCATTGGTGGGACTCAAAGTTGGCTTTTGCAGGTACTCTGTAATTTATATATTGTATATATATTGGTATGGTTGTATTTTATTGCCTTACCTACAGGTACCAGTCCAACTGCAACTATTATTGATTTCTGGAAGCATTTGAGAAAAGCCACAGAAAATCTGGAACAATTCTCTGTCAAAGTTATGACAAGATTCTCCTCCAGCCAATCAGTAAACTCCACAATACCTAGCCAGCCAGTCGATGGAAAAGAACCAGATGCCACACCAAATGTACTTGTTGACACATCTCCACATGTGCTTGTATTACCCACAGGTACTTCATGGTTATATACTACATGTATCAGCTGCTAACTGATAAGACCTTGTCTGATCTGAGCTTTTTATCATAAAGTATACTCTTGATTAGGTTTCTGTTCTGAAGTGATCAGTTCAAAAGGAACATATTGGCAAGGGAGAATTTTAAATCATATCGGTGTTGTGAGATACATTTGCCTTGAGTTGAATTTAATAAGCAAATTCTAGGGTAGGGGGTTTGGCCATTTTCTATATAGGCCTATTGTTCAACCAAATTGGTGTGCATATGTGTTGATATCTTACTGGTGCACACGTAACAGTGTACAATAACCGAATGTAATATGAGTACCTACATGTAAGTCTAAACGTGACTAATTCTTGTTGTAATAATGCAAATTATTTAGTAGTTACTCCTAGCTAAGTGCTATAGCACGCTATACAACACTGAATATAATTAATTATTATTTTATTATTCATTTTTAGCCTTCACCGTGACTATCCCAAATGCACTTAGTGTTATAGATGTAATTAATAGAATACTCGACTAGTTAGAGGTCTATGGTGTGTTTATAGGTGGTGGTACTCGACATTCTCAACGCAAGTCTGTGCTTGTTCAGAAAGACCGTGAAACTCAGTTTACTGTATTCAACTCTCTGGCCCATCAAGTTCGGACTGTGGTCCATGTGAAACTACAGGTGAGGAGTTGTATAGCCTTAGTTCATTTCAAAAACGTTGACGCCATTCTTTCTTTTTTCTCTTTACCTAATAGTGTTTTATACATGTAGGTTGATGAGCCAGTGAAGAGTGTACAACTGCTTGACTCCAAAGGGACGGCAATTGACTGTCAGCTGAATCCATTCTTTGATATTCAGAAAACAGTTCACCTGAATACTAACTACATAGAACTCGTGTTTGAGGCTACAATACCCGCACTCGGTATGTATAATACAGAAGCCTTATATATTGTGTAGCAATAGAAGACTAGGTTAGGGTGTGCAGATGTACTATAGGGGGAGGGGGGTAATTTGTACTGCCAGACCAGTCATGAGAAATGATTGATATTACAGCAGTCATATGGGAATTTGAAACCGCGACTAAGTGGAAACAACTGTTTGTATTATGTTGGTAAGGATAACGATATGTATGTTGTTTGAATACCTAGTGGAGGCAGATGAACCCCAGCTGGTATTATACATAAAGAGAGAGAATAACTCCAAGTTTTCCAAAGTAATAGCATTATAGCTTTCTACAGTGTATAGTATACAGTATGTAGGTGTACATGTGTGATATACATATTCATTACTGTGGTGTTAGGTATGCAGGCATATACAGCATCTACCAAAGCACAACAAGGGAAGACTTGTACGAGGGCCACCATTGGCATGTCCACAAACCAGCTGTCACTCTTTGCAGCTGAAGGTGATATTATCACTAAAGGATTGAATGGATTTCCTGTGACTCAGAGAGCAGATTCTGAGGATGTAAAACTTGACACAGGACTAAATGAGAGTATGTTTTGTTATGTAGATACATTGGAATGATACCAGTAGCTCTACACATTGTACATGTACCAATGCTACTATAATGTACAATGTATGTTACATGTATGTTATTATGTCACTAATAATCTATTTATTGGTGTAAATTTTTGAAGCAGTGTATTTTTGTACATGAACTACGTGTAAGAACACACAGAGGCTATATTTTAAATTACTGCATAAATATGGTGTAAATGCATAAATATCTTGAACTATGTATATCCGCACACCAAAAACTTAAATTTCAGTGTTTTTGTTCATTCTTATTTCAAGTCTGAGCTATGTGTTAATATTATTGTTCCTGTATTACTCTAGTTGTTGTCTCCTCCGTCAATGGCACACTTGTTAGTATGAGATCTGGACGCAATGGTGTGCCCTTCCGTATCAACCACACGTTTGGTTTATACAACAGCAGAGCTTCTCGGAGCAACCTGGAAAATGGTGAGCTCGTACCTACATATACATAATGTGTGCATACAATGATGTTAGATATACATTGTAAGTATGTAACTGTAAAAGGGTTCGGGAATATTCTAGGGATTCCGAGCTTATAATAATAACAGCTGAATGGAATTCCTATGATTCTATCTGTGGCATATGGTTCTTGGTTGGGTTTTATGATACAATTAAAAACACTGTATAGTATTATACATGGTATGATTGTACTATTACTACTTATACCTCTCCATGACATAGTATAACTGGAATAAATATATATTTACAGGTATCTATATATTCTCTACTAAAGATGAAGGAACACATTTACACAGTGGAAATAGCACTAGGAGTGTAATGTACACCATCACAGGTCATGTAGAGGTCACTGTCCTATCAGTCATGTCTCATACAGTTCAATGTATGAGGATAAACAAAGTTCAACCAGGTAAGTTTGCTACTATGGTAATACATGTAATACAGAACATGTGGATGGTTGGCTTACTCCATTACTGCTCTGTTACTGACAAATGTAAATTTCAGCTGGCAAACAGTAAAATAACACATACAGTGTACATACACATGTATATAGCCTACTATGATTGCTATTCAGTTTTATATAGTTAGATTTAGTAATGCTGCACATATGCCCTGAATGGATTTCAGTGAATAGACTCTTAATTAATTCATTGTCATTAGGAGTATCAGTTAGCCAACAAGTGAGTCTAGGGTCAGATGTAGGTGACCTATTCACCAGAGTTGGGTCAAATGTGAAGAGCGGAGCCCGATTCTATACTGATAGTAACTCATTTACCATGTTGGAGCGAAGACGTCATTATCCAAGCCGTCCAATAGCAGCCAACTATTACCCCATGACCAGCTCTCTTTACATTGAAGATAAGAAGCATAGGCTCACCCTACTTTCTGCTCAGCCTCTAGGTTAGTACACTGATAGTGATTCTAATACATTGGTCCATGTTGATAAAAGATGTACACATGTATGTATACTATGTACATTGTACATGTACAACTAATATAGGTTACATAAACTAAATTTAGTTTTGGTTTTCTGAACGAGTTCAGTTTTTCTAAAGGATAGTAATGAGGAAATCATCATTGAGCACCTCCATTGAGAGTTATTGCCTCCTGCTTTAGAATGCAAGGGGAGGTAACTACTACCCTTTAGGGATTTAAAAGATTACCTTTTCATAGTGTAGCAAATAAAGTCGTGAATCATATTTAGTATCTATCTACATGTATGTGTTACATTTAACTAATTGAACGTCAGGTGTAACCAGTCTCCACGAGGGTGAGTTAGAGATCATGTTGGAACGTCAGCATCAGAATCATGATCATGCAGGAGTATCAGATATTCTGCAGGACAAGGATACTACACTACTACAGTTCAGACTACTTACAGAGCAGCTGCCAATTAATGGGGTGAGTAATGATGCTACTGATGCATTGTGGTATTACGTAGCAGCGTCCTGGTGTATCATAGCACCTTGTTACTGGAATACTGTAGCAACTGCACAACTTCACTGATTAATGTTTGGTGTACTCTGTTCGACTGTTGTATGGAAAAATTCATCTTTGTTTGATGTTCGCAACGAATAGGTCTGTAATTATTATTTGTAGGGTGATGATAGTCCATCACTGACTCCAGTGGCACTCCACCAGTCTCTTGTGTTGTCATTTCCTGTTTCCGCCTACACAGGGGTAGCCTCATCACCTGTTAATGCACTTCCCAGCCTGCCGTGTGACTATCACATGCTCATGCTAAGGAGCTTAGACACCTTACCACAAGGGTTAGTACTAGTAGAGTACTAGTACTAGTAGATTATTGTAAGAAATGTTTATTGGATAAGATCTCTTGCTTATATTAGTAGTGAAGGAAGGCTACATCATGTATACTATATTATGTCCACTTATGTGTATATTTACTACCGTTTTAGCATCCCCAAAAGGTCTGATGCCAACAGTTTAGCCTTGGTTCTGCAAAGATTTTCTATTGTTAAAACGATGGATGGTCTGGATGCCCAAACTTGTTCCAACAGTAATAAGGTAAGATAAATAGACAGATAAATTTACAAAAGAGAGAATAAGCTAATCGAAAAGAGTTTTAACATAACTCTGGTCTTTTATCTTGTAAGGTGCTGTATAAGCGTATCTACATACATTATAATATATCAATTAATAAAAATTAAGTTTTCGTCACAAGTTAGGACTACATTATTTATAAAATAAAGAGACTAATTGTTGTTGTTTTTATATGAAACTGGTATAACTTGGTATCGTATGATGATTTGAAATCTAACCTTGCATTTAACCTTCGACAAGATTATTTGTTTTAATACAAAATCGGTGATACATGAACCATGGTTTTGCACAAACTGTACATTTATGATTGGTTGGCATATTTTTGGGCTCTCAGAAGTTTCTAAGACGCCATTTACTAGTTTATCTGAACCACTTAATGAAGACAGGTTTTATAGGAGAACAAGCAGTGTTTTACGAGATATTTCCTTGGCTAAATAGTGGCCAAGTACAAAATTTTTCATACATTTTTGAGAATAATTTCCTTCAGATGACTATTTTAGCGAGGATTTGTCCAGGTTCTAAATACTGCTGTTGTGTTATTCAGGTAACGCTCTCCCTACCTGCTCCCTATAAAGTTATAAAAACTAGTCTATCACTGCTGCACACCCAGGCTACACTCAGCAGTTCAACATTACCTCCTTTATCTCCGAACTCTTTACAGACCTACAGGATATCAGCAGATACTCAAAACTAAGTAGAGTATTATACATATAGCTATAAATATTACTGTTATTCTATTCTAGGCAGCGCTTATGTTTTGTAGTTTTGAATTGTCTTCTCATGTATGGATAGATATTATTGTTAGAATGTGGAGCCATTGTGGTACATGTTATAACTTATATAGATAACACCGTGTTTTTCTGGCTTCACCTCCAATTGTCTCACGGATTTGGATAGCCATTGATATATTTTTGCTGGTACAGTGTGCTTATTGCGTGTAGGTAGCAATGCAATGCTTCTGGTTGGTCACAGTGTCAACCAAAGGTAAAGCAGCCCCCAACAAAACCTGGACCCTGCTTTTGGCTGAAGCTTCATATCTCCCTTCCCTCCACTGTCTGTGTAACGTATTCATTATAAGCAAAGACCTCTCACCCTGAATTACTCATCCAAAGACTATCCAGTGTGTGTTATCATTGATAACAAGGCTCTAGCCAGTTTTCAACAGCTCTCAGTACAAAGTAGATAATTCCACAAACCATAAATATTAGAATATTCTTGTGGCTGAACTGCCACACTGAGGTTGCTAGGCCAACCACTGAGATGCTACTAATAATAGCATAACACTGTTGAATGGATTTTGAAGTTGTCTACTCAGAATTTGAAGGCTCGATAACTCCAAATTAGCCAGGCATTCCATTTAATATGGGAGTGTGCTGCTCACTCAATTATTTCAGTATTCAACTCCCAGGTATCTTTGCTACAAGACAGTTGCTCCAACTGTATCAGATGACTGGCTGATGTGATACAGTAAAATATCACAAATCTTCAGTTCCCTCATTTATACATGTATTTACTACTAATATGAATGTTAGCCATCAGTAAATGCTGCTGATGCAGACCATGGTCAGTCAGGAGACAGTATTTATTTTAGATTTCTTGCCACACTTCCTCCAGTGCTCAACTTTATTTTATTTTATGTATTATTATTATATTGTGTATGTATAATATTAATTCTCCTGAGATTTTAGATAATTATGTGTATTGTAGTAGCTAAACAATTCTGTCTGTGCAAAATGTAACTAGTGCAATAATATGCAATTTACCTTTCAAAATACTGCTGCTATAATAATTATATACACTGCATCTCTAGTGCTACCATTTCAATTTACAATTATATTTCGACAAACAATAATTGCCATTTGTTTCAATAGGCCTCTATCTACACGTATTTTAGAATATACACTAATAATATGTGCATATTATTATTCATATAGTACAGCTCTGAATTAATTTTTGGTAGTAAAATTGATTTTATAATTTTTCATATTCCAGCATAGTATTTATTCAATTTGGAGATTGTCAGTACATGACCCAACTAGTCAGTGTATTATGCTATCCATAGGTTACCGTATTATTTGACTACACTGAAACAGATCTCAGTTTGAAGTATTGAATATTGTCCATGTTACTCATTATTACTATTATTATTACGGATACTGTGGTATAGAACAAGATAATGAACTCATATATTTGTAAAACAAAATAAATATAATATTGCTCCTCATCTATCAAATAATCTTGTTATTTGTCTGATATAGTCATGACAACTTGTTCAGGTGCTAGACTTTACATAATAGAGGTAGAGATAGAGCAATTTGTATGCAAGCTGTACAGGACACACGAGTAGGCGACTCCAAATTAGGTCAAGAATAACTTATCAACTACCTATTCTACACTGTACAATGAACTGTTGTGATAACAATCACTGGGAAAGGGTTTGAGACAAATAACCAAAACATAACAAAATGAATTGTAAAATAATATGAGATTCTACCTCCAACACTGGAACTCTGCCATTAGCCTGTGGCTCTATACCACGGTTTCTAATTCCTAGGCTTCTAGCACGGATTGATGGACAGAGGGAGTAAAATCCTGACTTAGAGAGTTTTGTATCTCACCAATGCTGCTGTTGATTGGCTCCAACTGGTCCACCTCCTGCTGTAACGCCAGCTATCAACTAAAGGCAGAGTTATAACATATACATATATGCGTGTAGTATGCAGTGACATTGAACAACGGGGCATAGCAACTACATCATAATAAAGTTATTCCACCAGTGGTGTAGGGCTAGAAATGTCCTCTCTTGTCAGACAAAATTATGTAACACTTCCATAATTTTGTACCAACTTGACTGCAGACGACCTACACTGCAGTCGAAGACAAAGGGATCCAAAGCTATTCTATGGAGAGGTTCAAGCCAGTTAAAAGTTGTGATGGGTTATAACTTGTGGCTCGCCTTACTTTATACTTCTCCAACAGTGCATGTACATGCAGTACAAGACATGTACATGCAGTGTGTAGGCTATGCAAGAATTTACATGTATAACGGCATACAGGCAACATGTAGAGCTACAAGTCTTTCCAAGTATAATACGATAGATAAAAGTACATGTACATGGATCATAGCTAATAGGTTACAAAATTATCATCTACACTGCACTGCACTAACTACACTAAACTACCAGATAATGGTATATGCCAGTAGTAATATCAGTGCAGATCTGCACAGACATTTCCCCACGGATTCAGCCAATCACAGAGCCGTATTTCGGATTCTGACCAATCAGGAGCCACCACCCTCCGTGACCTTCGTCAAGGACACCGGAACTAGCCAAAATTTCCCCACGACCTTGCCAAGGTCGCGCTCCGGAACTGAGCGTTTCCTCCTCAAAAAATTTTCTAACCGCGAACGAAAAATCTCCAAAAATTTTCCTAACCGCGACCGAAAAATCTCAAAAAATAATCCTAACTGCGAACGAAAAAAATCTCCAAAAAAAAACTTACCTCGAATGAAACGTCCCCGTCCTCGATTCTCTTAAAACTCTCCAACCTCTCCCTCGCGCCTCTTCTCTCCACGCCTCTCGCCTCTCGAATGATCGCCACCGACCCCGTCCCCGCCTCTCCTATTCCAAGCCCCGCCCTCAAACCTCGGAATCTCCGCCCCGACCCTTTGACCAATCGACTGTGGACGAGGGGTGGGAGCCGGCCGCCAGCCGGGTCCCTCCCGCCCGGGACCCGTCGCGTTCTTCCCGACTTTTTCCCCGGGGTTTTGAAATTCGTATCACCATGTTTTTGGGTTTCGATTAATAATACGTATATTTTATCGTATTTCTTAGAAAGTATATAATGATAGAAAGTATAGAGTAGAACACAAGGTGTATAAAATAAATGACATATATAACGCATATATAGTAAGCGAGAATATCGTGTAAGCTACATAATTTCATCATTCAAAACTACAATTTAATATAGACTCGAGTCCATTTATATGCATCGATCTTGGTATGTTTTTACCAATCGTTTTACCATACATTCTCGAGAGTAGAGCTCTAACGGAGTGATCACGCATTTCTTCTGAAGTAATTGTGATGAGACGCTTAATGATCTTAGACATGCTCCATCTTCTAGCTCGTAAGAGGCAGAATAGAATGCAATAATCCCCGCACACATTACTCAGTTCTCCTTGAATACACTCTCCATTCCATCGGATGATTACATCATTTCTCTCAAGCAATTCGCACACATCGGGATAAAAAGATGGTGGGAGTCCGTAAGAGTCAAAGTAGTCAATCTCTTTGCTGGTTGAGAAAACTGATATCCAGTGTTCACCGACTCTATCACTCGAGTGGGTGTTGAAGACGTAGATCCCGGGAGTGGAAAAAGAATTTATAAAGTGATCTCTCGGCATAACACCTCTGAATAGACTAGAACTCTCTTCATCATCGGTGAGGATGCGCGCTATACTCATCGTATCCATTTCTACATCATACCGGCAACCATAGATACTTCGTGATTACTGTTTATATAAATGATATCGTCTTTTTCTTCGTATACGAATAGACTCAATGTTGTATCCGTAGCTCTCGCGAATGAGAGATTGACAGAAAGAGATCCGTTTGAAAGTAGGTGAAAGTTGTCGTCACACAAGTCTCCTGAAACGTCAAAGGCGTAGATTGCTGAGTTTGTTTGAAATCTAGAAGAGGTGATTTCATTCCCCGTATCCGCGTCTGATGTACCAGTCACGGTGAAAAGATTCATATATTCACGCGCGAATCTTCCACTCGTATAATCAGGCTCGTATCTTCTCGTTACAGGACTACCGTCTATAAGTAGTTCGACAGAGCTTACATCATATGGTGCAAACTTAAATGGATTTTTAGAGTAGGCTCCACTTTTGGCGGTATGATCTAGTAGACCCACGAAAACGCGATTAGGACGTTGACCACCCTGATCGAAATTGATTCTCACACTCTGCTGTCCTCTAGCAATGACATGGAAGTGAGTCTTAATTCTATCGATGGGTAGCTTTATACTTTCTTCTTCTCCAACCCACACATCCATCTGCGCTTTTTGTAGTGAAGGATTTGCCTGTACGCGTCGTACCCACAACTCGGCTTTAGTTATCAAAATCCTCGCTGTATGAGCAAGATTTTCAGCAGCACCGGCGAGAGACATTTGTGGTGTAGCACGCTGTAGGGTGAGTCTTGAACCCACTCCGGGTGGAATAACTCTTCCTTGAGCGAAAACGCTCAGTCTAGGTCTCCCGTAGAAATTCATCTCCCCACTCGATAGTAAAGGGGTTTTTCTGACTAATTTATCAGCATTTGTAATGTCAGCATAGTCATTTCCAGTACCATCATCTTCAGTCCATCCGCTACCCACAGCCATATAAGACTTTTTAGCGTCTTTACCATAATTGAGTAAATTCTCAAGATAGGCACGAAATGGATAGTTTCCTTCGTATTCTACATCTTGTCCAGCTAGTTGAAAAGTAGCCGTTGAGAAGAGGGAATGCATAAAGTTATCACCCTTAATATAGAGAACATCATTAGCAGCTTCGGGGAAATTATTCCCATCCGCTTTGATCACTTTGACTGTTACGGCTAAGTAACTTTTCGATAGGTCTGTGTAAAGTTCATCCGATGGTGGGATTACAATCTCAATGGCACCCTCTTGAGATTGTGTAATGGGTGCTAGGGGTATCCACTCTCCTCGGAGTACACTAGTGTGTGTTGGAGGGGTGGCGAATAAATCGAAGGCTGAGTTTACAGTATCCGCAGAGTCTTCGGAGACTTTAGAAAGTGCTACAGCTCGATGGTTGACAGACATGCTTTATATCTACTTCTTTCTCCGTTGACAACTTATTCGTAACTGCCTTCCAATAGTATATTCTTTGATATATATATATATATTATTTTAGTCAAATATAGTTCTCTTTCCTCGCCGCTTCTTTTTACTAACCCTAGAAGAAGAGGCTTGCCCTCCAGCTTTTTTTCTTTTAACTTGAGAACTACGTAGTACACCCTCAACATCGTGTAGAAGATCTCCACCGGCCTCACGGAAACGCTTACTCGCAGATGTCTTAAAATTTTCTCCTTTTATTACATCTCCCAGTAGACCAGCACCAGTTGTTAGAAGTTTCTTTCCAATTGTTTTAGCTCCTTTTTTCAAGAGTGGTAACACTCCTCTTGCCAGACCAGAAAATAGAGAGCCAATTCCATTACCCGTCATGACAGGGCGTCCTCGATATACAGACATTCCATCTCCTACCTGAGAGTTGTAGTAGTCTTCATACATTTCACTAGAGTCAGTCGGAAAGTATGGAACTATACGTGGAGCCATGATATTCACTATAATTCTAAACTTCTCCACGAGGTCTAAAACGAACCGTCAGCACAACCTTTCCACTACGAAATGAGACTCTCTCACCATCATCGCGCCTTATATCTATTTCAATGAGATCGGTACTGGTATTCGAGACTGGTGAATACTGTACATTAGAAAACTCTCGAAACACTGTACTATTTCTCTCAGTCTCAGTTATCGGAATGGTGCGTAAGAGAGGAACTAGACTATCCCCCACGAGTCTCGGTGCTACAACTGATGAGTATACGTAGAGTGAAGTGAAGCCTGCGTTGATATCAGGAGAATTCGGACTGCGAGTTACCTCTGCTTCATAGACTTTATTAGGCTCAAATCCAAGGATCCAGGCTACATCTCTAGAAAGTCTTATTGAATGAGTATTTCCTCGTATCAAGATAAAAGACTCATTACGTAAAGCATCGTAGTAAAAGTTTACTTCATTTTCTAAAGAAAAGTTTATCAAAGATCTATTGATCTCCGTTAGCAGTTCTCCTATTGAACTATACCTTCCATTTCTGATATTACAACGTCGAGGTACGCTCTCACTTGTATTCTTTACTTCAACATAGCCGAACTCGATATTCCTCCAAGAAACGGGATATTGTATATCGAGGAGTCCTACCTCCCATTGTGATGAAGGAAGATTAAGCGGTCTCGCTAACTTTGTCGTAAAGTGTGCATTAGTATTAGAAGCCTCTCCTCCAAGCAATACATTCGAGGTAAGTGTGACATTGAAGGCCATCTTTAGAGTGAGGATGATTACACAAGTTGTAGAGATTTATACTGTTTTATACGAACTGGCTAGAATCAATCCAACTATTGAATGAGTCAGGATATCCCATCCACTTTACGAAACTCTCTTCTCTTCCCCGCCTTCTCCTCTTGCGTAAGACCTTTTCTACTTTAAACGTTTCGGGAAGGTCTACTCGCACCAACTCTTGACTGTAAAATGTCCCCTCAACATTTTCTCCATTCAGATCTTTTAATCTGTAAACTGGAGGAGATGTGTGCGAGAGAATGTCTTTGACAATGAAGATCTCAGTTGAATAGTTCGCTGTAAAACCACGGTCAAAGCTTCCACGAGCCATTGATATCCTTACATAATCTCCAGGTGTAAATGCTACCCTCTTTTTATTAACCCATCGTTCAGGGGATGATTCGAACAGGCGCATCCAAATATCTTCTTGATTATCTTCATCAACTTCATTAGGCTTCATACCTATAGAGCGATTAAAGCTGTTGTTATAGCTAGATACCAAATCATCTAGATCGTCTAAGAATCGACCATCACCTCTGTAAGTTAAAAGTCTGTGAAGCTTTCCTCTCAACGTTCGATTAAAACGTTCAATAAGTGAAGCTTTTATAACCTCATTTTCTGAAGAAAAGTGGTTAACCTTGTTTTCTTGCAGAACCTCACGCACCCTTTGATTCAGAAACTCTTTTCCCTTATCAGTCTGTAGTCTAGAGTATGTTTCTCTTTTAAAAAGAGATGAGAGTACTCTAGACACCGCTAGTCCTGATTTGTTAAGTAAAGGGAATACCCAAGCCTTTCTAGAAAAGACGTCTATGCAGGTGAGTAAAAATGTTACACCATCGTTCTGATCTTTGTGTGAGCGAACATCGACTAAGTCCGCTTGCATCTGCTCTCCAACTCCAGCGACGATCGTCTTTCTTCTCAAAAATTTAGTCTTAATGGGGTAGTGTAGTGTGTACGCGTCTTGCCCCCTTAACCATCTATCAACATCATTCTTATTCACACCCGGTGGGGAAGAATAGATCAACTTTCTCTTCCCACCAAAAGAAGGGGGTTGGGGTGGGGAGTAGTATATATCTCGCAAGGCTTCATCAACACCTATTCGCTCATCAACCATTTTCTATCTTTTCCTACTCTCTTGTGCACACCTTTATCCAAAGCTTGTTTAAATCTTGCTTGATGTTTCACTATATCTCTCCCCACTCGTTCACTCGCTTTTCTAGCATCTGATGTAGACCTAGTTATGACAGGACTTCTTCCACCCTTCTCATGTAGTTGTAGCCGATTAGACTCGTCTTTTTGCTCGTCTTTACGATTGAACGTCGTTGTGTAGTCTGATGATCTAGCCTTATACCTCTTCCGTTTTATCCCTTGTCCAGAGATTTGCAGCTGAGGTATTAGATGACGCTTACGCTCTCGCTCGAGTAATATCTGCCTGCTTCGTTCTTCCCCATTTCTATTTGATAGCAAAATATCAACGGGATCTTGTTCTAGGTATTCTCTCTCCTGTCTTACTCTAGGTTGGTGTATTGACTCTCGCACCCCTTCAAGACCAGTGCTAATACTATCCAACTGACTGAAAAGGTCTCGCTGGGGTTGACGAGATCTTTTTAATTCTTTTAAAAACTTACTCATATTATGGGTATGTTGTTCAAGTTGAGAGTATACATCTTTTGAGGAATCTTTAAGGTTAGAGTGAATATCTTCTCTCGTTTTTTCAGCTAAAACCAAGTCTGGATTTTGAGAGAGAGAGGTAGGTACAACCCCCCTTTTTTTTTCTACAGAGTCGTAGTCATCTTTACTAATGAGAATGTATTTTTTAGAAAATCTGAGAGCCATTATCTTTGTGACTATCTTCGTCCTCCAAGAAGTCCACCAACTAATCCTATTAGAGGTTTGAGAAGAAGTCCAAGAAATCCCCCTCGCTGTAGAATTACCTTTTTTTCTCTTAGAGTGGTACGTGAGTTGATAAGATCTTCAATTGCCCTTCTATGTCGACGTAAAGAGGTCAACTGAGTGGGTGTTAGCTGAACATTGCCTATTAATACATTCCGAGCGCATTCGACAAGCGCTAATACAAGATCCTTGTTTGCCTCAGAGATTGTTGCATTTCTAACGCTAGCTCTAGCTCTGGATAGTGCTAAAATGCTCAAGGCGTTTCTTCTTAATCGTGTTGACATACTCGGTGAATTTACGTATCTCATATCTGAACGTGTACTCTCTCTTCAAATCCTAAGTTCGAAATGGTGATGGAGTGGTGAGTATGCTTTACTTATAGGAAGTGTTATTGGGAATGTAGGCAGCCATTGGCAAATGTCTAGAAGCGAAATTTCCAATTAATCGAGCCCACTCGGGAGTTTCTTGTCTCAGATTGATAAAAAAATATGAATGAGGTTCACGCGTAGCATCCCCAAATGCTTCCTGCACAGCTTTCATACTTTGAGGGAATGCTTGTTTAGCAAGGTTAGACACGGATACTCCATCTCTAGGATTTTTAAACAGAAAAAAGTACTGCGAGTTTATAGAGACTGTCCTATTATCTTTAGGGAAAAGATTTTGTAGGAGAAAAAAGACGCTTATGTTAAGATGATGACTAAATTTGGTAAATATGGCATTAATAGATTCTTTTCCTCCGACTTCTCCCATCAAGTCATCTATAATGAGCCATCGAATATTTCCATCTCGAGGGATGTCATTCTCCACATCAATCATCCCGCTATGAAAGTGTACCCTGTCTTTAAATTCGTCGAACCGAGGTTGCCACACACCATAGCAGTATATAATATCCATAGGAGTTGGGGTAGATACTTCAGCGACTCTATTAATGAGATTGAACAAAAGTTCCGTTTTTCCACTCCCTGTAGGTCCGCATACTAGTGCTGTGAAAGGGTTCTTAAGACGAAGATCTGTTTCTCGCTGTGACATTGTAGTTACTCACTTGAATGCCTGAGGGTCTTATGATGCTTTTCTCACTCTCTTCAGCTTTAAGTAGAGTCATATTAGCTCTCAAATAAGTATAAGCATAATAAAATCCGACTATGAATAAGAGTAGAACAAGAAGTGTCATAGCTAGATGATGAAGAGGTCGCCTCTTTTTCCTAACTTTATTATCAACTCTCACGTTAGAGTCATCGTCAACTTTTTCTACATTTTCTAAAACAATCTCTACAACATCTCGTAGCAAACCATCTGCAACATCACCACACTCTAGCCCTTTGTTCTCCACTTGTTGTCTCTCTAACATCTTCAAGGCTTTTGATAGATGAATCTACTTTCACTACATTTTTATGCATCGCTACTAGGTACCCACAAGGGTAGTGGTAATGAGTCTTCACTACTTTCTTCTTCTTCTTCTTGTATAAAAGGAATTTGAAAGTTAGGAATAATACTAGATGTTTTTTGATCAAGCTCACTACTCTTATCTCGCTCCTCTCTTTCTTCTTCATTACTAGATTTAATTACTTTAACATCCTCAACTTGTATTCTCTCTCTCTCTATTATTTCTCCTTCACCAATGACAGTCTGTATTTTTTCCTCTATCACTCTCTCTTCTATTTGTTCATCTCTTCCATTAGGAAGATTAGTCACTAAATTTTCATCATCACCTTCTGTAATAAGCTCTAGTTGCTCCACCTTCTCTTCAAAGTCTACCTCTATTATCTTTCTATCAACTGGTGTTGGTGCATGGGGTGTATCTTCAACTCTAGAAGAGGCGAGTGGGTCTTTTTCAAAATCTACTTCCAACAGACTACTATCAACTGGTGAGGATGTGTGAGAAATGTAGTCTTCTTCTCTAGAAGGAGAGGTTGTCTTTCTTTTTTTTGATGGAATAGAGAAGTGTGCTGCATAGACATGTCTCCTAGATCTTATAATACTCCCTGTAATGTCTATATCATCAACTCCTCTCCTGTTTCGTGTTTTTTGTCTTTCATCTTCTAGCTTACGTCTTCTTGCTCCACGCTCTAAGATATTTAAAACTCTATAGAATAGTTCATATTTCGCACGTTCACGCTGAGGCTCATTATCTATGTAGATAAAAATGTTTAGTAGATATACTATATTAGTAGGAGTGAATCTGATTATCTCCACCATCTCCTTCACATTTGCCTTAATCTGTCCAGGTAGCTCCATCTCATCGATAATATACTGAATGTCATACTTTCGTACTTCATCATGAGGTCTACGAGGTAGTCCCCTTTTAATTACAGTCCATCTAGTCTTAAAGTCGTTAAAAGAGAGGGCACGCTCTCTAAAGTCTTTCCCCACTCCTGTGTAGAGATATCTCACCGATTGAATAATTCCCATGATGTAAAAGCAGATCTCATTTATAACCTCACACTTTGCATTTTGATCTACGAAGAACCACATCCAAGGACTGTTCGTTGTATCCATGTTTCTACTGATCATATAGTCCCACACAGACTTTGGAAGAACATCTTTTAAGAGTATCTGTATTCCTTCCTCTTGTAGCTCTGCTATGTTCTCCATCCTCTGTGTAGATTGCTCTTCTTCCACTAGACTATCTCTCTCACTATATTCTTTCACTAGACTATCTCTCTCACTAGCTCTTATGAGCATTGTGACTTTTCTAAGAGATGTGTGCCACTTTTATAGCAGAAGTCCCTCCCACCTCTCAAACTTCTCTCACTAAGACCTGAGAGGATTGGAGAGGGGTGTGAGGTAGTTAGAGAGGTGTAGGAGGGTTGGAGGGGGTTGGAGGGGGTCGGAGAGGGTTGGAGGGTATCAGAGGAGGGTGGGAGGGGGTCAGAGAGGGCTGGAGAGAGTTGGAGGAGGGTGGGAGGGGGTCGGAGAAGGTGGGAGGAGGTTGGAAAAGGTCGGAGGAGAGTGGGAGGGGGTCGGAGAGGGTGGGAGAGGGTTGGAGGAGGGTGGGAGAGGGTCGAAGGAGGGTGGGAGAGGGTTGGAGGAGGTTGGGAGAGGGTCGGAGGGTGTCGGAGAGGGTCGGAGGAGGGTGGGAGGGGGTCGGAGAGGGTGGGAGGGGGTCGAAGGAGGGTGGGAGAGGGTTGGAGGAGGTTGGGAGAGGGTCGGAGGGTGTCGGAGAGGGTCGGAGGAGGGTGGGAGGGGGTCGGAGAGGGTGGGAGGGGGTTGGAGATGGTCGGAGGAGGGTGGGAGGGGGTCGGAGGAGGGTGGGAGGGGGTCGGAGAAGGTGGGAGGGGGTTGGAGGAGGGTGGGAGGGGGTCGGAGAGGGTCGGAGAAGGGTGGGAGGGGGTCGGAGAGGGTAGGAGGGGCTTGGAGATGGTTGGAGGAGGGTGAGAGGGGGTCGGAAGGGGTGGGAGGGGGTCGGAGGAGGGTCGGAGAGGGTCGGAGAGGGTCGGAGGAGGGTGGGAGGGGGTCGGAGAGGGTGGGAAGGGCTCGGAGATGGTCGGAGGAGGGTGGGAGGGGGTCGGAGGGGGTCGGAGAGGGTTGGAGGAGGGTGGGAGGGGGTCGGAGAGGGTCGGAGGAGGGTGGGAGGGGGTCGGAGAGGGGTGTTAGGGGGTCGGAGGAGGGTGGGAGGGGGTCGGAGAGGGTCGGAGGAGGGTGGGAGGGGGTCGGAAAGTGTCGGAGGGGCTCGGAGATGGTGGGAAGGGGTTGGAGAGGGTCCCTCTCCAATCTCACCCACCCCTCTCCGACTCCCTCCGACCCCCTGACACCCCTCTCCGACCCCCTAACACCCCTCTCCGACCCCCTCCCACCCTCCTCCGACCCTCTCCGACCCCCTCCCACCCTCCTCCGACCATCTCCGAGCCCTTCCCACCCTCTCCGACCCCCTCCCACCCTCCTCCGACCCTCTCCGACCCCCTCCCACCCTCCTTCGAACCCCTCCAACCTCCTCCCACCCTCTCCGACCCCCTCCCACCCTCCTCCAACCATCTCCAACCCTCTCCGACGCCCTCCCACCCTCCTCCAACCCCATCCAACCCTCTCCCACCCTCCTCCGACCCCCTCCCACCCTCCTCCCATCCTCCTCCGACCATCTCCGAGCCCCTCCCACCCCCTCCGACCCCCTCCCACCCTCCTCCGACCCTCTCCGACCCCCTCCGACCCTCTCCCACCCTCCTCCGACCCTCTCCCACCCTCCTCCAACCCTCCCCGACCCTCTCCGACCCCCTCCCACCCTCCTGCGACCCCCTCCAACCTCCTCCCACCCTCTCCGACCCCCTCCCACCCTCCTCCGACCCTATCCGACCCCCTCCCACCCTCCTTCGAACCCCTCCAACCTCCTCCCACCCTCTCCGACCCCCTCCCACCCTCCTCCAACCATCTCCAACCCTCTCCGACGCCCTCCCACCCTCCTCCAACCCCATCCAACCCTCTCCCACCCTCCTCCGACCCCCTCCCACCCTCCTCCCACCCTCCTCCGACCATCTCCGAGCCCCTCCCACCCTCTCCGACCCCCTCCGACCCTCCTCCGACCCTCTCCGACCCCCTCTGACCCTCTCCCACCCTCCTCCGACCCTCTCCCACCCTCCTCCAACCCTCCCCGACCCTCTCCGACCCCCTCCCACCCTCCTGCGACCCCCTCCAACCTCCTCCCACCCTCTCCGACCCCCTCCCACCCTCCTCCAACCATCTCCAACCCTCTCCGACGCCCTCCCACCCTCCTCCAACCCCATCCAACCCTCTCCCACCCTCCTCCGACCCTCTCTGACCCCCTCCCACCCTCCTCCGACCCCCTCCCACCCTCCTCCGACCCTCTCCCACCCTCCTCCGACCCTCTCCAACCCTCTCCGACCCCTCCAACCTTCAAAATCTACCTCTTTCCTCTTAATAATTCTATAAAAAGTCCTAACCTTAAAAAGGCCTCTTTAACCTTAAAGTGCCCCTTTTAGCTGATTGGTTAAGGAATTTTTGAGCAAAAACATATAAAAACAAAAGTTTTTCTGGTTGGGCCTCATTCCAAGAACTAAAGTTGAAGAAAGGCAAATCTGTATTGAAAAAAGTTCTACTTTCTTACAAAAATTAGAAGTCCAAAAGTCTAGTGAATATACTGAACTACAACAATGGCGAGCAATATTTACCTTATTTTTCTAGTAATTTTTCTAGTAATTTTTTCTAGTAATTTTCTCTGAATGATAAGATTTTTTGCTCTACATTTTTGTTTGTTGTATTCTCACTTCTTTTACATTTTTTTATCTTTTAATTATAGACTTTTTGTCACCTTTTAATTTTAGGCTTATTGCAATGACAAAAACACTGAATCGATTGTTTCAATCAAGCGAAATATGAAGGTGGTAGCTCAAGTAAGTGTTTTTACCCTACCGTTTTGAATATATAGCTGTACACATTACTCTCTACTGTCTCTATTATGTTTTCTAATCTTTCTTCATTAATTTCTCAAACATTTTATTCACATTTTCTTTTTTCATTTTCTCTTTACCAGGCTAAACTAAATAACAATAGAGGGAGGATATTGAGTGAATTATACACCTTTCGCTTCTATATTTATAGTTTTAAATTTATAATTTCAAACAAAATATACGCATTTATACTTTCTAGCGAATACGATATTATGGCCTTTCTATATAGTTTCAGTTATGTACTTTTTTCTACTCTATACTTTCCATTTTTTTTCTATTCTATACTTTCTATCATTATATACTTTCTTACGAATACAATAAAATAAACGTATTATTAATCGACCAATTTTTTTCTATTCTATACTTTCTATCATTATATACTTTCTAAGGAATACGATGAAATATACGTATTATTAATCGAAACCCAAAAACATGGTGTTACGAATTTCAAAACCCCGGGGAAATAGTCGGGAAGAACGCGACGGGTCCCGGGCGGGAGGGACCCGGCTGGCGGCCGGCTCCCACCCCTCGTCCACAGTCGATTGGTCAAAGGGTCGGGGCGGAGATTCCGAGGTTTGAGGGCGGGGCTTGGAATAGGAGAGGCGGGGGACGGGGTCGGTGGCGATCATTCGAGAGGCGAGAGGCGTGGAGAGAAGAGGCGCGAGGGAGAGGTTGGAGAGTTTTAAGAGAATCGAGGACTGGGACGTTTCATTCGAGGTAAGTTTTTTTTTGGAGATTTTTTTCGTTCGCGGTTAGGATTATTTTTTGAGATTTTTCGGTCGCGGTTAGGAAAATTTTTGGAGATTTTTCGTTCGCGGTTAGGAAATTTTTTGGCAAGGTCGTGGGGAAATTTTGGCTAGTTCCGGTGTCCTTGACGAAGGTCACGGAGAGTGGTGGCTCCTGATTGGTCAGAATCCGAAATACGGCTCTGTGATTGGCTGAATCCGTGGGGAAATGTCTGTGCAGATCTGCACTGATATTACTACTTATGCCCATCTCGTACAGTGTATAATTGTGGGACACAAGTACATACCTCATTGATGTTCTTCCCTGTAAGTGCCTGTACTGAGGGAGGAAGGTTGGATATTAGTTTGGTAACTTCACTGGACACTCTGTCATCCCCTAGCATCACTATCTCTCCTATCTTGGATAACGGCTGGGCAACCTCTGCAGCTATCTGCAACACAATGATAGACAATCATGTTTATCATCACAAGTGATGGCAGCAGATAGATACTAGGTACATACATGTACATGCTACTGGACTAATTGAGGGCCTCCAGTGCAAGTGTGCAGCTACTGAGGTTCTGCTAAGTTCAGCAGGGTGGTGAACTCAATGCACCCACTGAGCAATACTTACAAAAATCCCCATTCAAGCCTCAACCTGATCACAGCATCAATAAGTACATGGACCATAATTTGAAGTTGTCCTCTCTCCATTGCTTTTCTACAGGCGAGAAAAGACAACTTCACATTGTGATGAGCAGCCTGCGAGCTCTCATTTCCTGTTAGCTGAACACCCAAAGTAAGTCCATCAATACTCCTCAGTGGATAGAATAAGTACATACATATTGTACATGTATATTTTGGAAACTACATGTAATTTGAAAGCCATGAGTCAAGGATATTGGAGCTTTATTAGCTAGTAACTAGTAGTTTGCAACTAGTAACAGGAGTGAGCACTTACTGGTGTGATACTACATTACATGTAGCTGTAGCTTACATGTATAATATGATAACTACATAGCTATGATAGCTTTGCCATATTTGTTTTGTTTGACTCAATATATCAGCCCAGTGGTTAGTCCAGTTCTTGTTCAATACATTATAATTATCTCAAACAATGGAACTCTCTATATAATTATTATTATTCCATAACACTTTCTTGAAACTTTTCTAGCCACCCCTCATATCCAGCATGGCCATTCATAAAAATATTCATGGATGATGATGGGAATTTGGTCTTTTACAGCTGGATCAAATCCCGCTAATATTTCTGCTGTAGGCTACAATGGGCACACCGTGTAGTGTACTGTAGTTGTACTGACTGACTAGAAGTTGTAAGTCATGTTGAATTATAGCTAATCCACCGCAACCTGTATATATATCTCCACATACAGTATATACATGTATGTATAATTGTATATGCTACAGTGAAGGCTCTCACCATAGACATATACAAGCACTAGATAACAAACACTTACCATAGGCAGCTTCTTCACAATTAGAGAGGAAATGGCAGCGTTCCCGTAGTGTTTAAATGCTTCAGCCCTTAGTCTAAGATATTCTGCTTCAGCTTTACCTACATGTGCTATCTTAGAGCCTTCGGCTTCACCTAACAGTTTGATACCTTCAGCTTGTCCACCAGCCTTGGCTATCTTCTCAAATCTATAGACATACATGTAAGATGACTAGGACAACCCCCTCGGTCTTATGTGTATAGTTGATGAGCTCCAGGACTAAAGGAGTAAGATGGGCGGTCTGCTGGATATTAGTTGTTACTGAGGCACTGAGACTCCTAGCCGAGTAATGTTAGTGACAAAGGGAAAACAACTCTAATTCAGTGCACAGTGTACAATCATCTAGTTGCTGGAAAACTATTGTGCTGATTGCGGGTTCTGATGTTCATACAGACATCTCTAACATGCAATATGCGCAGTTATAGAAGGAAACCACTATATTATATACATCAGTGTAAATATGCATGTGTTACAGACAAGCTCCCTGAATATCAACTTAAACTTTGGTACTCCACCACACCCAAAATGTACACCCTCAACCCAAATGCTGAATCTCCCTGATTTTCATCAGTGGAAAGCCTGGTTAGAACTGTATTTACATAAATTTTCTGACCTTTCACCTTCTGCTAACTTCTCCAGTTTAAACCCTTCAGCCTCAGCTGCCTTTCTAACTGTGGCAACCAATTCCTTCTCTTTCCTGTAGAATAGAGTAACGTTACAGTAGAGTAGTAGTACAGTAGAGTAGTGTCACAGTAAAGTAGTGCTACAGTAAAGTAGTGTTACAGTAGAGTAGTGTCACAGTAAAGTAGTGCTACAGTAGAGTAGTGCTACAGTAGAGTAGTGTCACAGTAACGTAGTGCTACAGTAGAGCAGTGTTACATTAGACTTTGGAGTAATGTTACAGCACAGTGGTGTTACGTGAGATATAGTACCTAAGTATTTCCTTATCTTCAATGTCTACCAGCTTTCTTCTTTCCACAATATCTATCTGCACTTCCTCTTTAACTATGTCCTGGCGGGTCTTGGCCTTCTGGAGGTCGTAGGCGAGCTCTGATTGAGCTACCTGTTCCATACAACACAGAACTGTTACTCTCTTGGCTACATGCACACGTCGGCCATTGTACTTGTGCATGTATATGCAATAGCACACTTTGTCATTATGCATTAGGTCTACCAATGATGATGATACTTTATTATCATGACTGTTGCAACGTTTCCTCTGTTTTAGAAAAGATTCACTTATTAGCACACATTAATCGGCAACCATGCCATAAGTTTAGTCAGGGTCTTTACTTTAGAACACGCAATGTCACTTACAGCTGTGTTAACCTCCATGGTGAAAGCTGCTTGTTTACTTTCATATTCTCTAGTGAAATCAGCCACATGAGAGTCAGCCTTATATTTTTCAAATTCTGTGTCTTTCTTACACTCAGATTCCTATAAAAAGCAATCATCGATCAACAAACCGTGTACAAATAGAATTTGAGACTTTTCGAAAATGTCAGTTTGAAACAGGATGTCCTGAAAACTTCAAAACCCCAAGCCCGAATTCCTAACCCCAATCCCCAAATCCCAAAAGAAAGTTTTCGGAACGTCCTGTTTCGAACTAACATTTTTGAAATGATCCTTTACCTTTAAAAATAGAGATTTCCCAACATTAGATATATTTACTGTAATTTTTCAGTAATACTTTTTTGAAACTGCTGGTTTCAATGAAAAGTGACCCGCCAATGCTAAATTGATGTAAAACCACACTTGCCTTGCAGTTGTTCAACTGCCATGAATATGAGAATGGCCTACAGCTACATAGAAACCATACTGTAATCGCTGGTATTAATGTCCGTCTGGTACATGTATTATGATTGTGTGACATTTATGTGGTACATGTATATTCATTGATTTGTTGACTGCTTGCTAGATCAGCACATTTTTCTCACTCTAATTAAGGGAATATCAACTATTGCTAGGGGATTCCCCATTCAAAGTAAAAACATGGCTGCATATACTGATGAATTAGCCAGTGGTGGATAGAATCTAATAAAGACCTTTTTATTAATGTCACTTTAGAAATTAGACCTCATTTTTTCCTATACTGCCTGCAGCTGCAATACAAGCTCATTTAGTGGCACACATATTTAGGACATTACAAAGGTTACAGAACAGAAATGTGTGAAAATTGTTGATGAATTGGTGTAAGGTTTTTCTAGTTTACCTAGTAAATTTGGTATAAAGGCTGCCAACCATGGCATTGGATATAAAGTTACAACTGCACATATTTATTTCAAGTTTTTTTATTGTTATTATTATGAGCAGTGGTCAAAGTTGGGGGGTGAGGGATGCCATCTCCCACCATAAATTTCAGGGGGTCCCTCAGACTGATAGACCCCTACAGATTACTATTATAATAAATCAAATGCGGCACCATTTATTTTCCTTGTGTCATAGCAACAAAGTTTGGACCATATTTTAACTTGAAGTTCTTGGATTTTGCACCATATTGATGTCTAATTTTGATTGAGTTTCCAATTTCCGGGAGGGCACCCAGGCGCCCCTCCAGAACCCTACCCGCTGGTGTGCTGCGCACGCCCTCAAGTGATTATGTCTGCTACCCTAGAGACCCCCACGTCTTTTTTTAGACTTTGACCACTGATCATGAGCCAAATATAACTTACATGTATAATGCAAAATTTTCAATATATCATTATAATAAAATAAATAATACATGTATTATAAGTTTGTTACTGGTAACAATGGGTCAAATAATATATCTACATAATTATTATTGTATTAATAATAGAACTTGTGTTACATATCCAGAACCAAATCAGCATAAAGTCACTATAAAGTCGCTGTAATATGGGATGAACAAAGCAATTGACAGAACAATATATCCACCACTGATCTATCTATTCATTGCTCTACTAGCTAGCAATGAACAACAAAAAAACTGTCTCTTGACATCAAGTACTTGTCTGTTTTATTGCTATTGGCAGTCAAGTGATCCTTGGTTGGTAAGTGCTTATATTATCACATAATATAACCAGTCTGGTAGGTGGTAAATATATTTCTGCCTTGACAGTGCTTTGTGATTCTTATTTATGTTTGTATTGGATGCTGGAAAAGGACCGAAATGTGAGTAGATATGCTATCTTAAGATCAAAATTGAGTGCTGAGCACATACTGTATCAGACAAGGCTATATTTTCTAGTGACCCATTTGAGAACTCGCAATAGGGCCATTCCATGGGGACTGATCAAATTTGCGTGCTGGCCCGACTCAGATTCTTTTGAAAATTTACAGGTTGAAAGAGCACCCTTGAATTAGTGGGAAACCACCAATTTTTTTTCTATTTAAGCCCTGTGGTTCCGGCAGCAGCTCGTTGAAAAGTGGGAAAATGTGGTGGGGACAACTCCAAATTGAATTTTTTGAAATTCCTAAACATTCAAATTACTACTGTGGCCACTGTATGATACTTAGAGCTGTAATTTTTGTTACATAGATACTTTTATATATGTGCTTCAGCTCCATTATTTATTCAAGCCTGTATGGTCAACATATTGAGGGTCAGAGGTCACCGAAAACACCTCTCGGAGCTAGTTTGACCCAAATTCACTGAAAATCGACCAGATAGACACTGCTGGATCTGATGAAAAAAGATTGATATACAATAACTAAGTATTGAGGATGCTCAATACAAGGATAAATGAATTTTTGAGAATAAAAAACACTTTCCAGAATAAACTATATGGCGACAGCGGCTCAAATTCAACATGGCCGTCGTCCGAGTTGGTGTTTTGGGGCATTATTCAAGGCTAAATCTACTAAACTTAGTAGTGAAAATTAATGGTGAAAATGTTGCTATATACACAATTCTCACCTGTAGATTCCATTTCTGCAATAAAAACTTTGTCTTTTTGGGTCTAAAAGGCTGAATTCTCAGATTCAAATTTTACATATATTCGCTATAATATAGTGACTACATGGCCATGCAGTTACTTGGCTATGGCCATAGAAGTCAGTCAAGACTTAATATGAGGTACAATTTGCAACTTGGCCTGGTTATACAACCTTATTTGTGAAGAAAAATGGGTGAAATCCTTTTTAATAGCGCAAACATGCAGTTTTGGTAACTTTACCATGACTCGTCCTTTCACACGTTTGTTAAATGAGGTAAGATAGCTAATCTAAGCAGCATTTCAAGGTGTGTGTTATACCAAGTATTGTTTAATGAAAAAGAAGGTGAAGAAAGTGATGTTCCATGGAACTAAGGCATCTTTAATCAGTGGGTGAGGCTGAGGAGTTAAAGGTTATTTAAACTAGTTCAAGACAAATTTTGGGGTCACCATTAGTTATCAAATTCTACTCAAATATATGTACATGCATAACTATAGCCACAGCCCTCGAACAATAACTTTTAACAATTTTTGTATATATTTTCATGTAGCTGACAATTTAACCGGTGTTTGCTAATTAGCTCCAAAAATATCTTTTTGGTCCTATATAAATGACCACAACTAAGGTAAGTGGTGCGACATGCATTAACTTTTAATCAACAGAGTGATCAAAAATATGAATATGGTTTTGTGAGACTTAGTTTTAGTTGTACCTAGCAAGTTGAAATTATATTACAAGTGTTCGCTTGTTTCCAAAGGTAATAATGTTTAATGTACTTGCTAGCATCACCTCGCCAAATTTACCGGTCCTTATACCGACAACTCGATTTTCAATCAAGATAGTTTTGACCCTTCGAAAGACAAAACCACTTATCTGAAAAAAATTACGCTCAGTGAATAAAAGAAGAGCAGATCTCACCTTTCTAAGTGCAGACAACCATATTGACCTGGGCATAATAATTGTTATACTATAGACTGCTGAAATTCGATCTCTTCTAATAAATACTGTACAACACTTATACACCGGAAAAGGAACTATTCACATATCATGAACAAAAAATATTTTTGAAGCTAATTAGTAAAGACTGGTTTAATTGTAAGCTAAATACATGTACATGTATATATACATGTATGTAAGTTTGTCAAAACTATTGTTTGTGGGCTGTGGTTATAATTTTCCATGTATATTTTTGATTAAAATCTGATAACTAATGGTGACCATAAAAAAATCCCGAGCTAAAACAACCTCACCCACTGATTAAAGAAGCCTTAGTTCTATGGAACTCCATCTTCTTCCCCTTCCTTTTCATTAAACAATACTTGGTTAAGTCTGACCTGGAAACACTGCATAGCTTAGCTATTCTGCCTCATTTAACAAACGTGTGAAGGGAAGAGTAATGGCAATGTTAACAAAACTGCATGTTTAGGCTAGTAAAGCGGATTTCACCCATTTTTCTTCACAAAGTAGGTTGCATAGCCAGGCCTAGCCCCAAACTGCACCTTAAATTAAGTCTTGATTGGCCTTTATGGCCATAGCCAATTAACTGCATTGGTGATATAGTCACAATATTATAGCGAATGTATGTAAAATTTGAATCTGAGAATTCAGCCTTATAGACCCAAAAAGACAAAGTTTTTATTGCAGAAATGGACTCTACAGGTCTGAATTGTGTATATAGCAACATTTTCACCATTAATTTTCACTACTAAGTTTAGTAGATTTAGCCTTGAATAACACCCCAAAACGCCAACTCGGACGACGGCCATGTTGAATTTGAGCCGCTGTCGCCATACAGTTCATTTTGGAGAGTGTTTTTTATTCTCAAAAATTCATTTATCCTTGTATTGAGCATCCTCAATACTTAGTTATTGTATATCAATCTTTTTTTCATCAGATCCAGCAGTGTCTATTTGGTCGATTTTCAGTGAATTTTGGTCAAACTAGCTCCGAGAGGTGTTTTCGGTGACCTCTGACCCTCAATATGTTGACCATACAGGCTTGAATAAATAATGGAGCTGAAGCACATATATAAAAGTATCTATGTAACAAAAATTACAGCTCTAAGTATCATACAGTGGCCACAGTAGTAATTTGAATGTTTAATAATTTCAAAAAATTCAATTTGGAGTTGTCCCCACCACATTTTCCCACTTTTCAACGAGCTGCTGCCGGAACCACAGGGCTCAAATAGAAAAAAAATTGGTGGTTTCCTACTAATTCAAGGGTGCTCTTTCAACCTGTAAATTTTCAAAAGAATCTGAGTCGGGCCAGCACGCAAATTTGATCAGTCCCCATGGAATGGCCCAATAGTAGTACGTGTCTAAAACTCAATAAATATAATTTTTAGCCATAGGTGTTACAACTGGTGCTTTTAGCCGAATGCTTCACAACTTACCACACAGTCTTAACAGTGAGACTTTCAAAAGTATTAGGTAGTTACCAGCCCACCAATTTCATAATTTCAATTTGGTATTAATAAAATTGTCATGTATTTTACATATGGAAATATTTTACAAATTGAATTTTCTCACTGCACATGATCAGAGGCTTGGCTAGTTTGGGGCTAACTACATGTGCACAGATTTCAATTCGTATCTTGTTGTTAGCCAGCACCAGAAGTGCCAAACCGACCAATATCAAACACAAGACCTGTGTGGACTAGGTGCCAAACTAGGACTGCCTCTAAATAAAATTTCTAATTCTGTTAGGTACAGCAGTGGAAATTTTACAACGTTAAATCTTTCTATCTACGATTACATGTCTATATATATTCCACATTCTACAAAGTTTTATGCTTGAAGCTGTGGAATAATAAGTAATATTATTTTTTAAGCCCTGGGGCTTGTTAACGTTTAATAAACCTATTAAAAACCCACGAAGGTTACAGAATTAAGCTAGACTATTAATTATAGCTCATATAAGATAACTGACATTCTATGACTATTCAAAAATTCGATGTGGTATAATAAGTATAATAAAGTATAATAATAATGATGTACTGTATTTGTTTTGCAGAAACTTCCCTCTTCCCCAAAGAAATCCTTTGTGAAACCATGAGTAGTTACGATGAGCCAGGCACTGCCAACTCTCCCAATGTTGTTTACAGTAGCCTAACAACTCATGACACTATTCGGGGTTCTTCCTCTCAACTTCATCTGGTAAGGGGCATGTACCTCAGACTATATCTGTATAGTATGCACCTGCAGCAGAAGATAAGTAATAATATGCCATGTGGTAATAGAAGATAGGTGGTAATATGGTCATGGAAGATAGATAGTACATGGTAATAATAGATAGATCATCATGGTCGGTAAAAGTTGAGAGGTAGCAATATATTATGGCTATAGAAGTTTCATTGGATTTCAGTTGGTAAAAAGTAAGGCTTTTACTTGCATATCATTATTGCAGCCAAATGGATTCTGTTGTACTTCCTTCATAAATGCTGTGACCATACAATAGGTACAAACTAGGTCTCCGCACAGGCATTATTCAGGAATGCATAGGAATACCACCATTTTGTGTTGCAACTGCATTAATTTGCCAAGATCAACTACCATACTGTTAGTAATTTAGTAGATGGACTAGGTTGACTTCACATACATGCATCGTACAATGTCATGCCTGCTAACTGTACAATCATCTACTTAACCTTTGACCTTTACTATGACTACACATTTTTCAGCAGCTAGTACTAAGCAACTGCAGTACTTTTATAAACCACAAAGGTATATAGTTCTAGGGACAATGGCAGAGTTGTGGTGTCATCTATCATTATTCCCCAGTCTAGGGGTCTAGTCAGTAGTGAATATGCTAGTACTACATGTACCTATTCCATTTTATTATACAGGTGACGGAGAATCCCCTGGAGCCCTACACAGGACTGTACGTCATGTCCATACTGGCCTCCATATTCTGCACATGGTGCCCATGTGGCTTCATTGGTCTGATGCATGTCATTGCTGCTAGAGCCGATTACAGCCGAGGAAGTTTTAATCTGTCTCAAAAGAAACGTGGTCAGGCTCTTTGCTGGACAGGATGGGCATGCGGTTTGGGACTTGTGGCGTTCATACTTATAATTGTAGGACTGGCTTTGGGTGGCGCTGCTATTATTAAGGTAATACAGCAGGCCGAATCTGGAGATTCCCACCCGGAGATAGTCACCTACGATCCATTTGGGTAGTAAACTGGAGATAGAAATGTAATTGCTAGGAGTTGTCTATCTTATGTAGCAGTATGAGAAGTAGCAGTGTTATAAGTTAGTAGACTTGGTATACTCCATAATCATCTTATTCTGAGTTCTATATTGCTGTGTATATTTACATGTGCACATACATCTATTTACCATATTTTAAAAATAAATTATAGACTAATCACTCTATAAAACTAAGCCATTATTAACAGAGGTAGTACATGTATGTGACTGAGTATTAGCCTAGCACACTACATTCTCCAAATTATTAAATAATAATAATAATGATATCCGTGGTGCCAAACACAATTCTTTAACGTGGCTGCCCAATAGCAGAGCCAGTCGGGGGGGGGGGGGGGCTCCTAAAGCTGGATATTATTATAGTTCTACATGGCACGGAGGAAAAACCTTCTTTGGGATGAACACCTCCAGGTCATCGGTGGGACTCGGCCCACGTCCTTGCAGATAAATTGCTTCATTACTGCAAGACCAGAGTGACAACCACAGGCCACCAAGGAATAATAATGTACGGTCCTTTGTCCATAGCTCACAGAACCTGATTCTTTATTCTAATGACCACCCTTTATGAGCATAAGGTAGTCGTAAGCTAGTAGTCATAAAGCTGGTCAGAAATTGAGATAGTCAAAGAAAACAAATACAAATTTTGTGATCCTTCTAAACTGGGTATAAAGTGCATATGGTATTAAAACAACTCCATATAATACATGTATGTTACAAAATAATACAATCACACAATTTGCTCACCCATTACATCTACAAGTTTATAAAAATGACAAATTTTATTGCTTTCATAGCCATTGAAAAGCCTTTGTAGGGGTGTGTAAATCCCTAAACAGAAAATGTCATCCATCAAAATGATAGGCTATTAGGCTCAACCTCCAGCAGTGCAGTAGTTATTATTCAATTCTAATTGCCTCTGTACACAAGGAGAAGAAAAACATTTCTTTTAAGTCCACCACTGGCAAATCATTTATTGGCAACCACAAATGCTTGAAGTAAATAACATCAAGGCTAGCATTTTACTTGCCTATTGGTAGCTTCATCATCAGGACCATCAAATCAACCACCAACAGTTAGTAGCGCTGTGCGCACCACATGTATATACACTTTACTTGAGAAGACCCTCTCCGAAGAAAATACTATGTAAGTTGCTATATATATACTTACATTTACAACAGCTGCACTAACTACATGTAAATTATAGTTTATAAGCAACATGTCATATTTTGATTGTAAAAATAGGTGACAATTAGTTATATAATTATGAATTAAGATAGTGAACCTGTCATCTGACTCACTAAGATGAGATTTGCTGACTTTCCCTGTTCCTACTGCCTGTAAATATTGCATTTTCAATGCATATAATTGTTACCAACAATGAGCATTATGCTATATGCATGGATTAGTTCAGCCCAAACTGCATAATTATGCATTTGGGCTATTGGCCTACATGCTGAACCAGGCAAGTTTGCTAACGTGTATCCATCTAAATTGTAAACCCCTATTCATATGTTAGATCTCCCAAGTTTTCACAAGATTGACCAGCGATTGCTGCAGCAGAACCGTAATCGCAAGAATTGCCAGCTCAGTAATTTACTCATACTTAGTCAAAGTGATCATCGTACTGGAACTCCCTAGAGGGAAGGTGTATGTCACAAATAGCTAATGGGTTGGAGTTGGACAGTTTGTGGACAGTAGTCTCACTGAATTCAGTAACAAAAATAGTCTGTATCGACTGAACAGGGCTGTCTAGCCGTCGGTACGCAGGTCGCGGTTGGGGACCACTCTGTACGTACTCTTTGATTGGGTCCAATCCTCATATCTTAATGATGGTATCAGTAGTGGGTTACACTATCTGGACCATAGGCCAGGTATAGCATTAGTAATATTGTACATTGTGTGATTCTACTACTGTAGCTTGAAACAACTAACTGCAACTATTCACTATTGGTTGGAATTTTGTTCACAAGCGTACGAACATTCACTGGTATCAAGGAAGCGGTTTTTGCCTTTGTATTTATCATATTATTATATGGATGGTAATCTGTTTGATTCCCGTAGAGTTTTCAAGATGGCAGATCTCAACCGGCAGCATAATAAACCCACATATTCGGAGGAGAATGCATATAATATGGTGACACATGAACCTGCACTTGGAACATCCACCATTCATTTGGTAGGTATGTGCAGCTCTAAGCAAACCAGATTCAACAATAGCAACTGTAGTAATAGGTGTACTGTTTCTTTCTAAGAGCAAGGCCATAGAGTTACCGTTTGCTATTATTCATCTATCATTTTTATTATGGTAAAACCAGACGGTTACTGACAAAGAAGGCCTTACAACAATTGGATGTGCTACAGCTGTAGGAATTCCTATCAGTAATGTTGGAGCTTGATGTGGTAAAAGGACATCTCGAAAAAGAGAGTTCGAAACAGGACGTTTCACAATTGGACAGTTCTAAACAGGATAGTTCGAAGCTGTGTAGATTATATTTAGAAGAACACAACTTGCAGATAATTAATTTTAATTAATTAATTTAATTAACTAAATAAAGAAAATAATATTAAGAATAAAAACTAGTTGAAATCTGGTGGTTGGGGTTTGGGGTTAGGCGTTTCGAACTGTCCAGTGTTGAACTGTCCACTTTTGAAACGTCCTGTTTCAAACTGTCTTTTTCGAACAGTCGCACATTCGCTTGATGTACATTTAGCAGGCCTACTTGAACATTTGTACACACATACACGAGATGGAGTACTTGTACTGCATGTATTGGATGCATAGTTCACAGTCAGTCAGCTCCACTAGTGGTGATCATTGAATACTATTAATTTATACAGGTAACAGAGAATCCCCTGGAGCCCTACACAGGACTGTACGTCATGTCCATACTGGCCTCCATATTCTGCACATGGTGCCCATGTGGCCTCATTGGTCTAATGCATGTCATTGCTGCTAGAGCTGATTACAGCCGAGGAAGTCTTAATCTGTCTCAAAAAAAACGTGGTCAGGCTCTTTGCTGGACAGGGTGGGCATGTGGCCTGGGATTTGTGGCGTTCATACTTATAATTGTAGGATTGGTTCTAGGCGGTGCGGCAATGACTAGCTTGTTCTCACAGATCAACGGCAACTAATAACTATATGATTGTGCATATTTAAACTTTTTATATAGGCTGGTATACATGTCACAATACATGTAGTTCATGTATTACTGTATATTATGCTATACTATTCCATGTTACTCATAGTGATGAGGTTTTACGTGGCGCTTCAATCATTTTATAGTAATGCCATATATTAGTGTATATAATATAAGCAAAATCTTATCCGTAGCTTTTATGTTTCTGCCATATTTAGTTACATAATTTAGTGAGCTTTTCAGCATTTTAATGATAATAATAGAATTCACTTTATTTTTTATTTGTGTAATCAACGACTCTAAAGTTCAACTTACCTTTCATTTTAAGACATCCGTTTTCTTTCTTGTTAAGAGCTATTTGCATCGCGTTTAAAATCCTCTCATCGCGTTTAAAATCCTCTCTACGGCGCTTACGGACACTCGGGGCATTAAATCACCATGCACATGCTATTGTCACAAGTAAGAAGCAGAATTTGATTAATAATAAATGTAAATTTAGCAGCCTAAAAGAGCAGTTTTTTAACCTACGGATTTGTCTGTTTCTATTCATAATAATTAGAAGCCTGTGGATTTGGACAAATCTATTAGACATGAACCCCATACTGGTAGCAAAAGGGTTGTAGGCCTGCACCAGTTTACTTTAGGCCTGCACCAGTTTACTTTAGGCCTGCACCAGTTTACTTTAGGCCTGCACCAGTTTACTTTAGGCCTGCACCAGTTTACTTCGTTGCACTAATAAACGTTGCACTAATAAACGTTTACCATACACCCATTCGCTCACAATATTAGCAACACAGCACATGAGAATCGACCGCCTACCCTTATTGTAGCGTCTCTCTCCGCTTCTGCTTTAGCTATGTCAGCATTCTTGATGACAACTGCAGTTTGCGCCCTCCCAAGAGATGATAGGTACTCCACACTGTCAGATACATCTCTTCTCAGATATACAAATATAGGAAATACATTATTACAGGGATATGTACGTGTATCATGTGTTAGGGTTATGGTATACTATAACATAACCCAACACGTTGGGTCAGTTTTAATTATTGGCAAATTACCTGATTGATACTATCAGAATTCCTTTTGATGTCAGGGTTGGAATGCAATGTATAGTAAACTCTACATACACTAATAGTACAGAAGCAACCTCTGGATATCTTGAAAAAAAATAGCCGTTCTAGCAATCGAAGTGGGGCCACATAAAAAAACATGTATCTAGATCAGAATTTTGTGCTGATTTCAAAAATGACATTTCTACACCTCCTAAGGTGCCAGTTCTAGGTATAATGGCAAGTTTTAGTACTATTGTACAGATTCTATCGATTTCGAAAATTGTTATGTATAACCAGGACACCACTATCACACACTTCTAATGTGTTTGAGAAACTCTGTTTAAATTACATAATGTAACATTTAACAAAGGAACACATTTTAAAATAGCATAAAGTTAGGAATAGTTTGAAAAATATCTGTTAATATCCGCTACTGAACTTGTGAGATTCCTATGAACATACAAGTCATAGATTTGTACACCATTATCCTACACCTCTCTATCTACATTTCCTACTTGTTTACATCCTACACCAATAGGCTAGGCATGAAGAGTTGTGAGCAGCAACAATAATAATCCAGTTAATGAAAATACTATACAAATTAAAGTGACCTCGGAGACTAAGAGGCCTTTTAGAAGTTGATAAAAACACTCAAATACTGCCATCAGAGTTGCTTTCAAAACTTGGTAGAAATGCATTACTTCTGGTTGCATTACTAGATATGCATGCAGGTACAAAACATGTTGCATCAATGATCTGAGGATGCAGCCTAGGAATCCAGTGGCCAATTCGGTGCTGCTTGGATTAGTCTGCAATGTGATAGTTCACCTTAGAACCACCCTCCACCTCTGAGAAACTGATTGGTATATCAATTGATAATGTACATGTACAAGTATTAATTCCCAGCTTGCAGTTTCATGAGTTTATGTTTCTTATAGTGACCAGTGAACGCTTGCAATATTTCTATAGGGGAGTATTTGTTGTTAAATCAGTTATAAGCATTCATCTGCATATTTAGGATATATAGATGTAAGCCGAGATGCATATATATGAGGGCCTACGTGTATATCTACTAGGAGGTTAAGAAGTATTAAATCATAAATTTTTGAAATTATAGGCCTATAATACATGTCCCTATTAATAGTACTGAATATGCATAATATAGGCACTGTAGTTGGGACCCAAGGATGTTAGTAGCCTGAAGACTGGGTTTAGTTGGCTTGTACATGTGAATGTTATACAAGCAGTTGGTGTGTTGTAATGCCCAATTATTATCTTTTACAGTTTTTTATGTTACTTAGTGTTACTATAATTTTGGTTTCAATTATGTGGAAAGTTAGAGGCTGTCACACAAATGTGTTTTTATGTAAAATACTTTGCAAGTTATTCAATCAAAAAACACCTTGCCTCTTCCTAATATCTGGCATCATCATGGTCTATCATGCTGACTCTGAGGCTCCCCTTTGGCATTTTTCTCTTCTTGATCCCCATGAATTTTATCTAATACCCCTTCTACGTTTCCTAGATACAACTACATAATTATTGTAAGTAGGCCCCCTACATGTAGTAACAGCCCAGTGTACAGAGATTACTTGTTTTAACTGCTAGTGTTTGTAAGGAACTTCCTAAGTGGGCATGGTTATGGTTTTGTCTGATCATTTTATATAAATTAGCAAATAATGCTTGCCTATGGTGACACAGGACTTTCAGCATGCACACTTTCTGATGGACTTGGTGATTTTATGATTTCGTTCGGTTTATTAAATCTATTGACAATTTGATCACACTTTAAATATAGAGCAATAACCACATATTATACTTATGTAGCATGAATATGTAATTTACTTAAAACATCAATAGTTTGCAATTTAACATCAAAATGTAACATTATTATGTAGTTTATTTCACCTACCACTATTAGTTATGTTCAGTACTAAAAGCAGGAAATAAATAAATTACACTACTTATGAACACACATGGCGAATTTGAGAGCCAACGACTTTTTGGTCTACTTCCCTGTTGATATTGCATGTAGCATGATTCATTGAATATTGCTCTCTAATACTGCAAGTAGCCTATGTTATATAGTAGAAGGATGTACATGTATGTATGGGTATATTATCTACTGTACATGTATATAGATATAGGTGTATTACATGCACCAAAATACCTAGAGTAATGAAGTATTGATGACTTTTAGTTGCTAGAGACAGTTTGTTCATCAATTTTGAAGAATACTAGTTAGGAAAAGGGACACAAGTTCTCCCTGAGTGAATGTTGAGACCAGTTTTCTATATGCAGCACATCAGAACACATTCACACCTATTCCTCACTTTTGGGGGTTAATATGGTCAAGAGAATAACTGGTGTGTCTTTGATATTTTCACAGCAGTAAAACCAACAACTATCTATTGTTGTAGCTGTTGTATTACCTCAGTCTAACACATTACAAACCTCCCACAACTCAATTCATATAGCCATTAGGGCATTATAGCAGTAGCAATCCTAATCAACAATATTATAACTACATGTATCTAGTATTGCTAGTTATGGCTAGTAATACTAGTAACTGCTATTTGGCCATGTGCAGCTGTTGTTATTGTGGTTACTATAGAAATCCGCAGGCACAACCACTTCTAATTGGACAGTGTTTGCCGTCACGCATGAGCACTAACACTAAAGCAATCTTTTCCGGCTTATCAATGGCGATCTGACAAATGTTTGTTATTTTTACTTGCACGATAAATCAATTGACCACAACAACTATACTGGCACTATGTGAGGTGTAGAAACTTGCATATCAAAATATTTATGTATAATTAAGAGTTTCATGCAAAAAATACCTGGCCCCACCTCAATTGCTAGAAATCTTTATAAAAAGGGAGGTTGCTTCTGTACTATAAATACATTGCTAAACTAGCTCACACTACTACAGCATGCTAGCATACACACTCCCAAGTCCTAACAATAGAATTGT
Organism: Bugulina stolonifera; assembly: GCA_935421135.1. Classification (NCBI taxonomy): domain Eukaryota; kingdom Metazoa; phylum Bryozoa; class Gymnolaemata; order Cheilostomatida; family Bugulidae; genus Bugulina; species Bugulina stolonifera. Next base: position 9,454,108 of record OW285194.1, read on the forward strand.
AGGTGAGTCTATGCTCTATCCAATTGATTGCACAACTATGAGCTTTATTTCAAACAAAAGAATTTGTTATCTTCATTATTATTGCCAAGCATTGTTACTCTGTAAAAACATTTAGTAGAGAGATCTACTAGTTACTTGGCCACACTAGGCTAGACCAGAGCTCAATGACTACACAACCAGCTGCCATCATCACTGCATTACTGTTGCTATGAACTGCTGCATAAATATTTATTAGCAAACTGTCAGCCAACACTAATGATGGTAATAATATTATTTACTGGTTGAAGGTCACAGCCAAATATCATTCTTTGAGTAGTCTACTGCACCCAAAGGTCATAGTGCAGGAGTAGAGAAATTTTGGTTGCCCGCCCTTACCCCAACCACAAGCAAGGAAATAAGGCTATCCAAACTTCTCCACTACTGCACCTAACCGGACATGATGAGGGTTGTACTGTCACAGCAAATGGTGTCTAGCATTAGGATGAGATATGTAAGCAAGTTAGGAGTTACCTAATAGTGAAGCTGAGGATCTCTATGCCCATTCTACCCAAGTCTGGTGATGCTACGTCCCTTACCAATTTGGCAAACTCGTCTCTGTCTCTGTATACTTGCTCTACTGTTAGACTTCCTGGTGATCAACAAAAAAGAACCACACTACAACAGTTGCCTGTCTGAGAGAGTCAGACCATGGTATTATTATCGTCAGACATAACCTTGTTCACTAGCAAAATGGCCAAAAAAGCAAGATAATAAAGTTTTCTGTCTTAGCCTCCAGTGGAACAGCCATACTGGTCTACATTATCCACTCACATTGGTTTATAGCAGAAGAAAAATTTCTTAAGAATATTAATATACTTAAAATTACCTACATAACCATTGCTCTACTACAATATAATATGTAATTTGCATAAATGGAATGGGCTAAATAAGAGGAGTATGCACTGTTGCATGCTGCAGAGCATGATGATACGAAGGACTAATTACTTCTCATTGCCTATAATAGACAGCCTATAATAATAGTACTGTAGCACTTCATTGGTGTGAAGTTGTCATCTCCTATCTCTATACAATTTGGAGAGAGGGCAACTTGAAACATAGGGTGATTTCTGTAGATCAACTGCACGTCTTGATAATAAAATATATCATTTATAACATATTATGATAAACATACATTGTACATACAATATGTTGTTGTGCTGTGTGCGCGTTATTTTGATATTGTAAAGTATACTTACATATACAATGTAATGATAATAAGTGGCATACAGGAAGGAGACTCACCCAGAATGCACCTGAGGTGACCTTCCAGCGTGTTGAGTAGGGTACTCTTAATAGCCGATATTGATCTACCTAGGAACTGTTCACACGCTACTTTTAATAGTTCTGGGTCTGTCATAACCTGTCAATCAGTTCATAGAGAAAGTTCTTAGGGAAATGCCTCAGCGTAGATATAAATGTAGGGAAGACAACTTCCAAAGTTGAAACTAGAAACTTGTACTTTGAAATCATGATTGAATACTAATTGTAAGAATACCTTTTTATATCTTTTAAACTGCATTTCAAGCCTAAATATGTGTTGAACATAAACACAATGTTCACAATGCAACAGCTTTATACATGAAACAATGAAGCACATCAACTGAATCATGTACATGTAGTAGCATACATGATGTACCACTACATACGATGGCATGATTACCGTACAGCGTGCAACAAACCTAACAATTGTTAGAACTTGTATACCGTATACATTTATATAGTAGATGTATGTACATGTACATGTACCTTGCACACAGCCACACCTGTTACAGTTAATGGGACACCCTCTGTTGTTTCTACACTTTCACACATGGGTGACATGGTCAAAGCTTCCAGTGTGATGCTACATGTAAAAACAACCAACAGTGATATTCAGTGATAACAACTAAGTCAGAGATACTGCAGAATTGAACAACAATGATATACTTAGACATTTGTGCCACCCAATTGAACTTTATTTCTGTATTTTTAATTTACATTGTATGTAGATCTACTTATGTATTTTCAATTTGGATCTACTCTATGTGGTAATACATACAAGTACGAACACTTACACTGAAACATCACTGCAACACCACCAAGACCATATCCAACCACCAATAACTGTGGTCTTACTGTTAGAGAAACATCCACCTGTGAAAGTAGATATTCACATTGTACAGTATATCTAGCCATAACCATTGTATAATCAAACAAATGACTAGACTCGGCATTTACACTGTATTTGACATCACCACATACACTATGCTGATTGTTCTAGCACAGTAAATCACTAGAAGTTTTGATATATCCACAGTAATTCTTTTAATATGATGATCCTAACATTGTAAGCATACATGTGCATATACATGTACATATAATACACATTTATACGGTACATAATATACAGTATCATTATCTAAAATTGGGAAAACTGCAGAAATAGTAATAATAACAGCGACCAGTATAAAGCTCAAATTGCAGGTAGTTATTCAAATTTATGTTAAAAAACAGCAAATACATGTACAATTTGATTTCTCTGTGTGTATCATATCATAAGTTGCTAGTACATCCAGGTGAATTTCATCACCTACACGTACTCTAATATTATATTTCAAACAATAACATGTGAAATAATGCAAATATAAATTCATACCTGAAACTACTATGGCCTCATTCGGGCCAGTTACATTGACTTGACCCATATTGATCCAAACTCTAGTCTGATTGTTCTTCTGGAATATGATGGCAGTGATAGTGAACTGATTTATATTTACACAGATAGCAGTTTCTAATTGACCACATAATATGATCTCATCATACGATGCAACTAGTGCGAGTTAAGGGTGGAATCCTAGTCAATCCTAGTATTTTATCCTCTGCCGACGAGGGATAAGATAATCAAAATCCTATGGATATGTATTTCAAGGTCATTCTAAGCAATATATTACGTAATATTTCCTATTATATATTGTGATTATTACACTATATTTTTTACCAATATGTTAAATATTATATAGAGGCAAGTACATGTATATCACCTTTATTCCTACTGATCACAACTGCTTTTTATAAGTAGGTACATATCAGTTACTCAGCAGAGCATAAGTATGCGGTATTGGTATCAAGTGTATTGGTGCCAAGTCAAACGATAAGGTAGCAAATCCAGTGGAAGTGCACTCACTCACACTGGCACCCGAACACCAATATTATTATAATTAATTTTTATGACCAAGCTTTCTGTTTGTCATTTCATCTATCACCTGTTCTGATTGCTAGACGTGCTATGTAAGTCTAGTTGTAGTGTAGAGTGCAAGTAGTGTGATCCCAAGTCCGTGTAATCACGCAGGGACTCAAACTACTACTCCTTGCTCATACTGATATGAAAATTCAAATAGACCCCTACTTTTTATCTAGACTGAGAATTAATAATAAATGTGAGTGTCACCGAGATCTAGCAGATGATGATATTGTTATAATAATATTTTTATATTTAACAAATTATTTACAATATTAACATAAACATAAATATTTTTATTTATTTATTCAGTTAATTCATCAGACTTGAGACTATTACTATACTATTTATTATTTCATACATTATCTATGGTTATTAAATTTATAAGATAAATCACCATCGGATTCAGATTGAGATTATCATGATCATCATTATGATCTTCATCCTCACACCAACCATGGTTTATTACGCATATTCCATTTAATCACATCATTATAATTATTGATTATCAACTCATTATTGATATGTGCCCAGATTGAGAACAAATTTGCAGTTCCAGATTAACTAAGGATTAAGATGATATGGATGATAGTAATGATCATCTTATTTTTATGATTGATTGATAGTCATAGTCAATGTCATAGGATAGTCCAAGTTCAAGTTGAAATTAAAGTTCAAGTTTAGTTAGTTACAGTTGAGTTTCAGTTTGAGTTTAGTAAAGTAAGATTAGATTAAGATTTAGATAAGATTATCATTTCATATGGTATTAATCAAGTGCGATGCCTTTGACATCCTCTCATCAAATATAACTATCACTAGCTATGAAACGATCAGTTGTTTTTAACATACTCTAGAGCCTAGGCTTATAATAATATGTGAGATTGCAAAGTGCCAAAGAGGATGATTCTAGTTTACGATGAAACAGAAATGGGCGTCTGCTGATTCACTGTAAATAATGTAGAATATGCGGAAACCGTTTGCCGGTCTCAAAAGTTGCAATATTTTTATGGTTCTGACGATATAAATTGCACGTGTTCATTAGGCTATAATTTGCTTTACCATTTACGATAGTTTCTATAGAGGTTCGCATTGAGAGGACAACTTGTGTCGCAAATCAATGCTAAACAAATTTACTATAATGGAGAAGTTGTCTTCTCTTTTTTAAATCCCCCAATATGGAATAATATTGTAATTGGTGTGTGTGAAAATTAAAAGTTTTTCAACGTTGAAGCTCACAGTCACGACACTCTGTATGGTCTGTACATTGTGTGCTGTTGCAGGTTAGTGATAGCGCTGTTGCTATCTACATGTAGCTTAGTGCAATGTACATGTAGTCTAGGTTTGTGGGTATCCAATTATTTTTAGTAGGGGGTCCAGTCATCTGCTGGCTCCCTACTGATGACTGGACCCCAAGCTTACAAAGCCAGGTATTGATATTAAACTATTGGTCCAAAAATACATGCATTATATAACATGTGTGTGTGTCTTTCCGTGTGTTTCAGTGCCAAGACCATAACTGATAATAAAAGACGGAGCTGTTACAACCATGTACTTGAGTAATCAAATTACACAACAAGTGGAGGGCATGATAAAATTAGTTAGAGGTCTGGTTAACCTCACGCAGACTTCTGAACACACCTGGTCTAGGTTTACTAAAATCTTCTTCATATAGCCGCATGTATGTAGTTATTACTGCTACTGTTCGGCTTTTCACATTACAACTCCTTCTGTGTGGAGGAGAGATAGAGACTGCATGAAGGGCGCAAATTATTTTTGATCAACATTATTCTGAGCTCTAAATGCTCTCAGACTTGGTGAATTTTAGCATGTTGGTGATCGAGCACATGTTCCTAGTGTAAGTTCTGTAGTCACCACCCAACTCACATTCTTTGAAAAGTTTGAGAATTAGACTATTCAACAATGTAAAGTGTAAACAGTTCTTACAGTTTGCCTGCTTTTTAATGACAAGTTTCAAATAATCTTGATAATTTACTGAGAAATACATGATTGTACACTCTGTACATGTAAAAAACTGCATATGTACATGTATGATGATGCATGTACAGGTTTCACATTCAAAACTCCTGTTATAGAAGATGGTGTTTTGAACTGAGAACCGAGTATCCTTTTAGAAGTTATCACCCCACAACATGACTAAATGGACTACAGTTAAGTGTACAAATACGAGTACATTTTATTCATTGAAAAAAAGATATACTGCAGTAGAAATTTTAGTTTATGGAGTATCTGTGCATGAAAGCTGTGCATGAAGTAATTATTACTCTCTAGATGTGACCCTGTTCAGGTTACTTGTACATGATGGAGCATGACATCTCCAGCTATCCACAAACATGTAACTACATGGAGGGGGTGTCCATGATTCTCATGGTTGTATTCAAACCAAGGTTGATTGTTGACCAGCACCTGTGAAGGAAATCACATCATGTATAGTGGATATAAATAGCCTGAGGTTCTAACAGACAGACACCCATGCAGACAAGATTGGGAAGAGTAAGTACCAGAGAAGCGTACTCATGCCCTTCCTCTCCAGCTCAGCCTACTATGGAGGTTAAAACTCCAAAGTTATGTTTTCTTTGTCATTATAATAGTGTCACCTGCAAGGCACCTGAGAGAACTTGTCAATGATCTGATCGATTGCACAAGAATGGTGACACAATTAAAATTTTAGAGAGAAGACAACTTTAGACAAATTACCTATCATCTTCTTTACCATCTTTGACCATTTGTTGGCCATTGGTGTGCCTAGACTATGATCTATTATTCAACCTTAAAATGCGTTTGGTTCATAAGGTAACTTCATGTAATAATTGCTTACGATAATCAAACCTAGTCTAAGTAGTGATTGGTTTATTTTTAATGTGTTCAAAGGGCAAAACAGACTCTTTACTCACCACTTTGTAACAGGTACATAATTATAGACATATCCAAGGCAATCATACATACCCGAGTACAGAAAGCCTCAATAAATATTAAAATCTCAAAGTATGCGCCAGGGAGAAGCGGGAAGAAAGGAGTGTATCTATCGGGTATCTGCCACTCTCCTTGAATTCTACAAGTCAGTATTATTTTATCATTATCATTTATCTGAGCAAAAGTTATTTTCAATAGGTGGACAACTCCTGTTATCTAGAAGCTGTACTACATACTGCAATCAACAGCATTAGTATGAACTCTATCTTTAGCACTAGATATATTTATGGCAGAAACAAACTCCAAAAGGTAGGAGTTGTTTTTTCAATATACAAACAACTTTAGTCATGTAATAAAGAATAATTTTATCGGATTTTTACCTTGAGTTCCTTAACACCATCATACTATCTCCACCCCATAAAAACCGCACATCCATCTGGAATACAATGTCAGCTCTACGGATGTCATCTGTAGTCTGTAAACCAATCACAAATCTATTGGCAGTAGGGGTGGGCATGCCAGTTATCCGTATCATCCGGCCAGGCCATAGCCCCCCAACTATTGGGTAAGCTTGTTGTCCATATGACACTGACTGAAAAACAAAATATGTCGAAATGTTTATTTTAATTTTTTTAATTAATTTTTATTCTGATACGCGAACGATGTAAAAATGCATATTATGCTATTATAGTAAAATGATAAAATATATAATAACATCATATTCCATGCATATACAATGTACAATGTATATAACAATAGTAAAAAAAATAAGTCACTTGAGCTGGTTGGTGATGAATGCAATCATGATTGTTAGTGGATACATGTAGGTATAAAAACTGAAAAATTAACTTTTAAACACGTCACTGCAAGTCACAAGCGGTAATCCAGTTTTGAAGCTGCTTTTTAGAAAATGCCTGTACATCATTGATGACTGCAGGCAAAATTTGGCATGTAGATTAACAACTTAACAAGTATTATTGCATCGATTATCACCACTCTTTGAGAGGTTAGAACATGAACCCTAGCAATATCATCGCAGCAACAATTTGACTGTCTATGCTCACCTGGAGACTGGTACGATATGGACCCCCTGGATGGCTACCTAGTGCTCCGTAAAATGCCATCATAAATTCCTACTCCATTTTGTATATATGTATCTAAAATGTACCCAACATATTATATACAAACCATATGACCGAAAACCAAATATACATGTACATCATTCTAGTCTCATCTGTAAACTTGATCGAATGAACTTTGTTGCACTTGGCTTCAAACGATGCAAAATAGGAATTAGAATGGTGTGAACATGTACTGTACATGCAACATAAAAAATTATATTTTTGGTGATCAACTTCCGTAAACTTTATTTGCATTGATGTAAATTGCATGCCGTCTTATAGAACAAGTTGATTGAGGATGGAGCGGAAGACTGTTTGCAAATGGCAGTTGGAAAACAAGTATTTGGAAAAAAATGCTAAATAAACTCTTAATAGCTGGTTAAAAACATCCTATTTCTCACTACTGTTTGCGAAGTGTTTATTTTACCTATACAACAGCCTCACCCAAGGTCGGAAAGGTTCAGTGATGACCGGACTGAGACCAAGCGTGCTAATCACACAATTCTGATTTTGTTTGCTTACTTGTAGAAAATCAATATTATTGAACACAAGACTATCACAGCCGCACTCCTACATGTGATAATTCTGCGACAAAACTAAATTTCTTGATTTTCAGCCATATATTTTTCAATATACCTTGATATCCCACAATAATATAAAGTTTGCTAGGAATTTAAATGGAATTCAACGGCGGAAACCACAAGAAAACATGGTTGAAATCATACAGTAAGTTAGTAATACGCATCAGTAGTAAATAATTTTTCCATAATTAATTCACTCGTCTACCATAGAAACACTGTATAATGTTTTTTAACAGCGATGATAAGCCAGAATAGATAAGATTATCATTATGACTCATCCTTCGAAATTCACATGTACAGTAAACATGGATGAAGATGTCTATTTTAATGTTATAATAGTGACGGTTTGAATTACAGAATGAAGTGAGTCAACTACGCTTATAACTGAGGGTTGACAACTTCAAACATGACGGGTATGTACAAGTAGAATACTTATGCTTAAAGCAGTATTAACAACAGTTTGAAAAGCAGGTCTTGGTAAAACAAGTGTATTACGTACCATCACTATGTCTGGATCGAAATTCGAAACCCAAAATGAATTCCATAATTTACACTCACTTCACTTGTGCATGCATCCGATGTGACCCCAATAAAAACTCTAATTGCAATACCAGCATAATAACCCCAGTACCAGCATCAACCCTTTTAACCTGAGTTCTCTCTAATAGTAAACACATTTGAACAGCCTTTTACGTCTTATATAAAGATTGTGATTGAGAGAAGAGGTTAAGTCAGTAAAAATCAGAAAGAGAGAACAACTCATCCCGCTTTAGAACCACAACTATTCCATACCTCAGTACTACATAACTTTGTTGTTGTAGAAGGTGCTTCAACAGTTGAACCTCCACTAGGAGCATTTGAGTCTGATCTAAACATGGAGTTACCCACTCCTCAGCCTACAGCTGAAGAGCTAGGTTAGTGTAAATGTCCAAACCAGAAATCTATTTATGTTCGAAGACCTAACTTATATATTCTGCTTCCTACGATATACCCATATCAGCTCAAATTCAAATATTGGAGTAGTCCAATAAACAAGATGTTATACATGATTGTATACATGTATTTTCAATGTAGGATTGAATGTTCTGTGAAAATTTCTAAAAAGTGTTTAGCACTACCTAATATCAATGTATAGTTTGTTCGCACGACTTCTAGACCCTATAATCAGTCAAACCAAAATTCTAATTAGTATGCTCTCTAATCCACACCAATGTTCTTAGTTTATACTATGAGTGAAAACCTTGTTATGTACATGTAGGAACGCTAATAAGTGATCGGGGACATGAATATGAACTGATAGCTTTAATGCCTTGGACAGTACTTCCTGCTTTGGCCACCTTCACCGTTCAGAACCTCTTTAACAAGAAACCATTACCCAGAGGTCCCAGTGGTCTAACAGGGCTTGGCTTAACATGTTTACTTGGTGCTGGTTGCTTTGGGCTGTAAGTTGAAACCAAAAACCATTTTGTATAAAGCTGACCAAATTAACTGTATCACTGGATAAATGTTTGTAGTCAGTTGAAGATAGTGTGTTCTTTCATACTTTGGGAGAGATCGATGTTGCTGTTGATTGCAGGCGTTATATAACAGCTGACCAACTCTATTACAATGGTCATACTCGCAAGCACCATTACAGGTTTACCCCTTATTGGCCAGCTCCTCAATACTACAAAGGTACGCTGAACAACTTTATATGCTAATAATAGCTAATTTAATACTTTTTGTTATATGATAATATTTATATTTCTAATAATATTTCAACAATATGGCAGTACGTCTTTAATATTACACCTCAGAAGAGTGTGATGATATACATGTAAACAAGCAGCACAGTTTCTGCAGATTTGGAGGATAACAAACAAGATTTACGGCTGTAGACACAGTGGCTAAATTGTTGTACCTTATACAGTCATGTAGGTACTTATTATGTGTATATCGGAACTGCAGAAAACTAACATAAATAATGCAACTAATAAATTTCTATAAATCAATATACATTTTGGTTGAAATCAATATATTATCTGTTAAAATCAATGTATTTGTAGAGGTTGGTGAAGGTTGTAGGTCAACGATAATCGTGTGGAAGGATGGCATGACACCATCTATAGTTACGGGTAAGTTTGAAAAATCCCAACTTTACTTGCAAGCAGTTACCGAGTTAAATATATATTTCATATCTGATGATTGTTGAAGAGAAAATTAAAATATTCTACATGTACATTGTACATGGCCCAGCCACCATGAAGAATATTTTAATTTCCAACACAATATGTGGAATGCTCTGTTAAATCTTAGATGTGACAAATATCTGTGACATACGCAATAATCTCAAAATGTGGATTTATAAAATTGGCTTTATTTACGATCACAACAGAATGCACAATAAGATACAAAAATATAACTTTATCAAGTTGCAATATTTGGATTTTCTAGGTTTGGGTAACGGTTGTGAAGAATTCAAGAAGATGCTTAAAAGTCCAGAAGAATGTAAAAAATATGAAGGAACGGAAGTATAGAAAGTCTACCATAAAAAAAGTTTAAGTTAATTATTCTGTCAGTTTCCATGACGATTTCTGTGTATAAATATGTCTCTAACATACATGTAGAATAAAATTTATGCCGAAACCATCATTAGATTTCTTAAACAACAAAAAATAATATGTTTTTTAATAAAGTATAATATAATTACCATAAAAGGAAATAAACTTCATAGCATTTGTGTATCGCATTATGCTGCAGAATTGATACCAAGGTTAATAAATAAATTGGAATAGTTATTGTTCTAGAATAGAAGAGCCAACTCAATAATGGCCATACAGATGATAGTCTTATGACAAGTATTCAATGGCTGCCAGAAATTACATCGATGGCATTAGGTAATAAAAAAGACGAAAAGATGAGTGCACATGTTACATTTGAATACAACAATAATTTCCACTTACTAATTACAGGACAACTCCATATTTTGTGAATTCAACTAACAAAATGTTTAGAGGTGGTGGAACAGTATGACTGTCGGTCTAAGTCACCATGTATAGTATTATCACTAACCAATTAGAAGTCATTGTCCCCTGCATACTTTCCACAGAATTCATAGTAGCCTCCAGATCCCCATGGATTCATGCCTGCAAAGACGGGGTGTACCGAGCCGTACTCTCGAAGATTATTGTACAAGTTATGTTTGGAATCCGCACTATAGTGTACTAGTCTAATCATCTGCTTGTTAGGAGCTGTGATAACGGAGTAGCTCAGACCAGTGAGTGGTCCATTCACTATGGTAACAGGCTCCACTTGGGCACCCTGGCAGATATATACAATGTACAACATGCTTATTACAGTTCATGTCCGAGTGCTAGAAAGTTTCTTGATTGGTTGAACTGATATTTTCATATGTGACGTCATAAGAATAATTAAATAATTTGGTACAAAAGTAATCAGGAGAGATAAATTAAGTAATGGTATTTGTCTCACATCTGCAGCCTTATTTCTATAATTATTTTTATCATATTACACTCTATTAAAATTTTTCTACTTCAATTCAAATTGAGATTTGCCAGACCTGTCAGGCCTGTAGCGGGATAATTTTTATTAAATAGGGCAGCTTTGACCTTGGTCAATGACTTCTGCCGATGACTACGTACTTTATGTATACATTATACATTCAATAGAACCTTGCCGACACACTGACAGCTCAATGTAGATTATACCTAATATTCGGTGAGAGTATCTATCAACTTACATGGTCCATTGCAAACTGTCGCAGTCCTTCACTTGATGAGAATACAAAGGCTATCTCAGTACTACCCGCTTTAGAGAAGGACGGAAATTCGGGTGCTGCTGGCAATATCGAAGATATACCCGGCATTCCTTTTGGTAGCCCTGCAATGCACAACATATACATTGTAAATACATTGAATAGATTTTGATATCATTGCTAACAAAAATTGTAACGTATTAGTTATTCGTTCAGAAACACGGCGATTATTCCGCGAACACTTCTACAATACAGCATTATACTCTAATCACTGTCAATTACATACCGAGGAAAGTGAAAATTTTGAAGTTTATTACGAGATCTGAGGTACACAATTATGATTGAGTATGGAATGTTCGGCCGATTTTTACTTAGAGGATAGAATTGTTTCAAATCAACTAAACAGTAGTGCATAAATTTCATTGCTACCTTTACATAAAGATACATTCACTGTATATGTAGCCTACTTCTAGTGACTATAAGCAGAAACCCTTGAAGGAGCATTCTAAGCACCCGACTCTACTTACAGTTTGTCTATAGGAAACTAGGCTAAATCTAGACTACTGGGAGCAATAGTGGTTCGGCTGTGACAGTAAGACATGCAGCGGCGACAGCAGCAGTGATGACAGGAGCAGTGGATAGATACATGTACCCTAATCGAGTGGCTAGACACTATATGTCAAGCTAGGTCACTACTGAAACCAGGTAGCTGCTGAAATTCTCAATAGAATTTGTCGGTGCATTTTGAAAGTCGCCTTTCCTAGCATGTTGGAATTTCCAGGATGACCGAGAAGACGATGCATATGCTGTAGACACCCAAGCTGTCTATAACCAAAGTAGGTCACCTAAGGGAGGCAGCAGCAAGAGCAGCAGCGAGTTGAACTCACATGAAGAAGGCATAAAGTAAGACAGCCATGAGTGTTTACATGAGTAGATTAGATCAATAACAGGACTAAATACTGCAAACAGATATTTGTGTAAACACGGCCATCTTGCTTTTGGCAGCTGTGAGGTATCAAGTGGAATACCTGGCAAATCAAAACAAATAAAAAGGTATGCACATTAGTAACTATTACAGGTTGGTAAAAGAGTTATTGTTAGCTGGACTAAAGATAATGAACTATAGTTAATGGAAGATATTAAAATTGTGTGTTAGTGATGTTATAACACATGACAGGCTGAATACTGTTGTATCAAAACAACACACATGGCAGAAAGATACTAATTATATTGTACTGTGACCAGACGGTGTAAAGCGTGGGGCTCTCAGATTTCAAATTGAACTGACAAGAATCCTGTAGACCTAAGGCTTTAGCGCTTCTGTAACATAAAAGACGTATGTTTATGTGTATAATACTAGTAGAATATACATACCTGACAGGAACATGACTTCTATCTTCAAGTTGCCCAGTAATATGTACCGCAGGTTGATCTCTATCTTTGACAGGAAACTGTGCATCTTGGACTACAATCATACACATCATGCATTAGTGCAAATGAAGTTTTACAATTGATGCCAGGGACAAGAACAAGCAAGACTTTGGAGTTGTTCCTCCTCACATTAATTAGAAGAGAGAGATAACAACTTCTATATATTATATTGTTCATGCGATGTTGCAGTTACATTAGGGAAATGATATACTTGTAAATAAATACACATAGTTGCTAAAACAATATAATGATACCTACATTATGCATATTCGGAATTTATAAGCAAAGGCTAAATAAATAAATACATATAAGTAAATAAATACATAAATAATATTATTAATCAATTTCAACTACTGTTGCAAAGTTTACAGTGTCACGTAATATGTGTATATGTAAAGTTCAGCAAGTTAGTGAGTTATTCAGAAAAAAAAAACAATTCCACTGTTCAACTCACCACCATCTCGGCGTCCATAGCCATTCCTTCCTCTAAGTTCATTCCCGACACTTTCAGTTTGCTTAGTAGGAGTTTAGTTAGACTTGGACCTGCATAGACATAGACGTGTCACGTGTACATAGACATCTACATATTATAATATGTATATGTGTCATGTGCACACAGACAATTATAATTACTGAGGCGGGCCTACATGGTATACATTCTATGTCTTTCTTTGATTCAGAGAGAAAAGATTCTAAATGTAAGGTGGCCAGATGGCATTTCTCCTATGAGGTAAACAAGTGAAAAATAATAAACGTGTTGTCACAGAATCCTAATTATAGCACTGTGTTGTTTTGAACGGCTGCTAGCAACATTAGTCTGCACTTGCCATCATTAGTCTGCACTTGCTATACTCAACTTTGTTGGCAGCTTGCCAGCCGCATGCCAACATATGATTCAGTGAAAACACCAGAGCGTGATTTTTACCAAAATGATTAGCTACTTTAGGGATATCAGTACATATACATGTATTACCATCCCCGTGTGTGGCATATACAAACACATGCAGTTCACAGATTTGTACAGAAGTGTAGCTTTAGGACTAACTACTTACTCTGCAAGCGACTGGGCTGGATGTCATCAACGAAGTATCCACCCATCTCGTTGATGAAGAAGTCCATGGTTCTATTTATATCTGCTGTCACTATACTGATATGGTTCACACCATTTAGTTGAGATCCAATACCTTGTTTATACTCACCTGTAGATATCAAAGGACATTACAACATATTAGCATGCTTTTCGCAACCACAAATTAAAATGCTGTTATTGGTCAGTTTGTTTTTATAGCTAACAGTCATTAGCATTTAATGGAAGTTTGCCAACTGGACACCCAGGGCTATCAAACCAGCGGCACCAATTTAGAGATATCAACACCTTGGATTGGTGTGTCCATCAGGCTTGCCAAGTTCGACTGTTGAAAATCAGGGAGATTCAGCATTTGGGTGGGGGGACGTCCAGTTTGGGTAGGGTGGGGTACCAAAATTTGAGATGAAAATCAGGGAGTCTCCTGCAGAATCAGGGAGACTTGGTAAGCCTGGTGTCCATATCATATCAGTACAACCAACCACTGCGCAAGCCATCGGTACAGCCATGGCAGCTTACTTGTCAGCCGAGCACCGTACATCGTGCACGTTTTATATAATAATGGCAACTTGGAATTGCCAAGGAACACTCACAAGCTGTCATGATAAGGCTAAAGAATTTGATTAAATCTAAGCAGATTGGAGTTGTCTTCTCCACCTTCACGTATAATCTTAGATTGAATGTCATAAAATCGTTAGAAACCTAGATGATGAAAGACGAATGAGAAAGACTTACACCTTCCTGTTCCGTCAGTATCAAGTAATGCAGATGACACCATCTTGGCTCTACAGTAGTGTTTACCAAAGTTCTCCTTGCTCGACTCAATTAGCTGGATGAACTTGAGGCTTTCTCCGTCTGGACCTGCCGTAGTAATCAACATCATGACTGTGAACATTACATTACATTAGTATATAAATGTCGTCTAATGGCAGGAGACATCAAGTATCCCATAACAGCCACTAAAACCAATCACAGGTGGTGGTGGTGACGGTGATATTCTCTCTACCAACAGAACCTGAAAACATGGGTGATAATTGTGATGACTAATAGTAATGCAGGAGGCATTTTGTTTTCAGAAGTCATTTACCCCTAATACACAGTTTAGTTCAAAATTTTTCTGTTGTAATGATCAAAGGAAAAATAACAACATCAGGAAACTTGTCCAAATAAATATATAACACTCTAAAATCAAACTGCCGCACAAGATTATTATAAGTCTGCAAAATTCTGCCATTGAGAGGGAAGCCTTATGGTGAGATCTCAGCATGGCTAAGTGAAGGATTTCAGTTTATACTGAGTAGCCTATGTTCAGGTGAAGAAGATCTAAGACTGAACACATAAATGTCATCTTATACTATGATCCAGTAGTCACAGTAATCACCAAGGATGGCTTAGGTTGAGCAAATAGCTATGCTAATAAGTTAGAATAAAACTTCAGTTTTAAACTATGACAATCCTCGACAGACAAGTATTTGCAGCATACTAATTTAATATTTCAGATAAGAGATATGAACAAACATTGTGACTTGAGATTTTAATTCCATCACTAAAACACAAATTTTAATGATCTGGCTGGACTCATAACCTGTACTTTAGACTACAGAGTAGAACGTTCCTGCAGGACCAGAGCCTGGTATTTGAGTGGATGGTCATTCTTATACAAGACAGTCCAGAGAAGATATTGCAACAGTAGCCTCGACAAACAAGTATTTGCAGCATATTAATTTAATATTTCAGATAAAAGATTTGAACAAACATTGTAACTTGAGATTTTAATTCCATCACTAAAACACAAATTTTAATGATCTGGCTGGACTCATAACTTGTACTTTGGACTACAGAGTAGAATGTTCCTGCAGAACCAGAGCCTGGTATTCCAGCGGATGAACATTCTTATACAAGACAGTCCAGAAAAGATATTGCAACAGTAGGATCGTTATGGAATGTTGAAAAATATGAGGAAAACAAGGGGAACCAGGGTCCAGAGTAAAGGTCATCTTGACCTCTACTGGCCGTAATCAAGGCAAACATAGATTTGACAGCTAGTTTATACATTTAAATTGCTGACCGGCCAATGCACACGCTGTATAAAGTGTAAAGTCTATAAATGTATATCTAATTATAATGTTTGCCATCAAATAGAGAAACAATAATAATAATATATTCAGTCTATTACTATGTTTGTATGATTGCGATATGGATATTTTATTGACTATGTACATTTTAGGTAGATAACATGCAGCGTAAATGTAGCCGGGGATTGTCTAAACATCACACATGCAACTACAGTTAAGTTGAGTTAGGTGCAGAAGTGGAGAGATTTGAAATGGCTTCCGTTCTTCACCAAAACTGAAGCAGGAGAAGTTGTGTTCTCTATATTTTATTTGTTGACCGCTCTTACTCCAAACCTCAACAACAAACAAGGAACTAAGACCACTACTGCACCTAACAGAGCTGCTTTGACATGTCCTTACCTTTGGCATAGCCAATAGACAAGCCCCTGAGCTCTTCGTCTCGTAGCTGCCGCACACCTCTATTAGCTTCTCTGAAGTTGGCATTGTCTGACAGGAGGAGAGGTCTTGTGAACTTTACCTGCATAGAAAGAGTTGGAATTTACTAACGGCAAGAATTCAACGCAATCACTATGTAGACCTACAATAAGATGGGGCCAAGGGGATACAACTTCTCTCCTTCTATTCGCCACAGTCGGGGCAATGAAAATCAGGTAGTTGTTATTATTAGGTTTACAAACCATAAATATATTATGTAATGCAATACAATATAATATAACACAATGTAATAAAATACAATATAATATAACATAGCACATTATAGCATAATATAATATATTTATGGTATAAAGGAGTGGGCGTAGCTTCACCCAACATATCTGGCTTTAGCCTGTACTCTACAACGGTTAGTGCTAGTTCTAACTTGGTGTCATAGAGGGCACCTCCTCTACCCTACCCCTACACACTTACCTTGTCTAGCCCTAGTCGGTGAGACTCTTGCTCTAAGTAATTGGCATACTCTGTTAGATTGACCGAGTCCCAAACCCAGAAAGCTATCTTTGTGCCCATCATATCTGCTAATGGGGACACAGGTTTATTCGGAGTTGCTTCCCTCTCATCCCCTTCACTCTCTGGTTTGAGAGACTCATACTGAACCAGCTGTATCATCACATTGTCGAATATAACAGCCACCCAATACACCTACAATCATATAAATAAACAGACAGTAAGTAGTATAATCTCCACTATCAGAACCAGTCTGACTTGACTTTAGAGTTTTTTTCACTCTTCTTCGAAATACAACACGACACGAGAGAAAAACTAGCTAAATTTAAGTCATAAAATAATGAAATGAAACCACTGTATTAAAACATATTAGGGTGCTAAAAATTGTGACTTGGGATTTATTTTGGCAAAGCATTTCATTAAAATCTTTGTGGAACAAATTACACATGCTGCCATTTGAGAAATGGTAGAGCCTGGAATACATCTGCAAGAGCATCTATTCTGAAAGTATATTTTAAAATTTTAAAATGTTCCTTTCATTAAACGGCTTTGAATAGTTTTATACCAAAAAGACCATCTTTTAGTTGCCTTCACTCAGCACAAATTAGAGAAAAATTTATTCTAACAAACCAATAAGTGGCAAAGTTATTATTCATGCAGTGCAGAATTTTTTGCAATGCAATACTGTTATTCATATCAGGTAATGTAATGTTTTATCAAACACTTTTTGGGATAAATAAATTATATATATATCTAATAGACATAACATCACAAGCCATAATGTATTCACAGCAAATGATACAAACATTATACCACAATTTCTGGAAATTCCATTACCCAACTTTGTGGTCACCGATTTGAAATTGAGATACACAAATGTATGTACACTCTATTACTCCTAGGCTATACCTAGAACACCCCCCCCCCTAATGTTTGGAGTAGTGTCCATATACCTATAGGCTATGACCACAAATGGTAGCGTGCAAGATAAATAATTGGGTTAATTGATAAATAAGAGATTTTGTTTACTAGTTAGCAACTAGATGTTTAGAGTAATAGTTAGGTCATAATAGCCTAATAATTATATACAGTGTAAGCCTCTCAAGTGTTAGATATTATTTGTGTCTGTAAAATTGTATGCTGTAGCTATAATGAAATCAGTTGAGTTAGTAGAAAGACACCATAAAATAAGAGGTAGAGTTTCACTAAAAGCTAAACACTGCTGGTGAGTGTTTGGGTACCGTGGTATTTTTCAACGATATAGAATGCATAAATCTAGAAATACTGCTCCGCTGTCACATGACCCTCCCAACCAGTCTCCTGTATGAATCCAGAACATTATAGGCTATTATTATATTAGCATGTCAGCTTACCAGTTTTATAAATTACATATTCAAATTTTAAATTATGAAGTAATTATAAAGTAATAATTATTTTCAACTAAGTTGGCTGAACCCCAGGGTGCTAACAACATGCTAGAAAAATACTTTCAGTTTTTCTCTGAGAGATATTTTTTAAAGTTAGAAGAGTGAAAAACAGCTACCTAGTCTATATCAGAGTTTCAATTAACAGGATATACAAGCAATATTATGACTAGTGTAGGTGTAGATAGAATGTTTGGATAGAGTCTGTGTGAGCAACTGGAATGCTCCTTGACAACCTTGACTGGTATTCTAAGAAATTACTATTTATAAACACAAGGATCTGTGTGCGCAAATTAAGTGATGATCTATACTGACAAAGTGTATGTACATGTATGTACATACCTATGTATAACATTATTTCTATATAATATTATTAACATCACTATTATTAGAAATTACCAGAGTATGTCCTAAAAATATACATTAAAAATTTGAGTAAAATTGCAGCAAAATTTTAAAATTTTGTGAGCCAAAACGTAAAAGTTTCGAACAAGGAAGAGACAAAATGTTGAACTATACGCTTTTACCTGCATTTCGCGTGAGAGCCAGCAATTAATCTCAGTTTGCTGAAGGTTTGGGTAGCCTGTGACCAGTGACCACTACCAACTCACCTTCCACTTAGTGGACACTACTTTGGTTTTAGTGCAGTCTGGCTGGTCTCCTGCACAGTCGGGAAGCGTTTGCCACTCCCCGTCCTCTCCAGTAAACAGCTTCACATATTCCACATCAGAAGTACCTTCAACTGATGAGAGATCATTGGCTACCATCCCACCAAGTATCTGTCAAGGACAAACAGAAATTGTTTACCAAATGCTTTTTAAAAATAAACTATGCTTTGTATTCAGATCTGTGAGAAAGAGAAAAGATATATCTTGGACTATACATGTAGAATCAATTCTATATCTTGAATATTATTACATTCTATCACTGTATAACACTTTTCAAGGTAGGGGCCCACTACAGGATATTCCATCTACAAGTAGATACGACTTGATTTATTTTTATCAGCCAAGTATGAGAATAAAGTCGAACAGGATCTACTCCAAAGCATGTCAAAAACAAAGAATAAGTCATGTTGAGTTTTATCTGAAACAATGCAGCAATGGCAGCAATAGTACATACATCCTGGTATTTTCCTTATGGGCTAATCAGAGTGAAAATTGAATAATCCGAAGGCTGTATTGAATTACACAGATTCTAAGGAGAACAATAGGATTGGGGATGTGAGTCATCACTTCCTAGTCCTCAGTCTAAGTACATGTAGCTAATTAGGATTTTAGTCTAATTGGATGAATCATGGCAAAGAGACTTTCCACAAAGAGCTGAGCGGCAGAGCACACTGTAGTAAGAACTTGATATCACAGAGATATCACAGAGTAGAATTTACGGACTCACTAAACCCAAACATTGAATTCATCCTGTGTCAAACATGGGTTTAAAAATGATGATAAACTCCAATTTTTCTGTATGTGCAGCAGGGGAGAAATTTGGATCGTCTTAGCTCCTTATTTGTGGTACGGGTAGGGCAGTCAACCAATAAAATATAGAGAAGATAAGTTCTCATGTTACAACTATGGCGAAGAACAAAGGCTATCCAAAATTTCTCCACTTCTGCATCTAATTCCACACGTGTATAATACTCAATTTTACGAATTGCAATGTGTAACAGCTAACAAGACGGTTCACCGATTGGGGCATCATGGTTGGAATTTACTCCCATTGCTGCAAATATTTTTTTGCTAGTTCACGAAAAATTTATGAAACAAATAATTGTCCTTGAACTGGCCATATTTTGCTCACTACCATTGAGTGACAATCCCTTTTGCTTTGGTTCAGGATAGTAGATTATATTTTACCTTGGTGTAGAAGTGTGTAGAGGCTGTGAGATTAGACACTGTAATTGTTAGATGGCTTACTCCGGCGACCTTCACCTTGATAGCACCATCTTCACTACATGTGACAGCCGTTACAAACAGTAGCAGTGCAAAACCTTCTCCAAACTTCTGAAAATTATCATTTACCAAAATAAAATTCAGTGCTTATTCACAAATAAAAATGTTGACAAAATACTGAAACCGAATTATGCAATTTAAGCGTGAGCTGATGCTGATGTAGAATGTAGAAAATTTGACAAATAATGGTCATCATGATAACAAATAATTAATGGTTGCATCATGGATGTATATTATAACAATTATCCACTTGCCATGCCATTGTAGAACAAGTTATGTGACTACAATTAGATATTGGAGTATTGGATCAACAATGGCATAAATTATTTCAAAACTCAAACTCAACAAATTTTCATATTGAAGACAAATAACTATATCTACATGTATGACTTACCATATTTAGTGTTACCTGTATCCTGCTAATAGACTTACTAAATGACAACTATCTGACTGCTCTTTATGTATGACTAGGCATATCCTCCCAGAGGACAGCACGCTGCCTCGGCAGTCAACTAATCAAATGCTTCCTTGCCTAATGACATCCCAAAACACATGTATAAAGGGTAGAACATCTACTTGGGGAAGGTCAGTGGGAAATTTAATTTATTATTAAAAGCAATTTTTCACTGTTACAATGTTAGTGGATGCTAACTATAATATCCTGATTAATATCATCGGCAACTAAACTAACTTTTTGGTAAACTTCATTTGAAATTTTATATTATCGGCATCAATCCAACTTTTTTTTAAATAAAATAATACTCATTTTAATCATGCGCTTGTACTTGAACAGAAATCTTCCCTCCAAACTAACTCAGTTCAGCAGGTTTTTAAACATGAGTTGTTGAATCGGAAGCAATTTGTAGTTGCAAATAAGGAAAATGGATAAGGATAATGGAGTGATTGTTTTCTTGACTTATTTTTGCCAAAATTTACTAAAGAAATTGAGACTATTAGAACAGGTGCTACAATGAAAATGTAGAAAACGTGAAAATTCACCCAAAACAAGGAAAAAGGTTTTCTAACCGACTTTTTAAAACTATGTTGCAAATAAGTGGATGATGTCAAAGGCACGCCACATTGATAGCTACAATTCAAACAGAAATATTTTAAACTAGAAGTAGAGCAGTTTGTAAAATAAGTCTCCATTTGAGCATTGTAAATACAGTTCAAAGACATGAACCGACATTCAAATTAGTTAAGAAACGTCAAGTTATCAACAGCTACATGTGAAATGTCTGTAGAACAGGTACATGATGGCCATTTTATTTCTGTTTGTTCATTGTGACTATGTACCATTCTATCACTACACACCGACTATAATAATATTTTGTGTATACAGCTTGTTTCATGCAGTTCATAGTAATTCTATTACGGCATAATATTCAATTTGTTCTATTTTCATTGTATTTAAATATTATTTCAGAAGATTGAAGTGTAAATGACATTCTACTGCCAGGCACCGCACACTGTAATTTGCAACTGTCTTGTCTAGGCTGATGTGCAATTGGTTTATTCTTTATATCCTTTTAATATTGGACGAAGCATGCCACTTTTCAAAGAGAAGTCTGTGTTAGAAGCAACTGTTGTCCCAAAATACATTTTGTAATGTCTAAATACTCCCCACCCTATTGTATGTTGTATTAGACCTCATTGTTTGGGACTAGAAAGTCAACATTTTAATGCAATGAAGGAATTCCCAGCACCACGCTGTTTATGTGAAGTGTCAATTTCTGGTGTGAAGCTAACCTAAGTTCTAAGATTTAGGCCTTTCAGGGGACTGATGAACCCTGGTAGACCACCCTTTATTACACCTGGATCTCAACGACATTTTGTCAAGGTCCAATAGACATGTGAAGACAATAAACCTGATAATCCAATATTATTGCGGTTTACAGAGCAAAGACAAGTTAAAATTGTAAATAAAAAGTTTTGATAAAAGCTGCAGATTTGATAAGTACATAACCAGTGACATTTCTTGCCTTGGGGCCTGCTACATAGACAGCAGTATGCTGTCAGATAATAGGTCCTGCTGTTTATCTAAATAACTGTGCCAAAAGATGACCGACTAACCAACTTATTCATAACAACAGGTGTCTCATCACAACTACATGCTATAATCTAACTACAATCACTAAAATATTAGTTTCCTCACAGGAAACTTTAAATCAGACAGGACACAGCATTTATTGTGTGAAAAAAAATAGACATGTTGTATCACCAATATACATTATACATTTTATTTAGGTCCCAATTAATGGTAGCTAGCAGCTAGGGTTTGGGAGCTGACTTGGTACTTGCGGTTTTGGAAAAGTAGATTCTGGTGTCATTTACAAATTTTCAAATTGTGTAAATGCTGACCAATGATCTCAAAGTACGAAAAAGTCATTCATAAAGTCGCAATAGGCAGAACATTTTTACAGAAAAATGTTGATTGAGATACATTGACCTTGTTATCCAGGTCAGGTTATAAAATAGGTGCCTCGCCCCCATGCTGGCACACAGTGAATACTTCTGTAGGTAGACTTTGTACAAAGGGCTAATGAACAATTTTTAAAGTTGTAGCTGACGGCAGCAGACTTGTTGTATTGTTAAAATCAACATTAATGCGTAATACAAATTAAGGGATGCCAAACATAATTGATTTAAAACCACAACATGAATTTCATTAATTTCTGGCGAAAGAGGTCATCGGCCTGTGAAATTTGGATTCTGAAATTGAATTGCCAAAGTGGACAAATATTATTTTTTATGCCAACAATTACATGTTATTTGGTTACTGCCAGGACATTTTCAGTAATAAAAGACTGACACCAGAATGAAATTTCATTGTATTTATTCTAAAGTAGAGTTTACACTGAATGATTTATCTCCAGAGTGAATGTGGCTATAAATCGCCACAACGGAATCTCCCTGTGTAAACACAAAATCTCCAGGATTAATTATCTGGAGTTTTGTGGTCAAGATTCAAATTAGGGTATATATAAATCTTCAGCTATAAATCCCTGAATGAGTCCATGATACATTCAGGGAATTTATCTCCAGAATAAATCTCGCAGTGTAAATATAGCTTTCAGGAGATTTTGTAGCTTGACCACAAAATCGCAGAGACTAAATTTTAGAAATATTGTGCTTTCATCGAATGATTTTTGTTGAGGCGATAAATCGCACTGTGTAAACTAGCCATTCGAGCAAGAATTCCATAGGTGACCAGACCATCATTCATTTGTTGACTGAACTGTGTGAAAAACGTTACCCTTGGTTTAAGACAAGAATAGCACCAGGTTACATAGCTTTAGTCTGTCGGAGGTGCTAGATATTGCCCATCTTTATTTCTATGTTTTTAGCTGCTGTTTACTGCCATTAGGATAGAAGGGAGATCACAGAATTAGTGCCAAATACACGTATTTCTCTATAGCGAAATATTACTGGGAAAATTAGCAAAATTAACAGACTAGTTCTGATTACAATGGTATTACATTGGATACCGCGTGTATGGGCGGATTGAGATATGATGGCTATGGGCATATTTTGATATTCAACATTAATATACACAAATAGAAACGATGCCATCTTTTAATGTCACACCTCAAGGCAAGACCCGTCCTACTTTTGTTTCCTATATATGTAACCATGTTTAGTCTCCGTAGTAACAGAATGCAGTCCCAGGAGGAACTGTGGTACTATCCGCAAGGCATGTCTACTGACACAATCCGATCAATGGCAGCCATCTTACTAGAACCGGAGGGCATAACATAACTGCTTGTCGTAGGCTGATAACGAAACAGGAAATAATCTGAGCCTGTTAGTAGAGTTTGGATAGCCTTAGATACTTGTTTGTGATTGGGGCAGTTGGGCTGGAAGTGAGTCAACCAAGCATATATGGAGAAGACAACTTTTCCTGCTTCAATTTTAATGAAGAAAAAAGGAGATCCCAAATTTCTTCCTTTTGGCACCTGTAAGAATTATAACTGCCACCAGAAGTTCTGTGACTAGAAGCAAGGCCGGAGCTGCTATAAAAACGTCTGTATATAAAGCCTGTTGTATATTCATCAGTTTTGTTCTATTTTCTGGTATTAAAACGAGTACTACACCTACACATTTCACAGTTTAATTTTATTCAAACTAAACATCACTGCTTATCTTGTTACATTCATACAATGAATGTTGTAATAAATAAACCATAACACAGCATTCTCATGACCCTTGTTCACACACGGAAAAATATTCCACACCTGAAACACAGAAATAATGCTTCCTTATTCTCTAATAGTAATAAATGAGGTCTACTGCCTTCTACTTGGCACCCTATCAAACTTGGAGCTCAGTGCGAACCGAGCTTGAATCTACATGCATACCATAGATGTTACATGTATACTATATTAAACTTACACTATTGATATAGTAGACAAGTCAATATTCTGCATGTATAGGACTATGCACAGTGAGGCTGAGTAGGTAGAACCAAATTGAAGACCTTTTGCTCTAAAAATAAAGGAGAAGAATAATTTTAAAATTGTGCCCGGACCAAATTTATTGCTGTTCATCTATAACAGGAAAAAAGTAACGGCATTTTAGTCTAACGCATGTTAATAGGTCTATCAATAGTATTTTAAGTCAACCTTCTATGACGAATAAGGTATAGTTAGAGCTACATGTATAAATTGAAGCTTTAGAAGAATTTGCCCTCTTTGTTATGAATATTGGATCAACATAAGCCTACATACTACAATGATATTACCTTATTATGCAACTTTTGACAACAATTACAAGACCATAGCTATTATTTTGAGAGAAGACAACTCACCAAAAATATACATTAAAAGACTCTTTTTGATTTTAGAGCAAATCTTGTTATTGATCACAATGCATCCAACTAGCAACACATAGGACAGCTTCTAACTTCTACTAAAATGTAGCCTATGAGAGTTAATTTACACAACTGCAGAATAAAATTCATAGTATAATACCCAAAGTTGGCAGCAGAATTTAGCAACACTTTTAAGCATGATCATATTGTCAAGTCGCCCTCTTTTTACACGGGGTTCCCTGCTGGGATCTGGTTGAGCATCATAATTTTTCACTTGTTTCAAGGTAGTGTTGAAGTTGTCTGCTCTCTTTCTGCAAAGAGCGTGCAACTTCCAACAACCAGTTAATGGTTTGGAGTTTTGGGGACATGCCTGTGAGGGGACAACTTCTCAAATCCTGGTATGTCAAAAAAAAGCTTTGAGGGTAATCTTTAAACAAAAAACTCTTTCATCGGTGTCAATCAAATTTCTTGAATCCAAAATAATGCCGATAAAGATGCTATTCAAATACCGTCTTATAATCTTCACTTACAATATCTTAAAGACAGATGAAAAACTTTTAAATTCGCTAGTAATAACCCATAACTTTAATACTAGAAATAAAAGTAAACTTTTGAAACTGCCAAAAACTAAAACTAACAGGGGGAGGAGATCGGTATACTATGACAGTATTGAGCTTGCTTCTAGCTATGCCTTGGACATCCTTGACCTCCCTCCCAGGGCTTTTGCGGCGGCTTTGGCGTCTCGTCTCTGGGGGGGGGGGGGGGCGGGGTGTGAGCACTGTGGGGTGTCTGGGGGCGTGGTGAGTGCTTCCCATCGGCACCGGTACACTTGAGCAGGGATTGCCTCGACTCTAGTCTCGGACTATCTGGCTTCCCTTTTGTGCAATCTTATACATGCGTTTCATGCATACGCTTTTACTATAATCTATTGTTATTGATAAGCAATAAACTCAATAATAATAATAATAATAATTATTATTATTATTATAACTGTACTAATAGCCACTGTATGCTCACTCTTTAACAGCTGATTTGCTAGTATGACTGAGCCAAGGTTGGCCGATTATGCACTGATTGAGTTGCACAGTATTATTTGCTATGTAAATCAGATTATGAATTATTGTCTTATATTATTTATTACTATTTTGGAGATTCAATTTGGGAGGTGAATTTATAGGCCTATCACAAGCCAGTTATAAATAGCTGCTACTTATCAGTAATTCTGCTTATTGCAAACCCTTACTATGATATAATGAATCTCATTAATTGATTATAATATGGTGTTGTTATTGTCATTCATTGCCACCATGACTTGTTGCATACGCCTATAATATTTACTCATTGCTCATGTGCTGAATCTGAGGCAAGGCTTTAGAGAGGCAAAAAACCATCACATTGTTATAACACATTAGGCTTACTGATGCTACCTATCTATGAGAAATTATATCATCTTATATATGAGTACTTCATTATGATTTATCAACCAAGAAATCCACTTTTAACCGGAAGTGCTATGACAGTTTATACAATACATGTAGCTCTATTCTATTGGAAGGTAAGGACATGATTGTAATATGACTGTGTAACTATAATCTTGGGCATTTGATAACCGGAACTAAAACATGATGCAATGGGTCATATGTTTTCCCCAGCCACCCTTAGTTATCGTTTCAATAACAATAAGCCTGGTGATGATCACTGATTGATTGCTTTGAGTGCCTATTTAGGTTTGTCCACACTGGATTACTGTATATACCCAAATATTACAAATAACTAATAATACCGATTTTTTGTAGTCTAATCAATAGTAAAGTGGTTTAATATGATGTGCTTGTTTATACAAATATAAATAAGTTGGAAATAATAGAAAAAAATGATTAAATGTGAGGGCATTATGTGCAACACCAGTAATTTTAGGCATAGATGTAGCCCAAACTAACAAGGAAAATGTGTGCATACCTGACAATTACATGTAGATCAAAAATCCGAATGTTGCTCAAATTTTAAACCTACAAAATATATTTAGAAAATAATGACAAATGTCATAGGTATTCACATTACAGTTACAGGAATCAAGCAGTCTGCATTGAGACAAAAGATACTGTTGTACAGTGGTATAATTTCAGGACATACAGTAGCCAAGATTTGTGAATGACTTATGGATTTTCCCACTTGTTGTGCTGCTTTCATTCAAAAAAACTATTAGCAGGGTTCCAAATACCATAAGTCTATTTTTAGGGAGCTTTTGGAGGGTGCCATCAACTTCTGACAAATCAGAATCACTGGCAATAATCCAGATAAGAATCTTCCAAATGTTACTAGTCAACAGTGAAGGTGATAAACACTTGGTAATCACATCTATGCCCAACTAGTAGCATTGTCCAAGCAATAGTCAAGGTTATCAAGTTCCATATCAGTTTAGAATAGAGTAGCCTAACCCTAGTGTTGGTATCTGCATGTAGAATAACTTCAAACCACTGCACTGTCAGTGCTTCCAAGTACACCGACCAAACTTTGTCAGGTAAGCTCTTAATTCAACATAATACTTGGTTACCAAAAAGCAGAGAAATTGCTTCTAGTGTGTAGTTAGTACATCTACATGGTTGTAGTTGCAGTAGATAGGCTCTTCATTTTCTACCAATGTCTAGCATGGCAGATTGTGCTCAACCTAATGGAGGGAGTTTGTTTGAACTTCCAAGTTATTTTATATTATTTTTTATATATTATATTATAAATGCTAGTCACTGTTTTTAAATTCAAGATAGTACAAATCAACTGGTTAATAAAATATTAACCAAGTGTTTGCTCATGAGTGACTTGCATTAGTAAAATAATATCACTGGTAAATTATGTTGTTTTCTATTTGTAGTTTAACTGCCTTCTGCCGAATGCAACAATAATGGATATAGTGGCAGACACAGAATACTCTTATGACATAAACAGCCTTCTGTCAATAGTAAAACATTCAACAAAGGTAGAGCTACAATCCTTCATCGAGGAAATACCAAAAGATCAAAGAGCTTCAATGTTTCTATCCATTGATGAGAACAAATATTCAATACTGCACCTCTTAGCCGAAACAAAATGGAGTGACAGCATAGTAATAATTTTGAGTAGTTTGAATGACTTTGACTGTATAAAATTACTACGAATGACAGTAGAGCATAAACAGACTGCATTGCATTTGCTGGCACAGAACAGCCATCTCAGGGTCATAATCGAAATACTTGGAAAAATTCATAGCTCCAAGATGTTGGCATTGATGAAGTGTAAAGATGTCTATGGGAATACAGTGCTACATACTATAGTGAAAAATGATCTGGTAGACTCTTCATTGGTGAAAATGATTCTGGCGATGATGGAGGAACGTGACAGGATCGACCTTCTAATGACGCAAAATATTGACATGTACACAGCATTCCAATTGTCTGCAATTAAAAATGAGACCCTCCTTGCCATGTGTATGATAAAATCAGTGGTGTCTAGAAACAGACCGGCTCTGGTAGAAATGCAAACTACTGCAGGCCGTACTACTCTCCACATCGCAGTAGAGGGCGACAATCTACCCCTGGTCAAGTTAATCATACACTCACTCCCAACGTCAGCAATATCAACCTTACTGCAGATAAAGACCCAATCACAGAGAACTGCTTATGACCTAGCAGTAAAGCGACAGTTTGTTGGGCCAATGCAATACCTATTGGAAGTGCAGAGTGAGTATGTCTTGAACAGTGTAACTAAATTGAGTTCAACCACTTCGATGCTACAACGAGCTGTCTCCCACAAAAATTCCGAAGCCGTCAAATCAATTTTAGAACTTTGTAGCGAAGATCAACTATTGCAGGTCGTTATGGGACAGGACGAGAACCTTCGGACTGTCCTGCACCTAGCCATGCGAAAGTCAGATGTTGAGTCAACTGAATATATCCTCAGCAAATTGAAGGAAAATGAATCGTTCTCCCTTCTTCAATTACAGAACAGACGTAAGGAAACTGCCTTCCATGTCTGGCTAACTAATGAGGTGAAAGATGAACGGATTTTAAAATGCTTACTCAATTCACTTGACTTGGAAGACAGGCTATCCATACTTCAAATTCCTAATCTTGAACAAAACACTGCCCTGCATATGTTAGCAAACGATGCAAAGCTAAATGAGATAACAAAGATTATTGTGGATTCCGTTAAAGACCATTCCGATTGGGTTGACTTGCTAAGCATAAAAAACAGTCAAGGGAAAACCATTGTGCAGCTGGCCCTTGAACAGAAAACCCAATCCGATCTCGTCAGATATTTACTGCACACTTGCAGTGGAGGCCAGAAGATGAAGATCCTGAGCAGAAGTGACACAAATGATACCAGACGCCTGATTAATCACATGTCTTTCAGTAGTGAAGGTGAGATAATGTTGTAGGGCTAGCTGGACTACAGTGCACTGGATCATAAAATAGTAATTGTATGCACTATATATATGATAATAGAGAACAATCATGTAAAATAATATTTAGGCAAATGTTAAAAAATGGGCTAAATTATATCTCAACACATACATAAAAGTTCATTTCAATAACAATAATTCCAGGTATATGGGTATCAGAGTTGCATGTAGTTACACAGTTTTTATATTTTACAGAATCCAAAGAATTGGTTGGTGAGTCAGTTGAAAACACTGGGGACACATTTCTCCATTTAGTGGTGGGACTAAACAACTACAAGGTAGCTAGCCAATATCTGTCATCCCTAGGAGAAATAGACAAGAACAGAGTGCTATCCGATTGCAACAATCTAGGAAAGACACCATACAAAGTGGCAAGAGAACATAAACTAAAATCACTGCTTAGCTGGGCTCAAAGACAGGAGGGCTTCTACCTGCTAACCACACCTGTCAAAGTTCTGATTATTTACACCACAATAGACAGAGAAGACGCAGATACTGAATGCAACTATCTAGAGCAAGTTTTGCCCAACTTCCAAGTAAAAGTAATAAAGAAGAAGAACTTATGCGGGGATGAAATGCTACTTCAAATAGCCAAAGCTGCAACAGAAGAAGATTCTGGCCTCTTCGTAGTAGTGATGGGGCATGGAACCAAGGGTGCTGTTTGGGCCAAAGACAAACTTGTTCGAGTGCAAGACATATTGAATTCAATGAACCAACCAGTACTTGCTGGAAAGCCAAAGGTATGTAGTACATACAACTAAATACTTTCTGTATTTCAATATAAAATAAACTAATTTTTCAGGCATACAAGTGTTGAATTAGGTATTAAGTTTGCTTAGACAATATTTTATTACTAAAATATCTGCGGATCTGCTGTGAGTAGTGGCCGTGACTGCGGGGGGGGGGGGGGGGGGGGGGGGGGGGAATTGGTTGTTTCGGCACCTGTGAATTATGTGTTATATCTATTCTATGGGCTCACAGCCCAACCATTCCAATAAAAAGCCCAACCATTCCAATAAAAAGCCCAACCATTGCCTAATAAAAAAGTGAGCTTGAATTGCTATGTGATGTGCTGGACCTAAGCCAAATGTGTAGGACCCACTGTATGTATAGAGGAAACGTCTAGAGCAAGTCTTTGGCTTCCTTGACTCAAATGCATGCATCATATTCATTCACATATTACTACAATACATATAGAATTAAATGCAATGCCTCTTTGGCACCTGGTCAAGAGGAATAATTTGAGAGCTTCCGGTTTGAAACAGTGCAAGATATAGCATAGACCGATGGGTTCATTATACAATGTAGCTAGTAAATGAACTAAATATTGAGCAACTCTGCAATGATGATTTGTAGGCTCTGCTGTTACAAATGTGTCAGGTCAAAGATCAGACCGATGGTGTCAGACTCAGAGAACAACGGACTGCAGAAACAGGCACAGGTGAGTTTTAATTGTGTAATAGTTCAGTGTGTGGGGTTAATTAAGTTTAATTTTATTTAATTTTCATTCTGTAGTATTTTAGTACTAGGAAGGAAGCAGCATTCGGTACACTGTGTGTT
Organism: Bugulina stolonifera; assembly: GCA_935421135.1. Taxonomy (NCBI): domain Eukaryota; kingdom Metazoa; phylum Bryozoa; class Gymnolaemata; order Cheilostomatida; family Bugulidae; genus Bugulina; species Bugulina stolonifera. Next base: position 9,485,464 of record OW285194.1, read on the forward strand.
AAGAATTATACTGCACTTTCAGATTAAGCTTGATCAATTAAACAGACTTGGTGGGATAAAAAAATATTACAAGTGAAATATGGTAAACAAATGTGCATGTTGCTACACATTAGAATAGCCAGACTTGTATTTTTGTATAGGTAGACTAGCTGCTGCAGACGCACCTATACCAGGAATAGAAAACACAGAAAGACGAATTAATGAAGTCTCATCAAGAACCCAACAGAACTTACAAGCTATACTCAAACACCATTGTAGCACACTTCACTTAGACCCGCAGCCATGCCTACCGGAGCCTCTCCTAAACGGAATGCTTCCACCATCCGCAACGGACAAACAACGCCACCGGATGCTTTTTCACATAAAGCAGTTTACCAGCGCCATTAGCGAATTCATTAAAATTGAGAAAAAAGGAGTGGATGATGGAGAATCCGAATGCCATTCATCTGATACAGCTATAACACATTTTGATGTCCTTCATGATGATTTTGCAGTAGTGATATCTACTATAAATGGCGGTTGGGCAGTTAGAGGAAAACTGCTAGAAATGTTCTCCGATTTCCTACAGAATTCAAGTCACACTGACGATATTTATGACATATTCCTCAGAACTGCACAACGGTTCAGAGTGGAAGTGCCTGGTCAGACACCTGAGTACAGATCAACTTTGAAAAGAAAGCTATGCCTGAAGAATATTTTCAAACCTCCCCCACGTGACAGGCAAATACGGCAGATGAATGTTAATATACTTGGGTGCCTGGGGAGACGGAGCGAAAGACTAGAAAGACTTGAGGCCACCAGACAAACAATCTAAACCATGTGGACAAAGGAAGAAACACTATTCAAACACTTGCTCATCATGCTCGGTGGATGACAGATCCTGCAAAAAGATAGTCATTTACCATAACCATAGTGCTAAGGGCTCAACTTATGCATACTTTTATACTTTTTATATATTAAATACCAATTTTATACATTAGCATTGCATAATAATATAATTAATTAACCGTTTATTTTGGATGATCTCATTATTATTGTCTCTGTTTCTACGACAGGTTAGGTTCATATATAGCATATATTACACTAAATACATGTCTATGAAAAAGAAATTTTTAAATTAATTAGTACACTAACACTAACACTACAATACTACATGGAATTTGTAGATAAGATTTATTTATATTAATATTTCTCTCAATATTTTGGATGGCTAATTTAGCTGTTCCTATCCTAGTGAAATGTTATAACCCCTATTACCTATCACTGGATGCTACCCTGGGACTTGAAGAGACCAGTACTGAATACTGTGAAACTTTATATAAATATTGTAATTATATTGTAATTGTAACAATATTCCTCCAAGTTCTTTCGTGGCCTCTCCGAAAGGGAGGCCACGAGGCTTAGAACACGTGCAAAACCCCTGTATTTGTAAACACACTTACCGCCTCTAGGCTTGTGGTATGACCCACGGTGTAATATATGGCTATATCCGGTTACAATCAAATCGGTGGACATGATCAGGCATTCGCTTTTTGCTAGCCCAGGGCCAATGGCTCTGTGCCAGCCAATCCATGAAGGTACCAAGTTTTCTGAGCCAATCAACACGCACACGGTCGTCACCGGTTTCCTCAGTCATGCCTCTATTTGTTCGAGCTGAGAGCAGATTGGCGCGGTGCTTGCAGGACGTCTAGAATTGCACGGCTGTTGTTAACCATATTTAATACCTGAACATATCATTGGTTGCGGCCATCAAAGCTATACAAAAACAGCTTTGGCGGCCATACAAAATTCAAATGAAAATATTTTGAAAGTTGAATGGATGAAAGTTAAATGCATTTCCTTTCTTTAGGCCATAATGAGTCATTGATCACGACTGCTTACAAATTGTACTGAATTGTTATTACAGTCACCGCATTGAAGAGTGTGTCCTGCTTACACCCACACCGTCAAAAATAATCCGAAGGAGAATGGTACATTAATTAAGTATTAAATATATATTTAAATTGTTGTAGTAGTTAAGTTTTAAATTTAAAATACTGATTATTAACCATATAATAATATAATATTTTTATAATAATTACAATATAATTGATAATAAATATTTATTACAAAACAATAAACATAAGGCTAAGCAAAAGGATAATAAATAAATAATTAAAAAATAAAGTAAACTGGAATACTTATACAATACTGGAAATTCAAATTGCACAAGACAATAGTTAAATTTAATTAAAGCATATGCTATTTTGTCATACATCATTATATGCCTACGAGAGTCGGGATGTGGGATTAGGTTTTTATTAAAATAAAAATTAGCTGTGTTGATGGTCCATGATCGATGATGATGCCCTTCCTTTAAAATTCCAGGGTTTTCGCAAAGTTGAAAGTTCAAAGTATTTATTTCTATAGCTCAATCAGTCTAGATTTAATTCTGTAGTTGCCATCCTTTTGTAGCTCAATCCTGCAATTTTACTTTTTATGGAGAATACAACTCCAAACTACATGTATTTTAATATAGAATGCTCTCACAAATAATTCTCTCAGTATGTTCGACTTTACAATCTAAGGTCGCAGAAATTACGTGAATAATTTCTGCTTTAGGGCCTGCCATCATTATAGGAGAACTTTGAGCAAGCTAGTTATTGTGTGGCTATCAGTAAGCAAATATTTATGATTGACAATCATAGATATTTATTTCACTGATTGTACTGCTATCTATTTGAAGCCATCGCGTAGAAGGTCCTCTTCTCGGGGTCGGGGTCGTAGTGCTTCTAAGTCAAGGTCAACTAACAGTCCAAAAGTCACAAAGAGTGCAGATGTAGTCATCACACAGCGTAAGAGTAGATCGGTGAGTGCAGGCCGTAAGGGTAGAGCAAGCAGTACCAGTCGTGCTCCTAGTAATTGGGATGACCCTGACACGCCTATTAGGGCTAGTCTGCGGCTGCAGGAAAAGGTTAGGAAACAGGTTAGTGTCGGTTCGTTTAACATTATTATACTATGTATATATAGCATGTCTATGTGATGTGAGGTTTTTTAAAAAATGTTGTTTCCTGGTGTGGATGTTGTTGCATAATATATAAAATGTGTTCTGTTTATTCGTCTTTATGGTAGACTATTGCATGTTGTGCCCTCATTCCATTTCTGCTTTGTTGATTGGTTGCTATAGTAATGCATTACAAGCCTTAGATATTATACATGTATTATGTTTATTATTATGTCTACTATTAGTTACATAATGCAAGGGTATAATGCATGAACCATATAGTGCTAGACAACTGTGATTGGTTGGGGTATTAACAGCTGATTTGTTATCATTGTTGTGATTATAGATCAAAGTCCAAAGTTACAGTGCATTGATAATAAGGGAGGGCTGCTATACCGTTCCTCATTACTTAGTGTACTAGTAGTTAAGACCATAGGCTAGAATATACTGTGCTGGTTCATTCATTCTTCCATTTTCTTCACTTGAGTTGAGTTTAAAAAAGGTAAAGTAGGCTTACACAATAGTAGTTCAGTATGCATACTCTAATGTAGTTGGAGAGGTAGAATTATATGTAGGTTATTACTTGCTGTGAGATAAAAGACTTTGACTAGTGACTAGTGGTAGTATCAGTACTATTGGTGGTAGCAGTAGTCGTAGTAGCAGTACTATTAATGGTAGTAGTAGTCGTAGTAGCAGCAGCAGAAGACCTACTGTTAGTAGTAACAATCAAAAGTAGTGATTGTATGTTATGAATATACTTATAGCCTTAGCTACATGTAGTTAGTTTCGTAAGCATTTTCACCTCATCAGCTATCTTACTGGAAAGTACATGTAGGTGATTTCAGTCTTTATTATTTAATCACACTCTGCATGTAGCTTGAAGAGGAAACCTCAATGGCCCGCAATAGATCTAAAGCTAAGGACAATGGTGTGACTAATGGACACCCAGCTGTAAAGGAAGTGAGCTCACACGATGATGTCATAGGATTTGGTGGTACCCTGGGTGGGGCAGCTCTCTCTATACTTCTACCAGCCCTTGTGTACACCATTGTATTAGCATGTGATAAGGTATGCATTCATCCTACTTAAGGTCTATAATAATTCAATGGCTGTCTTGCTATTCCAATTTAACCAATAGAACTAGTGAATTTATTGGAATAATTTAAATGGTGGTTATGATATAGGAGGCCTACCATCTACCAATCATTTGTAAACACAGTGCTCAGAGATGTAGAAAGCCAATCTTCAAAACGTATTTTTATTCATGATTTCATTAATTTGGTCTACAGGTAGACTGTGCCTTGTAATGTGGCATACGCTGTCACACAAACATGTAGTTAGGGCAAACAGTCAGAGAAATGTAGGGCCTATAGGTTTTTTTACTTTTTAATTGAGGGCCACATATGGCCCCGGGCCTCCAGTTGGGCACCACTGCTCTATATTTTATGCTAAGGTCTGATAACTCCAAGTTAGGCTAAAGGCTAGACTATTGGAAGTCTGCTGCCTTTATAGTAGGATATGCTATGCACTTACTATTAGGCCTAGGCCTATTAGCTTGTTGTGTAGGGTTGCCTGCTCTTCATTGGATGTTGTAGCGATGCATGGGTATACAAGTGATAGATTATATAATTCCTTACATGTACATTGTATATTATACACTTCTACCAGACTAGACTGATGACAGTTTGATCACCTGCAAACTTTAGCCCTACTGTACATTACAGAAAAATGGATGTGTCATCACTAAACTTCCTTCCGGTCCCGGAGATATCAAAGCCTTCTTTGATCTCAACGTCTTTGGAATTGTCCTCGCATGGTATTTGTTTCAAGCAATGTTAGCCTTGATGCCTCTCGGGCCAATCGCTTTGGGTCAGCCACTCAGCAGTGGCAAGAGGCTCCCCTATAGATGTAATGGTTAGTATGTTGTATTGTTTAATTACTTTTAGTCTATTGCAAGCTGTTACAACAGTGGTTATAGATTTACATCATTGCGAGTTTGCAACAGCAGAAACACTTTCAAACTTGTTTGCAAATTTCCTTTTAAATATTATGGACTCTGTGTTATACCCTGGATTTGTTTGTGATCCCGTAACTACTAATTGTTACAGGTTTTCTATCTTTGCTGGTTTCTGTGGCAGTCTTTGCCCTGGCATACCACCAGGGTGCCCCTATGGACTATATCTACAGACACTGGCTTCAATTTGTCACGGCTAGCATATGTTACTCTTACCTGCTGGCTGTGGGGCTCTATATCAGGGCCCTGTATGCTCCAGCTAGTGAACTAGCTCCTGAGGCTACAGGTCAGTAGAGCAGTAATGTAGAGTCTAGCCTTAGATCCACTCTCTACTCGGGTTCTAATTTGTCACTAATCAGAAATTGTCTTACCTTCAGTTCGGCGTTAGTCTTATATAAGTTTAGTTGTTGCCTTCACTGCTATTGGCTAGTCATTGTTGCTGTGAATCTGATATATTGAGCTTGACTTTGTGCCACACCAAAGGCAAAAGTTCCTCTGCTGGTGTCACACTAACAGATTTGTCCGTTGGAGTTTAAAACTCTGCTTTGGGTGCACTTGTAACTTTGTCATCATTTTCAGGTTCCCTATTCAATGATTTCTTCATGGGTCGCGAGCTGAACCCCCGCATTGGAAGTCTAGACTTGAAGTTTCTCTGTGAGCTGAGGCCAGGTCTGATTGGTTGGATGTTGATAGACTGGTGTCTTTGTGCCACGCAGTTCCAACAGACGGGCAGTGTACTACCCGCCCTCGCCCTTGTCACTCTGTTTCAAACTATCTATGTGTTTGATGCTCTCAAAAACGAGGTAATGGAACTGATCTATATATGAGTTTATACCACAATTTATGATGATTAGTCACGTGACCTGTTATCAGTTAAGTACATGTATTTCTAGGTAGCAGGTAACTATCTCGGGTACTAGATCAACTAGGGTCTCATTAGAGAGGACACAACTTCCTGAGTACTTGCTGTATATCCTCTACTTTTAACTGATTATTTTCTATCCACAGTCAGCCATACTCACCACTATGGATATCACCACAGAGGGATTCGGCTTTATGTTGGCGTTTGGAGACCTAGCCTGGGTTCCAGCACTCTATCCCTTACAGGCTCATTTTGTCTACACGTTCCCGCAGTATGCTGTTAGCAATGTCTATGGTTTGGTGGCTATATGCATTATTGAGGGTAAATATACTACTACTAATTAAAAGTCTATCAATAATTATGAATGCTTCAACTTGAGTGTTAATTTCCCTCTATTGCTCAATTGTAACCCTGGGGTTATGAAGCTGACATTTTTGTTTAATATTCTTGTCAATGAATGTAGAAAATATAATGTTGGTGATCATCGTTTATTTAGAAATGTTAAGGCTACTTACCTTGTGGTTTGTCTGTGGTTTGGTTTGACTGTCAGTAGCCTGTGTACTCATTATCTCTGATACCCACCTGTATGAGCGAGTCATGCATTATTTATTACTTGTTTTACTATTTTTATTTAATTTTAGCTGCTGGTCTCATCATATTCCGTGGAGCCAACTCGCAGAAGAATCTGTTCCGGAACAATCCAAAGAGTCCGTCTGTTGCCCATCTGACCACCATTCCTACCTCCACAGGCAAGAAGCTTCTTTGCTCAGGCTACTGGGGCATCTGTAGACGTCCCAACTATTTAGGAGACCTGCTGATGGCGACTGCTTGGAGCCTAACATGTGGTGAGTGGCTTATGGTTCTCCCTCATTTGCCTCTTTGTGTTTCTAAGCCCCTTACTATGCCTGTCAATAGCGTACACTTCACTCCGATCCTCCCAATTGGAACTTGAGAAAACATTTGTCTAGTCCTAGTGTTTCTTGGTTGATTTGGGATCTAACTCTTTACATTATAAAATATTACATGCTTTATTAGTACTAATTTGCATCGGTTTCAGTTATAATAATTGTTGAATTATAATATAATTTCCGTTGATGTGAGTGTGAATGATGTTGTAACCATGCAGAAGATCAGGTGCAGTCGTGTGCTAGAAGTTCGGCCTAAATTATGAGCAAGGTGTTGAACTAATTGGTAGTAATGACTGCCTACATTACCACGTCCTGACCTTCTTTCCTTCTAAATGGCATCTACCCAAAGATGTGGCGACCTTGTCACTGTCTAGTTCATATGCACTGGCTAATCACAGCTTGAATTGATCACCGTACTTCATACTCATGACCAAAATCTTCACCTGGGCCTCCCCCTCATTTCTGCTCGTCCACATTCCCCCTGCTCCATCTCTTATTATCCTCTCCCGTTCCCTGTCTACTCATCTACTCCTCATTCTTCCACTTCCCTCACTCACAACTCCTCCCTGTGTTGTAGGAGTTATGCACCCGATGCCTTACTTCTATCTACTCCATCTAATCAGTGTACTTGTACATAGGCAGATACGAGATGAAGCCTATTGTAAGAGGAAATACGGTCCTGCTTGGGACACTTACACTACAGCTGTACCATATAGAATCATCCCATATATATACTAACTAGCTAGTGTAGTATGTACATGTATACTGTAGGTGCATACAGCCCACTATCTACTCTGTTATAGGCACAACACACATACTACCCTACTTCTACCCTATCTACTTCTTCGGTCTACTCATACATAGACAGATAAGGGACGAGACATACTGTAAGAAGAAATATGGTGCTGCGTGGGATCTGTATTGTACTAAAGTACCATACAGAATTATACCTTATATATTCTAGGTAGTTTGGTGTTGCATGGGTACACATTCTATTTAGTATAGTATCCATAAGAGTACAGATGCATAGTATTGTATGGGCAAAGCTGAATTGTATTTTAATGTGTAAATATTACATGGGATGTGGTAGCTATGAGTTAGGTGTGTATTGCATACATGTTACGGATGTACATGTAACTTTGTTCCCCATTTTTAATGAGAAGATAACTTCAATTAATTACCTTATGTCATAGCCTTGGGGTGATAGACAACTGTTCTATATCGTTAGAGTTTAGATTTTCATTTAGTTTTGTTATGAGTTTTCAATTCTGACTCTTTTCAGTGTCACAGCAACTTCCTAATTAAGCATAATTAATAGTACCTATGTGCAGTTTGCATTGTGGTCTACGATTTATCTTATGGAATGCGACTCTAGCCTTCCTTCTCTGTATATAGCGGTAGGTTTGCATTGTAAGTTAGATACAGCTGTACATAATTCTACTATCAACATTTTAAACACAATGTTTTAGACACATACCATATAATATGCATGCAACTTTTACAGGATGTTGTCTTAATAGCCTGGGTTTTCAACTCTCTAAAATAATGGTGATGGGAACCACTTGCTTTGTTGATAGGTTAGGAACCCAGACTAGTTTAGTGTTGACCATTATTCACTGCTATCTAGTAGATTTGTTGTACATATTATGTAGATGAATTAAAAGAAAATACAGTTTCAACTCAATAAACAAATGTTGTGGCAGTTATTCTTTATTTGTGTACAATGACTTAGGTATTCTATATTGTAGAAAGTTATAATGCAGCGCTTGGTTCTTGGGCATGGTTCTAGCTACTGTTGTAACTACAAGTATGCTGTTGTAGCTACAAGTATACTGTTGTAACTATATGCACTAAATGACTACAATTTTTGCATTACCTGAACAAGCTCAAAAATGTCCAACTTCGAATTGTGTAGCAATGCAACTGCACTACATAACTTAATCATTAATTGTAGCATCTGTATTTATTTGTAGGGAAAATCTAGCATTTTCTCTGATGCTCTGAGATGCTATAGTTTTTCACAATAACTGTTAGTGATTATTACAAAGTTGGGTAATAATAGCATTATATATTTCACTAGAAGTTAATTCAGAAAGTTGTCTTCTCTCTACAAAGAGCAGACAACTTTTGTCTCATTAAATTTTCGTACAATGTTGAACCATTACTACTTACTAGTACCAGTACTAGAGCACTGCTTGTAAAAGATTACTCATGAGGTATGATACCTTATCCACATGTACATGTGCATGATTTTGTATTATAATTAGGCTGTAGTATGCATTCTTTTCTTAGAAACGATAATAATATGATTAATAATACAAATTGTACATACGAGAGTGAAGAGCTGTACGGAGACTGATAGTCTGGGGTTTGGAGTTTAGAGTGCACTACCAGTTTCACAAGATAAAAGTGCTATAAATTATTAAAAGACTATTTTGTTATTTTGACACGAACTTATTTTTGTCATAAGTGAAGCACGTGTTTCTAAGTCCAATTTCACCAGAAAGCTAATGAGTCGCCTCTTCTCTTTTATATGCATGTACTATAACAGATGGCAATAACGCCTACTAGCAGAGCATGCGACTGCCACTGGAATAAACATGGTGCCATTAGGCAGGATGACACTGCACTGCAAGCCTTGTGAATTTTATTGGAAAAACTACTTTTAGTTTAAAACATGGTGGGTTAACAGATCTTATTTTCATAACAAAGACTATTTATTGTAGTCCTTTTAATTAAATGCACGATTGCACTATATCTGGATTTCAATTTCAGCTTATTTATGGAATGCAAGATTTTAATGCAATAATTCTAATTTCATTGGACTTTTTGTAGCCTTGTTTAAACCTGATTCCATGTCTAATCAAAAGGAATGGCTGACTCAGTGAAGCTTCCTGTTTAATGAATTGAAAAGGCCAAATCATCATATTAGTTGTTTCCTTTCACTACTTTTACGTTACTTTGAATAATATATGCAATGGCAAGAGAAATATATACAATGAGGGGACAATTCCCTACTGTATTGGTACAATACATTGTATAATTCATCATTGAAATGAATGGATAATAATATTATAAATAATATATTTTTCTGCATGTATATTGATCTAATAATATGTCGACTACTCATGTATACAAAGTTCAATTCACAGCTGTAGACTGATAATGGAACCAAACAATGATGGCTAATAGCATTCAAGTTCATTGAAGGTGCAACTCACAAGCTGTTAACATACCAAAGAAAGCCGAAGCAGTCATCAGTTCGAGCCAGCAGAGCAGTTAACAACATTTTTATTTTCAACCTGTTGTATTTAATTCATTCAGCGTACTCCATTTCCCCAAACAGCAAATATCGACTCAAAGCAGCAAACTCCATAAAACTTGTTACTTAATGTATTGTTACTATGGTTACTGAGCGCCTCTTAATGCAAAAATACGTATTTGCACTCATAGTGTTAGTGAGTTATGTACAATCTGCAGAACATAATGGACGAATTTACACTCAAAAGAAGAATGTGGCGGTAAAAAAACCTGACTCGGATGATGGAGTGGAAGAGATACCGAGTGAGTATGCAAGATTATGTCACATGAGTCTTTAAGAATATTTTGCATTCTTTTACATGTATATTCAGATCAGTCACGCCTCGCAAAAGTTTTCAAGAAGCTACAAATTGCTAGTAAGCAAAACTTTTTAATACATTATATAGCAGTATAGCTGATTTCGAAGAGAAATGCTACCTTGACCTTTTGTAACGTCACCTGCTGACCACAAATGCTTTTCAAAACTTTACTAATAATCATCAACACAACAATAATAATAATAATAAGGTGTGCGATTACTCAAATAATAATAATAGTGGCAGACTGCCGTGATCGAGTATGTCTATCGTATTTTATATACCACGTGCTTAGGCGTGTCTCGTTTATAGTGTTGCGTTAGTTTTCCTAGGTCTCACCACCACTTTTCAGTCACTGCCTGTTATGAACCCAGTGTGAAGCATTTTGCAACCAGGCCGGAACCGACAGTGCTGGTGCTGCCGTTTTCACCTGCCCTGCCGTGATGTAATATATACGACTGTTATCATACACGTACTGTATTGTACATTATCATTATTATCATGGATACACTAGATATTCTGTAAATAATGTGTTGAGAGTGCAATATTGGTGTTATGTCAATTCTCCTCATTTATGCAGATGTAAGACGAGCTATCAACTGTATGTCTCAGTGTGACTCCATCAATGAAAACTGTCTGTCTGGAATCTATAATTTGACAAGTAAGACTTGCCAACTGCATCATATCACACTTCAAGTGACAGCTGGTGAAGCAAATGATATTGTGTATTTTGAAAAGACATGTCAAGACTCAGGTAGGTAGAGCTGTGCATGATTTTTACAAGTATTTTCCTCTTTTTTATAAACATACCAAGTCATAGACATAGCATCAACATTTAAACGGAACCAAACTATCTGCTGTTTGAACCTATTTACCATTGACCACTGCATCATCCTCCAATTGTGTCCGTCTTCACAACAATTTTGTCTGCATGAATTTTAGCTAACAACAGTTACGATGAAACGTATACAAACATGGAGCTTCTACAACCTGACATCTCGCGGAACTTGCCGTCAATTCAAAGCTGTAAACTTGCTTGCTGTGTTATCCAATTGTGTATTGCTCTGTCATACAATGCGGCTTCATCTACATGCGCCATGTCTGGGGAATTAAGTATGGTCAACCAATCAGGAGCTTCGGAGCTACTGACCTTGGTTAAAGAGTCACACTCTACAGATGTAAAGATTTACGGGTTCTCTACGTTACTTGCAAGAGGTGGGCATTACAAGCTATTTGATATGACTTTTGTGCAGATTAGATTCACAGGCTAATTCATACTATTTGTTGCCCATGGGCTGAGGGCGGAACAATATAAATGGCAGCAAAATGTGAATGAAAAGCTAGATGAGTTATCATCCAGCAAGTGATAAAGTATTTTACATGTGTGCATTCTCTACCAGGTGAAAACCAGACAGAGCTCTTGGGTCAGATTCAAACATTTACCAAAACCAGCTAGACTATTTGTTAGACAGTTCTTAGCAAGGTACTTCCTATGTAATAATGTTTCACATGAACATGATACAAACTATAAGGACATCATTTTAGTGTTTAAATGTACATGTACAAGCAGAATTGTCACAAATGTACAAGTTAGCTACACTGTATATAAATAAGAAGTTCTTGGTAGCCAATAAAGGTACTGTTTTAAAATCTCACTCACATGAAAGGTCTTTAGCTAAAGGAAGATAGGTCTATAACTGTAATAATAGGTAATGGCTGATGCATAAAACTGCTTTTAAATTAATTTTCTTTGAAGATGTAGCTGTTTGGAAGTAAGTATTCAGTTTTATTTCCCGAAATAATCGTCACTTTTATAGTTGTCTTCACTTGTTCAAACAACACGTAAAAGAAGCTCAGCTTTAGGCAGGTGCATCTCTACTACTCTAAACTGTGCTGTATTTATAACTGATGGTTTCAAGGTGCCGATGCATTACTATCCACCAGCAAAAGTGAGAATTACTCAGCATTCAAAGCTGTCGATGGAACTTATATTCCTGCCGGAACTGAATCAGAGAGCATGGTTCATACACAGCAGGAGACATCACCATGGTTACAAGTGGACTTGCTGACCAACCACTACATAATGGGGGTGAAAATATGGGACAGAAGTAAAGGTCATCCAGGTAACCCTCTAGATGAAGCTTCTCAAAATAATGTGAGATATTCTAATTCTTCAACACAGTCTTACAATGTACCAGTAGTCTAGGATATTGCTTAAAAGTGTTAACACCTATAGAATTACCAGCACAGCAGCGCTCAAAGTTTTGAATGTGATACTGGCAGAAATTGCCGTTACATACAAGTCATGTAATTGTTTGAATTTTGACTGGTTTACTTGCATAGTGTAAAACAATTAGGATTAAGTACGTGTACAATGTATATAGAGATTTCAATCCTAGCGCCTAGATATTGTATGTGAGGAACTAATTTATGCGCAAAGCAAGTCGCCCACAAGGCAAGGAAACAAGCTTCAGGCTCGATATGTGATATGTCCGGTTGTGTCCAAAATAGTGTATTCAAGCATTTTTAGTGTACAGTCTGAGTGGTTAGGCCAGATTTTACTCTATACCTACCCTGCTACTACCCTAAAAGCAGAATTATTTCGCGTAAGAAAGTTTCGCAAGCCAGCTAGTATTGAAGCAGTTTGCGATAGAAATCTTTTGAGTGTTTTGCCTCTAGCGAACTTTCTAATTTTTCTGTTGACTTATATATAAAAATATTTTGTTCAGAGCTAGTGTGTAGCTACAAAGTTTATTAAATGCTATTAGTATTTCATCTAATAAAATATGTGCTACTTACTTTTGACATTGCTTTTGAATTTTATCTGTTAAAACACAAAAATTTATTGAGTTTAAATGTTTATTAATACAAGAAATTGTTACTTTTTAAACCGCCAAGGGAGATAGCTCCTACTCTACTAATTCTCGATAAAAATTAAGAAACTTTGTTATGCGGAGTAAGAGTTGTCTTTTCTTCTATACAAGTAATTTCAAAGAATTCTAATTGCAATTGTTAACAAGTATGTAGTTATCTCCCCTTAATATTTAAGTAAATCTTTTTTCTGCAATTCTTGCTGTGATATTTTTGAGTTAAAATAATACAATATTAAAACCTTTATTTGATTTTAACTTAGCTATACAAATTCTCCAGTTTTATATGAAAACCTTCCTTGATTATGTAAACCAAAATCTTGAACACCTTTCTGTTCCATTAAATTTTCTTTATATTATAGTTAGGAAGAAGATTTTATTAATGAGTGATATTTTCCCCAAGTTTGCTACACGCGGAATTCGCGAAAGTTAAATCCCGCAAACTGTATCTGCTTTTAGGGTATTTGGTGTAGACTGTTGTCGTTGGTCTAGATTTTTTGCTAATTAAAATTAGAGAAAAGTGCTTATTAGATGCTAAAGTGTGTATACTGTGAATAAATGCTGCCGCATGTATTTGAAAATATGGGCTGCCACCTAACTTGTTGCTTGTGATTACTTCAGACTCTAATGCCAGGCTTGCAAATGTCAGAATAACAGTGGCTGATGATGACACTAACTTCGAAGATCCCCCAGAAGATGAGATCTGTAATTATCTTCCTGGACAACCACCAGGAGACCAGTTCTTGGTTACCTGTCATACTAGAATGCATGGTAGATATGTGAGGTTAACAGCTGTCGAGATTAATTCCTATTTGAACATATATGAGATGGAGGTGCATGGATTGGTATTACAATAATGTTTTCACGGATTCAGTTGTTAGATTAATTCACACTGAAAGTGTGTAGAATCACGTACCAAGGCTTTTCATGCCGTATTTTTATAGTAGAAGTGTACATGTATTGGTACAAGTGTGTTCAATGTAGTGTAGCTCTGAGTTTGATGTTTACAGAATAGTATAGCTTGAGTGTAGTATTGATAGGTATCAACAGCAACAACATTGTTATAAATGTGCTACTGATGTTATTAATTATAAACGTTCTGTAAAATTTTGCAACATCTAGTATAAAGGAGCAGCATGGAACTGGGTATTAAAATTTGCAGATGAAGGAGTGCAGGAACCTCTCTAAATATAGGTTGGATTCAAGGCAAATGCTGTTATTTCAGTAAAGTCTAAGTTCCTACTTAAAATTTCTAGATTATTATTGTAATATTATCATTAATTTGTGTAATCCTAAAATAATTTACTTCTTAATGGGTTTTTACTAAGCTGTAAAAACCCTTTGAAGGTTTTATAGCAAAATGTGATTTTGTTATAAAAGACTTGATTGTTCTAATATTAAATTATTGTGATAACGAGTTATTTGTAAGCATTTGTAATGTTATACTGAAGTGCATAAATATTAGAAGTTTATTGCATAATCTGTGTAGATTACACATCTGAGATGCACTTTATTAAGAAAGTGCCAACAAGTTTACTGCATACATATTAGTCTCACTCACCGAACTCACCAACTTATACGAACTCACCAACTTATACTCCTCGACGTGACCAGCCCCTAGCAGCTCTCACTGCCAGGTGCCACTGCTGGCCAACTCCCTGTGAGAAAGGCCCAGAGAACAAGGCCTTTTTTTAGCAGGGGTAGAGGAGTTGCCTTGAAGCCATGCTGGCTTGCATGACCCCAAGGTCTTCAATACGAGGCACAGGAGCAATTGTGGCTGGATGCTCTTCTTAGCACCACCGTGACGGGATTTGAACCTGGAACCTTCAGCATGAAAGCCCAGCATTCTAACCCCTAAGCCACGGCTGCTCCCAGCATACATAATTAATCTGTCCACCATTATTTACCTTATCTATAATATACATGTATTGACTATAATTAATAATGATACAAAGCATATCATTTGGGAGTTGTTTGCTTTCTTTAGGAAGAGGGCAACAACTCCAACTCCAAGCTGCTCAAACTATCACAAGGGATGCTGAAAAAAATTATCATTTACATGGAAATTTGTTGCTCCTGTAAACAGTAACATTTTATTCTAATTTAATTGCGCTGTAACAGGATAAAAACAGTGTCCAACAAACAATAAACAAAAATATGTCCACCCTTCTTTTGCATCAAACATATTGGAATATTTTGTGCACCAAAAACTCTACCAGACTTTTACAAAAGTAAAAATAATTGTGTAGCTGCTAACGTAGGTAAAGTAGAATCAATATATAAATGGTTACCGCAGACTGAGAAATCTCCAAATAGAATACAGAGTGAATGATGTGTTGGTGTAATGCAATGTGATGGTAATCAATTTGCCGTATCGTCTACATGTACATGTAACATTTAATTAGTTTGTCAATAAGAAAGCGAAAGATTCCAAATGCACTCTTATCCCTGTCTTCTTTTCTTATTTCGAGCTTTCTTTTTGCTTCGTCTTCTTTTTGCAAGTTGCTTTTTTGAAACTTTCCGTTTCACATTTCCCGGCTTTTTATTCACCTTCCGTAAGGGTTTGGCAGCTTTCAGCTGTAACTTTTTCCCAGACTTATGATTCCTTGCACTTTGCTTCAAACTCTTTCTCGATTTTGATTTCTTATTTTTAGACGGTCTTCGCGGCTTCTTCCTCCTTTTGTTAGAACTCTGTTTTCGCCATGGTCCTAAGTGCATTTTGGGTATTAGGGAGCAAGGTTGTGTAGGATTTCTACAATCAATGTACATGTTCACGTACATGTAAATTTTAACAAATGCAATACATTTATAATCAACTCGAATTTGACAGCAATGCTTTCTATATCCAAATACGAGGCAAAATAAAAAAAGAATTGTACTGTACTTAGTCGCAATGCTACGGGTTTCAGACTGATTTAAACCTAAATACAGCGCTGTATCACCACAGCTGATTGAGTCATAGACTGCTGTTTCTAGTTACTACAGTGTCTAGAGATGAAAAACATGATAATTATTATATTCACCAGATCTCAGGCTAACCATATGGTCTCTATGAAGGAAGTTTAATCTCTGATACTATAGAAAGTAGCAAGGTAGGCTAAGCATATCTTATTTATGGTCAGACTGATGGACTAACTGTGACTGATTAACGCTTGCCCTGCTCATGCTCCAACTACTCTTCCAGAACAAGCAAAGAGAAATCGTTTGGTGTAGACTAGAATAAGCTATTGATTATAATTAGAAGTTGTCCTCTCTCAAGTGAAAGAGGACAACTTCTAATTATAATCAATAGCTTATGGGTGCCAATGTTTTGAACTTGTAGAACATTTATTTATTATAATGCAAGTCTTGGCAGGTAATGAATATACAGCAGTACTTACTGAGCATTCTCTACCATCATAAGTTGTCTCCTCACGGTTACTCCTTGGATGTTACGGCAGAACAGGCTTGCCATTGTCACCTTTCTAATCTCAGCCAGTTGATCTGTAATAAAAAAGAGTAAGAGTAAAGAGTGCGGCATGTAGACAGATAGCTATGTTCTATTTTTTGAAAATGGTGTTTGGCTGAAAATTAACTCATCAAATTCCAATTTGGTTGAATACAGTATTTCCTATTTAGTACAGAAAAGCGTTTTAAAAATGTACAATGTAGCTAATAAAATAAGGGGGGGGGGGGGGGGGGGGGAGAAGCTAGAACAATTGCATGTATACTTATATTCTATTTTTGGAAAATAACAATTGTAATATTTTGGTAAGAGTATTTGAACAGATTTTTACTGCGTTGAAAGTAAACTTCCGGTGCATGAAAACCAAAAAGCAGTTTTGATTACACTCGCTAGCACAGGTGGTAAAGTTAATCGTTTAAAAGAGGCAATCATGATGTGCCATATTAACACAATATATTTGTGAGCAACCTACCAGTTGTGAATCCAGTTTCAGCGTCTGGTGTCTCGTGCCAGAATCTGTCTCCAAATCTTAACCGTTGGAACTGCAAACCAATCAGATGTCCAAATGTTTCGCCAATCATCCCCTCGGACAGCGGAACCTCAGACATTGCTATTATATGAACAAAATACAATAGACCTTTTTATAATGATCAGCTCATATTTTGTCTACAGTATTGACATCACTATGAATCATCAGTTAAGATGCTTATATTCAAACCAAAAGGTCCAAGGCTTCAAATCTTGTCGGCCAACTGGCCATAATAGGGAGAACGCGCTAATTACACAACTACATCCTGTGCTAGATGCGTGTGAGGCCATCTGCAATTATCATAAGTATGTAACTCTGAGAATAGACATGTAGAAAATCTCTCTAATTTACAAAAATCTATTGCCTGTCATAGGCTACAAAGAGAACATAAATATGGTTCCCAACTCATGGCTTATGAGTTGAGTTATGTTACCTGCTGGGAAGAGCTCCATATCATCTGGTGTTGGGTAGACAGCCTCCAATGCATTGGCTGACTCTTGGGTATGTGTCCCAGCTGTAACTATCTCCGCATACGAGCCATATGCTGTTAGCCCAAGGAATCGCCTGTAGGACAAGACAGAATATATTACTTAGTTTGCTTAATTCAAACCTCACATAATTATAAAAAACTTAGTCAGTTCAAACTTTCAGTCTTGGTCTCTGCTGAGCACTGTATAAATGGCTTTAAATAGTTCAAACTTATCATCTGTGATTCAAACCAATTATGGTGGTTCCTTGGAGTTTTAATTAAGCAAGTTTCTGTGGTATTACCAAATTCCTAGATACAGATTGTTAAAATCCAGATCAGCAGAGAAATGCGAATACCTACCTGACGTCATTGTAGCTAGCTATTCCATGGTCTCTACTTCTTTGGATGTTTAGTGCAGCTAAGTCCAGTTGTCCTCCAAACAAGTTATCTCTCAGCTGCAACATTAATGTCAGCAGTAGCTTACAATTAAAACTGAACAAACATTTAGAAATTTTAGTAGAATACCAGTAGATGATAATTTAAGGTCATGGTTTTACATTTATCCTAGATTCAAGAAAGGTTTTACAGTGCCAATTTACTTGCCCCTATTGTTAAAAAATTAGAGTTACCTGCCCTTGCTGTTAAAAAGCTACATTTGTTTGCCCCTGCTTTTAATAGGTTAGATATAGCTATCCTGGATACTAATAAGTTAAATTTACCTGCCCCTGTGGCTAATAAAATCCATCTGCCCTTGCTGCTAAAAAGTTGGTTTTGTCTGCTTCTGCAGCTGTTAGTAGCCAAGAATTATCTACCCTTGCTGTTACTAACATTGAATTACCTATCCCTGCAGTTAATAAGTTGGAATTACCCACTCCTGTGGTAAACAAGTTAGAATTACCCACACCTGCAGTCAGTAAGTTAGAATGATCTATCTCTGCAGGCAATAAGTTGGAATTACCCACTCCCGCAGTTAATAAATGGGACTTATATAAACCTGCAGCTAACAAGGTTGGAGTTACCCACCCCTGCAGTTTAGAAGTAAGATTTATCTACTCCTGCAGCTAACAAAGTTAAAATTACTCACCCCTGCTGTCAGAAACTGGTCTAGGTTTGCCACACCATCAGTTATTAGGCCTCTTAAAATTCCTTCACAACCTGAATCATAAGAAATAATTAGGTAAACATTACAGTATTGCTGCTTTAGATAAAATAATAATTGAAATTGTCTAGCTTGAAATTAAAACTCAGCTTAATATTGTATTAAGTTATGCTCATTCTTTGCATTGAACAATAAACTGACATATACATGTATTTTGATGAATTTTGACCTGATTAAAAGTCGTCCAAATTTTACGAAAGGCATCTTTAGATGCCTTAGGCTACAACACAAAATGGCTAGAAATTTAGAATTGATTCTTTTTTCAGGCGCCTTTGGCCCAACGCCATGGAGAACCTGGCATTGTTGGAGATAAAATGTTGCAAATGTAATTACCCAGTCACAGCTGCAGTCTGTAGTAGTAGCTATGCGTTGCCATGGTTACTGTTATACTCCAGTAGTAGCCATGTGTTACCATGGTTACTGTACTTACCAAAGTTACCCATAGTCTCAAAGGAGTTGAACATGCTCTCCAGTCCTGTGGCTATAGAAGGTGAATTTGAGAATGTAGATCTTACAAGAGAATGTCCAAATCTAAAGGCTGCCGTAGAGAATTCCAAACTGAAAATAAACCATTAGATTTTATATTTATTCACATTTTAATAATCAAATAGATCCAGTATCAGATTACGACTTCACTGATTGTGACAGGATGCTTGAGGAAGCTGCACTGCGGTAAAGTTAGAAGGTTGCTGGTAAAAACATGAAGCGTAGGCAATTCATTCAAAAATCCATGGGATTACATACTACCATAATTTTTATAAAATAATAAAAATTGTTTTTAAGTCATGCAAATTACTGGACTTACAACAAATCACCAAAAAAATGGACTTACAAGACAGAAGGATCTACAGTAGGATTGTAGCCTGTGAATCTTCCAGAGTTGGGTAGGACTAGTTGATAGCGCCTCATGATAGTTGTTCCTAGAATCTGTGGTAGGAACTCAGTGTAGGAGATTCTTTGAAATATTGCACCAATAACTTTTCTTGTTGTCTGTAAATAATATAAATTTAAAGTTTCAATCACAACTGCTGCTAGCATGAGAAGAAGAGCCCTAGATAGAAATATCTGAATCAAATAGAAATCACACTTCTTATTTGTGTTGATTTATGCACTGAGCAACGAAAGGTTCGAGTCACATAAAAGTCTGTTTTTTGCTCGACACTTGTAAATTGGTTTTACATAAAAACAACTTTTTAACTGAGTAGCGCTAAATGAGAAAAGAAAAGAAGGATGATAATGCTAAGAATTGGAGAGTAAGAGAAAAAGGTTTGTGTAAATGTATGTAAGTCTGTAGCACTTTTAATATGGGCAGATGTTAGCACATAGTCAACTTGCCACCTCTGAAATAAACATGCATGTACGATACAACCTATTCTTGTTTAATCAGCATACCTGGTAGACTCTCTCATCTGTCCAAGATGGGTTCAAGTTTTGGAACTCCTCTGCCAACTTATTGTGTTCTCGTAGAAATAGTGTGTGCATACTGGTTAGACCGGCTAAACACAGACAGTTTAAACATATAGAACTACCACATACACGTCATATATAGGTTGATCAATAGTAGCCTATATACTTATACACCCAGTGTGCAGTTTATCCTAAATGATGACAGATAAAATTTATAGACAAGGTTTTTTTTGGTTCTTTGAGATTTTAAATACACCATCGGTGGATTTTGATGCCCATGAAAGATAAATGCTTGAATGAAATTCTCGTGTCTGGCAATTTAAGACAAATTAATCTAAAATATGCAATTTAAAGCAAGCTACTGTTAGTGCAATTATTGGTAAATAGTTGAACATACAATGTACTTGCATTTGTGACATGGTTAATTTTCAACTTGTCAACAAGACCTACCTTGCTCACTGTTTCTGATATCTCCTGACAGAAAATGACATCCTCCCGCTCCTGAGAAACAGCTCTGCTGACTCTCTTCATCCAATGGTAACCTCTCAGATCCACCAAAACCCTGTAAAGTGTTACATATCAGCTAGTTTTAGAGTTGTGCTTCCTTAGCTTATATTCCAAAGAAGAATATCAAACTAACTCTATAGATGTATCTTAATTGTGCCAAGTGACCTTAGATAGATAGTTAGACAAGATCTTTCTAGATAATTTTCATACTGAATAAACTTTTGTATTTTCGAAGATATGGGTGTTGGTAGGATGCTAAAACAGCAGAGCGTTGCATATTAGTGATGTTACATTGGAATAATCTTTAATCCAATATAGCTACAACAACCATGGACCACATTATTAAGTCTACGCAGGTGTACGGATTGCAGTCCAGTGTACATGCAGCTTGCCATGTTGCAAGTCATATATTAAGTCATATATTACGTCACATATTAGTCATGTAAGTGATCCGCTACAATCATGTCATAGCTATAAGTCACTACTCGGTGATGTCGATATGCTCCCCTACCAAAGATTTCAGTTTTCCATTGCGAAAAGTCCGTAGAGATTGAGCTACAGTCTGGCTGCTCCCGTAAACTTGTGACGCATCGATATAGGAAGTAAGGTCATTCAGCTGATGTCTTATTGCTAGAGAAAAAGATGTATTGATATCATCCGATAAAAATCCCCACTTATTAATCCCATGCTCCACTGATACTCATAATTCACTGCTAATTATATCATGAAGTTGATTTACTACTCAAATTTTAATCAAAAACATTTATTTGACCAATTTATCAGACTTGGCTAGTAGCGAAACCGAAGGTTTTAGTAATTCTATTAATTTTGACTGAATAGACACTTTGATTCTGACTGGGTGATACCAAAGTTTCATCAAGTTAAAGTAAAAATTATTTCTAACCCGGAGCATTTGGGAGGCCAACAGTTTGAGATGAGCGTAAGAAAGGTATACAAGATGTTGTGAAGGTCGGGTCACCAGATTCTACCATTATTGGAAAACATTCTCCTAGTACTGAGTTGAAAGTTGTCGATTGCTGGTTGCAGCAGGTCTCTCTAAAAAAAGAAAATACGTTATTATGGTAAACTCGTGACTTATTTGAGGTGTTGAGAGATCCCAGATGGTCAATCTCAGAAATTCTTATATTAGTTTTGATATAATTTCATAGAATGACACATGCAATGTAGACATTTGGGTTCCCCTTTAATCTACGAGGTAGAATTATTGACTATTTTAACTCATACTTTACTCAATGACATCATTTCCTTTTACTTGTCTGCAGGAGTACAGTGAAAATATTCAGATCATATGCTACAGAATCTAGAATTGAGATTCAGAAACCAAATCTACAGCAACTCTTATTTTTATTATTAGATCGAAAAGGTTATGACTCATACATAGACATTTCTTCAGGAGCTCCTTCTCTGCCCTCTGGGGTCAAGACCAAATCATGGTCAAGAAACTGACCAAAATTCATGAGAAGGTGACTCTGACCACTTGAGGTGTTGGAATCTATTCTGTGTACATTCAGAGATACGGTTCTGGCTGAAGGAAGTTGTCCACCAGACAAGAAATACGTTGTCCTGACAGTTTGGATACCTTTCAAATTATACAATAACATCAAGTTATGCAACATCAAGATTTTTCACGAAGAATCATTACAATGTTGTTTTGTGGAATTCAACAATGATGTTTTATTCAATCCGTGATGTTAGTTTATGCAAGGGGTTCTTACATGTAATTTGTATATAGAACAGTTGGGAATTCGGACAGAACACATTACCACTGCATCAACTCAATGAACATACCATACGAAACAGATGGCCAAACCTCTTACCACCTCATTTATTCAGCATATGTTTGAAGAGCACCACACTATTGCAGTTTAGAAGGTTAAAAAGAACTGCAGTAGTATAATGCCCAAAACTAACGAAACAAAATCATCGGTTAAAAACTAATATTGGGGGATTTCAATGTTTTATCTTTTCATGTTCCACAAATAATTATATTTATTAATTATATCTGCATTAATACAAGCTGTACCCAAAGGAGACAGGAAGTTACTGCGTTGAGAGTCAAATTATGGATTATAATCTATGTACATGTAATTGGTTCAAATATTAACTTTACATCCTTCCTTAAAATACAGGAAGACAGATATGTCAGAACTGCATGTAGATGTTTAACTTCTAAATTGACATATATTTGACTATTGACTATATTTTATGTCCATGTCGTATATAATTATGTACCGTGCATGCACATGTATTTGTAGCTACAAGCTGAACCATTTGATGGACTCAGCCTGAGTCAACTTGTAGTTGGATGACTGTGTGACTTATTTAAAACTCCTATATCTCTGCATGGGCACATAACTTCCAATGTTTGTGTCATTTCAGGATCCTGCCTTAATTGATTATTATGGTAACACTGTAGCAAAGAATTTCCCAACAGCATTGAAGCAAGTTCACTAGATGGCGCTCAAACGTTGTTCATGATTGTAATATTGTTGGTTGTACTAAACCAGTGTATATTCTCTGCTGTAAAGGATGTGGGAGATACACATGCATGTAAGATGAAGAAAACTCTCTATTGTTTGGTCTGAAACTCTGCTTAGTTGTTTTGTACTACTTTCAGTACTTTTTCTCCATATAATTTCACAAACTGGCTGGCCATAACATTGTTAAAATTATCCTGTGATAATGAAGATTTATGGTGTACATTAATATAAGATAGCAATGCTTACCTCATTGCAAAGTATTAAGTTTTAAGTATTAAGCTTGCTGTGAAGGGCTATAATATCCAACCATTTATGGTCGCCACTCCTAAGAGATATTAATAATTTATTATAATAACAGCCCATTCTATTACAGTGCCCAGTCTAAAGTATCTAGAACCCAGTCTAATGTTGTGTTCAGAGAAAGTATACTAGATGCTGGACATTTAGACCAAACACTGGATGCTTTAGACTGGGTACTGAACACAACATTAGACTGGGTTCTAGCACATGTGCTAGAGTTTACTGGAGACTGGATATAACTGGACATAACCGGACATGACTGGACATAACTGGACATAACTGGACATAACTGGACATAACTGGAGTAGAGTAATAGCCAGACTTACTGTAAGTGCTACTTACCATCCTCATATCTGTTTGGCAAGACACGTGGCTGGGGGGTATTTGCACCTCCCAGAAATGGTTGCAACAGGTTATTGCAGGTGCCTGTTATGGTTCTGAATTGAATGCTCTCTCTTTCACAGTTTAGTCCCAAGTTAAACGGATTGCCAGCTAAAATAACACAGTATCACAAGTCCTATGTGATATAAGGAATGATTTATAGGAATTGCACTTGTAGAAATAAGTACATCTCCAGAGGATCATTAATAATGCTATGTTACACTAGGTTGGTTTTCCGATTGTTATTATAATCTGAAATAAAATTTATGGAAGTGAGGTTAGTGAAAATGACTAAATTTCACAGTCATCAGTTGGTTGGACCGCTGTTAAATTTCTAAACTATTTTGTTTGATAATACATTTCTTGTTTCAGAGATAAACTCACTCTGTACTGCACCTTCTAGACGTTGTGAGAGCCGTTGTGGTAATTTCCCAGCTACTCCTGGTTTAGCTTCAACTCTTCAGTAATGAAAGACAGTAAACTTACTGGATACAGCTACATTATGTGCTATAGCATAACATGCTAAATATTATGTAGTAATATTAGCAACCAGTATAATAGATATAGAGAGACTCATAATAGTTGTATGGTGCAACTTGTACAACCTGTACGTTATATCTACAGTTTATGTCAATACACACAGTGTATATGTCAATTGGCCTGTTGTATAAATCTGTGACTTAATTAAACCTACATAATATTATAATATAGGTCACTGAAGTAAGTAACTTAAACACATGTATACCTTGGTTAGTGATCTACAATATAATTGAACCTACATTGAATACTAACTAAAAAGTTGTAAAAGAATAAGGTCTAGTATTCAATACCCTTCAGTAGCTCATGAGGTCACAAGTGACCAGACAATCTATGCCGAGTGCTAGTGTGATTAAGGGTCTTACTTGACAGCTGAGAGCACCTGTTGCGCAGCCTTCTCAAGGTTAGCTCGAGATAACTCTGGAACCAATGGCTTATCCTGACTTTTCACATGTCTCCGCCTCTTTTGTTCTCCCGTATTACACCTGAAAGTGTACAAGTCATGTAGCGTTTACTTATTTTACTTTACTTAGGGGAATGGGTGAGAAGTAAATCAGTTGCATACTAATTGGTAACTGAAATGAGATCTCATTGATTGACCTAAATGGACAAAGGTGGTAAAATTAATTGCTTCTTTTAGCTGGAAACTTTTTAGGGAGCTTCTGTGCCACATTGCCCCCTTCTCTACCCCAAGTCTGACAAAGATGCTGATCTCTTCAGATCTTAAATTTTTTACCTGTGATTATTTATGGGAAGTAAAACTGATAAGGTAAGTTTTAGCTGAACATTTATAAAAAGGTTTTTCTTATGTCAAATTTCGTGAAAAATAAAGATGGTGGTTTTGGACTTTTGATTTCCACACCAGTAAACAACCTTGCTTATTACCTGAAGCAAGTAAATGCCCTACAACCACATGCTACTTATGGTCGAGTGTTATATAACTTTTTTCCTTTTTCTTTAGCTGTCACTTTATAACTGATTAGTGATTAGACAGACCTAGTGAACGCTGAAAAAATGCATCATCAAAGGATTCGAATATTTACATTAGAATAGCACAACTCAGAAACATGTCACTAGATTTTTAACGATTTAAATTTTAGGAAAGATTCATAATTTTTCATCTTTTTGAAGTGAAAAAGATATACCATGGTAGAGATTTAGAAATTCCTCAATAGAGCAGTTTCCTTGCATCAGTCATGTCTCATGTGTATTACAGCATAAGCAGCACATTATATATAATGCATCACGTACATGACTGTAATTATTACTATATTATCTGTATTTCGAAATTAGCATAATTGGTGTTACATATTCTATCAGAATAATCAAACTTCAGCACATATACATGTAGATCAGCTAGGAAAATTGGTTATGGTATAATTGGTATGAAGTTCTTTTAGTAAATAGCTAAAAGGAGTTTATATAGTCTGTTTCTGATTACTTGAACTTTTCAATTTGTTTTCTTTACATATACATGTTGCTTAGCTGCCCTGCTATTCATAATATATTTATACTTGTATTACCAATATGCTTCCATTTCAAGAGTTTAGCTGTCTTGTCATCAGCACAGATGGGAATGTTTTGAAGTTAATTGGCAGTTATTGAGCTGAAACTTTTCTATTAGTGCCGCTGATGAGTCTTCCAGATTGGTAGCTGTCATACCAAGAATATAGCTGCATGATTATCTTGCAAGAAACTGCACTTTATCAAATAAAATTGAAAGTAAACACTCTAGTTAGCAATAAACAGCTCAGCAAGTATCAAGTGATTTTCAAAAACAGATAATTTCCGGCTAAAGATTTTTTTCATGGGTGTTTGTACCTACTTTATGACTCTAGCATTTTGACACCCAACTTTTATCTGTATGATACAATCTTTATTTAGTTAGGAAATTTAGGTGTTTTATGATCAGATGAAGAACGAAACATAATAATTTACACCAGGGACATGGGCATGACCTTGTGTGTGCTACCATTACTGTATTTTTGTGATTAAATTTTTGTGGGAATGCAATACTCTCTTGGTTACTTAGGATTAAAAAAAGCTGTAATTTATTAACTTTTAGTACAAAGATAAAGTTTTCTAACTATCAACTCAGTACTATTTCTTTTAAACATAACTAGTATGAGCTTGCATGCTATTGCAACAAAATTTCACCTATATGTACATGTATATGTACATGTCAGCCTTGTAACATGGTGGAATGACATGTACATGTACATGTACATGTATTGTGCATGGAAAATAGTTACGAATATGGGTCTCCTATACGTAGTAGAATTTCTACATGCTTCTTCGCTTCTGAATACCGATATTATAGACTATTCTTAAAATAATTGCATTGTATATTATACATGTATAACGTACATTATGCCCGCAAATACTAAATATGATGTCCATAAAACAATATGCATGTTATGAATGATAATATATTAGCGTTGATTGCAAAAGTTACAGTGTAGATATTAAAGGTAAATACTTACTCTCCATAAAGCAATAATCCAGTCAGCACAAAACAGAGCATCACAATCCTATTTAAATGTAGATCCATTTTAACTCAGCGTTCTCATGCCACATTCAACCAGCCCTTACAGTAGCATACCTGCAAGTGACTAGAGCAAGTCCTTCAATAGCACGTGACATGCATGGTTAGTGCTTGGTTTTAATTAACTCTAGGTATGGGCTTAATTATCGTCTTGATTAATTGTCAAATTGGTCTTGATTCCAAAGGATGATGTAGACTTTGGGTAAATTAACCAGCAGCTGGATAATTTTTTCATAACAAGAAAAGCAAAAAGATTATAACGAAATAATTCTGCTTAAAATGCACATGTAGCTACAAGAATTATGTTAGTAGATATATAAACTGGAGCAGCCGTGGCCTAGTGGTAAGGGCTCTGGACTTGCGTCTGGGAGTCCCAGGTTCAATTCCCATAAGGGTCATTGGTGTGCTAGGAAGAGCATCCAGCCACAATTGCTCCTGTGCCTCATATAAATTTTGCCATTGGTGAAGTGCCTTCCCCACCCAAAATTAGAAAAAATGCAGGTCTCTTTAGATCCTTGCTTTCTTACCTGGGATTAATAGTGGGAAGTAAAATTGGTAAGTAATATATAAACTGTTATAAACTGAAAAAATGCAGGTCTCTTTAGATCCTTGCTTTCTTACCTGGGATTAATAGTGGGAAGTAAAATTGGTAAGTAATATATAAACTGTTATTCCCTGAGTGAGTATGAAGCTGGGCTTCGATCTGTCTGTGCCCCAACAATAATTGTAGTAATAGGTTGTACTTTTTGTTACACAGTCTTCAGTATGTAAATGCTAGGGTCTGTACTCGCATTGACTAAGAAATACAGCACTATGCACAGTATATCAAAAAATGCTATTAAAGAAAACTGCTGTTGGTGTGCTACAATACATGTGAGGCGATGAGTAACCATAGAATATTTGGAGCTAGGTGCTCTTCATTCTATAGATAAAACATACCTAAACTAAGAACCAAGGCATCAACTCCCTTGATCAAGAGTGGAGCCTCCATGTGGCATGGTGAAGTAACTAATTAATACTGGTTGATTTACTATCATGAATTTTAATTATTTTCTAAATATAGACTGCTTCAACTTCTTGGCATCGTTTCAGACTCTTAAATGAGTAAATAGCGGAAATAATCTGCCAGTACGTTATGTCATACTGAACACTACAGTTTACTTCAGCTCTCTTCACTATGTTGTTGCAGATTACTTTGTATTTTGTCTTAATAATATTTTTGAATAGACAGATTATGGATAAAACTATGCAAAATTAAAATTAAAATTGATATAACAAAAGTTATAAAATTGAAATTATTGTCTCACTTTGCACATACGCTGTAGTTTAAGCCAGAATTGCATGTAATTCATTGACCGTATTGTTAGGTCTGCCATATTTTTGAGGATGAAAAACTCAATTTCTGATGAACGAGCAAGGAGTGTGAGCAGTACAGGTCAAGGAAAGAAATCAGGAAAGTTAACTATCTAGTTTTGTCACGTAGGCTACTAGAAATTATATTGAATATTAGATGGGCAACATTTCATGTTATACTAACCAGTATATATCATTCCATGAGTGTATTGACATTTATAGACAGCAGGAAGTTGATTTGATAGGAGTTGATTTATTTAACCTTGATGGAATTTATTCCCGGGTTTCAATTAGTTCACTAATCCACGATATCCAAGCCTCCATTTTTATTGCGCTCTTGACTCAGTTCTACTTCCTCTATTTGTCATAACAATCTTCTTTTTTGAGAGGAAATGTACTTCCACCTCTCCCATTAATAATATCGTCAAATTAATTCTTTTCTAAATTATTTGTGAGAGCTACGTACAATATATAGGGGAACATGGCTACATTATGACTTGTTAGACGTCGACAAGAAATATTTTTGGTAGAATTCTGGCTATGTGGGTCTCATAAAAATCAGTGCTGTCTTAATATGCCGTGTTTCATGCGTGTACAATGTATTATGTGCGTGTTGTGTGTATACAGTAACCGTGGTTAGATACCAGTTGAGCATGATACTGATGACTAATGAACTGAGGCAGGTTTTTACATAGCCAGGGTTTTTAATCAAAACTACAAGTGAAGAATCGAGCTGTTTTCTTCATTATATGTTATGATGTCACCCCAACCCAATCACCAACAACAAAGAACGATCTAAGGCTAAATAAATTATAGTATTACATCTACATGTACTTGAGAGAAGATTGGCTATTCCTTTGTGCAACAAGTCGACATTATCCTCTCCATACTTTGAGAATTTTTTCTCCGATAAAACATGGCAGCTAGCTTTTTATTTTTGTGGAATAAGATGATTTATGCCAACACCTTGTAACGCTGACAGTGATAAATATCCTCAGGCCCTTCGATAGTAACCTGACAGTAAAACTGGAGCCGTGAGTCTAAGGTACTGCAATCAATTACCAACTTGATTCCCCCATTTTTCTGGGAAACTTTACACTCAGGCTAACTGGCCACCAATGAAACCAACAATAGAAAGATGTTTTATAATTCACATCACTTGTCCTACATAGTTGTCAAAGGAAGCGAGGAATTAAACACGTAATAAATGTTATATACAACTCATAGCTTTTATTCAGTCCAGAATATTGCAAATAACAGCAGAATAATATACAGGTACATCTTCAAAAATAGTTAAAAAGTAGACACTCGACCAAACAGTACGATACAACATATGGCCAATACTCTATTGGATCAACAAAACTTCCAAAGAGTTGAGTTTGTTTTTATTCAAGGTACAAAGTGGTAACGTTGTTAATGTAAAAGTGTGGAGCTTACAGGATTTCCAACACTGAAAATATAAAAACACAATATTGATCAAAAATGAAATTTAGAATCAACAAGAAATTGAATTTCAACTTTATAGAAACAAAATACAAAAATCAACAAAATAAAAACACAAACCTATTGATTTCAAAATAGCAAAGTGTAATTATGTGTTGTATTGAATTGAAATTTTATGAGACATGTTTCCTAAAATTTCAACCTTACTTACTGTTGTATTTGAATAACCCATACCTTAATAGTAACTACCATTAGTTCCCTCTCTCCATGGCGTTAGGTCCATTCTGGAGATCTCTCGGCAGTCCACAGGTCTATTTCTGTTAGACATGCAATAGATAGTATCATTAGCACACCACAAAGCAAAACTATGATGTCACCACTAACTTTCTCCAACAATTTTTATAGGAAACATTTCTCATTTATTCTAGAATTTTTTATCGTGCATGATTTATGTATCCAACAACTTGTAGATATTGCAAATATGATGCATGATAACACCACAAGTACATGTACTTACAATATTATAATGTGTAATGAAGCTATAGATTCTCATTCATTCTGCAGTTATCTTCTCTTTATTTAACTTTAAAGATGCAATAGAAGACAACTACTGAACAAATTATTCGTATGTCTATGCATTATATTAAAAGAGCTTACCCTGGAACGTCAGCGACCAAGATCTTCCTCCTTACTCTAACTCTTGGTACATTGTTACAGTACAATGTGGCCATTGATACCTTGCGGATTTCATCCAGTTGAGCTAAAAGTGACAAATGGGAAATGCTCTCCGTAATGCAGTGTATAAAATAATAATAAATACATATTTTATAATGTATTTCATGCAGCCAGTCAAAAAGAACACAATGAGGTGATAATTCAGCACTAGGAGGGTAGAGAGATGAAAGCCTTGCCTGTCGAGATTTCATCAGAATGTAATTATTATTATTTTATAATAGTGTATTTATTTTATGCAATATTTTCTTGCAAGGAAATTTATTTATGAGAAACCATACATGTGGACTTGGTTTAAATTTTTGTGAGCATAACCCATACCTCGCTACAATAATTTCATGTTTCAAAGATTTTGCACACCCTAACCAGTATTGTATTACACAGATTGGTGAACGAGATTGGTGTATGTAAAGCGCAGAGTTTGTTGCACCACCTACCATTTGTGAACTGAGTTGTGCGATCGTTTGTCTCGTGCCAGAATCTATCTCCAAACTTCATTCGTCGAAATTGAATACCAACAATGTTGGCAAACGTTTCCCCAACGACACCATCTGGGATGTGAATCTCGGAAACACCTGCAACAATAAAATAATTTGGTCTAAGTTGCTGTCAATGTGTAATATTGCGCACACGTACATAGAGTGCGCTTTGCAATTACTCGAAAAGTACAATCACTTTTATATCTAGGTCAGGCTTTAGATGTGCTAGTCTTAAATCAACCTTGCAAATTAATTATTTAAAAATTAAATCTCACTTTTAATTTGTGGGAACAAGTACTTTAAACGTGCCTATTTCATTGCTGTAAATTTTTGTAAATGTTATCATATATATATTGTACTGTATATAAATTTAGTGTCAGATGAGTGTGTATGCTATTATTCGATCTCAGTGATTGCTCGACTTAGGAGTCTACTCCTTTTTACCTCCTGGGAACATTTCAATGTCATCAGGTGTGGGGTAGATGGAGCGAAGTTTCCTCACTGTGTCTGCCGTGTGTGTCCTTCCTTCCATCTCAGCGTATGTCCTATAGACTCTTAGTCCAAAGTATCGTCTGAGAAAGCAACAAAATAATGATAAGTACATGTAGATCAAACATGACATCATCTTTCAACAAAATACTGAAAATTATGTCAAACATCAATCAATGGCTTTTATAATTAATGTGACGAATCGACTATATTACCAAAAATTTTACATGTTTTTACTTAGGTGGTTGCCTATATTATAGCAGGCACTTATTTATATACATTTAAAAACAAAGGCCTTTGGGATTTACAATTGTATACATGCAGTGCTAAATTGACAAGAAAAATACAGGAGTGTTGCTCATGCTTTATCAGGGTTTTCAACATTTAGATGAATGATTTTATTTATGCACTTCTAGGAGTAGAAGTAGCAGTTAAAAAGTTGCATAATGAACCAAAAATTTTATTGCAGAAAAAAGTGCAAATTTTTATTTTATCTTGCATAAGTCAGTGTGACAACTACTAGAAATTATTACATCCACTAATGCTGCATTGCAAAAATATTTAGAGTTGCCGGCTCTTGGTGTTTCATGATTCACATGTGTATGTAACACTAGTTTCATGCTAAAAGGATTTATAGACATTCAAGAGAAGATAACTACATCCTGATAGACAAATGGGAGTACTGGTGACATTAAACTAGTACTGTATGTCTACGGTGCACTTAAAAAAAGCAGTCAGCAATCAACCATAGATGTATAACAAAGCACTTGGTAGAATGTACATGCACTTGTGACTACCAACCTAATTTCGTTGTAGCTGGGGATACCATGGTCACGACCCCTCTGTATGTTGAAAGCAGGAAGATCCAACATAATACCAAGAAGATCATCTCTAATCTGTAGAACATATCAAAGTGTCTATTCGTAACAGAAACTAACACAATATATAATACTTTACTTAGTCTTATATATTCACGGGTACATAGTATTCGCTATTGGTGATCAGTCTGTACCCTCACATACTGTACATCGACACTATGATATTACACTTGTCCATAAGATTTAATTGAAATTTAGTTGCTTTAAACTGAATGTACATTTTACATATTTTCTTTTTTTTGTTATTTTCGCCCATTCAAACACGTACATGTATATTCTCGTACTGTGCGTAGACGTAGATGCATAAGCATAGATGTATACACATACACCCACACACTTGTACCTACATCGTACATGTAGGTACGTACACATACACATAAATATACAAGTGCACTTGCAGCTTCACATCCACAAAATGCTAAAGTCTGTGCTCACCCCTTCGGAGAAGAATCGATCCCTTTGCTCCATGTTATCTGTGGCCAGACCATTGAGTAACGCATCATTTCCTGTTATTATATGCAAGAGTATAATTGATATACACGTACTAATGAATATGAGTTACTTTCAAATACGGTTCTAACTATAATACCCAGTTCCAAGAGCATACGCGTACGTCATGTGTGATAGCGATGACATATCCTTCATAATTAGTTAGCCCTGTCATATGACATTCTACTATGCAACAAAAAATGTTATTTCAGATTAATTAAATAACAAATTTTTTGGTTCTAAGGAAGAGGCGGTGGATGCTACAGTTTGACTAAATCAAAACCCAGCTAATTACACTACACTACTACTTGAGTTGGGGATTATAATGTAAAATTAATAAATAATATTACATTATAATAATTCAGAGGAAACAAGGTGATTGACCATTCAGCTCTCTGTTGTGAAAAAGCACACTGTCATTGCCAATACCTTCTTGGGCGTAATACAAATAACAACATACGCCTAAATTTCCTGTATGAAAGCAACCAGTACTTACCAAAAGTGGCGACTGTTTTGAAGGAATCGAATATTTCCTTAAGATCCAGTTGTCTACTAAAAGTACCGAATGTCTGTCTGATAGTTGAGTGACCGAACCTGAATGCCGCTGTTGAGAACTCCGTTCTGCGAATACAATAACTCATTCTACATTCTTGCCATAAAGATGGGAAAGTAATGTTATTCAGCAATGGTAAAGCAACAATCAACAGTAAACGCTGGTCACACAGTAGACAATTAGATTGAGCATTGCTGTCAATTATTCAGTCTGCTGAGGGATAAGCAGCCCTAATGTCCTCAATTGTATTAAATGCTAGGGGTCGTTGAGAAATACACGTAGCCATTGACCTGCGACACATAGTAGTCAAAGTTTAGGTGAACATAATTGCTAATACTTACACAACAGAGGGATCTATACTTGATGAGTAGCCAGTAAACCTCTGATTGGTTGCTAAGGTAAGATCGTACTTGGTCATAAACACTGGTCCTAAGACTTCTGGTAGGTATTCATTGTATACTATCCTCTGCATGATGGCACCCATTATCTTCCTGGCTGTCTGCAGAAATAACAATAAATCTGTAGATATGTGGAATGATGAGGATAAAATAATAATATTATAGGTGACAGTTTATACAAGGTACTTGTTATCCAAGATACCGTACTATGAGAAGGTGTGTCACAAGAACATATTTCTTTGAGAGCAGAGAGTCAACCTAAAACTGGATAACTTGAGGTTGAATTAAATGAATTTTTATGATATACTTGATTGTTTTATTATTCCAGGAGACAAAACTAATTGTCTGACTGTTGGATGCAAATTTTTCTGCTCACCTAGATTCCAGCTATTTCTTGCAATCGCAGCTAAGCGATTAGAATACAACTATTAGAGACTATATTTAGCCTAATGGCCGCACCTCAGAGACACTAGTGGTCTAGGAAAATCATTTATATGCAAATATTTGTGGGGTTCACATACATCATTCATACCAGGTATTATTATTTGGAAGTTAGATGTTCACAGTATCACAGAGGGCGGATAATAATAATATAGTAATTCTATATCATACTTGTGTGAGTGTAGAAGAATTTACCTGGAAAAGTCGCTCATCCGACCAGCTTGGATTGAATCCCTGCAGTGTTCTCACTATCCTGTTATGCTCTCTGAGGAATAGGGTGTGTACGCTAGTTAGTCCAGCTAAGTGAAGATGATTATAAATATTACATGTCTGAAAGACGTGCTCTTCCATATCTTGAAACTATATTTACTACATTTTCTGTATACAATTTTCATATAGTACACTTGCTGACCATGCGACTGTGATTTGAGAATTAAGGGTAATATTAGCAAGAATTTTGCTGAGCTGTAAAACGCAGACTACAGGTACTCACATGGGTGCTGGGGTTGAATACAAAGTGATCAATCTCATACTTGGTTCTTTACGTATATAGTGTAATATAATTCTTTATCATTTGCTATTACACATAATTGCCACCATGTTACTTTACATAACTGTAAGTCTATGAATTATTATGTTTACATCTCTGTGAGCAGTATTAGGGGTTGTCTTACCTTGTTCACTAGTCCTGGAATCTCCTGCAGCAAACCTGCACTCCATGTTACTCTCAGCGAAGCAGTTGGAAGGGTTGTCTCTGCGTGGTGGGAGACGCTCCTCATTATTTACTCCCCTCTGTAACACCATATACAGATGAGATGGAATTTCCACAAAGTTGAGAAAGCTATGACTCAATTAAAGCTGTGTTTTAGTGATCTAGAATTAAACTCTAGATTGTTCTAAGTCAATATTTATGAGAATATAAATCGTTCAGACTACAACTCTCTAGATCTCAGCAGAAGAGATATTGATCAGACTTACAGATATCCTGAGCCTTCCTCCACGGAATTCTCTAAGAGAATTGGACCTGGTGAGAGTGACTCCGTAGACTTGAGATGCATCGACGTACGCTGTCAGGTCATTCAGCTGGAACAGAACTCCTGGAAAAATAATATTTGTGCATTATTTATTTCAATAACCATTAGCTGAAAACTGCTTTGTTAAATTAATAGTGTCAATTATAGTTCAAATATGTGCACGATTGGGGATGCACTTTCGAATAAGGCCAAGAGATAAAACCAACTATGTTTCTAGCTAGAAACATGGAGATGTCGCATTCTATATTGGTTGAGTTTAAGGAACCCTTTTCTTGTTTCCGTTTTTGAAGCGACATGGAGAGAGGACAACTTCCAAAATGGTAAAAAATATGGTAACAATATTATGTTTACAATTGGCTTTTGTACCAGATACAGATGAATTCAAAAATATTCAAAAGCTATTTTTATCAAAAAAAAATGCAGAATGAGTCACCATATAGCTTTATTAATTACATTTATTGTGTAGCTGGTGTTAAGAATACCTATAGGAGATAGTTAATTTGCAAGTTGTAAAAGTAATCAGCATACAATGATGCCGATGTCTACGTCTATGTCTGTGCCTATTTCCTGTGTCACATTGAAGTGTGATAATATCATAATATGAGATAAAATTCAAAGCTTTCAGGGTTAAAATGATAAGATTAATCATACATCTGTTGTAACAAAAATAAGAAGAGAAGATAACTTCCAATGTTAGAGCTACATATTTTATAATTTCAACATTTTAATAAGGTAAAGTACTTAAAAATCTTTAGGGTTCACTTTGTCGCTGGAGATCATAGCATGGCATGCAATGTACATGTACTTACGAGGTCCATTAGGGAGTCGGGGTGCAGGTGCGGATCTGACGAAAGGCATGCAGTCAGTTGGCAGTACGGGATCATTTGGAGAAGGGATTATGAAGCACATCCTAGCAGCTCTACTTACTCTTGCTGCTCTCGCTGCAGTGTCATTGCAGCACAAAGCCCTGAAGTGTTATACACAAGCATGTATAAGCAAAGTTACAAACTTCTTAAAAATGGTCCATGGCTGCAAATTTTCACCAGTTGAGTACACCAGTTGAGAGCGTATAAAATAACACCAGACTTGGTAAATGCTTACAATATTTTTAGTATTGTCAGACTGTGCCTTTCATATTTTAGAATTTTAGAGCGTAGTCCGAATTTAAAAGATGCTTCCGAATCCAATGTTTTTCGAATTGTGCTTAGCGATTTCTTGAACATCCAATCACACACTTAAACAGGAGGCATTGAATAGCGGGTCGCCTTTATTTAGTTGTTAAAGCTGAACTTGTTGAAAGTTTTGAGATGAATAACACGAACGGACGGAATTTTTATGGTAATAACAACAGATATGATTATTATATTTATTGTATTCCAGGGTACACTATTCTCTTCTACTGCTCTGTTGCTATGTTACACTCGCAACCAGGGAAAAAAATCATACACAGCATTCCTTCTGTTACCAATGGAGAATTATTACATTGAGTAAAAAAACCTGCACATTAACTCATCAATCTCTAAAACATGATTTATTTGACTAGTTATTATAGCCAATGGCTGAAAATGGTACAATAGAACCACCGGTACCTAGAAGAATGGTTGATGTGGATCCTATAGTAAATCTTCCTCAGATGTGTTACATGATGTACTTCGGAAACCGTACTAGTTCATATGAAACTGTATACCATGTGTTTGTGTATTTATTAACTGCAGACTGTATAGATACTGATTTTCTCTACCACATTGACTATGGTACTCAATCAGAATCTGTTTGACAAAAGTGTAACCGAATCGAGTCATGAACCAAACTCGGCTAGAGTTCTATGTAAAAACTAAACCAAAACTGAGAGAAGTGCAAATTCGATCCAGCAATATGTTAAAGTACTGGCATTGTAACTTTATTATTATTTATGTATGCATGATATATGTAGTTCTTTTATTCCTAACCAGTTCATAAAGAGGGAGAAAATATGGGCAAGTGACGCAATCTGACTCATAGTTAAAAGAACCGTTGCAGTAGCAGTCAAAAATATTCCTTATATCTGAAACTATAGCCCCTCTATTACTGAATCTATTGCATAGCCTTGCAGTGTAGTACTTAGTGCTTACCTAGGACTCTCCTCCTCTCCACCCTCAGCGTTAGCCTCAGGACTCAAAGTGATGTCATGGTCAGTGAACTGTCCAAAGTTCATGAGCATGTGAGAGTGTCGGGAGCTAAGGTTAGAGGTTGTCTCGTGAATGACAAGAGAGACTTTACGTGCTGATGGAAGAACACCTTGGGATCGGAAGAAAGTCTTTGTAGGCGTCTCGATACCTGTAGCAAGGATTGACATTGTTATGATACCTGATGGTATATTATGTTGATACCTGATGACACACACATGTAATATGTGGATACCTGATGACATATATACTGATACCTGATGATACCTTTCACACATTTGACATTATTTGATAACCATGTTCCCTAATGTAATATCAAAGCTTGAAATAGTGATGTAGAATACTCCATGGAGTGAAGAGGAGACACATATTTATTACTCTCCTCCAATATTCCCGGAGAAAAACTAAAGGGGAGGTACTTACCGTCTTCGTATCTGTTTGTCTTAATAAGTCGCTCCAATGGAATTTTTGCAGCACCTCTCAGGGGGTCTACGAGGTTGTTACAGGTTCCGTTGATTCTTCTAAATGTGGCCTGGGGGTCACAGTTCTGTGGGATGGTGTATGGATTCAGTAATGCTACATAATAGAACCAAATATGAAAAGCTGAGAACTGCTGCATGCCGTTTACATTGTGCCATAGGCTTTAATTATCAAAGAATTTGACATCTCACCATAATCCATGTAATGATGTACATTGTACATGGACGCCTAAAATAATGTTGATAATATCTAAAAATATTCTGTTTAATCCAGTAGCATGCGGTCAAGATACTATGCCAATTATATTATAGTCAAGTTCATAATCATGTCGGTGTTAATTTACTATATGTAAAAAAACATTTATAAGCGCCAACCTCTACTGCAATATTTACAGCTTTATGGAGATGACAATAACAAAACACAAATGGACAATCCTTGAAGTTACCATTTTAGCTGTTAGAGTTTCCAGCCATCAAAGCAATAGCGTAATGTTATTAATTACACCCCTCTACTTGGTAAATCTAAATAAGGTTGTTGTTATGCATTACGACCATCACCAGTGTTAGTGATGACATACATGTATATACAGTACATTCACCTTATATGTGTGTAAGTGGCTATTGATTCAATATTTTTCTACTAAAAAGTTCAAAGTTGGTATGAATACAGGAAAATTTAAGCTTTTAGGTTCCTAATAACAACCACGATATACAAGTCATGTAGCCTGCATGTGCCTGGTTGCACCAATAAATCTAATAACCACTCACAAGTATTCTACTTGCACTTGACATGAGGGAGTTTCAAAAGTTGGGGTGGGGTAGGGCGTAAAGAGTAGGGTGTAGTACTCATGGGACACGTTCAATTAGAGACACAGGGCAATTATTTCCTCACCATCTTTGATTTCTAATTACTGAATTATGAGCCCTTCCTACGACCACCAGTGCCACCAACAGAAAATGAAATTCTGAACCAGACGACATGCGCTCTCCAGTTAGCTCACATGTTTGGAGAAGCTTGTTATGAGACAGCAGGGATAGTCAGCAGCACCAATTTATATGTTACTATATACATGTATATCTGTACTTACTGTTTCTTCTGCCAAATCTGCTAAATAAATAAAATACACAAGTTATTGTACCACAATATCATGATATAATTCCATATGGCAAAACAGCCTTATATAAAGACAGGACGGCGTTATGCTCAAGTTATTCTTATAAAAACACCATTTTTTGTGATAATTTTCATCTTGTTGCTAAAAACGGATGGATGACTAATTGACTAGTGGTAAGGATAAGTAAGAAAGGTAGCAAACTTGTAGAGATTTGAGGTAAGTACATGTAATAATATATCAAAACATAATAAGAAAATGACGATATTATAGCATTTAGCAGAAAAACGTGTAAAAGTCGAGAGGGTAATTTATTATTCACGTGACTGTCTACAGTGTTATAAGAATCCACACAAAATAATTATAATGTTGAACTGGATGAAAGTAATGAATAATGAACTGACTATTACATACACTTCCTACTTTGAAGCATGATTAATCACTTCCTAAAATTCTATTAGTGATTGGCTAAATGATATTTTTAGGGCGTGGACAACTAGCCATATCATCTTCTGGTTTGACCAGGGAAGAAGGCCATAGCATTCATTAATAATTCATCTAAAAGATACAGCTCCTAGCTGTGTTAAGTGATAAATCCTGATGATACATGGAAGGAAGTTCAAAGAAAATTGTTCACCGTCAGAGTTTGCCATTGCACAAGTAAATGTGTGGCCATCGTAAGTCCTCGAGTTAATAATAAATTATTTTAATTATACTCGAACATTAGCACACACTTTAGCTATTCCAGGGGTCAAACATTTTTCATAAAATAGATTTTATTAATCCTGTCAAAATTATAGTCATATTATTCAAATTATCAAATTGAAATTTAAAAGCAGAAATTGGACAATAATTGATTTTGTACGCAATTACACTTTGCAGTATATTGGGCTGCTTCTAATAAGTAGACGACGTGAATGACTTTTTGACATTTTTTTGGTTTGGAAATAAAAAAACACTTGCTTCACCTCAGGGTGGTCATGTATAGCCTCCACGAAGAGAGAGAGCTGTCAGTTGCC
Source organism: Bugulina stolonifera (assembly GCA_935421135.1). NCBI lineage: Eukaryota > Metazoa > Bryozoa > Gymnolaemata > Cheilostomatida > Bugulidae > Bugulina > Bugulina stolonifera. The sequence goes on from OW285194.1 coordinate 9,525,562, forward strand.
ATAGAAATAGCAGGACACACTGCAGCATATAATTTTACAACTGATTGTTCAGTACACATTGGTTTGCTATGTCAACCAATTTACTAGGATTACGCAATGTTTGGCCCGCGGGTAGATTGAGGTCGCTTCTTTGCATGCTGGCTGGGATGTGAACGTGATTCAAGAGCAAACACCAAAAGTTAAATTTATTAGTAAAATATTAAATTGCACTTACCTTTCATCCAACTGTGCCCTAGACACACGCGCAAAGTTAGCCAATGAAAACTCTGGACTATCAGCCGAGTTAACAGAGAGATGTATTCCATGCCTCATGCTAATCAGTGTGGCTCTAAAATAACAAACTCAAGTTTACATGTTTCGTTTCAAGTTTTCCTTGCTTCGTTTTAAGTTTTCCTTGCTTATAATACATAGTACATAGATGTTTTAACTCGGCTATATTATGCAACATTTCTAATATTGCAAACATTCAGAAAACAATAATCCTTGAACATTGAAACCTTTTATTGAAAGACGAGTATACGCTACATGCATGTACACTGTATACATAATCTGTATCCTGTATAGAGAGAGAAGCCAATCAGAGCCACAGAAATACTGACAAGGTTGTCAGTGGTTTTACCATGCACAGTGAACGTGATATTGAAGCATAATATTGCCATAGTGTAGAAGCTGAGCATAGATATGACATTATTCCATTATTGATGCGTTTTTCACTGCAATCGCTACAATACATATTACCCCATGTATCATTGGAGAGCCTTCTCTTTATCAGATTTGGTTGGAATGTGGTGAAATTTGCAGCTATATATATCAGCTCTGGGGCCACAAATTACCAATCTAGCCAACTAATAGCATCGCAATGTATTTTTGGGTAAACTGTTGACAGCCATTGAATAAATTTTAACTTTAATCAATTTTAATTAAATATTCAAAGAGGATGACACTCATCGAAGCTTTATACAAATTCATTAAATAATTGAAAAAGGTTTATTTAATTTCCTTCTGCACCAGATATCCGAACAAGAAATGCAAACAAAATTTGACTTTTTTATATGTACTCGAGTTCAAAAACCATCTGTAAGCCTTGCCTGGTTATTACACTCATAAAAGCTGGTGATTGTTTTCAACTATTTTCCTACCATGTTACCAGCATGTTTAGTTAACCTTCCCTGTTCTCTACACAGAGATAACTCTAAGCAGCAGAACTAGTAATTAGCTTGTTCTTGGAAAATGTACTAATAAATGACGATTTTTATTGATAAATTATACACTGAGGGTGAGTAATGAGGTCATAGGGTGTCGTTATACATTTATTAATGTACTGTGTAGTGACATCAGAATGTGTTCAGTATACCTAGCAGCTAATTATCAAATTTTGACATACATGTACATGTACATTTAGGTGTAGAATTACTGGAAAAGGAGCAGTGAATAGATCTCAAAACTATTGATATATTCATACCATGTAAAAGTGAAAGTAGAAATAGTCGCAGATTGTTCATAAATATATATTAACCTAAATGTATTTTACATGTTATCCATTGATATGGAGAGGATGATGTTCATGATATGTTTACTAAAATAACTAATCTCGCAAAAGTTGGTTAAAAATTAATTCTTCTCTACTCTGAATTTCTATTCCATCTTCTCAGATGGTCGCAGGTAGAATGTTTCCGCAGGTAGAATGTTTCCGCAGGTAGAATGTTTCCACAGATAATACTTTGGGTTATTCAGAGAGAGGCTCACTGAGTGGCACTAGACAGTACACAAATAGTTGAAAATATGGTAGCTGGTCACAGTAGCTTTAATTAAAAATATACAGCTCATATCTAATACCTAGAAATGGTCCAGATTATGATAAATTTATACAAGTTTTACTGTTTCTTTGTGTTAGAGACCTGTAGATGTCCAACTGCAGGTAATTAAACAGCCTCATTAATTTGGCTTAACATCAAAATGAAGTGTGATTTAGTTATTTTAAGATCAAATTCATTTTTGTGGCCTTTAATGCATTAGGTCAAGTGGTGGAAGATAATAAATTATACTTAGATATACGAGTAGAGTATTACGTGACTGAACTAGAGAGGAATCTATGTATGTGCAACCAGTTAATTCAACAACTCATGATCTCTGTAGATGTTGCCCTTCATGCTGCCGTGTATAGGATTTGATCATGTGACCTTCAGATCAACCAATCAGTGGTCCAGTTCAGCAGGGGAGCCATTCACACCATACTAAGATTGGTATGTCTGTATATATGTATTTAAACTATGCCCATTCTATGTCCCAAAATATACAATATGTAGGGTGTAGTAGGTGAGGGAAGACAATGCAATAATTATAATAACCAAGAATGAATAATAAGCTATACAATAATGATTTATTATGAATAATAATTTGACGTAGATCTTAGATGTCAGATATTATGAGATGTTGAATATTCAAGTTCATCCATTTTAAAATGATAAAAAGAAGAAAAAATGCCACTGCACTAATGGGATGTAAAAGTGTAAAAAACAGTATGTCTAGCTGTTGACAGTTTTTGATCTGTTGTTAGTAAGAATGGCAGGCTTCTTCTAGTGCTTGGTACGCTCTGCTGCCAGTGGCAGCTTGTAGTGTTACACTCCTATTCAGCAAGCTTACTTATGCATAAGTATGTAATGTTGAGTGTGGCGTATGTATAGAGCAAACTCTATCCTATGGCGAGGAGAAGTAGTCAGTAACCTGTCTATGTAGTGACACATTGAAGCACAAGATTGCTCAGTGTAATGTTTTTTTATGTTTTATCTACAATGTAGATTAGCACTGTGTATGCGACTACCTCTCACTTCATTAGCATATATTCAGATGACCATTGCGACGGTTTGACCTACTCACTGATGAAACTAAAGAATGCTGATAGAACTAAAGAACACGGCCTGTCCTGCGCTAATACATGATAATGACATGTAAATGTATATATAATGTTAATTTTTTGGTGAAATATTTTGGTAGCTAGTAATTCTCCCATGGTATGGAAGTGCACGATATTCCCATGACCCCCTTGCTTATAAATGCTTGTAAATATAAATATAATATAAAATGCTTAGAAATAATTATTGCATGTTATAATAGTCTCTGTATGAGAGTCTACTAACAGGTAAAGAACTTCTGTTTTAGCAGATTTACATGTACATTGTATCTTACGACAATGGTTATACTAAAATGCCATCTGCTGCGACTCACCCATTAAAACTAAAGTTTCAACTTGACAAGAAAGTCTAAAATTGAAATGCGAGTATTTTAACCACTGAATTGGCTATTCTAAAAGAATAGGCGTACCAATCAGAGATTAAGTGGTTTTGACAAAAGCTAGAGGTGAGCCAAAGCTCAGAATTTGATTTCGCATATTTAGAGGCACGTGACTATACTGGAAAACATTTTTTGCTTCAGTATTTTGAAGACTTTCAGCTTTTTAATCAATATTCGTAACGCAGTGACAGGGATTTGACACATATTGATTATTCAAGTGTGCCACTGAGCTATAAATAACTATGAAAACGCTGGTGTGTTTTAATTTTGTGACAGTGAAGCCGTGTTTACCACTCTAAGCTCCTTGCAAAGGACGCGTAGCCTCAGAACTGACCTATTACATATATTGTAAAATCTCTTTCCATCAAACCTGTATCATGTTGAGTTGAAACATGTTTTATTGTGTCTTTCTTAATCACTTCATTTGGCACATTAAGAAATAATGTAGAATACTTTATATTAAACAAGATGGTATGTAATGTCTTAGCCTTAGATTAGAGTCGCGTAATGGTGAATATAGGCGAGGTGAAGCAGGAGCTTAAAATATGTGGTAGGAACTACAGTATGACTATTGTTTACTATTAGATTTGTCATGGTGGTATGGGATAGTATTAGATAGCATGGAAGTGAAGAGAGGCTACACATGTAGGAGTTTATCATATATTAGTAAGTACTGCTTTGTGAGGACTCAGTGATGGAGCATTACCAAGGTATCGAGGATAACGATGCAGGCGGTGAAACTAGAATACTTCAATAGTGAAAACGGTGAATAGTTTAAATGTAGATTCGTTCATTGAGTCAGCCAATGTAAGATCATTATTTGTTACTTTATAAAAAAGTCAGCACTAACTCTGAAGTAGTATTTGAGGTTACGATAATTCTATGAGTAGTTTCTCACCTTGAAATGGCTAATAAAGTCAGCACCAATAGGCAGGGAAATAGCGCCATGGCCAACCTACTACTGGTAGACATGTTGAAGCACCTGTCTTATCCTGTCCTCCAACTTCTCTGGTCTCAACTGCCTATCTAGCCGTCACTGTTCCAGTAGCACCTTGCAGTACCTTTCAGCTTCTGATAGCAGAATGGCACCTGCCACGCCTACCTCGAGACATTTATACCAAAAAGGAATTTTCTGGCAAGCCAAACTGGTTAATTATTCGTCAAGTAATTATAAAAGAACAGTATTCAATTAATCAACTTGTCATATATTATTAAATGGAGGAATAAATTAGAATAGGGTTCACAGTTTTATTATCGCCGACTGCACTTCCTAGTTTACCCTGTTACGCTTAGGTTCATTTAGGAAGGTCAAAGGTCATGGTGAATCAGTATTGCGTCATTCATTTCCTGATAATTAGCACCACTACTGGAAAAAAGTATTTTTTGCATGCATGTATACATACTTTCTTACAGAATAATCACGTTTTGGTGCGAAGAAATTTCCTCCATGAGAGAAAAAGTATTATTTCATAATAATCACAGCTGACTCAATCAAATAATTACATTGCATGAAGACTCACTAGTTTAGTATAGCTACTGTCATAGTTCTACTATACTTTAGAAAGCGGTTTGGGCGATTAAATGCAGAGAGAGTGTTTTTACTAATAATCTCATAAGATGCTAAAAGCAAAATATTTATGGGGAAAAATCATTGCTCTACAACTAAATTTCACTTTAGACCAAAATTTTCATTTTTATAGCAGTTGCTTAAATTTTTCCACAATGTATATGTAGCTCTATTGCCCTACCTATACAACATAAAATACATGTAACTGTGGATATAATCCTCAGCAAGCAAAATTTGGTCTCAAGGGTCTATCTACATACATTGTATATATATCCATGGCGCCAAACACAATTCTTTAATGTGGTTGTCCAATAGCAGAGCTAGTCGAGGGGCCACCACGGCTCCTAGAGCTGGATATTATTATAGTTTGAATGACACATAGGGAAAACCTTCTTCGAGATGAAAACCTCCAGGTCATTGGCGGGGCTCGAACCCACGTCCTTGCAGATAACTTTCGTCATTGCTGCAAGACTAGAGTGACTAGCCGCCAACACCTAGAAATATTCTGTTTGGCTCAAGAGGCCTGAGAGGTGAATCACATAACCTTTTACTGCTTTATACCCCATGCATTTTAACTATTCACTAGGATTATGATTTTGATTTAATATTTATGACAGTTTTCACTTCAAATAACTAATCTACTCAAGACGGCTAGGCAATTAAAAGTTTAATAAAATTATAATATATATGTAATATAATATATAATTTTAAATAAAACAGTAAAGGATACAGTATACATGTACGTACGTATGTGTGGTGCTGCTCAGGATGATTCTCGTTGTTATCTTCTTCTTTGATTTTCTAATGATCGATTTAGACTCAAGGTGTACATTTAAATATTTACAGTATCATCTTATTTTTATTTATTTTGTTCATGAGGTCAAATAAGATAAAGAGAAAGCTCTTTTAATGTAGTAGTAGGCCAATCACAGGTAATCTTTGTTATTTAGATGCTTTTCAACGGTAGGTTTAATATTTTTCCACTCATTGTTATATAATACATCCATGAATTGATCCTCTATAGCAGTATTCTGATCATCACATGTCTTATAACATATATTATTAGTTTTGAACTAGAACAGTAAATATTCAAATCGTGAATCTAATGTTTGCTCAGTTTCTTATTATGAATATAAGCTAAAGCATGATTGATTAGTATTGAATTGTTACAGTTCGGTGACATGGGTTTTGTACCGTGGCCTATTTCTGCCACACAATGTGAAACTAAATTGCAATTTATATGATACTGAATCCTAAAATGAATGAAATAAAAATTAAATTTACCTGAAATAAAATAAATCATGTGAAACCAAACTAATATTTAAATAAAATCTGCAGTTCATATGAAACTGAAAGTGAACTCACATGAAACCAAATTGCAATTCACCTGAAATGAAAGTTAGGGGTGTTACTCATAACAACAAAACGAAACTACATTTAGTACATGAGTGGTGTGACAGGAAATAGTCCGTTATTTTGGTATTTTTAATTGTATTTTGGTGTTTACCTTAGATGCAAATAATAAAAGTATAATATGTATTTCATCAACCTACTTGTAAGAAACAACACGCTTTTATGAGAGTATTTACAGTATTTTTAATAAAAAATAAGTATTTAAATTTACATTTTGACAGTCTTGAAAAAAATGATAACATTTTATCAAAAATATTTACAACTTGTTTAGAGTTTTTGTGATTTAATGATAATTTTTGTTGAAAATATACAAAATCACTATTAATATTACATTAAAACTATTACAAAATATAATAAAAGAGTTGTACTCTCAAGTCTCGATCTTATTAGTACTGCGAGAGTATTACTAACTGCTGCATTTGTTCATTTGGTGCTAATTCCTTTATTTTGAGTATTTCAATAATAATGTGAAAATATAAAAATCAATGGACTAAATTGATGACATTTGCTATATCAAATTATTAATAATACCCAGTAATCTCAAAGACGCAAGTGTATCTCTACGCCAGGGTAGAGGTGTAGTTTCGTTTTGCCACAATAAGTAACGCCCATAAATTTTGTTTCATGTGAATTGGCATTTTGGTTTCAGGCGTTTTTCGTTTTCGTTTCATGTGAGTTCACTTTCAGTCTCATATGAATTTCATATTTTATTTAACTTTCAGTTTAGTTTCACATGATTTATTTTATTTCAGGTGAATTCAATTTTTATTTTATTTCTTTTAGGATTCAGTATCATGTAAATTGCAATTTAGTTTTACACTGTGTGGCAGAAATCGGCCACGGTAGTTTTGATAAATTAGCCTGTGGTTTTATTGTAACATGCTTTATTAGGCACTAGTTCATCACCCTCTCCTTACTGTTTCCCTATTAGCACCTACGCAAAATAGTGCCCATGCACATATGGAGGCCCTTTTATGCCAGGGGAATTGGTATCAGCATGTATAGATAAAAATAGAAGGGACTATTTCCTTATAAATACCTTTTTTAATTATGATTAATTGACTCATTTTTAACTACCCCATCAAAAACTAATGTATCAGGTTTAGATTTGAATAAATCAAGATAGTTCTATGGCAAGGTACAGGGTTGTTGTTGACCAAAATATTCAAAAGGTTGACCTACATTTGTAGCCACTTCTCCCAGCAACAGAGGTTCCAGGTCGACATACCATGTACATGTATTAAAAAATTTTGATTAGAAGTTAGAAGTTAGAAGTTTTTTTTCAATCCGCTTAAGAATGAATGTAAGCTGAATTTTCTCTTTGTAACTACCTAAAGGCTATAGTAATAAGGTCACTCTCTCACTTCCACCTACTTTACCTTCCCTTTCATTGGCTAATCATCAAATTAAAAGTGAAAAATATGAAACAATCACTAATAAATTATATGAATTATAGCATTCCATAATAACATAATAATATTGTTGTGGTGAAATTCTATCATTTTAGTACCTATCGGTGCTGGTAGTGACTCAACCTAAGCAGGAAAAGGTAGTATCACATACCTCCAGCACCAGAGAAGGAGCCGTTCAATGATATGATGTGTACTGTGGAATACTTGATGGATATAATTTAGTCATATTACACCCAGACAACTGAACTAGTAATTAAATGGGATAAGGAAACGTTTTGGCTAAAATCTAATTTTGGTTACAACCAAAGCTCTCATCAACTGAGTTCTCTTTGTTGCTATAAAAAGACTCATGATAGCTTTCAGTGACTTCATCGCTCACCAGTTTACGTCTAGTAGAAAGTGAAGTAATTTTGTCCTCATAATCTAGCAATTAATTAATAATTATGATAATTGGCTTTTATTTTTTACAGTGATACGTGTTCCAACTCCAAGATTTTGCTATTTTTACCAACTTTAGCAAAGTCCCGGTAGTCAATATTACATTCTACATGTAGATTTTATTCGATAGAATTTTGGCTGTTATACAATATTCATCAAACACAATATTTCAACAGTTACACTGGCTATTAATAGGAGAGTTCGAAGGTCAACCTCCGGCATATTGAAGCATAAACTGCGATGAATCAACCTGCCTGTATTATCACCACATTAATTTAGCTCTAAACGTGTTTTATCAAGCACTTTTGTCATTGATGCAACTTTATTTTATATTAATATCCATAATATTTTATGTAGAAACTAATATGTAAATGAAGGAGAAGATCGTCTAGCCTACGTCACAATCCTATTCACTCTACAACTTAGAACTGCTTGTGTTCAAACATAACGGATAGGCACTAATACTTTACTCAGTCTATTTCATGCTCGTCTCTGTGTAGTATGATTTCATGGTTTACTGATGAGGCAATGCTTTGTGTGAAAACAAATCACCTATTCCGTCTATATCAAAACTGAGTGTTTCTGTCACATAACGTTCTCAATGTGATTTATCGCTATCACTAAAAGCAAAAATAAAACAAATCTGAAGCTCTGCATTTCACAGAAATTGAGGTACTATCAGAACACCCGCTATAGGCAGTGAAGTCACATAGAACTAAGGCTATATCCCACCACTAAGAGGATTATACAAGGAATGAAAGGATAACAGCCACGGAGTTAGGAACTGGTGACTAGGGAGCCTTGTGGGAGTAACATGGAAGTCATTAGGGTTGTCTAGATTTATGGAATTGCTTAACTAAAGATATTGCACAACATTACTGATTCCCGTATAATTCTTTATCAAACAGCAGGCTCCTAGCCCTATGCTACAGTAGTGGTGTTGTACCACCAGGGAAGATCAAATGTGAATTCTAACAGCTGCAGAACTAGGTACTAAGTACTGCTGTGAACATAGGAGGCGGTATGATTATCATGTAGAATAACAGATGCTACCCAGTAGTGAGGACGAGGGTTTTAAATACATACTTGGACAGCCAAAACCTGTCCATCACCATTTTTCATTGACAGATTTTGGCAATGGTTTGATTGAAACCTCCAGTTTTACTTGTCATTGGCTGAATAGTATTTCATTAACCGGTGTTTAGGCCCTACTTACTACCAACTATCATTGGCAGCTGAAGACTTTGGCTCAGTATATTACACACCTTTTGAACATGCTTCCTCGCATGTTACAGCAGTTCTGCCAAGGTGCGGCCACCAAAATGCGGAAGCAGTGTGCTTGTACAGGCTGGGTGTTATGCTCAAAATGCATGTATATAGTAAAGCTGGTATGCTTATCTAGGAGGTGTATTCAACTGCTAGCGTTGTATGATTCTAGCTGTCTCTAACAGCTGAATGACTATGGACTCAAATATTACATCTTCCATCATGCTTTGCTGTAAACACGCAGTATTATCGATGTGTGGTTCTAAACAATTATTATAAAACTGACACTGATGGAGTGTCAAACACTGTACCAGTGCGCTGTGTGCAGATTTGGTAACAGAATGATATAAATGAACAGAGAGCAGGTCATCCAAATATGTTGAAATAATTCTAATATAATGCACATACATTACAATAATATAGTAATTCATTAACAAGCCACATCTCGCTGTGTGTAGGTGTTCATAGCAAGGTTAGAATTATCTGTAGGTGTATGATTCCCACATTCTAATTATCTTTAACCAGATCACGTAACTGACTGCTAGAGAATACAGTTAATCCTCATCTGCCATAAACTTGGCAGGGATGTTGGGATGCCTGATTTTTTGCATTTAGAGCAAAGGCTAAACTAATAGATGAGCCAAGCCCTGGAAGCAGCCGCTGTCTGGATGATGAAACTTACTTGTTTGACGATTTACGTGTTATATTTTTGTGTTTAAGTAACTGAGGTATACTGCCAGCTAATGGATTTACATGTGGAATAGATTAACCAGAATATTATCTAGAAGATCAACTTGTGTGCCTATGCACTCTTTCATTTGGTTATTTAAAAAATAAATATCAATCTTTAGCAGTAAAACTTTTATGGTTTGAACTTTACTCAGACTTTTTCTGCACAAATTCTGCAGCCTAATTTATAAATCATCATTTTAAAATTTTCTTTAAGATTTGTCTTCTCTTTAAACTATATGATAATATAAGTGTGCGTGTCTGGCACTAATCTAGACTTTGATTGGTTAAATAATTATAGATACTGTGCAAAATTTGTGGCATTTGGCATAGTATTATTGCTGAGTGTTGGGACGTTGAATTCATTCTTTGAATTGTATTCAGAGAAATAACTGTGTATGTTATTTTAGACTCTGTCAATAGTAATAATTTAGACATTACATTTTGAATCAGTGTGATTGCTAGCATCACATTGCCAAACTATCTATATACAGAATCTAACTAATACCTCATAATTGAATTGTGAAGCTCTCACATCCCACATCATGGAAAAGATTACATGTACTCGAGTGATTTCTTATCAATTGAGAATGTATACTCTTACTTGACTCTTGATTTTAGTATTAGGCTGCTTGGAACAATAATTATGTCTGCTATGATGGTGTTTTAGTTATAGCAATTTGAAATTTAACAATACATGTGTTGATCTTGCCCACAAAAAACTTTATGCATAAGGTTAAAAAATACAATGTACATGTATATAGATACAATTAGGGAGCAGCCGTGGTCTAGTGGTTAGGGCTCTGGACTCCCATGCGGACATCCCAGGTTCAATTTCCATAAAAAGTCATTGTTGGTGTTAGGAAGAGTATCCAACCTTATGATGCCCCTGTGCTATGTCAGTATAAGGTTTTGGACTTCCACATGGGAGTCATAGGCCCTAGGTCATCTGGGGTGTTAGGAAGCAGCCTTGTAATGCTCCTGTGCTACATCAGTTAACTTTGCCATTGGTGAAGTGCCCCTTCTCTACCTTGAACTAGAAAAAATGCAGGTTTTTTTTAGATTATTGCTTTCTTCCCTGGGATTAATAGTCGGAAGTAAAGCTGGGAAGCATTTTATAACTGTGTATACAACATGTAATTGCTGCTTTGTTAATAATTATACGCTATCGTTATGATCATGATTCAGCAATGCATGGTGAAGTTTAGTCAAAGTTGGCTTATTTTTCCAAACTGATATCACATATACATATAATATAATAAATAGCTCATAGAATGATGCAGATTTTTGTTATTTTATTAGTCATGATACACATACATGTACATTTCCTAAAGTTTAATAATTTAACTTACAAGTTTAAATTCATCAAATTTATTACAGTATGAAGTTAAATACAGTGGAACTTGGATAACTCAGACTTCAGCGGGCCAGCAAAAATGGTCTGAGTTAGGTGATCATATAAAACAAAATTATTAATTTCTGCATAGCTACAGAGTACATTGTATTTAGGCGGAATAAAAAATGATAAAATGATAAATAAAATATGAAATGATCATGTAGGCTTACAGTACAGACAAAAGAGTTGTGAATGTGAAATTATTTAGTAAACAATTCTGTAATAGTTTATTACTTCATTGGCTGGAAACATTGACAATGTCTGCTTGTTTGTACGAGTGTTTAACATAAATAGCACAGCTAGCCCATCATAGGTTTCAAAATAGCCATTGCAGCGGCCCAAAAGCTATTGTAGGACATAATCACTTTATGGGTGGCTGCTTTATAACCCAGTAGTTTATTACTATTCAGAACCAGGCTTGCAAGAAATTGTTCTTGTAAGGAATTGTTGAGTCAAAGCAGTAAAGTTCGAGTTATCTAAAGCTAATTATCATTGCCCAAGGCTGGGACCTTGTGGGGGAGGCTGAGTTATTCCAATTATCTGAGTTATGCTAGGCCTAGTTATCCAAGTTCCACTGTAGATTAATAGGGTAAATAATTGTGTTAGCAGTCTTTGGTTGACATTTCTTGGTAGCTTCTGAGAATCAACTGTTTATTCTCTCCATGGTGTGAAATCCATCTGGGGGATGTTACTACAGTCCACAGTGGGGTTGCTGGAACAAACAATAACAACTGTTAGACCACAGATTAGCTATAGAATAGGGATTACTACCTATTACTCATCTCCCAGGTAATATTTTGACGGCCCAAAATCCTTCACTATCATCTCGTACCAGGAAAGGTAAAGCAGAGCCCAAAAGACTTTATATGCTTTTACCTGCTATTGGTTGACACAACACAATACCAGTATCTTTGAGAATTAATTGTCTTGAGTGATTCAACAAATGGGTAGATCATTATAAATATGGATAAAAGGTGAAGGACTACCAGAACAAACTGTATTATGTACGAATAGACCATTGCGAACTCAGGAGCAGAAGGAGGTATTTCAGTCTTGGATTGCTGATTAAATACTAAATTATTTAATTACAGTCAGCAAAATAGTTAAAAATCTACAATGTCACAAGACTTGCTGTGGTTTACTATGCTATATTATTTCCAAAACATGTGGAGTTGCGATCTCAAAGACTCATGGATTCAGGGTACAAGTGATAGCACCCTATTAGGTGAATATAGCCATAGGACCAGTATTACAATGTATGTTCTACAGTTACGTGTAGACCATGATCTATATCAGTCGTCTGCTTACCTCACTGACTCGGCCAGCAGCAATTGCTCTCTCACAATAGGGTTCGCGACATTAGCACAGTAAAGACCAGCCAATGACACTCTACGTATTTCTGCCAGTTGCTCTACAAAAATAAACATAATAAAAATAATAAAAGGACAATAATACAGACTAGGTAGATTTGGTTACTTGCATGCAATTATCATGTGAATGCTTCTGCCCGATACTTCTTTAACAATATTAGAAATGAAACTGGCTTGCCTAATGCAGGTATACAGTATATCAATGTTGTACTCATCATATGTCTAGTATTGGATATATACTGGCTAAAGCAATTTGAACTGCTCTATACTTCCATTACTCACCATAGCCTCAGTGTAATTGACAGATATAAAGTAATGCGAATGGGGTAAAAGTTTTAAATTTGACTTTAGTTGCATATTGGCAACGAGTATGCCTAAATATAGCCCACATGTAGTTGCACTTGACACTGATTGGTTCGCCACAACAATGTGTGAGGTCTCAGGTATGAGCTGCCCGGCAAAGATTAATGATTCTATTTTTGGCTACTACTCCTGAACTTTAATTCAGTTCAAAGTCGTGGTAACCAGATGTTGACTTACCATCAGTGAATCTGGTTACTCTGTCGTTGGTCTCGTGCCAGAATCTGTCTCCAAATTTTACCCTCTTGAACTGCACTCCAATGATGTTAGCGAATGTCTCTCCAACCACAGCACCAGGCAGGGGAATCTCAGATAAACCTACGTAGGAGATGACATCACAGACATGTGACCTCGTCAGATGATACCAGTGAGATACATCACAGGTATGTATGATGAAAATAGTCTAATATATGTACAAAAAATTGCAAGCATTGCCTTACATCTTCACGTGAGTTGTACACATGTGTTCACAAATCATTCTATACTACAATAAAGGTGCTAGATAAATATACTATTTTCTAGTGCTGGGCAGTTTTGATTTGCACTTGCATTCAGTTTTTTTGCTGGTCTTTCAAAAAATTGAATGATGGTTGAACCTACATCTGTATGGCTTGGATGAAATCGGATTATAAAGGTTGAAAGAGGCATTCATGTGTACGTGACACCAGCCATTACTAGAAATGGGCAAGCTAAAGGGACAGATGCAATTTGAATTTAAAAACTGAATCGTATCGAACTGCTAGATTCATTTTTGAACCGAGAGAAAAAAACTGAGCAGCTGACTGATACTGAAACACAGTGTAGCACTACTATTTTTAGCATCCGAACTATGTATTTGAGTGTATATCATTTTTACTTCTATGATTTTTATGGTTTTGGTTTATTAAAACTCATAGATTTAAGTTTTTAAACCACTAATAATTACTAGAATGTAGAATGTACTTAAAGTAGTACAAGATTCAAAATATAGGTATTTTAGTTAGTAAGTTCATATTTTGGGCTTCAAAATGACATGCAACTTGACTTGGTTGAACATGTACAAATGGCTGTATTTGAACCCCAAAAATCGTTGAAATATAGTGATTTTGTAAAAGCTCAGGAAATTTTGCCAGGAATTTCCAACTATTCATTGATGTCACTTGTCTGTTCAGTATGAAAGAGCATTCACATAGTTGAACAAAGAAACAAAGACAACCAATGAGAGAGTGTTAGTTATAAATAGGTCAATTGTTACCATTGTTACTGTGGGAATAATGCTGTTTACAATTATAGTTTAGTTTATTGTACTAGTGCACATGACTAGTTGACCTATTAAAACCAATTGTAAGCAAGCCCATGTTCATTGACAAATTTCAGCAAATCATCGGGGCAAAAGTAGAATCCCCTTTACACATTAGTAGTTGAAGAATTAAGCTATGTACATGTTGCATGAATACTAAATATAGACCGGTGATTCATAGTAATTTGCATTAGAACAATCAGTGTTTGCGCGGCTCATAGAACTAGTAGTCAACGTGCCGCTTGATTGCACTAGTGATAACCTGAACAAGTGACGTCACTTATTCACCTATTGTTGAATAGCTGAGCATTTTTAGCAATATATAAACTTTACAGTCTGATTACACTGAAGTAAATAAAGTAAATATAGTCAATTTGCATATCATCTTGAAGCTAAAAGTGTTACCTAACTGACTAGAAGGGTCAAATCCTCAAAAATTGAATACTTTAAATTTAACAAACCTCCTGGGAAGATCTCAATGTCAGCCACTCTCGGATAGACTGTCTCCAAAGCGTCAGCATCAGCTTGAAAGTGTGTTTTATCTACCAGATCATTGAACCTTCTGAATGTCCTAAGTCTAAGTGATTGCCTGCAACCATGGAATGATAATACATGTATATCATAATGCAATAAATTCTCCAGCAATCATGGAATACGACATGATAATGCCATACATTTTGCATTGCACTGATTATGATATTGTGCATGACAAAGGAATGAAAGCTTCTCATCTTGTTTGCACCATATGATGAGATATATTTCACATTTAAATAAGTGTGCTATATAATGGTTTAAATGATCTGCAAGGCCTGCTCTAAACGAAGTGATCCCTAGTAATGCCTTTGAAGAATTTAGTAAATCCTTTAATTTATGCAAATCCCTGCCACACTTTTCTTGCTTCACATAAATCTTCTCCCAGACTTGGTACAATAATTCCCATATTTTGATTAATTAGGATGAATAATTTTAATTCCAATGTGACTACATATATATTATGTTTCTTTCACTAACATACAATAAAAGAATATTTACCTGATGGAGTTGTAGCTGGCAACCCCATGGTCACGGGCTCTCTGGATGTTGAACGCTGCTAGGTCCAGATCGTCAGCAAAAAGCCGGTTTCTGACCTGTAGACACAAAGTACATGTACAATGTATATGTACATGTACAATGTATATGTACATGTACAATGTATATGTACATGTACAATGTATATGTACATGTACAATGTATATGTACATGTAATTTATTAGCCGCATTTATAATGGCAGTGCTCTCATGTTTTAGAGTAAGGTCGCACATTGCTTGCTGTTCTCTCAAGAATAGAAAGAGATTTAACTCTTTGGATCGTTAGGTCTACAGATTGCTGTCCTCACATCTATCTTCATGGGTAAAAGAGGTTGCATCAAGTATCATCATCACTTTTGTTTAGAGTCAGTAATATATAAAAAATTGGTGCTGCCAAGTTAAGGAAGTTTGGCAGCACAGAGCATAGGGCTGTCTGCTATTTAAAAATAATACTGCTTAATAATTAGGTGGCGACAACTCCAATTCTTGTAGTGCAAGTATGCATACACTGTACTATGCTGTTTGCTGTGAAAGTAGGCTACTATCATGGCTGTTATAGGATGACACTATTATTAAACATTTTTGTATTAGACATTGGACATGTATTTGCACATGCGAGTTTCTATTGTTATGTTAGTCAATTTATCATTAATGGCGTCTGCTGTTGCTTGCAAACATTCAATGTCAAAAGTATTAATTCAAACTTCTCTTTCAATAATTAATTACTTTCAAAAGACATTGCAACATTTCTATACTTTTTATATATTTTATGCTGGAGGTAACAAAGCATAACAGCAATGTAGAAATTATAAAAAATACAAGTATTGTTATAATTATTATGCATTTTTAGAATTATTATGTTTTATTAATTTTTCAGGGAGGAGCATTAATTATTTACTTGGGTAGTTTACATTCTTCAACGAAATAAAGTTCTTAAAGATTTAAACTCAAAATAAACAAACAGAGTATTCAATTTGTCACACATACGTACAATGTACAGCATACATTTGAAAATGAAGCTGTAAACTTACCCCTGCGGTTATAAATCTATCTTTACCCTCCATGTAATCGTCAGTCACGCCTTGAAGTAATCTATCACTTCCTGGAAACCAAAGAGAAGAGATACATCTTTATACATTTAGAAAACATACTGGAGTCTTAACTTGAAAGACTTGTAATATGGACTGTATGTAAACATAGATTTACACACATTGTAGTTACATTGCATACATGTGCATGTATGCCTATCAAACATTAATTTAATATGGTCAATAATTTATATGGGCAACTCTGGGGCCCTGGCACATAAAAAAGGATTTGCAAACTAGCTGTTTCTGCTTTGTCAAATTTTTGGTTAGAATTTCTGCTTTGATTTTTGCTATTTCATAACGTCCAACTTGCTATGCAGTGAGAGTTACATGTGTAACTTTCTTCTGCAATTAATTAAAAACAGATCAGGGAATATTTTATAGTCTGGCTTACCAAAAGTTTCAGTAGTTAGAAAGGCTCCGAATACCTCTTCAATACCCAGTTGACCTGGAGTAGTACCAAATGTCTGACGAATCAGAGAATGGCCAAATCGGAAAGCTGCTGTGGAGAATTCAGTCCTAAAAATATAAGCAAGATGGCTAATGTGAATGATGTTAATAGGCCTAAGCCCCATGGTGCAAAGATAGTGTAAAACATGGACTCACAGTCTAAAGATACACAGAGTTCTACAATATTTAGGGTGAAACAAAACTCTATTATAAGCGTAAAGCAAATATTACCAACCAATTACTTGAGACGTTTATTATACAGCTTACAATGGGATATTTTAAACACAATCCTTTCTCTGCTGACAGAAGCAGTACAAAATATCAATTGTTCAAAATTGGCGTTTTGCCTATAAAGATTTAGGATGCATTCGCCAACATAATGTGTATCTAATGATTGCATGGTGAATGTGTAGTTACCAATAATGCTCCTTTTATAACACATGTATATTGTTTACTCACACAATTGAAGCATCGACTCTTGGACTGTATCTAGTGAACCGTCCGGTATCAAGCAGAGTCAGACCAAATTTCTCCATGATTTCTGGTCCAACAACTTGTGGTAGAAACTCTCTGTAAGTAATTCTCTGTAGCAAT
Source organism: Bugulina stolonifera (assembly GCA_935421135.1). NCBI lineage: Eukaryota > Metazoa > Bryozoa > Gymnolaemata > Cheilostomatida > Bugulidae > Bugulina > Bugulina stolonifera. The sequence goes on from OW285194.1 coordinate 9,543,283, forward strand.
GCTCCGACAATTTTCCTGGCGGTCTATGTTTCAAAATTAAATCAGCGTTGATAATTGACAAAATTATGTAAAACACATTACAAGAATAAAATACGTTTATTTGAAAATTGTCTTCTCCTCAATGAGAAACTAAACCATCTGTTTGGGAGTTATGCCTTCTATGTCATGGAAGGATAACTCTTAGTAACACGGTAGCTTGTGATTAATCAGCACAGATTGACAAAAAAATTTTCTACAATGAATAAAACTAGGTTGTGACCATTGCGCTCATGTATTTTAGAAGAATAAAAAGCATGCTATTATGTGCACACAACTCCAATACATACATGAGAGGGTGTCTACACGTGTACATACATGTACTTGTAGCTGTGATAACAAACTTGATACTTCACACAGAAAGTGCTGAAAGTTTGGCTAAATAGCCTGTGATCCAACTGCTTACCTGGTACAGCCTCTCATCGTCCCAATTGCTGTTGAATCCTTTAAGAGCTCTGGCAATTCTGTTGTGTTCACGTAACAATAGGGTATGTAGACTTGTTAGGGCAGCTGTAATAATGGAAGCATAATGCTGTACAAAGATATATTTCTTGAATTCACTAGTACTAGGCTGGAAAGTACCCAGTGAAGCAGAAGTTATTTGAGTTAGAGTTGCCCTCTCATGGAATATTAGTAATACTTTCATCACAAATGAGGTTTTTGGCGTTTTAAATTTTATTTATAGCTGCATAGTCTGTACTATGATAAATAGGGGCGTGCATTGCAAACGCTGGTGAGTATGCGTATTACACATTGTATATGCTGACCTTGTTCACTGTTTCTAACATCTCCGGCAGCGAATCTGCACTCTTCAACTGGTGATTCACAATCACTGGGATTGGTGGGGTCTAGAGGGAGTCTTTCTTCACCTCCTAGTCCAACCTACACATGTATGTGCAAAAAATCTATAAATTCTGATTCATTTGATTTGTCAAAAGAGATTTATCTCGTCTGTTTAGAGAATTCAGTAAATGGCCATTGTTTCTCTATAATTAGGTACCTCATATTTAGATGACCACTTTTAGTGCAATCCAAGCGTATACTGCCACTTTGCCTATATTTTCAAACTACAGATAAATGCGTGTATTATTTTAGTAAAGAATATTTACTAATTACTTAGACTTACCATCGACATAAAAATTAAAAGCTAGTTTACTAAAGGTGATATCCACTAAATGTGATATGTTTAGATATGATTGTATAATAACACTTACACTTGATTTGAGCAGCCCATCGATAAACTGTCGGAGTGACTTTGCTCTGATATTAGTATTGCCGTATATTTGAGAGCCGTCAATGTATGCTGTTATGTCATTAAGCTGGAATCGAACTGCACAAATAAAATTATATATTTGTGTGGTTATGGTAAAATTTTGCGAGAAAGTCATCGAATCACACAGCAAATAATAATAGCCATATGCAAAGTGTTGGTACAAATATAGTTTTAACAAACCTTGAAGCTTGAAATAAGACCTTAGCATTATTCGTGTGGCATGCGTTGATAATTCATGCTGCATGCTGCCGTTTACAGGTGTAAAGGTTGCATTAACCACAGATTATCTGTTTCTATAACTATAACTATATAGCTATGACTCAAACTATACTTTATTACAAAACTTACTTTGTAGTTGGCCAGGAAGTGCAGGAACAGGGGATGAACGAAGGAATGGAATGCAGGTTCTTGTGAATGCCGGATCACCTTGATCAATTAGCAGGGCAAAGCATTCTTTGAGATCATCAACCCAGAGTGAGCGATCAACTTCACAACACTCCTCTCGGCTATAAAATAAAATTGTCTACATGTATTCTCAAATTAATGCGACATATAGGAAAAAATAATGCAAAAGTAATCTACGAAACATTCGCAAAGTACATCTGTACTTACATTGGATTTTCAACTCCGCCTTCGCCGAAAGCTTCTGGGCTGAGAGTCAAGTCATGATCGGTGAACTGTCCAAAGTTCATCATCATGTGACTGTGAATTTGACTGATGTTAGACGTGGTTCCATGTACTGCCAGAGACACAGTACGGGCTGCTGGTAGGTCTCCCTGGGATGAGAAGAAAGTAGCTCGAGGAGCGTTCACACCTGTAAAAACGTAATATTATGTCAAAGTATTATTTGTTGTCAGTGTTACAGTAAAATCTCAAATATGTTACTTTTACTAAAATATTTTACCAATTATTCTCATCCCGCTCGGCTGATTTGTAGTGATTATCACAAAAGTAACATCAGTGCGCTAAGTTGTTGAGTTGTTATTATTTATAATGTTGTCTAGCAGATTTACAAACATGTCATTAAGAAAGTAACCATCTTATAGTATTCTTACCATCTTCATAGCGTGCTCTGGCTAGGCGACTCAGGGGAATCTTGGCGGCCCCTCTGAAAGGAATCCTTAAGTTGTTACATGTTCCGTTTATACGTCTGAACTCAGAATTTCTGTCTGATCCACATCTTTGGCTCAGTATGTATGGATTGAGGAGTCCTGGAAATTAAAGCATGCTCGTTCATTTGTAAAAAAATCAGAGAAGATATGGATAAAAAATTTAATGCACATAAATTTGTGACAGGTAACCAATGTGTTGTTAAGATTTTTAGAAATTTACAGAGATTGAAAATGGGTTTTAGACATTTCATCATCACACTAACTTGTATCCTATTCTATAGAATCATCAGTTGCAGGGCACAAACATATATACGTATACGTAGAGTTATGGAGTAGCGTAAAACATTAAACTATTCACGCCACGAATACAGCTAAATACAATTTATAAGGTAATTTTATATGAACATTTCAAATTTGTCACTAAAAATCCAACATGCAAACACGTTTTTAGAGCAGTTTTTAAAAACATCCACTGTCCAATCAGAAGTGGATTATTCTGCAGGAGATGGCAATTAGAAACCTCCTTTCACATTTCTAATTATTAGTGTAAACCTGTGCATAAATAGAATATAAACATTAATAATTACTGTTTTACGATAAGATAAACAATAGGTTTTATTATCCAATCACTGTGCACAATTTTGCTTTGGCTTTGGTTATTAGACATGTAAAATGAGGTTTCTAATTGCCATCTACTGCAGAATATCACTGTGATGTCACAGTGTATATTTTCCAAAAAAAACTGCTCCGAAAACATGTTTGCAGGTTGCATTTTTTATTTTTAGTGACAAATTTGAAAGGTTCATACCAAATTAGCTGATAAATTGTATTTACCTTCATCTGTGGCAGGGATAGTTTAACCATACAAAATATTATACAGTCATGTAGACCACAATTATTTATAATTAAAACCTGCAAAACAATAAAATACCGTTAACAGATATCGAGAAGGTGGAAAGGCAGTATGAGATATTGAACAGATAACCTACCGTATTGTCTGGAGCCTCTAGCCAGCTGAGTAGGTGAGCCGGTAAATGCAGCAGCAGTACCAGCAATGTCAGATATGTCAACAGCTGGGGAAGCAGTAGCACTGTTGTGAGTGTGAAGTCGTTCTTTTGTTTTAGTGTGTCCGTGGGTAATATGACTTGATTAAACAATATTATGGAGATTCCATTACCATGCATAACATGTCACTATTATTTATATTAGTAGCGAAGTGGATAGTTTGCAGGAAAATCCTTGTGCATAAAATATTAAAAAAACTTTCCGCAATGCCTTCATTAATCATTAATCAATTAATGGAAAATCCAGAAGTATATCATCAATCATGAAACTGTAAAGTTGGATATTGATGCAATCTTAATAAAGGTAAATTTAAGTACAATTAAAGTTTAAATCATGTGTAAAAAATTATTTAATCTCTACCAAAAATTTTTTTTGTGTACTTTCGAACTAGAAGCTGGTGCTTTAGTAAACTCATATTTAGCCATCTTCACCTGAAGAATCTCTCAAAAAACGGTCTAATCAAGCCACCAGAGTAGTATAGTCAGTGCACTTCTAGACAGACACGCACTCATTGACCCCTGTTTTCAACCAATCACAAGCCGGTATTTCCGATTTCAACCAATCACAGAAGAGCACAAAAATTTTGCACACGACCTTGCCAAGGTCACCCCAAAATCCCCCCTTCTGATTGGTCGAAAAAACATTTGCACACTTGACCCCGAACCCGGCCACGACCCCTTCCCTTCCTCCTTCCCACCCTCCTCCCCTCCCCCTCCCCCACCTCCCACTCCTCCCCCCTCCCCGCCACCGCCCTCGTCCCGTCCGCGCCACCGCCGTCGCCGCCGCCGCCACCGCCGCCCTCACCACCGCCGTCGCCGCCGCCACCACCACCGCCCTCACCACCGCCGCCGCCACCGCCGCCGCCGCCACCACCGCCACCACCACCACCGCCGCCACCACCACCACCGCCACCGCCGCCGCCGCCGCCACCACCACCACCACCACCGCCGCCGCCGCCGCCGCCGCCATCACCGTCATCACCGCCACCCCTCCTCCACCGCCGCCCACCCTCCCCACCCCGCAACCCCCACTCACCCGAACGACCAATCGTTTGAGGCGGTCAAGCCGCGTCCGCCCACGTTGCGTGCGGCGCCGACCGTACACGTGGAGGCGACGCCGGTGCCCCGTATCCACCGGGCCAAGCGACTAGGCAGCGGCCCGCCGCCCATTCCGAGTTCCACTGGGGTGGGACTATAAAAGATAAGTTTGACTGATGATAGTATTAATACAAAGAAGACTTAGTCATAGCAAACATGTCTTTTCTCACCAAAGGAGCAGCGGGGAGATATGTACTTTTAAAGGAAGTCCTCCCGAAGTCTGTATGGGATTATATGATCAAAAGTAATATCGAAGAAGCGAATAGTCCATGGATGTGGTATTGGGTTGACAGACTCGCTCATAATTCCTTAGTGGTAGAGCTTGCCATCTATTTTAGAACACTTTCACTCTCTATGAATATCCCTTTTAAGATAGGAGAGGAAAAGTTGAGGAAAATGGCACTTTGTTATGAAGACTTAACAGGAGCTAGGTCAAGATTTTCATCTATGGTAGAAACAAAAAACGCATCCGTTTCTTCTCCCTTACTCCTTCTTAGGAATGCAGAGTTGTCAACCTGGTGTAGAGTGGAGGTTGAGAAGATTATTGAAGATAGAAACTGGGATGAAACTGGTGTGGGAGCGGAGGCCACTTTTAACACTCACTTCTTACTATATCTGGATAATGAACCTGGTGGGGAAGGTTCAAAGAATGAACTCTATCATAGAGTATTGAACATATTAAAGGATGGGGCAAGAAGATGTCGCTTTGAGGATGGGAAGGAGAAATCGCGAGCGAAGAGGAGTTACAATGAAGAAAGCATCCCTGGTTTAATTCTTAGTAGAGGTAATACGCTATATGCAGGGCGATTGTTTGGAGAACTAGATCCATCCAAAAATGGGTTAGAGGTGATAAGAAGTCCTTCACCAGGAGATGCTAGATTAGAGGTGAGAGAGACTTCTACAGGAGAGACTAACCAGGTTATGATAGAAGAGGTTGAAATGTGTGACATTGGAGAACTAGATTCATCCAAAAACGGGTTAGAGGAGATAAGAAGCCCTTCACCAGGAGAAGCTAGGGTGGAAGTGAGAGAGACTTCTACAGGAGAGAATAAGCAGATTATGATAGAAGAGCAAACTCATGTAGAAACTAAAGAAGAGGTTGAAATGTGTGACAAAAGGGAACAAGAGATTAGAAAGATAGAACAAGAATTGGCACTAAAGAAAGTGGAATTGGCAGGAGCACTGGGGTGGAAAGAAGCACTAGAGATGCAACAGAGAATTGATGCAAGAAAAGAGAGAAGAACAAATCGCATTGCCTTCTTAGAAAAAAAGTTAACAGAGGAAAGAATGGAAAAAGAGAGGTTAATGATGGAAATCGAGCGTTTGCAAAAAGAAGAAGAAGAAGAAAAAATGGATAGTGTATCAATTATTGATCACATAATTCCCCACCTGGCTAACAAACTAGATGATAATGATGCAAAAGCAGAAGGGGAAGATAGTAAACTGCCACAGTGGGTTCCAACAGGAGAAAGTAATGATGAATAAAAGTGTATAGATTCCAATCGTTCTCTCAAACAAGGGCAAGATGTCAAAGCAAGAGGTAGTATGTAGAAATGAGAATTATGAAGATGTGGCTGATGGTCTCTTAGATGAAGTAGTAGCTATCTCTGCTGAAGAGGGAAGGGAGCGAATAGGAGAGAGAAGCAACAAAAGAAAGAAGTTCACATTCTACATAATCATAATACTATTTATACTTTCTTGCTCATCTTTATCACCATCAGTTTACACATATCTAAGTGATAGGGAACCACCCAATGGCAAAGACAAAGGAGTACTTAAGCAAGGACACTTTTTAAAAACAAACACAACTCTATTAGCTACTCAACTGGATCAGCATGCGTCCACACCAAGAAATCGATCTTCGCTTGCAGAGTCCCTTCACAGCTCTAGTCTGTGGTCCAACAGGGAGTGGAAAAACGGAACTACTATTTAGTCTTATTAGGAGAGTTGATGAAATTGCTTCACCCACTCCTGTTGAAATCATTTACTGCTATGGAGTTTGGCAACGCCGCTTTGAGGATTACAAGGATAAAGTAAGGTTTCATTCAGGACTCATTGATGTAGAAATGGATATAGAGCGTGATGGGAAGAATCGCTGGCTCATCATTGATGACTTGATGGGTGAAGTCGGGGGGAAAGAGACTACTAATGCAATCTTTACAAAGTTCAGTCACCACCTGAACATAAGCGTCTTTTTCTTACTACAGAACCTTTTCCCGAAAGATAATAGAACAGTGTCAATAAACTCGCAGTACTTTTTCTTGTTCAAGAATCCCAGAGACGGAATGTCTGTTACCAATCTTGCAAAGCAGGCTTTTCCTCAGAGTACAAGAGCTGTTCAAGAAGCTTTTAGTGATGCTACACGTAAGCCACACTCTTTTCTATTCTTGAATCTTCGCCAGGAAACCCCGGAGTGGGCTAGACTGATCGGTAATTTTGCTTCTGAGCACTCTCCCATGACTGTATATATCCCGAATACCCTGGAATATAAGTAGCATTCACATCTCTACTCTCTCCATAAACTGTCTTGGACTCGAAGAGAGCGCATCCATCATCAAGCATGAGATACATTAATTCACCCGAGTATTCTCCAAGGTTGAGGAGGAATGCCTTGAGTATATATGCACTGACGAAAGCATCTGCAACCATCAGAGATTCAACCATTGCTGAGGCTAACAAAGACCTTATACTCGCTCTTGTTGAGTGTGCTAGAAATGTATTATTAGGTAATGTTCATCTAACTACCGCTCAGTTGAACTCTCTACGTCGACATAGAAGGGCCATTGAGGATCTCACCAACTCTCGTACTAGTGTGAGGCAGAAAAAGTTAATCCTACAACGTGGCGGATTTTTAGGTCTTCTTTTGAAGCCATTGGCAAGTTTACTTGGAGGTGTGCTTGGTGGATTAGGCGGTGGACGAAGGTGAAATGAGTCTCAAGTTTTCTAAAAAGTATCTTCTTATGGATAAACATACATATGAATCAATGAATAGTAGAAACAACAAAAAAGAAGGAGAGCATCTACCCTCACTCTCTACAAATGGGGATCTACTCCTGGCAGAAAAAAGCAGAAAAGATGTAATATCTAACCTCAAAAACTCTGATACAGACATCTACTCTCAGCTAGAGCAACATGCTCATAAAATGAATAAGTTCCTAAAAGAGTTGGAGAGATCACGCCATCCGCAGCAGGAGTTGTATAATACATTAGAGGGAATTAACACTAGGTTTAATGAAATGCATACATGGAGACAAAGAGAAGAAGAAGCACAAGAGCGAGGGCGAGAGAAAAAAAGAGATGATGAAAAGAGGCGAAGTGGCTCAAGGTCACCACTACCACACCCATATAGGAGAGAAACAAAACCAGAGAGGTCAGAAGCTGGCGCACGTTGGAGTGGGAAGGGTGAAAATAGAAGTCCTATCAAAACTAGGTCTAGGCGAAAGCTTCCTAAAACCCCTCTTGCAAGCAATAGTAAAACAGAAAGATGGATGATATAGATGAAGGTCTACGTGATATTTACTTCTCCCCTCCTCAACCACCATCTTTTGGAGGAAAGAGAAAGTTAGTTTTAGCTTCTCCTCCTGGTATTAATGAGAATGATGTTGAGAAGTGGTTGAGAAGTCAAGACGCATACACTCTTCATCGCCCGATTAGAATGAAGTTTACAAGGAGAAAAACGTTTGTGAGTGGGATTGGTGAACAACTCCAGGCAGATCTCGTGGATGTGCGTGCGCACAAGGACTCAAATGATGGAGTAACATTTTTGCTCACCTGCATAGATGCCTTCTCACGGAAAGCATGGGTCTTTCCTCTTCATTCCAAGTCTGGTCTGGAAGTGTCCAATGCACTCATCTCTCTATTCGAAAATGAAAGCTTTAGACAAATACAAACTGATAAAGGTAAGGAGTTCCTAAACAGAAGGGTGAGTGAAGTGCTAAAGAAGTATGGAGTTAGCCATTTCACCTCTGAGAATGAGATCATCAAGGCTGCTCTTGTTGAACGCTTTAATAGAACATTGAGAGGGAAAATTCATCGTCTACTCACTTATAGAGGGGATGGACGCTACTTAGAAGATGTAGAAGACCTAGTCCAAGGATATAACAACAGTTTTAATAGGTCAATTGGAATGAAACCTATTGAGGTTGATTACGATAATCAAGAAGAGGTTTGGGTTCGGTTAAATGAGTTCTCACCTAAACGATGGTTAAAGAAAACAAGAGTAAAATACTCACCAGGTGATCATGTTCGGATTTCGATGGCTCGTAGTAGCTTTGAGCGAGGGTTCACACCAAACTGGTCAACCGAGATATTCACCATAAAAGCAGTCAAGGCACATACCTCACCTCCTGTCTATACACTGGAAGACCTAAACAAAGAAGGAGTAGATGGAACATTCTATGCACAAGAATTGCAACATGTTAACCTACCTGAAATCTTTAGAGTTGAGAAAGTCATACGTAAACGGAGAAGGAGAGGAAAAGAAGAGAGTTTCGTGAAATGGAGTGGTTATCCCTCTTCATTTAATAGTTGGATAGATTCTAGTCAGTTTGTGTAAGATCAAAGGTAGTATAAATTCGATATGTAAGTTCAGTTTTGCTCACTCTCAAAGATGGCCTTCAATGTCACACTTACCTCAAATGTACGCATCGGTGGGAGTGACACAAACACCAATGCTCACTTCATTACGAAGCTAGCCAAGACATTGAAGCTTCACTCATCACAGTGGGAGGTTGGGTTACTTGACATTCAGTACCCTGCATCCTGGAGAAATGTGGAAGATGGCTATGTAGTGGTTACGAATACAAAAGATGGAGTCAAACGAAAATGTGAAATCAGGAGTGGAAGGTATGCTTCCATGGGTGAACTTTTGAGTGAGATCAATAGAATACTAATAAACTACGACTTAGAAAAAGTAGTGAGCTTTTACTATGATAGTCTACGGAATGAAACCTTCCTCATGTTGAGAGAACAGGAACACTCTGTCATGATGTCACGTGATGTTGCGTGGGTGTTGGGATTCGAACCTGATGTAGAATATGCTGCGGAAATCAACAGGAGTCAAAACCCTCCAGACATCAATGCTGGTTTCACATCCCTCTATGTCTACTCCTCCGTAGTCTCACCAAGACATGTTGGAGATAGTCTAGTCCCCCTACTTCGCACAGTTCCTATAACAGAGAGTGAAAGAAATAGCACCGTTTTCTTTGAGTTTTCGAATGTTCAATACTCTCCAGTGTCTAATACAAGCACAGACCTCATCGAGGTAGATATAAGACGTGATGATGGAGAAAGGGTCTCATTTCGCAGTGGAAAGGTTGTGCTGACGGTTCGTTTCAGACCGCGTGGAGAGAAATAACATGGCCCCTCGCATAGTTCCATATTTTCCTGATGAGTCAGGTGAGATGTATGAAGACTATTATGCAAACCAGGTGGGAGAGGGAATGAGTGTGTACAGGGGAAAACCTATTATGACGGGTAATGGGATCGGCTCACTCTTTTCTGGACTGGCCCGAGGGGTCCTTCCCATGCTAAAGAATGGTGCCAAAACTATTGGGAAAAAGCTATTGACTACTGGAGCTTCGGTTCTGGGAGATGTAATCAAGGGAGAGAACTTCAAATCCTCTGCAGCAAAACGTTTTCGTGAAGCTGGTGGGGATCTTCTAGGTGATGTAGAAGATGAATTACGTGAACCACCTGCCAAACGTGCACGAGTTAGTCAAAAGTCTACAAAGAAAAAGCGTAAAGGAAGAAAAACAGTTTTTGACTAAATGAAAGATAAATATATAATCCACACCTAGACTCACCACTCCCCACTCTTAGACAAGCGACTGTAGGAGCAAGTACTAGATGGAACAACTCTCACACTATCGAACATGTCCGTCACACATCGAGCCATCTCTCTCTCCAAGGTTTCTGAAGACTCTCCAGACACGGTTGACTCCAGTTTTGACTTATTTGCCACTCCGCCAACTCATACTAGCGTGCTCAGAGGTGAGTGGGTACCTTTGGCTCCTGTTACGGACTCCCCTGATGGCACTATTGAATTTAACATCCCGCCCGCAGACGAACTCTACACAGATCTATCAAGGTCTTACTTACACACCACAGTAAAGGTGAGCAAGGCTGATGGAAGCGTACTACCTGCGGAAGAACAACTAAAGGTTGTTCCAGGGGACAATTTTATGCACAGTCTCTTTTCTTCTGCCACTGTTCAACTGGCCGGGCAAGATGTTGAGTATGAACCAAACTATGGACATAGAGCTTATGTCGAGAATCTCCTAAACTATGGTAAAGATGCTAAGAGCACATATATGAAAGTTGGGAGTGGGTGGATGGAGGATGAAGGAACTGGAGAAGACTATGATGGTATACCTCCCGAAGTGGTTGAAAAAAGAAAGAAACTTATAGCCACAAGTAAAGAGATGAGCTTCTATGGGAGACCTAGGTTGAGTATGTTTTCTCAAGGAAGACTTATTCCACCAGGAGTTCGCTCTCGCCTTACTCTACAACGTGCTATTCCACAAATGGCCCTCTTAGCAGAAACAGACAACCCTGCAGGAGGGGCGAAGATTTCTATAACTAAGACAGAATTGTGGATTCGACGTGTACAAGCCAATCCGGCCTTACAAAAAGCACAAATGGATGTTTGGGTTGTGCAACAAGAGTCTATAAAACTACCAATTGACCGAATAAAAACTCATTTCCATGTCATCCCTGCTGGACACCAGTCAGTGAGAGTAAACTTTGATCAAGCGGGACAGAAGCCAAACAGAGTCTTTGTCGGACTAGTCAACCATACTGCAAAGAGTGGAACGTATAAGCAAAATCCCTTCAAATTTGGACATAACAATCTAAGTTCATTAGAATTACTAATTGATGGAACACCGGTGACCCGAAGATATGAACCAAATTTTGCAAGTGGAAAGTTTGCTCGTGAATTCATGAATTTGTTCACTGTCACAAATACATCCGATGCTGACACAGGGAATGAGATCTCCCCTAGCAAATACAAGTCCTGCGCTGCTCTCTACGCCTTTGACATTTCAGGAGATTTGTGTGATGACAACTTTCACTTGTTATCAAATGGGAGTCTATCTATTAATCTAGCATTTGCTAATCAAACTCAAAATACACTTGGACTGTTTGTATACGAAGAAAAAGATGACATTATCTACTTGAATGCAAATCACGAAGTATCTATGGTAGCCGGGATGATGTAAAAAAAAAAAAAATGGATACATTCTCAATCTCGAATATTCTATCTGATGATAAACTCTCATCAACCTCCTTTAGAGGAGTTATGCCAAGGGATCACTTCTTAGACTCCTTCTCCCCATCTGGATCTTTTGTTTTCAACACTCAAACAAGTGAGAAAAGTGGCGAGCATTGGATCTCTGTTTTTTCGAATGGAAAAGAAATAGAGTATTTCGACTCCTATGGTCTCCCCCCTTCTATTTATCCTGATGTGGGTAAGATGTTACAACAATGGGGAATACCAATAGTATGGAATGGAGAGTGTCTACAAGAAGAGAGTACTAACGTGTGTGGAGACTACTGCATCTTGTTCTGTCTCCTTCGAGCTCGAGGGTGGAGTATGGAGGGAATAATTACACGGCTAAGCAGAGTAGAAGGAAGAGTTCGAGATCATTCTATAAGAGCTCTATTTCAACGTTTATACTATAATAAAAGAAATAATACTTTCCCACTCACAACGCATGTAAACAATATTATGCTTTTTTCACCTTTTCACTTTGACTAGAGAGAAATACTTCACCTTACTTATAATTCGTTTTTATACTACTATAACTAAAAAAAAAAAAAAAAAAAAAAAGAGACCAATAGTTTTTATCTTACCTGCATTCTTTTTTTTTTTTTTTTTTCTTTGCTTTTTAGATTTCTGCTTGATTCTTGATTCTTTTATTTTTTCTCTATTTATCTTCGTAATAAAACAATACTACTGAAGAAAGCTGCATCTTTTCTATCTTGGAATAATACTCATCCATGGGTTGTTGTGGTCTCGCCCCTATCCGAGGCCCGCTCCGGGGAGGACGGAGAGTCCACCATGTTAGAAAGATCCTTTCGGGCAGGACTCCCCACTCCTATTATTTTCCCCTTCTTCCGTGCCTCTTTTAACGCATCCACCTCTTCTTTCCTCTTCTGACTGCACTCTTCTTCCTCAATAATTCCATCCATTTGTGAGTCCGTTAAGCCCGCAAATAACTCTTCTTGGTTTTGTACTATGTTGTCAGTATCCATTGATAATGTACTATTGTAGTAGTGTAGCTGTACAGTAGTGATGTGGTGAACTTTGAATGCTGAGACTGTGATCCCACTCTCCCTTTATACAACTGCTCATTTCTTGACTCCTCCCTTTTTTTATCCAATCCCAATGTGACCCGATGTGAATCCGAAGCCTTCCGATGTGAATCCGAAGCCTCCCGATGCATCCCGATGTGAATCCGAAGCCTTCCGATGCATCCCGATGTGATTCCGAAGCTTCCCGATGCATCCCGATGCATCCCGATGTGAATCCGAAGCTTCCCGATGCATCCCGATGTGATTCCGAAGCTTCCCGATGCATCCCGATGTGATTCCGAAGCTTCCCGATGCATCCCGATGTGAATCCGAAGCTTCCCGATGCATCCCGATGTGATTCCGAAGCTTCCCGATGCATCCCGATGTGATTCCGAAGCTTCCCGATGCATCCCGATGCATCCCGATGTGAATTGACACATCGGGATGCATCGGGAAGCTTCGGAATCACATCGGGATGCATCGGGATGCATCGGGAAGCTTCGGAATCACATCGGGATGCATCGGGAAGCTTCGGAATCACATCGGGATGCATCGGGAAGCGTCGGATTCACATCGGGATGCATCGGGAAGCTTCGGAATCACATCGGGAAGCTTCGGAATCACATCGGGATGCATCGGGAGGCTTCGGATTCACATCGGGGTGCATCGGGAGGCTTCGGATTCACATCGGGGTGCATCGGGAGGCTTCGGATTCACATCGGGGTGCATCGGGAGGCTTCGGATTCACATCGGGGTGCATCGGGAGGCTTCGGATTCACATCGGGAGGCTTCGGATTCACATCGGGGTGGGGAAATGGTTAGACTCCGCCCACTGAATACTACTATTTAAGGTATAAGTTTCTCACTCTAGCAGTATGAACAATCAGCCTCTAGTCAACAGAGTGAGAGTAAACAGAGACAGCTACCTACTAGTCAGTGCCTGATCAGAGATGTCAACAAGTAGAACATAAGGTTAGTGTTAAATGGAGTAATTGGCAGCAATTGTGAAGTGTTTATTGTATAAAATGCTATCAAGCTAAAAAATAACTCACACCCTACTACTATATATTTTTATAGGGAGGCTAAACAATTTAATATATTACATTATAGTCCCACCCCAGTGGAACTCGGAATGGGCGGCGGGCCGCTGCCTAGTCGCTTGGCCCGGTGGATACGGGGCACCGGCGTCGCCTCCACGTGTACGGTCGGCGCCGCACGCAACGTGGGCGGACGCGGCTTGACCGCCTCAAACGATTGGTCGTTCGGGTGAGTGGGGGTTGCGGGGTGGGGAGGGTGGGCGGCGGTGGAGGAGGGGTGGCGGTGATGACGGTGATGGCGGCGGCGGCGGCGGCGGCGGTGGTGGTGGTGGTGGTGGCGGCGGCGGCGGCGGTGGCGGTGGTGGTGGTGGCGGCGGTGGTGGTGGTGGCGGTGGTGGCGGCGGCGGCGGTGGCGGCGGCGGTGGTGAGGGCGGTGGTGGTGGCGGCGGCGACGGCGGTGGTGAGGGCGGCGGTGGCGGCGGCGGCGACGGCGGTGGCGCGGACGGGACGAGGGCGGTGGCGGGGAGGGGGGAGGAGTGGGAGGTGGGGGAGGGGGAGGGGAGGAGGGTGGGAAGGAGGAAGGGAAGGGGTCGTGGCCGGGTTCGGGGTCAAGTGTGCAAATGTTTTTTCGACCAATCAGAAGGGGGGATTTTGGGGTGACCTTGGCAAGGTCGTGTGCAAAATTTTTGTGCTCTTCTGTGATTGGTTGAAATCGGAAATACCGGCTTGTGATTGGTTGAAAACAGGGGTCAATGAGTGCGTGTCTGTCTAGAAGTGCACTGACTATACTACTCACCAGGTTATTATTTATGATTATTTGCTGGGTACGATGGAACGGGTTTGAGTTTTGATCAATTGGTGATAAACTATCTTACTGCGCTTGCAGCTGAAATTAATATTATTTAATAAAGCTCACAGAATTTTTATAGTCCAAATGTTCATGCAAATATACTACTGGGGCAATTATTTGGAGATTATTGTAAAAACATTAGAAGTTTTCCACCTGAATTAAACTAATCTGTATGATGCTACAGCACAATGAAAAAACGAACACATGCTACACTACAATCATGGAACACATGCTACACTGCAGTTATGGAACACATGCTACACTACAACCATATACATTTACTTACAGACTGTTACCAACTTGAAGGTAAAATATGCGAGCCAGGTTAGCCAATGAGAATCTTGGATCATCTGGTTCATTTACCGAGTTGTGAATTCTGTGCCTGTTTTTTTTTAGTGTGGCCCTACAACAGCAAATCTACATGTAGGTAGAGTGGTATGTTATAAAAACTCAATGAAAACTGCCACCAATATAATGTAATGTTTGCTTCCATAACAAAGTGTGTAAAAAATTTTAATTAAATGCAACTTATATTTTATTTAATATCAATATGCTTTTGGCTATGCACAATTATTTGTATAGCAGCAAAAATGTCTATAATAACTTACCATGTGCAGGAGACCAGCAAAGCAAGTACTATGCACTTAGCTAACATATTCGAGCACCTGCTAGCACCATTCATTGTTAAAAGTAAAGTTTACAGAGTTTCGGTTAGAAGGGGTGTATTATTGAAGTCCTCACTGTTTGGTTATCAGTGAAGTTGTGTTGTGTGCTGTAGCTACATGCAGTTTATATACGGTCCCCTTTGAGGAAGTGTTACAGCAATATTCTACTGATGCAACAGCTTCTAAATCCATCTTGCTTGTTTGTCCAAAAACAAGTTCCTTGTTCCTCCAGATCTAAAACTGTAGTGGTAGATAGGCCACCATAGAATTATCAGAAACACATTGACAGATAGCAGAGGCTAAAGTATTATAGCAATGATAATGATATCGTACCTATGGTGTGTTGTAAACGTCAAGTGCTAACTGTTATATAACACTGTGTTAACACTCCGGCATCAATAATGGGTATACTGCTAGCTGTTGTAGGCTTACATGCAACCGTAACACATGGCTAGACATAATGATTTTGCCACACCGAGACCACTATATATCAGATATCACAAATATTGTTTATTATGGAATACCAAATTCTACAATACGAATAGAAAAGGTATTTGATTGCTACTGCTAATCGAAAAATTACACTAATTTGATTTATCAAAAGCAATGCTAGAATTTTTCCAACGTTTAGAAAATTATGATAAATTTATCTATGTTTAGAGTTTATGTGTTTTATATCCAACTTGGGGACACTTGGACTCCATTTACTGATAAGGAGTCTGACTCATGCTAGCTGACTTGGGAGTATAGGGGACTACACCAACATTGACTTATTGAATATTGCACTGGATATTACATAGTCTATACTGCTTGTTACTTCATTGGTATACTATACAATCATTATGGTATCTCATATTATTGTTTTTCAACACATTTATTTGCACAGGAAAATATTTTATTTAAAGGCATTGTTTTTATATTTCGTAAGATCTAATGCTGGGGTTCCCAACCTGGTTTACATGTACCCCAAGGGGTACATTTTAGAAATCTAGGGGTACAAAACAAGATGTCAACTTAATACATTTTTAACAGTGATTTTCAGTTACAGACTATATTAATTATGAATTACCATAATCTATCACTAAACTGAACATCAAATGGCTCACTCATGCAGATAAAGTTGGGCTAAACCAATGTGAAATCCATAAAACACTCTAATCGATGGAAGTTATACAATGTATTACGTACAATGTAGTTATTGCTAAATAATTGATAAATAAAAATTTCTTACCATACTGCATGTAATTTACCTGCCTAAGTGGTGTATTTTGATAATGCATTCATGTAACATTAATCAAATTAATCCAAAGATATCCTTGTCCTACAAAGGGGTACATTGTTTACCACATGACCGCTAAGGGGTACTTAGGCTAAATAAGGTTGGGAACCCCTGGTCTAATGCTATTGCGTTTCTATTCTGTAAGAGACTTTCATATTATGATGATTCACATGGTCATTTAATTACATTATAGCCTGCACCAGAAATATGCATACATCATTGTAATACTTGTCCAAGCTGTATAAGTTGTACCAGGAAATATCTCAATGCTGATGTTAATCTAACAACTAAGATATTGCTAGTAATCTTTGTTTTTCTGTCTGGTAGTTTATGCCTGGTCATATTTACATCATATGGTTGGTTTGAACCAGTCTCCACCCAGCACCATAATCTGGCTTACGATTTCTCTCACACATTCAACCATCTCTGAAAGGGTTTTGGCAACTTTCAGTGTTAGCATTAAGGTTATGTAACTGGGATTCTCAAAAACAAAATTCCTTTTAACACTATATAGGCATTACTACCTGGAAAGGCATAAGCAAAAAATTGGGAAGGTCTACGAAATATTTTTCAAGTTATGGCCCATAGTAATTTTGGGGTCTGTTTACTACAGCTCCAATTTTATGAATGAAATGGCTAGACAGGGAACTCCGTCGTGAAGGCATGACACAATGTTGCAGATGCAGAAGAATAATCAATCTCATTGACATAGTACTACATGGTGTATGGCTAACATATAATGCATGTTTTAACAAGCTTTTTTCTGTTTTTGTATATGTAATACCCCATGCAAAACATATGTGTGGTGTATATTCTTATAAAATACATAATATCCACTGTTCTAAGAAAGAATAAGGGCAGTTATTCTACTAGATATGTCTGTTGGGTTGTTTAGCAGCAGCTAGTGGCAGTCTAAAAGCCAACACAAAACAAAATATGCAAAAAAAAACAATGATTTGATCCTAGATCTCATATTTGAATAATTACATGTACAGTGTGCAGCTCTGTGGTGGTCTAAATGGCTTGTATATGCGCAGTTTACTAGGAGTTATCCCACCTTTTAATTAAGGGAAAACCTTGCTGCTAAGCAACTGACAGGTTCCGGAAGCTCCGCCTACCTTCATTCATAAAAACAAAATACCTATAAGAAATAGAAAACTTGATCGTTTTTAAGCCAGTTAGCAGCATTAGGATGAGTGGATGTTCAATATTTAGTAACATTGCAATGGAATATCATTCCACCAGTACTATAAAACCTTTTAAACTGTAGAGCTTCTTTTAAATAGCTGCATGTCAAATTAAATTAGCAAATTAATATTTGTGACCCCTTCCGTCAGAATCAGACATCAAGAGGTCCATAAAATTGCAGCAAGGCTTCTATCAATCGGCAAATTTTTCCTACTCTCAACCACTTCAAATGCTTATATGTAGAAACACCCACAATAAAGATAACAAATTATCATTTATCAAAAATTATTTCACGTAAATCATGTGTAACTAGTGACTATAGCCTGTGAAAGCTGAACTTTGCAAAAAATTTTGGCCCTCCCGATGTCTGATTCTGATAGCAGGGGTCACATTTTAGTTTCTCAAATTTGAACAAGTATTTTAAATCTACTTTATTGAGAGCTTTATTTGAATTATTAAGAATTTGTCTATATGTAGCCCCCTTGATGAAAGCTTGCTGAAAATGAATTTGGTTAGATATCTGAGCAAATGCTGCTCTATTTCGCTGTAGTTGACGCCAAAAGTTGCTAATTTTAATTTTGATAGTGGTTCAAAAAAGGGATTTCCCAGAGTTTTTGAAGCATCCACTGTGGTAGTGGCCGATAGTTATCAATATAAGAAGCGCGTGTGCTCACCTAGAGTTCAGTCATAAAAGTGCCAGAGCATCAAAGCCACCGTCCAATCCCCTAGTCTGCTCCCTAGTCACTAGCAGCATTCGGTAGAGTTGCTTTCCATTCCGATGCTCCCGATGTCAACACAGACGACTGTCATAGACGTATAGTCTTACACGCTCTCCCTTTTTCACTTCGGGGATGAAGTGTATTCTACAAATACGCAACTTCTCAAATTCATGAATTCTTGCAACTACTCAACTGCAATTCAATTCTTGCAACTACTCAGCTGCAATTCAATCCATCCAGTGTGACATACCAAAGCCTAACTCAATTCATTTGGCGTCAAAACACAATTCACTTCCAAATACGAATTCGATGCAACACCTAACACAATTCAATACCGGCAGGCCATAATTCCCTTCAATTCGACCTTCTATTTCAGCTAAATTCAATTAGTAAACAATGGAAGCCTCGGTTTCATGCTTATTAAAGTATGTTAAGTTCAGGGGTCAGATATTCAGGAGAATTCAATTTGGAAAGGGGTCAGATATCATCTCTCCCCGTTTTTAGTGTGTTAACCAAACGCATACTTACGTATCAATGCAGTGCGGTACTGGCAAAGAAGGAAAATTCACAAATACAAAATTCTAAAAGGTGACTTCAATACCTTACGGAAATGCGAAATTCAATGCACTATTTCCTGTCAAAATAAACACAATCTTTTCTCCGATTAGGTTTAGATTGACGGCCTGATTTTGTGATTACAGGCTTGGGCATTTCATTAACCCAGGGCTGTATGGGGTTTACAATGGCTAACAAATGCAATCTTCTAATTTCGGCAATTCCCAATAGATTCCTAGAAGCATTTTCCAAAACCGAAGCAAGAGCAGGTAATTCAAGACCCTTATAGTTTAATACGACTTCGCTCTCGCCCACAACATTCAAAGGAGTAGAATCAGCCCCACGCAAATAGCGGCTTGGTTGTTTTAATTCCAAATTCAATTCACGAGAGGTTTGGTCCGTAATAATGGTAGCATCAGAACCAGTATCTAATGTAAAATCCACTCTTTTACCATTGACATCAATGCAAACTTTAAATTCTAATTCCGTTCTACCCACTGATAGTGAACTGTGGCCAAAATTCTTGTCAGGATCAATATTAAGTCTCCTAATATCCATATAATGATTAGGGTTAGACTTACGGACTCTATTAAGATATGGGCTAGGTTCATGACAGCGAAAGGGCTTTGAAAAATCTCTCCTTTTCACTTACCTAGTGCTGTCATGATCTTTTGACTCAGTTTGACAGTCAGCGGTCATATGGCCTTTCTTGTTACATTTGTAACATACTACATGAGGACAAAATCTAACTCTGTGGTTGGGGTCACCACAACGATAACAACTACCAGTAATGCTTTTACCCCTATATGAGTCGTGACCAATACGATGGCGATAGCCATCCCGGCCTTTACCCCTATCTGAGTCGTGACTAATATGATGACAATAGCCATCTCGACTATCACTTCTGGGCCTACCATAATAATCGCCACTACTGCCACTGTTCCGACTGTCCCTACGATCGTGACTGTCACGGTGGTAATTCCAGTCAAAGCTATTCCTGCCACCGCTATTGAATTCGCGCCTGCTGCCAAATCTATCCTGCCTTGGGCTTCTATAACCTCTGAGCGTACCCCTACTTCTATCATAACGGTTATCATAACCACGGGACTGGCAGGAATCCTTGTAAAATCTGTCATAACGACTATGACTATCGTCACGACGGTAATTCTCAAATCTGGCCTCTGCGACCTCTTGTTTGATAGGAATATTGGGTACTTGTGGAGCAGGACGTTCGAGCTTTTGCACGGATTCAGTTGCTGCTCCACGACAAGACAAAACATTAGTCAAAGCCTCCATGTAAGATCATGTTTGGCCATCAATTCTCTTCTCAACATCATATCTTGTAGGCCATTAACAACAATCACTTGTGCCATGGTATTTCTAATTTGTTCGCATTCAGCATTGGCAGCAGCAGTATGGCTGGCGTCTAAATCAGCTGCGGCAGTCTTAAAAATTCCGGCCGCGCGTGATAAATGCTCGACCCTCCTAAGGTAATCCCTGGAATCCTCCCCTGTTTGCTGGCGCGCGCTACAAAGGTTTGACAACTTCACATTCAGGACTCTTCACGCTCATATGTGTTTTTTAATGCTTTTAATGCTTGGTCATATGTTAATTCGGTACTATTTATGTCAATTCCTTGGGCCTGCAATGCTTGAAAGCCTTCACTACTAATACTATTTAACAATGCACACAATTTCATTTCATGGTAAAAAATCGGGACTTGACGTTCTTGAGCGCCCTCACCTTCCTTTCTGGTCCCCTCGTTTTTTACAGCAAAGCGCACAGCAACGGCAAACCTGTCTATAAAATTCTTCCAGGAACCACCAACATCCCTGGAGTCAATTCTGAGGGTTGGGAAATTCATTCCATTACCAGGCATCTGGATAGCCTGGCTAGCGCTATGGTAATGCAGAGAAAAATATGACAAAATTTTCAAATAGCCAATAGGTAATGAAAATAATTTAGATATATTATTTTATAGAAATTTTCTCAATACACAAAGGAATAAATGTAAATATAATATAATATTTTCTTTTCACTCACTACTCTACTACCACCTATACTCAACTATGACTGTGGACTATTCAACTCCACTCAACTTACTCCTACTACTCTACTCCTACAGCTCTACTCCTACTCTACTCTTACTCTACCTCTACTCTACTCCTACCCTACCTCTACTCCTACTACTCTACTCCTACAGCTCTACTCCTACTCTACTCCTACTCTTACTCTACTCCTACTCTTACTCTACTCCTACTCGCGTAATAAATTAAATCTCATTGATTTGCTAATAATTATAATATAATGTTTTGTTTAGTTGTCACCTCTCATAGGTTCGGAGTCAACTGCGCCATGTGGTAGTGGCCGATAGTTATCAATATAAGAAGCGCGTG
Source organism: Bugulina stolonifera (assembly GCA_935421135.1). NCBI lineage: Eukaryota > Metazoa > Bryozoa > Gymnolaemata > Cheilostomatida > Bugulidae > Bugulina > Bugulina stolonifera. Next base: position 9,564,850 of record OW285194.1, read on the forward strand.
TGCTCACCTAAAGTTCAGTCATAAAAGTGCCAGAACATCAAAGCCACCCTCCAATCCCCTAGTCTGCTCCCTAGTCACTAGCAGCATTCGGTAGAGTTGCTTTCCATTCCGATGCTCCCGATATCAACACAGACGACTGTCATAGACGTATAGTCTTACATCCACAAAGCCAAATAACTAATCAAAGACAAGCCCGCTTCTTCATGCTTCAATTGAGCTAAAACTATTAATAAATTGGCTACTACTGCAAAGTGGAGTGAGATAGTTGACGCCAAAGTAATGTGAATAACGCAACGTAAATTGGCCAAAATCAAGAGGGGATAACTTCACATGATATACGTGCCCTGCAGTCTAATACTATCTTACCTGTTCCTAAACACTTATAGAAACACCTGCACATGCTAGTTTACCTTATGGAAAAGAATTTATTCTACAAATAAGACAAAACTTGGATAAGGTTTTACAGGCAAAAAGCCAGCATAAAAAAAAGTTCTAGGAGGCCATTATTTTATTCTATCTCTTCATAACACCAGCTTAGGTAAACATTCATGCATATTTAACAATATTGTGCAATAATTTAACTGAAAAATTAATTATTCCAACAACAGCAGGCAAACTTCATAGTGCTGTTTTCGGTCTTTGACCCCCTGTAACGTTGCGTCATGTGACTTAATGCTAACACTGAAAGCTGTCCAGGCCCTTTCAGACATGGTTAAATATGTGGTAAAACTTTCGAAAGAAAATTCAGACCCCAGTTACATAACCTTAGTCAAGAGAGAGACACTATCTCCTAATAATAGTCAATAATATATGTTAGGGGGTTTGGCCATTCTCTATATATTGTATAATGTGTGGGTACTGTGTGTGCATCTATCCTTGTCTGTAGTAGTGTGGTGACTGGCTGCCCTGACACAGGCGTACAACCTACCGGACGGCCGTACAGTTACCCATATCAGTGGCAGGACACTAAGTAGTTAGCTGATTCTGGCTGTAGTTAGCTGACTCTGGCCATAGTTAGCTGACTCTAGCAGCATACTGTTGACATTATATATATTATTCATATTAATCATTATGTAACCATTATGCAATCATTGCCCATTAATTAGCCATTATCTTATCTATGATATTCATATTATTATACTTACAAGTAATTGTGTTTTCCTTTCTTGAGGGCCTAACCCAGCAGTGAGCTGTTGGTATCTACTAACCAGCCAATCACGATCAAGCCTCTTTGTTTGCTGTGCTATATAAGAGAGGTAGATTTGCTGTACAGGGCATTCATTATTATAGCTAGATAGGATTCTTTACGCAATACATTATTCTACACACGCTACCATACTTCTACTCTATGTTGAGTGATTCTAAAACAAGACAAACACAAAAATACATTGCACCACATCTCATCCTTGCAAAGAAGTAAAGTGGAAGTAGAAGTCGGCATGACATCAATTTAGTATTATGCAGTTATTACAAGTTACCTTGTGATAATCGAGTTAGAAAAAAACATGTACAATAAGTTAGTGGCTGCACAGATGATTTATATCTGTGACAACATTGTTTAAATTTTTTGATTCAACAGAATATCGATTGGTATCATCTGCATAGAGGTATGGAGTTGGAGTTTTTGGATTTTGTCTCATATCTTTATATAATATTAAGAATAAAATTGTTCTAAACACAGAGCCTTGAGGAACACCACAGACAATATTTCGATAATATTCTGATTCCATGCTACGGATTTTTGTTGTTTGCCAAGTAGTTCTTTATCCATTACAGTGCAATTTTAACAAATCCAATTTTTTTAGTTTTCGACTTAATATTAAGTGGTTGACAGTATCAAAAGCTTTACGAAAATCGATGAAGATCTCTGGAACTGACTTTCCTTTATCGAATGCTAAAAGTGTATTATGTTGTAAATTCTGCAAGCACATCTGCTGTCCCATGGTTGCTTCTGAATCCATATTGGTTTTGTTCTAATAATTTAAAAGCTGTTTATTTACTAGCTTTTCGAAATTTTTACTAAAATTCGGTAATATAGATATGGGCCTGTTGTTCACAGCTGAATTAATTGAACTACCTTTGTATACTTGGTTCATCCTTGCCTGCTTCAGTTTAGAAGGGTAGATGCCAGTTTTGATACTTTTATTAATTCTGGAACAAAAAGGTTTTGCTAATACTTTTGCATTCATGTTTTTTATTTTAGCTGATAATTCATCAGTTCTAGTGGCTTTATTAATGTTTAGGGTTTCAAGGAGTGCTAAGACTTCGTCTTCAGGAACATGCAGTACAAATTTTCAATCTGTGGAATGTTTCTTTATCGATTTCATTGGAGGTTATTTGTTGGTCTAGAGGAAATTTTTTGGCTAGATTTGGTTGAATGTAAAATAACAGTTTAGTCCATTAGCTATCTCAATATCTGAATTCTGGCTATTTTTATGTTCTAGGTTATCTAGTTTATTGGAAAGGATTTTATTTGTTTTAGCACGTTGATTTAAAACTTCCTTATTTGATAGCTCCTATATAGCTTGCCTACAAATCTGCATGTATAGGATTAGAAGAGAGTTACAAATAGATATAATTAGTTATTAGCCATGGTCTAGTGATTAGGGTTCTGGAATTCCCCATGGTGTTAGGGAGCCATCAAGCCTTATAATGCTCATGTGTCACATAATGACTTTACCAGTTGTGAAATGCTCCTTCCCCACCCTTAAACTAGCAAAATGTAGATTTCGTTAGATTATAGCTTTATTTCCTGGGAAGTAAAGCCGGTAATTTTTTCATGAGTAGATAAATATCATTGACACTTTGTTGAAATAGCTATATGCTGTGATTATGATTCAGCAATGCATGGTGAAGTTTAGTCAAAGTTAGCTTGCTTTTTCAAACTGATATCACATATAATAAATAGCTCACAGAATGATGCAGATTTTTGTTATTTTATTAGTCATGATACACATACATGTACATTTCCTAAAGTTTAATAATTTAACTTACAAGTGTTAATTCATCAAATTTATTACAGTATGAAGTTAAATACAGTGGAGCTTGGATAACTCAGACTTCAGCAGACCAGCAAAAATGGTCTGAGTTATGAGAAGTCTGAGTTAGGTGATCTTTATATAATGAAAGTATTAATTTCTGCACAGTGACTTATGAAGATATGTATAGGCTAAATAAGAAACTGACAAATGATAAATAAAATATGAAAGGATCATGCAGGCTTACAGTACAGACACAAGAGTTGTGAATGGGAAATTATTTAGTAAACAATTCTGTAATAGTTTATTAATTCATTGGCTGGAAACATTGACAATGTCTGCTTGTTTGTAAAAGTGTTTAGAATAATTAGCACAGCTAGCCCATCATAGGTTTCAAAATAGCCATTGCAGTAGCCCAAAAGCTATTATAGGACATAATCACTTTATGGGTGGCTGCTTTAATAACCCGGTGGTTTATTACCATTCAGAACCAGGCTTGCAAGAAATTGTTTGAGTCAGAGCAGTAAAGTTCGAGTTATCTAAAGCTAATTATCATTACCCAAGACTGGGACCTTGTGGGGGAGGCTGAGTCATCCAATTATCTGAGTTATGCTAGGCCTAGTTATCCAAGTTCCATCGTGGATTAGTAAGTTAAATAATCGTGTTAGCAGTCTTTAGTTGAGGATTCTTGGTAGCTTCTGAGCATCAACTGTTTACTCTCTCCATGGTGTGAAATCCATCTGGGGGATGGTATCACAGTCCACTGTGGGGTTGCTGGAACAAACAATAACAACTGTTAGACCACAGAGCAGCTGGAGAATAGGGATTACTACCTATTACTCATCTCCCTGGTAGGCTGTTGACCCCTCAAAAATCTTCACTGCCACCCCTGAAGGGCAAAGCAGAGCCCAAGAGATTTAATATGCTTTTACCTGCTATTGGTTGACACAACACAACACAATACCAGTATTTTTGGAAATTAATTGTTGTAAGTGATTCAACAAATTGGTAGATCATAATAAATATGGATAAAAGGTGAAGGACTACCAGAACAAACTGCATTATGTACAAATGGACCATTGCAAACTCAGGAGCAAGAGGAAGTATTTCGGTCTTGGGGTGCTGCTTAGATACTAAATTATTTAATTTCAGGCAGTAAAAGAGTTTAAAAGCTACAATGTCAGATTACTTGCTGAGGCTTGCTATGCTATATTATTTCCAGAACAGGTGGAGTCGAGATCTCAAAGACTCATGGATTCAGAGTACAAGTGACAGCACCCTAAAGGTAAATATAGTATAGCCATAGGACCAGTGTTATGTTCTACAGTGACATGTAGACCATGATCTATCTCAGTCGTCTGCTTACCTGACTGACTCGATCAACAGCAAGAACTCTCTCACAACAGGGTTAGCGACATTAGCACAGTAGAGACCAGCCAATGACACTTGACGTATTTCTGCCAGTTGCTCTACAAGAATAAACATAATAAAAATAATAAAAATACAATACAGACTAAATAGATTTGGTTACTTACATTCAAGTATCATGAGAATGATTATTTCTGCATAATACTTCTTTAACAATAATTAGAAATGAAACTGACTTGCCTAATGCAGGTATAGAGTATTGGACATCAATATTGTACTCATCATATTGAATTACTTTATACCTCCATCACTCACCATAGTCTCAGTGTAATTGACAGATATAAAGTAATGCAAATGGGGTGAAAGTTCTCAATTTGACTTTAGTTGCATATTGGCAATGAGTATGCCTAAATATAGCCCACATGTAGTTGCGCTTGACACTGATTGGTTCGCCACAACAATGTGTGAGGTCTAAGGTATGAGCTGCCCAACAAAGAATAATGATTCTATTTTTGGCTACTGCTTCTGAAATTTAATTCAGTTCAAAGTCGTGGTAACCAGATGTTGACTTACCATCGGTGAATCTGGTTACTCTGTCGTTGGTCTCGTGCCAGAATCTGTCTCCAAACTTTACCTTCTTGAACTGCACTCCAATGATGCTGGCAAATGTCTCTCCAACCACAGCACCAGGCAGGGGGATCTCAGATAAACCTACGTAGGAGATGACATCACAGACATGTGACCTCGTCAGATGATACCAGTGAGATACATCACAGGTATGTATGATGCAAATAGTCTAATATATGTACAAAAAATTGCAAGCATTGTCTTACATCTTCACGTGAGTTGTACACATGTGTTCACAAATCATTCTATACTACAACAAGAGTGCTAGATAAATATACTATTTTCTAGTGCTGGGCGGCTTAGATTTGCACTTGCGTTCAGTTTTTTGCTGATCTTTCAAAAACAAAAACTGAATGATGGTTGAAGCTATGTCTGTATGGCTTGGATGACATGGAATTATAAAGGTTGAAAGAACCATTCATGTGTACGTAACACCAGCCATAACCGGAAATGGGCAAGCTAAAGGGACAGATGCGGTTTGAATTTAAAAACTGAATCGTATCGAACTGCTAGATTCACTTTTTGAACCGAGAGAAAAAAAAAAGTTGAACAGCTGACTGATACTGAAGCACAGTGTAGAACTACTATTTTTAGCATCCAAGCCATGTATACAAGTGTATATAATTTTTACTTCTATGATTTTTATGGTTTTGGTTTATTAAAATTCATAGGTTTATGTTTTTAAACCACTAATAATTACACTTAATTGTAGACTGTACTTCATTTGAACAAACCTCCTGGGAAGATCTCAATGTCAGCCACTCCAGGATAGACCGTCTCTAAAGCGTCAGCATCAGCTTGAAAGTGTGTTTTACCTACCAGATCATTAAACCTTCTAAATGTTCTAAGTCCAAGTGAACGCCTGCAATCATGGAGTGATATATCATAATGCAATAAGTTCTCCTGAGATATATTTCCCATTTAAACAAGTGTGCTATATAATGGTTTAAATTATCTGCAACACTGTATATAATATAAGACGTATTATTACAGCAAGGCCTGCCCTAAACGAAGTGATCTCTAGTAATGCCGTTGAAGAACTTAGTAAATTCTTCAATTTATGCAAATCCCTGCCACACTTTTCTTGCTTCACACAAATATTCTCCCAAACCTGGTACAATTATTCCCATATTTTGATTAATTAGGATGAATAATTTTAATTCCAATGTAACTACATGTACGTATATTATGTTTTTTTTCACTAACATACAATAAAAGAATATTTACCTGATGGAGTTGTAGCTGGCAACCCCATGGTCACGGGCTCTCTGGATGTTGAACGCTGCTAGGTCCAGATCTTCTGCAAAAAGCCGGTTTCTGACCTGTAGACACACAGTACATGTACAATGTATATGTACATGTACAATGTATATGTACATGTAATTTATTAGCCGTATTTATAATGGCAGTGCTCTCATGTTTTAGAGTAAGGTCACACATTGCTTGCTGTTCTCTAAAGAATAGAAAGAGATTTAACTCTTTGGATCGTTAGGTCTACAGATTGCTGTCCTCACATCTAACATCATGGGTAAAAGAGGTTGCATCAAGTATCATCAATTTTGTTTGGAGTCAGCAATATATAAATAATTGGAGCTGTCAAGTTAAGTAAGTTTGACCGCACAGAGCATAGGACTTCTGATATTTAAAAATAGTACTGATTAATGATTAGGTGACGACAACTCCAATTCTTGTGGTACAAGTATGCATACATTGTACTATGATGTCTGCGGTGAAAGAACTAACATGGCTGTGATATGATGACAATATTATAATACATTTTTGTATTACACTTTGTACATGTATTTGAACATGTACCTTTCTATTGTTATATTAGCCAATTTATCATTAGTAGTGTCTGCTGTTGCTTGCAAACATTCATGTCAAAACTATTATTTCAAACTTTTTTTTCAATAATTAATTACTTTCAAAGGATATGTATATATACATGTATATACGTGTACAGCATATATTTAATAATGAAGCTGTTAACTTACCCCTGCGGTTATGAATCTATCTTTTCCCTCCATGATATCATCAGTCACACCTCGAAGTAATCTATCACTTCCTGGAAACCAAAGAGAAGATAAATCTTTATACATTTAGAAAACATAGGAGTCTTGGTTAGACATTGTAAATATAGATTTACATAGTTACAGTGCATGTATAGACTAACCACATACATGTACATGTATGCCTATCAAATAATAATTTAATGTGGTCAGTGATTATTATGGACAACTCTGACACCCTGACACATAAAAAAAGAATTTGCAAACTAGCTGTTTCGACTTAGTAAAATTTTTAGTTAGAATTTCTACTTTGAATTTTGCTATCTCATAACGTCCAGCTCATTATGCAGTGGGAGTTACGTGTGTGACTTTTTTCTACAATTAATTAAAAATAGATGAAGGAAGGTAAGGCCTGGCTTACCGACATTTTCTGTAGTTTGGAAAGCTTCGAACACCTCTTCAATATCCAGCTGACCTGGAGTAGTACCAAATGACTGACGAATTAGAGAATGACCAAATCGGAAAGCTGCTGTGGAGAACTCAGTCCTAAAATATAAGCAATGTGGCTAATATGAATGTGCAAGGACAGTGTAAAAAATAGATCCACAGTCTAAAGATACACACAGTAGGCCACTACTATAATTATTATGTGCAATAAAATCTATTATGAGCGGAAAACAAACATTACCAACCGATTACTTGAGACGTTTATTATACAGCTAGCAATGTGATATTTTGAACACTATTCTCTCTCTGTTGACAGAAGCAGTACAAAATACCAATTGTTCAAAATTGGCATTTTGCGTATAAAGATTTAGGAGGCTTTTTCCAACAAGATATTTGTCTAATGATTGAATACGTAGTGTAGTTACCAATAATGTTCCTATTATAATGCATGTACATGTATATTGTTTACTCACACGACAGAAGGATCGATTCTTGGACTGTATCCAGTGAACCTTCCGGTATCAAGCAGAGTCAGACCAAATTTCCTCATGATTTCTGGTCCAACAACTTGTGGTAGAAACTCTCTGTATGTAATTCTTTGTAGCAATGCTCCGACAATCTTCCTTGCAGTCTATGTTTCAAAATTAGACCACCATTGATAGTGGAGAAAATTATGTAAAGCACATGACAAGAATAAAATACGTTCATTTGAAGGTTGTCTTCTCCCAAATTACCATAAGAAACTTAACCATCGGTTTGAGAGTTATTTCTTCTATGTCATGGAAGGATAACTCTTAGTAACACTGTAGCTTGTGATTAATCAGCACCAATTAACAAAAAAAGTTTTCTACAATGAATGAAACTAGGTTGTGTTTAACCAGTTGTGACTATTGCACTCACATATTATAGAAGAATGAAAAGCATATGCTATAAATACATGTATACAAACATGTACATGTACATGTAGCTGTAGTAACAAACTTGATGATACTTCACATAGAAAGTGTTGACAGTTTGACTAAACAGCCTGTGATTCAACTGCTTACCTGGTACAGACTCTCATCGTCCCAATCGCTGTTGAGTTCTTTAAGAGCTCTGGCAATTCTGTTGTGTTCACGTAGCAATAAGGTATGTAGACTTGTCAGGGCAGCTGTAATATTGGAAATATAATGCTGTGCAAAGATATATTTTTTAAATTCAATAATACTAGACTGGAAAGTGGGTAAGATGCCCCCAATGTTTCCGGTGAAGCAGAAGTTATTTGAGTCAGAGTTGTCATCTTATTGGGTATTGGTAATACTGTGAGTTTACTTTCTTCATAAATGAGGTTTTTCATGTTTTAAACTTTCTTTAGAGCTGCATAGTCTGTGCTATGATTAACAGAGAGGTGCATTACAAACGTTAGTGAGCATGCGTATTACACACTATATTATGCTCACCTTGTTCACTGTTTCTAACATCACCGGCAGCGAATCTGCACTCTTCAACTGGTGATTCACAATCGCTGGGATTGGTGGGGTCTAGAGGGAGTCTTTCTTCACCTCCTAGTCCAACCTACACATGTATGTGCAAAAAACTTATAAATTCTGATTCATATGGTGTGTCAAAAGAGATTTATCTTGTCTGTTTAGAGAATTCAGTAAATGGACATTGTTCCTCTGTAATTAGGTACCTCACATTTGGATGACTACTTTTAGTGCAATTCAAACGTATGCTGCCACTTTGCCTATATTTTCAAACTATAGATGAAAACACGTATTATTCTAGTAAAGAATATTTACTAATAATAACTTAGACCTACAATAGTCATAAAGAATTAAAATCTAGCTTACTAAAGGTGATATAATATATACTAAATTTGATATGTTTAGATATGATTGTATAATAACACTTACACTTGATTTGAGCAGCCCATCGGTAAACTCCCGGAGCGAATTTGCTCTGATATTAGTGTTGCCGTATATTTGAGAGCCGTCAACGAATGCTGTTATGTCATTAAGCTGGAATCGAACTGTGCAAATAAAATCATAAATTTGTATGATTATGGTAAAGTTTTGCGAGAAAATCATCGAATCACACAGCAAATATTAGTAGCCATATGCAAAGTGTTGGTAGGTTCAAAAACCTGAAAATTTAAATAAGACCTTAGCATTGCTTGTGTGACATGCGCTGATAATTCATGCCGCATGCTGCCGTTTTGAGGCCTTGTGCATTGGGTGTAAAGGTTACATTACCCACAGATCATCTGTCTCAAGGTTATTCAGGCTATACTTTATCACCAAACTTACTCCTTGGTTGGCCAGGAAGTGCAGGAACAGGGGATGAACGAAGGAATGGAATGCAGGTCCTTGTGAATGCCGGATCACCTTCATCAATCAGCAGGGCAAAGCATTCTTTGAGATCTTCAACCCAGAGTGAGGGATCGACATCACAACACTCCTCTCGGCTATAAAACAAAATTGTCTACATGTATTCTCTAATTAATGCAACAGATAGGAAAGATTTGTGCAAAAGTAATCTATGAAACATTCGCAAAGTACATCTGTACTTACATTGGATTTTCAACTCCGCCTTCGCCAAAAGCTTCTGGGCTGAGAGTCAAGTCATGATCGGTGAACTGTCCAAAGTTCATCATCATGTGAGTGTGAATTTGACTGGTGTTAGACGTAGTTCCATGTACTGCCAGGGATACAGTACGGGCTGCTGGTAGGTCTCCCTGGGATGAGAAGAAGGTAGCTCGAGGAGCGTTCACACCTGCAAAAATGATATATTATGTCAAAGTATTTGTTGTCGGCGTTGCAGTGAAATCTAAAATATGTTATTTGTAGTAAAAATATTCTAACCAATAATTCTCATCCTGCTCGGCTGATCTATTGTGATTATCATAAAAGAAACATCAGTACTGCTAAGTTGTTGAGAATAAGTTAAAATTATTATTTATAAAATGTTATCCAGCAGATTTACAAACATCTCAATCGGAAAGTAACCATCGTAAAGAATTCTTACCATCTTCATAGCGTGATCTGGCTAGGCGACTCAGGGGAATCTTGGCAGCTCCTCTGAAAGGAATCCTTAAGTTGTTACATGTTCCGTTTATTCGTCTGAACTCAGAATTTCTGTCTACTTCACATCTTTGGTTCAGTTTGAATGGATTGAGGAGTCCTAGAGATTAAAGTATGCTTATTAATTTATAAAAAGATCAGAGAAGATATGGATAAAAATTTAATGTACATTTGTGACAGGTAACCAACGTGATGTTAGGATTTTTAGAAATTTAGAGAGATTGAATGTGGGTTTTAGGCATTTCATCATCACACTAACTTGTATCCTATTCTATAGAATCAGCAGTTGCAGTGCACAGACATATATGTGCATATGTAGAGTTATGGAGTAGCGTAAAATATTAGCCATGTTATACATGTACAATGTAGATCGCAATTATTTATGATCAAAACCTGCAAAACAATAAAATAGCATTAAAAGTTACCAGGAAAGGTGGAATGACAGTATGAGATGATGAACAGATAACCTACTGTATTCTGTGGAGCCTACAACCAACTGAGTAGGTTCTGCACCCTCTGTTCCTGGAGTGGCTTCAGGTGCGCCAGGAGCAGCAGTAAAAGCAGCAGCAGTGCCAAAAATAGCAGCTATGTCAGCTTCAGCCTGGCTAAAAGCTGAGGGAGCAGTCTCTCTGGAAGAAGTACAACATAATTACACAATACTATGAGATTTGACTACAATATATATCAAATATTTATATTAGTAGCAAAGTAGTTAGGTTGCAAGAAATTCCTTGAGCACAAAATATGAAAAAAACTTTCCAAAATGCTTTCATTAGTCTCTAAACTAGCTTTATATTAAATTGGTTAATTTTTTCGTTGCTCTTTATAGTTGACATGTTCATGTAAATATACTACTGAGGTAATTATTCAGAGATTAACGTAAAAAAATTAGATATTTTCCACCTGAATTAAACTAATCTGTATAATGCTACAGTACAACCAAAGAACAAACACATGTTACACCAAAATCATGGAACACATGCTACACTGCAATCATAGAACACATGCTACACTGCAATCATGGAACACATACTACACTACAATCATAGAACACATGCTACACTGCAGTTATGGAACACACGCTACACTATAATCATGGAACACATGCTACACTGCAATCATGGATCACATGCTACACTACAATCATAGAACACATGCTACACTGCAGTTATGTACATGCACTTACAGAGTTTTACCAAGTTGAAGGTAAAATATGCGAGCTAAGTTAGCCAATGAGAATCTTGGATCATCTGGTTCGTTTACCGAATTGTGAATTCTGTGCCTGTCTTTTTTTAGTGTGGCCCTATAAAAGCAAATCTAGATAGAGTGATATGCTATAAAAGCTCAGTGAAAACTGCATCCAAAATAATAGTACATATAACAACTTCAATAACAAAATATGTAAAAAATTGTAATTCAATGCAACTTATATTGTATTTAATATCAATATGCTTTTGGTTATGCACAATAATTTGTATAGCAGCAAAAATGTCTATAATAACTTACCATGTGCAGGAGATGAGCAGAGCAAGTACTACACACTTAGCTAACATGTTTGAGCACCTGCTAGCACCATTCATTGTTAAAAGTAAAGTTTACAAAGTTTCGGTTAGAAGGAGTGTATTATTGAAGTCCTCACTGTATGGTTATCAGTGAAGTTGTGTTGTGTGCTGTATCTACATGCAGTTTATATATGCTCTCCTTTGAGGAAATGTTACTGCAATAATGATGGAGCAGTTTCTAAATCCATCTAATTGGTCTGTCCGAAAACAAGTTCTTTGTTTCCCCAGATGTAAAGCAGTAGTAGTAGATAGCCCACCATAGAAATATCCGAAAACATATTGACAGATCCTTGAGGCAAAGGTATTTTACATGTAGCAATGATAATAATGTCGCACCTATGGCGTGTAGGAAACAGCAAGTGCTAACTGTTATATAACACTGTTTTAACACACCGGCATCAATAATGAGTATACTGCTAGCTGTTGTAGGCTTGCATGTAACTGTAACACATGGCTACAAATAGTGAATCTGCCTACACTAAGACCCCCATAATATATGTATGCCGGACATCACATTATTGAATATTATAGAATACCAAGATACACAATATGAACATAAAAAATATTTGATTGCTACTGCTAATCGAAAAATTACAGAAATTTAAGCAATCAAAAGCAATGATAGAATTGACCAACATTTAGAAATTTATAGTGACCTTGTGACCTTGTTTATGTTTAGAGTTTTTATTTTACTGGCCAGCACCTAGGAACAATATTTTCATCCTGGAAAAGTTCATTATTATAAATATTATTATAATAAAAGTTTTCTGCATTTAATAGTTAAACTACACTGTAGGTAATGGTTAGATTTGCTGTTGGATAAAATAAGACAGCTTCTCCTAATTCAGTTTTGATGAATAACAAAGACTATCTAGAATTTCTACATTTCTGAACCTGATTTTAGCCTTACCAGCTTTATTTCCTTTATCAAACAATTTGTATCCACACTTTGCAGCATTTGACTGCAGTAAGAGAAAAAGGCTGCATAGTAAAACTATTTATTTGTGGACATACACTATGAATAGTTTTTGCTGAAACTGGTCATTCAAAATTTAACTAAGGTGTAATGATGACATCTGATTTGTCTTAGGTGCTGGTGTAATATTTCAATTCAAAACAATATTTCTGCATTATAGAAGTCTGAGACTTTGCGAGGTACTGTGCATATATATATGTATATACGTATTTTATTATGAGCTAGCTGTCCTGAAGAATATCTTATACATGTAAAAATCCTGGTCAAAGTGCCGAAGTGACTACGTTTTGCACCACATTTGCACACATCACCTAGGTCTCCATGCATTCCCACATACCACACCGCCAACAACAGATTTAAAAGAAATATGTTTTACTACCATAGCCTGAGAACCATCTACTTCTAAAATAGGAAGACATGTGGAACTCCTCTGTCCATTTATTACTATTACATGTATAACTGTAGCTATAAAATCCTTGCTAAAACTACATCCCTGTATAACTGAGAATCTAAAATTAAAACAATAGGCTAGTCTACTACTAGACACAATATTTTGATATAACTTGCTTCCTCTTTGGAAATTATCCTCAAAATTGTCCAACAGAAAATGGGATAAAAACTGTGATGTGATTCGATGCGATTATCCTATTAGGAAATAACCTCCATAATTCGTTTAGCTTGTTTCAGTTCTTTTAGTCTTAATAAACATGTTATATGCATGACAGTTGAGCAGAAGCAGATCTACTGCCAACAAGAGTAAAAGAAAAGAGGGATGACTCCAGTCAAAAACTGTCCCTCCCTACCTCTAACAGCAGTCCCTCTAAACGGACTCCGGATTAGGTAAGGAGTTGTGTCACCTTGTGTACAAATACACTATGACTATTGGTGTTCTGCAGAGTATAAACTATCTATTTATATTAACGAGATATTAATACAGGATCGTAAATATAACAATTTAGGTTTAAATTGACGGCTATCCAGAATACCGGCTATCCAAAATACCGGTAGACAGATGGCAGGAAAGTGAATCGCGGAACGTCGTGACCGCCGAATCAAACTGGGCGTACTTGGTGGAACTGGGTATGGTCATTGAGTGATCCCTCTTTCTTTTTACCCTTTTTGCTACTTTTGCTCAGTTTTCGTGGTTTTTGGAGAAAAAACTGAATCGCTGGTTTAATCTTCTGTGCTGGGAGTTGTGACATTCTACTTTTAACTATTTCCGTTTTTATTCAGTTTTTCAAACGCAACAAAGCAAAAAGTCAAATTGAGAGGTAAATCAAAGCTAGCCAGCACTATTCTTTTGGTGTTATAGTGTTATTTTGGTAAAATTTGTGATATTCGTTGACGTTGTGACGTTTGTCGAAAAATTGTTGTGACATTTGTCGGTGTTGGGGCAGTTCTGATGTCTGTCGTCACTACAGGGACTACTAACATTGACTTATTAAATATTGTATTGGATATTACATAGCCTATACTGCCTGTTACTACATTGGTATACTATGTATGCATTATGGTATCTCATATTTTTGTTTTTCAACATATTTGCACAGAAGTTTTTTATCTAATGGTATGGTATGGTATTTTGTAAGATCTAGTGTTATTATCGTGTTTTTCATTCTGCCAGAGGCACATATAATGTATTATCTAGGCATTATCTATCTATAATGTATTATCATAGGCACATGGCAATTCACATAATCTTTTTTACCTTATAGCTTGTACGAGGAGTAGGGATGTGTATTGTAATACTTGTCCAAGCTGTATAAGTTGTGTCAGGATATGTCTCATGGTGATGTTTATCTAATACTGCTAGTAATCTCTGCTAATGTATTGCTAATGATCTTTGTTTTCCTGTCTGGCCAGTTATGCCTGGTCATGTTTACATCATTTGGTAGGTTTTAACCAGCGTCCATCCAGCACCATAATCTGGCTTACGATTTACATCTAGCTCAATGCTGGCGTTTATCTAACTGCTAGAATATGTTTGGTAATCTTTGGTTATGCCTGGTCATAGCTTGTGATTTAGTTCAGTGTCTTGTGACGAAAAGCGTCTGGAGTTTTAAATCTGAGTTTTTGCCGCTTTCTGACACAACAGCGTCCAATCAGAATCTCAGGATATTTTTAGAAGCCATACATGTACTACTACTATTATAAAACTAAAGCAGAAACTTAGATTAGTACCCAGTTTAGTATTGGACTGTCATATGATAAGTACTTCTGTTACTAATCTATCTTGTTGGAAATATCAGTGATATAATCAGCCCAACTCTGCACCTACATGCACCGATTGACTTTTAATTTTGACCAATCACAGAACAGTGTTTTAAACTTCAATCATTTACAAGAGATTAAAAAAAAATTTGCGCTCGACTTTGTCAAGCTCACCCAAAATCCAGCTTTCTGATTGGTTGAAAAACGATTTGCGCATTTGGAAATTCCAATTTCAAGAATGCTACGCTTCTCTATCACCATAGCATTGGTTTCATATTTTCTTCGAAGGAAAACTTTCCTCACCAGCACAATCAGATTCAACAGAATTCCATCATCTCATAAGCTTCATGTAGAATCAGTCCCTATCTAGCAGTATATCAGTTTGTAAAGCAGTACTTCTTACCACCATTGAAACAGTTAGTTAAAAACATGTAGAATATTTTTAGTGACAAATTTGAAACGTTCATATCAAGTTACCTTATAAATTGTATATAGCTTTATTTGTGGCATGAATAGTTTAAATATTGTATAACGGACAATTTTGTATAAAACAAAGAACATCTCCTTTTGAGGTGCATAAAAACCCAAAACATAATTGTTCTTCGAAAGAAAAATGATGAAAATTACCTTGAATACTAGGTTTTCTTTAGTTCACACAGTTTTCCTTAGTATCATCTTGCAGGCAAATTTTGCCACTATTGTAATTTTAAAACACAGAATAAGTATGTTGATCTTGTCGACAAATCTGCATGTATAGGATTAGAAGGCCACGGCTGTTAACTAATTATATCTATTTATAACGTTATAAATAGATATAATTAGTTAACAGCCGTGGCCTAGTGGTTAGGGTTCTTGACTTCATGTGGGAGTCTCAAGTTCAATTCCCCTGAAAGCTCATTGGTGGTGTTAGGAGCATACAGCCTTATAATGCTTCTGTGCCACATAGTAACTTTACCATTGGTGAAGTGCCCCTTCCCTACCTTGAACTCGAAAAAATGCAGATTTCTTTAGAGAATTGCTTTCTTTCCTGGGATTAATGTAGTGAAAAGTAAAGCTGGCAAGTTTTATTATAAATAGATATAATTGACGATTTGTTAATAACTATATGCTATAATTATGATTGTGATCCAGAAATATATGGCAAGGTTAGTCAAAGTTGGCTTGCTTTTCCAAACTGATGTTACAAATATAATAAATCAATCCAAGTACAGAATGATGCAGGTTTTCATTAGTTTATTAGTCATGATACACATACATGTACATTGCCTAAATATTAATAATTTAATATAGATTCATCAAACTTATTGCAGCATGGGATTAAATAGATTAGTGGAATAAATAAGTGTGTTAGCGGTTTTTGGTTGAGATTTCTTGGTAGCTTCTGAGCATCAACTGTTTACTCTCTCCATGGTGTGAAATCCATCTGGGGGATGTTGCTACAGTCCACAGTGGGGTTGCTGGAACAAACAATAACAACAATTATTAGACCACAGAGCAGCTGAAGAATAGGAATTAGCACCCATTAGTCATGTCCCAAGTAGTATGTTGTCAACCTAAAATCTTCACGATCACCTTATAGCAGGAATGGCAAGGCAAAGCCCAATGGATTTATTTACCCTCTATTATTTGACATAGTGTATCGTAATACCAACATTTCCTTAAACTAATCCTGTGAATGATTCAACAAAAGAATAGATCATAATAAATATGTATTAAAGGTGAATGGGTACGTGTGCACTGTACTGTGTACAGATGAACCATTCTAGGAAACTTGAGAGGGAGGGGGTATTTCAGTCTTGAATTGCTTCTTAAAGACAAAATATTTAATTACAAGCAGTAAAAGAGTTAACAAGTTACAATGTCACATGACTTGCTGTGGTTTCTAAACGTTTCCAAAACATGTGGAGTTGCGATCTCAAAGACTCATGGATTCAGAGTACAAGTGATAGCACCCTATTAGGTGAAGATAGCCATAGGACCAGTGTTATGCTCTACAGTGACATGTAGACCATGATCTATATCAGTCGTCTGCTTACCTCACTGACTCGGCCAGCAGCAATTGCTCTCTCACAATAGGGTTAGCGACATTAGCACAGTAGAGACCAGCCAATGACACTCTGCGTATTTCTGCCAGTTGCTCTACAATAATAAAAATAATAAATAAATAATAAAGAACCACCACCTATACTGACTAGGTAGATTTGATTATTCGCATGTAATTATCATGAGAATAATTATCTCTGCCCGATAATTCTTTAACAATATTTGAAATGGAACTGGTTTGTCTAATGCAGGTATAGAGTATTGGACATCAATATTGTACTCATCATATGTCCAGTATTGGATATAAACTGGCTATGAACTGCTCTATACTTCCATTACTCACCATAGCCTCAGTGTAATTGACAGATATAAAGTAATGCTAATGGGGTAAAAGTTCTCAATTTAACTTTAGTTGCATATTGGCAACGAGTATGTCTAAATATAGCTCACATGTAGTTGTGCTTGACACTGATTGGTTCGCCACAACAATGTGTGAAGCCTAAAGGTATCAGCTGCCCGGCAAAGATTAACGATTCTATTTTCGGTTTCTACTTGTAAAATTCTACTCAGTTCAAAGTTGCTTGACTTACTATTGGTGAATCTGGTTACTCTGTTGTTGGTCTCGTGCCAGAATCTGTCTCCAAACTTTACCCTCCTGAACTGCTCTCCAATGATGTTAGCGAATGTCTCTCCAACCACAGCACCAGGCAAGGGGATCTCAGATAAACCTAGTTGATGACATCACAGACATATGACCTCGTCAGATGATATCAGTGTGATATATTAATACCACTAGCAACTATATTTGATACATAGTCTAATAATATGTGTACGAAGTTGCAAGCGTCGTCTTGCAGCTACACGCGAGTCATAAATGTGTGTTACACCTCAATTTATGCTACAACAAAATTGCCAAATATAATTATATACTATTTTCTAGTGCTGGGTGGCTATGATTTGTACTTGCATTTCAATTTTTTGTTGATTTTTCCAAAAAAACTGAATGAGGGTTGCAGCTAAGTCTGTATGGCAAGGATTACATCGAATGATACAGATTGAAAGAGGCATTCATGTGTACGTTACACCAACCATCATCGGAAGTGAGCACGCTGAAGGGATAGTTGTGATTTGAATTTAAAAACTGAAACGCATAGAACTCCTGCATTCCCTTTTTGGATCAAAAGAAAAAAAACTGAAAATCTGAATGATACCGAAACACAGCGTAGTACTACTCTTTATAGCATCTAGACCATGTATGCAAATGCATATCATTCTTACTGCTATGGCATTTATAGTTTCGGTTTATCTCAACTCAGTAACTTAAGCTTTTTAAACCACTAATAATTACACTTAATTGTAGAATGTAATTAATTTGAACAAACCTCCTGGAAAGATTTCAATGTCAGCCACTCTCGGATAGACTTTCTCCAAAGCGTCAGCATCAGCTTGAAAGTGTGTTTTATCTACCAGGGCTTTATAGTTTCTGAATCTGCTCAGTTTAAGTGATCTCCTGCAATCATGGAATGATACATCGAAATGCAATAAGTTTGCATTGCACTGATTATAATTTTTTGCATGACTAGGGAAGAAAGCTTCTCATTTTGCTTGCACCATATGATGAGTATTTCACGTTTAAATAAGTGTGCTAAAGTTAAGTTATCAATTCGTTACACTACATTATATTATTGGATGCATTATTACAGCAAGGCCTGTTCTAATCAAAGTAATCCCTAGTAATACCTGCAAAAAATTTAGTAAATTCTTCAATTTATGCAAATCCCTGCCACACTTTTCTTACTTCACATAAATCTTTTCCCAGATGTTGTACATTATTTCCTTATTTTGATTAATGATTTTAATTCTAATGTATCTAAATGCATGCATTGAATTTACTTCACTAGCAGGCAATAAAAGAATGCTTACCTGATGGCATTATAACTGGCAACCCCATGGTCACGGCCCCTTTGGATGTTGAATGCTGCCAGGTCCATATCTTCACCAAACAGCCGGTCCCTGATCTGTTGACACAAAGTAAATGAACATGATGTACATGTAATTTGTTAGCCGTAAGTATAATGGCAGCGCTCTTATGCAGCAGATCGCTGACTGCTCAACAAAGAATAAAAAGATTGGATGGTTAGGTCTACAGATTGCTGCCCATCCAACTCCAAGTACTATAAAATTAGTTTGGAGTCACCAGTATAATAAATATGTAAAATTAAGTTAAGGTTTGGGTTGGTAATACAGAGTATAGGCCTCTGTAACGAACAGTAGCCATAATAGACCATAGCCATGATTCCCATGTTTGTACACTTACAGTATGTGTGTCTGTTATTTAAAAAATACACATTAGCAATTAAGTGGCCACAACTCCAATTCTTGTAGTACAATATTATACATACACTGTTGTACTACATTGTAATGTGCGCTCCATTGGAGAAAAAGCATGACTGTGATGGAGTGACACTATTATTATACATTTTTGTATTAGATTTTTACATGTACATCTCTGTTGTAATTTTAGTCAATTCATCATTATAGTGACACCTACAGTAATAACCCTATTGTTTGCAAATTAATATTCGTGTCAAAACTATTAATTCAAACTTCTTATTTAATAATGAATTACTGTACTGGTACCTCAAAGGGTATTACAAAACTTTTATATTTTACATATTTTACGCTGGGGTTAACAAAGCATACCAGCAATATACGTGTATTTATAAATTATAAAATTGCATGTACTGTATATTCTGACTCTTTGTAATTGTTATTTCCTATTAATTGTGTCTTGCTCTTGACTTAGACAATTTAATGCACATTCTTCAAATACGTTCTCGAAGAGTTGGCCTTTAAACACACAAACAGGATATTGAAATTGTCACACCATTCATATACAGTGTACATGTGCATGTACAGTATATACATTTATATTTATTAGTCAACTTACCCCCCTGGTTAGGAATCTATCTTTACCTTCCATGTTATCATTAGACAGACCTTGAAGTAATCTATCACTTCCTGAAAACCGAAGAGCACAATTAGTATGATGATGCATTTCCATAAAGAAAACGTAAAAGTTTTAATTTGAAAGAGCTGTAATGTAAAAAATATATTAATGTTTGCATTAACCAACAACACATATAATATGTTTTTCAAATATTAATTTAATATGGTCAGTGATTGATAACAACCCTGGCATCATGAGACATAAAAATATGATTTGCAAACTACCTGTTTCCACCTTTCGAAATTCCTGGTTGGGAATTTCTGTTTTGATTGAATCCTATCTTATAGCACCAGACTTATTATGCAGTGCAGATTGTACTGTGACTTTCTTTTGCAATTAATAGGCGTATCATTAAAAGTAGACCAAGAAGGAAATGCTCTAGCTTACCGTAAGTTTGTGTTGTTTTAAAGGCTTCAAATACCTCTTCAATGTCCAGCTGACCTGGAGTAGTACCAAATGACTGACGAATCAGAGAATGACCAAATCGGAACGCCGCTGTGGAGAATTCAGTCCTAAAAATATAAGCAAGATGGCTAATATGAATGATGATAAGCTTAAGACCCGCATTGCAAGGATAGTGTGAAACTTGGATCCACAGTCTAGAGATATACAAAGTGTTACAATGTTTAGAGTGCAACAAAAGTCTATTATGATCAGAAGGCAATATTGTACATTGTATTACCAGTTGATTACAGAACGGTTGATTATGGAACTAACATTGCAATATTTCTAACACTACTTTTTTATGCTGACGGAAGCAGCTCAAAATTCCAATTCTTTGAAATTGATGTTTTTGTGCTGCATTAATTGTAACTTATTATCAGCCTAATGATTGTATGGTGAATGAGTAGTTGTCTACTCACACAATAGAAGCATCGACTCTTGGTCTATATTTAGTGAACCTTCCGGTATCAAGCAAGGTCAGATCATATTTCTTCATGATTTCTGGTCCAACAACTTCTGGTAGAAACTCTCCATACGTAATTCTCTGTAGCATCGCTCCGACAATCTTCCTGGTGGTCTACGTTTGAAAATTGAATGACCATTGATAATTGAGGAAATTATGTAAAGTAATGTGTATGAAAAGAATAAAATAATCCTATAATGTGTATTTGAAAGTTGTTTTCTCCCCATTATCCTGAAAAAATAAACCATCTATTTGGGAGTTATTTTCTCTATGTCAGGGAAGGAAAACTCTTAGTAACGCAATAGCGATTAATCGGCGTACACGCAGATTGACAAAAAACATCTTCTGCAACGAATAAAATTACGTTGTATTCAATAAGTCGCAACTATTGCGCTAACAACTAAGAAGAAGAATCACTAACATGCCATGTGCATGCAACTCCAATAAATGCATGAGAAGTTGTCTACATACATGTACATGTAGCTGTAGTAACAAACTTGATACTTCACACAAAAAATGCTAAAAGCTTGACTGAATAGCCTGTGATCCAACTGCTTACCTGGTACAGCTTCTCATCGTCCCAATTGCTGTTGAATCCTTTAAGAATTCTGGCAATTCTGTTGTGTTCACGTAGCAATAGGGTATGTAGACTTGTTAGGGCAGCTGTAATAATGGAAAAATAAATCTGTACAGGTATATACATGTATATTATTTTCTTAATATATGTATATGTAATTTACTGATATATGGTTGTAATGTGGTTGATTGTTCAATGTGTTTCAGCCAATTAAAAATAAATTTGGAGTTTTCCACTCATGGGAGATAAATAATACCATTGTATATGCTCACCTTGTTCGCTGTTTCTGACATCTCCAGCAGCGAATCTGCACTCTTCAACTGGTGAACCACAATCGCTGGGATTGGTGGGGTCTAGTGGGAGTCTTTCCTCACCTCCTAGTCCAACCTACATAATTATGTACATTGCATGTACAAAAAGCTATAAAATGAACATGTTTCTATATTCGGTACCTCACATTTAGATTAACATATGTAGTGCAATTCAAGCATATGCTGTTACATTTTCTATATTTTTCAATGACAGATGGATATAATTTTAGAAAAATAAATAGTTACTATTACTTATAATTTTCTGAGAAAAAATTTGGCTTACGGAAGGTGATGTGCATGTAATACTTCAATGTTATACGGTTAGATATGATTGTATAACGACACTTACACTTGATTTGAGGAGACCATCAGTGAACTGCCGAAGGGAATTTGCTCTGATATTAGTGCTGCCGTATATTTGAGAGCCGTCAATGTATGCTGTTAGGTCATTAAGCTGGAATCGAACTGTGCAAAGAAAATTGTACATTTGCACGGTTATAATCACAATGCAAGCAATAGTAGCCATATACAAAGTGATGGTAATTTAAAAAACCTAATCCTAGTATTCAAGTACATATAGCTTAGCATTGTTTGTGTGAAATTCGTTCACAAAATATGTTGCATGCTTCCACTTTAAGGCTTTGTGTAGTAGGACTTAAGTTTACATTAACCAAAGATTATCTGTGTCAAGGTCATTCGGGTCATATTTTATTACAAGACTTACTTCTTCGTCGGCCAGGAAGTGCAGGGACCGGAGATGAACGAAGGAATGGAATGCAGGTCTTTGTGAATGCTGGGTCACCTTCATCGATCAGCAGGGCAAAGCATTCTTTGAGATCATCAACCCAGAGTGAGCGATCAACTTTACAACACTGCTCTCTAATATAAAATAAAGTGGTCTACATGTGTATTCTCTAATTAATGCAACAAACAAGAACAATTTATGGAAAAGTAATTTGCGACACCTTCACCACATACATCTGTACTTACTTTGGACTTTCAACTCCGCCTTCGCCGAAAGCTTCTGGGCTGAGAGTCAAGTCATGATCGGTGAACTGTCCAAAGTTCATCATCATGTGACTGTGAGTTTGACTGATGTTAGACGTAGTTCCATGTACTGCCAGAGACACAGTACGGGCTGCTGGTAGGTCTCCCTTGGATCGGAAGAAAGTAGCTCGAGGAGCGTTCACACCTGTAGAAGCGTGGTTACAGTAAAATCTCAAATATATTTTAAACATGTATTACTGAAACACTTCTATCGGTAACTCTCATCCTGCTCAGTTGATTCATAGTAATACTATCATAAAAGTAAGATCAGTGCTGCTAAGTTGTTGAGGATAATTTAAAATTATTATTCATAAATGTTATCTAGCAGATTTACAAACATCTCACTAAAAAGTAACCATCTTAAAGTATTCTTACGGTCTTCATAGCGTGCTCTGGCTAGGCGTCTCAGAGGGATTTTAGCGGCCCCTCTGTACGGGTTCTTTATGTTGTTACATGTTCCGTTTATACGTCTGAACTCAGAATCTCTGTCTGTTCCACATCTTTGGTTCAGTCTGTATGGATTGAGGAGTCCTGGAAATTAAAGCATGCTCATTCATTTATAAAATGATCAGAAAATATATGACGTACATTTGTGACAGGTAGCCAATGTGATGTTAGGATTTCCGGAAATTGATTGAAAATTAAATTTAATTTTTGGTCAATTCACCACCACACTAACTTGCATCCCGTTCTTTGGAATCATTAATTGCAGTGCACGAGCACATATATATGTAGTGTATGTGTAGATTTATGGATTGCTATAAAAATATTATTGATTGCAATTACTTATAATTGACCAACTAGAAAACAATAAACTATTGGGGCAGATGGAATAACACAAATGGCAATATGATATGTTGAACAGATAACCTACTGTCTTGTCTGGAACCTTTGACTAGCTGAGCAGGTTCTGCACCCCCTGCTCCTGGAGCGGCTTCAGGTGCGCCAGGTGCAGCAGTAAAAGCAGTAGCAGTACCAACGATGTCAATTACGTCCACTGTTGTTGTCTCCACCTCGGGCCCTGCAGCACCAGCCCGGCCAGCAGCCTGGCCAACAGTTGGAGGAGCAGTGGCACTGTTTAGAGCGCTAAGTCGGTCTTTTGTTTTGGTGTCTCTGGGAGTAATACATTGTATGAGATGATTAAACATTAATATCACAGTCATATAACAAAATTAATAGTATATTGTTACAACCATAATTATACAGAGTACATGTACAAGTAGGTTATACAATGATGTACTTACAGAGTATTGCCTAGTTGAAGATAAAATATGCGAGCCAGGTTAGCCAATGAGAATCTTGGATCATCTGGTTCATTTACCGAGTTGTGAATTCTGTGCCTGTCTTTTTTTAGTGTGGCCCTACAACAGCAAATGTAGGTAGAGTGACATGTTATAAAAGCTCAATGAAAATAGCCGCAAATAAAAAGTTAAGATTAATTATAAAGTGTGCAATTGTAATAATGTACACTGTAACTTAATTTAATATCGAGATACTTTTGGTTAGTCGCAATAATTTGCATAGCAACAGTAATGTGCCTGTCTTTTTTTAGTATGGCCCTACAAAAGCAAATCTACATGTAGATAGAGTGATATGTTACAAAAACTCAGTGAAAACTGCAGCTAATATAATATTACATGTAACTTCAATAACAACATGTGTAAAAAATTGTAATTAAATGCAACTTACAGTGTATTTAATATCAATATGCTTTTGGCTATGCACAATGATTTGTATACCAGCAGAAATGTCTATAATAACTTACCATGAACAGGAGACGAGCAAGGCAAGTACTACGCACTTAGCTAGCATGTTCGAGCACCTGCTAACACCAGTCATTGTGATAGATAAAGTTTCGAAGCTTTTGGCTTGAAGAGGTGAATTCGATCCGCAAAGGTTTTATTATTAAGGCCCTCACTGTGTGGTTATCAGTGAAGTTGTGTTGTGTGCTGTATCTACATGCAGTTTATATATGCTCTCCTTTGAGGAAGTGTTACGCCAATAATCTACTGATGTAACAGTTTCTAAATACATCTCGCTGGTCTGTCCAAAAACAAGTTCCTTGTTCCCCCAGATGTAAAGCAGTAGTGGTAGATAGGCCACCATAGAAATATCAGAAACACATTGACAGATAGCAGAGGCTAGAGTATTATAGCAATGATAATGATATCGTACCTATGGTGTGTTGGAAGCCACTTGTACCTGACTACCAGTGCTTATTTTGTAAGATCAGCTGAGGAGGATCCCTACAAAACAAGCACTGCTTACTACAATATAACGCCTGTACCAGTACCCATTATGAGTATACTGCTAGCTGTTCTAGGCTTACATGACGCTGTAACACATGGTTATTTTGCTTCGCTGAGACCTCATATACATGTACGTTGTATATCATGTTACCGATTATCCTGAGATACCAAAATATACAATATGAACTGAAAAGGTATTTAACAACTTTAGTCTACTGAAAGTACGAGTTTATGCTTTCGTTTTAACTGGTGCATGATGAAACACTTCACCTTCACTTGAGGTCTGTTAATGAACAATGGGGGTAAAGTTATACCAGAAGAAAGGCTATTCTGTAGAACCAAGCATTGTTGCATGAGGCAGCACAGTGACTGCAGACAAATTCAGCCCGAGGCACTTACCATCTATGAAATAGTAAAATCTTCGGTGTTACATTACGTGATTGTACAATGTGATTGCATTTTATTTACAAAATTGCTCATGTACATGACTGTACAGGAGGTGTAATATAATAATGTATATAAAGAGATACAGTTGATAGTAATGTAGAGTCTTGACAGCAGACATTATGGTAATAGTAGGGTAATAATTAGACTGTTGCTGAAAGTGACGACCCACTGAGCTGATGTGACGTCACGATAAGCCTTCAGGAGCCACAAATGTTCTGAGTGAGGACAACAGGCTATCCCATCCCATGGTTCTCATGCAATGGACTGTTTTCCTTTTATCTTAAGTAACCAGTTGTAAACATACAGGCTATATCATAGGATGTGTTATTGTTTATAACTAACAATGTTTATGCTGTTAATATTTTAGACTATTTATGAGCTACTTGACTGATAAAGTCGAAAAGTAGATTAGAACCTATCAGCATGTACATGTACATAATTATACAAGCTAAACCTTAAGCTTATGAGCAATTGTTTTATAAACAACGCTTCTTTAATATTTTTGAGTGGGCTAAGGTGTGATAAACTGCTTCAGTTTCCTTGTCCTTGGTGTGTGATATTATAACGTTAGTTCCTAGCAAATAAACACTCAGTGTAGTAATTTATCTCTTGACCTCATTTGCATATTTTGGTTTAGATGAGCAACCCATCACCGATAGGAACTGGCTTTTCCTTGTTTAGCATCGTGTTGATTATTACACTGAAATGTGTTGCAAATACTCTTTAGAAATACTTACATAATAACAACATGCCGGTATACGTACATATTGTTATTAATTGCAAAACTGTTGTAGTAGGGATTGAGGTAGGTACAAGTAAAGTACCAAGTTATTACACTGAGAGACGAGTAATTTTTTCATATTGCGAGCAAGTACAAGAGAGTACAAGTTCAAATAACCAAGTAACGTGTAGTCAGAGTACAATTATACAAATCACTAAGTACTGTTGAAGTGCAAGTGCAGTAAATAGATGCAAATACTAGATAGATTGCATATGAGCACAGGTAATCAGACAAGTGTAGATAATTCCTGTACAGTATCCATCTTAGCTGTGAACTTAATATTCCAGCTTAGAGAGAAAGTCCAAATTGGTGTCTGGCCAGAAATCTAAACTATAGATTTCCCTTCCTGACCCTAGCTTATCAAAATCTACACAAAAATAAACGATAGCAAGCATGAATACAAGCTATACAAGTACATGCACAAGCCAGTAGTTGTGTTTGGAAGTGCCAACTAGCACACTATAAAAATTAACTTGTAAGTGAACATTTTCCTATTCAAGTACACTTGAGAAAAACTGCTCTGGTTTATAGTACGTCAGATTAAAAGAATTTTAGAGGATTTTATATTTAAATATTATTTCTGGATCAAACTGTTGAGTTTAACCTTTTCAAAGTCGATTTACTGCAATATTGTACAATTAGGAATCACCTACCAACTAACTCCTCCCACTGCACTAAAAAGTCACAACAATGATTTCATTTATGATAAATCTGCATCTAGTGAAACTTTACTAATTAATAATTTTGAGAGAATGACCTACAAATTTGGCACCAAAATATTATTTTTATCAGGGCCGTAGCGCCCTAAGAAATGTTGGTGGGGCCAAAATATTAGGCCGGGGGTCCAGGGGGCCGCGAAGGCCCCCTGACGGGGTCCGGGGCAGCGCCCCGGCCGCCGGCGCCCTGAGAGAGTTTTTTTCAGAAAAATAGAGAAAATTTGAAGCAGTTCAGGCTTATGAAATATACCTGTGTAATAACATTAAATATAACCCAGCCTCATACATGTATATGCATGTACATGTATACATTGTATCTGTTCACAGTTATGACTGAACATAAATCATTCAACTCTAACGACATTTACAAATACTTTACTCCTTTACAATGGTGAAAAACATGCAATGAAATGAAGTAGAGCTAACGAATCTACAAAAAGCGGCTGAGAGCATGTGTTTCTTTCCTACCATAGAGATATTTCTTATTTCTCCCTATAAGATTGAATGCATAAGTAAATATATTGACAACAATGTAGGGCAGACAGATAGCCGAATCCAAAAAGTTTGTTCAATTGAAAACTAATATAATAGTTTAGATTTTCAAGGTTTATATTTTTTAACACACCCAGTACATGGACTGTGTATATGGTACCTCTTATACTGTATACTGTAATAATCTTCAAATTTAGAGTTATCTCCCCTGACAGGTTTTCATTACCTAAAATCTTACATAATAACTGCAGTTAAGTACAGTAGTATTTAAAATTTTCTAATATAAAAGTGTTTAGCACACTTATTCTTACCATATCCTTACATATGTTGTGAACCCCGCAAATAGGAAAGTAGAAGAAACTTTAAACACTTATCTGACCATGATGATAAATTGACTAGATTTCGCCTTTGCAATGCTAAAAGTTGAGACGGCCAGGCCGCACGGCCGTATAGGGCACTACGGCCCTGATTTTTATTCTCATACATGATTGTGGAAGTGGAATATTTCTACACAGAAGAAAACTCCATAAAATGACATTCACAGTATTGGTGTTGGTGTTGGTGTTGGTGTTGGTGTTGGTGTTGGTGTTGGTGTTGGTGTTGGTGTTGGTGTTGGTGTTGGTGTTGGTGTTGGTGTTGGTGTTGGTGTTGGTGTTGGTGTTGATGTTGGTATTGGTCTTGGTATTGGTATTGGTATTGGTATTGGTATTGGTATTGGTATTGGTATTGGTATTGGTATTGGTATTGGTATTGGTATTGGTATTGGTATTGGTATTGGTATTGGTATTGGTATTGGTATTGGTATTGGTATTGGTATTGGTATTGGTATTGGTATTGGTATTGGTATTGGTATTGGTATTGGTATTGGTATTGGAACATAGTGATATGTGTGAACTGGGACAGCATGGAACTTGGTAAATGTCTGCAATGAGTTACAGAAACAAATCTAGCAGTCATTTATAGCTGCTTGGAATTTCACTTTTTGGAATTTATTTAGTTTATTCTCAGGGCTGTTTGGATATACAATTTTGTATTTGTATAGTAACCATGGAAGTCTACTGATCATTGAAACAACTAATATGCTGTAGTTTAGACATCCCGGCATTATCATACATGTATCATGTTTATTATTTGTAAGGTTTAGGAGAGCAGAGATCATTGTTACATTAGAAGGAAATTATAAGAAGATGGCAAAGAGTAAAAGTGGTCAAGTAGAGAGGCTATATTCTTTATTTTTATATTAATGCTATAACAGTACAACTGAAATGTGTGTCAGCTTATTACAGTAAACAATATCAACAATGACAACATTATCAGTTGCACAAGCACATGTGAACAGTTATTTTTGAGACTTTGAACTTTGGCTTATTCTCTCATTTTGCACTATAAATCATAACTTCCCTGAGGAAGTATGAATGGTTGCAAAATATGAGGGCCTGAAGTTGACCAATAAATGATAAATGTCTGCTGTTTCCTGACAGTGTGTTAAAGTAAGTAGGTTTGTGTTAGATTAAAGATAAAATATTCACATAGAGTACTTGAAAAGTTATTTTGGGGCTCAGAATGAAAGCGCCGTAGACAAATCTTTGGTTAGCATCGAGGTTGTCCTCACTTTGGTGGATACAGCTTTCAGCCTGTTATGTTATTCTATTGCAACATAATTTTGACATGGCCTGCATAAATTTACAAATAGTATTTTGCACAACATAATTATTTAATTGACATATCCAGGCTTGAAGGGAGAGTACAGTTCTGTTATTAGTACAGTATTTTGTAATTTTTTATTTCTTGATTTTGACGGTCTCATTTAGAAAGGTATATTGGCCAATTGGGTTATGAAATCTGCTAATTTTATATTATTCAGCCGTAAATTATATGCAGGGCACCACACTCTATGTGGGTACGAATAAAGATGCACCTTGAATAAGTACATATCGGTACACGGATAAAGTACCGACCTCCATTTCTGGTGGAAAAATGCCTTCAACAAGCTTTTCACCTTAACTTGCTGGGTCTATTTGGTTCAGGACCTAAAATACAGGAGGTCCCGTGTACCAATTTCAATCGGGCACGTAAAAGATCCTGGGCACACCCTGTAGAAATCGGCAGTGCTCCAGTTTCCATGCATGTGTGACCTGGTCTTGCTCACATTCCCGTGATCACACACATGAGATGAAGAGCAATGTTGTAGAACTCCCTGAAAGCTTCATTGCTATAGGCTCTACTGGCTGCTGGGTATTTCCCAGCATTCCATTGTCATTAGTGACTGAACGGAGGCCTTTACTTTTACTTACTGTTCTTTTTTTAATAGTATAATTTATCTAGTATTAGGATTCACACGTGTTTTACCTACACGTACAAAGTATAGTTTTAGTGGGAATAATTTTAATTCGATCCAAAGTAACATAGCTGTTTGCTCCTTGAAAAACTGAATTTTCTTCATTATAGCTTCAGAAGATACTCACATTGGAATAGGAGCATAGTATACCATAAATATATAGGTTCAAGAGATTTTTCACTGACGGCGCTACTTGCTATTCTGCAAATTTTTGATCTTAATTTCTACATAGATTTAATATTGTGTGCTATATTCTGGTTTGCAATTGTGAAATAATTACTACACAGCCATTATGTTGACTAAAAATAAACATTGTAATTTGTATCTTGAATTCTGAGAAATTAGGAATTTCTGACTTTTCATGGAACTAAGGCTATGGGTTGACAGGCCAACTAGGAAGCCATGTTTCCTGGTGCCAGGTTGTTTGGTGAAACTATAGGTGAAGGAAATCCAGTTAAACAGAAAGAGAGTAGGCCTGAACGCTCTCATCCGATTGGACATCCGAATCGGGGAAATTGTTGCAAATGGGTGTAATTTATCTCCTTTTAGATACGACGCTGGCAATCTTCAATAAAAAACAAACGCAATTGCTATAGAGCTCCGTTTAATGAGCTAGACAGTAAGTTGTGTGTCATGTTGATAGTCTATATCCCGTTCTTAATTGCTCATAAGGCCTGTCATCATATGAATTCAGCAGCTGAAATATAGCTCCAGCATAACACTGATCTAAAGCAAAATATTACGTATAGCTACAACTCTTTTCTAAAGTTGAATTTACCTGAAGTTGTCCCCTCTCATGATTAGGATATGCGCGGATCAGACAACTGAGTACTAACTGGATAATATCTGTGTCAACATTTCCACTTCCTTTGACTTTACTTGACCACAGACATATAATCCAGATGCACTATAACAGCCGATTTGGGTCCATCAGATCAATATGTTGGTATTTTCCATCTAGTAATCATTGGTAAATGATTGATTTGCATTTTGACTATAATCCAAGATAAAGTGAATAAATATTTGTAGTACAGACAGTCAGGAGATGGTAGCAGGTGCATTGTTAGGTAACTATGGAAACTTCCCTGAGAACATGAGTACAGACAAACTAGGAAGATATACATATACATGTACATGTAGTAGCAAGAGGTGAACAACCAACCAATCTGTGCTAAGAACTGGTAAATGAAATACACAAGAACTTGTAGATAAAATGGTTATTTTATTGATTATGGAAATTGTAATTTAAAAAGAAAACAACAACAAAAGTCACTAAAGTTTGTATTGTGCTTTGCTTATCATTTGAGCTCTTTTGAGCTTTGGTAAAATTGTCTATTTTGTATGTTTCTTTATTAAAGTAAAATAGATGTAGATTATGAACATGATCTCCATATATGCCAATGACAACTTGGCTTTAATGGCTCCAGGAAAGCTACGAGTAATACTACAGTCCTTCAGCGATTTCCATTTTGTATATACATGTACATGTAATAATGAGATAGGCTATCTTTGACTCAATTACTAACAAATAAAAACCTATAAAGATGCAGTGAAACCTAGAAATGTGTAATTTAATAGAAACCTAATCTTGTCTTTAAAAATCTGCTAAGAGATCAATGAAAGAAATGGCTACCAGTGAATGGAATTAAGTTGTATGCAGTCAACTCCAGTCTGGAAATAACCAATGACCAGGTGGTTTTATATAATTAGATCATCTTCAGTTAGGAACCCAGGCTCCAAAGTTCAAGGTAGGAATCTGGTTGCAGCTTACTTCAGGGTTACTATGATATAAAGAACAGAAGTCTGGTAAATATCAATGACCTAATTAGTTACTCCTTTAATCTTAAAACAATTGATTCAATATTTATACTGGTACACAGTAGGTATGTACATTTATGGTATATTAGAGACTTAAAACTTAGCGTATTCTTTTAATGAATAATGATAACAGAATAAGCATACCCTCATGCAATTGTATTAGATCATGTTTTGTTTAGCTAAATTTTATGGATCGTATGAATTCTTACTTATTCTAAGTTTACTATTCTAATAGCTTATTACTGATGGTGACCCTTTTTAGTCATCAAGTCACAAAATATTGGGTGATATTTTATTACATTTATGTCAAGTATAATAATACAGGTACTTGACGCAGTACGTCAACTATTTGAACTTGGTATGTTAATGCATCCCAAGTAACAAAGAACTTACTCTGGGTTTGCAGTATGTAGAAGTGACTGTCGAACAGGTGCCCCTGGTACATTGTTGCAGTATAAATAAGCCAACGATGCTTTTCTAATCTCCCTGAGTTGTGCTGTAAATACAAGAGAAATCCAGAAGTGCTATGTTTGTTCTAAGAAAGTATTATTTCAAGTATATTATGTCAAGTATATCATGTCAAGTACACCATGTCAAGTACACCATGTCAAGTATATCATGTCAAGTACACCATGTCAAGTACACCATGTCAAGTACACAATGTCAAGTACACCATGTCAAGTATAGCATGGTTGTCAAGTACACCATGTCAAGTACACCATGTTAAGTACACCACGTTAAGCGCACCATGTCAAGTATGCCATGTTAGGTATACCATATCAAGTAAACCATGTCAAGTATACCATATCAAGTATACAATGTCAGGTACACCATGTCAAGCATACCATATCAAGTACGCCGTGTCAAGTGCATGTATATCATGCTGCCATGTATTTCTTAATACAGTGGAAAGTTTGTCACTTACATGTATGAAACTCACAATGATTGATGCACTTTATTAGTAGGATAGCAGACCTACAGACTTTATTTTGAACTGCTAAATGAATGCATTATACTGAGTATATTGCATACATTTTGTGAATAAACTATTAATAGATTCAAATAGACAACTTGGTGCTTTTAATAAATAAATCTGTGTAGGTGTATGATGCTACTACCACCAATGCTATCAGTATAAATTACCTCGAGAGAATCGAACGTTAGCGTCGTTTCCTTCATGCCAGAATCTATCTCCTTGCTTGAGTGCTCTGAACTGGTTAGCAATAATATTAGCAAATGTTGGCCCAACTATTGCTCCAGGTAGGGGGGTCTCAGAGAGCCCTGTAAAATGGCACCAGTTCGTAAACTATCAACCTTCATGCTCTGCTATTATTGAAGTAAGCATAAAATGTTAAACTGCAGTGGGAGTTTCATAGCCCAAATTCTATTAGAATTCAACGAACATTGCATGTGGCTATGTCATCTTTGATTGTGGCACTTCGGAGGGTTTGAAACTCAGGCTATTACTTTGTAGTAAGTCAAAGAAAGTATATTATATTAGACCTAGCTCCTACCTCCAGGGAATAATTCAATGTCATCAGTGTGTCGATAGACTGAAGCTAGGGCAGCGGTTGAAGCAGCGTCATGAGTACCTCCTGGACCCATCATATCACCATAGGATTTGTGTACGGGCAAGCTGAAATGCTGTCTGAAATACATGGATAAATAATATTATAACGTCAAACAAAGAGGGGTTTAGTGTCTGCAATAGTATTTATAACATCATCAAACCTCAATAACTTACTGCACCTTTAAATTTATGCCAGAGGATGCGTCATATAGTCGGTTAGTCATGAAAAATTTTTTTGCTATTTTAAAATATAAAATTTAAACACATAAACAATGCTCATGACTTATTGCTTTTGGGTCACAACCATTACCTTATGTTATTGTAGCTAGCTAGCCCATGATCTCGACCTCTCTGAATATTTAGGGCTGCCAAGTCTAGATGTCCCCCAAAAAGGCTGTCTCTAACCTGTAGATAACAACACATGAAATACAGAAAATTAATCAATATAAAAATCTCAACTAGTTGATATAGTGTTGACCAGTTGCCAAAATCTTGCAGCATCGAAGTTTTGATTTAAATTCCTTTAGTTGCGCACAATTACGAAGCTATATTATTTATTATCGTATACATAATATTTTATTATAGCAAGAAGTAATTAAAAATTTAATAATATTGGAAACTTACACCTGTTGTGATGAACCTATCGCATCCCTGCATGTTGTCCTGTGACAGCCCCTTTAACATCGAGTGACTTCCTGTGAACAGGATGAAACATATCAATAGTACGTTATCGAATACGGTCTGCTGATTTGCTAGTAACTATTATATTAAGTTTTCCTTTTTAGTTTATTCAGGCAAATCTTCCTAACTTCTAATATTAGTAGTAAAAACACAATGTTTATAGAACAGGCTATGAATATATGACAATATGACAATATCATCTAAGAAAACTATGTACGAGTACACGATTACGCTTTTGTGTGTTGTATAGAATAATATTTATGTTAGAAAACCTTATCACACCTATGGTATGTAATAACCAGTACACACATTTGCGTTATGCATGTACGTCATGCTCACACTTACCGTATTGATTCAGTGTGTTGTATGCACTAAACATCTGACCAATGTCCACTTCTGATGTGTCCGAGTGAGAGAAAGATTGTCTGATGAGAGAGTGACCAAATCTGAAGGCGGCTGTTGAGAACTCATTTCTGTAAATATTGGAATACATGCACTTATATAATTCCATACATGAGCAGTTGCTAGCTGAACTACTGAGCTCTGACCAGATGAGAAAATCATATACATGTAATTATGCAACTGAAGTCAAGCAATAAATTAAATTCTGTTAAATGGTCATATTTTTATAAAATGGATGTCTTCTTCCCGTGATTGAAGCTAGAGTTCTTGTGGAAGAGTTGATCTCAATGAATCATAGATATAATTTATTATTAATCTGGCCTGTACAATTTTTTCAAGAATACATCATGGAGAGTAAACTTACACAATACTGGCATCCACACTAGGAGAGTAGTCGGTTGAGCGACCAGTTTCCAGCAGGTTGAGTCTGTACTTCTGCATGATCTCCGGTCCCAGAACTACTGGTAGAAACTCTTTATATACTATTCTTTGCAGAATTGCACCAACAATCTTCCTAACCGTCTGTGAAAACAATGGTAACATAATTCATACCCAATTTTATTCTTTGAGTGATAACTTGCAAATATGCACAGGTCTGTCAAAACTCAACTTAGTACTAGTTTTGTCTACACATTGTATTCCAGACGCCATTTTCATATATTGCATTTTTGCTTATATAATGATTGTTGCTTTCAAGTTATTGACAACGCAACAATCCATTGGAATTTGTGCGCTGCCTGACCTTCGGACAGCTAAGCACACATTCTCAAATGAACCCAGTGTAAATGCATACATGTAAAACGTAAAATACACAGGAGTTGATTTAATAGTTGTCTACTCTTGATCAGCTATGATATATTCACTTACCTGATATATCACCTCATCATCTCCATTGAAGGCATCGTGCAGTATGGTAGCAATTCTGTTGTGCTCCCTCAACATAAGTGTGTGTAGACTGGTTAAGGCAGCTGCAAGTATATACATAGATACAATGTAGAATAAACTTAATAGAGACCACCATTCTGTTTCAAAAGTGATAAATTCACAGGATAAGGCAACTCCCCACAGTGCACAATAAACTTGTTTCAATGACAATATACACATGTATATGTAACTTTTTTTGCTAGTACTAAATATGTGACTATGTCTTGGTAGAACCTTGTCTATATTATTATGGCAATATTATTATCAACCTTCGCAGTATTAGACGGCAGTTGGCCGGAGTTATCTTACCTTGTTCACTGTTTCTGATGTCACCAGCATCAAATGTACATTCAACATCGGGATCAGCTGAACAGCTGATTGGATTGTCAGCAGCCAATGGTAATCTCTCTTCATTGTTTAAGCCAAGCTAAAACACAGTAACATCACATAGTCATGAGATAATGAGAAAACTTGACATTATTCTAATAATTCAGCAATTATAAAAGTACTTTTGTTTAATTGTGGAATGTGAGGACATGGGGTTGACTTTGAGGTACTTCTATGCACTTTGAGATGTACAGAAATAATGGCCATTACCGACTTACACTGCTATTCAATTTGCCTCCCCGAAATGTTCTGAGAGAGTCAGCCTTTAGTTTGCTGCTGCCATAGACTTGTGAGGCATCAATATACGCTGTGATGTCATTGGATTGGTATCTCTCCCCTACAGAATACAGCATGACTGTTATACGATTGGCTAGTTTATATGAACTTTTAATTGGTCACAATGTACCCACAAGTCATCACGTAGAGTAGTCGGCACAACCTTAAACCGTTCAAATATGAGTGAAATATCTAGCATGGACTTAAATTAGTTAATAAACTTCTGATCAAAAGAAATTTTAGCACATCTAATGAATTTACATTACATTACACTCTTCCAGTGTTTGAATTCTAGCAAGTGGTTCTACAAGCCACAAATACATAGCTACATATTGGCTGCTAAATTGTTGAATCGCAGCTAACACAGTCTTTAGAAATACAGAAAATTCTACTGCCTGGAAATAGCATGTTGACGAGGAGCGCTAAATTTTATTTTTTCTTGTTGTTGGATACGCAATCAGGGCTGGGTTTGAGCTTGAGAGTCTATGACATCTAGTAACAGGTGTCAGACACTCACTTCCCTAATAGGTGCAGTGACTAAATACTATTAGTCTTTACTTACTGGGAGATCCAGGCAGACCTGGTACTGGTGATGACCTAAAGAAAGGCATACATGTTGTTCCTGTCATGATGTCATCATCTACAACAGGTATTTTGAAGCACTCTCTATGGTGACTGGTATACTCTGCAATCGGTACCGTACAGCACTCTTCTCTGTAGAAGCAATTAAATGGAAATTGCATTATATAATAATAAAAATCAACACAGGATGAGCAGTTTGAGTTGGTAGATAGCACTGCAACCTTCATAGATCACTTTTTGTTAAAAATAGAATGCAGCTCAGAAGTTGACATACATTATTCCTTCCACTTCCTCTTCGGCCTCCGGGGTAAGTGTGATGTCATGGTCAAGGAACTGGCCAAAGTTCATGAGCAAATGAGAGAATTTATCACTTTCAATGGAGGTGACGTCATGGACGGCAACAGAAACTGTACGAGCAGAAGGCAGTGGATTGGATGAGGAGGTGAATCGTGTGACTCTTGGAGCTCTGATTCCTACAGGAAATAATAAATGGGAAGATTACCTCTAGAGTGTCATTAAAGCTAAAAAAGGTGATAATTGGGAGGAAATCCAATCAAAGGAGCAAAATTTAATTTGTACTAAGGGTTTAGTACAATGTAATTTGAAACGTTGTCACTTTGGAAGTAATACACTTTTCACATGAGCCAAGAATTATAGCTGAGAACAATGAACCATGTCAGCTGACAGAATAAGCTAAAATCAAAATTGCGTTATCAGTGCACATCTGAATTCATCGGTTTTACTTCTACTTCTACACAGGGAACTCATTCTTAGAATTACATTGTATATACAGATACAGAAAACTGAACTGCAATAATTGAACTGCATGTACAGTACATGTAAATGGTGTTTGATCATCCTGCTGGAACATGATTTAGATTGGAAAATTCTTACCATAAGAAATGGTAGTATAATAGTATAATAATAATAGTATTCAACTAGACAGTCTACCTACCATCTTGGTACTTGTTAGGTGAGAGTCGTTTCAGTGGTATTTTGGCAGCACCTCTTAGAGGGTTGTTAATGTTATTACAGAGACCATCAATAGATCTGAACCTCTTAGTGCTATCACAGACTGTGGATGCTAAAGCCTCGTAAGGATTCACAGTAGCTGGAAAGTCGCAGTTTACAATTTATTGAAAAATACAGTGCAGATATTCAAATTGTATTTCCGATTAGTTTAACATGAAGCTATACAAAGCTGTTTTAATACTTTTATTGCATAGGTGTTATGATAATGTCAGAGATAAGAAAACTTACTCGGTGCTGCACCTGGTGGTGGAGGGTTTCCATCGCTGTAACATAAAAAGAAAATGCTTAGTGTATCTCATAAAATAAAACCAGAATAGACATTAAGTTTATACTACATGTACCTATAATACAGTGTATGATGAATAGTTTACTTGCTGACTACATAATATACTGTACATCTATTACATGTACATCTACCTATAAGTAACTACATGTATAATACTGTATAATACTTGTATAATATATACATTGATTAATTATTTGGCGAACACTCTCTGATGTTGCTAATTAATTCAGTGAAAGTGTTCAAAGCCTCAACCAACATTCCCAAGACTTAAAAATTCCATCACAGCAATAATAACCAGTTTTGAATAGAAATACATGTAATTATTTTGGACTAGAAAAAAAGGAGTGTAATTGATTTCACTATATGTCATATCCAAGTCGCTAGAATGCCTGACTTCACCTTTACTCTTGGTGGGAGTACTCAAACATTAATTACTTACCCTTCTAACAAGCTGTATGATGCATCCGCAAGATTTTTCAAGGAGAAGTTGGGGTTGTCTGGTGTGTTAGCTGAATTGTGTCTCCTGTGGCGTCTGCTAACGCGGGCAGAGCTACAATGATTAGTAATTATATAACAGTGTACCATAAGAAACTCATGGTTATTGGAATGAAATAAATTAAAAGTGTTATCTAATGCAATTCATTTAAATAGCTTTATTTTTTCATTTTTTTTTTCGAACATCAACGTGATAACATTTATAGTAATGATTTCTTACCTTGAGAATGACAGTAAAAGAGTTACGACAACGGCAAGTCCTACCAAAAACCTGGTGATAGATGCCATACTTAATGATAACAATTTCTAGATTTGTTGTAAGTTAATGCTGTCTGAATAGTAAGCAAGTGGTGAATGAACCTTAACTCAAATTTCTCCAGTATTTATATGACCTGCTAGTAAGGTGCTCTTCATTTATGACGCAAAGTCAACAACAGATTAATTCCAAAATAACCAGATTATTATCCACATTTTTAAGTAGCATCAAGCAGCTAATGGCCCTTTTCTAGGGTAAATTGCTTGCAACTGGTATAGCGATAATATATTATTATTATGACATGTACATTATGTAGAGTGTCTAGTGCAAGTTTCACTATACACCATAGCATGTGCAATAGCATGGTCTGTTGCACATATTACTACAAAATAAATATAGAACTCAATGACGTTTTCTTTTTTGTAATCTCAGATTGACAAGAGTAGAGAAGCTCATCAATTAAGATTTTGTTAGATTAGGCTTCATTTCTGGCGTTGGATGACGAAAGCAAAAGCATATAAATTTTTTAAATAGTGTCTCTGAGCCAATTAAACCCAAATATTGACATCAGCGACTACAGCTTAGCCTAGTTCCTAGACTCTTCACGTTAATACATATAAATAACTCTGATGGTAGATATTGTAAGGAAAGAACTAAAATACAAAAATAAGGTATTTTCGTTGTCATGTAGCAGAGAGTTAGTGGACAGGTCAGCCCATACATTACGCATAGTATTCTAAAACTGTTTAAGTGATTTTTGTCATCAAAAAATGCATGTACATGTGAATGCATGTCTAATATTTTGGAGACTACAGGCTTTTTTCCCAAATTGTGATGAAAAGCAATAGTATACATATATACACACAGGTAATACAATGATATTAGAATTTTAAGCAAAAACACGAGGAATTGCGCATCCTGCTGTTAACTGCTAAGCGGATGGGACTTGAACATGACTTATTACGTAAATTTCTCTAATAATGATGGATTAGATGGTTGCACAATGGCCAGCTGATCAGCAATGATCAGCAAGTTCCAAATACATTACTGAAAATCTCATAACAGATCAACTGCTACCTTTTTAAAAGTTGGTTTCAGGCTCAAAGTCTACAAATTGTATAATAGCCTTTCGTTGTGGTGAAAACTTTCTTCTAACAGAATAACTACATAACAACAGTGTTGTAGAATTATACAATTTACTCATTTCCCGAATCCCATCTGCCATACACCAACAATTAACATACTGTACACCTGACTATCAGCAAAATAATTGTCTGTATCACACTTACAACAATTATAGCAATACTACATTATTCACCAGTAGGTGAGACGTTAGAATATCAAGAACGACAACTCCCAATGCTATAACTATGTCATAAATTACTCTGGAGTTATGTCATGATGTAAGCTATTTCCAAGACCAAATTTAAGTAAAATTTTTGGTTTTACCTCCAAAGGGTATACAAGTCATTAAGATGGTAGGAAGCTTACAAAACCATGTCAATGTTAGAGTTGTCTTATTTGCATTTGAAAGCATATACCCTTTACCCTTACCCTTTACCCTTTTGTCACCTTGGCAGGGGATGTTAACTACTTGTTAGTCAAAAGCTAGAATATCAGTCTATTTTCTTCATGATCTTTATACATGTATTGCACCACCAATAGAACAAAAAGTATTGTAAAATCAACCATGACACCAAAACAAACAAATAAAATTGCAATAATACAAACAAGAGTAGCTAGCATACAGTTATAATTATATATAAAACTAGAAACAATTATTTCACATAACACATTCATATGTAAAAGTATTGCTAAAAAGAAATGCATAGAAGAGTATCTACAGAACTCTGAATGGGACGGCTGGGAGGCCACCCTCACCAGAGTTGGTAGACTAATCTTGTACCGTTTATTTCAACAGAGCTCAGCAATAGCTAGCACTCATAACCTCAGTTCCTAGCACTCCAAAATGATGGGTGGATATGCTGATGATTGGACGTGTATGTAGTTGTACGCCAGCAATATCTCTACCAATTAGTTTAAAGGGCATGGAACTCAGGCTATCAGGCGCAATCAAACTGCAGAATAATGTCAACACTAATTGCTGGATTGCAATAGTCACATGATGTGTAGATGAGATGTATCTAGCCTACATTTCTGGTTCGAAAGAAACAAAATATCTGTTCAAAAGAAATTCAAGTATAAAATGTAAGATAAACAGATCCGATCATTTTCTTTTCTACAGATATGCTCACAGGCTATAATAATGCTGCAATGCAAATCTGTAGTAAAAGAAGCCCTACATGGAGTTTGTTAAAAGAATTGCAAATTACAAAATATTCAGAATTTCTCTCCAACATTAGTACATAATCTGAAGCGAAATGAGTGAATAAGAACCAGAGTAAAACTGGTTCTTCCTTGTTTGTCATACAAAAGTAGAAGAAATGATTAGAAATATATAGTACCATGCTATCATTTATTAACTACGGAAAACGTGAGCACGCAAATACTTTGGAGTAATCCCCACATTACCAGTTAGTTGTTTCAAAACATTTCTTCTCAACGAAATATTTCCCAACAAATTATTGATAGAACAAATAAAAATGCCCAAGATTTATATCAATTCATAGAGAGAGGCCAGCCTTTCTAGTAATTGACGCTAAAGAAATCTGTGGGGAAGGTCATGTCTGGCATGCTGAAAGTGTATGGATTGCGTGTAGTGCGGGCAGTTGGTCGATATCTGAAAGGTCTTTGGGTTGGTCGATATCTGCCAGGTATGTGTGTCGGTCGATATCTAAAGGGTCTTTGAGTTGGTCGATATTTGAAGGGTCTTGGTGGTTGAGCTTTCAGAGGGGCACTTGGAACAGATGTGTCCTTCCAGAAATTCAGGTCCATCTTAGGAATTGTGTTACAGTGAACGGGAGGGTTTCTAAAATACAGTAGTTTGTATACAGTTTGTGTGGAAATACAAGATAATATGTTAGGGGGTTTGGCCATTTTCTATATATATATTTTTGTATTTTCAATTCATTTAACCCATTTTCTGTAGATTTTCACAACTTCGGTGTGAACTATCTCAATCTTTAATCTAGGCTTTGTTAGTAGCTGCCCTTAGTGATTCTTTAGTATTGCAGTACAATACAATACGATATGATAGACAATATTATGAGCCAATACAATGCAATGCAATGCAAAACAATACAGTGCAATAAAATGCAACAGAATAAAATAAGTTTGCTGTTCAGATGGTAATTTGGAATGATTCTGTAGTCATGTAAACCTAGTAGATGATTCAACATCACATTATATTTATTCACATTCTACTAGTATCAGCGTTAGTCATAAAATACTTACGTTGGACCTTCAGCCTTGATGAGAAGTTGCCTTACTCTTACATTAGGTACATGCTCACAGAATAACATAGCTAGTGAGGCCTTCCTGATCTCTGCCAGCTGACCTGATAACGATATTAATTATCAATGATGTATTCCAATGACCCCAATTGTCTTCTTTATGGAATACTATTATACATGTAATCAATTTTATTACTACTTGCAAATGACATAAAGTACGTGCAAATGTACACAATTTTATGCGTTAATAAAGGTGTTCACTTCTACAAGCAAACATAATTTTTATACATATAAAGTTATCGATGGTGTGAGTTTACAATTTCAAGACTCTGGACTTACCATCAGTAAAACCGACTTTTTGGTCTGGAGTCTCGTGCCAGAATCTGTCACCATATCGGATCTTCTTAAACTGCATTCCGATTATTTGAGCGAAGGTTTCTCCAACAACTCCCCCTGGCACCGGTATCTCAGACATACCTAGGTTAAAGACAGTTGGTGCTGGTCACAACCATGTACATGTCACATGTATGTTGGTATGGTACATATTAAATTTGTACAATTTTTTTTGTACTATAATATATTACAAAAGCATTTACTAGACTAACCATTATTGGAGGACGACTGGAAAAAATTAACAGTCTATATTTACAGTAGATGTAAGCTGACATGTATGTCTTCATAAGCAATATCATATACTACGTACTTAAATCAATATTCATGCTAGGTGTTTTTGCCAGTGGTATGTATAGGTGTACACAACTCAACTTCGAATACACTCCCCATCTTTACATTGTACATGTAAATAGCTAGTCAATCATGAGTGCTGTTTTCATGACAGAGAAATTAACAATATTATAAATATTGTCAACTCAAATGGACTGGGGCTTTTGATCATTTGATTATGTTAACATTATGGTGATAGTAGCTGAAATTTTTAGGAATTTACCTCCTGGGAAAGCTTCGATATCCTCTGCGTGGGGATACACTTTCTTCATATCATTAACTGTTGTATGACTATGACTGTCTCCAGCCATTCTGTTCCAGTCTCGGTGTGCGTGTAGACCAAGAGCTCTCCTACAATACAACCCTTAATTATCTTAGTTTTAGTGCTGGTTGATTGATTGATCGATTGATTGATTGATTGATTGATTGATTGATTGATTGATTGATTGATTGATTGATTGATTGATTGATTGATTGATTGATTGATTGAGTCACTACAAACTCTCACCTAGGACTAGATCATCACCTTATTTACCTAAGATCAGGTCACGATTCCAACTTACCTAATATCGTTGTAACTGCCAATGGCGTGGTCTCTTCCTCTTTGAATATTGAAAGACATGAGGTCCATCTCCTCCCCAAACAGATCATTTCGGACCTGAAAGAAGTCAATATAAGTACATGTGTATGCTTCTAGTTGAAATCACCGTGCAAAGGAATATTTTCTGTGCTACACAAATACATGTATATGAGAGTAAATCACTACATAGTTTACCTGTTGAAGATATGGAAATGAGAAGATTACTCCTATTGTGAGAATATGTTACCTACAGACCAGATAGCTACAATGATTACTTACCCCTCTTGTGATGAACCTATCACATGCCTCAATCCTGTCTGCTATCACACCCTTCAGCATTCCATCGGTACCTGCAATACAAACCATAAACGGATACAGTCTACGATTCAAACATTGCAAGGTAGTAGTGGGATAACTCCAAATATTTTTTACGTTGTGGTAACTGGCTACTTTTTATAGCTAAGGAATAGTGAAGAAAGAAGTAACGATACAGTCAACAGAATATATTTTTGGTGGCATGGCC
Source organism: Bugulina stolonifera (assembly GCA_935421135.1). NCBI lineage: Eukaryota > Metazoa > Bryozoa > Gymnolaemata > Cheilostomatida > Bugulidae > Bugulina > Bugulina stolonifera. The sequence continues at coordinate 9,608,896 of OW285194.1, forward strand.
TATTAGCCCGGCATCTTCAGTATAATTACTTAAATTTTTTCGCATCATTTTATGCAGTAAATAATTTGTATAAAAATGTGCACTCATATTATGTACAATGTAGTTCTAAGTACAGTTTTGGTTAAGCCGCATACCAAATCGTTCTGTAGTTTTGTAGGCATCAAACACATTCTTGAGGTCAATTGAGTGGCCAGAGTGAGTAAATGTTTGTCGAATCAGTGAATGACCAAATCGAAAGGCGACAGTAGAGAACTCAGTCCTACAAATAGACAGATGAACAGCATTTGAATTGACAAGTGCATATCTCAAAGAAATATCAAGTATGGTATTAATACATGAGTTGTATAATACAGGATAGTATGTTTTCAAGATTGTACCAGGACAGAGTTAGAGTTGAGATTTAGCTCTATGACACGGAGAAACCTCGCATTGAGACCAAGCTCTTCAGTTATTGGTAGGATTTGAATCCGGGTCTTTGGAGATAACCTCCCTCATTGCTAAGGCCACATGTAAAGAGCTTTATCAAACATTTCAATGAGAACGCTACATGTTACATGAACATTGTAGGTGAACCAATAAAGTTAATGCACGCTATAATTTTACATATTATTTCATAGAGTGTGCATAAAATGTTGTAAACCTTCATATCTGCAGTCATAAACAATTACAGTGTATGTTCAAAGCCCACTTCCCATTTAAAACATTGGAATTATCTACACCATCTTACTCTTGGGATGACAATTCTTAATTCATCCCAGTATGGTTACACAGTAGTACTCATCAATAATATTCAACACGAGCTCCCTGACTGATATGGGTGGCCGTTGGTGTGAACGAGAATATTTTATGGACACTTTGCCGAAGACTACTATGTGAAACACCCAGCCCCACAAAAGCTAATAAAATTAACATTCCACGTTTGAATATGCATATTTCTCTCTCTTTCTCATTAGGATGCGTAAACTGTGAAAGTAACTGCAATAATTTAAAACAAGACTGAATATATATCCATAAGAAATCTGCATAACGTCAAGTTATTTGCAGTGCATTTGCTCATCTAGTCAGGGGTAGTACAAAATTCATAACGCCACTAGACTTACATGACGGAGCAGTCTTCATTGGCTGAGTATCTGTGGAACCTTTGTCCATTCTCTCCGAGCACCAAATCGAATTTTCTCATGTATCTTGGCCCGATGACCACTGGAAGGAATTCCTTGTATGTGATCCTCTGGATAATAGCTCCAACAATCTTCCTTGTGGTCTAAAAATATTGTAAACATGTGTTATTATTCCAAGAGAAATGATGGCACTTTAAATGACTTTACAGATACAAGTCTAATCTACCTATTCAAAGTAAAGAAACTTTTTTTATTGGTCTGAAACAGGAATTTTATTATGAAAATACAAATATTATACTCCGCAATTCGCTCTAAAATGCTGCCAACTATTTGAGAACATATCTACATGTACATGGTACCATGAAACTATGATAAGAAGAATCAATATTAATGTTGTCAGTAGTTACCCCCTAAATTACATGTATACCGCATTTATATACATTTATAGCACATTTAACTAGCAGTATGTGTTCTATAAGTGAATACATGATCCTATTATAATAATATTATAATAGGATCTATCCCACAGCAAATGAGCATATTATGCTCATTTGCTGTGGGATAGGCATCAGAGGTAAAATGGTACTCGGGGGGGGGGGGGGGGGGGGGAAAGTTAGATGTTGCTATGGTGCTGTGTTACCTAATGCCTGGTTCCACATGTACATGTGTGTGGAACTGTTCAAGCTCAATCTACTTCCCATATCTATATTTTTAGGAATAAAGACACACCCATTTACTTGTAAAGCTGCCAAATTCAGTAAAATATTACCTGCACATAAATTTTGTACTAAATACTGTGTATACGATGCATATCATAATACAGTGACGAAGCATATTGTAATACAGTGACGAGAATATCCACTGTGAGATACATTTATTTCTAATGATTGGTATTCAATTGGTGAAGTTCACTGGCATGCATACAAAAATGCAAGCATGTATCTGCATAAGCTATAACAGGAGCAGTGTAGAATTATTACAGGTATTAGTAGGTATTTTTATAGGAAGTTCTATGTTGAAATCTGCCCATAAACCCCATTAATTATCATTAACTGAGAAGACCTGGAGGTCATGTGAACCGGCCTTCCAACATGTCAAACTGGTCTCGCCATTATGATCCAGGACCTCAATTGCCTAAAATTTTTCACATTGATTTGCCACTACATAATTTCAGGCGCATTAGTACGTGTAGCCGGAGGCCTCCGAGATTTTGCACAGATTGTGTCAATCAAGTGTATGGTAAACTGTCATATTGTGGCTTACCAATTAAAATAATATTTTACTTATAATTCTACATTTTTTCATTCAAAGATATATTCACACAATATGAGTATATTATGGATAATGTATGATTAAAATAAACAATGATATTCAATCATGCAGCAGATGGCTTCTTGAAGTTTGGTGGGACACATATATGCATATCATTATTATGACTTTGAATCAATGACAGCAGTGCATTCCATGAAAGTAGAATCAGGTGAATATCTAGTTAGTAAGCAAGTAGATATTCAAATACAAAGCAGGCCAAGTTAAGATTATTGTATATAGCTTTGTGTCAGCATTTTTCCGTAACTTCAAGCGAAGGGAATGTCTTGCTTGACTTTTCTCTGCATGGTGGGGTATATTTGAGATACACTAATATGGAGTTACAAGGTTTACACACCTGATAGAGTCTTTCATCATCCCAATGTCCGTTCAGTGTCTGAAGAAGGGTAGCAATTCTGTTATGGCAGCGGAGTAGGAGAGTGTGGATACTGGTAAGTGCCGCTGAAACAAAGACAGGCAGCACGTAATGTGTGTAGAGATACCTGCATGCCATCGAGTGTCTACATCAATGTGTATTATCCATGACGTTAATCACGAAACATGATTCAGACTGAGAATCCAGAAACTAGCAGTTCAGTTTTACTTGGAGTTTATGGAGTTTATGTGCAGTTTAGAGTTGTCTCCTCTATTCTACAGCTTCCTATACGTTGCCCACATGGAAAGGCTAAGGCTCGCAGTTTGAGGTTGTTTCCATGCATTAAAGCAAGAGCTTAATGTTTAATTCCTTGTTTCTGATAGTTAAAATGCACATTAACCAACTAGCAACGGATATTCCATAAACAAAAAATAAGTAAATGACTTGCTGTTATAGTTACCAATTTGGCATGGTACTTGACCTTCTACCAATGATTGAATTAAATATAGTAGTGTGTTGGCATTGCACTACTCGCACAAACTGAAGTGATTGTTATTCTGGATCCAATTAGTGGAGATTTTGTTTTTTAGATTGTAATAGTAGCGGCATTTTCATTGTTGTTTCAACCTACGTTGATAGAACCAAAATCTTAGCCCCAAGAGACAGTTTAACCCAACAACCTAACCCATATCTAAATGATACCAGCTAAAACAGAATTATATCACTGTACCTCACTAAACAACAATAAAACTTGTCGGTGTTAGTCTATTTCACAAGCACTTCAATACGCTCTTTACGGAATATGGTGGCAGAATCACTATGCTGATTCTAATCAATTTTCTTGTGACAGCAAAGGAAACAAGATGATATCTGTGTTATACCCTTGACTGTCCATGGATATAGCATGCATAATAATAGATCTATGGATATCATCTGATTCATATCAAACAATTTCCCAAATTTACCAAACGGGTTTATTGGAAAGCAAAATTGAAAAACTGCCAATCTACCAAGTCGGCTACCAGTACCTTATCATGCGAAATACAACATGGCAGTCATAAATGCAGATGAAAGGATAGTGTCCTGCACTTCCATGTCTCATGCACAATGATTATATTACCTCCTTTGTAAGAGATCAAAGCCTACGCGAAACAGACGGGCAAGCGATGGAAAATCCTTCGACTAGGATTTCTGCAAGCAGAAATTTGGAAACTCCTGGAATGGCATGAGAGCTAATTGACAAGGAGTTTTCTCCCCTGTGGCTTATCCACATACAATGTCAATCGGTAGAACTGTGACTGCCTTGGGCCACAGTGATTGCTGGTGAGGCTAGTATAACCAGAAGCAAACAGATCGCCATATCGGGCCTGTAGTGACTAATTCAATTGGTTAATATTTTCTTTCAGGTGTTGTGATTTGTTGCTACCAGCCTAATATGGCACTAGCTGTTCCCCAGTCATACTACTCCTACATCCAATAGCTCTGAATTAGACAAGCATCATGGATTTGCCAACAGTGTTCTACCTGTTGGGTTGGGCACCTGCTATTCTCTGATGCGATATAACAACATAACGTAGTGAATCGGACATACCTTGCTCGCTGTTCCTGACGTCACCAGAAGCATACCGACATTCCTGTTCTCCTCTGAAACAGTCTCTTGGATTGTCTTCCTCATCAGGGAGTCTCTCTTCATTCCTTGTGTACTACAAAGTAGAAACTCTGTCTCTTTACACCTCCAAGAGCAAAGCACTTTGATTGTTGCCTTGTAGGCTACATACATGTAGTATGTTTAAACAGGCAGATAACGGAGGCAGACGACCCTCACAAAATATATTGTTATTATTTTCAGACACCACATCGAAAGAACTGTAGGATAGATTTATAACAATTTATAACCGAATAAAACTATGTTGTAAATAAGTATACTCAAATAATATGACAATTGCTACTGTCATTGTAGGTCTGTGCAAACACTGTAAAAATACGTCATGATATTGTCAAAGTTTTTTGATAGAATTATATTTTTGCTATGAAATCGGAGATAGCATTAGATAGTTAAGCAAAAATTTGGAGCATTTTGAATGTAAGATTGACAGGCCTGGCTGACAAAGCCATCAACAATGACAGCTAAATACAGGTATTGATAGGTTGCTAGGCAACATTTTATGTTTCCGCTACAACTAATGTCTTTAATATTTGACAGCCCATTAAGCAATACCACAATAGACAAATCAGATTAACTCTCTGCGGCAATACCTGTATAAAGAATGTTACAAGTTTTCTGACAGCAAACTTACATTAATATAGATCAACTCTTGGAGTAAATATTTTCAAAGGATTAAACCGTAAGAAATTCTTGTTTTTTAGAAAATATTTTCTCTTTAACATTGCTCTAATTATAACATGTCAGGACATGCGGGTAATTAATCAAACAAAGCAACAAATTTAGATTCTTAATGTTAATACATATTATGGCACGTGCAACAATTTTGATGAATATGAGGCTATGAATGCACTGTTAAATTAACTTATTTGACAATGAATCAAGTTTAAAATTAACATTCTAGTCATGTCTTAATAACATAATTTTTGTAGCACTGACAGATGTGTGCCTACATAATAATGAACTTACAGTAGATCTTAGCTTTCCACCTTTAAAGCTTCGGAGAGTCTTGGCCCTGAGCTGAGTGCTACCATAGACCATGGAACCATCAATGAAAGACGTCAAATCATTCATTTGATACCTCATAACTGTAACAGCAAGATGGACAAATGCTATAAAAGTTAATATTAATCTAAAATCATAACTGTCTACCACTCAATCATAGCTATATATCTCAGGTTGAGCTGTGAGTTGATGGCCATTTGTTGATATCTGAAGAGATAAAGGCATATGCTTTGTCTTATGAACATATGAAGATCCACAAACCAATCTCAGTAGAGAGAATGCAGCAGCTTGAAACTGTAGAAGCCAACTATCATTGGAACAATACTCGAAACTATCTAATGCATTTGAGGTTGTGTTGACTGGGATTGGGGCAATCAGGTAAATGGGCCAGTTAATAACAATTAGAGAAGACAACTCTGCCTGCTTTGGCTTTGTCAACAAACTAAAGCTCTCTCAAGCTTTTCAACCTTCCAGCAGTACTCTCAGATTGATCGCATGTTATGTCAATAACAGACATGGTGTGAGCTAGCAGAACAGCATCCAATCGAACCAGGAAGTGTTTATAACATTGGAAATTCTGTATTATTTACATTTCCAAAAGAGAGTTGGTGTCTACAATATTATACTCTATCATAAGTTCAACATGAAGTAGAATGGAAACACAGGTACAGTCACCCAAACATCTCCACAAACTCTAAACTAACTGCTAAATTTTAATAGCTGAGCCATAAATTACCTGCAAGCACTTGCACAAATAGGCACTTTTCCAATTTTTGTTGTTGGCAAACAATTGGGAATGTCTTGACAGCAAACTATGCTATGTTTTCAACGAAATGAACATAATTTATTACAGTGAGGCGGTTTGCCGTCTTGTTTTGAGTTTGATATGTACACATATATACATTGTACAATGAGCAATCATTCTGGCTGGATAGATGGACTCAACACGGTACCACATCTTTACAATTTACAATGTATATACTATACAGTCTACAGTGATTGCATATGCACATGTACATGTACTCGTATGTCTAATTATTTATGTAGAATGTGATCATGACCTTTCCATAGCACGCATGTACAAGTTCCAGCAGCTGGTCATAGATTGACAGAAATCTTTGAAAGCTGCTTCACCTGGGAGCTGCCGAACAAACAATATGAGGCAGACACATGTTTAGTACTTAGATCAAATATTTGTTGCTTGAAAAGGATATTAAAATGAATGTGTATGACATGCTTAGCGTGCAATGTGACTTCACTTCCACTTTTTAATTTATTAAAATGCCTAAATGGCTCACTGCAAACAAATACACAAAAATAGTAACTAGGCATTCTAAAACTCTGCTAATAAGATCCTTCTCCTGCTAATGCCCACTTATAAGATTGTGATAATTTTAAAACTTTACAGCTCCTGCCATTGGCATAGATTTACTACATAATTGATTGGTTATTAAAAAACAAATTAAATGCAAATTAACTTTGTACAAATGTACATGCCAGTGGATATAAGACATGGTTTACTACTGTTACTTTCAGCAAGTCTATGACACATTGGGTTTTTCTGTAAAAACTTGTGAAACAAGAAGCTGCTAGTTGACCAAGCTGGTTTGGTAGCAGCACTACGCTGGCTCAGCGTTGTGTAGGCAAATCAAACTTACTTGGCTGATGTGGTAGTCCAGGAATTGGTGCAGACCTGAGGAAAGGAATACAACTTCTTCTGTATGTTGGATCGTGAGAGGTTGAGATTGGGAAACACTCTCGGAGATTATCTCTGGTGGCATGGAAAGTAGCCTCACAGCACTGCGTCCTAAAATAACACAGTTAAGCTGTCAATTCTATAAATAGATCACATTTTTACGATAAGGAGCTACAGCAGAAATATGAAATTTGTGCAGCTAAAATAATGTGCTGTTTTAATTATTATAATCAGATTGAGCAGTAACTTCTTTGGCTAATGATGGTTACCTAATACAGATACTGAAAATTAATTTATCTCAACTATTTTATACCAAAAGAAGTTTCGCAGCATAAGCTTTTGCACTTGCCACACACTATATCAGTTACCATGGTTGAACTGTCGACTCCGCCTGCCACGTCAGTCTAGGCAATAGCTTTTAGTGATTATAATACAACCCAGCTAACAAGCATAATGCCAATCAATCACAAAGATTATGACAGATAAATTGTTTTTTCGGGTGCCAATCTTTATACACCAACAAATAAATTCAACTTTGAGTCAGTTATGAACACTTGCAGGAGGATATTTATTTAATTTGTTGAAATTATTTAGTAATAACTAGTACGTTATGAGACCCATACAAAGCTTCTCACAACAGATTAATAATGAAAGATTAATAGTTTTGTATCAGTTACGATGTTTTTCTAAGACCTATTTCACTCATATACATGTACATGTTCTATGGAGGCACAGAGCATGTGTGGCTAGGTAGCAATGTAGCCAGTGCTACTTTCGAGACTAGGTCATCCGTTTTTACCCATTTGAAAATATTGCCACTCTTTGTAAGGCATGTATAATCAAATATATGTTTAACTGTAGTCTATGTATGCCTTTAAAGAATATTAATTCTTAGAGCCAAAGACTGGTCCTAAGCCATTCAAAACTTCTCCATCATGAAGTCAAGTTCTAAAGTTGCAACATATCATATACCGTAGACAATGAATTTTTAGGGTAAAATTATAAAAGAAAACTTCAGCTAGTGTAGAGTGTAAAAGGACGTGTAACAAATTTCACTTCCTCTTTTCTCCTCAATTACTTGATTATAATTTAGGAGCGTGCTCAATGACACCTGTTATAGTTGGATTGTGGTAAGTTAATAGCATCCAGTTTCTGAGCTTATATGTTTTTTTTAATATTTTACAGGAATTTATCATTTAATTTATTTTCCAATTTCCCTACTTGGAATCTGGGTAACTCTTGCAGTTTTGTCACAACAAGCAGAATGTAGCAATAAATAAATTTGATGGGCTCTGTTTACCTGAACCCCTAACATTACCCCCAGAAACCCTGAATAATTATACAATATTATGGTAATGGATTCCGAGTTATGTGATGTAGAAGTAGCCAAACAAAAGACATGATGCATTTGATACACTGGGCCACCGTTTCCTGTTTGGGCCATTTAAATCACAAATGAATGACAAAATTGGCTCAGATATACCTTAATGAGAATCGATTCGCAGAATATAACGTTGTTGGCAAACCAAGAATGATATTTACCCTCTAGAAATGACCACACTGAATGTAGGAATGGATACATAAATATTCATGTACAAGTTCTTTGTGTTTAAAGGTGGAATCCTGTCCTCCAGGATTCTTTAGATCCAAGTGGAAATATTCATCAATGATACCATGTAGTAACGAGCTGTTTCCCCATCATATCTATGTCCATTTGCAACCAGATTAATATTAATCTAATCAGCCCTAATCTGACTAATCCAGTGGGATACTCACTTGTTAGCCTCTTCTCCTCCCTCTCCACCAGATTCTGGGCTAAGTGTGATGTCATGGTCCATAAACTGGCCCCAGTTCATGAGCAGATGTGAGTGGTCTGTGCTTGTGTTAGATGTAGTAAGATGGATGTTTAAGGAGACTCTCCTAGGGCTAGGAAGTATACTGTCGGTATAGTGGTACATTAGCCTTGGCTCATTGTACCCTGTAACCATACAAAATATCACATTCAGTCACACAATTTATCTTTGTACTGAATCATCATAGAATTCTATATGCTTTAATACATTGACCAGACATCAAAGCACTCAAAGTAAACACATAAATACCCAAATTTTCTACCTCACCAACATGCCTGCATGCATAGTTTGAGATTTTGAACATTACCCAATGGTATCAAAATAGCTAAACAGTTTAATTCAACACTGAAAGAAAGACCGCTAACTACTAGAGCCAGTCAAATCATTTTTAAATGCTTAAACCTTAATCTAAATACAGTACTTTGGACTAATACTTTAGTTTTTTCTTACAGCCATTTTATAAAAGGTGCTACTCACTATTGCTGGTTTGGTATTGATGAACGTATGCACAGAGGTACATAGACATGGATATCTTACCATCCTGGTAGCGGTGTGGAGACATTCTTATCAGAGGTGTCTTGGCAGCTCCCATCCAAGGCTGGTGCAGGTTGTTGCAGGTGCCATCAATCGTTCTAAACTCTGCATGTGGGTCACACAATGGTTTGTTGTGGTAGGGGTTGTCCTTAGCTATAAGCACAATTAAACTCAGGTATGCTATTTAAAAAGTATCTAAAATAGTGAAGAATGAGATGGTTGAATTGAAATTGCACCATACAATAAATCATTTGTATACATAAATCCTATTAATCTCTTGGTCTGCTGTTTTGTAATGATATAGAATTGGCCAATTTTTATGTTCAATTCACAAGTTGACCCAGTGAATATTTTTCCAGGATTTCCTTCGTCGCATACACTTGCAGAGAAAAGCTATAGTTCTAAATTCGAGAGGGGCGTCAGCTTACTAGCCGGATGCTCTACAGAGTTAAAATCAGGTATTTCTCCTACAGATGAATTTACAGTATATTGAACTGTGGATTAGATAGATATATACATGTACAGTGGTGTTACTAAACAATAACAAGACTTGAGGAACTTACCCAGTCTCGAAGGCCGTCTCTCTCTAAAACAAAAAATACAAAAATATATCATATCAGAATACGATAATCCATAGGTGCATCAGAACATACATGTGCTGGACAAGACAAACTGGTTCACATGTCTACATGTTTTATAAGTATATTGAAATGCTGGTGTGTATGTTGGTGAATGATCGACCCATAACTAAATTACTTCTCAACTCCTAACACCCGACTAAACTACGAAAACTGTTGGGTGCACTGAGTCCACAGTGCCACACAAGCATGCTGTTGTCGAGTGGGATTTGAGAATTCATGGGCTGATGTGATTGGCTATATTACTCAACATATTCTGTTGGAAAAACAGGTATTTTGAGTCCTGCATTGAATAGATTTACAGTCTTAACGTCAGCTTTAGTGAATCAACAAAGTCTCTTTGTGATGTCAAATTTTTGACACGCGGCTGACGATATGAGTTGAAAGTGAAATGTGTAGGGGATAAATGCATGTACCTATACCACATGCCTATGTGTATAAGATTCAGCTTGCATGAAATTATTATTTGGAAACCTATGCCATTTAACTTTGGGACAATAATGGCCGCCTAGGGATTACAACGGAAAGTCCGAAGACAGTCCCTGGTCACGTTGGAAGGTTTATACATGAATAAGAGGTCATGATGGTTTTCCTCATGGTAAATCAAACTATGGTGATAGACTCCCACTAGGCTAAGCAATCTGTTTGAAGGTTCAAAAATAGTAATGTGGGAACTGACTTCTACATACTAGGAAATTACTCGCTGATTCTATTCCTTTTGACGATTAAATCTAAAAGCTGATAAGATCTTTATTACCGTGAAACAGTGAACATGGGAAATATACAGCTTCCTACACCTCTGTAATAGTTATATACTAAGTTCTTGTATGGAAAAGGTAAAAATGTAATTACATGCACATTATTTTTAATGTTAGCGATCGGGATATGGAAATAGGTCACATTAAAATTTAAAACATAAAACAAAGAAATTGACGTGTATCAAAAGCATTTTAACTTTCCTGCTAAAGTGTGAATTTTCATTCATTTGAAGTATAAATGCTGTCTGGTGGACAATTACCGATCTGATCAAACAAAAGGAAGTGGGAAACTCATTTGCAACTGTTTTACTGCATCACAAAGCAGCTATTAACAAGAACGAGAGCACAATTCCGTGAATAATTCTGCGAATAACATGGGAAATGAGGTGACAGCATGTAGACTTGCGTTTCCTTTGATTTGCTGAGATAATTAGTTGAGGAGTGAACAGAGCAGCACTTTGAAAGTAACAATCTTTTAGAAATCCACAAATATAGTACAATGTATATATATTTCATTCTTTTTCTAGAAACTCACCAATTTTAGTTCCCGCTATTAATCCCAGGTAAGAAAACATTGATCTACATAACAGAGATCTGCATTTTTTTCTAATTTGGAGTAGAGAAGACACTCCACCAATGGTAAAGTTAACTTATGTAGCACAGAAGCATTATAAGGTTGGATGCCTTTCCTAACATCGCCAATAACCTTTATGGAAATCGAATCTGGGACTCCGACATGGAAGTCCAGGGCTCTTACTACTAGAACTATTACCAAATTTCACCACTCATCCAAAATTTTTCCAAGGAAAAAATTTGACATCACTGATAATAATACAACATGGTTAGTATCACTGAAAAGGGATTCAATACGAGTTGGCCATAGTTTTACAACACTTTGTCACAAAATCCAAATATTCTCATGGGAACATTTCGGGTCACTAGAAAGATTTTATGCCATTAACTTTCATCCTTTGTTTTTGTGACACAATTCTTGGTTGCAAGATCTTTAATCTAATCAATGGAATTCCTAGTAAAGTGAAAGACAAAACACATGACCAGCCAATCAGGTTTCCGACATGTTTGTTGTTTTCTGCTAGACATAGTAGTAGGGCAACTCCAATAGCATATGAAGCAGTACTGCTATCTTCACTCAACATGCGCTGTTCTTACAATGAAAATAATTTTAACCAGAATCATACGCAGCAGCATAACGTTCAATAGTTCAATAGTTCAATTCCGGCTGACTTACCTTCTGGATGCAATCATTTCATTTGCTATTCTTTCCATATTATCCAACTTAAATCTTTCATCATCTGGCTCGTTCACGGAAAGATGGATACTGTGTCGAAACTTGATGAAGGATGCCCTAAAAATTTAGACAAGAATTCTAAGATCTGCAAAGGGTGGACAAGTGATAAAACTGAAGCAATCAAAACAGTTGTGCAGTTGTACAATACAAGAGGAGCACAAATAGAAGAAACTGGCACACACAAGTGAAATACCATGTTATGCTCTTTGACATTGTTTCAGCATTTATTTAACAGCAAAATCCACTGAGAACACAAAATAGTTTTTCACTACTTCTCAGTTATAGATGGAGTAATACATACCATGTTGTGAAAGAGAGAGCCAAAAGCAGCAGAACCTTGGAGAGCAAATATTTCCAGCAAGCCATTCTTGATTTTTAGAGCGACTGTAGAGGAGACACTAAAAATAATGGCTAAACTATTTTACACCTGTCAGCTATTAATATACCTTTGCCATAGACAATAAGCACAGAATTGTCATCCAATAGAATTCCTTAATTAGACGTTGCTATAGCAACTAAAATGGGAAGATAACATGGTGCGTCAAAACTTCTCAAATTAATGCATATTCTAATTCCCATGTTTCTAACTCATTTTTAAATTAGTGCTGCGCCAGTGCAATCTTATCACTTCCTGATAAATGGGTGCAGATAATTGGCTGAAAGAAGTGCATCACAAATAGCCTTGTTGCCTCAGTGAAAACAGAATTAAACCATTGGTTCCTATTACAAGATTATGATTTAAATGTGCAATCCTTTCCTAATAATAGTGTAACAATACAGGTTGTATAACCGATAGAGTTTATAATAATGGTAAGTTCAATTAGGTCTAATGATACACACATTGTACATTGTACATGCAATTTCATGTGACTTTCTATCCGAAATTGAGTTGAGAGCTGAAATAATAAATATTTGTGGTGAAGACAACTTCTTCATCTGCTTTTTTATAGCCTTTTCAGAATCAAGTAAACTTGCAACTACCTTACCAGATTTGGTGTCACATTAACTACTAAATCTTAAAGATGAAGCAGAGCAAAGAAACCCTTATATCAACTCTATAGAGAGTGTGAGATTCCAACAGCGCTGACCCTTTAGTAAACGCTGACTATAACTCTACCAATGACTATAACTCTATTTCGTATACTCTAGGATAGGAATCAGTACAATGTAATGCTATACAAGTATATACATAGATCTATGAGATGCAAGTTCAGATGTATGCACATGTATTCTAAATATTATACATTTTACTCAATCTGCATACAGTGTACTGTTTTGGTGTTTGGCACCTCATCGTACAGCTCAGAGATATCCCTAGGAGCACACTTTTGCAATGCTGTATACCTACAAGACAGCATATTTAAAAGGTGTGAAACACACTGAACCAGAGTTCTCAAGCTGCCAGAGTCAGCGAGAGTTGCACTATATGTGGGTAGAGATAAATGAAGACCTTATTTATAACTATGCAACTATAGGTAACAAATAATTGACTGTCCACCTAAAACATGGAGTTTCAAATATAGATGGTAATTACTGTGACAAATGAACATGCAGTAGAACTTGCTTAATTCAACCTTCGATAATTCAAAAACTTGGCTAGTTCAAACTATTAGCCTTGGTCCCTGCTGTGCACTATGTAAATGGTTTCATAATAGTGAAGTGATCCTACAACTCAAATCCGGGCCTAATTCAAACCAATTATGGTAGTCTCTTGGAGTTTGAATTAAACAAGTTTCACTGTATACTGTGCATGTACTTGGTAGGCAAGCTGATTGAGCCGTTGAATACTTCTCAAGTAGTTAGCATGAAACCCACATGACGGTAATAACAGCAAAATATTAAACGTGTGTCGGTATGGAGCAGTCGTGGCCTTGTGCTCTAGACTTCCAGGCGGAAACACAGGTTCGATTCCTTTGAAAGGTTACTGGTGGTGTGAGGAAGGGCATCCAACCTTATAATGCTCCTTTACTTCTTTAGTCGCTTTGTCATTGGTGAAGTGCCTTCTCCACCACAAACTAGTAAAAGTGCAAATTTCTTTAGATAATTGCTTTCTTACCTGGGATTAATATAGTGGGAAGAAAAGCCAGTAAATGTATCAGTCAAAAAGGCAGCCATACTCTCAAACCTACATGTAACCATAGAAAAGGTGGTATCATGTAATTATAAATAATAACTATGATGCCCAATGTACATACAAGTGTACATGTACAATGTAGCTGTGCGGCTAAGTAGGGCTATACCATACCATACCATACTATACCATAGCTACTGTAAATGTAATTTCATCAACAAGTTGAGTGTTACCAAAGCATTATGCAATAAATGGATTAGTTATCTACTAGACTGGAATGTGGAAGTGACTGATAGCCAGAGTTATTATAATAATAAAATAATTTGATCCTGTTATCTTCACAGTCATTGGTTGAATGACAGAAATGAAGATTAATAGCTTTATATTTATCATCCCAAGTCATTTGAAGTCTCAGCACTAAGTACTAAATAGTAGTAAATGTGATGTAATTATTATTAATTACTCTGATTGCTATAAATTGGAAGTGTGGATTTTCAAATGAGGAAGCGGCTTAGAGCACTACTGGGTGACTCTCTAATCTTGATATATTGCCTGGTGATATCTAATTTATTGTTTGCGATGTTTAGCTTAGCCTTAGAGGCTTAAGAGGTTTATCACTTTTGCGTGGAGTGGCAGCATACAGACCATGATGTGTTTGAGTTTCTTGGGCTAAAACTTTCATTTGTTGATATCACAACAGATTATCAAAGTCACCACTAACTTAATTTCCAGTTTGATATCTGATTACCGATCTTACCATCTAGTTCCCATCGCTGGTGTGTTTGGATGGGAAAGAGGTGTGTCCACTGATTAACCTCAATAACCTGACAATTGGAAGGTCACATCGCCTGAACAATCGGCAAAAATAGATGTAATTCTCTCAAAGTCCACAATAGGTGACGTCAACGAAAAAATTTTTTATTCTGCACAGGTTGTTACACTGATGGCATCGTGGCAGACACAGCATGGTTGAGTTAGCATTGTTGAGTCAGCGTGCTTGAGTCAGCGTGGTTGGGTCAGCATGGTTGAATGACTTTAATATTTCAAAATTATTACCAAAATGTTAGTCATACATGTAGGTTCCATATTGGGCATAGCTGGGTAGTAAGATAGTTCAGAGGTTAATTTATTAATTTGTAAAAGCTGAGGGCTACAGGCACTCTCACTCATTTCTCTCGTAGGACTTGAACTTTGCCCTTCTTCTCTTTTTGCTACACTGAATTATAATGGTACCATATAGATCATATAGAAATGTTTTAGCATTTGTTTTCAATCTTCATTGTCGTTTTTTATATTAATATAGAAGTGCATAATTTATACCTCTGTGTTGTCATCTGGCGCCAGTCTCTATTGAACCAGAGAATCGTGCATAGTCTCTGATTGCATCTCCAAGGCACCAGGCCACCGAGAAATTACTTGTTTAAGATTATGTACAAATATTAAGAGAGTAGAGTCTGGACCTGAAACCCAGCCTCAGGTCAACTATAATCAGTACAAATCATGTTAATGGACAAAAAATAATTTTCCAAATGAGTATTAATGTATATTAATTGTAGATTAATATTCTTTCCAGGGACCAATTTGGCAGATTATTTGTTGGTTAAAAATATTTTTTGTGATTCAAGCAGGTCTAATCAGACGACTGTGTGACGCAGTAACTGCATTATTAGGTCGCAGTGCTCTACAAGCACAGCGGTACTTTATAGGCGTATTCGTATATTGCACCGTGCAAGCTTATAAATAGCAATCTGCGGCAATAACAATATATTTTATTCGATAATATAGCGCTAGCTATAACGCAAGGCAAGGCGTGCCTGGCAATAATAATATAAAGTATATTCACTTAGCGAGGGGATTTCCCTTCAGAGCAAGCACTAGTCACGCCTGAACGCTCAAGTTGTATTCGGATAGTCAGACCAGTGCTATATGAACCAGTACAGTTTCCGAATACGCCTTATATGTACACAGACATTCATAGAGAGAAGAGAAGTAATCATATCACAGTAGAGAACGCTGTAGCACTTTAAAGCTGCTGTTGAAGTTCAGGCACACCACATGCACATTCTCTGAAAAGCGTCCTTCAAGTTGTTGCTCCCCAAAAAGCCGGCATGCCATAATAACCTTCCTATATACATGTAAATGAATTGTTATTTAGCATAGTAACCATGGCGATGCTGGACTCAAAATTAATACACCATATCCTGCTGACCATAAATAAAATGATATGCAAATTTGTATATCGGTAGCCTAGTAACAACATAGAACCACATAATATTTTATCTGACTTCTCATGTGGTATTCATAACATTGTGACACATCGCTTGAAACTGAATATATTTTCCATAATGCCCAGCATAATAAGTATGTAGATTTATAATTATTGTATCTACTACAACCTGCTTCCTATGCCAATATTGCTATCTTGAAAAAATATTCTACACAAAAAATGTCACAAAAGGAATAAACTTCCTTTGGCTGCCTCAGCCGAGCATTCGTCCAATTTACATATATGTAGATGATGCCACCAAAGCATCAAATATTGATCCTGAGAATTTATGCATTTCCTTAGTAAAATGAATGACGGTGAATTGAATAAAAACAACTGAGTTATTATGTACAATGTAGTCTACATGTATGGAACATATAATACTTTTGCTTGCTAATGTCTAAAGTCTAAATCATTCACAGTATTATATGTAGTGTTTTATGCAGAAGTCCATTAACCAGTCCTCTTTATTAGACTATAATACAGGTGTTTAGCA
Source organism: Bugulina stolonifera (assembly GCA_935421135.1). Lineage (NCBI taxonomy): Eukaryota > Metazoa > Bryozoa > Gymnolaemata > Cheilostomatida > Bugulidae > Bugulina > Bugulina stolonifera. Next base: position 9,625,987 of record OW285194.1, read on the forward strand.
AGTATCTACTTTTAGTAAGTTTGTGTTAGAGACACACAGAAATCGCTAGAAAAGTGACAATTTTATGCCAACAATTACTGTTATTTTCATATTTCAGTGACACGAGTGTTCCTGACCTTCTCAATTCCATGTCTCTGAAATTCTAAGTGCCATTTCCAATCTGGCTACATTATATACGCTATAATTAGATATGCCATATTTCTGTAGCCATTTTATTCAAACTTGCAGAGAGTGTCAGAATAAGTTCTTAAATATTTTTGCCAAATTCGATTTCATTCCCTTTATTACAATGAGCAAGCCGTGAGTAAGGTGCTGGGGCAGTTGAACTAATAAAGGGGACTGGTTAATGAATTTTTGCATAAAACCGTTCAACTAATACTTCTAGTTAATAAATACATGTGAGCGATTTGAAAACATCAGGTGCAAAGACTTAGACAGCAGTAGCAACACAGACACATTTCAACCATTTCATAAAGAAGATTCAGTTTTGTGATGAAACAAATGTGTGTACTACATGTAGTCAAATATCTTCAAAACTAATGAGAAAATTAGATGAGCGAATACTATTTTCTATTCTTCATGATAATACTAAATTTTTTGTTCAAATTAGAAAAATATCATTCTCAATGTTCTGACAAACGATACAAGTCAGTTTATGTATACACCGATCTGTATTGATTAAAGTTACAAAGATAAGATAAATTTCCTAGTTGAACGTAATATGTTCATATGGCAAGTAGCTACAAGGTACGTGTATGTGAAAGACAGAGACAGGTCCAGTTGCTCAGCTTAAAACACGAATCTTAGTCTAACAAAATAATGTACTGTACTGCAAATAATAAAACCGACTGGTAACTATGTGACAAATGACTATTAGATGGCATTAAACAACACAACTTCCCTCGTGGTAATCAGAGGAAAGTACTGTGTGATCTAGCATGAGCTACCCTGTAAGTTATGTGTGACCCACCCAAATACAGTTCTAAAAATACACATATATGGCCTAACTTCACCAGCTATGCTGGGTAATAGTAATTGACAGCGGAATCAATTAGAAAGTGAGGTACAAAAAATGTAATTAGCTACTTGCCAAATTTTCATCAAAATAATATTACTTTCAGAGTAGAATTTAAGTGCTAGCATAGCTCACAAATAGTTTTAGGAAAAATTCCGGAACGTAAGAGTTATCATTCTGATAAACAACTCGACTTTTCTCACATGACATTGAAAGTTCTGTTTTGACCTTTATCTGATTATAGTGAGTTCTTTCCTGCATTAGAGGGGATAGATAAGCTAAATTAGACTATTTATGACACACTGATTATGGTAATATATTATTATTATGGCAGGTACTGCTTGGTGTTGGTGCTCGAAGCTATTTCCTTCATTGACATTCCAATAGTGCTACTCTAAACTTGTACACACTATTTCCATATTATGAAGTATTAATTTATCCATTTATAAATGTTATCTAGAATTACATACGCTATTTAGACTAGCTGTTGTATCTATTTCATTGCCTTGCAACACAGATTAATGCTATTAGATAGACTATAACTTTTTGCTCCTTAATTCAATTTATCAGTTTTCTTCAAAAGCTCCAGTAGTTTTCATCGCTGTTCCACACATCACTGACAACAAACTAACTTACAATTGTTTGTATTCCTCTCATTCCTCTACTTGCTATTTTATTATACATGCATATACCAAAAGATTCCTTGCATAATAAAAACCTCATGTATATAATTGTGTTCTACATGGACGTTATCCGTTATCTGTTATATATGCATCTTTGTATCTTTACCTCTACTATGGTCCAACTTACATAATTATTATACATTTACTCTACCCTCACGTGGTTACATTATGCCAAATCCAACCAACCGGTATAAATAATAATACAGAACTTTGACCTTATCATAAACCTGCTCAATCTATGATAGAATTTATGTTACATCTTCGATTGAGGATTTAGGAAGAATGAACTAGGTCAGCTAACATAGCGATATTACATAATAATGCACATTGGATTAGATATGAACTGTGTTAGCGAAATTACAACCATTGCGTGCGTTCATTAATATTTAAATTATTTAGATATTTTTATCAGATATAAGCAACACCGATGATGAGGTCATAAATGTGGGTGGCTTCCTCTCCCACGCTGACTAAGCTGCATATGACCCCATAAATCAAAAAATTAAATCACTGACAGCCTAAATGTAAGTGTCTCAGCAAACCAATTAATAACTAACTTAGTGTTTGTATAGGAAGTACTCTACTCTGAATTGCCTCGATGGGGGTGTCTGCTTTCTTGCACAAATATATTTTTCAGGGATTTGGCCATTCATTTCATATGTGGTCTTTCTTTCTTCTTTGTAAAGAGAAAGACCACATACATTTAGTCGTTTTACATTATTAATTCATAACAAAATGATTTAAAACATTAAATAATATATGCCATGAGATAATATCTCTAATGCTGCCTCAATGATACCATGGCAAAGTATCACAGATTAGTGTGATTTAAAGAAGTCTGTACAAGAACTGAAGGTGCAGCTGGCTGATGCTCGCGTAGGTCAGCATCCTTAATTAGTAATCGTTCTCACTATGAAATCCTGTTTAATTGCAATGGAAAAATGGACGGAAAAATTTAAACAGAGAATTTTCTTGCAAAGTTTAAATTATTGTTGATGATCCTACACCCTCATGAAAGTTTGATTATGAAAGCATCTTCTTGAGGTGCTCTTATATATATATGCACTTACAGTGTAGGTTTCTATATCATAATAGCGAGAGACTAACAAAAGTAATAAAATAATAATATTTATGATCAATTGCATGTGATACTTTTTGCTGCAAGGACTTTCAATTTGTCAATTGAACATTTGACTACTAGTAAGTATGCACACAGTAGTCTCATATTATTGCTGCTCGCTTTAAAGCCACTGTAGAGCTAAAGGGCTATGCTGGCACCTTACCAGGTCTTTTCTTTTAGAAAATAAAACAATTTATTAGGATTAGACCTCTGGCACTCAGCGCCCATTCGAATATTGACCAAATAAATTGCGTTTATTTCAAGATTTTCAACTCTTCGGCATTTCTGACAAATTGAAAATAATTACAGAATAATCGGGTCACGTATACATGAGGAACTAATTTTAAAACCATCGTTTATTTTATTTTTTAATTAAAAATAAGATTTATCTACCTGCTCTTATGAGCCACTTATAATAATAAATTAGTTTTATACAAACATATAGGCACAGGATTGAATTAAAGGAGTTATATTTTGCGGTTTTTATGAAATATTTCAGCTTGGTGATTGTTGTACCAGATGAGGTAAGTTAGTCGTAGCTTCAATAGCTGTTAGCCAACATCCTTTCAGCTAAATATACCCAAATCCCAAATCATATTTAGAAAAAAATATTTTATTTCATCACCTTTATTAACTCTATATCAATTACCGATATAGTATGACATAACACTGTCTGCTGGTTGTGAGTCATGAATTTAATGGATAATTTTGACTCCCTTACGAAACATGTGATTTCAGATCTGACCATACTTTTTATACAGACCCTTTAATATGTTTTTCAACATTATTTAACTCCGAAAGCTATGATGGTCTACTTTAATTCACAAGTTTTATAGGAGATCATAATATAAACTCGGCTTCTAAAATTTCAATTTATCGTCTCATATAGATTACCAAACTTAGTTAGAAGTTTGCAAAACTTTGTACGTTTTGGATAATCTATCTAGTTTATCTTATAGTAATAAATTAGTTTTATACAAACATAATATAGGCACAGGATTCGATTAAAGAAATATATTTAGTGGTTTTCATGAAATAGTAAATGATTGTTGTGCCAGGTGCAGTAAGTTAGTCGTAGCCTCAAAAGCTGTTGGCCAACATCCTCTCAGCTAAATATATATCACTTACCCAAATTAAATTTATGAAAGATATTATTTCATCACCTTTATTAAATCTATATCAATTGCCGATGTAGTATGACATAAAACTACCTGCTGGTTGCGAATCATCAATTTAATTAGTAGTTTTCACTTCCTTTCATCCATAGCGGTAAATTATGAAACAGCTATTATCAGGTTTGACCATACTTTGTAATTATATGGATACTATAATATTCCTTGGTAACATTCAACTTCCAAAGCTATGATGGTCTACTTTACTGCAGTTCACAAGTTTTATAGAAGATCATACAAACCTGGCTTCTATCATTTTAATTTATCATCTCATGTGGATTACCAACTTGATAGAAATTTGTAACATTTTTTGTACAAGTTTTGAATAACCCACCTAGTTTAACCTCCGGAATCTGGACAAATGTGTAACAGAGAATAATTTTTCATGCCTTATTATTTATGATAAAACCAAGGAATCACTTAAGTAAACACATGTCTAAGAGTTGAAATTCTACCGACTTTTCAAATGATTTCATCTGTACTCGCATATTAGAAATTAAACCTTTATTACTTGCTGATATTGATCATGTTTGCCTTTTATTTATTTGTGCGGCGTGCGTGGGCTTGCCGCTCAGTATCCCAACATGACTTGAAAATCATCTATTTTAGCTGTTAATTAGAGGTTAAATATTGTCACTATAATTATAATTGTTAGATTAAATTTTTTGTAGGTAACTGAAGCATGACTCAATTCATTATATATTTATCTCCTTTTATACCATTTATAGACCAGTGCATGTAGTTTTTAAATGTAAAGGTACCTGCCTACACAAGTCGCATTTGTATATTCTTTATAGCAGGTGCTTGGAGGTGATGCAAGTTGCTTCCTTTAATTAATTGATTTATGGTTGACTGTTGGCCTGTTTAACAATATTTACCTGCTGGAGGTAATAATGTACAATGCCAATTCGAAATTGCATAGATTGCATTATTAGAAAAACACAACTCACAGATAATTAATTATTTTTAGTGCTCTACACATTAGTAGTATCAAAAGCAAAAAAATAAAATATTTAAAATGAAAATTAGTCGAAAGCTGGGGATAGGGGTTTGGGGCTTAGAGTTCCTAAATAGTTGTTTTCGAAATGACTGTTTATGGAGCGCCCTGTGTCGAACTGACATGTTCGACACAGTCACAAATTTTCTTGCTCTAGTATGAGGCATGTAGCCTGAGTTCTTTTTTTTGTGATTGGGATAAAGGTAGTCAATGAATAGCTTGCCATACAGAGAAAGAGACTTGTCCTGCTTCAGTTTAAGCAAAGTACGAAGGCTATCTCAAATTTTGCGACTTCTGTGGCCAACTCCCCAGTTTCATAGCTCACAATGATGTAATGATTAACGTATATACAATGTATATCAAATCAGCTAGCTGGAGAGATTGCATAGTGTTGCATAAGTTCAATTTTAGTTTGGCTAAAACAACTTACTTTTTTTATGCATGCCTCATTGTCAAGTCACTGTCAAGTCATTGTCAAATCATTTCAAGTTATTGTCAAGTCATTTCAAGTCATTGTTAAGTTATTTCAAGTCTTTAAATTCAAGTCATTTTCAGGCTTCGGCCTAGCTGTTATGTTTAATCAAGTTTTCTCATATCTACATGACTTGTATCACAGGGCTGATGGCCTCTAATTATTTGTGCTTTGAACGGAACATTCAGATATTTGGATGTGAAGATACCAAAATACACTTGTAATGGTTTTTTCTTAGCCTTGTGATGATTGTATGGTGACTCTACACGTCAATTTATTCTGTAATTAATGAAGACAGAAACTGTGATTGGTTACTAAAGCGACAAATTGTTGTTTGCACGCAAATGGAAGTCTACATGCGCTATTAGCTAGATTAGCAGACTAAACAAAAGTAGTTCATCATGCTTATTTTATTTTATTTACAAATTTCTAGCCAACGTTAAGTGGCTGACACTAACTTCAATGGCTAGCCAGACACGATAACTGGAGAAAGATTGTAATCAAAGAGAAATGGCTGCCTGGTGGAAGAGGACATTAATCTGATATTAGATCACAAATGGAGGTGTGTTCAGCTGCCCGAGAGGCGTGTCCAGCTGCAGAGAAGGCGTGTCCACTACTTGATCTTGTATCACAGACTATTTGATGTTTGAAATATCGATAATTCGGTTTTACGTAATTAACAAACAATGCGTATTATATTCATATAATTATTATAGGCTTAATGAAATTTAAGAATGTCTCCTAGAATTCCAGCATTCTCAATTGGTTCTTTTGCTTTGGTGCAGAACCGGATATTTCAAAAAGGACACAGTGTTCATTTGGAAAAGTGCCATCAAGGATAATATAAGTAGAATATGGTCTTCACGTGACTTTTGGTAGAAGACACACTATTTGTATAATAGAAACTGTACATTGTAGAGTAATTCTAATATGTGTTGGTTTTTAAAATGTTTAAATTGTATTTATAATGGAAAACTCTAATTCAATATGGTTTGCACGTACATTATCTATTGTACAATAGCCCTCTCCATTGCTACCCTCTCCCCCCCCTCCCCCGAACCGAACTTTGAGAAGGACATCATCTTGCAAAGTCCGAATTTACCAAGCAGTGACTACATGTACAGACCATACGAGATTTGCACAAAGTAATTTTGACAAGCTAACAATGACTAATTTTGTTATGAATATTGCAATTTGTGAGCTTGTGAATTAATTAAAAATATGAAAGTCTTGTGGCCGACGGAATCGGTTAGAAATGTAAATTTTGTGGATTAAAATAGGATTTTGTGTAGTCTTGTGGACCACCTGGTGTCTGCTTCTGGCTGTAGGGATCACAAATGATAACACCTGGGACCTATAACAATCAGTTAAAACGCCTGCAGACCAAGTTCTAAAATGAGTAACATTGAGCAGACATGTGGTGTGTTCTACTCCATAAAATGAACTCCAGACATATTTAGTGAGAACATGTGAATCTATAATGTGTGTCCTGACAGGTATTGTTTGCTAGCTGCAAATTTACTTTAAATATACATGTACATTGTAGGTACACCTGCTTTTGAAGTCAGCACACACATAAATTGGTAATATTACAGCATGCAGCTATACAGATCACATTATAAGGTGTCAGTTAATAGTGTTGTTACCTAATTAATATACAAGGTGAATATACCATATCACTTAATAACGAAATAGATAATTATATAATGGAGATCTGAAGCTTCCTCAGGAATAGGTGACAAGCATCAATGAATATCACTTCCTCAGCATTTTCCGAGTGCAAGAAAAACCACTTTATTAACCCGGGTAGATAACTCTACATTACTTCAACGCTCTTAGTGGACCGATACCCTATTAGGAACATAGCAGTATCAAGACATTTGTATTTAGTATTTCTGGTTGCTGCCGCACCTTCATCCTTCCTATTTAATGGATATCAGAAGCTGAAGCTAATATGAGTGACAGGACAGGAGCTGGACTCTAAATGGAAGAACTCACCTTCCATGATAGGAGTTGTGAGCCTGTGACCCTTAAGTCTACAAATCAACAAGTTGACCGCTATACACCATCTTGATTTTGTCTTTCAAAGTCAGCAATACTAAAGTGTCATCATGATCCCACCATGTGATAAGCCTGTCATCACAAAAAGTAAGAATATATTATACATGTACATGTATTTTTGGCTTTAGATATTCTTGTGTTTCTGCTTCTCATGGTTTGGTGCTCGTTTAATATACATGTATACTTATATATATAATATTATATAATGCAAAGGTTCAACGACATTTTTAGTAAGTTTAGATAGTCTGCTTTACATTAGACCACACAGTAGGAGTTACAGTGTGATTATTTTTGTTATGATATTGAAGCTATAAAAAAGAGTAAAAATGTGCCATGACTGATGACAAGTTATAACCCCTTTTAAGCATAAACAGGCCTACATGTATATACAATACATATGTGCATATATCGCATTTCTCCCAACGGGCCTATATACAATACAATGTGCATATTATATACAAATAGTACATTTCTCCCAAACTTGTGCATGCCCCCTTCATTTAAAAGGACCAGCTTAGAAAGTACTCTGAACGTAACAAATATGACTTGTGTATCACCCGGATATTATGTACATTGCTTTGTAGGAAGTAACAGTGGTCACTACTAGCAATTACAATGTTCTATTATAATGGAGATCATTGTGGACTGGACAGGACCAATTGCGAATCAGATCAAAGAGTGTGGATATGCCTAAGGAGTTGTGCACACTTTAATCCACACAATAAGAGCAGGCAACTTCAAGTGAACTGCAGTTTTCTTCAATTTTCCTGAAAGTTGTAATTAATGGTTGTAAAGCCAACCCCACCATGACTACATAACACATATTATAGTATCCATCTAAAGATGTCTTTGCGACCTCTTGGACAGACCTGGGTCACAAATAAAAATCACAAGATGGCCGTCCGACCTAAGCCAGAAAGGCTATTGGCCTGGAATTTTGCTTGGCTAGACGAAACCGTCCCTAGATCATCAACACACCTAACTTCTTTGCAAAAAAATGAGAATTTTGCCTCTGGCCCACGCCGGTGTGTTCGCAACTCTGTGACGGATGTGTGCCAGAAAATATTTTCGCAAATTGAGCTGGGTCTGAAATTTAGGTCGCGAAGACATGTTAATAAATATTGCACTATAGAATTTAGCTGCTGAAAGTCTAGATTTATTCCAAGTTTTAGGTAAGTTGTCTACTCGACTTTTAAGGTTTGAGTAGAGGACAACTCCCAAATTATAAATATGTGACCGGCTTAGTCAAAGAGATTGATTAATTAAAATAATTTTGCAGCGTATACCCAGGTTTACTTTAACTAAAATCAAAAAGAGCATAGTGCATATACGTGTAGAAAGCCTTGCCTCTCCAGGAGCTACTACAGGCCTATTAGAACAAAGCTTGTGTAGAATTAGAACATTTTATTATTTCGATTTATCTGTTTTCTAGAATGAAGATTGGACCACATGACCTACATGTACCTTGGTGTAAAGTTGGATAATTCTCTGGTTCTGTGATGAATAGGGAATAGAGAACTATTCTCTAGCTCTCCTATCTAGCCAGTCTCAACCTTGAAGATAAAGAGAAGACAAATCCAAATACTCAAAATCTGGAGATAAAGAATCATAAGCAATTGTTAGGATAATTATAATAAAACTTTCTTACTATTTAAGACTGTTGACAGACTGAAAAATGTCATCTAAGTACATGTACAGCAACTAATTTATCACTGTAAGTAGTCAAAGACTGCCGACTATAACTGTTTAAGTCGATAGTCTTTGACTACATAAACAAATGTGCGTGTATGTAGACCTACATGGATGAAGAGTATAAGATGAGTTTAATACATGTACATCCACTTGTAAGTTACTCTCATTGTTTCACTGAGAAATGACAATATTCTGCTTTTTCCATGAAAAGTGACGGAGATAAATTGTGCTTTGCCTTGTCTAGAAAGACACCAGTCTCATTTTCTTTAGCATTGATTTCATGTGGATTGGATGAAACAAACTAAAACCTGGGCATAGGAAAAGCTTTGACATTCTTCCTCAGGTTGTTCACCCAAATTAGTTTGCCTGATAACATAATTTGGCAAGCTATTTATAGACATAAATAATGAACTACCTTCATGCTTTCATATTCTGAAGAGTGAATGATCAGGCAAAAGATAATTTTCAGATTTTGCAGCAAAAATTTAGAAGTATATCACAATCATGTTCTTTTCTTATCAAATCATTTCACAGATAATTTTAGAAAAGTAACCGGTCAACATTTTGGCCCATTATAATAGTAGACGTTGATAAAATGCGGAAAGGTTAGCTATTGAGGCACTAGTTTTCTATGTTTATGGTGTCATTCACCTTAAAATGTCTGAAGTTATAAATATAGAATGACTAAATGATAATTAGCTCTTATATCACTCATGCAAATCAATGCTATTGATTGTATGATATGAAATTACCAAAGCGGAGTCAAATTGTGGAAAATTATGTTATTTCTAGTCTTTCATCATCTGATTAATCATTAGTTCTTGGCAATCACTTGTTTGGTTCTTATATGCTATAGCCTTAGTTCGATACCTAAAAATCTGCACAGAAGAAGTGAAAGATTTAACAGAGATTAGCCTTAGTACCTGATCTGCTGCAGGCACTAATAGGAAGCTGTTGTTAGAGTCTGAGCTCATGTACATGTACTATGAACCAATAAACTGAATAGCCAAACAATGGTCAAGTCTATTGGGTACATGTCACATAATTGAGTAAGCGACTGCTAATGAAGACAATTAATGTAGACTGCGTGTACAGATACATACATGTGCATGTACATGTATACCTACCTACATGTATAATTATAAATGTACATATACATGTGCATCTATACAATATACATGTATATACAATGTACATGTATATACTATGTACATAAATTATACAAGTGAGCAATGTACATATATGTACATATATGTACATATACTCAATCTGCATATATGTACATATATGTACATATATGTACGCACATTGGGAGTTTATTTGTGAACATGCATGATGGTATAGCAGAGTATCAAGGTAATGTATTTTAAAACTAACTTTACATATTATTATCATAATACATGCATATAAAGCAAAGCAGATAACAAAAGTTATTTTGGAGTATTAAATATTAAACTACCACTAGAGGGCGTAGTGTACTTATATGGATGTCTAATATTATCACAGAATCAGTGTGCCCACACACCATCTTATCACTCTTTTGGTTGACTTTTAAAATTAAATCAAATTGCTGTAAAAAAAAGTTTTCCGAGAGACAGAGTAGCACTTGATTAAGTGGTTTTGGCTTATAAAATACCTTCCAGCTATGCCGGTATTTGGAGATGACAGAAAATATCACTTTTATCCAAAATTGGCAAATTGGTAAATTTAATTTATTTGTGAACAATTTTTACTTCTACTATATCAAATATTTTTATCAAAATCGTGGGCTTTTGATTTTTCCACAATAACAAGACATTTCAGAATTTAACGGATAAACAGCAAATAAACAGAGTATGTGACCGTGTCTGTAGCATGGACTCAGTCCAAAGGTTTTGTCTTTGAGATTATATCAATCCTGCTCATGCTTCACTAGAGGTACTGTTGAGCTACAGAAAATACAAACTGCAAACTGAATACAGTGAAACATGTTTAATTCAAACTCCAATGGACAGTCATAATTGATTTGAATTAGACCAGTGTTTGAATTGTAAGATCATTTCACTTAGCTGAAGTCATTATATAGTGCTCAGCAGGGACCGAGGCTAATAGTTTGAACTAACCAAGTTGTTGAATTATCTGAGCCTGAATTAAGCAAGTTCCACTGTATATGTAACTGATTTTATTGTGACCATTATTTGTACTACATCTAAACTAACTAAAGTATGTAGGCCTAAATTTTGTAAACAAAATACTGCTTTGCTATATCAGGCACATCCTAGCATACTGCACTTAGACTAGGCCTCCATCATATTTTACTCAATCCATTTTTACATTTGAATATACTTTGAATATACTGTAATGGTTTCTGTGATTTGGTGCGGTCGTCCTTGGACGACTATCGACCCAGAAATGAAGTGCCTATGAGTGGTAATAGGACTTCGCATTACATGAAAGATCGAGCGGTCTCAGTAGCCCAATAACTACCAGAGACGACCCATCTGGTCCCAAGTCTGACCTTCAGACTATACGTTGAAAGAGAGTGATCCGACCTAGTAGGCAGTTCGCTAAGCGAATGACCTGACAAAAGGAAGTGAAAGTCTCTGTATCAAGTATAGATGTGTCTTTATTGAAAGCCAAGTGAAGACTGAGACAATGAACAGTAAAACAGTGCCCTTTATATAGTATAAGGACTTCCGGCCGACGTAAGGTCGGGAAAAGACGACGTGAGGTCGTCCGGAAGTTGCGCAACAACATGGCCGCCGGAAGCCCGACGGCCGACCCAAAATAGGTCGGGTTCTACAAAAGTTGCTTATAATGGTCCAATTCATGTACAAAATGAATATCAATGGATTCTGAGAGGTCGGGCCTCTGTACATGGGTATAAAAGGCATTAAAAGACTTAGTAATAATTATGTAACTATATACAATAATATAGGGGAACAATACATGAATAAGTAGCGAGTATAAACACATGGAGACACGTATATAGACAGTAATTAATGGTTTAACATGCAATGCAATTGAGTATAGCTAATTATGAGAGTGTGAGTGTCAGATGAGTAGTGCTGTAACAACTACTAGGCACTTAGGGTGCGGTGGAGCTTCGTCCGGTAGTTGGAGTCGTATACAAATGTCCTGTACCATTACAATACTTCAGTTTGTTGGGGTAGATAAATCAGAGATGACTTGGTATTGTAGTCCAAGAGTTTACAAAGGCATGAGAACTATTCTTTTATGACCAATCACTATCTGAACCTACCTATTTATTTAAATCTTTTGAAGTTTGGTGTACATTGTACATGATTGTGTTTTGTGGGCTTCCTATTTTGGTTACTATGGTGATATTTGGCTAAAGAATTTTATGGGACAACCGTTTATTTTATCGACATCCAAGTTATATAAACAGTGAACTGGTCTAAAATATTTCACATATATTTTGGACCCTCAGCTTCAATTAGGTTTGAAACTGTAAGAATGGCTTGTTGGAAACATTTCCTTTTTAAAATTTTGCTGACTTTGGCAATATCCTTCACAGCATGGTACGTTTATATACAACTATCTGTAACTGTTCATTTACTTAATCAATGTAAATGGTTTAGTTCACACTTGTTTTAGATAACTAATCAAATTTTCAAATAATTTGCAATGAGACCAAAGCTGAAATCACCCAATTGAGATTTTTTCAGATTTTGATGTAGTGAATAAGCATCGTGCTCGTCATACTTTTAAATTTACAGTTTTTGAAAATTACAAATTTTAGGGCATCATCCAAAGACTATCGGCACAGCGTTCATCTTTCTGTGGACAAGTCAGATGATGGAAGATTTAGGTTGGATAACTTGCAAAGAATAGCTAATGAGATGATTGCATCCAGAAGGTAAGTAAATTAAAATTAAACATGTGATTCAAAATTCAATGCCTCATGATAGTACTCCAGTAGCACTCACACCTGTTATTGGTTTTCTATGAAGCAAGTCTTTGCCATGTGGGAATTCCAGGGATAAGCAACAGGTTGTGAGAGAATATTTGTACCTGTACATTCCATATTCAAATACATGTACATGTATAATATTAGTTGTACATTATCTTTCTCTATTTGTTGCTATTTTAGAGAGCGACGACCCTCCAGATTGGGTAAGTCTGATAACTCATATTTAGTCACACTACTGGATATCTACATGTACTAAGTATGTACTAAGTACCAATATACATATATAAGGCTTACATACATCTAACTAATTTAGCACATAGACCTTGCATACAACTAATACGGTAGATACAACGTACCACATAATACTAGCTTCTTATTTCTCCTTTAAGATAACCTACCATTAGTACTGTGCTAGGTGTGTACATGATTGCAACTGAGTTTAACAGTGAAACAGTGTTCTAGTCTTCCAGCATATACATATACATGTAAATATACATAGAACTTGGAATAATTTTGGAATCCCAATTTTTAAACTGCATGAAAATGTAAATCTACAATGTAGATTGAATAGTTAGACTAAAATCCAGCAAAATTGAACAATATTGATATAGCACACTTTTGTGATGCCATATATTTCTGGCTCATCAGTTGCTCTGCTAGCAATTTTTTAGTACATTGTCCTTATAGCAAATGAAAATCCATACCTTGAAAAGCCATCATGTGACCAATATGCAGAGTTTAGAACTTTTGATGGCACCTGCAACAACCTGCACCAATCATGGATGGGAGCTGCCAAGACACCTCTGATATGGATGTCTCCACACCGCTACCAGGACGGTAAGATATTCGTGTTTACATACTTTAGTATTATTATGTTCAGCTATCTTCGACTGATACAGATTAGAAGGCATGCCCCAGTAAATACTTTGCTAGCAATAGAAATTTTCACTGCTGCAGAATACAAACATATTTAAAATTTCCAAACAGTTCAAACAGCCTTAGCCTTAGTCTACTTAGTCACACTACATCAAAAGAGCAGTTTTATTTAAAGCATACACAAATCATCAAGAAAAAAATATGAACCATATCAGGTGTGGCCAAGTCAGCTCACATGTGCATCCTGGTAAACAAGCAAATGACTATGAAGATGTAAAAAATGAAAACTTTTATTGTGATACTTTTAAAATCTTATTTTTGTGATACCTTTGAAAATTACAAACAAATAATTTGACATTAACATATTAGCCCATTGGTGTAGAATTTGTATTGTTGCAGGTTACAATGAGCCAAGGCTAATGCACCACTATACCGACAGTATACTTCCTAGCCCTAGGAGAGTGTCCTTAAACATCCATCTTACTACATCTAACACAAGTACAGAACACTCACATCTGCTCATGAACTGGGGCCAGTTCATAGCCCATGACATCTCACTTAGCCCAGAATCTAGTGGAGAAGGAGGAGAGAAGGCTAACAAGTTAGTGGCTACATTGTGCATATTTATGTATACTTGTACATCATGTAATTATGTAGAGTTTGCTATTTTTCTACCTAGCTTAAAAACGGGAACCACCAATTGCATTTGAAAACCCTGCCTTGATGAAGATGTTACTGTTTAACTAGATAGAAATTAACTCTGGTAGTTGGCACAGCTTTTACAGCTTTTACTCCAAGTGCTCTATGTGATAGAATCTGTTTACTATTCAGATCCATACTTACATGTTACTTTGAGTCTTTAACCACGTACTTAAAGGGCTGAAAACAAGCAAACTGACACAAATGTTCTTAGCCAGCATTCTCAATGTTAATTATTGAAGCTATGCTAGTGAGTGAGAAGAGAAAATCCGCATTTAAAAAATTTTTAGAAAATGAACTGCTTCTTCTTTAAGAAACAACACTACCAATTTGTCATTAGTCATTAGTCTGTATTCATTGGTCAGTAGTCAGTGTTCTGTGGTCATTGGTCATTGGTCAGTGCTCAGTAGTCATTGGTCTGTGGTCATTGGTCATTGGTCAGTGCTCAGTAGTCATTGGTTTGTGGTCATTGGTTTGTGGAGTTTTGATTTTCACTCTATAAAGACAAGTTCTAATAGCGCATAATCTTGATGTACAAATTTATAGTTAATAGGCTTCACTATATAATCGACTCTATGACTCTATCTAAAGTATGATTTATTTATTGAACTGATATTCTAGGACACAGTGTTGTGAGGCTGACAGAAATCCTCATAGAGAATGCTTTCCAATCTCTGCATCAGGTGACACCATTTTCAGGACAAACTGCATTCCTTTCTTCAGATCTGCACCAATCCCTGGGCTACCACACCAGCCAAGTAAATATCTACATGTACATGTACATTACATTGTACCAATGCAATGTGTAGTTTAGGACCCTCATGTCATTATGTAACAGCAGTAGTGAAGGAAGGGCTTAATTTCTACATGCAGAAGAAATTAACCTGGGCGCTTATTTTGATTAATAACAATGTTTGTTACAGTTATGAGGTATCAGATGAATGACGTGACGTCTTTCATTGATGGGTCCATGATCTACGGCAGCACTCAGCTCAGGGCCAAGACTCTCCGAAGCTTTAAAAGTGGAAAACTAAGATCTACTGTAAGTTTAGCATTATGTAGGTACACATCTGAAAAGAGCGTAAAAATATGTGCAGCTACTTAATTATGCATGTTACATGTACATGTATATAGTACAATGTACATAATGTATATCTCCATTTTATAACAAGGAGACAATTCCTGAAAGACTGAGACAGCATAACACATCATGTATAAAAATATGGAATTCTACGCATGATTGATCCAAGTTCAAATCTGTAATTAGGTTTAGTATATTTAATAGTTGTATTTAATTACAAATTGTCAAAAACAACTTGGAAAATTTACTAAGTATTCGAAAAGTTTATTGTTCCAATTGATAAACACAATCACTTCAAGAACGATCAAAAGTAGGCAGTTTATACACCATACACCTGCTCTTTAGTTCACAAGGAATGAAGAGAGACTCCATGATGAGGCAGACAATCCAAGAGACTGTTTCAGAGAGGGACAAAAATGTCGGTATGCCTCTGGTGACGTCAGGAACAGCGAGCAAGGTATGTCTGATTACACATTTCTCTTACATGTACATGCAGATGAAACTTTCAGACAACTGAAACCTTGTGTTGTTTGTAATTACTGCTGGAGCTGCTCCGCTGTTTCACTGAGGCAGCACTCTAGTTTTTGATAAAGTTTAGTTCAAATTGCCATGTGCCAACATTCTCCTCACCAGAATATATAAAATCTTATTTTTTTCCAGCGGCACTTACCAGTATCCACACTCTCCTACTCCGCTGCCATAACAGAATTGCTACCCTTCTACAGACACTGAACGGACATTGGGATGATGAAAGACTCTATCAGGTATGTGAACCTTGTAGCGTAGAGTTGTAGTTCACTTGACAAGGTTAAGTTGGTGTGTTTATAAATTGCTTGTTTGTTTGTTTCTATATTTCCATGTTCAAACTTTGTGCTTGCGCTTGCCAGCATCTTGAGGAAGTAATTGTTTGTGCTGATGCCTTTTTACCATGGGCTCCCTTACGCATAATTTGATGAACATACAAATAAATAGTATTTCTGAAACTTAGCAAACACAACTTTGAATTTTTTCATGAATATGATTTCAAAGTCTCATCTACAGTAACAAATAACAGATTCTTTATCTTCCAATGCCGAAAAATTAAATTATGTCAGTGAACCAATCAAAAGAACCGTAGCCTCTTTTCCAATAATAACATGTGCTTATAATGCAGATTACAAGGAAGATTGTTGGAGCTATTATACAGAGAATCACTTATAAAGAATTCCTACCTGAAGTAATTGGACCAAGATATATGAGGAGATTTGATTTGGAGCTCAGAGAGAATGGGCAGAGATTTAATCGGTATTATCCTAATGAAGATGCCTCCATTATGTAAGTGTCGTATTTTAATGTATTATGGATAAATGTAATGCTACTAAGTTACTCAGCTGTTGTGAATCTGTATTTGAATTATGTATACATATATATATATAATAAATATAATTCTCTTGGCATACATGCTACAAATTGAAATGACTGCATAAGAAGATTTTCATGAAGTTAATGTTGTTTATGGCAGCCTTATCCTCCCACAAATATGTATCGACTATCACTACCAACTTTGTGAATGATGTCTTCAGAAAAGCTGAGATGCAGCTAAAATTTTCAACTATTATGTATATCTATCAACTTAATTTCATAAAAGAGAGCAGATAACTTCAACAAACATAGCCATAGCACCGCGTGCCTACCATTATTTTAGTGTGTTTACTATTGTAAATATTGCCCACTGTCCTTCTGTACATGACTGTATCACATTACATTGTATCTTAGGTTGTACTGCGTCTTTTTATAGTACTCTATAGTACTTTTTTCTAAAAAGTTGGTTTGAATTTTTTAGCAGCCAATTATTAATAATATCGTGTGCAGATAACTCTGGGTTGTTGCATTTCAGACAAGTGCACATACATGTGGATTCGCTGGTTAAATTTACTTTTCATTTGATGTTTGACATGTGGTGATATAACGCTGCGTAATGTACATATAATTGTATTTATTTATAGGACTGAATTTTCTACTGTCGCCTTTCGATTTGGCCATACGCTAATTCGACAAACATTTAGCCACTCAGGTCTCTCCTTAGACCTCAAGAATGTATTTGATGCTTACAAAACTATAGAACGATATGGTAAGCATTACCTTCGCAGTCACTAAATGCAGCATACAGCATCAGTAAGGTATTATGTGGTTTTTGTTACAACTGATGCATTGATATCATGATTAGAAGTGTCATAACTGCAATCGACTCCCGAACGCTGTAATTCACAGCATTGCAAATATTAAAGTCTCATTTTTTTCAAATCCTATATTCCTTAAGTCCTGTACATCTTAAGTCTTGCACTCTTCAAGTCCTGTACTTCTCATGTCTTTCACTCTCCTCAAGCTCTGTACTTATCATGTCTCTCACACTCCTCAAGTCCTGTACTTTTCAAGTCTTACACACCTCAAGTTTGCACTTCAAGTCCTAGCCGCTTTTACCAGATACAGTTAGCCACTCACTCGGTCAGTATGACCGATGACCATATATGAACTATATTCCAGGTAGTAATGGAATGCTGAGAGGTGTCATAGCTGACAGGATGGAGACTTGTGATAGGTTCTTCACTAGAGGAGTAAGTAATCACTGCACTCCCATGAAGTGTGTAAGAGTTATCTCCCCTGACATGTGGGTCACTAAAAATTAGTATCCTTAGAAGTTGTTTCCCTACTTGAAAGATGCAAATATATTCATTTAACAACGATAATATATTCATGATAACTAGTCCGTACCATCAACCATGTTACTTAACCAATTTTAGGTGAGAGATAATCTCTTTGGGGAAGACATGGATCTCCCAGCTTTCAATATTCAGAGAGGTCGGGACCATGGAATAGGAAGCTATAACGATATTAGGTGAGTTGGGGGTAGTGACTTGATATTAGATGAGTAGGGGGTAGTCACTTGATATTAGATGACTTGGGGTAGTCACTTGATGTTAGGTGAGCTGTGGCAGTAACTCAATGTTAAGTATGTTGGGTTAGAGATTCAATATTCAATAGGGTTGGGGGAGGCTACAACAATGTTTGTAAAGTTGGAGGTAGCAAATTGATATCAGGCAAGTTGGGGTAGTAAGTTAATATTGTGTAAGAAGAGATGGTGACTCTATGTTGGGTGAGTAAGGGGTCGCTAGTATTAAACTAAAGGTATAACAGTTCATTAAAATGAACTCGAATCAGCCAATCAGTGTTAAGACCAATTGTGTTTGTATTGTAGGAGAGCTCTTGGTCTACACGCACACAGAGACTGGAACAGAATGGCTGGAGACAGTCATAGTCATACAACAGTCAATGATATGAAGAAAGTGTATCCCCACGCAGAGGATATCGAAGCTTATCCTGGAGGTACTGCATATCCTGTCCATAACATTAGCCAGCAGTTGAATAGAATTGTTAATCAAAACTCCCAAGTAATATTCACAATTTACTCCATCAATTAGTTATGACGACAGCATAAATTCAACACAGCACAGTATGCCATTTATCAGTGTCAATTAAGTAGAATAACACATGTATATGCATAAATAATGTTATATAAATATTTCCTTCATTGGTGCAGTTCTGATTTTTGCCTCCTGTAGATAAATGCATGTGTTTTTATGCCAGTTATCACCAAAGCCATTCACTGCCCAGCTATGAAAACACAGCCAAAGCCAATTCAATGGTGTACAGTTCTATAGTATGATGCTATCTACTTGCCAGGTGTATCTGAGATCCCAACACCAGGGGGAGTGGTTGGAGAAACATTCGCTCAAATAATTGGTATGCAGTTTAAGAAGATGAGATATGGAGACAGATTCTGGCACGAGACTTCAGACCAGAGAATCGGGTTCACCGATGGTAAGTTATAGTGATGACCATTTACTTAAAGTTATGTACTATACACTTGGAACAGTAGAAAATTACAACACATGCCATATAAGTTTTATTGGCAGTGTAGTGCCTTGATTCTATACTATTACATTATATTATAATTATATTATATTACACATATGTATTATATTATATTATATTATATTATATTATATTATATTATATTATATTATATTATATTATATTATATTATATTATATTATATTATATTATATTATATTATATTGTATTGTATTGTATTGTATTGTATTGTATTGTATTGTATTGTATTGTATTGTATTGTATTGTATTGTATTATATTATATTATATTATATTATATTATATTATACTATACTATACTATACTGTACTGTACTGTACTGTACTGTACTGTACTGTACTGTATTATATTATATTATATTATATTATATTATATTATATTATATTATATTATATTATATTATATTATATTATATTATATTATATTATATTATATTATATTATGTTATATTATATTATGTTATATTATATGTTATATTTTAAAGTTCACCCATATGTGCTGTTAACTGTACATGAGTGGGTGTAGAACCAAATGGTTGAAATAAGTAGTGTAGTGGAATGAATCTAATAATGTCCTTATTAGGTAAACTATTAGTCATTGGACTGTTTAATAATTAATATTTTTATCAGGTCAGCTGGCAGAGATCAGGAAGGCCTCACTAGCTATGTTATTCTGTGAGCATGTACCTAATGCAAGGGTAAGGCAACTTCTCATCAAGGCTGAAGGCCCAACGTAAGTATTCCAACTGTTACTTATGTTGTTCTAGTAGAATATGGTTAGCTCTAACATGACTGTGGTAAGAAACTTTGACTTGGGCCAAATCTTTTTATATTTTTAACATTTTTGCCTCTTATGAGTCCAAGCAAGATGGCTGCCTTGCATATGCTTTGTATAGAAGAGTAGTTTATTCACATTTCCTATTTCTGTACAAAGTGCCTCCAAAATGATTTTAGAAGCCCTGCTGTTGATTGCAAAGACATTCCTAAAATGAACTTGGATGCTTGGAAAGACAACACTGTGCCAGTACCATCTGCTTCTCCTACAGAGACAGCAATACCAATCACCAGGACTCCTCCAAGGCATCAACCAAAATCGAGACAATTTAGAAGCCGACCAGAATCAAATAGGTATAGAAGTCATCCAAAATTCAGATTCTTTCAAAACCGATCAGTGCCAAGACGTTTTAGAAACCAATCAGGATACAACAGACACCAAACACCTCATGGACGCTTTAGACACTGACCACCTTTTTCAACAAGCAGCATAATGGATAATAAACATCCCAGTGTTACTAATTATTTACTTCTCCTATAACCAGTGTGTAAAAAATATTTTGGAATAAATGCTTAGAAACAGTAAGAGTAATTTTTGTGGGATGGAGATTATTTAAGCATTTAACCAACATCCTCTAATTGAACTAGAACCAAGGATCTTCTATATACAAGAATAGGTCATTGTGATTTTGATAAACTTTTTAGTGAATTAATTTTAAAGCATTTACTTGTAGAGTGATTAGCTACATGCACCTTATGGAGAAAATTATCAAAACTACACATGCTGTGTGCAAAAACACAGAGTCTCATCAGAATAATGCAAATAGAGAGCAGTTCAATGCATATATGCAGCATTTATTTGATTATGGTATATGGAAAACTATGTACAATATGTAAAATATAAAAATATATAAAATAGTGCTATCAGAAAATCACCCTTAGATCCTGGAAA
Source organism: Bugulina stolonifera (assembly GCA_935421135.1). Lineage (NCBI taxonomy): Eukaryota > Metazoa > Bryozoa > Gymnolaemata > Cheilostomatida > Bugulidae > Bugulina > Bugulina stolonifera. Next base: position 9,647,424 of record OW285194.1, read on the forward strand.
CACCAAGACTAGTGGTGACCTTAAGCAGGTATTTCATACAAAAATATAAACGGTTTATTTGGCAATGGAATAGGAAATCACTGTTAAAAATATCACTTTTCATGAACAAATGCATGTAGGCCTCCATTATATATACACATACCTGTCATATGTGTATATTATTAATTAATATGAAGTTGTGAAGAAGTGCAGCATAAGAAACAGTATTCAGAGAGGAAGAAAGATTGGTACAGAGAAAATTAGACTGTTCACGTCAACGCGTGCACTATAAGGTTAGCAAAAAATAAATCTTATAATGTTGCAAGAAGTCTTGAACTATTAGCAAACCAACTGACAAGACTTAAACAAGAAACATTTCTCATGGTAGCAAAAACTATTCTAGCCAAACTAACGTAAGTTGCATATGCAGTCATATACTAGGTAAACTCATGTCAAATAAAGTCAAGTCATGCCCAATTAGGTCAACTCATGCCAAATTAGGTCAACTCATGCCAAATTAGGTCAAGTCAAGTTCAAGACAATAACTGTTAGATAACTAATTACTTATAATGGCTAAATCGTCTAGGTCCACGGCCTTGGCTTCGCTTATACATCTTTCTGTTCCTTCTTCTCCTTGGGATAAGATGCTCCAGAGCTTGCTGGCGTCTTCTCTGTCTTTCCTTCCTCCTATTTATAATTTGATGAATATTTCTTCTTCTCTCATTTGCCTGTCTATTCAATTTATTTTTTAATCTTCTTGGTTCATACACACTGTTCCGATGTGTAGAACCGACTTTCCACTTGGAGAGATCAATTCGTGGAATATGATTACAGTCTACCTCTGGATTCCTACAATTGTAGTAATTGCAAAATTAAAATTATGTGTAATGAATTTTAAATTTACTAAAATTTTGCATATAATGACAGTCTCTTTTCAGCTCCTACACAGTCATTAGATGACTGTTATTAGTTGCCTTACTACAAATAAAATTATTTGTAAAAGTCTAACGGTGTCACATAAAACGACAAAACAACTAATTTTTTAAAAGAAATAGATTTAACTTATCATTAAGCTACTTTGAAATTTCATTCTTGGCCAAAAGCAGTCCAAGAAGATGCAATTATATATAATTATATTTCAATCACACTGAGGTCATTATTAGATGGATATACATGTACCTCCAGTAAATGGGTAACTTTTCAAGTCATTCTAATTATTGCAAAAAGAATACTTACATAAAACTTTCTACCAACAGCAGATTTTGTCTCACTTTAGCACCAGGAACATTGTCACAATATAGGGCTGCAAAAGACGTCTTTCTGATTTCTTGTAGTTGGGCTGTAAGTGAAAATTGAATGATTAGGACATGTAATACTACTTTTTTCTGCAAATTTATTTGCTAAATTCTTTTATTGTGTATTGTATAAAGGTTTGCTTTTTAGATGGAATGGTATGATATAAAAATGATCAGAAGAAATTAGAATGAGCTACGTTTATTTTATAATCAACTTGTATGCCAGCCATTGATGCATACTTCACACCATAATATCAGTTACTGACTATAAAGTGGCAGGAGAGAGGGTAACTTCTAAAATTATCACTGATTCTAGAACGTACCGTCAGTGAATCCTATTTTCACATCCCCTGTCTCATGCCAAAATCGATCTCCGTATTTAACATTCCGGAATTGCTTAGCAATAACGTGACCAAAAGTTTCTCCAACTACAGCATTATCTAGTACTCTCTCAGATAGTCCTATGAAATGAAAGAAGCGATTTATAACTACATTGAACATGTCGTTATAAATCTAATTGCATAACAATTCAGATCAAATATCCATACGGTACTTGGTCATGAACAGTATTGGTTCACACATTTTGAAGCATAGAATTACTTCTATGGTGATTCTATGGTTAGAAAAATAACATACACCATTAAAATATACATCTGGGAAATCAAATTTCCGCACCAGACTCTTTTCCATCTTGTAGGCATCTCAGAATGTATACTACATGTAATTACTACTTTGTAGACATAGAATAAAGCCAATTAAATATTTGCTGGAGAAATAAGCAGGTAAACAGGATAAATGATTTACAATGTGTGTATTTACCTGCAGGGAATATTTCCATATCTTCTGGGTGAGGATAGATTTTTTTCATATCATTGGCTGCTGCCATTGGATGTGTCACAGTGGCCATATTGGAGTAGCTTGAGTAGGTTTGGAGGCCCAGACTCCTCCTACGATTATATAAATAATTTAATATAATAGAATAAGCTGTATACAATATACAAGTACAAGTGACTAGAGTTATATACTGACAGGAAGTGTAAGTAGATAAGGATAGGCACAGAGATCTGCGTCATGGATATATTTTGAATGCGCTAGGTTTTAAAAAAAGCTAACGTACAATGTACATGTAGTAAATCGACGTGTGCAAGGAATAATGTATTTACCTAAAGAATAGGATAATAACACTAACAAATTGCACATAAATCATAGATTTTTATTTGAAATATTTTCAGTTTCATGTAGGGCAAGATTTTTGCCCATGACAAAGTAGTAAGCATTGTGTACAATATTTACTAGAGTTTGACCTACCTGAGTTCATTGTAGCTGCTTATACCGTGGTCTCTTCCTCTCTGAATATTGAAGGCGGGCAAGTCAGCCTCATCCCCAAATAGTTTATCCCTCAGCTGCAAACATAAACATATGTCTCATTTGATGACATTTACAATTTGGATAACGTTGACTCAAATTTAATAATAGTGTGAGATCACAGAATTCAAAGCATTTGCTCCAACCTCAAAGATTTAGATTGTAATCCAGAGCAATAATATGATTATGAAACTTTATAATTTTTTACCAACTCTGTAGAATAAAATTCTGCAGACTATACAATTGGCTAAATAATATTGTGGGTCAAATGGCACTCACCCCTTGAACGACAAATCTCTCGCAAGATTCTCCATGGTCACTCGTCAAGCCTTTCATGAAACCATTGGTACCTGTAAATGTTAAACTTAGACTAAAAAAACATGGTATGTCTATTATAGTAAATACAATAGTAGATATTTAAGTAGAGAATTGTCTGCTCTTTGACACTTATTTTATTTTATGAACCTATTAGGAAGTTATCACCTCCTTCTCTTTCTATATTTTTTCTGTTTTTCTACTCACTGAATTGCACAACCATACAATGTACTACTGTTTACAATGGATTAAAATCATCAATTGATGAAACAGACAAAGATATATAAACTAAATTATACATCTGTGAACAATTATATGGCTGTCGTTTAGTGTGACAATAGCGTACCGTGCTTATCTGTAGTTTTGAATGAGTCAAACATCTCCTCCAGGTCAGACTCTCCAGTTGGTGAATGAGAAAATGTCTGTCTTACCAGAGAATGACCAAACCTGAAGGCTGCGGTGCTGAACTCAGTTCTATAAAAATAGAGGAGACAACTATGTTATACGAATAGTATAAAGGTACCACAATGAAAAGTTTTGAGATGAAATTTCATCTGTTCAGAGTATGACATTTTAGATTTAAAATATTAATTTATTGCTTACACAACTGATGGATCATACTCGGCAGAGTAGCCATGAAACCTTCCGTGATCTTTCAACTCTAGACCAAACATTCCCATCAGCTGTGGGCCGAGAATTACGGGTAGGAACTCTCCATAGACTAGCCTCTGCATCATGCCACCCATTATCTTCCTCGCTGTCTAAAAAATTATTATTTTTGTCTTCATTAGATTTCAGTTAGTGATCATCCTAGTTGTATAATACGTAGACGGAGTTGTATACAAGTTAGAATGGGGAGAAAATTAAAACAGCTGTTAACAGTGAGTACAATGTGACTGTTGATGTACCAATATTAAAGTTAAGATTTTTTATTAATATTTAAATTTTATTTCCGCCGATTTTATGCTCACTAGTAGTATTCCAATGAACTCAAAAGATTTGTGTCTGTGGCAAGATCGCTTTACAGCAAAACTTGGCCAGTATTATACTAACACATACAAGTAAAAGTGAAGACCGGGCAGCTGCATTAAACTATAGAAAGATTAGGGGAGATAACTACCTGGTATATTTCTTCATCTACCCAGTTTGGATTGAGATGAGACAATTCCTTTGCTATACGGTTGTGTTCTCTCAAGAACAGTGTATGTACACTTGTAAGTCCAGCTAAAGCAGAGAATACATTTCGTTTTACAATAGTGCATGTCACTGACCTACTGTGATCTAACCATTTACAAGTGCAATAGTATTATTGGTTATGTTCTATATATTCCATGTATACCAGGAGTCATATTCTCTTCAAATGTATATTAGAAGAAGACAACTCTTTTGCAAATGATGATAAGGTGTAAAATAGACATGAAACTTAGCGCACATAGTACAGGTACATGTATTTATTTTTAGGTTTAAAGCTAACAAATATTTAGTACTTGATTTTGTCTTATTGGTTTTCAATTATTCATTCAACATTTAGCCGAAGAAGAGTTGGCACCCAGGCTATAGTCTTTGTCCAAATCTGGTAAAAACAACTCACCTTGCTCACTGCTTCTGATATCCCCAGCAGCAAATTGGCACTCCGCTTTTTTAGCTAAACAATTGCTGGGGCTGTTAGCCTCTAAGGGTAGCTGCTCTTCACCATGCCTTCTCTATTAACAGAATTATCAAACTTCAGGCAAATGCTAATTATAAACACTCTATAAACCACATCAATGATGCAAATTTAAGAAATCCATCCTGTAATAATATGTTTAAAGGACTACTGGTCGACCATGCATATACATGACACACTAAATAATAGAAAATCTGCAATACTACATTGTATGTAACAACTGCCTAATAATATACATAGATATGTAAGACGGTAATCTGTGTCATTCTAAGGCAGCAACACTGACAATTTACTTCAACAATCGACTTATTTTTCTTACCGCTGATTTTAATTTTCCTCCACTAAAACTACGCAGAGCTGCAGCTTTGAGGTTTGTGCTGCCATAAATCTGAGAGCCATCTATATAAGCAGTTAAGTCGTTCAGTTGATGCCTTATCGCTGTAAGGGATATGAAAATTGCATTATTAGTAACAAAACCAATTGAGGAGATATTAATAAAGAAGAGAAAAGTTCGAATGCTTCACAGCAATCAGTTGAACTAACCCAATGATTGAGGTGCAGCCTAAGATTATTTGTTATGGATAAAATGTAATAATTATAATAGCAATACCACTGTTATTTATTCAACAAATATTTGCATGATAATTATGTCATCTTAAATGCTACATGTATATTATAAATTACAACGGTGCTACTGACGTGTAAAAGGTTACAACATTTACCTTCGGAACCAGGGAATCCTGGGACAGCTGCTGATCTGAGGAAAGGAATGCAAGTCCTTTTAAAAATTGGGTCATTTGGTGTGAATATTGGCAGACAGTCTTTAAGGTTTTCTTTGGCATAATCTTCAGGAGACGTTACGCAACATTTCATTCTACAAAATGGACGGCGAAACTGTCAAACTAAATCTAGATGGACTATTTTAAAGCTATGTATGGCAAACCTTTCAATATTTTTCAGTTGATTAATTACTGCTGTAGGTGATGTCACTATGATGCAGGCATTAAAAGTTAAAAAATAAAACAATTTGGAGAAACAGCCATTGCTTTGAGTAACATGTAGCAATGCTACAAGAAGTCTATCACCCATAATCATTTTAATTTGCTAGCGGTAGTAAGCAAAAATATTTTAATTTTGGATGTATTATTTCGTCATCAATTTCACTCAAAAACAATTCAGCCAATCAACTTACTTCTCAGCTTCTTGGCCACCCTCACCACCGGATTCAGGAGAGAGAGTTAAATCATGATCCACAAATTGACCAAAGTTCATCAGCAAATGGCTGAACTTCTGACTAATGTTGCTCTGCGTCAGCATGACATTGAGAGAAACTTCACGTGCTGTTGGCAGTTTTCCAGGAGAGTAGAAAAAAGAACTTGTGGGCTCATTTATACCTGCAGAAGATAGTAGAACATGCTTTAGACGCTGCAAAAAATATTTCTAAACATTTTGATTCTATATCACTAAAGTAGGCACCACCTGAACATAATATATATTCATGGCCATGCCTGTTAAAATTTGCCACTCAAAATTATGCTTTCGAGTACAGAACAATTAATTACGATAAAATATATTGTAGGCTTATAACTAAATATAGTGTTGATGAAGTTTTAGATAAATATAAATTATGTAGACGATATCTGAAACCATTGTTGCCATGACCTAGAGAGCATATTGAACACAAAACTCACCATCTTCATAGGTGTTTGGAACTATCCTCTGTAGTGGAGTCTTGGCGGCACCATACCACGGATTACGCATGTTGTTACATGTACCATCAATAGTTCTATACTTTGAGCTATAGTCACATGTTGGTTGCTGAGCATACGGGTTATTAAAATCTAAGAAGAGTATAAATGTAGGCAGTGAGAGTACATGCGCACTAATTAAATAACTGATTGAACATCAACAAAAATTATTCTGTAGCGATGAAATAATACTATAATTATATCTAAGACTTGACGTGAGCATAAAAGCAATACTTGAAATGTATAATTGAATTTCATTTTTTTCTGTAAAAGTCTACTATAATACGATATAGAGCAACACTAGACGCATTTCCAATTTTCTCCCTAGCTATAATAAATTGTACTTACTTGTACCAGGAGTTGATCTTAGTCTAAAACAAACAAAAAGTTAAAAGTTACAATTCACATTTGACTTATACAAAAAATTCCATTTAAAATTAACAAGCTATGTTATTAAATCGTAATATGGATTAATATTATTTATTTGAAAATGTTTGTGTGGACTAAAAAATTAGTTTGCAATATACTTTTATTTTTCATCCTTATATTTCGATAATTTTTCTGTTATCATCGTCAGGGGAAAGCAAATCAGAATCACCAAGAGGAGAAGAGAGGATAGTATGTAGGAAATATCAAGCTCTAGAATGACCTGTATGCAATGTACATGTACATGTAGGTGTAGTACTCACCCATAACTTGTAGCTTGCTGCAGCATGGATTCATACACTTTATCGAGGTTCTTAAGAGAAAGTTGGTTGTTATCTGGTTTGTTTACTGTTAGATGTACACTGTGTCTGTATTCTAATTCTCCAGCCCTACAATTGCAGTAGCAGATGTAGATATGCTATATTATAACTCTGTAGTATATCTCATATTTGCACATGTACTAAATGCATATTCAATGCCGAGTGCATTTAAAAATTAAAAGTGTCCTGCAGATATCAATTACCATAAATCTGTACAGTACCTGCTTGCATTAAACTATAAAAAAGTGATCTTAGTACATAGTAAAAATTGTACATGTAGCACTGAAAATGAGACAGACATCTAAAATTAGAAATAATAATTTGTACCAGGCAATAACGCAGATAACAGCTACTGGTACTAGAGATTAAATAACATTACTTTATAGAATACTGCATCTACATTTTTTATACAATTAAATATATATGATGTATTTTTTAGCAAGGAATGGGCTTTATATTTATCTAAAAAAAAGCTATCATATATATTATGTAAAAATGTGGCCAAACCCCCTAACAACGAATAAATAATATTCAATCTGTATAACATACTATTATTACATGGCATAATGAAAGTAAAATAACTATAGTAGTAATAAATAATGTTCCTATGTTTGTGTAAAAAAACCACATAAAAATTATTCACACAATGTAATAACTAGACTACTTCTACATGTATATGAAAAGACAATGATAAAATAAGAAATAATTTTAGCTTACCATAGCGTAGTGGCAAACAGTAGACCTCCTAACACCACTAATAGATCTGTTCTCAGTCCCATGGTTTTCAGAAATAGACAGAGAGAAAAATGCAATGTCTTGTTCCAGCCAGCAGGCAATTTGATCTAATGGTGGTTGGCTTAGCCGATCACCTTTTTAAATCTCCTGTCAACAATGGTCTAGAGTGTGTGCCAACAAACCGACCAATCGGAGTCGCTCACCTATACCGCACCTAGACGTAACTAGGAAATGATTAATTCCCTGCACCTAATCCCTAACGAATGATCAATTACCTTTTGTAGGAATAATTTATTAGTTTAGTAATAGGTCATACTGTACTGTTATTACAGTCGTATGAATCACATTTACAAGGTAGTAATTGATGCTAGCAACAATAATTCAAAAACGAAATGATCTATATCATTATATTTATGCCCTCCGAGGTGATACATTGAAGCTCCAATGTATTACTTTGGCCTCACATGAAGCAAAATGTATGACATGCTTTATTTGACATGTCTGTATCAAGGCAAGTACAGAAAAATATTTTATGGAAAGTGCAAAGATGGTGGAAGGAAATATGAAAGCTTTGGTAAAAAATCGTCCCTCTCCTACCTACAAGTGTGGTCCCGATTAGACAAGGAGATATACAACCTTGTACTACAGGTTCATAATGTCCTTTTTTCTATTAATATACCTCGGACCAAATAGCTCTGCTTTCTTTCTGCGGCTCAAAATAAACTGTCACAATCATGCAATATAAAGTTTTAGATAATACTATGTGCTATTGTAACGGCTATCGGAAGCGTAGCAAGAAATATGGTGGGAAAGTAAATCCTTGCGAAACTGGGTGTAATTGGATGGACTTGTTACTATCATTGAGTGAGCCACTTTCCTACTGCTATTTTTGAAAGATACACGCTATGCTATTGTAATTAGCAAGCATGATGCCATAATTTCATATTCTGTAAACAATGCTATTTACCAATAAATTTGGAAATATTACAAGTTGACTTCAGCTTGCGTCAATAGAGACTCTAATAGAGCTTGGACTAGCTCCAGATATATCTGTATACGTGTACACGCAAATCAGGAATATATTAATTTATAATTATATTTGCATCATTCTATTATTTCATACAATTATAGATCTAATTAGACTAATTTTTGTTAAGTCACCGATGAGAAAATACAATGTACCTACTGGATATTGCTCACCGAGAACATCTCGTGCAACGGATCTCTTGGTGCTAAGTGACATAGTTTCTTCCTTCACTGGTACCATTCTGATTTCTACTTGATATGCAGTTACACCAGTTACTTTACATGTAATCCTAATCTAAAAGGTTAATGGCCAAACTATAACGTACAGTGTGCGACTATGTACATGTATAAGTGAAAAGCTCTCAACACTTTGTGAGCATGTAGGATAAATTTATTTTGGCTGCTTAATTGAAAGGCTTTCAATTCTGGTAGCTTATATCTCACAGTGATGATCACATAAATGTGTAGTGTATAGGTGGAAGATATTTGAAACTGCAGGTAGCAAATAATAACATTATAATGTGAGATTATTGTCTGTAATTTATTGATGTTCCAATCTTAATCCTATGTAACCCCCAATGTTCATGCTTTCGATGAGTTTAAATGGATAATATAGATGGTAATTCCTATTATTTTGGTAATCCTTATTTCCTAAGGAGATAGTATTGTTTCTGTATCCATGGTAACCAATGACAGTCATGTGATGTTCAAGGTGTGTTAGAGATAGTAGTAATAATATAGACTATGTGAATATACCTCAAGTACGCAGGCATAAATACATGTAGATGTAAGTATTTTGCCTATTAATTGGATTCAGTAGAAAATTAAATATTGCAGTGTGCATGTACATGCAAGTACATGACTTGTACATGTGAGTACATTGCACATGTACCTTGTAAGTACACGAAGGTATTTTGTTTTGATTAGGTCAGAAAAGATCTGGAAAAATAGGCGTCAATGTTATCATCGCAAAAAAGAATAAATTTTTAGAGAGAATTACAAATATTTACAGGTAAATATAGGTAGAAATTAATACTATTGGATAATCGTTTAGTGTAAATATTATCTGCACCAAAACAGGTTATTGTAGGATCATTAATATGTATTAAAAAAAAATCAAACTAACATGTAACACCTTCTTAATTCTGTGGGATTAAATATATATGGGCTTATGTGTAGATTATCCAATATTATAGGGATTCAAAGGTGTTAATAGCTACTGCACGCTTATGGTCACATAGTTTACAATAAGAAGTTTAGACTTAGATCATAGCACTGTAATCATAATGAATCTTGGGCTATTTCATGCACATACCTATTAGTAAAACAATGTTCATTATTATGCCCTGCTTTTATTATTATTGTTCAAACCTTCACGAATCATACCACAATTTTATAAGTTGTAGAAAATTGTCTTCAGATAACTCTCCAGTTTGTGAGACCAGCATCTGGTGACCTTGCCGCTGGTGACATAGACTGAAATGAATTCTGGTTCCACTGTACAGGTGTAAGTACAGCTGTAATTACCAGGAGAAGCCTTACAAATCAGCCTGTCTATACACATCCAGGTATTCTATAGGCTATACATCCATTGTCTGGTCAGCAAAGATAAATCCACCAAGTCAATTAACCTTAGAATGACACAAACACTTAGCCTAAGATCTACAACAGTTCAACTCATCATTGGATGCCCACCCATATTTTTGAAAGTCATAGAACCCAGGTATCTCTAGTTTGATTACTTTTATAACATGGAATGAAGAGATTGCCTGTCTTTCTGATTGAGATTTGACATCAAAAGCAAAATTACAGTCATGATAAATAGAGACAGTTTGTAGCGTTACCAAGCAACCAGTACTGCTATGTTTAATATCTGGCATTTCCTGTGGCATAGCATTTGTTTATATCCAGTTCCAATACCATCTTCTGATATTGGCCAGCACTCACACCATAGTTAGGAACAACATTTCATTATTGATGACGCGACACCCAATGTTCTATTAATACTAGTTTGTTGCTTGTGTGTCTCTGACAACATTGCACCTCCATTTTCTAAGGACTGTATGCTATACCTTCACATCGCTGTACATGTGCTGTATATTTTAGCAACTATTTATGTGAGGAGTAGTCAGGCACCTATCAGAAAATGGCTACCCATTAGATATCGGTTCAACTGGCTTCATGAATATTCAAATGAAATTATTTAGATGTGCATGTGGGCCTAATTGCAATGGACACTTTAATTAACTAATACATTAATATTCATGCTAAGCTGTCAATTGTCAACCAGTGAGGAGTGAGGAGGTGTAGTACTGATTCATGACATGGCTATTGGAGTCTGATTGTTACTATCACCAGTGTAATAATTTACTTAATCTAAATTTAAATAATAATTAAAAATAAATTACTGGTGAGAATCATTCATCTACACACATTGATGCGGTGCCAAGGTATTTAGGTTTTGTGTCCTAGCCAACTAGTGTTGTGGTAAATCAAATTAAACATACTTTGGAAAGTGGGTAAGGTGTACAGAAGTATAACAGTTTATTAGCTGGATAGTAACTCATCTACCCACTGAAGTCTTTCCATATAGTTGTCAATCAATTCTGCAAGGATTTACTGTAAACATGTACCTGTTTCTGTAAGGAGTAAAGAGAGGATGGCTGGAAACACAGGGCAGCCATCATCTTAAATATTTAACAGAGTCTTTCATACTAAAAATTAATTGATCGCAGATTTATAGAAATTTGCCACAATGCATTTCCATGTATTTAAAAAATGTTAGCTTCATATTTTACAGTTTTTTGCCTCAAAACAAGATACACTTGACTCGTTTTTATCCTGTTTTGCATAGTATCATTCTGCATTCATGCCATTCTTGGCGTTTTTTGCATTCATGCTACAAGAAGTCTATCTAAACGTCTTTTAAGACAACTTCATAGAAGGTTTGTATAATGAATCATAGATACGACAATACTCCTACAGGTACATTGTAAACTGTCTGGTGCTGTAGAGTAGATTTGAAAGAGAAGATGAATGTTTAAGTGAACCTCATTAAACCACGAATAGGTGTGGGCCATTTATTTTAATTTAAAGTTAAATTGTATTCTTAAAATAGCAGCTCTCAGCACCAAGAGGTGATCGTGTACGTACCATGCAATGACGTGCAGCCATAGCGCAGACAGGAAGTATGTAAATTACTCTACAAGATAGAGCTTCTATAATAATCAAAACCGTATGATTCACACTATCATTATCCAGTATGTCTTGTTTAGGAGGCAAACTGCTGGTAAATTAATTACATTTGGTGGAAATTACTTAGACAAGCTAAAAAATATCTGTATCAGACTGTTCTAGGCTCTGGAGATAAGCATAGAATTAGAAAATATTAGAGGAGATCATAGCTTAAATATTGTATATGATGATAAATATGTGGTAATATGCCAGAACTTGAGGAAATTTGGCAAAATTATTCACAACTAGGTAAGTTTAATAATAATATGTCAGCCTATTTTTAGACAACCAGGGACACTGGTACTCTCACCATTGTAATACCTTTCATAAATCATATTGCACTGAATATGCCATGTATGGTTTGGACTTTAGAATCTTGTCTATTGAGTGTCCACTGTCCACTCACATGGGTATGTAGGGAGCTACTTGGTGGAGGACCATTGACAGTGGCTTTGAAAATGACTTTTCCATTTTTTCCTGTTCCGTGATAAATGATATACAAAATGGAAAGAAATATCATAGTTTGAAGAGGGAGGCGGAGAATAGCGAATTTTGGAGAGGAGCAAAATGAGGGACCTGCGCAAGGGCAGAATACACACAGACACACAGACAGACCGATAGTTCTAGTAACCTTGAGTAACTCTCCATGTTATAAGCGTACATTGTATTCCTAAAGCATGTTTGTTTAAGGTAACTTGACTAATTCCTTGACTAATTCCAATGTTCTCATATTTTATTAACTGCCATTCTTAGCTGTTTTCCTGGTTCATGTTTTTCTCATTACCTTTGATAATACACATGGTGACAAGAATTAAAACCTCAGATGTGCTGCTTTTCCTTTGACACTTTTGAGCTAGTACATTGTATATGCGGTAACACAAGTAATGATAAACGTGAGCAGGGATGTACTGTATTATCAGTAAGAACCAAGTGCTTTGGACTGTGATTAATCGAAGCATCAAACACCACTAGAACCCAGCACACAGAACAGTTGCCAACCAAGTTAGCTTACTCACCGACAGTACTTGTAGCAATGCGTCTCGCAATTTAAATTTCACCCCTTTCTACAAATTCTGCATGTACGAGTAAGCCATCCCTAAATAGGTTGCTGGTACAATATGCTACTGTTTTTGTTTTTATGTCAAAGCTAATTTTAGCACACTCTGTGTTTCTGTACCAGAGTGAGCCAAACTATAACCCTGAAAATAAAAGCAATTGTGCCAAGCATTATTAGATTACAGTAATCAATCAATATTAGTTGACTGGATTAGCTTTGCTCACCTCTGAACCTAAATCTCTTCGTTCCTCTTCCTCAAGTGCAGTGGACTTTGACGTGGAGGAGAGACCATTCATCATATTTTGCAGAGATTAGATGGCCACTGTAGCTTGGAATGACACAGCATCGGACAAGAATTTTGGGAAAATTATAGATCTTCTGAATTATTCTGTTAATTATAGGTCTGTCACTTTATATTATAAATAGGATGTCACATGATATTCAATGTTGTAATCACCTGTTATCATATCAACATAAAGCTTGTGGTGCACCAACAGCTACATGTGCACCTAGGTCTGGTAAAAAGTAATTGATCTGAGCCTTACCAGAATCTTTATTCATAAATATTAAAACAGAAGTATGATAACCTGTTAATCTGCTTTATCTTCTTTAACAGCGGTACTAATATAATGCCTTTGATAAGCACATGATCGAACCATCCATAAAATGTAAAACTACATTATTTAGATTTCAAAAAGTATAACTTTTACATGAGAGTTGCTGTAGCTGCAAAAGTGGAGAAATTTTAGGCAGATTGTGTTCTTCACCAAAACTGAAGCAGGAGAAGTTGTCTTCTCCACTGCTGCATCTAGCCGCGACACGATGCCTTATTGCTATTATTCATTGAAAGCTATTAGGTTAAGCCACTACTTGTAATTCTGTGTGTTTGACAAGCAACGCGCGATGCTGATTTTACCTTTTAATAAGACCAGTATATAAAATAATAGAATACGTGCAGAAGAGTTAAGCAGAAATTGCAAGAGTATGGCATGGTGGGATACCTAGAGATGTACCTTGTTATATTTGAAGACTTTTAATTTTGAGCGGAGAAGATACTGACTATTTTATGAAACCTATTAACTAGCGAATTGCTGTAGAGATAATAACAAGCAGGGCTTGTCGTTTAAGTCAAGCATAGATGTATGTCTAAATTTCTAATAATATGCAGACATCACACTTGTATATTACCAGATCTGATGATTCATAATCCCAATGCTTAGGATTATCAATTCGTGCGTTAATCACGTAGCATTTCTTATCTTCCCAACAAACTCAGGTAATAAAAATACAGACAAGTAAACTAATCCTTGTGGAAGACTAGGAATGAAGAGCTCATGCCCATGAAATAGGAGCCTGAAACCACTGGCAGATTAGCAGAGACAAAAAATTGTTGACCATTTTTTGTAGCTTAAAAATGGATAAAAACGGCTGTTTCCTCGACATTTGATATATGAGCCATGTAGATAGCTATGACTAAAATGAAAGAGATACTGTAAGTGTAATGCAGGTCAGCATTGATTCCTAAACCTAAGACTTGAACTAAGTAATAGTAAAGATATAGTTGAATGAAGAACAGTTCCACCATGTGAATTGATGCATTTTGTCATCATTATTTTCTCAGACGACTCTGCTTTTTATTAGTCATAAATAAGATGTTATAACACGAGAGTCTGGTTTCTTACAAAATGTTGCCAAACTCAGAGGGAGAGAGATTGAGGAACTTTTAAATGCTACAACATGTCACACATCACCTGCATTGATGTCTATAGTAGGAATAAAATAGAGTTTAATGTACATTGTTTACACATCATTCTAGCTTTTTATATTTTCATGAGGGGAGGAGAAAAAATACATTTCTAGCCTTTTTTTACATTTAGAGTTTGAAGAACATCAGTAAATGATATATTCTATTATAACTGTAAGAAAATAGGTGGAAGATAAGGATATTGTTGATGATTATATTATGGCTATTGCTGTATTTAATTGCAGTTTGTGCTGAAAAAATTTGAAGGAAGCAAAAATATTACATATACAATGTACATGTAGGACATTGTGCAATTTTATCACTAACTAAAGATGAACACACCTTCATAAGGAAAAAACAAGCAATATCTTAAATGATGTTAATAGACCTTTAAGTTCTTTTGGCTATCCGAGTCTAGATGTCAAGCTTAAAGAGTTTTTTTTGATTAAATTTGTTTCATGCTGATTGGTCTATGAAGTACCTGCGTGTACCTGTTATAGATTAATAGCAACACCGCTGCTGCTGATTACAACATATAATAATTTGCGATAACAACAAACAACAGAGTGGATATTCAGTGTTTGCGTTAAGTTTTGACTTTGTGGTAAATCTGCTTTGGAAAAGTACCAAGTTAATCTTTCTTTCAGGTTTGAAGTTGCTTTATTTCGACATCTCCCCTCATTTGAGTTATCAATTATATAATGAATACATAATCAATTAATTGTCGGCATAAGATAATTAATTTCCTTCTTTTTTCATCCAGAAGTTATAAATGATGACCTCATTTACTGTGAAGTGATAGCACAGTGCTTGTTGGTGCCTGTCAGGTACCACCTTCTATTTGGGCTTAAAATATCAATCTTCAGACCTGGTCTTCCTACCACGCGTCTGAGGGACATATATTACTGAATGGAGGTAAGGTATTAGCTGACCACCTTTAGGATGATTCATAGCGTGATGTTTTTTTGGATAATTAATGGTCACTGTGTTGGACTCCAAAATATTGGTTCACTTACCATAGGCAGATGAGCATGTATCCCATCCATAGTGTATATACAAGTACCTCTACATGCAGGCCATTGTACACATAGCATCAACTGCTCTAAAGTTTTGAGCTGTGGCTAAATGAACAATGATACTAGTGAGATAATTAATGGTCTTCTTCGTGAATGCAATAATTTGTAAAATATATCATCTCCATAATTATTCACCCTCACATCATCTAGCTATAATAGCCCAGGTTCCCACTTCTCTAAACGGAGCCTTACATGGACCTTGTCTATTGAGTAAAGTACAACTTCTATCACACATCAACATCATATGAGGTTAAGAGAACCCAGGTTAAGTTGAGTGTTGGAATTGCCCATTTTGTAAGCTCTGGACAGTCCATTATTTCTGTTAGTCAACTTACTATTTTAGTCGACATTACGTCTAAGTTGCTGTAGGCTTGCAACAAACAATAATAATATTTATAAAATAAAAAGTTTTCCCCAGATCTAGACAGAATAAAGCAACTTTTTCAAATGCTGGCAACTTCCTGCTAGATAATATTAGTCATCTTCAGTTTTTACCATGAGGCACATTTGAGTCTCCTGCATAACCCGTGTAACAACTGTTTCTACATGGTGCTCAGTCTAGTAGTTGAGTGTTGGAAGAATTTGTGGATAAAGATGTATACATGGGAACCTTTACAACAACTAGGTACATCTACCAGATGGGTTTGTTATTATTTTGAGAGAGTCTCAGACAGGCTAATACAGCTTATACTAGGAAGTGCAATATGCCATTTTTTATAAGAGCAATCTTTCTAAGCACACTGATTAGGCATCTCTATCAATTAAAGACCCATCCATCTTAGGGGAAGTACCTTTAATGTACAACATAAGGCTGCTTGCTATTTGGCATAGTTATACAGAGTTAATGAAAGGCTTACTAAATACAAACAGAAGTTGTTTTCGGTTTGAAAGAGCAAAATATGTATGATATTAGTATTAAGAAGAAAAATTTTAACAATTATACGTTTAAAATATTATTTAAAAACCAGTTCTCGATGGCCACTACTCTTGTCTCTGGCTTTATAAACCAACACAGCATAACTTTTTCTACATGAAGAATTTATGTTATTGACTAGAGCATTATTATGAAACATTATACATAACTATATTATACGTATTGTACTATGTAAATGTTGTGTTACACTTGTATTGTGAAAACTACTTTTAAATGTCCCCAAATACCAATAAAACAGACATTAACTTGTAGTTGATCCAAGATTAACAAACCAAAGTTACTTTGTACAACTATATTGACATGCCTCTTCTAAATTATTTGTAACATTCAGGTCGTGCCACGCGCTACCATTTTCCACTTTACCATTTCCTATGGGTTAATTAACTTCAAAGTTGTGGTTTAGATTTGCATAATCTACCGGATTTCTAGAGGGTCTAATTTAGGATTAGAAGCTGAGAAACAAGAGGGAAGATCAAAATACAATTGCTCTCGAAACCACAAGCTCTAAAAACTCTAGAGTATAAGACATTAAAGTCATCGAGTATCCATTCATGTCTCATCATTGAGACAATACAACTTACAAATGTCGTATCCACTCACCAGTGGTGCAACCGCTAGGAAGTCATTGTAGAAACATATTTTTTACTTCCTATGTGCCAATTGCAAAAACGTATTGGGTTGAGTGTAAGTCTTCTCTGTCAAAAATTTACCATTAGTTAGAGTAATATTATCAGTCCTTGAAGTTGTGAGAAGAGTTAGACGAGAGTTTCTAGCCTGAAATCTTTCCACACAGAAACATTCTGGTATTACATATCTCTAAACTGCCAGCAAGGGCATAAATGGAGTAAAATTTTAAAATAATACTAGTGTTAGAAAGAAGAGTAGATTAGGATGACAGTGTGTACCTACATGTACATCTAAACAGAGAAACATATCAACTCGTTGTTAGAAAAGACCAACATGTTGGTCCTTTCAGTCATGGCATCACCAAGTGCTGTTGCAATTGGATAATATTATATAGTTTATGAGAGATCAGCCTTGGTTATTGGTATAAGATATTAATTGAGGCCACTGGTGGGTTGGTGCTATAAAACCATGTCAATGAACAACAGAGTTGTTTTGTCGAAGCTCACGGCCTCTCATGGAGCCGAGTCTGTGTCTGTTTGATTTTTAATATTCTTAGAACCTAGACTGGTTGTGCACACACTAGATGTTACATAAAAACCCAATAATTCTGGTAAAATAATTGAAAGGATGCAAAATTGCAGAGTTGACGGACAAAGGTGTAAAACCAAATTCGAAGAATACCAAAAACTAAAGAACTCAAATATTGTGATGGTACGCACAGTCGCCTCCTATCACCTGACACTCATTGTTATGTGTGCTTATATGTATATATCTGCTTGCATTCTGTACTACTTAACTATATACCAATGTACATTCATGTATGGCAATTACTGAGTCTTTTGGTACCTTTTATACCCACGTAAAGAGGCCCGACCTCTCAGAATTCCTTGATATTCATTTTGAACATGAATTGGACAATTATAAGCAACTTTTGTATAACCCGACCTATTTTGGGTCGGCCGTCGGTCTTCCGGCGGCCATGTTGTTGCGCAACTTCCGGACGACCCTACGTCGTCTTTTCCCGACACTACGTCGGGCGGAAGTTCTTATACTATATAAAGGACCATGTTTTATCATTCGTTGTCTCAGTCTTTGCTTGGCTTTCAATAAAGACACTTCTATACTTGATACAGAGACTTTCACTTCCTTTTGCCAGGTCATTCGCTTAGCGAACTGCCTACTAGGTCGGATCACTCTCTTTCATAGTATAGTCTATAAGCTAGACTCGGGACCAGATGGGTCGTCTCTGATAGTACCTTGACTACTGAGACCGCTCGATCTTTCATGTAATGAGAAGGCCTAGCACCACTCATAGGCACTTCATTTCTTGGGTCGGCAGTCGTCCAAAGACGGCCGCTCGCAAACCAGAAACCATATTACAATATATTTCTCAGAATTTAAAAGGCCAATGTATATGTATATGCATATGTATAGGTGCACAGTATCTCCACAGTGGCATGCATGTTCGTATGGCTGATCCTCAAACTATCGCCAGATATTCACATTATCATGCTGTTAAATGTAACAAATCCTGACTTCACTAAAAATGATCTTATTTCCATTCCATTTCTTAAAAATAATTTTTAATGTACGAGTAAAGTAAGCCATAAAATACCAGACGTAACACCAGATGTAAACACAGCATACTTGTGTACTAGGTGCGTAGTACCACTCACTGGTGGTTCTTAAACACCTTCTATAGAAACAGATAACCAAAGTTACTGCAATTCCTAAAATTTTGCCTGAAGTTCAAATTATTGCAAACAGATAGTGTCAAGTTGTGTATTGTTTACAGAGATGGTGACTGAAATAGCCCGTTCAGTAATAATTTGGAAGTTTATCTTATATTCTTATAGGTGCTAGAATCTAAGCTAACATTGCAATAATTAGAAATTTGACAAAATAATTTCACATGGCATAATATGTCAAATTTTGAAATATTTGCTGATGACCAAAATCAGAAGGGGGAAGTTATCCTCTCTCCACGATGTGTACAAGAGTATTCATTGTATTGTGTGTCACTTTGTTTCAAATCGTAAGCTATATTAATGATACCATTGTTTTGCATAAAACAGTGAAAAAATACTTTCGTAATATTACATCCCCCTCAAAGTATAACTGGAGCATGCTATAAGTACTTCATATTGCCAGAAAAAAGCAGTAGAATGATACAATCTGCATATACATGTGTATATAGCCATACATAGGAAGACATCTTCCATTGCTAGGAGATTAAATGTATATATTTATAGAACAATCACTTGAACAAGTGTACCCAAGTAATAGTCACCCTAAGTAAATAAAGGATGTCACTACAGCATCACATCTCCTAAACCATATAATATAATAAAACAGAAACTATCTACAGTAGCTATTATAATCTATCTCAATGCACACACAGTTTCTATGTAACTATGTTAGGATTTGGTCTCTTGGTACGAGGTCGTACCCTTCGTGGCTGAGGCACTGGCTTCTTGTCCACCATTTTTAAAAATGCTCTAATGAACCGCTCCACCCAGATCTCCAGTGAGGCAGCATACAGTTGTACCTGAAATAGAGTCATCATTGCTACATGAAAGCTGCAACAGTGGGGGAAGTTGAATAATTAAAACATTGTATATTGCCAAGGTGTGCTCCTAGGTATATCTCTGAGCTGCATTAATGAGGTGTCGAACACCAAAACAGTACACTGTATGCAGATTGGGTACGTACATGTACATGTATATACATGTATACCTGTACATGCATAGTCTACCATAGCCATGAAAAATATATGGAGAAAGGAGAAAATCAAAACAATCTGGTAGAGGTTGAAGCTGTCTAGCGAATCATGGTGCAAAACTCAGGCTAGTGTAATTATGCTACATTAACTTATGTGTTAGGGGGCTTGACCATTTTTCATATATATTTTGCTTGCTATACAAGGAATTTGATCGCTCAAAAGACAAAATTCCTTGCATAGAAAACATCATAATTATGCTTGTGTGTTGTATTAGGTTTCGACGTAGACCATTGAGGATTTTTGTCAATAAGCAATGCAATACTAAGCTTACAAATTGTACATCACTATTGTAATAATAATAATTATCATAATTATAAAAAGTATGCCATTAAATTATTCCACTATATTATACTAAAAAGTACAAAGTTCAACACACTAGAGCGCTACAGTGGTAGGTTGTATGCTGAAAATAAGAAGTCACATGTGGCCCTAGTAGAAATACACTACTGTACTCACTGGAGCCCGATTAAAATTTTTTATTCCTAATCATTGATGAACAGTCACTGTACTGTTGAGAACACTCAAGCTTTAGGTGAGCGAATGAGTTTGAAGACGCTCAATCGGATTTGCTCAGCAATGCTGTGGTGTTTGCAGTGCCAAGAGGTGAGATCTATATCGTCCCCTCCTGATACAGATTAGCATATACTTGTGTTTACTTACCGGGCCAGCCTCTTTAGATCGCATACAGTTACTAGAGTCAGTGCAAGATGGGCGACCATGTTGGTCAACATCAAAGTCTACGAGAAGTGCCATGTCAGCGTGCAACATCATTGGTCCATTTTCCTCCGTTGAGTTCCATTGCACTGATCTACGTGTACATTAAGAGGGTGACATACATGCAGACGCTACTCACTCATACTGACAACAGGCACAACAGTGTATTTAGCTATTCACTTAACCAGGTTGTTACAATAGAGCAGTAGTTGTCATCTCTTAGCACGATAGATCAAGAGGGGATAACTCTGATATCAGGTCAAACATTACTCACCCATTGGCTGCAGGCACAGCCACCCAATTGGGGGTTTCAGTCAAACTCTTATAGTAGTGGTTGTCTAAAGTAAGGGGTGTGTTATCCCACCGCCCTCTAAAGCCAGAGTTTTCAGCCTTGCATGCTCCGAGGGAATGAGCACCTACAATACAGTTCATTAGCCATAAAGTTAGCTTGATACCATTGATTAAAGCAGCAATTGCACGTATGCAATTACAAAGGTTAATACCAAATGTGAACTAGTGAAAGCCAATTTCCACCATTGATAGCAAAATAACAGTTCATTGCATCAAACAGATGCTACAGTTTGAAGTTGCTCACTCTCTGTTGGGGGAGAGTGAGCACAACTCCAAAACAATCCAAAATTATTCTGATTACAGTCTTCATTGCATTCAGTTTGGTATCGCATTAAAGTAACTCCTCCTTGAAAATAACAGCTTTATTAAGATTATTATGGTAACAATCTTACATTTAATAATTTTATGACAACAGCGTTACAAATGTGCCAGGAAATGTAATGCTTATTCATCAGAGAGTTTCCAAATTATAAACTGCCCAGGAGTACATACATGTAATTTCAGTGGTAAGGTAATGGATGAAAGCATATCTTACAGCTGATCTTGGGCATAACTCCATTTACGTACATGTATATTGGATGCAAGGTATGTCAGTTTAACAGATACCTGAGCACCGCACTTACCGAGCAAAGCAATAGCATGATCTCTGTCCAAGTCAAACTCTTTCATAAGAAATCCTACTCCATCTGTTGTGTCAGACTGTAAATAATACAACGTGAAGACAGTTCATAAAAAATGGGAGGAATGATAGACCAAGTTCTACATAGAAATAGCCTGAGTAACCAGTAGCGCAGCATTTAATATTCACCATACTACTATAATTGTTTCCCACCATGAGCAGGATATAGCTTTAGTTACAAGGTTCTGTGGTTAAGATAAATTAGGGTGAGAACATGATTTCTGATGTTTAAACAAAAGTAGAATGAAAACTACATGTAGCCTACATATACAAGCAATCAATCGCAATTTCAAACGATGATGCTCAAATCTTGGCCATTTCTAAAGTCAAACTTTCTTCAATAATAGAACTGGTGTGCAGGAAATATCTCTAGCTTAAGGGTTCTCTTAATGACTGACAATTCTTTCATGCTCTAAAAATGTAATTAAATGCCTCTTTGATAAAAAATTCTTCCTCCCCTCCCCCTGCTGTTGTTTTGGTGTCACCGTCTCACTGATCCATTTCATGATTAATGGAAAATTGTGAATAATAAATTATCATTATTAATGTATCTATTCTATTATGGACAATAAATAATAAAGTAATTAGATAACTATGATAAAACTATTATACGATAGCAAACCATTAATAATAATGTCTCAATAAGAGGTCTTAAACTTACATATACATGTCAATAAATATCTAGTAAAGTTCATAATTTTAAGCCATATAGTACCATAAAATTTAATCTAAACTATGCATACAGTATTGCATGAAGTATCACAGACTTAAGAAGTTCCCAAAGTTACCAAGCAGTTTAACTGCTAAAGCATAGTACATTTGTATACTTCATGTAATTGAGATTTTGTCCACAAAAATATTATCTTCTTTGGTTAAAAATAAGCAAAGAATTATTCCATATTTTAAAACTAGGGAGTCCCGATCCTGTTATATAAATCCTTGACCTTGAATAGCAGAAAAGGTACATGTGCTCATTAGACATGACATGATATGGTTAGGAATTTGTAGTGCTGGTAGCACATGAGATGTTGTGGACTTCAACAACACTTGATATCAAACACTAGTCTTGTTCATTACACCGGCACTTACCTCTGGAAACTCGTGGTCCAGGTGGTAGTTGTTAGGATCTCGGCAGGTTCTACGACCAGTTTTGAAGTCTATTGTGATTGGTTGCATCAGGTCGTCTGCAATGATTATATGAATTATTTAGATTATTGTATAATACACAATGTAATCACTTATTAACAGTAACTCTTGTAATCATAGAAGGTTCTACAAGCAATATTGTATTGTCTAGAACTATAGGGTTGGATTGACTGCCTGAAGATGGGCTTCAGAAAATATTAAAACACTTTTAGGCCTTTACTAATTATAGGTTACTAATCAGTTTGAAATAATATAGCCCAGCGGTGCCTCACTGGCGAATCTAACTCGAAACATGTAGCCATGCATTTCTCTTTATCCATCTTGGAGGGTTAGTTGGAACCTTCCACACAAAAGTTTGTAGCCAAAGTTCTATTACTGCACACCCATGAAATACTGAGGGGGATACAAACCACCCATTCATTATTGCGAGCGAGATACAAACTCTAATACATACCAGACTTATTTATAGCTATCTCTGTTGCCACAGTTGCCAAGAGAACAATGAAGTCAGCGAGACTGAGATGAGTCCTGGCGTCGGTGGCAGCCCACAAGCTCTTGATACTGTTGTACGTCCCTTCCAATGCTACAGACATATAGAACAAAATCAACATTAACTCATCAGTATAATTCTATGAATAACTGGCAAAAGGTACCAGATGTCTTTGTTCCGACTCTATAAGTGGATAGAGAATTGTTTGGTTGATCGGTAGACTCCACAAGATCTGATTCGACTAATAGTACCGCCACTGATTGGCCTGACCTCCAGAGTATAAATGTTTATAAATAGCCCTAATGATGTATTAACACTACATTGTGGTAATAACTGAAAGATGAGAGTGGGTTTAGGTCACATGTTTAAGTTTCAAAGTGTAAAATGCAATCTTGCACTAAAATGGTCATGATGAACAGACAACTGATGAGTAACTCTACAATGTATATTGCGTGCTTTCGTCAACGTCATGTTGAAAATTGAGAATGCAGCTTTTACTGCTTTGTACACCCGGTCTACCTCCATCAGAAAGTGATTTTTCTAACCCGGCACTCTACTACACTCTGTGAGGTGGCCATGACGCTGACCTCTGAATGGAAGAGTCTATTTACCAAAGGAGGAGTGAGGCTTGAACTCCTGACTTCAGTTCTACATACTAACAAGTTAAATGCTACACCACTCTGTGTACCCCTTACTCCGTTACTCAACAACTTGGATTACAGGGCATGGGAAACTAATAGCTACATTGCAGTCACAATACATGTATTAATCCTATAATCCACAGTATTAACTCTGGTAATCTCTCATTCTTCTATAACACCCTGTATAGTTGATACTTCTACCTACACTTTAGGAAATATCACATCAATTATCCCTAGTTATTGGATCCATAACAAAAAATATGGGCATGCACATGTATATCAGCTGTGATTGTGACAGATTCAGGGTCTTGTGCAACAATGCAACATGTAATATAATATAATACAATATAATATAATATAACATAATATAATATATTACAAATATACAATGGTATTTAAGATTGGGGGTGCCTCTACCAAAGTGCTATGCTACATCCTATCCAGCAATTAGTTACATGTAAATATCATATGTGCGCCTATGAAGTACGCCTATGAAGTACGTGCATATGATTACAGTTATGTGCACCTATACACGTACCTGTACGTGTAGCGTACATAGACAAGCGATTCTAAATTATATGTTTTGTCTACTCAGACTTTATCGGTTTGACCTGTACTTGTGAGTAGACTAACAGAGTTGGTCCATGCTGACCAGTGATGGACTCCGTAAGTCAAATAAACTGGTTTCTATTATCATTCTTTTCACCTTTAGCAAACTACTACAATTTTATGTCGGCTCTCAACTAGTCCGAGCATTGTTAAATGCACCAGATAGCTTTTTCTGTACAGAAAGTACAATGTATAACCCTTGCTCTGAATTGAAGGCATGCGTTGTCAACTAGCAGAGTGAATGGCTGTTAAACTTATGGCCACAGTGACAAGAGAACAACATGTTGACCGTACAGACATGTGCAGACGCTTTACATACATTAATAGGTAACTGAATGTTTCACAACCAGTTTGTTGATTCAAGATCTTAACTTTAACAGTTAATTTACCAATTCTAATTTCACCAAGCACAGTTTCAAACTGTAATTTACGAAGTCACACATTTCACCAAGTAAAGGAATTCGTATTTTTGCTTTTGGCACACTTTATCAATTTTCACCTGCTGCCTTAGCAGCATAGTTTACCAAGTAGCACCTGTAATAATTAGTCTCATACCCTTGTTATCTTTTTCTTCAAAATTGAGACATCCATCGCACCCGCCTACACAGCTATGGAACACCAGTTGCAGTAGGTTTGGTAGCCATTCCACCTATGAGGAAAAATCAACATCTAATTCTACATCATCACAGAAGTTAAGTAGACAAAAGACGAGATCAGTAAATATACATGTATATATAATTATATATAATGTGTACAATTGTACATGTATGTTACAATGTATGTATGTATACACATGCACATGTACATGTATATACAACCATATATGTATATATATACACATGTACATATATACAAAAACAAAATTGAATACAACGATTTCTTGTTTAATGAGGCGTTATGTCTTGGGGTGAGAAAAATTGGTGACACCATAGACTATTACCGAAATCCAAGGCATTGTGGGGCATTAACATTGTTTACAGGAAAGATAATGGGCGGACTGCTCTGGCTAAGATTATTGGTGTCTGAGTCATCAGCTAAGAAGGATATCTGATAATCCAAGATAATCGACAATTTAATAATTATTAATCTCTTCACTTTTCAAAGTTATGACATAATAGAAGATCATACAACTAGTTAATATCCCATGCCTGGTTCAACCAGCATGAATGTGAACACAGATGGGTGGGTGCTCGGGTGTTTATGACCAATGTTTTAGTTTAGGTTCCAAGAGCATTGGAAGTCTGACTGAGAATGCGTTTTACAACCAGCCACTCACATACATTGGGGGGGGGGCAGAGAACTTAGGCTACATGTAGTTTGAATAGTTTTAAGGAAGCAACACTAAGATGACAACTGAGCTGCACCGAGTGGAGCACGACACACGCACCTGAAGAAGATACATGTATTTTACATGCTTAATACATTTAGAGCCTGATGAAGAAAAAACAATGCTACATGATTGTATATGTTGTACTCACGTCTTGACCAACAAATCCGTTAGCCTTCCTTCTGACTAACGCTAGTGTTTCTGGAGACAAAGGTGGTCTTTGACGACCGCGTCCACCCCCACGTCTTCGAACCTGCGGGGCAGAAGTTGTCACTCTTGGCTTTGACAACTCATTGTTAGCTATTTCCGAAGCAGATCGAAGGCCAAGCTCATTGTTTAGATTCTGACTATCTAAAACATTAGGATTGTGATTTCCACTTGGATTGCTCGTACCCACGTTGCCATTTAGGCCAGAATCTTCAGCATTATTCCCAAAAATGTTCTCAAATGAGCCGAAATCTGGTTTAGCAAAGTTCACAGACGGTTCATTTTGGTTTGTTGAAGTGGACGGGCGCTCGCTTTTCCTGAATGAGTTTCTAAACTCTGAGTTGAAGAAGCCTTCTGGAAATAACGGACTACAAAATTAATTTAAAATCACAATTAGTTTTGTTTTAAATAATATATTATGTGCATGTAAGACTGGAAACATCATAGAGGCCATTAGGCAAACAATTTCACTTCTCCACAGCGAACCACAGTGACATTAAGCATAGTACTAGCTTCCATGCGTGGTTCAAACCAGTAGGATTATAAATAGGGGCTCAGAGTTGAAACCCTTTCAGGCTCACTGTTAATATGATGGAAATAACTTGAGCTGTCCCCTCTACGAGCTCACCTTGACTATATTTATCCTACAACCTTACAGTGAAATGCTTGATAGGTTAAAACAATGTTCAACATTATTTAATATATTCATGTGGCTGATCGAAGTATTAGGATTAAATCTGAGCTAAATGCAAAAGAAGATTTGTTACTAGTGCAGGTTTAAACAATTGTGAGCCGTCCTAAACTTAGGATGGTAATGATGGAGTAATGGTTATAAGTTGAGGATATCATAATGCCTACATGGTAACAGGTAACAGTTAGCTGCAGAAGTCAAGAAATCTGAGATAAACTTAGTTCTACATCAAAACCTAAAGTAGAATTTCTCTTGCGTAACTTCAATCAGTCAAGATTATTCCAATGTTCACCTCTACTATGAATCTCACAGAAATTGGACACTCCATGTCGTCAGTACACCTATACAGCTATACACTGCATCTACCGACTTTTAAATTAAATAATATTTAATTCTGCCAATACTTACTTTTCACCTTGAGCATGTGTAATTGATATGAATAGTACTATAACCAAACAGCAGTTCATGACAATCCTGACTGCCTACAACGATATACAAACAGTGTACATTCAATATCACACTGGTTTAGTGACTCAAGAATAGATGTAAATAATATGTTAACAAATCATTCCTACAGACGGTGAAATAGCTTAAAAAAGTAAAATGTCAGCTAAAAACAGGACACTCTACAGTTTTTGGCAAAATTCTGTGCCTATTATGATGTCGATGCTTGTAAAACATTCATTAACACCTAGCTCATGTTGACCAGCTAAGATCCACATGAAGTACCAACTACCACTTTGCTATTATTCAGCTGGCAGCGTGCTTCTTGTATTGATGCTGTCAGATTTCCAAATGTTTAAAATTTTTAGATACAGTCCTCCATGCCTCCCTAGCGCTTACCTCCATTGTTGAAGTTGAAGTTACTATTCTTTACTGTGCTACAGCACTCCTGATATTTAGCATTATACGAATCTCCAAGGAGTAACAAGTGTTCAAATATCGAGATTCTACTCTCCTGCAGATTTATATTACCTTCTAGTTACATGCTTGACTGGCTCTAGACCCACATTCTCTTCTTAACAGATTAACTCCAAGTAGAGCTACTTGGAGATGTAAAAAGGCAATAGATTATCGGTTTAATGTCATTTCACGTCACCAATACCATAATATAGTGTCAATGTATTATTTATTAATATAGTGTTACTCCAAGATAGTTTGGATATTTGGTTAATGTAGAATTGTTACAAATTGTTACGATATACATGTATATGACTGTGAGTGTCTCACGGCCCCTTGGACCAGCCTGGGTCACAAGTAAAAATCTCAAGATGGCCACTCGGCGAAAGACTGTTGAACTGAGATTTTGGTTGGTAGGAAAAAACAACATTGTATCCTTAGCTCATCGGTACACCCAGGACTCCTGCATACAAATAAAGATTTTTTGTTAGACCCAGGTCAGTGTGATCACAACGTTGTGACGGAAGTGGGCCGTAAAACTCTTTCTTGAGCAAGTGAGATACAAAATGGTTCATTAGAAATTTAATTCAAGGACAGTAAGCTTTATAAGCTTACATCCATTGATATTGTAGGGGGTCAGCAGTCATACCTAAGGTCTTCACAGTACTGGGTGGTTGGGTTTAATTGCATTTTGAGTTGTTTGACGTGTAGGTGCAGTATCAAGCAGTAAGCCTTGTCTCTTCAGCTATATTGAAGCAGAAGCCGATTTTTTTGTTAATTTTTGTGTAACCCTCCAACCCGCCTGCTCCAAATGCAAACATGAACCTCAGTATATTGAAAGAGCACATAGTGCTACACCTAACTACTTTGTAAGTTGTGTTTGTAGATGTACGTGTACATGTACATGTAATTCCGTGACTCAATTAGTTCTTGGTGCCCATCTTTCAGTACATAATATTGTAATGGTACGCACAGTCGTCTCCTACACCTGACACTCATTATTGTGTGCATATACATGTATATATCTGCTTGTACTTTACTATATGTTATTGTATATACCTGTATGATTATTACTAAGTCTTTTAGTGCCTTTTATACCCATGTACAGAGGCCCGACCTCTCAGAATCCATTGATATTCATTTTGTACATGAATTGGACCATTATAAGCAACTTTTGTATAACCCGACCTATTTTGGGTCGGCCGTCGGGCTTCCGGCGGCCATCTTGTTGCGCAACTTCCGGACGACCACACGTCGTCTTTTCCCGACCTTACGTCGGCCGGAAGTCCTTATACTATATAAAGGGCACTGTTTTACTGTTCATTATCTCAGTCTTCACTTGGCTTTCAATAAAGACACATCTATACTTGATACAGAGACTTTCACTTCCTTTTGTCAGGTCATTCGCTTAGCGAACCGCCTACTAGGTCGGATCACTCTCTTTCAACGTATAGTCTGAAGGTCAGACTTGGGACCAGATGGGTCGTCTCTGGTAGTTATTGGGCTACTGAGACCGCTCGATCTTTCATGTAATGCGAAGTCCTATTACCACTCATAGGCACTTCATTTCTGGGTCGATAGTCGTCCAAGGACGACCGCACCAAATCACAGAAACCATTACAATATACCTATCTACGCTAGAAATTTACCTCATATTCTGAAATGGGTAGCACCGGCACCGTCAAGAAAACTCAGATTCATTTCATTCTGCATGGGACTCCCACATTTTCTTAGGCATTTTAAAAACCTACATCTTAGAGCTAGTCATCGGATCTCTCTCAAGAGAGCTTGTCCAGTATAACAACCAGAGACAAGACAGAGAATAATGACGGGACTTGACCAGTGAGTTTGACCAATGAGTTTGACCAGTGAGTTTGACCAGTGAGTCAATAATTAGAAGAGTCCTTACAGTTAATCCATAAGAGAAGTTTAGAGAAGGTATCGCACTCATTATAGATAAGAAGAGAAATTTGCCGTTTCAATTGTCAATCGGTAGTGATTAGCACTTCGACTGTTTATAGTCAATGAATCCCAACAAATCTACATCTACATGTAGTCTAGATGTCCATAGACCCACATTGAAAGTAGCTGAAGAATGTGATATCTCAAACTTCATCTCTCATAATAGAACCCACAAGGCAATCCAAGAAATACCAACAGGCAAAATTAATTAAACCAAACTGGCACACCGATACCAAAGTTGGCAGAAGGGAAGGTATTTGGCTTGATTATAAACACATGTTTCTAAGACTTTGTCCACATGCACAATAAATGACTTTGGACATTTGCTTATGACTTTATTTTAACATAACAAAAAATGGCAAGCGATAGCCATCTGTCTAAATGCGCCATCCTAAAACATGGCACCTTCCTTTTCTAACAAGTATTAATTGATTAATATTAATATTTTCTTTTAAATTAATGTCAAAAGCAGTTGCTATAGTTTATATAATGCCTGATAATTTATTTAACCACACAGCTATGAATATTCCTGCAAGCTAACTTGATGTTGCTTTTATCTTCTTCAAGAGAAAATTTTATTTTGGGGGTTTTCACTGAAAATCTCCAACAGGTTTTTATAAATACAAGCATCTATATCTAGCTTAGTAATTTATAATTTCCAAAAAAATATAGTACATAATACTCTGTTATTTATATATTACATTGCAATACCAAGACCGCATATATTGTTAATATCCGACTAGCTCTTATTAGAATCATTTCCAGATAGAGGCTGTTCAAACTTCGCCAACCGTCTTCTCCTCAATTCTTCCTGGTCAGATGTGCTTGCGGCAGCGGAAGTAGCAGCGGCTAAAAGTAGATACCCATAGCGTCGACTAAGAGTAGTGTTAACCACTAATACATTTGGATTTGTCTTCCCTTGCACTCATATTCAGGGTATAACCGAATTTATCCCTGTCAACCTATTACTATTTACTATTATTATAGTAGAAATATTGGAATGAAATCCGTTGTCAATATTTGATTTTAAATTTTTACTCAGCAACTGAAATTCCCACACATGGAAAGTGAAAGGAAATATCAGTATTCCGCCCAATCGAAATAAAGGAAGGAGCAAATGGCCTAAACTTTCTCAAGTATTACTCCTATTGTATTACAAGATTTTCGAATTAAATTTGAATTATCATACACAGCATATGGTTTTCATTAATGAACAAAACAGACCATCTTTGTACAGTCTTATAATTTTATAATCTTTGGATCTGTGCTCAAAATAAGGACATGAACTTGTATTGCAGCAAGAACTAGATGTACATGTCGCTAGAGAATATTTTTCGTGTGGATTTATACTAGAGCTGAACTATAAGAAACTAGTAGATCATTAGAACACAGCCTACATGATTATGTCTCTCATCAGACTAACAGATACGAGTATCTCCATTAATTTAAACATAAATTAGATTATCAAGGGATTAATGAATTAATAGCTGAGTGAGAGGTATACCATTGAACTGAGGGAGAGGACAGAGTAGAGTGTATGAGTAGGAGACAGGTAATTAGATTTCTTCAGAATACGGTTGGAAGTCTACAGTGACACTCGCCCACAAACCTAGAAGTGAGTCATTGGTAGACCAACAAAAACACATAGAATAACAAAATATCTGCTGTAAATAATATAATACGCCAGGCATCTACCAACTAAGCTAACAAAGTAAAGATATCTAGCAAATGTGAACTATATTGCCGCAGGATATAAAACAAACTTCAAAACGCTTTACACGTATTAACAATTACCAAAGAGATGCTACAACACTAAATCTATTTGAGAATATATAAATTTTCGAACGGTAACTAATTTCTCAAACGAATAGTTTGCTAACTCAGAGATGATGCAAATGAACTGCGAGAGCCTGATTGAATGACATGTAATGGTGCTAATAGTACAAAATACTTGTTGACAACATGCTGATGTACAAACGCGCTCCAAATAACATCTAATAAGGTTTGTTATGGTACTTTAAATAAATTACAACTTGAACCAGTTGAATAATATTATTTGTTTAATGAGAGGAGATTAGATTGACTATTTATAGAGAGTTAATTATCTGCCCTCGTCACATGAAGGATTAGTGTAGTGAAAGCTCCTACTTCATTAGCTCAAACTCCCTCGTTCTTAGAACCACTTGCTAAACAAATCCAGAGAAATATGTTAATTGGAATTGTGTGATAAATATAGGCCTATGTAGAAGTTCATGCAGACGGTAATCGCTGCTGGGTGGTACAGGATGTGGCTAAGTTCAGTATTGAAGAAGTTCTAATAGCTCTAGATCTTGGATTATGATTGGGACAATTAGGTCAAAGAAAGTTGCCCAAGAATGGAGAGAAAACCTCCCCTGCTTCAGTTTTGGTAGAGGACTAAGGCTATATGAAATTTCTAAAATTCTGCACCTTATCTCTAGAGAGAGGGTAGTGACAGTGTGAGTAAGGTGTGTGGTTATGTATGCAGAGATAACCTAAAGTATGCACGTGCTTAGCACAATATATTATCTTATACTATACACTTTACAAGATGTGCCCTATACCTGCAGGGGTCGATGATACTCGAGATGTGGTCTTAGGTTTAGCTCCATATTCTTCACTTTCAGATCTGTAAGGTGGGGGAGGTGGCATTGTCGCCCCTGCTGTGGAATTCAAATGTTCTCGCTCGGCTACAATGGTATAATATAAACTACGGTAACAAACTTTCCGCCTGCAGCTGATATTTCTTGCGAATGTAATCAATCAGACCATAGTGTGACTTGGGCTCTGATTGGCTGATTTTGCTTGAGGCCACAAGCGGTCCAACATTTATCTTTCGCCGCAAGCTAGGTGGAGGAAATTTTTACTTCCGGGGGGGGGGGGGGGGGGGGGGGGCATTACCTAAATACAGCTGTATATGAATTTCGTCATGATGGTGCATCTACTTTCAGCAATTTTCTGGATTTTACCAGTCATTAATTTTGTGGTTTTTGACAATACAAATGTAGAAGTCAATAAAAGACAACCCCGAATGCATTAGCTTGCAAGCATGAAATTATCTCCCCTGTCACTAAACCAGCGCTGTGAAGGAAATAACTGGGTATATTGTTGGTACTGAAGCGATAATGATGAGCCGATAGGACTTACAGCTCCATCCAAGCTCTATGTGTTGGTATACAATTATTAGTTTAGATTAGATAGTAAAAGCTATGAGGTACAGCACACATGCTCTGACTGACCATAAAATACTACTAGAGTATACAATACAGGTCACGCTGCCTACTCACCCCTCTCTGACGGCTCTGTAGACTGACTAGTAGCTGCTGCTGCTGCTGCTGGGGTATTGTGATTGGTTGGTTTTACAGCTTGTCGGGATGCATTCAAGGCTGATATAACCTACAAGTAGAGGATACAGCTTCTTCACTCACTGTGCAATGGTAATGGCAATAATAGTCAGCTATTTTTCAAAAATTTCTATTTACAGCGTTTTCAAATATGAACAGACATCACTAAGGTTCAAACAGATATACTGTGTTAGGCAAAGAGCTCTACAGTCTCAAGTTTAAACCCCAGTCAGGGATGGACGATTTCCACAGTAGTGGGACCAAATAGGTGGATGCTTACAAATGAATTTCATTGCAATAGAATATTATAATAACACACTGTAGCTTGACCGAACACTCGTACCAAGTACTGCATATACCTGTAACTCTCACCCACAGTTCCAAAACTAGTGTAATGCTGTAGCCTACTATACGATTAGTTACTTACTAGTGTATATTGGTTCATTTGTTCGACTGCACTGTCTAGCAATGTCTGTATATCACGTAACCACTGTATCCTCGCTTCTAGAGCCTCTCTTTCATCCACTTCCATCTTCCTCAGCTGCTCGTCTGTCAGTTGCTGTATGTTTGCGGTGGGCATGGGTGGTGGAGGCATGGCTGTATAACATATGATAGGAATATGTGCTCAGAGCTACCAGACATGCTGTAAAGTGTTTAGTGTGTAATATAATCTATATGTAACCTGCTTGCAGGATCAATAAGTGACAACCAAAAGACAATTATGATCCTAACCATGCATAAGTTGAACTGTCTGTTTGTATTAGCAACCACAATAGCTGGAACAAACCAGCTCATAGCTGATTTAAGGGTCTCATCTGAGAAATAACGAGTCTACATATTGGGATAGGAAGACATCCCGATTGTCTTAGTATGGAATTAAAGTAAATCTGTATTAATATCTCAAAGTATCAGCTAACACTACTTTCTACTAAGGCTATGGGATGTTAAACAATGACCCAATCAGCATACTATCAGTGGAGGAATAGAAAGATGATTCGATGTCTGGACAGTACCTGCAGATCTATACTCACACATAAATGGACAGTACCTGCAGGTCTATACTTACACATAAATGGCGGTAGAAAGGGAAATGGAGGAGTGGGTATGCCAGTATATCCGGGAGCATTATTTGTGCCGGCAGCACCCCCTGCACCAGGTGGAGCTACAATACATACGGCTATAGGTGACTAGGTGACACGAGGTGCAATTATACAATATGGCCACCACTTCATCAGAGGTCGTTAGATTACGAAGTAAATCAGTAACCCAGCATTTCCACATCATTTCGATTAGTGAAGTACAATGAAACATTGTTTGCATTCCCATTTCGAACAGTTTAAAGTTCGTGCTAATGTTACAATTTGGCATACAGGTCAAACTACTACTAACCACATATATACTAGCAAAGTTACATCCTATAGGAACCCAAAGATTATATACAATTTAAAAACTTTATACAATAGCCGCAAATGAAAGGTGGAAATGTTAGATTTAAAATTAGAAATTTTGGCAGCAACAAGGGTGATCCCACACCCAACCCCCAATTGATTTGGAATTGTTGGTAATACTTAGAAATATTTGCCAGTAACATAAATTATCCTTAAAGTAGACCGGAAATGCTGGGTTACTGATTTACTTCGTAATCTAACGACCTCTGATGAAGTGGTGGCCATATTGTATAATTGCACATTTCTACTTTAAGGATAATTTATGTTACTGGCAAATATTTCTAAGTATTACCAACAATTCCAAATCAATTAGGGGTTGGGTGTGGGATCACCCTTGTTGCTGCCAAAATTTCTAATTTTAAATCTAACATTTCCACCTTTCATAAGACGCAGTGAATTATGGGATATAAAAATATGTATACAGGCTTATCGAAGATTACCACAAGGTGAGAACTATAACATTAGAGTAGATAAGAATGGATAATACTATCAATAAGTTATAGTATTAACTATAATCTACCACAATCTGTATGCAGTTGTAATAAAACACAATACTGAGTGGCGGGGAAGGCCCCTACCTTTGGTTGAAAGGTGAGACATTACTACAATTAACTCTGATACAATCCTGCTCATTAGACGAATAGATCAAAATCACTTGCTTAGTACAACAGTACTTTACCTGAGTTCCAAACCCTCCATAGAAATGTGTGGGCATGTAAATCATCAATTATTATGTTAACCCATGTTCCGCTTGGATGTATAGGAACCTGCGCTAACATGCATTTAAAATGGTGCAGTTGCCATCAAGTTAAAATGAATCTTGATCTATTATGGTAAAAAAAGAATAACTATAGTTTTTTGATGCCATCATTTTGGGCTAGTGCCAAGTCAATAAGAAATCCAAAAAGCTGTTAACCCAGCGAGAATTTATACTTTAGAGAAGAGATTTCCATAATCCTTATTAGACGGTTAAACACCTAGTGCAGAAGTACTGAGTGGAACAGGATGTGCATGTACATAAATTAGTGATTAAATCTATTTAATCACTAATTTTACCCAGTGATGATGTTGAACAGAGTATTCCAACTTCAGTCCTTCTCAACAGAGAAAGTGATAACATCCAATAAACTGACAAATCATTTAGACACAGAGTAAAACGTGGTTACACTAGCTCTGTGTACTACGTAGTTTTTGAGAATGATACACTTTAGAGTTGTCTGAGTGTGACAGATAGTACCATACTGGACCCAAGCTAATGTATAAGCTAATGTAGACTTAAAAGTAATCACCAGACAAGAGGAGAGAAGGATCAATGCATGAACTCACGTGGTATATTCATATGTGGAGGAAACATAGGTGGTAGACCTGGCAGGAATGCAGGTGGTGGTGGTGGTGTGTTAGCATTGGGCTGTTGAGGGGCACCTGCTGGTGTTTGTGCTCTAGCTGCTGCATGAGCAGGTGCTGCCGGATGCCCTGGATAAGCAGGAAACGCTTGCCCTAAAAGGAAGGAATGTGTATATTATACTTCCGTAATAAACCATCAAAAAGTGGTTATAACCAAATATCTAAATACATGAAGTAAATAGTCACTTAGCAGAATAAAATTCATTGGATTCTCCCTACTAGTGTAATAATATAATATATACTGAAGTTATTGAACGTAAGTTTACTATAATGTAAATAGAATGAAACACAGAACGCAGGTGTTGCTGTCAGAAGAGATACAAACCAGCTTCTAGAGATAGACATGGACAAGTGGTAAAACTCACATGGGTTGAATGGTGGTACAGCACCAGCTGCAGGACCAGCTGCTGCTGCTGCCTGTGGAGCTGGTTGAGCTGCCGGTGCCGCCGGAGGTGCAGGAGCTGCTGGCCTTGTGTTCAGAATCTGGAATATTGTATTCATAGTATTGATTAGAAGATAATTAGATACTTTAGTATTCTCATTACAGTGATCTGCCATGTCAGTCAATAATAGCAATTATAACAAAGCATTAAGATAATTAGCTACAATTATATTTTAAACTTATGAACAAAATATCTTTTTACACAATGTACCATCACTTGTTAACTGACAAGGCAACTACTTACAGCTATTGCCCAACTCAGTTAATGAGTACAGTGTTGATACAACCCATTCACCAAGTCGCTTTTTCGACAATGTTGCAGAAAAAATTGACCCCCAGGCTAGAAATGATCAAGAGTCAAGATATACAAGAAGCCAATGAAATGCCAACAATATGGAAGCTCAACACAAAAAGAGCATCTGTTAAATAAACGCACAAACCATCAACTTAACATCTGGTACAAATCAAGGCTAGGTGGGACAGTCTGACCGATAATATTCTCACTCTGTCAGCAAACGGAATAATCACATTATTAACACTCTAGTCAAGTGACTGGCACACAAAACACTGACTGACTGATTCGCTGACTGACTGACTAGCGGACTGACTGACTAGCCGACTGACTAACTGACTGACCGACTGACTAGCGGACTGACTGACTGACTGACTGACTTACCTCCATCCTACAGGTAGGACATGTCTGCTGCCTCTGAAACCAGGAGCGTAGACAGCTAGCATGAAATATGTGGGTACAGGGAAGCTTTTTGCATACACCTTGAGCATGCATAGGTTCTCTACATATGATACAGTCATCTACAGCCTGCAGATCTTCCTCTGTTGCATCTGGATATCTGTAGAAAATATATAAAACATGAAACAGTATATTCTTAGATTATATATTGTTATGTTAAGAATGAACATAGAAGAGCGGATAACTCCCGCTGAAGATAGAGACTTATGCTGTGATGCTTGAACTTGGGTAGCACTGCATGTGTAGTTGAGATCCTAAGGAATTACAGGGCAGTGAGCTGTTGCCCCCCAAATTATGTGATTATAACTCCATGATCTAAATCTGACACTAATTGGGCAGTAAACTGTGCCGTTAGAAATCTACAGAGAAAAAATACTGAATACAACACAACGACTCCTATTGAATTTTGTGAGTTGAATTTAATAAACATTCACATCAAAACACAAGTTTGAAATTTGAAATGAGTGTGTGCACAGCAACAATGGATATTAACAGCATAGAATTACACCAATAGTACAACAACCCAGTGGAAAGAGGAGTCGAATATATATCAATAATATCTACGCTCAGTGTTAATGTTTTCCGAAGCGAAACTTGTTGACATTATTTTGGATGATTTAGTAAACCTAATCCCCTCATATAGCTTATAGCAATCATATAGTATATATCAGGGTTATCTATGGAAAACAGAAAAGAAAGCATTGACTTACAGCTGGTTCATATTTCTGATAGCTCTCCTAGACATGACCACATCAGTTAGCGATCTCTTGAAACTCCTGGTAGAATAAACAATAGCATGTGCAGCCAATCACATTGCAGGAAAGTTAAAATTATGATACATACACATGTGGATTCAAGCATCTAACAATGGCGTTCAGTTTTACATAATGTAATTATTAGTAGTCATATTTAAGATTTATATAGAGTTATTCTCTCCTACCCTACCTAAACAAAGAGGTGACAACTTCTACTATAGTGCAACTTTGCACTGCAGTCTATATTCCTATTCCATTAACATACTCTATTGAAAGGGAGGGGGCCTCAGGACCCCACCCCACCTTATCATATACACTTGTGCAGCGAGTTACAAGCTATACAGATCAATTACACTAGAAAATAAAGTTCTATGTTACCCGAACTTATGACGATTAAAAAAAAATAAGATATTATTTGTTGGGTGCTCTACACACCAGCTGTGATTACATCATCGTTATTAAGAGATGTAGATAGTGAACTAACCTCATTGTCAGGTAGAGAGGGCGGATAGCAAACAGGGGGAATGTGTGTATCTTACACATAACTCCCACAAATATTATATAGAGGAAGAACTTCAATCCACCTGCAATTATACAAAATAGGCTTACCTAGTAGTGAACAGGGAGAGTAGGATATGACTGTGTGTGATTAGCTAGTCAAGTAGGACTAGAGGTCATTATCACTCATAGTCTAACATAGATGGTTATTGATTAACTAACTCACCATAATACAGACATATCTAATAGGGCAACCTAGTTTTACAGCAATCCGTTATTTATACCACCTGCTGACTCAATCTTAATATTGGAACTAGTGAATGATTGGTGTATCACTATATAAGCAGACAACTTGATGAATGGATGAGTTTACACGGTTTATCACACATGACTAATAGGAAAAGATAACTCCAAATGGAACAAACACATACTCGTAAAGAGCTCTAGGTATAGGAGGTAGACAGCTTTATTCTCCCATGGGTTATCATCGTAGAGGTCAATGCAGTGAAGTGTATATTTAACTACCACTGTGAAGAGAATGGTGAGCAGGATCGAGTACTACAAATGGAACAGAGGCTAACATATTATGATATTCCATCTATATCCTCAATAGCTTAGACAATGAGAAGACAACTATCGATTCTACACATACATTACTATGAATAGTTTCATAATAAGTTATGTGCTAACTTGCTGGAATTAATAATACAGTTATACAAGGGCAGCAATAATGGCGTACACTGCAGTGAGTAGCCGGGGAAAGTATAACCTGTTACATCATACAATCATGCCCAGTAAGCAACCTAACAATTTAAATAAGATTATTTAATTATAATATCGATTCATATCCATTTACAACCCGATTTAATTAGTGTCAGCAGTAAACCAATGCGGTCTCAGACCAGAGGAAAGTGAGACTAGTTAAATATACTACAGGTTGTAATATCACCAGTTTTTGCTGGTAAATAATCACATCAGCTATTGATAGGATACTCGGTAAAGCCAGAGTGTTTTTCCGAGCTCATGATGACTGCAATTCCACTGGTTAATAGAATGAACCCACATGTAGATACCAGTCAACAGCGCGTGTAGATAAAGAGGTGTGACAAATTGCTTACCTCGAACCCAAAAACCAGTTGAGCAGATGCCCCATTCAGAACTGTTGATGAGTACGCCTGCTTGGCAAAGTAGAAGTCCACCATGAACAGGGTGGTTATCAGACCTGCCAACCACAATCACAGAGTATCTAAGCATTTACTACATTATACCAAATACAGATAAATCTAATGTTCAAACCAAAACTGTATTTTATATCTTCAGAGTTTACATGTATATGCTGTGGACACACTACGGCTACCAGCTATGTTTAGTCTGACTTTTGGAGGTGCTTGGTGTGTTCTATTAGTATACTATACTATACTTTGATTAGTAGTTAGTTGAGTTTCTATATTATATTCATAAGTCTTAATCCCACTTATTGTAACTATAAGTTCATACTCCATCCATAGAAATCATGCTAAAACATTTCAGATGTACAAGTAGCTACCAAAAGAATAAAAGAACACAGGTGAATACCAGGTAAATACAGTATAAAACCAGGTAGATACCAAGTGAATACTAGGTACACACCAGGTGAATACCAGGTGAATATTGGGTAAGCACCAGGTGGATGAACATTAAAATAATCAACCTACTGCCAGATGTTTTATTCAATTCGACAAATTTTAGCTAACCATCTAACTTATCAGTGGACAGTTAGATTCCCTCGCATGTTGAGACATGATATAGATTATAACATTACTAATGTGGACTTTCTCGCTCACTAAAAGGACACTTGAATTATCAACAACTGCCACATTGTACAATCTTGGTGTGACAAAGACACTACACGGTCGATAAAGATTATGATAATAACACAATAGACAGGCGTAAATACAACATAATGATATACTTACCGATAATTCTAGTGTGAAACAAACACCCAAGTAATGGACTTCTTTCCATCTGAAATAAACATCAAATTACACTGTTGTAAAATAAAAGGTAGAATAATTGGGAGTTACCCACACTTTGCACAGAATTTGCACGAGAAAATAATTCCCAAATATGATCAAAACACTGTGAATTGTAGGTATTGTACAATTTTAACACTAATGACCATTAAGCCTATAGTATTATAATCATGGCCATTATTATTATGAAGTTGTTGTATACACCATACTGTAAATTTAATATTCCACAGCTGAAGGCACATGACCTATTAAGAAACTTAGCGGTAAAAAGATGGTAAAGGAAGTCAACCATTGCCATACCTACCACAAGGAGCAGACATATAAATAGGCTATACTACAGCCCTTTGCAAAAATGGTGAGTAATATGGAAATGAATATCTTAAAGACAAGGCTGAATAAACAGAGGAAAAGATTAGGAATATGAAGTAATAGACCTACTTCAAATATGGTAGGCCTAAATAGGTCAAATTGACTTACAAAATCTACTCTGTCTTCTGCCAGCCAGTGAAAGCACTTGAAGAACAGCAGCATAGTAAACATAGCTACAAATCCAGCGTTGAAGTCGTCTTTGAAAACGGTAAAAGCCAAACACGTCTCCGTCACTGCATACCTGTCGGGGTATTACATGTTATCAATTATAAAGTGATAAACTCACTAATGGTCTAAGGGTTGCAGGTTCACGGCCCACATGATAAAAAGTAACCTTACAGCTACAAATTAGAGGCTGTAGAATTTTCCATTTTAGTCTTTAAACACAGTAGGCCCTATATAGTCCTACGTAGTCTAGCTAATAGTTATCCATGAATAGGCTATTTCAGCACAGCAAGAAATTATCAGTACAACTACAGCAAAATATATTAGAGTGTGCTCTGCAAACAGTGAGTACCATAAGATTGAGGGTTACACATAACATACAATAAAAGAAGCAGATGGATACCATAACAGCTTACCATGATCTCTCTATCAAATGCTCCACCTCTGCAGCTCTCAATGTGCCAAAAAATATTTTTCTCATCAACTTTCCGAGCAGAAGAACAAAGACTAAAGCCTGTCCAACCAGAACCTAAAAATTTAAAGTTTCATAAAATAAATAACTATGACTACCTTATTAGCTCAGTGGGCCATCAACATGAGAAATTGACAAAAGCTCGTCAAATGAATATGTTCACATCAAATACAAGAAACCCAAATTGCCTGATCTGCAGTTTCAAGTGTGTAAGCTGAACCAAATTGTTCTTCAAAACTGAAAGCATGTATGACAAGGTTTACGCCACGTAGCTTAAGCACCTAAAGGTACAAGACATTGGGACTACAACCTGCTTAAACTCTAGTGTTTCCCTCACAGCTGGGAAGACCTCATATAACCTACATTGGCTTAGATCAGAGTTATTCAAGTCTACATTCCATTTGCATTGAAGGCCTAAAAATTTGTATAAATTTTAATTTGACGTCGATAAAATAAATTAGCCTACTAAAAATAGTTAGAATAAAACTAACTTTGGCACTTTATTTTGTACCATATAAAGTCTACTGCTGTTGGATTAGTAGGCCTACTAGTTATGCTAGTAGTCTAAGCGTAGCTTTTTCTTCAGTCTGAACTAACTTAGATAGCCTAAATGACTACATTTACATTCATCAACAACATAATGATAACTATTAGAGAAAATAAAATTGTAGAGTGCAGTAGCACTAAAGCGAGCACTCGAGTACAGTTGAATAAGCTTGCAGCATGACCAGTCAAGAGAGTGGAATCAGCATGGAGTATGCAGTATGAGTATCAGTATCGGACTGAGACTCAGTAGTAGCAGTGCAGAATTAGTAGACCACTCCGTGTTAACATGATCATATCTCCATCTGAAACTGCTAAGTTCAAAAATTCATGCCCATAAAGAAATGCCAATACCTTAGTCATTATCTAATACTATCAATACTTACAGCTAAACTTGGGTTAGATTTTGTCAAGTAAACAACAGCTGGATAAAACTGTTTCTTTTGATGAAATGCATTGCCAATAACGATTGAAGTCAGCATGAAACTTAACAAATACATGCCACCTTCACCAACCCTTTGAACAACCCGCATCTTTACTTGAAATATTATTCTGAGTGTTATAAATCTGCAAACAAAACAAGTTTCACTCTTAAAAAATCCAACACAGTTTCATTCCATTGTAGAACCGGATGTTGTTAACTAAACGTCTGTTAACGCGATTGGTTCATTTACACACTGAGGAACATTCCGATGCATAATATTTCATAAATGGATTCGGTGAAGACATCAAAGCCTCAAGGAAGCATAACTCCAAGTTATTATCGTCCTACTGCTCATGAGTACTTGTGCTCATTATAATTATAATTACTGTATTCCATTACTGCTACTTATAACCTCATAACAAATGTCTTCTCTATGAATTTATTTATATATATTCATCACAGCTATGGTTTAGTGGAGAGACACAGAAATGCGTGGCTTGTCAGCACATAGACATAAATTTTGCCAACAAATTATATATCTATGCAACCTACACTCTGCTCTATACAATGACACATGCTCACCAATCATGCAGAGTAGCATAGGTAGATTTGTGACCCTGGGTTTGGGTGCAACATAATCTTGGTATTGGTAGATACAAAACACATTGGTAGACACAAAATACATTGGTAGACACAAAATACATGACTATTTGCGGAAATGTAACAACTTGAGCCTGTATACTGTAAATTCATTACTTTGGGCAGTGCTCACCCATATCATTTGTCCCACTTCTAACACTTGGTTTGCGAAGTGATTATATTCCTTTATCTAAGCAGTAAGAATAAGAATTCATTGGCTAATGTTCAACACACTACGAAATTGAAAGTGTAGAAACTAATTGAAATTATCATAGTCATATTTGTAGTTTGCGAGAGATCAACTTTATTCATGAGCAAAAATATGATTAGTAAGTATATTATACTATTACTATTACAATCCAACTAAAACAACAACTGTCTACACTGTATATACATATGCATAAACATAGACATGCACTTATGTGCATGTAAGTACAAAATAAAATTTAGAATAATTTAAAATGTGGTAAAAATAAGAGAAAACATCTACATGTAAACAAGGTATGATTGGCACATTATTTTGTACATAATCCCTTTATAAATAATATATCAATGTAGCCAAAATGACTGCTGGAATATAACTATTGCACCAAGCTCCAGTAGTAACTCAGCTCTTAGGCCCTTTAATTTATTTTCCACAAATAAAAACATGTTAGCTGGCCTATTATTTTGCATTCTTCAAATTAAAACTCATACGTTAAGAGAGAGGTGCTACCTGTTGCTGTCAGTAACTTGTAGTAGAGACATCTGGAAAAGAATGGACTTATTGGGAATGGAGTATTGTTGAATTCACGTAGTGAATAGAGAATGATAAACAGGTGCCTTAGATATTTGGAGTTGTCTGCTCCTTCCATGTTGATCGTATTCTTCAGGTTTTTCCATCATAAGGAATCCAGTTTGGTGAGTAGCTCATCAATAAATTTCTACAATAATTCATATGCATAATATATTGCATAATGATTCTATTCAACATACACTATATTAGTGAGCAAATCATTCACATATAATTTACGTGAAACATAAACTATAATATAGTCTTAAATATAGGGGAAGTTGGAAGTGGAAGAACTTTGAATGTTGAATTAATTAAATTCACACATACAGTATGTTCATATACCCTAAAAGCGAGTTTGCTAATCCTGGAGCAATTTGCGATAGAAATATTTACCGAGTTTGGCCCATCGCGGAATTTGTCCAAAAATTGATGTTTAAGCATATTTCAGCATTAAAACTAAGCTTTGCTAAGCTCTATGTTTACTCAGATTTAAACCCCACTTACATACAGTACAAAACTACAACTGACTCCTATATAGTGCAGTAAGCCCACCTGTGAGGTAAAGTAATTACTATATAGCTTGTTAAAAAATCCTCTGATTAAGCTCCTAGTCTAGGCTACTCACCAATCGTGTTACAGCAAATACTTGCTGCTTTGTAAAATATTCAACTATGTATCATATAGCTATATAGCTGCATGTATGATCTGTTTAAACCAGAAATTAAATCAGTTTGAAAGCAGATATTAATAGCGATGGAAA
The DNA here is from genome assembly GCA_935421135.1 of Bugulina stolonifera. NCBI lineage: Eukaryota > Metazoa > Bryozoa > Gymnolaemata > Cheilostomatida > Bugulidae > Bugulina > Bugulina stolonifera. The sequence goes on from OW285194.1 coordinate 9,692,289, forward strand.
TTATTTGCCTCGCGAAATTCGAAAAAGTTAAAACTCGCAAAATGTATCTGCTTTTAGGGTATTTTTAAAATTACATAAATTAATGAAAAAGACATACATGTATGTAGCCTATTTATAATAGGCCCTAAAGAGAAAGTTTTTTTATTAGGCTGCATTGCTTACAACCTAACGGGTGAATTACATTGCATCTGGTCATGTATTGCATAATTACATTGTGGCATTATTTTATCTATCTTAAAAAAATATTTGTAGTTTATTTACTGGAAGAGATCAGTTGTTATTTTACATGTAATAGTAGGCCTTTATTTCATGTGACTTAGACTTTCCAAATGTTGAACAACTTAACTGACATAGTTCATCAATTACATACAAAGTACATCTAGTTGAGTTGTAGTTATGCTACTAGTTGAAATCACACCATTGAAAGTCATGACCTAATGGTTAATATAGCTACATGTAGTATAATTATACAAATCATGTAGACTAGCATGGGAACTAATTGGATTGGATTTTCTATAAAAATAATAAGGCATATACATGTATACAGATTAATCGTCATATAGTACTGAATACACATAATAATATAATTACGGCTATTGGATTTATATATATATTAGTATGACTGCTTACTGTGATATGATCCTGGGGTTTCTTACATTCTATCAATGAATCCTGAAATAGACAATGTCATTAAAATATGGTTTGAGAAACACCAACAGTTTTGCACAATTGGTATGACAGCAAAATAATATGAAAAAGATTTGTAGCTATTTATGGCATGCATATCTCTGCGTATATATTTCTAGAGACTAGTATGATAATACTCCATTTATTTCGTCCTAATTAAATAGTATACAATGGAAAACTATTGGGTTGTAGATTCAACAATACGTTATAGGCTGACATACTATAGCGCACACAAAAACAAATATCTAGAAGATAATTGTGTAACAGCCTGATTCTGCTATGGAAATATGGCAAAACCTATACTATTCTTCTGGCAAGTAACTAGTAATTACGAACCAACAGGAATTGTCTTCTCTCATCTTTAGACTCGAGTTCTAGCATTTCATCGAGATCTATGTCACAAGGATACGATTCAAGGGCTGCCTTCTGCAACAATAAATTACATATTGTATTCTTTTTAGTTCTAAAACCTGATAATAGTAATTAGTGTGTATTATTTTGCACACATTTATTTATCCCATAATAACTGTATTGTTTATCAACATCTTCTTCTTGGCCATTTTTTTATATATGATGTATTTTTAGGCAAAGAATTTATTTTTTGAGCAGTCACCAGTCAGCGACTTGTTCCAAACGCCAAGAAGGTTTTCCAACAATTAGGTCTGACATACAGTCAAATTTTAGCATTTCTAGCCTATTAGCTACTAACAATAGGGATAAAAGCATTGGTTTCTATCAAGTGTATTATGTAATGTTATTACATAATACCATGCAATCACAAGATGTTGCATCAACCACTATGTAGTGACATTGTCATACCCTCCATTACCACTTGCTGGGTCTAGAATAGCATACTATTATTTATGACATGTGCTGTAACATTATGTACTGGACTAAATAGACTACATTATTTAGGTACAGTTAGCTACTGGTAGTGTACTATGTGCTATTTCTACCTTGAAATTCAGACATAATCTACACCTTGTCTTGGGGACTCACATTTATAATTTGTTCCAGCAACTTATTACTAAAACTACAGACTGCTGCTTTACTACCCAGTATTTAATATTATACAAGTTAACTTGTATGTGTATACATGTGACCACCCTTTTGTTTGCACACTTTGTTTGCTTTGGTTTGCCTCCCTAAATTAATCTACAGGTGTACTGCCAGCTGTAAGTTCTAGCAGGTACTTGTAATAATGAACAACAAACTGTTCTGGGTAAATTGTACTGCCGCCATGTACTGCTGACAATATTACATGATCGGAGTGGAAGAATGCCTGAATTAGTGAACTACAGTTTACATAGTGGTTCTACATTGTATTGATCACATTGACACCCATGATATTGCACTGTAGGTTTCTAAAAATATATCAAGTCGTTGCACTGTGGTAATCCTGCCAGGAGGAATATAGAAATATCAGTTCCATGAACCAATTGGATGTGAGAAACTTTAGGTGCGAACACAAAAGGTTCAAATTGCAAACTTGATTATGGTTCTAGGCAGGTTACTACTGCAGTAACTGCCTGAATTACAAAATCCATTCTTGCCTGAAGATGTAGAAATGGAAAACTGTTACATAGCAGATGGTTCTCAACTTCCAACCAATTCCTGTTTAACGGCGTGCACCCTCCTCCCCCTTCAAATGCCGACTGTACTCTTATTGGCCTAAAGGCTAAATAACTTGTCACGTGAGATCCAAAGCAGTAAAGGAATATTTTGCTAGTGCTTAGTGAACAAGCTAGGAAGTTGGCTGATATTCATGGCTTATTTCACCATACAAGGATGTAACGGAGAGAATGTAGCTACACTAACAGTAGCTGAAGATTTAGATACCACAGTATTACATGATAAGCAACCCCAGCTACACGCAATGTTACTTTCAAGTACATAACTTACTCAGCCTCAGCACCGATACACTGATAATGGACTAGTGCTATCTTAAATCTTTAGTGTCAACAAGTTGTTGTAAGACTAGTAAAGGAAGGAACATGACTGTAATGTATGGGCAATCCCTATCATAGAAAAATATGTCATATCCCCTCTATTTTCAACCCAAATTTTGGGACCTCATCCTATCCACACTGGACAACACCACCCCCACTCAAATGTCTTCATCAGTGGAAGTGGACAATTGATCGGTTTCATAAATATATTTTAGACCTCTATAACATTAATTTTATTTGTGCACCTAAATAACACAAGGAGTCAAACTTATCGCTGTAGTCTATACTGACAACATGTATGATTGTAGGCCTACATTTTGTATTAATTTCATCCAGTCATTGTACTTATATTTACCGTAATTATGGATTTAAAGATAATGCCAAGTGTTTTGTTGCACAAAATATTGATTGCCATTTAGTCTCAGTGAGTCTAGTTTTTGTCTTTTGAATAAAACACAGCTTCATGTTGAGAAGTCATGATTGTGGCTTTGGTCACAAATAAACATTGAAGAAACAGCAATGGCTGGATCATAGCCCTATGTTATTATGAGGAGCAGGTGCCTGCCATTGGACTGCCCTACCCCAGAGCCATTGAAATGGCTCTGCCCTACCCAAACCACTGTACCAGCACAGCACTGTCTGGCTAGCCTGCAATAATGAGCAGGTAGGCTTATGCTTAGTTGAGTCTGTATTGATGGATTATACTGTAGTAGAATTGGTTCCAAGAAAATCATCAGTTCAACCATCCACTATTTTCAATCAGCTGGAGCTCAGGCTAAGTTGTGGGTGACCGTAGTACAGTAGCTGTGCTGTAGGATTAGATTTCAGAGCAATCAGGATTTATTATACTAGTGCAGGAACATCGATTTGAGCTTTTGAAGATATTGGTCTAGGTATTGGGTCACTGGCTATGTCAATGTAATCTTTTGTTGCCTCTAATTTGTCAGACAATAGAAGCACATGCATCAAATAAGCTAAATGTAAATAGATGTTGTTAAAAATCACTTGATAAAATCATTATTGCCTGCAATACTGTGACTTCAAACAGAACGCAATTTAATTTATTTTTTAATATCTACTTGGTTCAGCTAGTAGTTCACCTTATGGGTTATACACATACATTATACAAGCAACTACTAGCCTGGGTATAACTTCATATTCTCTCTCTGCAGGTTGTTTGAACATACTTTGGAACTACAGAATGAGCATGCAGTCATTTACATTTATAACCTAGCAGACATGCATGGAATCAATTACCCTCATCATGCACATAGCCTCTATTTATTTATTCCACTCTTGTCTATATGACATCTGTATGTCTACTTGTGTTGAATACAATGATATTACTGTTTGCATACTGGTAAGCTGTAGGTAGACGCAGTGTATCTACACCAGCTGCCTACTAATAGGCAAGGCATAATGAAAATTCCTATGTGCAGTATTGTAAATAGTACTATAAAAACTGTATACATAATTTTATTCTAATGTTATTTTATAACCTGGTGTGTGTAGCTACACTATTTACATATTTTAGTGTCTGTGGTTGTACAATGCATATAGGATGCTCTCAATAAGCTTTGCAAAAGAACTGAGATAATATGAATTATTGTTTGAACCTGCTCCTGCCTCAAACATTTTAATAGGGTGGTTTTGTTTCAGTCACATCTGCCATGTGTAGCATGCACAATGAACATTGTATAATTATGCAGTGTGTATAATTGTGTTGCCCTTTTACCAGGTAGCTGGCAGCCATTATTGACACTTCTTGTACTAATATACTGTAGCAGACATTACAGATGGTATAGTACTAGACACCAAAGTAACTAACAATCTATAATACTCGTATTCATGACTACATGCAATCTCTAACCTATCATGTAGGCCTAAGGTACAGTCATACAAATATTTATCTACACTATGACTAATATAAGGCACAGTTAAGAGTTATCTTCTCTCTCATTGGATACTCTACATTCCACAGTAAAAGTGTCTGATACAACCATTAGATCTATAGATTGCAACATAGTCTCAAGCAGGTAGATGAACGCTGCTGCGTTGTTTTGCTATCTACTATTTTAATCTAGCCTAAGCGCTTACATTAGCCAGGGAGTTAGGGCCAACAGCGTGCTAGCTTCGTGGATGTGGTTGGTATGGTTAGGGAGCGCCACATCACACCCTCACAAGATGTACGTCAGAATTATACTACATTATCAGGAAAGTATTGCCAACTATGGGCCATGGCACAAGTATTAATCCCATATAATATAATATAATATAACCATATATTAATATTAATATAAAGGGTGAGATACAAGATAGCTAGCAATTATGTTCTTAGTCTGCAATTTTAAGTTATTGCAATATAGGCTTCACTACAGTTTACAATGGATTAGCCCATATCCTACATGGTATATGCATACATGTATATTTTATATGTGTTCAACACAACAACATGTCATGTACTGTCATGTACTCAGGGCTTAAAGTGTAAAATTTTTTTTACAGGAACGCATCAACATTACTTTTACAGGAACGCATCAACATTACATGGCTTTCACTATCAAACAGAAACGCTAGGAGTATTATTTGTTCAAACAACTTCGCTTGCAAATAGAGGCATTTTTATGTATATGTTGTAGCATAACTTTAAATACAGATTCATTCATTCATTCATTCGGATGTTCGAAGTCCGCATATATCTGGCTAAATTCAAAGAAGTAGCACATCGATAAGATGTTTTTACAATAAATACTTTTTATTAACTCCTGTTCTCTGTGTGTAAACAAGCATTTAATAAATATAATAGTTATATCTCCATTTCTGTTTAGATGAGTGGTATTGAGCCAGTGTTGGAAGGTGCTTGCAGAAAATGTTTGAGAAGCTTAGAGTTGTCTCCCTTGTTTTCCTGTCAATACTTAAAATGTTATGCATTTTTGGGTAAACAGTAGTGCTTTGGATCTTCTAGTATAAAAATGTTTTCCATACATATTATCACCTAATTTTCATGTGTTAATGTGTAGGAGATATTAATATTAAAATGAAAAATACTTTAGACACCCACTGAATGTCCCTATTCAATCAACTGAGCTAGCGACCTTTCAGTGTTTTGAGCGAGGGCGGGCTGACTGGCTGGCTGACTGGCTGGCTGTAGTTAGTAAGGGAGCAATACCTTTACTAAAACAACTAGTAGACTAGCTAATGTACTGAAAATGCAACCGGAACGCGTTCCAGTAAGAATAGCTCTAATAAATTCTTACCAGAACGGCGTTCCGGTGCGTTCCGGTACACTTTAAGCCCTGCATGTACTATCATGTACATATGCATACGTGAGTTAGGTGCAGAAGTGGAGAAATTTAAGATAGCCTTTGTTCTTCGCCAAAAATGAAACAGGAGAAGTTGTCTTCTCTATACTTTGGTGGTTGACCGCCCTTGCCCCAAACCCCAACCACGAACAAGGAACTAAAGCTATCCAAATTTCTCCACTACTGCACCTAACAGGCATACTTACATCAACATCATATAATTGATTTAATTCCTCGTCCATCCAAAATTCTACTTTCAGTCTTTTCTGAATTAATTTTATTTGGCTTTGGCCATATTTCATTGTCAAGAACTTTTTCCTATCTTCCTGGTGGGATACATCACCTGTAGCACCTTCCTTTGTCACACCATTTCCATTTCCAACAAACTTTACACCAGCCATGACCGCGCCAATGTTTAAACTGCTACTAAACACAACGTGGATAAGTGCTTTTCTAATGTTTACTTGGGGTACTGTTATGCTAAAACTCACCTAACTTTATGTCTTTTAACATTTTAACGAATGATTTTTTAAAATTATTTTATTGATTTATATCAAAAAATTCTATTGTTAAATTTTAAAATAAACTTATAAATAGTAGCATATAAAACAACGTGTAAAACTTAGCATTGCAGTTACCCAGCCCAAGTTCTATTTACTTTTAAAATAAGGGGAATTGTATTATTATAGAGCGCTATACCCGCAATCTCTAAAAGTCTAGAATGTAACTACTGAGCTACAATATTTGCTTAGAGTTTCCGGTTTGAATGGTTTCACGAATCCTAGACTGAAAATTGAACAGAATATGTTTTTCTGGTATAAATTGATGCTTATAATGCCAGGAATGGCTTGTGTTTGGGGTGATATGGATTTGCGCAAGCTTTTTGGTAACAATATAAACAATGAGGAGGCGTGGAGCCAGCTTATGAAATTGAAAAACTGTCCCAAACCAAACCCAATGACTGGTTCCATAATCATGGTGGACGAATCCATAGCAGCTGGTGCCAAATTCCTTGACAACCCGAATGTTACCAGCCGTTTTGAATGCGAATTTGAGTGTTGCTACAAAAGAAAAGCTGGCTGTAACATTGCCGTGTATGCTGCTGAACAGGTAAGGCTGGAACCACGACAATGATAAATAATCTAATCATATCATTATATATTATGATTAAATTATTATCATTATAATTATGATTATGGATCAGGTCACTAGCAGCTTACTTGGCCTACTAGCAAGTTACTATTTAGTGCTAGAAAGTGACACCATTTATGACAGCGAAAACTCCCCAATAACTCAGTGGAAATCGACAGGAGTTAGTTGAAGGCCTAGTGAAGGTTTCCTGTTTTCTTCAAAGTTTCAGTGAGCCTAATATAGGTAGATACATTTGACCCACGGTTTGAACATATATGCTCTATATATAGGCTACTGGAGTTGCAGTTAAGCACAATAGCAGATGGGATTAGCATTTTGTTTGGAGTGACACTTGACTTTCTATTGAATGGAGCAATCAGCATTTTTGTGGATTAGTTCTACCCTCAAAATATATGCGTTTTGTGAGTAAGTGAGACTGACCGGCAAGACCGACTTAGATATTCTTCAAGGATCTCGGTGCCAAATTTATTATCCATCAGTTCCCTGTTGTATAATATTTCCTTGAAGGCGACATAATAAAAGTTATGCAATATGTGCAAAACCATAAAATATAGAAGTTGTAGTATATGCATGAGCACGACTAGAAAGGACAGTCATGAGTAATGCCAGAAGAGAGCAACATTGCCTATGACACTATTCTAGACCTGATGACTTGTAATTTTGTCTTTTCAGAAACACTGTTACCTGTTCAGTTGTGGTCAACCCAGCAAATGTAAGTTTGACCAGCGTGCTGGCTACACTGTTAGTCTAATATCAGATGAAGATACAACCACTCTAAAACCATCAACAAAGACTCCAGAATCGACCGCCCCTACCACTGCCTCCCCTCCAAAAGAGCGTAAGTATTGAAATAATAATCATCCATGAATGTCGTTGGTAGACTTGCATCTTATTGCCCTATTGCGCTTTACAGTATAATCATTATGTTTAAAGTTTTAAATTATAACAGAGGCATAAATTTGCACTAAGTAGGCTACGTAATAAGAGACTTCATATAATATATTATAATGTAGCAAATACCTTGAGAATCTGCACAAGATGAGACTTGTCTTCTCTTTGTTTTGTAAGTTTCCGCTCTTAACTCAACCTCGACATATAGACTTCTCTTAGCATGTATCTATTAACTGTTAATACCTGTATAATTGGCCTATAATCTACTACCAGTTTTATCCGCACTTGTACCACTGCTAACTACCCTTTTTCTGTTTACAGTTCATCTGCTTGATGGATGCCGGCCGGAGATTGACACATGTGTTACAGCCAACACAGAATGTTCAAATAAAGGCTTCTGTATGTGTAAACAAGGTTTTCATCCTAAGAATGGTGTTTGCAGTAAGTTTTACGATTTTTTAATAAAATAATATCGTCAAAGGCGGATTTATTGTTAATTATTAGGTGATTCTCTCACCTTTCCTTCTCACCTAACCGGCTGTTGTTCTATGCCGGTAGCTGTAAAGGATAATATATTATTACATTACTCATAAATTTCTTTCTTATGTACAGCACAGTTTTATTTTAATTATTTATAAAATTTAAAATATTGCCCAAATATTGCCTTGAAAGCTATTTTAAGCTGTGCTATATGTATTATACAGTCAATTGTAATAACTATAGGGAAGCTGCATGCAGAATATCTTCTAGTATGTATTTTAAAGCTATGGGTATGTCTATTTATATTCCAGGGAAAGACTGTATTAAAGGCTTAGAGTATGAGTGTACTAATGGGGATCCCAAGTATGCCCAACCCGATTGCATAGCCGAGTACGATGTTTGTGATGGAACTCCGCAATGCTCAGATGGGTCTGACGAGAAGGATTGCAAGAAAAAAGGTTTGAAATATAATATATGATCTGATATTTGGTTTTATGTTACCACGTTTTATTATCGAGTTATAGCATGTGTCAGTGCTGTATTTCTCAAAGGTTACGAGACAACACTTTTGTTGTATCCCAACCCCATGGCCAATAGTAGATCAGCTATTGATTGGTCTGTCCATATTGGACATAGTACCACGTAGGATAGCCTACAGTGTAGACTATTATACTGAAGGCCATTACCACACACTGAAGTGACCATATTAGTGACCATATTGATTACTAAGCTCCCTAAGGGAATATGCCATATTATAAACTAAGCCTACACTATTTAGTAAATATGGATTAATCATATTACAATAATTAGCTTTTGTCAACTGTTACTGTATGTTACGTCAAACCGCTCTAATAGTTTCTTGACTCGGTGATAATGATAATCTTTTAATGCCTGTCCACCATTTCCTGTATTCTAGGGAAAGACAACTCTATGCGAACTGGTGTTCATTGACTATCTGTGTATTGTAGGAGACTTTGATTGGTCGAATATTAACAACGTCGGAGAGCTCAATGATAAGATCAAAGGTAGGCCTAATGGTGGTCCGGGTTCTGTTCCCTCTAAGGCTATAACTAACTCTCGCTCCCAGTCTAACAATAACCCCGGCTTACTCTATGATAAGTTAACTCTCACCCCACCTCTCCCTATCCAATCAAATGACAGGTTTTCAGGAAAAGGAAGAAGTTCTCCTCAATCATCCAATGATGACGCTGTTAGCAGTAACCATCAGCATAGAGGTTCTCCAGCATATGCTCATCAGTCTCGAAGTAAATATGGTTACGAGTGGCGGGATCGACTCCCCTCTGACTATGATAAATATGAGCAGAGAACAGAGCTACCTAGATGGTTGTTTGAAGGTCGGGGAGCTAAAGGCTGGTCACAATCTAAGTATGGAAGGCCTTATAACTATGACTACCCCGGTTCGTACTACAATAAACCAGCTATGCATCAACCTCAGGCTACACCTTCACCTGGGTATAGTCAGGAAGATGAGGAATCAGAAGATGAAGATGTCTCGTCTGATGGTTTACACTTAACTTATGGTAACATAAATGAGTAGTACCTATGTAGTAGCGCTGTTGTACCTCTGTAACGCTGCTATCGTACCTTTGTAGTAGTAGTTCTGTGGTCACTGCCATACTAATTATTTCTCTTGCAAATAACCCATTGCTAATATCTTCCTAGATTGCTGAATTAGATCTTTCTAGCCTCTGTGCTTCACCTGCTTTCCTAACTAACAAACTAATACTTACTCAGTATGTCCTGACACTCTCTACACATACATTGTGGTGTGCAAATGTAGTACTGCAATTGAAGTATAGAGATGCACTATATGCTGCGTATAAACATTATTTTGCTGTTAGTCAGTCCTAAGCAAGAGACCCATTGGAATTTGTTCTTCGCAGTCTTCTTAGTATTGTCTCATTTACTTTGTTAGTTTCTCCGATTGCATTTCAATTTTGTTGTCAGTAGTGTCAGAAATTCTCCCAGTATATAATATTCGGGTACTTGCTACCTCTGATCTCGGATTTATGATTCTTCTATCCAATCAGCTATCGGCATGCTACTGCTAAATTGACCAATGCGATCGCTAGTACGTCCGTTGAATATGGTTGTATTTAGGAAACATGTGAAATTATTACGCAGTACTTTCGCTTGACCATCGTGTTAAGTTGTAGCAAGCCATCCTATGTACATACATGTATAGACCAGCATAGCCTGGCGTCTCAATTGCTCATCGTAGCCTTTGCTCCGACTTACTCTACTACTCTTCTTTCAGAGTATATGAAGGACCACCCTGAAATGAAGGATGAGATCCTCAAGTCTGAAACAACAACAAGCAAATCTTCTCCAACCTTTGTTGATATCAAGAATCTGGTTGGTGACAACAAGTCTACAGATGAACAGAAAAAGAAAGATGACCAGGAGACAGAGTTGGCTAAACTCCAGCAAGTCTCTACAGAGAAGAGTGCTCCGTCTGCTGCTCCTACACAGCCATCTGCTAAAACCGAGAAGGTGGAGTTAGCAGAAGGAGCAAACAAGACTGGCTCAGTCTTAAACGATGAGGTAGTGTATGCAGGAATATACATTTGCATGTAGGCCTACTATATTCTATATGCACTTTTTAGAGACGCTCTCGGATCTCTGGTAGCTTACAAATGGATGTGTATGTAAATTGTAGCAATTTTTACGTATCTGAATGGTAAATATTGGTTACAGTAAAACAACCGTTGTACATCTTTGACGACTTCTTGCACTGCCCTTTGGGATCTCAAAATACAGCAAGAGTAATAGTAATCAACACACCCTCAAATTAAAATTCGTCCAAACATGAGTGTCTGCCACATTGTGTGTTTAGGTTGGTTAAATATTTATGGTTTAAATGTAATACGCCCACATTATGAATCCATTATTATACAAACTCTATTCCATCCTTCAGGCTGTGGTCAAAGAGAAAGAGACTCCGGATGATACGAGCACACAGAGTGCGGTGATAGCCCTGTCCCTCAGTCTATCATTGACTGTGGTCCTGGTTGCTTACCTCGGCTGCAGATACAAGAATATGAGGTCACGTATAGGCAGGGGAGGTAAAGCTTATAGACAGTTCCGTGGTACCGATGTAGATTACCTTATTGATGGCATGTACTTATAAGTAAAAAGACTGTAGTACGTTGAATATACAAGTCCAACTAGCAACCATTCCTCCACATCCACAGTCTATGTTCCATGGGATTGGGTGTGGTTTAATTTACACTTAGCCTGTACTACCACATGACACAGTCTATCATTAATGTGTTTAGTTCTAAATTTGTATCATTTATCATTGGATGAGGACAAGTGGGTGGTCTCCAGTGTTTGAGTTAGCTCAGAGTTAAGAGCACTTCATTGTGTGTCTGTTCGGGAAAAATCCAAGCCCCCCCCCCCCCCCCCCCCCATTTACCTATTCATTCTCTTCTCAAATGCACAAGCTAATTGTAACCTGATATGTTTATGCCTTCTTTAGGGATAACGATTGATTTTATGCTAAATTCTATATCTAGTTTTGGTAGCCTGATTTTCTACCAATGTGACTAGCAAAGTCACCTTCATTCATCAAGGCTACTTAATGCAATTTTTGTGTAGTCATGGCTAAATAATTATGTCTTGCCTATGTATTTCGATATTCTTATTTTTGTAAGTATTTTTTGTTTTAACCAGGATAATCTCTGATATATATTTACTTTACTAACTTCCATTAGTCATCATAGTCATTCCTTTGCTGCCCTCCTGTTTCTGGTATTTATAATAATACCGCTGCAGCTGTTACTATTATCAATAGAACTGCTTGAATGAGATTAGCGCTTATACTAGCCTGTGAACAAAATTAGGAGTGGCACTGAGCTAATTCCTGAATCTTCATATCAAACATATACTGTGTTCATATTACTAATAATTAATATTCATATAAAATATGTAAATATAGTAACAAAATTTTAACTCACCATGTTATGTCATTATTTTCCTTATCAGCACCGAATGCCTTTTTTAGGTTTCTTCATTATTGTACATGTTTATTTTTATGGTATGGGTTTATAAATGAGGTTATTCTTGTATAAGGTAGCAGGTGAAATATTGTACATCACAATATGAATCTATTTTTTCATGTCACCATGTGGAATTATTTATAATTATTATTATGGCAATAATAATGTCTTACTAACATAAAGAATACCAGTAGTTCTCTCATCTTGTATTGATAGATTTGATGCTACCAGACCATGATTAATGTAAATGAAACCAGTCCCAGTGGAAAAATACATAAATTATCTTCATCACTGTCATTTCTTAAATAATAGAATATTTACAATTAAAATTGGACAATATCATTAAATGTTTATAAAAGCGCTATGACTTAGCTACCAAAATCTTCTTCAACTGCCATAAGTGGAATGAATTCTTTGAATACAATATTTCCTTGCTCATCAATAGCTGCTGACATCATTTCCTCCATTTCTTCTTCGTTGAATGGTTCACCTGTTGCAAAGATAGCTATTAAAACACTTTTATATTGGGAGATGGTATTTTTCCAGCTAAATAAAGGTTGTAGTAGTTGTGCTAATATGGGTGGAGAATAAAGTCAATCAATTGAAAACGAAAAGAAACTGGCCACTAGAGTAACCAATACGCAACCAGCATGGGAAAGTAGGAATTGCATCTAAATCCATATAAAAGGTCGCAATCGACAGTCAATGGTGATCAAGACAATGTATCTCTGATTTGAATGAATAAATGTGTTTAGATTTTCATGAAGCTACTAGTGTCATAATTAAATACCTTCTTTAGTAAGATACTGCTTAAGATCGTCTTGTGAGAGCAATCCTTTTCCATCTTGGTCTAAAGTTTGGAAAGCTCGAAGAATTTTCTCTTCAGAGTGTGGTCGGTAGTTCTTGCTCATTATCGCTAGTGTCATAACCGGGAGAAATCTCTCTAATCGTACATAGCCTGATGCATCCTCCTCCTCCATCTGGGTGAACGAAAAAGAATACGGATTGATAATGTTACTTTTAGGTTAGAGGTTATCTGTTATCCTGGTTCCAAATGTACGGCCTCAAATAAATTACAGGTTGGTTTGTACAACATGAATTTTATCTGCCAATAATAAACTGAATCTTATCTGCACTCACTGAAGCTTTTTAATAAGGATATTCACAGACTCATCTAGCTCTGGAATAAAACTGAACTTGCCAAATATAATTATGCTCGAACAGCCTTGCTCCTCCACTTTTGATTTACCAAGAGAACTATTTAGATCATTATTGTCATTAGCTCACCTCTGCCAATACATCGGTCAGCTCGTTCTCACTTGGACAAAGGTCAAGTGACCTCATAATTGTGCCAATCTCTCTCACGTCCACTGTTTTGTTACCTTCATGATCAAATATATCAAATGCTTCCTCAATTCGCTTCTGCACCTTCAGAACAGCTGCTTCTGTAACAAAAGATAGAGCATACAAAACTGTGGAGACAAGTTGTATATCAACACTCCATTAAACAACTTTAGTAATTATATAAAATACTTTGCATATGTTAGAGTTATCAGCCATCAGGGATGTCATTTGTAGTCAGCTTGCCAAATAAGAATCATGGACATCCTAAAGCTTTATTGACTGACAACACCAAGTTAATCACAAAATTCGGAGGCGTCATTACTTTGGTGTAAAGTGATAGGTAGCATGTTAACTTTGGAATTGCCTTCTTTAGCATCGGTTTATAACGTCCATGTGTGCTCTCCAATGAGGTCACCCCTTACTCTATTTCGCTGCTGCCTTGGTGTAACACAAAGTAACAGTAAAGTAAAACTAAAAGGTAAATAATACCTAGAATCAAGATTAAAAAATGGAGATCAAAATAGAATAATTTACTTTACTTTACCAGCCAAAAGGCTTAATGAAACGTTGAGAATGTAATACTTGTTTTAAAGAGCAGATAAATAATAAAAAAATCAGCCTTCTACTTTTATGTACAATATCCTCATTAATTTAAATTAATATTATAGGGCTAACTTACAAAATTGGTTTAATTAGTAGAAACTTATTATAAAAATAAAAAGTACCACAGATTTTAATCATATTGATATTGACATCATTATCAATCATTATTTTTTCTACTTAATTTAAACAAGGTATATATCGAATACCAGAATACCTGCTTCTTGGTTTGCACCATCAGACGCACTACCAGGAGTCTCGGGTTCAGACATAGTTGATTAAACAGCGAATTATACTTAGAACATTACACAAAATAAATAAAATGTCACAGTCGTCGAGGTGAAAAAGATTGGAATATTATTTTCTGTCCATAAACATATATGACCTTGACCTGTTGCTAAGCAGTTATCAACTAGTTTTTAGCGATTCAACAATGTTTTCGCATATTGCTATCAAGTATGGCCGCGTAACTAAGCAACTGCTAAACTAATGCGAGGAGTGAAAATAATGTGCATTGCCACTATTTAGTTGAAGTAAAATACAAATTGGCAATATAAAACACCAACCGACTCAAGTATATAACAAAAAACGAATGGCCTTTCAACCATTGGGCCATAGGTTATTTGAAGCAGCCAGGATTGGAGATGTCAGCTTGACATTAAAGCTATTCAAAAACAAAGTCAAAACCAACTTAACAGATGAAAAGGGCAACTCGCCGCTTGATGTTGCTGTCTCCAGTGGCAATGTGTTCATTGCTAAACTTCTAATTGAATATGGAGCAGATATTGAACACCAAAATAGACAACTAAACAGGCCTGTACACATAGCTGCTATGAATGGAAACACGGAGATGCTTGCTCTTCTGCTCAGCAAAGGGGCCAACAGCAACGTCTCAAATCATGAGGGATTTACACCAATTCAGTTGACTCATTGTGACAGTGAGGTCTATAACATGTTATCCAATGCAAGAAATGGAACTTTACCTGACGAGTTTGAGCAGGTCAATGATGTGCCAGTTATTCCGGTGTACTCGATACCTGTGCCGAAGATCAAAAGTGATAAGGGCAAGAAGAATAAGAAAAAGGGTGGAAATAAAAAGAAAGGTAAGAAAAAGAAGAAACGTTAGAGTACATAGGCAAGAAGTTTCACCAGGATTTACTAGTCAAAAAGCGTGCAGTTAATTCTGTCTATATTGACTATACAAGAGACAGTAACTATAATACTGAGCATTATTCACCAGAATGCTGTTGCTGCACAATTTGTAAATAACTTGAAAGCATTTTATATTCAGTTTTTTAGATATTTCCATTAATACTTGAAGTTTTTGAATTTGAATATTATTCCTATCTATACCTTTCAGATTAAACAACTCTCACCGCACATGCTATACAAAACGGTTAATGGTATGGATGTACATGTATTGCTGCTCAGAAAATTAATTTTTTGCTACTAATGAGCTCAAATAATTACTATGCATTATGCAGCCTGACTATGTATTCTGAGTATCAGTGTTAAACAATATTCAATGTTCTGTTCTAAAGCATGAACCTCCATGTGCTTCATTTTGTCCCTAACAGAATAAAGCCTGACACTCAATATAGTCATCAAAATAATATTATAATAGTAAAGTTATAGCTAGTGAATCTCTACCCTAACTCAGTTTGTTAGTTGACCAGTCAGCCACCGTGTCAGCTGATCTGTCAGTTTAAATTTTTCATTGACTAAAAATAATCTAGCCGCAAATAAAGTGTGTGATATGTGGATTAGAGAAGCATGTTTCATATCTCACTCACTCCAGTATGCATCACCCAGCAGCACAAGTACATAATACAGTTCAACTGCAAATGGCTGCTATTGCCATTTAGTTATGTTAAATCATCACTGTACTGATTTATTGGCGCCATATTGATTCACAAGTAGAATGACTAGTACTTATTATATTATGATATCACATCAAGTTATTCTGCTGACATATTGTGACAGCTTACTCCTTCCATCTTACGCTGCTACGTCGAGGTTTGCTAGCTAAACTCTTCTTGGTATTTGCTTTGTTCTTTTCCTTTTTTTGTTTCTCTTCAATTGCTTGAAGCTCCTCTTTTAGTTGTTTCATTTTCATGATGTCATCTTCTGTTGACCGGTGTCCTAGATTCT
The DNA here is from genome assembly GCA_935421135.1 of Bugulina stolonifera. Lineage (NCBI taxonomy): Eukaryota > Metazoa > Bryozoa > Gymnolaemata > Cheilostomatida > Bugulidae > Bugulina > Bugulina stolonifera. The sequence goes on from OW285194.1 coordinate 9,708,867, forward strand.
TCATAACAGGCGGTGGACGTGCCAGTATAGTCTTTCTCCAGTCTCTGCCGGCTGCAAATACAAAATAATCAATGTATTTTTTCAAGACTATTACATCTTTTACTTTACACGAATAGTGTTCGAAAAAGGTTTCTTTCAGAATTTTATTAATTACAACCCAAGTCAACTCTTTATGGCAGAGAAGATACAAACCTGTTTTTGCTCTTGTAATTCGATTTTTGTGACAAATATATTGAATTTTATATTATTCATTGTATTCAGGAAATCGTTAGAAATTATAATAAGCTTTAAAATCATGGGGCGACAATTTCTTTTGCAACTTGTCGCTTATGAGTGCTTTGCTTAGATTACTGGTCGACTGGCTGTCTCAATTACATGTATGTCATCAACACTTCAATAAAGATGTTTTATTATTGTTTGTATCCATTATGTTACATATATTATTAATAACATAGCGTACTATTATAGTCGCAAACTTTATCATGATAGTGGATGAATAAAGTCAAATGGCTGCTGGTTTCATAACCTGCAGTCATCTGATTAGCATCATCAATCTAATCGAAAATGCTCAGAGTTTGTTCTACTGAAGTCACATAACTTAAGCCACATTACATAAGTTACATGACAGGTTTTACGCAGCAAGCAAATAGTCTAACAGGTGAGTGGTTGGACTTACTCATCCTCTGTTTCCACTCTGCTAACTTGAAGTTGTTGGGTTCAAGAGTTTCTTCAATTGTCCTGCAGAAATCAAATGGGCTACCATAACGATACAAGCACTTGGTTAGTTTATAAAACAATAATGTATTAATATTGATGGGACGCAACTTGCTATTTAAAACACACATCTGGACAGCTGCACATCAATATTGTCATAATATGACATCACCTGATAGACGTTGGAAATGGTATAAATATAAGGAAAGATGTGAGCTGAGTCAGGCTCCCACCAATTGACATCCACTCATGTGTACATGCTTTGCAGATATCATTGCATGTGTTACATACATGTAGATAGTAGTTTGGAGTTTTACCTTCTAACTTACTTGTTGAAGAGAGGGGTAAACAAAATTATGTGGAAATAACTACATGTTTTTCATGAATCAAGCCCATGATTGCAATAACCTATGATTAGTATTAAGCACATGCGCTGCTGCAATAACACTGACACTGAAAAGTAGTATTATTTTGTAACTTGCATTATAGAGTTGTCATCTCTCTTTAAAAAGAGTGGGCAACTCCAATTAATGTAAGTAGCCCCATCACGTACCTTTTGCTGGTTATGCTCAGTTGATCTTCATCCATTTCTATATCCCATTTCTCACATTTCTCCACTCCTTTGACAAGCCAATCGTAGTCTTTGAAATCTAGATACCTCTGCAAAATAATTCAAGCAGGCTATAGCGAGAGTAGTAGGTAAAACTGTGAAAAAGCAAAGGATAAAAGACCTCAGCTGTAACCTATGCACTTGCATAATGAACTAGTACTAAATTACTGAATGTAACTTCTAGTCAAGTTTACTCAAATATTACTAAAATGGTTACCGATATCTTGACTGGATGGCTGGTTTTAGTGCAAGTGCACTGAAAGAAGACATCAAGGAGAAACTCTCACTAAAAAAGTACTGTTTGCTATGTTGATCTGGCTGAAGCTCAAAGATGAAATTCGGGCTGAGTTGAATGACCCGATCAACTTTTCAAAGTTCATGTATTCCTACCAATTTTGTTATTGATAATAGAAACTCAGCAGAAAATACAAGCCCAATCTGCCTACCGCTATGTTCAGTCTAGCAATCTTTGTGTACGGCTCGGCAAAATCTGTTGGGAGCTGTGCGGCTTGTAAAGCTTCCGCTCTCAGTTTTCTCATTTCCTCTGCTTTGATCCAACTTCTAAAGTCATTATTTGGTGGAAGAGATGCTTCAATATCCACTAACATTGGGTTTTCCACAATAATCTCCTGAGGTGCAGCATTCGGCGTCTACAGCAACATTAAGTTTTTGATGTGCTCAAGATGTGGTGACGCTAGTAATTACAAACAACTTTTATCTACTGTAAGTTCTCATTATTTATTACTTCATACGATATATTATACATGCACTTGACTGTATTATTATTAGTAGTGCACAATATTTGGAAAAATATTTATTTTTCTGCTTCATTCAGGTTTTTCTAATGGAAATATGGAAGAATAACTTTATGTTTTATTTACAATTTATGGCAGAATATTCAATTAGGCCTTCACCATATTTAAATTTTATCTAACTTTTTGAAAATCTAGCCGACTTGCAATCAACATGTATGTTTCAACATGTGTCAGCAATTTATTTGCTACTCAACCTTCACCTTGCTTACCTTGCGAACTCGATAATCAGCCGGCGGTGGTAAAACAATCAGCGAATCATCTTTCTTCTTTGGTAAGTAGCTTGTGATAAGATAGAGCGATGGAATACCAATAAGTAGAGTTATCCCCACCACCAGTAAGGCCGTCAGGGCAAATGGAGATAGTCCAGAATCATCTGGTTCCACTGTAAATCCGACATACACAGATAGTTAAAATAATTGAAGCTGTGTCGCTAACTTAGAGGCTATATTCATCAGCACATGCATCCACATTACAGCCCGCCTCAAACTCGCGCTGAAAACATCGAATGTCAAGAATGCAGACTAAGGGCTAGGGCTACGGTTAGGGCTAGGGCTACGATGTCATGGTTACTTGAATATATAATATTGCATTTTTGTATAGAGCCTTTGCACATTTTTTAACAATATTAGGTTGGGCGTGGGGTGTCACTGTACACAAGAGCGATGACTTTTACCAAATCTTTAACAAAGAAGGTATGTAATATTTATGCTGAGCTGCACCTTTCTTAATTTTCACCACCTGTGAAATTTTATCATCTGCTGGTTACAAAGATGGCAAATGCTAAATTGGCAATTGCAGATTAGCACTGCTACGTATTTTGTTCAACTAATGAGAGCCTTACCTCATAAACCGTCAGCAAGCATTATACTATAAAGCAATTATTGCATTAAAACAAAATTATATCAAAATATTATGTAAACGTCTAGCTGTATGATAGAAGAGGACGTCGTTCTACCTAGAGTCATTTGACATGTACACTGTATGAGGTAGCGACATCAGCAATTTACTCATTTGCTGATAAAGAATGTTAGCTCTGCAAGTCAAGGTCAGTTATGTTGGATGCAGCTTAAGCGTCCTTCATCAGAAAAATGGAGTTTTCTGATTTTCCCCTCAGATGTTAGTATCCTGCCCTACCCTACTTAATGCCTGAATTTGCTAACTCAAACAACTCCATAAAGGTAAAACTGAGCACTTTGTTGCTTATCTCTAATAGTTGGAGAAGTGTGTGGAAAGAAAGAAGACAGCAGTTTTTTGTACATACCAGCCTGTGATTGAAACTCAATAGTCGTAGTGCTGAAGAGAGGTGGGGCAGTCACTGGCTCCTCGTATTGCTGGTCGACTTTTGATCCATCAAAAACTTTACTCATTATCTTATAAGAAAAATAGTTTGATAAATGGGATTGTAAAACCTTTTGCCCAACTAGTAAACATTATTGAAATTATTCACATGCTTTACCAAATATTTTACATTACATTCTATTTTACTTACACAAATAAAAGCCATCTGACAATCAGAACAATTTATTATTCACAGTAGTTATTACAATCATGATTGCTAATAATGGCAACTGAGCTATAACATGTTGAAATATTAGGAGAATAAAAGGCAAAAATCTTACTATATTATACTGTTCACCCACACTAACACCTTCATAAAATAATATATATTTCTAGAATAACATTATGCAATTCATTAATGGTAAGTATAAGCAATAAAGAGCATGTACATGATGTAACTCCCATAATAAAAAAGATGAATTGTCTTCTCTTCACATAAACTGGGGTTGAATTTGTTTTATACTAACAGCAGGTTATTGCTAACAGACAGAGAGAAAATAGTAGCTAAACTTGATGCTACTATTTATAGTATTCCCAAACATTGTCTATTAAAGGTAAGACAACTCTAGTTCAAATCAATAAATACCATTTCAGGTTATCAATCTACTTGGAAGTGTTAGTTATTCAATCTAATAGACTTTTATACTATGCATTTATGCGCAACCTAAAGTAGCCTTTGGTCCATACGACAAACCCCAGCCACATTCATCTTATATACAGCAGCATATTACATTAGTATTATATACACTGTAGCTCTAGTGAGATAAATTATAGTACCCATGCTATATGTAGGATATACTCACTATACTGCAAATGTCTAATGACAATAATTATTGAATTTCTCAGTCAGCTAATCAATATCTAGGCTTACATATGCATCAGCTGCAATCTATCTTGTATAATTACTACTGTAACAACCCAATAATTGCCAACAGATATCATATCAATCCTATTTTCATCTACCATTAAGTACACAGCTCAGAAATAGCCAGGGGTACACCATGGCAATGGTATCAGCAGTAAAACAGGTTTAAAATCCGCATATTGCATATATTGAGCCAGAGTTCTTAAGCTGCCTGAGACACTACAAAGCATAACTATTCTTAAACGTACAATAATATAATTCTGTGTCAAATTTAAGCTGTAGTAACTGTAGTACTGAAAGTTTGCATTTTATAAACTTTCTCATTACTAATATGAGACTAGGAATCTAATTTGCACAAAACTTTTCTAGTTCACCATTTTAAAAATTTCAGCTAGTACGACAACAGCTAGATTTTATTATTCTCAAAATGCACTATTTTCACATAGTGGATATAAAAGGGCATAACTTGAGAATAACATTAGATTATCAACAACAGATTTTCCTGAAAATAGCAACAGAATAGAAATCCTTGTATGGTATACACGAACAAACACGGATGCTAAATACATGCGCATATAGATTTACATCATTGTAAATTTATGGAACACAATTATGTACATGTAGGTTGTTTTGGGGATGAACTCAGTTGAAAATATTATCAAAAATTATTAAATTATATGCTAAAAGCGATAAATTTAGGTCGTTTTTAGTATGCATTATATGCATGCAAATGAGTTAGAGTCTGTATATAGACATGTAGTCAGTTGCTAAACAGTTAGTATCTATCAATCTCACCAATAAGCCTCACCAGCCATTTGAAGGTGTGGAACTTGGTGTTAAATAATTAATTTTATTGTGAGACATGGTCTATAGATTGTCAGCACTTCAAAATCTTGAAGAATAGGCTCTTTGCATAATATTTGCACTTTATTTGCAATTAATTTAGATATTGGGCCAATATTTTTAAACATGTATGCATAACAAGGATTTCTGACACCTACTCTGGTATGACACGTCCACATATTGTAGCTTATCATCACTACACTCTACTCCTACCGTGTCGCCAAAGCTATGCAGGGTAGACACAAATGGACAGCAAATCAAACGCAAGGAAACACAGCACAAGCTATGTGAATTGTTGTATCAATACAGCATCTGTGTAGACCATGGGCTGTAACAATTGGTTAAAAGGGAATCGTCTCATCATGGTTAACTGAGTAGCACATGATGTTCAAGTTCAAGAAATTCAAAATTAATTTTTGATCTCCTTATATGGCATCTACTACTCATATTTACCCATATTTACTATTTACTCATCTGGTAAAGGTTATAGTTTAGCGAATTTAAGGATGTGATATCTACATAGTAGTCCATAGCACATTCTTTGCTATGATGCATGCTATGTTCTATGTCTTATGCTCTACTATATTATGTCCTATATAATACATTCAATGCTACACGTTCCGTGATTCGCGCTCTAGTTGCACAGCATTATCCAATCAGGCTAGATACCTTCGTTTGCGTGGTGAAGTTGGCTATCAACAGATACGACTACTCTATACATTTGTAAACCTAGAGTCAAGACGCTTGTTCTACAGATACAATAGAGAGCAAAGTAAGAAGACAACTTCTCAATAACAATGTTTAGTGTTATTCAAAATGTCAATGGGCTAAGCTTATGCATTATATTTATAATTGTATGAGTTATTGATTGCTTACTGGAAGGCTTAATGTTTGTGTAATACAGTTGACTAATTATATGACAGGCTACAAACGATTGTCACTTAAAGAATACTACTAAGTTGATCGGGAAAGTTTACTAATAATATACCCTATAGTTGTAACGTAGGAGAACATTCAACTTGAGGGTTTAATTGAAAGTGATTTTAGATGAAAATTTTCTATTTAATGGCTGCTGCCGATTGCCGATGGTGACTGCTCACGTTAGCTACTTCAGGATCAATACTACCACTCATCAACGTATGTGTTTGCAGTCAAGCTGACTTGGAGAGGTGTGCTAGACAAATATTTATATTAATTACTTGTCTAATTAATAACCTATCTGCCGAAGCATCTGGATTTGAGAAGCTGTCAGAACATTACGGACTACATCCGCTGCCTCATTTAAGAGTTTCTAAGCACTCTATGGAACTTGCTGTAAGACGTCTGATGCTATATTACCGAACTCTCCGCAAAACGGTAGGTAGTTATTAGAAGATAGCAGGATAAATACTCCTTGGTACAGTTGTTATAATAGCATTCATTGAAGTGACAAAAATACATCATGATTGCAGTAATATATTCAGGGAGTTAATAGCAGTCAAAAGGCATCAGTAGTAGTAGAAAGTAGTAGTAGTAGTAGTAAGGCCACTGACAGTTTACTGAATAGTAGTATAATTCATGGAATGTTCTCAGTTTCACAGTCATCATTACCACATTGTATACAGCTGATAGTCCTAGTAGAAAGTTACAGGTGGAGGCGGTGTAGTGTATAGATGTAGTCATAACAGTAACAGTTTAAAAGTAGTAAGTGTCAGTAATAGAAGTAGTAGTCGGAGTACATGTAGTAGTCAGAGTTGTAGTCAGAGTAGTAGTCAGAGTTGTAGTCAGAGTTGTAGTCAGAGTTGTAGTCAGAGTAGTAGTCAGAGTAGTGGTCAGAGTAGTAGTCAGAGTAGTGGTCAGAGTAGTTGTCAGAGTAGTAGTCAGAGTAGTAGTCAGAGTAGGAGTAGGAGTAGGAGTAGGAGGGGCAGTAGGAGGAGCGGTGGTGGTGACAGTAGCAGTAGTGGCAGTAATAGTTGTATTAGTAGCTCTTTTACCCCTTGAATACATAGAAAGAGGAGACAACTCCGGAAGCAATGGCATTTTTAAGATGTTTCTACCCTCAGGCCATAGTAACTCAATAAGTCTTATATTGAACAGTTGTAAAGGCTGACTTGGCACTAGAGTAGCAGTTTTACTGTTGACAGCCCAGTAATGCACAATATAAATAGATTCCGTGCAACATATTATTTTTCTATCTCACATTAATATTGATTTTATTCAATTATTTATTTCAAAGCATGCATATAATAGATCTGCCAGTCGCTGCAGCGTATGCTGTGATATTGACAGTCACCATTACTGCTATAATTAAAGTATAAATAATATATTTACCTTGAGGCTATTTAGAAATGTAATTGTGGCAGTGCAAGTTTCCTTTAGATATTTACCCATGCAAGCTATCTCGAGCAAGAATTAGTCATAGCCTACAATCATATACAAAGTACAAGCTGAGTGCATTTTTGGTGTACAGCGCTAATCATGCAGTAACAGTGTATTCAATGGTCAATAGCTCTATATTACTAGTCAGTAGTCAGTATATCAGTAGTCAGCACATCAGTAGTCAGTATATCAGTAGTCAGTATATCAGTAGTCAGCACATCAGTAGTCAGTACATCAGTAGTCAGTATATCAGTAGTCAGTACATCAGTAGTCAGTACATCAGTAGTCAGTATATCAGTAGTCAGTACATCAGTAGTCAGTACATCAGTAGTCAGTACATCAGTAGTCAGCACATCAGTAGTCAGTACATCAGTAGTGAGTATATCAGTAGTCAGTATGCCAGTAGTCAGTACATCAGTAGTCAGTACATCGGTAGTTAGTATCTATCAGTAGTCAGTACATCAGTAGTCAGTACATCAGTAGTCAGTACATCAGTAGTCAGTACATCAGTAGTCAGCACATCAGTAGTGAGTATATCAGTAGTCAGTACGCCAGTAGTCAGTACATCAGTAGTCAGTACATCAGTAGTCAGTATATCAGTAGTCAGTACATCAGTAGTCAGTACATCAGCAGGGCTCTCAACTACTCGGATTAAATCCAAATTGTTCGGATTTGTCCTTCCCTTTTGGGCATTCGGACGGATTTCCATATTTTCCACTCACTGTTCGGATTTTGCAATTGTGTTAGGATTTGTTACTAGTAGCAAAGAGAGTACTCCCTTTGCTAGTAGGCTAACTAGCACCAAAGCCATCATACACAAACAAAGTCTGTCCAATGAAATCAAAAGGAGGTTGAGAGGTCGCTAACCCAGTAAACTTAATATTTGAATCAAATGGGTGTCTAAAGTATTTTCCAATCTGATATTAATAGGTTTTACAAAATAACACATAAGAAATATGTGATTGTATATGTTACAAACATTTTTATGTTAGAAAGTCCCAAGTACTACTGTTTACCCACAAATATATAACATTTTAGATATTGACACAAAAACAAGGGAGACAAGTCAAAATATCTCAAACATTTTGCATGCACTGTGTACCCACCTCATTTGTTCCACTTCCACTTGGAGCCATACAGATATAGGCCATATCTGTATTTTGTTTAAATCTGTATTATGGTGTCATATAGTTACCTGTTATTGTATATATACACAATATTTTCCACTATCTCCACCACCTACATCTACTCTGTACATGTATATACTGTATGCCCTATTTGCATCTTTGTTTGTTCTACCAAATAAATACACACAAGTTGCATGTTACAACCTCTACCAAGCACAGCACATTTTCAATAAAATATGACTAGAATTGCATGAAATGGTGTCATTTTAGATGGCACGGTTAAAAAATTTTCAAACGCGGGAGGGCGCTCCGCCACCCCTCCCGCACCCTCCCAGGCAGCCCGCTTCGCCCGGCCCCGCAGTGGCATCTTTTTCCTCAATTCAACATTTTATTAGGATTTTTCACTTTATCAAGTTGAGAGCCCTGCATCAGTAGTCAGTACATCAGTAGTCAGTACATCAGTAGTGAGTATATCAGTAGTCAGTATGCCAGTAGTCAGTACATCAGTAGTCAGTACATCGGTAGTTAGTATCTATCAGTAGTCAGTATATCTGGTAGTCAGTGTATTTTTAGTCTGTAAAATACAAAGCTGCAGTGTACAACTCTTAGAGTAACAACAATTTTAGAATTTCTAAGACGTTAAAATTTCTTCTTGCAGTCCCGGGAAAAGGTTCCGTTCATTTTTGCATTTCACACCTGAATTTTATACAAGTGAAAGATTTACAGCTGTTGCCATACATGGGCATGGGCATGGACATTGTCATACATGGGCATGGGCATGGGCATGGACATTGTCATACATGGGCATGGGCATGGGCATGGACATTGTCATACATGGGCATGGGCATGGACATTGTCATACATGGGCATATAATGTAAACTCCATGCAGTATGTTATTCTCACAGTGGACAAACACTTCAGGCAATAGATTTGAGAACTTACCTTCACATGCCCTAAACTACTGGAAATATGATTCTAGTTGTACTACTATGATATTACCATGGCGTTCAGGATATGTCGTAAGACAGTATTTCAACTATATCATACATACATTGAGTTGTTTGGTTACTCGCTACATCATATTATTATAATTATAAACATGAATAACTATATACTTGTGGCGCTTGACTATTCATATAGAAAACCAGCACAAGTTGGAACATGTGAAGATTGTTCATGCTAATATTATAATATAATGACGGTATTACGCAATCTGCACAATTAAATTAGTATAGCCTATATGTAAAAATATATGAACAACTAAAATCGTTAATTATCCCCCTTGGGATTTGTACGCATAGTTGCCATGAGCTGTGTTTTGTATAGCAAATTATACATGTATATTATAGTGTGTTGGCTAAGTGCCTGTAATATTATAATGCATGCAGTAATAAAAATCAATGCTTGAAATTTGAATCTCGTTGCAAATGAATATGGGAAAAGAGATCACATAACTGCAGCAACTTCTCTATTGCAGGGGAACCAAGCTCAGTCAAACTTAAAACTAAATCGCAAAAAGATAACAACTTATATTATTTATATTGTATTGTACAAGTATATCACACATTTTAATAGATATGTACATTTAAGAACGTACCTCATTGTAGTAGATGCAATAACAGGCTTTACACACATTAGAATCAGTAATAATGGTACCATACAGGAGAAGACAACTTTAGAGGTATGACTATGCACTTATATTGAAGGACCCAATCAATATTATATTATACTTACCATAAGTATACTGGTGAGAGACTAGCTTTCACACTGATTTGCCAGCACTCTTTTGACTTGTCTAACTGGTTCAGGTAAAAAACTAGATATTTATCATTAAAAATTACTTCTAAGAAATTTCATTTAAAAATGCCATCAAAATGTGAAGAGCTACATCATACACTTTTGGAGTTTTCTGCTATCGTTGCTGATAAAGTCTAATAGCTATCTCACCAAAGTTGAAGCAGTAGAGAGTAGATAACTCCTTGTAGATATAGCCATGATGGGAGCACTTTCTCCACTTTGTCCAATGCAGTTGCACCTGTATACTGTACAGTAGCATACATGTCATTTCCATGGGCTGGTAGTTGTGCTAATAATTGCACCGAGTTACAATGAAGGAATTTGCTGCCCTCAACAACAAATGATCACTGTATTTTTATATCTATTAGCATAACATTATATCATCCACAATATTATTTTTACATCTTAGGGTGAAATATATGCCTGCCAAGCATTACTATGCAATAATAGCATTGGTGTTGATAATTGTATGACTTGTATACACTGTACCTGATGAGATAATGATATAATAGGCTGTAGGTAATTTCACTCAACTCTGAAAATCATGCAAACTTCAAAGATGAGTCAATATGGGTAAATGGATTTCTATATGAGGGAAGAAAAGGCAGGGAGGGAGAAGGAATTATTGGATAAATAGCTAATATAGTATATATTTCATGACAACATATTGTTGCAGTCATTCTGATTGGACACTCTCACAATGAATTAATGATTAACCGAATATCAAATCTAGTCACTGAACTATTTCTTCCGCTAAAATTTATTTTCGCAATGCTAATACAGAACTCTATTACATGTACATGTATATATATGATAGAATTGAACTTATTACATGTACGTGCAGTCCTACACACGTACATTGTATATACATGTATGTCCTACTTAGTAGCCGCATACAATATATCTACACAAGGATTCCAAGTTTTGCTTTCAAAGTAAACTGAGCCAAACAAATAAAACAAACCAATATTTGAATATTGATTAAGGTTTGTATAAATATTTGATCAGAATGCATGTATAACAAGTAGGAGTAATAATACGTTCTCTATCTCACTGGAATGAGGGCAGATTATTAATTTTAATTAGGACAAACAACAACATAAAAATCCTAAACTCATTATTTAGAAATTAACAGAGCTGTTCCTGTCAACATTAGCTTTGGATCGGATTTGCATTGCAATGCTCTTTCTTGACATTAAAATTGATTCTTACTCTATGAATGGATGCCTTCATCTCTCGACAGCATTTACCCTGGCGTATTTTTAATCCTTTGTTTATTTTCTGTTTTTATTCAAGTTCACAGCATCCTCAGTTGGGTCTACTACAATAGTTATAAATGATGTGCTATACCATCAAAGATTTTGCAAAGTTTGCTGAGACGCAACATTTTTCTTTATAATGTTCCTTCAGTGAAGTGTGCATACAATTTTTTCACCAAATTAGTGGTTTTTCTAGCCTACATACTTTAGATAAAAAAATGCTATTAATTATGTCAAAGTTCGAAACTGGTACCAAAAAATGTAAATTTCTGAGCAACAGAGGCTAACACAATACGATAGTGTTAATATACAGTGTGTAATCAGTTGAGGGAGTTAAACACCAATATGTCCAGAGGCAGAGTCTAGCTCAAGCGAACAGCACTGTATATATTATATTGTTAGCAGCAGCCGTCAGCATCTCACTGCAAATCATGCACAACTAAATCTTAGGGAGAAAAAGGTGTCTGAAACAAATAAATGCCATTCATACATACATGAGTGCAAATTTACTTGCAAATTTACCTGCGACTAAACAAATGTGTCGAACATGTAGCCGTTACAAACAAGCCGACAAATTGACGCATGGTGAATGCACATTTACACATATTGGATATTCACATTAAATATTTTTATGTCTGTCTGTAAACTGAAGTACCTGCAATATTATATTTCAGCTACTCCACAATTTTATTGGATGAGCTAGGCAGCTACTTAATCAACCCTAAATTATTTATTAGGCTGGCATCATTTAACGCATCCACTTGTATTAAATAATGCCGTATATGCTCGCTACTTACAATCTTAAACAATCTCCCATCTTTTAGCCGAATGTTTACATTTCTATCACATGATTTCTACTCACATTCATGTCTTGTGTATAATATACATGTACATGTATAGTTTAGGAGATAAAATTGATGATAATAATATATTATTAGCAAAGAGCAATGTTAATCATATAGCCTTAGGATATATATGATACAGAGGGTGGTCACAAATACCCCCAAATAAAAAGCTCTTTTGTGTATTTACACCATAATAAAATCTGCAATAGCCTGACACTCGGACCTCATAATGTATGATAACACTTGGCTCTAGAAGCTGGGCACAGCCTTCATCCATTTGATCCATTTGACTTCATTCTCTATATTTATAGAGGTGAAGAGTCTGGAGTTCAAAAGGCATCGATAACCCTTTACTAGGTTTTGACAACTTACTGTAAGGATTTATCCTCTCTCTTTCCAAAAGTTAAATACATCACAACAACTGTTATCTAACGCATTGTACATGCAGTAACCAGCTATCATCACGAAAGTTGAATAATTATATAATCCCTATAAGACTGCCTGAATATTGCCAAACATCAAAAGACAAAAAAAGGATTTTGCTTTTGGCCCAAGCCACCGTATTCGCAATGCTTGTGACAGGAGTGAGTCGGAAAATTCTTGAGCCGTGCATTTACATATGTTACGTCACTCATTAAGAAGGGGGGAGGTCGCAGGGTAGAGATGCATGTACCTCCCTAGCATGAACTTGAATTTGCTCCTATCATTGCCTGTAAGCTATCTTAGGTTCCTCACCCTCAAACCAAATGGAGTGCATGAAACCTAGGCTATAATTAGCCTATATGTAAGTTACCATTAAATATATGTGCGTAGCTGGCAGATTGTCTATAACTTCACAGTTGACTATAAAACCCACATATATTGCATTTAGGCATACAATGAATACAGGGTAACGTAAAGAGAGATTATTTTTAGAACAAGGTGTATTGACTTTGCCAACCCCAGTCAATGGGATTATCATAATAGATGTAATTCATACCTGACTGAGTTTTCAGTTCATATATATATATTTATTTAGCATGTGTTTTTGATGTAGATAGAATATACGGGTGGTACGTAGTACAAGACTATATTATCTTAAAGTAATGTCTCAGGATTTACAGGTCTAAGTGTGGGAGGGGGTGGAGTTAGGGTACTGCCTTTTGTATACTTATTTTACTGCTGTTTTACTATATATTACTATACATGTAATGTACATTGTATATTATGATAGAGGAATTAATAGTTATATACTATCTATTATCTACATGTACATGTATATGCATATTTAAGTTATTACCTGAGGTAGCCATTGTAGGTCTGCAGCCTGTTCCTGTAGGAATATGGGTATATGGCCATCTCCAATACACAACAAAGCAAAATCAATTTCAGGCGTAGAAAACGTGGTTCCCCTCAATTTGTTAAAATTTTTCTTCAGTTCTCTAATAGATGAGAAGTGGTGGGTCCGCCAATACTGCATGTCTCCGACTTGTAGGCCTACCAAATGTTATATAAGATGAAGAGATACCCTTACAAGTGAATTACATGTATAATATTCCTGTAAATATCCGGTAGGCCTATGCTACACACAATAAAAATTGCATCCACTTTGTAGTATTTTTGGCGGCCTTGGGTACTTTGAATACATTAGAAAACTGAACAGCTTTTAGGTTGGCGTGCAGCTCACTGGAATTATCTTGTCGACAGCTAGAGTTACATGTAGAGTTGGAGTAGGTTCATAACCTGGTAGTCCCATTACTATTAACTAGGTTATAAGCAATAGCAATGTCAATCAGGGTAGTGAAACCTAGCTATAGCCTAAGGCACTTTGAAATAGTGACAGTGAAAATCATCACCCGACCCGCAAGCTCTTTTGAAGATTGTGGAGCTCATACTGGGCTGGATTTTTATTTACCTATCTTGTTCATTTTTGTGAAGTTTGGGGGTTGCAAATTCTAATTCAAGAAAATGGTTGTTTGAATGAATTGTAAAATTTGGTTATTTGATGACCGTAAGTAATTTAGTAATAGTACAGATGAATCGCACAATTGAAAGGTTTCTCTGTGAGACAGTATGCACATGCTGTTTTTAGGCTAGGTCTAGTAAAACTTTCCTTATGGCTGCCATATCATTAAATATATATAACACCACCTGTCTGTACCTAGCATAATTATACTACCCTACTAATTGTAGACTATAGTGTCAGCATTCTACCATGACGTAAGGTGATCTAAAAATAGACTAACTAAAACATTCTGTAGGGAGGGTTAAGAAAGGTGAAATACAAGCAGCGTTAACTATTTCATGTACATTTATATAGAAATACTATACATCATGGACCGTGACTCCAATTTAAACTAATATAGTTGTATGAATGAAAAGGTTTCCATTGATTTTGTTCAATACACTGCCTTATTCGCTATTTATTATAATATTATCAAAGAACAAATGAAAATCATAGTAATTAGTGGTGTTAATAAACTTTGTTATTACACTTACAATGGATGAAGTGATTAAGCTTATAGAATACATTTCATACTATATCCCACATGGGCATTGTAGGTAGCACTTGTATAAATTTCCGCCACAGCCTGGAAGTATTACTGAAGTTCAAAAGGTAACAACACTGTACTGTATGTTGTATCATTTATATTAATAGTTGCATATTGCTATTCAAATCAACATCTTTTTTAGCTGCAACAAAATATTCTGCAAATATATTTTGGACCCAATTGCGCACTGTTCAAGTTTCCTAAAGGTTTCGGCCCAAATATCCTAATCAGTTGTGGCGTGGGATGCTTGTGACCAAAGTCTCTATCCAGTGCATGTAGGGCAATTACATACCACTGTATGTTCACGGGTAGTTTTGTTGTACTTGTGCACCTACGTGCACATATTAGATGAAAATCAGGTACTACAAGGTGCTTGTTGTTCATTACTTCAAATAGTTGATTAGGAAATGTTAGTATCATGTATATAATGTTCACAAATGTTTTTTCTTATCCCATCTTAGACGAAAGGCTAAGATAAATATGAGTGGATGAACTTAATAGAGACATATACTTTGTGTATCTGCAGGATTGCTCTTTGTATGCTAGCCGGTAGCCTTAGCTCATGCTCATTTTACATAAACACACACATACGTGTATACATGTATATCTTAGTTTGCATGGAAACATTTCCTAGAGTGGAAAGCAGGCTATGTTAATTACAGAAACTGTATTCTTGTCCACCCAACAGTTCATTTGGACCTAAGCTAATTGACAGTATAATAATATTTACAGTTTGTTTATAGAAATATATACCTTGAATCTGTTGTGGCTGACAACGCATATACTACATGCTTTCCAATATTCTATTTTTATTTGCAATCTGCTCTTCTCAATTCTACACTATAAAATCTGATTGTGTTCAAGTTGGAATAACTTAGTTTGATGTGTAATTGTTTCACATGCTTCGGCTTTGAAACTATTCCAACCTTGCCACTAATTGGTCTGCACACTATGCCCCCTGGGACTAGGAGTATTAACTGTATACGCCCCTATCTATGTACAAACTCATGCATTCACTAATTAACATACACATCATCCCCTCTCAGTTCCTAGTAATAATCATATAGCATAGTTTTATACGAGTAGGTAAAATATGTATTATATGAGATTACTATTGGCTGTTCAGTCTCTCATTCTTTCCCATAATACTACCTGTCAATAACGGTACTTCTGTTGCTGCTGACATCGGTGATACCATCTGTCTAGATAGTAGTAATTTGTCTACATCATTCGCTTTTCTTTCTCTGCAGATTAGTGGAGTGGTATAGATGACCATGATTTAATACTGCTTTCTAACTTCCTGTATTGTGGTGACTAGTACCGACTATCATTCCTAAGTGGTGCCAGTTATACACAACCGACCGCTCTTGAGTAGAGCCAACTATTACAAGCCACCTAACAGAAGTACAGCGATGAAATGTTCTAGATGAGGAGAGTATAGTCTAGGCAAATCTTCAACCCGGATATATAAATTCCAAAGCAGTTGATAGTTTGGTAAGTTTCTAGATGCATGCTTTAGCTTTTGTGGCCCAACATAGAATTCTACGTGTTGCTGCTATCCGGGGGATTTGTCCAAAATATGGATCCAGATCAGTAAATTCAACAGCATTTTTTTTCTATACAAAGTGTTGAATATTTGTTTACAGGAATTTTCTGCTTAGTCTGCGGAAGTCTAGTAATGATGTTGTAATAGACATCATTGTGTGCTCCCTTTGTTTACGAACGAGAAGAATTATAATGTTTAAAATAACCATGGAAACTTTTTATATAAAAAATACTAATATACAAGAAAGAAATCCCATCAAAATTGCACCTAATAAAATAACGATTACATATTCGATGCAGACACATTATAATTACCTAGTTATTTGGAAATATTGCATAAATATATGTACATGTATGTGTTGAAGTAATTGCTCAACGTCATCCAAGAGGTTATTGGTAAAGTAGGCAATAAATCTGCCATGTACAAATCGTCACCAACTGTGCATGTCATTGTTGAAGTATAGCGAGAATTTTGAGAAGTCTCCTTATTAGGTGATATCCTTATATAAACCACTAAAGAGAAACTACATGTGGTTCAGTTTCTTTTTCAACCAGTCCCTCATAAAAGTAGTGAGCTGATCGCATTCCTGTTCAGTGAGCAGAGTGTAAAATATAGCCTCACTTCTTGCATGTAGCTAGAATAAGCCCAAGTTCTACAGTGTACATGTATAAATCTAAATTATGAGGGAAGGGATACATGTGCACCACATATACATGAACAGTGGCATTGTAACCCCAAATCTACAAGATTTGAATTTGAATATTGCGGTAAATTTATTATACAAACGCTTGAATAGTTGACGATTCAATATTCACCGGCATTTACACTTTGCAAGAAATACATCTATCATGTGTACAGCTCTGACAGTTTCTGTGGGTGTTGTGCTATCATTTTCCAAAGTTAAACAAGAACACCACAGACACCCCAGATATACTGCTTGAACAAAGAGTATGCAACTCTAGTAAAAAGACTCTAGCAGACGGGTCAGTTAGTAAAGCAATTGTATAAATAGCCAAGGGCAGCATAGAACTAAAAATAATAATATTATGCAATGAATTTTCATGTTCTTAGAGCATTAATCAAATTAATAGGCTTCATAATAAGGAATATAATATTTTGCTTTAGCTAATTTTGAAGTGTATCACAGTGCATATGCATGGATAAACCAAATGCAGGCTAATAAACATTGTATTACTTGCTGATATTACTTAAAGTATTGCCATTTTTATCATGCGTGTACTCATTAATACACAGAAATTATGATTTTTACCTAGTGCAAGGTAAATCTATAGTTTTAAGTAGGAAATAAATATTGTGGTGATTATGACTCTATTCTTTATTTTCTTATGCCGAACAAAGATTCAATTTAGAAAAGTTCTGAATACAAATTGTTCAATTCTACCAGCGGAAATACAATTTCAAGCGACGGGTTATCCTAAAAGTGGATTGCAGTATAGAAGTCTTTATTGAGTGCAAGGCACTCTGAATAAGTGGCATGTGCTAGTATAGACTATATATAATAATATATTTCTATTTGTGGCTGATGTTATATAATTTACATTGATATTATAATAATATAAGAAAAACCTGCTAATCTTGGCTGAACATGTTGTATAGGCAGCTAGGTAAACACTTGCTCTTCTTCTTGTAGCATAAGAAACATAGCTAATGTTTACACTCGGATATAAAATACTTTATAAGTGGTAGAATGGGTTTTGCTAACGTCAATGCCTTTGTATGCACGTCTTCTTTATATCTTAGCCTAAGATCACTTGAACATGAGAGTAAGGGTGGTTCTAATATGGCCCGAAGAGTCTATATATATATTACTTTTATTGCAGAAATATATTGCCATTGTAAGGCTATGGCACCAGCAGTAGAATGGGTTTTATGCATAGACACCGAACAATAAATAGGTCATAACATGCATAGGTCTACCCTACTGCCTATAGAAGCGTTTCCAACGCACAATTTCATTTGGCTGGAAAAATCTAACCTGCCCTGACTTAACCTGTTTTTTATAGTGCCATGTGTACTTTTAAAAGCTGGCATGTAGCAAGTCTATTTAGTGATTAAAGCGTGCCGATCTTGTGACAAATAAAGGTTTAGAGTATCTGATGATAGAATGGCATTCACCCCTCTTATATTGGCCACACAGCCATTAGTTGAATGAACCAAATTTGCTCTGCAATCTGTATACATACACTCGAAGTAGATCTATTTAACATGAAGCTTTTTTGTAGAAACCTATTAGGGCAGTCTACAGAAGGTTCTAGAACACGTGTTTTTAACTATCATTCACTTTGATATTTTTGCTTTAATCTTATGCTAAAACATATTTCAGAGAGTGATAACTCAAACTGCTTTGTGATGAGCTTGATGTAGCAAAACGGGTTTTGTGAACTCGGTAAAAATGCCGTTAAAGCAGTAAATCTGCTCAATGCCAACCCAACTACAAATCAGGAAAAATCACACAAATTGTGAAGATTCATCATTTGGGGGTTTTTACAAAGAGCATGGACCAAGAGGCCCTATTAATATGCACATGTACCTTTGAAAAGTGGGCTACATGTATTTACATGTATGTGGTGTTACAAGACAAGGGCGGATGCAGTAGTTTGGTGCAACATTCCATAGCAACTTATTCTGTTTCAAGATGTGCCGCTAGCTTGTACATGTACACGCTAGTGAGACCAGGGAGAACCAGTAAAATAAAATTCATTCTTGTGCATTCGATATGTTCTATCTCTTTAGACGGCTTCACAAACTATACTGCACTAAAGAATACTCTACGACTGTAATCAATGATTTTGATTGATTTTTGACAAATGCAAATCGCATAAGATTTAAAGATTAGTAGTGCATTACTAGTTTGTATACATATTTAGCTTGTTGACTTATCCCATCCAGTTGTCAATCAATATTTCAACTTGTAAAATCTACTTGATTGAAACTGCCTTACGAGAGTTCTTGTTAACCCTTGTTCTGTAGTACTGCACCTTAATGGAATTAAAGAGCTAAGGCTATTTGTTCAATATATCAGGTAATTAGCTTATTTCCTTTGGCATACATGTATTACACCAGGTTGGAGCATAGTATACATAGTCAAACAGACCTTATCAAGTTGTACAGCGTTTTGAATTTGTTTGATTTGTCCTCCCTCTATGAACCGAGGAATTGTCATGTAAAACTTCTCATAGAACATTCCGGTTGTTCCACTCATTTATTTTAATGTGGAAAAATCAGCATCATTTCATTCAGCCCCAATTTTCCGTTCTAAATTCTCGCTTTAAAAAGAAGACAACTCCACCCACATCACTATTAATAATTAATTTTTAATTAGACTAAATTCAAGTGCTTGTTATGAATGGACTAACTAATTGAGAAATTTGTTTACTCTGAGCAGCTAGGATGGTACGTTAATAACTATTTTAAATGCAGTAGTCGAAGCTGTAAAAGATGCTGTTGTTGTTGTGTCATTACCGTGGCTTGATTAGCCTAATTGTTGGAGGGATCATCAGGTTAAATACTAGTACTGCGACGGAATCGACTCACTGACCTCTCTACTCAAGCTTTAAGCTATAATTTCTTAATGAAGTGTCACTCAAGTGCTGTCAGGAACCTCTGCCGATATACGTGTACTACAAAGTTCAGACTGTAGATGTATTATGGTCATCTGACTATAAGGTATTATAAAGACAAGAAGCTATAATTA
Organism: Bugulina stolonifera; assembly: GCA_935421135.1. NCBI lineage: Eukaryota > Metazoa > Bryozoa > Gymnolaemata > Cheilostomatida > Bugulidae > Bugulina > Bugulina stolonifera. The sequence goes on from OW285194.1 coordinate 9,729,231, forward strand.
CTTCAATCTAATTATGTAATCCTAAAGGTTGTATAATGTAAAAGTTATATTGATAAAGTTTCTTCCTTCTACACTATAGACTTATTCAAATTCATTTATCCCCAATAAGTTAAAACCATAATTCAATTCAAAGCTCTAAAGCAATTCATGATCAAAGCCTAGTATTACAGGAGTCAATCCTAAATTATAGTCTAATAATTAGCCACTATAAAAAGACGTGTCAGGTTAAGGAAGTTAGAAGTTATGTCCACATTATGTTGAAATGTAGTTTGAATTTGTGGAGGAAGCCAGCTGTACACTGGTAACAATACATGTATAACTCACTGTATAGTTATAACTAAAACACTGGCTAGTTCCTCTCTAGTGTTCAACTAGTGTTCTAGCCTCAGTGCTAGAAATAATTATATTAATACATTAAATGTATAGATAGATTGGTTAATAACAGCTTCAGGCTATATAATAATACACTTCATGTATGTGTAGCACTAACAATCATAAAGTATAATATTGATTAAAGAGAGCAATGCTGACTTGATGGTTATTATAGTGATGCTTGTCACAATCCACTGAGGCCTAATATGGTTCACAGGAAAACCATAAAATTCTTCATTTAATAAGTGATGAAACAGTTACTGGGCAGCACCAACACGTATGTCTTCAAAATCTGCACGGTGCATGTTTAGCACGTATAGTTATATTTACGCCATTAATAATGTGCTTGCAGTTGAGAATTTCAAAAATAAGAAATAATTCTATAAGTTAGGATAAATTGAATTACATGGAAAAGGAAAACCCAAACTGGCAAGTAGCAAGCCAATTATTGCACTTTAATGATTGCAGTATAAAGTTATGTTATATTAATAATCATAGTAGCCTTTGTACCCACAAAAGTATGTTATATTTTGTGGACATTCTTAAAGCTCAACATTACTTTCTTGTGGCAATTTTCTAAGAACTGAGAGAGACCTTCTGCCTTTCAGCTCTCCGTCGATTACATAACTCAACCACTTTTCTCATTTGCCAAATGCTCTTCATCCAATTATTAGACTTGAGTAGTAATTGTCTACTACTTAATAACTTGAGATGGTTTAACATTAGCTTTGCATGAAAGTAGCAATTTGTACCAACTAGCATTAACTCCAATCATACAGTAATTAATAAAGACTGAAGGTTTCAAAAGCAACTTTGGAAGTTGTCCTCTTTTCTATCCAGGCCAACCATAGTTTTAGCATTTGATTCGCTACCTGCTTCCGCTGTATCTCACCACAGAGTTATTGCACATTATATAATGTACATTGTTCAAGTACTTGGCAGCACTTGATCGCCTGTGACACAGATGCTTGTATGAATTACATAGAAGTAAAGTTCTGTCGGTCACAAAGGGTAAGGTGACACGTCTCCTCTGCATACAACTATTCACTTTGTCTTAGCATAATACCTTCTTATACACAGATATAATAGATTGTGTATATAATGCAGGGGTGTATAACGCATATGTATAACGCAATAATTATATTCGATGCATTGACATATAAGATTGGTGACATATATGAGGATATAGACTGAATTCTACGTCATTTATATCAGAGATATTTGGGTCCAGGAGAGGACAACCCCTAAATTCAAAATTTTAATTCAGTGCAACATTTGGAACAAAGGAACAATGGTGGCTGCGGCTTTCTTGCACAAGTTTATGCATCATGGTAATGCGTACAGCAAAGTCACAGTTCTTGCTAATGCATTGTGAAAGTAAGGAGAGGATAACTCCCAATTAATACTAGTGCACTGTTTATGCGTGCAAAATGCGGGTAGCATACATGTATGCATTACATGTACATACAATAAGATACCGGTATAATATTATTGATACTAAACACTAGTAATGCTATTTCATTGGCATGCTCCTGCGGTGTTTTGTTTGCACTGAAATCCAATAATATGAACTATATTACTTAAGCAATACTATGGGAATTGCAGGACTTGGCAAATATATAATGTTATACATGATATTTGTGATGATATGCTATTACATAGTGTGGCTGTTAGACTTGCGTATAGTACACGGTACATACTGTATTGACAGACTACATGTTGTGAACGAACACATACTACTCATCGTGTTTAGGAGTGACCATGAGCTCGTAGCCTCTCTTTGGATTAGATATGTTCTAGTGACAGGTTTCAGGGACGCAGGGTGAGTGACCTTGACCTGTAGGCTGTAGGTATTTGTGTTTAGCAGTGTGTGAATGTCGGTCTAATAAAATACTAGCTATTTAATGCTACTTATTTATAGCAATATAAAATATATATTGTGTTCATTTCCTGAAGCATGCATAGCTATAAATTCTAAGGTAAGTGCTTGGATCAACTTAAGGGTCAATCGCCCACATATCTAATTAAAATAACAATTAACAATGCTCCTTGATTCTGTATCTGCTCTAAATATATACAGGACTATCCTTTATATATCACTTAGATAATTTACTGTCTAGGTTGGTTAAAATGTACACTGCATATTATATAATATAATGCATGAACATATACATGTACATGTAAGTCTAGGTAAGGAAGGCTTTATTGTATTAACTAGCAAACTTGTCAGCCACTGACAAGATATTAGTATAATGTCAATTCCTGGGGGAAATTAATTTCACGTTAAGTTACTCTATTTTTATTTCCTTCCACCAACGATGACAACTCCGATTGACCAATGAAGTCTACCGACCGATGAGAATGAAGATACATACAATATTCAGCAGCAAATAGGCCACTGACAAACTATTATAACAAAAAGAAACAAATTATGAAAAACCCACAAAACCTGCAAAGTTAAAACGGCTGAGCAACATATTAACCAATTAGTTGGATTGGGTTTTTACTACTACTCTAGAAAAATAATCAGCTATTCAATTTTCTTGCTCGAGCTATGAATTACATTTGTTTAATTATAATATTTTTGCAATATATTAAGTATTTATACAACATGCAGATACATTCGTAAGCAAACCAAAGTAAGTCTTGCATAGCTCTTATTTTTACTTATGTAATGCCTTCTCTATGCAGTAGAAGAACATTATTTGCAAAAGCTCAAAGTTTTGCTTCCTAGTTACAACAAACAGGCCTTTACTTGCTGTCCCTGGCACAAACAATAACTTTATACAATGGCAATGATATTGAACGCATAATCCTGTACTTTCAATTTGTGAAATTATCTGCAGAATGCATTTTTTTAATATTCAATTACGGCATATGATATTGTTGGCTACTATGTGGTGTGGGCGGAGAGGACCTTGTAATTGTGCAGTCATGCTTGCATTGCAGTCTTGAATGCACATGACTTGGTTAATTATTACAACCTGCAGAGCCGTGTCAGTATGGTATCAGTGTCAGGCTTGCACAACTGCAGTAAGTTCTTCTAAGTGTTAGATTACATGATATACTTCTTGACCAAGTGCTGACAGGTATATGCAGGTGATACCTCTGCACTTTTCAGTATGTTGCGCAAAAAGTCAGTATAAGTATACGAAAAAGTGACGCACTGTTGTACTGTTAACAACTTACGACTAGTATTGCACATCTTGGATTTTCCAATCAACCGCCTAAAGAGGTAAGTGGTATCACGGTAGAGTATTTCTCATACTTCCCTTACCTCTTCTTTAGTACGTGCTAGAGCTCATGGCAAGGGATTCCACAATGAGTGGTGTGCAGACAGTTTGAAAATATGGTGTAGTTTGCAATTGGCATCGGCATTCCTTATGTAGCTCTCACAATATGCACCACTCTGCATTGATGATATGCAGCATTTTGTGAAGAAACTTCACTTTACATGTAGTTTACATAGTATTACGATTTGAGCAATGGGTTGTTATACAGTGAAAGCTGATGAGTTGGTTCATAGTGGTACACACTGTTTAGTTGAGCATAGAGAGGCTTGACTTGTACAGACTGTAGAAGGAGATGCAAGTCTCGTTGTCATGGTGATTGTTGTTGTTATTTTCGTAATAATATGCCTAAATGGGGCTATAAAATAAAAATAAACACTTAGTGTGACAGCTAATGTTTATAGCAGGGAATTATCTCTGGTTTAACCCACGTCATCAAAAAATTCTATCTTCTGTCTGAAAAGTCTTGCAAAGTCTTGCAAAGTCCAAGCACCTGTTTTAGCACACGCAGACTGCATGAAGATGCAATCACATGTGCTGCAGGTGCTTGGTGGTGACTACAAGTACATCATGTAAAAGCAAAGCTGTAACTAGCCTAAGTCTATAAGATTGCATTACAAACACAATGATTGGCACTTTCTTTATGTTTTTAATACCTGTATGGTAGTTGTGTGTTGAACACATGTGCATATCTCCTTATTCCTTCATCTACTACTATGGGGTTTGCATGTAACTAGTCTAACCTGTTAACAAGTAAAACATTGCAGGCAACTTTCAGTTAATCAGCAGTGGTATAAAATCATGTTGTAGAATGCTGTGTATATACATATATATATCATATTAGTAAATGCAATTCTGCAATGTGTACACTTATTAGGGGAATTGACGTAAACTCTATATATTGTATTATATTACTGTGCAAATATTGAACATTAAGTCTAAGGCAAGTTTTACCCTATCAGATATACGAGTACAATGTATATTCTATAGTGTTATACAAGTACGCTGAAAGATCATTAACCAGTATATCTGAAAATAGATTATGTTATGTAAATTTACCCTTTTACAGAATTAATCTATTTTCATTGTGTGGAATGCGAAAGCTCACAACTTGATAAAATTTTAGGGATTGTCTACCTCTGTATAAACATCATAATATTATGGGCTTACATGCAGGCTATAATCATAATACAAATACTGGGAATTAAACTTGTATGCAGTTGCACATATGTTTCCTTCTATATGTGGTAATATAATATCATGTGATTTTACTGTATATTTTTAAATTTTAAATACTGTCAAAAAGTACAACTTATAAATTTTTAATTTGTTTTCCAAGTTGCGTGCATTTAGCCTGAATTATTGACAGTAAATATACTTACATGTATATAATAGACACTGGAAAATATACATGTAAGAGGCAGTGGGTCAACTCTAGCTGGTCAGAGAGATTCTCTGCTAGCAATTAGCCTTTGGTCACAGAACTGTTCAGTAACCTCTACGGGCTGTTCACAAAGGTCAAGGACCGACAACTGGCACAATACTAACTTAATTTACCAACTTAATAAATTTCTTGAATAGTTAAATCAGATAAAAGGTGCTAACGCAGCTGTTTATGGTTATAGCTGCATGACATCCTGCTCATCGTTCTGCAAAAATTGTGGGAGTAACTAGTATCAAATTATTACTACTTCAAGGTAGAAAATAAGCTTGGGTGGCATTTCTTCTGTTTTCTTCCTATTCTTATATTCACTATGACAGGAATAGGCTATTGGTGGTTATTGTTCTGCTAAAGTTCTTGCGCAGTGATTGTGTTTAATTATCCGAAGCTCTAGCAGCTGTAACAGCTCAGTGGTTGACATGAGGAAGTTGATAAATCGTGGGCGGTTTATAGAATTTTGTTGGCAAGTTATAAGAATATCAAGGGTAGCGTATATAATATATAATATGTATAAATAGAAGAGCTAAGTTGTATAGAGTAATATTGGAATGGGTCAGGTGTGTTATAATACTGTAATTACCTACATGTAGTATCCTTGTCCTAGGATAAATGGATCATAATATTAGGAAAGTTTAATCCCAGAGTTAGACTGATATTGACAGGTTTTTGACCAATATAATCCAAGGGTGTGCGTACTGGGGACAACTCAGTGGAGACAGATCCATAGGGACAAGGGTGCAGTGAGGACAGGGTGCAGTGGGGACAGGGGCACAGTGGGGGCAGGGGTGCAGTGAGAACAGGAGTGCAGTGAGGACAGGGGTGCAGTGAGGACAGGGGTGCAGTGAGGACAGGGGTGTAGTGAGGACAGGGGTGCAGTGGGGACAGTTTAGTAGAGATAGGTGTACATTGACTTACAGAGTGGTACCAACATATGTGTACGCTCCTCGACTACATAGTAATGTACTTTAGAAAAATGAACATATGGAAGCAGCATTCCTTCTCTGCTGACATAATGGGCATTTCATGTGACCTTGACTAATAAGGTCACATGACTGAACCCATAAAAATACTCATAATAATCATCAAGTCATTAGGCATCAACTTGCCAACAAACACTGTATAAACCCAATATATATGTAGATAATGAAGATATATAATTTATACATCATTGTTGTAGGCTATTTATACATGTATGTCACATGTATACCTGACCTACCATGTAGGCTGTATGACCTGCATGGTCACGTAATATCTATGCTGCTGGGCATGACAAGATGCAATATTTTCACTTTCTATGGCCACTTCCTGTGGTCAGTCGGTCCCTGTGGTCAGCCAGTCTCTGTGGTCAGTCAGTCCCTGTGGTCAGTCAGTCCCTGTGATCAGTTAGTAAATTTGGTCAATTGCCATTGTCACTGCTATGGCCACTTGCAATGGTCAGCCACATGGTTAGGCAAGCTGTAAACTGTCTTATATGTTGGTGAATCTGCTACATACATGTACATGTATATCTAGAGTCTAGAGTCTAGAGCATTGTATATTTGAGTAATAGTAGCTACATGTAGTGAATAAGGACATGCATAGATACTAAATATTTAAATTTTATGTTAAAGTTATGTATATAATAGCTGTGTAATTGACTTTAGTCACACTTTATTACCTCTGTTGTGAATTTAGGTGACTTGCATTTAGTTAACTGTGTAGACTTCAGTGTCTAATCACCATGGTTACAGGAAGTATAAATTATTAATTCTACAATTAATCCTCATCTGTGGTATGCTGTACCACATGCTTATCAGCTATGAACTTGTAAATAACATTTTATAATATATTTTCCATTTGAACCCAAGGGAAGAAAACCACAATGAAACTTTGAGAGTTTCGTAACAGTAGTATTCGGATTGGTATATTTTGTGTTACATTGCATATGAGATAATAATATTGTGTAGATATTAGAAGAAGGTGGGAGGAGGCTGGCACATACTCTGCATGTACCTACTATGTGTATGTACATTGTAAATGTATACTCATATGGCAACGAGCAAAGTTCAACACAATTTGCATGCCCTTGGCAGATTTATTTTCCTACAACTTGATGTTACAATAAAGGTCATAAAGGAACATCAATGTACAGTAGGCCTATCATGTACATGGATATAGTATATCTTGTTATCACATATTATACTAGCATTGTGTAGCCCATTTACATTTATGTTGTAATTAATTTCTCCAGGTTCTACTGCTCATTGGACTAGCACTGCTGTCGCTGCCGTCTCAGTAAACACAAGATGGACAGGATGTTGAGTAACATAGGCAGGGCCGCTGCCATAGCAACAGTAACAGTAGCTTCACAATTGGTGTGTGGGGCGTTAGCGGACGATAATGTAACCACTACAGCACCAATGACTACCACTTCAGGGTTAAAATTACCGACATGCAAAAAAGGTATTTTGATACCTATGTGGCAACCTATAGACAACATATCAATGGGAGATAAAGCAGCCCGGGCAATAGTCTATTTTCTAATCTTGGGCTATTTATTTCTTGGCGTGTCCATCATTGCTGACCGGTTTATGGCTAGCATTGAAGTTATCACATCGAAGGAAAGAGAAATTATTGTAAAGAGACCAAATGGAGAGATAATGAAAGTATCGGTGAAGGTATGGAACGAAACTGTCTCCAACCTCACTCTCATGGCTCTCGGGTCATCTGCTCCCGAGATCATGCTCTCTATCATAGAGGTAGTAGGTAAGAGTTATCCTCCTATTATTACGATTATTACGATTATTAATATTTCTTTTAGCTGCTATTGCCGGGCTCGAACATACAACGCTATCATTGTACATACTGAGCAGACACCTTTTATATCTGCTTGCAAATTTGAATCAAATTTATTCCTATCGGCTTAGAGTAAACTTTTACTGTTTTACTGCTTTGTCATGGACTGCAGTTGCAGCTGAGTAGCAATATTTACTCGAAAATTCCGTGACTTGTTTAATTCAGCAGCACTACGTGTTTTGTTCAGTTAGTCGTTGCATAGGCATACATGTATAAACTTGGACATGTAACTTTCTATATCTAAGCATAGAGCTGCTATTGTGAAGGTACTAAATGGCACTAGTGACTGTTGGGTAGCCCGTAGGTAACTAAGTATCATAACTATACCCTCATCTCATTATGTGGGAGCAAGTGGTGTAGCCCGTAGTAGAAGAATAGCAAGCCGCCAAGCCTAATGTTTCACATAATACATGTAGTACAGCAGAGCGCCAAAAGACAGTAGAAATCAAAATTTAAACTACACATGGTTTAGGAGGAATTCATAACATTCTCTGTTGTTCTATCAAATTATGCTTTTCTCCGTTTTTGAACCCTACTTAAAAAAGAAGCTTCTACTATGTAGATACAGGTGAAGTTATATTTCTACCCAATAAAGCAATTGGCACAGTAAAATGATGTTTGGTGTAATAGAATATATTATCATGAAGGGCTTATAAGGTTCACAGCAAACTACATGTATATGCTGCCTTAATTATACCATGTACTATCTAATCATGATGCAGACTTGCAGATACAATATAGCTACTACTACTACTACTGCTACTACTAGTTGTGAGTGGGAGTATGTTAACACCTTCCTTGTATATTATATCCTTTATTCTAAATGCTCCTAGTGTACTAACTGCTGTTAACATGTTACCTGTAACCCTATAATAATTACATTATCTTTATCATTAGCAGCACAATACATAGACTAGCTAGTTATATGCATAATTACACATCTCAGTAATGCATGGCTGCCTACTGCCTGAATTCCTGGAGACTGATGTTGAATAGGAATTTTCCACAAATTTTGTAGCATGGTCGACGGTGGGACATAGTGGGGCATTGTAGCCTTAGGTTCTACGTATGTGTTGTAAATGATAAACTGGTGATACATTTAATGCAGGAAACAGCTAGCATGAATAGTATATTAGGTGTTTTACATGTGCTTACATGTACCTGAGAAGATGGTTATTTATATTACATAACACATTGTATTAGGTGACCCTAAGTTCTATCCCATACTAGTTCATATTTTTTCTCACACTGATAACTAATGGTATAATAATACTAGTAATTATTTCTGCATTAATATTCCTAAAATGAAGCCTCAATGCAAGGTAATGCAAATTAGAATTATATTATATTTTTATTATTATTTAGTAAAAATATTGTTGTATTCCTGTGCGGTCAATAAACTGGTGGTAAGTTCAACATAGTGGTTAGACCTTGATTGTGTGCCATATACTACAATTTAGTATATAATATACATTGTATATACTCTATGAATGTGCGACTGTTCGAAAACAGGACATTTCGAAAGTGGACAGTTCAACACCGGACAGTTCAAAGCACCTAGCCCCAAACCCCACCCACCAGATTTCAACTAGTTTTTATTTTTAAGGATATTTTTTTTATTTACTTAAATAAATTAATTAATTAAAACTAATTATCTGCAAGTTGTGTTCTTCTAAATTTAATCTACACAGTTTCGAACTGTCCTGTTTTGAACTGTCCAGTTGTGAAACGTCCTGTTTCGAACTGTCTTTTTCGAAATGTCCCCTACCATACTCTACAATAGTATATACATGTACAGTGTACATTGTATATATACTAACAATAATAGTGCATATATACTACAGTGGCATATAATGTCAGGCGTATTTATACATTGATTAGAGACATCGCCTAGTATATTTGAGATCCACTGAATCATTGGACGAGACTGGTTTCTGCCTGATGCTTCTCAACGGTCAGCTGGTGTCCAATGCCTTTGCGTTATGTCAAACTCTGCATCAAACAGGTCTCAAAGTGCCTTTGTTCCACACTGACTAACTCTCGTGGTGTTACTGTAATACAGATATACGTGTCATGACGTACTTTTTCTCTCGTTTCAGGAAGAGATTTCAAAGCAGGAGACCTGGGACCCGGCACCATTGTCGGTTCTGCAGCGTTCAACCTATTCGTTATCATTGGTCTGTGTATATATGTCATACCCAGCGATGAAGTCCGACAAGTGAAGCATCTGAGGGTGTTCTTTGTTACGGCATCTTGGAGCATCCTAGCCTACGTATGGCTCTACCTCATTATTGCACAGATAACTCCTGGTGTGGTGGATGTAAGTAGATTCCAATAATAATTTGAGTAAAATTCGTAGATTCTAAAGGCACGGTTTCAAAAATGTGCAGTTTATGGGGTTTAACTTTTCCTGCTTGGGTCATATTCCATGAAACGCTTTAATTATTTTCTGTATCCAAACTTTTTCTCGCTGTCAGGGTCAATGGGAAAGATTTGTTTTTCAGTTATATGATTGTGTTTTATAACAATTATTTTAAAGTTGGTCGGCAAGAAGCCCATTTCACAGTCTATGAACATGTATTGGATGCCTGTAACTTTTGTAAATTCAAAGTCGTACATTCATACTAAACTATAATTATTACCAATTAATGTTCCTAAAATAGTGTTGATACGTAGGAATTTTGTGTCAATAGACAATGATAATATCAACAGAGATGAGAGTAAGAGTACGTTAGTATATGGCCATGGCAGGAAGGCAGTGTTGTTATTTGAACTAAAAGAGGTATTCAAGTCATATTAAAATGGGAATGATGCTTGCTAGGCAAACTCACCAGTAACAGGTGCTTTGATCAACAGTAACAGGTGCTTTGATGTTGAGTACAATAGTACTTCCTTGTTTAATTTGGTTCTAGAATCACAACTCTTATGCTGACAAAATTCTTTGATATGAATGTACATGTACAGCGTATGTGCAGTGTGGTTTCAAAGATCGTTGGAAAAATATTTATTTGATCTAATAATGTTTATATAGGCTAGTGCTAGAATTCTCATGATTATACCATATCAACTATATATACCAGTACAAATTCAATTATTGTAGCATCACCTACCAGACTACACACTGGCACTAAAACCAATATATCTCTACCAGTACCAATGTGATTATGGACCAGTCTAGATTAGCAAAGTTTGGTGGGCATATTGTGGCTGAGGCTAACTTTTGAGCTCTTGACTAACCAAGCTGTTCTTATAGCTTTTAAATGCAGTATAAACCAATATATTGTGGGGTGGGGGTGGGGCGGCAAGTCACCCTCTCTCAAAAGCATCCTGTCTCAGAAAATTGTGGGAGACTCTAAGCCACATAGTGTGTTTGTCTAATCTCTATCCAAGGGCACACAATGATAAATTCTAAAATTTCGCAATAAGTTATGTGTACATGCTGTTTTATGTCCACTATTATTATTCCATTATGCCGCAACTTTGTTGCAGCTAACAAAAAAATGCCAGTCACAAATGATCCATGGTAGCTAATTGGTTGGATAGATACTTTGATAAAATAATTATGTATATTTTTCTTCAACCTAGTATTTTGCTGTCAGCTCTCTGATAAAACTTTTCATAGTATCATCTCCTATTTGTTGTTGCTAGCAAAGTTCTAGACTCAAAACTCTCGACTCAATACCCAAATCTCTGGATATGCTGGGCAAAAGTCACCACTGACAGATCTACTATTACTTACATGTATGTGTTTACGAGGAATATTATTTTATTAGCAATGATAGATTTTAACTGTATTCTTATAAGTTCTGTGTTTTATTGGTAGATATGGGAAGGCGTGTTGACTTTCATCATGTTTCCTGCCACCGTAATCACCGCATGGATTGCCGATCGTAAACTCTTTCCAAAGTTCATATCTAAGAAATACCATGCGAGTAGGCATAAAGGAGTTATTGTCCAATCAGAAGGAATGACTGATATTGAGATGGAGGCAGATAGAGAGGTGAGTAGGTTTGTTTACTGAGCTAATGACATGACTGCGGCAAGGTGTATACCGGAGAGGAGGTAGGAAGAATAGTCTCAAACACTGCCCACAAACACTGTCTTGTATACGCGTAGGTGCATCTATATGACACAGTTATAGGCTTCAATCATTGGTTACTTTTATCCAATAGTTTCGCTACTAACACATTCTCTTATACAAAGTGTGTCAATAGTTATTTGGCTATGCCAGTACTGGTAGTCATGACCAAGTTTTTTCAGAAGAGAGATCGTGCCATCAGATGTTGACTGACACCCTTCTCAACCATCTTTTATATCACTGGTACCAAGCTTTATGGAGTGATAAGCATACGATATGCTCCACTTACTGTGCGTGTACATGTAGTGTAGGTACATACTGTAGCGTAGACCATGAGCTAATAAATGCCATGTACTCATACAAAATCAACTGCATTTTGCCAACTGATTCAAAATTCATGTACCCTGGATGCTGCTCAATAAACACAGCGGCATTCAGAAATGACATGTACTTTTCATTCTCTAAAGGTTACAGACGTCACAGCTGGAAAAGTTCCAAGACAACACTTTTATAGATTGTAGATCTTGGCCTACTTTCTTCAGCTTCCTTTTTGATAAAAATGCATGTACTGACGTGCTGTCAAACATTAGTCTGCAGTGCGTTGTAGTAATATTAGCTCAAAGAGCAGACAACTTCAACTATTGTTTCATGTGCAATGGAGGTAATAGTGGTTAGTGTTAATGATATTTGGTGGAGCTGTAGAGGTCACTCACTGGTCAGTTGCACTAGTAATCTCTTTACAAATAGGCATTTCAATCAGCCCATCAATGCCTTCGGATATAAACATTATGTATAATAGTGATAAGTTACAACATATACATGGAGATGCTAATGTGATTTCATATCATAAAAGTAGAGTATAGCCATTACATAATTCCATAGATACATGCATTACATACTCTCCTTAGTCTTGCAATGATGTTGCAGATAGCTTATTATAAACTACTTGACACACAATTCATGCAGAGGTTTTTCTTACACCCAATAATCACATTTGTGACCTAGGCTTAAAGGTACATGTTTCCTTGATGCACATGGCATGTAGCCGAATTAAAATACTTTAGGATATCGTCTCAATACCTGAACATGTCTACACGTATCCACCTTCCTTTAACCAGAGCACAGTAGAACCCAAGCTATGCAATGTACCGACTCAGCTAACTACCAAAGCTAGGCTTATTAGGCTCCATATTTGGAAGCTAATAAGTATACCTCCATCTTGTTTCAAGTTTTCTATTATTTCACGTGCATTCCAAACCATTTATTTCTGAGCTAATTCTTTCACTAACTACAACTAATTATGTAATATGCATTGAATGCAAATCATTTGTAAGTTGTTAATTGAAAGCACAGTTTTATAAGTGATTGCGTTGAGTGTTGATGACTGAACTCTTTCTACTGCGCTGATAGCGTCTCTAGAAGGTTCTAAGAACTGTGTTCAAACAGTTCTACAGTAGCATTTCACTCGGTGATAAGTGACATGCATTATATAATATGTGTACACATAATTATATAACCCTCATGGTGGCCTCTGTCATAGTTTTTTTATTAGGAAGTTGTTTTCTATTTGTTCGATAAGAAGAAAGAGGGGACAACTCTATATTTCACATCACTTTACAGAATCATTCCTGAAGTCAACTCTGTATGTAAATAAAACATATTGCATAAATCACAGGATTAGCATCGTTGTGTAACATTTTCAGTTGTCTCAAGAAGTGAAAGAATGAATGAATGAATTTGACTTGGTGCTTCCGCTCAAGTATAAAACTTCGAAAACACGTACTAGGATGCTATTCCAACCTCACTTCATATAGTAACATTGTCAATCCTACGTAAATAATCTAATATGAAATCTCTAATTTTCGTTTTATTTCAGGCTGCCGACGAGGATTCAGATGTTTTGCTGTTTGAACAGCACAGGAAGGAGTACATTGACATAATTAGAGAATTACGAAAGAAACATCCTAACATGGACATGAAGAGTCTGGAGGAGATGGCAGAGTACGAGGTATCACAATAACCTTAATTTGGAATTATCTACTCTCTCAATTCATGATGTATATTTGGAGTTGTCTACACATATATATTTCTTTATGTAAATTGGGATTATTGCATTATACATGTAATTACATATAATATGCATCTACTCTCTTTGTATATATAGAACTATGCGAGGATACATGTACATGTAGTTATTAAATATTTTTCTAACTTTCAGAAAGCAAAAGCAAGTATAGAAGATTAACCATAAAAAGGTGTTTATTTACATGTCGTTCAATGTGATGTAATACAGCAGTTCCATTCATTATGTAATGTACAATGTGCATATGTAAGGACAAAAGGGCCATTTGTTTTAGATATCTCAATACTGTGTTAGAACTCACAAACAAGTTACAAATTACAGTGTTGATGTCTTTGCTGTCACACAGAGATAACATGGAGAAAGGTGAAAGAATGCCAATGTCAACCTTGAGCACACATTGACTAAGTTTTACACTGATTTTGTAATTTCTTAGGTGATGAACAGAGGGCCTAAGTCTAGAGCTTTCTATCGAATTCAGGCTACCCGTAAGCTGACAGGTGGAGGCAATGTTATTAAGAAGAAGTTGGATAGAGAGCATAAGAAGAACCAAGGTAAAACTAAATATAATTCAGTTACCTGAGATAAGCATGTGATAAAGAGCTCTGAGTGGATTGTAAAAACCAGTTTTATTAGTTGATATGATGATACCTTCATGTGTATTTTATACCCATTGGATGAAAAACACTTGTATTAATTGAGAAGCACTAGAATGAAATTCCATCCCGCTTTAAGATTACCTTAATTACTGACAAGTACATTGTATGACAATTGTTTACTATTTTTACTCCGTTTTTACTCCGTTACTCCGTTTACTCGGAGAAGATTTTTCTTTAGCAGGTTTATAAAGATATTTTTCAAATGAAGTTGAATGAAATGCTTTAGGACTTCAACCAAACTTGATCACATCTCTCATTCTATGACAGAGATATTTCTAAATTCAACTTTGCTGCTACTAGGCTATACATGTACATGTAGAAAGGTGTTGCATGCTTGTATATAACTGTATATGGCTATTATAATTATGTAGTAAATGTTAGTTATAATTATTGTTTATGTTGGTGGTGTTTCAGAGGTCATACCAGGTAACTCCTTCAGTTCTTATTGTAATTCTGTTGTATAACACCATAGAAATATTTGCAACTATTGAGTCTTTGACGTTAGCCTTGGAAGACTTGTTACTAATATTACTATATCGTTTGAACTGATTTCAGTAAACAAAAAATTACATAAAATAATTGTAATTTAATAAGATAATCGCAGAAACTGAGCAAAATCAAGATAGCCTAAGTTCCTATTTAAAGCTGCAAGTCAGATACATTTGAAATTAAGCCATCTGCGCCCTAATTTCCCAATCTCAAACGCCATTAAAATTTCACCATTGCTGCCCTCAACATATTACAGACCTACACTCAGTAGATGGATTTTCGTTATGCCCACATTAAAAGGTCGAAAAGTGTAGATTTTTTATAAAACAATTGTTCTTGATAATCATAATAAAAATTCTTGATTGTTATACAGATTTGCAAACATAATATTATGGCAATTTTTTGTTACTTTCCTGTCATACTTCAAACTTCTTCTTTCTCTGTAGCTTCCGTCTTTTATTTATGTCTCAGGACTAGAGCTAATCATCATTAGAATTAGCAATAGAAAAGTAGAATTATATATCATTACATTTTAATTCACATTAATATAATTCTTATAGTTCTACTAGTTCTAACATTAGTATTAGCAATAGCAATGGTATTGGCATTATTATTAGCATTAGCTCTCGCATTAGCAATAGTATTGACATTATTATTAGCATTAGAATTGTAGTTGGTAATTTCATATTAGTGTTAGCATTAGTTCTGTAGACTTATTTGTAATATACCACTTCATGTACTCTGTTTGTATGTTGTACCGTGTACATTCTTTAACCACTCTCTGTCCCTCGTGTCCAGGCTCAGTATATGAACGTGAGTATTAGTTAGCATTAGTTGAGGCAATCTGCTTGTGTTTGGTGATCAATGCACTTCTTAAACTCTCTTCCTATTAAAGTCAGTTTCAAGAACTTAGATGACAATCTCAAGAACTTATTTTATTGTTCATAATTGTCTTGATGCTCCATTTGCCAGCTGATAAATAAGCCGGCTACACTGTTAGTATAGGAAATGGCACGCTACTATGGCTTTAGCTAACTATTACTATGGTGTGTGCACAGCTAAACAAGCCAGCACTGGGGCAGGGCATACATTTTTGACAAATTCAGGCAATTCATAGGTATACAATAATTACAAGATACAAGACAATATATCCGTATACACGCAATATGGAAAGCAATTTACTATACATGTACATTATATCATATCACATATCACGTGCAAAATATGTAAATATTTAAATATATGTAAAAGATTGTAAAATATTATGTACTTATAATGTCCACATATTCTTGTACAACATATTTACATGTACAACATGCACAGCCATAGTCTCGGAATATATGTAGTTGCAATAAAAATGCTGCTGCCTATAATTTTGCTGGTCATAATTATTTGGTTTGCATTATAAATATAATATGCTTTAGGAGATTGTGCTGTTACTGTGTGGTGTTTGTAGCATTTGTGATGAAACTAGCTAGAGTTTCATATCCTTCATGGTATTGGGTTAAATGATGGCCTGTGTTCTAGACTACAATGGTTGCCACCAGAAACCCATTTACCAACCTTGTGTAAGATGTGAAACTTAGGCTAGTTTTCACTAACTTTAGTACAACTATGTAGTTCTATTCTATCTTCTTTTGATGCATTTTAAATCTTGTAGAAAATGTTTGAAGTTATCTACACTTGGAATCAAGATAAATATTATTTCAAAACATTACACTAGAAGTTTTCATTTCTACATGAGTTTGGTTTTGCTCCAGACAAGTACATGTATATACATTATATTATGATCAGGTGTCGAAATTGTGTTTACTGTTATAGTAAATTGTGTTTACTGTTATAGTAAATTGTGTTTACTGTTATAGTAAATTGGGTTACTGTTATAGTAAAATAATATATGAGCAGCATCTGTACTAAATCTATCTGTAAGAAATCAAAAAAGCTCATAAACAAATTTTCTACTCCCATGTTGACTGTTTAGTTTGCGAGTAATCAAGTAACATTGGAAAGTAACTGGAACAAATAATGAAATATTTCTGATTGTAAAGTTTTGCATTTAAATTACGGAATAGTTGTGTATTTACTTATCACAGCAGAAATCAAAAGTTTCTAACATGATGCTATTCGGGCATGAGCTATTAGGAAGTTGCTTCCTCCATGGAGCACATGAAAGCATCGCTTCTATTCTTACAGTTGCTGCTGTAACTGAGGACCCAAATCTCACAGAAGTGTTCTTTGAGCCCGCCCACTACACGGTCATGGAGAACGTAGGATCTATGGAGGTGAGAGTGAAGAGAGCAGGAGGAAATCTTAATGCCACTCTCTACGTGGACTACTCGACGGCAGACGGTTCGGCCAACGCAGGTTCTGACTACGAATCGACCAGTGGTAGGTACACATTGTAGTTCTTTGGATACTCATTTCAGATTCTAAGATATTCTGTTTATAGATCTTACACTTGATTGACCTCAGAAGAAATGCTGAAAGTTCGGAAGTCATGTTCGAACGCCTAAACTTCTCTGTAACTATAACCACTGCGCGAGAAAATACACTATACTAATATTCATGTGTTTGGATCATTGTCATTACAGGAACTCTGACGTTTGGCCCGGGGGAAGTGTACAAGTCGTTTAGTGTTATTATCATTGATGATGATATTTTTGAGGAAGACGAACATTTTCTATGCACTTTGTCTAATTTACGGCTAGCAGATGTTAATGGTGAGTCACAAATATCTAAAAAAGTTTCTGACAAAGTACTTGTGTTTGATAGAAATATATGCAAAAGCGTGCATCTTACATGTACGTTATTGCTGTGAATAAGTCTTTGTAGGAAACTATCAACTGGCAGCAAAACGAGAAATATTTTCCGAATCTCGTAAGGAGGTACTGAATCCGACTATCAAATAATATTTGACCATTCCTTCTCTTGGTCAATGTTTATGTTATTGGCTTAAAGTTACTGAAATATAAGCACAAATCTACTCAGCTGATACTTGTGTTTTTAAACTTTGCAGGAACGGCAAACAGTCCAGGGCATTTGGCGATAAAAGACTTCCAACTTGGTACTCCATCAACGGCAACCGTCATGATATTGGATGATGACCATGCTGGCATCTTCCATTTTGAAGGTAGCATAGTAGCTATATTCTCCTAATTCATATTTTAGAAACTAGTGAACATTGCATCTGCTTCTTTCATTAGCAGTGAACAATCAAACAATTGATGTACTTATGAGACCATTCCACTCCCAAATTCCCAAAATTAATGTAAACTTTCTGCTGGCGAAACTCTATAAGAAAAATTTGATATAGAATCAATTATTACATGGCATACTCCAAGAAGGAAATAGTTGATTTTAAAGCTGTATAACAACATACTAGCAATCCATAGTTTCTTAGCGGGTGCTCTAACCAGTAGCAATGCCCATTTTTGCTTACAATATTTTGATTTCCTGGACTGGGAGTAAGGCTGATGTAATTGAGAAAATTTTCTTGATTTTCAGAGAGTTGTATAAGCACTAGGCCAAACGGTGAGAGTTGCGTAACGTGTGTGTGCTGTACTTACAGTATTATAATAATAGCTTACCTATAATACAAACAGTAGTTAGCAGGTTACAACAACTCTTTCACCGTATACTGCATCCCATTGACATCTTCATTACATGATTGAGATTAACCGCAGTTGAATAACATTTCAATAAGTGATGTTGATGTTGCATTATGGGTTTTTAGTTGAAATTATAAAGTTATCATCATCTTTGTAATCCAGGGAAGGACCGAGGGAAGGACAACTCTAAGTTTACCATGCTAGTGATGCATTCTTATCCTTCATTTGATAGTTGTGAAAAAGTTGTTGATTATTTTAACTGATATTTAGGCATTAACATCGTACACTGCCTTCTATTGTTTAAGTGCTTAGATGTTATGTGGAGAAAACTCTCTAGGAGTTGTTCTACCATTGTAATATTTGCCATTAAGAGAAAAAATGTTGTAATACGTAATGTAGTTAAAGCAAACAAATCAGTGTATTTTGAGTGTTGTTTTAGCAATAACCTAGTAGAGTCTTGATGGTTCCTAAAGCTCACAGACTTGAGTTAATGCAACATGTGCAATACTATTATACACAGTGCTTAGATACATTACATAATTATACGTGTGTATATAATTGAGTTATTACATAACATAACTGAATAAAATTACTTGAGTTACACAGTGCACAATGTATGTAAAGTTGAGTTACTTGTACCTTATATACTTGAGTTGCAATATATTATACTTCCCGAGTTGCATATAGTTGAACTAAATGTACTTACAGTATACACTTGAGTCGTACTTGAGTCGTACTTAATTTGTAGTGTTAATAGACTGAAGTGAGATGTATTTTGTTCTCATTAATGTATGAATAAACATAACACACTGATCAAAACATTGACTTGTAGAGGCCGACCATGAAACAGTTGAATCTATTGGTCAGATGCATATCAAGGTGCAAAGAAGTTCGGGGGCGAGAGGTCACGTTGCCGTTCCCTTTAAAACAATTGACGGCACGGCCAAGGCGGGCAGAGACTATCAGGCAACCAGTGGAGAAGTTCTATTTGCAAATGACGAGCATGAGTAAGTGTGATTCACTTTGATTGACACATGGCTCGATATTTTTGAATGGGGTCAAAAAAATTGAAAAGATTCATATGCATACGTTTACAATATTTCAAAATGATATGTTCATGCAGCTAAAGTCAGGCAATGTTAAGCATATTGAACACTACGTTGATTTAAAATATGCAAGTGATGTACATCTGGATAGTATTTCGTTGAAGAGTTTGTGATAATACTCATGTTTCGTTTTGACAACGATTTTTGAAAAAA
The DNA here is from genome assembly GCA_935421135.1 of Bugulina stolonifera. NCBI lineage: Eukaryota > Metazoa > Bryozoa > Gymnolaemata > Cheilostomatida > Bugulidae > Bugulina > Bugulina stolonifera. The sequence continues at coordinate 9,749,342 of OW285194.1, forward strand.
TTTTCTAAAAGAAGATAAATATCTACATGCGTTTATTTCCAGTCTGTAATCAGCATGCACATGTATATCCTGTGGTAGTATAATAGCAGTATTCTTACTTTGTATGATAATTCTACTACAGGAAATACGTCTCGGTGAACATCTGTGATGACGAAGAGTATGAGAAGAACATTGTATTCTATCTGGAACTCGGCGAGCCACGTTTAGTGCGAACAGCTGCAGGTAGCTATGTTACTTTAAGATAAACTTAAACAGTTTTTCAATCCAACTGATTTGGTATTATTTCTAGTTAGTTACTACACTACTATGATGATTAAGCCCTATTTACATATTCTCAACCCAAATACTTTACGCTAATATTTAGCAAAAATCTGAGGATACAGAACTAGATACTACATCCCGGGCTTTAAAAATTCTATTTTGCATAGAAAATTATTAACTAACATAGTTTCTGCTTCCGATAAGAGATCTGCTAACAGAGTTTTATTTAATATGCTGGTTTTTGTAGTCAATTTAGTTTAACTAAATACTTATGATTTAGTTTAAAATCACCTAAAATAATGCAGCTTGTAAAATATCACAAATCTGTTTTGATGATTGATAACACTAGTGTAGATACGCAATGTTTTGCACATTTTCCAGAATTCGGCACTGACGAGTCAGGTATTTGTGATTATACTAAGGCAAGACAACTCTTGACACACATGCAGCATCCTAACAGTGACACATTAGATCTGAGATAGTGTAACTATATGATGCATATGTGAACCATAGGAGTTGTCTTCCCTTAAGTACTAGAAGATTATTCCGCTAAGTTTAATAAACCTTTAGTTCGACCCCTTCGTTGATTATCCACGCAGCGTCCTGCACAGCTGTAACATTTGCACACCAACCAAACAGCTATTAATTTCATGTTTATGGTCCAGCATAATCCTCCCTTTGCCTTTAACCCTCCTGCCTCATTATATATGTATTTGCACGCTAATCTTATAGATGGACCCATCCAGAGCTTCTAACAGAACCTGTTTGAATGTCCGTATACATTTGGTTCTGCTTATGTCTAATCAGTCAAAATGAAGCATTCTAATTTAACACTGCATAAAATCAGTGACATCATAATGAAGTTTTTGTAAGCTTGTTTGCTAAAATGCCGTCAGGAAATAGACTGTGCACCAACTATAAATCATGAGTCGCACAAAGACTTAATTCTCAAAACCTACTTTTTGATGCCAGGTTGGTTAACGGGTAGCGTACCACCCAACCTATTGACTGGTAATGCATCTATATCGTGAGGGCTACTTGACATCTTAACTTTGTAGCTACCACTGCCCTTTACATTAATAACAGCCTGCCAGTATCACCTGCACTCACCTTACCATCGTCTTCATCTGTTCAACTCCACAGCGCTTGTTTCTTCTGCCTTTTGCTATTAGAGTCATTCCAACCTCCATGCTATACTTGCAGAGCTCTCTCATTGCCTAATTTCCATCAACATAGCCATATATATATCAAAAAGCAATATGCGATGAGTGAGTTCCCAGCTATAGCATGCAAGATGGAGACAACAGCTGGTTTATGTCCTCTCATCAAATATAGTTGCCTTGTAGTTTTGGAACCCTGGCTATATAAAATTCTTATGTTGCTTAGCCTCAGAATACCGCAGATGATATTCCCTGCCTGATTAGCTAGCTGTATACTGAAGAGGTTATTGTGCCGCTGTACTAGTAGATAGATGCTAATGGTAGATTGATATAAGGTATAATTTGGTTAGATGCATGTGATAGATAGGAGTCATCCTCTCATTCTCTTCTGCTATGGTAGAATCAATTACTATAGAAACTTCTACAACCATCAACTTAGTAAACTGTCCTTTGGTAGCTAAACTTCTGAAAGGATTACATACCTTTACGCCGCACATTTTTGTGAAGCGAGAGAAATTGTTTCTAATAACTTCATCAATCTCCAAGCATTTAAATTAGAAATGAAATGTTATGTAATTCATGAGTGGATGATTCCGCATGACCGTGTATCTTTAATATTCCTACCGGTATGTCATTTATAACAGTTTTACCAACAAAAGCAAGTCTACATGCAATATAGCAATCTAATCTGTAATAAATTTTGAGTGTTGTGTATGTAACAGGTCTACTTTCTTCATATTGTGGCGCTTAAAGATGACAATGATGCAATTCAGTGCAGTATCACCACTAGAAGATTCATTTGCATTATATTGTCCAGCTGGTGGTGGGACCATGGGCAGTTGATACATATCAGTTGATAATGTTTGGAAGTTGTCCTCTTTCTTTAGTGCCTTCTCTACGTAATGAGAGGGGACGACTTCAAAACGAAATCAATTGTGCTTTATGAGTGTCATGGATTAAAATAGAAATTTTGGTAGCATGCAATGTTCACCCACATCTGTATCAAATGCTTGTTAATAAAATTACATGAAATAACTTAATCTATATTTTCACATGTAAGACATCTGTATTAATGGTGTACATTTTGGTAGGTGTTGCTGTGGACCAAACTGCAATTGCCAGGGATCCTAACAATATGAAGGAAGATGAGAGGATTGCTGAGATGGGTAAGCCTCGACTTGGAGAACATGATAAAATGAGAGTTACTATCAAGGAGAGTGCAGAATTCAAGGTACATCAAATTTTACTTTACCTAAACTCCCATTCAGTGCACATTGATACAATAAAGTTATGTCCATGTACAGTGCATATTCTTTAATGGAATGGAGTTATGCGCCCTCGTGGCTAGTCCCAGATTCACAGCCATTGTGGCATAATTATTGCGTTGTTAATATGTACATAACCTGCGATATATTTTATAACTAGACTATCTTGAGCTTAGATTTACCCATAGTATCTCCTCACTGTCCCAGTAACCTTGCCATTGGATTGTTTATTTGTTTACAGAATACTGTTGATAAACTTCTTGGCCAGAATAACACGGGGTTTGTTGTCGGGACCTCTTCATGGGCAGAGCAATTCAAAGAGGCATTGACGGTATCTGCAGGTGAGTTACAAATCTCGACATCAAGCAGCAGGTGCCACTAAAATGGTCCTTCCAATCCATACATAGCAAACTGTAGCTGTTGTTATTAGCTTTAAGCTGACCCACCCGTTGTGGGTTTCAATAAATTGACAACAATTGCCCTGTATTTAGTTGGACAATATCCCTAGCTCTTGTCGCAATCTTTTGGTAAAAGAGTCACAGATGTTATTCCTATAGAACTAATATGCATGACTTTGAAAGGCAGGTTTTTAATCCTTAAATATTTAAAAAAATCAACATACTAAAGGTGTTTATGTAAATAAAATAGGCAGCCATTGTACGATACAACCTAACACCTTGGATAATTGCCCTTCATATCAAGTCATCGGATCTTTTAGAAATTAAGCTAACCTATTTATCTGACCAGTGATGTTAGTATTCATTTCAATTTAATTCTATTTGCATAAAGAGAAGGTGGTTGATGCAGGTAATGTGTACGTTAGCCAATATAGCAATACCAGAACGCTACGCCATTCATTTATATAAGAAGAGCATTACACTTTTAGCTCATTATTTTAACAAACGAGCATTCATATGCCACTATTATCTGTTTATATGCTGACAGTTATATTATTTCCTGATGTTGTGCTGCCATATAGAGAATGCGGTTGAGTGATGACTGTTTTAAACATATTTTAGAATCTTTTAACCATTTACAACTTAGCATACCTGTGCTGATGTTCTCACTGAGTTTAGAGTACTATTTCTTGTGAAATATAAATTTCACCAGTATTATCTCCTGGTGTTTATTGATTAAGGTTGACATACTATGTAGTAAGATAGAGTAGGTCTTCACTGCTGTCCTATCAAATGCAAATTCCCTTATCCAATCAAAGCATTCCTTGCTGCACCCCCATCTTAGCTCACTCCATTTTATAAGATACAACTACAGTACATTGTATATTGTGCAATCTACCCTATACTTTGCTTGCCCATGTATAGCCAAGACAGCGACACGGAGAGCCATTCCATACCTTTAACTGCAGTAGCGCTGCCGCTAGATTATTCTTGCATAGAGTGGCTTCACACCATAAGTTACTAGATAGATTCAGCGATGATGTTTGTATAACATTGAGAAAAGCATGCGTATATTAACTAGCTTACTTTATAGTTTCATTGTATAAAATAAGTTGCAGGTGATCCAAATACATCTTAGATCATTTTTTAATGAAACTGTAACATTTGTTATATTCTATTATTATTCATACCCAAATCAAATAATATCACTCTTCCAATGATAGGAGTTCCAGACCTCTCGCAGTAGCATTTTCTAATAGCATGGGTGTTGCTAAGATTTTGAGGGAGGGGCGGGGGCCCTGCCTTAGCCTAAGTCCAGGGGTAGCACATAGAATATAGGCCTAAAGGGAAATTTCTGTCTAAGTACTAAGACCATGAGCTGGAGGTGAAAGTCTGGGGTAAATAATTCAAGTAAACAGTTTATTATATAGGCACATAGAATTTCAGGCTCAGGCATTTGTACAAGGATTTCCATATTTTAAAACTACTGCTACATAAATTTGGAGGGAGGGGGTCATTTGAGGCAGTTGAGCCCCTAATGATGCTCAGATTTAGTTACATGCAAGGTTGTTATGGCTATGAAACAATAAAGACTTCTGGCATTGGTTCCGGAATTTTTTAAAATGAATGCAATTATAAAAATAGCCACTGATACAAGTCGTCTTGCAGCAGCTATTTCTAGTAAACACTATCTTGTCTATGCGAGAGGAAACTTATTCTGTACTTTTTTTCTATACCAAAGTGACCGTCGCATTTATGCCGACTGTATAATATTATTTTTACAATTCAGGAGACGATGACGATGACGATGATGAAGATGAAGAAGGAGAGAAGGAGGAAAAACTCCCATCTTGTGGAGATTACGTTATGCACTACCTATCCCTCTTCTGGAAGCTTCTATTTGCCACTGTTCCACCCACAGGTACTCCTTAATTCTGTTTGTGACATAAGTTACTTGTACATAGTTACAGGCTCCGCCTATTTTGTAGTTCTCCACGTTAAGTGTTTGGTATCTGCCTCATAATATGGGGCATAGCCTAAAGACAGCAATCGTTATTATACCATATGATAGACCTCAGGCTAACCACTGATCATGTCCTTTCAGATTTGGTTGGAGGATGGGCATGCTTCGTTGTCTCTATATTGTGGATTGGGATGTTAACAGCAGTGATTGGTGACATGGCTAGTGCCTTCGGCTGTACAATTGGCCTATTGGACAGCGTGACTGCTATCTCATTTGTAGCGCTGGGAACAAGTGTACCCGGTGAGTTACATAACCACAAGTACTTTGATTAGTTTATTTTTCAGTAGAAAAGTGGTTGAATAAATTTTATGAAATCCTATTGTATGTATTGTGATGCTACGTTATGAAATGTGTGGCTGAACTGGGCAGGCACTTGTTTACAATTTCAAGTTGTCCTCTCTATTCAATCTTGTGTTGACAAGAGTAAACAAACTCTTGGTGCAAACTGCTATTTATAGTAGGGATTAGGGTGTAAGAGTTGTCTTTTCATGCTGTTAATAGAAACGCTAACAAACATGTGATAATAAAGACTCGGCTACACGAGAAGTCGACTGTTATTCGTCAGATAATGGGGCCTCGTCATAGAGCAAATTGGCGCTCCTTTTTTCGGTTATGCAATGACTAACATGTTCGTCTTTTCAGTCTCGGGTGTCAAAGAGAGCTTTTGTGATTGGTTAATATTAGATACAACAACTCCAGTTATGTCACTGGTGGACTGGTACTAAGCATTGTCTATTGAGCCGTGCCAACAAACATTGAAACTTTACTGCTGAAGCTAAAGGCTTCTTGTAAGCCTGAGCCTTAATTTGGATATAAACATAAGAAAAGACAATTTCAAGCTAATAATAAAGTGGGACTCCCTGGTTGCCAGCAGTGTTGTCATGTATATTATATTTTATTCGTTGTTCCAGATACTTTTGCCAGCAAAGTGGCAGCTGTTGGAGATCAATATGCTGACAGCAGTGTAGGAAATGTGACAGGAAGTAACGCAGTAAATGTCTTCTTAGGTAAGTTTTGACAGGTGACGCATGTGCTTGTTAGGTAAGCTCGGGCAGGTGACGCATGTGCTTGTAAGATTCAGATAACATGAACCCCTGCAGCTGTCTGATACTAGAGGCAGTACGGGCCTGTAACAGATATTGTTGTTGTGTCTACCACTGAATGGATCTCTAGCTCAGTTGTAGACTTGATTAATGTTATCAACTTTGTGGTTCATTTTAAAAGTCGACTTTTGCAAACATAAAGACAGTAATCATAGACACAGTAGTGTCTATTGGCCAGTAGTGAAATTATACATGTATTAGCTAAGGATCATATATTTACTTGAAAATGGTGTTTGTTTTAGATAGCCCTGTATCTTTGTATGATACAATGTAGCATCATATAATATAATGTAACGTAACATAATGTAATGCAATGCAATATAATTTGCTACAATGTTAATATACTCGTATTACTCTGTATAACACAGCGTAATATAATGTAATATATACAATGTACATTAATATAATAGCGTAATATAATGTAGTGTAGGGTAATATAACATAAATATCATATTCAATATAATAATATTGTTAATTGATTTTGACTTGTAGGTATCGGAATTGCTTGGACTCTGGCTGCCATAGTTAATAGAGCAAGAGGAGAAGTGTTTAGAGTCGAACCTGGTTCTCTTGGATTTAGTGTGACGATATTTGTTGTCTTTGCCCTTATCGCTATTTGCCTTATACTGTTACGAAGAAGTAAAGCAGTTGGTAAGCTTCACCATGTCTGACAAATCTGCATTTGTGTTGTTTGAACTTTAAAATAATTTATTGCAATTGAAGCATTTGTAACTAGCAGGAGCTTCAGTATTTCAAGTTAGAAAATCGCCAAATATTTATATGCAATGATTGAAGGTGTTGTCCAATCACCAGGGCTTGAGAGAATAATAATATTTTACACGCTTTAAAATTTGGTTCAAATTAAATGCTTACAGCAATCACAACATGCATAGTTTGAGGTTTTCTATCTTTTCCAGGTGGTGAATTGGGTGGCCCAATGAAATATAAAATACCCTCCGCAATATTCATGGGTATGCTTTGGATCACATACATCATTGTCAGCGCTATGGAGGCATATGGGATAATCAAAGGCTTCTAAATCGCTAAAGACCATAGCTAAAGATGGCTACTAGCGGTCAGTGTAGAGCAAATGACTCATAAACTGATGCTTTGATGGAAGATAAATGCAACAGCTTGGGTTAGCCCTAAATCTGGACTCAAAATCAAATACTATTGATGAGCAGCTACTGGTTAACCTACATACCCTATAGATGTGCGACCCTCCCTCTAAACAATATATGGAATGTACATGTAGAACCATGTCTATATTTATTTGTTATATGCAATGCCCCAGCCAATGAGCTATACCAGTTGATTTAATTGGTTAGAATCTCTCATCAGTGTTCATAAGCTCAAAACCAGTAGGAGTTATCTCATCATATGATTTTACTTTGCTGAAATCATGTGAAATGGAGTGGAAATCTCTTTGAACCTTTTAGCTTAGAATGGATTCTAGTAATTCTACATGTACAAGTAGACTTATATTAATTGTCAGATACAATCATTTATTTTCAATTGAAACTTTACATGATTAGGATTGTTTTAAACTATTAAACATTGTATCTATTTACACACAACGCATGCATTTTATCATGATTATCTATGTAATTGTGAATACCCTTCTTTTATTATATAATCATGTAAAGTAGGCAAATGATTTCACACCATTTTAGTAATCAATGTGAAGTTTTAAATTTCATTTGTATAAGATTATATTTTGTTAGCAGAAGTACGTACAGTAGTTACATTTAATCCATTTAGTGTTTACCTTTTGTGCGAGAGCACAACTCCTTGGTCTAACCAAATTTCCCTAAAACAGTTCATGATTAATTATTATGGTGATACCAAGGTTAGTAGTATTCCCTTTGTAAAGCTGCTCTTCATACCAATTATATTAATAAATTTTTTATTATTCCCAAAATATTTTTGGGTTGGCTACCTGTTCTATGCCCTAATTTTCAAACTGACTTTCGCCTTTCATCTTGGTTAGTTGTAGGTGACATACATTGTATCGACAGAAGGGCTTAGAGAATTGTGAACAAAAAAACCTATTCACAAATCATAGTGGTTAACCCTGTAACCTGGAGCAAACTGTAGGTGAAATCAGTCGTACAGCAAGTGGGGCCATATTGTTTCGCCTCGAACTTCCAAGCACACTAGGCGTGAAACATTCGCGTTTGAGTACTGGCTTGGGCACGTCTCACGCTTAAGAATATTTAAATTTTCGAGCGAAATGACGTAAAGAGTGGATTGTCGACCAATAGCACACACTCGGCAAGCAAAAATATCAAACATGCTTGATCTGGGCGAATTCGCAAATTTAGCCCAACGTGGCAGGATCTCACTTGTTTCTCGCAATTTCTCTGGCGAGATTCACCTCATTCGCTTCCAGTCTGCGCCCGGCTTTACTGCTGTAGTTGGAGTGTATTGTCGCTGAACATGAAGTATTTTCAGGTGAAGGTAGGCTGCAATATTGTAATGTTTGCCTGTGTGTAGCACATAGGCCGACAAGCCATATGAACTAGAATTCCACTAAATAAAGGCTAAGGTCAACTTGAAACTGCTAGATTCAAAATTTAATTGCATGACTGTTTTGCGTACAATTGACCATTAGTAAAAGTTGTCTCCCTCGATTATAATAGATATTCTATAGATTAATATGGCTTTGTCATTAATTTACACTCTACTAGAATATCTTTAAATAAAATGATTAAATGTGATTGAATGCAGTTTTATCAAAAATTTAACAGAAGTAAAGCAATATTGCAACTATCAACTTGTGGGCACCTGTTGTAAAATAAAACAATTGCCTATTATTCCAGGTTATGTAAAGTACTTTTTGGAAGATAACCCTTAATTTTTTGTTGGTACTTGAAGTACGAATATCTTTGAATGGGTTTACTCTGTAAACCCAATTATCAAACTGTGCTGCAGTTATTGTCTCAAACTTCCAGTTTTTACTGACCTAAAAGGTACAAAACATAGCTGTATTGTTTGGACTGTACTAAGCTAATTGCTCTATGATAATTAGTCTACCCATATTCAGCATGTCTGCCACACTGCAATCAACCTTTTTTCTGTCTCCTAAATGTAAAATCGAAAAGCTGGCCTTGTAAAACACAAAATTTATCCATTATGTGAAGTTTTAGCCTATATAATTGCTTGTTATAAGCCGCACACGTGTGACACTGCTGGCCAATAGCAAAACCTGACATTGTAATGCTTGCAGTATATATACATGGATACATTTATAATAATATAAACTATATTATTTAGTATATATATTTACAAGATTATATTATTATGTTAGCAGAAGTAGGTACAGTACTTTCATTTAATCCGTTTAGTGTTAACCTTTTGTGCGAGAGCACAACTCCTTGGTCTAACCAAATTTCCCTAAAACAGTTCATGATTAATTATTATGGTGATACCAAGGTTAGTAGTATTCCCTTTGTAAAGCTGCTCTTCATACCAATTATATTAATAAATTTTTTATTATTCCCAAAGTCTTGCTGGGTTGGCTATCTGTTCTATGTTCCAACTTTTAAGCTGACTTCGCCTTTCATCTACAATGTAGGTTAGTTGTAGGTGATGTATCTACAGAAGTGTTTAGAGAATTGTGAACAAAAATAACGTATTCACAGATCATAGTGGTTGATCCTGTAACCTGGAGCAAACTGGAGGTGAAATCAGTCGTACAGCAAATGGGGCCATATTGTTTCGCTTGGCACTTCCAAGTACACTAAGCGCAAAACATCGCGTTTGACTACAACTGGCTTGGACACGTGTTGCGCTTAAGCATATGTTTTAAATTTTCGAGCGAAATGACGTAAAGAGTGGATTGTCGACCAATAGCACACACTCAGCAAGCGAAAATATCAAACGTGCTTAATCTGAGCAAATTTGCAAATTTAGCCCAACGTGGCAGGTTTTCACTTGTTTCTCGCAATTTCTCTGGCGGGATTCACCTCATTCGCTTCCAGTCTGCGCCCGGCTTTACTGCTGTAGTTGGAGTGTATTGTCGCTGAACATGAAGTGTTTTCAGGTGAAGGTAGGCTGAAATATTGTAATGTTTGCCTGTGTGTAGCACATAGGCCGGCACACCATATGGACTAGAATCCAACTAAATAAAACCAACTTGAAACTGCTAGATCCAAAATTTAATTACAACCATGTTGTATACAACTGGTCAGTAGTAAAAGTTGTCTCCCTCGATTATATTAAATATTCTATAAATTGATATGCCTTTGTTATTAATTTATACTCTACTTAGAATAGTTTTGAATAAAAGTATGAAATGTCATTGATTGCACTTTAATCAAAAATTTAACAGAGGGGAAGCAACATTGCAACCATCAACTTTTAGGCACCTGTTATTAAATAAAACAATTGCATATTACACTAGATTACGTAGTGCAGTGTTCGAAAGACAACCCTTTTTTTTTTGACTAATATCTTTGAATGAGTTTACTCTGTAAACTCAATTATCAAGCTATGCTGCAGTTATTGTCCCAAACTTTCAGTTTTTATTGACCCATATGGGACAAAACAAAGCTGTATTGTTTGAACTGTTCTAAGCTAAATACCCTATGATAATTAGTCTACCCACATTCAGCATGTCTGCCACACTGCAATCAACCTTTTTTTTGTCTCCTAAAAGTAAAATCGAAAAGCTGGCCTTGTAAAACACTAAAATTTAACCATTATGTGAAGTTTTAGCCTATATGATTGCTTGGTTATAGGCTGCATACATGTGACACTGCTAGCCAATAGCTTGCAGTATATATACATAGATATATTGTAATGGTACACACAGTCGTCTCTTACACCTGACACTCATTATTATGTGTGCTTACATGTATATACTTGCTTGCATTCTACCTTGTGTAACTTCTATATTATTGTATATACTTGTATAATTATTACTAAGTCTTTTAATGCCTTTTATACCCATGTACAGAGGCCCAACCTCTCAGAATCCATTGATATTCACTTTGTACATGAATTGGACCATTATAAGCAACTTTTGTAGAACCCGACCTATTTTGGGTCGGCCGTCGGGCTTCCGGCGGCCATCTTGTTGCGCAACTTCCGGACGACCTTACGTCGTCTTTTTCCGACACTGCGTCAGGCGGAAGTCCTTATACTATATAAAGGGCATTGTTTCACTGTTCATTGTCTCAGTCTTCACTTGGCTTTCAATAAAGACACATCTATACTTGATACAGAGACTTTCACTTCCTTTTGTCAGGTCATTCGCTTAGCGAACCGCCTACTAGGTCGGATCACTCTCTTTCAAAGTATAGTCTGAAGGTCAGACTTGGGACCAGATGGGTCGTCTCTGGTAGTTATTGGGCTACTGAGACCGCTCGATCTTTCATGTAATGCGAAGTCCTAGCACCACTCATAGGCACTTCAATTCTGGGTCGGTAGTCGTCCAAGGACGACCGCACCAAATCACAGAAACCATTACAATATTTATAATAGTATAAACTATATTATATAATATATATATTTACAAGATTATATTATTTTGTTAGTAAAAGTGCTTACAGTAGCTAAATTTAATCCACTTATTGTTAACCTTTTGTCCGAGAGCCGAGAGCACAACTCCTTGGTCTAATCAAATCTCCCTAAAACAGTTCATGATTTATTATGGTGATACCAAGGTTAGTCGTATTCCCTTTGTAAAGCTGCTCTTCATACCAAATTATATTAATAACTTTTTCATTATTCCCAAAATCTTGCTAGGTTGGCTGCCTGTTCTATGCCCTAACTTTCAAACTGACTTTTACCTATCGGTCAGTTGTAGATGAATAAGATGATATATCTACACAAGTGCTTAGAGAATTGTGAACAAAAATACCTATTCACAAATCATAGTGGTTGATCCTTTAACCTGGTAACTGTAGTAATTAGAGCATAAACTGTAGTTGAACACGAAATACTGTCTGGGGAAGGTAGGCTGCAATATTGAGACATAGGCGAAGGCCATCTCGACACTGCTGGATTGGTAAACAGAGTCCTACGATCTAAATTACGTGTTTTATACAACTGATCAGCAGGTCTGATGTGGTCCTACCACGCAATTATTGATACATGTGCAGACTGATTCATGTGTGTAACTATATCCTGCATGTAGCTACACAAGCTGCTCCAGACACTCAGTTCCTCTCCAGAACTAGGCTGGTAGAGTTCTGGGTAGTCCTATAAGTTTCTATTAAATGCGCATGGTTTGGTTTGGTTTATTGTTTCATTCTAAAAGTTTAACTACACTGTATTTATGATGGATAAAAGTATGTAGTGAATGCGGCCCATGTGCGCAGTAGCATAGCTAATCGAGGCGCTAGGCTAGGCTGGTAGATAAGAAGATAGTGCATTGTACATTCAAAATCCATGAAGCTGCTGAAAAAACGGTGTGCCGATTTAATATAGGACCAGTTTCCGTTGGCTGAAAATGAACAATTGACCTCCCATGTACGCAGGCAAAAATTGATCTATACAGTAAACTCTACATTAGGATGAGAACATTTTAATTACATGAGACTAACAATGATTCAGGTCTAAATTCTTTCTGTTCTGCCGTGAGATGTTTTCAACAGGGCCTTTATACAAAGTGTGATAGTGCATCAATTAAGCGCTTATTTGCAGTACAAGAGAAAGTTGTCTCCCTTGATCATATTGAAGGTTCTACAAATTGATGTTTCTTTATTATTAATTTATACTCTACAAAAATATATTTAAGTAAGTTTAGAAAATATCATTCATTGCACTTTTATTAAAAACCTAACAAAACTAAAATAGTATTTCAACCATTAACATATAGGCACCTACCTTAAAATAATTCAATACTATATTAAATAAACTACGTTGGGCAGTTTATCTGGTTTCTCACGTCACGCTAACGTTTTACACAATATTTAGAAGAGTTTACTCTGTAAACTCAATTGTCACAACATGACGTGCCGCAGTTATTGACCCAAACTTCCTGTTTTTAATGGTCCACAAGCTACAAAGCAGGACTGGAGCTTCTAAATTTTATGTTTAAGCTAGAACTGTTCTGGGATCATTTCAAGTGTTGTTACACTAGGGCATACAGTGTGTAATCACCTTAATTTGAGTGGTTGTACCCTGGCGTGTACCCTATAATTTTAATAGCTAGATTTACCCATACAGCCACTGTGGACCTGATTGTGTAATGATAGAGTGCTTGATTATCATACATAGGGATATGGGCGCACCTGCATATTATGATTTTTTTACTTTAGTAATTCACTACATTCTTTGCTACTATAAGACTAAGTTGATAGCTATACAATACTAATCTGTAAGATTGTATGCACCATGTATACCCACCTCATTTGTTCCACTTGGAACACTGGTGTCTGCTATACTGCAATCAAGGAGCAAAATCAACAACCTGCAATCAACCTTTATTCTGTCTCCTAAATGTAAAATCGAAAAGCTGGCCTTGTAAAATACAAAAATGTAACCATTATGCGAAATTTTAGTTTATATAATTATTATTATAGCTGACAGTGGGGATTTCCCAACATCCGATCTATCAATTATCTGCCCAATCCATGTTGAATGCTCCAATTAATGTCCAGTACGATCCCAACATATTATAAGCATTGTTCAGTCCCCAGTCAGGAATCCTTCCATTGCTGTGAAATCAAGTTCGAATGCTTTATAGAACCAGTGATCAAAGTTTAAGAAAAGATGTGGTGGTCTCTAGGGTAGCAGACATAATCACTTGAGGGCACGAAGCGCGCCGACGAGGAGAAACCTTATCAAAATTAGACACCGAAATCCAAGAACTTCAGGTTAAAATATGGTCCAAGTTCTTAAGATTTTAAGAGAAAACTTCGTTGCTATAAAACAAGGAAAATAAATGGCGCCGCATTTGATGTATTATAATAGTAATCTGTGTGGGGGTCTATCCCACCCTCCCCCGCGACCCGCCAACTTTGACCACTGTATAGAACAAATTGAAAACCTCTTGCACAAAACAAACATTAACAATACTAGCATTGCGCTTATATTACAATGTATATTACAATGTATATTACAATGTATGTGCACAGCACCTAATATTTGTATGTGATGCTAAGAAGAATTATTCCCATATACAATGCACCTATTATATTGTAATGGTTTTTTCTTTTGGGGAGGGGGGTTGTGCTGTCGTCCTAAGACGACTGCCTTGTCCAAAATGAAGAGCCATCACCAATCGGCTTAGCAGTGAATTTGCCCTCCAGGTGGCACAAATTCCTGCATGACCGCTATTGGCAGCAAACAGACAGATTTGAAACTGAACCTTTATCCACAATCTTTGCTCTTATAGTAGATAAGGAATGCATCAACTGTGACTTCAAGCACAGAGCCACAACATTCCATCAAAGATTTGGTATATGTCAATACGCTAAGTTAAGCCAATAAATTGCTGATCCTAAGATATAAATTTCAAAATATTTTTGTAGCAGGTGCCAACATTTACTGTTGATTTATAAATTTGATAGAACATTTTTGTTAAATAATTAACCTGGTGCTTTAAAATCTATGTACATACACTCACTTTCATCAATATGCAAAGCTAACACAGCATCTCTATTTCCAACTATTTCTGAACATGAACCTAATCAGTGGAGATAACTCCAAATATCAAGCTGCCAATGAATTGATAGCCAGCCTGAAGAGACACACTGAAAAAGTAAAGACAATTAAAATAGTCTTTGCTTAAAAGTAATAGCTAAATACTAAATTTTCAGTTCAAGAATATTTTATGATCCTATGATTTTTGTATCGTTATCATGGTAAGTGGATAACAAGGAAATAAAAAGGCAAACTAAAGCACACACAATACATAAAATGTAGTATATTGTATTGAATGTTATTTTGTAGGTTTTATATCATGTCTCTTTGACGCATCCTTCACTAACTTTAACTTCATGGCAAACGAAGATACAGTACAAGGTTGGTGAGCCATAAGATTCAATAAACCATTTCATTGCAGTAATAAAATATTATACAGATAAAACATTAGAATTTTTTTGCTTATTTCGGGCTGCCGCCTATCAAGCTGAACAGCTGTACTGCTGCTTGAAGTAGAACAAAATCTAGTCAAATTGATTAAACTGATAAAACCAAAAGCTTACTTGAGAGATCACATATATTTAAATGTATAATCAGTTTGGTAAACCACATATAATTAAATATGTAAAGCAACCACCAGAAAATATATTTCTTTGTATTGAGTAAAGCCAGAATAAATTTTAAATATGAAAAGTAACACATTTGAAAAGACTAGATGCTTGCTGCCAAAACAAGAGTTACACTGTCTCTCCAAAAATCTCATGGGTGTGCAGCTAAACATGAGTCACTGATGGAGGACTCCTACTCTATTGGTTGTTTCTATTATAGTAGTTTTCCTAACACAATCTGGCAAGTCTTTATGACCTAGGACAAGGGGAACGCATTTGTACCAATTTATCATTATCATAACAATAAAAAAACCTTAATTAGACAGATAAGATATAAAATTATTTCACCAAATATCAATAATCAAAAGAGGTAAAATATTGCATGGGTAAATCTATCTTAGATCAGATAGATAAAAAAACTTGTAACTTTAGATTTAGAGAAATCAGAGATGAAGATAATCGAAAGGAGTTAAGGCAATACTTTGCCTGGGTTCATCAACCCATGTGGATCTATCAGCCCTTTTATTTGCTTCATTAGGTTTAAGGATCCCTGGCCAAATTCTTTCAGCATGTATTTCCTTTTCCCTGAGCCGACGCCATGTTCCCCAGTGCAGGTGCCATTCAGTTTCTGAGCTCTTCTGTAATACGCAAGTATGTCATCAATATACGTTATGTATATCATCAATAGATGATATGTATGCCATCAATGCAAGCTGTATATACGAGTATGTCATCAATGTATGCCATGTATGTCGTCAATAGATGATATGCATGTCATCAATATATGCTATGTACAGTGTATATTATCAATGTACGCGATGTACACTATGTATGTCATCAATACACGCTGTATATGTCATAAATATACGCTATGCGTGTCATCCATATATGCTGTTTATCTACACTTACTCTACGATTCTCTCTGATAGCTTATCCACGAGGAATTTTTCTTCCTCATCTGCAGTATCATAGAGAAACGTGGCGTGATAATTTCCATCTCCCACATGACCCAGTATGTATCCTGTAATAGTACCATTGTATCATTGAATATCACATTATATCACATTACATTATATCACATTACATGATATTATATTACATGATATTATATTACATGATATTATATCACATTATATTTTATCACATTATATTATATCACATTATATTATAATATTAATGTTATAAGTTAGAATAATTGTATTATAGTCTAATATCCATTTGAATATACAGCAGTGAGATATGTAACTATAATAATCAAAACCGTAACTTTTGTGATATCAAAAGATTATTAGGAGTTATGTACTCTCTCATTTGACAGGGGAAAGTAAATCCAACCAACTATCTACCAATAATAGTTAGTAAACAGTACAAACCAGTGACTCCATGACTGAGCAGGTCTTCCTCAGTGTCTGTTATAGCTTTAGTTAGCTGTGATATTGGAACGCATACATCTGTTGATATCTGCACTACCTGGTGGAATACGGCAGTAGATTACATTTCTATCTCTAAACCTATACGTGCATGTGTAGAGTTACTACCCCATTTAAGGTGTAACAACTCTACACATAGACTCTAGTTAAATTTATCTACAAGTATGTATGCTACACCTCATTTGTCCAGCTGTAAGTTTGCAGTTTGATTTTGTTGTGTAATACGTGTGGTTGCCTAACCATGCAAAATCAAATAATTGTAGGAAAGAATCACGACCTACAACCATTTATATCACTGAAAACAGCTCTACATGCATCATGTATAATGTTTGTAGAGACAGCAAAGTATTATTATAGTAGATATAATTTACATGTATAAAGTATGTACATAAATGTACTGTGTAGCCAGTGATCTGAATACGAAAATACCGAGACTAAGTACCTGAGAGCCTTTTCTAGTAGCTAAGATAGCATAGAGGGTGTTATGCCTAGCCTTCCACAACTTGTTCCTTTCAGCAGCATCTGAAGCCCACTGAAATCCCAGACCACCAGCTTCAGTAAATATTTCATCTACATAAACATCATAGTAACACATGTAACACTACATGTACATGTATACATACAGTGTAGTAACACATGTAACACTACATATACACATACAGTGTAGTAACACATGTAACACTACATATACACATACAGTGTAGTAACACATGGAACACTACATATACACATACAGTGTAGTAACACATGGAACACTACATATACACATACAGTGTAGTAACACATGTAACACTACATGTACATATACACATACAGCGTAGTAACACATGTAACACTACATATACACATACAGCGTAGTAACACATGTAACACTACATATACACATGCAGTGTAGTAACACATTTGACACTACATATACGAATGTGGTGTAGTAACACATGTAACGCTACATATACACGTACAGTGTAGTACCATATGCAACACTACATAATATAAACATAATATACACGTGCACAACAGGTGAAGCGCGTAACCCGTAACCTACCCACAATCCCAGCCTCTTCCTTTGTCTGCTGCTCACTCCCATGAAACTCCAGAAACAAAGATGGCTTCTCTTCAAATGTCAGCTTAGAGTAAGAATTCACAGCTCTGATTGTGTCTGAGTTTAACAGTTCTGTACAGGTTGAAACAAAATAATATCAGCTGTGCAATGCGTATTTATACAATTGTATTTACAATATATACCATATCATATAAAATCAAATGGTATCACAATGCCATAGAATATGTACAAATAATATACATGTACATTGTACACAGTACAACACACAGTGAGGGCAAAATTTTGTGTAAATTGTAGAAAGTAACATTCTGTTTGTGTGTTATGTATAGATAGTTGAGATCAGAGTTTGATTCCATGCAGTGGATAGCATATTCTTTATACTGATACTATCACTAACAACTGAATGTTGGGAGATTTAATAGAAGACTGCAAGAACTGAGCCAAGGTAGCACCAGAGTATTATAAGGCCATTTCTAACACCACCAATCACCTTTTAAGGGAATCGAAGCTGGGACTCCCAACATAAAAGTCTCCCTTACAACCACTATGCCTTTCGGTATACGATACACTATCCATAGAAAGGAGACAACTTCCTAACAACAGAGGTAATTTGAGCAGGCCATTGCTAAGCATAATGAGAACACTGAGGTGAGGAGTAAAGTAGCTTATTCTTCATTCCAAATACCTACCTACAGTCGTATGTTCCAATTGATCTATACATACTGTATATCCCTAGGGGATGACATCATAGTGAACATGTAGCCTGTGAGCATTAGAGCTGATGGTTACTAAATTTGTTCAATAGCAAATCACTGGTGAGCGAATCGCCTCAATACTTTGCTGGAATCTGAGCAAAACAAGAGCGTCGAATCTACCGGAAAATATTCCCATATGTTTGCACCTCTAAGCATTAGTCTGCGGCTATTAAAATAACAAATATGATTGGTTGAGTGCAGAACATATACTGACCTATCCTAGCTATTGATACACCACTGAGTAGTACTTGTTGTACAGCAGACACGGCACTTTCAACATCATTAAATTGGCATACGGCAGAACTAATCTACAAGAGAATAACAGTCAGGGTCAAACTATCACATACACAATATACAGTCAGGGTCAAACTACCACATACACAACATACAGTCAAGGTCAAACTATCACATATGCAACATACAGTCAAGGTCAAACTATCACATATGCAACATACAGTCAGGGTCAAACTATCACATACACAACATACAGTCAGGAAAATTGTAATGTTTACTGAATTATAAGACGCTTGAAACATGACCTATGAATTGACCTAGTATGTCTCGACCTATGAGCTACCTGTATAACTTGATGGGAAATGTGTGGGAAAAGATATGAATTTGACTTCCAAAAATGCAGTCAGATTTTGATCATGTTTAACATGTGTGATCATAAAACCATACCTAACTAAGCTTTTTAATTCCTATCATCCAAGATGGAGTAATTCACAAAATAAAAAATAAAATAAACGCAGAATTTATCCATTTCCAGATTTTAGCCCTTATGTTCAACTGCCTTGAAAGGTAACAAAATATATTTACATATTTGACAGAGAAAGATAACACCTGAAAGCTGTTAAGAAGTGATAAACTTGGAGAGCCCCAAATCAAAATTGCACATTACGTATTTGTAGTTCTGATTGGAAAAGACTAGTTAGGCGTGGCTCCACTCGACATGGTCAAATAGAAAAATAGCAAGGAATGTATGCTGGTCACATAACCAAGATAGATGCCAGCTGTTACGCTACATAAAATATGTGCTTACACTTTCAGGAATGCCGTGAAGACGCAATGTCGCAGATGTTATGAAGCCAAGAGTACCTTCTGTTCCGACGAATAGGTTAGTCAAGTTGTAGCCCGCAGACGATTTTCTAAACCAATAATAATACACCAACAAATATGCTAGACTTGAAAATAGACAAATGAAATGGCTTACTACTCGCATTAAATATTCTGAAAAACTCCTTGTCTCATCTCAATTTAAAAGTTGGTATTCATCATAGTAATAATATAATATTTAATTTAATTCACGTATATTTTGATATTAGTAAATATTTTAAATAGCACTAAAATTACATTCATAACATGCAATGAAGACTCACAATGTTAATAATAATGAAATGTGTTTAATACTTTACAATGTAACATACAAAAGACACTATTGAATGCTACGATATCTTGCTTATGTATGTCAAACATTTATGCAACAAAATATTAAATCAAATTACTCAATACTACACAGACTCACGTAGTATGGCGACCTTGACCTGCAGTATATATTATAGTGCCATCGGGAAGGACAACTTCCAAGTTACTGACGTTTTCTCTCATAGTACCATATCTAACTGCATTGGTCCCTGAAGCACTAGTAGCTGCCATACCACACAGGCTTGCGTCTGCTCCAGGATCTTCATAAATACATGCAATACAAGTTACATGATTTAATTCATATCAAAACCAAAGAAATTCTATTTTTGGTGGCATGATAATGTGCATATACATTGCTAGTAATCAACCAAGAAACTCAAAGCAAAACCTGCATCACATAATATAAAATAATATATAATGCATGTAAGCTTACGTGTAAATTTTAACCTTAGAGTCAACAGAGATACAAATAACTCATAACGGAATCTGAGCTTACCCACAGGAAACCACAGCCCATCACCACGCATATATTCATTCAGGGTTAGTCTGGTAACACCAGGTTGCACGCAGACTGAGAGGTCTTCTGGCTTATATTCAGTAATGTCTGCCATCCTACTGAGATCCACACTAACACCACCCTGTAATGACAATGAGGAAGTGAGTCACCATGTTGGCTGACACTCCATGTTAGACAAGATACTGCAGGTGTCCTTCTCATCATGCAGTGAATATGTGATTGCCGTTACTATGACGATTAGCAACCCTGACAAGATTTACACCTGACTTTGGTTGAAATGCTGCATCAATTCCTAGTTGTGTCACCAAATACATGTAGGCATATACCGCATTGGCATTTTCAACAGCGTACTACTGACATTTAGTAACAAATACCCAACAGTTTAGTGGAGGTAGCAGACATCTAGAAATTTATCAGCATTAGCAACCCAAATTTTACCCATAATTAAAGGCAGTCTTTACTGTTTACAAATTGACTTACATGAGTACAGACACAGCCACCTTCCATACCAGTACCAGTACCAAATGGTACCATCGGTACTTTCATCTCTGTACATATCTTCGCTATTGAACTTACTTCCTCTGTGTTAGCCGGAAATGCCACAACCTCTGGTAGCTGTGGCCTACAGAATACATGCCAGGCTAGCTTATGATTAAATAATTTAGGTATAATCAATGGTATGACAAAATATTTGATCTCTAGAAACTTCTCGACAAAACTTTCCATCAGATCTAGGCCAAGATATGAGAATGAAGAGTGAAGAATTTCTTTAAAGCGGAAGAAACCTTTTTTCCTCATTATCTAACTGCACACTGAACACTAAATTGACTCACGCGTGGTATGATTCATCTTTACCATGGTGAAATCTGATGGACTCTGCTATGGTTACGTTTGTAGTCCCAACAACTGATCGCAATTTTTCACACAAAGTCTAAAATAAAAGTGAAACCATCAAAGCAGTATATACAGGCAGTCCATTAAAAGTAAATTAAAATATATACTGTCAATAACACAATAAAAATTAAAACACTTCCAAGCTATTAATACAGCTGTGAATATGCATGATGCAGCTACACAGTTGTGAAATTAATAGGCCTAAACCTCTTTTATTCAATATTATGAGAAAGTAGACTTCAAAAAACATGGAATTTCTCCTGAATCGAAAACTTTAGAATACAAGTCACAATGTTAATATTTGAACAACACCCTGGGACTAAAGCTAAGCTACTCCTATAATTGGGCTTACCCTAACCTAATCTAATAAATGTATAGGATATGAAACTTCAAATCAAACTACTCACATTTACATTAGTAGATGTTGAATACGTCCTAATGATCCGGTTTGTATATATTTGATGGTTATTCCAATTCAAACTATTAGGGCTCCGTATTATCTTTGACCTATTGCATGCCTGATTAACTCTACCCTGTGAAAAATCTTCCAAAAGTGAGGGTTGAATCCTGTTTGACACAGAGTCAGAATGTAAATTGAAGCAAACAGATCTCCAAGAATTGATTTTTATTCCCCTGGACCTTATCGTCATATGCATGGGCCTATGATAGTGGCCATAGCAACTCGAAATTAAATATAATTTCGAACTAGAATTAAAAGCAACGTTGCTAAAACACTGTCTCATGATCATGATGAGTTGTAAGTTCAAGTTTGTTTAGGTTAGTAAAAGTAGTGTACTTATACTAGCAAAACAGTTCAGTCATCTCGTGAAAGTTTCATAATTTTTGCAAAATTTATAACTCTCGTTCCAGCATTAATCCACTTAGGAATGTTGAAGAGGCTGTAAATTAGCTACAGAAGTGTGAAATTCAGTTGAGCTCCACTACTGGAAAATCCCACATCCCTGGATTATGTTCAAAGTACATAGCCCGTGGTCTTATTTGAAATAATTTACAGAGCAATAATCGTTAATATTGATAACGTACATCATTCTCTGTAAAACTTGTATATTGGTGGGTACACAACT
Organism: Bugulina stolonifera; assembly: GCA_935421135.1. Classification (NCBI taxonomy): domain Eukaryota; kingdom Metazoa; phylum Bryozoa; class Gymnolaemata; order Cheilostomatida; family Bugulidae; genus Bugulina; species Bugulina stolonifera. The sequence continues at coordinate 9,771,924 of OW285194.1, forward strand.
ATTGCTCCTCTCGACCATGACCTTTATTTGTTACAAGAGAACATAACTCCATGTACACCACGGAAACATGACTCCGTGTACACCACGAGGACATAACTCCAATACATTGCATAACAGTTCACTCCTCAAAAAGAGTACCATGGGTGCACTTGTTAGAAGTTGTCATCCCCTTTTCTCTAAGTACTTGAGTTTTGCATACATGTACAATCATGTAAATAAGAACTAAGTAGGTTATCACTTTATTAGTGTTGTTGTATACAATCATGTACATTGTACATTATTTTGTTTTGAAGGTAACTTGTTACGCAATATTAGTGACAAATAGTATGCCAATTGTTGGGCATTTCCTATGGTTACATAATTAGTTTCCCCGTAAACCTATGGAGGCATTCCTTCTCTTTTATCTCACATTGCATGTACTTGTACATCCAATAGGCAACATGAGCAGTTTTACCAGTTTGCCAGCAATTAGGAACATTTTAAACATGAAAACAATAAGAGACAACAGCAGACTCAATAACTTAAATGTACGTGATTCATATAATCTACACGTAGTTGGCAACGCCAACCTTTAAAAGTTTGAGAACTTCATGTTGAATAATGTAATATTACCAGTAGGGTCAGTAAACTGTCCGTTAGAATCATGCATACTAAATGATTTGTATAGCTACATGTACACTGTACATGTAGCTATGCATGTACACTGTACATGTATGTACATGTATTAGTAAGTTTGATGGTGTATAAGGTATGTAACATACGTTGTACATGTAGAATGTCAACCAATTTGATGGTTGAGGAAATAAAGGTCATTCTGTTACAGATTTTTCATGTGTACATGTAAGAAGTAGAACAGCTTACCTACAAGTCATCAACGTAATCTGGTTTCAGTTCAAATTGACAAGTTTTCAGCATATTGAGCTGTACTGGCTCACCTGGGCTGCTACTGACCAGCCGTGAGTCAGACCGAACACTGACCCACCGCTGCCGGTTGTCACACCAAATGATCGTATTTCGTAATAGACCAACAATGGAGGCCCATGCAATCACTATTTTTGAGAAAGTTCTTAACTAAGCGGCAGCTATTGTAAAGAAAAACACTTAATATTATTTAAGTCTTTGTGAACTTATGATCAAAAGAAGTAACAATCAATTCGTATATCCTGTATGTGGTTATCTAGCAGGTAAAAATGCAGCTGCCATATTTATTTTGAACTTTTAGATTAGACTTCTTTCACATAGCATCAATGCTTTCAAAGAAACTAGCAGAGAGTTATAAATAGCTAGAATATAATTGAGCTTAATTCTCTCTGTCACCATGTCACATCTCTACCATCTTATCTTTCTAAGATGGGTCCTGAGACAACCCACCCGCAACATTTGTTTTCCATAAATCATCTGCTAGAAAATGGAATGATTAATGGCACACTAATCAAAATCTTTAATTACATGTGGCATGAGATTAATAAATAGGTGTGCATTCTCAAGAATCTATTCAGTTGGTAGACCTCTGAAGGAATGAATAGAACAGCACTCTAAACAGTTCTGAAAGATGAGACTACAGGTATAGTTAATCTATTAGTCCATTAATCCGCTTTTTTAATCTTGTGTGATAATATCATAGCTAATCCATTAATGTGTGTGAAACAATTAAAATCCTTCAAGGATAAACTTGCTAAGTAGTTTTAAGGAATTTCTCCATCTTTGATTGTTACCATAACCCATAGAATATCTCCTGAATTTGGCAATAAAATATAAGATTAATGCTAGAAAATAACAATAGTTATAAACAACAGTATTCTAATTTAAAATGTGGTATATTCCTTATGTAATATACATGTGGATTTGTAGCAGTCCCAGTTATCTTCCTTTAGCATTTCAGTTGATGCGCTCAATGAATACATCACAGTAAAAATTCAATTATTCTATAGTCCAATTGCAAAAACAATCGAGGTCATATAAAAATGCAAAAGTATTGTAATATTTTTATTTACAAGAGTAACAATATGCCCTATGATTATGATGAAAATATGACCCTCCCAATAGTGGATTGCAGAATGGGCAGTATACATGTACTGTATGTGTGTAAAATTAAACATAGCAAACTGACATGGGTTTTACAGAAGTCTCTGACTCGTATCAACTTATAGCCCAATGACATGCAAGTTTCTTCATACAATTCGGACATATGAAAATAAAATAATACCGTTTGACTATTATAACAAGAGAACCAGTTCATATTACACGTACATGCACATGTATTTGTTCACCTGTTATAATAGTCTAAAGGTTAATCTGTGTATATACATCTACATGTACATAGTAAATCACAAAATGAAACTGTTCTCATATTCATGCATGCATGTGCGCAGTAATGAAATAGACTATTTAATTACAAGCTCTTATATATTGTCACTTTGCAATGTTTCTTTTGTAGATTGTCCTACTAGCATTCTTTCTGGCATGTGCCGTGATACTAGTCATGCTGCCATCCGAAGTAGAGTGAGTACAGCGACTTTATATCAATATAAACTTGAATGCCAATAACATTCTTGCAGTTCAAACTGTACTTGTAAATAAATTATGTAACTATTTCATATGACTGAGTGTTAATCTGCATGTAGGCCTGTATTATAAATTTCCTAAAATACACAACATACTTTTTGTTGCTGCATATTTTGTTACTATATTTATTCTATTTTGTCACTGCTATTTATTTATTCTGGTTTTGTACGATGACAGTCACTACATAGCTGGAAGGTACAATGTCCATGTACATAGAATTACGTTGTTTACAACATACAGTAACTTTTAAAGCTATGTAGTTCACATCTAAGCCTGCCTACCTACATGTAGGTAATACAAAGTGGTCAGAACAGTCTTCTGCGTGATTGGCTAGTGTAGTTGATATAAAGTGTGCCTGCAGGTCTGGCAATTAACAACAAGTTTCCTTCCTTGTGCTGACAAGGTTACCTTGATATGCCCTTTGTAGGTTGTCGCAAACTGCATTAAGATCAAAATTAAGATTTTCTTACAACCATGTACATTATGAGTACTATAAGTTTGGCGGTTAAAGATGGCCGCCGTTGCTTCATGCAGTAGGAGTTTACTGCTGAGGATAGTGTAGCTCTATTATAGCAATAATAGCTCAAATTAAACTTTTGTTCAGGGGACAGAAAAACAAGTTTCGAAGCAGAAATTCCCCTTCAAGGAGAAACAACAGGAAGTTTAAGCGAAACAAAAACCGAAACAGAGTTTCATGTAAACCAAATGAAAGGCGGAAAAGAGGTAAAAAATTTTGGTTGGCTTGACCACTAAAATAGGTTATCAAGGTAAAGTACATTGTAGAAACAGAACATAATAATTCAACCTAATCTGGTTACTTATCTTATAATGAAATGAAGGGGCGTGTCACTGCGTGACCACAAACTCACGGCAGCTTGGATCTCTGGCAATTTCTTTTTAATCAACACAAATAGCTAAGCTAGATATCAATGTAGAATGAGTTTACTTGTAAATTTAGCACACTATTGCATTGTCATATAAATTTTATCAATACAACATGTAGAGTATTATATGAAGCATGCATTTACATGTTCACTAATTAAGACAGTTTAGTACACTATTTGAATCTTAAATAAACTTCATAGCGTGTTGATAGAAGCAACTTCGCCTATATCTTGCAGGTAAATGTGTATCTTGCAGGTAAATGTGTATCTTGCAGGTAAATGTGTATCTTGCAGGTAAATGTGTATCTTGCAGGTAAATGTGTATCTTGCAGGTAAATGTGTATCTTGCAGGTAAATGTGTATCTTGCAGGTAAATGTGTATCTTGCAGGTAAATGTATACCAAAAGAACAGGACACCAAGGGACTTGGTGCCGTATCCAAGAAGAGCTTGCATAGATCAAATAAAGGTGGAGACAAGCCAAGTCTAAATGAGGTCATCGCTATAGCTTCCAGATGGGTGGCAGCGGATGTATGTATTACTAATAGCGCAGCATTTTAATTATAGATTAACAGTAATACGTATTAACATAAAACCTACATCCCCTCTGCACCAAGCTACAGACCGAAATTGAATTAGTCAGAGAGGAGATCATTGACTTGGTTCAGTGCGGGTGGGTGTTTCAATGTCCCAGCCTGTAATTGTGCCTGATGCTCGACTACATGTACAAGCTCAATGTACCACAACAGTAAATACAGGGTATAAGATAGAGCAGACAACTCCCATTCTATGTGCAGTAAAGGCATGAAATTCAGCACCTAAATGAAGTCACAGTTCACAATGGTGTGTAGGCTATACCGATCATAATGTTGTGTTATTATCACAAATATTCTTTGACTAGTCACAATGAAGGTTACGAGATGTATATTTGAATTACTCACTGTAGGGAACACATACGGTGAGATTGCCTTGAACTTTGCTTTGCCTCAGAGTTGGAGAAAAGCTAGTGCTATCCATTATTTAATGTTATATCAGATAATGTGTTATTTTACCAAGTGATCATGATTAAAAACCCAATACCTGCACTTAGCGTAACTGCATACTCATCTCTTTGGGCATGTAATTGATAGTGACGTTTTGGTTTGGTAATATTGGATTTGCTCTAATTCTCCTTACCATACCTGCCGATATATCAATACCAGAGATTACTCATGACCAAAGCAATAGTCAAAAGACTTTATATTGATTGATTGGAGACTATTAATATTTATTTCCTGTTTCTAACTGAGTTATGTGCCATTTTCTAAGTCTTCACAGTTAATTTCATGGCAATTGACCACTGTAGTGGTCACTGAATATTACTATTTTTATCTTGAAGACCAAAACCAAAATGAGTCAACTATGGGTTTGCTGAGAAAAGTCTCAAAGGCTTTTATCTTATAAGGATACTTTGTATATTGGCAAATTTTGCTTGGCGCCAGCTAGTACTTGGTTTCAATCTAGATATATTGTAGATATATTATGGCCTAGAACATAGATATGAAGAATTTTGGCGCATTTCATGTCCAAATATAGGCCTACTGGGCAAAACCTCGTACATGTACAATTTATATCGAAATCCTGTTTTTTTTACAATAAGGTGCTAATTGTTCAAAGGGTGTGGTCTTCAGATAGAAATATTCAAAGTCTACAGTGATCCCATATGTCAGGTACAAAATAATTCTGTGGGTTTGACATTTCTAACGTTTAGTGAATTCCACCGCAGATCTGCACACTAATCTTCTTATAATATCTGTGTATGAAAATAAACTACTTGGAAGCCAGCAATGAGCAAGGGCAGAACCTGCATCTTTTTATAGTGATTAGAACCCGTTATAAGTAAAATAAATTTTAATGCAAATATTTATCCGCTGAAGTAGAGTGATAGATCTACTGCGTCAAAAGATATAGATTATCCTCGGATATCAAATGTCTTGACTTACTCCAATATTATGCTTCCTTTCATATCTCTACTTAACGTTCAGTCACATTCCATATTTTAATTTTCATAAATCTATAAATCTTAAATTTTACTCATTTAAATTCCCTTCTATTGATAAAGGTAATAACAGGATATTCTTATTCAGAATAGAGACATTAATACTTCCTATAGTCCATGTTGATGTTCATATTTTTGAGCTCAGCAGGGTATGATAGCCTTAGTTCCTCCAACCCAACCCTGGTGTGTATCACAAGACAGGAAGTAAATGCTGTTGAGGAAGGTATATCTACTGCTAAATGGGAATGTGTCTGTACCACACCAACAAAGCTCTAAAAATAATTGCTGTACTGCAGTATTTGATAGCATTCCAGATATATTGGCAATAGATTGTACAAAGATAGTAGGAGGAAAGATGGTTCACCCAATTTGGCAATCTCGACGTTCCGCGATCCTCACTTTCCTGCCGTCCATCTGTTATGCTCTTGGATGGCAGTGTCAGGACATATAGTTTATGCAAGCGAATTGTTTATACAGAGCTTTTGTGGAGAAGCTTCTCTGATCGGCCCAAGTTACACCAATAGAACGAGCGCATTTGTACACAAGGTAGCATTATCCGGACCATGTTTGGAGGCGGGATACATACATGTACAGTTTTCGGCTGGAGTGAGCGATCTTTTCTTTGACTATCTTTAGGCTGCAACCTGCAAACTCAAACTGTTTCTTTGTATAATATGATTCCTGTTTCCTGTTGATAGAGGGAGAGAATTCCTAATATGGTGCAGCTTGTGTTCCATAGTTGTGTTGGAGGTTGTGACGGGTGTATCAATACTGCAACTTCCTCTAACAAAGGTGCGTAGAATAACTGTCAGAATGTAGGCCATATCTCCGTTACATAGTATTGTTATATTGTATATTTATTGGGATAGATGCAGATGTATAATATGTGTTGTAATATAGGCCTGTTGAAGTATATAGCTTTTAATACTACAATAATATTACTCTACAACAATATAGTGCACGATAACCGGATGATATGATAATACATTTAATGCTGTCAAAATACTCCTCTGCAATATGGTATTTACTGGTCATTGTTTTTATTGGTCACTGAAGCAGCCATGGTCTAGTGGTCATTGATGGTGTTGGGAAGGGCATTCAACCTTATGATGCTTTTATGCCACTTCGTCCCCTACTCTACCCCAAATTAGAAAAAATGCACATCTCTTTGCATCCTAGCTTTCTTACCTTAGCTTTCTTACATGTTTAATTATGGGAAGTGAAACTGGTAAGTTTTTTTACTGGTTACTAGGGACACCTTCAATCCTCACATAAACCTGCTTGGAGTTACTGAGGGAACTCAGGCTATATCCACTTGAAAAAATGATGGCCTACACACTTCTAGAAGAGTTATTTTGATTAATAAGAAGGCTATTGAAGTGCCACAACTAATTCATTGGCGATGTTTGTCTCAACCGTTATTGTTGCCCTGATAATTAATGGCCTGCGAGATTAATAGGCCAGAGGATTAAACTAGTTGGCACGGATGGACTTCAGCGATAGAGATGCTGATCTAAGCAAAGGGCTGAACCGGTATCCTTGTACTCTATTTCAGTATTGATCAAAGAGTTCAGTATCTCTACAACTGTGGCACTTAAAACGAGAGCATATGCATATTTTATTGCAAGGGCAACACTTCAAATAGCACTTTGTCAATTCATGAGTATTATTATGAAATCAGCATATATTGCAAATGTAAAGGGCAGGACATATAAACATGTGGTGAATTCAAAGGTGTATTTTCAAATTTGATTTACGAAAATCTAGTACTATTACCTATTCTTTATCCATCCAATAATTTATACTAATTGACTTAATTGCATCTGAATTTAATCTTTATATCTAATTAACTTTTCAAGAGAATTTCCTTTAAATTTAGCCTCCCCCATCTGACTGAAGGCTCCTGATCTTCAAATTATATTAAACTGAGCTTCAGCACTTCCTGAGAAAGTGTCTCAATATTATGTACATGTAGCTATATGTACATGCAGCTATATTAAATATGACGGTATATCGATAGAGCTTCCGCAGCAAATAACTAGAAAACTAGAATAATTATTATCCTCAAATGGTGGTTATGCATTCCATCCTCTATTTATGACAGCTCTACCAGTTATCAGTCAGCAAGTTATTATCATCATGTAAAAATCCCTATTTTATCTATCTACAAGTACATGTATGTGTATCTATTGAATACAACATATAGCTGCACTGCACCTTGTGATAGTACATAATTGTATGATTGTTGCAGCCCTAGAAATATACTACTGTTAATAGACTTGGGGTGAGACACACGTACACAAGTCCAACTTCCTACTTTACCATGATTTATGGATCACTACTAACAACCAATATAATTTAAGATACTACGTAGCCATCACACAAATAAACTCTCATAAAAATCAATAATCCCATATTAGCAACCAAGACGTTAAGTCTAATGGAGCATCGTGCAAAAAATAAAATCGTGTTTGCCCTCTCATTCCAATGAGACGATTTCCCAACAAGCTTGCAGACTCTTCCGGTTCTGTGTATCTATTTTTGTGTCTGGTAGAAAAGATTTTGTAAAATGCATTATAGTCATTCTACCAATTGATTTGGTGTATGAGAGGTGAGCAACTTATCGATTGCGACATTTAATTCGGTGTGATTAATGCAGGCGGTTCCAAAAAAGCATCCTGTCATGTGATTTCATCAGTTGCCAACCAGGGGCGTAAGAATTCATTGGATTATCTTCAATTTTGGTGAATTCCTCCACCCTTACAGGATGGCATTAGTGATGTCATTGTCTACAAGATTTAGCCTCTGCTCCTCAGTTTATAATAACTTTTGATGCCTAAGCTACAACTATTTTTTATTTTTACAGGTTTAAGAGGTTCATATAGTCTGGTACAGGCCCTCTGGAAGAAGGAGGTGAAACAGGCTATTTCATTCGCAGATTTTGTCGTTTTGTTAGGATCTCAGGCTGTTGAGCATGGAATGAAGGCCTCAGGTGAATTCTTCTTCAGTCACATGATATTTGTCATTAAGTCACAGTCATACTTGTTAAGCCATATGCTAGTTTATGCGAGATTTTAGCATTCAATTTATTCGCTTGCAGTTATGCATAGCGTGTGGGCCAAACCTCTAAACCATAAAATTATGGCATCTCTGTGTACATACATGTATTCATGTGTATTCTCACTATTGTAGGGGGTCCAGGAGCCAGAAACGTGCCTTTCAAAACTGGGAGAAAAAGTTGTGCTGATCCTGCCAATTACAACAGAGCTCTAACCTTTCCCCAGGTACTCGTCCAATCAAATCTCCCACTAGATATCTTTAGACATGTCACCCCCTTCTCAGTTATTTTTTGTCAAGTGAAGAATTCAAACTATAGCCTTTACCTAATGTTGTTGAGACCAATAGAGAAGATCATTGTTCCAAGACGTGCACTATGAATATCTATCATTTGCTGAGTCAATGAATTTCTCTAATTTCATAGTCTTGGAACATTTCTGAGAACAGGTTGCCATGTTCTGCTTGCACCGACAGAGCTGAGAGACCAGCCACACCATAAATTTATTCCACTAAAAATGTTTCAAGACAAATTGATGTTTATTTCAACCGAGTAAATTTTTCAGTCTAAATAGGAGATTAACATGATAGTAACTTGGAGATTAGGTTAAATGTGGAAGTGGCCATGACAGAATGAATTCGGAGTTGATTAATTCCTGCAGATACCATCCGTTCTTATTACATACAATTACAGCACAAAGGGAATGGAAGATTGTGGAAGTGTAATTTATATATGCAATATCTCTGTGAACAGTTTCAGTTGTACTGTTACAAACATATCATATATCCATTAGCCCTTCAACTTGGAGTGCCAAAATGGATAAGTGGTATTTTTTAAAAATATCCTTTGGTCCTACTTTGATCAAAGCAATTTCTCCATTTACTTTTAGGGTGAAAACACAGATGGTCTTGACTTTCTAGTGAGGGAATTCGGTGTTAGCAGAGTAGAAGCCATGGCTCTCCTAGGTAGGTTATGATGTCCGAATCAGGCCACCAAGTCTCTCTGATTCCGCAGGAGACTCTCTGATTCTCAACTCAAATTGCAGTACCCAACTCAAAATAGACACCCCTCCCCCTCCACCAAAATGCAGAATCTCTCTGATTTTTATTAGTCGAAGTTGGCAAGTCTGGTCGAAATGAAGTTATTGAGTATGGTAGTGGTAGCGGAATGAAGGATAGCAAAAATCTTTTCCTACCATTAATATACATGTACAACATTACTGAAGCAGAAAAATTAGTAATCATATGATTGAAACAGCCTTGCTCATGTGCTTGAAAAGCCAGCGCAGAGAAAATTATTTTTAAGTTCAAATTCATAGATCTCTGATGTAACTTCTGCTGTATTTTTAATAGATATCATTTCACCACCAAAGAATGGCAGTGGGAAATTCATGCGTTTAAATATAGATTTGTAATTAAAAATCTAGTCTGTGAATATGATGTACTAACGACTCTATACAGTACAGGAGTTATCTTCTCCCATAGGCAAACCCAAACGCAAGCAGATGACTCCTTACTGAATTTTAATGTACAATGTGCATTTAGACATGTGCAGCTGGGTTACATGTACCTAAATACAAGGAATGCGACAGATTGATGTTGGCATTTATGTGCAGCTACAATTGTATCTGCGGTCCCATGTAATTAATCTCAACATGGCTTCTGTAATCCCAAAAGAGAAGAGATGTAAAACTGATCTAGGGTAACAACCAATCTTTTCTACTTGCCTTTAGTATACAAATTCCAGTAAATTGTATTTTTAACAAAATTTGAGACATAAATTATTATTCTTCTAGCAACATACATAATAACATATGCTATAGCAATAGCTAGAAAACATTACAAAAGTCCATTTGATATGTCAGCTGTCCAGATTATAGGATTATTTTGACTGATAGATTCTGTACCTCATTCCACAAGAAGATAAACACATTATCGTAATTTTTTAAATTAAAAATTACTTCATGCAAAGGATTGTACTTCAGCGATAGCAGTAGTACTTAGATTTACCGCTGCGATGCTTGGATACGAAAGGAACAGCAATTTTATTCCCAGCAGCATAAGGATTGGAATTGAAATAATCAAGTTTGTTACTTTGCTCTTAAAATAGTCATTGACGGCAAAACCATTTGGCACTTATAATAGCAAGTTGACTGCAAGGGACTTGGCCATTAGTACATACGTACTCAATTGTATCCTCATAATTTCGTGAAAGCACAGCATAGTTTGTGGATGTGTGACCATATTGTCGAGTTTACATTCATTATTTATAGATAGTACTAGTATATAACACAGATAGGGGTCAAGTACCTTCATGGCCTTGGTTCCACAGACAGCAACATACCAACTTATTCATTAGTAGGGGCCTTCCTAATGAATGTGTTGGTAAGTTGCTGACTGTGGAACCAGGGCTATGATTTATATAACATTATGTATTATTAGCTTTGACACCTGCTAAGCCTGGAACCCAGGCTAAAAGCCTCAGTAGTCTACATCAAATGTCAAAGCTAATAATACAGCGTAATCCCTACATATGTCACATAGTTCAACATAAGTGAAGTAATCCTTTAATTATCTACCTTCATGGATTAAAAGGTTAGTCTGCAGTCTCTGCTAGACAAGTATGGAAAGAATATAAATTCTCGACAACTTCAAATTCTGAAACGCTTGGGAGACATGATATATTTCCACTGGGAAGAAGATTTCTAATTATCTCTATTCGTTAATTCAATTAATTTCATGATTTATGCTCTGTGTAAGAGTAGAGCATTGCGTACGCAAGCCGTCACTTTGAGAAAGACATGTGAACAGCCAATGTCCACATTTATTCAAACTTAAATTTATAAACTTCAGCAGAATGAAACTATTAAAAGACATAAATTATTTTTAATAAGCAAACTGTAGCAAAATTTACTTAATAGCCACACAAAATATATATGTTGTACTTGCTACATGCAACTGTGTATAGGTGCTCGGTTGTGGAGGTTCGCATTTAGCATCTAATAGTAGTATGTCAGCCAATGAGGTGTAGAGTCGCATGTATGTTTTGAAACTATATATACACATATTACATAGATGTAATTGTCTTTCCATTGTATTTAGCCTCCCCCCCCCCCCCCCCTTCTTTATGTTGACTCCTATTATATCGTTATAATTATGTCTCTGTCTCCATAGCAACATGTAACACTGCCCTGATCCATATCACCATCTTCCCAAATGTGAATATTCTTGATTTCCGTCTGCAGGACATACAATTATACATGTACTTGTGCTAGGGCCACATATGTAGCATTAACTAATTATACAGCATTATCTGCATACTTTTAGGTGCACATTCGCTTGGTCAATGTCGAACAGAAAACAGTGGATTTGAGGGAAAATGGGATAACACACCATTTGTCCTAGACAATGCCTATTACCGGAGTATGGATGGTACTCTTTGGGACATCACCACAGCTCCTGGCAACAGGTCAGTATTATATCTATATGATGGAAAGCCACTAACGAGCTATTGATTTTACTGTAACTGAAAGTTGCCCTCTCTTAATTTGTTTCCTTCGTTCCTTAGTTTAAAAGAATTGTAAGTAATAAGTATAATATACAAAGTAATTGATCCGCACTGAAGGAACTTGATATATAACTTTAGTTCTTCGTTGCAACTGAAATTAACTGTAAATAATGCTGCCTATTGATGAAGATGACTCATAGTTGTGACTCACCTAATTGCAGTCATACTCAGTGGACCGACCGGTCGCCAGACCGTAGGATGATGTTAAATGCTGACATGGCTATCCTCAAAGATTTTGAAATTAGAAATGGCCAACCAAGCTGCGGGCGAACATCTAACGATTGCCCTAACCTTGGTGGAAGTATGGCATCAACTGTAAGTTCTATCAAATAATATCTATAGTGTATAATCATGACTGTATTTACCAATACATGTATATAAGAGTGTATTTATGTATCCAATGAATTAGAAATCTTTCTTTGTAATGTTGTCACTCTCAGATAGAGCTGCCACGTCCTTCATTTTGCTAAAAATTAGTTCGTCATGACCTATCTAGTAGTACGCTAGTGATTTTTGATAAATTATACTGCTGAAATTATACAAATATGCAGCTTTCATGCCGCATATGTATAAAAATATACGCAGTGCATATACATGTACATGTAGTTTACTGCTATGCATGTGTACATGACTTGTATCCAAGTATTGATATGTACCACATGTTACATGTATAACATACTAGAACGTTTTGTGGATAAATTTGCTCTATGGCCGCCAATACTGCACTCATTGAAAACTTACAGCCGATTGTTACATTTCAGTTTCGAAGTTTCATAAACAATGAACAGCTCTGGGCAAGCACTTTCGTACAAGCCTTTGTACAGATGGTGAAGAATTAATTTACCAAACATAACCCCCATGTGTATAACGGATTCACACTGGTAGCTGGGGTACCTCAAGTATTATTATAATATGGTATTTTCATATTTTTGGGTTGCTGGTTGTCTACGATTAAGGTATTTGTAGTGTAATACTTACCTGTACATGTACAGTTATTCTAATTGATTTACCAGTATAAATTTACACTACTAACCAGCTTTGTTGCGACTACATGTGTGTATATGTACACGTAGTACTACATGTGTGTATATGTACACGTAGTACTACATGTGTGTATATGTACATGTAGTACTACATGTGTGTATATGTACATGTAGTACTACATTTTTGCGCATATTGTGTACCCTAGATCTTTTTGCTCAGAGCAAGAAATCTTGCATATTATGACTGTATCAGTTGATATTCCTCCACACACAAGTGTGTTGCTTTGTTCAGACTGCTGCTTTATTTTTATATTTTCTCGTAAGAAAATTTTCTAAAACTTTGACTGTTGCACAAAATATTTTGCTGTTACGCCTGCATGTATTAATCTGGTGATTATGTGAATGTTATACATATTAAATTGCTACAAATATCGTTACCTTGTTTAAGTTTGTTGAGCAGTGTCTTCTGATTGGTTGGTTAACTTATTCTGTAACCAACTAATTATACATGTATATGTACTATAATATAATATAACAAATGTTCAAGGGAAAAAAACTAATGGTATACAATGCCATACAATTCAGTGATTAGTTTAGCATACACCATTTGATGCCCTAGAGAGTAATGTGCCGTATATAACCAACACAGTAGCCGATGGATGGTGATTGTACATCATTCTATCCATGTATATGATAAAGATAGGTCAGGAGCTGTGTAGTGTGTGCAGCTAGCAAAGTACATGTATAATGCAGCATGATACGGGAGTATTATGTTATCTATTGAAACAAGTATTGCTGTGTTATTTTTTATACAACATTCACGTGTGTAATAAAGATATTTATGTTGTAAAGCACGCATGCTGAACTGCACTTGCACTAATAGTAGTTGAGACTGGATGGCACGGCAGTAAAACTTTGGGTTTGTGCTCATGCCTTGCAAAACTATTTCGAAGTTGTCTTTTCTCTAACTACAGTAGTAGGCAACTCCACCTTTCTACTATTAGCCTTTTAGCTGAAGAGTTGTCTTTTCTTATTCACAGCAATCTTTGTCATCAAGTACTTTTTATTACACTGTTAAAACACTAAGAATAAAAATCAATATAGAAAACATCAAGAATGAGATAAATTAGAAATTATTGGTGACAAAAGTCACTAAAATGCCGATTCAGATCAAAATGAAATGTATAACATGATAAAAAAGTAAGACATAACTAGTCAATATAATGGAAGAAACTAGTACAATACGTCCTGTTGATTGCATATCACAACTAATGAGGGAATGGTATTGATTAGGAACTAAGTCTAAAATAAGATAAGGAAATATGGAAAGTAGACTAAGAATCCTTATACCCACACATGCACCCTGAGAACTAGTAGATATATTGGTATAAAAATGAGGAAGAGAGATACAAATAAATACTACCGATTGCATAATAGGAAATAATTACTTTTGCTGACACCCCATAAGTAACGTCTATCTTAGTAGCCTATATACAAACCTTCAGTCAATATTTTTTTGCATTTTTGTCAAATTCAAAACAAGGTTAATATAAGAAATGGGAAGAAAACTTATCACAAGCAGAGTTTATGAATGATTTACCACAGTATCTTTTAAAATGCTCAGAACTTTTGCTGTGATTGTGAATTACGACTGTGCACATTCACAGCTCGTTTTCCAATTCTGTGCTCAAGTTCATGGGCTCGGTGGTAGGGATCTATTACATCAGGCCATAGTACGCCCCCGTAATCAGAGGTAGCAGTAGATGTCTCTTCGCTATCTACAGATACGTTTGATATACGGGAGTCGGGTAAATACCCTGCATTGACAAGCATGTTATTTGATCTGTCAGCCCGAGAACCAATATGAGTATCAATCAGTGATCTGAGTCTAACTTGGGAGGAATTGTCTTCCTTGCTCTGCTGTTGTGGATCACATCTGATGACCTGAAGATCTGTAGAAGAGAGACTAGTGCTATCGTTGCCAGCAGAGGAAGTGACCTCACTATGTGCTGGACCTGAACTAGGAATAGCCTGAGACTTTGCTAAAGGTTGTGTCAATTGATTGGGGGGTTGTAATTTCTTCCCATCTTTTGTCAAGTCAGTGGATGCAGAAATCCGTTCAATATCCCTAAAAATTTGCAATCATGATATCAATTGGCAGCACACCATATAGAAAACAGTGAAGAATGCAGTCTGTGGGATATGGCCACACATTATTTACATTTACAAAGTGCAGATGACATAATCTACCTTAATTCTTCCTCAATTTCCTCTAAGCTTCGAAGATCTAATGAACCTCTATACTGCATATCTTTCTTTCGTTTTTTCCTACAAGTATAAAAAGTTCACCATATCTGGTTCCATTGTAGCTTCAGTTCAAAGAAAGTAACAGTAACGTAACGTGAAATATGAGCTGAGTATCAAATGAACAAGTATTTATATATAAACCTCCAATACACAATTTACAGGAGGATAAACAATGGATGCGGGTGATGAAACGCACCTCTTAGCTAAACTGAAGTACCAGTAGAGAACCGAGACTAAAGCTGCTATAATAAGAGCAGCAAAGACTAACGTCAGTGTCACTGCGAGCTTATCAACATCAGATACTACTCGAGCATCTTCTCCAGTCATACTAGACATCTAGAGCAGCTCGGGACCAGATATTATATTAATCTGCAAAACAACATGACAGAGTAAATACAATAAGAGCATGACAGGATTTCACGACTTACTAGATCGGGGAAAAGGACGTCGTCCATACTTTACAAAGCAATGTTGTTTATCTAAATTTGAATTTCCCATTATGAATATCAATCATTATAATAATGAATGAAATTAAAGCTGCCACCTAGAACAAGTGGATACCATTGAATACCTTGGTGTACTTAAATTCTAAAAGTAACTGGGACATTCACACAGAGTGTACCTTTAGCAAAGCCTCTTCCATGTCACCTTTGTGCGATGCTCCGTCTAACAATAAAAACATGGCCTACTTTTCACTTTGCCGATCAATTCTCAAATCTACGTGCAAAGCATGGGTGCTTAAAATAAGTTAGAACCTTTGCAAAATAGAACCGTTGAATTTATCCATATAATCTGATTTAAATGTTTCAGCGCATTCTTATTTTAACTCTTTGTACTCTGGAACTAGTATCTGTCTGCAGAGTTTTCTGAGTAGGAAATCTCAGAAGCTCAGAACAGGTAGTGGAATAATATAGGCTACTATTAATATACTGATGAACTGAAAGTCTAAACTTTTCTCCAACCAAGTGGAGGTCTCGAGGCTCGACAGACAGGCAGGGCTATCATCGATAATAAATAATCATAGAAGTTGGAATAAGAATAAGTGTTAGAAAACAACCAATAATATGATTTGATAATCATTATCATAATTATTATCAAATCATATTATTGATTGTTTTCTAGCTCTAATTGAGCAATTATAAGCATTATTCTTATTGGTTCTTCTTATTCTAACTTCTACAATTATTTATTGATAATATACAATAGTAATACTTGATGATAACCCTATGGTTACTCTATTCTTGGCGCTTAAATATAATTTTTTATTTCTATATGACTGACTATCACTAGAGATTCAAGCTAAAGACTCTCACTCGAGTTAATTCAAGCAAAGTTTTGTCGCTTATTAGAAAGACTCGTGACTTTAATATACAGCTATCAAAAACTTGTAACTTGAATTGTAATTTAATTATGGCTGTGACGAAAAACTTTTAACTTGCACATCATCATGTTGAAACATTCAATAAATCGAGTTTTTATTGGGCAGCTGTACATTGCAATGAATAGAAATAACCACAATTATAACCACAATTGTGGCCACATTTTACACTAAAACAGTGACATTTTGCTTTGATGCTTAAACTTCTGGCACCATTCCCTAAAAATATTTCACTAGAAGCTGAACAACTCAATAGCCCAATGAATGACTCTATAAAAGACTCGAGTTAAACAAGAAAAGAATTGAATTGTAACTTGACTTGTAGTTAGTCTAGATAACTTGATGAAAACTTGAGTTTCTGGAGACACGTAAATATTTAACTTGTAACTTCAAAGTTTTTATTAGTTAATCACTAACAAGAATTGACTTGTAACTTCAAGTTAAACTTGGAAACTAACTTGAGTAAGTTTCAAAAAGAAAATAAAACTTGCAAACATGACATCTCTGATGATCACAAACTGCAATATTCATATGTCCAGTTAGTAATTTGTTACTATCGATAGGCAATAGCTCTATCCTGTATATCTTTTAACAAATAACTACCTTCCATAATTTACAATATGAATACAAACAAATACAATTCATTATTACATTAACATTGTAATTTATTAATTGCAGTTTGTTTACAAGAAATGACCTTGAACTTCCAATCAAAGGTCAAGGTGGTAGCCTACAAAATTAATATTTTGACAAAAAGTATATTTGTGTACTAAGATAAATATCATATTGCTTGAAATATTAATTGTTTTTAATTTAATTTTTTGTAAAATATTGTGATTTCAGTTTATTAAATTTTTAAGACCTCATATGAGTCTTGATGAGGCTAGTTATTACAGCGAGTCGAATAGTGGTATTTGGCTGCGAAGTTGTCTCCTCCACCAGGTTTGAGGGCAGTGCAAAGTTACTAGATACTCTTACTAGTAGCTAGTAGCTTACTTCTTGCTTGGGTAAATGGACAAAACCAAATTCAGCACGAGTATAATTTCTGGTGTAGGTCGTATTGGCCATAGTGTGTGTAATCGATGTCGATATTTTCATTTAGAGCTTCAACTCAGACGAGACGTAGCATATAAATACATTTTTTTTAATTTTCATTTTGGTTTTAGCATCTTCTTTCTTGATCTTGCCATCTATTTTAATTTTCTTGCTGAATTCAGAATTGAGTTCAAGTTGCACATGTTCTCCTGTTCACTGTGACTGCTGTTTTGTAAAAACTAAAAAAAATGAAAATCAAAATGAAAGTATGAGTATTGACATAAATATATCAATAAAACAAATTTTTAACTGACGATTAGTATTAATTATATTAATTATAAATGATATGATAAATATAATATTAAATATTACCTCAGAATTACCTCAGATGAGGTAGAACTTCTCCAGCAATTTTATTTAAATCTATAGGGAAGCCTCTAGTTGTTTAACTATTATTGATTAGGGTTTTCATTTGTTGCAGCACATCGCTGTTTAGGTTTGGTGGTTGTTCTCTCCTCTCATCTCACGAATGGTTCGTGGTAGGAAACTACTATAAACTATGGTAGATACACTTGTTGGTTGATATTGAGATTGGCTCTCCTCTAGAGGCTGCTCTAGTTGTGACTTTACTGATTCTCTGTTGTTCACTATGCCATCGAAATGTAGATGTTATATTTATATTCCACATGTGTATAATATTGATATAATTGATATCCGCATCCTGTCGTATTTAGTATTTTTTTGCATTTAATTATCATATGATTGATATGGTATTAATAAAATATTGATTTTAATCCAAAATATATAATGTATTATATTATTTATATTAATATAAATGTTCCCATTGCTTTCCTATTGATTTTCTCAGCAACTGGTTTTCGGTTGGTATCCGGTTAGAACCCTTAACCTGAGATATCCAACACCTTCCTCAGTATTCTCACGGGTCTGAATAGAGCAGAAGATTGCATCCTTCCGTAGGTATTGAGGAGCAGCGATCCAACATTCCTATTTACTCTTCCAGTTTTGCTACCGCTCCTAGCACTCCCACCACTATTGGTATAAGTGTTGCCGATGTTTTCCGTAATATAATCTTCTGATCTCTTTTACTGGGTCCTCATATTTTTCTATTTCCTTCTCTTTCTCTATGTTACTGTCACCAGGAACTACAATGTCAATTATCCGAGTATGGTCTAGGCTATATCCCTGTCTTTGACCACGATGTCTGTTCTGCGGGCTTGTATGATGTGATCTGTCTGTATTGAGAAATTACATAGAACTTTAGCACAATCATTTTTCATGACTTCATCTGCTATGTAGTTGTATGTGGGCAAGTCCATACCTCCTAGATAGGTTCCATTGGACGAGTTGTGCTGCTTTGTCATATCGTTTCTTATACTGAGTTCATGCCATTTTCTGGCATTTTGCTCTTCGCACTTGTTGCACATTCTGCATATCGATGTTTATCCTTGTTTATTGAATTTCCCCCATCGTGTTGTTAGTGCCTAATCCTCTGCTGCAGTGTTGAACCCACCTGTATGTTATCTGTGTTGTCTGTTGTTTTTGTGTGCTTTTCATGTATTGGTTTTTCTTTCCAGTCTCGTTCTTTACATATTGCCGCTCGATCTTTGTATCCCTGCTTCGAGTTGTCTTTGGTCATACCATTCAAGTACCTGTGGAACGTCTTGTCTTCACCTTTAATGTAGTCTGATAATCCATGTTCCTCCATCCTGACGGTGTCTTCCACTGATCTTAGACCTCTTCCTCATCTCTTGGCATGCAAAGTCTAGCCATATTTACCATTGAGTGTAGTGCTGTGTTGATGCCATTAGTTTGTGCGATTTTTCTCTCTGTATTTCTAATTCCTCTTTGGTCCAGTTTAGAATTCCTCTGGAATATCTGAGGACAGCGACCGCCCATGTGCTCAAAATACTTATGATATTTCCGCCATTAAGTGATTTGCACTCACATATAATTATATTCCTCTTGCCCCAAATCTCTCATCTCATTTACATCAAAAATAACTATGAATGATAGTGAGCTAATAAATTAAGATGTTGTTCTATAAAATAAAATGATTTATAATAATATAAAAATTATATAGATTAAAATTTACTTAACAATGATAATGGTGTAACAAAGTATGGTAAACTAAATGTAAATGTATTGTACTCTATCGATACGAATAATATGCCAACTAATACTTTTATCTGACTTTCCTTAGCTGTAACCTGACTCAACAAGACTGCCTGTCATGACTTCAAGGTATTGTAAAGTGTGCTCACTTTCCTCACCTGTTTATTGTTACTATTTGCCTAATAGTCATTTTATTCATTTATGTTGTATTTGTTTGGTGTTATTCTGACACAACTGATTTTATTTATAGTTGTTGCTCTACACTTTTCTGTGAGCTTCTACTAGGTCTATTCCTCTTTTTATGCTTGTGATTTATTGTTATGGCATATGGAAATAGTTACATTTTATTTTGTTGATATTTGTACAAACTTTCAAAACTGGACACCTCGGTGTTATAGGTGGAGTCCTGTTTTATTAATTTAATCTTCTTAGTTCATTGCTAATGTGAGATAATGATATTAAAGATGAAAAGGGTTGCATATTCCAAAAGTGTAAAAGAAATTGCCAGTAATTTATGTTGTACAATAACTGCAATACTGGAGATTTTGACTTAACTAACGCCTTTGCTATAGTGATGTGTTTGTTGAGGGTGTTCAATCTGGTAGACATCAAGCTGATATAAGTTCATCGCCCTTACTTTCGGATCGGGGTTATTTATGTGTGGGTTTTTATCTGTTGTGGTCACAAAGATGCCACAGCTTGTAGCCTACAGCTTAACTCCAGAGTAGATCAACATATACACGTGCTTCTATCTTATCACAAAGATTCTACTGTAGTGACATTGAATTGAAGTTTGTATTTACATTTTATATGTAGAATTGAAATAGTGACTGATAGTGAAAATATCTGAACAAAACTGATTACCGTGACGAATAGCATCCAGTCATTGAATAGAACATTTTTGGAAAGTCGGCCATTGACTAGTATCCAGTAGGCTAGGATTTTACATTCAGTAAGACCAATCAACATGTCATAGTCATGTGTGAATATGTTGCAAGCCGGTTCTGGTGTAGCCTGGATACTTGCTTCAAGAGTATATTGTGTGCAAGAGACTCTAGATTTCCTGCTTTGGTTCGGTTTGGTTTACTGTTTCATTCTAAAAGTTTAACTACATTGTATTTATGATAGATAAAAGTGTGTAGTGAATGCAGCCCATGAGCGCAGTAGCACAGCTAATCGAGGCTAATGCCAGGCTTCTCAGCCTACATCCTACATAAAATCTACATTTATGCCATCTTGTCGCTAGTTGTTATTAGGCCTACATGTTATATTATACACGTTTTAGTAGTAAGCACAGGGCACTAATTCATAGGGTAGAGGAAGCATATGCTAGCGAGATGGAGGATGTAACATACAGACAGAAAATTCAGAATGGAGACATCATGAGCTCCTCTGAAGATGAACGAAGTCACCTGTTGGATGATGTCAGTCATCTTCTGGATAAACCAGAGACAGCTCCTCCAGACAGGTGTGTACAGGTGTCCATCCAGCATATTTGTATTAGATGATGTTAGTCAGCAGCATACCAGTGTATGAGAGCAGCTGTTCTCTGTTTGCTATAGGTAAACGTTAGTTTATTACTTACTTACGTGTCCATCTAGCATATTTGTATTATATGATGTTAATCAGTAGCATATCAGTGTATGAGAGCAGCTGTTCTCTGTTTCTTATACATAAACAGTAGCCTATTACAGGTGTACATGTATACAGGGCTGTCACAACCAGGGGGGCAAGGTGGGCTTTTGCCACCCCGAAATCTGTCCAAGCTCAAATATTGATTGGGCAAACTCTCAATATTGAGCTTTACACACATTAATGGTAATCGGTAGTTGTAGTGTGAAAGGCGATGTAAGCCGTCTGGCTGTTTTATTGAATTTGATATACAGTGGAACTTGTTTAATTCAACCTTGGATAATTAAAAAACTTGGTTAGTTCAAACTGTTAGTCTTGGTCCCTGCTGAGCACTGTCTAAATGGCTTAAAATAATTCAAACTTGCCATCTGTAATTCAAACTTCATGCAGCTTAGGCTCACACTATAATCAATGATAATACTATCACAGCCAGCATTAGTCGCTAGTTGCTAGTAGCTAGTAGTTATTAGTAGTTATTAGTAGTTGCTACAGCAATATGTTCCTGCTCAAACTAAGCTGGGAAAACTCACTAATTGCTTTACTGTTCCATAGCTAACTGAGTTTTTATACTGTTGTCCTGTACATGTGATGCATGTCATTATATAAAATGAAGGGATCACATAATTCAAACTCGGCCTAATTCAAACCAATTATGGTGTTCCCTTGGAGTTTGAATTAAGCAAGTTCCACTGTAAGTGATTTTTAGTATCAACCTGGGCAGCCGCTACAATGGCCAGGGATTCTGCCCCCTCAGCTAAAAATAGCTGTTAAAGTCCTGCATGTAGAGCCTATAGATTGAACAGTGAGATATGAAGCTTACACATATACATGTAGATTTGTAGTAACAGAGTTTTCATACACCTGAAGTCAGTAGTAGTGCTGTTCAGTTATATTATCCTACATCATTGAGTGTTTTGTAGGATTTCATGTTGAATTCAATGTAGTGATTCTCTTCACATTCTTAATTTATGATTAGATTGATGTCTTTCTGTTGGACAGGTTTAAGGCTGTATATTTGATATTCTATCTACTTGGAGTGGGAACTCTGCTGCCCTGGAACATGTTTATAACAGCTAAAGGCGTATGTACACAATAGTAATGTCAGTCAGACAATACACTTTAATACCGAAATCTTATCAGATTGCCTGTTGTTGAAATGCTTGGAACTCAAGCTACCAATGCTCATCATCTATCTGATCATGAATTCATACTAAATTGCACATAGCTTTCTATCCAACTCACCATCAATAATGTATTATAGCTCTGATATTAGATGGTGACTTCATTTCACTTATGAGCGCATGCCACTGGATAGACATTGAAAAGAGTTTTTTTATTTTGTACGTAAGCTTACGTTGTACTCCTACTGGTGAAAATCTGTGGTTGTTATGGTAACTACAATAACAGTGTGCCTGGTTTCTTCCAGTACTTCATGTATCAACTGAGGAACGTCTCCCTGCCTGCTGCCAACTACTCCATAGAAGCACAAACAGATCTGCAGCTATCGTACGAGTCAGCTATTGCCATAAGCAACATGGTTGCTAACCTAGTATTACAAATAGCTAATACAACTCTAGCCGGCAGGTAGGCTTCTAGTACTCTACTTTATCACCCAGGAGCCCTCTATTTGTGTACCAGTATAAGAATATTCTATGCTTGGTGTAACAATTATCTAGTACTCTGTTAAGATTGCCATTTATCACAGCTTAGCTTGTACCTTCCACAAGCTTAGGTCTAATAAGGGAAACCTGTTAGCAAACCATTTGTAACCTCTTTTGTTTGCATTGGTGTAGTGTTTTTATTGGTAGCCCACTGAAACTTTCCAAATTTGGTTTCAGGAGGTAGGATCACATGCATGTACTAGTTTGTATAGGATGAATCTACATTGGCATAAACTTCCAGAAAATAGTTGACAATGTTTAGTAGAATTATTCTCTACATTTGGAATAGATGTGTAGCCTTAGTTCTTTTGAGAATCTAGGATAACTCCAGGGGACGCCCGTTTATCCATCCACTTTCTGTGTATAAAGCGTTATTGTGTTTTTAACTATTCTCTGTCCTTCAGGGTATCGATGAGACGCCGTCTGATTGGTTCAATGGTTCTGATGATACTCATGTTTATAATGACTCTTATATTCACTAAACTAAACGTCACTGAATGTAAGTGGAACCATATAATTATATATAGTAATGTCACTAATGTGCATGTAAGTGAGGACTAGGACTACCCTAACCTACTACTATAATGTAAATATTGCTGGAAGATTTATACTGTATCTTATATAAAGGTATCCAACTGTACCTGAAATTTGTTTTGTTTCTGTTGATGTGGGGGATTACAGTATCATACGATCATACATGCATATTGATGGTAATTTTGTGTTGCATAGTCTATATACGATGTAGTAGGATATTTATGTATTTTGTAACTTGAATTCTAGGAATATTGCAATATTATTACTATTCTGCTAAGACACACACCCCAGTGCTCTGTAAATGCATATAATAGGCCCTACATGTAGTCTAGGTGTTTGTTAGCAGGTGTATATAGTATATCATTATATCATTGCTAGTTGCTGCCTTCTCATGGTCATTGCTGGCTGCTACAAGCATAAGTACATAAAGCTTTATACTAAATTCAACGTTGTACTACTAACTAATGTTATCACCACTGTTACTACTACCACCACTACTACAAATACTACAATAACCACCACCATCATCACAGCTACTGCTGCTATCACTGCTACCTCTACTACTACTGCTGCTGCTGCCGCCGCCGCCACTACCGCCGCTACCACCACCACCACCACTACCGCTGCTGCTGCTGCTGCTGCTGCTGCTACTACTACTACCGCGTCCAGCATGCAGTGTGTAGCCTGTAGTCCAGACAGCTATTTCATTTCTATTGTTGTTACTCATTATATTTTACAGGGCAAGCTACTTTCTATGCACTCACTCTAGCAACAGTAGTCTTAGCCTCAGGTTAGTGTTCGATTCAGATTACTATAGCCTTAGGCCCGCTATTAGTAGTCAGTTACTTACACTTTGTGATCATATGCTGCAGTAACATGCACTGTACATACATGTCTTGTTAGTACAAGGCAGCCTACCACTGTTGTAGATTATAAAGTTTTATTTTAAAGTTATTTTATAAAGTATATGTTTACCATAGTTAATACTTGTACATTAAAGTTTTTTTTTACTGATGGAAGGAGCAAAATATGTAGTGTTGTTATGTAGTGTATATTAATTAAATATTTCATCAATCAACAGTGTACAATGTGATGAGATCTCATTCATTAGCATAAGGATACAGTTCCAAAGTCCACCTTGTGACTGTTATTCTAGTCTCAATACATTATTTTATAAACTATAAGAGCATAAGACATGAGATAGTATTTATAAACAAATATTGATAGTCTAACAGATAATCATATGATATTATTATATAGTATGTTAATATACCCAGTGAGTAGTCCTTTGGACCCATTGTAATTCTATTACTATGTGATGGCTGTCTGCATACTTTTGGCTGAGCACTTATAATGGTGCTTGTACTAACTGCAGCATATTACTGTTGTAGTTCGTCCACCATTTCAAACATTGAATGTTTGTCTTTCTTCATGGCCCTTTTAGGTCTTCAACAGCGGCACTAAACGCCAGCGCACAACCGTTATATGGACGCAATTTTAGACCTGTCGTATATTTTACATTTGTTTGATGTTGTAGCTGCCAGTGCATTATTTGGATCCAGTCTGTTTGGTTTGGCAGCCCAGTTTCCTCAGCAATATACCCAGGCTGTTATGGGTGGCATGGTAAGCCTTTCAACTTCTTTACCTACTCATCTGTAGTTTACAGCTAAATACATGTAATTAGACGCCTGTCGTATAACTTTAGTCTTTAGGTTGGCAATTTTCTGGTTGTGGCAGAGTTGTCCTTTCTCTTCATAATCGTTAAGATTTCCATCTACAATGTGTTTGCTCCTAACCATATGCCCTGTGTGCAATCTTATATGTAAACTATTAAACTTGTTATTGTTGATGTGTTAACTGATGATGTCAATATAACTGCTTGATTAGTTATCTAGTACACCACAGATTGCTATATAAAGATAATTTCGTTATCAGTCAGTCTGGCCATGTAGGTTACTGATGTAGTTTGTTTTCATTTCTTAGTCTTGAAATTTATTACTAGGCCTGATACATTATCATACAGATTCTATTGACAATGGGGACTGTCTAAATGAACCTTTACTAAACTTGAATGAAAGTAATATAGGTCAGCAGTATAATTTTTATCAAGTCGTATGTTCTGTAGTCTATTATGCCATTGATCTCTGCTACAGGGTCTAGGTGGCTTGTTCTCAGCTGTGGTGGAGATCATTGTACTCTCTCTGGGTACCGATATTACTACATCTGCATTCTGGTACTTCCTGCTGGCCATCATTGTTGTCGTGTTAGCTCTAGTCTCCTACCTCATGCTCTATCGACTGGTAAGATGGTTCTAGAATGTTAGTAAGTAATGCGTGTTGTAGTGGTGCTGATATGTAGACATTAAGGTCACAAGTTCAAGTCTCGTACACTCCTGCTGTAGAAGGTGAACTCTTCCACTCAGAGCTCCACTAATGTGACTGATAGGATATATTCTGTGAATAAATGGCAACATTCGAAGAGCTCTAGTCTTTGATCATACATGTAGTGTTATTTATCTTTTGCAGGAATTTGCAAGACACTATAAAAAGCAAAGTGGTAAGTATGATATTATCATTAGCCTCTTTATGGTATGTTAGCCTTAGTTCTACGAGTTCTTTGCCCAATGACCGAGAAGCCTAGCTAGCACTCTGTTTTGGTGCTACTTTTAACCAAGAAAAATCTCTGCTACCACATAGGCCGATATATTGTCAGATGAAAATGATAATATAACCGACTTCTGAATGTATGTAATTATGCATATAAGTTTTTGGGCTGGGGAAAATGTTAATAAAGAACGATTTCCTTTTAATATAATACTTAGTGGGGAAAATTATCACTTAACCAGACACCAATTACAAGAGTGATTCATGACTCATGCTTTTAGTTCACTGTCTTTATATAGCAAGTAAACAATAACCTTGACACACTGATAAAAGTACTCTGTTATCCTCCATGCTTACGCTGATGTCTACGAATATTTCTATTTATTAGAGAGAGTCTTACTAGAAAGCCAACGAGTGGGCCAACCTACGTCAATCTTCTCAGACTATCTGTCTATATCAAAGAAGATATGGAGACACGCCCTCTCTGTAGCCATGATATTCTTTGTAACACTGGCTATGTTTCCTGCCACCACCTCAAATGTGCAATTCTTAAGTAAAGGCAATAGCTCTTTCTGGTTAGGTAAGTAAGGGGAGGCAATAACTGCACATCTTAAATATTTTCAAAATGTTCTTTAGAAGTAAATTGTTCTAGTTTGTGCCTAGTTCTGATTGGTCCATTGAGTTAATGCTTGATTCTCACTGGCTGATTGAAACATTGTAGTCAAATACTGGTTACCACTATACTGCTTCTTTGGGTTCAATGCTGGAGATCTGCTGGGCAGAGTTCTTGCCGGAGTGATTAATATTGTAAGTATATTTTAAAGCATCATCACACATTTCTGCATCATCATAGGTGCCCATTGAGTGCTTTATCTGTAATTCTTTTGCCAATTATGTAGATTGCATGTAAACTATGATTGAGATAACGTTGGAGTTGTCTTACCTCTATTGATTAGTCAAGGTGGAAGCAATTCTAAATTCAACAGTAGCACTGATAAGTAGAATAACAATGTAGTCTGAACATTCTCCAATTTGTGTAAAATATTTACTTTACTTTTACTAAATCTTTCTACATAATCTGTGTATATTTGTATATAAATGTGTTGTGAGTAATATTAATTGTGGTAGGTTTTATTTCAGTACTAGTAAACCCATAAGTGAGATTGTCAGAAATTAGTTATATTGAAACTTCCGTGTTCATAATTTCTTTGTTTTTGTAGAAATGGCCGAGTGTGACTATTCCTATCCTGAGTGCAGTCAGGTTTATATTCATTCCACTGTTTGCTCTGTGTAATGCACAGCCAAGGAACACGCTGCCGGTGGTGTTCAACAATGATGCCTACCCTGTGATTATAATGGTTATATTCGCTATCAGCAATGGCTACCTCTCTACACAGTCTCTTATGCACGCACCAATGTAAGTATGCAGTGTTCATACTAATTTAAGTACATGTGTACTAATGACAAAGCTAGTATATTGTAATGTCAGTGTATGTATGATTTACAATAAATAACAGTGTACATATAATACAGTGTATACACATGAACTAGTACTGATGACAATGTAGTCCATGATAATGGAAATGAAATGTTAATCGACAGTGTCACCTCAATCACATGACCATGTGACATCATTTCCTCTAACAACAGGTTGGTGGACAAACAACAGGCAGAGCTAGCAGGTACCATGATGTCACTGTTCATGACTATAGGTCTGGCAGCAGGTTCTGGTGTCTCATACGCAGTAGTTCTGGCTGTCAAGAACCTTTAGCATCGTACCATTCTGACATATCCACCACTTCCCACTTTTAGTCATTGTAAGGTCAATGAGTGCCTCTCATTGGGTAAAAGGATTTTATTTTTAGTAGTGTTTTCACATTAATTATATTGCTAAGAAGGCCCTTTGTGGGCAATGCTCTCAGCCACCTACTTTTATATACTCGAAATAATTTTATTTTCATAAATTATTATTATTATTAATTAAGGGGTCAAAAATGATATGATTGTACAATTATTGGAGAATGTTACTGCCATAGATCAGTGGACTGAAAAACATCCCTCTATTTTTATGTTTGTGAACTAAGAATCAATGCAATATCAGCTGTGGCTAAATTCTCCATTTCTTAACTTCCTGCCGCTACCATCCTGCCCATTACAATGGTATGCTCTAACACAACTTTAGTAGTATACTCTTGTCTTATGCAGTTTAAACCATCATTGCATTCCAGAGTATGTCACCATTTCTTGGACCAGCGTTAGTAATTAAGAGTTGTCTTCTCTCATTCCTTGGTAGGTAAAGGTAAGGCAACTCTGAACTTATCTAAGTGGTCACATTTTTATAAACTCATACAGTGCAAGTACATAATTATGTTATATTTACCAATTGTGCTTGTTATGTAATAGTTTTATTTTACTCCTGAGATGGAGGGTAATTACAACCATGAGAATTTTTACTGCCGACTAAAACTGCTCAATCATCGTTGTTGTTATTGTTATTTTGATTGCTTATTATATTGGGTGTAATTACTAGGGATTTGTTTTAAAGAATTAATTATGAATGCAATATGCATGTTTTTATTATCCTCTACTGTACATGATTTCTTCCATTATTTAAAATACTTTTGAAGTATTTATATTTATACAATATACCATTATAACATTTTACATGCCTGTATATTTCATATTATATTATACAAATAAAGTGCATGCAAACAATCTGTATTTACTGCATTATGTTTATTAGTAATGTTCTTTATTACAGACATACAGCGTATATATAAAAGAGCAAGAACGATAGTCTGGTTAGTATCCAGTGAAGTCCAGTCCATCTTAGTTTTTAGAACTCCAGAACTTGGGCACCACTGAATTATATAATATTTGAGAAGTTGGTACTGTGGATAACTGTACAGGAACAATTTGTATTTTAAACATATTCTCTCTATAAGTGATAAGTACAGCAATCTGGTAGTACTCGTTGTTCATTGCTGTAGACTTTGTGTTATTTCTTAGAAAACATGACTTTGAAAGTGTCTGTTATGGTCCTTCTGTTATTAGCAATAGCCTAAAACAAGTCAAACAAAAATAGGACAAGCAGTAGACAGAAAATGAAAATAAACTACTACTGATTGCAAAGTGTCATAAAATTACCCGTGTTACTTCATCCCAACAAACAGAATAACTGATATCTACACAGTAAATATATTCAGCCATGGGACTGATGCACTGTTAACAACCACCTGTTTTTGATTCCCAGAAACCGGAATTTTAACAGATGTGACAACAAAAGCGAGATTTTAAACCAAGATTTACAATTTACCACCCTTATATTGAAGCATAACTGTTCAAACCGTCTTATTAAACAATGTATAAACACATAGCTTAAAAAATCAGCACAGAACAATGTGTACCTGAGAAGTTGACCTAGTTAGGGAATGACTTGACTCTGCCACAGGTGTCTGAAACCTAACCCGGGATCTAGGGCTCATAGGCACATGTGTTGGGTCGTGTCTGCTGTCCTCCCTAATATCTCCACCCCCTACTCCACGTATGTTGTGAGGTAAAGAATGGTTCAATCTAGTCAGCAGCTCTGATTGGTCACCTTCAATAAAGCATTAACAAGACACTTGAGTATAGAGATTATGAAATGAACAAGTAAAAGTAATAAATAAAGCGTGTGCAAAAGGCTGGAACAAAAAATTAAATAAATGTAAACGGTAATTATTTATTTTCGGACAAGTTAGCTGAGCAATCGATGATGACAGTTTTAATTTATAAAACAATATTAACACAAAATGAATAATATCTTACTAGGTTGAGGAGCCACGCCTTTCTGTAGTCTGTTATCAGAGTACCTAGCTGTGGAATCTGCCCCTCTATGCATCTTGTTATTAGACACACCCACATTTGTGGGAGTTGCCTCTTCCTGTACTCTACTCTTTGAAGAGTGAGGCTTGAATGTACGAAACCTGCCATCAAGTGGATGGTTTCCCTGAGCTACTCTATTGGTGAGTGTTGAGTCAGATGCACCAACCACAGATTCTGTGAAAAAAACAACAATTATACAGACTGGTATACTACTACTGGTTTATGAACATATCCTTTATATATAACTTTAGGAGTTGTCTGCTCCTAGAGCTATTATACAATGCTCTCAAGGAATACTGCTACATGTTGATAGATGAGGAACTTAGACGCTCCCAAACAATCCACTCAATGATGAGTAAAAAATCGCCATTTCTTTGCATATGTTTAATTCTCGCTTATATCAACAGGGGCGCTGCAGTAACAAGACTGATAAAAATCAGAATGTACATTATACATTGTATCTGCTGGAGAGCAGACAGGCCTATTGCAAAAAGGTGCAATTGAAAGAGAGACTTTAAAACAGGTACGAAAATGTCTCAAATGCCAAATCAGTTGAACCCCTATTATATGAGACACATATATACTTGGAATGCAACATAATGTAAAAATAACAATCAAACCGATCATTATCGAATTATGGTTTTTGATATACAAGCCAAACGAAGCAAATGACAACTCCAAATTTATAACACATTTCTGCATGAGGAACCGACCTTGAGATGAGCCGAGCTGGTAGTGGGACGGAGGTGGGACCCTTGCACTGTGCTGTCTATGAGCAGCAGTAAAATCAGCTGGTGAGTCTATCCCACTGTCTTCATTGAGGTGTTGTCTTCCATTGACTGAAACTCCATCACTAAATTAACAAAGAATATGCACTTGCACTTTCTAAGTAATCACCAATTATTAGTATCATTTTCCCCGACCAATATTATCGCTTCATATGGGAGAGAGAGAGACAGAAAAGTACAATATATAAAGCACAAGATACTTGGTGTAACACCACCAGTGACCCTAATGATTCCAAGAGCTGGACATCTTCACCAGCTGGTCAAGACTTCTAGAAGCTCATCAATTAAAGCATTGGTACTTCCAAAACTAATGTCCTTAGCTTAATTATTAATAGGAAATATTTTCATGCGACTTACTGCAGTTGGATATCTGTATGATAACCTCTATGTGATATTCTGACAGGTGAACTAGGTGGCCTTCTAGAAATATCTTGCGCCACGGGTGCTCTACCAGTGTTAGCAGGTGCTATATGTACCCCTGACAGCTGTATACAAGTATCTATGGATTTGGACATCGCTCTGACGAACTTTTTTAGTGTTTCAGCAGATGCCTGTAGACTCAGTACATCCGGGTGTTTATTCCCGAGTTCAATGGATGAAAGATATATCATTTCCTACAAATAACAATCAGAAGTTTGCAAGAAACACAAATCATGTCTCCATGTATTAATACTAATATATTATTGGATAGAGTGAGGAGAAATTAATTTACCCACAATGCATTAGCCTAGTATCACATTATACATTTGAATGTAATGAATTGTACATAATACTTCATGGTATTGAGACTGTTATATTACATGATACTAGCAATTATATTGTACTAACAAAGAGAAGATAACTTCCAAGTCAGTGATTACAATAATGTTATAATAATTAGTGGGAGTTGTGGAATTCCAGACATTGCTATTACTACATATAGTTTCTTCTACTTCAAATTGACTGTATGTTATAAGAGTAGCTAATACTCTACCCGGCAGTAGGAGAGGCCTTGTTAGTTACTATTACTATGCATATAATAATAGGAGAGGGAACTTGATAATAATATAGGCTATTGACTGATCAACAACGAGATAGAATATCTCACACATTTCCTTTCACCAGCATGTGAAAATGGGAGTTTGGGAGTACAGTCAAGGCAGTGGCCAATTAATGATAACATTATATACATGTGCATGTATATATAAAATGTAACAAGTTACACTATTGTATTTAGACTATCACTGTATCATATACTTTATACTAATAAAGATTTATAATCCAGAAAAATATAAAATATTATCAATACTTTCACTATGTAGTCACAATATGATCTATGTGAGCTGTAGGTCTAGCCTAAGCTAAAGACTAATCACCAAACGAGCGAATATGTAGATCATGGGAACAGTGATTAGACCAACCTTAATAAATGAGATATAGACTGAGAATCTTCTTATAGGAAGCATAAGAATGTCAATCATTTCCTGGCTGCTGCCGATAGCTCCGCCCTCGGTGTGGGATTTTCTCAGAACTTTCCGAAAGAGTGGAGAACTATTCGTTAACTTGTTGATTATCCTCACTATGTGTGGAAACTTCTCAATATAGTCCTTGTATACAGACAGCAGGTCGACCTGCAAAGGTCATGTGTACAAATCTACGCTACTCGACACACGAATAATATTATTCGCCATTGAGATAATCTCATTTTACTCCCAAAATCGTTGAGCCTGATTGGCTGACATGCATGACTACTGAATATAAGAATGTCAGGGCGTGTGATATTTGTGTACTGATATAGAAGACTGCCATATCAGAAATAGTATTACCTATTATACATGTACTAGGGTTTCACTCACCTTTTTCTTCTGAACGAGTCTGACAAATACATCTCCAAAACTGTTTGTATCGTGTAACCATAGTGACATCTTCTTGTTAAGAGATTTCAGCATAGCGCAGTGTGAGTGATACATTGTGAAAATATTTGGAGGAAACACTCGACTACAATCAACATAGTTCAGGTTATAAATTCAAGTATTTGGAAGCAGAGGTGTAAAATGAAATAAGCTGAATTTGTACAAATCGTGAAATATTCCAGTTTTCTCATGATGATCAATTAGGACTTGCCGCCACCTGACTCAATATGATTGGGTAAGCTCAATCTAAAGTCAAACAATGAACAAAAGCCTCTTTAGTTTCCACACCTTGCTTACTCGAAAGATCCTAACTACCTACATGTACTTCCCAGTGAGTTACATATTTACATAATATAGACTAAATTTATATAGACTTAGAACCAAATATGTTGAACAAAACTTTAGCTACTCCACTTTATTATTGTTCTCTACTTCTGCTTTCTGATGCCGACCATTATCTAAACTTTGGAAACCCAAAGCCAAACTATAGTTTACCTCAGTTACCTACATTTGTAAATATAACACACCTACATGTACATGTACTTACCTGATATCTCTCTTAGTAATAGCACCAGTAGAGTAAAACAGTCTGCTGTAATTATGGGTTAGCTGCCATAGATTATTACAGTATAGCCTCTCTGATTCAGTTAGCTCATGTAGGATCCTCAGTCTATCTACTGAAACAGGAATAGAGGATGATTGATAGTTGTACATGTAGCTCTAGCCATGCAAGTAAGTAGCCTAATCTGTGCTAACTATATGAACACAAACAAGAGTGTTATTTTTAATGATCATTGAAGAACAATTGGACATTTTCTACTCAAAAATATGTGTAGATGTAAATGATAGTAGAGTGAAGACCAGCAGGAGGTGCCTGAAATATCTGTTGTGGACAATGTAGACTTCATGGACCAGTAAATAAGACTGACTGCTATCACCAACAGTTGATATAATTTAGTATCACTAGTCTAGTATTACTAGCTGATGAACATTCTGGAGCTTTGAGGTTACGGTATCTATCTACTCCCAGCTTGTAAAACCTCTTTACTCAAGACAGAGGTACACAGGCCACATGCTGGAACTTCACCATGTAATATCGTGTAGACATTACTTAGCCTAAAGATGTTATATGTATATAGCCAAACCTTGTTGAGGTGAATGCATGTCTCCTCTTCCATCAGTTCTAGAAGCTTCTTCATTCAAATCAAACATGGAAGCCGAATTCTAATAAAACATCATTCACAATTAGTTTGAGCGACAAAGTAACACAAATAATACAAGATAAGGTGACGAAAAAGTGTAAAGGACGACCCTCCGAATATAAATTCATACAGTTAATAAATTATTACACCAATTGAATCATAATTGTGGACTTGTCGAACAATAAAATGGGTGGTAGACAGAGAGAGCATCTAGTAAGAAGTTGTCTATCCTCGCCTGCGTGTTATTAGAAAGTACACGTAGTTTATTTATAATGCAAGATATTAGGGAAATTCATACATTGGGATTGTCCCAAACAAAATCATGCTAAAACTTACATTCAATTTCTATTTGATTCAGGGGAAGCGTGAATAAATGAGACAAACTCATACTGAACTCATCAGCAAATTCATACTGATTCACATGCAATTCTAGACACCCTAAATATGTCCACTTCATCTGGAAAACAAGAAATCATAACTATATTATATTGTAATCACATGTACACACACATATATACGTACATATACACGCAGTAATATTCTACCTTACCGTCCTGTGAACTTGCTGTTTTCTATCTTCATTGGCATCTTTTGCAGTCAATGGCTTTTTATGGAAGGATGTCGTGTGTCCCTCAATGTTTTGATAATGAGAAAAGTCAGGATCTCGGGCTACTAGTGAGCAGGATGAATCCGAGTCATAGCAGTTAGCAGCCCTTCCTAAGATTACATCATATTAAGATATGATACAAGTATATGAATCCATGGTACACATGCTACACATCAAGATATGATACACACAATGTGCAGCATAGAACATTAGGCCATGCTACATACTATACAGAGAATTACATGTAAGCCAAGTCACACATACCTTTGTACATATACATGCAATGAATCCATGGTAGACGCTAGACAGTATGTTGAATAGTAGTACATTATGTACTGCATGTACTGCATTCAATCGTCAAGATAAAAATAATGAAGAAGAAATGTATAACCAACCACTGCCCAGTAGTTTCTCATTAACTATTATTGTGTGTTTAACTATTCCAAACCTAAGCGTATACGAGCGACAGAAGTTGGACTCTGAGAGAGCGAGCTCAACTTTCACAACAGGCGTGTGCAAAACTTGAACCTGTGACTCCAAGGTCAAAAGATCTGTCCTGTCACATGAACACTCTAACAGGTCAAAAATTGGAAACCAATCACAGAGTCGAAAAAGTCCTACACTTAATCAAGTTGACTAAGACTAACTAAAGCAAAGTTAATTTAGTCAGAACATTGTGAAAACACTCTACTAATTCAGTATCTAAAAATATAAAGCTATACGTATGCAGGGTTAGCATAGTACCTTGAGTGTTGGTCCGAGAAGAGGAGTTTCCTCTATCAGTGCGTGTGCGAACACTGACTCTCTTAACTTTGTGTGCGTTATGATTGTCTGCTTCACTCAGACTAGTGTTACCATCAGTATCAGTCGCACTGTCTAGCCTATCAACAGCCATGTTGACGCTTGGAAGAGAGGGTAGAGGGCGCCGGTAGTTAGACCTTAGAAGTGAATCAGTGTTGCTGGCCTCACTCATGCTGGAACTAGGAAATCTACTCAGAGATGGTTTGTCCAGCAGCTGTGTAACAAATAGATATGCTGGCCATTTAATTATATGTAAGAATAAAATTATGTACTGACCGTTATACCCATAGGACCAAATAAAACTTAGATAACCGAAATTTGATACCTCTTGTACTCAAAGTTGACCAGACTATATCATACCCATGTAATATTTTAGTACTTACAGAGTCGACCAGAGTTATCCTCTCCTTTTTAAGGCAATCTATTTCTTCCACTAGTTCTTGTTGAGACTTAGCCGAGTTTGCTAGCTGTGACTTGAGTTCATGGAACTGAGTCTAAAAAGTAAATAACTAAAAGTAATAAAGAAACTGTAATTGGACCTTAACATTGACGGGGAGTATATACGTAATTTAATTATGTACAGTGTACATATTTTCAAATTTTAATAGACCTGATAATTTTATTTGACAACAAATGACCATTCTCCTTCAATAAAACTCATACGCCAGCTGCCTTTAAAGTATGAGTGTGTTTTTCCAAAGACAACATATTGCATTGTATATAATAGCACCATCGTTATTTGATGTTGATCATTATCTTCAACTTGATAGCTGTTTACCAAAAGTGTACCTGAAGTTTGGAGTTGTCAACCCCTTATAAAGAAATGACAACTCTGACTCTTTACAAAATTATTATAACAACTTAGTACAGTTGCATGTAAGCAGATTTTGCAACGACTACATGAGTACAGTAAGTATATTTGATTGTGTTACTTGAAAAAGAAAACCAAGATTTGGTTCAGGGAGCATTTTTTTTGGTAAACAAACTTGTATGTGTCTAAGCTGATATACAAGATTCACAAACCTTCAGTGAGTTGATGATATCTAAGACTTCATTCAGGCTTGAGCTCGACCCAGAGTTCCGTGACAAGTTGGCATGAGTAACGTCATTGCTGGGAGATGCTACCCCTGTATTGCATTGCCCATCACGTTCACTACGAGGAGGCCGAGACAAACTCCGGCAGGATGTACTTTTCACTGCAGCTTCTTCATTGTCAGCCTTGACCTTCTCATTCATACCTTCAACTGCTTTAGGAGTAATCCCCTTTATTTCAGTGTTATTATTTTCAGCGACAGCATTGGCTGAATGAATATGTGTGGCTCCTCCATTCATATCAGTATTAACCACACTTTCTACAGATAACTTTGCGACTGTCTGCTGCGCTTCATTCAGCTGTCTATCAATCTCAGAAAACACTGAGAGTCTACCTTTGTCAGGTGCTGGAGTTGCTTCCCTTTTCTTGATGCTAGAACTACCAAGTCTACACTCATTGTCGAAGTTGTCCTGATCTCCATTGGCTGTATTTGGTAAGTCTGGCTCGTTAATAGCTTGCTGTGTCAAGTTCTCAAGGTCAGATAACAACTGTCTACGGTAATTTTCATAGTCCTACAGATACACAAGGCGATCCGCATAAATCACCAGGTGTGCGTGAGAAAATGAATGCATAGTAGCAAAAACAAGATGGCGGGAGACTCAATGGGTATTCCGATGAACAATTTCAAGTAAACACCAAGGGTATCAGCTACGATAGGTAAGCATAGTAAAGTATCTGGCGAATGTATGCAAGTACCAAGTCTACACATACATGTATTTCTCTTGGGAATAGGTATAATGTGTTTTCATGAGGAACATAACGTGCAAAATACAACATCCAAAGACGGCACCCATCAGAGGAAAGGTGTATGAGTAGAGTGATCATATTATAAAATGGCCTTGTCGTTGAAGCGCTGCCCACTGATATATTATACAATGTAACTATGTGATATACAGTTGCTTGACTGACCTGTGATAGTCTAAGCAGCCTTATATTAGAAGGAGAGATATCGCTACCACTATCAGACGACTCCCTCTCATACACTTCCTCACAGCTATCATCGGCCCGCTGACCAGCCCGCTGATGACCGGTAGTGCGATTGGACGTCCACTTCAGCATAACTCCGATTACTGTACTCTATAAACTACAAGGTACTGAAAATAATATAATACAATATAGTTTATATGTTGAAGGATTAAAATAAAATATAAAATAAATTGGCAAAGAGGATAGACTTGCTCTCTAAACTGTTAAATGCATAAACATGCAGAAAAGAATATCCAGATACAAATCATTGGTACAGCTTAGTAATTTACTTTCATCTAATATTACTATTGCAGTAAGATGAATTATTCTGGTGATATACTTACCATTAACACTGCAGAAATGTAGCACATGTGCTATACACATCACACTGTGAAGTTACAAGTGCTGCCTGAGACAAGAGCTGTATTACTGCTGACTCAGAACGTACATGTATGACCTCATATCCTCTATTGATGTTATCTTTACCATCCAGTCATTAGTAAGGTAATGTGAATGTATGGTTTATATAACTACACAGTATAACATAATGGCTAGTATATTATAGAGGATAAATAATATAGATATACATTTAGTAGTAGATTGTAATGTAGATTATATAAGAGATAGTAAGTAATACACCCATGCTCCAATGAAAGTAGCTATCTATACATGTATGTTTATGTATACTGTTATTAAAAAGCATCGGCTAGACAAGGTTATAAAGATGTCAGTAGAATGGGTGGATGGGTTGATAATTATCAATAAATTCACAGCAAAAGTTCCATGTCAACCACCAAAAAACTCACCCCTGTCAGTGAAATGCTTTGAACCCAGTCTATGGATATAGAAATAAAGGAGATTAGAGATCTCACCCCCAGTCAATTTGGCACCAGAAACTTTATCTACCACTTTTATTTAATACAAGCATTATTGCTCGATACAACTATTTTATTTTAATAATCAATTTAATCTGCAGTTAATTTCCGTGAATTTTAGCACAAAATAGCAAACATATAATAATTCATTGCAAAATCATAATCTAAATAATTACATAACAAATGATTTGTATATTTACATGAGCAATAGATAATAAAGTATGAAATGTTATGCATGTTCATGTAAATGAATCCAAGATATAGCTGTAATTCGTAGTTGTCCTCTCTTACTGCAAATATGTAACTATCCAAGAGTGAACAGTATCAACTATACCTTATAGCTAAGGGGTGGATAACTTCACAAAGAAGGAAGTGCCGGGATACTCTGGTAAGTTTAGTTTATATTTCTCCAGCAAAGCTCGAGGTAGAAACCGACCTCCGAGGTAGTGATGTGTTCTCGTCAGATGCTTGGAGCAGTATTTGGGCGCTGTCAGTGATATGAGCATGTCTGGCTGTAACCCCTTAGGATCTCCACTATCTACATCCACTCCTGCAGACATTAAAGGAAACGATTAGTTCAGATTAGATATCACCAAAGATAATATAGCATAGACAGTTCAACAATACAATTTATTTTTCGAGCAAAAAGACCTTCATCTCTTTTGTTGCCTTGAGCCAAATATGGCACTTCAGAAACAATGCTACACAAATGAGATACAATAATGTCTTCTAATATCATAAGAGAGCAATAATCCAATGGATTACATTTCACATGCTTTTGAACTACGTTGTTGGGATTGTCTCCCTCCTTAGTTCTATCAGACAATGTAGAAATATTCTACAGTAGTGCTTTCAATGCATCATTACTACAATTCAGTCGATTGTCAAGGGTAACATAACTGACGTTGAACTGTTAAATTCTGGACAAGTTTGTATCTGCATTTTTCTGTATTAATTTCAAGAAAATTAAAATTATCATCTAGATTTATTCAAATATTAGTTATATTAGTTTCCGCAGACAATATTGTACTCTCTTGAAAATTGAGCTGTAAGTGCTCATCAGCTATTTAGAAGAAATGGGGCGGCTAACAAAATACCCAAATATACTGGAGACAAATTATGATATCAAATATTTGATAAAAATACCACAAAGTCGTATCCATGAATCCTTGAACAGATTTGATGTAGTGGATTGTCAGCAGGCCTCAAGTTTAAAAGTACAGTGTAGCACCCAGTAAGCAGTACACACCCACCTGACGGGACATCAATAGAAATGACTGGAACACTGTTCTTAGCTGCAAACAGCATGTTCATGACAGGGACAAACAACTCCCTGGTTGGAGGTTTAAAGCTGAATCCAAACAGGGCATCCACTATAAGGTCATAGTCTAAAATTAACAACACATTAAAATAGTTGGACATACATATTACCTCTACACTAACACTATAGTTTGCTGTGTGAACGTATAATAAATTTATAACTATATTAATTTCAGGATCACAGACTGATTAAGTAGAATAAGTCTACTCTACAGATTGTACTTTTATCTTCCAAGAAGGCTACAGGGCAGCATTGAACTACAGGCAAACTAAACATCCGTAGACTGTTAGCTGCATAAATAGTCCTACTATTATACAGTGTAGTATAAGATACATAGGTGTTCACCAAGAGAGGATAACTCTGTGATTGTGAAAATTCAACATGCAATGTCATGTTCATGATAGCTAGTGCAATACAAACCTTCATGTTGTGGTACTTCCTTTACAAATGGGATATCAAATCCAATACATTGCTTCACTAGCCCATTGTACAGGGGCTTGTCAGTGGGTTTAGGATAATAGATAATGGGTACATACCCCTAGAAAACAAACAGTGTGGTACTAGAGCTGAGGCTATTAATGCCTTACCAAACTCAAACAGAGAATGAAACACTATGGATTCCAATAGCACAGGCTTACTCAGTAACAATGAGTCCTGAGGGCATTACCAATCTAACTATTGCATTCTATTTATCATTGAAATCTCAGTTCTACCGTTTTGATAATTTAGCAAGTTTTTAATAAATTTGTAATCGCCTGCTAGTAAAAATGCAAAAGATATGAAGGGTGAAAGCTTCAAAATCACATATTATTAAAGAGAGTCACAGGCAAGCAAATAGCAGAAACGTTCACCAATTTTGAATATTACGAGTTA
This sequence comes from Bugulina stolonifera, assembly GCA_935421135.1. Taxonomy (NCBI): domain Eukaryota; kingdom Metazoa; phylum Bryozoa; class Gymnolaemata; order Cheilostomatida; family Bugulidae; genus Bugulina; species Bugulina stolonifera. The sequence goes on from OW285194.1 coordinate 9,812,579, forward strand.
TAGGCTTTGATAAAAACAAATAAAACCTGATTAGTGACTCATCGCAAGATGACTGAGGATGATGAGAAGACAAATCCTGATTACTTACGAATAGTTGAAGATGTCTGGCACAGACTAATCCATCACCGCCATTGTTACCGGGACCACAGCATACCAGTACCTTGCCACTCTTTGCTAAATCTTTCTTTGGGTATTGCTGGAAATATAAGACACAACTCTTTTATTTATCATAACGTAAGTCATATAGCGCTTCTTACAATTGGCTTGGAGATATAGGGAATAGCATGACGTCCAGGAAAACACAAGAACAACTCTTAATATAAGGAATACTTAGAAGCAGCAAATAAATACTATTAGTTGCTCAGGCATTGAATCTTTCAGATGAAACTATGAACAGATATTCTTGCTCTTACCACGCCGTTACTAAACACATACCTCTGCTATTGCTACAGCACAGCTAAGTCCAGCAAGTTCCATAAGCTGAGAGATTTCGTATCCAAATTCATTCATCAAGTCTATGTCCACATTCTGAGCTTCTACTTGACTGCAACAACCCATTAATAACAAATGCAAAGCAAACGTACAGTACTTCTGTCAGGAGTCTTGGGTAAGCGCATATCTTTATTCCGATTAAAAAAAACAATATGCTTCGGAGTTACTCAAGAATAACTTTACCTGAGATAGCTTATGGACATCTTGGAATTCCCAGCAAGGAACGTCAGATGGTTGGAAAGTCTTAGTTTGCAAGAACTTATCGACTGGAAACTCGTTAGAGATGGAGTGCACCGCAGCAGACTCTTTACAGAATGCAGCACTCGAGCTAACTGCATGCCATCAGTCAGTCTGGTCACTATCTAGCATTTTTAGACCTGACAAACAGGGAATAAATGGATACAAATCATCCAATAGGCTTACTACATGACCAGTCTAGACTATAGTGCCAATATTTATACATTGTAGAGACTAGTTCTTTACCATAAACGTGAAATACGGTGTAGGTCTGCATTCAATGTCTGCGCTTTTAAATGTAAATTAAACTACATATAGATTTCCTCATAGGACAGGGTATTTGGAGGCAGGAAACTAATTGTTGGGCATGTTCCCTTACATCAAGGATAACATTGCACTACACCGTCTGGGGGAAGAAGGGGATAATCATGAAAGAACTGAAGCCGGCGCAGAAACCAAAACCATTGTATTGCATTGTTGCAATTGAAGTTTATGATTATAATTAGCCTATAATAATCATAAAGCGAGGTATCTGACATGGCATGCTTGAGTTATTACATACACTTTACAAGTAGGCCTACATAATTCATTGTATACTAACAGAACATACTTGTGTAATGCAATCTTAATCTATTAAATCAGTATTAATTATATATCATCTTTATGTATTATTTGATTAAATTAGAATTAAATTATTATTACATTAATATTTATTATCATAATAAATAAACATTAATATAATTTAATTTTAATTTAACCAAATAATATAAAATGTGGTAGGTTCTAGAAGTGTTTTTGCAAGCTGGTATTGTAAGGCTAAGGAAGCTGTTGCTTTTTTACCTATATAATAGGAGTTAGCTACATGTAGCTCTGGCTGCATGTAGCTATTTTAGATACATATATATAAGGGATTTTTATATACAGAAAAGGAGAAGTAGAGTAAGTAGAGAGAAAGTGGAAGAGAAGTTGAAGTGTTAATAAAGTAAAAGTTAGATCTGCAAGTGTCTAGACAACCCAGAAAAGGTTTATGGAATGACAGTTGAATGAGAATCCATAACAATAATTATTATTATTATTTATTATTTGATTAAATCAAAATTAATTATAAAAATATTATAATTGTATTCTATTACAACTATTAATATTAATATTAATTAAATATTAATAAATTATATTATTTTTAATTTTATAATTATTACAATTAATTAGAGAATAGATCAACCAATACCAAGCAGTCATCCCCCCCCCCCACAGAGCATCAGTGGCCATGCGATTTATCGACTTTACTGTTGTAGTGTACTGCGAATTTAATAAGTGGTATTATCATTATTTTATCAATATGAATACCATTCTCACCCTGGATTGACATTTGCAGTGGCCACTGGGGTACTGACACATGTGATGTATTTGTGTTTACAATAATAGCAGTTGCTACAAGCTGTTCAGCACGTGCAGTCGAATATAACCGTCTGCCGGTATATTTGCGACTACTAGGTTTTAGCAAAGTCACTAACCAATAAGCGATGGGATTGTAAAGATGACCCGCCCATATATTTGGACGCTGCGCTAATATTCCCTCAAAATCCTAAAGAGCCAACATTTCAGTTGTTTCAGTTCCTTCAACAGGATGAAGTCAGTTTTGGTTTTGGGAGTTATTTTCATAATTTTAAATGTTGTCACCTCAAGTGACAAAGAAAAGTACCAGCCAAAGCGAATGGAGAAACCTAAAGACGATGGTAAATGGAAATCAAAGAGTGTTGTTGATTACACTGATGCAGATTTAGAAAGACTCTATGATCAGTGGGAGGTGAGATTCCAGTACTTTCGGTTTGCATCGTGGCTACCAGCGATTGGTTGGTTTGAAGCTTCCTTGGTGATGGGTAAATGGGTTTCCCAAAAGTCAATGTTTCATTGTTTGTTTCCAAAGCTAAAACATTTAGGTTATTAAAATTTGCTAAGTTGCATATAATATAATTCAATGTAAATATAAATGTGGACGAGAGTTTGTAATAGCCTATGGGTAGGCTATGTAATATTTATTACTTTTACTTTACTTTACTAGCCTGTTCATCTGTTGGAATAATGTGCAAAAAATGAATATAATAATAATAATTTAATAATAATGCTTATTATATTAATATTTATATAATATAATAATAATTGTAAGATTACATAATAAATATGAAATATATATTATTTTAATTATTATTATATAATTATAAGCCTAATAAGTATTAGGCCTATTACCAGCTTTTATCATTTTGCAATCAAGTCAGCAGAATACTTATTTATATTTTGAGGATGCTGAACGCAAATAATATAAATTGTAGTGAACGCCATATTTTTAAGTAAATGTACAGAGTCAGTGCTGTGTGCAACTGAACCATATCACAACCTATCCTCGTACTGACTTTAAAAGTAATGTCACGGAGTGCCAAGCTGAGTGTAAGTCTGTGCTAAGATACACCATCGTTCAATTTTACAGAGTGTGTAAGATGTAGGGCCTAGATTTATCTGTTGCTAGCAGATATCAATGGTTGTTCCTACAAAAAATGTTGCTTTCTTGCATCTTGCAGGAGGATGAAGAGGAGATCCCTGTTGATGAGCTTCCTGCATGGGAGAAGGAACCTCCCCCGATAGACATCAGTAAGGTCAATCTTCAGGACAAAGACTCCATACTTAGGGAGGGGAAAAGACGTAAGTCTAGGAAAAATCTTATAATTAAGTCAAACTTGCATAGGATGCCTAATATGACTCTCCTTTTGACAATCCCAAGCTAATAAATTAATCTTTGACCATATCTCATGTATATTTCAGATCGTACACTCATGATGTTTGCTACTGTGGCTGGAAACCCAACAAGGAAAGAAACTGAAAAAATTTCAGCATTGTGGGAGTCAAGTCTATATAATGCCAACATTCAGCTGAAAAGGTACACTGTACATGCATATTACATTCTGACTCCCGATATTTTCTGCTCTGCGCCAATGAGAGTCATAATACCTTGCTATGAGTCTGGGCTTGTGTTTCCAGTCACTCACAAGATGACTGACTGAGCTGTTCAATGGTTTACATAGCTATCTACCTGGAATTCTCTGTAAACGGCTTTGGGATGGTCACAGCAGCCCCCCACACCACTCCCCATCTAGCCAGTGGTCCTGCAAGACAAAGGTGAAAACAAGTGATGCAATATTTGCTGGTATTATTTGGCCTATTATACAGATTTGCCTTGTTGGCCAAAGCATACCATTGTTTTGCTGCAGTCCTATTATAATAAGTATTGTATTACTGAAGGGTACTTCCTGGTTGATTGATAGATAGATTGCATAACATACAAGCATACAATGCACTGTATACATTCAGTGTGTATGTACTAATTCAAGCGTGTAGTACCTGGCATTGGACCCTACTTACACTCAATTATAATATCATGGTGGTTCATCCAGTTTCTGGGTAGGCATTATAGTTGATTATAAGGGTAGATGGATAAAGTGTTGTATGGGTGCTCTGCCTTGTTATAATACATTTTATATATACAGCCACACTTTACTGTGGTAGACATTGTTATTGTAGTGGTGCACACCATACTTTAGTACACATTATTATTAATAATGGTACACACTGTTCTCTGGTGGATTTCATTTGTTATTGTAGTGGTACCCACTACTCTCTGGTAGATTTTTTATTGTAATGTACCCACTACTCTCTGGTTGATTTGTTATTGTAATGATACACACTGTTCTCTGGTAGATTTGTTATCGTAGTGGTACCCACTGTCTCCTGGTAGATTTGTTATTGTAATGGTACACACTGCTCTGTTGCAGATATGTCATTGAGGATGATAGAATACTAATTCAGATAGATGATGGAGCTGATGCTGTCACAATTAGAGATTTCCTTGTTTCCCAGGAGAACTGTTTGGATGTGACAGTAGATAGTAAGACATACGATGGCAAGGGCAAGCAGGTGAGTGTTGTCTATCCAGTCCAGTCCTCTACTTGTTAGAATGTATGGCATTATTAATAATGTGTTGGGAGTTATCTACCCCTGTGGAGTTAGGTGCGGAAGTGGAGAAATTTGAGATAGCCTTTGTTCTTCGCCAAAAATGAAGCAGGAGAAGTTGTCTTCTCTATATTTTGCTGGTTGACCGCCCTTACCCCGAACCACAAGCAAGGAACTAAGCCTATCTAAATTTCTCCACTACAGCACCTAACAGGCCCTGTGCTAAGGAGACAACTTTAAATTTAGTGCACTTTTCTTCATAAGAAAATAGTTTTACTGGAGTTGCTGTACACTGTGTGTTTAGAATAGTGCAAGCTACTGCATTCTGGGGTGAAACATAAAATCAGCTGCCAAGGGTCTGTTTGTGCATATCCTATTATTACTCTAATAGTCCACCTATTCTGACAGCATGCACTTCAACAGGACTTTAGTTTATATATATTTCAATATGTCACACACACTTGGATGTAGACACCAATGTAACATTATATATTATGGTTTTATCACTTTAGCTATTAGATAAAAATAAGCCTTTGACGAAAGAAGAAGCAAAAGAGAAGAAAAAGAAAGAGGCAGAAGCAAAGGCAGCAAGAGAGAAAATCAAAGAAGAAAACAAGAAGAAGGAAAAGGCTAAAAAGACAAAGAAGGAACAGAAAACGGAATTGTAATAGTCTAAAGATTCATGCTCAAAACATAAATGAAGGGTGGGGGTTTAGCCTACCCATCTCCCTTCCAATTGTTCATCCATACTACATTGATATATACTATTGTTTTAGATCTAAACATGACACATATTTTACTGTTTCGTGTACATGATGATATTGTGCAGGTTTCGTTTAGGCAATCTGTTAAATTTTATTTTATGCAAAGTTGTTTATATGTAGGAGAGTTGGAGTCTATTAGCTTTATTTAAATGTTGTCTTCCCTTGTCTGTAAATATGTGTGCACTTGTTATTAATACATCTACTTCACTACTAGTCACCATTCAGTCTTAACTAAGCAATGGCTATAATATTGTATTAATTTTAAATAATAAATTAATGTCAAATCAAAAATTAGTATAATATTATTTGTTTGGACTTTTAATAGTTTGACTTGTAACCTATTGCCAAAAACTAACCTTTACTTGTTTATTGCTATAAGCAATATGTGGGCCTAAATGTGTTACCAATTCACTTGCAAATTTAGCTTATAAAAAACTACCAAAGAAGAAGAGTACATTGTTAATGAAATAAAATTATCACTGACACATTACACCATGTACTAATAGTAGAAACAAAAGGCAGTAGTAGCAGGGAAAGTCTTGTTGTTTGCAGTTATACATGTGCAATCATGTATTTGGTGGCTGCATTATGCCATATTCACAATGTTTCAAGAACAATGTAGCTAAAATCACATAAAAAACTTGATTTTCTATCACACCACAAATCTGCAGTTGTAGTGTACATACTGAACCTGCTGATATGGTGTAATAAGTTATGAAATAACTATTAACTGATCACTCCTCCATAAGCTTCAAGATTTCCCAAGGTCTTAGACTTCAAAATGAGAAATAATCTGATGCAACATAATGGTTATAATAGTCTATCTCAGGATCCCAGGCTAATATACAAACAATGGAAACATGGTAGAGGATTAATATATTAGACTATGATTTCAACATTTTTTCTGGATTTAGGCTATGCAACATATACATGATGTGTTAATAACTGCAATTGTCCACGTGTAAGCATAATACTTGCACACGATATCTACATGATTGTACTATCATATACATGCATACATGGGTTAACCCAACTGTAGTACATGTATATACTGGTAGACTGGTAATTATACTGGTACAGTACGAGTACGACCAAGAGGAGTTTCTATAATGCAATATTAGCCATTGCATTGCAGCGTAAAATTAATACAGAAAATATTAGAACTATGAATTTGTCTTTCCTTTGCTTTAATAGTTTTGCTAAAGGGTTTCGTAATTCTTTCTTAAATGTGATTTCTTTATGTTCTGGTCTTTAACACTTTCTGCATCCACAAAATAGCTATTAGACCATACAAACTATACATTACGTATTTTGACTAAATGCAATTATCAAGTCTTACCTTGTACAGCCTTCATCATGTAGTAGAAATTATTTTCTTGGTTTTCAAATAGTTGTGAAGTAATGAAACTATCAGGGCCTGTTGTAAGGTGAAGTTGTCCTCTCCTAACTTGTTACTCTATTTTGTTAATGCTGGTTCAACACACATGTGACTGTACATTGTATGTATAAGTAGTGTAGCATACATGTAGCAACAAAGCCTATCAGAACTATTGGATTATGATAGATTTAGCTGTCAACTGGCTAACTTTTATCCACCCAAAGCGGATAGTGAACCCTAATTGTTGAATCAGATATTGTACACCATGCAGATCGTTTCAATACTTAAATTTTATTTGGGATAAAATTTAATCAACTCTTGTACTGACGTATAGTGCTATTCTCTTAAGTATTAAATTAGATTATCTGAAGACAATTAATTACCCCTCTCTTTAATTTAACTGCATCCACTCTTTGACCCTTAGATGCTGTGATAGCCTATTATGCTATTACAGTTCTAAATTATGCTGACAAAATTTCACGCTTGTGTTGACGATTACAACAGTAATTATGGAAACCAAACTTGTTTGTTAATTGTTAGCACTCAGTTTTATTGATTCCCATTTTACTCACTATTCTGGAGACGATGCTATGTTACACGGAATCTTGTAGGAAATGTTGTTTGTCCTGTTTTGGTAAACGCCTGCTTCACCACACCTCATGGAGACATGTAGTACTGATAGCTGCGTTAATCTCGGCCACGGCTAGCGTTGGTCTGAGCTATGGCGTCTCCTCTTCTGTTAGCAATGCTGTTGCTGAGAGATACAACATATCTAGGGAGGTTGGTCGATGGACAAGCAAAACAAACATTGCAACCATGCAACTATTCGGTGAGTAATACGATAAGTGCGTAACGTATTTATTTAAATAAAATTATTTACAATATAGGTACATTGTATATACAACTGCAATATATAATATGTGACATGCATATACGTAGATTAAAAATAATAGAGTCACATGCATTGTATAATAAGAAGATTTGGGAGTGGTTGGCAGATCTGTGTGAAGGCAGGCAGAAGCTGTCAGTAGTAATACATGCACAAACGTATTCTGAGTTTAGATGCATCTACTACATGCATACCTGTCAACCCCCACTGATGAGAAGGGGATCGGCTCAGCATTTTGGTGGAGGTGTCCAGTTTAGGTTGGGTGGGGTACCAAAATCTGGGTTGAAAGCTAGAAAATAGCCTGCCAAATGAGGGAGGCTTCATAGTTATCACTGCAAGTATACTATACGATGTTCATGGTGGATGAGAGGGACAGCATGTTCTCATATTGTGTAGACAACTCTGCATAGAAATAAATCGACAGGTCACCTTATTACTGTTGAGTTCTCAAATAACAAGTATGTACATGTAGTGAAATCCAAATACATATAACTTCAAGATACATGTACATAGCTATATCCTCCAAGTGCTAGCTTTAACTCTCTCAAGCATGAGATGGGGCATGTCTCCCACACTCGTTATGTCAGCATGCAGTGTAAAATGTACATGTACATACATGTAAGTTGGAGTGAGTTTTCACCAATAAGCAATTACTTATAGCACCTTGCTCATGTATGTACGTGTAGGTAGGATTTATACCAAAATATATATAATTATTTTGTATACAGATGTTGTGTCACCTATTGGATTGCCATGTTGGGAAATTATAGATGCCGCAAATAATGATTATTGTTTTTGTAGTACCTATTGGCACCATACTATCTCGAATAATTACACTAAAGAACGTACAATTATTAGGAGCCACGGCTGCTATCATCGGAGTAGGCGGAGCTTCTGCTGCTCCGAAACTTTGGGTAGCCATATTGTTATACGGTATCATAGGAGGTAAGCTTTATATTGTTATATTACACGTTTTTTATGTACATGTACATGTAATAGTAATATGTATTGTAATTATGTATAAATGCATATACTAATAGTCTAATATACTCATATGTATTACGCTCACCATAATGCGTATACATGTACATGTAACTATATTATAATTTTATAACTACATGTACATGTATATTCAACACGTACCTGGAATTGAATGGGGCCACTAGTATAAAAGTCACAAGAACTTCGGCAAATAAAATTGAGAATCAAATTAATTTGCACCATTCCATAATAAATTTATGTAATATGTAATGTGGAATTATCTGTCTTTATTAAATCAATCATCAAGCAAAATGAAGACAACTTCATTGTTATTATAATGCAAGTTGTTAGTGTCATGTTGTACATGTATAAGGCTTAGAACTTTACTGAGTGAACTTGTTGAAATGATTTATATTGCAACTTAGTTGCAGTGACTGTCATATTTACTAAAACCAGCCGTCTATCCACAGGTTTTGGGATCTCCATGATAGCCGTCGCTGGAGCAGGCAAGGTTAGAGAGTATTTTGAGGGTGAACATGTTCACTATGGTCTGTCCTTGTACATGGCTGGGCTGTATTTAGGAATATTAGCGTTTCCTCCACTAGTAGAGTTCACGTTTGAAGTGTATCGATACCAAGGTGGTATGCTCACCCTAGCACCTTGGATGCTGATACACGTACTGACTGCCCTAACCTATATTAAGAAGTCAGATCTACCTCTCCACCTAAATGAGGTTGTGATAGAAGAGGCGGAATTGAAAGCAGACAGTATTCTGCCGAGTATTGCTAAAGTCCTTAAAGACTGGCGTGTAAGTTGTCCGTTGACTACGCATAGTAGTAGGCTCAATTGCTTTGTGGTTTAAATTGGCAAGTAGCATATTTCATCACCATGCAAATAACACTTGATCGAATTTGTCTTTCGATAGACAGTGTTCATATTTATTGGCGCCTCAATAAATATGAACACTGTCTATCGAAATCCAAATTCCAAGAGCTATTTTTTGCACTAGGGTTAGAGCTATTTACACCAATAGAATGGAAACGAATCCGTTGAAACAGCTGTCTGAGGTTTCATAAAATCTGACTTGCACTTTCGACTGGCAAGTAGCCTTGCTTTGTTTAGCTACAGCAAGCTATCGTAATTTGACAATTTATTATATTATCACCCTATTAGTCTGGGCCATCTTCTAATACGTGCATGGGGCATTAGACTGCCATGATTTCATTGATGACCATCAATTCCAGCTTGTTTTGCATGAATTCTTCCATATATATATGACTGACTACTACAGTATTTGCTATTACGACTACAACACAATTGCATTTTAAATTCCGTCCAACTAGATGGCAAAGAAGTTGCCACAGACAATTCTCATTTCATGTTATTTCTTCAACATATATAGTTTTAACTAATACTAGTTGATCTTTTTTAAAGGTCTGGTTCTTCGCACTGAGCGGTTTCTTTAAGAGATACGTTATGTCAGTATTTCACGTTTTTCTACGAGACTTCCTGATCAAAGAGAGGGGCATACCGGAGCAGCCCACAGATGATGGTAATCTAATACTAGGAATGATGGCTGTTATGGGGATATTTGTTGTGGCAGCCTCTTACCACCTCAACTATGATAGAATATGGCCACAGATTGTGATGCCACTAGTGTATGGAACAGCCATATTACTACTCACAATCATACAAAATGAGGTAAGAAATGAAAGGATTGACCCAAAACAGTTCTATTTTAGCCCACACTACAAGTATTTATACATTAACACAATTTTGCACACTGCATAAATGCAGTACCACATCTATGATAACTATATGGTAATAGCGTATGGTGTTAACCACATTCTATTGAGCCAAACATTCAATGTCTAATCAAGAGAAGACAACTGCTGCCAGACTAATTCATGTTGCATTGGATCTTCTCCATGTGATTAGAACTATAATTTCTATGAAATTTCCCAAATCAAGAATGCATTGTACATTGTATATTGACTTTTTGCTGGAAGAAGAAATAATATTTAGAGATCCTTGGAAATATCATGCACACGCTAATATGCTAGTCTGGGTTCAAAGAGAGGCAGACTCTTTGTTGTATTGCTGATTAGAAGTAAAACGACAACAGAAAATATGTTATCTTGTCTTGTCTCAATTCAAGCTAAGCAGCTATGATATCAATATACCTACACAGTAAACTACACTAAAAGAGAGACTTCAGATGCAGTCACTAGCTATTGTGGACTGCTTGGAACCCAGTGCTCAGTCGCATCAAAATCTGGTTTGCAATAGTTCAAAGAAATACATGTTCACTATTGCTGCATGCATGTGTCAATGTATTTGTTTAGTAACTATTATATATTTATACTGTATAGCGGATATATTACTTGCTAATGGGGCTGATCGGTGTGGCCGATGGAATACAAATGGGAAATTTACTGGCCGTGGCAAACCGTCTCGGCGGAAAACAGGACATGCTCTTTGTTCTCAGTATTGACCAAGGCATGCAAGGCGTGGGAAATTTCTTGTGGGGATTTTTGACGGGTAAGTTTTGCTTGGGCTCACCAATGGCTTCTTGTCTGCTTTCGGTGTGAGTAGACAATCTGACTGAATACATTTTTCCTGTCACAGCACCAGTATAATTCCAGTACTAATTATATCTTGTAGCGATTAATTTTGTGTTTTGGTATAGCTTGGCTTGTGTTAGCATTTTTAAACAACGTTGTGAGCATTTTTTGGTAAATGGATTTCCTCCAACTAGATGAGCATTGACACTTATATTATTGCATTATGTCTCATTTGTGTGTGAAGATAGCTACAATGAACTTCTCAAATAGCAATATGTATTCTTTAGGTTTTCTTAAAAAGAACATTTCGTTGAAGTATGGGATATATTCTGGAGCAACGGCTAGTTTTATAAGCGCATTGATTGCAGCTCTTATACCGATATATGAGAAGGTAAACTCATCAAAGGAAATCAGAGAAAAATTAGAGAAACCAAACGTATCTCATAGTATATTCAGCCGCAAAAAGGACCCGGAGAAGCAGCCTTTAACCAAATCCAAAAGGTCAAAACCCATCTTTTAGAAAAGCATGAAATTATAAAAGTACATGTATGTTGTTTCTTCCGTAAGACGGATGAAAATTTAGCTATGAGTAATTTTAAAATGAAAACGTTCTCATGATAGAATTGTCTACCAACCAGCACTTCATAAAAAAGAGCTTGCCTTTGCCACAACTGTAATAGATGTGCGCACATCATAGCCTGAGTTTATACATAGAAGGTATACATAACTATGGGCTATATGCGTGTACCATGAATAAAATAACTTCTTCATAACTCATGCTACATGAATATATATTTATTTTGTTATTTATTTTTGTGATAATTGACTCAACAGATTAATATTATTTGCATTTTCAGTACACAAGTACGAAAGCTAACAAAATAATTTTATATAAAGTATTTTGTTTAAATATATATTTATATAATGTTATTTATGCAAGGAATTTGTCTAGATAATATTATTGAGGGTGATCTACCATCTCCCCAAATTTAGTAGTTGATAACACGCTTATTAGATATTGACTAGTAATTGTAAATGTTTTGGAGAACCTCAACTGATAAAAGTAAATTGATTTTAGCATTACATAATATTACCTGTAGCAGGTTCATAGCATGGGTGAGCTAGCTGGTAGAGAGATACACTGTACGTACATACATACATGGACGTACATACATGGACGTACATACATGGACATACATGCATGGACGTACATACATGGACGTACATACATGGACGTACATACATGGACGTACATACATGGACGTACATACATGGACGTACATTGTTTACCTAACACACCATTCCAAATTTCTTTTACATGTGTTGCAGCACTCTATGAGCTATAATATACAGAAATAAGTTCATTGTGAAAAAGAACATGGCTGTCCTCTCAGAGTCGTGCTTCCTTAACCAATTGAATTGCACTATGAAAAAATCTAGAGAGAAGATAACTTCTATATCAAATACAGACTGCATTATTAACAAATTTCTATTGCAGCATTTACTACTACATGTACCATTATTTGATCAAGTTAGCAGAGAAATAGTGCCTGACATATATATGTAGAAAATAAAATTATAAGAACATTGGTTCTTGTTTAATCAGTTTATGAAATATTCCTATTCTGTTTAGGTTTAAATGGTTGTTACAGCAATAAACAGTGTAGACTAATTTCTACAGTTGATAAGAGAAATAATTATAGCAAATTATGAAAACAAAGTCCTTTAACTGAATAATAAATGTTTATTTAGGTAGCCTAGCAACATACAGACCCTAACCAATCTAAGGGAGGTGATACATACCCCCTTAGATTTGCACTAACGTCATTAAGTTACCAAACTAAACAAAAGTACTATCTAAATAGATCTATTAATGCTCGAAGTTTAATGCTTCAGTCTGTTTGTTTTGGTAAAACATCAAACATCTCTGATTATTAAAATAATGGCTTTTAACAAAGTCTAATGCGAACAGCCTTAGAACTTCGTAGGAATCAATATAATTATTGAGGGTGATTTAACACCCCCAACTTTAGCAGAGTATTAAAGTTAATGTGTTTATTGGATATCGACTAGACTTAGGTGTCAATTATAGTAATTGAACACAATTGCTTCACTTGGCAATTATACAACAAGGCATATAACTTTAGAGATTTAGTAGATTGCTTAGAGACAAGAATACTTTGTGTACATCTATAGCCTATAGAAGCATGTACAAGGTGCTTAGCCGAGTCTAAATGGTACAGAGGGATAAGCAGAACTGAAATCATCGTCATTATATTTGAGCTAAGGTATGTTGTGGAACATGTTATGTGCTGTTAACATTGTCGCTCATCGCTAGCCACCAGTGACAGAGCTTCCAACTAACAACAACAACAATTGATAAAGTTGCACACTGCTGTGAGTGACAGGGTTCTGTTAGTTGAACTCAGTGAGCCACTCTGTGGTTAGTTTGCAACTATGTCACTGGTCACAATGGTTGTCAATTTGAACAGCACATCAGCTACAAGTAGATATTTAATGCTGCATAGGCATTGTCTCAATTTAGAGACCTGATTCTAAGTCAATATAGAATAGCAATAATTGGCCTATGACAGTTTTTGCTCAGTAGTAGCACATTTTTGCAAAATTAAGCGTACAGAAATGAATGATTCACATGTTAAGCTTTTGCAAAAAAATTCAATTGGGCTTTATAACAACGTTGATTTGAATTTCTAGACCCGCTTTACAGTAGTTATACACTGTGCAACCCAATCAACACATTAGCATGTAGACCTTTTTTGTTGAGGTTTTGAAACAAGACAAAAAATGTAAAATTTGAAGCAACATAACCCCATTTTATTACAGCTTATCTTGTGTTGTGCAATTGTGGGACTAACTAGTTCATACCAGTTAAAGACAAACGTACAAGACAATATGGCTGTAACATACATGATTATTGTGTAGCTGAGTTGCTGGGAGATACACAATCATGTGTACTAAAAGTTTTATATTTGACCTGAGTCTCAGGTAACCAGAGTTCTATTGACAGTCTTTCACCAGCGGTTTTTTTCTTCATTGTACATGTATAATGTAGATACCCTCAATCAGATTCCCCAAGCGCAATCTCAAGATCCAAAGGCTACGTAGGACATGATCGTAATTATATTGTACCGAACCAATGGTTGAGCAACACTAGAGTAACGACTTATTGGCAACCACGTCCACAATTTCTGAGTGTATATTATACATATATTCTAATAGTGACTAAGACTAATAGATAAATGGAATTTGTTATAAATCCAATCTTCCACTATACACAACGTCATGCAGTTAAACTAAAACTAAAAGTAGAACATAGCTATTAAACCTGACACTGATAATACTATGTACATATATATACACACACACACATGTAATCTCTATAACATGGATGACAAAATACTTTTCAGTTGGGAAAATAAAATCAATATTTTAAACTCAATGCAGGAAAATATTAAAATGGAATTATTGATGTAGTAAAGTTTTCAGTCAAATGTCAGCCATTCAAAACAAATATTGACTCGATATAATTTACATTGCACTGTATGGAATTATATGATCTCGATATATAAAGTTACATTACTCTGTAGTAGATAGTTGTATGATATTATTGTTTATTGTTTTATTTTAACATATTCATATTGTATGCTCTGAAATTGACACTCACACCTGCATCGACAAAAGTTCCAAGTGTCATAACAGTTGCTCACACAAACAAAAGTGTATTATTGTGTTAACAGTATAAAATAGATATAATATTATTTTTGCTAATATTACACAGTGGCAGTACTACATGTAAGTGTGGACAAGGCTTGATAACAAGTAGTAGTCACTGATTTGAGTAAGATTCAACGCGACAATGACGTCAACCAGTGTTACCAAACAAGAAAATTTACTGTCATCTAAGTTGCTGTTATGGCCTACTGTCATACGTAAAGTGATTATTATAATACTGATAAACAGTGTATACAGTGCATGTTTAGTTATTTAATTTGGTTAGGTAAATAGATGAAATTTCTAGGGTAAGTATTTAATTCTCCACCAATTAAATACTGCCTACTGTACGTGACTTTGTTAAGTTAAAAATGTTATGAAGCCCATATCAAAGCAGAAAAAATAATAAATTATAATTGTTGCTATGTTAGATGACCCAAATTCAACTAGCAGATAACATAAAGATTGGATGTTATATTATGTTTCTCTTACAGGTAACTAAACCAAGGGATCACTACGAGGGTGTTCTGACTACCTAACTAGGGATTACTCGACATTATGTCACAAGCCTCTTTCTATGTGCAAACAGGGAAGACTTCAACATTCATGGCACCGTCTCCAGATAGCAGTAACACTGCACCAGCGTCAGCCAGAGCTGTCAGATACAACCAATCACATCAACCTGCAAACTCAGAGAGTGACAGCAGCTGTAGAACTGGAAGTATATTGTATGTGTTCGTTACAATGCTTTCATTACTCATGTGATTTGTACTTTGGTTAGGGACCCACTATATTCTTGCTCATGGTATACCATAGGCACTCATAAGCTATTGATTATAATAGAAGTTGTCCTCTCTCAATTTATCTTACCCCATTGTCTTAGTTTTGAGAAAAAAGATGAAGACAGATTGAGAGAGGACAAATTCTAATTATAATCGATAGCTTATGATTACCCATGTGGTATACCTTGTGACTAGCCAGGGTTATGTTAGGCACCTGGCAAAGGTGGCTTCTATGCAGGGAAAGTGAAAACATCTCCAACAGCCAACACCTCCAAGTGACCCTAATGGGATTTGAATGTCAGCACCTCTCGTCTGACATCATAATCTAGCTTTTGGTCGGACAACTCCCTCACTCAATAGATTTAGATTTTTTCTTTATAGGAATGATAAGTTACATGTATGTAGGGTTACTTGATTTCTCATCTAGCCACTTCTAACTTAATTTGAATGAGCATAGTCTGAACAGTTTTCACGTTGACTTAAGATGTTCAATATGGAACTATGGAAAAGAATTGATAATGATATTATCTATTATAAAGGAAGAAACCAAAACTTTTCAATGCTCCGTCAGCTCTATCAATGGTGACCTCAGAGGCTGACCTGCCAAAAGCTCCTCTTTCAAGACCACCTACTTATCAACTTGGTCCAGCCAAGGTAAGCTTGTTGCACCAAATCTGTTTTCTGATCATTGTACGTAAACAATGAATGTACAGAACTAGGACAATGAAATGCATTTTGGGTCCAGGTGCTCTGAGAAGAAATAGTGAAAAATGGTTGAATATGAATGTAAGCGCCTTTTTCATAGCAGAGAAATGTGTTTATGTATATTTTTATTGCACACATGAAATCAATCCAATGACCACACAACCATGGATCACTGGATAAATACTGGCATGAATAAGTTAATTTACATGTACATGTGTGACAATCTGTGCTCTTTGTTCAGTTTGCAGTTTGTGAAACTAATTGATTTAGAGACATACATATAATTTTATAGATTTTCCAAGCGCCTGATAGAAAGAAGAATTTCGTCTTCCTTTCTGTGTAAATTTGCCATAATAACAACACAATAGGCTTGTGCACCAATTATTCAAGCTCAGGCGTATGATTGAGATGTCCAGTCCAACTACTAGTAGTTTGAGCATAAAATCATGGGCATTGAAATGGTTCATCACTTTTTAATATGCTGAATCTATGTGGAGAGGGCAACTCTCAATTACAATCAACGGCTTGCGAGCGCTCATGTAGCCTAACCTTGGTTCTAAATCTTCGAAGATTGACTTATACTGAAGCATCATAGGATCATGAAGTTTTGTCAATGTTTGGAGAGGTTTCAAACTCTGATTATAGAATGACATTATACATAGGAGAGAGTGCATGATAGATTGACAATTTTGTTATGATTGCTACTATAAAAAATTTTATACAAACAATAAAAGACAATTAATTACGGTATATTCACTGTTCAAATCACAATTATTTCCATGTAATTTTCATGTTGCAGGATAAAAATTTTCCGCATTTAACAGTAAAGCAAATGACGGAGGACATCTTGGCTAAGGAACTTTCCGGAGAAGTGTATGACCAGGAGAAAAGCAAACAACAAATGAAAAAGTTAACAGAGATAATTCTCAGCAGTGTGAAACAAATACCGATGGACAGATATAAAATAGTTTGCAACATTCTGATTTGTCAGAAATTAGGTCAAGGAATACAAACTGCTAGCAGGTGTGCTTGGGACGAGAAACTTGACTGTTACACTTCGGCTGTGTACGAAAACAAAAGCCTCTACGCTGTAGCCACTATCTATGGTATATATGCAGAATAGTTCCCCTCTTTACACAGTTTAGATCTATTGCACCACTGGCCATAAATTCATAATTAGAAATAACATTTGGCCTGGGTACCATTACTCCCTGGATACCGAGGAGATAGGTTGCAGAACTTAGTCTAAAGTTTGCCTGTATACGCACAGTCACCTTTAGGAATATGGACCATGGAAACACCTGTCTCCCTAGTGTGGCAAACGAACATGTTCATTGGTCACAATATGCCTACCTAATCCCTGCTGCCACCAATACTACGAAGTAGTTAGTATTTCTATTTTTCTATATAGAAGTGTAATTGACACTTTTGCACACTCTAAAGAGTAGTGTGTGAGATAATTGTCTAATTAGTTTATCGTATTAAATTCTGTTAACTTATATTATTCCCTCAGGGTGGGAGAATAAACATGAGATTATTAGCTTTCAGCCCAAGCTACATACATGTACTAAAAATAACACAAGTCACCTATTTTGGTTTAACATTGAAGAGAGGATAACTTCCTGCTTATTCTCGCCTACAGCAGTTCTGTAAGAACAATGTCGTACAAATTCTAAACTCTGAATATTGTGGCATCAATAATTCTATTTCAAAATTCATTTTTATATTATGGCTACTAAGGCTTCAAATCTGAAACAATATAATGAATAGTTACAACAATATAACATGGTAGCAAAAAGATATGAATCCTCAAACGCTAAAAATAAATCCAATATAATGCCCTAACTTTACCATTGGTTTGACTATGCAAGTAATGTTGTAGTGTAGGAGTTGTTCTTTCATGCACTCACTGCAATGGGAGCACACAACTCCTAAGATAAATAAGATAGTTTATAATTATAATACGCTACACGGTACAATAGAATTGCACATAGGAGCAACACAATTTAGTTGAGTTGCAGCAAAAACCTAAGACTACTGACTATGGCATAGAATACCACAATACTAACATTATGCCAATTTAAACAAGAAAAGCAGAACACGCGTAATAAAAATAAATTGTATAAAACTATAACTACTATTACTACATACCATTCATATTAATTTTAAATGTGAGAAACCTAAAGGTATATAAATTACCTACTTGTAGCTTTAAAGGTTCTAGATTCATATTCTATCTCAGATCTTTGTGAAAGGAAACGCATGATTGTATAACATAAGTATAATATATGCATATCAAACAAATAAAGTACTACAATGTAGTCATGTGACTGTATAACGTACACAGGAATTTCTTGCATGTTAATGGACGATTAAAATAGAATAAAACAACCTGAAGCAGACATGCCATATACCAGTGTGATTTGGTACAGAGTCTGTGATTGTGCAAATGCAACCTACATTTAACATATGACAGGTCTGTATTGTTGGTTTGACACCCGT
Source organism: Bugulina stolonifera (assembly GCA_935421135.1). NCBI lineage: Eukaryota > Metazoa > Bryozoa > Gymnolaemata > Cheilostomatida > Bugulidae > Bugulina > Bugulina stolonifera. The sequence goes on from OW285194.1 coordinate 9,831,607, forward strand.
CCTATGACTTTAACGCACGTCACTCTAGAGGGAAATTCATACCAATAAGTTGTTTAATATCCTGTAGTCCGCACTTAGCACCTGCTACTCGGCAAGCGAAGCGTACAGACCTACCGAGGTCTTGTCCATTACTAAGAGCTTTCATACATGCAGCTACGAATGTATCCCCGGCACCAAGCGTATTTACAATCTCTGTGGGTGGGTATGCTGCAGATGTGATTGGCTAAAAATAGATGCAAGGTTTGACATCACTATCATTCATGGAGACAGTCACCGTACAATGTAACAGATGATCATAATTGTGAAGTTTAAAAGTTGTAACTCAACCATATAGTTTGTACACTTGGAAGATCGAGCACCAAGTCGCAATTACTTGCTAAACACTTGTGCTGCGCAGTACACATTAATTTGTTGTATCAATATACAGAATATGCCAGCCGTCTCCATTTTCGACATTGAAAACTTAGTTCAGCAATAAACATATATATCATAGCCTCAGGACCTACCGGTGAGCCTTTAGTGAGGGCAGCAGCACCATCAGATCCCCACGGACATACGACTGTCACCCCGTCTCTAACTTTCTCCCCTAACCCTTGGGCAGCAGAGAGCATGTCTGTGTAACCCATTAGGCCAGAGAAGTCCTTGCTTATGAATATATAGTCCACCTCCGCAGTCAGTAGTTCAACTGCAGGAATATTCAAATATGAAACCAAACTACACATGATTGTAGAAATACATAAATGTAGCCTACATACTGTGGGTACGACAACAGGGATCTACATTGTAGATTTAAATTGTTAAATATGAATGAAACCCGAATTTTGGAGTGACAGCGCTTCCTGCCAAGGGGGTCAACTAAGCCTTAAAGAACGGAAACGTTCACCTGAGTTGCACTTCATCATGGAAAGAACTCGGGCACACAGTTAGCTTCAAATTCTGTTTTACTGACCCATTGAAATGAGATGTTATATAATTGATAGCTATGGTTGATATTGCTACCAGAAAATAGCAATATATATATATAACAGGTCTATCTATCGGGAAATACGTGTATTGACCATCAACACTAGAGAAGTCATTGTTTGACATGAGCACATACAACAAACATCGTTAGGGTACCCATTTCCAACTTTTGCCATCACTGAATTTTACGTGATTGTCGACAATTCAGTATAATCGAATAATCTAGGTTTACATGGTTCCATACATGTAGTATAATATATGCCTACAGCAGATGATATGATAGTAAGAACTAGAGACATACCAAGTTTAGGAGAGGCCTTCTCGATCTCTACAGATATTTTATATTTGTAGTTGTCGTTTGTCTTCTTTAAATCACTGAAGTATTGAATAGACTTCAGTGTATCATGATAGTCATACCGACCCTGCAATCATTAGCACAGAAGTATATCATAGACATCTGAATTTACTTATCAGCAAGTTGCATGTATGTGTTAATATCTAATCTGTCTGCTCTATGTCTATGTCTGCCTGTCTACACTATGCTCTATGATAGGATGATGAGACTGCCTGACTTTGACACATAATTAAGAAAACCTGATGAGTTTAATCTAAATCCATTATGGTCAACCATTTGATTAGAGTTGTCACCCCATATGTGTGTGGGGATGATAACTCCAGTCAAAAGCCTGACACTATTAAACCCAGATGAATTACCTACTTAGTATTATTGTCATTACCACTTCTAGACATCAGGGGTAAACATTCTTAATTATTCTTTCAGTTTCACTCAACCAATAAAGTCATAGTGTATCATGTACATGTATATCCACATACATACATGTACCTGGACTATGGTGCTAATGAAACTAAAGTTATCATACAGCACTGCACATGTGTCTACATACATGTACATGGCTGTGTATACATGCTAGTGTCATACTAGTATACACAATGATTTTATGCATACTAACCTAAAAAGTTGAGAGTAGTTCTAATTAGATTAAACAGCTGCTATCAATATTAGACTGTTTTATATTCTGACTGAATGAACTAGTGTCACCCCAATAGTACACATGTGCATGTGTATGTCTAACCTACATTGCACGTACATGTCTATGTCTAACCAACACTGTATGTACATGTGTATGTCTAACCTACACTGTATGTCACTCACCTCAAAGTGAATCCATTTGTAAGTATCCAGCTTGAGGTCTACTTTACTAACCATGTCAAATGATAGTTCTGGAAGAGACCTAAAGTACCAGCATGCCAGTCGGAATCAGATGGTATAAATAGGATAATATAATATACTGTCCAAGGTTCTATGAGGGTTACATGTTAGAACTGCCGGCATTAAAATTCACAGTTCAATTGGGACTATTATCCCTGGTAAACTATTACGTAATACAATAAAACAGATTTACATTTTTTGAGAGACATGGTGTTGGCATAAGACGTGAGTAACTAACACGGTCTTACCCGCGATAGTGCAGACAAGTCCTACTTCCTGTGTCCTTACATAAGATACAGATTGAGAGAGGTACAATATGACCGTCGCACTCAATCATTGGACTATAGTCTATACCATACTTTGTGAATGTGTCTTTTATCAACCTGTATAAATATGTAGACAACAATCACAAGCGTATAGCATGAGAGATCAATGGAGTTGGTGAATGAGAGATCAATCAAGTCGATGAGTGAATTCAAAAGTGACATTGCGTTAGTGAACAGAGGCCAGAATTTTAGCAATATTTCATAAGCAGCACACAGAAAATATTGCATAATTCCCACTAATATAGTGATCCAATAAAAAAATGTATACTTACTGTAAATGGTGACTAGTAGTACCAACTACACCCAAGAAACTCGCCTCTTCTCCTAGTATTGAAAGCACAATAGAATTAGTGGCTGCATTTCCACCTACTTGTTCATATACATTGCTGCTCCTGGAAAACACACCCAGTAAATATTGACAAGAAATTGACTACAGGTTGTGGGCAAATATGTGAGCATAATACAATATTGAGAGGTCAGACATGGAAACATTGGTGCTACCTTTGTATTATAGGCTATAGGTTCCAAGTTGATAATAGGCATGAGGAAATTTACATCTTTAGAGAATTGATCAAGATTATTACAAGAGGAGACAATCCACCAAAAAAGTTATATCCTAGTGTTTGCATGCCTGGACTAGGGTCAAAGGAAGCGAGGTCGACTCATATTGTTAATCATCAGCAATATAACATGCATATCATTCCTTATAAAAGGGTTGTATATCTCAATGTTGAATAAATTAGACTAGATAAAACACTCACTACAACTAGGCCTACATAGTCAAATATACTTGCATATCCCAAAAGGTGTATGTTTTAAATTAGGCCTACAGACCTACATATGAATATAAACAAATGGTTAGCCTATAGACCGAGCTTCGACTCAATGATATCCTTCCATGTTAATTTGGCTCCATTGCTACTGTTCTCATTATCAATTGTGCCACTGTAATTATCACTGATCAACCATGTTGACGCCTTCTTCTTCGTATTGAAGAGTAGAGCTGGGTCAGCATAGTATGGGTGCATACCTAACTCTGACTAATACAAGAGCTATAGTCTATATTTGTAAGTCATAGCAAGGAGTAAGAGAGAAGGAGGCTCGTCCATAAAAACCTGTATATATGTTACAATGGGCTTCCAGTGTTCGATGTGCGCCTCGGGTACCTGGTAAAGTCAGAAGAAATTATGATGCATGTTTTTCAAAAAGTAAAATTCACACATCAACTGAAATTAAAATATAAGCAATGTCAACAATTGGCAATACTCTAATGAACAGGCTGACTATATACACACTACATATTTCAATGGGATACGATAGATATTGGCAAGTAAATTCGCCAGATTTGAAGAAAATTGCGTATCTCAACATAAAATGACGCTTTTTTCAAATACCAACATACGCAACAAAATAAGGAAAAATAATACTGATAGATTTAAACTTGCTGCAATCGGTTAAGTTGAAATCCAAATTTAAACATTGCTCCTTCATAATAAAAAAAACGTACAAACGCCGAAATCGCGGTTAAAATGAGCAAATTTGTGCAACACGTTCCTCTAACATCAGGACTCCATAAATTTATACTTAATTTGATTTAGGGTATATAGTTGAGATACCATTTTAGTTGGTAGGCTAGTTTGTGGGCCCTACAACATGCCCACATTAAATGAAAATAGTGCTCAAACTATAGTCTATGTCAATAAACAATAATGTTTATCTCTCCATAGAAATGATTTTGATTGGATGCTATAACTGTGACGTGTTAAGCGCCAGAGCCGTGCACATGTGCATTGCTGTTTAGCAATGAGGAAGCGCATCACGATTCAACAGAGTTGTCTACTCGCTTAATGCCAGCGACTCATGTGCTCATATTTTTAAACCGAGGAGTGTATCGAACACAAAATCCTCATAGACGAGCCTCCTTCTCTCTTACTCCTTGGTCATAGTAAGTGTTTTTTTTTGTATTAATCTAATGTAGCCTATTGGCTTATGAAATAAAAGTAATATAATTAAATAGTTATAGTAGAGTATCAGTATGATATATTACAATTACATAAGAGAAATGAGCATCAGTAGGCCTATGAGCACAGCCACTGTGACAGTGACTCAATATTACCAGTGTCTGGTATTACTCGTGTCAGTATGACTATCACTATGAGTTGAGCATCACTAGCCAAGCCAATGAAAGAGTGACACTGACTGTAACTGTAATTGAGTAATTGACTACACAAACCAAGTGCAAATCGGCAAACAAATTCAAATTCATGAAGTTGCTATCTCATCTGAGTATCTCACCTTACTTTCGTATCTTCTGTGGGAAATGAAGGCATTTCAGTCATCACATCTATGACCACAAGACCAATAGATAAGATCGACATTATCTCAAATAATTGGTACTATAATGATAAATTATTGAAAATTAAAAAATTGACTATTGCAAAGGGAAATAAATAATATAATGAAATCTGAAGAGCAAATAGGTACGATTAGCGTGTATCTATTTACAAATTAGCGACCTTGACATTTTTTGCCAAAGATCGCTAAACTCTGCAACTATTATGGGGAGCAATAAGTCTAAACGTGTTCTTCAAATTATTACTCGTTTCCTAAGCTAAACATTATCCAATAACCCTTGAGTAACACTGCCGTGTTGGCCAATAGACAGTAAGGAAGCTGTCTGCTTTAGAAATACAGCCTCCAAATAGAGAGGGAAATCAAAACTTACTAGTAAATATTATAATTATGACAACTAACAAAGCAATAAATAAATAATATAATAATGTTGTATTTTATACTCAGCATGTTCTGACCATACTGCATACAATTATGGTTACTTTTCTGACTCTCTCTTGTCAGTTTGAAGCATGTATGAGTCTACATATGAGTGTCTGTTCCTTGATGAAACATCATTACATTCAAATCATTCGATTACATAACATAAACATGAAAACATTTACGTTATTTTAATTTTTTTTATTTTTGTTTTATATTTATGTTATATTTAATATAAATATTATCTATATCATAAAATAATAATCATGATGTAATCAATAATGTAATCAATTTGAATTCCAAATCTCTCTCATATAGTAATAGTAATAGATCAGATGCTAAGATAGATAAAATGTTAATCTTAATCTAATGAATGATATGATTATGATAATGATAATCATTATGGTTGACATGATAATTTCAAATTTATAATAATCATAAATCAAATATATGATATTAAAATTTTAATTTTCTTTGTTTTGTCTAACAAAAAAGATAGAAGCGATAATTTTAATATTTATATTTAATATTACAATTATTTATATTAATATAAATATTCATATTGATACTATACTATTAATAGTATACTATTAATATTATATGCATACATGTAGCTTCAAGTATAAAATAGTATGCAGACACATGGGAGGTAGGGTAGGCTTACCCCTCACACACCGTGCTGAATCCATCAGCCAAAGGCATTGCCCAAAATGAAAGAATGATAATTATAAATATAATAGCTTTGTAGCTCAAACCAACTAAGATATACATTTTCAACCTACTACTAACTGGCATGAGGCAAAATTGTTGAGCTTGCTAGGAAAACATTGGCAACCTCAACCCAATTGCCCCAACCACCAACCAAGAAACTGAAGTTATTTTAAACATTGCAATATAGCTTACACGTGTAGAAAGTGTAAAAATTACATATCGCCAGCGTAGCTACCCAAAATAAATTAGTTAAACCTAAATACAAAGCCTCACTTTCCTATGAGAAATAGAAGTATTTATGAGCTACATGTAGATATGATTTATTCCGGCCAAACAAAAATACCAGTCTGTAATAATTTTGGCCTGTGCCAAGTGGCCATCTTATCAAACCTTATTTTGGCTGATGCATTGTCATGACAACTATGCCTATCAGCTCATTCAAAAACATCAATTTTGAATTTAAACTCTGGGAATATATTTCCGCTTTCAAGTCTACTCACTACTAAACAAATTTGACAATATTGGCTATTTTTGATTGGATCTTTCTTTTAAAGCTATTGTTTTCTTTGCAGCATCTTACCAGGCATTCAGTGTAACTGACATGGCAGCCGTTGCAGAGCTACAGTTAAAGACGGAACCTACTCATTATGATAATAGTGGAAAGGGATCGAAGATTGTCAGCGGTTAGATATCGTAGTAATATTTAGCACTAATTATATTTGTAGCACCAACCTCATTGACTGTAGATGCTTCTCTTGTATAATGGTAATCTCCGTCTCCATTTGGATTTTAGTTATGCTTAAAGCATGGTTGAAATTGAGATAACATGTCGATGCAACATCTCGTTTATTGTGATATAGCCAATATATGTGTTACTTAAGCGTTTACTAAATTCCAAAAGTGTTTGCAAACATTTGTTTAAATTGGGCATAACTTCCTGTCTCAACAGGCCACATAGATAGCAGTTCTATTCGTTTGGTGCCAAAGAGAGATGGAAGCTCAATGGTTTATATTACAAAAGATCCAGAAAAGGCAAAGTGTTCTGTTGTTCGTCCAACCAATGTTGAACCATACAGTGATACATGGCATCGTAAGCCCTGCAGCAAGCAATTATACTCTTTACCTGAGAAGAAACATCCAATAGTTGAGGCATTTCATCATCGCATGAATGAACGGCAAGTAATGTTATAATATGGTATCCAAAGTGACTCGTATTTAGTTAACACTTGGGAGAAGCTCGTTGCTCGTATTTCTAGCATTGGTTTAGTTTTAGAAGAATAGAATGTAGCGTGGTTGTATGGATGCATACATATATATGGGTAGCAGATACACGAAACTGCTATGTTATGAGAGTAAAATATGGTAGTAATTGCTCACTCTTATACGTTTTGGGTACGGCTGTCATATGTAATCTCACCTCTGCATGTCATCCACTTCTTTACACTCTTGGCTTGGTGACAAGGGGCACTGTCTAGGTTTGCAGCCTTCAAATGTGTTCCCATTATTAGTTAACTGCTAACTTTTGGAAGTAACTGTTTAATTAATACATTGCTACATAGTGTAATTATGTTCTTTACAGAAAGAGGCACAAAAAGACCAATGACCTCATCAACCTATGTGTAGCCTCTATACCCATAAGCATCGATAATAAAGAGACTAAGGTTAGTGACCAAGTTGTTATATGAATTTGTTTAAAATTATTTGCAATCTATGAGCATGCGTTGTGCTTGTCATGACTCATGTGTTGCAGTCACCAGTATCTTCTTGTCACATGATACATAATATGTACATGTAAGTAAAATGAGTGCAGGTATCTTTGTAGCCTTGTTTTTTCTTTACTGAGAATGGTTATAGAAGGTTGTGTCATAACCATTCTTATATGATACAAAGTTTCACCAATTACGGTGTTACAGGTGATGCTGCTTCAGAGAGTGGTAGCATACTTCTGTTTCCTGGAGGATAAAATAGAAAGTCTGTGCACTCTACTTGGCGTGGATTCCGCAGGATTTCAGACGAGTAATGTGCTGGGCAATACTGGATCATCAGGTATGCTCAGACACTGCATGTAGCGAGCTAACTAGAGCGGTAGTATTGCAGTATTGTGACTGCTTGCCTATGCCTATACCTATAAACAAAACTAACGTTCTTCTAACAGCATCAGTCTATTTAATGGACCAATATTGCCATTCAGTTTGGATTTTTCTTCTCTTCATCATTCATGTTCACGAAGAACAGGGAATAGCTGCATGGTAGACATAAATGTAGAAGATCGTCACGTGTTTAAAATTAAGTTCAAGGATCCACAATGAAATAATACCCTGATACAATTGTCTCACGCTATCTGACAGCGGAAGTATGGTCAAGAGTGCAGAACCTGGATCTGGCTGATTTCCAGCCAGTTGAACTGTTGAATGGTTACCTTGAGGAATTGGGGTATGAGCCTATCAGTGAACTGCTAGAGGGCGCTGTTTGCCATTTGAACAGTCGAGATGCTGATGAGATACTGGCCAATGGACATGAGAGTATGGACAGTGCTCTGGTGGGAACTGCTAATAACAGAACAGTAAAGCGATTGCGCGATGAGCAAGATGTTACTTCCTCTACCGCAAAGGTATGTGTGTATCACATTGATCTTGACCCGGTGTTATTTAGAAAAGTTTTTATCTCACTGCTCAAAGCGAATTTTAATCTTTCTGTGTAACGGCATCACCAAGATTATCTCCACACTCAAAGTATAACATCTGAAATTGTCTTACTATAACTGCACTAGAACTAGCCGTATAATAGTGTAAGCGTCTCCATGTTAACTTATTTATTGGACGACAACACTGAACCCTGGGAATAATTGGACACACATTGCTTACAGAAACAGAAGTTGTCTGCCCCAAGAATAGTTTGCTCTGCTATACAAGAGAGTGAGGACATGCAATCACCACTCCTAGAGATAGACGGGATGGAGGAGCTGGTGGACTTCCCAGATTCCCAGCTAGGAGGATATATGCTGCATCAGCTAGACCTGGGTATGCATAGCAAGCTCTTGTAGCATGTTTTAGTTTTAATTCAATGGACTGTTAGTGATTTAGGCTATACCTGCTTTACTTAACCTAGAGACACATGAAGCGCTGTTCAGTGAAGGGCACAATGGCTTCAAGGCACTATGCCGATGGAATGATTTTGAGCAACTTGCTCGCCAATGATTGGCCAATAAATAGTTGAGTACTACTTTGGCTAGTCTTGTTCTGGTTTTAACCATTTAACTTGCTCATTGATGGATATGCCTGCTCCAAATTAGTCTAGTGCATTTTAAACACGGTCATAGTTCATAGTGGGTGTTTCCAGTTTCAATATATAATGTATTATGTACATGTATACGTATGAAGACAAGTGAATTGGTTTGCCTCCATTATAGCTTATATTAACACATGGGCGTGGCTTCATAATGCTTGAACACTTTACTTGTTTGACCACCATGTGTTTATTAGTTCTGGTTCGGAGTTTTCCCACCTTTCACTAATGTAATAAAGAGAGAAGACAACTTTAAACTAGGCCAAGTACACCGCTATATCCACTTACATGGAGAGCTAATAATGTGTACTTGTAGACTTTCTGGTTGATGAACAGCTAGCCTCTGCACCAGACGTTGGGCTCACTACTCCTATGGACTTCAGTAACCCCGACCCTTCCTCTTTTCTAGACTTTCACTGTGTACCAGACTTACACAGGTTGTAAGTTACATGTATATGCAATATAGCACATGATCTATGAACTATATACATGTACATGCAAGTATATTATACACAGACTATTCGGACCTGTTGGTATACCATTTAATATACATGTACACTGTACTATCAACTTATTGCTCACTTGTTAATTTATTACATTATTGTATAGCTATCAAACTGGACTAAACTTTTCAAAATTAATTCATTGTTACACTGTTCTAATGTATAATTACTGTTTTATTTTGTTTATTATTTTGTTTATATAGTTATTTGGTAACCTTTTTCAGTTGGTGAATAAACAAACCCATTTATATCATCGTCAACACCTGCATGTTTTTATTCTCAGGTACAAAGTCTATCTGGAATTCTCATGTACTTGACTGTTATACATTCTCTAGTAGGCTTCAATTTCGAAGTTGTCTCCTTATGGAAGCATGTCTTGCGGAGAGAGGACAACTTGAAATTGTACATGAAATGACCACATTTATTTTTGTGACACCATGTTACAACATAATTTATTGCAATGTATAAAAATGAACCTTTTATTCATATTGATAATAATATTTGGTGTATGCTAAAATACACCAAGCAATAGAGAAATTATACCAGAGATCTAGTCTTATAGAGCTATCACCTACATTTTGTATGTCTACATGACGTTCAATTCCAAACATGTAATACATGATAGTTGCGTACATGTACACTTACAGGGTTTCGATAATAAATATTTATAACCATGAACAAATTTTGTGTTCACTTGATACAGTCATGTATATCATATTGCACCATATATTTTGGAAAAATTAAGTTAACTTTGCAAAATATTGCATAATTGCACTTGAACTTTTGTAAGAATAGCACAAAACTCCGATACTTTGAGAACAAATATTTCCAAATCACAGAATAAAAGATTATAAAATAATGCATGGATTAACGTCATATAAATGTATTTAAATAATTAAAATAGAGACAATGGTTGATAGGGGTCACCTGTTGAGGAGAGACTAGCTTTTAAGAGCTGATGTGCAGAACATATGCAGGGTTTGTATGAACTTGTGTTGTCATTTCCTATTTTGTCTTACGATTTGCATCATACCTGAAGAATGGCAGATAAACTTGGTCAGCACAGATGTACATTTGAAAGATGAAAGGCAATAGAAATATTCAAGACATAAGTGTAACAGGATAGTTCTACATTCACGTTAGCTAGCCGAGTAAAATCTACAACAGCATGCTGTCACTGATCTTCTATTGGGCCTTTCAACTATCACGTCAAAAACGCTAAACTTCTTACAGAAAATAAAACTAGACCTGCATTAACATTAGTTTTGTGATAAACAAAGATTTTTGGGCATGGAGGTTTTGCAAACCACTGTAATGAAATTGGTTATTTAACTCTATAATTATATGCTAGAGTGAAGACAACTCGACGAATAAGCAACATGAGGCCACAACTCCCTACATACTGCCATGCACCTGCATTGCGTCACAATATGCAGCATAGGGGAGATAATATACCCAGCAAGCAAAAAAGACTGTGGGTGTCTTGCATACATGTATGGGCCAATCAGAGAGAAGATAATAATATTGTTTGATATTTTTCATTTATGACTCGTTGAGGGAGGGGGCAATTCTTCAGGATATCAACACAAGGAGAAGACAACTCATAGTTACTTACACTCGAACCCTGTCTGGTATGTTAACATTCTGCAGAGGTAGAACTTTATTTAGTCTCTCCAATGTGTGGGCCTGGTGCACTTTTCTTGAGAACTTGGAACTAAAAATATACAGCATCCCACAGTGCAGTGTGCATCCTCATGGACGTAAAGGATTTGGACTTCATCAATGCTAGGCTCAATGAGATGAAACAAAAAAGGATACATGTAGCAGGGTATAATTTAATTAAAATAATAAACATTGCCAAATAACAATTGAAGTGCACTGACCTGATAAATGGCTTAGACCAGAATATGGCCGCCCTTGTCCAGAACGTTGGATGTACAATGAAAAGTCTTTTTATACTTTTTCTCATACTGAAATATATAAATTTGTAAAGTACCGTAATAAAGGGTAAAGTATATTCTATGCGTACCAAGAGTACAGGATATACTTGAAGGTTATGTCAGCAGCATTCAAGTGATATCTAGTGAAGTCAATGAAACGCAAATGAAGGCTAGAAAACATCTGTTCCCATAAGTGCAATAAATCATAACTACATGACGTCTAGCTACTTCTCAGCTCAATGACTATAACTGGATTTTTTAGTAATAGAAAATTTCAAGAGGATATGTAGAAATGACAGTATACTGGCAGTTATTAAAGGTATACTAACAGCTATTAAAGACACAGTATTCTAACAGCTACTAACAGTACCTACTGATAGCTCTTTACCCAGGCTGCGATGCCGTGTGAATCTATCAATATCATAACAACTTACCTTCGACTCATGCGATCGTGACATTTCTTCATCCAACCCAATCCTGGTAGCTGAGAACTTTTAGCACTCCCCTGTAGATACACCACTGTGAGCTCATCCACCACTAGCTGCTGCACAGAGTGATACACATACCTACATGAACAACAAACACAAATTCTCATTGAAGCACAACAGCGACACAGGTGACTAGTAATTCTAACATGACTCATCCCTAGGGCTTGTGGCTAGCAGTCAGGCACCTTACAGCATAACCACACCCGCTTGCAGCTATTAGCGGTTAGCGCTAACCATATAGTGGTTATATCTAGTAACTATACTAAACTTGTGGTGGGCCAGAAAGTCCAATAAATTGAACTTTTTTGACCCTGTTGACAATGCTGTAATTGCAAGCGACTGTGCGCTCTAGCTGCAAACGACTGTGTGGTTATTCTTGTTAGCCACTAGACAACAAGAAATACTCTTTATACAACTATTATAAATCTTCATGCATAGTACAGGATACACCTACACAAAGAGTTGGTCCATTAGTGCTGCATAATTTGGATTACTTCTCTCTGGAAACTCGCAGGCTGTGAGAATAATTATCGCTTGTTTGTATTCCGGGTCAACGAACCCTGTAAGAGAGCGGAGAGTAGATTACAAAGCTGAAATCAGAAGCATGTCAGCTACATGTACGTGAATATATTACAACCTCAGACTAGGCATTACTTCTGTCTATGAAACTGTCACGTATTATACATGTACAAACCTCCATGTGTGTACACTCCACGGAATGGTTCAATTGCAGTCATGTCTAAAGTCATTGTTTTTCCGTCAATTGTGACCTCTCGTACATTTCTCCGCTCTGCTACTTCTTGTTGCGCTGTGAGTTCTGGAATCTCCTCAACTTGTGGCGTATCTGAAATAGCGAACTAATACAATAATAAATGTCTCCTTCATTTCATGTCATGGCGAGGGACTGAAAGTGTTGAGTCGCTGTCACACTTGGCTGGTGGAAAAGGTTCCGTTGAACTAAAATTACTGGCACATGTGTACTTAAGACTGACTACTGCAACAAGAAAACTCATCCGTTGGAACAAATTTATGCTATGGCTTTGCTGGTTGCAGAAAACTGTTTAGGATTTACGAGCTAATATATCAGACGCTGTGCGCCAAGAGGATCAGATTTCACATTCAATCACGACCAATGAGTTTTTTACCATTGAAAGTTAACAATAAAAACAGTAAGATGCTAGAAATTTTATTACTGATTATCATGCGACTCACCTACGATAGCATCCAGGAGGGAGTCATTCAAATCCAGATCCTTAGATTCGATTGTTGGTGTGTTAAGTTCATCTAGTTTGTCTACGAGGCCATCATCTGTACTACCAAATTCACTCCTGTCTTCACGTAATGAGCTGCTAGCCGCTGGTTGGTCGTCTACGTACATACATGTATACGTTTATGACTGTGCATACGAATAAATGACTATACCAATAGAGCCAATAGTTCAATTGGGTACACATGTATACTTACGAAAAGATACAATAGAAAATTAACTTGTATTGTCATGGAAAAGTTAGTATTACTTCATTATTTGGAAAAGTGCAAATTCAAGCAATGGCAGCATTAGTGAACTTAATAATTAGACTACAATCTGCCATTTTTGTTGATCTGGCAACTCTTAGACCAAAGTATACCACTCAGCATGATATTTAGTAACAAGTCTGACAAGAATAAAATGCTTTTACCTTTCCCATCACCTTCAGTTCCCAGTCTTTGAATATCCTCAGAGGTTACTGCTTGCTGTGGAAGGTGTGATGAGATTGATACAGGCATACCCTCATCCTTATCTGTCTCCTCGTTATCACTGGTGTCTGACAATTGAGCGGGAACCACATTAAGAGACAAATTCCTCTGAGTCTTTGGAACAGGTTCGATTGATGTGTTTTCAAGGGTCAGCTCCTCTTGACTGTTCCATGACTGCAATTGGCTAGGTTCATTTGAATCGCTCAGTCTCTCGTGGTATATTGTCAGATTTACTGGTTCGTTCAAATTAGAGGAAGTTTGTGAACCTAACTTATTATCTGCAACCTCACTCTTATCAGAAACAGTATCCGTAATCGATGGCGCACTGTTAACATTGGGCACATGAACATAATCCATCGGCTCTTCCACTGCATCTTCTATATCGTTTGTTGAAACGTATGGTGTTTCCTTATCACTCTGTTCATCCATCATTGCATTTCTTAACTCTTCTTCTAAAGATAGTTGTCCATCTGGCATTCCCCGCTGCAAGTCGATTGGTGGAGCACTGTAATATTTTGGCATTTCATCTCCAGTCTGACTTTCTTCAGCCGCCTGCGTGTGGTAGGGGTCGTCTGGAACAGGTAAATACGATTCACTTATGGTTTCAGGCTCATTTACTAGTTCTGTGAATGGTTCGATCACATTTCCTGATACGGTCTCGGCTAATTGCTCTGGTATAACGTTAGCTTCTGCATCCAACAGTGTTGACGGTCCGCCATTTTCAATTTCATCTTTAATATCCTGTGAGCTCAGTTCAGTTTGATGAGAAGCCTGATCGGCAGTGGGCAATGAGTCCTCACCAAAGTCGGATATAATATTTCTGTCAACATCATTTTCGGAAGAGATTGATTCATCAATGTCACTGACATATTCTTTGTCAGGAATCAATTCTTTTTCCGCCCTAACGTATTGTTCACCCATTGATTCAACAAGTGGTTCATTAGCTGATAAAACAAGTGGCTCAGTAGTCGACTCAACAAGTGGTTCCTTAGTTGACTCAACAAGTGGTTCACTAGCTGACTCAACAAGTGGTTCATTAGCTGATTCAATGAGTGGTTCTTTAGCTAGTGCAATGACCGAATCATTAGCTGCCTCAATTAGTGGTTCGTTAGCTGACTCAACAGGAGGTTCCGTAGCTGACTCAACAAAGGGCTCACTAGCTGACTCAACAAGTGGTTCCTTAGCTGACTCAATTAGTGGTTCATTAGTTGGCTTGACAAGTGGTTCATCAGCTGACTCGACAAGTGGTTCATTACCTGACGCAGCAAGTGGTTCATTAGCTGACTCAACAAGTGGTTCATTAGCTGACTCAACAAGTGGTTCATTAGCTGACTCAACGAGTGACTGATTAGCTGGCTCAATGAGTGGTTCACTAGTTGACTCAACAAGCGGTTCATTAGCTGAAGCAACAAGTGGTTCATTAGTTGACTCAATTAGTGGTTCATTAGCTGACTCAACAGGCGGTTCAGTAGCTGACTCAACAAGGGGCTCACTAGCTGACTCAACAAGTGGTTCCTTAGCTGACTCAATGAGTGGTCCATTAGCTAGCTCGACAAGTGGTTCATTAGCTGACTCAACAAGTGGTTCTCTAGTTGGCTCAACAAGCGGTTCATTAGCTGAAGCAACAAGTGGTTCATTAGTTGACTCAATTAGTGGTTCATTAGCTGATTCAACAAGTAGTTCAACTGCACTTTCAGCATTTAGTTCGTCTACTGTCTCAGCATTTGACGTACCAAATAACTGAACATGTGCTGTATCAGTCAACTCACTTTGGGTTTTCTTGGCTGATTCAAGTGGCCCTTCATCTGGTTCAACTATGAGCTCCTCTATCGTTCCAACATTAACTTCACCTGTGGTCTCATCTTGTGGCTCATTAGCCAACCCAACATGTGGTACATCTACTGACTCGAGTTTTTGGACCTCAGCTGATGAGATATGTGAATCATCTTTGAACTCAAAGTGCGGCACATGAACTGATTCATCTCCTAGTTCCACTACAGCCTGATCATCTGATTTACTTACAGACACATTATGTGGCCCACCTATTGACCCAAGATGTGACTCATCTACAGCTTCAATATGTCGTACAACAGATGATTCAACAAGTGGTTCAACTACAGATTCAACATGTGATTCATCTACTGGTTCAGTGTCCAATTGCTCAGATGATAGCTGAACGTGTGGCCCATCAGTTGATGCAACAAGTGGCCCTTCAACTGGTTCGATTACAGGACCAGCAACCAAATCAATATGTGTTTCATTGAAAGGATCAACTTTTGGTTCAACTATAAATTCAACGTGTGATTCATCCACTGGTTTGTCTGACTGATCGGATCGCTCAACATATGGCACATCAGCTGTTGCTATGAGTGGCTCATCAGGTGACCTTCCAGTTTGTTCAATGACAGGCTCAGAAACTGAGTCAACATACGGTTCAAAAATAGGTGCAACATGCTGTTCATCTGGACTATGAAATAACTGATTTTGGGTCACATAAGCTGATACAATGGGTGCGCCATCAGCAGACACGGTATTTGGGTCAACTAAGGGTATGTCAGCAGAGTCAATGTGTGGTTCAACTAATGATTCAACGCGTGACTCGCCTACTAACTTAATATGTGACTCACTAGATGATGCAATTACTGGCACATCAACTGGCTCTACAAGTGAATCAACTATTGATTCAACATTAGACTCGCCTACTGGTTCAATCTGCTGTACATCGACTGACTTAACATGAGAGTCATCTACTGGTTCTACATGTGACATAAAAATTTTTGACACACTGAACGGTTCATCTACTGACTTTACAACTGACTCAACATGTGGTTCAACTGTGGATTCAACATGTGACTCAACTTGTGGTGCATCGGCAAAATATGGCCCATCAAATGGTTTAAGTGGGGCTTCAACTGATTCAATTATAGGCTCAGCAGTCGAATCAACATGCGGTTCATCTGCAGGATTAACATGTGGTTCATCTGCAGGATCAACATGCGGTTCAGCTGCAAGATCAACATGTGGTTCATCTGCAGGATCAACATGCCGTTCATCTGCAGGATCAACATGCCGTTCAGCTGCGGACTCAAAAAGTGGCTTATTTGCTGCCTCAGCCAATGATTTAACTGGAGATCCAACGTGTGGTTCATCTACTGGTTTGGCATGCGAGTCCCCAAATAACTCATCATGTGGCATGGCAGCTGAAGCATGTAGTGACCCATCAACTGATTTATGGGGTGGACCTTCAACTGGTTCGATTGCCGGTCCAGCTATTGAGTCAAAATGAGGTTCATTTACTGGATCGGCATATGATCTATCTGCCAACTCTAGAACTGCTTCGTCATTCAAGTTAACAAGGGGTTCAACTACTGCTTCATCAACTGACCCATCAACCGATGACTCATCAACCAAATTACCAGGTGACCCATTGACTGACCCAGTAAGTGACACACCTATCAACTCACCAGCTGACTGATTAAGTGACTCATTATGTGGTGAATCAACTGGTGTGACAGAGGATAGATGTTCTGATTCAAGAAATGGTTCATCTAGTGAACGATCTGCAATTTTATCATCTGCTGGCTTCAAAGACGATTCATTTGTTGCGTCTGCTTGCAGATTCTCATTTTCCTTGCTCTCCGGCTCTGTATGTAACTGGTCTTTAGCATAACTGTCTGACAGATCCGTCTTAACATGCGATGCGTCCGCACTGTTCCAATGTGATTCAACTAACACCTGACCATCTGAATTCTCCGCTGCCTCGAGTTGGAGATTATACTCTGATTCTACGGCTAATGTGTTTGTTACACTTTCATCAGACCCTGTCATTTCTGCAGTAGATCCACTCACTGTCCCCACATTGACTTGTTCTGTTTCTACAACGTGGGGTATATCCACAATTGCAGTCGTCTCCCCTATCGCATCAACACCTGAGTTGCCAACCGGGTCTGTGTATGACTCATCCATCATTCTGATTGGAGTTTCTAAAGCTGACATGGGTGGTTGATCATCCGTGCCACCCATTTTTGATTGACCTACAATAAAGCTAGGATCCGCAGTTAAAAGCACGTCTGCTCCGGTAGCACCGCCCTTTTTTTCCATACCTGACTCGTTTAACTCGACAAAATTATCATTTCGTGGTGCTTCACCCGAAAGCGGATCATAAGATTCTTCCCCGAAGTCCGATATAATATTTGTGTCCACATCATTCTCAGATGAAATTGAGCCATCAAAGTCACTGATGTATTCCTCCTCAGTAGCATTAGGGGCATGTTTATAATCTTCAGGAACATCTGTGAACACATAAAATGCACAATATAATGTAAGACCATTTATTAAAAGCTTTGTCAGTGGCAGGTAGATAATTATAGTGAACTTTAGCAAGTCAAGGCAATCAACTTGACTAATAACAAAAGTCAAGTAGATTGCCTCTACAATATAAATATGCTACCGGAGCGCTTTACTGTGATAGCTACGAGGTACAGGCCAATTACTATAGATCCCAACGTACAATTGTAGATACACTGCACCGAAACATATTCAAGTTTATTCTTGATAATTACAGCAGCCAACACCAGATCACAAAGTCATTAAAATGCAATATCCATGGCTCTTCCGAGACTACCCACTCCAACAATGTGCCACCAATTTGGAGTTGTCAATCCATTCTATACATGCAATATACAATGTAGGTATGGCAGAATTGTGTTAGCAGACATGTAGACTTTACAGTCACAGGTTCAAGTCCCACACGCTAGTGTCATGAAGGGTGAACCCTTCCACTTAGAGCTTAGCATGCTCCTGTCACTCATATTGGTGGAGATACAATGTTTTAATCAGGAATCATCCTGAAGAGCCATGGCAGTCATATAATAGCACTTTATTTCTCCTACAATTTCTACATAAGCCTGCTTATTGTCCACACATTGATAGATTACACAGGAGCTTTATTATAGGGTACAGCACGTAGGTCAACACCAGCAACTAGTAACTATATAAGTAGTGGCTCCAGCAATAACCCTCTTGGTTTACAGAATGCAGAGGAGAGCATACCATGCAATGGATCCTACTGCTTTACTCACACACAGAAGTTTATGTGAATTTACTGTAGCACACTATGTTACTGGTACACATCACCCATAACGGAGAAACGTGTTTGTCAACAGTAAATTATATCGCTTATGAGGAAGCGACATGCAGTACAATCTAGTAATCAATCAGGGTATATTCTATATACAAGTCAGAAATTACAATGTAGACTCATAAACTATACTAACATTACTTACTGTAAAGTAGAATGTACCTACATGTACCATCTGTCACCCAACATAATTAGTAACACTCTACTCACCACCGAGGTTTGGAAGCAGATCTAAACCTGACTCATTCTTCAGCTCATCTATAGATTGCAATGTTTCCTCTTCTCTGAAGGGTTTCTGGTCAACTTCTAACTCTGCCCTTTCCCTTTCGGCTGCCACTGTGGCATCAACTTCAACTTGCTCTGCATCAATGTGCATGCCAAATGTTTCCTGTGACTCTTTCTCTTGCATCAGAGGAGCTTCAGGAGTGGGAGATTCTGATGCTGCCGGAAAGGAGCCAACTAAATTATCTCCGAAATTGTTATCAAAATTACCCGCCGAAATGTCTGAAAGTGGCTCCTCTTTTGGTTTAGGTTTGAAAACTGCTTTAGGTGAGGATTCTTTATCCTCTGCTAATAACTGTACATCATTGATGTTGGCTGATACGTCAGCCAAGTTATGTTGTTCTTCCAGACCGAATAGATCAGATGAAATGTCTGCAGAATCACTGGTAGCGACTGTCAAGTCACTTGAAAATATAGAAAATGGATTTTTGTCGGGAATGTTAGTAGTGGCGTCAAAATCAGAGAGGCCGGAGAGGTCTGTCGCGACTATCTCTGAGGTGTTGGTCTTGGCACCAGAGGACGTTCTGGCTTCACCCTCCAGACCTAGTAAATCTGTGCTGGCAGAGGAGTCTACTTCCACCGACTCGTCTATCAGAGAGCCCGGTGACTCGCCCTCTGCCAAACCTCTCGCTCTATTTTCACTAACATCTATAAGACTGTCACCACCGTCAATGCCCTCCACAGCGCCGGTTACATTCTTGTTAATTCCGGGCGCTTTATTTTCATCTTGCAGAAAGTCTAAACTATCACTGCCCACTGTGCGGTCCATCTGTACAGCAATGTCTATAGCATTATCATTGGCCAGTGGTGTAGAAGAATCCGCAGTGTTGTCTATATCTTTATTAGTTTGATCTGACATCTGGAAAAAACAATTATAGGATTTAATTAGTATTAGAATTCTACACCACACATTTAGCTGGTAGCAACCACATCCATGCTAGTGCAAATGATTATAGTCTAAGTGTAGGGGACTCTCCACTTCTACACTGAGAGGATCAGCCAAATTTAGCTCCAAGTGTTGAGTAGGGTATAGTCTATGTTAGCCCGAGTTTCAAGTCTGTGAAAATTTTAGCCATTGTGGCAGCCAATCTCCAGTGTGCATCTACCAATACCAGCCCACTGTTTTGGATGACTGGGTCCAAGCAAGATTTATATACATGTACATGTAGAAACAACAAAACCTATAGTAAAATTACACTGGGCGAAAACATGGCTATACGAATACCGACACATACATGTATAGGTAATGTTGCTCAGCTATATTTCAGAATTTGGAAAGACGCAGCAAAGTTTAATGTCTTCGAAACAAGCAAACTACCATAATATAAGCTTAGTAGCAACAGCAGCATCGGAGAATGTTAGTGCATGCCTCCAGGCAGTATAAGTACCACAATCAACAAAATTATTACACTATCTCTGTTTCACTGCTAGTTAATTAGTAGCAACAATGATAATAAGCAACGCCTCATAAATAATTCATTACCATGTACACTGTAAGCTGTACATAGAACTGAGAGGTTTTGAGGAAAGCTAAATGACTTGAAATGAAGCATAACATCCCTTATTAATATGGGTAGCGTAGCGGATTTTTATTTTGGTAAAGTTTAGTCACTTCCTCATCATTCAACCACAGTCTCATGGTTCAAGGTTATACATTTGCTCACATTAGGATATAGCTTAAGTTCCTACATTCATCGCCCACACTTATACACAATCTGAAAGCAGTATGCGCATGCAAATTTACACTCACCTCCGCAACTGGTATGGAGTCACTTGACAACAAAATTACTAGCTAGGTATCTTCACATTTAGCTCAGGCTACTGATGTTCAGATATTAGTAGAATACAAATCATCTGATAAAGTAACTGTTTGTGTGTGTGCTCTGTGCTGTAGTTACTAGTATGGTACTTGTTAGGTAACAGCTGTTCAGTGATTGTGACTGACTCAGTCTCAACCTGACTCACCTATGTAAACTACCTCCTCTCCTCTACATTCATTCAATGGTTGAGAATATTCACGTGAGCTCATTAGCTTATTAGCATAACCACAGTCTAAACCTACTTCCTACTGTATCTCCTCTAATATGCACTAGAGGAATAAAGTCTGGGAGAGTTGCATCTTCGGCATGTAAAGTGAGCAAGTAATGTAACTAGTCTCAACTCTGAAGTAAAACACTGTAAAGTACATGTATGTGTATCCAAAGTGTCAGAGTGGGTGGTGAATTAATAACCCTCCTAGCAGAAAAACAAGATTGTCCAGTAGGCCTCTTTATTGCTGTAGCACATGTACATGTATATGTTGTATTGTATAGGTGCCAAGTTATAATACTGTTGTTGTGTACAGTAATTTATCATGGAACATGAAGAACATAAGGGTGTTTCAGAGATGTAATCGAGTCACAACTCAACAGCCACAAGTTTTACTACTCTTTGGTTTAGTGTCAAGTGCTATTATATTACAGATTTACATACAATATGGCTGCTTATCCTTCTTACTAGTGTGCTCCGTAAGCCTTATCAGCTGTATGTAAACCTAAGTGTGTATGAAAACAGATAACACTGCAGAAAACCGATAAAGAAACCCTTACATCTACACATATGCTGCATAGTCTATGGGTATATAAAAGGGGGCGTATCCTTGTGGGGGAAATATGGATAGAAGCCTGGGCTCCATGATCACTAATAATACTACTCTACAGCAGTCTGCAAAGTATGTTTAAACACAGGCTACGGGATTGGATCAGCCTGTGAGATAGGTGAATGGTGTACATTTATCTTACATGGTTGCCGAACTAACATTGCATACAGACTATGCATACAACATGTACTTCAAACTAAATCCATGTCCTTTAGTCAGAAGAATTGTCTCGCACTAAGTGATCTGAATTGACAATTCCAAGAAAACTAGAGCTACTTTTTTTGAAGTTATACTGTAGAGTGTGAGCCATTATGGCAGGATAATGGTAATACGCCTACTAATAATAAGTATACATGTATTATAGCGTCTAGACTAAACTTGTCATTCTAGTAGCAGAAAACTTTATTTGCATAAGCTGTAATTTAAAATGGCATAAAATAAAGAAAATGTTTTATATTTGAGATCAATATGTGCACGGATATGTATATAATGGGTCTACTTCTATTATAATGTAATATAATATATTCTCAATAGCAGCATTATTATAATATTATATACATGTACATAATATTTTATACAATCCTGTGATATTACTAAAGTATTGTGCAATGTATAAATAATTATCTACATGTATATGCTAATATACATGTGGTATACGGCGTACAATTATGGCAATTCTAGTAGAATAAAAGGGCTGGTTGATATGCCTTGCTTAGGCCATGCCCATTAGTCATTGCCTAACTGGTCTTTAGCCTGACACCAGGGAGAGCAGAGAGCTTCTCTCACCTGGTTTATATTGTATAATAATAGATAGGCTATTCTATTGTCGTGCTTATTGACTGACAACCTTGCTGAAATCTCTTGCTCTTACCTCTTCTTGCTGGCTGATTATTTGGTCGAGCAGCGAAGAGTTGTCTACGACAGGGTAGTTGAAGTTGTTGTCAAATCCATTGGCATGACCATTGGCCAGTTCATGGTCACCGCCTTCATTTATCTGCAAGAAACAGTCAGTAATATTAGGTATGGGAGTATAACTCCTGTACAATACACTTGTGATTGCAACAAGTAGTTGTCCTCTCTCCTTGAACAGAGAGAGGACAACTTCTCATTGTAACACTGTTATGTCTACATACACATAACATGTACGCGTTGCACACTTTTTCAATTCACCAAGGATAACGTGAAACATAAGGTCTGAACGCTGATCTTTGACCAAACCCAAGACAAATTTAATATCAACCAGTCTAATGTTGACTTAGTATACTACATGTAGCAATTACTAGTTCTATATTGTACATGACCAAGTGACTGGCTAGCATGCTCAACTGTGGATAGCAGATTCATAGCAGGTTCGCTCTAATTTCCTCATACAATAGGCTGTTCCCAGGTTTCAGATTATGATAGCTGGGACAACGAATCTCAATTAACAAGTATTCAGTTATAATTTGAACCATCATGCCAGGCAACAGAGGATCTCTCTGATTATTTAATCCTAGTATGCTGACTTGGTTAGAACTTGTCCTGAGTCAACAGTTATGTCAGTCGTTCTGTTTTCGTGCAATGCAAGATGTGGGAGTATCAGCTTGATATCAGTCCAGTCTAAAAGGGTCTTTATATCTTGCACCGTCTTGTATTTAGCAATGACAAATTTCCAAAATTTCATTTTCAGTAGTTTCCAATTTTCAAAAGCAGAGGTCTCTATGTTACATTGGAAACTTGGTCCAGTATACGTAAAAATAGCAATGCTCATTAGCAAGAGAAGACAACTTACAATTCTCTGACTCTCTGTTATAATCGATCTTGCAAACTGAAGAGCAAACTCCTTCATGCCGTCATCAGCCTCTTCAAAGTTATCGATCATGTCTATGTGTGATCTTCCTGTAGATCTCATTGCTGAAATATTTGCAACATTCAATTACACTATATTAAAAAGAGAGAGCACAACTCCGCGATATTAAATAAAATCAATTATTGGTGTTCTAATTTTCAACCTGCCAAGAGTCATGAGATTGTGGTGCTTAAGCTAAGGGCTCTGTGGTTAAAAACCCCCTTGTGTGTTTCAACTTCTAGCTCCTACCTAATCTGTAGTACATTATACGTGCACAAGGTAATATTATGTATATCGTACATTGTACAAGGTAATATAAAAATTATATTATGGTACTATTCGAATGCATAATAACTTCAAGTTGAAGTTATAAAGTGTGTATTCTTTATTTCCCAAAACCTTGTAAAAATAAAATAAACTCTCAGCATACAAAATATCTCTAGCAGAGAAGATAATATTCACAGGCAGGAATTCCTGTACTACTGTAGTACACCAGAACAACTTCTACAACTACGCGCTGACTTTCTTGATAAAACAATTTTACTGAAATCCAACATTCCTCTTACAATTCATAACTTGTCGTTCTGGTAAAAATACTGGAACAATAAAGGTGCTGTCGTTATACAATACTTGAAATAAATAGTCCTTACTAGAAGAACTTTGAATCCGCATATTTAAACAACATAACAGCCCTACAGTATTACTACTTCACGAACAATCTGGAGCCATTGCTATCATATTGAGCAATTATAGTTATATACTACATGTAACTGCATGATTTGAGATATACATGTATGTGACGATAGGAAATCCATTTGTATAAAATGTATATCTAATTATAACATTGCCACTTTATGTACAATAGAGAGTTTATTTTTGATACAATCAAATTTAAGCCTACTATTAATTGAGAGATTAGACATAGTTATCCCGATGATGTAAGATATTACGCAACATAACTTACATTACATGTAGATCGACGTGTATTATCTACATTTATTATCCAGGCAGTTACTAGTACATAAATTTGTTCGAATTGATATGAATTGCTATAATAAAATATTACTATTATTTGTAAACTAATCCGACATTTACATCTCTACCACTTAACCTGCATGTTACCAGCACATGAACTGCATATTACCTGCGGATTACCTGCATATTATCTGCATATTACCTGTTAGTAGATGTCACTTCTTCTCAAGTACAGGTACTTGAACAATACATTGCCATGTACATGAAATTACATGTATGTGATATATCCTTCATGCAAGACACCCACAAAAATATTGCTACTATAATATCCATTGTAACTATATACTGTACCTTACATGTAATACTATACGTTGCACATTGGTTATGAATTTCAGATTAGCAGCAGTGAAACTAGAGTACGAGCAATGCACCTATCCGCTGCAACTCTTCGACTAGTAAAACGTACCATGTACATGTGATATATTACAGGTAGGTAGTACACAATATACTAGATAAGATGACACCCTTCTACTGTTTACTAAAGACATACCATCATAATAGTGTAATGTTCTTTTAACATGAAACATACTATTACTCACAGGCTGTTGACATTATAGACTCCAATCTTTCTAGATCCACACTAGATAAGAGTAAGGGGTGGCCACCATTTACCCGAGAATCTCCATCATCTTCGGTAGAATCACGATCTACGTCACTCAGTTGGTCTGAAGATAAACGAAAGTTTATTGTTAGTGCTGCTATCAACTGGAGTGCGAGAAGAATAAACATGAAGAAATACGAATTTCATGATTTCAGTTTACATCACATTCATGTTTCTAGACCGAGAGCCATAGAGCTGACACAATATAAGACTATAGGCTGGTATTAAACTGATTCTAGGAGTTAAATTGCAGCATTTGATTGATTAGGACCTCATTTGATTACAGCATGAACAACCTTGTCGGGACTCTCTGGTGTAGTTGCTTATAGATTATACTTACACTCTCATTGAATATTATAGAGAGGTTTGGAAGGGGGGGGGGGGGGATAAAGGAGAAAAAAGTCTGCTATTGTAGCAATCAGATGGAAATGGGTCAGCAGAAGGTTTGAGTCAATGCCAAAAATTCAAAACTAGTACATACCTAGTACCTACTACATGGTGTTGCGTTTTTTGGCCGTCCGCGTGAAACGGCCGGCGTTTCAATAGAAGAATTCTTTTCCGTCGGATATTATAATATTTTTCCGATGAACTGCTGGGAGCCGCCGACAAATACTTTAAGTAGTATGAAGTTGTCTGCTCTATATTTTGAGCTACAGTGACCGATTAACTCATTCGCACCAACCAAGTCTGACATTGGCCTAAGTTTTCAACTTTAGACGAAAACAGCGATCCAACCTGTGTGATTTGTAGTGGAAATTCCCAAAACTCAGCGTGATTTGACTCAAAGAGGTATATAAATATATACATGTACCCCTCTGATTTGAATAAAAAACTACTGTACTATAATATATTTTAAATATACATTTAATAGACACAAGTTTAAATCAAAGCTTTTTCCTTTATTTAAACAGAAAGTAATTAGCATATAAATTCTACTAGTTAGTTGTACATTTGCATGTGAGTTGGGTGTAGGAAAAATTAATCAAGGTGAAAATACTTTAATTGTGCACATTAGATGTATTAGAATAAAACATATAATTACAGTATAATAGCATAACAGTAGGGAGTAAAAAGAAAAATAACAACAATTTCAATGCTAAAAGATTGTTGAACATGTTCATTACTTGCTTACATTAATACAATAATAAATAAAAAATTCTGATTATATATAAATATATTATTCCATTTTACACTATCTGCAAAAAGTAAAATGCTAGTTGTGTGCCGCGTTACCTACACACATAGAGGTGGGGAAAACCAAACTCTATGCCTATACCATAGAGTTACCTCTATGGCCTATACCGGAGTTTGTTTACTCATTCCCACAGAAACGAAAACATAATTTAGTGGGTTCGCTGATACCTATTATAGGGGGGGGGGGGGGCGGCTAAGAAGTGGATTGATACAGGTCTGATACAGACTTCGAAACTTCCGGGACACAATCTCACGGACGGCCCGCTCACGGAACAATACCCTGATTGTATAATATAATATCAGGATATCTTATACCTTTCCTAAATGTTTATGCAATGCAAGGGATGACAACTAAATTTTATAGCAATATTCAGTGTTAGTAAGTGCATTTTCACTCTCAACAAGTGAAAACCTATTCATGCATCATTGGATGCCAACAAGGTATTACAAAAAAGACTAATCAAGTGATATTTAATAGGCTATTATATTCTCATATGTCTAGGACAAGCTCTTCTTAGGTCTTAGGACAATGACTAACACTTTCTGGCGAACATCTATACATAGCTCACTTCTTGCGGGATAGTAAACATGACTATCAAGTATAAACTACCACCTGCAGTTAGACTGTTATGCAGAGAACCTTCCAACACATGCATAAAACTAAGACTCCCCAACCTGAGTTTTAAGTACAATGCTAGTACAATCAGAGTTTTGGAAAAAGTTTGCTAATTATTTATCCCTTCTAGAAACCAGAAAACTGTAGTGTTTAGAAATTTATTATATTATTATACTAAGATCTCAATGACCTTAGTGACCAGATGAACTCAATGAACCAAGCTGACTTCCAGACAAGTGTTATATATAGAATAAATCCACTGGCAGTAGAGCTCATGCTTGGTGAGGTCTGAGAGTGTCAGGACTGGAAGCCTGAAAATTCTTTTTCAGAGAGTGGCTTGCAGATGAAATTTTTACTTGAGCTAGGCCAAAGCTCACAGGGAATAATATAATAATAATATAATATCATATAATATAATATCATATCTGTTACATGCCGTGTTTGATAAATTCTAGAGCTACAATCTTTATAAGATGGACAGAGCAAGCAATAATCAGAGCATTTTTACCTCCTGATTCGTCAGACCAGGCCGATATTTCAGCCGCCCTCCTATTTCTAGCTCTTCCTCTATAAGGGGTGGACGACTCCATACCACTGCCATTTAGCAAATATGATGTGTTAGCGGTGGCATCTTCCCCAGAGTCTGGGAACTGATTTCCTGTTAAATAATATACAGATATATTATTATAAACGTGTCACTGAGTAACATGAGTCTTCCCTTGACAGTCTGAAGGAGTGGATTAAAATCCATTAGCCTTGGAACCAGCAACACTGACACATAAATTCAAATCTTACTCAACTATAATCATTCCAATTTGACAAGGGCCTGTTATTAGCCCCAGAACTATCAAGTTGTTTGTGGGTGTAGAACTAGAGATAAAGATGCTTCTTTGGCAGTAAATTGTACTCCGGAACAAAAGTAGTTGCCAAAGTTTTCTGACAATTATTTGAACAAAAGTTTATAAGCTTCAGCATTTGGTAGTATGTCGTATGTCGGCTAAGTGTGTGGGCTAGTAATTCCATTTCTTGCTATTTAACTGAACCAAAGTCTACTCTTTTCTGCTAAATTTTTCTTCAAGAAATGAAAGTGGGCAGAACCTTCTCAGTCAAGCTGGAATAAACAGTTTTTATAGAACAGCACTGACTGTTTTGCTGCAACAATGTTTTAAAATACACAAATTTTGAGCTTGCAGGCTATCAACCTTTAAAATCTAGCGTTGGGTGTAGAATATGAGAAGAGATTATATGACACTCAGCTCAGCAGGATGACATTGAAACACTTGCAGATGTCTTTCCTTAACATGACCTGAACTTCATGTTACAAGAACATCGAAGTTGCAGTAAGGAAACTCTATTGCAAATAATTTTTAGGAAAGAAATAGCCTCGCTTGACAAGCTTATAAAAGCCTGCAAAAGCTAGTATTTTGCATTATTAGAATGTAGATTGATAAACACAGCATATCAATTAAACCTAACATTTTAATTCATAATTATTCTGTGTTAAAAGATAAATGAAATGGTAGATACACTGCACCTACAACTCCAAAGCAATAGTTGTTATTGTCAAGGTGTGCAGCCTTGAGTTTAGGAATACAGAAAAGTAATGTAATGAACATGTATGTACATGTATGTACGTGTATGTACATGTATGTACGTGTATGTACATGTATATACGTGTATGTACATGTATGTACATGTATGTATATGTATGTACATGTATGTACATGCATGTATATGTATGTACATGCATGTACATGTATGTACATGCATGTACATGTATGTATATGTATGTACATGTATGTACGTGTATGTACATGTATGTACGTGTATGTACATGTATGTATATGTATGTACATGTATGTACATGCATGTATATGTATGTACATGCATGTACATGTATGTACATGCATGTATATGTATGTATATGTATGTACATGTATGTATGTGTATGTACATGTATGTATGTGTATGTACATGTATGTACGTGTATGTATATGTATGTACATGTATGTACATGTATGTACATGCATGTATATGTATGTACATGTATGTACACGTACATACATGTATGTATGTGTATGTACATGTATGTACGTGTATGTACATGTATGTATATCACACTTCAGCAAAGACAACATCTGTTTGAAACTTACCAGCCTCCATCTTTTCTACCCTGGTGTCCAGATAGTTGATGAGTTACAAAGACGTGATGATGTGAAATTGAACAAGTCGAGATATAGCCTGATAGTGGGTAAGTGATTCTGCTAAGGTTGCTAATGGTATTGTCACACCACCAGGAGCTTCTCCTCCTCTGGATTACCCAACCAAAAAGTTTCCTTATTCCTTCCTAAGTACTAAACAGTCTACAGGTTCAGGGTTCAATGGTTGCACACCTTGTGTATCAACTAGATTTGCACTGTATTTGGACAACCTTTGAAAAGGAAAACAGTTTTGCAATTGGAGCAAATTTGGTATATTTAGCAATCATTGCAAAGATGGGTGGATAAGCTGCCCACTCCTCTCATTTTCTACTGGCTAAAGTTATCCCTAAGGCTATGTCAGCTGATGAACTGGAACTAATCCATACAATGGCCAGGGCTATACTAGTTACACACCCAGCTAACTCTAACATCATAAAAAATTGGAAAACAATTTGACCACATATTTTACATGATGGGGTAATAATTAAGGCTTACTAATTTATTCCTAGACCTAATCTACCTTGTATAGCCTAAACAGTGTTTGACAGGTAAAGGATGACAATAAGCTATACTAGTAGTCCTCTCCACTGAGTTACTAGTAAGTTGAAGAATACAACCTGATTCCAATGTTGCTCTACTGTGTTCCTAGGGTTAATTGGTCCGTGCTTGAATTCGATGCTTGGAATGGTGCTCCAGCCTGAGTCATTTACTAGTTCAGTCACTCACCAACACAAAGTCAATGTCTTTCTTTAGAACAACCGCAGCTGTTCATCATGACCTAGACCTAGAACTCTTAGTCCAAGGCCTATTCCATCTTTTTACAGATACCTGTCAGTGAACATTAACACACAGAATTTCCAGAATTCTATACTTGCAATAAGACGAGGCCTGGTCTGAGCCGTTCTATACATGATGATGTTACATAATGTTGATATGATGAGACAACTTATCCGTGTATGAGGAAATCGTCGTCATAATGTCGCCATATCTGTTGTTTGTCAATTTTCTCCGAAGGCTGAAAATTCTGTTGTGATGGCCACCTAAATATTCTTGTATTATTGTGTTACTGTATTATTATATTGTGGTATTATTACATGTATATTATTGCACAATGTAATATTGTATGACAGTATAATTGGATTATAATTGTATTATTGTAATATTATATTATACATATAATATCGTTGTGTGGTAATTGTATTATTGTATTATTATGAGCAGCACAGTATTAGCACAGTATTAGTATGGTCATAATACAAATTTTATGATAGACTGAGGTACGACGACTCTCTGATTAAATGCCAAAAAAAATTATTATAATTTTATATTACATTGTGGTACAAAAGATTATAAATCTAATCTAAACTAGAGCAACGTTGCATAATATTTATGCTTTGCGTCAGTGAATTTATCTTTTCACATGCCTGCTGAGTTTGATCTAATGACGGTCAGAGCGCCGTTGCTTTTTATTTCGTCGTGTCTTACTGCCTACACTGATGCCAGAGGTCGTAAGTGTGTCAACATCAACTGTTTTAGATGTGTCGGAGTGTAGACCAACTCTCCTTCCTCTGTAGTTATGTTCCTCTCGACTGACCTCCTCACAGCTAAATATCCACACTCCAATCAAGGTCAAGAGAACGAAGGAACCAGCCACAGCCCCTGTCCATACTGATACAATACTCACTGCAATGATATAGAAGTCCTGGAATAGACTGTGTATCTCATTAGGAATTGTCTTATCAATAAGAAGAGAAAATAACTCCCGATTATATTTTCCTGCACAAATAACTAATATTATTGCCCATGACAGAGTAGTGAGGAAGAGATGTGGTGTGGCGTTAATAGCTAAATCATGCCAGAAGTTAGGGAGGGCATGCAAACACTAACTACACTTGCTGTGCCACCTCAGATTCAGGTAGCCAAAATTCCAGGCACATACGTGTAAAAATGCAGCACCCTTCAAACCCTTTTTAATTCAAAATTGATGAAAATTAGTGGAATGACTCTTTAAAAGCCAATAAAGGTAAACACCACCAGCTACTGGACAGATAGTTTTAATGCAAGTTGAAAGCATAGAGAGGATAATTCCTAGGTGTTATTATTTGTGGTAGAACTGCTGATATAGTTGTACATAATATACATGAATAGTTTTAACCACAATGTTGCAACTCTATAGCCATTGTGCAAATTGGCTTCATTGGCTGCCATATGCCTTCACATATCCAAGTAGCATATATGAAGGAAGGGGAAAGGGACCTACCATTACGTCTGCAGAGGGGAGGTTCCCCAATCCACTGGTTAGTCAGGTTAGAGCAGTTGATGATTTTATCCCCTCTCACCAAACTATATCCTTTAACACAGCTGTAGATTACACTTGATCTCAGCTCCGTCTTATCCGAGTACTCAACGTCTGGTGATTGCGGACATTTGAACAGTACTGGAAGATCAAATACCATAGTCTGAACGCATCATAGACATGTATGCGTATGTTGTAAAAATTTTGTACTGCTGCGCAGCAATACAAAATTATCATTAATACACATGTACATGTATTGATGTCAGTAACTGTAGAAAAAGTGGAACAATCTGAGAGAGCCTTAATCTTCCTTTTGAAAAACTCAGCAAAAAGTTGTCTTCTCTATTTTGTTTATGTGTAACTCTCTGACAAATTGTTGCAATTACAAACATAAACCTCGGGTGAATTTAGGGCTTACCAATTTTGAATCTCACTTATATGAAAAATAAATGGAGTCATGCGGTACACACATAAATGTGTTATTAATCAAACTTTGTCTCGAGTGCACTTACTTACCTGAAAGTTTTAAAATAGCGCTGTCAACTCCAATGTATATGTTGGTGTGTCCTTCAACTAGTAGAGCCTGAGGGAATTTAAGGCCACATTTAGATATTGGGCCATGAGTTATACGTCCCTTACCAGTGCACACTGATGAGACCTGTTGAGTGAGTAAATCGACTAAACGTAGCTTAGAGTTAACAGGATCCGAGACTAAATAAATGTTCTTCACTATGGATGTTATTTGCAGTGGATCGTGGAATCGAGCCTGTTGTAAACTTCCATCCATAAAACCGATCTGTGCATCTTCTGTAGACCCCGCAAGTATACCAAAAGATGAAATCAATTTTTTACCCGAAATTCTGATTTTATTTATAGAGGTCGCTCCTGTAAGAATTAAGATGTCCTGGTCTGTAGAGTTATTGGCTTCCCATGTCATCGCTGTTAGTGATCTAAATAGTTCAGAGGTCACTAGTGTACTGACCTCTCGACTTTTTATATCAACCGATCGAATAGCACCATTAAGACTGTCTAGTACTAGTATCGAATTGCTTCGGCTTCCTTTACC
This sequence comes from Bugulina stolonifera, assembly GCA_935421135.1. Lineage (NCBI taxonomy): Eukaryota > Metazoa > Bryozoa > Gymnolaemata > Cheilostomatida > Bugulidae > Bugulina > Bugulina stolonifera. The sequence goes on from OW285194.1 coordinate 9,864,460, forward strand.
TCTAATTATTGCTGAAGGTCGAAAAAACCGAGCTGCATCTGGAGGCCCGTCTTCAGAGCCTATTTGAGTGCAGAGTCCAGAGTAATCCTGCACTGTATTATTCATTCTGCCCAAGATACGTAAACATGAATTCTGATGATCTAGTAGTATGACATGTGTAGAGTTTAGCTGTGTAAAATAAGAGATCAAGCTAAACCTAGCCTGAGGACCAGGCAGGTTGATGTAGCCATTTTGTGAAACAGATCCTGCTAAGAGTTCTGAAGTATCTCCGTCTGTAGTTTTCATAGCCGAACCTTCACTGAATAAAATGTGATTTGCTGCATATTTATCAAACTCCATGTAGTATACGTAGGAACTAAGGCCATCTAAATAGCCTGTGATTTTGCCAAATCTTAACCTACAAAACATCAAGTCAGATTCGTGTTTTATTGCCAGGTGGTCTCTTGCGGAAAGTGCATGCAAGCATTATAACACTGTGGTCACAATGCTATAATGTTGGAATCATAATTATCCTCTATGATTAATATTTCAAATAATAAATTAATTATTGTATAAAATAACAAAAAAATATTCTTCACTGCAAGTGATGACATTGACATTTCTGTAGAATAAATAGTAATTAGTCATTCAATTGCCGCAAACATTCTTGGCAACCACTCAAAAGATGCGAGATTATAAATACAAGTATTTATGGCCATCTTCTCCTTAGTTCTGAAAAAATCTGAGAAAGGACAACTTCCTAAAAGCTGTAGACTAAGTGCCAAGGTTAATGTTTACTTACCCAGCATGGGTTACTTGGTCTATGTAGAGAGAGTTATCCTCACTTGTGGCCTTCATAATTTTCATAGTGAATAGCAGCTAAAAGAAATATTAGTAGCTACAGTACAATGCATAATGCAACAAACATGGGGATAGGTAAACTGCCTTCTTAGAAAACATATAATTCTATCAGCATAGCAGTTAGTGACAAAACTGATTGAAATAACTAAAAGGTGACTTTGTATTTTTACCGTTGGCAAGAAAAGTCCTTGAGTGAGTTATTACTCGGTACAAGAAATAAAGCACATGTGCAAGTTTTGTTGAATATTCGTAGCCAACTTCACAATGTATTTGTTACAGTTACTATTATGAAAGTAGAGTTTGAGAATTATGGTTGGGTTTGTCGGGAATTTGCTAATATTTGCAGAGACCGAAGAGACTGACCTGTGCTAGCAGGTTAACATAATTATACATTTCCTGCATTAACTTCCTGCCCCAAGTGAAAATGCTCATTAAATAAATTAGGGTGATGACATTAATGTCGTGTAAAATACTGTCAGACTCATACTGACACAGCATTTTTGCATGATAAAATAGTGAATGAGATTCAAACTCGGATGCTAGTTTTGTGAGTGAAATTATTAATTCTGCATATTTGCTTGAATTATCCAAATATTTTTCTACTTGTAGAAAAATATTCAAATAATTAATGATAATTTAGTACTGCAATGTTGAAAACGAAGATTGACACAAGTTGGTTGATGATAAACAGAAGTACAACATAATAAAATTCATTGCATAAATTAACCTTACACAGACCTATTTAGACCTTGCGCGCTGTTTCGCTGCCTACACACAATTTTACTGGGTGGTTGAAATAACTATAGTAAAGCTTCTGACTGTAGAAGTTGCTCCTAGATGACCATGTAGTTCACCAATAGCATCGCATAGTGTCACGCCATTGGCTGAGTTGATATTAATTCTACGTAGGTTGGAAAGATAGTGTGACTCAATGGATGCTTAAGATTCTAAAGCAGAGACTAACTTCTGTACTAACCAATTTACAATTTAACTTTCGATAGGACCAGCTTATTTGATTAATTTTAGAGTTATCTTCTCCATAACCTTAAGCTACTACATGACGTAATCAATAGGTTACCTGGGTTTACTAAAGGCCATTTAGTAATGAACATCATTCTCATAGCAGAGGAGTTTGAACTGATTATTATATTATAACAGTTTAATCTATTTTCTGCAGAGATAAGTTGTTTGTACGTTACCCCAGCTCTAATCGTAGGTGATGAGCTATTCCAGCTATTATTATTAGACAAGATATCCCAGCCCAGATCATTAGGTAAGTTAGCTAAGCAGTAATAATATATGTTAAAAGACCAAAAGCTATTGCAGTGAAAGTAATGAAATGTCTAGCTAAAGAATAGTGGTCAAATTTTCAAACTTTTTATAAAACAATTTAGTGTTAGGAGTAGATTAGACTATTTTTTTACATTATAAAGCAATAATTGTTATTCAATATTGTGATTTTTTTCGTTCACTGAAGATAGAGCTCAAAGAGAGGTTCAACCTGCTCAGCTTTTCTCTGGTAACTTGATTAACGACTAACGTATATTGATCATGATTCCTGAGGTATTTGCTAGACATATGTGGGTTTAGCCGTGTGCTGTCGCCAAAATCTCTGACATACGGTTCCCGATACAATATAAAATTCATGGATCTAAAGTGAATGATTGCAATATTACCAAATGCATACTATTTGAACCCAAACTGCACTTGAAATTATAGTATTTAGGCTTCAAAATATTGTCAACTAAATGCACCTCTTGTCGCAATTTGAAAAATAAATGACAATCTGAAGATACTGATAGGCTACTAATTCAGTCTATTATCTCATTTTCATTTCTTTAGAATATACTGAAAATTTAATTCAATTCTGTTACTCTCTCAGTATAAGAGAGTGGTTAAATGCACAGCACACATTGAACTTGCTGTAACATTGATTTTATATTATTTTGTTACAACTTGAGAGGTATTGTTTATATTTGAGCAATATTTATTAAATGTTATGCAGTGTGATGTAATACTACAGTTTTATGATTAAATTTACCAGTTGGGCATAGGCCGGCATGACATGACAAGGGTGTCAACCATGTTCAACTGATATACTGGCAAAAAACTCAGGTGCTGCATACAGGAAGTAAACTAGACACAATTGAAACGTCAAGAAAAGTACTTTACTTGTGAACTTTCGACCTTGTGACCTTGTGACCTGGGTGATGAATGGACTGACTACGAGTAGGAACCGACATGTGCAATAGTAGTCAAGTGTGGTACCAGTTAATTGAGAAGCAAGCGCTAACAGGTTTATGACCTATCCACTCTATGAGCAGTTATGCTGTCTGGACAGTCATAGTAATTATAATAGTAATTATCGTTTGGATACACAGTAGGTTCGAGGCAAAGAATGGTCACCAAATCTATGATAAATGTTGGTAGTAATCCAGTATATATCGTCCTTAGGGCTTGTAGTTGAAATCTATGTGATACCAACCTACAGAGAAGTAGGTTACAGAAATTTGGTATACTGCAATATTATCCTTTAATCACTGAGAAGCTTTAACAACAAATTTTATACTAGTTGTATACTTTTTTGTTGCAGTAAAGCCTGGCGAAGAATAACCACACTTAACAAAAGATGGAGGAATTCTTACCTAATATTACCATGGCAGCTAGCTATCATGCCCATCTTGCGGAGTACGTCATGTCAATCGTCAATGTAATAACTTGCGCTACTGGACTAATAGGGAATGCACTAGCAATGACAGTTGTCCTTAGAAGTTCTGATCTAAATATTGGTTCAAGGGTCTTTATTTTCAACATGGCGTTAGCCGACTTTTTATACTTGCTATGTGTTCCGTTTGAAATAGCAAAGGTTCATTTGGGAAAGTGGATATTTGGGGACATGCTGTGCAAGATATACAATGGATGTTTTGGGATAAATGTATTCGCTAGTATTTACATGCTAACTGTCATGAGTTTGGACAGGTACTTGACAGTGTGTCGTGGTTTCAAGTTTGGGATCTTTCGGAAACTTTGCAGCTGCATCATCCTTTGCATGTTCATTTGGGTAGGAGCCATTTTGCTTTCACTACCATTATTTTTGGGAGCAGAGATTGCAGAGACGAACAGAAAGATGTGTCTTCTGAACTGGGAGGAAAAGTTGGCTTTCGCTTTTACCTTATATAGGATGATTCTGGGATTCTTCTTGCCAATAACACTGATAACAGTATTCTACACACTTGTAGTCGTTAAAATTTGCAGACAACCAACGCTGGGGAAGAAGAGACAGAAGAAACGAAAGCATAAGGTTGGACAACTTGTATTCTTTATAATTATAACATTTATTCTTTGCTGGTTGCCATATTGGGTCTACCAGATTGTATATTTAGTAGGACATTTCCATTCTGAGGACGAAATATCAGAAGCAATACTCATTGGCTATTTTGTAGCATCAGCGTTGCCTTACTGCAATAGCGCCCTCAACCCTATACTCTATGGGTTTTTAAGCAAAACCTTTAGACAGTCTCTGTTCAAGTTATTTAAATGTAACAAGAGTAGGCCTACAATAGAAGACTCTGAACTAAGCTCCGAAAGATACATGTCAATCTGTCTGCGAAGGAGAGATACACTGAGGGACAAAAGTGTACCAGCTTCCATCATAGCAAAGGAAAACGGTGATGAGCTGTTGAAATGTTTAGACAAGCGAGAACTTTCCGATGTTGAAAAAGGCAGCCAATTAAAAAATTTTCAAACAGCTTTGTCTAACAAAGTTAGTTTTTGAAATATTGGATGTGCTTCCATTCCTCCCCACACGATTCACATTATGATATCATGCATAGATATCGTAAAACTTGGCGTATGTTGTAGCTGTATTGGCTCTTGACTCGTAGGTGTACACGTATATGTAGTTATTGTCCATTACATTACTGCTTTAAGTATATTACATGATTGTGTTATTATATGTACATGTTGTTGTATAATGTATTTATGATGATGTTTGCCACAATTACATTATACATGTGATGTATAATATAGTATTATTTGCTATTATAATTATTAGATATGCATAATACAGAGTTTGGAATCTTGCTTTCAATAAAGAAATCTATTAGTGATATTAAATTATTGGATAATATACACTAAAATAATTGCTTAGCATTTTACTATCGATTGTGAAGACATGATACTGAACAGATACTGCAATATTGAAAATGGCTGATAAATACACAAGTCACATGACCACACAATATTTGAGTAAAACAGGCTTATCTGGTTGAACAAGGAGTATTTCAACACATAAATTTCCTGTTATTTCAGGGTTAGGGGTGTCTTTTGCACAGTTTGCCGAGTATAATTAGTCGTAGCAATATAGTTAAACGCATACCAAGTAGGTTGCTGAATTAAATATTGAGAATGTGTTATTTAAAAACGTTATATGGGGGAGAGGACAACTTCATAACTAGGCATAAAACTTGTCTTGGCCAGGTGGATCATAGATGACACTGATGCTGCACAAGCATTGCAAGGTCAAAAACTGTGCCCCCAACTTGCAATAAAAGTCCTTGATAAATACATGTATACTTCATGTACAGTGTAAAATCCATTTTTGTTTTACTATCATGTCTAATTAATTACGCGCTGTCACCCACTTCTCTCAAAGAAGTACATGGATTTTCTAATCTATTGACAGTCATGACTGCCACTGACCTTCAGCAGACAAAGCATGTCAATAAGAAGTGTTAGAATGTTCAAGTTAGGTGCACAAGTAGAACGAATAGAGATGGCTAAGTTTCTTCACCAGAACTAGACAGGAAGGTTGGCTTCTTTATAACCCCTTAGATCTATCCACAGACAAGGATCCAAGGCTATCAAAATTTCTACATTACTGCAGTTAACAGCATTGTTCAAACCATAGAATATGTCAGTAAATGGAGCAGAATGGAGCTAAATCCAGCTTTCAATGTGGAAGTTGTCTTCTCCAAATGCAGAGAAAATGGAGAAGATAACTAACAGTATAACAAGATTTAATTGAAACAAACACCATATATACTCGGAGTTGTAGTTTACATGTGCATGCACAGTACAAACAAATGAAATGTATGCTGCATAACAACGATAAGACAACTCTTGGATTGTGCTAGTAAAGTATGGACAAGTGGATATTTCAAGTAGTATATATAATTACATTTAAGTGTATAATGATGTCACTAACGATCATCTGTTATATTCTGTTAAACCGTAATAATATACATGTATATTTACTTTGTGAACTAAAGGTGCACATGTAAAAGGTGATGCCAAGCAGTACCCTATAGAATTTTAAATACTGGAGGGCTAAACTAGATAAAGTTGTTTTATAAAGTATTTCAAAGTTTCAAAGTTTTTATAAATAAGAATATCCTGATTTCCTTTTTTTGTACTGTATGTTGCAAAGATAGTACAATTTCTCTGATTTTGTCTAGCGGCAAAGACATCCTCAGGTGGGGAATTTAAATAATCCTGTTTCATAATAAAAGAACAGCTAAAATTCAACTTTTGCTACCTCAGGAAGAAAGAATCATGCAAGTGTTTTTGTGAACTGCATGCAAATTATTTTATTGGATCGTAGAAAAATAAAACAAAAACTTAAAATTTAACAAATAATAGTAAACAAACAATTTGGGAGGAAAGTGAGCAACGTCATGGAGCAACGTCATGGAGCAACGTCATTAGAATTGAGCTTTGAGATTGGTCTGAGAGTCTGGAACCTTTTGCAGTCCAGCCCGATCTGCAGATTCCTGCAATAAATGAATTTTCAGGCATTGTTACAAATTAGACGAATAACCGCGTATCATTCAGTGCTGGAGTAGAAAGACCAGGCTATTAATTTTGATACAATGTAAGAAACTGTACATCCATATTTAGCAAGAAAATATAAGCATTACTAACAGCAACAGCAGTCTACCTAATACATGTATCTCACAGTATTATTTTATACTTTCAACAGGATTCCAATAATTGCTTTGAATCTTACGTATAACAAGACAAGAAACACAACATTTTACAACAACTTGGAAAGTTGCCTTTGTTCTTAAATTGAAGACAAGGACAATTGAATGATTTTTTAAACTGTTTTGATTTGGTTTGTAATTTTGTTAATTAATTAATCAAGTTTGCTAGTTAATCTTTATGCACCACAATTTAAACTAACCACATTTCTGCCAATATTGTCAGCAAAAGTCATATATTAAGTCAAACTTACCATTATTGTAATCTAGTACTGGCTGTAAGTGTTGTACTTGTTGTAGGTGCTGTATGGTCTGTAGGAACCAGTTTTCTTGTTGTTATAGTAAGATTTGTTGTTGTAATGTCCTTTTTTGGATCCTCTGTAGTGTCCTCTGTTGTTGTACACTTTTCTGTTGTACACTCTATTGTTGTACCCTCCGCTTTTGTACCCTCTATTGTTTCCATGCACTCCTCTGTTATAGTGACTTGTTCCATAGCTAGACTTTCCATAATACTGACTATATCCACTAGAGGCAGCAGCAACAGCAAGACAGACAGCGAGGAGGAATGCAATGACCTTCATGGTGTTGATTTTCTGTGTTTAACAACAGAACATGACGTGAATATAAAGGCACTGTGTTACATCTATAAAAATATACTTTGAGCATTTCAGGTGTTGTAAAATTTGTTAAGTGATCTCTAAACCCACATCCTATGCATCCTATACAGCAAATAATCATGTTGAGAAAAAAATTATTTATTTCTCAAATTGAATTATTGTTAAATACTCAATCTATCTCAGTGAATAGGTTCGAAAGTTAACATAATAAATTATAATAATACTTACAGTTGTTTGGAGTAGAGAGATGGTTGCACTGGAACAGCTAGTAGGATTCTGATTTAACTTCTGTAACTGACTCTCTATTTATACTAAATGATGACTCATCAATATTCATAATCGCAGGTCATTATTCTAAATATGGAAAAGAGTGACATGATGGATTGCTATTGATTATAATTAATGAGTTTTTAATTTAGTTGATAAACTTCACCTAGAATTTGAGACTAGTTCCTTTAGACAGTGTTACTGAATCATTTCCAATATTTAGTGTAATTGATTAATTAAGTATTGAAACCAACAAACCAATCGACCTGACTTGACACAGCAGTTTTTATAGTATAACCTAGCATCCCTTCATATTATATAATTGTATTCATCCCCCTTGCATTTTAACCAGGCCTCTGCGCAATCAATTGAATATTCTCCACTCTGACATTTCTAATTACATTTCAGACATAAGGTATGTGACTGTATGCAACTAAAATTCTGTTAATACAAAGACTTATTATGAAGTCTAGAAAATGATCTTTCACCCAACATCCAAGATGACGTACATGTAGATGTAGGTACTCTGGCACTCTCACCTCCAGCCCATCCCTGGCCAAAAACAACTACAGTACGCATTGCAAAAATATGTCAATACGCTATGTTGTCATTTCAGGGGGGTCCCCTGAAATGACAACGCGGTGCATTATTTTAAAAGAATTACCACTGTAGGCATTGGGTTAATAATCATTGAAGCATGATTCATCAATGATGAAGGCCACAATGTGTGACTTTTTCATTGGCTAATTGTGATGTTTTCCAAGAGTCAGCCTTTATTGCAGTGATTGTCTTCTCTTGATCATTTTAACAGTGCAGTATGAGTTGTCTTCTCTTGTGCCCAGCAAAGTGAAACTCATAATGTTTCCATTGCATAGAAATTATTTTAGACTGATGTTTAGGATGCTTTGTGATAGCACCTAGATATGTGAACAAAACTTGCATCAGCTACCTAATTTAGAGATTGATATTTTAGCTGGCAAGAAATCAAAGCTAGCGAGTATTGTTATTTGCAATGCAATAGCGTTCCTGTTGGTTAAAGTGAATCCAACATGCATCATTAGAAAATACTTCTCTACTCATGACCTACTCTCTAAAATGAAGGAAAAGCGTAGTACAATTTAATTAATTTTAATTTAGGATTTCGAAATCAAGCGATCAGAATATCAGGTAGAAATCAGTTGAATCACTAAAAGTAGGCCTAATAGGATAATATAAAATATGTAATATTTAATTATTATTAAATTATATTTATATTATAATAATAATTATTAATATTTTAAAAATATTATTAATTTAAATTTCAACTTCACTGGTTAAAATATCATAGTATGATAATTATTATTTACATTTCATTAGTATATCTATAGTAGTTATAATACTTAAGGCCTAAATAGTCATAGTGTACATGTATGTATTGAACAAATATTTATTAAATTCAAAATTGGAAGTTTCGCCATCATCACATGTATTAAATTATTAATATTAATTATAATTATCATGTCTTTATGCTTTCTTCATGTTGTTATTGATTGGTATTAAATTTAGTGAACTTACTTATTAGCTATTGCTTCCAACTAATGCTTGCTGTAAATCCGATAACTAATGCTAATGATCAATGAATGATCAATCAGGTCACTGGAGAATACCCATTGCCATGTTTGGAACCATGGGAATTATAATTATACCTGCCCTGTTGCAGTCCTGCAGCCCTCATTCTTTTGCCAAGTGCCTGTTAATTCTGCCTATAAAGGTTTTTATGGTAGCAGAGGATTGATTAGTAGCTACTGAATCGGGAACAAGAAGAAATCTGCTTCCATATCAACCAAAAAGAGCAAATATATATAGCCTATGCTACTACTTCATCAGTTTCTGACTGCAAACTATAGGCCTAGTTGGTGAAATGTACAACACAGTAATAAATCATGAACAGCAATTTACAGCAACAAGATTGTAGACCTGGTTGGCAATATGGAAACCATAGGCTTCATTACGGATTTTATTACAATTGCTGTGGAAGCTCTAGCTCAACTGAAATGAATACATCGAGGCCCTAGGGCTGTCACAGCACATTTCCATATCAATTGACTATGATCAACACATTTGAATACCACAGACCAAGACAGCGCAGCGCTCTACTGTACTGTACTGAATGCCCCCAAACAGATCTGGAGGTATCTTCAGATTGCAATAACAGACTTTAATAATGTGGTCATAAACCACAATAGAATCCTGCTGCTCTTCTGGAACTCAGCTGTTCTTCTCGAAACAAAGCAAGAGTGGGCTTTCAGGGCTCATCTTTTATAGATACACAACAGAGACCTCTAGAGTATTGTTGGTACCAGAAACAACTGTAGAGCTCATTGTGGTTGTAATAATATGTTAATTCTACTTCAACTCAATCTTGGTTGACTCAGTCATAGAGTTGTAAAAGTTTATGATCAAATGTTTGAAATGGGTAGCCTTCGTCAGACTGGACTTGCTCTGAGACCCTGTCATTGGATACAGATCAGCAGCGATGGCTTGCAGGCACCAAGATTACAACCTGTAGGCGGATGTCAGCCTGAAGCCAGTGCTGTACTCTGACTTCGTCCTTTTAAGTCTCATTAACATTTAGTGCACCTTGATCTTCTCCATCCTGATCAGTCATCCGGACCCTCACCATTGCTGAATGGAATTTAAAACTGAAGAGATGTACATATACCATTATTGTCTGGTTCTACCGATGATGTGGTATTCAATTTATTTTAATGTGACTCCCATTAGCACTAGTAGAAGTAGCAAGGGTAGTAGCAGTAGCGGCGGTAGCTTCAGGGTTATAGCATCAACAGTAGTAGTAGTAGTGGTAGCAGTGGCAGTAGTGGTAGCAGTGGCAGTAGTGGTAGCAGTTGTAGTAGCGGCACTGGTAGCTGCAGTGGTAGTAGAAGTAGTAGAAGCAGCAGCAGTGGCCATAGTAGGAGCAGTGACAGCAGCACTAGTAGGAAGAGCAATAGTAATAGTAGGAGGAACGGTAGAGGCAATAAAAGCAACAGTAGCTGTTGTAGTAGCTGTAGCAGTAGCTCTAGCAGTAGCCCTAGTAGCAGCTATAGTAGCAGCTGTGGTAGTCACTGTAGTAGCTTTAGTAGTGGTTATAGTAGTGGCTCTGGTAGTTATAGCGGTAGTAGTAACTCTAGTAGTACCTGGTGTAGTGGCTGTAGTAGTATGTGTAGCAGTGACAATTGTAGTAGCTCTAGGAACAGCTCTAGTAGTAGCTGTAGTAGTAGTAGTAGTAGCAGCAGCAGTAGTAGTAGTAGCAGCAATTATGGCAGTAGTAGTAGTAGTAGTAATAGTAGTAGCAGTAGTAGTAGCAGCAGCAGCAGCAGTAGTAGTAGTAATAGCAGCAGCAGCAGTAGTTGCAGTAGTAGCAGCAGCAGTAGTAGCAGCAGCAGTAGCAGCTGCAATAGTGCCAGTAGTGGTAGCAGCAGTAGTAGTAGCAGCAGCAGTAGTTGTAGCAGCAGCAGTAGTAGTAGCAGCAGCAGTAGTAGCAGTAGTAGTAGTAGTAGTATCAACAGCAGCAATAGTAGTAGTAGCAGCAGTAGCCTAGTAGTGGTAGTATCAGCTGTAGTAGTAGTAGCAGCAGCAGTAGTAGTAGTAGTAGTAGTATCAGCTGTAGTAGTAGTAGCAGCAGTAGTAGTAGTAGTAGTAGTAGTAGTAGTAGTAGTAGTAGTAGTAGTAGTAGTAGTAGTAGTAGTAGTAGTAGTAGTAGTAGTAGTAGTAGTAGTAGTAGTAGTAGTAGTAGTAGTAGTAGTAGTAGTAGCAGCAGCAGCAGTAGTAGTAGCAGCAGCAGCAGTAGTAGTAGCAGCAGTAGTAGTAGTAGTAGCAGTAGTAGCAGTAGTAGCAGCAGCAGTAGTAGTAGTAGTAGTAGCAACAGCAGCAATAGCAATAGTAGCAGCAGTAGCCTAGTAGTAGTAGTATCAGCTGTAGTAGTAGTAGCAGCAGCAGTAGTAGTAGTAGCAGCAGCAGTAGTAGTAGCAGTAGTAGTAGTAGTAGTATCAGCTGTAGTAGTAGTAGCAGCAGTAGTAGCAGTAGCAGGGGCAGCAGCAGCAGCAGCAGCAGCAGCAGCAGTAGTAGTAGTAGTAGTAGTAGTAGTAGTAGTAGTAGTAGTAGTAGTAGTAGTAGTAGTAGTAGTAGTAGTAGTAGTAGTGGCAGCAGTATTTGCAGTAGTAGTTGTAGTA